>OX465580.1:90159528-93080596 GCA_950022655.1 Alentia gelatinosa | reverse complement strand
AATCATAGCGAAGGATTTTATAGGATTTGTCTAATATAGCTAATTCTACAATACTGTAATCATGTTAACCAACACACGTAAATTCTTTTTTTTGTTTTTTGTTAATATACTTTATTGTCCTCTCTCCATACAAAGTTTTTCTGGGCAATAGGCCGAGACAGGTAACTTGGTCAGAACATCAACATAAGCATATTGATATATGGTTTAGTAGAGGTGAGGGGAACTGTGATGATGGAGATGCTAAATGGTAATGGTGATGATGGATTAATCATACTCGTTATATCATGTCCCTAAAGTGTTCAATAGATTGGAGTCTCTGGATAACTGCCCACGCCTTAGACCCCCTCTTTTTTCCGTCGTCAGCTCTAGTTCTACGAATCCCAGTCACCAAGTTCTCAGGATCAGATGCATTTTTGTACATCATCACTAGCAGCTCTTTTTGCCATTATTGGCTACGTGACTTTTCCTAACCAGAGAGAAATCTATCGCCTCATCTAAACCATAGAGTATCCGAAAGTTCTGCCATCTCGCCGGTACATATGGACGCCCACACATTACCATTGGAGAAGTAATGACAGTCTAGGCTACAATCATCTGATGTGACAGATGCTGGGTAATGTGTCACATATATCCGTTAGATCTTGACAGCAGTGTCTGACACCTGAATCAAAACAGAAACTTGTTATCCCGTAGTCAAATAGATTTGGGAACCAGGACCATATCTGTCATTTAGACTCCATTAGGAACAGGAGGGAAACGTAGGGTGCGTTTATAAATGGCTTCCCACTTTGGTTTCTACATGGTTTCTACTGGACACCATAAAAGGTCTAGCAGATCTGGGAATTATATGTTGATAGCCCTTCAGCTTTCTATTGGAACAGGATACGGTCAAAAACCAACAGTGCCCCGTAGAGAGGGAATTTTCCGATTAATAAATATTTGTTGTACAAATGATTTCCAAACTCAAATAGATTCAAAACTGATTCTAATAACCACCTCTTTTATTTCTATTCTAGGATTGTAAGTATATTCATATGATAAGTCAAAAATCATACTATGTAGAAGTGGTATGTCTATGGCTTCTCAATCATGTCCAGCTAAACCTGCATTATGGCATCATGACATCATTTTTGAATTCTTTCTAATGGCAGTTTTATAGTTCCAGAAACATATATTCCCATTGATATGATCAAGGTGGAAAGGCATTTCAGTATTCGACTGAGAATATCAGAGTTCAAAACAGGCTTGCCTAGTATACATTTATATACACATCGGTGTTGACAACACAATACATTCTCTATGCTACTTTCGCGTATTACTACGCTTCAATACCTCGGTGTATACGACCTTTCATCTTATTTTGTATGTCGCCGATAGAACGCCATCATGAAACACTCACGGAGTGAGCCGCCATACACGTGATAAATGATGTTTTGGGTTTCTTTCTAGGCGACGCCCAGAGTAGTGAGGTTGGTGCAGACATTGTTGAGTTGAAAGAGCAGACAAATGTAAGCTCTTCCCCATTAAATGTCTAGCTTCTCAACAGTTAGAATGTAATGGCTATTTTATGAAATAGGAGTTTGACAAGAGGGACTTCTGAATATGAATTAATGCAGACCAACTTCTCATCTTTTCTCCCATTTAAATGAACAGGTAGTTTGCCTATAGTACAATATCAGAAATATAATTTCATTAACCTCCTACCTCGCAAGACGATGTAGCACTCTGTCACTTATATAGCTGCCATAGAATCTCATTTAGCGACCATCACTTCATAGAATGCATTATTTACCTATAACAAAGTATCTACTCCAAACTGCAGTAACTCCCTCGCTATTGTTTCTGAGCTGGCAGGACCCACACCCATTTATTCATAGGTTTCAGATCCATTCATTATGAACCCCCACCCATTGAATGCATAGACAATAATCGATGGTTTGTGGACAGGCGACCACGAGAAGTTGACGCGTAGTAAGCGAGTGTATTACGACGTCAACCTCGAATGGTTTACAGAGCCGCCTGTCCACAAAACCATCGTTTGCTGTATTTATTACCCATCTTCTCGAGTAAATCTAACCCTAGCTTTGACTTGTTTTAATGTTATATCCATCGGGACTATATTTCTACTGTTCAGCACAAAGGGACTATTTTCCCATATACAATGGCTTTGAGACTATAGACCATGGATTTGAATCCGTATACAACAGGTAGTGGTTTACCGAGTCTCCATGCATTCTCAATGGGTACTTGGTATATCATGGATGATAAAGAAGATTACACCTCCCTATACTTATTTCTAATCCCTCGGTTTTTATATGTTTAGGCGAACTTACAGAGCTCGATATTCACTTTGTGAATATACTGGCTACACTTTGCTTATTACTAAGCGTCAACAACTCGTTATATTCTGCCGTCCATCCACAAAACCATTGACTATTATGTATTTACACAACCATGTTTTACTAAAGCGAAAACAGATGTCTAGGAAGTAGAGGGGACTGTAAAGTACAATACACTTGGTGGCTGGGACGAGCACCGACTCACTGACGCACGTCATAAGATTGTGCCTGGCGCGAAGAAGGACTGGACTTTGGTCGCAGGGATTGACGGATTGTCTGTGGTGTCGTGGTGGCCTGTCATGGTGATCTGTACTGGAGGCAGGGCATGAGGGCCGACAGAGGAGACTCCATTGAACGACGATCCATCACGCCACTGGCCACCACTCATACAGCGTGCCAACACTCTCGGCCCAACAAGGCCATCCTGAGTGGTTCCCTCCGCAGTGGATTTTGTTATGAATTTTACATCAACAGTGTTCAGGTTTTCACATTAATGGGGGGGGGGCAGGAATGTGAAGCCTCCGAACGTGTTATATAGGAAAGTTGTTTCTTTACACATGGTTTCTCCTTTTTTTCTAGATTTCAATTTAGAAGAACTCATTTCGCGACTTTACCCTCCAAAGATGTTCATATAGCTGTTAGATCAGGTTTTCATACAGTAACAAAACTGCATGTTATCCAAAGCTGCATCACATTAAATGTGTCTAGCCTACATCCTGCCAATCCCTGATCTACACAACCTTTTCCTACATCCATCAAACGCTAAGTTAACGTATGACATCCATCTTGCAGAAATCTGCAACTTGTTAGGAAAGTACGAACCTCTTTCTGGGAGCACTATGTGGTACATAGCTTCAGCTAGCCATTCTACAGTAAAGTACATTGCCTATGATTAATTGTCAATAGAGCAGCATAGTAGTAGCTTTTAGAATACCATGCCACTCATTCCAAAATCAGGAAGCCCGGAGAAGTCCATTTATTTATAAATATTCCAACATTGCGTTTTTATGCCAAGAGCATACCAGCAGTGGGAGATATTTTATAGCCACCTAGGCCTGTAAATCGACGCATAATCAAGCGGGCTTTGTAGGGGAAGGTTCAGTAGAGTGGGCGGGTTACAATGTCAAGACGAGGTAAATACGTTACAAAATGTCCACTGGGACGTGGTCTAGTTATGGGCAGCTCTCTAACCTAGACATGAGCTGCTCAGATGTATGGCCGCGGTCAGTGTAGACCCAATCATACCTGGTCGCCTCCTGCTATAACCAATCGGAAGCCAATGGTACACAGAACCTTTCCGTGCGGTCCCGACCAGACGAGACCATTTTCCCGCGGTCTCGAGTCGTCCGCTACTGTCTGGTATAGTCTTGAAAGGTGTGAGAACCTGAAATGCTCCAGAGCAGTCAGTACTGTTCTCAAATATCACTCGCCAAGACAAAACGAGGCTAAGATTTTAAGATATGAGGCACGATGCGATTTCTCTGTACCTACAAATATGTTTTGGGCCGGGAAATATCACTTAATACCTTTACACAAACTCAGTGTTATTAATTCACCCCTGGAATAAGTGTCCATAGGCTTAACATCGTTCTCCATGCCCCTACAAGTATTGTAGTCCGTTCTCCATGGTCTATATCCTGCGTGTTGTCTATTCTTTTAGTGTGTACAGGGGTGAGATAAATACAGAAAGCAACTCATTTTGGTCAAAGAAGTCTCCAACTCGTTTGACCAAAACTTGTAGGGTTTTTTTCTTTAATACACACTGCTCCTAGGGGTACAGTTAGTGCACCAACACTGTACTGTACGCCATGTACCTTTGAACTGGTCACATTGGATAGCGACAGACTGCACGCTTTGGGCAACAGACTGCATTCTTTATACTTAACCTGCACGCTTTAGGATACAGACTCTACGCTTTGAATAAATAACGCAATCTGATTGCCTGAGAAGTCAGAGCACTCGCATCAGCGGAAAATTTTAAAATGGCTGAACGCTATACCGTTTCATGCACTCTGGGACGTTTTATAAAATCTCTGTAAGGACCAACAATGTGTAACGAAAAGATATCGAGGCATATAACGCTGGGGATTAACGTGAGTAAACTATGGCAATGTAACCTGTCCGCTCCTTCAGCAGAGGTTTGGTTCACACTTCGAGCGAGAGGCCAGTCTACCGCAATACATGTTGTCTTTAATGGCGTGTCAAGTCACTTCAACGTCAAATTACGGTAGGCTCTGACTATTTAAGATGGAATTAAGGTATATAATACTATGAAACCAAGGTGATGCTGTCAAATCTGGTCCATAGTAATGCAAACTCGTACATGGCGATATGTTTTGTCATATCACGTCTTGGATACTTGAATGGCAAGCTTTTTTGTCCTAATGCTTAGTTCTACTGCTTTCCATGTCGCAATATTCTGAAACCATATTCGCGGAGCTCTCCTAATTAGACCCACTAATTAAAGATCGATGTCTCCTACTCTTTTTCCTGTCAACAATAGCCCCACATATTTCTATATGACAGCAACAGAAGTTGAACTTATTCTAAAATCATGAGCCTCACTACAACAGACATAAAAATGTCCTTTCGTCATTTATTTTGAAAAAGGTTCTTTCTTATGTTTTGTTTATCATTTAAATGCCAGGATTTCATAATTCGATCTGAATGTCAGAGGACAGTCCATATCATAATAGCATGTAATATTCTTATGTGGTATTGCTTGAAAGGACTGACGCCCATGAAATATGCAATAAAAGTAAAAAAAGAATCAGTTATTTTCATCCTCGTCATTATTTCTTTCCAATCAATCAGCATTCTTTATGCTCACTGAAATAAACAACAATTGAAATCTTAGGAGAAGGTCAAGGCATTAAAAGACTGCCGTAGAGAAGGGCCACCTACCTTATATGCATCCTTCCCAGGGTCCAATTATGTCTTAATCCATCCAATATGCGTATCCTCCAACCTTTGTTGAGCATTTTCAATCAACAGTTTAATATCTACTGCCGTCCCATAGTTATTGACATTTTTGTAATTCGCATGGGTCATTTGAAAATAGTGTTTTCCAAGGAGGAATATAAGACGTAAAATTGTAATTCAGCCTTATTCAGATAATTTTCACTCGTCCACTACATTAGCTACCTGTAAAGAGTAGGAGAAATATACAACTAACCACAAACTCCTTTTGTGAATTAGATCATTAGCAAGCAGTTTTCTCCTTATGAAATCGGATATTTCTCATATATTGTCTTCTTACTCAGATTTCAACGTACGCAACATGTGTCTAATGAAATCAATAACTATGGGGTGCCTTTACTCTTTAGGACCACTAGACGTCAGTAAAAAGGATATTTATCGTCTCCTCGAGGTCCTCCAGGTCCCACTCGATACTCCTGAGGCTGTTACGCAGCTCATTTGACGTCCAGTCGTACTCCTCTTTGGACACAGTGACCGGGTCATCGAGCAGCTCGCACCACCGTTGGTACAAGCTGCGCGCCGTCTGTACTGCTTTTTGAACTTCACTGAAATCACAAGGAAAGAGAGAACCATTAGAAACTGCCTACAAAAGCTTATACTTCTCTCGTAGAATATCATCAACAGATTGTTAACAAAGTATCCTTTGAATTACCCTTTGTATCTAACTGAAAACAAAAGAGAGAACAAATGCACAGAATTTCAGTGGATCCTAAAATATAGCATCCTAGCACAGGCTGCTAATACACTTACCCGAAATGTTCAATATTTTGAATCCACTATGGATTTTTCTGACACAAAAATATCAAACCAATATTTGATGGAAGATAGCACTGAATTCTATACGAGCGAATCAATTCCTAATTATAATAGATATATTTATTAGATCACTTTGATATTCCCAGTCACCATATCGTAGTTCTAGTTAGTAGTCTTCATCTTTATAAAATGAAATCTCACCTTTCGTTATATATTGGTATCTTCTAAATTAGAGTTATCATATTTATGATTAACAAAACAATTACATCTGTAATGTAATCAATATTTCTTCTTGAAAGAAAGGATTACAATTTCGCTGACAGCCTTTTTATCTGTAGACGCTTGTTTTGGTTTTACAGGAAACTCTAATGGCGATATTCCGTCGACCACTTCTACAGAATAACGAAAAAGTATGGCAAAGTGCCACGTGAGGGGTGCCCCCTGGCCATAAATACACATCCCGCCACGTCATCATTGCGACCAGATCACAGAGATGTCGCCAGTGTCCCAGTCAATTCAGTCTGCAGTGGGGTTAGCCAGCGTGCAGGGCCTGACAATAAAGCTATCTACTTTGTAAGGCTGACAAGTATCGATGGATACACCTTTCATAGAAACTTAGAGGTGCATCTAGACGATGTATGAATTGCATACACAGCAGTGTGTCATGGGCTATACTATAATATTCTAATGATATAGGGCCTATATATATATATATATATATATATATATATATATATGGACAAGAAACTTAAAGCATTTCATTCAAACTTTGAAATATCATGGTATCACACTGAGACTGGAGATTTGATCGAACAGTAGAGGACCTTCTGAAAGCTTCACTGATGTCAAGTGGAGTATTGTTGTATAATTGAGGTTTCCAAGTATAGAGTATCTCCAAATGCGTATAACTAATAGGGCTATTCACTGCTACTAACAACATGGAGGATGCTGTATTTCTAAGCTCAAAGTAACCAAGCATGAAGCAAATAGATCCCACCCACTGCTCAGAATAGCACAAGAGACGTCTTAGTAAGTGCTTCCGACCAAGAAATTATACAGACCAATAAGGTTCTACTTGCTGGGGTGCAGTGGGAAAAATTGTCGGGTTCCGGGCCCACCCCGGAAATGGAAGAGGACTTCCTGATTGGCCCAGCGGCGTCCTCGCCAACGGAATTGGTTTTGAGGGACCCGGAAAAGGTATGGCAGGTGGCAGGGGTTTCTGGAAGGTTTCTTTAGTTACTGCAGTCAGTAGAGGAATGTGTTGTCTTGAAGAACTACCGACACAACAATACACGAACGGATATGGTATGATCAAAGTGAATTGGATGGAATTTGCTAGATTTCGTTTTGTTGAAAGATTCATCCGGATTACATATTTTTATAACTAGTATATAGTGATGATGTTGGTTTGGGAGAGCAAAAATCCAGACTTTTCTCATTCTTATTATGTAGAGGAGTAGTAGATTATAGTTAGATTATGAAAATAGAAAAACTAAATAGTGCAAACCCTACAATTTGTATCAGATACGATGCTGAATACTCTGAGTATATATCATGATTGCAATATCGCATTTGATGGGAAAATGAATGACATCTGTAATTTCCGTATCAATTGCAACACCTTGGAAATGTAAATGCTGCAAGTATGAAAAAAAATATGCGCTGGGGAGAACACAGTATGCAGGGCTGCCCGTGATGCCTAAAAAAGAAACTGTTCTAACGCTACCTATTTTCCTAATCTCTACTCTTTATCTAGAATATGAAACAAATCTAGTGCACCACCTAAAAAAACAGAAAGCCGGAAATAACAGGAAAATTGGTATCTCTGTTGTGACAAAGCACTACCCTGTTCAGATCACAGTTGTAGCTGCCAAACAATTAGCAATACAGTAAGGAAGGTGTGGCCGGAGCTGTGAGTTGCTCGGGCTCCGAGCCAGATCCAGCCCAGAGGCCTTCACTGTGAAGCGCCACGACCTCGGGCCCACTGCTATCCCATCAGGCACGCAGGGACACTTGAGGCTGGATTGGTAAAGGTTGGTATCAAGGTTAGACCGCTTCATGACCTCGCCCTACTTGAGGATGCGGTCCTAGTTGACGTACTACCCCCTTTTTATCTAATTCGTTGGTGGCTAGACTCTGAGCTGGTGGTGTGCGATACATTTATGGCGATATACTCCAGAGTGTACTTGGGTATTTTTCTCATTTCTTACTGTTAAATTTTGCTTCATGTGCTAATTTCTCAGTGTATTGATTTTCTTTATGTGCTTTATTCTAGGTTTGATTTTGTTTTTTTTCAATAATGAAATTTTACCGACATAAATAATCACGTGTAAGGCGGTCTTCCACACAGATGCCTACACATGAGGACAATTACATTTGTATGAGACATACCATTACGCCACAGGACAGCACATATCAGGATTGATTCAGAATACATCTCTTTATCGTTGAAATGGTCGATATACAGATTTGAAGGAGATACAGAGGCAAGAATATATTTGAAAACCCTTTCCCCACATCTTAATTAACTCGAAAGTTATTGAAAACTGTATTATTCTCTTTTGGAGAATCGGTATAGATAGGTTCCAAGCGGCCATTGGTTTCCTGCTGGCTGATGGTATTACCCTCTCGTATGGAAATGGTAAAGTTTGAATTACTGTTTAAAAGCTCCTGTAAATTGTTCAATGGACTGCAATGTACATCATGCTTAAATGCTGCTATGTGATATCCGATAGATGTTAACGGCTCTTTTGATTATTGATATGAGCTCCTTCGCTCCATTGGCTCCATTAGATACATCGCTTGTGAGCTACTTTGTAGTGTCCATTGTGCCGTACACTGTATCATTAATGTACACTGAGGTCCACTTTAATATGTACATGTTTCTCTATGAGATACACTACTGGCATTCGCATTGACAGCAATGGGCTCTTACTCGTAGATATCGAGTTCTATCAATAAAAGGCCATATTCATGTCAATCTCGGTGCTCTTATGATAAAGATTACTGTGGGAATTGATAACCTTGACTATATGCCATGGAAAGAATGCTCCACACACCGATTACGTTTACAGCAATCATTCTAGCTTCCTTGGTGAATTTGTATTTCTGTTTTTATGGACGAAGAGCGCACAGCTGAACTGCCTCGTATCTCACATTTTTGTCTCTTTTTGTGCTTTACAATAAATCCCAACGATATGAGTCAGGGAATCGTGATTAAACATCACGTATGTATTCAAACAACGCTTGCTATTCTATACAATACGCGATATTTGAGGAAAGACCGCTATACTTGATTTAGGTGTTTTTCTTTCATGTACCCATGTGCAAACCCCGGGTGCCTCGCGTTAAAAATCCTATGCTTCGTGAAAGACGATAAGTCTTGAATGAGTCGCTCTAAAGCTCAATCACATCCATTCTCTCATTGTCCTGTGAATGGAGTGGTTTGGTCCCGTGTGACGGAGCATCAGCTGCGTCATCATCTGACCTTCCTATATAAACGATCGGCATGCCTGTCGACCGGTATGGGACTACGGTGTTCAGTATTCAATGCCTGTCACTTGCCAAGTGAATGGTCTATAGTAAGAGGAGCAGCCAGGATCAGGCGGTAAGCAGCGGAAAATTACCAGGCTCTGTAGACATACAAATGCGACAGCTAATAAGATATTTACTACATGGCCTAGTGTGTAAAACACGATAGGAGAACGGGAATACATCTGTCACATTTCCGGAGAGACACTTCCCGGAGAGCATTTTCTTAGAGACATCAGACAGCACCAAAGACTATCGTTATATTCTTCTCTCTTTTTTTTTAATAGAGCACAGCATTTTATCGTTATATTCTTAGCACTTACTCTAACAATTTTCGGGCTAGGTTCCAATTTTATCTCAGCCCTGGTATTTTCTCCCATAGGCTTAACATTGGGAACCCGTTCTCCATGCACCTATGAGTATTGCAGTCCATTCTCAAAGGGGTGAGATTAATATAGAAAGCAACTCATTTTGGTCAAAGAAGTCATTCTCCAACTCGTTTGAACGCTATGTGATATTCACTCGGCTGTCGCCTCGTTCATTTCACACCACATCAAACTAGTGGAGAATGTAGACTTTGACCAAAACTTGTTGGTTGCTTCTTTAATATTGCACAGGGTACAGTAGGTTCAGAGTGTTTCCTGTAGATCAAAAGTAGGTAATGGTTTCTGCCAGTACTTTTAATATTTTTCCATACAGTATGAAGATTCAAAGGCCTATCTATAGTACCGACTAAAGCACAGCATATAATTCAGTTATTGCGTTTGTTTGTTTGTGGTTTAACGTCCATGGGAACCCTGAGGGTAAAGACTTTTTCATTTTGTAAACATATTTTAGTAAATTCTTTTCAACATTTTCAACAATTGTTTCACCTTACTACTATTTTTCTGCTTCTCTCTTGTACATTTTGACAGTTCAGCAGGATATGATATACTGTTATAGTCACATTGCATGTTTAACACAATGAAAGGGGGTGTCCTTTCAGAGGGTATCTGTGTGTAAGTCTGGATTTATTGCATGTTTTCATTTATTGTGTTTTTATTGATTTACCACACGGTTTAACAGGGGAAGTGCATATCCTTAGTAACCATGCGCACTGTACGTGTGAGACGTCCGTAGTTCTATAAGCATAGGCGGGCTCATTTACTGCTCTTTTATGTCCCTTTATGGCGACCATGTGCTGTGTGCTAGGCGAGGTCCTATGCTTGGTGGGCATATCACTGTCATCATGGTCCTCTGATGTGGGGATATAATGTCTATGTGAAGGGGTGTCAGTTTCACCACATCCAACATCTACCCTAATTTCGACTTGTATGGTGGGGTGAGCAGCTCTATAACCCGAAACTCCGACATTTAACGTGATATGCCAATCCTCAGAGGTACTTTTAACTCCTGTATTTATAGGACGTCCTGTCGGCTTCACCAAAAGGCTCAGATGACATTTCTCTTGAGATCATATTGGATGTCTACATAAAGACATTTACACAGTATGGGTAGTTTTTATGTGTGCATACACTGTCATTGATCACCATATATATTCGCACATTACACGTACTAAGGTAAAACTAGGTGCCACTTATTGGAAACATGTATATGATTTCTTAGAAGGCATTTCATTGATACAACTACTCATACTTAATCTAGACATCAAAATCCACCAATAATCATTAGCCAAAGGTGTTGCTATGGAATTGAAACATCGATTGGAATATTACAAACAAATGAAAATCAAGTGAGTATCTGACAAGCAAGACATTAGAGAGGTGTTCCTGGTTCTTCTGTCGAATACGCAGGAGTAAATTAGAAAGCCATCTCGTTTTCTTGGGATGGGCATATCAGTTACAGAGAGGAAGCCATTTGCGGTGTTAGGTTTCCACTCCATATTTTCCCCACATTAATCACACTCCCCACATATCAATCTGAATCAATCCCGCAATGGCTTCCCCAAGAATGATGGGAAATCTTGCGGTTCCAAGTTTTAAAAAATCTCAGGAAATTATTTCATTTCCAGACAGTTTTGAGTATCAGAAAATAAAGGATATTGCGGCAGTTTCTTCTTCAAATGTTTCACATTCTGCAAAGTTTCTGTGATCGGTCCCGATCAGAATTTACTGTTTAACTGTAAGTTCATTAAGTGCACATCAAAACTCCAGACTTTTACAAGGATTGTTTTCCTCGTCAACTTCTAATTCTACTATCCACAGTGAATTAATTATGTGAGACGGTAACGGATGCGTTGGAGCCTTTATTTCTATTTTCCTAATCGAAGATTCCTGGTGGAATGTTACCTCTTTTCCCACACTTTAATTTTCAATACTTACAAAGCATTCTGTTCTTTCTTGCCTGGAACAGTGAGTAAAATTTGTATAACATTTTCAGTGTGGTTTCGCGAATCACAGAGGCTCGACATTGCCATTATTTTGCCCTGGCCTGAAGGGATTTTATTCCAATTCCAAATGGCAGTAGCCTTAATCAGGAATGTAAACACCAAAAGAATTGTAGCTGTGAAGGCATTTCATATGAGCATATCCCGTCAATATCTTTTATGTGATGGTATCGCCATCTAGTGGTACTCTATCTATAAATAGACTTAGTTAAAACTAATTGTCTCCTATCAATTCAATATCAGCTACCAGGTCACCATTGTGCTAAAATGTCCCGAGGCTCACATTAGGAACAACCGTTGGACTTACACCAACGACCGCTTTTCACTTCTGCGGGTGGTCTACTTGCAGTTTAGACTACAAGTGAGGAGGGAACGGAGTCACTTACTAAGCGGACTTTAGTAGATTCAGGTGACACTCAACCTGTCTGAGTAGAGGTCGCTGTCATGTTAAGTGTCAGCTTAAGGCGGTAAATGTGACCTGGTCTATCAGTTAGAACCTCCTCACTACAATGACGACGCTACGTTTCACGTGACATGAGAATGGCTCGTCACTGAGTAACTGCTGCCACATGCAATTCCAAACCCAAACCAATCACAATTACGACTTGCTTCATCCTTTTACCGGGCCCTGAGTTTATGAGCACTAATCCTATCTAGTCTCAGCCAATATAGAGTCAACTCAGCTAATCTCCTTCTAGAGACGAACTTCAATGAAGACCCTGGTTGATGGGAATCAACTCTGCCATCAGGGATGGCTGAACCAGCGTAAGCCCGGTTCTTCTTTAAGAAACTACTAATTCACGTCTTCGTAGGTATCAGATTTAGGTGATTATGACATTTCTCGGGTAATTTAGGAACCTGGACGCTTTTAGGGGGTTTTCCACCAGGCTGACATACTCATTTAGGTGTAATTCCAGCATCTTCCCACATCTGAGATGTATTTTTATTCCTCTAGACCTACATGCTCCTCAAAAACAACTGTTGGTGACGCTATTGTGACACCTTCTTGCACTGTCTGTAACATATTGTCCTTTGATAAGGAAATATTAACATAGAAAATATAATGGTCGGCACCAACTACCGATGCGAGTGTCACAGAATTCTACACAGATAATATTTCAGAGTGGATACATCTTTTTAACTGTCAGTATCTTTTTAAAAGAAAAGCATTGCTAGGAATATTTTCACATTATATGAGTTTCTATAATGAAATGAAGTGAATGCGAACAGCAGAAAAAAAAGTTATTTGAATAGTTTTTTGTGGAGTGGATGCCAAGGTGCTCACAACGGCCAGGGAACTTCTCGATGTGGTGGGGCTGCACTGGCCAGTCGACGGTCAACATCAGGCTAATGCCGGCCGCCAACTGGCTACTGCAGTTCCACAGCACAAATATGCCCCCTGCAGGTCGACGCAAAGTCTTTGGCCGAAAATTGGTGAGCCTGGTGGAATCAGTCCTACAGGATGGTAACTTGTGGCATATACCCACCTTGTCCAGCAGACCTTGACTCACAAAACCTAGTTATATGAAGTACAACGCTGTGTCCGCTATCACTCCCCCACAGACGTACTTAAGGACATAAGCAAACTTTGAGATTCTTTGCGAACCAACTTGGTTCGCACAATAACGTTTGCAAAGGAAGTGTCATGAAACAAAATATAGTTGAATTCAACAACTTACATCACAATCTTCGTCTCACATGATATGAGCATCACATGTTATCTTTTTCTTTATCAAATCCTCCTTTAAATCCCTGAATCGGGAGCTCATCAATCAACCATCCGCCATCTTTAATCTTTGAATTTTGAATTGAACAAAGTAAAAGTCAATATAAATAATATTGGAAATAAAGGTTGACACATCACTACATGCCTGCATATCAGCCTTAAGCCGGGAATCCCCCCCGCCCTACCCCCTCTAGCGGCAAGCACTTGTGTAGCGCTACGTTATGACGGTGGAAAGTCATACCACGTGACTCGATAACCATCACATGCTCTCAACGGCGGCCAATCATCGCCAAACAGCGTACGCACGACAACATCAATCATTCACTTCCTGTTTGGGGTATCAGATGGGGCGAATGCATGCGCAAAGCATTCGATAAATGGAGAATGGATTTCGCTATGTTAGTTTGGGGAAATGAAGGAGAAAATGTACATTGGCCTAAAATGAGCGTCGCTGATCGTCATTGGGGAGTTCGTCAATGGTACAAGCAGTCGGGGAAGTACGCATCGAGGGGATGAATTGAAATGACTGATTTACGAGACAACGCATTTACATCTATTTAGCATCAAAACGTTTAAACACCTAAATGTACTGAATCGATGGGATGTTAGCATGAGATACTTGCATTCGAGTTATATAGTTAAAATTGTGAGTTAATTTAATATAATATATAGCATGGTGGAAGCAGAGAACACGAGTCAATTAGATAAGCTCATACTCGGCTACGTACTACGGCATTGACATGAAGGCAATAGTGAGAAATAAGTAGCAAATAGTTTTGTAGAGGCCTTTAGATCTACTAACGAGTACTATAGGTCTCCCAACCTTTATATTCAAATGTTGTTTATCGGATGAAAAGTGTATTAAGACCAAATAGATCAGACCAGGGCCAATTAGTTGAGCAAAGTGAACTCAGGAAAATAACAAAACCAAAAGAGGACGAGGCACCATCCTTCTCCCAGAGAGTTGTTACCTTCAATGATAGTTATTAGAACTGCCCCTAACCAAAGTAACCATGGTGCACTCACAGCTGTAACATCACTAGTGTCAGCAACAGTATCCCAGGAGTATCTACAGTGATCTGCAGAGAGTCTACTCAGTATTAGACTGTTTATTCTGCAAATATGTTTGCAAGAAAAACTGAAATGTAAAATCTTAGTTGGATTATTGCCAAGGTTTCGCTGGTATCAGCTTATAAGGCATCTTAGCACGCTTTGTGAGTGTCAAGGTGATCACACAAAAGTTTGTTTTATTAAAAAGAAAAAATAACAAAACCAATTGCCCTAGGTTTTCCTAATCACCCATATATTTTTGCATTAAGATAGTGAATGTCATAATGTCAGAAACTGGCCAGAAATGTTTTCAGACCTGACCAGCGTCTAATCAGAATATCATTTAGCTTTTTTTTTTTTTTTAGGTACACCCGGTGAACCTAACATGGGTTACGTACGTAGAGACTTAGATGACTTTCATCGCAGACTAAAAATCAAAGCCTATTTTGACCCACACATCCAAACCAATAACATTTTTGCGTTGGCCCGTGTTAACCCTACCAACCCCACTGCTACCCCAGCTAGCAGTGACTCTGAAGATGAACCCCCAGTCCTAGTAACCAACAAGGTTGACTCAACTAAGGCAGCCATTTCTAGGTCTAAGGTTATACGAAGGGAACCACCATGGGAACCACCAGTGGTACCCATGCCCCTTCGAGCGTACATCATTGCTAATGAAACCGATCTGAACAAAACCTTTGCCAAATCACCTCATAAAAGCAATATTAGCAAAGAACAGAAAAAAGCCATACTAAGTCTAGGTAATAACCACCACATCGTTATCAAACCTGCAGACAAAGGTGGTGCAATAGTAAAACAGAATCGCTCTGACTATGTAGAAGAGGGAATCAGACAACTCTCTGATCCCCACTTCTACAAGGAAGTACCAGAGGATTTAACTACGATCCATAATACTGAAATTAACGATCTGCTAGATAAATTCTCGAACGATGGTAAAATCAATAAAAGTTTACTGAGGAAACTAAAAACTGATAAACCTAAAACGGTCCAACTGTATCTTCTCCCGAAAATACACAAGGCCACCCGACCACCCCCTGGCCGCCCCATTGTGTCGGCCAACGGGTGCCCAACAGAAAAGATATCCGCTCTAGTGGATATTTATCTCAGGCCCTTCTTACCTAAGATACCTAGCTACCTCAAAGATACCACTTTTTTGAATAAACTCAGAGACTTGGGACAGATACCATCTGACTGCCTACTGGGCACGCTGGATGTTACCTCCCTCTACACCAACATTCCAAACTCTGAAGGCTGCTATGCGGTTTACCGTACATTGTATAAAAACCGCAGGGCAGGCACTGGTGAATTGTCAAATTCGAATATTTGCCAACTCCTGTGGCAAATACTCACCAAAAATAACTTTGACTTTAATAACAAACACTACCTACAAGTAGGGGGTACCGCCATGGGTACACGTGTAGCACCCACTTATGCCAATCTCTTCATGGCGGACATAGAAGAGAGGTTTGTTTACACCCAACAGAAGTAACCTCTAGTGTGGCTTCGTTTCATTGACGACATTTCTTTATCTGGCAACATGGCCGGACAGAGTTAGATGCCTTCATACACAACCTGAATGGTGTCCATCACACCATCAAGTTTACCTCCGAGATCTCGGACACCTCGATCCACTTTCTCGACACGGAAATAAGACTGTCCACGAGTGGACAGCTCTCGACTTCCCTGTACACCAAACCTACTGATAGTAGTAACTATCTCCACTACGAGTCGTCCCACCTACGACATTGTATCAAGGGGATACCATATGGACAATTTCTCCACATCCGGAGAATCTGTACCGATGATCCCGACTTCATCAAACACTGTATCCTTAAAGGAAAACATTTTGTCCGAAGAGGCTACCCTTCCCCCTTTGTGACTGAAGCTTTCGCTAAAGCTCTCAATATTAACAGAGACACCCTCTTGGCCCCCCCCCCCCCCCCCAAAAAAAAAAAAAGGCTGAGAGTGAGTGTCCCAATATCCTAATCACCACCTTTAACCCGAGCTTCAGTGGCCTCAAAAAGGTGGTCCTTAAGAATTGGGATATCCTAGGCAAATCTTGTGCAACTAGGGACATTCACAGGATCAGCCTCCTTAGTGCCTTCAGGAAACCACCCAACCTGAGGGACAAACTGGTCAGGGCCAAGCTCCAACCTGTCACCCCCGTGACACGTGAGAACAATACCAACATCTGTTTGAGACCAAACAGCTGCCGGTACACAGCTCAACACAGATGGCAGAATACTATGCTCTGCCTCTGGTCGTACATACATGAGTAGATACAATACTTGCTGCTCCAGCTCCAACCTGATCTACTGCATCACTTGTAAAAGGTGTGGTATACAATATGTTGGGCAGACCAAATGTGAATTGAAAATCCGCTTCGCAGCCCATTTTCTGAAAATCACCAAAAATGACCCGGATAGTGAAGTGGCCAAACACTTCAATAGCAAGGATCATAATGGCCTCGATGATGTGACCATTCACATCGTAGATTTCATCTGAGAGACCTGTTGGAATTCAACTGGATCCAACGCCTACATACCAATGCCCCCTTAGGTCTTAATGTAATGGACCCTAATTGCCATTAACATTTGTGGGTAACTAGAGGATCACCGAACCGATCTAGCCACGTCAAAAAATTTTTTTTTACCTTATCTCCGGTTCACCTTTCATCTTCTGTTTTTTCTGTCACTTACCTTTTCACATTAATCTGTAAAATCTGTTCATTAAAACTTGCAACTCTAACAAGTCGTCTCAAGTTTACTTACATCCACTTGAAAGTAAACTTATAACACCTGAAAACCTAATTCAGGCCCCCCCCCATAAGCATCACTAACCTATTTCAACTCAGAAATGCAAGTCATGTTTATTTCCTGTGATCACATCGATTTACAGGGCCGCTCTAGGATGCTGGATTTGTTGACATGAACACATATCAATTTAATCCACATCCATCCGTGCAGCCTGAGGATTCCCATGGATGAAACCGCTGTAGTTGCCATGTTCAACACATGACAACCCCTGACACACCGATTTGCGATCTCCGCAAATCATGTGTCAACAACTTGACACTAGGCAAATCACCACGATGACGCCGCTGTCAACAATGTCGTAATCGAACGAACAGACATGTGACGTCAGCCGATGTCAACATCGAGCTCACTTAAGCGGTAGCTGCCCTATAGATAACACCTAGCCACGTACTCAATAGAATATCATTTAGCTAGTTATAATTGTAGTCAAGTTAAATAAATGTATACAACCTAAGCTTGCTACCTATACTGGTTTTGTCTAAGCTTATCATGTTAAAATTGTTATATTTCAGAGAATAGTCTTGCCTCTCCTTCCGAGGTAAAACAACTTCAAAATGACTGGCCTGTGATGTCTATCCTAAAACTTCACATCTAACAGCGTCAACCGCCTTTGTCTTTTTTCTGTGACCTTGTCTCACCCAAAGCTGTCACCCCTCACAGTTAACAACGTTCCCGCGACAACTGAGCAAGTCCAACTTTTTACTGCCGGTGTTTTTCTGCTTGTATCCCCGTTATTTTTAGTACTGATAACACAGGAATTCTGGTTGCCAATGCTGTGACATATGTATACTGCCAAAAGGTTTTCCATCAAGGATGTTTTTTCTAATGTTAAGACCATGTAATGCAATAAAATGTTTAAAGGGCTTTATGAAAAGTTACCTCCTTACACTGTTATTTCATGTATTCTAAATGTAGCTTAAAATCATAAGGTAAACATGTGCGACTGGGCAATGTTAAATCTCGGTTCAACATTTGAGTCATCCTTCCCTTTTGAAATTGTAGAATATTATGATTTGTCCGAAATGCAACTAGTTGCTCCGACTCCTAATATCGACCTCATTTACGATCCTGGAAGAGCAAGCGCCTAATTCTTTAAAGCAGCCAATTAGTGGCAGCAGAAACGGAAAAGAATATGGAAGAGCCGTCATCTGCTAATGATGGTCCTGGAACAAGGGTGCTATTCACTATGACTAAAATTTAACCCAACCAATGTTGTATATTGTATTGATATGGGTATGTTAAGAGATAGCAACTCAGTTGACTAAATCTCAACTCTTGTGCCCAATCTAGAGCGTTACGCTTGATGCATGCGACACGCTGGTACTTAAACGACGTTGATAAATAGAGTTCCTCTTAAAATCCCGTTTCCATTGGCCAATTATTGTGCACGGATGCAAAGTCGGTGATGGAAACGGCCCGGCATTTGAAATGGTCACCAACTAATTTGGTGAAGATTATACAATAACACCACCACCAATACATTGAAAACACGGTATCCACTACACCATCACCGATTATCTGTTACCGGCGCGGAGGCAAAGGTCACAACCGACATACTTTTAGGGTCTCCCAAAAAATCTGTGCCATTTTCTTCGGCCCATGGAACCGAGGTCATACTGTGACACAAAACCGATAAACTAAAATAAGAAAACACCGGTGGAAGAGTGCTACAAACGGTATTCCCTCACTGGATACTCTGTGGGGTTTTTTTCTATCTCTAGAACAGCACAGAGAAGGAAGGAAGAATATAACTCCAAACCTCCACTTGATTTCCTGAAATCATACCATTGGCCAAACACAAACTTTAGTGCATTTCTAATTAACCCCACCCCCATCCCTTCCTTACATAAGCAGAGGGTACCTTAAAGTTGAATAAAGTAATGTGATTTCTTCTAACGGAAAACAACTAGATTTGTCAGTCGTTTCTATGAGATTATAATTGTTCAGTCATAAAAGCATATAACTGGGTATGACGTGCTCAATTCCAAAGACTGCAACAATAAACTCGTAGCCTCAGATCAGACAAAGTTTATGTAATCCAGCTGAGAGGGGCATGTTAAATCTTAACATCAGCCTTTATAATGTAGCCTGAGACACGGACCCTGCAAGCTCTGAGGCAGAAGCTGCACTGAAAAGGTGCAACTCAATGGCAGGATATGACCAGGATCATTGAGAGAACTTTATCTCGAAAGGGAATGAACACATTCAATAGTCTACATGGGAGAAACTGAGAGGCATTGTTCAGCCTTTCCTCTCCAGGATAAGTTCAAAATGTTGGGGTCTGATGAGAATATGAAGTGAACCCTATTCCTAACAATTGACATAGAGAACTTATGAAGAGTCACATCAGTAGTATCACAAATTAGAAAAGCTGGCTTGACAAACACAAAATCCATTATCAGTGCACGTTTCAAATGCGCATTTCTGATGACTTGACATGCTGCTCGTTATAATACTGAAACCCTCTCTTTCTTTACCAAGACTGGATCAGACTATCAAACATTAGGAACCTATTAACAAGTTTCACTGTTCTGATGTCATAGATGACCACCGACCATTCCTGAAACTGCAGAAAGCAATGAAGAAAAAAAATTGAAAAATGAGAATCGGAACTTAAAAGGGCAAGCAGTCAAGTGTGAGTGGAGAAGGTGAGAGTGAGCAACTAGAGACTGTTAACCTAACTATTCAGAAGTTGACTGCACTGAATTTCCTGGTGTAAAACGAAATGGATTAAACCTGACAAATATTTTAAAACATAAAGAACTTGTTATATTCAAGGTCGGTCAGTGAGTCTGATATTCCCTGGGGTGTGCTTGGAGATCTCCTTTACCTACAGTGCTGATTCCACCGAGCCACCGATCTAGCAAGAAACTCTCTGAATATTCTTCCTGAGTGTTTCGTAATGTTTCTGTCAAATTCGTACAAGCGGACTTTCGCGATGGAAGAGGCACCTGAAAATTTTGACGACTATCGGGAGCTAACGCGAATTTTGAGGAGGCCCATCCACGTGGCCGATCAATTACGGGAAATTTTGTATTACTGAAGAAACTTCTTCCATCAAACGAAAAGTCTCACGTAATTTAAAAAAAACTCTACTAAATTCATTTTGATATATCTTGATAAATCATGGGCGATATTCATGGCCTCCGATACACTACGATTTTTCTCGGGCAAAGTTTAAATTTGGAACTTTACCGCCGAAATTCAACAATTTTGTCCTATGTGCTCTTTTGTTCTGATAGCTCAAGTTCACACCCCGACTAGGGCAAAAATCTATAAGCCGATTTTGTCAAACCCCCTTAAAAATCGGCTTATAAGCGGGGTTTTACGATTAATTCAATGGGGAAAATACCAGGGGTGAGATAAATGTGGTAAACCCTCTAGGGATTAAAGATCAGAGGTGATTTAAGAGGCAGATGGATGTCCTTTACTTCTTAATGTCAAATGCAATATAATTATGTTTAGGCTTAATGTTTAAGAATGCCTATTATATCTCTTTCTCAGTCTCAAATATATCTGAGTCGTCATTCTATCTATAAACATTACCCTATGAGTCTTGGCATTATCTGTACATATATAACAGAAGGTCAGATTCGGTTTTGGTGATTTGAATGACAGGTAGATAGGATTAGCTCGCTGCGGGTCTATTTTACCTTCAATCTGAGTCATTCGGTCTTTGGTGCTGTGCCAAAAAGGTCAATCTGGTACACATATAAGTCATAAAGATCACAGGCGTCAATCACTGTCAGCTTTTTAGCCTGAAATACAAGACATAGAAAGCAATACACTCAGAATAACGTAGGTACTATCGGATCCTAAAATAGACTTCCATTTTCCCTATGTCTTGCTCTCTGTATATGTTAGATGTATTGAATGAGTAGAAGCGAAAGATACAGCAATTGTTGGTTTTAGTTGAAACAAATGTTGTTCAACACTGAAAGTGAGTGCTATCAACTACACACGGGTGAGGATCCTTAGAGAAAGACAATAATATCTATTTATGAAGAATGGCTCGTAATTCCACCCGAAGTTGCACTTAATAACGAGCAACGTCGTCCTCTGACCTAGCGAGGTGTATAACACTATAAAACATCAATGCTCCGTGTCTTCAGTATCAAACTTCACATCCTTCTTGATGCAGCCTTTGTGATAGTGCCAAACGAGGAACCCATGGATGAGAGAGGTTGAAGACAGACATTCTTCTAAGCTCTGTGCAAGACTGGGCCATACCATTTGTGCACTTCTGTTTCGTGCGTGACCCAGGTAGCAGGTATACATGTGGGTCTCACGTCACAATAACCATTTCATGTTTGACTCTCAGTTACCTGGGATAGGGCTCGTCTGTTAGGTGCACAGCGACTAAATCAATACAGCTATGACCCTAGCTGGCACCCATGCTTTGGTACAAATAGCAACTGGCACCAATCGATAAGCATGTGAATGTAAATCAATGCCATGTAAGTGACACTGTGTATAATTTGTCAGACACGCGACCACCTGCCAAGTTGTAATGTCGTTGACGTGATTTACGTACACACGTTTTGTTTAACTGTAAAATCCAACGCATCAGTTATCTACTAATAGAATGCATAATATGAGTTATCAATGCATAATCAGCAGCTATGTCTGTTTCTCTAGCTCCAGGAACAATTGAATATAGAATATAGAAATCATTCCAACAATTTTGGTGTATTTAACGTATTTGTCCATGTTATGTATAAACTGATTATAAATGATTGGTAACTCTAGGATATGAATTGGGCCTTAACAAGGGGTACCAATTGACCCTACCAACCAACCTATCACGTGGAATCTACCATACTCACAGATCTACCATACTCTCCAATTTCTCTACACTCCTTTACCCATTTCTTCATCACCTAAATTCAATCTACTTTATTTCCGATCAAGTTTTACTTTATTTATTTGATTTTCCTTTATTCCAGATTTAACTCTATGGAACTATATTACTAGTAACAGCATTCTCGAGTGGCTCGTATGCAGGCACTCGGTACATTGTAGATGCGCGTACCACAATTGAAAGAATATAAAAAGAAAATTAATAAATAAAATAATTGCATAATTCACACCCAATATAATGTCTCTAAGTACTTATATAGAACTAAGCAATATTCCACGAGTTTGGATGCACAGTCATGGTCATCGAGGCGAAGCAGAGTGACGATCACAGCACATCCAAACGAATAGAGCATTGTTCAGTTTACAATTTGAGTGTGGTTCTGGATTTATCTCACCACTTTCAATAATATCAAATCAAGTTAGGAACGGATAAATCTCTATGTTGATGTCTTGCCTAGCTTCTCAAAACCTGGCCGCTTATGCCATCATTTCACATCACTCCGCCACAAACACGGTCTAGTATTGAAACTTGTCATGGGTTATTGTCGCGTATAATTTGTTTAATTTTTGTGATACGGCTAAGCTTGTACCAGGGGTAAAGTAACCCCCCCCCCCCCCCCCCCCCCATACTTCATCCAGGTGAGATTTCACAGGGAGGGGACATGGTTCCAGACAGGTGAGAGGCACGATGAATATTATCAGGCTAGCAGTCACGATCTTTTTCAAATACATGTGGTTGTTTTTAATGATCATTATTTCTAATCATATCATGCATCATACTACAAATCTAATCCATGCTGGCAGCAATGTCCCAGACATCATTCGTGTTGTGAGAATTGATATTTAATCATAAATCAAGTCTCGGGTGTGCCACTACAGTTTTCTGTGTGCTAAATCATTCAGACTGCGAAAACAAAATGCGGCCGTAATTATGTAGTATCTGTCAGATCTTTCACGTTTCTAGAGTAACTCTAGGCGGGGCAAGCTCGTCCTTATTTTCCCAGGTGTCAGCGGTAAACGGGTTCTAACGGCCATGGTGCGGAGTATATGGAAATGTGGGCACATAGCAGGCGACAAACAGCGCCGCCATGGTGGCCTCTCTATCAACTAGGCGCCGTTCGCGTTCCCCACAGGGTTGTCCAATCAGAAGCTAGATATTCTATGCCAAGGAAACGTCGGGGCGATTTTGCAAAACATGGCTAACTAGAGTATATCCTAGAGGCGATTCTCTTGGACAGGGGCACTGAATATCATCCGTTAAATGGACGAATAAAATAGCTATTGTGAGCTACACGTGAAGCCTAAGGTGACCTACTTTGTACATCACGTGCAGCAGAATATGACTTAGTATGTGATGTGATTAGAGCATTAGGTGCCTTACTTAGTATATGACCTAACTAGAATACAATGCAACGCAGTTAGCACTAGACATGTATGGAATAATAGTTGCAAGGATGGCCTATTTATACTCTTAATAGATCATGGTGCAAGGATGCAAATCATGGTTTGGAGAAATATCAGAAGTAAAGTTTAGAGGGAAGAACGACAGTGTCAGGACTGAGTCGTAAAACATGCTCAGAGAGCTGTGAGGCGTGTGTATATGAATCGGTTGGGAAACTTGTTCGCTTTCCAAGAATTACAAAAATCTGCACCTATCGAGCAGGGTCTCGGTAAAATTCATCGACCTTTCTCTGACCTCTCAGCGGCTGGGTATGGTCTGGGGCGGGTGACTTTTTAATCCTAATGGAAATCTAGACATTTTGGTTATAGAAAATTTACATGATACCTCTTCAGATGACTTAGCATGTAACGTAGCTAGAGCATACGCCGACATACCTAGTATGTTATGTGATTGGCATATAAGGCGACGTCCTTAGCAGATACCTAGGACCGTGAATCACGTGGTTAGTCATGTGGCCAGACGCGCCCATGTCAGACGCAGTATCAGCGTTCTTAAGCCAAACAGACTAGTCCCGGGCAAGTCGGGCTCTGACCATTCAGTGGGCACGAAGCCTCCTGACAGCTTTACAATGTGGAGATTAATGGAATCCGGTTGGAACTTGGAAAGGCAGCACATCCATAGAATTCAAATAAAATGGGAAAGGTTCAGGATGGCTTAGAAATGGTTATCAACCAGCGGGGACACACTCTAGTGCATTAGATATCCCCAATGTACGAACTACTAAGTCGTCCTTTTTCCCGTACTTTCCCTTCAACTTCTTATCCGGTATAATTAATATTCCATTGCACTAGAGGGGGAAGATTGTCTAAGCTGTGAAATGTGAGGCACCTACATTAACTGAGAAGAAAAGTAGGGAGGATTATGTCTTTACTTCATGAATCAACCATTGTCTATTAGTGACTCTTCTCGCTTTTAGCATGGTGTTTCCAATGATTATGGCTCTATTGGAGTAGTCCATTTCATTTCCAATTAAAGCGGAACGAATGAATTTGCCAGTTATAATATCAGGGCTTGTTGGTCGATGGATACACTCCGTGAGCACCATCAATACCTGCTAAGTGACCCCTAATTGTTGGGACCTAGGCTATCAGTCTCTGCGTTTCCTATTAACGTGGGTTATCTTAATGTGCAGCGCATGTGCTGTGTGCGCCTACCTTAGATTCTCAGCGCTATGAAATTGTGTAGAAAAACCGAGATATTCAGATATAAGACAAGTAATAAAAAAAGAATAAATATATGTACGGACACTTTAAAAAAAAGGGTTTTCTTTTCTTTCCGTATGTATAAAATTTAAGTACACAAATTGCTGCCATAGGATAGAGAAAGTGTGATCATTCTCCATAAATCAATATAGAAATTAGGACCTAGATTCTATTAACCCCAGAGACTCGACGCGTTATATTACTGCGATACCATCTAATGAATGCATGATTAGGACGTTAATATCAATAGTTGGTCGTAAAGCCGTCATTGCCTGACTCTTGATGATTGACTTTCTATTACAATGTGGGAGGGATGAGGGGGTTTACTACAATCACGATTAATACATTCAGGTCCTAGCAATAACACCGTATTAGCAGACGATAGAGCAAGTTAATTGTCACAGATAGGGGTGGGAAAGACTGCTAATGACAAAGAGGCAGTAAATATTCATGTAGCATTAATCAGATTCATATCTGAGATTTATAGCGCAAATTCCGAGTTTTCAATCTTTCATATCACATTGCTTAAAAACGTATGGAATATTCAAAATGACGGCGAAAACGGCGAAAGTATGACCATTCTGGTATCTATAAACAGGGATGTCAGGTGGTGTCATGAAAAGAAGAAGAAATATTTTTCATGTACAATTTACTGCCTCAGAGGGACTGAGAAAACATGGAAAACATATCGCCATTGCCCATGGAATGGGGCTGAGGTTTGTGAGGCGGTTTGAACCACCTTAAATGGCGTAATTGAAGCTTAGTTCATTCTCTCTTTGTTTTATACAAGAATTTTATCAACTGAAAATGAAAACAAGGATTTCCTTGGAAAATTGGAAAACTGCTTTCTCAGTATAAATATTTTTCTCACTGGCCAATCTATTTATATGTAACCTTTTGCTTACATTATTTCAAAGGTGGTGTTCGGGCGGGGCATAACCCATCATCGAACTCTATTTCACATGACTTACAAGTCAAAAGGTAAATAAAATACCCTGGTCTTCACTCACAGGACCCTGAACCACAAATCTAACAAAACGCCCACGTGGCCTGACCTCAAGGTACGTCAGAGCAAAGTATAATACCACCTCATATATTGAATTAAATAGAATAGAATATGTTCACATTTCACCAGCAAGCACTGGGGCTATACGATAAATATCTATCTAACTCATAGTATCCCTCAGGAATACTGCGGTTTATTTCTCAATTGAGCATGTTAGAGCATATCCCCAGGGACTGACGCTAGAGTTGCTCTACTGTACGTACTCCGTGATCTGAAAGAATCCATAGTCCTACTTTGTCAAGGCGGCAAACCAGGCGTTACACTGTCTTTTATTCGTTGTACTACATGGGGTAACTGGTGCCACAGTACGGACAATATACAAGCGAAGGTGACTCTCTGATGGACATAAATATTCCGATAGAGCTGCCTATATATAAGTAACCAGGTACAATAGGTCTCAAGTGGGCCATAAACATCACGGAAAAAAACGTCATCGTCTCATGTGAGCTCTGTCATTCTAGTAGAAAAATGGCATCAGATCGTGTCGACCACAAATGGACAAATTAATTTCTCTTTTGCTGTTTGCTTGTTGTGTTTATTCTATAGTTTTCAAGGTATGCGTACATCTATCCGCCATGAATGCTGTGTGTGATATAAACGATAAAACAAGATTTTCATTATGGTGTACACCACCTGTCTCGTCGCATATAAATCAACAATTGGAGAGGAATATTTCACGAACTCTGTGTCCTATACAAAAAGACCAATGTAACTCATGGATAAATTCACACTAAAATGATGAAATCTAAAAAAAAGAATAGTTTCCATGGTACAAAATCAAATATGTTTCTGTTGACAACGCATTTTTATAATGCTCAGGATTTTACTAAGAACTATATATTACATTAACAATGGCCTTATAATTTACTATGTGACATGCCAAAACATACCTGCTGCATTAAACCTGCTGGTCAATAATGCCTTGAATATTACGTTGTATGTATCTATCAGACAGTCAAAATTGGTAAATGAATGTTGTATACCTCGGAGGTATAAAATCTTTCCCTTTCAATTCATATTAAATTTGCAGCAGCTGCTATCCAATACATTTAAATGGTCCTATTTTAATGTAGCTTTGTAATGATGATCTGCTGGATGTCTAACACGAATTCCCCAATAATATAACACTCTGTAATGATTGATCAATTAGTGTTAAATATTTAAAGAGAACACAGACTAACTAGTTTCATCTTGGGATGAAAATCGATGGGGAAATCAATATAGTCTCCTCTTTCGAACTGAGATTCATCTATAAAATCTAGCTTTTCAACTGACTACATTATGCATTCCCTACTGAGATTATAAATAGATGATAATAAGTAAATGTCAAATTTTGTAGAAAGTACAATCGATCCTTTAACAAAGCATCAAGACAACGAGATGCCACACCAGGCTGTAGTGAGGCAGCTTCATGATGGACGTCACAATGAATATTTCTTATACCGTTAACTTCATACAATAGCACTTACAAGCCCACCTTTATAATCATCTCATAAACTTTGGTAGCTCCAAATTCATACTGCCGTAACTTCCTACGAGGACAGTAATTCCTAGGTTGGTATATATAAACACTGACAAAAAAAGCTTTTAAAATGGATCTTTGATAATTCAAATCAAAGCCTATTGCAAAAGAAAAACTATAATCGTAAAGCGAATATTGTACGTTAACTTCTGGATGAAGCCACAAAGTTCGATGTTTAGTTCCATGTTCTGTTCAAATGAGGTATATTCTTGGTTTAAAAGATAACATATTTCCTGCATTCAGTTGTCTAAATTTCGCTTTTTCCATGATATCTCGGTCCTATGTTTACAGCTGAACTGTCTTTGTTCATGGACTTCTCGTTCCTGCAATACCTTTTCAACTAAGCGTCAGATAAAGGAGGTTTGATTCTTTTCTAAATCTTTAGAGATACATGATATATCTTACTCGATTTGCAAAGGAAATACATTTCTGATGTCAAAAGATTCCAATATAGTATATATCCGTATGGAAATATTCACAGAGATGGATTGTATATGATGTGGAGAAAAAACAAGTCACTCAGATAAGGAATTGATATCATCAAATGTACTCCGCTTCGGTGATCACCTTCATAATTGAACATTTAATGAGAACTAAAAAGAGAGGAGGTGTTGTTTTGGGAGGTACTGGTTGGTAATCAGGAATCTGATGATTGTGACCTTTAAGGTCGGTGCTGCACACCGTGCTGAAGCCCTCATTAAGCCTGTGGTTTAGTCCTATGGGACACCCCAAAACACGATCATAGCCAAAGCGTTATCATTGTGCGTAGAACTGGCGGTGATTACTTAAAAATAACTCAAACACGGGAACATAACATAGATCTAGTCCACAATCTCCATCATCGTTGTGATTTGGGGAGTTTGATCGACAAGCATTTTCTTTGGTGTAATCAAAACTCTGATCAAAACTCTGAAAACTAGTGACTTCAAAATAATTTTGGAAATCACTTATATAGAACTAAATAATACTTCACGAGTCATGGGGTACAAGTGGAAGTCAGCGAAAAATGCGCGAAAACTTGTGGTTCAAACCACCTGCCTGGTCAGTTGTGCAGTCGTACAGGGACTCGAAACTAGCCCCGTTACTGTTCTTTCATTTTCTTTGGTGTTAGCCAGCTGACAGTTACGGGGGTGGGGTGGGGGCTGGGATGGTGGTCAAGGTCTGATCAAATTCTGACTCGCCAGGCATCTTTATTACGGCTATTACAAGGTATGTGACGTAGTCACATTTTGGGGTCTGGGCGTTTTGCCCAAGGCACATCACAATTCATTTTTTAATGAAAAGCCATTCTGCGGACTAACCAAGTACCCAATTGATCATAGGCCATGGATTGTTCTCCCATTTTAGGTTCCTGTCTAATCCCTGTAATTCATAAGAGCTAGTTTGATTAAAAAAAGGTGTCAATGTTCCGGTAATTGATAAAAAGAAAAGACAAGGCGATTCAATCACGACATGGGAATTTTAAGGAATGTGGGATATAGGCGGGCCAAAAACAGAAAATATATTAGATTTATGCAATAAGGGATCTGGGTGTCTAATCTACACATCTATTTTTGCTCAATGTGCTATCCCCAAGGCAAAAGTCAATTGTCACAAACAATGGGCATACATTTATCTACGCTGTTCATCGAAATCCAGTTTTGCAAAAGACAAATATATAGAAAGAAATTAGACAGGAGAATGACCCAGTGCCTCTAAGTTTGTTACATGTAAAATATCTCCTTAACAACCCAGTGTGTACTTCAAACAACTGCTCTGACTGCCTCATACACAAATCAAATGACAATAAAAAGAGCATTACTTGTGATATGTTTCATGAGTGTGCAACCTTTGCACCATGTTCAACAGGTTAAAGCAAGGCCTTATTGCTACTACCATATGACGACTTACGTAAAGATCCTATCAGAAAACAGGCATGAGGATCTTCAAATTACATATATCGTGCATGCGATATAATAATCTAAGAGAAACACTGCTCTATACTAATACTGAGGATGACCATGATAAACGTCAAACTATTCCATGCCAGTTGGGGTAAGACAAAACATTGAAATATAGTCATTCCAATACAGGGTTTTCACATTACAGATGGGAATTAAAGGATCAAGGGGAAGCTCAATTTCTTACATTGGTCATTGAGGAGGCTCTGGCGTTGAGCGGGGGGGGGGGGAGTGTCATGGGCTCTGGCTGAATTGGGTAATTCAGCAGTTGGTATGTCAATATTACGCAAGGGAAAAATAATTCTTATTCTGAAAATGAAAATATGAATTTCAATGGAAACATTGCTAACTGGCATCCCTGCATCCCGAACGGTGTACGGCTTGCTAAACGAGCATTCAGCCTGACCACAGCAATTGGAGATGATGTGAGAAGGCTAAAAAGATATAAACCATGGTCAACTCAAGGATGAGGCGCTTCAGGATACCGGTCCAAGAAGGTAACCAACTACATTCTCAAGGCCACGCAAATGGAGGAACATAAAGAAAAGCCTATCCACATCAAGAGAGAAAATGAGAGGACAGAGAAGAGGCACACGCAGAACGTCTTGGTAGGAGAGCTTTATGCAGTTCAGTAATGACAAGTCTGCTGCCAACCACCTGGTTTTATCACTCAAACGGAGGTCACCCGACATCTGGTGAAAAAAAATACACACAGAGATCATAAGCCCTGCCCAGGCCAGTGGCGGCCCCTACATTTATTCCACTTAGTCGGGGGGCAAACAAGCCCTTAATGAGACAGCCTAAGACGCGGGGGGCGGGGCCGCCAGGGGGCGGCAGCAGTCTCCCAAATTGAGTCTATTACGTGCCGGCTATCGGCCGCGCCCATCGGTTCGCTGGTGGGCGGCGTGTGCCGGACTGGTTTATCACGACAGGCCTGGTACCAGTGCTCTATGTCAGCCGTCACAAGGCACTGGAGTCGACAGGGTGTACATCCAGAGGAATGCGTTTACTACCACCATCTCGGGGTTTTTTTTGTCCTTCTCTTTCGCGCATTCTTTTCTTATTTTTAGCCATTACGTTCTGTGCTCTTCTTTGTCATATTTATTGCCGTTCTCCGTCTGCACCGTCTGTGCCTATTCAATTACTGAGGTCCCGGTATTTTCTATCTCTTTCCCCTATTCTTTTTTCTTTAATTCACGCTATACGACGCTATACCTCCAGCCGACAGACTACGTGCCTCTGATATTCAATGCTGAGAGCCATTCTCGGCTCACATTGCCATATTGTCCTCGGATAGTGTTTTTCCATGTATTTCCGAAGTGCTTAAATGACCGGGAACCAAGTGTTTCCGTGGCTAATGATTTCAATAGCAATCTGATACTACTTTGAACATGGGGAAGGTAATCCAACACAATCACCGCCGTTCTGTATTTGAAGGCCTGCTGCAGTTCCGGGGTTGAGTTACTATTCTGTCATTACTGTCGAGAATATAGGTTTTATAAGCGAGACAGAAGTTTAATATGCTACCAAACAGATATCTGGCGTATTTCTGTGGGTTAAATACGCCCTAACATTTCCTTTTCCACATGTTTGATATCATACGTAGTTATTTATGCGATCTTGTGAGCTCTAAGGCATAGAGGCAAGAGCTAGGGGATTACATTTTATGATGTAGAGAAGACTTCTCATATATCTATATAGTTTCAGGTGAAACTTAGATCAAGGTATTTCTATAGAAGCAGAATCTACATTAAAATCCTTTAGATTACTAATATGGACTCAAAATACAGAATAAGACCACTGGGTATCTACGTCCTCCACCGAGATATCATTAACTCTTTCAGTCCTAGCAATGCCTGGAGGCATTCCCATGCAGGGGACTAGGAATGCCTGGAGGCATTCCCACCCAGGGGACGAGGAATGCATCCAGGCATTGTTTATATTTATGTTTATATGTCATTATCACAGACATTATGTTTTATGAGAAATAATGAAAAGATTAAAACCATTTTTACACAATAAATGAAGAATATTCTGTTCATCATTATACTCTGTAGGCATTCGATAAGTAACTTTAGTACCTTGTATCTAAAGGTTACTAAGTGACACCCATACGACAAACAGACGCTATTGCGGCGATAGTCTCGTCCCCTTGGGGTTTATAGTGGTGTTACGCCTTGTCCTATAGTGCACGCACTAACCACAGAGGCTCGGACAGAAAGAGTTAACATTCGATTGAGGTCGCCCATACGACCTAGAACTCTTGATTACCTGCTTACGTTCACTGTTTAATACAAACCTGCTCGGCCCACTGTTGTCAGACCTCCCGGACCTCTCGATATATAACTAACCAAAATGCTAGAATATCTTACAGCCAGCTATTTCATCATGTGTGACCGATATCCAGACGTTGGAATTTGCAATAAGATCTGATGAAATGCATTTAAGGTGTTCTCACTAAAACCTTGGACATGATAGTGCTTTATATTTCTTTAAAATACGATAGTTTTTGACCTCCCAGTTTGTGAAAGAGCAGGGTGAGAAATATCATTCCAACATACAGACCTTAAAACAGTGATACGGAGATACTTCCTGAACTCATATTACAACAGTTCTTTTATTAATTCTCAGCATTACCCCTGTTGTTAAGGCAACCTGCTTCAGTATTTATGATGAAAAGAGCCTAAGGAATACAATCTGTTGGCTTGAAGCAATTCGGCAATTTCAGGAGCAGCGCCGTAATAGATCATGGACCTTTGTGAACCTCTTAGCTGACCCGGAGACCGGAAACTCGTTCCTGTTAGATCACTCACCAGATGGGAGGTCGCCCGAGTAACGACACGCCAATTACACCTGACTGGCAGACTTACCTGTAGATGTTGTCCTATGGGTACTTTTCTCTGGACTGGTCAAGATCAGCAGTAAGACTACCTGTTCCAATACATTCTATTTCAGAAACTGCGTCTGATACTTTTAGATACAGCCTTAAAAGGAATGGCAATGAACGTGTTTTTATATTCTACTCAACTCCTTGTCAATGTTTTGTTGTATAATGACCAGAGATATTTGTTACCACAATACTGTCATATATAACTTGCCACTGTTGCTGAAATGGCATAGCTTAAGCCGGAGACACACCAAGTGAGAAACACAGCAATTTCTGGAATCGCCAAAACAAAATGGTATATGTGAGCTATTTCCCTTGATTATTGCTTCTGATACGCTAAATTATCGGTGGGAGATATTTCTATAAAACAAGATCTCAGATATATGCTATTTTGTATTGCCGATTCCAGAGATCGCCCCCTTGACTCGCTTGGTGCGTCTCCGGCTTTAGGCTGTCTTGGACAGAAGTCTCGATTTAATGTACATGTCCATTATTAGACGCAGATAAAGGCTAATAAGCACCATCCAACTATCGCACAGAACGACGTAAACACGGGGTGTGCAATTAATCCCTAGAGGACACATATTTTCTGTGCTCAGTTGTGGTAACTTTGCTGCAATTGTTTGATAACCCTGGGCGATAAGTCTGGCTGGAGCCAAGCTCTTCTTATTTGCAGCTGAGAGAAAGAAGAGGAAACTGCTGGCAGGAGTTGTGCACTAATCACTGTTACTGTGGGTGAGAAATGGTTAGGTAGCTCACAACCTTCCAGATCAAGTGACCTCTGCCATACTGCGACAAGATAACTGCATTCAGGCTTGATATGCTCGATATTTCATCTTCTCTGTACTAGATAAACGCAATCTCTACCCCAATCTTCAAGGGGCAAAAAGTAATTATCGGACCTACACTGAAAGATGTCTTTTAACTTTTCTTTTGTTAACGTTAGGAACATCTACTTCATGCTGGACAATGCCTTGAAGCACTAACCATGTTTTAATGGATTAATCTACCACCCGGAAAAGTCTAAAATACACAGCCTTATAAAATATGACAAGACTTAAAACAGCACCGTCACGGGACGGATCAGTACCAACAGGTACTATTTTAAACAGGATAAAATGACAAGATACAACGAGGAATGATACAGGCCAGCAAGCTCCTTATAAACAAAACTAATCATTCTGAGGAACAGGGAAAAACGGGTGAACAGTCAAGGCCGCACGGTGCCCCATCACAGTGCGAGCAGCTCCGACGACTCGTACCTCGGGAGAGCACCTCAGTGTAATTACTCAAGACAAAAAGGCGGCGATCGTTAAGGCTTAATCTCCGCCTCTGAACGCCACGGCCAGGGATCACACGAGGTAATATCTGCTCGGGGAGAGGCTGTAAGCTGGGCTGATGCATTTTCTGGGTGTTCAGGAAGCTATTCAGTCTCCCGAGGGAGTGTCTGCCAAGTGGAGTTTTTCAATAACATATTATTTTGATGGTTTTCCATCTCCCCGAGGAATGTTATAGTTTAATTTAAATTCTATAACGCGATTTAAGAAAGTATAGATTCTATATTGTGTTGAGGCCATCCGGATTGTTCACATGCATTCTCATTCAGAATTTGTTCTATGACAGCGGTGCAATTTAATGATTCTTTAGCAGCATGAGCATTTATCAATGTTCTTCTGAAGTAGCGCTGTGATCAGTCTAATCCTTTCCTACCAGGCACATTTTTCCGTCGTTGTTCACTAACCTATCATCCTACTGCTAATTAACAGCTATAACATTTTGATTCGTGAGAGCCGTTTCTGAATAATGCCCAAAGCATCTTATGAGATCTGATTACATTCATTTCTGGCGCAGAGAAATGAGCAGAACAATGTTTATTTCCACCTTTTTAATTCATAAATCAGAGTTTCGTACAATACTAAATGCTCTCGTGGAGGAACTTTGAGTGGCACCATTACACAGCGCCTCAGAATCGTTATCAAGTCAAGCAACGACTATGGTACCTCTCTACTGGAGAACATCCATGAAAAATATATCCTTCCTAACTACTTGCAGCTACAGCAGAAGTACCTGACATACTGGCACACTGCTTTCAGAGAGTCCTACTAGAATATTTACCGTTTTTGAAGAAGGGTACAACAAAATAGGCCCACGCATAAGAGGCAATGCGTGACGAGGCCACGAATGGAATGCAACTCACCTCATGACTGATATAAGTAAGTTTCATCATCAAACGTAAGGATTTAAATTTTTTTAAACCAATGGTTACCATTTACTGTTACTATGGGTGCCAGTATTTACATCACAGAACACATACAAGTGTCGATATACATACACAACAATTTGATTGACTTGGTTTCTTACCTGATCATGTTGCTCAATTCAGCTAACCATGATTTATAATAGTATAAATACATATAGTCTCTACACTGCAGATCGGAAATATGGTTAGGCATGGCAGTTCTGAGGAGTAGCTCAAATTCTACCGGTCGGACGATCTCTGTTGCGTTTGCTGATGGCCTCCAGTAAGTTGTTGTAAAGGCTGTGAATATATGCAACAGGCCTTCCATACTCTGGTTGCATGTTTTCGTGATGGGAAGAGTATCTACTGCCCAGTTACCTGGCACAAGGTACGCATACTCTCTTCGGGGTTGTACCGTTAATAGACATATTTCACTGAAGGTTTAGATATTCACCGGTGTTTTGAATTATGATTTGACTGGCTAGAAAATCTTTAATCGAAAGGCTTTACAAATCACAAATTCGAGTGTCCAATATTCAGTTAGAGCGAATACAGTTCTCCGACACATAGACACGGTTGGAAATTCCATCTTGTCAGTTTATCTATTGATAATTTAGTACTATCCATTAAAGGTTTCGTGGTTTTGTGATATCCTATACAACAGGGAAAGTCCAGGGTCATTCAGCTAGAGAATATCTATCAGGTAGTTCAATATTTTCCTTGGACTACATAGATTTTATGAAGTAAATCTCACTTTTACAAACCTACAGACCACATTGATTAAAAGATCCTCCTCTTACAGACATCAACGATGGGATTTACCTTTATTCGGTACAATTCACCACCGTGTTTTCCGTCCTACTACTATGGGGGAAAAACTCCTTTTTGAAAAAAAAATTACAAAAGAAATTCTACGACGGAAGACCGAAAGGGATTGGACCATTCAACCAGTGCTTTGATTTCAACATCAATGGAGGGGGTAGAAGTTGACCCTGTGAATATGGAGGTGCTTTGGTCTGTGAGAACAAATTGATTATGTCCCAGCTGCTGGCCACCCCGTCAAAGCCTGAACTAGATTGTGTTACTTGGCCAGTATTATACCGCTGTGCCTTCAACGTGGGAACCTGATAACTTAAGAGTTGAACCCACCTAGTAGGACACTCAACGATAGCACTTATGAGGGACTGCGTCTGACCGTGTCCCATCCCGTCTTGAGTTTTTCGATCACAGTAACCTCATGTGGAGAGATCATTTGACTGACTAGAAACAAGAAATTGGTTGAACACGTTAAGCTGCAATGACTACTGGTAGGGGGTCTTTTTATTCCTCCCCTTTAGGGGATTCCATATTTGAGACTAGCCTTGATTGATCAGAAGTATTCCCTTGCCTCTTGTTTTATTCTTGATTGCTCACAATTCACCACTCTGGATGGTCCTCCATTATAGCTTCTAGTTACATCGAGATCATGTTGTTTCTGCGAAGGGAGGAGCATCGTTTTCCAACATAACGACAAAGGAAATTGAATAACATGTTAGTTCCCTCCACAATATTGAGAATGCATGAAGAGATGGGATGATATGAAGCATCGGGACAGGACATCAGGACTACACATAATAACCAAGACAATTGCAGATACAAGCGAACAAACGCAGAAAACAGCAGATGGCGGTGTCTATATGCAAAACCTCCATGTCGAACATAGGCAGTACACAACCGACCTATTCTCAACACACGTCGTCTCCCTACTAAATTACGTGTAATCCCGGTTTCCCGATAAATGGCTGAGCTTCCGGTATTTCGGAGCAGCTTCCGGTGAGATTCCTGTCCCGCTTCCTGTTGCGCGTCCATCCCGGAAGTAGGCATGAACGGTTGAATGGATAGACGTGGAGTGGCTTAGGGAGTGCTGACGCGCACGTGCGTCCCGATAGATGGCATCTGGAACTAACCTGACTACAGACTCGAATACTACGCGCAGTTCTCGCTATTCTAGTCAATCAAACATATGTTCCTAACACGGGAAGCCCCTCAATATTACCAAACTGGTTGGCATTCTATGCGCAGTCCATGTTTTAGGCAAAGGGAAGGAAAATAGATGTTTAAAGCCATTTATTATTATCCATCGTATACAAAGCCCTCATTGAGAATGTATGTGAACTCAGTAAACCACGACCGATTGTATAAAACCTGTCAGATACCATAACTGTGGTATACGGATTCACATCTGTGGTATACGGGCTTAAAACTGTGGTATACGGAAAAAATAGTCCCTTTGTGCTATAGAGCAAAGAAATAGTCACTATTGTTATGCCCTTTGATATGGCAATTACTGGGTTTAATTTATTCGAAAATATGGATAATAAATACAACAAACGATGGTTATGTGGACAGACGGCTCTGTAAACCACTCGAGGTTGACGTCGTAATACACTCGCTAGCGCTCGTGTATTACTACGCGTCAACCTCTCGTGGTTTGCGGCCGTCTGTCCACAAAACCATCGATTATTGTCTATCTATTCAATGTATTAGCATTGATTGATAGGACAGCATAGATATAGATATGATGACCTTCTATACTTGAATTATTGACCTTTGCCTTTGTTGACTGAAATAGAGGAAGTTGGTGAAATGCGTGAAAGTAGCTTGAGCAATTGCTGATGTAACATTTTTTCCTTAGATGAAAGCTAGTCTTCACACAATCTAAAAAGACCCCCACCCCCAACCTTTACATTGAATATAGGTGAACCATGGAGAGAAGACTTGATAGCAATGAACTACAGAAATGCTGCTGGGAAGAGGGGAGAATGACAAAAGACAACTAAATGTTCTTTGATAATCAGGAACAGTGCAATTAAATCTCCAAATAGATGATGCTACAATATGAGGTGTTTTTTTATCATTATTAGTGGAACGCGCGTGTGGTTATTTTCTATCAAGGTGTGGGTGGCCCGCATGAAGAGGAGGTCATCCCCTAACATTTCTATAATGTCATTTCTATAATGAACATAACACTGACTGGCAGGGTTTATTATCTTTACTGCAGACGCTGTTTATGATTTCCGAGGCTTAGACTAATTTTCACTTCTCCTCGGATCTCTGGGCGACTGCTCTGATAAGTGTTATTCTCCTGCGATAAACGCGATTTACCCTGCTCGTTCAGTTTGACATTCTGAAGTTTTCTGCGCCATCATGTAAACAATTGAAATAATTGTCTGTAAACAATTAAAACTAAGAAGATGGCTGAAGCTTATCATGACGAACGCCTTCAAAGTTCTGTGCAGATGGAGATATTCAGGTTGCTAATTTAACCTCTGTTGGGCGCCCACTGTGTATCTAATGCCGTTGTAATTATATTTTTTACACTTTTGCCCACTAATTATTGAATTGTGCAGTAAAGCCTCTCAGACTGACACTTGGGCTCGTCAAATTGGACGCCGGTAATACTGCCCTGTTAATCAGCCCCATTAGTGAGATTTCTATTCATGAATGATGTGTATGTATCTAGCAGAACTAGCCCCTCCAGGACTAAACAAGGCTTGCTTGCGGTAAAAAAACAATACTAATCATCAAACCTCACAATATGAAAGAAGACTATCAGAGACCCACTTGGTCTAGGGAATTCCTATCGCAGAACATATATAGATAACTCAGATACTTTTCTTCTGAATTATTCCCGAAAATAGTTCTAGGAATTGGCCGCATAGATCCCACATTTAGTAGAGACGCACTATTCAAGAGAATATATATTGTCAATCAGGTTTGAAAAAATAAAGTTTTACACTGTAGCCAAAATCATGATGTTTAATAGATCGATAATTCAAAGAATATGGGTTCATGTTTCTGCATAGGAATGCTGTGCATAATCATAATAATGACCATATTCGTGACAGTACATGATATGTTGCTTGTTTGTTTGTGTAGTTTTACGTCTCGGTAGGCTAGTTACGTCCTTTTGAGACTGCGTACATGATATTAACTAAACTGCATTTTATTGACAACGACATTAATTATTAGTGGAAGCAGTAATGTAATAAATCACAGCATCAAAAATCAAATTAAAGACCGACTGTGTTCAGCAAAACATTCCCAATCGATTTATAACTCCTTCTCTGGGTGTGCAAGTCTATGATTACAAGTTACCGTTTCGTCGTCTCGGCACCTCGCAGTTTGTCTGGCTATAACATTGGTGAATATCTTAATTAATAGCAGCCCGCGTGTGGCGCGGCTATAATAACACACTATGGCGCGTAACGTCGGTCTGATATGGGACCTTACGTTAACCGGAGACGTGGGAACTCACTACGTGGCAGCTGAACTATCCGCTCGCAGTCCCTTTTCTGATGTGGTGAAATGTGGTTCCCACACCTCTCACGGTATCCCATACTGTATGTATTAACCCCTTCCCTGAATCGCATCTATTTCTAAATCCAGTGAGACAGACTGACTTTTTCACAGAGCTGTGTCATTCTGAGAAGTCCTTCAAACTAACTGTAGAGAATACTGAAGTCAAGCTTTGGCTTCACTGGCACACCTGTAAAAATTCACACCATCGAAGAGCCCTCTCTCTCTCTTTGCCTCTTAATCTTTTTTTTTTTACGCCGCTGTCACTATCGTCGTCACAGACCGAATGGATTTATGATGTCAGTCGATTCCTACAATTAAGCTCATTCAAGCGGTAGCTGTCTACCTGATAACACCTAACCACGTCCACATTCTTAATCTTAGTTTGTTTGAATATCATCAGTTGTTTTTAATCGATTCATATATAACGTATTCGTAAAGCTATAATTTCGATGAGTCGTTGATGGTTTAAGGCATACTGTTAACCACTACCTATCAATGAGGATATCAGATTCTTAGTAGCAATCGTCTGCTCGGCAAAAATGCCTTATGATTTATAATTTAAAACCCAACTGAAAATACACTCTCAATTCAAACAGGATGGGGTTAACATTTTGGATAATTATTTCAATAGTTAAATGAATGAACCCCCCTCAAAAGTATTCTACGCTACTACCTCTGGCTATTGGGGTAATTGCTTAATATTCTAAACGATGCAGGGACTGTTTTTACAATTGGCAGATGTATATACATATTGATCAGCAGCAAGAAGCAAACAATTTCGTAGTAACACTATTACCAGCTGGACCAACCCTGTCGTGGATCCACCGACCAGCCCGTGCCTGGTGTTTCCCATTAACACTGCCCGTTTTTTGTAGGATCTTTTTACATTAAGCCTGATCGCAACGGTTCTCCAGCTCCCGAGCAGCCCTGATCCTGAGGAGTTACCACTCAGCCAGCGACTCGCTCGTCTCTGCGACCCGATCTACTCTAAGCTTCACTGTAAGAGCAGCTCAGGGTACAAATACATGGAAAGACTATCTACTCCAGAGTGGCTCGCTATCCTAATTAAATCTGTGCCACCTAGATGGCCGAGGATGTCAAATACTCACAGTGCTTCCCAGAACCTATACAAATCAGTCCTCAGTCGCAATAGCAGTTAATGTTGATAATAGTTCTCTATGACTACCGTAGATTAGCCAAGATATATACCTTGGTATAGTAAAGAAAGAATTTCTGTTCTTGTGAGCTCCATAGCACCTTATCTGTTATCTGCTTAGCAGTAGGTTTCTTTCCCCATACAATGCAGTGCCCAGAATCAAAACACATTAGTCACCATGTCTTTGTATCACCTTACTACTGCATCTTGTCATTTGGGTCGCTGTTTATAATGCATGTGAATCTCCCTCTGGAAACAGAGAACTTGCAATAGTGTATAACAAGGTGGAAATACCTGAGTACCTTCAAGACATTGTGCATTATAGTCTCTAGAGAGAAGAGTTACAGACAGCTTTGCTTCGGTCCCTGCTGTGCGTCTTCGTCTCAACTTAGCTGCCAGTTCCCTCAAGGAGCAATTCCAAATTGCATTACTTGCGTATGTCACAATGTCTCCGTAGGGCTTAGAGTTCACATTGAAGATCAGGTAGAAATTCCAACATCCCTATTTCACAGAAACTCCTGGATTCCATTTAGTACTGCCTGAGCCTCTGAGTCGCTCACCTCCCATCCTCAGGATGCTGATGACCTCCAGGTGATCAAAGGGGTAAATATGAGTCTAGTATTGTATATATTTTGACAAAAAATAACACGCTGCGAGATAAGTACCAGATGTTTGGAGAGGAGGTGGGTCTATGGTTAATACCTATACGGTCACGTGCCGGAACCAGTAGAGAAATGAGCTTCATTTTATTCACCTGGTGTTTATCAGGAGCTATACGTTCAGCTAAATGGTTCTCGTGCATGCCTCGCCCATCAGGTTGTTTTTCTTGATTCATGGGAACGGGCTGGATGGGAGAAAAGGAAAACCCAGGAAACCCAGTCATAGAGCGGGAACACAATAACTAGTTCCACACTGCATGTGCAGGAACATGTGGTTGCTATTTTTCTGACAATAATTGAGTGCGGAAGTCGATCTACTCCATATACTATTATATATCTATTGACCTATTTCTATCATTGTTCCTGTGCAGATTATTAGTATGGGCCTCCTAACATAGGGTTCCAAGTCTAAGGCTTGGTCAGGTCAAAACACCTTGGACAATTCACCCTGAAACTTAAATCTCATTAAAAATCACATATGGTGATATCTAGTGTAAAAAAGGTTTCTAAATTAAAAGGTGGAGGGGGGGTCGCTCTTCTAGTATTTTATTGTATAAGACTAGCAGTGATCAGGTAATACACAGGTCTAGGACAAACTTTGATCAAAGGAATGTAAAAGAAAAGTAATATTGCAAATACAACTTTCTCACTTATTTATCTTCCAAATGTAATGAATTGAACTTATATCACCCATGTCCTACAAGGAAAACACATGTACTATCCTATTCATAATTCAGTCGGAAATCTTGCGGGGAAAAAAGGCATTCCTTCAACATTAAATTGTCAGTGAATATTTGCACGCTTAAACCCTGCCCCCACCTACGCCGATGCACCACGATAGACCTCCCGATACCCTACGATTAGAAACACCTAACACTATGGCCAATGAATCAAATTTTAGATTCCAATCGTGAAGTCAATCGTAAGGCCTGTCCGGACCAGAATCGGCGTTGGTGGGTGCAGGGTCTTAGTATAAATCAGCAGAAGTCCACTAATACCAATCTTCTTGTCTTTCAGCGTCCAGAGAATTTAGTTTGGGAGTTTTGTTTTGTTTTTGCAATACGTAGGACGAGACGAAGAGCATGGAATACGAACCTGCTTATGGGAATATCAACTTCTCAGGTCTCGTAACATAGTCCTAATTGCATTAAATTAAATGGGAAGTCATCGGTCTGTATTGTGGTATGTAAACTGGTAGTACTGTGTAGAGGCTTGACCTTACAACGGAGGACAAAGAGCTATGGATCATGTATACAGGTATAAACTATTTGTAATAACAACGCAAATTAACCATTGTTTAAATAACAACGCAACTTAACCATTGTTTTCGTATTTTATCTTTATAATACGAATATGCACATATCAAAATTAGGATGACTAGAAATTTGATAAAGTCTTATGAAAAACATTATGTACTTCCAGATTACGCCATAGGGCCATAGTATCGTCAAGCATAGTAGTAATTCTATGTTGACCTACACAATCTATACAGGTGTTGATTTTTCCATGTTTAAGCATGCAAACCGCTTTGCGACTATGATTTCTGTTGGTAAATAAAATTCAATTGTATGATAATTAATATTTTACAATAATATCCAAGAAACATATTTCGAAGTACCGTACATGATGATTCGGTCTCATTATGAAGTTTAACCAAATTAATTTCCTCATTTAATGCGTGGTACCGGTAACAAAATAAACCATTTAGTTGCAAAAGCAGCTGAGATATGCTTCTTACCCCATGGTGAGTCGCTCATGGATACAGGCCGCGGCAAACCTGGTTACGTGCTGTTCAGTGTTTATATGTGACGTCAGTGTCTGCACGCGCAGTCAAGTCAACATGCTTCTTAGCTTACGTTCTGCTTTCATCTCTCAAATAACAGCCACGAGAGGCCTTAGGGAAGGTGGGTCGCACCGATATCGTGTCAGATTCGTCTACTTTGCATTTCATAACTAAACACTACCATCATAATATAATAGTTCTTAAACAGTTCTATACCTATCATTATGAAACTTTGTGGTCATGCCATAGAAGTTCTTGCAATGATATTTGACCACTTCATGAAATGTAAGGTTTTTTTTAAAAAGAATTTTACGTACAATAGAGTATTTATTTGCAGCTTTCTTTTACTTAGTTGCAATATATAGATAATAGCCGTAAACCACGAGAGGTTGACGCGTAGTAATACAACCGTCGCTCAGTCAAACACTGGCCAGTTTAGGTTCTAAAGAGTCAACGCGTTTCCAAGCTTTGACACTTAGAGTGTAAAAGTTGGGTGCCAGGGCAAGGCGGTTGTTTTCGACAAAATATGGCTGTTGAGATAAGGTAGAGCATTGTAATAATGTTTAAACTCGAAAGTTTATTGTTTTCTTTGGTGTTTTTTTTCATAGATAAAGATAAGCATATTATTACTATGCTCTCCAATGTGTAATTGTGTATCCGCTTGTAGTATTTCTGTATTATCTAAGACCTATCTGGAGTATTATTTTGGGAAATATTCACCAAGATGGAGCTGGAATACAGTAGCATACCATGCAATCGCTTAACTTCCTCTGGAGATAATCTAAATTGGAACTACAAACGTATAACGCTCGTAACCCCAATCCTGCGATGCTAAAGAATATGTTGCTAATTGTGCTAGGTTTTAATTGGTGCCACGGCGACCCCAGTGGCCACGGCATTCGAAACGTTGTGCAGTTGGTCATGGAAGTCATAAATTTGCATTTATACTATAATCCCGGCGACCATGGTTTGAGGACCTTCTAGTCTCACTTTGTCCATCCCGTCACTCCGAGTTGTCCCCTGGGCGTTCCGTTTTGTCCATGGTACTGTATACCACCAACTGCGTTCAGTAACGTCCCTCACATTTTGTAGAACGACCGACTGCATTCGGTCACATTCAGCCATGTTATGCAGCGTTCATCACTTGTCAGTATGGCCCGGAATAATTCTCATTAGCACAGTGGCCGTCACGTTGACGTCCAAGATGGTTCAAAACGTAGCCACCCTGGCAGGTGAAAAATTGAGCATATGGAGTTATTTGGTCGAACGCCTTGTTTAACTAAGTAGATAAGGTGCACAACTGGCCTGTGAAGAATGTCTATTGTCCAAACTGCATCCATTTCACATTAAGGGAGAGCAATCTGAAACGCATTATTGACAGATCTAATGGAAAACCTGTTCCAGCTGATTCAGCCTCCCAGATTTTGAGCTCGTTATCTTCGTTATATTGGTCTGTTGACTATGAGAGGTTGACAAAATTCACCAGATGAATACGTTTTAAAGTGATGCCTAAATTTTGGCTTGCATTCATATTACATATTGACCCAGCTGCACCATCCTTTAACCCAATGAGTGAAGGTCTTTCTTGACTGAATCTGGTAGATTCCAATTCAGAAACCTTTCAGTCAATCTCCGCAAAGCTGCCTTCTGTGGACTCGACATATGGCTGAATTCATTTCCTGAATCTTGCAATGGAAAGCGCACCATTCATCCTACATACCCTCGCCTCGTAGCTCCCATTGCTCAGCGCGCGAGAAATAGTTTGAGTAGTGAATGCGACTGGTGTCTCGCCCCCTCCTGTGGCAACACCCCATGCCGCTGTCACGACTCTACCATCACATACCCTGACCACGAATCCTCAACACCAACGGCCCCCACCTTCCACCTCTATTAGCTCTTCCAATCTCTGCTAACCGTACCAACCTAATTTTGTCTCCAAAGAGGACTGACCTTCAGATCCCTGTACCAGGCAGCCCTCCTTGAGACTGCTGATTGAAGTCTTGAGCGTCAGACTAGCAGGTTCATCACATAAGTTACCCTGGAATATCTCCTTTCTATACGTCTTGAGCCAGCTCGGAGAGACATTAAACAGCTGGGTCAGATTTACGAAATTCAATGAAGGCAAGTTAACCTGAAGAAACGTGTTCTTCCGGCATTTCTCTCTTTGTGGTATGACAAAAAAACAATTTGAAGCTTATTATCTAAAAGTCATATACTACTAAATCAGGGTTTTAACTCAAATTCAAGTGTAAAATTATTGTCAATGCTGGCAAGACATACATGTAGGTTACATGAAATTAAAACTGTCCTATCTGTCGCAATTATATCTATAGTACTTTGGGAATGTGACTTGTCTAAAATTGTCAGTGGTTTTGATGACTGTAAAAAAGCTGCCAATAGATCAATTCACACATAAAGAAAACATATTTGTTTCTCTACAGCCAATTCAGGAACGAAAATCTAAACCTTTTGAGGGTAAACTGCTCTCCACAGTTGGCCAAGCACAATTATGATAGGGTTCATCTCCTCTATAGGCCGTGTTCACATATACCATGCTAAGATTGTTGTGATACGGACCGGCCCTAAATCGATTCCCAACTGCTCCACGACCGAAACTCCCATACAGCCGCCTAGTTCTCAATTTGGGTTTGGGCTGATACCATCTGACTCTGGCAGTTGGCAGGCTGCAGGTTAAACCACGTACAAGTTATATGTTCCGTTAGGAAAGCTGCTATCTGCAAGCTATGGCTATGCATCATCTTCATGCCGACGTTAGGGGTATTCATGAAGGGCCAGCTGCTACACGGCTAAATAAGCATGGAGTCAGTCGTCGCCGTAATGCCTTCAGTTCTCAGAGCTTGGTTCATAACCTGGTGCAGGGAGGAATCACTGGTAGACGCATCTTAGCAGTCTGCAGGCCGTCACAGTCAAGTGTATCCCTATGACTCTGAGGCAATACACAGGGCTTGGCGCTGCGGTCCATATTGTCCAACTGTTTTTAACTGTTTAATGTCTATCGTAATAAATGATGGCATACGCCATGCATTGTAAGCGGTAGGAATGGTTCATGCCTGAATAGTAATATATCATCTCTTGATTTGTTCATGGGATGTAATGTATGTAACAATTTTCATCAAGTATTGTATATACGTTCCTGGTCTGTATAAAAAAGAACTCCCAATCTCAGGGTGAATGTAACTAAAGCCTTATGTTTATTTATAAAAGAAATCGTATTTATCGTGACAGGAAATTCCTAGCTGCAATCATTACCAAACTGCGACCATTATTGAGATTGGACGAGTGAGAATACTGAAGGTGGTGATCGCCTTTGACAGCACGTGACTATGTTCAAGAGAAGTGATATTAAGCTTCATAATTATCTTTTTACCCGCTGCAGCACAAGCTTTTTGCTACGTATATTTTGACAAAGCCTCACAGGAAAGGCTAGATGCTGCACCGGGAATATCCCTACACATACTCGTAAGACAAGACTCATATCAGTATTGTTTCTGTTTTTAAATTTAATGGGGTAGCGTTGTGGCGGTAGTATTTATCATATTTGCAGTGATATCATATTGCCGAACAAAGTAGGTGTAGCTCAGATGGTGGATATTCAACTAAGCCCGCAGGTAATTTTGAAGAAATATATCAGAAGTAAATAGAGGTTCATGAAAAATGTTGATGCGTACAGGCCTTTTCATCACCAAAGAGTTAATCTTCTGTAGCAATATCTTGGTGTGATGGATTCAGACCGATTTCAAGGCTGTACCAAGGTCTCTTTATGTTTTACCTGGTACATTCTTTGTTCGACCTTCCGCAGCTACTTTTTACATGATATTTCATACTATATCTCACAAGTAAAAAGGTCTTTCTTGACTTTCTTTCCCAAATCATGTGATAGAGGTATACAGGTAGGTAGGCGCAGCTACAATGACGCCTTTGTCAACATTGATGCCCTATGCCTACCAGCACTTAATCACCAGCTCTATCACCACAGACAATGACACGTGCAGTGAATAACAGGCAATCACCTATTTCCCTTTGCACATGAGGAAGCCATCGTTATTGGTGATAATGGGAAAGGGGTCTTAAAGTCAACATCATTGAATTTCTTCCCGGTAAATAATGAAGGAATACATATATGCCTGAAGTACGCAAATGTTTCCCACGCTTGGCCTCAGCAGCCACCCCCCCCCCCCCCCTCCCACTGCCACTTCCGGGAATCCCTTCTAGGAACCCCGTCCAGCGGACAAAGGGTGAGATGTACCAGATGTTACACAGGTGTGGAATGTGATGCTGGGCTGGCCAACCTTCACCCTACCGCTACCTTTACCGGATTACCATGGTTACGACCACCTGGCAGGTGTGGGTAGCAGGGACTTGACACGGCTGTGTATTACATCAGATCCCCAGGGAAACTATACTCACCTCTACGTAAAATTATGTAAGGAGCTGTTTCATACTAATCATGGTTTCTGGCTTATGACGCTAGATGGAATCCCAAAGGAATCTCAGGGTATATCAGCGGTCAGCTGCATACAATCAATCGGACTGTTCCAATACCCATAATTCCACTGCTCATGGCACCGTATCACATTGTGAACCATCAGAATCCAGTAATCTGCCAAGAATATTAATGTTCAGAAGAAGATAGTAGGTTACTGAGCGTGACTGTGTTATTCCACTTTTCCTGACCTTTATTTAAAAAGTAGAATGTGATTAAAGCCTACAGTGGCGAGGTTCCTGGCATCTCTCCTGGCGGTATATATGTTAATGTGGTTCTAATCCTTTCCCAGAAGCATGATCAAATAGAATAGAACACCACTAAGCGGACCACGCTTCGTTCAATCTAAGTGGTCCTTGTTGTGGGGTAGTCCGCTTAACGGATTACAAAAATCACTTTTCAGGTCTAATGTATGCACATAAACCTTTTCTGTGGTATACAGGGAAGCATATCATTCATAAAGCTACTATTAGTCCTAAGTCTCTGTTTAACAAAGAACTCCCTTGTACTAATACACTTTTTATTAATCGGTAACTCGTAATAGATATTTCTAGGATCTAAAAACTAATACGATTGGTATTAGAACCACAAACCAAATGATACCCAATATCGATGTCTTTTCTGTTCCTAATTTTTATTGATACTTCAACTTGTGTTACAATTTGTTGCTCACGGTTTGTTCAACTTTTTAGTTGCCCTACTAGTTTCGGCACGTGTGACTTCATCGGGAACTAAGTGGTAAGTAATATGTTCTCTCTATATAAATAAGCGACTAGGTGTTAAATTCAAGTAGTAGATCCTGTATCATGTGTATTTTTGGGTGCATATCCGGTCAGGGTTGAACGAACGAGACAATACGGTAAAATTCCCGTCTCTGCTACGTCTCAGAGTGCCCAGCATGCCAACACTGCCGTCCTTCCACGCACCCTCTCCACACATCACTCCATCAGCGGGCTACTGCTGAGTGGCTCGGCCGACGGGGTGTGACCCAAGTGACCTCTCCCTACCCCCCACGCATATAACACCTGCCTTCATCCCTCCTGCCCTCTGCTCCCACTACACATTGCTATGCAACAGTAAAAAAACACAGATACACTAAAAACACAAACTGGAAATGGAAGGGAAAGTAAGGGTTCCTGCCGGATCAGCATGCGTCATCGTGCTTTAGGATAGTAGTGATAAAAAGACAAGTAATAAATCTTGTGCGATTATCACTATGGGAATTCAGGGTAACGTATGCCCTTTCTTTCAGCGCCGAGCGTATTTATCGGCGTTTGCGCAGGGTGTTTAGAAAATCAGCGGTGCTTGATCGTAGCTCACACTTCTTATAATGTCAGAGGTTTGTAGCTCACCCTTTATAAAATATCAAAGTATCTAAGGATCTACTCCCCATAAGGACAAACTAATGAAAGCACCATCTTCGTGATAACTAGTTTGACAGCAATTGTTGTTTTTAATCCTTATGAATACACATATAGTATGATGTTAAATTATTCACAGAAAGTTTACATTCTATAATCACTGCCTGCAACTCAGCATACTTTAATGAATGGTTTCTCGTAATGGATCGCTATTGATATGGGTTTATTCCATGCGTACCCTACGGGTCTATACGTTTGTGTATTCTATCGATGCCACCCTCCGATATAAGTGGGATCATTACACACCGGCTCAGGAGCATGAGGAGGATGGTGACTTTGTGGCTGCTGGCAGTGTGGCCTCCTGACCCCGGCCACTCACCGACTCGCCGCTCCCACCCGGCGCACGGCGTGTGCAGACGTATGATGAGTCTGCAGGCGATGAGGTGTATAGGCCGAGCCGCTCACAGCTGCCCGCACTCGCGGCTATCAGCAACTCGGCCTCGACCCATCTCCCGCTTAACCTTTAGCAAGATGACTCCAACCACTCCCCACTGCCTATTGGTGGTAAGGCAACTCCTCCTTTAAAAACTGCTCTTCAATTTGAGCTGCTCCAGAAAAACCTTGTTTTACTTGCTGGTTTTATGTAACGTGAATGTAGCTTGGCTTCCTAACGCTTCCGGGGTAGTATTACACTAAGATGGGTACCACCTTTTAAAGTTTGTAGAGCTAAGTGTTTTGTTCTCTGATAAAGCATCTAGATATACGAGCAGAAATAACCAATTCTATACATCCTGTTTCTGGAAAAGACTTGACCATTTCCAGCCATAAGATTATTGACGAATTGATTATATGTTAACCTATTACATGTTACAGCCAATCAACCAAAGTCCTTACTTGTGCTCGTGGGAAATTGACGGGTTTTTTTTCGGTATTAAGGAACTGCAATTCTTTTCATGCTTTTCTGTAATTATGTGAACCATACCTGTGTGCACACAACTATTATAAAGGTACACTTATTCTGTTTGAATACAAGCCATTAACCTTCTCTTGCATGTTATGGAGAATGCCTACCTTATAGTGAATATCATGAAAGCTGCCAACAGATCTTTCATACTATTGAAAAATGTCATCGAGCCAAATTTCAGTGGATATAACATAATAAATTAGGAGCCTCATTTAATTTTAAATGTATTTGCAAAGGAATGTTAAGCTTACAAAATGTATAAAGGCCACATTACCAACAGGAAAAATAGATAGGTGGTATTGGCAATATAAACCCTTGGTTCGGTATTACAAACTAATATTTTACGATAATTATGTTCATGTTCTTACAGGTGCAACTTCGAGCAGCCCTGGCAAGCCATGAAGTAAATATAAATAGAGAAATATGTAGCAGGCTAGGTTAGTAGTCATACACCAAGTAAAATGCTACTGAATCACAAAATGAAATTTCTCATTTTGTCCGGTAAACTAACTCGTTGAGCTAATCAGGAGCCTCTTTTACGGTCGTGCGATATGAATTTTTTTGTGAGTTTGATTCACTACCCTATTGACCAATTATTACCCCAGGCATAGTAGAGGAGGCCATGGCGCGGCAGCGTATTTCATTACAGAGAACTAAGGTAATTACGCTCTACAATCCGATTTACTCATATAACGTCATAACGTAAATCTCCCTACCTGTATAACCCACTAACCTTAATTTGACCCATGGAGTACTAATGACTTGTCCCGTAAAGCCCTTAAGAGTGGTTAGTATTAAAGGAACATATGTATCCTTCGCCTACACAACAGGCAATTTCTACCAGTACCATTTACGCAAAAGTGAAATGATTCATGGCGGTGCTTATAGTGCGTTTAATATGGTGTCCGTTAATATACGATCTTATATCATATATCCCAATGTACACAGAGCCCTATCATACATGAGCACAACTTATTTGTATAAGCAAGGCACCGTTCTATGTGATTCTGGAAAAGTATGTCTATACTTTTCAACGACAAAGTGTTCAATAGTACATGTAGGAAGTGTGTTATCAGAGTTGTTTACAGGGGTTATATCGGGTCAATCACTTCCAGGTATATGGTTGACCTTCATCCTTGGGCAAAAATGTCAACCAATTAAAATCATAGGTATTATCAGGATTCGATACATGAATAGCCGCAGGGTAGAGATTTCTTCTACCTATTTCAGTGACTAAATAATTGATATATGACCACATCATCAATCACCTTTATACAGGTACAATCAGTGCAAAATTAATATCAGCCCCTGAGTATTCATTAAATTTCTTGAAATCCTTATCGAAATCAAATGTAGGTGCATAGCCACTTTCTGTCAGAGCATACTTCTGTCCGTATTCTACTTATGTAGTTCTACATTGCTAGAGCACTGCAACTCATTTAGGGTAAATAACAAGTGAATCCCTTCGTCTTTCCTACTTCCGACATCGCATACTTTTCATCTTGAATTCCTTCTGTGAGGACACAAGGAACACCCACAAATGCATCAGTAAGACCAAATTAATCCTAGCTGAAAAAGAGTCGCTATAAATATTCAGTTTCAATTTGTTTTTGCAGCCTGAAGATTCTCATAGATGAAACAGCCATAACCGAGATATTCATACCCATTTGAAATATCATCTCACAAGGCAACAGACAAAGTTGTTGACACTGTTGTCAACCCATGTTCGATGCCTTGGGTAATTTGAAGCCATTTGGCCAGACATTTCAACCGACATCTGTGGAAAGGTCGGCTGGAACGTCTGTTTGCCTTGAAAAAGCGGTTTTTTGGTGGAATTACCCATATAGGGACACCGATCAGCCTAGTTTGTATGGGAAATACCCATTAAAACCATGGAGAACCTAAGCAGGAATATGATTGAAGTAGTGGGTTCTAATTATCTTGATAAAGTTTGAACACTTTGTGTATGAATGATAACTTCCAAACCATTAATTTCCGGAGGGAAGAACAACAGATTCTCACTGGTTGTATAGCATACCAAACCTGACTACTTACCTGACTGTTGGTAAATCAGTAGAGTCGCACTAGAGGCCAAAGGGAATGTTAGACCTTTCTTGACGTTGCATTACACAACCAGTCAAAATAGATTCAGGCTTTTAGACAGCCATTCGACCTTAAGGAGTGAATTAGATACCACAATATTTTTGCAGTAAATTGTATAGCAACCCCTCCTTCCTGACACTAACATTAAGCTTGGATTCATTACATGTAAAAGAAAGAGATAGATTTGATTTAGACTGGTGAAATTCTATTGTCTGAATATTGGATTTCCTACCTTGGAGTTCACCATAAGCACTCTAATAGATAGGGCGGGTGAAATTTCCAAGGCTATGTTCTCAAAGAAATTTAGCGCTACTGAAATACGTTTGTGTTATATAATTTCAAGCCTTAATATTCACGTGATGCAATGCACATAATCTCCATGTCATTAGGCGAATTATATGCTATGATTCCCTACAAAGGGAATATCTAATGACTGAGAGTTGTCAGCTGCCCTTTATTCCTACCTAAGTAGAAATTGGCGTTGGCTAGCCCATTATTCAGGGGACTGTAGATTAATGAGATTAGTCCTTTGATAGGTGAATGGGTTGATTCGATAGCGGTCACTTAGCATTGCACGTGTATCTGTGGTCTCAGTATAATTGTAGATGTACATAAGCATGGTGTCGTCAGCCCCATTTCACTGAGGACATGAACTTTGTCCAACTTTCATTCCTCTAATAGACTTCTTGTTTTGTACGACGGTTATCGTCATCAAAATATTTAGAAAACTGTGTGTTCATTGTGGAACGAATATTGCTATCCATCAGCTAATATTTTTCTGTGAAACTTTGCACGAGTACATCAATTTGGGAGATAGACAAAGTGCGAGTGCTCCTTAAATGTGTTCACTAGCCGAGTAGTTCAGTTACTGGAGCGCTTATCTCGAATCTTGCTAGACACTCCAGCCTTCAGCCTCGGTTATACATCCACAGGAGCTCCACCACGTTTGTGTCTTTTTTCGTTGAAGGTCGACGACATATCATGTTTCATTCAACAATACAAGCCCCCCATAAATTGGCTTGGGGAATACAGCAGGGCGTAGTCATAACGGCGGAAATGAGAAGGCTCTTGAGAAGATCGTGTCGCTGAAATGGCCTATGGAGCAGCTCAAGGTTATTCATTATTTAGACCGTGTACAGTGAGGCGATCTGCCCCCTGGAGCTCGCCGCAATTTGGATCCCACCACGAGGCGAGGCGTTCAAGATCGAATCAGATCTTGCACGTCACACGCCCTTTAGTTACATACCCGTCAGGCCCTACCGTTCCTATCCCCTGCGTCATCGCAGACTGGAAGACGTAGCCTATTTCTGGTGTGGAGTGAACGTACTTCGTGGAAATATCAAGCGCATTTCTTGACCGTTCAAATATATACTTGTTCGTTCTAAAAGTATTTCGAGTAGGATGGGTGTGCATTTTGTTGGTGTTAGATTACTGCGGTAGCATGTTAGACTTGTATCTTTTGACTGTATAATTACTAGTCAGTGTACCCGACCCTGTCCCAAACAGGGCCGGGTTCCTCTGTCAAAGAGCCCTCCACTGGTTCATCATTTCATACCTGGCGCACTCTGACATGTTTTCCTCGCTCGTTCCCAAACTGCACAGGGCCTCGCCAACTAACATAGAACAGCTGTTCCACCCCTAAATGGAGATGAAGGGTGAATACTTTACCTATATGCCTACGCTTTCTCAGGTACTTGTTCGTTTAGGTAGTTTAACGTCCAATTTGTTCAATTAGACTTTTCTCAGGTACAACACCGATCTACCCTCAGTACGAGAAATTACTTCTCGGCATGAAAACAATCATTTTTTACATATCTTTATATTTTGCCTCAATTTTGCCATGCTGACATTCATTTACCAGAGTGGGTGGAATAAAATCACATCTCTTTTTGTATTTGCTATTTCATCTATCGTTAACTCGTCTACTTCTAACTCTTATCTCCATTCGGCTCTGCTATAATAATGACTCGTGACTACAAAATGAGTTGGGAGTATTTTAAGCCGATAAATACGACAAATGGGAAATACACTATGTCTTATCTGTGTATTTTACAATACCCAATGTTGAACATTTGAACATGAGAATAAGAACATAAGGTACGAGTAAGTTATATGAGTAATAAACTCTTAGTCGAGTTATAATTCTTTGTGGGATACCAAGCCTAAATGTATTAAACACTCGATGTGATTCTGCTATAATATCACACTGTATGCAATGATTCTCCTACTACAAACATGTAGGGATCTCTTTCTTTTCTCAATAAACTCAAAATGCCCATTCACCAATTACCATAAGGACATCGAACCTAGGTTTACTTTGTTTCTGCCAACTGCTTTTTGTCTTTGCTTCTCTTTTTGTAATGGGAACATTTCAAACTCAGAGACGTAGCCAGCGAGAACTTCTTTTTCAATAGCCAGCGAGAACACTCACTGGTATTACAGTGCCAACAATTCTCAGAGGATCTTTGTGTTCACTCCCCGGTCGATCCAAACCATGACTGGATTAGACAGCAATTTAATTTTCCATTTTAGACGTCGAATTATAATCATAGAATTCCATTTTATGCTTTTCACTTGGATAACACTAATTTGCATTGAATGATGAAAAGCTCACCTCGAACCCAAATTTAATTCCTTTCGTCGACTTGACGGTTTAATATTGATTATTCTCAGAATTGCACAATTCAAATGTACAGGGGATAGGAGAAGGCAGTAGTGTATTTGTCCTTTTATGTTTTTGCTTGTCTTACGGGAATTACGTTGTTATTCTTAACCTGTAAGTCTTTTCTATCTTATTTTGACAATTACAAATTACCTTCATTCACGAATTACTTTAAATCAGTTCTACACAATTAACTGTTATTCTAAAAGGAATCTACAAGTGACTATAGAATAAGCAGTATAAATGTTTTATCTATTCTCCCGTATGTGGTCAACAGATGAGTAGGTGTGTCGCCTCCGCTTGATGTGCTCTAATGACCTAGTGACCCCCATGCCCTAGCGGCCTGTTCAACATCACAGTTAAAAGGCTTGGAATTCCCTTAGGTAAGCTTTGCGCCATGCAAAACAGGTAGGGATTTACAGTAACATGGAGGCAGGGCAGGAGTGTGGGGAGAGGTGGGCAGGGGATTGACGCAACACACTCATTAGCACCCGGTACCTGTTTTAAGGCCGTGTCTCACGCCATCTTAATTAAGCTGACGAGATGTTCACTCCCGGCTGATGAGCCTGCCCAATGCCTATTGTCTCTGATGTGATGAGCACAGTATAGCCGACATACACCCCCCTAACCCACACCTCAACACATTGCCTAAGGCCATATCTGCTACTCTTAGTCTCTATAACATTGCTTGCTCCCTATATGGACAGACTAGGCTCCATGTATGGCTTGTCCAAAACAATACGCTACACACCTTACACCCCTAGACTTTTCTGAACACCACACTGCAGCACAATGTACCATCTATAGCACGTTCTACAGTAGACGATGTGCCATAAAAAGTTGCTGAAACTGTATAATGGTGCACAAGGCATGACACTTAATCAACCCATATACTAAGTATTGCTCAATGTCGAAGAGATAAGATGTACTCTCATGCTATAGTAGAAAACAGGATTGAATTAACTACTAATTCCCAATGTAAACGCTAAGTCTTTTTAACAATACTCTCAGAGAAGCATCCATTAAGACTATGAATATTGGGTAAACTATTGTAGCTTTTCTCTAAACACTGACAGGCCCAGTTCCAGCGAGGAAGGTCGGGGTAGGGGAAGGGGTTTTTGCTAGTGCATCAATATTTACATAGTTACTGCAACCAGCAGTACTTTCTGGAAAATGCCCTGTATACACACACTATGTTTTTAGAATCACTTTTCATACCTTGTGTCTTTTAGACAACTGTTTGTTTGTTTGTTTGTTTGTTTGTTTGTTTAGTTTAACGTTCAATTTGTTCAATTAGACTTACTTTGGGTTTGACCGAATCTATGAGATGAATGTAGGTAGAAATCTCACCCCTACACATTTACCGAGGTGAGAGGTCCTTTACTTCCCACATCACTTAGACATGGTATGAGTAGGATTGGCCTTTGATATAGCAGTACATCTACCACTGCTGGGGGTGAAGGAGAAAAGTGGTTGCAGTGGGACTCCAATCAACAAAGTCCAACAACCTTGGGTTTACAAGTCTAGTGCTCTTTACCACTGAGCTAACTCCCCACCCTGGTCACTTTTGTTATGCTTGCGTTCAAGCAACTGTAGCTCATAGGAGACAGTATTTACAAAATAATCTTTTGCAATAAGAAGTATATTAGCGGACACCATATGTACGGGGGCACCATCCTTTAATAGGATAATTTGACTCGGAACAGAATTATTTTCCCCCTATATCAGATGTTTGATTTACCCGGCTTCAGGGAACACTTTATCTTGAAACAGAAGGTGAAGCCTACCCATCTATAGCAACTTCTTCCATCCTCTCAATAAGCATTTAATCAAAAGAAATTATACAATGTAGTTCATCTGACATCAGAAGCTAGAATAAAAAACTAAGGGCGAAATCCAAAATATAGAGTGAAGTATATAAATCTCATGATATTAATGGTATGAACTTGGAATCATGGTATGCTACCTGCAGCTATCGACCTGAAACATCAACAAACTTTTCATCCACATTCTCAGAACCTGCTGGTAAAAGTAGATCCGAAACAGGATCTAGGTCAACCCGGAGCAATGCAGATCAATGCAGGTGATAGTTACTGCGCCAGAATGGTGTGCTGACGACTGTAATAAGACCGACTCCTCATTAACAGACTACACACATAGCATCCTGGATGAGGGGAAGTCTGGTATGAGACCTAATTTCCTGCCAGGAGCCTGTCGCCTCGCCACAATCTAGGCGACTAATTTTGTCATTGGACTACACTGACACTCTTCACTTCTCTAGGATAAATAATGAAATCTAGGTCAGGATCGCTTTAGATCTAGAGACCTTCATTTGTACTAAGCTCAGCTTTTTTTAAACTTCTTCTCGGTGCAAGTCATGGTACGAAAGAAATAAGCCGGAAACAAGAACTAGAGGGAAACGTGACTGGCCAGTGTGAGGGCGAAATTCTAAGACATGTTAGATGTGTGACGAGACTCACTCACATTCCGAAAATTAAAAAGTCGGCACATATAGATGGCCTGATGGTACTGGGCTGATTAAGCCAGTCTTATTACTGGCTTACTATGTATTGTTGTTGTATTTGTGAGTATGTCCTATCAATGTGTAGAATGCACCATTGGCCCACAGGAGGGTTTAGCAATCGTGCAGGGTCCTATGTGTTGCTTTGGGAAGTGATAGCTTCAGATAAAGTATTAGCTGGAATAATCCATGGATGTAACACATTGAAATAACTACTGGAAGCAGGTTGGTTATCAGCAGTCACTGGAATGCCATTGCTGAAGTGAGGTAGGCTTTGGAGGGTAGAGTATTGCTTTGCAGTGTTAGCCCTTCACAGATAAGATCTGCTGTAGAGGTACTTCTATGCTTCTTTATTGACTCCACAAACGATATACACTTCTCACCAATTCAGGCCAAAGAACCTAGAGTGATGGTTACAACTAGTTTATAAAGGAAACCTCAAATCTGAATACATTAAAATGTCAAGGTTGCTTATTCCAGATACCATAACCTTATTAGTAACTCCCTGTTCTTGACTCTTGGTAGGGTGAAGGACACTCAATGCTCAACACCACTATAATGGGCCAGGTGCCCATATATGGCTAAGGACTATCTGTACCATTGGGCCAAGTGTAGAGCTGTGATATACTTATACCTATAGTTATTATCAGCTCACAGATATATTTGTAGTTTTTCTGGATCATGTGATTTGTGCATGGATCTGGTTCAGTGCAGTACCTTTCGCCAGGCTGCCTCTCGGTGAAGTGGTGCTGCTGGAGTGCGGTGAGGGGTCGGATGTTGCCGCTTTGAATATATTTGGATATCCATAACTTATCAGAATACCTCAATCCCGATTTCTTGTTGATTGGTGTTTCTTTACCAAGGCCACAGTTTCAAAAGGATTTTCATTCTGAATGCACTCAACTTAGTCAAATGATCTGTATAATCAATGGGTCATGTTTTTTGTTGCCTTGAATTATCAATGAGAATACTGAGCCATAGACCTTCAAAAGTTCAGAGACTCTGTCAGGCGCCTGAAACCCTTTCAAGACAATTGAGGCTGTTTCCTGCAGCCCGCATGCTACGAGCAGCGCAGGTAGAATTGATAATACCAGCACTTTGGTGGGGACACTGTGCCGGTAAATAACTAAAGTGGAATTACCAACTAGTGGCTATTATAGACTCATATATGCGTTTGAAAACAATAAAGTGAAAGGAGTACTCAATATGGGAGTGAGCTGGTGAATGACGTCAAAACGAAAAATATATGTGGCGTAATTAAACGTTCTTGCTTGCGAATATAATATATTTAAACTGTTAACTAGTATTAATAGTATCAAAACAGCTTAAGCCGTCGCTCATGTAAACTAGGACCAATAGATTAGAAATATACATTGGCGCACCATATCATTGTATTTTAAGTGCACAATATCTGCCTCAATGCTAGAAACACCATTCTCTCCAACTAATACACTTTACAGGTAGCTGATTATAGGTAGCTAGGTCTGAACGCGTAATGCGCTCTACTAACAAAGTACAATATCCTGTAACAAAAAGTACAGGACCTAACATGTGAACCAGGAATCTAAAACCTTTCAATTTACGATGATATCAACTGGTAAGCCCAAGTGACGATTGCTCAACTAGGTACAACTTTCTTGGTTAGTATTTGTCAATGGACTGTATATTACTTGGTTATAGAGGATGAACGTTTCCATCTGTGTTCTCCGATGATTGTCGAACCAGGATTACTCGCATTATAGTTAACATCTATGCATCATATGGATATCACTGATTTACTGTAGTTAATATTTAGCAGTCAATTGTGCTCTCGTCGAGGACAACCATGAATGCTAAATATAGAACCCGTAAAAGAGTGTCACCAAATCAGCGATATTTAATTCAATTCCTATTAGAAAACACAAGGCACCCAGCTTAAAATTACTTCCTTACTTTGTCCTGGTGGATGTAGGTCGGCCATACTGCAACCACAACCACCGGCCGGACAAAATACGAAATTAAAATAAATCAATACATAAAATTCTTTTTTTAAATCAGATTACTTTCCAATCAATAAAAATACTGTCTGACTCCAAACGATTACGAAAAACGAAAACGAATCTTGAATTCGATTCATTAAATCCTTTTTCGTCATGGGTTTAAAACATTCTTGGCACCTGCTTTATTTTTCACCCTGGTCCGTACTCAATATCTTCCGCTGCTCTTTGAAAAACAGGCACAAACTTCTTGGTAATGCGATCTTCTTCACTGAGGCTTCCTTGCTTATGAAAATGTGGTTCGAAAGTTCCGCAGAAGAAAAATAAAAGAAAGTTACTTTAGGGCTTGGCAGTTCTCCTCAACATAACCTCACTGACAGAATCAGGTTTGGACACGACCGTCTTAGGTCAAAAAATATTTTCCACTGCTGCTTGAAGGGGAAAAACTTATTACCAACTAGCTAAGAAAAAGTATTAGGCCGCTAGCCTAAACTGAACGGCTTAAATCGTGTTCCAAATTCTATGCAAACACTAAAGAAATGTTTGGTGCTAACTTCGGTTTCAACGAAACATAACATTTTGGCTTTTTTCTAAATCGGCTGCGCTGAAAGATGTATGTATAGCCACGAGAAAATATCTATACAAATATAAATTTTGGTGAGTTAAGTATTATGGCCCACCTCAGCCCGTATTACCATAATTGGCATGTTGTATACATGGTGTGGCTCACGCTGGTGAAGCGGTTGAATAAGGGCAGCCATGCTGCCAAACTTTTTATTGAACAGTGAGCTCGTGACACACAGGTATGTCAATATATTTTGGCAAAAACTAGCCACTTGGACGTGGTCGAGGAACCTAGGCACCGATGAAGTGGCAACCACGCACTTCCATCTTCTGGATCTACATATATACATGTATTGACAGTCTTTAGTTTATTTTCCTGCTCATGAAATTATTCAGTTTGCTTTATCTTTATGGGCAATTTCGACGATGAACTATACTATCCTGGTATTATTTCTATATATCAGCACCGTTATCATATACCATCAATGCGTTTTTACTATGCTTTTCTCTCATATTTATCATGTTCACGACCACAGAATATACGAAGTTTACCAAGCACAGTGAAATGATCTTTAAAACAAATCTGGACATTTTGTGTGTGGTTTTCCTAATATGTTTGGTCTAGCTATCCAAATCCAGTTTAACCAGAAGAGCTGCTTTAACTTGAACCAGAGAAGTAAATAGCACTTCACTATGGCTCTGCTTTTTGAGATATGGTATAGATGGCATAGAGTAGAGTATAAGGAAATAGTCAACAACTTTCTTTCCTCAACTAAAACATTTCCAAGCTTTCTGTGTTTGCTAGAGCCATGGTTTAATTGTTCTACTGTATGGCCTAACAAGGTGTTACCAATGTGGGTAGAAGCATTTAACTAAGACTATTTTCAACATTTTCCGAGGTTATTTGAAATGATCTATTACATGATCCGATAGTTTCGTCCGATTTCTTTTCAGTTTACACCTAGTTAGCTTTAAAAATGAAAATAGATTAAACGCAACAAGGTAATATTCCTTTCACAGAGAGGACCATTAGCTTATTAAGTCTATTAGAATGTTCAACAGCAGTTTTCTCACTAAAAGCCTTACTAATCAGAAGACAAAAATTGCAATAATTGTTTTGGGAATTTGCTTCATGATGATCCAGCAGAAACATCGCTAGGCGTTTTGTAAGAAATGATAACAGGCAATACGCCAGGCCCCAATAATCCGACGCCTTTATAGTTACAGGGATTCCAGTTGGGTCAGAAAAAAAACCATTTTAATATTTTTCATTGCAATACAGGGTTTGCACATTACAGTCGGGAATTAAGGGATCAAGGGGAAGCTCAATTTTTACATTGGTCATTGGGGAGGCTCAATATTACACAAGGGAAAAATAATTCTTATTCTGAAAATGAAAACATAATTTAAATGGAAACACAAATGAATACAAAACCGAAGCATATTCTTGATGGTTTTCAATAAATGGCACATCGTCCAATGACGGTTATTTTCTGAAAGACATCCGATCGATGGCCTCCTGCACAAACCATGTCAAAACATATTAAAGCGTACAGATACAGGTCCTCCGCTGTATTATATTGTAGAGCAGCTCTCCATTAAATAGCCTGGTGCCGTAGTTACCAGGCTAACAGTGTGAGTTACTCCAGTGCTTACATCACTGTTATATCGGCATACACAATCACTTGGCCAAGCGGTACTTGGAATGATCATCGAGTGAGTATCTGTTCAGAAGTAGTGTGGGCAGTTGCTGCAGGGAACACTGGAAATCTCAATATTTATACCTACGTAGAAGGGAAGTGCTCGGGAGAATTGGATTCTGGTTCATGAAATATAAACACGTGGGCCTTATGTAATTATTACACAGAGAGTGGCCTATGACGCCAAGAGTATTTATATATCATGGCCTGCTGCCCTACTGCACATATGGCAGTATTAGCAGCAGAAGCCAGTCGAGTAGTGTTGGCTATGCTTCATTTTATTTATACGTTGCATATCTCTATAGAGCATGCAGCTTTATCACGATTCAGTATAACATGAATACTGGTATCCTGAAGATCATACATAACATTTCATTTTCAGAGATCTTCTCCTGCATGTATATTCTTATACTTTAAGTTGGAAAATACAGCACACTGATAAGGATGAACATCCTATATAACGTACGATACAGGTGAATTAAGATTGGAGTATATTTTTCATTAGTATGAGACATATACACAATAAGGATAGGATAATGTGGTGTGTTAGCATCTCTCAATATTGGGTATGGTCATTCAGTGATGTATGAAAATAATATTCATAGAAAAAGATGCAATATTCAGAGGGCAGCAACAATAAAAGGAACAATGTACATATTCATCCCAGGCACGTAACTGAAGGTTAACGGTTCTGATGGGGACCTTTTGATAAGCCTGGGAACTAGAGGAGTATTTGAAAGAGACTGCCCAAGAAGGCAATCGAGTTACCCATTCATGATAGAGGGAGGTCTATGGACTGTATACACAGGTGTCATAGTCAAGTTTGAGAGGAACTCGGGACTACTATAAACTGCTCAGCTGCTTCTTTAAAATACTTCGAGTTATTGCTGGGGTAGTCTGGGGATTGCTTGGAGCAATTCGAGTCTGCTCAGAGCTATTTTACTGCCTATAGAGCCATGGCATCTACTCATGCGTAACTTTTCTCCCCGAGTCCGAGCTGCTCGGGATGAGCTCGGCCTTTTCTTATGTATCCTTAAAAAACTGCTCGGCACGCTTCCACTTGGTGCACCCGGTGCTCCTCCCTAGGCTCCATTGACCAGGGCCTGCTGAACACAATAACAAAACCGCCTTCATCACAGGGTCTACACCCGGGGGCTGAGTCGGCGAGCCGCTCCCGAAGTGTTCCCCTCATTCTCTGACTCCCCTCCATTCCACTCACTGCTGAGAGGCGGCCGCTTTAACCCTCCGTCTCCACTTAATACCCCGGACTGGTTCGTCTTCGGTGAGGGTGGTGTTGAGGAATTATTTGTGGAGACACATCAGAACCATTCTATAAATACCTAATTGCCATGGAACTGGCATGGGTTTTAATCGTGACATTACTTTTTCATCTCATTTTCAATCATGAATTTCATGATCGTCTAAAGTCACATTTTCGCACATCATAACATTGGGCTATTTGGTTCTTCCAATTTTAGTGCTCAGGAAGTTGTATTTTCAAACACACACGATGAATTTGTTTTTCATAGCCAAACATTGTATTGTAGATGGGAAATATATTACATTTTGAAGATTGATTCGATATCAAAAGTTCTATAAGCAAATCAACTGTTGACAAATCACTTTACAAATCAAAACTTCAGATTGTTCTCATGTCTGAGGAAGATGTTGTGGAAGAGGTACACAGAAAATGGATCATGCAAATTTCAAATACTAGAGAAATATGAAGGCAAGCTGCCATATGTGTAGGTACTGTACCGGCCAAGGCGACTTAAAGAGGTCCTTCTGTCACTGATTGCATCTTATCAGATATGTTTTCCCGACAGCGTGAACTTTAAACACTTGACTATCACTGGAACCCCTCCAGTAGTTCCGAACTTCGGAACTTTCCCTTCTATATCCAGATAGCGTTAGCGTGAAACGTGATAAAGTAGACAAATTTCAGCGCGATATTTTGCTGCTCATCACTTCTCCGAAATTTGAGAAGCAAAAATTCTACTTGATAATTGGACAGTATCTCTTCGAGAGGAACTTTGAGATTTGAGATTTAATGTGTAGGTATCAATGTGTACACCAGTATCGAATAATCCAATTAAACAAGATATTATAGCGGTATAAATTCTCTTTGTAAAGAGCACTTTTTTTGTATTTTGCTGGTGGGTTGAGGGGTTTAAATGTGACAATGACATTGATCGATTTTTTTCTATTGAACCATGATATCCCTTTTTAATATCACATCATTTGGGGCTCTTATAAAGATAATTAATTACCCATAATATTTACCTTGTTAATAGTCTGTGCCCTCAGTCAATTAGAAATCAGATAGGTTTTTGGTCATACAATATGTCACAAGAAATTGGGTTGAGTGAGCCGCAAACTCACAAGCCCATGTTCACCAATATCCAACAGGTACATTGGCTATCAGTGATATTTGCGTAGTACTGTATGACTAATAAAGGGTTACAGGTGACTTGGGGCTATGAGGGTATACATGTACATGTATCAGTGGTTAAGGATTGTGTGTGTAGTGACTCCGGGTGAGGCATGGCTGTGAAGTTAGAGATGAGAATGAATGTCGCTACATATACAAGCCTAGAGGTAGTGAGAGGTGCTGTGCTGTAGTGTAGGGTTTGTATACGTGTGTATATGGGTCTGCATAGGTTACCCTACAGCCTCTGCGCGGAGCATGCGCACACACCACTAGGCGGGCTCGTGTTTGCGGACTCTCCTCATTATGACACAGTGGCAAACTGGAATATTGATCATTGGTCCGGAAATCGTTCAACGCCGACAGAATGCGGACCGCCGAGGGTTGCCGCGTCACTCATGACGTCACTAACGGGACGCGTGACTCCAAGCGTCCCTGACGATCTACCAGGCCAGGGACGAATACTGCAGTCATGTATTTGGGCGTGGATAGTATGAAATTGATCATGGTTTAACTCCTGTCGTCACATGTAAATGTTTGGCCAAGATATTGTCCATTAGACAGTGCATTGGAAACACAGCTTTCAATGCATAATTCCCCTGAATAATTTACTATCTGATAAAGGGATGTATTTAAAGATAACTGAACATCGGTTTTAAAGGAAATTAACTTTTAAAAAAAGAGTCCTTCAATTCGAAAGTATTCACATGAAAGGTATACTACAACGTCTACCATAATAGTCTGGACCAGTTTGTAGGGTTCTTCTTATTCACTTTTTTATCAATGGATCAAATAAAAGTTATACTAGAAAGGGTAAAACGAATAGCTGCATGATCACTTACTCTTGTAAGTAAACATAATAACTGAAATAACACTCTAAAGATATCACTTTAAAGTGTCACTGTCTTCGACCCATATGAGAAATACCATGGTGAGGTAAGCTTAAATTGTTATATGATTATAAAAGATTATGAAAAATAGTCCGAAACATGTCGGTATCCAAAAGACCTGTAATTGACTTACTATTCAGCTTAACGGGTACAGCCCATCACCGAGTTAATGGGAATATTTTTCCTTTATCGATTATTGATATCATCATGAGCATTATAGCCACACAGTTACAACTATTATCAGATGTGCCATTGGAGTAGAATATATAAACGAAAAATATATCTGTTAATTTATAAATGAATAACGGAAAATCCATAATAACCGGGACACTGCCATCCCTGTATTTTGTACTAAGGCTATACGTGAAGTATCTGTTTTTCTCTATTTCAATTGACTTAGGAGTCATTAAGAAATAACCAGATAATCGAACAGACAAAATAAAAATTACAATTGATACAATAGAACCAGTACAAAAGCAATGAACTTTATGTCAGAGCAGGTATTGGCCAAAGACGCTTGAACGTCCCAATGACTATCATGAGAAACAATCAGGACCTCTTCCCCATAAGCTACCTTAAGTAAGCATAAAAGCTACCGTAATACCCAATAAGCTTCACCATTAGGGTTCGGTGCGATATCGAATTTACCGCCGAAATAATAGGATCTGGGTCAAATATCAATAGAACCCCCACCTAATAAGGGATAACTTAAGTTTGAACACCATGACCAAGTAGGTCCGACTGGGAGCAAGAGAGACCATAAATCTACATGAAGCAGGCCTAATTTAGGGTCAAATTAGGCCTGGGTTGGGCGCCTAATGCGCCTATGAAGAAGGGATTCATTGGTGGAGGGAGGGGTTTAGGTGTGGCGTGGGTGGATAGACAGGCGGGGCAGGTAACGAGCCGGTGGCTGGGTGTGCGCCCGGCGTACGCCAACAATGCGCCGGCTGGGCCGATCGATGATCGACTCGGTAATCACGTTAAGGCATGGCCGGGGGAACACACTCCACTGACTGACAAGAAAGGGCCAGCATTCAGAAATAACAATAATAAACGATACCGCACGTGGGTTGGACAGCCTTCATTTCCGCCGCGCTGAATATTCAGAATTTTCAGGCTGCTGAGAACAATGGTGGTGTTCTTAAATTTTTCAATGTCTCTGGCTGTGGTCTTTTTTTGCTTATTATCAGGTTGGCAGTAATGTGGTTTTCATCTCTTTATCGTGAAGTTGTGGAAGATTTTATGGTTACGCAACAGGAATTGTTGGGATAAATACGGCGTGTTGATCAATAACACGTTTTGTTGTGAGCTGAACACTTCGTGAAAGGTGTGGGTGAGACGGTTCAGAAACCCTTCGCAATCTGAGTTATCTGGACACAATCTGCTGAAGTAGGGTAAACACACATGATATACTCGTGTAACTTGACATTAAAAACCATATCATGATAAGGATGCGGCAGAGATATACAAGTTTTGAATTCAAATATTTGTACAACTGTAGTTCATTTTTTTAATTGTGCTGACAAATGATATGCACTGAATAAATAAGGTCCTGGCTGGCATACAATCAACTGTATTTTAATATATATACTGTTATTGGAATTCCATTATAAGCCTTCAAAAAAAGGGAAATTAGGGACATGACGTTAATCTTAACATTATCTCACCCCAGATATTTTTTCTCCATAGACTTAACATTGGAAACTCGTATTTAACACCCATTAGATATTTAGGAAAAATATCCAATGGGGGATAATGTCACAAATTTTAGCCCATTAGTCAATATTAAGGGTGAGATAAATTCAGAAACCCATTCAAGTTTAGGGTCAGAGCTCGATCCCATCTCATTTGAATCACATAGCAATTCACGCGGCTTCGCCTTGTGAATTACTACGTGATTCAAACTCGATGGGATACGAGCTCAGACCCTAAACTTTCATGGGTTTCCTCTATAGTATTTACCTGTAAGAACTGCACGTATAGGTATGATTACAAACATGTATGTATCTATTTTCTGTTCGCCTTGTGTCCCTCCTATCACAGCCTTATCTTTCTTGTTTAAATTATCTGTTGACATATAAGAACTCTTGATGTCAGCCGACCTAATAATCGCCTCATACTAACACGAGGTGGGAGTACTAGTTGAAGTACTGATAACTCAATGCCAACACAGAGTGCTTTTTTTGTCCTATTTTTTTGTAATCCTGTGCATGATTCAAAAAGCAATCCACTTGACCGTTCTCCTCTAAATCTAAAGGCAAGATATAAACCCTATAATTAATGCACAAGAAGGCCTGCTGCTTCACGAATAAATCTTGTAGCTGGAGATAATGTTGAATATCAATATAGATGGGCCTCTATAACTAAATCGGTATATCTACATCAGCCAGTTGTCCCTGTGTGCTGTGTTTCAGGTGAGGCTGAACATATTTCATATACATGGCAATACATACTGGACCATCTAGACGTGGGTCTCACGTAACAGGCAATAATATGAGGTATCTGAGATATATAACTCGTAATGGGCACTGTGGGCTTGACGTTATATATCACCACCAGTTCTGTCGGTGCCTGAGCTAAGCTTAATCCACCATCGTACAACAATATTAATCACCCCCATAATACTTCGCCAAGAGTTATATGGCTCTGCAAGTGGCACATCAAGGATGTTTTGTGTTGATTCGGAGCCACTCAAATCTATTCAGAGCTGCTTAAACATGTTTCTTCATCTACTTGGGATCAGCGCAAACTTGCTAAGCAAACATGGATGTACATGTTACGTTACACAGCAGCCTACATTTTTCTCTCTTTTTTTATATATTTTTTTAATTATTTATTGACGGCAGATTTATTTTCGTAATGGTACAGGTTCACTCACTGGGTTTATAAGTATCAAGTTATGACATGGAATATTTATTTTAATGTATGGTATACTTCCAACGTTTTATTAACTCACCAGGTTTTCCTTATACTTCTTGTTTTAGTTTTCTAGGAACATTACGTGCTTATTTGCCCACAGAAACCCCGGTAACAAAGACATTTTCTATAAAGACATAAGAAATCGTCACTTTCTTCTCAGTTCAGTACTATACCTCTGAAGAAGTGCCTTCTGGAAAATTCTTAGAGGTAATATTCTATCCACTCTCTCAACGAAGCCATTGTTCAATACAGTACAACAGAGGTTGTGATGGCTACTAGCCAATCCTTAGTTATCTCATGTCAACAGTTATTGCAGCAAGTCCAGAAATTTAGTAGGTTTTAACAAGACGTGGCAAAAACACCTCTGCTACAAGCCGATGCTACCTTGAATGTGACAACTTCCTGTCAGTTTTTGAACCTGGTTGCTATGATATCTCCAGGAAACCATTGTCCAACACAGACAACGCATTACCCAACCATGGAAACTGATCATTGATCCGCTTCCCACTCTCCAAGCACCTTCTGGGTTTGGATTAGTGGGAGTCAAAAAAGTTTAATGACTGGCAACCTAATAAATAATATCAGGGGGGTTGGGGGTTCAAGGTTTCATCCGGTTCGGACTCTTCAGGCATCTTAAGTAAGGCTAGATCAAGGCATGTGACTTTGTCACTATTTAGGGGCCAGGAAAATTATCTTGGGCCCCACCCAATTCATTAAATTGATGAAAAGGATAAAAATGGAGACAGAAACAACTGTCCATAGTTGCAAACAAGCAGTCAACTAGGATTGTTGTCCCTTATAGGGGGAGCGGCGTCCCCTGCCCTATGATTCATAGGGGGGTGATGTCGTCCCAGATTTAGTCAGTGAAACAGTAAACAATTTAAAAAATTTAAAAAAAAAAAAAAAAACAATAAAAAAAACCACAGAAATTTAGTAGGTCATTTAAGATACAGATGATATCATCCTGATATAGGCGTTCACATAATGTAGACGATTACGAGGCTAATGGTATCGATAGGAGTAGTCACCTTGACTCCACTACGTGTATGTGTCCTAGATCAGATTTTTTGGTCAATCTAAAACCTTTAATCTATAACATATATGATATCCCATTGGTATAAATATCTCTCAAGAGAAATATAAGGAAGATTCTAATAGACAAAACACACATTGTATTAGATTATTAAAATCATCCTAACGTTGTATATATACGATTATCTTTTCCGTGACCAATGCAGAAACAAATAGGTAACATGCACGATTTTAGCTAATAACCTGGAGTTACACTCAGGTAAACTAAGTGAGCTTGTAAGATAGACATTCAAAAGATGGATGCAGTAGATATTCTCCTTTCAAATCATCTGCTTTATATTCAATGCCCTATTCTTGGGAAGAAACAAAGACTAGCCAAGATATTCAGCCGGCAATGTCTATCTAATACTGCAGGTTCATTCGCCGAAACTGATTCATTCCCATGGCAGGTTACCAAGATATCCACAATCCCAGTCTCACGTGCTAAAAGACGAGCTTATGTCATCGACACCATTAGGAGATATTGTAGCCATGTTAACAACACCATCATCTGACATGTATCTACACTCAGGTGCATGGTGAACAATGAGCGGACTTTCTAATGCCCTTAGCTCCGAGTCCCACAAACTCCAACCTGCCAGCGTGTATTGAATCTGTGTATACCATTTTAAAGTGAACATGGTGTGAACTACTAGATAGCCATACGTATATGGTCAATGATTGGATAACAAGGTTCGGATTGAAGGTGGAACGGTCTCAGTAACATGAAATAGTTAGATTTAATCAGCGTCAGACCAGCCAGGTCAGTAGATGATATTGTAATAGTCCTTATATTTTTCTAGATTTTCTCTTTTGTAATAAAATTTCAGAAATGCATTACCTACTGTATGCCATACACTGGATTTATGAATTGTAAAGAGTCGCCTAACACTAACACAGGCAACCTCATTTTTATTCTCGCAGTATCCTGCTGTTCTCACAATTCAGTACGTGAAGCAGTAGCCATTACAATGGCTGTAAGCCAGTGTTAGTTTTGGCATGTTAAAACTGAATATAAGCGCTTTGAGTCAAGTTTCCCAAATAAGAATACTTTGCGCTCGTTCTTGGCATCCTCTCATAGAACATCGGCAAGCGCAATGTGATGTTAAGGTCAGGAAGCCATGTTCCGAGTAAGGACAGCCTGAGGGAGTAGTGCTCTAATTCTAAGTAAGTAGAAGAAAACACCAGTCACCCAAGCCTCCCCCAGAAATGTCGTCTGCATCGGTTTCCCGCCGTGAGCGATGTTGTTTTCTGTTTGCGTCCATCCGGGGTTGTTAGATGTCTCTGGATCTCTAAGTATTCCTTTCTTGTCAATGGATGAGGGCCCTTAGGGAGGGAGGTTACCTATGACATTGGCTGGTTGTAAGGTGCAGGTAGGCATGAAGTAGGAAATGGGGCATAGGGAGTCTTTAGAACTAGTATACTGCTGATCTAAAATCATAATATTATAGCAGGTTATCGTCGTTGGTGGTGATCGAATCTATGATTGAGTTTGAAAACTCCAACAACTTAATTACCCCATATGCCTGTTCTCTGCAAATGCTAAGATAATTGCTTATGGTTCGGAAAATGAAAAATAAGTCTTAGAAAGCATATCTATATGAAAACTATCCTTTCCTATTCCCATATTTCTTAGTTGTCTCAAAGGATATAGTTATTGTCTAATTAGAAAGAAATTCAACTTTCATAATGCAATTTATTCATTCATAAAGTTGGTGATGACCTGTAATACAAGATGAAGTATGTGTTTCACAAACACATAATTTAGGCATACCTACATTTATACAATTGTTGTAAGGCATACCTGCTGGGGAACAGGTAGTGACGCCGGAAAGCAGTGCATTGATACGGCCCCATCATTATGACTCAGGTCTGCACTGGCGCCTGTCAATTCCAGGAAGCAGCCGACATTTGGAGAAGGAGACCACAATGCAAACGACGCGAGAAGAATTGGCGGGAAAATTGGTGGGTAAAGACGTGAGTTGACAATCGGCGCGGGCGTGCAGTGAATGGCTCTTGTGGGATCGTATTAAATGGCTGGGTATTCGTCTGGGGGTCCAGGGGAATCAGTGCCAGTCTGCAATCATGGATCTGAGAAAAATGTCAGGCGTGCTTCCTCTCAAGGGTGTGATGCTGAGGACACTGATAAACGACGCAACTGTAAATCTCAGCAGAACAAAAATAAGCTACAGTATCAAAGCAGGTGGAATTGGTGATACCACGAGCACTATTTTTGGAAATGCTTCTAAGACTTTTTTCCGCTATTTTTATAACTAATCTGGAGGAAAGAAAAGTCTGGTTACTTTCTCGCAGAAATTATGTGCAAAGCTATATATGGAGTGGGATTCTCTCTGCACAACAAATAGAAGGCTATTAAAGTAGAGTCAAATGTTACCTGTCGTACCGATTTTATATTCAACGAATGTTCTCATAAGGGGCTGTCCATAAATGATGTCACACTTATTAAGGATATTTTACAGCATTTCAACCTGCGCGCGAAATGGGCACTGTACAAAAAGTCAGCGGGTGGTGGCACTTGGGAGGTTATCCTTGTGCATAGTCATTGACCCAATAACAAACAGACCATTTACTGCCTTGGTTGGGAGAGAATCACAAAGAGAAGCCTGAAGATAAACCCTTCCTGGGCTAGAGCTGGGTACATATCTCCAATAGACACACTATCCTGGTTCCTATATATGTGCAAATGGGGTTATGATAGAAATCCTTGCCATTGGGAGAAAGGCCTTGTTTTTCATGGGAGGTGATCACTTAAGGGTCTAGAGCGTGAACATGCAGTCTGCCACCGATTACTTATACCCAAATACATATAATTGTCGAGCCAAAAGGACATCAGGTGGTGCCGAATTTCTTAATGTTTGAGGGAAAAATCATTGACCAAAAATTTTTGTCCCCTATTTCACCTGATGATTATCTGCCCAAAAGTGTCAAATAGTCAGCAGGTGGTGCCAGATATCATAATCAGCCAAAATCATCAGGTGGAAACATGGCAATAGGCAACTTGCATCCTAACATGTCAGTGACTGTTGCTTAACCATTTCCTCGTCTTCCTGCATATTCTTGAGGTTAGGGTGTTCTACAAACTAGAGCATGCACAGCCATAAGACATACCTGCTGTAAATTGTGTTGCCAATCTTGGAATGATATTTTTGCTGACCAAATGTGGATGGATATGGATGGATATTTGGCTACTTGGTCATTAAGACAAACAATCAGTTCATTTTCTTTCAATTGCCTCAAATGGGAAATGGCCTGGCAGAAACCTGTCCTTATCAGAAAAAAGTAACTCTTCCAAATGGAACAACACTCTCTGCTGTTACACTAAACCACATGTTCTGACGTTCCTTGCCATGCACATTCTCCCATTTGGCCGCCTTTTTTCTGAGTTGTTTTGGGTTTGTGTATTAAGCCTCAACAAGATGTCCACCTATGACCTTATTCTCCCAGCACCTTTCCAGAAATCGCAAAGTTGCTTCTCAGATCTGTGATTAGGGCATGTACGTTATCTGTGCCAAAGAACTGTGGAACAGAAAATATGAATTAACAATATGAGGTGATGTTGTTTTTTGACACAACTCTGAACACCCACCCCCCCCCCCCCCCCCCCCCTTGCCATTTTTAGGCGGTGTCACACTTTTCAATCTATCCACCTACCCACCCCCTATTTGTGACATCAATTATGGACATCCCCTAATTAATGAGACTTAATCTGAATAACTGAAGCATGTAAAAAATTCTCCAAAAGTAAATGTATTTAGGTCTTGAAACATAAAATAACATTAAGTTATTGCCAGCTCCCTGTTCCAAATTAGGAACAATCCTGAGATATTTGGTTGGTACTAGTATTGAGGCAGTCATGCATGGGAAGTTTGGACAGAGATCGAATGTCCGCAACAGAACTAAAACGTTTTTTTAATTTCTAAATAATCGTAGACTGGCATTGATATGAGTGATATTTTCATAGTTACCATCCATATATACATTTGTTAATACTACTTTCTAACTAAATAGATATCTAATAATCCTTGTAACTGTGAATCTATGAAAAACTTAGCAACCTGTTTGTACGAAATTATTAGTCTACTAGTTTTAATACATAATAAAACATGGCGTCAATGTAAAACATAATACAAAAAATATGAGCAGAACTCCCCTATGCGATAAAATTGGGTATAGCAATGATCATCAAGAGGAGAAACACGATTGGCAATGGCAGATGTGAAATTTGATATAAAATCCGAAAAGACGGTTGTCGGGTAGTTGTCAAAACTGATTACTAAGCGCTGGGCTGCTGCCTTCATCAGATAAGACAAGGTCGACGAAAGATAATTCAGACTTCGTTAAGCCTTGAGATAATTCACTTCAGGTAGAAATTCTCTAATCCATAGTGCTCTCTTGAGAGATAATTCATTTTTGGGAGACTTTCCACTTCTACAATGTTAGACATGATTAGTTCTGATGCTCACATGTATTTAGACAAAGAAAGTAGAGATCTAATGGATTTGATAAGTTGCTCTAATGAAATAGAAATTTTCCCAACGATTTATGTACTGTGTAATTGATATGTAGATTAATATTTCAACATCAAATTTGTGTGGATTATTTTTTTAATCAAAGTTGAGACTTTTTTTTTTTACAGTTGGACCTAATTGAAAACTTCGATGCCATCGCCCATGGATTTTCCCTAATCCTTTTACAATATTAATTTATGTTTGGAATACGCTCTGTATCTTAGCCAGATTAAAAAAATACTGGTCTACAATACAAAGTGACCAGCATCTCAAACATATGTATCATACAACCTACAAGCTATAAGCTATGGATACATGGGAAATATGGCTTACTCACCATAGACCAAACCATAGGTCTTTGCTGTCAATTACTTACTTGAAAAAGAAATTGTATCAAAGGTAGTGACAACTAAAGATTTCACTTGAATGGAATAAAACAAGAAATAATAATTTCTTTGGAATTAGAAAACTTCGAAAACATATTATAACCTATCATATATATAGTCAAACCATCAGATTGTCATGGTTGCAGTAGTGAGAAGAAATTTGACATTTTGGTATTGAGAAAAGTGTCCATTATTAAAAGCAAGGTAGTCATAATAGCAAGGTAATCATATCATGTGAGTCTATTGCACTTAAGAAATATCGCGCTCATCCATTGTAAATGGAAATATCGTTAGCTCCTAGTATTGGTAAATGTATGCTGAAATCGCCGCCCCATTAATAAGACCAATAGATAGAATCGACGTAGTCTATCCTTGGTAGAAGGCTTACGGTACTTGTATTGACATCTCCACCACCACTTGTAAAGATCTCTTCTAGAAGCAGTTCTCCTTTATCTGGGTGAGGAGACACACACATGACCCCGTTACTATTCAGCTCAGTACAGGTCTAGTCACGTGGTCCCTGGTCGACTTGCCCTCAACACTATTTGTGCAGCACGCATCACTGGGTACCTAGTCAGGTCAACTGAGCTTCTATCTTACGCTAACTTGTCCACTCTCGTTCTTCCCTATATACAACATATTTCCTAAATTAAGTCTCTCTATTAAGGAGAAAATTCCTCTCAAGTGATTAAGGATTTGTTCGCTATCATCTCAAAGTCATGTGAATTAGAATGATATGCAGAAAAGTGTACATGTACATTCATATGTAGGTATAGGGGAACAAAACTGGTAGCTCGTGTTGTGTAGCATATATCGCAGAAGAATAGTACACAGCACCATATAATTGAACGATAACTCGTTGGGTAGCCATAGAGGTAGCTAATTCTTAAGAAATCAGGGGATGCATAATGTAGAGTCAAAAACAATTGACAATAGGGAAATGTTTGTGAGGTGATCAATTTATCGTACATAGTTGCTTATACAGTGCCGCTACCTTTCAGAAACATGCATATAAGCTTTTTGTGACCTGAATGTAATAAGTATTGACCATTAATGTAAATTCATAGAATTTGTGACACTATGGAGGAAACCTACGAAAGTTTAGGGTCTGAGCTCGTATCCCATCGAGTTTGAATCACGTAGTAATTCACAAGGCAAAGTCGCGTGAATTACGTAGTGATTAAAGGGGGGCGTCCACCAACCATGACAAGGCTACGACAAGAAAGTTCCTATCAGCGCCTTGTCGCAGCCTTGTCGTGAGGAGGGGAGCTCTGCGGCAGTGGTGTCGGGGCATGTCGTAGACGTCACTGGTTCTGGTAAAAAAGGCATCCATGGTCCCGACACACTACGGCAGTGATATTGAGGAAAACACAACACTTCACGACAAGGCTCCTGTCATGACAAAAATTGAACATGTTCGATTTTGTCGTAACCTTGTCGGAAGGCCTCCGACAACCCCCCCGACAAGCTTTCAGTCGCAGCCTGTTGTGGCCTAGTCGTAGCCTCTTGTCGGGAACTATGGTCCACCAGCCATGACAAGGCTACAACATGCTTTCCAATCGTAGGCCTGTCGTGGACCTTGTTGGAAAGCCATTGTCGTAGCCTTGTCATGGTTGGTGGACGCCCCCCTTCAACCTTTTGTGGTTTACAGCCGCCTGTCCACAAAAACTACGATTGTTGTCTATTTTTAATGGGTCGTGGTTTACTGAGTTCTCATACATTTTCAATGGCCACTCAGATGGATAACTGATTCCATCCATGTCGGAGGTTGGAGGGAGATGGAATCTGCTAAACTCTTCTACATCTATATTCATTTATTGTTAATTAAGCAGTGAATAGATAGAATAAAAAAAACAGCTACTGCAAAATAGATATGTGATTGTTCAAGATTTCTTTCACATCTGAGATGGGGATTTTTTTTAAAAACATGACATTCGATTCTACGCGACAAAGAGCTATTATTTGTGTGGGGACTGAAACATACAGCGGCCCGAGACGCCTCGTCCTTCAGCTTTCACATAATATAGCAATCAGTGAGTTAGCAGTGCCTTGTGGTCGGGTCAGAGGCCCGGCCGCCTGGAGAGACCTACCCGCCAATCGCCTCGAGCGGCAGGCTCTGTAGCCTCCGTCAGATACGCCTCTCGGGGAAAAAGAAATCAGACAAGGGGCGGGACTGTATAGACGCGTGCGCCAGTGTTGTGAGTGGTGGTGGGGGAGTGGTTAGTTGTGGGGAAGGCGGAGGGTGGAGTTGGTGGGGGAGCTAATGCGCAAAACATTCGTTGATATTTCCGCGGTATCTAAGCATCTGAGACTTAAAAGTCGACCTCGGATCAACATCACCCTTGTAGTGATGTACTAGTAGTGTTCTCTGGTGGAGTTTGGGATGTCTGCAGTGTATCCAGAGGAAAAACCGACTGGTAAAATAATACACTTCAACGCGGACTTGTAGGAGTCCGTGACCTCAAGAAATCTCTGATTATTATGATGCTGTTATTGTAATGATGTGCTTTGTGGACTGAACGCACAATAATACTGGTGTACTACCGTGACGATATATCCTTTCTGAAACGATTCGTGCTCTTAAATTCTTTGCTCGCATTATATGAAATTCAGTAGAACTTGCCAGATTGTTCGTGTGGTGATGACATACTTAATTTAATATTGATCAATATGTGTCTGATGGAATTCACCACAGTAGTAAATCTGTGTTTATATGATAGTTCTACATCTGTGTGAGTTACTTATAGGTAGTACTATGTCACATGTATAGCGTAAGTATCTGTATAAAGGGGGCCTAGTCAACTCAGTAATTGATTCTGAGGACCGAAGCTGGGAGTCAATTTTATGTAGTATGTAGAGGTTCTCCCCAAAAACGAGTGTCAGTCAGTTATGACAAAACGTCAAAAGTTATAACCCCAATTAATTTTATATAATAATGTCGCAAGAAATAGGGAACAATAGCTAGGGCCTGCATACCTACTGATAGTGATATATATAGTGTCAACCTATACTATAGTATTTGGTCAGGTGAAATCGACCATTATGTGATATACTTACTTAAATCTTCTGTGAATTATATGAATACATCTTCCTCGCTACAATTCATCTGGTAAGACTACTTTAATGCAGGTATCCTTTATCTACGGTACCTCCTGCATCTATCATGATTCATGCCATTGGCAATGTATATTGTATCATAATAATGTATGTGTATGCATTTTCAAAGCAAATTCAACTTCAATAAACAGTATGGCGTATATAACTATATTATAGGGTGTATAATAATGGGCGTGTCCTTTATGAACTAGTTCTGTCAATACAAAGTCTTAACTGTATAACAGTGGACTAGTATATCGGATGTACAATAGCCATGTCAATAATCAATAATCACTGAAAGCAGACCAATTAGCACTGTCCCCTTTGATCTGTTGTTGACCTTTTGTCTGGTTATTGATTACTTCTCTTACCAGCTGTCCAAAAGTTTCAACAGTAATGCAAACAAGCAAGCCGCAGTGATAACATTAATAGTTAATACATCTGAGAACGTGACAGTAAATTGCAAAAAAAGGAAAACGTACAGCGCTGAAATTTAAAGCACGGTTCACAGATGTTTACTAACACGGACGGGATGCGGCAGACGATTGGGCTGGGCTGTCAATAGAGAGCCAAACGTCATCACACGCTTGCAGAGTCTGACAGCTCACCAGTGGTCCAAGAAAGAAATATGAGGGTACTTACTCTTTGACAACAAAGAACGGATCCTCCAATGACATAGTACATGAATTGGGGTATCCTCACTCCAAATAAATCCGGATTCCTGTGGGGACAGCAAGGTTCACGTAAATCCACTGGTTGTGTACACTGCTGAATGAACAGCGACCAACAACAAGAACCAATATGGCGTGGACTCACGTGAAATTGTGACGTCATTAAAGGGTGTTTCCCACACGGTAGCCAGAGAATCCCCTCACGCCGGTAAATACGCAGGTTCTCCGGTCATCCGCCAGAGGGACTCGACGGAATAAGTAATTCAAGGCGGGCCACCAGCCAACGATGGTAAACACACTTACAAATACCAAGAAAAAAGAAGATTCTACCTGTCTATAACATTAAATGCTTACACCAGGGTATAGCATTGTATGTATCAGTTAGATTTAACGAGACACACATTATTACCTACTATATTTAAAACGTGTATATAAAATACACGGTAAATCAAATACTAAGTTATCCGCATGGTGGCGTGGAAATCGCGATTCTTCTAACGCTAGGTGGATGCTCAGAATAGGTGCGCCGGTTTCGAAGTTATTCACTAGGGGGCTCCTGCGAGACGGAGTACACAATATACACAACTTGAACATCGGGCCGGCTAGAGGAGTAGGCCTATGTATGGTAATATCTTAGAAACAGTGCTTTAAACATGTTAGATAATACAGTTTTTAAAATTCTAATAATATCTTTCCTGTGATAGATCTCTATTCATTTGACAGTGAACATTTAAAGCAGATGACATGTTTTGGGAGCTTGTAAAAGTTAATTTAAAAAATATATATTTAACCTTTTAACCAACCTTAAAGTCATTACAGGTAGTTGCATATGATTTCATTTTACTTTATTCTGAAAAGGTCGCCATTGCATTAAATTTGTTAAAACCGTTCTTCCTTGCAATTTTCTACAACTAGTGTCTACGGTTTTAGAATGGACACAAAGGAAAACAGGGTTACATGAACCTGTGGTAACAACTGGAAATTATAAACATTTTGTACACAATGAGGTAAAATATGTGTACAGCTAAATTTCTATGAAGCAGTTTGTTTCAGCCTACCTCAAGTTTGAATATAGCAGCTGATATTCATTATTTCGTCCTCCCATACAGTATGATGATAACAAATATTATGTCCAAAATTGTTTTTCTGTTAATCATATTGTAAGAATATTACCTCTGAACCTTAATGTCAGAGAACTCACCTTAGAGGAAATGAGACTGAGCTCCTAGAGATGGTGTTGCCACTTCAAAAGCCCGGATTAGTCTGTCTCCCGCATATGGAGAGCGCCTCACACACATGTGACAACCTGGGAATCCCTGCGATGATATCATCTCACCCAAGGCTGAGACAGCCTAAGAGGCCTATTCCACCAAGGAGGCACAAGCCCAGGCCGGGCCCCTTGTGGTCGCCTATTGGTGATCGGCGGCAATAGCTGGCCCAAACCTCCCGCCGGCGTCGATAATCTGCTTGGTAGAACAGCTCATGAGAGCTCACAGGCCCCACACGGCCGGCCCCTGCCGGCCACCGTGCCTCCAAAACCCCGTAGCCGGGCGGTATCGGCTGACCTGTTGGTGGCTCCCGGCCACAGGCCGGGGACAATACTCGGTGCAACAGCCAATTTTGGAGGTATCCCACCAAAATATAGTGATAACCACAGAGAAGGTCGGGCGGGCGGCCGGGCATTATGAGCGCAACGTCCCCCACAAGCCCTGCCCAGGAAAACTGGTTCATTTGATTTTAAGCCCCAGGCGGGCCAGCCAGCGTGCAAAGAGCGACATCGAGAGTGACACGGAGAGCTGTTTCCCGGGCACGCGTTGACCGCTCGCCCGCATATACTACGATATACCCTGTCAATATTGAGCTGATATACATACTAACGCTTAGTCAGCCGCTATTGCTCGTACAACAATATAAGAAAAAGATATAACCGGCAACTGACTACTGATATAAGAGCAATAGTGTATATGAGCTTGTTTATACCTGGTAACCATGTGAACTTTACAGAGACTACAGGATACTAAGATTATAATAGAAATAACCATGTCCCTGATGTTGCCCTCTATTTTTTGTTATTGTGAAATATTGTAGTTGGGCTACAAGGATTTCGTTTAGATTTCATTAGGCATCATATGATATATATATATATGATTTAATGATAATGATTATATATAATTTAATGATAATCAGAATTTGATGATTTATCTATTCAATCATCGACACTAAATCAATATTCCATAAATACAAGAAAGGAACAATCAGAACCATAACTAGATCAGCTGGTAGCAAATATGATAATTGTGGCAATTTATTGTATATATAATGTATCAGAGATATCGGGATGAGCATACCTCATAAGTTGGTGGTTTAATTTCATCAATTTCAATACTTCTCTAGTAGCCGTATGTTGTACCTCGTGTTTTAACCCGTTCCAGACGGTTACCCCATTATATAAAGGCGACTTTTTGTAGGCCATATATTTGAATTACCTTTCATTGAATTTTCTTTGGTGCACAGACAGCATCTATGTGTCTGTCAGCTTTCTTATTTGTAGACTTGCTCCAGCTACCTTAAGTCCAACACTGGCCAGTCGCGGAGGGTGCATGCTTTCCACTATATACGCATGGACTACACCACATCATTCGTGCTTGCAAGCCATATATACGTTGCCTATAAGGGACCGTTCATTATTTCCGGCAGGGGGGATGAGTTATTGGAGGGGGGGGGGGAGTTTTATTTAGAGGTTTTAACCTGGGTGGCATTTTATTTAGAGGTATTTGCCTGGGGGGGGGGGGGCATTTTATTTCACTGTATTTGCCTCGGGGGGGGGGGGAGGGTTCATTTTGTGGTATTTGCCTGGGGGGGGGGGGGGGGGGTCGATTTCAATGATTTACAGTTTGGCAACTCACTCACATAAGAGGTTCCAGTTAATCTATACAATTTAGAGGCCAATAGTGTCTGATCTCTTCTAGCAGAATTAATAAATTTACATATATATAAGTATCGTAATTGTGGCAGAGAAGATAATAAGTGAGGTACTATAACACTTGGCAGTGGAGTGGGGGCCCATCATATTAAGACTTATAGTAATCTGCCATGCTTTTCTGAGATAATGTTCAGTCCAATGTTTTTCAATGATCATCTTGCTAAAGTTAGCAGCAATATTGTTGGCCTATTGAGGCAGAGACTATCACAGGGTTATTGCAGGTCCTTGTATTTTCATTTATGTTCCAAGTAATTTGTAATGTCACCGTAAAGGTACATATTTTCGGAAAATAAACCCTGATAAAACAACAGCTGCCTGAAGAAAATGTAAGGTAAATGACAGTTGCTGTGATGAATTGGTATTTTCATGAAATTCACTCAACAATCTCCCAGATCATCACAGTAACGTTACCCAAGATATAATACCTTCAATTGCTTATTAATGACCCTTATCTTGCTAGCAGATATCCTTCATCACCACAAATTCAACAAAAATTTACTATGAGAGTGTATTACTTAACTGTCAGGACATCCTCAGAAAATAGCAAAACCTGCATTCTGCCCATGTAGTAACTGATATCAGAACCAGTGATTTGCAACACCTTAGAGGCCTATTCCACCAAAAAGGCCCTCAGCAGGCGGGTTTTTGCCCTCCAGCAGGCGTTTGCCGCCGGGGCCGGCCGTCTGGCTGCCCCTAAACCCCTAAATTCTAGGAGCTGTTCCACCAAAGCCCCACAAGGCGACCAACAGGCGTACACAAGGCGCCCGGCGAGCGCCCATAGAGCTGGCCGGACCCGGCGCGGCGTTACACCCAGGTGGGTTTGCTATTGCCGTCTGGTGGACGTTGGCGGCACTAACGCGCTATCCCGCGGTTCTCTATCGATCCGATAGGCGGCGCGGCGTGCGGCAATACACTACGGCGCTCTGAAGCCGGGAAAGCCACGTATCGAGCGGAGCAGCGTGCCCGCACGTCGGGATTTGTACAGAAACGGCCAGAGGACGTCAAATAACCGCGGAAATACACGTTAAATTGAACAATGAAGGTAAATAAAGATAAGGATTGATGTTATGAATGTGTATATTCGACTCTGGTGCTAGAATTCTATCTAAATTACCCAAATTTTCGGTCATAGTCCATACGAGTATCCCTTCCGGGCCTGCAAGATCAATATTGACGGTGTTTGTCAACGCGCGCCCGGGGAACAGCTCTTGGCGTGCTCTTGGCGTCACTCTTGGTGTAGCTTTTGACACGCCGGTCGGCCTGCCGGGGGCTTAAAATCAAATGAATCAGCTTTCCCCTGCCAGGGCTTTGCGGGGGAGGTTGCGCTTATAAAGCCCGGCCACCAGGCCGGCCGCCTCTGTCGTTATCACTATATTTTGGTGGAACACCTCCAAAATTGGCTATTGCACCGAGTATTGTCCCCGGCCGGCGGCCGGCGGCCACCAACAGGTCAGCCGATACTGGCCGGCTACGGGGTTTTGGAGGCACGGTGGCCGGCAGGGTCCGGCCGTGAGAGGCCTGTGAGCTCTCATGAAATGTTCCACCAAGCAGATTATCGCCGCCGGCGGGAGGTTTGGGCCGGCTATTGCCGCTGGTCGCCAATAGGCGACCACAAGGGGCCCGGCCTGGGCTTGTGCCTCCTTGGTGGAATAGGCCTCTTATTCTATGTCATTTTCTGTGATAATTATGGGTATTTCTATATTGTAAAACAGCTACTAGCCCTCCTGTGATAAAAACAAATTTTGTTATAGATAGTTAGTATAAAAGGTTAGTATTTAAAAGGGGTGTTCCATTGGTGTCCATAAATTGATGACTAGCCTCTACTACACATGTTTATAGTACACAGACCAACAACATATATGAGGAAAGATAGTGCCAACTGACATTGTGTGGTCACTGTTTGCAGTGATCTGCCCAAAACTGGTTGATTAGATTTTAATCTTCATTAATTCAGTTGGCAGTATTGGTTTGATTGTAAATGGTAACAAAAGCTAGGTGAACATTAACCTAACATCTGTAATAGACTGCATTCATGTGATGGCATTCTACCTGCCAAGACAAGGCTTTTTTGTGCTCTCATGCTAAATATTGAGATATCCTTTCCTGGGTGTGGCAATTGGTAATCCAAAAACTACCTGCAGAATATTTAACAGTATTTTGACATTTCAAATGATATATCAATGCAAGAACATTCTCTAGATTTAGCTCATTAGAATTGTCATACTTTTGAATAGTCAAAGGCCAGCTCGATATAGTTATCGGGATTGGAGTGAAATGTTGGCACCAATGTTATGATTTAAAGTGAAAATGGGTTTTGCTTTAGTCTTGGATTTTTGTGAGACTGGCATACCCTGGTAATGAGAGTCTCCTTGTCTCATTTGTGTGCTCTCTGGACTACACATTCACACGGGAAAAGTCCCTACACAGTGACTAAGTACCCTGCACTGGGTGCTAGCCATGGGCACTTGAGTATCCAGCAATACATTCACATGGGAAAAAGCTGCAAGTCAGAGATTATGCACCATGTGAAAGGGAGCATGCCTGAGACTATGTACTGGGTGGGTCCTTCCATATGAGTCAAATCAATCATTTTCTTTTAAGAATGGGAAAGCTCAATTTCAGTATTCTTCTCTGATATCTTTGGACAGAGGGGAAATTATCTGAGACTGGGGAAAAGATGTTCAGTACACCAGTCCAAGAACATGAGACTCTCCATGTGAATCCCACTTTACTGAAAACATTTGTTATTAGAAAGCAGCAGACTTGCTAAGCCACAATGTGAAAGTGGTGCTTTGCAGAGTTTTGTTTGTTTGACACCAAAATACCAGGGAACTATCAATAATGATGTTAAAACTAATACATTCTATTATTTGCAATCTTTCAAAAACTTCAGATATATGAAAGACAAATCAGGACTTTTCTGCACAAGAATTGATAAAAATAAAATGCAATGATTTTAGAGTTTGTAGGTTGTGCTAAGACTATCAAAGGCAATCGCTGTCAGGAGATTGCCCCATGACCTTGTGCGGTGCAGCTCCACTGTATTAGTATCTATAATCAGCTCAATGGTTGATGTCGAGTGATCACCATGCAATGGAGTTTAACCCATACAAGTGGTCTTTTTGATGTCTAAACTGTTCTCAATAGAACAACCCCTTATACCTTTCACGCCGGGCACCTGTGGCAAAGCAATGACTGTAAGGCCTGGTAGGGTATTAGTATATTCCGCCAGGGGACTGGTCTTTTCAGGCCCATTATGATTATTTCACTGTTTGATCACATGATAAAATACATGATCTTTAATATTATTTTATGAGTATTTCAAAATCATAAGTATCATGTTAAACCAACATGATACAGGGGACGGGTCTTTTCAGGCCCATTATGATTATTTCACTGTTTGATCATGTGATAAAACATGTGATCTTTAATATTATTTTATGAGTATTTCAAGTATCATGTTAATCCAACATTCTGTGAAAAATTCATCATTATTGATCTATTATTTACAAAGTTATTACACATAAACTATGATTTTGTAAGTCTTAGAAAATGATGCATTGGGACATCACCCGAAGTTTAAAATTTGCACGCCAGACTTCACCTGGCTTCATTTACTCAACATTACTATATATGTGTAAATAAACATGGGTACCAGTATATGGGAAAGAATCAATTTAGGGCTTTTACCTGGGGGGGGGGGGGGGGGTGTATATCAGGGTATTTGCCTGGGGGTGGGGGCGCTTTATTTTTGGGTATTTCCGAGGGGGGGCGCTTTATTTTGAGGTATTTCCAAGGGGGCGGGGCTCGATTTTGGAGGATTAGCCTATCAACCCCTCCCCCCCCCCCTGATATAGGTTGGAGTGGTCACATACACTTTCAGCATACTGAGAAAAATTCATTCCTTCACTATCTGTGTGTTCACTGTGCTATTGGATAAGAAGCAGGGTGCCAGTGTCTGAGGGTTTTAGAGGCATGCCCAGCTGACCATGACCAATTACTTAAGACCGCACTTAAAATTGCACGCTCATTCATCAATGATGAACATACCATTTGCTTCTAGTATATATGTATGTATTGCCGTGCACATGCGTGAAGTCTGTCTTGGCATTTGAGTCATATATTGTGCTCAGACAGAAGTAATTCCATCAGATTATGTCAGCAGTCAGCTGTTCACCTCACATAATGCTGTGAGTATGGAGCAGGTCAGTTTTAATAATCATGCATACATGTCAAATTGTCACTCTACATGTATACATATAATGCGTAATGGCAACGTATGTCATCTAAATCCCATTGATGTGGTGGAGCTGGCTCTTTATTGTGCGTAGATTGTTATTGAATTATAATTGTTCATGAATAACATATAGGAAAGTACTTATCTGGTCAAAAGAAAGAACGGCAAGTACATAATGGAATTATCATAAAACCATATATAAAGTTTTTTTTCCATCATAGAGAAAATATTATCTATTATCTAGGGGTTGTGCAGAGTGGGATAAGCTCTCAATTATCCCCATGCCTATCCCGTCTCTGTAGTGCAATTATAAATGGGTAGATATCGAGTGTTTGCCAAAGCCACGCCCAAAGTAAAGTGTTGATGCTGATGGTCCATGGCCTCGGAAACCCTTGTAATGGCAAATGACCAAAGGTAATAAGGGGCATGCCAACAGATAATTCTTTCTGCCAGGTCTTAGCGGTGATACCAGTTATAGCTAAATTACGATGTTTGCTTTCTAATTATGGAAATCATGCAGGGATGAAAATTGGAATTGAGCAAAAACATCGGAAATTATACAACTTTAAAAAAAGACGTATTTGTAACATTATTTTTCAATAGAACAACTATGTTGACAAAAAGAAAGTTGTGTTAACTCAGTTTCAATGGATACATATAATTTCCTTGTCCTTTAAACAAAAAAAGTGAAATAAATCCTGTTTTCTTTATTCGCCAGTTCAGGGAAATTTCTTTAGGAAAAAGATTCTGAGAAAAGATTCCTACCCCAGATCACGGACCTTCATACTTCAGGCACCGCCCTGTCACACTGTTACCAGCAAATTAAGGCCGCCCCCCCCCCCCCCCCCCGGTGGTTAGAAATGGAAATGAACCGCAACGACTGTGGCGTCATCTGACGTTTTATAGCAGAATCCTAATATAATAGTGAGGCAAACACCTACTGGCCAGCGGCGACCGGTCATCCATACACAGATCTAGAAATTTGTATTCAAAAAGTGATCAACAGGCGATCATCCTAAAATTGTATCTAGTCTGGCGGCGAGAGGGGTATACCTTGCTTTAGTGTCCAGACAGTTTTTTATTGATGATTATTTATCTCCAGAATCTTCTGATTTCAAATCTGCCGGGTGCAACGCTGAAATATTTGGGCAACTTAAATTATGACCATTTGAAGGAAAAAAAAGTTAGAAAATGATTTTTTAATCAATTAATAAATATGACTGAAATAATATTATTCTCATTGATTAAAAAATCTATAACTTTTGAGCCCAACCATATTTGGTTTGATTTTTTATGAAGTTTTTTCTGTTCCATGACCTACTTAAATTGAATAATTAGGTCATAATGATAGAATTATGTAAAATAGCTCGCTTCATCAAGAAGCTTCATAAAACAGATAAGGGATCACAATAAAATAATGTAAGGCACTCAAATGTGGCTTTCTCATATGTATTTTAGTAATAACGTGCAAATTTTCGAATAGTTGTCAATATATATTTTATAGATGATCTGTTTTTTTGCACCCTTCTCTTTTATATCAGTAATTTTCCATAAGGTAGTAGAATTAACCCTCTAAGGATGCATGATACCTCAAGGTATCACCGCACTAAAGATGCATGATGCCTTTAGGCATCAGTGTTCAAATACTTACAAAAAAATTCTAAGAAAGAAACAATAGACGAACATTCATGTAAACTGTGAGGATATATCATCATATTTAGTATTTCTATTCAAAAGAAAGAAATTATTTATGATTATCTATCATATTATGTGGTTACAACCTTGAAATTTAAGTTTTAACCAGTCTGTGCCAGTCCTTTAGTGGGACAAACTGCCACCAGCACCTATCCTTATGGGAGTAGTTTGGCCACAGGCACTCATCCTATAGGGTTAACCAATTCATGGTGGATGATGCTTTGAGGCATTACCATGCCAGATTGAGTGATGCCTGAGGCATCATTTTCCAAGATATGTATGAAATCATTTTGTAATAATGTAGGGGTCAGGGTAGTCGAGCAGCGTTGTTTCACTTTATGCTAGATGGTTCAAGTGCCGATCCCTGCTGTGCGGTAAAGCCGGCGGACCAGTGTATGCTAATACTATGGGGTCGCCCGCATTACGTAACTCAGTTAGTATATAAGACTGAGTCCGCAGCGGGTTGACAGGACTCCTCATGGTGCCTCTCTGTAGAGTGAACGCCTGGAGCCTCACGGGCTGGTTAGGTTGCCTCAGAACCTTTCAATGACGAAGAGACCAGAATCTCTTCCCGCGCTAGTTGGTGCCCCATAGCACCAACGGATTGTAAACTTAACATACCGAAATAAAAGCAGGTATATTGAAATAGTCCTGGTTTTGTGTCCATAGGTAGTGGTAGGTTGTAGATCCAGCATCTCCCTGCCCTTTCCAGTGGGTCAATCCGAACCCACCCGTACTGGCACAGTAAGTATGGGGCAGCGACTATAGTCTCGGGCCCTTAGTCGACTGACGATTGCGGAAAGTGGTTATACACTTTCAGTGACTAGGGGTTTCACTACAATAACATAGGGAATAATTGATTAATATATACATGAAACTTCGCCAGCATGTAGGTAGAATGTTTTATTTAAGTGTTTTATGGAAAAATCATATCACATTGTAATGTTCTGGTCTTTGCATTCCTATCATGACTAATCATAATTGTTTCTATTCAAAGGGATTAATCACCTAAAATGTCTGTAATTATTAGTATCAAATATGACTTAATTGGAACTGTCATCATTTTGAAGTAGCCCCCCTGTCTTGATATATAGTGTATGGTTTACCCTCATTATTGCTCGCTTTAGTTCCCGGTCTGTGGACTGTCCAAGGTTAAAAATTGGATATTTTAAGGTATATAATAATAGAGAAACAGGCTGACTGTCTCCGTACGGATAAAATACGCGGTAAAATCGGCGATCAGATGAACTGATGCCGGAGGCAGAGGTTCATCTGATTGCCGATTTTACCAAGTATTTTATCCGTACGGAGTCAGTAAGCCTGTTTCTCTATAATACTTGATATCCTTTATTTTTCCATATGATCTTTTAAAAAGACATTATACCTCCATGCTGGGGAAGTTTCATTTATCTCACCCCTGAAATTTGTTTCCATAGGCTTAACATTGGGATCTCGTTCTCTATGCCCCTATGAGTATTTTGCAGTCCCTTCTCCATAGTCTATATCCTGTATGTTGTCCATTCTTTTAGTCTGTACATGGGTGAGATAAATACAGAAATCAACTCATTTTAGTCAAAGAAGTCATTCTCCAACTCATTTGATTGTCATGTGATATTCACTCAGCTGTCACCTCATCCATATCACTCCACATCAAACTCATGGAGAATGACTTCTTTGACCAAAACTTGTCGGTTTCTTCTTTAGTACACATTGATCAATCTTTCCCTATATTATTCCAAAACTCCAAAGAGTTTATATAAATCATTGATCACCTGAAGAAGCCGATTCACATAATTCTATCATCATGACCTAATTATTCAATTTAAGTAGGTCATGGCACAGAAAAAAACATAATAAAAGATTAAACCAAATATGATTGGGCTAAAAAATGATAGATTTTTTAATCAATGAGAATAAATTATTTTAACCATATTTATTTATTGATTAAAAAATCATTTTCTAACTTTTTTTCTTCAAAAGCTCATAACTTGAGTTGCCCAAACATTTCAGCGTTGCACCCGGCAGATTTGAAATCAGAAGATTCAGGAGATAAAGAATCATTAATAAAAAACTGTCTGGACGCGAAAGCAAGGTTCACCCCAAAAACGGACTTTCGCTGCCAGACTAATCTCCCAGTAATATTGTACGCAAAAGTATTTCTGGGTAATATCAATCTTAATGGGAGGACTTTAAGAGTATGATTTTGCATGAAAGTCAGCGACAATACCCTTATTAATTCAGATAATTCTGTATTAGAAATATACTCTATAATTCTCCGTATAAAACAATTTATTTTGATTTAGGTCCAAAATATACGGTATAATATGAGGCATGTGGAATCGCTAGTAGTTTGCACAAGGCTATCGCTTGAAATGAAGGTTAGACATCCTATATCAAAACAAACAAATGAAACAAATTAGAAAATCTTATTAGTTTTTTTTATTGATTTTTTTCCTTTTTTCTCCAATTTTTCCCTCGATCACTCTCAACATAAAGAACTCTTGTGACGATGATGTCGATGATGATGGATGAGGATGAACAGTTCACATCCGGGCACAAACAGCTACTCCTTGATGTATTTATAAATTTTATAACCAATCTGTCTGCACAGTAAGTAACATTTCCAGAAGAGGTTTTCTAATATCACTGTACGCATATCCTAACCGGAGGTCACTTTCCCCCTACATTGGATGCATGAATTGAGTGCAGATAAATGACAAAAGCAGTAACACACAGAACCCGTCGTTTTAAATTATACACATTTTGAACACCACTCATCCAATTCTGTAGAATTTTAGTTCTGTGGTTTCACATATTTGGTCGTTATATTATAGAGAGGTTTCTCAGCACATGAATTTGTATGTTTTTCTTCGTTGCACGCCAACACTGAACACCTGATGAAATAGTGCAGAGGACAGACAATATGTACATAAGTGTACTATATACATTAATATTACAGACCGTTATTGTAATTAGGGTTATGTATTCCTTGAACCACAGGAAGAAATGTACTCTTATATTAATACAACTTGTATTACCAGATATATCGGCGAGGAATGCTTCGTTTCAAATAATTGCACTCTTTATAATTACAAACACATATATGACTGAACATGGATAAATCTTTCTTACTTTCTCATTCTTTCGATCTGCAGGAATGATCGAGTTTAACATTCACACAGCCAATGGATTTAATGGATCATGTAGTGTTGAGACTGTCTTTGAATAAATGAAAAAATATTCCTAATAAACTTAAATAAGCGTTGCCGTCCTATAGTTCGTCGTGGTCCTCCTCACCACCCTCACCACCCTCGCCACCTTCACTTCCAGCGGGTGGCGGTGCGTTTCCGTAAAGCTTGGTCATGATTGGTTGGACGATATCTTCCAGTTCCTTTTTGTGGGTCTTGAAGTCCTCCACCTCAGCCTCCTGGTGAGCCTCGAGCCACGTAATCTGCTCCTCAACTGCCTTTTCAATGGTCTCCTTATCTTCATCAGACAACTTAGCTCCCAACTTTTCCTTATCGTTAATCTGGTTCTTCAGTGAATAAGCATAGCCCTCGAGCTCGTTCCTGGCCTCGACGCGTTCCTTGACCTTCTTGTCGTCATCAGCAAACTTCTCGGCATCTTGGATCATGCGCTCGATGTCTTCGGGCGACAGGCGGTTCTGGTCGTTGTTGATGGTGATCTTCTCCTTGTTGCCTGTGCCCTTGTCCTCTGCGCTGACCTTCAGGATGCCGTTCACGTCGATCTCGAAGGAGACCTCGATCTGGGGCACACCACGGGGTGCTGGCGGGATTCCAGTCAGGTCGAACTTGCCCAGCAGATGGTTGTCCTTGGTCATGGGTCGCTCGCCCTCGAACACCTGGATGGTCACGGTTGGCTGATTGTCTGCGGCCGTGGAGAAGATCTGGGACTTCTTGGTGGGGATGACCGTGTTACGCTGGATGAGTTTGGTCATAACGCCGCCAACGGTCTCGATTCCCATGGTCAGGGGGTTCACATCCAGCAGCACAAGATCGCCAGTCTCCTCCTCACCGGAGAGCACACCAGCCTGGACAGCAGCACCGAAGGCTACGGCCTCGTCAGGGTTGATACCACGGTTAGGCTCCTGTACAATGAATGACGGAATGATTAGTATAATTATTTCAAATGTTCAAAGTTATTCATGAATCGAATGTAACCATATTGGAAGTCAACACATCTTTCTTCAAAAATTGATAATACAATTCAGCAGATCTCGAACTATTTTCCGAATAACACGTGCCGTATTACTTATACACGAAGTCTATCAAATATTTTTTTCAATGAATATACTGAATCCATGGATGATTTCACACCATATAAACATATAAATGTTCTTCGGTGGATCAAACGCCAGATTAATATGTCAGGATATCAGTGAAGCTTCTACAAGAAAACAGGGGAGAGTCATACTGACCTTTCCGTTGAAGAACTCCTTGACCAACTGTTGGATCTTGGGGATACGAGTGGAACCTCCAACAAGAACAATCTCATCAATGTCGCTCTTGTTGAGATCAGAATCTTCCATGACCTTCTGGACAGGTTTCATGGTAGAGCGGAAAAGATCCTGTTCGGAAAATAAAAAGTGTTATTGAAGCATATTTACTTCGCAGTAGAAAACTCGTCTGTATTTCTTCCCTCATACTGTATTTATAAGAATCAAAGACAAATTTCAAATATCATTGATACTTAAAGAAGACTTAACTTGACATATGATAACCATATAGACAATCAGAATCATTATGATATTTTTTATTTTGAAATGTCTTTACTTTGATATAAACCTAGATAGTTGTTTATCCAAACGCCACATTGACAATCTTATGAAAAATTCTTATAAAAAAGCCCAATGTATCCTAAAAAATGAAAAGAAATTGATTCATAACACAATAATGCATTCTGTATCTTAGTTTATAACAGTAAAATATTCTCTAACTTACCATGTTAAGTTCCTCAAACTTGGCACGGGTAAGAGTCTCAGAGAAGTCTTCTCCATCGTAGAGGGACTCGATCTCGATACGGGCCTGATGCTGGGAGGACAGAGCACGCTTCGCCTTCTCCACCTCACGACGCAGCTTTTGCACGGCACGGTTAGACTTGCGCATATCCTTGCCCTTCTTCTTTTTGTACAGCTTGATGAAATGCTCCATAACACGCTGGTCAAAGTCCTCACCACCTGGTAAATAATTCCATGATAACCACATAAATAACGACGAATTAATGAGCAGGTCTATGGGTTTGCTAATAAACACTGGCCATTGAAGTTGGAATCAATTGGAGGAACAAAAATCATTCGTAAGCCTGCTATTTCCTCTGCACCAACGAATAGTGTGATGGTATCTTTATTCTTTACTAGATCATACCACAGTAAAATGACTAGATGATTCAATGTTAGTTCGTGAAAGAAATCAACGAAAAATGCCAACTGAGAGCTCATAAATTTACTCACCAAGATGAGTATCTCCGTTGGTCGACACTACTTCAAAGACGCCGTTGTCGATGGTAAGGAGGGAAACATCGAAGGTGCCACCGCCCAGATCGAAGACCAGGATGTTCTTTTCGCCGTCACGCTTGTCAAGTCCATAGGCAATGGCAGCAGCAGTACTGTTATAGATGAAGCAATGAAAAGTTAACATCAAAAGTAGCCTACATAATAGAATTTTATTCTATTCTAAGTAGCGCACATATCTAAATATACAATTATAATCGTTAAAAGATTCCATACTGGACACATAAGTCCAGTATACTATAATAATTCAATAGCTTCCATATCTAATTTATCAATTTGCTTCCCTACAGTTCGTACTTCCAGGAAGTACATGTATAAAAATTGAAATCTTGAATAAAAGCGAATCTGAAGGATTTAAACATGTGTACAGATTATCACCCCCACCCCCAACGGAGCATCAAATAAAGATATCAACAAGTGCTACAATATACTCACGGCTCGTTGATGATACGCATAACGACCATGCCGGCAATGTGACCCGCATCTTTGGTTGCCTGGCGCTGGGCGTCGTTGAAGTAGGCGGGCACAGTGACCACGGCGTGTGTCACCTCCTTACCCAGGTAGGCCTCGGCAGTCTCCTTCATCTTGGTGAGCACCATAGCAGACACCTCCTCGGGGGCGAACGTCTTCTCGGCCTCGCCAACGGCGACCGTGATGTAGGGCTTGGAGTTCTTCTGTACCACCCTGAAGGGGAAGTACTTGATGTCGTGCTGCACTGAAGGCTCGCTCCAGGTGCGTCCAATCAGACGCTTGGCATCGAAGATGGTGTTCTCGGGGTTTGTGGTCAGCTGGTTCTTGGCAGCATCTCCGATCAGTCGCTCGCCCTCTGCCGTGAAGGCCACGTATGAGGGGGTGATTCGGTTACCTTGGTCGTTAGCGATGATCTCCACGCGCCCATTCTTGTAGACTCCCACGCTGCAAAAACAGCAAAAATGGGACATTGTTTCATAGATACAATTCTGAAAAGGGAAACATACGTACATTGACAATCAGAATGGTTGCTTCTGAAATAAGTATAATGTCATGTAGTTATATGTATATATATAAAAATGTCATGTTATTCTCCCTGTATCCTCGGTCGCAAAAAAAGTAGTGTCCTCAGTGAGATAGAATAATGATAGAAAATTACTGTGCAATATCTTCATTCGTATTACCAGTTAATCATTCAATTGGAAATCCAGAGGCCATCGTTGGTTGACAATAGGTGGATATATACTAAAATTATACTATGTGTAGAAAATAAATCTACCGCCAGCTTAATTACAACGTACCAGGAATAGGTAGTTCCCAAATCGATTCCGATCACAGTTCCATAACTCGACTCCTTCTTTTCAGATTCCGCCTCTTCATCCTCTGCCCACACGACAGCTGTGATTAGCAACACAGCTAATCCGAGAAAGTGCCACTTCATTCTGGAAAGAGTAAGTAAACTTATTTAGCTTAAAAAACGCATATATCTAATCTATATCAGGCGTATATCAGTAAATCGGTAAATGTTAAAGACCCAAGCCAAGACAGTTTCTTGTGCCACGTTGCGGTTTGCCTGACATTGTGACAAGAGCTAAGGTTAGTATCGATTGTAATACTCAATTTCTCATGTCCAAAGCTTCTTGGTCGCTGATGTGAATAGACAACTGGCAGTCGTGAATTCAATTACATTAAAACACAATACAGAAACGTCGTGCCAATCTCATGGTAGAGCTACCTGTTGTTTTGGAAGAAGAGAGGTCCAGATCTAGATCATCTAGATGAACCCATCTTGATATATACGATCTTGATCTTGTCACGACTCAATAAGGGCCTGGTACTAAGCATGGAAACGTTGGCTTTGAATCAATTAAAAATGGCCAAGCACTTTATCAAATGAAGAATGGACATATATGTATGTAGTCCTAGATCAACATGGAATTTGTGAAGAGAACAAATGATAGTGTCCAACGGCAACACAACTGTCACAAGTGAACGCCCATTTTTCATGCATGACTTCTGACGTAGTGGAAGCTTCTACGAGATATTACGATTCCACAAAAAAGGTTGTCTCACAAGTCATTCGATGCAAGTACAAATGTATACCAGATGTACACTACAGGTACACACATTTACCGATACATAATGTAGATAGCTTACAAAATGAGACATAGTTTACCCAAAGGCAGTAGCTTGTGTGGATCGGTGTGGATTCAATATGGACGTCCGATGTAACTTTGCCGGCAAGTGAATCACACACAAATCACCGGAATACATTGCAAGTATACTTCAAATTTGATAAATATAGCATACAATACATACCTTATGTATCTTGTTTCCCGGACTCCTGGCTGTATTTGTAATTGATAACGTCTGAACACTAATTTATGTCCTTTTACTTCAGCCCGTTCCTGTTGATCAGTACCTGACTATGAATGTGAAGGCGTGCTAGTTGAGGAGCTTTTCTCCTTACCAAATTCTCGTCGTGTCTCTCTCTGATTGGCTGGCAGTCCTCCGGTTGGCGTTTTCTGATTGGTCCACGATTTACAGAGGTGGAGAATCCCCAGGATGGACACGTCTGTGTATAAATGACGTCATAGTAGGGGACACCCAAGGCAAGGCGTTGTGTAAACTTGTTTCAATTCAATGAGAACGCACTTTGTCATTTCACTAATTTCTAAGAAGGGCATGAATACACTAGTTGATTATGACTACCAATTATACTTTGAATTAGTTTTTACAAAAGTGCGAGAACTACCCCGCCTCCGCAAACGGACGTAGCTCTCTAGTCTAGATCTAGATCTAGATCTAGGCCTGCTCAGGGGGCTGCCATAAAAGCCTTCAATCGATATTTAAATATCATTTAAAATATCTGTACTAAACTATTTCTGCAGAGACTCATATAACTTATTATTGTCATGACTAGAAAAGTAGTTTATTTGGACAAACACCTCTTTTTTTACTTCCGCTTTCTTCAGACTATAGACGCCGGGAAAAGCGGGAACCAGCACGTTCACTTCCGGCTACACTTGCTGTATAAAAAGAGCGACCGCTTAACCCAACGGCCTCACTCGTACAGACACACAAAGAAGGCGACAGGAATCAGACATCATCGGAGAGCGTAGAGCACGGGTAAGACTTGCGATTATGTATTTACCTACAACATGACATAGGGAACACACACATAAGCATTCGACGGCTACATATTTGTGGTATATGTTTAAAATTGTGTTCTGAACAGAAGCGTGCTGATACGACCGAAGACAGTTGACCGTCAGCTTTGACAGCAGCATGGGTCTATTCAAACGGAGCCCAAACCATTTACCCCTTCAATATTAGCCTCGACATTGTAAGCAACAAGTACTATTTGATTTTACATTGGGTCAATGATGAAAATGTTACTTTCGAGAATATGTTGACGACTCTTACCTAGGTCGCTGAGACCCAACAAATCAGACAGAAAACTGCCGACCGACAATGGCGACATGAGTGTCAGTAACCCGGACTAAGAACGCAAACATGGGATGTCATCTACAATTTTGAAGAATTAGCGTGAATGGTCAGAAGTAGTACCTTTTGAAAGAACAATTAAACTTGAATTGGATGAAATCCATTTGAACGGGACCTATGCCTTTGAGATAACTTGAGGAAGACTCCTAGATGAATTTTCAACATTATATTCAGGGTATAATACTTATTACAAAGTACCGATTCTGAAAAGAATATGACATTGCTTGATTATTGGTATTAAATTGTGTATGTCTATAGTCAAACTTGTTACTTGAGCCATGGTTATGATGATGTCATTCCATCATTCGCAGTTTCCACCCGAGGGTTGATTCTGAACCCGAAGAGGGCCCACGACCTTCCTTGGATGTCTGAACCGTGCCATTCTAATTCTATGTTAATTCATTACATAGGTTGTTACAGTGTTATTGCTTACATGCCAACGATCTCAACGGTGTTGTTTAAACTTACCCTGCTGTGTTTGTTTTTACAGGTGCGCCAGCCCTGGACCACTGGAGTGGAGGCTTTTTATTTAACAGAACTTCATTACGAAGGGGGGGGGGGGGGGAGGAGCTAAGCGATTGAATTGAGTACCAATGATTTAATTATTTGCTACTACAGACAATCGTTGAATGACGATATCTTTACCATTGGCTGAGGTACCCGATCAATTAGCTTGTTCTGATAATATGTGCTATCCAATTCAGGAACCACTTTAATCGTAGGATTACTTTACATCAATTCTAACGCAGCGGGGTCGTAGGGGAAATTTAAGCGAAAATTGCCCGCACGTTTTATGTCTTACTATTAAATTCATTGAACAATTAAATTCTATTGAGCCTTTTGTAGCTGTGATGATCAAACACAAATGGGAATCTCTCTGAAACCCGTGATAGAGAATGGTTTCTGAGCTACATATACATTTCAATTTTGTAGAATTATCCTTTATCGTCATGAACTGGGCATCTTTTTAACTTATTTTGAGTGTGCGAACAGTCATGGGAAATTGCACGTATAACAGAATATTGATTCCTTCTCTAGTTCAAATGCTAGTGTGTAGGCACTAGAAAACACGTGGCGATGATGATGTCATTCAATCATTCGCAGTTTCCACCCGAGGGTTGATTCTGAACCCAAAGAGGGCCCACGACCTTCCTTGGATGTCTGAGCCACACGTTAGTCGTAATGTTCTGGTTGTATCGACGAACTGTTAACATACCTGAAAGCCAGTTTAACAATTCCTCTTTAAGGCTTACTTTTTTCATAGACACTTATTATATCTAGACCATACTTTCGATTTGCTTCTGTAAGTTGTTAAACTACCACAACAAAGAGCTTGTCACGGATGAGACCAATAATGCGTGAGTGCATTCCTAAGTTTGCACCTGAACATTCCCTAGGACGGACTGAGACAAGCATTTAACATTTTCACTCTAAACTAAAAATTAATTTAACAGTTCCTCTTTAAGGCATACTTTTTTCATAGACACTTATTATATCTAGACCATACTTCCGATTTGCTTCTGTAAGTTGATTAACTACCACAACATAGAGCTTGTCAAGGATGAGACCAATAATGCGTGAGTGCATCCAAAAGTTTGCACCTGAACATTCCCTAGGACGGACTGAGACAAGCATTTAACATTTTCACTCTAAACTAAAAATTAATTGCTAATTATTAAGGGTATAGTTTATTTACCTCCTTTTATTCAGATATCTCGTGTTTCATGATGTGCTGAAAGTTCCGTCACAAATTTTCATCATGTTCATTCGTAAGATTTTCAAAGAGACATCAGATTTGTCTCTTGCTGTGTATGATGATTGTATAGTTCATCAGAAACTATCATGTCGATACGATTTCGCCCCTATCTGACACAGCCTAAGTAACAAGTCTTACAGCCTAAAGTACAGTATCATCAGAATAACTCAAATTGTATATCTAATTAAATTCCCTAAATTAACCCAATTCTTAGTCACTTGGTGAAATGCCTCCGGTCGTATGATGAGCTCATATAGATAGGGACAAATGATCAAAATCTTGATTAGAACTCTATATGCTGATTGACCAGAGGCAAAGTATCCACATATCAACTGAAATGCAAATGTTAATTTTCAGATCTGGAAAAGGAAGTGAGCACTTTGCCGAAGTGACATTTCAAATGATGAGAAAATAAAAGTTGTTCCTCCTACCCAAGCAGTTCCTCCGTCAACAAACATGCTGTCCTCTTGGTCCCACAAGTCCGCAATGTATAATTCTGAAAAGTTCTAACTTCCCACATGCTCCTTAAATAGCATTAACCATTGGCATTTTTCTCGATCATGAATTGCAAATATCGTGGATGTCGCTAGTGAGCATTCATTGATGATGTGAAAGATAGCCGTAACGATTATATTACATCGAAATTCAAAACTTTCCTTTACTCTCAGTATGAACTACTTTCTTCGTATTCCTTAGGCATTTTCGGATAATTACTTGGTTCATGCTCCTGGAAATACTGTTTCCAAAATACATTGTGTATTGGAATGCCAGTATTTTTCAGTTTGAATAAGGGTTGCCGGTTTCCATTGAAATTCATGGTTTCATATGCAGAATAAAAAAGTAATTGACATACCAACTGCTAAATAACTTGATTCAGCCACAGCCCAAGATTACTAAAATTGTTGCAATGTTATTTTCTGCTCCGCTGGCATCCCTGATTAATATATCTTGCGTGGCATTATTACTACATTAGTCATTCTTGCGTCAAAGTGAATTGAAACTAGATCCAGGAATACGTATTCTCCAATCCATGCCAGTTATTTATCACAATAGTATATAAAGACATAAAAAGCTAGAATTTGTGTTGTAAAACCTAATTGTATGTAGCAAAGGTAGGCCTACTATCAACTAAACTGCCAATAGATTTCACAAACTTAGTGTTCTTTTAACACTAGGCCGGCCTCGGCCAAGCGACCTGGGGGTTGAATAATATAGGTTCTTGCCTAAAGATACTTTAGGCCTACTAGTGCTAGGTTGTACTAGGGTTATCGGTTGATAATATTTATGCTTGTTTGCCATGATCGTATCAGACATCCATAAGGTCATCCATAAGTGTTGAATATTATTATATATACTTGTGGCTGTTTGAGCTATGTATACCGCCCGCTCCTACCCATGGTGTATTTATACCCGTACACCACACTGTGACTTACAGGGTATGTGTTCACGTGACCAGGTAAAATTTTGCCATTTTTAGGTATATAATAATATACGGAAACAGGCTGACTGTCTTCATACGTCAAAATACTTGGTAAAATTGTTGATCACATACATCCCTCTGCCTATGGCATCGGGATGTATGTGATCAACAACTTCACCGCATATTTTTGACGTACTAAGACAATAAGCCAGTCTCCGTATATTATTATATACCTATGGCCGTATGACCCACACATGCTGCCCGCTGCTACTCATGGCGTGTGTATAGCATTACATCACACTGTGACATACGCGGTATGTGATCACATGACTAGCTAAAATTTCGCCATTTTTAGGAATAGGCCTATAATAATACGAAAACGGGCTGACTATCTAAGTACGTCAAAATACTTGGTAAAATTATTAATCAGATACATCTCTCTGCCTTCAGCATTGGATGTATCTGATCAATGATTTTACCACATATTTATGACGTACGAAGATAGTAAGCCAGTTTCCGTTTAAAGTTTATCCACATCGTCCCTTGCTGGATATGACATTGTAATCGAATCCAAACGTATGAACTTAAAAAAAAGGGTTTTTATGTAGGACCCAATATTATTCAACATGGCCTGGTACCTGGTGTCTGGCCGGCTGGAAATATGTTTTAAGGGATGATTCCACCAACATGATGGAATTGCCGTGGTATACCTCGTTATTTCTTATAGCGTCGCGATGTTACGATTTTGTTTTCGGTCTTGTTACTATTGACATGTAGTTTATTTCAATCGGAAGCTACGAGGTTGTCGAGATAACATGAGTCTAGAAGCTACGATGTCAACTGTTTACTGAACCAAAAATATACATTTAAAGGCATATTCTACAATTTCCGGTGGTGCCACCGGGTGAAGAATAGAGGGAAACTATGTTCCGGCGAAAGGAAGTCAAAAAGCCTTACTGAGTAATTTTGACTTCCTTTCACTGGTACTTGGTTTCCCTATTCCTATATACCTTCAAATGTGGTTTAATAACGATAATTAGCGTTATTTGCTCATCCACCATCAAACCTGAAGCCAGATCCAACCTTATCGAGTAACTTGACACTTTATGTTTACTCCCCACTGTGCTTTTCATATGAATTTTGTAAGAGACAATCTGATTGGTCTAAATGTCAACCTTGGGTAGTATCCATAAGTTACTCCACCCCCCAGAATGTGGTGTAAGCATAGAGTGTACAGCCATAGGTATATAGGAATAGATATTGTCAACAGCTCGCTCTGTGAGAATTATTCTGATGCCAATTGACTAAATCAACGTTTTATCCCATTTATCCAATCCTACTTGGTAAAATAGACCAATTAGCATTTGTTTGATTTATATATGAAATGTCCTGGAAAATATGGGTTTCTTTGATTATTTCAAAAACAAGGACTATTACCTATGAATTTTAAAACTTAAAATTGTGTAGAACTATACATCTATATTCTGTGAAAGTTTGAAAACAATAACGTGGGTTTTACTATGTAAAAAACAAATTTATAGAATTTCCATATATTCTATTATAAAATTATCATAGCATTGGTTTCTAAATCATAAACGGGCACGGTGACCCACAGTTTTTAAGCTGGGTATGTGTTCTGCAACACTTAGAGATCATCATATTCAAGTTTCATGAAAATTACCTAGGTTTTAATTTTCAAGAAAAATTGTCCGATATGCCTTTAAAAGATTGAAGAATGACTCATGTTATCTGGACAACCTTTAATCTCTTCTGATGAGGATCTTTACTTTTTCAAATGAGGGCCTATAAAACATTTCATTCTCTTCTTTTTTTTCATGTCAATTGGCTTTTTGTAGTAAAAATTGTGAATATAGATGCATATGTTTAAGAGGAAAATTAAAAGTGCATTTTGTATGAATAAATGTATATCCCAACTAACAATAGTAGAGGATGGCAGACAATATGAAACTGGTGATCCAATTTAGATATTGTCTACAATTGAAGAGTTTTATAAGAAGGCTTATACTAGAAATACATCGGAATCACTTTTGGATAACATAAAAAAGTTAATAGACCCTAGTAAAATACCAAAAATTTTCCAGTCGGAGAGAGATTTTTTAGATAGATAGATTTCAGAAATTGAACTTTATAATGCTCTCAAAAAACTCAACACTAACAAATCCTCCGGATCTGATGGCCTCACGCCTGAGTTTTATCGTTACTTCTGGGATCATATCAAAGGCTTTCTTATGGTATCTTTCCAGGATTCTAAGTTCAAAGGAAAGTTAGGTACAGAACAAAGAAGAGGTATAATCTCGTTAATTCCAAAGAAAGGATTATGCAGCGTTGAATTGAAGAACTGGAGGCCCATTACTTTATTGAACTTTGATTATTAAATTTCTGACCAAAGCTCTAGCATTGAGACTTCAATCTCCCCTTCGAGGGATTATTCATGATGATCAGACTGGTTTTCTGAAAGGTCGATATATAGGCTCCAACATTAGGATCATTCAAAATGTTATCGATTATTTGAACACAAATAAATTAGCAGGAATTCTACTTGCCCTTGATTTTGAGAAGGCATACGATTCGGTCTCTTGGGAGGCTATATTTGACGCACTGACTTTTTCGATGTGGGGAGGAATTTCTGAGTTGGATTAAATTAATATACAGGGACATTTCTTCATGTGTTGCCAATGCTGGTTTTCATACTAATTGGTTTTTTCCCCCCTGGGGAACTCGTCAAGGCTGCTGTATTTCCCCCTATTTGTTTGTTGTTTGAGTGGAATTGGCAGCCATTGCTATTAGGGAAAACAAGGATGTTAAAGGGATTGAAATGCAATATAGATCTGAAATCTCTATGTTTGCAGATGACATTACTTGTTTATTAGGGGATATACAGTCAGTGTATAGGCTTCTGGACATTCTGGAGAGGTTTCGTAGATATGCAGGACTAAAGATCAACCTGGATAAGTCCTTTATTATGAAATTGGGGGCAAAATCTGATGCCCTTCCTCCCAACTGCCCGATAGTGGAAAGACAGATGGTGAATATTCTAGGTATAAAGTTCAAAAATACTTGGAAGGAAGACGAATATATTCAAATGAATTTTGAAGATAAGATTGACAAATGTAGACGTATTTGTTCAGCATGGGCAACAAAAAGATTGTCACTGAAAGGGAAAGTCACCGTTGTCAATGCCACAGTAATACCTATATTGTTGTATCCAATGTCTTTGATATATACTCCGCCTTATGTGTTTTCAGAATTTAAAACGATTGTATGTCAATTTCTCTGGAATAGCAAAGTTAACAAATTAGCGTATGCAATGGTTTGTCAATGTGTTAAGGAAGGAGGTCTTAATATGTTGAATCTGGAAACAATGTAAGAGGTATCAAGAATTAAATGGATTATTCGTTTTTGTAATGAGTCACGCTCATGTTGGGAATACATACTACCAGAATTTCTTCAATCGGAAGGACAACCTGTTTTCAAGACGATAACTGACTTTTTTAGAGCTAAAAGACTCATTCAACTCTAACACTGTGACTCTTAAGTTTTATGGGAATTTAGTGCGGATCTGGAATAAGATGTACATTAGATTTCCTATTCAGGAAGAAGATAGTCAGTATGAATATTTGTGGCACAATAATTCATTAATATTTACAAATAAGGGAATATGTCCAGCTCTTGGAGATCAGCTGGCATCTTATCCCTCCATGATATTATAAGTAATGGTAGACTCATGTCTGAGGTAGAAATTAGGCAAAAATATAAAGTTTCCTACATGTTTCTCCATCTTTTACATTTACGGAGAAGTATCCCGTGGTTGTCAATATCAGGAATAGTAATAGAAAGATCTACAGTAAAACCCTGCTTAAGGGGCCACCCTCCGTTCCGGCCCAAGTGTCCCCTTAAGCGGTGTGTCCCCTTAGGCGGGGTTTTCAGTCTGCCAATGGCTATACAATAGAGAATACATAAATGAAGGAAACTGGTTATTAGGTTAAAACGTTTATAAATAACACACTAATAAGCAAATAAATGGAAAATAAATATGAAACAAATATAAAAGTACAACAATTTTGAAATAAATGGATAATACCTGTAAATGTACAGTATTTACAGTATCCAACAGTTTCACAGTCCCAGGAAGGCATCGAGGGTGGACGGGCCTCAGCATCGTTTTTGTTCATGTAAATGTTTCCTGGCCCTCTCCAGGAGGTCCAGGAAGTCCAGCTCACTATGAGCCGCCCAGAGCCGCAACGGCTCGCTGAATACCGCACCTTCAAAGCCCTCAGCCCGCCCTGAACCTCCCACCGCTAACCTGTAAGCGGGCCTCTTACCCGCTACCTTCAACGGGTGCGAAACTCACTGGTACTATTATCCACTCACTGTGGCCCGCCCAGAGCCGCTAGAGATGTAGGGATTACCGTTCAAACAACACACTCCGGCCGCCCGCACCCGCACGGGAATGCATAAGCGGGGTGACCCCTTAAGCGGGGTTACAATAGACTCTTAAAAGAGAAAAATTTCCGTTCCGAGCAAATTGTCCCCTAAAGCGGGGTGTTCCCCTTAAGCGGGGTGTCCCGGAAGCGGGGTTCTACTGTACTATGTTCTTAATGAATTTAGAACCAAGCCTCCTGTAAGTCAAAAATACTGGTGTACAGAGTATGGTCTACCTCTAACAGATGGGCACTTATGGACAGATATTTTTACCCATATTTATAAAACAACTAGGGAAACGAAATTGCAGTCACTCCAATATAGAATTATAAACAGATTAATACCTATGAATTCATATCTATACAAGAGAAAGATCGTTCCTTCGGACATATGTTCCTTCTGTCAAGAAAAAATTATAAACACTTTGGAACACTTCTTTCTTGACTGTCCCAGAGTCAGGGACTTTTGGTCTCAATCTATTCGATAGGTGAAGGAGGTTGCAGATATAAATGGTGACTGGACAAGAACTAACATATCATTGGGTTTTCCAGGTTCTGGTATTCTGACTCACAGGTTGAACTATAATAGTTCCTTCATCAAGTTTTATATTTATAGACAAAAACTTTTCCACGACAGTAAGTTCTGTCTTTATACATGGTCATTGGAATTCAGAGAAAAACTGCATATGGAGAAATATTTATGTTATATAGAAAACTCTCCTCAAAAATTCAAAAAATGGGAGACTATAATTCAAAATATTCAGTGAAATATACTGGGATCCGATTCTTTTCAGGAGTGTTCAGAAGCCCTCATATTCGTTAACCTCACTTGTCTTACTCCCTGCTTCATCACGTCAGGGGTAACTCCAATTGCTCATACCAAAATAATGTATCCTGTCCTGTTTTGTCCTCTTATGTCCTGTTACCATTATTTGTCTCACTTTTCATGTTTACTAATTGGAAGGATACGGTTAGTGTCCCAACAAAGGGTAAATTGTCCACAATACTTAGTGTTAAGGCAGCACATCATATGACTGTTTATTGAATGTTGGATTACTATTACAATGCACTTTGGGTGGACCTCTCTTTAGAACTATGTTGTTTAGATATCGAAATGTACTTGAAGCATTCTTAAAATCCGTCCTTCCCACCTGTTGAATAGAAAAAAGACTGCTATTGAATTCAAACTGACTATTGGTAAAAAAAAAAAAAGAAGTAAGCTATAGTTGAGATTACATCGTGAAATGATATTGACGAAATATGAATGTGATGTAAAGACAAATAACATCTAAGATACAGTATGTGATATAAAGACAAATAACATCTAAGATACAGTAGGTGAACTAAACGCGGGTTTTCTGTTAGAAAATAAGACATATATGGAAAGAAAACTGTTTGTTAGGAAATAAGATCTAATGTGAAATAAAGCTTGCTCTATATAAAAAAAAAATGAAAAAAAGAGAGTGCATTTTGCAATGGTCTCTAGCTGGTCATTTTGATATTAAAATAAAAGAATTTGTGAAGAAATTCTTTCAAAGTATAAACAAATGTATTACAATTGTGTTCTGAATTACAGTCTTCTTACAATATAGAGTATCGCACACATGGCGATTTTTAAATACTGACAATAATACAAGTACAATGTATTTCCGTCGGTACAGAATGCTTCTGAACCCCGCTTCAGGGAGGTATCGAATCTAATGGGACCGTGAAAGGACAGCACTCCAGATAATCATATATGTCTGTACATAAGACTTGTATTATTAGACAGGTGTCACTCCATACCTCACCGTCTCCCCTTGCCTCATTTACTCACCAGTCAGCGCCACCATACCCCAGGTAAGCGGCCACCGTTGCGCAACTCACCAGCCCCCCCCCCCCCCCCCCCCCCCGAAGTATATGGACTTACCCGGCGTTTACGCTAGACGACCAAATACGTGGCGACTGTAGATCGTCAGCCAATAGTCGCCAGGTGGTGGCAATGTCCACCGCAAAAGTCGTCGACGTCAGAATTTACCCGAGCGTTTACACTGACGACTATTCATGAGTTTTCACAGAATCGCCGTCCGTGTCAGACATCGGCGATTAATTGGTGTTCCTGTGTATATATGTCCATTCATCTGTGGCGCATCTAGGGAGGGGGGGGGAGGCATTAGGGTACCCCCCCCCCCCCCCATCCCCTGTAGTTTTTTTGTGCACACGTGGGTGAACACCATGATAATATTAAAAGCATCCCCCCTCTACACAGACCAACTGAAAAAAAAAGTTACCCCCCCCCCCCCCAAATTCTTATATTCAATAAGCGCCCCCCCCCCTCCAATAGAAATGATGAGGTTGCACAAGCCCATTATTTAAAAAGGACCCCATATTAGTTTCCATGACAGTGAAGAGCGAGTGCTGAGGGGTCAGTGGTGTTCTTGGGGCCGGGATGGGGGTGTCCTTCCCAGCTACGGTCGTTTGATAGTGGAGGGTGGAACACCATGAGTATTGGACAAGGTCGGTAAAACACTGACACGGAGTGGGGGCTAACCCTCCCAGCTACGGTCGTTTGATAGTAACGGGAGGAACTCCAGGTGTATTGGACACGGTCGATGATCGGGTCTGGCTTCGGTTTGTGTGGAAGGGAGGCTCTGTCCTGACGAGGGGAGCATTGGGACTGCTCATACACTCAGCCACAAATGTGTCAAAAATAATTCATGTACCAAATGGTAAATTGTCTATATTATTTTTTGCTGTGTAGTAAAGTTCAGTCCTGTGGCGTGTGATATTGGTCTGTCCTGTGAGCCCTCCTGCCGAAATAATGGATGTATAATAGATAATATGGAAATTGGAAAAATAGAAACTGTGAACTTGAATTCTCTATGGGGAAAGGAGGAAGCTATATTGTTTAAAAAAAACAAAAAAAACAAAACCCAGTGGCTTTGAACAAAAGACTTGCAGACCACACTTAGTGCCCAGAAACCTTAACATTTGTTAGCTATGAATAAATGTGGATGGATCCGTTGTAATATCAGAAGGATATACAGGAAAATTGGATGTAATTGGAGTTTGAAAATAAAAGCTACTTGCTATTAAAAAAAAGAAAAAAAAAAGGACCCCATAGAAAAATAAAGATGAAATAACCCCCCCCCCCCCCCCCCCACACACACACAGAGTTACCAATTTAAGTTCCCGCCCCAATGAAAGTACAAAAAAACTAACCCCCTGCCCCAACATGGAAGCACCTGAAATATTTGTCCCCCCCCCCTTGAAATCTTTTCTTCAATATCCCCAAGGCATATCGGACAATTTGGCGTGAAAATTAAAACCCATGTCATTTTTCTGAAAATTGATCTCTATGTATTGTAGAGCACATATCTCACTTAAAAACAGGTGGTCACCGTGCTAAATTTTGATTTTTAGATCAACATTATGATCATTTTATATTTGAATATATAGAGATTCTAAAAAGTAATTTTTCACATAGTAAAACCCATGTCATTACCCTCCAACTTTTACAGAATATAGTACATATATAGTACTACACATTTATGTTTTAAAAATCATAGGTCACCATCCTTGTTTTTGAAAAAAAAATGAAGAAAACCATATTTTTCAGTACATTTCCTATATAAATCAAACAAATGAACAAGGGCCTATTTTACCTATTGGATTAGGTCAAACTAAACAAAACTTAAATTTTGCTCTCCTGATTTTAGAATATGGCACGAAGTACCAATCTCAATTGATGATGTAATCAAATATTTAAAAATCACCAGGTGGCGCCAACGTGAATTGTAGGATATGCCTTTAAACATTTTTGTTTAAAATCCCCCATGGAAAATTTTAGATAAAATTAGCCCCACTCCCCCCAGATGCATATACACCCCCCTAAAAAGCCCCCCTTCCTAGAGAACATATGAAAAAAGATTAGCAGCATCCCATGATTTAAAAGAGAAGTCCCCTTTAGAAAAATGAAGATAAAATAGGCACCCCCCCCCCCCCCCAAGTTCCCGATATATAAATCCCTGGCCTAAGAATACAAAGAATCCCCCCATTCCCAACACAGAAGCACCTGGAGAAATGTAACCCCCCCCCCCCCCCCACGCCCCGATGTCATCGAAGCAAAGCACACATTTTACACAAGTGTCCGAAGTGCAGGGGATCGACATCCTCTATTTTCATAGAATCGCCGCCCGTGTAGACGACTAATTCAAGCCGGCTTGAAATAGTCCACTCTCCCAGCAGAGATCTTGCGCTTTACTTCCTGTGGCCGCTTATATCTCTGCCCCAACCTGCCTGTTTGGGCTCAAATCTGGCCCCTACGCCAGTTTCTAAAATATCCTAAATTGTTAGCGCTTTGGGGAGTATTTTGTGGTTTACTTGTAAATATAGATGTACATATTTATATGGTAAATAGTATACTCTCATTTCTGTTATTTGTTATGTCAAATCAGACACAGTCATAGGGATTACTTTCTTCAGTGGAATGCACCTCATGTGTTGCAGGGTTTTGTTTTGTCAACAATGCCATGTGCTCTTATGAGGGGGCTGTCTAATCAACTGTGGATTCCCATTATAAGATGGTTTAAGTCTGAAATAGAAACAGCTTGATTTTCTGTGAAGCTCCTTTAACAATCCCTATATTTCCATACTCATGATATGTGAGTTGTTTGACTTGTATAACTTTTCACAGTTGCCTTGTTTTGAATCTGAAAAGTTCGCTGGTCTCCTCTGTATTAGAGTAGATAACCAGGGAACAGGCTCTGGGTTGGGGCAGAGACTAAGCCAGCGCTAGCGCCGCGAAAGATCTGGGGGGAGAGTGGAAATAGTCGCCGCCACCTGAGCGTGTCCAATAGTCGCGAGGTGGTGCCGAATTGTGTAATGTGATATAATCAGACGATCTACAGTCGCCACGCGCTTGACGTTTACACTAGACGATTTCTAGCCTTTTACGGCTGATAGTTGTCAAGAGCTTCAAAATGCAAGAATCGCCGCCCAGAGTCGTCTAGTGTAAACGCCGGGTTAAGGTAATGGGACAACTCCATGCTGGAACCAGTCGAGATGTTCATTACGGTCCGCGACTTGTCTCAAGTTTATTACTGATGGAGTTGGTTTTTTTTAACTTTTCTTTATGATATTCTTCGTTTTTTTTGGTTTTTTTTTTTACTATATACGCATGCCGTATTTACTGTAAATACGTACCGTTTTGACATATAACGTAAAAACACGTTTATTAACATATCGGTTGTTAAAAATTAAATTTATGTGATGGTAATTTACAGTTTGTACGGAACTCGGCATAAATGCCTCGTTCCGTACAAACCGTAAATTACCATCACGTTCTGTGACTTGTACAGCATGGTCAGGACGTTCTATAAATGTTTATTAAATATGAGGGGTGATAACAAAATTCCCCCAAATCCCACTTCAGTTCTTTTGTTCCATGTTGTTTAATGAAGGTATTATACTATGTTACCTAACTGAAAACCCCACTTTAAGCTTTAATACTCTGCTTAAGGGGACACTATGCTCGGAACAGGGGTGCATATGATCCCTTAAGTGGGGTTTTACTGTATTGATGAGAAGCGGGGGTTAAGAGTACAGCACAATGATTCCCATGATGTAGTATCGTGATTATGAATGCTAGCAAATTAGTAAAGAGTTTGACATGAGGAAACAAACTAGAGTCTAGGGATATCCTTGGTGTGTGTTCCTCAATTGTCTCATATCAAAGTAACATTTTCATACAAAAACTCAATTGCTCTCTCATTTTCCTAGGACCTAGATCTTAAATTTGTGTTTCAATTACCTTAGATAATGATTTTCTATTCATATGTGAAACGTGTCACATGTTTGAGAAACTTCAGATCAATATGGATAAATATGGGGAACTTTTTCCTGTTTGACGGGGGGGGGGGGGGGGGGGGGGGGTAAAAATGCAAACTTTGAAGATGTTGAGCGATATTTGCGCGATTCCGATCATTTTAGCTATCTATGTGGCAACAAACATCATGCATTGTTTCCATCAGCTCATTATCGAAAAAAACAAACCCAACAGAAATCGGTGGGGAAAACGTAGGGGGGGGGGGGGGGCACATAATTCTCGCTGAAAAAAAAAGAGCACAAAAATGTAGGCTACACTGGTTCCTAATTGAAGACAGTGAAATTCATTGACAAGGTCTCCCCAAGGTGTTAAAATTGAAAATATAAATGACATCAAGATCATTGGTCTACTCTCAAATGGGATTCCCCAATATTACAGTGTGAGCGGGAATTCCCAATTCTGTTTTGCTGGTCCTCAACTTTACCCAGAGATGAGAATTTTATAGACGGTAACCAGCTCAAGTAACGTTGTGCAATCTTCAACCAGAAGCTCTGCTTGCAGTGTTATCCTTTAGCGTGTCGGAGGACAACGCTCCTGCTTGGAGAGTGTATACTAGGTCTCAGGTGCAAACGGCTGCTACCTGTAATATCACACCAACATGGAGTTACCTGGTGTTTTCCAAATAGCCGTCCTGAGCATCTGTTTCACAACATGTGAGTATAATCTACTCGTTTAACTGAGATAACAAACATCTTATATGTATACGGTCATATTATAATTGAGAACCAATGTATAGAATCACAGTATTTACAGCTTTTGCAATCTTATCTCGAGTTCGGAGTCCAAGTTTGTTTCCATCTTGACACGGTGTGGACCGCTCACAATCATTAACTTCTGCCTATCACAATCCAATCAAGTAGTTCACATGACCATCAGTTATCAGAGATTAACACTGGCTATAGGTATATGTGATAATCTCCAAGAGATAGGTTCAAATCAACCTGGCGTAGGGCCTGTCACTTTAAGGTTGACCTAGTTAGCAGGTGCCTGTTTTGGTCACGATTGGTGACCTAATTTTACTACTATACCGTGTAGACGTAAATCTTCAGCTGACAACACCTAGCTGTATTTTTTTTATCATAGTATCTAGACAATACACTATCCATGCTTTTATGAATCCCTTTGTCACACCTGAATTAAAGGCATATTGGACAATTTATCTTGAAAATGAAAACCCATATCATTTTCCTACTAATTTAATATGATGATCTCCAATTTTTTATTTTTTTTATATACGAATTGCAAGCTCTCGCAACGCGAGTTTTTCAGCTACAATCTTCTAGACATATATGATATATATAGCGGGTGATCACAATACAGTAGAATCAAAGAAAAATTTAATAAATCTAGATAGATATTAGCGATGTAGCAAGTGTTGTGGAACACAGATATAATTTTAAAACTTTCACAGAATATATATCAAATCTATACTAAATATCTAGTACCGTACTAAATATTTAGATTTTAAAATTCATAGCTCACTGTCCATAAATTGTATTTTACGGAACTGAAGAAAACAATAAATGTAAATTTACCTATTGGGTTAAATCGGTTTCGATAATAATTTATAAATTACTCAATTGGTATTTAGAATAAGTCAAAGGAATAGATACCGGGTAATCGTCAGTATTTAAGGATCATTTGGTGGCACCACTGTGAATTGTACGATATGCCTTTAATTCAGTTACACCCCACATAAAGTATTATGTGATAGAGTAATATACTGTTAGGTACTTTAATACAGGTTCCGGATGTGACACACAAGGGTTATTATATGGGAAAACGTACATTCTACAGTAAAGCTCATAGTACTTCTACCTATCTATCAGAGTTATATTTGGTATTCACGGACAGAGAACATTATAATGTTACATAAAATGTATATTATTAGGGGTTTCTTTCCGACACCTTTTGCTTTGGAGTCATTGACTCCTGAAAAACGTGTAAATTCAACATTTTTTAAAGAAATATATGATCAACCCACCATATAAGTCGATGTATCACTTAATACCAACAAATAGTTAAAGGTAATCACATCAATATTTGTACATATATTTCAGCTGTTTCAAGTTATTTACTTACTTTTATAGCTGTATAAAAAGATCTATTTATTTCTCTAGAAGATGATTAACTGCAAATCTTACCATGGAAAGTCAAGAATGGTTAGAATAATTCCTGAAAATATTGACCTCCTGCTCCAAAGACCGACTACTCTATTAATTTCCCAGTATGGTGCATCATATTTTACAATTATTTTTATACCAAACGTTCCTAAATGCTAGAATACTTCTCTCCAAATTTCGCTTAAATCAAGCCTTACTGCATTCTTTTCATGGGGCCAAATCAATATTTATACTCACATGAGAGACTTTATATTTTCCGTGGTGTTCGATGATATACTTGGCTATATTAAGAGCATTTCCTTTTTAATGAAGTTGTGCCAAAACCGAACCATTAATTTATACCAAATCAATATAATTGCATTTTTCTGTCGAACGCCCGGCTCAGTGGAAGTAGTCACTAGGTGCCCGCATTCTCTTATATATTTATTATGCACGCTTATCCCTCAACGCCAGACTGCTCTTTGACCCTTATTTTTACTATGGACCTGTGTAAGTTAGAGTCAGAAAATTAATTATTAGATTGTATACCATAAAAAAAATCGTTGTTTGTGTATTTTGTCATTGTTGCCATGAAGAAGGGCTAACTCTCTGAAACGTCGGATAATCTTGTGCAAAACAGAAGCTCGAAGTGGGCGTACCAATACCATGTTGAAAAATGGTGTCCTAATGCCCCTACATTTCTTTGTGCAATTATATCAGTTTGAATTGTAGTCTATACACAGTTTGCTTTTTAAAAAGTGAAACTCATGATATACGATTTGGTCATTGCAGGTTTCAGTTTGGAATGCTATGTTTGTCATAGCCAGGACAGCAACAAAGATAAATGCGTCAAAACGACAAAACAGTGTCTCCGAGAAGAGGATATATGCTTCAGTACAATCGCGTGGAAAAGTGAGATTATCTTTCCTATTTATCTCGCAAAATTGTGTGTTTTTTTAATAGCGGGTTGTCTGTGTAGGCCTTAAAGCATTAGATTGTTAGATGATAAATAATATATTGTTTAAAAACATATTGAATAAAAATCATGTTTATGAATAGTTTTTAGTGTGGCTTCATGTTGTGATCAGAGAAATTGGACATTTACATTTTCTTTGAATATCAGTAGTGGTCTAGATTAAGTGTTTCAAACAAATTTCTTTACCAGATAACGATACAAATCTGGGGTTAAGAGTTTTGGGATATTCCCATGGTTTGATTTCACTCCAGAATACAATTTTCCCGAGTACGTGACTCGAGAAAATAAAACACTCACAAACGAAGGTACTGCAATTAACAGACTCCGGTGGCTCGGAGGTGCCCCTCCGGCAACTCCGGCAAGGCGCTCCTCCGGCGACTACCACAATATCCTTATGCTAATATCATAATTTTACCAGTTGCTTGAATGATGTAATTGTCTACTGATACATTTTTGTTACACTTTATTGACAGTTCCCCCATATTGGGTGCCGCACGCTGATAGGATTCACTACATCTCAAAAGGATGCGCTAAATGGGACGACTGCAAAGCCAGGAGACAAGAGCTGTACGCCAAGAATTACTGCAAGCGAGATTGGTTCAACGACTGGGAATGTGTAGAGTGTTGTAATGGCGACCTCTGCAACTACTATGTCACAGTAAGTGGAGTATAAAACACATGTATAGCCATTTATTTATAGATATACGTAGATCCCACCAAAATTATTCATCAGGGGACAATTTTGATCTAGGTTGACTTAATACATTAAAACAGCCAGTTAATGCGGAAGAATCACCACAGTGATCTGCCAGGTAATCTGCATGTATTACAACATAATTGACAAGAAAACGTACACCAACATTAAGTTCTTAAATTATGAATTAGGCAAAGTCCCAGGAACTGCTCTATGAAAGCGCATGAGGCCCTTTGGTTAAAATGTGCTGTTATTTTCAAGAGAATAATATGAATGCAAGACGAGGCGAAGTCCTTCTCCTCTAGCGATGTTACCTTGAATGGCAGTTTTTACAACTGCCCTGAACCACTGTAACCATAGTGCACGGATGGCTGTGACATCATAGTGTCAACAACTCTGGAGTCTCTACAGTGATCTGTAGAGGTTATAAATCAGTGTTTTACTGTTATTTTGTATAGAATAAAAGGCGGGAAAAAGAAAATAATATGACTTAGCTCGTTTATACTTAATAGACTGCCGAATTATTCATGTTTGTTGTACTCATCCAAGCAAGCACTTCAATGTCAGTTCAAATAACAATGGTGTCCTTCATTCTTGCAGTTGGGGGCATCATCAACAAAAGCTGGATTTGCCACATTGCTAGCACTCTCTGTCGGTTACATCATTACCAAGATTTTCTCCTGAACTTCACAAGACGAAGATGTTAACGCCAAAATGCCTTAAGCCTATGTGAAAAGCTTTGAAAGTTATAACATGAAAGACTCCTTGTGGGACCAGGTATTCAGTAATAATCAATTCTTCGTTTATCCGAATACATAATCTGAAGATGATAGACTAAGATAGGAAGGAGTAGGCAGAAAAATTAACTCAATGAATGTTTTCGAGTCTGTCGTACCGTTTAGTTCAAAATTGATTTTCTGGTGATTCTAGAAGTACGACACAAGCAAGTAAAATTATATTAGCCTTTTTAAAATGTACCAGTGAATGACCTCGGCTCTATGAACAATTCCATACATGGGGTCTCTTTAATATGAATGATTCCTCCACTTGTATAGATTCAGACGTTAACTAAAATTGACTTAACCTGGCGTGATAAGGCACAGGAAAGTAAGTAATTAGGTGAATAACTGGTATGTGATATTCTAAGATTTTAAATAATAATCATCAAGATTTGGCAATACTTCTATGAATCGACCACACCAAGACATTCCCCATCCACATCCCTAGTGGCACCTGGGGTCCAAGAGGCTGCACAGAGGTTACCAAAATGCCATTGCACACATTTTATTATCGGAAATTTATTTCCCTCTATATTTTATTTCGGTTTTTCATGCGAACCAAGCCTTGTATCCCTGTAGGTGACTCTGAGAGTCAAGGAAAGTTATGGTGTAAAATACGCATACTAGCTCACTAGTAATAACTTTTCAGTTTATCTGGTGAAAAATAGATAGGGGGATACACTGAAAGAGTTTATAAGAATTGGCGATACGAGATTTATTTTCTGAACATTTCTGCTTTACTCTCTATAGTTCAGAACTGATTTTCTGGTAGTTCTAGAGATAAAAGATAAACAAGTACAATTCTGTGAGCCTTGCATATCTGTCATTGAATGACATTGGCTCTCACTATGAATCATTCCATTAATAGGGCTCCTAGGACGTAAATGATTCCTCTATTGTAAGTTATGCAATGGGATAGATTCTGAATATACTCTATATACCACCATACCAGAAACAACAATAAAATGCACAGGGCTTTCTAAAATTGTAGTCTATAATACAGACGTTAACTGAGCACGTGTGCCTTCAGTAAGTAGGTCGACTTGTCCTAGAAATAAGGGCGGTCAGGATCGGTCCTCAGGAGTCCTGAGTCTTGTGTGCGTTTTGATCACACAAGCACAGTCTAGCTGAAAAATTATCCTTCGAATCTCCTCTTGTGTATTAATATTACCTTTTATTCATCAGAGTATGTTTATAATCGAGCAACAGATGGCGGGTATTTTGGACTCGTGCATATTACTTGTTTGTAAGCAATAGGTTCCTGATGTAAATACTCTATATCACTCATCATCGTTTCTGAATGGAGACGCGATGCCTGCCAACAAATGAAACGTGTTCTTGTCTGAGAAATACATTTTTCTGTGTACACTTTTTTCTCAACACAGTATCGAGTGTCTCTTCATATGCGTATATATAATCTCGACATATAAGGTTCTGATTTATAGCTATACATCTTTCTTCTCCAAAGTACATTTGATATTTCATAAAGCTCTGTGTTTATACATCAAATAATTCATAAAAAAAATACACATTTTATAACAGCCGGCATGTTTTTCTTATATAAAATAGTTTTATATAAAACTATAAATATAATATATATGATAATTCTAATTGAACATTACTTGAACGATGCCACTCGCATAAAAAACTGATATTATTGGAAGAAAATCTGGAGGGTTTGTTATTCACCTCGAAAGATGTGTGCAGCATCTGTCGAGCTGCTGGCTTAAGATGACCATCCTACATAAGATCTGAGATAAAAATGGCCTATTTATGTTTGCCTTTTTTCTGTAATTAGTCATTTTGTACAATTTTGTTCGTTCTTTTGAACACGTATTTTGTAACTAAGAAACTTATTTTTCACCAGAACATAGCAGGTCATTGATAAATTGTTCAGCGCGATTCGGGCATATGTGAAATCCCTGCGACTGTTATTAGAGGAATTCAGTAATGCGCGTTGATGGAATGTGTATATTTCTCAGTTATATATTTTGGTAAGCTCCAACCAGAAACAAGAATGTAATAAATGTATATACATGAAGTGAAATAAATCAACATTTGTAAGATCTATGTTTTGTTACTTTCTTGTAGGCCTACAGTTCACTTAATTGTCCATCACCAATGAAAAGCTCCACTCCGTTTTAGCTGAGACTGTCCACTCACGCGAGGTTCTACTTTACCAAAAAGTCAGCAAGTGGCGCTACTGAGTTGTATGATGTGCATCAATCAGCCTGTGAAAAATAGACGTCGTCGAGTATTTATGACAATAAGAAGATAGTATGCAGATACTTGATAAATTCATGACAAATATTGAGATATGAATCCCACATACATATATTGTATGGAGTAGAGAAAACCTCAGAAAAACCCCACTGAAGGAACAATTTACTCAGAATAGAAAGTTCTCCCTCTGTTCTTTATTTTATCCATATAAAGTTCTTCTAATGCTGCTGCCTCAAATGACCTGGGTTTTACATCTTCAAAAGGTCACTTCTTTGCTTCCGTTTCCTCACCTGCACTGGTTGAAGCATTTCCTCTGGAGGATTTTTTTCTTTTCTCTCTTCCTTTCCGTGGACATCTTCCCCTGTCTTATCTTAATGATGTCTAAAGACGGTGCTCCATTGCGCTGATCCATATTCTTCCTTATTTTCTCCACCAAATTGTTCCCGTTTATTCTTAGCCCTATCTCACCGTAATCGATGGTGTTGCTCCCTTAGTGCTCCACTCCCGCAAGAATTGTTTTAGTGTCTCCTCGATCAGTGCTGGATCGGAGCACTTGCATCCACTAGGCTTCGTTAACACGATCGTGGACCTACTGTCCCGCCATCTGGACGTTGGCCGCACTACGTGCAATAAGACCGAGTTTCGCATTCAATTGATAGGGGACACATCAATCGGCATTGATTGGTCCACTCCCTACACTAGATATGAGGGCGGATCTGATTGGTTTTGCCACTACCGCCAGTATGATTTTGTTGTACGTTGGTTCACCGGTAATCCGCTATGGGTCTCGACGATATTAGTACCCAACAGCGTACACAGGCGAGAACCAGCCAAATGTTGCTGGGTCCGTGGCGCATGCCTATATTGGTACGTTGTTCCAGGTGATGATCCAAAATACGATGCAAAAATAATTAAAAACACAATTGGATAATTCAATAAACTGCAATATAAGAAACTATTTTGGTCCCCAAAAATGTAAGCAAGTTCCCAATAAGACATCCGTCCCGTATCGGTATTCATGCTAAATTGACTAGTATTGATCCTCTGCTGCCAGAAATTATGCCAGGCGAGTAGGAATATACTTTATAACTATCGACAGGTTGAAAACCCCATGTAATGGGAAAATAACCCACATATGCAGACAAATAGCTGCTAACGGATGGTTTCCCCCTTAAACGGTGTCTTACTGTACAGGCCTAAGGTATGTAAATGACCAAGTGAGTTATAAAAGAGTGCGCAGGGTGCAGCCTTTTCAGTTATCATAAATAATTCAATACAGATTGCTTTTAAGTCTTTATTAAGGGTTTCTTTTAGTAAGACATCACAAGACATCAACTACAAGACCTTAAGTATATTTCGAGAACTTATCTAGTGGCGGTTCTGTCGGTGTAACACCGATTAACATATGAGGCTTTCCTAAAGAAAGTTCAACCACAGCGTGGTCTGATGAAATATGTTTTCATCAATACGTCTGTGATCGAAGGTAAAGCCAATTTCCATCCATCCATTCGGTAAACGTTTGTGAACCTAAACTGATCATCCTTATACATTCTTTAACCTCTTAATTCTGAATTCAATTCATAAGGATATCAACTTTGGGGTGTCCTCAATGTAACTAACATAATACCTGTGTCGTCATACAACCGACGTAACGTCATAATTGTGGTACGTCCTACACTTACACTATTAGTGAAACACAATGCCATATATGTGTATGTCTTACGTGTATGTAACCAATATGAGGTCACTAATGATGTACGTATCAGTGACGTCTGTAAATTCAGGCAAGATAGTTCCCAATTTGCAATTGAGAAACCGTACAACACTAGTATACCCTTTTCAGTTCTTGGTACTATGTCCTTGTCGTAGCTTATCTAAGTTGGCAGGTACAAAACCCTAATAAAGGACCAAGATTTGGTGGACACAAATAGAATTTGATATGCCTTATGTTTTGGTCTGATCGAGTGCACACTGTTTCTCTACACAAAGCACATAGTTGCAGCTCTACATGTATCATGAATTTACAAACACCCTCTTCATGGGAGTAGGGGCTTTCAGTAATTCTCTTCAAAATCAAAGACATGTTTTTTCGATCAACGCAATTGACAAACTGCATCTAAACAAAAAACAAAACAATTCAAACTAACGTTTGTGTACAAGGGATAAGTCATACACCAATACATGTCGCATAGTAAACACATGTTTTCAATATATCATTAATTGAGGCAGGATGCTTTCAAGTATCTAGGGTGTGTTTTTCCTTGGCAAAATACCTGGCAAAGCACTTCGATTGCTATTTGAAAATTTGATGAGAAAACCACAAACAAGCCCACACTAATAGCAAAAGTAAGTGCTCATTCATTTCATAATTTCAGCAAAAATAAAGAAACCCAACAAAGGTACTATGATTCATAAGGAATTAGAAGGAATGGAAAAAATCACATCAACATAGACCCTGTAGGGGAAATTTGACAACAATATGAGAAAGAAGCACGTTAATTTCCAGTATATTTCTCAAGAGGTAAAGTTGCATCCCATTTCAAGAACCTAACGAATAAGACTCTCCTGAAACCATGTCATCAAACCTGTTTCTCGGCATGATTTCTTTGTAAAAATTACAGCTTTGAAGAACGAATGAAATTTCAGTATCACTATATACCTATACTCGCACACTCCATAATTATGTACTAGTACTCAGTATATAATATTTGGAGTATCCATATCGAGGATGGTGTTTTGATATCAAATGTTCACGTTCATGTTTGTCAGTGAAAATTTAGGCAAATAATATAGAAATGGCAAAATTTCGGAATTTCTCGGTGAGCGCCCCGGAAATACATCGTTCAGCCGGACGACTTTGCGACCATTTCTTCAGGACCCTGACTCCAAATCTTGATAACCGGAATAGCTTTTTCGTAATTACTGTTTATTACACGTTAAGCAGGCAATTCGTAACCGCTAGATTACAATTGATGGGAGACCCGATATCTAGCAGAAATCAATTGAAATCAGACCATCAATTAGAATTTTCACTTGGATGGCTTCTCAACCTCTCAACATTTTACCAGACACATGACATCATCAGAGAGGAAAAAGAGTAGGGTTTTTTGAAGTAATTTTGTTTGACAACGTATTTCTAAGAACACTACAATTCTCAGTTTACAACATTGGCAATTCTAAGAACAGAACACTATTCTCAGTTTACAAAAAAATGGAATATTTGTATGAATAACTCAACGGATACCAATATAGCTATCTAGTAATACAACCGACAATCGACAGAATCCAATTAGATTGATTAGGATTTACTAAATAAGAATTCAGTTATAACATAGAGGATGAAATGCAGTGTAGAACCTAAATTCCCGTTTCATAAATATCACAGTGTTGCGGATGGAAAAATCTCCTATATTTCCTGTAAATTATGGGATTTTATCAACTCACTTTCCCTCAACTTTTGTATGAAATTCACTTAGTGTGCCGATTTCGTTATGTTTTATTTTTTTCTCTTTCTAAGAGCACCTCTGACATAATTTTAAATGTGAGATGTTTTGTAAATGATATACAGTAGATCTAACATAAGGTGCAAATTGACTGTACATCTGCGCGTTTACACCAGTATTTCATACTAGAACATAATTTTATCATAAAAGAACAAGGCGAAGATATAGATGGTACAAACTGACACACAATCTAATAAGTGTACTTCACCATGAGTCGCGCTCCATTGTATCTAAGCATTGCCTATCTCTATAAAATATGGATTTCAAAGAAAAATCCAAAATAGAAGAACGAATTTTCACATAAATTTACAATTCCAGTGGAACTCCATTACAACAATTATGTTTGTATTTGCTAATGTCCTATCACCAAGATGCTTTGAAGAATGGCTCGCTTGTAGGTTATCCACCTTTCCCTGACTATGGTTACCCAACCTTGTATGTCAGTATTTGCACAAAGTCTGAACACTCTTTAGTAATCTCAAACGATTTCAGGAACCTGGGGGGGGGGGGGGGGGGGGGGTTTCCAGAGGCATATTTTAATATGTCCAACGTACTTGCGTGCAATTCGACAGACACAACACTTAAACGTTTTGTGCGGTTCTATGCCTGAAAAAAAGGCGCTCTTCTGTTCAAATTCATAGATCACTAGATTTACACATTTTCATATGAAAAGATACTAATGACTTACGCGACAATAGAAACCTTACCGAGTCTACAAACAATCTGACAGTAATAATACAACAAGTTCATATCATCCGACGATCATTTGGGACCTTCGTTTACTTATATTTGTTTTAAAAAACATGGAATAGTACTTACAAAAGGTCCTACATGATGTTACATAATTTACATCCATAGCAGCAATTCTTCTGAACTAATCTTGCTCATTCAAACTGAAGGTCTTTTTCTTATGTTCTATAATCCTTCGTTCTATACAAATGGCATTTTTTTTCACAAACATGATTACCAATCTATGCAACAATTATGGATTTCAAATCACTTCCGTCTATCAGTCTATGCGTGTACGTTAACAGTCATCTTAATTTACAACTCTTTCAAATTTGCTAAAAATACCTTCGTCTAAGTCTAAATACTTTCTCAAGTCTGATCTAAAACCGAGGAGTGTATATAACTGCTGCCTAATAGAAAAATAACAGCATGCTATAATAAGTAGGCAGGAACCAAAATGGAGACAGAACGCACTAGTGGCACGAGTACCGACATCTAAATAATCTGGGTACAACACATTTTATCTTAGCGTTTCCCTGCCATCATTTTATACTATATATATATATATATCTTTATCTGATCAATTGTATGGGGGTAAATATCAACCATCCCACATAAACCGAACAGCGAACCGGTATACCTTATCCCACAGGATTACATAGCGCTCAATCTGACGTTGTGGAATTAGTTTGAGACGTCCCACTCTAGTTTCGGGTAATTTCACGCTCACTCTCACCCTTAGCGATATAATAGTCGCACATTGGTGGAGAAATATGGAACTGCCAAAACACGATAAGAACAAAATAAATAGAATGATTTGCACACAAACTGTGGGTCCCATCAATAACTCCCTCGTCCGACCTTCTTATACCGTGCAAAATAAACCTGCAGAAGAGGCGCAGGTCCCACAACCCTTCACAGATGGTGGATTAATTCTTTCTGTAAAAATAGTGGTCCAATAAGACGTGCTTATTGACTCAAAAACTATACTTCAGTCCACGCTCTGGTATCAAAAGCAGCTTTTATCCGTACCCAGGTTCACCTGGCTGCCGCATATCTTAGGCCAGCGGCCTAAACCCGAAGAAAAGCTGTATTTGGCCATCTCATGTCATCTTTTTTTTCGAATCTCGTATTGGTCGTTTGCAATAAAGTACTATGTATGAGAACATCTTCGTATATATTTGTAATATATATATATATGTATTCATAGATAGATATACTTACACTCAACCCGCTCTACAAGCGTTAATGTCTTTGCACGTAGGTATCCATAGTGACACAACTACAAAGCAGTGGTACATATGACACCCCTTTTTGTGCACGGTGCACACTAGGCAGGCCGACACAACCCAACGCTGTGCGAGCTGGGATGGTGTGTGAGGTGGGGTGGGGTGGGGGTACTTTTTTTTTTCGTTTACTGGCAGCGTTATTTTCTGTCTCTAGATTTTTTCCTATCTATTTTTCAAGGGTTTGGGGTGTAAGATGTCCTCCCAGTGATGGGTCATGCTCCACTGGCTATACGTCGACAGGCAGGAAACTGCACCACTCTGATGTCACATCATTCAGGTACTCGATTGTGTCGAGGAACTCTTTGCCGCTGAAGCCACCGACCGCGAAGAGACGGTTGTTGAGGACCACCACTGCGACATTAGCGCGGGGGATGCTCATCTGTGGCCCGATACTCCAGGAGGCTGTCTCTGGGTCATATACCTCCACGGTTGCCAGAGCCATGGTGCCATCACTTCCTCCAACAACGAACAACTTGCCTGAAAAAAGGGAGCAGTCAGCCAAGAATTATTACCTAGGAAATAATAAAATGTCTTAGAAAAACAGGTTGATATTTAATAATTGTAGCCATTTTCAAATATGCATTGACAACAATAAACAGTTTGCAAGAAAAATGTAAAAAAAAACACCCCAATAGATCACTGTAACCTATGGTGGTAGATACGTTGCAAGATTACTGGGACACGAATCGAACAAACAATATTTGAATAACAAAAGACTTCAGCACAAAATACCCCAATAAATAAAAACGTTATCTGATTTCCTTCTATGAACATCGGCTGCTCCCAACAGGGATGTCACTTGGGTTTAGGTAAAAAGGGGAAAGAATTTCATGTGAAATTTACTGCTGCAGAGAGACTGAGAAAACATGGAAAACACATCAGTTTTGCCATGGAATGCGCATGAGGATATGAGGGGAGGTGCATATTACTGTTTTATTGGTATGAATGAGACTCAATTTACACTATCTTTGTTATATACAAGAACAAATAATTCTATAAACTGGAAACGAAAAAAGGACCTCCATGGAAAGGTGGAAAAAGTGCAATCTCTGTCCTAATTGACCCTTTTCACGTTCAATAATATTCTACCCTAATGTAAAGAACATACAATGCCAGTCTGGTCTCACCTTTGAAAACAGCGACGCCTGCGCCGCGGCGGCAGCTGGTCATGTTGGGCAGGTACGACCATTTGTCAGTGGCCGGGTCATATTCCTCCACAGTGTTGAAACAGTGCCAGGCGTCGCAGCCTCCAACCACCACCAGCTTCCCATTAAGACCACTTACTCCAGCCTGGGAACGACCTGTGCAGGTGTAAAGAAGTCTCGATGTTTCAGTCAGTACAACAAAATGCTATCTAAGAGTCTTAAAACCTTTTTTGCTTCTAAGTTGTTCTTCACTGGATCATCATACTTGAAACCAGTGATTTTCGGATATTCAAGATTTTGAACACATAAACAGTAAAATAATACGTGTACCTTTTTTATGTATATCGTAATCAATGCCACATAGTAAGCAATTTTGTGAGTTGGTACGAAAAACACAGGACGGTGGTAACATGAAGTTATTACACAGCTATGAGCGAAAGTCTCACATCTTTCATCACCACGACGAATGAATAGTTTGACAACGGCGTTTCAATCATATTGAGGTATATGGATTAGAAATAAGAAGACAGAGCATGTGTTTTTGAAATCCGTTCTCGATAACTTGTCATATTTTGGCGGGAGGTAAAAATACGACAAATTACTTCGAACGGATTTCATCCATACACACTGACCCTGTCTCCTTACAATAAATCTAATATATATAGAATGTCCGTTTTTCATTTCATAGTTACCTGCGTTGAGTCTGGCTATTTGCTTCCACTTGTTTTCTGGTGCTTTAGGATTGTAGACCTCACAGTCACTGAGCCCACTTTGTCCACTCCAACCTCCAATAACGTAGAGCACTTCGTTCAAGCTGGCCACGCCTGAGAATGAGATAAATAAACATACATGTAAGATACCTGAAGCAAATCTATCACTTTCCTTACATATTCTGTTCATGTTCCCTAAAGCGAGTATTCCATTAACAGGGATGAAAGTAGGGAGTGAGGGAAAAAAATCGAAAATTTAAAACCCTTATAAAAATGATCATTTATATATGAAATGCAGGAATTCCGTCATTTTTCAGAACCCTTGCATTCCTGCATTAAGATGATTTAAGCGTCGAAAAGACGGCCTCCGTTTATCATCCGACATCGACGATTGTGTCTGATATACAATGGAGCAGCATTTTAGGATGTCTGCGGCCACCATCCTACGTCGGTACTGCCCGCGATATTAGTGCGCGGCCTAACCACATAGTCTCAAATACAAAATAAAGTATACAAATGATGGTGATGGAGCCACTAGCCATTGAATACCCTTTGTTTGTCTTCCGTTTCCCAATTTTTATTAGTGTTACATCAGGTGTTACATTATATTTTCATTTCACTAATCTTGTGCTGTCTTACTAGTTTCGGCCCTACATGAGACTTCCTCAGGGACTAGATAGTAAGACATAAAATATATAAAATACCAGGTTTCGTACATAGACAACCCAATAAAATTCCAGGCTTTTTCAGGCTCTAATATTTTATTTCAGGCAGATAACAATATGAATCACTACCATCTTGCTAGCGAATGGAAACAGTCGTTGTTTGTTTTCTGAAGGGTGTGCATATCATATCCGGTCACTGTTTATAAAACCATGTCTGATCATCACCAAATTCAGTTAAAATTTTCTTCATCTTCCTTACTACCTGTTGAATTTCAGTGGTTTGGGATAGATATCTTGAAAATCTTCTCTTATTTTACATCCAAATATTAAAAAAATCATCAAAACCATGCAATATTATTATCAATTTGCTATACATGGTCAAATAAATAATCTTTGGAACTATTCAATCCAAGTCACTGAAATTTCATAGGCAGCCAGGTACTATAGTTAAGGAAAGCTAATAATGACCAGAATTTCATAGATAAAAAAAATATAATGCAAAACTAAATTTCTCAGGCTCTTCCAGATTTTCCCAGGCTCTGTTAGAATTTCATGCTTTTCCAGGCTTTGAAAACCTAAAAGCATAATGACAGGCTTTTCCAGATTTCCAGGCTCTGGTCGAACCCTGAAATACTCACCAGCACTGGATCGCGGTTTCTTCATGTTGGGCAGAGCATGCCACTTGCCGTTCTCAAAGTATTCTCCACTTCTCAGTTCCGTGGATCCGTCTGAGCCTCCACAGGCGAACAAACAGCCTGCAATCTGCGAGACGTCGAAGCGGCCACGAGGAGAGAGCATGGTGTGCATCGGGGACCATATGTTAGTGGACATGTCGAAACATTCCACTGTGTTAAGGCACTCCCCGCGATCATAACCACCTGTAAGGCAAACGAGTTTTATTAGTTACCAAGTCACAAGTCTACTGATATTCAGATTGCCAGACAGAAAACAAAATAAATCTGATGTACATACATACACGAACTGCACCTGAATTTGACACTAGATGACGAGATCATCAATACAACAAAAGTGAGAACTGGAAAGAAATACGGGGATCCTTCTAGCTTCCCGAAGTTAATGTTTACAAATGGTATTTTTCTCAAATATGTGTGATATACATGGATTATTATGATTTCCAAAATTTTCTTGGAGTCACTAGTTGTCAGAGTAGTGATCTGAGTTTCTTGGATTTCCATAGAAGTTTAGTTCTGGGGACTCGAAACACGCCCCGTCACCGTTCTCTACAAGCATTATCATGCCTGAATGAAGGGGGGACAAATGCGAAACAAATTTGAGAACAGTAATTGAACATTGCATGTTCGATGGAGAATTATCATAGTGAATCTCGAAGCGGCCCCAAAATTCAGGCCAGTCAACAGTATTGCCCTCTGGTGTCATAATACAAAAACACCTTGTAACATCTGGTGCTAACACCCAACGCTTTCAAGCAACACCGTTTGATAGGGAATAAAAGATTTTGACTAGTTATTTTCCATTGACCCTTACCCTCACTACTTGATTCAACGGATATGTACATGTATATTATCATTGGCCTCTACAACACTGAATCAAGCACTTCTAAATGACTTCAGGTGATGTTTATGGGGTTCGGGGACCTGTAATTGAATCTATTACCTCAGCTGAGAGCTGACATGGCATTTAGATAAAATCATGTTCACTTATTTTCTCGTCAGATTTACATTGATCTCAAGAATGATCTTAGAGACGTAAAAAAATCCTGAGAAATCCCCTGCCTGTATATTGCAAGGATGCAAGCAATGGGGCACATTTGGAGGCCTCACTGCACATTTCTGTAGCTTGTCAGTACCACTGGGGTTTGGTCCGAGTATAGCAAGATGCAGCCAACTATAGATATAGAAGAACTTTAAATCACTATAAATAAAAATCGTGAAATTTCGTATGCTTGCATCACCAGTAATAACCTTAACCAACCCGGTGATTTACTATTATTATATACCTAAGTCCGAATGTCTATTAAATACTGCCCGCTGCTAGGGGTGCAGTAATAATAATGTTCGTGCCCGCTGTGACTGCGACTTTGTATGTCATTAAAATGGCGTTTTTTCACCAATTAAAGGCATATGATAATAAGCAAACGTCCTCACTGTAGACGAAATGGTTCTCGTTCTTGGTCGTCTACGTTTTCATACTGCCTTCCGCCTATGGCGTCAGGCAGTATGAAATCGACGACTGACCTTGAACAGGAACCGTTTCGTCTACAGTAAGGACGTTTCCTAAAATAACTGCCTACAGTATCAACACTCTTTCTCTGAGGGATACCGGAGACTTACCCAGAGCAATCAGCTTGCCGTCGAGGGTGGCCGTACCCACACCACAGCGGGCTGAGCTCATGCGGGACAGCGGGGTGAGCGAGCACTGCTTCTCGTTGGACAGCGACCTGCGCGGACTGTGAGTGGTTGGAGGAGACCCTTGTGGTGAGGAGTTCTTGGAGGAGTTCTGTGGCGTTGGGAGGAAGTTCAGTGACATGCGCGCCAAGACGTTCCCCAGGATGGCGACACACAGGCAGGACTTCTCTGAAACACACCAGGAGGACGCCACGAGCTTAAGTTTTGTCTGACAGTTATTACGGCACAGTGGAAACTAACATCAACATATCGTAGGTTGAAATGGGAAGTGATGAGCATTAACTACCAGGGGTGTCAGTTCTGGTCATGAAAAAGAAAGAGAGGAAATATTTTCACGCGGAATTTACTGCCTACGAGAGACGAGAAAATAAATTGTCATTCTTTATTTGAACAATTGTTTATTGGTGTGAATGAAGTCCAACTTGTTCTCTTTTGGCTTTACACAAGAAAAATGGATTTTATAAACTGAGAATGAAAACAAGGATTTCCTAGTAAAATAGGAAACTGTCATCTCTGAAATACTTTTACATATCTTCCCAGCAGTATCCCACCAAATGGGCCTGAAGTCACCAAATAATACCAAATATTTGTTTTTGGAGGTAGATGAGGCTTTGCAAAGATTCCCATGCCTGTCTATGGCTTTGCGTCGGGAAAGTGAGAGCTGGTAAACCCATTCTCGAGTCTCGTCATACAAACTACTTTTAGATTTTATATGAGGGGGTAAACTGCACATCTTTTATCTATGATTGATTCAAAACATGGATGCAAATTACGGATAGAAGAAAATGGAAATAGAAAAACCAAAGTGAAAAATGACCAGATAATGCCGCTACTCGCTGGTCAGTAGTAAAAAGCCTCAGAGCTCAGGCGTGTGTGTCCATAGATCATCAGTTAACCCTTCCCTTACCGGACCTGGTCGCAAGGGCACATCTCTGTAGTGCAGGCCTATGTTAAGATTGTTGAGAAAATTTATTCTTTTCTACTGTATTTGAAGTTCTCTGTCAATTTTATTATGGTGATAACTATAAAATTAACTGTTAATTATTACTAGAGAAATCTCTGAAAATTATAATGATCCATTTTTATCCAAATATAGAAAATGATGCCGTGAGGCATTTGCAGTAACCACGGGAGTGCTTTGAGGCATCATTGGTAAGGAAAGGGTTAAGGAGACTGGCTTACTGGGAATGAAGTCACTACGTTTTAGTGGCCTTCTAACATCTGGGGTGCTGTCAGGATTTAGTTGGGTTATGGCTGGATACGGCCGACTCGTAAATATTGCGGAAATTTGATAATTATAAAATGAAAATCTTGAAATGTCCGATAGCAATTTACATGAAACCTCACATCCCTGCCATAATTTTAAATAAAATGATGAGCCCTTAACCGGTAGGATTAGAACTCATGTGATCTAAGATTATGTATCTTTGGGTCTCTGTGACCGGTGGAAGACCATCGTTTATCGATGAACTGTGTCAATAATGGTTATAATTTAAAAAAAAAAAATCTACCTCCAACGGGCTGAATGGAGATGACCTTCCACTCCTGATCGGACGTCGTCTGCATCTCCGTCTGCTTCCACTTGCCGCCGTCTCGTTTCTCCCACGCCTGTTGACTGGACTTCTCCTTGCGCTCCTTCTTTTGCTGCGAACCCTGCTGAAGATGAAACGTCTGCGTGGTCAGTGCGTGTGCCAAGAGCCCTCAGCTTTCTGGTGAACTACAGTCAACTATGCCAGCTACTTCACCTTGCGACCAGAGCCGGCCGAGCCTTCTCACTCTGCACTCCCAACGGACATTTGACTGCCTCATGTTAAACAAGTGGAATGAAAGGCTTATAGAGTGCAGCATGAAATTTAGACAAAAAAGTATGGAAAGAGGTTGCGATGGTTACTTCTGCAAGCATAAAGAGGGAAGGGGGAAGGGACCTTAAGTCATTAACAGCCTTACTGATATCTGTAAAAATCCATGACATAAAAAAAGCAAGAAAACGACAAAGAAATTAAAGAGTAAAACCTGGAAAAGGCCACCTTATAGTTGAAATGATGAGTAAAAATGTAGATATAATTTCAGGGGTGGGTAAGGCAGCACTGAACTGACATGCCAAGTGCGACACAAACTTGGGATAATACTGGCACCGACTTTCTGCTTCTCCAGCGCCTCTTTTGGTTTTGGATTTCCTGCAAAAGCACAGAGGGAGTGGAGGCAAGAGCTTGTGCACTAAAATATTGTCAACTAACACTTACCACAGAGTCGCTTGAGTTCCTCGGCTATCATCATCACCACCACAGGAGACATCAACAGGTACTAACAACGAATACACACTCATTTTCCAAGGAAAATGTTAATTGCTCTAGTCCTTTTACACCATCACGTCTAGGGCGTTTAGTATGTTATAGAACAGATACAGATTCATGAAGGTGTACTGTGTCACTACCCATCTGCTCAAACATGCTCTGCAGCCACCTACTTCTGTTGCATCAGTGCCTGATAACAGCTCATAAAAATTCTCACTATTGCTCTGCAAACTAAGTAAACGGTTAGGTGGAAAACTCTTAAACATGACTGGCTTGTCCTAATGGACCTTTTAAGCAACTAAGGTTTTAACTGTTCCTGTGTCGCAGCTTTCCTAAAAGGCTTTGGTTTCTATGCCAAAATAGACGAAATTTCAATTGGAGTCAATCAAAAGGGTGCTGGAAGGAGTCTTTGGTTTTCTTGTTTAGTAACTACTTCATGTCTTAGACTATGTCCTAGAGAAGGATTTGCGAAGGATTCAGTTTGGGGTTTGGTACTATGATATATATTTTTTTTGTAAGCAAGAGTTTCCCACTCTATTCAGTAGAAAAAACACGTTCGCCAACCAGGTTAGAAATGCCCAACTGTAAAAATGCAAACAAATGTGAATGAAGTCATTAAAGAACATAATATATAGACGCCGAATAAAGGACATCTACGGAACTAGGACGCTGGGTATTAGGAATTTGTTGAGCAATTCTCTGGCAGCTGAGTAGATAACGTTGAACCCTTCCTCGACTGGTGATAGTTGGTGAGTACAGCCCAGTGGCCGGCACCAAGTGCCTCCACAGCCACTGTATTTCAACAAATGCAATTGCTGGTGCTTCAGAAACACCTAACAAGAATGACTGTGTTTGGAAACACACTCTGGTGACGTCGACATCGCTTCTTTCCCCTGGACAGCCGCACTTAATATAATTATGTATTTTTTCTTCTTATTTTGCTTTCCAAATGAATTCTGTCGTACAAGACAGAACGACGCTGGCCGGTTAGCCACTAAGGCTCGGTGGTTTTGCAACTGCAGAATATACTGAAGACAAATCTTCCCAAGGTGTGGGTATGGGACATGGCTGTGACCGATTTCGCACCTTACTCCTGGCTTGTGACATCATCCGCCGACCACCACACTCTGCTTCAAATACATCAAGTCGTCAGGAACCTGTACCGAATGAAAAAACCGAGGGGGCTTTGAGTTCGGGTGGTCTTGGCTGCAATCAAACAAATAGAAAACTTTCCGCTGAAAAAAGCACTATGGCTTACCACCCCTTATTTCAATTCTTTCCCTTTTTCAATATCGGCTAATCTGAAAATCCCAGGCTAGGCTCCCAAAAAGATTTGTTTTAAAGAATGTATGGATGTTGAAATGTAACTCGCCCATATTCAACCCCCTGGATTACTAAAGTGGAGAGCTAAGCCACATTCTACTCACAGCACAACGGATCATTTTCTGGTGAGTATTGAAAAACATAAAATGAATTCGTTTAATGAAAGGACGTTATTTTTAAAGTTTACCGCTTCTGTCATATTTCTGGACCATGACACATATAGTATTGAGACACCATAAGGTTTAATAGAGTATAAACATAAAGCTGAGTATCACAACCCACTCATATATATATAGTTATACCACAGTCAAAACTGTGAAATATATGAACTTATACAGAAAACATATAGAGGTGAAAAGCAGTGCACCATCTACACAGACAGAAAGAGCTACCATATTTACTAGTACAGTTTTCTGTTTTCAGGCATATCAGGGTATGTAATACGTATGTAAAGACAATGTTCTGACCAATGAAGTACCACCAGTACCTTCGGATCGGGCGGTGAACTACCAGGCAAATGAGGCATCACCACTACACCCATGAGCTCTGCCCTGGGTAAAAACCTGAAAACTGACATGTATACAGTGTGAACGCACGCTGGCCAGTTAATAGCGAGTCTCTGGATAAAAATGGCGTCAGGGTATGAGTCTGAGATTGTAACCTCTGCCCTGAAACTAGAGCGAATACCAAGCTGGCAGCTTTGCCGGTACATTTCCGGTTCCGTTGACCCATCGAGCGGCTCTTCATTCTGTCCTCCTTCTGGGAGTTCTCCAGTTACTTGCACACCTGCAGGAGTCACCCTTCAATGAGCACATACAGTAATCATCGGGTAAATCAGAATATGTCACAAGATTCAAGACCAGTGTAATAAGCACACACACCAATATACATGTACATGATTTTTTCTAAGTACTGTCAGACTCCGGTCTGGACGCATCCATACACATACACACCTTCTTGCGGTGCTTGTCCTTCTTCTTGTAGTCGTGGACAATATTGCTGCCGGTGAAGAGTTTGTCGTCGGCGTCGTGCAGGTCCCTAAGTGTGTTGTCGGACGTCAGAAACAGCACCTTCAGCTGTAACAACAGCACACTCAGAATCAAAGACAGCACTACAGCCTTCCAACACAAGCGTTGTGGCAGTTACTAAGAGCTCAATTATCATCATAATAATTATACTAAAACATGGTATAATATCTATAAAATGAATGGTAGGCTATATGTTTGCACTGCATTTTAAAATGTCTTAAGGGTGCGCTCCTCAAGGCTGACTGTATGGCCTCAGAAGAATGCAGCGCAGCCGCCACCTGGCACCAGTATCAAATCGTGTATTGAGACTGATGCGGTGGAGCAGGTCACCGGTCGCATGGCGATTAAACGGTAAAACCTAATAAATTAGCTATTGCAGGTTACCGGCCAGCAGTTCCTGTGCGCCCACCAGTGGTGACCGAGCTGGTGGGTTTGCAAAGTATAGGCATGTATGGCAGATGTCCGGCAGTCAGATTCACGGCAGCCCAGTGGAAGAGGCCCTTTACAGTGATACGATGGTGATATGAAAATCTTTATTTATGGTTTAATTCACCTGAACTCTGTGATCTAATATTCGGCAGAACTAAATTTTCCATATTTTATTTTCTTGGACTTATCGAATGATATAAGTACTCACATCTTTGTAGAGGTCGTTCAGTGGTTCATTCTGGTAATTCTCTGAGATCCAGGTGACAACATGCTGGCACAGGTTCTTCCTGTTTTCCTCACTGATATCTGTCTCGTCCACGCCTACAAACCCAAAATTACAACATTTAATCACGATGATATAATCACAGGGACGATAGATAGGCCTATATGTTGAAGTGGATATACCTCAGAGAGATCGAGAAAACATATAGGCGCCATCCATAGTGTGGGACTGAGGCGTCAGGGGTGGGAGGTGGGGCGGGCTTAATTCATGCTTTATTTGCGTGAATTATTTCTAATCATTATTACTACGGACAGTGTATACAATATCCATGTTATTACCTTACACAAGGGAAAATGGTGTTATATACTGAGGACAATAAAGTGGATTTCCATGGAAAAGTGCCATCTCTGTAATCCAAATACTGAGACATAATCCGATGAATGGAGGGCTCAACACATATATTCATACGAACAAAGGCATAGAAACAACTGTGCATTATCCCTCGCAACCTGACAGAAATGTCAAAATAGTAGGCTCCACTTTATACAGGGATGTCAGTGGGGTCATGGAAAAACACTAGAAATATTTTTACTGTGGGTTTGACTGCCAAAGAGAGACCGAGAAAACATGGTAAACATATCGATATTGGACATGGAATAGGATTGAGGGTGTGTGGGGAGGTTTAAAATCACTGTTTCATTGGCCTGAATGAGGCTCACTTTATACTGTCTTTGTTTTATACAAGAAAAATGATTTCATAAACTGGAAATGAAAATACAGATTTCCACGTTCAAGTGGAAAACAGCCATCCCTGTTTTAATATCAGTCAATGATGGTACTGTGCTATAGGGAAGAGTAGTTAGTCTATTACCCGCCAGATGGCGGCACTGACCAGCAAGACGCCCGCCCCAGGAGTCCGCTCTCAGATTGAAAGTTACCGTGTAGATACAGGCACGTGCACTGCACATGTTTGAGATGCAGGTGACTGATACGCACAGCGCGGTATAGGGCCGACTTACCGAGGATGTTCATCTGGATGCAGGGCAGTGACTTGAGGTCGGCGCTCTCGGCGATGCCGTTCGTCATGTTGGACTGGATGTAGGTGTCCGTTTGCTGGGTCAGGTCAAGGTCAGAGTGGCTGTTGGCGAAGGCACGTGTAGCTGGAAGCAAAGAAATACTTCAAGTTGTAGTAAACTGGGTCTAATATAACAATAAATCACTCCGGGATAAGATATTGTAAAAAAAAAAAAAAAAAGGTCACATCCACCTGACCATCTGTTTTCCAGTTCACGGGGCCCGTTTTGAATACTGTTAAAAATAAAGTGTAAATACTGTTACTCCACCCCAAAACAGCAATTATGGTCAATCATACCAATGCATCAAATCCTTTTAGCAGTAGTAATGACCAAAATATCTCGACTACAACACCTGTACATCATACTACACAATCATGGAGATAAACACGAGCTACACCATATAATGACAGTAGTTTATGCCAATAACATACACTAGTTTGGATTCATTCCTCAAATTATAACCACTTAGAAACCGAGATGTTTTAATGCCAGTGTTCCCACTGACTGAAGTGGCCTACCCCAACTCTACTGAGACAACCAAACCTTTCAATTTACCCTAGAGCAATGTCAATAATTACAAACTATGGGCATATTTTATGAGGCAGTAGTATACATGAGAGGATGGACAAATATAGCAATAACACAATTCGATGGCCCTAAACTTTGAGTCCCTATTTCATGGAATTACTTCCGAGATCGTGACGAAATCACCACATGGGCTACAGTCAGCTGTGTACTCTAATACATGTACTTTGATTTATACGAGACAAGTAAGTGGTACTGAAGTGTGTACCTTGGAATCGTTGGTCATTGGGGGAAAACACTCTTATATGGTGTAATAACAGCCTTAATATAGAGAACAGATCTTGTGGATATATATTCAAGGCACGTATTTAAGTGTCCCTCCTTTGAAAGCAGATTTTCCTTGTACAACCGTATTTACATAGAAACAACTCAAACATAAAGCGTTGTAACTACTGACAAAGCTATCATTGTAAAATCATGTAGATTATGATCATAATCTAAGACTTGCCATTACTAATTCGGAGAACAACTCTATTCAAACCTGCTGCAACAGGCCAGAGCCTCAGTTAACCTTTAATAATACGTATTTAGGGCACTCTGGAGAGTACACACATTTATGGCCTGGGAATGTAACAGTGAAATATAAACAATTCTCTATTACTCACACTTGAAGCGACGAGATTAGAATAGAGACACAGCTCAAGATGGTTCATTAACTGATATACGGTAGAGAAAGCGATTCCTTGAGCACAATGTTATCAAATTATTACCAAGCCAAGGCCATTAGTAATTCATTTGTTATTCGAGACCTTGCTTTGTTCTCCTAAATTTTATTTATTTCCACCGTTCACCTCAGGGAATAACCGAACAGAATAAATAATTTCTCAGCAACATATCACCAATTCGCGGAAATTCTTTTGCCTCAATTCAATTTTCAAAGAGAACAGATTCCATACCATTATCTGAAAATTTAATTGGTTTTTGATCTAGATCATTTGGTTGATTCACGTGTTAACACTGGGTAGATGCTATTGTTACTGAACTCTCAAAGTTGAACCCACAACTAAATCCATAATGACCACAAAGACTGCAACTCAACTACAGGCTGTGTGGACTATTGCCAGCAATGATATAACTCGTACTAGTAGGATCTGGTTTCTCGAAAGGGCACACTCATGTCTATTACAATCAGTGCACTAGGTCCACTCTCCAGTCTCTGGTTCAACGGTGGTTGAAACTAATGCAAACATACCAGCCCTTATGCAAATCGTTCTAACTTTCAATATGGTTTCTCAGTAGTTCTACTTTACCTTTGATACTATTTGCATTATATATTTGCTGGACCTTCTATTCAATACAAGGGAGAGCTTTGGATCTGGTGTGGAATAGAAATGTTTTAACGGATCGATTTTCCATTGACACTACCATTTCATACAGTCATATTATTCCATATGTGTTCTATACGTGTTCGGTAGGTTAGTGGCAAGGGTGTTTGCCTCGAGCATGGAATGTCAGGGGTTCAAATTCTGATCGGGTCATACCAAAGACTTTCACAAAAATGGATCAGAGTGGAAGAACGGCAGTATCGCCAAACTCAGTGATTGTACACATATTACCTCAATAAATATTGTTAAAAAAATTACAAATATATCTTAATGCGAAAACAAATTCTGAATAAAATTACAAGAGTTTCAGATAAATCGCAATCAGATTTTGTGGCTGCGTAGTGCAGTCAATAGATACGTCGCCTGTGGATCATATAATCCTAGTTTCCAACCTCAACCATGCCTCAGTCAATGATATTTTGCAACATCTTATTTTAACTCAGAGTTGCTAAGTCATTCCCACTAGTACCCCAACTGTATCAGAGGCATGGATTATTGTCTTGTGATAAAATTATCTAATCAGTGACTAGTCAGAAGGTTCAAAAGGGCTCGGTTTGATTATAATCAGATATTTAAAAAATTGAAAACAAAGGTTAACGGTTTAGGTAAACAAGTATAAAAAGTGAGGCCAAAGTACTGTGTATAAATCATATCCTGAATTAGAGTACATGTTTATCGATTTATCTTAATCTTCAAGATTGTTTATCATAAAAAGCACAACTAGAAATGTATTTTGTATATACAGATTGTTTATCAACAGCGGCTTTTTATGTTGCTAACAGAATATCACGTTGAATCCCAAAATAAAGCGGAGATCATTCCGAATGGTTTCATTTGGGTATATGATATATCCACTTAAGAGTTTCTAAATGGCAAGTCTGAATTTTGATAAACGACTTAAACATATACATAGACTGTCAAAAATGAAATTTAAGTTTCTGAGAGAGTTTCTAGCTGGTGACGGATATTGACGTAGATATGTATGAGCGCCGGATAGTGGATAGAAAAGTGAGGGCCTCAAGTTGTGGCAGGCTTCTCACGTAAGACTGCACATGAGTATGTGTAATTACTGGCAGTGCACGTGTTGACACTCAACTGTGTAATACACTTTGCATTGCATTATTTTATATAACCTGCTCTGCTCCTTTACTTAGACCACACTCTTACAAACAAAAATTTCTTATTTGCTGAATACGTTTTGTTTGGTATACAAATAAAGTGGTAAATGCACCTAAAGCTGGTGTTCCATTGGGCTGACCGTGAATCTGATGCGTCGGTCGTCCACCATACAAGCTTACAGTGTACAAAGAAAAACACGCAGACACTTTTGTATTCGGTCATATGTAGTGTCATACATGTAAGCAACTTTATCTATCAGAACTACAGCTGAGTGCAAAGCAAAGAGCAGTAAATAATTAAGCTCCTATCGATCTTCTATCTATTTTATGTGAGGCGTAAAATCTATTCCTCCATGGTCTATGCTGCATTCTTATTGCTTGTTTCTGGCGGCAAAGCAAACTTTGATGTAATGTAATATGTATGTTTTGGCACAGGATAATTCAATATTCAGTTGAAGGTTTCGTGAAAGAGGAATATTCAAACCTACACCTTCAATATTGACAAGCCACAAGTTCGTATTAGACATTCATATATAAGAGTTGAATGACGACGATGGGAAAATACAAATGTCTGTCATTGTATACGACTTAACCCTGCAAAGGATTGATATTCGTCATAGGAATCAAGATCTGTTACGCTGGCGTCTGCGTGCGCAATTCATTACGTTTCTACCTTCGAGGCACAAACATAGTTTTCTGTTTTGAAATTACATTCCCCTCTCTAGATAATTCCGACCAGTATGGCAGTGGTAACGAAATACTTACTGCTCTGTTGACTGTACTGTAAAAATATTGCGATACAATTTTTTTTCTGTTAAACATACCAGATCGAATGCCACTGAACCTGAATGCATAACGTGTGGGGTTTTACAGGACTATATCTTGGCATGTACATTCTCTTTGCTCGTTTACTGTTGGACACAATAGAGGGGTGAAAAAATACACTGCTCTATAGTTTGTTTGCTTGTTTGCTGTTTAACATCCCAAGGGACCCTTAGGATATATAGGGACAATCAATGATTTAAGGTTTTCTCTTTCGTATACTTATTTCAGTCAATTCCTTTCAATGCTTCAAAATATTCTATGGACAATCAAAGAGATCATGTCGATTTAACTATGCTGCCTTACTTACGTAGATGCCTCTTTGTACGTAGTTACTCTGATTTGACTTATCCCTCATCCATCAATGAGCAGTAAAGAGGATCACGTGCGGACGTTTAAAACGCGTTAAGCCTGATTAGACCACAGGGATTCATCTCACTCAGTGCAGTTGGCCTCCTAATGTATTTTTTTATACAACTACTTAAGATTTAGTTTACCACATAAAGTCTTCTACCACTGGCCGGGAATACATCACAAAATACAATGTCATGTGTCAAGGTTCAAATCTGATCTATTGTATAACTTGCACTAGGTGCAAATTGCAATATGTGGGCCAGACGAAGCGACGCCTTATGGATCGCTTCCAGGACCATTTCCACAAGGTGACTCACAGTCGCCTAGACACCGACATCGGCAGACACTTTAACACTTCAGACCACCAGGGCCTGACAGACATGAAAATCCACATAGTGGACTTCATACACTCAAACCCCGAGAGCCCACACTCGGGAACGCTGAGAAACAAAATAGAAAAAAACTGGATACATCGGTTACGAACCCAAATCCCAGAAGGGATGAACCTCATAGAGACCCCGATCTATCCCACGGCACACGATTAAGGAGTGCGATCACACACCTTTGCCTCGTCTAAAAAAATTTATGTATACGGTCGATCAACCACTTCCCGATGGAGCCGTTCTGTGATCAACTCCCATATCACAGGAGTTTGTAACCAACGCACCATAACCAACATTGCTTTTTGTATTATGTAAGGACCCCTTTCACCACAATAATACAGTTCAAATGTTGCGACACTAAGTTCAGAGAATACCAAATTTAATCTGATCACCTTGTACCCACAAAGCTTAATATGATGCCTGATGAGCCGCTTCCGGCGAAACCTTGACATATCACCCCTTATGTAAATAACAGCACACACACAGACAGACTAACACTGTCCAAAATCCCCCCCTGATCTCTGTAGAGACTCCAGGGCGACCGTTGTTGACACTATGATGTCACGACTGACAGTGCGCTATGGTTACGGTGGTTAGGTACAGTTCTACTAACTGTCACACAAGGTAGCATCGCTGGGAGAGAAGGACGTCGCCTCGTCCTGTAAAGATTTAGTTTACACAAGACAGAGTCCAGTCTCTAGCTTTACACTAATGTCCGCCGTGATGTCAGAGAGTATAAGGCGCTTCAAGCCTAAGGTTTATGTCAGACGAGGCTTATCGTTGCTGAACGCACGATGCCTAAATGTTTCACGTACTCCAGCGCCACCCTGTGGACAGGTGCAGAACTATCATGGTGCTCTGGGAGTCCGGGCAAACTACTCTCTAACACAGTGCTAAAGATGTCATTATTCTCTATCCATATTAAGAAATATTCGACTTTTAAAAGTTTGTTTTTTTATGGCAGCTTGTGTAGTCAGATCTCCATATTTCTTATTCTCGTTAAGAACCCTAATAGTGAATGTAAAAATATACAAGTTTTCAGGACCACAAAACAGAAGAGCTAGAATTCTCTTTCACATTGTAGTGAACAAATAAATCAAAGTATACATACTTTTTACTCTATAACGGAAACCTGCTTTTATGTACAACGTGACCAACTTATCTTCGACAACTATAGAGTACTGAAGAGGATGCGGGCGAGAAAACACCGACATTATACAAGTCTCTCTACTTGGAGAGAATGGGGGGGGGGGGGGGGGGGCACCTTTTTGCCAGCCCAAAAATAGTCAGCAGCTTTAAATTTTACTCAAACAAATGTAAAACCTGTGTTGACTTTTCAGCATCAAAAATGTCTAAGTCCAACTCTTAAGCATGCAACAATGGCTAAGCCTTGACTTTTCACTATGGACAAATTTCAAAAATTTCAAAGTCTGACTTTTTAGCATGCAATGATGGCTAAGCCCTGACTTTTCACTGTGAAAAAGGGTCAAAGACTGACTTTTTAGCATGCAATGAAGACTAAGCCATGGACAAATGTCAAAGTCTCACTTTTTAGCGTGCAATGATGGATAAGCCCCGACTTTCACAGACTTTTCATAGTTTCACTGTAAATCCAGTGGGACAGGCAAATTTGACTTCATACCAAGAAAAAAGTCAGAAATTTTTCAGTTCGCCCCCCCCCCTCCCACTTTCAAAATATTCTGATGCCCCTGAAAGATCTAGGATGCATTTCGTGAAAATATACGTGACAGAAAGTGATGTGTTGAAATATAGCGAGTGGGATCTGAGCATTGGCTACACATTGTCTCCCACTTTACTCACTACGCTGCTATACCCTTCCCCACAAACAACAACTGCACGTACATGTAAAACGTCAAGTGATAGGACTTATTTGTTAATATTGGACCCCATCAGATGCACTGACAGCAGATCATCTAATCTTATCTCAACACGTGTGGTCACCGTACTTGTGCTATATGGATATTGTTATTATCACTACTAAGTCTGCTGACAACGTTAACTTCAAGTAGCTCTAAGTAAGCACCACACTTATCTTCTTCGCATAATCCCTACGGTGTGAAAGGCTGGGCGGGAGGTGGGGATTACAACTTATCCATTCACTAATGAGCCAGCCTTTGTCTCAAGCACGCATCCACCAAGGACGGATACCTGATTAACCAGTGAACAATGTCATTAATTACTGCCGGCTGTTGTCGAATAGGTAATCCTTGTACCGGGTGACCCCAAATTAATTCCTGGTGCAACACAAACAACAAGCAATATGTTCCAGTTCATCGACCTTTGTCTAGGCTTTTTTAATGCTTGGCCGTATATGAGGCTGCCTATCCTTGTTACTCTACAACGTAAGCCAAACATGAACATAGTGATGTATCCCTTAACGTTAGGGGACTCAGTATTCATGCCAACTATACTTCTTGTACAATGTGTAAACTTTTTCATTCCGTTCGTGTTATGTTTAAGTCAGTTGATCAGGTTCTTTATAATTTGGTGATTTAAACATTAAGATTTCCCTTGACGTTCTTCAGATATGTATGAAAGACGGAGTTGACTTTTCTATGCGATATCCTCGCATTCGCTCGGATATTACTATACGTCAACTCCTGGATTCTGATGCACTACTGAGTGCCCCAGGATGACAGTGAAAAAATTCGGAAGTAACGATTAGGGGAAAAATAACTGAATAATGTTAGGACTGTGTGTAAAACATGAGAACTTGGGATGTGTGTATATTGATCACTTAAAATGACTCATTCGCTTTCCGAAAATAAAACACAGGGCAAATTTCAGCGGCCTCATGGCCGTCACAGGGCAAATCACACATGGTCTCACGCTCCCAACTAAATTAACATATTCTCTCTTGCCTTATGTGGAGACTGGGTCATTTTCTAGTTCTTCCTGGGTTTTAGGCGCAGTCATGCTAGCCATGATAAGGTAGATCAGCGGCAGGAGGCAGCCCAGCCACCGCTCCCTGATGGCACCATTAACGTGCTATTAGTATGATTAAAATGTCAGTGGGTGAGAGGCACTCCGGAAATTTGCAATACAACAATTGCGTAACAATTGTATTACAGAAATAGTTTGGGGCTCAATACAGGTGGCGGTTGTGAAATCTTATGTCGCAGAAACGGCGACGATTAAACCAAGGCGAGATTGTACATATGAAATGGTGCTGGCAGGATAACGGTGAAAGTATGCCAATAACAAACTTATGTATGCAATCAGTTTTTGGGGTAACTTTTATCTGCACAGAACGAAATCTTCCTTTTCTTGTTCAATATCCCTGTTAAGCGGGGCACTCCGCAGCTTGGTTCTCTTTGCTACAGAGCGAGCCCTACACCACTTAACCAGGTCCTTCTGTTTGGAATTTTTGCGTATGGCCCTTCTGTTGTTATATCGCATATTGGATTGAGAGGGGGTATGGGTAGGGTGTCGAAATATTCAGAAAATTTGCGTACATACTTCATGCACGGATCCCTTTATGGGTATGAGACTATGGCTTTAAATAGGAGAGAACTGGTGATTGTACTCGGCCAACATGCATATCAAGGCTGCCACTAAGCCAAACAGTAGGCTATTGATATGGAAGCAAACACTTGGCTGTCTTCCATGTACATCAGCCATGGGGCTGATTCTGCCAGCTGAGGCACCATGCGTGCAAGCACAAGTCCTACATTCACAAAGCCAACCTTACTACATCCATTCGCTTTTTCATTCTCTGGACCAAATACATATACCACAATGCAAGTGGAAAATTTGACAACGAAACTATCTAAGGACAGGCATTTAGCTGCCCCGTTATCCTAATTTGGTGTTGTGTTTTGTACTCCACGTGTATATTATCACTCGCACAGGGCCTTTATGAGTAGGAGTTGGCACGAGATTGACATGCTGTGCACTGAAAGCATCGCGTGGTGCCACTTACCGGTCAGTGCATTACAAGGTAATAAGTAATTGAGGGTGACTCGTTTACGCCGAGAGGCGTGACTGGGCACTATTATCAGTGTGACAGGGACCAACCATCATGCTGACAAAAATATGTTTACCGTCAAAATGATGTGATGTGGGCATATTATGGAGAGTGCGGAAATAAATATAATCATAAATAAACACCATCACGGACTTATATGGGAGGTCTGTGACGCTATGTACATAAACACACGCTCATAAACTACGAATAAAGCTATATACATGTACAAACATATCTAATAAGACTCAGTCTACAGGGCATTTTGGTAATATGCAAAGGTTATTGCACGAGTCAGATATTCCATATTCCATGATTAACAGCCATTCCTATCATTTATATTTCTGGCATACTGATTCCTAAATCTATACATCTACAAATGTTTGGCGAATAGAACCACTCGAAACCATGGCCCAGGGTTTCCATAAAGCAGCCAATTCAGGTGATTCGCTTACTGAGTGGAACATATATGAAAACCGGTACAGGACCATTCTCCTAAGGTGTGTAAGTACACACACAGCCGAGGGAGGTTATCCAACTTAAGTTTGTGTAGGCAGAGAACCGCGTGGTCACACTGCGCTACTTGAAATCCTCAACAGGTCACGTGTGCTCTACAACGCCGTCTGGCGGGACGCCCATTTTATCATCTCTTCCTAATCTCGATTCCATTTGATTTTCAGGATATATAGGAATGACATTACACGAATGACCACAGCGTTTATCTCTTACTTAAAACATTAGACTTGACTAAGAGTATGCAGATTAGGCAAAATGGTTGAACATATTTGACCAAGATTCGGTATCTAGGTGGTAGTTTGTTTTAACTGCGAATCATTCAGAGATGGTTAAAACACAGCTACAAATTATAATCACCGGGAGGATAAATTAAACAGAAAAAAATAAGGGATAATATATGGAAAATATGTGATGAAATTGTATAACACTAAGCAAATCTCTAAAACCAAATATTTCATTCATTAAAGTATGACGTTACTAGTTATCATAATCACAAACCAGGCTCAAATTATACCCAGAATTTGTCTATGTTTTTTTTTTTCGTTCCTGTCCTTTTTAAATCAACTGCTGATAGCTTTTTCTCTATAGTCTTATAATCATTCAAAACACCATGTAATTACAATGCCTACAGAACAGTTTCCCTTGATTCTATTGGTAAAGGAATTGGCCGGTGCTATGGACATAACACAGTGGTGTTTAAACAGCTTTTAGAATTAGCCTCACATGGCAACATATGAGTGTGCCCCATTGACTGTTTGTAATAGTACATAACAGTCAGCAGCAGCTGTCTGTTAGAGTAACGCCAGTTGCCTCAGGCCACAAGGCCAGCGACTCTCGGATAGAGTTTATATGACCACAATGATGATAGGCACAAACTCAGGTACTAGTAAAATACTTAGATGGTTTTAAAATGGCTAGAACCGGGCTACTTTTTTCTACTACCACCGCCGAGATATTGATCACCATCTGTGAATAGATCAGCACGAGGATTAGTTCTCTAGACTTCGGTTATAAAGGCCAAATCGTATATAGTGGCAATCCCGAAATAGTTTTCTCCTTTGAAATTGTATGAACTTGGAAAGCAAAAACATTGGTTAATATATGTAGATATCAATATATAGTAACTTCGCTGGTTCCCCAGACACCAAACTAGAACGAGTCTGCATTACGATGTTAAGCATCGATGGATTACTGATAAATAATTTCCCATAAACACTGACAGGCAAATTCAATTAAAAAGAGTTGAAAAGAGGACTTGGCTAAGTCCTCCCCCACTGTGACGCTACCTTGAATAGCCGTTTTAGAACTGCCCTGACCCACATGGTACATTGTCAGATGTGATATCATTATTAGAAAGATAATAATTATACCTGATAAAAATGTCTCCATTTCCTGTTTATCAAGTACGAAAGCAATTATATTCTCGTTCCAAACGAAACAATTCTAGTATGTACCATCAGAAAGAGACTAATTCAAAGGCGGTGGGACTCTGGCTGATAATTTTGTTTATATCTTCTATAATCGCAAAAAATGCAAATGAATAGTCGACTGAAATGAATATTCATTGGTGTTGGATGATATAGCGGGAATATGGGAATAGAAGCTATAACTATGAATTAACCTCATTACTTACTCATAACCAGTCATTTTCCTTGAAATCTAACCCGAATTATTCCGTACAGTGTATGGTTATAGAATCCTGCCCAGGAGTTGCTGCTGTAATTATGGCTCACATTCTGGATCCGGGCCAAACAGTGCAGAGCCGATCCACAATGAGTCCACTCATAATGCACACGTACGGCTCGCCCGTTCACGAGATGCATCATCAACAAAGTATCGAGTTGGCAACACCTAAGAGGGTTCCAGCATACCTAACGAATTCTGACACAAAGTCTGAAATGAACCCATTCGTGATAGAGAGCTTAATGAAGATATACAATTTTTTTTATTTCATTAACAAGTACGTCGTGAAGGATCTGAAGGCATGAAGGTATTCCAGAATAATTACAAGAACATAATCCATATGGTAGAAAAAGGACCCTATCTAATACAATATATATATATATATATATATATATATATATATATATATATATATATATATATATATATATATATATATATATATATATATATATATAATTTTCTATAGGGGAAAAACGCTACCCCTGAAATAGCCAGAATTTTCACGTCCTTGATTACAGATTCTGATAGACTTTCAAGGGCAACGTTCTGGGTGCCAAATATCAGGACTATGTCATGATAGAGTAACCGATAAAGCGGGGTCTTCTGCTTTACCAATGTCCCTGCACTAAATCATTCATAAACAGGCAAAGGGTTGAATCTGAAGGTAGGTCAGGGGACATCTAGAATACCACATCAAACGTTTATTCACGACCCAGACGACATAACGCTCTTCCACAGACCCAATGACGTCACGCAGCAGGTTAAGACCTGAACCATGTTCCATCTCCACGCGATGTCGCCTCCCTGCTCCCCATAATCTTCTCCACCCGACACCGCCTCCCTGCCCAGCATAAGGTGTATCGATTTATATAAAGAACCTTCAAACACTCCATCTTTCAATCACTGCCCATGTCCACCCCCACCTATCATCACACCCCCCCCCCCCACCCTCCCCACACAAATCGATCGTCTCCGTTGAGACTCGGCAGATTTATGACGCGCGTCCCAGTGACGTCAGCGTCATGGCACCATGACGTTGGTAATGACACCAATATGCCACCTGACATGGAGAGATAATGTACTTTTTATTTCTCCTTTTTCGTTAAATTGACTCAGCAGGGGCATCGTCCCGATCCACCGATGTAGAAAGTAATGATTTCCTAACAAATCACCACGGAGAGATTTTCTTGTACAATTTATGGAGATTAAAGTATTCATTGTCATTCTGTGAATATTTTCTTTAATTTAGGCGACGGGTTGATCTTTCTGTAATTATTTTCACAATACCAAGATAGTGCTAGGGTTCCTCTCTCTCAATTAATAGCGACACAATCACAGAAAATGGCAAAAACACATGGCCTTTTGTACTGAGGTGTAGAAAATGTACTTATATAATATATAGAAACAAACGAAAAACAGGTAGTGTTGCGACATTGAGAACGGAATCTCTCTCAACTAAGGTAACTTTCCAGACTAGCGTAAGCATAGCAATGTATCAGGCACGAAGCTTATTAACATGAGAATGTTTGAGATCCTGGAAACCCGGTATCGATCAATGCTGACGGAACCTCCACCGCTAAATGTGATTCTGGAAATTTCTCGTAAACCATAAGAATCAAGTCACTACACACGTCATCCAACGTTTCATCGGATTCACGGAATCGTCGTTAATACGATAGCTATATACAGTCACATGACTTTAGAGGTGTGAACGACCCTTGTGACCGTAATGCACCTTGCGCATACAAGGATGTCAGTTGCGGAGAGGAACAAATAGTGGAACTGTTTTTCATGTAGAATTTACTGCCTCATAGAGACTGAGAAATCATGGAAAACACGTCAATGTTGGCCAAGAAATAGAGCTGATGGTGTGTGGGGAGGTTCAAGCCACGGTTTCATTGGCGTGAATGAGACTCAATTTATACTTTCTTCGTTTTACACAAGAACAATAATTCTATGACCTGGAAATGAAAAGAAGGATTTCCTTGGAAAAACAGGAAACTGTCATCACTCTTAATCACCAAGGAGACATAATATGAAAGTAATGTTACTGGCTTGGTCTGTCGGTCACTAGTGTCAATTTAAGACACACGATGGTGTTATGTTGCCTTATATTGTGTAAAGGTAGGCGAGGCACGATCTAAACCTCTGCTAGGAGACTGGTCCTTCTTCCAAGAAACATCCTTCAGTCCTTTCAATGATCTCACTGCAGATCCGGGTTGGAGAAGGAAGCGGATGTCCTCTCGAGATGCTTGGCGAGTAAATGCGGCCCAGAGACCATTTATAGGTTTAGTGATATAAGCTAGTCTGTCTGGTTTACTGTTGGTACCCATGCAGTCTACTATGCTTGCATTTTACCATTCCTATTTACGTCTCCTAATACACAGCCCCCATTATATATTTTTGGGGAGGGGGGGGGGGGAGGAGAGAGCCCACAAAACATCACAACAATTTACACTGCTTCCACTGACAATTCTAACCCCCCCCCCCCCCCCAACTCATCACAAAGAACCTGTTTGATACTTCCAAAATCACAAACTAAAATAAAATGTTACAGTTCTCGGGACATCACTTGCTGGGTTTGCTCCGCTTTGCAAATTCTACAGCATTTTAATCATGTAAGGACTAAATTCTAATAAACATATTTTAGATAAACATATTAACAAATAAACATATTTTTAAAAAGCGATAGCAGAACTGGAAGTATCGGATGCCTGAAGTAATTGTCTTCTCAACTAAATTTAGCCTTATGCAAAGATCATACTAAACAAAGTCGTGTATGATCAATAACCCGCGGGAGATTTCTTATCACTAAATAGTTGATCGGAAGTTAGAGTGTTGGTGGATCCTTCAGTTCGCAAGTAAAAACTCTGAACACGATACAGTACAAGTGCCTGTCCTGTTCTACCACGCTGATACATGGTTGTCAGGGTACTAGTAATGAAACACCTGATCAGTACCTTTGTACAGAAGGTTTTATACTTGAAACAGGGGAACAGAGGGGTCGAACAAGGGGCCAAATACAACAACTCTACACGAGTTGCCGACTTTTTTCCGTGAGGTCACATTACCCGCTTGATGTAAAGCTTTCATGTGCTCTCAGTGCTAGGGTCGATACAGGAGAAAAAGAAAAGCATCGAATCAATATATATGACCTGGTATGACTCCACTCGATCTTCCATCTGCACTGCTTACAGGTCTGACTCCACTCATTCCTATAGCTGTATCGCTTACAGGTCTGACTCCACTCATTCCTATAGCTGTATCGCTTACATGTATGACTCCACTCATTCCTATAGCTGTATCGCTTACAGGTCTGACTCCACTCATTCCTATAGCTGTATCGCTTACATGTATGACTCCACTCATTCCTATAGCTGTATCGCTTACAGGTCTGACTCCACTCATTCCTATAGCTGTATCGCTTACAGGTCTGCCTCCACTCATTCCTATAGCTGTATCGCTTACATGTATGACTCCACCCACTCCTCTAGCTCTATTGCTTTCTTTATAGCTTTATCTCAATCCACTTGTTCCTGACGCTGTATGGCTTACTTAATATTGATTCCAACTTGTGGATATACTCTACAGTGCTCTTTGTGATGGACCTTTGTACATGTACCAACGTAAGTATACCTCCCCATGTTCAATCAATGCACCATTTCCCTCTCTACTGATTTAGAGTAAGTAAATAAATATAGGTAGCTGTTTTACACAAATTGATCTCTCAGCACATGGCTACCCGCCCGTGTTTGTGACTATACTACATGTATACATCAAAAGCATGTTTCTTGAACATAGAAACTCTTGTTTTTGTGTGTACATTATGTGCTATATATTTCCCTGCTTAAACACAGATCACCATCTTATTACCATCATCGATCTAATATCAACACAAGCAGTGTGTTCAAAGAGTAGAATATCACAAATCTGTACCAAATCATAATTTCATTTCACGTGAAAAACTTTGACATCAAAGAGCAAATATAGTAAACCTCCGCTTAAGGGGATACCCTTAAGCGGATTTTTACTGTAAAGGGTTTGCAATTTCCATTTCAAATGATTGAATCGACCTAATTTACAGAATCTAAAACGCTCATAATCTAAGACCTAGTTTCTAATTCATACATAAAACTGACTACCATCTATCACTTCGATTCTATGCCCATTCATAAATGATTCCAGTGAGCATTATCCTGTGTAAATATGAACTATGCATCTACTCATTTTTAGATGTACAATACATCCAAATTTTTGTGAAAGAACTATTAATCAATTTCTTTCCCGGACATGTTTAATAAACTGCAGCCTTCAATGAGGTAATCTCTTAAGTTACTTCTTACAAAAAGACTTGGTATCTTAGAACTGCAGGCTTACAAAAAAGTTGACCTATTAACACCAACGGCGTCAGAAGAAATCACAGAACCTTGATATCCTAAATTAGTGTTGATTCATCTGAGGGAATCATATCCTCAATTAAAGTAATTAAGCGAAACGACCTTCTGACCTTATATCAAATTAGACCAGGGGCCCATAAAGGTCACCGAGAACCACTTCACAAGTAGCCTAGTTTAATATGCTCGGCTGAGGTTTAAATGTCTTCTGTTGATATTAAAAACGCGCTCGATTATCAAAACCAGATCTAGGTCACAGGTCATCATGGTGGACACTACGCCTGACTACATACTTGTGTATTCAAATCCCATATGAATAGGTTATGCTAGATTTTTATTCATTTTATAAGATGTATCAGCTACTGTCGATTACCTACTAGTCGGCACCGCAATTCACCGTGGAATAAAACTAAGGTCAAGAGCAACTCATAGTGGCAGTTACTGAGGATGAGCTGCTCAGCTAGATCTATGATACACATTTTCTGGAAATATACCAATCAATGACACAGAAAAAGTACCATTTGGGTTATATTTTGTAAAAAAAAAAAAATAAAAAAAATTGGATCAACATTTGAGAGCTACTCACCAAGGCAGTTGTTGGGGGTGAGGTGCTCGGCCAGGTAGCGGGAGCACGCCTCGGCAGCACTTGCCATCTTGAGCATCATGGCTGTACGGTAGACGGCTTTTACTTTCTCTTCTGGCACCTCCAGTCTATAACATCAATACGAGAGTCCAGTACAGAACCATAATGATGAAAGTTCACCTGAACTTTAATTCATTGATGCATAAGCCAAAGAAATAGATCAACCAAATATACATTATTCATAATCACGATTGTTCAGAAAGATATTTGATTTACTACCTTCACCCAGTGCCAAGGGGGAAGAAGGCAAGAAAAATGGAGTAAAAAGATTTCCCTCAAAACTTGACTATTTCTTCCCGCCTGGATCAACCGTATCGGGTTAACAGACCAAACCGAGAGGTTGGCATACGATATTATAAAAGGCCATTTCTGTTTCACGTACGATTTGCTAGGTTTACTATATTTTCTAACTTTAACTTTCAGGTTTTTCTGTAACCTTCCATTACTGCTCAGTAGTAGCCATTCTCATCATGCTGAACATTGGCGAGTGAAGAGTGAGAAACGAATAAGCAACTCACTTAGCGGTGTATGCGTACTCGACGAGGATGTCGAAGCTGTCGTAGTCGAAGCCTTCGAGCTTGAAGTGGGCCGGGCACACCACCTGGTCGTCCATGCTGAACAGCTCAAACAGGTAGACGCTGGCACAGGCCAGTACGGCGCGGTGCCCGGCGATCTCACGGCCGTCCACCTCGATCATCACGTCACAGAACTGCGCCCCCTTGCGGAGCGTGTTGAGTTTGGACAGTGTCGTCGCCTGGTGGTCGCCGTCCTCGTACTGGAGGCTGAGGTCCGGAGCCTCGTACTCGTCATGCTCCGAGTCCTGCAGCCACTCTGCAAGAAGACAAATAGAAAAGGTTCCTTTTAGTCCAAGAAAATCAACTTGGTTGCACTACCTTTGATTTCAATGGTATCCAGTTTAACTGATACTTCTACATGATGCTAATACCACATGAAACTGTACGTGAAAATCTGGCAGAGGTGCAATAAAGTAAATTTGACAGGATGTTATCATGGAACGACAGGAGGATAAAAATAATAACTATTTTTTTCATATCATGTTCACCATCTCAATCATTCATTGAGTCATGATAATAAATAATTTTCACATGCATACATATTCAAACAATAGCAATACGTGTCAAAAGAACTTATGAGGAACGAACTGTAAACGATAATTCTTCAAACTAGTAACATAACAAGAACGTATTTTAACGGTTGAAAAACTGTTCCAATATAGAGGTTTCCTCATGTTCCTCATTACACAGTATCACTCACGTTCTTCTTCACTGTCACTGCTGTCGATCACTGGGTAAGTAAAAGATAACCCAGATTGCCAGCAGCTTGAATACTACTATTCAACCTACATTATAAAGGCAAAAGCGCAACACTAGGATGGGGAGAATTTTCATTATTCTCGCAAAAAAGTCACACTTCATGCTTAAATAGCACGTAAGAGGTAATTTAATACCTTTTCTATGCTTGAAATGGCGGCTGGAGAGTGGGCACAAACGAATAAGAGTGAGTCATAACAGGAACTTTTATTACCACAAAAGTAGATTAAGGCAGATACATTCTACCCATGTCTCCATCGTATTGAAAAAAGAGATATCGTGAGGCCATCGCTATGTAACCTCAAGTTATTCAGAAAACTTTATTTTGATTTTTAAATGTAGTGAACTCCTTGATAGTAAGGTCTAGGAGAAAACCACTCGATTCTAGCCAGTGTAAAAGACCTGTATTGTGAAGAGATATCTGTTGTTTCAGTAGGTGCATTTTGGCTCTCAGCAGGTCATACACTTTATTTTCACTAATAGTACTCTCCTCTTGTCACTGTGCCTTTTCACTGTTCCTTTATGATTGCTTGGCAATTACTGTTCTATGGGCGCTCTACTATTAGCCCCATGTAATAACCTATCACAGCGAGGGAGAAAAAATATACCCCATATGTAGTGCAACCATACTCGCGAAAAGAGCACACAGAGGGATTCACCCCAGTAATTGTATTTTATAAAGCGTGAGCTGAGTAGAAAGTGTTCGCTCATGTGAACCCTCCTTTTATCCTACCCCTAATAAAAAAAACCGCTGTAGGCTTAACATTGGCTCATTGTGTTCGGGCGAGCGTGCAGTAAAGTGCTATTTATTGCACGGAGATAAAATGGCTAATTATTATTCTAAAGCGGTGGAGACGGAGTAGGATAAATACTAAACTTAACTCGAGTTAGTAGAGTATTTATCGCACTCCGGTCAGGTCGGCAACGCAACCTACCCTTCATGCTAAAAACACTCGCACTATTCTGAACTCGCGTTCAGTTTCTACTAAGTATCTCACCACTCGCAATATTTACTTATTTTCACCCCGGAAACACATTATCTTTATCGTTATGTATCCATAGAAGAGTATACTAACATACTCAATATTTTCCTGTTGTGTTTGTATTTTGGTAGATTCTAAATCCGATCAGCTTTTATTCAGATTATTTACAAGCCTGGAAAACCAGTGGCTCTATCATACACATATATCATTGGAACATACAAGGGAAAACAACTACACGTATAAAGGAATCATATTTCATACTGGGTAATTCATACTGTCATATGATATAACTCCTGAGTGTCTTTAGAATTCAGAATTGGACCATGTTTCAAGTTTGGCAGCAATAACTGATGATTTTGTAAATATAACTTGAACAAGCAGTGGTTTCAGGACGACTTACAGCTACAGTCGCTGTAGGTATTTCCCTCCCATTGTCTTCGGTTTTATACTCGTTGATGGCGTGTGGAAACAAGATACAACTCCACCTAATATGGGCGGTGGGAGGCGTGTGGTGTATACATGCTGGGCGCACCTTCCTGTATGTAAGCTGAGACGAGTCACCAGAGGGTTTGTAGTATTTTTACCCGCCTCACTTGGTACTGGGTTCCAAGTTTGCGCGGCGTTGTTCACCGCAAATGGCTTCGTCTGGGATCGGGTGTCAAAGCGTAGATACGAGGAATACAACACAAATACCTGCTGGGATTCCTCAGAGTTCCGGAATGTTTCAATGATGCAGCACAGCATCTCTATGTATCTCCCAATTCTGACTACCCATATGTTATATCCTGTTTGTTTTTACTAGGAAGTGCTTCTAATACTTCATCTGTCATCTGAATTGCATAAACAACCAAACTTTTGGGATACCAATCCAACGCTTATTCATGCACTTTAAGTCATTCTTTGGAAGCAATATCTACATGTGTTTAGATTAATACTAGTTATGTCATACCTACTGGGCATCATTGGATTAGAGGACATCGTATACCTCATCTGCTCTGGTTTGCTAGTACTTAGGGTAGTTATGATAAGTGATTATAATGTACATGTAATTGCAATATGTATGGTAATCTTTCATTTTCGCTTTACCTGCATGGAATCACCTGGCTCTTACCGAGGGTCAGTCAGTGAGTTCCGCCCGCAGGTGTGCTTGGAAAGTGTTCACCAGAGCCGAGTGTATCGGAGTCATCGATATTTTGAGGTAGGATCTATCTTTATTTCACCCCGAGAATATAACGTTAGAAATATACTTCGGGGGTATCGATTGTCACCGTTCGGGAGTCACCGGGGAACTCGGTCTATTTCTTGGGTAGTTGCTTCCCGCTCAATGTGGAATGACTCTAATAGCTCAATGGTACCTACATTCTACGGGTGAAAAAAATATCAACATACTATTGATATTCAAAAAAAAGGGAAGGCAATGATAATACCAAATATCATGAGGCTACCACGTCACCAAATTGCTGAACATAATGGTAAACTTTAGCTTGAAACATTCCCAAATTTTGGTAATGGAAAATCTGTGTTAATATGACAGGTGAGCGTACTTCTAGCGTTCATAGGCTTGTAAGATCTCATGCCGATGGCCTCTGAACACCTCCGGGCAGAGATCATGCCGGCAGACCGGACGGGGGACAATGCTTCCTATTCCAGAGAGTTCCTCGTCATCATGACAACAAAACCACGCTCAGAGCAGCTAACTGGATCAGATGAGTTAAAATCTACCGTGACCAACAATTTACCGTATAGAAACGGTTTTCTTTGATCAGGTCACTAGTTTTCCAACCTCAATACCTTACCGCCTAGATGAATGATCTAAGCGCGGTCCCATTATCTTTTTTTTTATGCAGGGATGCAAGCTAGGACTGAGGGAAAAAATCGGAAATTTAATAGGTAAGAGAATCACCTATGACATTGAAAATAAAAATATTGTGTTGCAGAAATATATGAAATGTCGGAATTCCGTCGTTTGGCGCAAAACGTGAATCCCTGTTTATATTCTCAGATAAATGGAAATGCAATACATCAAATTGGTTTCATCGACTTTCTGTTTTCCTACTACAGCTTAGGTGACGAAACAATGACGGGATACCATTTGAATTTCTATCTTTCTCCTTTGACCATCCTACTTTGATACAAAAGACGTAAGTTTCAATGTATTTATTTTCCCTTATATTAGCAGTAATAGATATTTCGTACGATGCACAACTAGACTATAATTAAATAGATCTATTTAATGTGGGTTATGTATAATGGAGGATGACAGTAAAACCAGTGTATGGCCGGGGAACTACACTGTGTCCGGTTGCCGGGTCAGACAGGCCACCTCCTAACCGGATGTGCTCGCAACCTTGGCACTGCAGACACCTGCTTTGATCTCGTCTCTGACGTCACAAGGACCTATAGACCCATCGATCCTCCGCCCGATACCACCCACTTTTTCACCTCCATTCATGCGCGCCACCCCTACCCCCGGGGGTGGACGACAGGTAAAGGGGGAGGCAGTGTGTATCTAGGCTTTTCTCCTGTATTTCTACCCTCCTCAGTAACAATACCCCTCACATCCTTATTCACTGCTTGCAGGCTGCTCTTCACCCTCACTCGGGCTTTGCACAAACTAGAGTGCGTGCTCCGATAGTTCCCAAGGCCGTTCTTAGTGCATTGCGGTCTCGACCGCAGAATAAGAAGCATGATTATATACATACCTGATAATGTAGATAATTATATATAGCACGTCTTAGGTCTACAAAACAGTATATCAGTTACACGTACCAACGTTTCGAAAACAGATGCAAGAGAGTGGTAGTTAAATCTGTCCCTTATTCTGGTTACTCTATATAATAATATAAGCGTGCATGATCTGCTAGAAACGCTGAACACTGGAATGACCCTTAATTACACATGACGGCAGGATGGCTCAGTGGGTAGCACGTTGGCCTGCAGGTTGCGGGATCAAGGGTTTAAGGCTCAGCGATGAAGCTGTGTGTCCAGCTTGTCCGTCATTTTCATCTCACCGATTTAGTCTCCCTTTCATATGACCCTGTCCGTTACTACGGCACAATGTACCATCAACTATAACTAATTCAAGTACACTCCCGGCAAAAACATCCAAAGGCTAAAATAGGGTGTTATTGGAGGGTGACTAGGAAATTGTGGTCAGTATGAATAATTTACTGTAACACTGACCTCGACATTTAGCGTTTCGGCGCTAACTTTGTATTTCATATAATGAGATCATCACTGCACATAGAGGCTTCTCGTGACCTTGTCATACTATTTACAGACTGATGCCCATCTGTTTCAGTAGAAATTAGTCTGATCTGACATGATCTACTTTTGGGACACGCCATAGAAACAGGTCTATCATTGCCACTCGTTACCAAACGCATTATCCAGTGCCAACTAACAGAGCCCTTAAGTCCACAGCTCGTGCATTCATTATTGCCAGCAGGCTTTGGGGTCTTAGCCACTCTTACACAATATTCTACAATATAGCTACACAATACGATATATAATGCCAAAGGTGCTTTACTATAAGTCTTCTATTCTTAAATAATTCGAAGCGCTCAGTGCCACTTTTTTTTTTATTGTGCACACAAGTAGTAAATGACCCCTGCATAACAGAGTCTTAGCACATATTACTCAAAGTTATCTTACTTAGAGAATCATGCAGAGATAAAACATTATCTTTTTGACAAATGACCTGCATTGAATATAGAGCGAAAAAGATTTATAGCACTTCACACCTACATTCCCATTTCTGTAAAACAGCAATCGCATTTCTTAACAAACAACCCTTGCCATGACTTTAATTGAAGGCACAAAAAGTGGCGGTGGCGGCACTGAGTGGGTTGTTAGTAATTGGCACGGCGTACCTTGGCGGCACGGTGCTCGGTGACTCCCGAAGGCTACTTCCCTGGCAGGGACCTACATTCAGCCACTCTCCCAGGGACTGCAAGCTCATGATAGATCAGCAATCACTTTGATCCCGTTCCCACTACGGCCCGGCCCGGCCCAGGCCCGATGAGTGGGAGGGGGAAGAATCGAGAAAGGTAGTACCCCCCCCCCCACCTCCTTACTTCTACCCTCATCTTCCTGGTCGTCTCTGACGTCATATAGCAATGTTGGGGCTTCAATAAGTCACGTGACTTTTACTCTAATGAAGCTTATTTTGTTTGTTTTTCTGGTTGTTTTTATTGGTGCGCGTTGTCGTATTTTTATGTAGCGTATGGGTCCAACCAACTTAGCAATGGGGTGAACTTTTCAGAGATCTTTGTTGGGGAATGTATGGGCCCTTGGCTGCTGACGAACACTTTTCAAGTTGTTTGTCACTTCTGAACACCCGCGGTTCTCATCCATGACAGGCTACTGGTTGAGGATTCCAGAACAGTAACGAGAAACGTCAACATCCGACAGAATTCGCGTTGGTGTGTCACTTAAACCCCGCCACTTCCTTATTAAACAATTTATCTCGAGCTTTCTCAGATCCCTGGAGGGGAACTTTCAATATTTCTTTTATAAATAAGAAGGCAATTCCTGATGACATTTTAAAAATCGTATTTCCGGTTACAGGCACGAGCCAATTCACTACGTACACATCGGAAAGTATTTCTAATCGCCTTCCTTTTATCAGGACTGGGAGTCTAAATAAAAGGCACGTGCTTTTAAAAGCAAAGTTTCACTAAATATAGCATGTTGTTTAGCCAGCACGAGTCACATTTAGATCTAAGCTGGGCCATTTGAGTTGAATACAGGAGATGATACATCACTAAAGAAAAACGTGACATTTCCTGCATAACTGCGACTGATAATCATAAAGGTAGCCATTCAATCAAAAAAGTTTTCATATCAGGTAAAATCCGTCCGTGAAAGATATCTCATCCGTCAAATCAGGAAAGAGAAAGAAATTGGAAATTGACAACATTAAAAGCATTAGTAGAATTGTCCTGCAACAGAATAGCCACAAATAAGTATCTATTCTAATTTCTCGTGAAAGGTGTAGGTGTAATTGCTATATAAAAATTGTCCAATTTTCCCAGTCTATTTAATCTTTAAAAAATTCAGATAAATTTATCAAAATAATCGGATATCCGTCACTGTCGGCAGACTTGCATTCCTGTATAAATAAAATAAATTGGATGGACAGAGTGGTTGAAACTATTGAACACAAAATCAATTTGAATAATACCTAGGGAATGACAAAGACACGAACATATAAAATTGCCAATAACTAATTCATTATGCCTTATCCACTGTAAAAGTAATACATTTAAAAAAGATGACACATATCGAACGAACCTAGAGACCACATGGTCATTCCTGTTGCGCTTTCCCGGCGAGGTAGTACGATCAAGTTGGTCAGTGTATGATATGTAAGCCGCGCTGTGTCACCACAAAACAGTGTATATCTTCCTATAGCAAATTCCCATAGTATTCAGCAGCCGGGTCGTAGATGGTATAGGCGTGGTCTGTCTGTATGGGTATTCACAATGTCAACAGGCGTAGTACACTTGTGCTAATGATCCTAGGATGGGTTTTTGTGTTGTTTTTACCTCGTCTTCACTTCACCCTCATTCCCCTCTCTGTGTATATTGATCGTCCCGTGGTCTGGCTGGTGTAACTTGACAATCTGTGCATGTATGTGACAGCCGACTCGCTGCCTGTAGGCGGCTTGTTAGGAGAGGGTGTACACCTGTGTAGTGGTGGAGACGAGAGGGTAGATCCCGTGGTTTGTCACCATCTCATATCAGGGCACCTTATATACTGTACCTCCATGGCGTCAATGGTGCTGGCCCGGGTGCTGTACATGCTTCTTGGAACCACTCCACCACTACTATCAGAACTCAGTGCTGGTAGGCTGAAGGGTTATGGGCGGCTGTGGTGGTAGTGGAACACACGCTTCGGTGCACCCATCCAGGGTAGGGAGTCACTCTACACAACCGTTAGTTACACCGTGGAGACGGTGGTCACCTACCACATGGGGACGGGTCCGGGACTCGCCGTTGATCCCTTTATCCTGGCTTCCCTCCAGTTGTTACTTCACTACATACACCCTCCAGGCGCAAGATATCCAGTAGAGGAACCTCCCCTGGCACCAACCACACACAGGTTAAATGCGCACACTGTTGGCGACACTACTACTGTACGACTTCTACTAGTAAGTTCCAGGTAGGCGGCATGTCACGTGGTACCACACAGCAGCACTGCACGTCGGCAGACACTTCTCCAAGGCATACTCTTCGACTTATTGGGCAGGCGGCAGCCAGCGCGCAGGGATGGAACCGCGTGGCGCAAGTGGGAGTGTGTGTTGGAGTAGACAGGTGGGCGGGGGGAATAGAGTAATGTGCAATATTGCCAGGCAGCGCCGGAGTTGTATACACACAGAAAGCATTGGGGTTGGGGGTTCAGGTGCGGGGACTCGGAAAGGTGTGTTTAAAAACAAAGAGAATGGACCTTAGATTGGAGGAGGACAAAGAGAAGGTAGCGGAGGGTTCTTGCTAGGTGTTAATCAGAGGCACGAGGCGATTTTCCCCCCTCAAAAGTAATTGAATACCAACACCAGGACATAGAAGAAAAGGATTTGTTTTCTGTTAATTTTTTTGCACATACGGACATCTACCCTTTCATGGATTAACAAGCACTAGCAAATAGAGTAGAGCCCCATTAGTGGGGCACCCGTCAAGGAACCATCCTGCAGCTCAGACCAATTTGCTCAGAACGGAATGCTCTTTTTGTCTAATGTTCCCCGTTAAGTGAGGTACCCCTCGACTCGGACCACTTTGGCTTGGAATGGATGGTGCCCCGTTTAGTGGTGTTCTACTGTACATGTATTATTGTGAATAGGTTCAGTGGCGGTTTACCTGTGCCGAACTTTATTGCAGTGTATCGTGCGCCTAATCGAGAGATCGATTTCTCAAGCAAGTCTACCTGTTGGTAATGTGTTCCAGGCGCGAGGGGTAGGGGACCTATTATAATGTCTTTTTAAAATATTTATAGTAATGGCAATGTAGTTATACTACCCCTGTTTTCCTGTTGCCACCGTTTACTCGGTATTCAGCAATCAGCTATCTACACCTCAGTTGGCATTCAAAAACCGGAAGCTAGCACGTGAGGTTTTATAAATATAGCTTAAGGAGCTTAATTGTGCTTTCCACTTTACCAGTGTAGTGACACGCTATGCATCTGTAGACCATGACACACATGTCTCGACTGTTGCCATTGAGGTATATGTAACCTCTTTCCACTTCTTCTCTTTTCTGCCAACGAGGAATTTAAACCTCGTCATTCTACTAACAATATTAAATTGTTCAGCCAAGTAGTCTCCTTTACATTCAGGTTCATGCGTTTCCTTTGTGTGCACAACATATATGAGGCAGTTGAAAGAGTGACATATCATATATTAGCACCATATATGGATGTGCTGTATAAAGCATGACCATTGAATTGAAGACTAATTCCTTGATAAATATTTCTGTATTGATATATAACCTGACAACACACTATATTATACAAGTTTAAAAAGTTGCAGTAATATATGTGTCCAACTAGATATATGCATGAAACATGTATGTGTTAACATACACATTTATGTACCTATCAATATTATCTGGAACTACCAGCACCATACCAAGGTTGCATTCACTTACAGCAGCTAGCGTCAGTATGTGAGGTATACATGTAGATATATATGCGGCCGTGTCAGCAGAGTCTGGACATCGGTCCGGTGGAGCAGGTCACACGTGCGTTCAACGGCGGCGGCCGCACGACGATGGAACGATCAATCCTAATGAATTAGCTTTTGACGGATACCCGCCGGCAGCGCCCACACGGCGGCCGTCCAAACATCGGCCATGCAATAGACCTGCCGGTTTATATACTATAAGGTATATATGGCAGACGACTGACGGTGTCAAATTCACGGTCAACCCTATGGAACAGGCCTTTCAATAGGGTTTTCCCTTCGGTCAAAGGAATCTTTCGAAGCTATAATTTCAGATTACATCAGACAAATACTACTTATATGGGATACCTAAAAGACATTCAGAACTTGAATCTGGTATGCAGAACTATAATTACCAATCAATAGTAGTGAGGGTGCCCAACCTAAATGAATATAATCACATATGTAAACTTATATAACTTGTGTTGGTTGTCTCTGTGGTTAAGGTGGCGAGGTCCACTTTGTGTTTAATGCGATCTGGCTCAGTCGTGCTTGCTTTAAGGATTTCTGCGGCATGTGATTGTGAATTCACAAAGTGAACGGCCTTGAATGCAGTCTACTGAATGCTCTTCGAGAAGAACCATGACTAAGCGCTCTGTAGGCAACCGAGGCCATAGCCATGCGGTGTCTCACAATAGTTCCTCATCTGCCACTCGGACCAAGTTTCTGACCCTTAAGCTATCACTCAATGTTGTTTGGATTTTGTTTGGCTGAGAAGTAAATTACCCAAGTACGTACCTTCCTTGAAGTGAGAAGGAGAATTTATTGTATATCGAATATAGGGCACTACTGAGTGCCCTGGGATATCTGTCCACGTAATTGATAAATATATGGGATGCAGGTAATGGTTTAAAAAAAGATAAGAACAGGTGAAAATGACTAGACGGTATTAGAACTCAGCAAAACATGATGTGCACATATAAAATAATTGCCGTAAGAAGACGCTCACGCTTTTCTAAAATAAAAACAAAATTGGGAGCCTCTTGATACACATTGGCGGCCTGCCAATGGTCGAGGCGCTGTCGGTGATGCCGGTCGGTTAATAATCACTGAAGAAAAAAGTGGGATTTCCGGACATAAGTAAAACATCTGAACACTTGCATCGCCAATACGTACTGAATAATATACATACACACATCCATACATCCATGTATCACTTCATGTCAAGAGAAGATTCGAAGATGATCCTCACATTTCGGAATGTATGACGGGGCATGTGTAGAGTCCCATGTAGGTGTAGAGTCCCATGTAGAGTCCCATGTCCCAAAATTGTTCTTCAAAAATCATGAGGATCTGAAAATAAATTCCCCAACACCACTGATTTTTTAGGAGAGATTTTTTTGAAAACATGATCTTCACATTTCCTTTGGAGTTCAGGGGTACAGCCTCGCATGAATTGATGGAAAACCACTGTTTTTTCCTTCTTCCCAAATCCACACAACAATTAAGAATAAAATCTCATTACCACTTCCTCCCATATCAAATTTCTATATGTTTTAACTTCTTTTCATACTAATTACAGTGGACCGCATAATTAATCACGGCATGGCATTTTGTGTTTTCGTAGCCAAATTGCCACTCAGACATGCTGAGAAACGTAGATCTACTTAACTGATTTAATACACATGGAACTGAAGGCAACCGCATTATGTGACGAGTACGTTCAGCGGATTAAGACTCAGGCCGCGTGAATCATGAAACAAACCACTTTAAGAATGCTTCTTAATTGGGCATTGTACATCTATACAAGAGTTGCAACCAAACTTAGGACTAGATAACATAACCCTTGGCGCGAAAAAAGAAGGTGGGTCATAGATAGGTCAGCTGAACCTTCGAACATCTATAATTAGCTCCTCAATAGTATGCTCATATTTACTGCATAACCTCCAGTGTAATCTGCACGCATTCCGTACTAAACTGAAGCAGGGATGAAATATTTACTGAAGATGGAAGAGTGGAGCGCTGCCATCTCTGTTGAAGGCGAGACAAGAGCTGAGGACAGATTTGAAAGCTGTCATCTAACATCCTAGTTCAAGATTCAGAGTTTGAGGGGAGGGCTTCTGTCTGCAGCTACCTAGAAAGTGACACTTCCTGTCAGTCTAAAAAGCACTATTACTATACAGTCTCTAATTAACAACTGTCTTTGACGAGACAACCTTAGCGACCACAGTACAGTAGGGAGTGTGTTCTACAAACATTTGCTGAGAGCTCTATTTACATTGTCATAGAGCTTAGTGGTGATTTAAGGTTTCGTCCGCTTCGGACTCTTCACATATCAATGTTGTAATCTGGAAAGACAAGGCTACTACATGACCAACGAGTAAGTGACATATAAGAATTCTCGGACTGGTCTCTCCAACATTCCCCGTTCACCTGTGTCTTACATATCTAGACCGTGATTGGTTGTAGCGGCTACAGGATTGACGGTCGCTTCGCGGATTCGCTGTTGCCACGGATGCTGTGTCTTTACGGCATGTTTCTGAGTCTAGTCAGCTGGGACCACAAAACATGGCCCAAACCAAACGCAAACTCAAAGAGAGACTATCAGAACACCTGAGAACTATTCGCAAGAATAGCGGGATAGGTGATGTCCCGAGACACTTCAACATGCAGGATGTACAAATATATGTAGAACACTACATATACCAACGCCGACAGAGCCAGATAGCGAGCTTAGAGATTAGATATGATCAAATATAAGATATAAATATAAGATCTGATCAAATATAATTGGATTCATCGTCTCGGTTGCCAAGCACCAATAGGGGCGCAACACCGTGGATAGCAAATATGGATGAGAATCCATAAACTGGAAATAAAAACAAGGATTTCCGTAAAAAAGTGCCATCCCAGTTTCCCTGACTACCATGGGTTTACTTTCTATACAGTCCCACCTTCCTCGTTATTATTATTGTAGGCGATAAGCGGCGTGTTGACACTACTGGCAGCGCCAACACTGGACGTAGATCAATATTGCCGACCGCCTTGTGCTGCGAAGTGGTCGATCCTTACAAGTATACATGTTTATGTATATAGATACAACATCATCTACAGTGTTAACTTTCTGACCAGGTCTTCAGTTTCCAGTCTTCGTTCTGGCATTCAAGTGTTTTGATAAATTACATATATCAGAAATGTCCAGATTTACTTATCATGGAAATAATTCTACAATAATCATGTTTGGTGCATTAATCCTGCTAGTCACTGGAGGAGAACCCAGGAGCTTCCGGTGCTTGGCTCTGGTGATGGTTTGGCTCTTTCTAGTTGACAGCAAAGGGAATAGTGACTGCGGTGCCAAGTGAGCACTCCTCACGTTCAACACATTCGGCGGATGGTCGGATGGGGTGGTGTGGGGTGGTGAAATGATCAAACACAAGATGCTTTCAGTTTTGTGTACTTGTACACATTAGATTAGGTCCTAATACATACACAATATTGATTGGTTTCAGATACAAGCGGCCGTGTGCTCCGAGGAGTTGACGCGTAGTAATATCCGAGCGTATGCGAGGATATTGCGCAGAGTCAACTCCGAGGAGCATACAACCGCTTGTATCTGAAACCAGTCTATATTGTATTTATTATCCACCTTTTCTAGACAAGTGGCATGTCAATATCAGTTCGTTTTAATTATGCACTATTTTTCCATACGCACTATTTTTCCGTATGCGCCACCCGGAACATACAACATATCCGTATGCGTCGGGTATGTCCATACAAACTCCCTATGTGTTTTCTATGGACACTTTTTATTAGTTGGATAATAAAATATAAATGTATCCCCATGCAACTGTGTGGGTTATATCACCACGCTTGGAGGATATACTTTACGTATAATTTCTAAGCAGCGCAGTTTCACTTTATGCTCTTTCCATACGCATGTATATGCAAACTGGTCTCATACAACCACATGTAATAAAATACCCAGCAAACGTAATTCTCCTAATTTCCATTGTTATATATTGTTACCAGCGATATCCAATCCTGACCACTCAACCGTTTAGTGGCATATTCCCTTACACGCCACCAAGTATCTGATTGGAAAATCATGGTATACATATACTGTGTATGGAACGTAGCAGAAAGAGATATCAGCTTGGAGAGCGGAGCGGGCATCGGACACGCCCTCGCCGATTGCCGTAGTTTACCAAGGTGAACTGTCCCTATGGCCTGCCACACACATCTACACATAGCATTTCCCGCTTGAGTGTGTGCCAATACCGCATGTCCTCACCACTTAACCATGAGCTACTCATGAGCACTTGCTTAATACCACTTCTCGGAGCCTGCCTGGGTTATTTGTTCTTTCTCACACTGAATAACCACTGGAAAACCATCGCAATCAGCACCAGAGCTACAAATCATTCTCCGAGTCATCTGGTGACTTCCGGTTCAAAATACCCTCTGATTTATGCAAATTTCCCTGATAACGGACACAGTCCGCCATCTTGCTGGTGACCACAAAGCGCTGTCAGAGTGTAAAATGGTGAAAAAATATTGTTTCTGACATGTCTATGTGCAATCTGTACTTGTAATCGTTTAAATAGGATTAGATACAATATCCAGACATGATTTGAACGTGCCAACTTAAAGAAAACCGGTTGTTTCGATGATTTGTTGACATCGCATCAACAGTCTAATGTGGGGCCATGACATTATCATTTGATCGGAAATTATCAGGGAAGTTTGATTTAACCATGAGAAATGGCTCAGAAATACTTTGAACATCCTCACACCTTAGATAGTATTACAATGAAGGTCTGATTGGTCCCATAAGCTTAACACTGCGGAGGTGCTTCTCCAAGATGGCCGTCCCCTAGCCTAGAGGCGGGTTCGTAGTGCCACCTACTTCCAGGTTGACTCGACGAATGGCTTGGCGTCACTTGAATTCACACAAGTGTACATATATATATCTATCACGATTTCAGTTGATAGCATGACACCGATATAAGGGCTGTATGTGAGGTCGTGTCGTGAAGACAGTTAAACATCACCACCCAGCAGCCTGGTGCAGAGTAGCATGTCCCGATGACAAACCACCAGGTTCAAGCAGTACAGAGATGTGATGTGACTGTAGCCACAGAAATACGGATGTGGGCTTTCTCTTGTGTACTTTTCCTCCCACATGGAGTGCGCTCTCCATGCATTGTGATACTCTCGTGTACTTGTGAGCTGAGGTGTTCTAAATGACAGCTTTATATTTGCAAGTTGAACACCTCACATGAAAAAGATGGGAGCTGACACGTTTCATTGACAGTGGCATCTTAACATGCACAATGTAGTTGGCCCTTACAAGTTGAATGAAGCCATCCATTTGAATCGGAAATGACACCAAAGTCGATATTATCGACCCTTTCTTTCAGTATAGCAACCAGCATTTGATGTAAATGGGTTACAGAGTACAATATAATCTATAGCGTGCCCATCATATAAGGATAATATGGCGTGCCCAAATCGCACAGAACATATTTACCAAGTGGACTTAAGTTGCATATTACGCCACACATGTGTCGCATTCTTTACAGGTTATTTACACAGCGAGTTTCACAAGATTACAACTTCCGATTGAAATTTCTTTCTATTTTGAATTATAAAAAAATCAATAAATTAAAACACAAAATAAAAATAAAACAATCACAAAAAACACACCTGATCAACCATTTTTGTTCCGGGCCATTCAGTTCACAAATATTAGAATTCACTTTTTTAGAGGTTTAGGAGATAGGTCTAAGCAAGTTTAGTGTCAACAGAAAGATTCATACCCTTTATCCTACTTAAGGTCATAGAAAACCATACGCGTTCGTCCTACTTGAATTAGCAGACAAGATACAGTATTTCCTATAGCTACATAATGAGAACTCTATTAACCCTTTAAGGGTGAATGATGCCTTGAGGCATCATCCAGGTTGGCCACAGGCACCCGTCCTTAAAGGGTTAATATAGTAATACCTATAACATATGCAAGTATTATATGGAGTTCTTTAAATACACTGCAATTTGTTGTATAATGACTTCCTAAAGACAGGCTACTAGGTTACACCGTCTGATGAACAAAAGAATGCTACCTCTCAACTGCGATTTGTAGGTTATCAAGATAAGTGATAAATAACGCGGATGCACCTGTAACACAGGCGAGAACAAGCCAGCTAACGGCAAATCTACGCGGGAGGGTTGCTAGGGGAAAACATATACCATATAACCCGGACCTGTCTGCCATGTTGAAAGACCAGTTGTCAGGTGAATTGTGAGCTAATGAAATAAATAGAAATATATATATAACAAAATAACTAGAAAAAAAAAGCATCATTGGCAGTACTGTTGTGAAAATGTAAGATGATGATAGGGAAGAATTACCTTCATATTCCTGGCGAGTAGTCCTGCTACCTTCGATGTAGCCGTTTTTGTGAGGGTTGCCGTTCGTGAGACTGGCTGTCTCATTCCCCGCTCCGTTCACCATCTTCGTCTTTGGGGGAGGTGTGGTAGTCATTGTTGTCGTCGTTGTTTCAATCTTGGTCGGAATCTGGGCAGTTTGGACGGGCATGTCTGTAGAGGAAACATGCGACAAGGGTATTAGTGATTTCTTGAAGGAACAAATAAATGGTTGCTACTAAGCTATCCACAACAAGAAATATTTATAAAAAGTCTTTTTAACAAATATCTAAAATAAGATATCGATATATCTTACACCAGCAATAAGGAAAAAAGTGTTTTTGAAAATAGAAATTTGGTTGTAGATAAGCCCTGTGTCTTTGTTAGTCTATGGGATGTTTGCCATGATGATAAGGTTAAACAAATGATACTAAATCAAAGCTCCAAGAAACGTACAACTAAACCTGGCCGCCTAAATAACCCGTGGAACTCTCACGCACTATGGCAGTACATCATAGATATACTGTGAATGATCGTTTTGTGAATCTGACCTCACCAACCGTCTTCCATTTCCAAAGGTCCTATTAATGACCGACGCGGTGAGTGGGAGGGGCTTAATGTCCGGGAGATGACTGTCGCGCAATTCTGAGGAAATAGCATGCCGCTTGTGGGGTCCACTTTTATGGTTTACAGACTAACCCCAGGCGCCTGTGGTAACCGAGCAGCTCCGAGCCGTTCAGAGTGGCTCCGAGTGGGTCTCAATCAGTGTGTGTCATTAACGCATATAACCATGTAAACTCTACGGGAACCTACCGCCATGGGCATAATGATAATCATTTTTACTTATCAAGTCCTGTCGGGGTCATAAATGTTCTTATACGAGCGTATGGCACTACTCGAAAACTCCACATTAGGGAGCTTTGAATTACAATCATAATTTGAATATAGCTGTGTAGCATGTGGCAGGTGTTGATGTGTGTGCAGCTACCACGCAAGTGACGTATTGCGTGTGTACCACATTACATCATCGCAAACCAATTTCGAACGATTTCCTTGTTGACTAAAGCGTTTCTAGGTGAGTTGCATGGAGATCAGTTCGTGTCATAATAGGCGAGATGCCACATTCAAGTAATGACTACTGGTATGGTAACATGCATTGCTGTTTATATTTGAGGATGCTACTAGTTTATGTTTGGGGCCATTCTAACCGAAATAATTTCAGAAGTAAAATTAACTAAAGAATATACCCCAAGCCAGTTTACATCTGTTGGTCTATAATATATGTCTGTAATGATATGATATAATCTCCGCTTGGGGAACTAGGCCAATTGGTCGCAGTCTAAAGTATGAGAGTGGTTTGGGGAATTGCGTATCAATCCTTATACGCATTTCAATTTAGGTTTGAAGTATAGAAAACCCAAGGCTCGTCTTGAAACTAGGACGACAGTACTAAGCTTGATGCAGGACACTAAGGAATGTTTCCTATGCGTAGATATTAGTCAGACGGACACGGCGGTCTGATTGTCAGGATAGTAAATATAGTAAGGAATATATGACTACGTCATAGAGTACCTATACACATGTGTACCTAAACGACGAGTAGTCTTGTGCTTACTTCCACCAGAACATTGGACCCCCAACCCACAACCAAACAAGTCCACCTCCCCCTCCCCCCCAGCACTCATAATCTACCATGAACAACTCACTGGTCTTAAGCTTACCACTTGATCCTCTTCCAACCTGGCAGGCTGTCATCCAGTCTAGTCCTTTATACAAATAACCTTCCTTTCAACATATCCGCACACCATTCTGATGAAATGAAACCACTTGCGAGTCAACCACGTGAATCTCATTTCTCTATGCCCACCCCACCTCACTTTTTAAAATTCTTAATAAATCAATGTCCACTGACTTAACAGGCTCCTACTCACATGGGCCACTCTGACCCCCCCCGCCCCTCCCCTTCTTCCTTTGGGAGTGTCTCCTAGGTTCGACATCTCCCAGCCCCAGCCCCCATATTGCCCCGCCTACTTCGCCCGTCTCCCTCTTCCTATCCCCGGCCCACGTGTTGGCCCAGCCCGCCTCGCCCTCTTCTCCCATGCAATATATATAAGGCACGTGCACTGTACGGAGTGGCGGTCCCAAAGTGTTTTGTGACCACAGGGAGGCGCTATCTGCAATCAATAGTCGGCTGCAAGGGTGCATAAGACCAAGTCTGCATTAAAGAAAAAAATCCCCTCGAAATGTACCTAATTACCTCAGCAGATACCACTCAAAGGCTGCAAGCACCAATCGTTTACTGAGTTTGGTATTTGAAATCTGTGTAAGACAAGTGCAGAATATACTCCAATTTCTGATTCTGATGTCATTTAACCAGAAACACATATAAACCGACTTAAATTCCCAAGACATCCGATTTTCAAACTGTTCACGGGTCGGTTAGCCGCAGACGTTGCGGTTCAGTGGCGACCCATTCTGTTTTTATGACTAACCAAACAGCGCATGGAACATCCTTTTCGCTTGGCGGTAATACATCCTTATCACATATTTTTATGATTGTTTGCTTGTTGTAGTTTAGCGTCCCAGGGGATTGTGAGGATATACAGGGACCCTCAAAGCTTTTCAATTTTGTAGACTTATTTCAGTTAATTCTTTTCATTGTTTTCAAATATATCATGAACAATCAAAGGGATTGGTGTTTTTTAATAGGTTGATTATAACTTTCTTTGGAATATTCTCAAACAACATTTTCATGCTGTTACTATTTTTTCAAGTACTTTCTTCTATTTTCTTATACCCTTAAACAGTACAGGAGAACCATAATAAAAAACAACAAAAGTAGAAATAGAAATAAACGAAGAAATTGATTAGGACATCAATTTTGAGGTACAAATCTACATGCTTCGTAAAAAGCATGCTTCGGAAAAAGGTAACTATTTAATATCAATGATGTAGAACGGTAGCAATTGCTTTCTAATGTCACAGATCGACAGCACTTTTCTTTTTTGTTTTAGTCGTAGTTGCGCCAGCCTTATCCATCCCATTATTGTGATTTTATTGATTCCCCTGATCGAGTCAAAAACTGCAGCTGCATCTTATACTGTCAACTTCTCAGAACTAGGAATACTGCCTCTCATTCTCTGATGAAAGGCAAAATCAAGTGACAGGCGAAGAAGTATAGGATATTTGTATAAAAACCAGAATCTTGCCTAAAGGTGTTTTTTTTTAAAATTCTATTGAAATAAAGGTTACACAATCACCCGCGTGGGCGTTCTTCCTCGCATAAAGCAACGTAACAATCATCCAAATATACAATAGGAGTAGTTTTCCAACTTGAAACATATGCAGGTCATCTGACGCTGCTTGTCACTGGCAGTTCATCTTAATCATAAGTTTCTATTCCTATTGCAGGATTAACATAACATGACATAACAATGGGGAGTCCCAGCTATACAATAGGCAAGACAAAATTTTGTTTCGTGCGTATCCAGATCTTATGCTTCTGCCTGACATTCATTTACATCATAATTTTAGCTTGAAATTCCTATTGTAAGCTTATTGGACACAATAACATGACACTTAGACAGGACAACATGTATCACATTTACAAATGAGGCGAAAATCTGTTAATTTGACATTTGTAATTTTCCTACCACCATTACTCTGCAGACTCCTTAAACAACATAGGCCATTTTTGAATGATTAGGCAACATATATAAACGCATAGTGGCATTTTTCTAGTAAGTGTCAGTATGAGGGTACTACGCTAGGATTGAGATGCACGCCAGGGAAGATATTTGGGGTCATTTTAGTCGATACAAATCTATATTAAAAAAAACACAAAAGACCCCACGTAAATTCAATTTTTTTAGCCCTTCCCTCCCTATCCATCGTGGTTCCCTACCTCCTAAATCTAGTCGTACTCCACCATATTCTTAGTCTGACTGGGGTCGTCTGAGTGGAGCCAGACAACGACCATGAAAATTATGGTGACCAATGCATCGACCGCGCAAGTTCAATCGCACACCTGGAAATGTTCATGACTGGACTCGTTGGTAACTTATGGTTCCTAGTACATGTGTAGATTTCCCCATCAACCGCCCCCTTCCCTTAGATTGGCCACCACCTCTGTCTCTGACTAAGAGGTTAGTCTGATCCAATCGCATTTAGACACAAGAGCTCAATACAGGGATTTTGATTTTGGTATTAGGAAGATCAGCTCGGAGAGTACCAGTCAAGGTGGCGCAGATAGGATTCCACCTGACGGCAGTGTGCTCTGGTGTCCAGAGTACCCTTCATCTTCCCATCAATGGTACATAGAGTCTTATGTAGCCAGTAAAACAAGCCCTGTCAATAATGGGAGATACGGGGCGAATATTCTACCTAGGTGACAACGGCATAACATGCAGACCACGGACTTGTATTTTTGTCCCATAGGCTTAACATTGGGAACTTGTTCTCCATGCCCCTACGAGTATTGCAGTCCGTTCTCCATGTTCTACATCATGTGTGTTGCCTATTCTTCTAGGGTGAAAAGGCCAAAGTTGTTCTCCACCTTGTTTGAAAGCCAAATGATATTCATTCGGCTGTGGCCTCGTTCATATCACTCTGCATCAAATTCGTGGCAAGCGACGACTTTGACCAAAACTTGTTGGTTTCTTGTTTAATCTAAGTCTGTGATGTAGACAAATCAGGTAGCATGAAGTTCAATTTCTGACCATTTCTCCATAGGTGGAGCCACAAGTATTGCGACGATTCCTTTGTATCTGTGTGGCATATCTTCTACATTTTTGTGATCAAGTGTCACAATAGGGACAATAGAAACCCTCGATGGAGCGTCGTTTAGGCAATGAAATGTGTGCGACGATTGTGTCGCACTAGTGGAGCCGTTCCTTTAACAATTGACTCGCTATCTGCTTCTGGTTTGAATTAACTTTACCTCCTAAAATGTTCCGGGTTGACAAGTGCCCTTATGATAAGGTTCTATGTCTGACACTGATAGGGATAAACCAGTTTGTGTGAGAACTAGGCTATACACCCAATATCTCAAGAGATATAGGAATTCATGATAACTGAACTAAATCTTATTACCAGAAAGACAATCCAGGTCAGGATTTGTATTTTTCCACAGAACCCATTTCTACTAATGGAAGTCTAGTTTTCATACTAATTTTTTTTTATCCACCCCCATCACCATAAGTATGTATATCTTGTGTTGACGACACAACATCTTATCGCTGGCTATGTCAGTTTGCTCTATGTTAATATTTACAATAATACACTATACACTTCTATCATTTCCACTTCTATTAAAACACCTGCTGATTCAATCAACAAGTATTTACACTCGTTGGTTCAACTAAGGTAGAAAATAACACCATGATCTCTTGAAAATCTTCTATGATTCCGTGTACGTCTTTACGAATAATTTCAGAGTTTCAAAGGAATCGCCTTTGTCAAAGGCGTATTTACACTGTAACGACAACAGGGGCATTTTAATTAATAGGATATAGAATCAATTAGGAGGAGGTGAAAGTCCTGAAACAGTGATGAATCAGAAGTGTGCAGGACTGATTGCAGAATCTGCAGTTCATAAACCCTATCAGTGAGCGTTTCTCTGTAATAGGACGATTGCACCAATCGATCATCACTGTACATTATATCTTAATTCCACCCTATTATGACCCGAACTGTCACTTTCAAAAGCAGCATACCAGGTCTTGACCAATAATGGCACCTTTATGTTATTTTATCAGTTCACAAAATATCCCTTGATAGTCTACCGGACCTCATTTTCAAGGCTTGTATCTACGTCAAGATTAAATTGAAACAGCAGACATTTCTCAAGGAGAGCGTGTATCACGTATCCCCACCAAGCTTGCTCACAGCTAAATACAAATAACCCATCCCAGCCTTACATTATTAAAGAGTTGGCATTTCTGTTTTCTTATTACGCAGTCTGGCACAATCGAGAGACCAACAACACAGAGAGAAATTGGCAAAAACAGGTACAGCTGAAGAGCAATGTCTGAATACCCCATCGCCAATAGATGGCGCCATGGTTTTGTCCTCACGTAAGTATTGCGCCAAGAATACGCCAGCTCTAGTTCCTTACGTCTGACGCTTTACTAATACGATGGACTTGAATCATTATGTATCTTTTTTCTATTATCTATTTTTCGTCATTCCCTTAATAAACTTAGTAATTACACAACTGTTATGGGTGTTGGCTAATCCCATTTTGGAGAGAGGTTTTCCTTTTTTGAATTCCGAACAACACTCACCTTGGTAGAATTGAGAGAACATGACACCCGTTGTAATTGCTACAGCATCTCCTCCCTAATTCCTACCCGGCGTCAACTCGTGGCCTATTTGTCAATAAACAATGTTCACGAAGTCCCTTAACAGAGGCCAAAAGCCGGGTACCACAGGTACAAAGACCAAGTGTGACGGGAAATCTTCAGACACGGAATGATTAATCCATGTCCGGGACATGACCAAGATAACACTGTCTGTGATAAGTACATCGACAAGGCTCCGCGCTGATTATCTGCTTGAAGACAATCACAAGACTGAGGTCAGTAAGTGAAAATGTGTCTAGGAGGCGTGCGAAGGGAATGGAGAACTAGTGTGGTTCAAAAGCTATAAAGCACAGAATACAAGACCTAAGTGGCTGGACGTGGCTGTGGTTGTCGTCTGTAGCGTGACCGAAGTGACCTCCTGCTTCAACTTTTCCTCACAGGTCGACTTCAGCCGACCTTTTTTATGTGTTCTTTATTCTAGTTGGCCAAAACAACACAGCTTCTCGTATGAGCTCAGTTCTGATTTGGCTGGTGGCCCGGAGCAACTGCCAAGCCCCCTAGAGTATGACCGCAGAACCAGCATAAAACCCTGAATAGCTCAGTTTTTCAATAATTTGCTACATGAAATTACCTCCTTATTTAATGTAAGGTTGGTGTTATGTAGTTGGCCTGCCCCTTTACAAAGGCTGGGGATGATGGTAGCCTTAAGAGTGTACAAAACACATTGTCAATGAGCAAGGATCAACGACCTTAGGGGTCTATTAATGAGAACGTTCACCTAGAGGCAGGACAGTGGAGCGAGTGCATGACAGTGGCGTATTGTGTTGAAAATATGGATAACATCATATTTTTCAATCAACACAAAATGACCTTCAACAGTTATCGGGAACATAAACTACTATTGACAGGTCTAAACCTTGGATGTCAGGCTTTGTGGCGCCCTCTTGTGGCGGTCAAATCGTCCGAGGCCTTGTTCTTCCTGTCAGATTAGAAAATATTTTCTCCATATATTCCCCAATTCACTCCGACAACAACGCCAACTACTACTAGGGTTACTTTCTACACATTGATTTTCAGTGAAGACATGACTGGCGTTATATTGAAATGTGGGGTTTCTTCAGTCGTGAATATAGCGATAAAATGTTGACCCTCTTTAAGATTGATTTTTTTTAAAGATTGAATCAAGTATGGGGTAAGGTACATCGACCTTACACTATCACTTGTAAGAATATTAGGAGTTTTTTTCAGTGAAGCCCATATACGTTGCAAACATGCGTTTTCTAAAGCTAATTACCTACCATATATAAAACGTTAGAATTCTGTCGGATTTGCTTGGAGTTTGTCCTGCACATAGAGACTTAATTTACCAGACCTAGGCATAGAGACTGAAGGGCCACGAGAGTGAGATTCTCGTGTAGTGACAAACTCAAACCTGCTAGTCTTTATTCAAGATCCATAGGCAGAAATGTTTTTCTCTTGTGATTTATTTTGAGCCATGCTTAGTACTGTAGTTTTCTGATCTCTTTTCCTCGAGAGAAAGCAATGAGATCACACCCTTTCACTGGTTCCCTACCTATGATTCTGGTCGGATCCGCTTGGAGTTTCTCCTGCACATAGACACAAGAGAAAACCAGACTAAAGCTTGGAGACTGAAGAGCCCCGAGAGTGAGAATCCCGTGAAGATTTAAAACTCTAACCTGCTGTTCTTTTTGTAGATCGTTCCACAGACATACCTTTTCTCCTACAATTCATTTCGAGCCATGCGAAAATCAAAGTTTAGTTTAGTCCTGAAGTATTTAGATCACACGTTTTGCCGGTACGAGTTTTCGATGGTTTCACGTTCACCCGCTAGAGGGCACAACAGCAGTTTGGGATCATTATGCTGATTCCCCGGGTATCCGCTAGGAGGCAAATATAAAGCGACGAAGTCGCTAGTACCAATTTTAATATTAAGAAGTTTCCCACTGAAGGAACTGGGGAAACCCTGGTTATCAACATACAGGTATTCTGGGAAGCTTAGTCCCACGCTAAAAGTAACTGACATGTGCGTCCTTCCTATTTGTATGCAAATTCTAAAATTCAATTCCACTTTAGTCCCAAGTCTACCCTTAAGATTCTATTTCACAACAAAACATGATAAAGGACCCTGGCAACATATAAATCTAGCAATATAAGTCGAGAAATTCACTCTCACCTGCAGTAACACTATACACACAGAGCGTGCCGATGTTTTCCATAGTGTGGACGCACTCACATAGTCCTTAGCTGGGCTGTTGTTGTTCCCGTTCCTGTAACCACCCTCTCTCTGACTCCGTCGGGTCTGCCCACGAATTCAACAAACACCTCACACGGAACACCACATGCTGCTGGTCCCTAGCCGCGGCCGGGATAATCGATGAGCAGACTACCGAGAACCAGCTAGAACCTGCCCCCCACCTCCCATCATCCCCGAGCAGCTCCTTGGTCGACTACCATCGATTTCCGGTTGGCATGGGCAGTTCGGAGACCTGCCTTCCACGTGCAACACTCGGCATGGTTGGTGGAGGAGGGGAGTGTAATTAATAGGTACGACAGCTACCTTGACGACACAGCACAACAATAATATTGGGAGGCAGTAAATTACCTTAACGTTTAACTAGGTGAAAAAAACTTAAGGGGAAAACCGAAAAGATGAATTCCCAAATCAATCAATTATGAGTAATGTTTGGTGTTGATAACATAAACCATAAATGAGTCGGGATGTACCTACTAGTTTCGGCCTGTGGCCTTCATCAGGGTCATTGGCTAACTGACTGAGATGGTCTGGGACCCCGTCATATACTTGTCTGATACTATTATGGAAAAAGAAAATTAAAAAATTATTAGGTTGCATCTTGGGAGATGCTTACAGGTGGAGACATTATACCCCAATCTCCTAGCAGAGACCCGGCGCTCGACTTCCTGTGGCCGCTTGTATCTCTGCACCTACCTGCCCGTTTAGAACAAAACCTGTCCCATCCGCCAGTTTTTTCAAATATCCTAAATTCTTAGCGCTTTGGACAGTATTTTGCATTCTATATGCATATAAAGATGCAAATATTACATGATAAATGATTTACACTAGTTTCTGTAACTTTATTTTTATAATCAGACATATTATTAGGGATTACTTTCTTCAGTGGGAAGCACCACATGTGTTGCAGGGTTTTGTTTGTCAACATAATACATGTGCTCACTCGAAGGGACAGTCTAATCAAGTGTGAATTCAAATCATAAATTGGTTTAAATCTTAAAAAGAAGCAGCTGGATTGTATATGAAGCTCCTTCAAGAATTACCATATGTACCAACTCATGATATATAATTTGTTTGACTTTTATAACATTTGACAGTTGCCTTATATTGAATCTGAAATGTGAGCTGGTCCCCGTCTTTAGTGAATACCCGGGGAACCAGCGCATGAGGTCAGTGGGTCGGGGCATAGATTAGTAAGTGCTAGCGCCGCGAAAGACTGCTGGGAGAGTGATTATACCCTAGTGGTGATTCTCTTAGTTAGAGAACTAGGTTATTATAGTCTGAAGAGTCCTTGATAGTTTATTTGTCTATGTATGGTGAGTTATATTCAAGACATGTTCAGAAGTCGGTATGAACTTAATCCTTGATCCTTAACAACTTGATCCTTTTGTTGAGTGGTAAGGCATTATTGATCAAGATTATTGATGATAAATACTTAGGAAGGAATTTGTTAATTATACAGGATTTATTGGCCAGTGTAAAGTGAAACAATTGGTATGCTGCATGATGAGTAATGTACGTAGGATGAGACCCCACTCTTCATTGTAAATAATTAAAGATAGCATCCAAAACTTTTATCAAAAACTGAAGATGTCTCACATACAGAAACCAACGATAAAGGCATAACATGTAGGCTGAAATTAAATAAACCGCATACAATTAATAACTGTTTCTTCCTTAAGTATTTTGTATATTAATCTGGCGTAATTCTACAGTGCCGACTAAAGTGTTAAAATGGATAAACCAGCATTTCAATAGAACTTTCAGAAACAAGGCCTCTCAGCATATGATTCCTATGCCTAGTTATCATTCCCATCTTACATTATTCAGCCGATCGCCAACATATCACCAGTAGGGGCATAGTCATCGGCTGATAGACTGTAGGAGCCCAATTCGATACTCGGTGAATTCTCCAGAAGAAATGGTGCCAAGTTCAATGGCTTCTGGTATATTAGAATTATCAATCAAGGAGTTTTAAGACCTGTGGCTCCTCAAGTTCTTTTCCATTTGGTGCATCATGAAAAGAATTGCTGGCAACAGACCAATCAAGTAGTTTTTCGCCCCAATAGTCGAACGCTGGCTTTATTTTTCTGGTACTGGACTAGTACCGCCGCTTGGTGCAATGCATTATGTGTCTTCTTTGGATCTCTGCATACCACAAGCGACGCATGACGCATATCACGAGCACAGGTAATGCTGACGTCACAGTTATTCGCAGGCACACAGGTTATCAGTGTCACTTTGGTCGGTAATCTCAAGCCACATCTGGGTTTCAATACAAAACACGGGCCCCATGACATACAACTACATATCATTTACACATAGGCCTCTTATCAGCACCAATGGTCAGATAGGACAAAAGCTCACGGGGCTGTTATCAGCGATGACAACCGATTAACAGGTGGCCTCAGTGAATGATCTTTATCTAAGACGTACGTGTGTCTTTTCCGTTTCTGAATTTTCAGTCGCATGCACAGTCTTCTCCTAAATTATCTCTGCTTCTTTACAGAGCATACTTTTTCACTTTCCTTGAGGGATTCAATTGATTTAAAACGGTTATGGCATGGCACTGTGAGGAAGAAAGATGCAAAGTGAAAGGTATATTTCCTTTTTTTCTTGAAAGATAGACCTAAATAAAAAAAAGTGCTTGCTAAAAGAGAAAGTTAAAAGCGTGCGATGTTTCAGTGTTGGTCAAGGATATACACGTACAACACAATTATTTTTCGAGGTCAAAGCTTGCAACTTGCCTTTTATGACTAACTAGGTAAAGATTGTCAAATTTTTTTACAAATCAAAACATCTATATATCAAATGAGCATACAAATCCGTGATATAAGGATATAAATCGGTCTATTATGAATTATCTTAATTTTTTCCCGATACATTAGCCACATCGTTCATTAATGAATATTGGTTTATATTTTACCTAAATGTATCCCATCGCGTATTCTCTTATCTGGGACATGAAAAATGGTACTGCGTGACACAAGCTACCATTGGTCACTGAGACCGGACTCTGCCCCGTTGGGCTGACTATTGACCATTGTCCAGGAGCAAGTGACCAGTCACTGATCTGGTTGTGATCTTTGCCTCCAAGGGTCGTTAGACCCCTGTGAAAGACGTACTCCCAGCTGCTACTATATACTGTAGGGCATATTAGTATACTATCCACGTGGAACATCTGTTGTCTGAGGGGGGCTCCAATTGGCCCATTTAGGCCATTTTGGGGAGACTATATTGGCTATGTCAGAAAAAAATCGGAAAGATATACATGTAGCAGTGAAATTAACAGACAAAATAAAAATTAAAGCAGTCGCCTTTGCATGCGAAGCTCTGTGGATTCACTAGATCTGTCTTTCTTTAATTATGTAATGGACAGATCGAAAGGATTTCCAATCGATAAATACTTCAACTACAGCACGTTTAGAAAAAAAAGAGTAAAATTGGCATAACGCTTTTACATAATTTGCTGGAGTTCTTCTTTAGGTGGTTTTACCGAACAGGGGGTCTATGCATACCATGTATTATTAAAGATTATTGACTTTGTCATTAGGCCGTCATTATGCGTATGCTTTGTCAATAAATGTTATTGAATAATAATAATTATAGAAAATATATGCCAAGCACTTTTCTCTGGAAACCTAATAGAAAAAGTTATTTCCCTTCTGAGTACATCTTTTCAGATGACTGTTATTCAACTTTGATAAAGCTTCTTTGAAATATATTGTAGTATAACGTTAGGTCAAACCACAACAAGAGTAATTCTAAGTGCCCAAAGTGTTCAAAAGCTGTATTGACTTAATAATCATACATGCAATTATCAACAATGTCGGTCTCTAAAACTCGAGGCAGGGCTGGAGGACAACAGACAAACTCAAAATTCGAGGATGGAAAAAAGTGCTGCTGCATGCATGAAGGGAGACTGAGCCGGCCGAGTAACGTCTGTCCTCAGAGAGGCTAAACATCAGAATGATGCCGCTACACTATAATTAGATCACCGAGTTTATATGAGCAATTGTATGACAATATGCTTGGAAAAAATATCACCAGTGGAAATTTTCTTCAAATATACAAAAGATATCCCTTGCGGTTTTTTTTCTCCCAGGAACATCCGTTTCACTCCCGGATTTGTAAGTACTAGAGGACAATACATAGAGTAAAAGGCCGCTTATATCCTGGTACTTCGTTTGCCTACATCAAAAGGATCTATTTCTAGTTTGATGGCCCATTTAAGCAGAACGGGGTCTGGGGAGTGTTGTGTATTGAATATCAAGCCAAATCTTTTCTAAATTATATTATGGCGAAATTGAGCAACGAACTGATCATACAGATGGTAATATTCTTGTGTAGTTGCTGTACTAAAATGCATTAGTTCTTTTTCAATTAAATGAAAGGTAACATCTCTTACGACATAACTACTAATTAAAACCATATAAGATATCATTTCTTTAAAAATAAATGGAACATAAGGCCAGTGATTAAGTTGTGAAGATGTCATTTCATACACATTATCATTATCCATTTTTATAGAACGTCTCTGTATTTATGGGTCACACTTCTTCCATAGACGTCTATAGGTATTCGCAGTGGTGCAAATCGTCATTAGGTAATTATCCCAGGTACTTACCAAGTACTGAAGGGGAATCGGAATTCTAACGAGCCCAGGGCACCATGTTTGTGCCCAAGGGGAATATGCCTAAGGTATACTCAACTCTCATTATCTTGTTTTTCTGTTCGGAATTTCGGTAATACGAGGCAAAAACCTAGATGCAGCCGATGTATAAAAAAAAAAAATAATAAAAAAAAAATAAAAAAAAAAAAAAAAGGGGGGGGGGGAGGAGGGTTAACAAGAAGAAAAGATACCTTTGTTAGGAAAAAACTGTCTAGACTACGTCACCGTCTATACGCGGAGGCATTTATGCACGGGCTTCTGCACACTATTCGACTCAAGAGACTTCAGTCTGTTGGGACATGCGAACAGAAATGGGTCAGACACTGCTGGTCAGCTATCGACAGAGCTCTCCAACAACTGGGTCAGACATTGACATTAGTAATCCTGGTTGATTAAGTGTATCTAAATACGTCACAGTTCTATACCTTTTCCACTTTTCAACATGTGGGATGGGTTACTTTAGTGAGATGTTGTTGGCAATTTTGCTCTGCTGGTGGCAGTAGTCACTCAGGCACAAGAGACCGAGGTGATTTGGGATGGTCGGTGTTTGCAGCGGATTCTAAGGTTACACTGAACCTAAAATTCCCCGGAACCTCTAAATATAACAGCCTGGGACTATTTCAGGAGTCGCACCACACTGTTTCGATATACAGTATACGTATATTCCAGTATTTCTGTTGTTAGTCGATGCTGTCATTTCACTCTTTGTATATTCCGTTGAGGCTATTGACTGTCAAACAGGGCAGAACGTCAATGTTGTTATTTGACTTTATGGATGCTGTGCTAACATTATCAGATACTGACAGGAACCTCAGACGCGTCAGTATGAACAGACACCACTCTTACGTGTGAACCATTAGAGTAAGTTCATTTAAACTTCTATCTCGTACAGTCAGTAAGAAACAGCACACTTGAAAACTGTCAGCCTGGGCCCAAATCAAGGACGGATACGGATGAGTGACTACGCAGTAAAGTTTGTGGATTACACACTAAACCCGTACTCACCAAGTATACATACACGTAATCACCCCCACTCAGAGATAAAGATAATCTACCAACACGTGATGAGTCCGGGTCACTAACATTCAGTTCTCTGGGGTAAAATATGTGCCTACCTGTTTGTTATTATCTTGGGGAGTCCAGGCGACGGAGAGATGGATTGGAGAGCGGTGCTGCCTCTGTGACGAGCATCGGCTAAAAGGGCACCGATGGGCCAGCCTCGCCGTCTTATATATGGGAGCACACTGATGTGCTGTCAGCTGGGCACGTTCGTGTCGCCCCCTCGCCCTACTCTACTTAGCTTCGATTGGTGCCCAACCCAGAAACAGGAGCTACCGTGCCTCCCGCTTCTTAAACCATTAACACATACTTTACGGGTTGATGTTGATATACTTTATCTCAACTGATGGAATATTGCAATGTACATATGAATGTCAATTATTTCATTTATATCATTTGTTGTTCTTTATATCGAAAATCATATTGAGAAATTGGGAGACAAGTTGACTTAAGGTTCAATGGGAACTTTTTTAAAGGGAAAATACGTGTCTGGGAAATCATTTTGAAACTAGAATAGGGTCGAGATAATGTCTGATATAGGTTGCCTCTTACAGATAATACTATAAATCGATATCCAGTTTACGGGTTCCAAGCCGGTCAAGAGGCGTTTGTTACCTGACATGAGCTAAAATATCGATATTACTAATTCTACTCTCAAAATGATATAACCATTAACATACAAGGCAATCTACAAGTATTCTATAAAGTATGAAAGAAGTCTTAGATCCGTGTACTTTGTGTTTAATTTGTCTGAGGTTTGCGGAGTTTCTTAGTAACGGCTGCTATAGTGTATAATATACTCGGCCGCTCCCGAACCTGTCGTGTGTACTTGATGGTAGGGTTATCACAAACGCAGACAAGTTATTGAGGTATACGTAAGACGATACGATATCAGGTTGGCCAGAACTATATATGGAAATCGCCACTGCTATCACTTACATGAGCTATAGTTTCCATCTGCCATACACATAGGAGGTAAACAAACAAATAAAAGATCATCCTTATAGAAGGATGATAACGGAGTTCTATTATTTCCCCCTGCGAATAGCCTTTTATGTTGTACGTATCAACAGGTTTGAAATAAAGAACGTACACTTATCCATTTGCAGTCTTAATGACCCCCCTCCCCTGCCATCCCAAGAAAAAAAGTAACAAAAAATAGAAAAAAAGGCTAAGCGTTCTTACTCATTGCATCTTTTTATTGGCCTTTTTGAACTACAGTAGAACCCCGCGTAAGCGGACACCCTCCGTTCCGGGCAAAAGTGCCCGCTTACGCGGGGTGTCCGCTTATACGGGTTAAATAAACATCTAATATAGGGAACCGTTCCGACCAAAGGTGTCCGTTAACGCGGGGTGTCCGCTTACGCGGGGTGTCCGTTAGGCGGGGTTCTACTGTACCTCGTAACGAGACACTTTCTGGGTGACACGGTAAAAATTACCTCTGTGCCCTGGGAAGGCACGGACCGTGACGACGGCTTTGTACCATGTTTTCGAGCTATTACCTAATAACAGGCCACCGGGCATTGTCAGTGGGTATAGCTTTGGTGAAGTGTGAAGCCAATCCTTATTGTTTTGCCATTACAAACACAAACAATCAGTTACAACAAAGCACCGGTGTAATATGCTCAAATGCTAAGGAGTCATACGGGTTAATACAAGAGGTACTTACCCTGGTAAAAATGACAAAGAAGTTAGGTGCCCCTGATTTCCATATCCTCTTTATGGCTTAGGGATGAGGCTACATTTTATTTGACCACCGAATTTTAACATATGTTCATATTTGTATATGATATGAATGTTAGTTTGTGTATTTGACCATAGCTACAATCACTGGTAGGAACTCAGGGGTGATGAAGACTGAAAAGCCCCGTATGGCACTGGAACGACCAGCAGACTAACATAGTTCGCGTGTATCGCAGTCACGTGTTTTATCATTGCCTCCCTCCCCCCCTTCCCTCCAACTCACTGGTAGAATAAAAGGAGAGATACATATACATCCAACCATTCCCCCAGACGGCGCTGTTCACGCTTCAGCTATTCCCTGATGCGTGCGCAGACGACATTTGACCCCGAACCTCCACGTCAACAGCAGCGAGAACTACTCCGCACGGCATACTGGCCTGGATTCTGACATGCAAAAACACAATACTCGCCAAGATTAACAGCCGACCGATAAGCTCTGATTCAAAGATTACCTGTGCCAGCGTCCGGGCCGCCTAATGCAGCGTCCGGGGCAGCAGGTACACTAATAAATCCCCACCTGTACGCGTGATCCGGCCCCACCCAATCAAAATTGTGCTGAAAGCGGCCAAGTGTCTGATGTATAGGCAGCCCTCATGTAATTCCTTGGATACCCGTTTCACTTATTTATGATTTGCATCAGTATTCTTGCCACGCTCAAATGACATTTGAGGTGACACCCCCCCCCCCCCCCCCTCCCCACTGTATTTTTATTATACTTGGTTCATGTCCCATACCTGTAGGACCTATTGAATTTCTACATGTACATGTACTTCTATTAACCTTTTTCCATTGTAGGATTTTGGCGTATGATTAATATGGACAGACCTAGAACAGAATCTGTGAAGAAATCCCCCAAAATAGAGGGCAAATGCTTTGGAATACATAAAACCACAGCACCAAGAGATCATCAAGCAAATCCTTATTTAAAAAAGACTAAAAGCTGTCGAAATACCTGGCTGTACATAACAGATATTTTGTCTATGTAGGATAATGTAATATACACAAACATTGAAGTTTTTGCAGCAATATTATCTAATTTAACCTGACAATTTCTAGTGTAATACCCATGAACATATATTCAACTCATCTTATTATGCATCTCATACTGGCGGAGGAGGACTACTGACAATTATCTCTACCTATTTCTCGTATCTACACCTACCCCTAATATTGTCTATAATAACAAAAGTTGTTATAAAAAACAGAAATATGATGTAAGCTTTTGAATATCAATGGAAGACCATCATTCGGGGTGAATTGAACACATAAATAATTACATTTTATTACATTACAGTTACAAACTGTCACCCACTCCGCGGTTGCTGCGATAGAGTGCAGTTCGGTCTAGCCACGTTCCATATTTGACATAAATAATTACATGTATAATTAAAAAGAGATAAGGAGCAGGTTTTCCGTCATAGGCGGACAAGTGTAGTCAACAGTTAAATTGAGGCGACAGTATATCTAATTATTTTTAGAATATTGATATTATTAATATTGATGTAAAAGTAAAGACGGTTTAATGAGTAGTTGAGATGTAATAGAATGAGATGATTGAGTTGTTGAAGACACGGTTTAATAAGTTGTTGTTGGATCAGGCCAGTTCGGTCAGGCCGGTTGGGTTGCACAAGTTTCTCCCTACCCCACCCCTCCTCGCCTTATCCCAGCAAGCGAGTTGCTACCATGCTGCTTCTCTTTCTCCACTTTCACTACCCCACCACTCCTTGCTTGTATCCCTGCGAGGAGGGGTGGGGTAGGTGGATGGGTACACTGTAACAGCGGTTGCTATCCACACACCAGTGTTAAGTAGGCACGGAGATGGGTAGGCTGTCAAGGGAGCTTGTCACCATTTCGGATGTTACACACTTGCCGACTGCTGGAACCCGAAAAAAGGTAGGGCCTTACCGCGATCTCGGTGCCTGTCTCTACCTTAATCTCAGAGGCACATTCATCGCAGTAGGGAAGACAAAATGACAGACGAACTGCTGCCTCTAGACAGTCTATGCAGCCTCTCCGGAGCTCCCATAGACGCCAATACTGAAGCCTACTTTTGATCATCCTTACTTGTATAAACTTGTCTGAAAATAACTATTAGGCGCAGCTCTTTAGGAACTGCCCATAAAAGTCGGGTTAGAATCCCACACAACCACCCCCTTTATCGTGGCAAATGAAAAAGATCAAAACTTTTTATGTGGTCAAAAAAGTACACATCCCTGTTTAAGTTGCCAATTCATATTATTTCACATGATTGCATATTCACTGACGATAGAGCCGTGACACACTTATCATATACTATGCTCAGACATATTTTTTATCATATGAAAGTGAAGAAAATGTTATACAGTGATTTACCTTCAGGGATGTCAGTTGGGGTCAGGAAAAACAGAGTGGAAATATTTCCTGTGGAATTTAGTACCTTAGAGACACGGAGAAAGCATGGAAAACACACAAGTGTTGGCCATGGAATATGGCTAAGGCCCCCACCCCCCATAAAAAGTGTGTTTCTGGTTAAACCCCCGCCCCCCCCCCCCCTCTCCTACCAACAAAACCTTACCCTACCTCTACAGAGTTTATCATGCACGATGTCTGAAAGAAAATATACAAAAAAATAACTCAGGACAAACATACAGCAAAATATAGACTCAAAAATATTTATAAAGATCCTTTTCACCGAGAACAACTAAATTTTCTCACTTTATTTTAGCGAGATTATAATTCTAAGTTGCTGTTTCTGTCCTATACTAAAATACTTAAGTGGGTATGCTGTGCTAAATCTGAATATTATGTGCTGTTTTTTGTGACAAGAAACATGGGAGAGGCAGAAATGGCAGCTTCCACTGGAGTGCTAGGAAATTGCTAGTGCCATCATGCTCCCAGGGACGTCAGTTGGGGCCAGGGAAAAGAGTGGACTTATTTTTATGTGGAATTTACTGCATCAGAGAAACTGAAAGAACATGGAAAAGAAGGTCCTAATCAGGGTCCTTTATTAAGAATTGTATGCAAAATTCCTGAGAAATTTAACCGACCACCCCCACTCTCCATCCTGAATGTAATATGTCAACATATCTGTGACAGGTGATGCCTTTATATATTACCATACAGTATAGGTGAGCAGATGATGCCTGGAGGCATCATTTTCTAAGATTTAGATTTAATTAAATGGGAAATAATTGACCAACATAGATGAAACCTTCACAGAATGTAAGTATGACATGAAATTTAGAATTTATAGAAAAATGATAAATGATATCAAGTATCACATGTCAGATCACATGATGAAGATATCATAATTGGGCATCGTTTCTTCATTTCATCAGATTATATGATAAATCTATTAAACAAAAATACCACTATGTGATACCACCTGTGGAGTAAAAATTCTTGTTCAGTGCCCCCCGCAAGTTTTAATGTGTTTTGTCCTAACCAATGACCCAGGCACTTGAATGATCAAAAGTAGAAGAGATTTCACCATTCAGCAAGGACTAGGGTACCACCTACTAGTGTCCCTCGCACTAGAGCTCAGCACTACTATCGTCTTCTATGAACATGGGTTATTGAACACACCCCTCTTTTTCTCAAAAGTGTTTACAAAGTTTATATGGGGATGAAAGTTGGGATGGAAAAGAAATCAGAAATTGAAAATCGTATCCATTTATAACACTATTTTTGAGAAATGAAAAAAAAAACTGGAAACGAAATAAAAAATGTCCATGGAAAAGTGCCATCTGTGTACCTGGGTCGCTGTAAACTTTTTTTTAGAAAACCAGGTCTTTCTGCTATCGGTTATTAAATTGCTTCCCCCAATCCCTTCGATTTTCTGGTTAATCAAAGCATCTTATTCTTCTCGCTGCAGACCCTTACAGCATAAACGGAGTGAGCTAAAGAGCTAAAAGGGGTTTGGGGATCTGTGAAAGATGAATCAATCTCCGATCTTCCCCAAATTAAGTCGTAAAGTGACGATTCAGCGCATTTACAAGAACAGATCATATTTCATAACACAAAAAAAACTTAAATACAAGGTACCGTTGGTATTAGACCCACCTGACTTGTTTAGTGGTGGCAGTGGGGCGGTTGTCGTCTCCTCAGCCATGTGTCCGGGTTAGCTGGGACCGGAAATCGGTACAGCGCCTGCGTGTCTCTCGTCGATAATGTCAGCCAGTTTCTGTAACAAGTAGCGTCGAATCTATCATGGGAGTAGACATCATTTACAAACAGTCAAAGTTAACTTATTACGATCTGGGAACTCAGAAAAAGGTCTCTATCTGTATGTTTCCAATGAACATAAAGTCCAACGCACATCTATCAATTTCGGAACATTGATGTACCTTTGTCGGCGACAAAGGAATGGTACTTTGTCTCAGGTGAGGCATCCTAACGGAGTCGGCCCTAGTCGGTAGATATGGGGCAGCTAGGCAAGGGTCAGCCAATGATTAGTGAACGCTCCCCCAACCCCGAGATGTTCTCGTGTCACTTACGAGTTGTCAGTCAATGCTCCTAAAGCGCTCTCCAAAAGTTTGTCAACATGCTGCTAAATCCAGTCGGCGACAACGGGACATTGGAAATACCCCCTGCCGGTCCAGTGACAGCTTTCATAATTTGCCTACGACAAGATCATTGACCACTATACAATTTTGGAACTGATCATTCAACCCTGAATCAGCAGATGTGCATTGGATTTTAAGACCAATTCCCACGAAACGATTTCAGAACATCGATGTTCCTTTGTTGGCGAAATAGACCAGGCTACTAATATAGGAACAAGTCCTTAATCTAGGTCTCTGGGGGCTAAATCGGCCAGTTTGTGTGTGGCATAGTACAGTCGACCTTACCAACCAATTACGGAGGGGCAGAAATCGGTACGCGCAATGGAGGTATTTCTCTAACCTGGTTGCCACCAACAATGGGAGGGAACATGTTCCTTAATGTATTGGTTCCGATTTCGGAACATGGTTTCGAGGCATACACTCGGTTTGCCTAAGATTGGTGAATGCCCCACACAGAGATGTTCTTTTGTCACCGTGGAACATACCAATATCAGTTAACATAATTACTCGCTGCATATAGTTTTTGGGGCGCCACAAGCAGATACGTGGTCAGCTACGGCCCCTCACTGATAAAGTGGAAAACAGACTGACCCATTCGGTTTCCACCAATTGACCCCCATTATCGTAAGCTAATCTTAACATGTCTCAGGCGAATTTGTACAGTGCGCCGACTTTTTCAGCAGGGTAACAGAAAGGGGGTGATAGGAGTTCCTTTTAGAGACTTCTCTTAGAAAACCCACCTTTTATGATAAATCTAATGAACGGTTGCCAATAGCTACCAAATATGAAATTAAACAGAACTTCCTGATATTTCTATTGGAACATGCTGCTCATATGTGAAAAAAATCATATGATTCAATCAAAAACTGTTCAAACAAGCAAGACATTTACTTAAGGTAGTTTTTCATTGAAATTACTCTCAGCAGTTTGGAAACTCATGGGTCATTGTACTGAAAATCGTACAGTTAGTTCCACCTTCAGAACAGAAAAAAAGATGAATTTGCTATTTGTTGGACAAATACTATTCCTTGTTAAAATACATATACCTACCTACAGGAAAAATGAAATAACATGTATACTGATTTGCTATCAATGGTTCAGTTTTGGCACAATTTTGAAAAATATATAACTTTTTCAGGGAACGTTTGGTATGATTCTGTGTCATTATTTAGAATTGCTTAAAACACAGTGCCATTCTTTAGAGTTGATTAAAACACAAGTGAATGTATATCTCCATCTCTTATATGAGTATAAATATTTATTTGGCACCATGGAGCAGATGTAGTTAGGCTTAATTTAAGCAAAATTTGAAGAGAGATATCTTACCATTTAGGAACATTTGGTTTCAAGAAAGTATAAAATATGATGTACCATACTGGGAACTAAATACAGGAGTTGTTTTTTGTAGCAGGAGGCTAATATTTTCCAGACTTTTTCTAATCGTTCTTGACTTTCAATGGTAAAATTTGCAGTTAGGTAACTCCTAGAGAAGTATATGAAGACTGAACGTGCCATACTGAATATTGTTTGTTAAATAAGGCTCTAGGGAGTTGAACTTGAAAAAACTGGAATTTGTATATATTATAACCTGTAAGATCTTTAGATGTCATCATTTTGATTTGAATTTTTGGTATAAAGAGTTACATCGACTTGAGCTGTTGATATATTTTTTATATGATTGTTAGATTATATGTTTTTCAGTGCCTCCAAAGCCGAAGGTCGAGGGAAAAAAGACAACGCACATTGTCGACTTTTGCATATCGCAAGGAAAAAGTCACCGTAAAAGTCCCCTTGCGATATTTTCCTGGTACAATAGGATCAAATGTGCCTTGCATCCCTTGCGATATCACACCACCCCTTTTACCCCCCCCCCCCCCCCCCCCCCACTGAGGTACAAAGTCACATGCGATACTTTCCCTCTAAAAGGAAGAAAGCTGCATGTGACATTGATACTTTCACTCTAAAAGGAATAAAGCTGCATGTGACATTGGGAATTGATGTGTTAATTCTTTTCCTTGCAATATAATATTGTACATTTTTAGGCAACCACCCGCTGCGCGGACCGCTAGGCCAGCCCCAGGGCCCATTAAAACTCCATTATCTGCCAAATAAGGGATATTGTAGGCCCCAGCAGCCATCCTTACATTGTAGTTCCTTGGCCAAGGGATAATATCAGAACTAAATATCTCTAGGTGAGCCTCGAAATGCACCCCACCCACGGTGAAGGTTGATGCCAGAGGTACATTATACAGCGATTTTTTTTAACCTCCCCTGCTGTGCTAACCACCCCACCCTTGCGATATTATCCTTGCAATACAAGGAAAAAATATCGCTAAATGTGCATTGGCCTTAATATACATTTTCTGTTAAATGATAATGTTCTCGGCCAATGAATACCAAAAATAACTGTCAGGTAGATAAAAGTACCATGAGCTTCTGTAATGTTCAGAAATTGTCCAAAGTATGTTTTTCCATACAATGACCCTTATTGTTCAGGTGCACAGTGCTACTGAACCAGATTAAGAAGACTGTTCTGGTAACCTTAGATCTTTTGATGAGCTTATTACCGTACATTAGAAGCCTGCGACTCCAGTATTTACAAAAGTTCTTTTTAAAAACCCATATATATGCTCATACAATCCTTCCTCTCATGATGAAAAATATGGCTGCTATGTAAAGTGCTGGTTCCAACACACAAGATACAGCGAGATTAGCTACGATTTGGTTGTCTTGCTAAATCTTGTTGGGTTCTGAGTAATCACGTGCATATACTTCCCGCTATGCATCGGCCTGGTTAAGCACCATTACTGCGTTCTTGCCGCGATAGATTACGGTACGCCGTGATTTATCGATAATAGATCAGCTGATCTTGAGGCGTCGCGGTGGTGGAGCACCAAAATTTACACACAACATCGCGAAAAAAAGTATCTGGTTGAATATCCCGATTTATCAAGATGGAACAAGGTGATACAAGACACAACCCAACCTTGCGAGACAAAAATCATTGTGTTGGTAAAATCAACACTTAAAAGTGCCGCGTATATATAATATATATGTAGCCAGACTCACTTTAGGCCTAGCAGAAAAGTGAGAAAAAAAATTGTAGACTACAGACTGTACAGTGTAGTATAAAGTGAAATAATGATTTATTCGGTGAAATATGACATCAATGATTAATGGACATCCATGCATCCTGCTATAATCAAGCACTTAATCAATTGTCAAATTCCAGTTCTCAGGGCCCCTGTCCCCCATGAAGCCCTCACTGGGCGCCTCAGCCAGCCTTTTGCCATCACTCAAATCCACAATCCAAACTTGGCAGTCCTGCAATAAATAGGTCTAGATCTAGTCACCAAATCTAGCAATTTTCTTATAATTTATATTCAAAGGGATCCGTGGAAGGAGATGACTTGTATGTATATCCAGATGTAATCACGTTACTGCCAATCCGGCTGTTTAGATACAAAGACTGCCCTCCAGCGGGGTATTGCCCGAGTCCTAGGCACTCAGTGACAGTGTCAATCGATGAGTCATTGACATCGCCATTCGTCTGGGCCAAAATCCATACGTCTCACGATGCACCCTGTGACAATTCTAGAATTTTTCTTTCATTTTCGCGAGAAAGTAGCACTTATCAATTGGAGAATTTCTCCTTTACTTTCACAAGAATATACCACTTATCAAACTTCTTTGCCGCTAAAGGTGTATTCTTGGCAAACACCACACATACATAAAGTCAGAGAAATAATGAGGCAAATGATTTCATGATTTATCTTTCGAGATGTCTTAGTCATTGAGACGGGTGTCAACGCGTGGTGTTTGGAGAATAATACTAAAGGTATATGATGTGATCCGTCATTCGTTTCTTATCTCCCGGTTGATGTGATCTATGCATGGACAATTTTATTCTTACTAATACTATAATAACGCGGATAATTGCCACCACGTTCACTTCCCTGCTAACTCCCGACTGAGGTCAGTCGGGTTCGGCTGGTGGGAAGAGCCAATGCCGATGGCGGTCACATGTTCCTGGAAAATTCCACATCTTACTCCAACATTAGTCAAAGAACATCTGAACAACTCTGCGACTATAACAATTATAGTATACTCTATATTTGCACGGAACGTACTGGACGGATGAGTGTCACAGATCATTGATTCGAGAAATTGTGAGACAACATCTTGGGCCGCCAGGCAAGGCACTGCAGGCAACGGTGCCATCGCTCCACTGACATCGCCATAACATCTTTGGAATATTGACTGCACCATATATGCTAATCATAAATTTTCGGACCTGTGCATATCAAGTTTGTTAAAGCACCAGTGATGCTAATAGTTCTGGATGAAAGAAATGTCATTCTTACCTTGAATTGCAGACACAAACAGGACGTTTTTTGGCACATACTCTACAGAGCAATGAGGTAGGTCGAGACTTTTCTTGTGTATGACGTCACTTCATTCCAGTACGCCATCTGTGGAATCGACCGGGAACTAATGGCACTATCTTGGTACCCAGAAGATGGGGCTTCAAATAAGTGATTCGCGGGTTTGCTTGACCGGATCAGAGTTTTCTTTAAAGGGACTATTCATGAAGAGGATAACGGATCTTTGCCTCAACTATAGACCTGGCGAGGCCATAGAGGCATGGCTTGCAATATTCGAGGACGGTGTATGCCTGTGAACCTCGGCTATGCCTAGGCTAGGCCTAGGCTACCGGTATGTTGACAGTAGATTGGCCACCAACCCCTGTCTACGCTGAACTGCGACTTCGGTTAAATTAGTAAATAAATGTATTTTCATATTGTCATGGATGTGTATATGAAAATACCAAACTAAAATGTTTTAGTCAACTCTAGATAACGTAAGCGGACGATTCCGGTTTTTCATTATTATTACCCAATAGATCATTGCCATGCTTGTAAGGCAGGAATATCTGTTACCGGTAGCCCTACCAAAGATGATTAAGGTTTCCACAGCCTCCAAGCTTGTTCCCATCTGTAATATGGTATCAGAAGTGAGATTTAAATGTTCAGACTGGGCCTACTCATAACTTGAAAGATGACAGTCTCCCATTTAAATCGTTTCCTTCACTGTCGTTTTTACTGTTCTGAATGTGCTGCATGATAAATATCTGTACTTTTTTTGTATATTAAAAGCTCCTTTAGGTTTGAATGTAGTTCTCTTTATTGCCTTGTAATCCTAGGTTCATTACTATGACAAATATTTTCTAAGTGAGCAAAAAAAAAATCTCATTGTTCATTTTTATAGGCCTGATACATGTATTCTAGGCCTACATTTACTCATAACCATGTAAAAATAATTAACTCAATACCCAAATATTACACGACGCATTAGGGCTATATATTAGGTGCATAGGGCCTACATGTGTGTTCTATGCTGAGGGGAAAAATACATTGACTTCCTAGAGCTTTGGGCATTGTTTGAATGATTCAGCCTGTCCTCACCGTTGCGCCATATAGTGGTGATTGTTGCAATGACAGTTCTTTGGTAGACAATAATTGCATGATTCATTTATTTGATTGAATTCTAGCTTATAAATATTATATGAGAAGGTCTTAAGGACAAGTATGGGAAAGTAATAATTGATTGATATCGATATCTAAATTGGTCTGTTTAACGACTTATTTGATGTTTATATATAAATAACAAGAGTGGCACTTCTTAATCTATGCTTAGTCAGTGCATACTAAAAAGCCCAGTTAAGAATTCGGTCTTTACCTGATGCCATTTATAGCTCATCAAAACGATTCCCACCTGGATTATATCCCCACCATCACATAGGTTTCTAATGATATATCCCCTAGATATTCCCGAAATATGTTCCTAATCCAGATGATATTGTCGCATATTATTTATATTGAAGGTGGGACATGGCTTTAAAGTTGGGATTGACCAGATCAGTAAGTTTCCAGGTAAGTATTAGATAATTGACAATATAGCCTATGAGTAATTAGCTGGGGCCACAGTAAACCAATACCGGGGGTACCCATTGCTTATAACCTATCAGAACAGGAGCGTCAGAACGTTTTGAAAGGTGTGTGCGAGGGTGGGGGGCGAACTGACCCTTTTCTTATACTTTTACTTTGGCATGTTCCATTTGACTCCTGGGGCCATACCATTGTTACACGCTTAAAGCAGCTATTCCACCAAGAAGCCTCTCCCACAGGAGGGTTTTTACCCTCCAGCCGACGTTGGCTGCCAGGGCCGGCCTGCCGGCTGCCCCCAATCTTCTAAATTCTCCGACCTGTTCCACCAAATCCACCCCCGACAACCACCAGGTATACACACACGCGCCAAGAGCAGTGTCACTAAGCGCCGTGGCCGGCCGGCCCTGGCTGGGCGATACACACTCAGCGGATTTGCTCCTGACGTCTGGTGGACGTTGGCCGCACTAACGTGATAGCCGAGCTCCCTGTTCATCAGCACATACTCTGGTGCTAAAATACTGCCCAGAGTACCCAAACTGTCAGAATTTTCAGTCTCCGCACACGGCTGAGCACATAGCGGGTATTGCCGGCTCCATGTAGACAGTGTGCGTTAGGATATGTTGCTCTCGGTGTCGCTCTCAGCATAGCTCTTGGGCGGCCGGCCTGCACTACAAAATCAAATCAAACAGTATTTGACCAGCCTTGGTTTGCAGGAGGCGTTTTACAAGTTTGCTCCCAGTGGATGCCATTGGAACAGAAAAAAATTCCCATAAAAAGTCAAGACTTAGCCATTGTTACATGCTAAAAAGTCAGACGTTTTTTTCTGGCCCAGGAATAGTCTATAGACTACTGTAGACTATAGACTACTACAAGCTCAGATTTTGACGTTTTAAAATGCAAAAATATAAGTTGCTTGTGTAAAAAATTAAAGCTGCTGACTTTTGGGGGGCCAGCGAAAAATGGGGGGGGGGGGGGGGGAAGCAGTCGCCCCCTGCCCCTCCCCCTATTCTGACGCCACTTCCAACCATTGATTAGAGATGCGATACATATACTGTCATATAACATACAACATAACATAACGTTGGTACATATGCACTGGTTTCTCGTCTTACAATAGAAATTCGCGAAATGTCAACATATACAAAACAATATCTACTACTATACAATACAACATTTCACCTTTAATCTACTCTTATACTCGCTATCATATACAGAAATAACTTGATGATAAATTGGGTACATCTATACGTGTCATATTATGCATTATGCATCTATTCGCCTTCTTCTCTGTAAGCATGCAGCACACCTGCTCTGAAACGTTTTTTTTATATCAGTATTTTGTATTTCACGAGATAGTTTGTTCCATAAACATATTCCATTATACACAGCAGATTTCCTGTAATTCTCTTTTTTTACTCTACTTAAAGTTATGTCTTCTTTATTTTGTGATCTTGTATCTCTTGTTATGTTTGGTCTTTCAATATCATATGAAGTGAGCATTTCTATTTGATGCAACCCTCGAATAACACCTAATAATGATAACACTCTTCTTTCATTTGGATCAATTATTTTACATTTTTTCCATAACTCTTCGTTACTGATTTTGCGATTTTGGACATATGAATCTCTACCTAATGCTATTCTGCATCCCCTAGAAATACATTGATTTAGTTTTCTTTTAACAACATTTGTACTACCGATGATCAGGAACGAACAGTGATCAGCTAATGTGGTTAAACAAGTTTTATTAACTGTTATTGCCGTCTCTTTATTCATGAATCCTCTTAATCTTCTGAATACTTGCGCCTTACCATTTATTTTGCTCATTAAGAGTTTCCCATGTTTTTTTAAAATTTAAATCTGCATCTATTACTGCACCTAGGTAAATCATGTCATCACAAGTTGCAATTTCCTTTCCCTCTAGTTTGATCGTCCCTTTACCTCATCTGTTATTTTTCGCTTGTCACCATGATAAACCATTTTGGTCTTACTAATATTTATACTCAGTCTATGCGATGTATACCATTCATAGAGTTTTCCTAGTACATTTTGTGTCTTCATTTCTGCTAACCTCAAATCTTTGTCATTTATAACCACCACCAAATCATCGGCATACATAATAGCTAGATGTTCTTTCACAATATTCAGTAGGTCATTGACATATACAATAAACAGTAATGGCCCCAAGATTGATCATTGGGGCACACCATATGTTACATCTTTTGTTGTTGAGTTATGCTCACCATAGTTTGTAAAACATGTTCTATTACTAAGATAGTCATTTTTTATTTATTATTTTTTTTTTTTATTCAGTTAGATATAACGACATAGCACATTCACCCATAGGCGTTTTTACATGCACCGGTCAACAAATGCAAAAACAGTAGACAAATACAATAGACATAGACATAGACAGGGTGAGTTGCAGGGTGAGAGGCAGGGTGACTCATTAGTTTGTGTTATCACAATATTATATGGAATGTTCATTGTTTCCGCAGGTCATATGACTCTGCTCTCTGAAAATGCAGCACCAATCTACTTGACTATACACATGATCCAATGCAATATGCTCGATAATTTATCCTGCTCGCCATACAAATTCAAGTGAAATATAACAAGACATATAGCGCTATATAAGTTACAATAGTGTTTGTAGTTCACATAGTTATATTGAAGACAAAGTCATAATCACATACAAGAAAAAACACAGACAAAGACAACCCATTTCACACCACGCTTGTTTGCCACTCTAGGGATAATTTCTTGTGTATTTTTTACTTTTAATCAATGCTTATCATTCATTTACGGTTTATAACTTCATTTGATAATACTGCCAGACTGGTCAAGTGACTCAGACTTTTATGTCATTAACCCATCCGAGTAACTTATAACCAACTCCTGCTTCTGATAATTTATATAACAATATTCTATGGTCGACGCAGTCAAACACTTTTCTTATATCCAAGTATAGTGCAATCGAAAATTCCCCTTTATTGTTTGCCTCCCCTAGAGCCTGTACTAATCTGAAAACTGTACTACCCGTCCCCATTTTTTTCCTAAAACCAAATTGATCTTTTGAAAAAAAACCTTTATGTTCTAAAAACTCATATAATTGTGTATGAATAACTCTTTCCAGTATTTTTCCCGGAATCGGCAAAACACATATCGGTCTCCAATTGTTTATGGCAGATAAATCACCCTGCTTGGGTAACGGACAAATCCTTCCTTCTTTCCATTTCTTCTGACATTTCGATGTACTTATTAACAGAAGCAGTAATTTCCTGAATATTGAGATATTATTCAATAACATTTTCTTCAATACACTGCATTTTACACCCATGATACCAGAAGACTTTTCCTGGTCGACTTTCATTATGAGTTTTCTTATATTCTCAATTGTTATACTATCAACATCCAATTCAAATCCACCCACATTATGATTCATGCAAAAGCTCAACATCATAGACATATCCAATTTCTCGTTCAATTTTTTTTCCAATCGTGCAAAAGAATTCATTTGCATAATTAGCACATTCAGCGATTTCTATATCATTTCCATATTCGTCCTTAAAGCAAGACGCCTGATTTACTCCTGGGGGTTTTAATACTCTGTTTACTTCTCTCCAGTAAGATTTGGGATCATCCTTGAACAATCTCAGCTTCTTTTCCAGAAACATTTTCCTAGCATAAACCATTTCATTATGTGTACTTTTCTTTAACATTTTTATTTCACCCATTAACTCCTTTAGCTTTGTAATCTCCAAATTACTCCCTTTTCTTATAAGTCTTCTCGTTAACTTTTTTTGTTTCATCATATTCTTACACAATAAATCCGTCATCCAGGGTATATCTTCGAATTTTACCGTTATTTCTCTAAAAGGTGCTACATTGTCTAAATATTTTAATAGAGTCATCGTTACTTTCTCCCAAATTTCATTCCCACTGTATTCCTTTTCGAATAATCCTATACATTCCTCTTTAATTTTGGCATCTAAGGCCTGTTCCGAGAAATTCTTATAACTCCTCCCCCTTGTTTTCCGTCTATCATGCGTCTCCCTGCCTTTCCTCTTAGTCGCAAAAATGTAAAAAAAAAAAAAGAAAGAAAAGAAGATAAAGATATATGTCTAGTTTACTTGTGGTCAATTCTCACAAGCTGTCGACGCATGCATTGATCTTTTCTTATCCCTTTCGGAATTTGGGTACATTAATCTCTGTCTCTGTCAGCTCAAGTTGTGAAGCCATGAAGCCTGTGATCGTCCGAATAGTTCTTTTCGCTTACTGATATGAATATACTATATTGATTGAGGAGAATGGATGCCTGTTCTTTATATTTTTTTCATACAGATACTGGACGTATTGCGTGTAATCTTTTTACCAATTCTAGAGACAACCTTCACTGTATTTGTCAACTTCCATCATTTTGACATTAATACATTAATCTTGCTTTTGTATTCTGAATGCAGGCAAAGTAGTATCTTATGCTTTGATCTGTGTATTAATCAGTTATCCAACTGGTATTTTAATTTGTATTCGGACGATAACAACCACATTCGGATAATAACAATTACATTTAGATAAGAGCGATATAGCTCAAAGAGTTGTTGGGATACATTAGTAAACCAAACTTGTATCCCCAGACACCTCTATTGTGGGACAACACATTATCATGGACACTCCACTCTAGATACACTTGTCCATGACATTATGTATAAATTATCCACTAGTCTTTCTAATGCCATAATATGGCAGATTTCGTTGTTTTCGGACAATATCAGCAAACATACACCATGAGATTTGAACTTTTCATCTTCAATAGTGAACTACAATATATACAGCAAACAGCAAAGTATATTTCAACTACTTTTCATTAATTCAGCAATAATATGGAATCGATGAGTTTTACGCAGATTTAAAAATTGCAAAAAATAACAGGTTTTGGGTTATTGCGTAGAAAATATTAGACAAAAGCCCAGAAAACCATATCCTACTGAAATCCTTGGACCTTGTCTATTGGTGAGTTATTAACAAAGCTTGAATTTAGCAAAGAAATAATTTTATAGCTATTTGAGATTTCGTCTCCTCTGGAGTCTAAAACACTGTTTTGTTATATTCATTCTACTGTTGGGTATATTCAAGGAGAGAAACAAATGACCAATACTACTCATCCTCGGCATATATAAAGTGGTCTTAAATACCATTCTGTGCAACATTTAATTCCACCAGAACACCTTCATTGTCGGCCTATTTAAACTACAGTTGACATAAGTTCCAAATGAATTATTAATGAATGTGTCATTTCCACATCTCAAATATCTAAATATACACTTCTTATCATATAGAAGATCCATTGGTTTATTTGAGCCTTAGTGTATCCCCTACATATATACAAAGACCTAAATCACGAGATGCATCAACCCGATAACTCTAACGAGTGAAGCGTGTATCGTACATAATTCACACCGGAACAAATGAACACGGATTACCGCATCAGTATCAGACGAATTAACCATTCAGGCGCCTAGTTCACATCTCATTCAAAACTTTGCTCTGAAGAGAAATTAAATCACCTGAGTAGTTAATGAAACCACCGTGACGCGGCGCGTGTGGATCTCACACGACCTTTAACCCCGTGACGTCACTCTGATCCTCCAGTGTGCCCGTGGTGTTGCTGCTACACGTGTGTCGACACACTACCACTCACCGTCCGGGAGCCAGCGGTCCACGCTCAGCCCGCGAAAGCCGACGGATTACCGCGTTAGGCTTCGGGTTCCTGTCAGCAGGCCTAACTGTTAACACTCTGGAGCAGAACGCCTAGAAGTGACACGGTGTCTGACATGGGATGTGTCAGTTAGCACCAGACGGAGAAGCGGACAGAGATACTACTTTCGAACCACAAGAAACACACATGGCCAGGTGATCTGCGGCACACTACGCGCAGCGAGAACTGATGCTCTTCTAGATGGGAGCTTTAATATCAAGGTTGGACTTAACTCGCCTCTATATAACTGTCACGGAAATGTGGATGTAAAATCTTTAGAAGGCAGGATGGGGTGCACAAGCAGTCAGGTTCCAGGTAAGCATTTAAATTATAGTATAGTAGCATTGTCTATTGGCCACATTAAGTCCTGTATCTCTCTCCAGCAGATACTTCGTCCGACCATTGCCCATTTTCAGTGGATTGCATTGGTATGAGATTCTGAATGGAGATAGAGTGGATATATGTGCCTATAATGCACCTTTATCCCTAACTATCTATGGCGCATCTATACACTATCTCTCAGAAGAGCTGAAATATTATAAGTGTTTCACTTGTCAATATTAAAGTCGTAGGTCTAAGCAACTCAGAAAGGTATGGAGTATAAGTGAAGAAGAAAACTATCTGGGTTGAAGACAATGAAGAAAAACACAAGTATGAATTCATACAAAATATATACAGATGGATGGACGTTACATTGAACTTTTCAGTGAACTCCATTAAGTCACCCACCATTGCAACATGCGATTTCCCTTGTTTGTTTTGGGTTCTTTGCTATCAAGCACTGGGCCTCTTGTTGGGCGAGGAATTAACAGTCCTTTTGCATTTGATACATGCTTAATGATTATCTGTTATATTTAGTTTTCGATATAAAAACAAAGTTGTTTGCCTCCAACCTGAAAGGAGTAGTTACAAACATCGCCGTTACTTATAAAGCAAATAAATTTGGTCGAATTGTTGTTAAGCTAAATGGTATTTGGATCAAGATATTTCCAGCATAGGTAGCTGTTTACACAAGAGTGAAGAAAATAGCCCAACCTGTCCGATAGATCTGTTAAGTATCATCATAAAAACATACAGCCATCAAAGCGACAATGGTACAAAAGAACGCCAAACGGATACTAATGTGGATCAATGATTCCATCGATAGCCTCTCCCCTCCCCCTTATACCCCTGTAAATGTCTGAGTTTGCAAATATTGATACTCTACTCCTCACTTCCCGTACATGAAGTAACACACCAAACATTTTCACCAAGAAGTTGTTGATCAAGTCCTGGTTAAGTCGCATACAAGGTAGGGAAAACTGCAGAGTTCAATGTATAACTGATAGTCGGTCATATAGGTAACGGTATGCAGGATAGACTTGGACAACATTTCCAGACGGTTACGTCATGGCTCATTGTTGACGTTTCTATGGCCGGCTATTTTGTACTCTCGTGGTGCCACAGGCTATCCACGTAATTCCCGTGAACAGTGGCCCATGTGAGTTTACCTCGTAGTAAAGGAGTAGAAACGCAGGGAGTGACAACCTGAGAGAGAAAGAGATATAAGCTAGGGGATGTACTGAGAGTCACTGGGAGACATACACAGAGAGAGTAAGCGAGATAGTAAAACATAATAGAAAACAAAGAAAGATTCCGAGACAGAGACAGACTTTTCTAGATGGCAAAAATTAAAAAAAAAACAGAACGGGAGAGGCAGACAGATAAAGGCAAACGCACAGACACAGACCCCCAACCCCCTCCCGATCTTTTACGCAATAGAACAAAGAGGGAGCATATGCAAAATTTAAAAGAAAAATTGACCCCCAACACCCCTTAGTGCGTACGTACTTTATGGATGGCCCCTGGGACATATCGATTAAGCTTTTGAGAGAGGACGCAAAACAATGAGATATAGACAAAGAGATACAGAGATGGATGCACAAACGAAAAGAGCTGGGAAATCCTGAGCCAATATATTATATAAAACAGAAGACACTGTTGATATCCTCCACTATTTAATGTCCTTATTGTATCCATATACATATATATCAGTCGGGAAAGGATTCTATGACAATCTTAGATTATATTAAAAGATTAGTCTCACGCGTATATTGATATCAAATATCATTCCTTGCTGAATTCTCAACTTATATATTGTACAGGTACATTGATTTTAATCTGGGAAGTAAAGTTTGGTTTTATGCAAAGCTCTTCGATTACATGCATATATGTGAATTCAAACACACACACACACAGACATTGCCGAGATAATAAATACATCGATATATATTATGCCCCTCCCAACCTCATCCCAATAATTAATGTCTGTCCTTGTGGACCTGCAGGCTGGGCTATAAACGGTGTTTGGCTGTTACCAATGTCAGCATGTTGGTTATGGCACCCGTGGTCAAGCCGTGAACACTTGCAGCTGCGCGAGATCTCTGGCCAGAGTGGCACAGGCCCAACCATTTACATCGGGGGGTTCCACATAAGACCGCATTTAATAGTCAGGAAGCAAAGTTACATATTATAGATACGTTGACCCTGATATTTGTAGATCCTGGTCGTTAGGGTCTGAACAAGTATTTATGTATAACAATTCTCAGTGCATACACTTGACTTTTAAAGTGGTTCGAACTGGTGACTGTAAATCTACTAAAGCCACCTACGTTATTATGACCACTATGTCGACGATCTGTGATTAGACCAGCAATAGCATAAGCACTAAAGGCATCTGTGGTAAACACCACTCCCATCTACTATGGAAACCTCAAATAGTGAGCACCATTTGGACGTTGATCAATTCTCAACTGTATTGTTTTGCGCACTATTCTATGTGCATCCATACTGGGTTTCTACTGAATTGAAATTTAGATAATGAATGGGAATAAGTCATTACTAACGTTGACTCCACTAGAAAACGATGCACACAGAGAGTTGAATGGGAAAGCCTTAATAATCATATACTTATAGATTATATATTGACCTATTGTAATAACCTTTGTATTCATGATCAACTATGGATAGTGACTTTACTAGTTTTATCACTAACTCTAAACCTCTGGGTAGTATTCATAGTACAGCGAAAAAGCAAACATATTCAACAATGGATAAATGCTTTTAATAACCGATAATCAAACACAATTTTTAAAATAACATAACTCTTCCAGGTTTCAAGAAATCCTGTTACCCAGAGGCCTAATGAAAGGAGCGTGCCTACTTGACCGGAGATGCGTAGAATCTATGTATTCCCACCTCTCGATTGTATACCTACGCCAGTAGTGGGGGGAAAACGTGCATGTGTACATATACTCAACATCATGCAGCATGTAATGTGGTTAAAGGCGCACTTGAGCATCTTGTTTTACCTAGGACCAGGAAGGGGAGTTATTGCAGTCTCTTTGTAGTGAGATTGGGATTTGACCAATCGATTTATATTATAGTACCAGCCTCCCCATCCCTTCAATCCTGACGACAATTACGTGCTCCTAAGCCACGCAATGTTAACACACCAATCTCAGGTCACACAGGCACGCCACCACTACACATTTCATCACATGTATAAAATAAATGTTATTTTCTTACACATTGCTATCAACAAATGCCACTTAACTTGAACTATTGTAATTTCTCTCGGGACATCACCCAATTTACCAATCACGTCTGTTTCTACGGTAACATAGTTGTTTGGTTGTATCATTGATCTCTTTCGTCCATGACCTGAAGGGACCCTAAGAAGCACTCGTCTGTCGATAGTGTTTGCTCGTTTCTATCGTGATAAAGATTGAGAACATGTAAACAAATAGATTGTCTTTGAAATGAATAAATTGTATTTGATCTACTTTTATCCTAGAATCTTGTCAGTATCGGGAGTGCAGGTGAAATGATAAAGCTGCTAGGCTTCTATTACCTTGATTACAAATGATAGCGATTTGTTAAAAAGGAAATTATAAATCCCCCTCTAAACCTGATTTCACAGCATCATAATGAATCACTACAGTGCGCTTACATTTTTTATAAATACATAAGGGTACGCTTTAAAACGGCTAGAACCTGTTGTCTTAAATATGCTGCCTTAGAGAGGTTGGAGGTGTAACATACACTCTGAGGTTGCTGCAAAAACTCAATCCTTCACTATCTACAGGCCAACTCTGTGACATTCGAAGGGTGCAGACAGTCAATGTTTTAGTCTTAGAGTGCCTAGAGAACAATGCATGACCAGTCACCTAAGAACAAAATGCCTGATTCACCCACTAGTGATTGATAATGATTATATGTGGATCATACAAAGGTAGTTGTAGAAATGACAGGTTGCTGGGTGCTATCTGGGTTACAAAAAAATACCCATAGACTGAATAAAACGAAGACATTTTAATTAGGTGTGTAGACATGGCATATCATTCAAAACGCCCCGCTTTGCGACCACTATAGAGAGAAATAACGTGTCAGGCCTGGGTTCATGTAGCCCGCGCGTGCTGCCTTCCCTTAGAGAGGACGGTTTTGAATGGTTAATGATCCTATGGATCCCATAAGGTGCGCTCTCGTTCACTTAGCGTTCTCGCTATATTAGGCTCTACTTTTTGATAGAGTATGGGTGCCATGTGTGGCGTTTAATATTGGTTTTGGGGCTCTGTCTGCAAGGGTCAATACTGCTGGTAAAAATCCTTTCTCAGCACCAGTCCATCAGGACAAGTTGCAATTTTTTTTTTACATTTTTACCATCCATTGTATCTGTATTTTTTCTGTTTGTTTTTACTATTTATCTTAGGTTTTCTCTTATAGTGATTTCGACTGTAATCAAGTCTCTTCAGACAACGTGTGGTTGATCTTGGGTGGTCTTCTGACCCTAAACTAAATTCAGGATATAGGAAATGGCAGCCCCTTGGAAGTGCGTTCTCTCTATACTGTACCAAATCTGTAACCATTTCGCGTTTTTTTTTCATTCCTTCAAACTCGTGTATAGTTCCAAGTTGGAAAATTAGTTTTTGATGGTTTTGTTTTTTAACAATTCCACACTCATTCCTCAATGATGAACAAAACTTTTGTAAAGTTCATGTCTTTACATACCTATCATAATCAATTACATGTATATTGGTTTCTAAGCGAGGAGATTAGTGATCTAAATTGCCTGTATCTATTAGTACCATAGCGACTGTATTAAGACAGTCACATTTTGTGGCAGCTCCTCCCTGTCTTGATGTTGACCGTACAGCAGTTATGTAATGAATTGCATGTTTACCCCCATTATTGCCCACTCTAGTTCCAGTCTGGCCACATAGGGGGCAGGGCGCGCTGACATGACACCTGAGTTGTTAGTGACATGAGCGGCCCTCCTGGCATGTGCGACAGACCAGAGAACAAGTCTGGTTCATTCTCATTGGTTGTTGCTTCAACAGCCAATCTCAGCACAGAGCTTTCAAGCTTACCCTGTAGCGAGATACCACCTGGTGGCTGTAAGTAAGCTGAAGAATCTGTCCTTAAAATCAATTAAGTTCTTGACTCATAGTAGTATCTCTGTGTTTGAGTTCTTGCTTGCTTACTCTTAAGATCTACCCCGAGCTAATCTAGGCCTCTAGGCTTTATCGTTTGTTCCTAGTCTCTACTGATGTAGTGATCATCAAACGTAAGCCACATATAAGCCTAGGGAGTGGACAATGGACACTTGCACAATATGACCTTGATTTTCCAGCCACTTTGCAAGGTGGATGGGATGAAGAGGTCCTGAAAATCTTGCAGCTTTTGGGGTCAGAATACATAAAACAAATTCTAATATCACCAATAACGTCGGTATTTGTCACAGGTATGTAACACAGACCAAATGGTAACTTCAATGAAAGTGTGATAGACAATACATACTTATACAATGTATATGTTCAGAGTAAGTAAAACCAAAGAATGTAGACAAATTTGATATCGATGGAAAAAATAAGGTTTAAAGATAATACTTGGACAGTCAGTGTATATATCGGACATAACTCATGTTGTATAAACACGAGGCTCGGACATGTATGTATGGAACATAGATGCATATCTAAGGTGTTACTATGTTGAAAGATAAAGCTTGGGCAGTACATCTGTATATGGCACATTTGTATGCTTGTAACCCGTAACAGTCTCCTCTGAACTTCACAGGATGGTCCTACAGTCGAGGACCATAATTATGTAGATAAATATGACTGACTTTTAGCAAGTCAGTCTCAAGTACCCCTAATCTTTTCACAACAATCGGTTTTTATGCAACTAGGAATGCTATTTTCATGTTTACCAACTTGTTCAAATTTTGGAATCATTCATGCTTGTACCGGTTTGTAAATCAAGAGTTTATGAAAATATGGGTATAATTCCGGATCTTCATCTACGATAACTTGCGTATCGCCTTTATAAGATAACATTCAGCAACAAGATTTTTCACTCTGCATTATTTGACCAGGGATCATATCAGCTCTTGTGGTGAGAGATTGTCATAGGACGGACAGAGATCAAAGTGTTATCACACTGTGACATAGCACCAAGGGGATAATCATCAGCTCAGGCTGAAACCCGTTATCTATACGTCAGAGAAATCGTGTCTACCATAAAACTCTATATTATTCACTAGACCCCATGTTTAATTACAAACAAAAACTACCATTTTGAATGAGATTAGGCTAAACCTCCTTTGTTCTGTGTCCAGATAGGACTCAATAAAATAACTACATCGACAGAGTCTAAAGCTAGACAATTTTGACCATATACGTACCGCAGATCATTGTATTCTATCATTGTCATTGATATGAAATAGCCGATAAATTAGGTTATCATTGTTATTGATTTTTCCCATTTAGATATCATTTGCTGAGTATATCTGTTATATATCAGTTTCATTCCTGTGTATGTAAAATTACCTTCAATTCCCTTGTCTATATGTTAATATTTTCAACTCTAGATGTCAGGGTATTCCTTCAAAATCAAGAGTTGACATTTTGGCAAAACTATTGGAGGAACATAGGACAGTCTGACATTCCAATGTAAGTGCTGAATGGTCACAGCATCTATCATACTGCCTATCTCGATGTGATTTATATACATATACTTGAGACCAAAAACGCATGCCTATTGTGTGCGAAATTATCGTCAACAATATGACATAATAGTGAGATCTATCTCTTTCTCGATTTCTCTATGTGTCTCTCAATATACACACATATGTAAACATAAATAAACACCCCCAAAAATAGTTGAATTCGGAGAGGTCGCACCATAATGTCGCTATATAGTTTGATAAACACCATTACCTATGACTACAACAATAGAATGGAATCTAGGCCATTGATTTCCTAAATACCGTAAAACCCGAATTGTGTATACATAACGTGACATGAAGTTTTTTTTCTAAAGAGCAGCTGAAAAGTGTGTCCAACAAAACTGTTATCAGTTGCATGAGTTTATACAGCACACTTATAATCCACAAATAATATCTAGGTAGGAGCCTACTGAATAGTGTATGTAATGATTATTCTGGGACCGTTTAGGCTGTTATCCTACATTGTGTATAATATAAAACCTGATTCCTAGCTCAGGTATAAACGGAGGTCATATAAGGTGAATCAGTCATAGAGAGATCAGCCCATTCAGATGACCACCAACCCATTATTACCACCACGGGGGACCGTTGCTCCTGTTTTTGTGGTATCGTTTACGATGACTTTAATGCCCCAGGCACACTGGCGTAAAAAACGGCGTTTTCCCGTGTGCGCACTTCTACGTGCTTCTACGCATTTTGAAATATACAAATGCGCGGCAATGCGCGGGAACACGCGGAGATGCGTAAAAGAAAGTGGGAATGCGCCGAAAAACGCCACAATACGTACAGAAGCGTAAAGAAGCGTTGATGAACGTTGATGAGCGTTGAGAAGCGTACTAAAACGTTAATGCCCCAGTCACACTGGCGTAAATTTCGGCGTTTCTTCTACGTATTTAAATTGTTGGGGAGTACGTATTATCTCCTATCCAATTTGTTAATTTTTGGAAAAGTTTGTCAGACAATTCCATTTCCAAGTTGTCTTTGAATTCTCGAGATGCCTTATCTGCAAAAGTGTTCAGAATTCCTGGAAGATGTGATATTACAATCCAGTTTCTAGTCTTTTCTGCCCAAGTCCAAATGTTTTTGGCTATTGTATCGCATGATATCGATCTGATACCACCCTGTTTTCTTACATAAGCAAGTGCTGTGGTGTTGTCTGTCAAAATGTGTATTATTTTGTCTGTTTCTCTTACAAAATTTTTAAGCGCTAGTTCTATTGCTTTTAATTCCAGAATATTAATGTGGTCAATCTCTTGTTGGTCCCATCTACCTCCTATCAAAATGTCATTACAGTAGGCACCCCAGCCTTCCAGGCTGGCGTCCGTTGATATTTTGATATCGTGCGTTAGCGATCTAATTTTTCTTTTCGAATTTTGGACGTGGGTTAACCACCACGTGATGTCATCCATGCCTTGTTGTGAAATGTACATGGTTTTATCAAAATTTCCCCGATTTATCTGAAGTGCCAAATTTTTGTCTCTCTCTAAGGATTTTACGTGTGCTAACCCATAGTCGACTGCGGGCGAGTAAGCAATCATAAGGCCTACTGGCATTGCACATTCTCGTATTGTTATGAGATCTTTCTGTATGAGTTCTGTCGCACATGTTTGGAATTTTTCAACCTTTGTTTCACTTAAGGTGACTGTTTGTGCTTGTGAGTTGATGATGAACCCTAGGAATTGTAGGTTTTTTGTTGGAGAACATACCGATTTATCTGGATGAACCACAAAACCTAAAGAGTCTAGCGTTTGCGCCAGCAGTTTGACTGTCTCTGCACATTTCTCCTTAGTGTTTGCAATTACGAAGGAATCATCGATATACCCGAAACAATTCCCTCCTCTTTTGCGTACATAGGCAAAAACGGGGTTCAAAAGTTTAGTAAAGATACGTGGAGCACATGCTAAACCGTTCGGTAATACCGTGAACTGATACAACTTATTCTTCCAAAGAAATCTTAGGTATTTTCTGTGAATTTTGTGGATGCTTACTGAGTAGTATGCATCCTTCAGGTCAATGGATGCCATGTAATCGTTCTGTTCTACCAGATCTATGGCGGTAGTGAGGGTTGACATTTTAAAATGTTGGTACTGAATATATTTATTTAGCTCGGTTAAATCTAGAATTACTCTGATATTGTCGTTAGGATTAGGTCTTGTGAATATGTTAGATATCCATTCGCCTTGTGAGTGGGAAGTGTTTTCTATTATTTCCTTATTCAACATCGAATTAATTTCGGTATCGACTTTTTCAATTTCTTCCTTTCTTAACCTATAAGGCTGTGGCGGTTTAAGTTGTATAGGTTCTGCGGTAAACTCTAGTTTCACACCTTTCACATGGTCAATTGTCCATTTATCAGTAGTTATTTTTCGCCAGTTATGTACGAAATGTTTTGTTTGACCAGCCCTGAAGTCTTCAGGTACATTGTTCAACGATGGTAACCGTGTATTCACATCATATTGTTTTTCACAATTATTGGAACATACCTTTACTTCTTTTTGTGATTTGGACTCTGTTGTTGCTGCTGGTGAGTCCTGTTGTTGTTGGAGTTGTTGTTGTTGTACCAAGTCTTTTGATTTTGGTACTGGTTGCCGTTTTGGTTCTGGTGGTAATTCCGCTGATACCCATTGCCCCGCTGGTTGTTGTAGCGGGACTGGTTGTTGTAGTGCTGACCGCGAAACCCCACTCCTTGGTTTCGGCGTCGGTTGTAGCTTTGGTTGTTCTGCTGAGGGTGTTTGGGCTTCTCCGGCTTTGAGGCGGGCTTCGCTAGCAGCTTCTTTGCCAGCTTCTCGCCTTTTTCCGCTTCTTTTACTGAAGTAGTAACATCCCCAAATAGACTCTTTGTGCTGAGTTGTGAGTTTATGGTGGTGTCCGCCAAGTCTCTCGCGAGCTTGTGTCTGAATGCCTCACGTCTTCTTTTTGTGATTAGGGAATTTGCGATGAAAAGAAGTTTTATCCCATCAATTGCCGATTCCGATGCGTCATTCAACTCCTTATCCTCATTTCCCCTCTTGAAAGCTAGTTCAATAAAGGGGATGATGGCGGTGTACGATGCCATCATCGCTTGGGTTGCGTGAACCAGGGTTAAATCCATTTTCTTTAGGTGCGAATCGATCTCTTTCGCATTCCTAAATCCTTCTTCCATGAGTGGTACCTCCATATTATGAACGTTTTCAGGTGGAGGGTACTTGTCTGTCAGTGCCTTAGCCTCTTTCGGGTCTATTTTTGCGTTAAAATAGGAGTCGATGAGGCCTGCTAGCGAGTCGTCTATCGCTGGTGAGCTCTTTGGTTTATCAATTTCCTCAAACCTGGAAAAACCCGCAGAAGCAATTGCCCTGGGCTTTGCTTTCCCAAAGAGTTATTTTCTGGCTACCTTTGTTTCTTTTGGATCTGTGGTCGCGTCGTCCCCAGCAGGTGGTATGGGTACGGGGTCTACCCGCGTCCCTTGCGCGGGGGCTGCGGGGGCTGCTTGGGTTTGTTGTGGTGGTACGGGGTTCGCCCGTGTACCCTGCACGGGTGCCGTATCATCTTTCTGCTTATCCGGTAATCCGGTATCCTCCTGGATACCCACATTATCCTCATGAAGATGGTCATCTTTTTGTTGAGTAGATGTTTGTGGTACCTTCATAGTCCAGTTTAAGTTTGGCTGGAGGATGGTGTTGGATATCAGGGATTGGATGAGTTGTAATCCTAATCCGCCCTGAAGCATCGCTTGAGCGAAGGGTAATGGTGGATTTAGTTGTTGACACCTTTGTGCCGGGGTCAAGCTAGCTCTCGAGCTGTGGTGACTCTCTGGTTGAGAGAGTTGAGAAGAGCTTTCACACATAGAGAGTGTCGAAACAATCTTTCGCACATTCTTAGTTTTCTTCTTCTTCCTGGGCCTGTAGTCCTCTAGCGAGGAATCGCTGTCCGAAATAGGGTGTCATTTGAAACCCTGTCGGAGCGACTCGATCGGCGCCATTGCTGTGCCTTTCGATGTAGATAGTATTGGATTAGACTTGTCCTTGGATTTCTCCTGGGATTCGTCAATGTTCTTAAGTAAGGCTGCCTGTGCTTGCAGGGCCGCCATAGCGAGGTATTAGTTTTTTTGTTTTTTTTTCAATTTTCCTTTATTGGCATTCAAGTAATCACATACAACATATTTCTTTTGTTACGTATCCATTTGTTCGCTTACCAATAAAGGGTGGCAACCTGTCAGCATTGGGTATTCCGATTGCTGGTTTTCTTCAGGTGCCAGTCTCTCCAGGTAATTGAGATCTAATATACGCTAACTTAACTAGTGGGTGCCGAAGACCAGCTTCAAACGTTCCCAAGCAGCGAGGCTGCAAAGAGAAAAACAAACCAAGTAAGGTTAGAATTCTCCAAAATCATAAAACTTTACCCAAGAGCATGCTGAGGGTATAATAACAATAATAACAATGAAAAAGCGGTAAATTTGTAATAAAGAACGGGTAATTACCCTTACCTTGCTCAAATGTACGTGTGACCTCTCTCGGTGTTCGCGCTGTACTGACTAATCACATAGTTCATCTTCCCTGTATTCTGGGGCGACAGAAAGTAGTCCGTAGTGAGTAGGAATCCTAATAGTTATGTAATCAATGGTAACCAAGGTAGAGAACAATTCGTGAGCAGAGAGAAAGAGTGGGCAGAGTGAACAGTGTAATGGTAGAGGAAGGTAAAAAAAGATATGAACAAGGAGGAAGCCTCGGAGTAATATATAGGCCTGTACAATTCATAACACTGGCGGAGATACAGCGAATATTGAATGAGGAAGATTTATTAGTTCCTTAGCTAAATACAAATGGCACCTTAGTTAAAACTTCATTGACATCTCGTGGTGTGGATCACTATTTGCTGAAGGTAGAAGAACAAGGTGTGGGGGGTCGTAGTGCCACCACACATAGTTAATTTCAACCAAATAGCCTGAAGTTCTAAGAGCCGAGGGCGATCTGCCATGGTGTGAAGGCTCACGTAAAAGCAATCGTTAAACCCATTTTGCGACACGATGCACCTATGCTATTACGACACTAGGCCTACTCACTAATTCTATGCAGCAACGTTAAGGCCCTCGCGTCGTTATTGTACGATCCACAAGCAAGGAGCAAGGGCCCCCTGGGCCCCAGATTCAATTTCTTCTCCTAATCATTGTTACCCCCGTAATTACTGTGGGTAAAATATCAATATTATGGTGACAGGCTGTTTAGTTTATTGATAGGATTGCCAGTAGTTCGGCTAAATGAAAGCCAACCAGAGCATTCCATCGAAAGTCATATGTGGCGCAGTCTGCTCACATTATGGTTCAGTGCGCTTGCGACTATGTCGGGTATTGTTTGGCTTGTTGCTATGGTGACAGGGGCCTCGCGGGTGATTAAGCATGTTATCTGATATGACTGGATTACTCGACAGTCTCGCTTGTATGTGTGACCCCCCTCCTACACACCTCCCACCTGGCGGTAGGTAACTAACGACAGGATGCCGACACGTCATCGAATCCACAAGTTTCATGATGTGTGATGAAAACTGCAGTTCCATCAGGTTTTCAAAGCACTTGTAGTTTACCTTAAATGGAGAAAATTTGTATTGCAGAACAGTACACAACGTCAATCTAAGTAATAAAATCTTCAAGTCACATAAAATGAAAGTACATGCATGTCGAACATGATAATATCTTAATGCGTAAATAGAAAATAAAAATCCATTTCATATGTACATGTATATAGTTCTAGTAAAATAAAGTATTTTTTTAATATTTCTAAAATGTACCTAATCTATCGTGATCAGAGATAGGTCTAATGGGAATAAGGTACTCTGAAAAGACCTAATCTCCATTTTGAAAGAAGTGAGGTAGTGAGTGACAATTCACTAGAATTGGTCAGATTTAGTTTATCACCGTACTAATCCAAAAGTAACATATTCCTGTATACCACGGTAGCTACAATGGAAGGCACAGTGGTTTCTATATTGCAAACAAGTTAAATGAATTTATTGTGAAGGAGTTTATTCTGTCATAAACCTTATCAATCAATTTGACCTCTTGGCCTTATCTTCACGTTACGGACACATACAGCTGGAGAATATAGCTCTGTGTACTACTATAATTACATATATTCCTAGCTTCCCACACTGAATCTATTCACAACCTCGAGTCGTTGATTACCTCCCAAACCTTATTATAGTTTACCAACGCTCAACCAGGCATGTTGGCAATCAAAGCCTAATGCATGTATAGTATTCAGACATTCCTGGTGAACACATACGTGAACGTGAGCAGGCGTCTTGTTTATACAACAGCTCTGTTTACTTCATTCTGGGGAATTCTCTTTGAAATAGTTTGTCTGTGCAAAATGATCACTTGAACTAAAAACGGTGTATATAAAAATGTTACGTGTACTTATACAATATATGTCTGCATGGTATCAGCATGGTGTTCTCAGTCAGTGAAACCATAATAGTAGAGCTTTTTTCATAGTTAAAGGGAACTAACGATGTAATGATGATTTCATATACCTTCATTTTCGATAAAGACAAGAACAGGAAATCCGCATTTTCTGTAGTTACTACATGGTCATTTGACAGTTTGCTGTACTTTTTGGCTGATGGAAATACGAGTCCAATCATGCAGCTCTCCTATATGCTCCCTTTGTATATTCATGCACCTATTGCTGGCCCAGACATATATCGAATGAGTTCATACCGGGGATTCCCCGACATAGGACCATTATATATATCGAAGCAATAGTGTAGTATAGTGCAAGCCTTTCAGAGCCCCGTGGTCGCAATATCAACATTATTTGGGTTTGTGACAAGGCCGGAAAGAACTACGTTTTAACAGGTTATTGATCATCTACTGTGCCTGAATTAGAGATCGGTATTGAAGTAAAGAGATTTTCATCAGTTCGAATATATTAAAAAAATCACAAAGGTTACAAAAAGGTTACAAAAAGGTTACAAAAAGGCACAATAAACGGACAACCAAAGCTTTGATTTCAAAGGGGATACCAAGCCATCGATTTGAGTACGTTTACTTTGAAATATATAGGCCTAGACACAGAAAGTAGATACCACAGAGGACATATTAAAGATTAGGCCCTAATCTTAATATAAGTGTTGTGTATTTTATATCAAAAGATATTGTCAAAATGGTTAAAGACTATTGACCGAAAGGGTTCCGTACATACATAGGGGCCTAATTTTTTATTGTCCGCAGAAAGGCTAGTATACATATACTTTCTATCTAACTTATTTCACTCTCCTTAAACCTCAAAAGGACGATATACTTCTCCCAATGAGAGTAAGAAATCATGGTCATGTGATATTGCCTACTGATATCTGAGGGATCTGAAGTTACCGAAGGCCTGCTATTACTTTGGCAAATTACAAACATCATTATTTCATTGTGTCAAATCTCCCATTGCACAAAGTGACCACCAATGAGTACGTTATAGCAAAGAATAAATTCTAGATCTGTCTCATAAGATAAGATAAGCTTAAATCCCGTCGGAATTCAAGGAACACGTTTTGACATAGGATGGAGAGAGGGTTTTAGAGGGGAAGTATAGAGTTTTAAGCCTATTTCTTTCTGAATTTATATTATTGCTGTACATAATGACATAAAGGTACGTATACCATGACTTCCCTTCTCTTCCGAATTGGGGTATCAAACATTATAGAATAAACAAATTGTGTAATAAGCTTGTCACATACAACAGTGCCGCACCTCTTCTTTTAATACAAATGTCTGATGAAATACTCCCGTTCTGTTTTTTTGTGCAGATCCTAACGCTCAATTCGGGAAGAACACTGTCACACCACACCCGAACGTCAGAAATGGTGACGTCAGAAAAGGAAGCAGCGACACTTCACGACAGAATGGACACATGTTTATCGGTGATAATAGTTTCGCTACCATCACTACCACATTGACTGCTAACGGTGAAGCAGTGAATGGTGAACCTAATGAAAAGGCCAGTGACACTGCCAGTGAAAATACGAGTACATTCTCAGTAACTAAAAGGGATGAGCCCAGTCGGACTTTACGTGGTGACCTGTCACAGCGACAAGAGGCCAGGATGAGTCGTGAAATGAAGCTGAAGGATATGCATAAAATACGGGAAGAGAAAGCTATGGTGAGTCTTATTATTGTAGTCGACTGCATTTCTGTGCTTATCTATAGGATACATGTATAGTATTGAATTATACTATACATATCTGATAAGGGATATCTCTCACTATAAAACACCTATGACGATATCTCCTATTCTGACCAACCTTAAGTTAAGTATCCACTCCTAATCTGTTCGTTCACTCCATTTAGAGGTGAACAGCTGCCCTATGGAAACAGACCTGGTTTTGCCAAGTTCGCCAAACGTACCTTAATTTTGGACAGTTGAGGCATATTGTGGCATTTTAAGTTGAAGAACTAATAAATATCAGTAATTCCAATGTCTGCAAGTGTTGTTATCCAATATAAAGGTAAATTGCCACTGATTTTACTCCCATGTGAGGCCACACAATTTTTCAGCCATTTTGTTTGAAATGAGGCTCCTTCCAATCACTGCTGGTAATTGGTGATTTATATTTATTCATATTATGTCTGTTAGACAACCGGACTTCCTTTATAGAGCTGATAACTGGTGTGTTATAGTGTGCAGTTAGAGGACCAGTAACAAAGAAACTGAGAAGAAAGGAAACCTCCACTGAAAAACTACCTCTAAATACACAGTTATAAAGTAAGAGACAGCTGTCTTGAATTTTGGCGAAGACAAAGGGGTATATATTTATCGATTCAATTTTCTTTTCATACTTGTCAGACTGCGTCCAGTATGGAATGACAAGACAAGGTTGTGGTGTGTGGAGTCAGTGCCCGGCCCTGTTTGAGAACAGGGTCGGGCACACTGGCTAGACCAACCTATGTTGCATAAGTGGTAACTATTATACTACTGATTAGGTGCAGAACACAATTCCTACATACCTTCAAATTACGAGAAAAAAAATGGAGATTTCTTTACCTACTATAGTCCAAGAAGCCATGGCCACCCTTATCGAGTGTCCCGCCGGTACCCTGCCGGATACCTAGTAACTGTTAGTGTTGCTATGCATGTTGCTGTGTTACAACATCGCGGCAACGTCTTTTTTTTGTGTTTTTTTTTGTTTATTGCACAAAATAAAGTACATCAATGGCCTCTGCCATTAATGTACTTTAATGTAACATAGCTGCATCAATGTTGTATGTTTACATTTTGCAGGCTTTGTAATCTTGGTGATTGCGCCCTTGATGACTATTCGTAGTATTCAAACCCTTTTGAATTATTGTCCAACATGAAATAGGGGACCTACCTCTATACTTAGTTGTTATACACTCTTTGTTACTATGGGGAGTTTTTAAAACATCTTAAAATGCCATTTCAAGCTTTTGGTGACATGTCAACCTTGGGTAGTAGGCTAAACGTCAACCTTGGGTAGTAAACGTCATCCTAGGACAGTATATGCAAGTTTCTACACCCCCAGCTGCGGAATATAACTATAGAGTGTTGTTCATAGGTATATATAGGTATAAGGTAGCCGACAAAAACGCCAGATCGCTGTCTGGAAGGGCATAGAACATGCAATGAGGCATCACTGAACGACTTCAGTCGGTATGGACCAGTCACCCGGATTTGGGAACAGCAGTATTCAATACAACACCGGCGGAATGGTGCAACACCTTAACATGTATAGGAAAACAACATTCATTGGTATACATGTTTAATATATACCCATGCAGTATATTTGATAATTACGTATTGCTGCTCCTTATACAGTATAAATTGTATACTGAACCCTGGGCAGTACACTGTTATACTGCACACGTTGAATATCAGCAGTGTTTTGGCTTTCACGCTGACATGTCTTCTATGCCAATGTATGGTAAGATATGATCAATTTCGTGTATATAATAAATATAGAACTACCCACCATGCTTGTACATGCTACAAAACTCGATGGTAATTAATATTATTTACGGAACGAGGCCCTAGAGCCGCTGGGAGGTTTGGGCCGGCTATTGTCGCCGAACGCCAATAGGCGATCATAAGGCGCCCGGCCGGGCCCTGCGCTGCGTTGGTGGAATAGCCGCATTAGATTGCACTACATCTTGAAGGATCTGCTTGTCTCATTGCTCCAATGTCTAGAGCCAATGGTATTATAACTCATGTGGGACTCTTCCATCAAAGCCATCCAGGCATCTCATGATTCATTCCAACCTAGGAAATCAACAAATCGCCCTGAACCAGCTTAGATCATACAGTCTGATGGAATACACACTTTAAGGAGATTTCCTTATAGGTCGATCCTCTCTGATTGGTCAATTTGGTATATTCCTTTTTTCATATACCATGATGTTTTTGACATGCGTATTGTTTTTTGTGGGTTTTTTTTTTCAAAATAAGGGTTTAGTCGTAATTCCTTAGATCAAGAGAAGGCTAGGATATCAGTTTGAGAGAGAGAGAGAGAGAGACAGACAGAGAGAGAGACAGAGACAGAGACAGAGAGAGAGAGAGAGAGTGGAGAGGTAGAGGAGATTTAGAATGATGGTGTTTTACATATTAATTATGATGAGGTCTACTTGAACAAATTCGACGCTAAACTACTCAAACAAACAAATGATTATGATGTAACCCAATGTAATAAACATTCAGGTGACTCTAGTGGAACCATAGCGTCCACATACTTCAAATATAAAGAATACCCACTTCCAGTGATGAAAATGGGGGCTCAACCATCAAAGTTAAGGATAGGCTTAGCCTGATGGAGATTATACCCTGGTTAGAAGCTTTATGTGTTTACTGTTAGGCTTGCATACACTGAGACGTAATGCCTACCTGATCTCTCACACATCACCTTACGAAGCTGTACATGGTAACTAAAACCTGATAGATGCCCGGCCCACTAAAGCACTGTCGGTGCACCTACAGGTTATCGATTTATCAATGCATTCTAGAAATAACCGAATATTTTCTCGTTGTAATTTGAGGTAAAGACATAACCATTTAGGACAATGTACTGGTCGGTGAATGCAGTAACGCCGCTCTGCTGTAACCAAATATATCCTACAACTGAACCATAAGAATTCGAGAGGAAATAGATGTATCAATTGTATCAGAGGGATAGGTTTACATATGGGTGATAGATATCTCAGGTACAATATTGTTTATGCTGTAAAACCGATTTATTTTAACTCTTTATGGTTGTAATATTTATACATGAATATTAATTACTGACTACAGTATTGAGTGTCTAATATTGATTGTCGTATGAAGCCACATGTTTAAGAAAGGTTCCTCTTTATATCAAACATATATATGGATCGCCATATTTCCTGTTCGTCATGACTACACAGATCAGAATATGGATATCTAGTGACAAGATGTTATTCTGTCCATATTCACGTCCGTCGGTATACGTTCTGCTTGTGTCTAATTGTCGATGATACTACCTAAAAGAGTTTCTGTTCATAATCCATATCTAAACTCGGCCAACTTTTCATGTAATATTCAATGGACTCATTGATCCGGGAGACATTACCAAACCATCAACTGGTATGATATATACATGATAATACCTCAGCATGACAGCATATTCCATCCCCGTTGTGAGTATTGGAGAAGTATGGCGACAGGTTATACATATGATCATACCGCAGATTGTAACATTAATTCATTTATCAAAAACTTGCATAATTGTTCATGCAGGATGGATAATTATTCCTATATAACTTTGCCTAAGACCTCTTGTTTACACAGGATTAAGTCAAACTTAACACTCCCCTGTGAGACTTGGTTGTTTATGATTTAAAAAGCCATCCATTTTGAAACAACGCCTAAGTACGATTTGCAACTAAGAGTAGCACCCAGATTGTGGAGCCCCCACACCTCGGAGTATTTTGGCCTGAAGCGAAATCCCTCATTTCATGCTTATTTATATCTATTGTGCACTGTCCTAACATGGACCACGTATATCCCAAATAGACGGCAATATATTTAACTGTGCTGTATTGTATCTCTACATAGGGATAATTATGTGTAGAGAACATACAGTATAGTATTTTGTAGTTTGACAAACAAAAGCATATCAGTATAAGTAAATAACTATAAATTTAAACATCTTGCCAACGCCTATAAATAATGAACATTTACATCGGGGAATTAATATCAAATAATAGACCATTCATATAGATATTGATTGAGAAATTCATATGCATGGAATGCAGCCACAGATTTAGTAATAAATACATTTCGAAGTGATAAGAAAATAACTTATTTTGCAGAGTTATTTCCAGTGCAAACTAAACATTGCCCATAATATATATTCCCATTATTAATGACAATAGTGTCCACAATATCCGATATACAAGGTTCATAGCCCACAGAGCCGGTTATCTCAATGACTTCCTAAGCCGCCTTGATCATTCTAATGCGGATTATCGGGATTATTGGGAGTGCTTAACATTTTCTGCAGAATATATAGAAAGAGAAGGTGGATGTTGTTTTGTAGCTGAAATCTGTGTGTGTTGGGGGATACTGACCTTAGTTAAATCGGTGGGGATTAGGGAATGTCAAACATTTGAAAGAATATTACGTAAATACTAAATCATTTAATAGCCTCCTTCTGCCGTAAATAATTGGTGAGTCACGTTATCGACATAAACTTAGTGTCTGTGTAGTTGCCTAACATTGTAAGAAAATCCGTGAATTACTTCTTTTTTTTTGTATATTGCAATATGAATAAAGGGAAGTCTACTGTAAAAAAAGATCAATACTTGAATTCATTGATATGAAATTTACAGAAGAAACATTTCTTGAAATATAAAAGGCAAAAACAGGCCTGATCAATTGAATAGGGAATGTAATAAACTGTAAACCTAGCAGACATAGCAAGAGCACAGATCAATAATCACATGTACATTATTGGAAGTTGTAGTTCTATCTCTTGAAGAAAGGTCTTCGTGGCCACGGAGAATATTTGGATGATCCAAGGCGAAAACATGATATGCTCATTGCGGGTGTCACCTCGTAGTTGGTTAAGTTTTAATACATGTAGCTTCTTGGGACCAAAAAAGCAGTTCCGGAAAATATAAAGTAGTGCCCCAAGTTTCAGTTTCCTGTCACAAACGTATTCGTCTACCGAAGTTCGCAAACTATTGAACGAGAAGCACTTGCTTATTTTATATGCATTATTCATGTATTATTAAACCAGAACCAGTATGTCTAGTCATCCAAAACGTGTTAAGGTGTTTGGCAGTCACTTGGCATACAGGTAGGAGCCAGTACAGACATGTGAGGGGAGGGAGGTGATCTAGATTTCGACCTGTCCAAAACAGGCCTACCTTTACTATGCCGTCAAAATAAAATCTAAGCAAATATAATTATCAAATTCATAAACCGAAAAAAATATAGCTAATTTATCTTCAAAAGATCAATTTCATACGATAGTTACATATTAGGAGGTCTGTGTTTTTACTTCTTCTATGATGAACTTTGATCACATTGATAAAGTTGACAACAGGAGTTACAAATTATCCAGTCGGAACATATGCACAAATGTATATTGCGTGAATGATTACAGCATCTTAGATAGAAATCAACTACATTTTTAGATTAAAACGTTCTCAGTGAACTGATTTACCACTACATTTGAGCATATTGCTAACATTAATCATGGAACATACCATACACATACATGTTGACAGATTTTTCTCAAATGTATTTGTCTTTGCAGAGAATCTCAGAACTTGTAATGGAGGAGAAGGAACGGCTATCCCTTTCCACTATGTCGCGTTCTCGAGCCACATCAAGAACTGGCTCCCCGAGACTCCACAGGGGTGAGTCATCATTTGTTTGTCGTTCTCAGAATAAAAAAAACATTTCACGGGCACACGAATTGGATCTCTGCCTGACAGAATATGTCATAATGACATAATTAAGACAAGCCTCGGTAAATTTTAAAAGATATCGATAGCGAAACGAGTTCGTAGAGCATTACTAATTATGAGGGCCTTCTCCCCAGACTGTTGTACAGAAGGAGCTGAAACTTCAAGGTCAATTGGTGCAAGGGTCCATGGCCGACATATTGTAACTTGTATGGTAACTCTGGTTTTCCTTTTGCAGTAAATCTTAAGGTATTGTGCTTAAAGTCGAATGCAGTAGTCAACGCCCAGTCAACATATTATTTCTACAATTGCCTTGCTAGAATCCATAAATATCAACTACCAGTGGGTCAATGGGGTATTTTGGTCTCTAGTGATTGGTCAAGGTCAGCTGGGCACTTATGTAAGACACGAGGCACTGGCCTCCTGCACCTTTCCAAAAGTCAAAGAATTGGCACTGAGATAGTGAAGGGATAGTTTTTTCAGCACATTAAAAGGCTATATGACCTATCCCTAACCTAGGCTGTGTAAGGCGCATGTGGCCCAAGCCCCATTACCCCTACCCTGGATTGAAAACTGTGGGAAGCAGTGTTGGGAACATAAAATTTTATTGATGATAATAAAATATTTATGTCGACCTTATTGGACGACATATGAATAAGGTAGTTATTGATATGTAGTATAATAAGAATACAATATATAATTGACAGTTGGAGTTTAATGTCAATTATGAAACATAAAAGGTTATGTAAATACAATGAATGGAGTACATATGGTTATATATTGTATTGATAATAATAAAAATAACCCTACGAAAATTGAGAGAAGGTAGTGGGCGGGTGGGAGAAAAATAAAGGTACGTGTGGAGTGAGTGAAGTGTGGAGTAGAAGTGAGACCGGGTCGAGGGCCGAGGGGACGCACGTGACTGCGCAGTACGTGTGAAAGCCGCGAGGGGGCAGGAGGGGATAAATGGAATTTTGTACGATATGATAACGTTAGTATTCCACTTTTTATATCATTCATAAATTGCCGTTTATCCAAAGTATAGATACGATAATAATATCCGTAGGTTTTATCTAAGTGGTATCACGTCGGTATACATGCATATATACAAATTAGAGGTGCCTGGAACGATGATCATCAATGATCAACCCTTTAACCCATTCACGCCGGGTGATGCCTTGAGGCATCAACCGGGGCTGGCCGGGTGATGCCCTGAGGCATCATTTACAGAATATTGGGGACCCGGCGCGATAGGGTTAAAAGCGGATCCCATATAAGCAGTTTACGTGTTTGCAATATATTCAATAAATCGAAAACTCACGAATGTCACGGCTGTACTTATATTATTCTTGGGGGCTTACGTTAGGGGTGAGATATTCTATAGAGTGAATATAACTAATAACTCGATGTATGTAGACAGGAAGTGCGGTACACCTCAGTCACATGGGTTCAAACATGCACCGCTGTGCGTAAATATTATCATGAAACATCACAAAATTTCATATGATTGTTTATATGGCATGAGTTGTCTTCGCGGCATGATATCACGAGGCGGAGCTGGGTGATATCTGTAGCGGAAGACAACGAATGGCATTTAAACAATCATATGAAATTGAGTGATGTTTAGATTTTATCCTACCCTGTTACATGGATATGTGTTTTCACGGGGCCTAGCGTCGAACCTCTTCCCCACCACGTAGCGACCACGGAATCCCTGTTACATGATTTTAACTCCATATGTCACCAGTGGCATATAAATATTTCATGGCATAACCGTGGCATACAGGCCCACCATGTTAAGTCTATGGAGATTTATATGAGGGGTAGGATAAAATACGGATACCGCATAAAATTATATCATTAGAACTTATATCCTTATGCAACATGTATGACATGAAATTGCACACAGCAAACGTTCCTGTGAATCAATACATAGGTTACTGAGATTTCAAACCCTGGGATGATGTTTATGGATACTAGAGTTTTCAGTTAAGCCCTGCACCACCAACACCATAGCCGCTATATTTATTTAATTGATGAATTCCTAATCTGTTCTTGAAACATTATGCAACAATAAGGCTCTGACATGCCCGTAACAAAATATTTGCTATAGTCGTGGTGTGCAAAACAAATTGTCAACAGGTGGACGACTCCAGCAGTTTCTTAGTGATTCTACAGCAGGAAGAACCTCCAACAGAATACCAAACCAAAATAGGTTTCACTTAGATCTGAGCGTATATAAACGAGTGCCACACAAAGTGGTATACACTGTAAGGTTCTTCTCTTGTATCAGTTTAGATTATTGACAGTTTCAGATCCCTCGACACACCACTTTTGAGACAACTAAATGCAGGAATATGGTGTGACCATACCCTAACGTGGTTCCTATAAGTAACGGCTTCAAAGGATTAGACTATATTGATTCGGGTTTTCCCATACCATTAGACATTACCTTTCATGAGGACATGAATCTGATTCATAAATGGTATAGCTTTTAACCATTTCAACAGGATTCTGTGCCACAATAGCTTCTGCACTGCTCTAAGAAGAATGGAACAGCTAACATAACACGTATTTAATCTAAGAGTTGTTTTAAAAAAAACCAACCTTCAACTATAAGCCTTCAGAGCGTATTTTGTCATAAGAGGCAAGACATTAGGATGTGTGGAGGATCACCCGATTCACTGACAACCCTTTTCAATTTTGCTCTTTGAGATGTAAAATCAACTGAAGCAATAGGAATTCTGTACAGTAGGAATGCAAATATGTATCCTTACACCGGGAAGCTGACCATATCCCTACATTGCCAAAGGGAAAAGATCTTTTTGAATTCTTTTTACTAACTTGATTGATTGTGAGAATTATAAACCAACATGAATTAGTTGAGGAATTTAGTCAAGGAATTTCACAAATTTTAAAAGCCGGTAAAAATGATTTATCATTCCTTGATGTTCCTGTAAAAACACTACCAGTGGCCATTTTTGACACAATAACGTCATTAATTGTTGCTGTGCCTATTCATCAATAAATTTCCAACCTATGGATGGAAAGACTAGTGACACCTTCCTGTAAAGTGTGATATGTACTTATCATCATATTTTATCGACAATAACTATTTTAATAAACTTTATAACGACAACTGTTTCAAATTTAATTTATCCACTCTTAGGCAGAAGCGATAATGTGAAAAAAGATGAAACGTCAAGGAGATGTTCAGGTATCGTCCTCATGTCGGTGTGGTTTTATTGCTCGCAACCATATTTGGCTTTTTTGTGTGGAATTGACATTGCGTGCATACCAATGAAAACATTACATGATGTGACCTGGCACTGCAGGTACTGCTATTTGCACGTGGAATGGCACTGCGACCTCTTCACCTGTAACACAATATGGCTTTTGTGGCATCCCTTTATTACTGTGATGTTATTGTGGTGGACTCTATTGCTTCGTTCAATCTTAGGATTCCTGTATTATTCAATTACATCTACTATAAATATGAGTTTCTAAAGATATGAATGTGTTACGAAACGCCTGCCTCTGGCAGGGCTTTACGGGGGACGTTGCGCTCATAAAGCCCGGCCACCCGCCTGGCCTCTTCTGTCGTTATCACTATATTTTGGTGGAACACCTCCAAAATGGGCTATCGGGTATCGGGCTGGCGGCCGGCGACCACTAACAGGTCAGCCGATACTGCCCGGCGACGGGGTTTTGGAGGCATGGGGAGAGGCCGGCAGCCGTGAGGGGCCTATGAGCTGTCATGAGCTGTTCCACCAAGCAGATTATCGCCACCGGCGGGAGGTTTGGGCCGGCTATTGCCGCCGAACGCCAATAGGCGACCACAAGGCGCCCGGCCGGGCTTTGCGATGCGTTGGTGGAATAGCCGCATTAGTTGTGCAATACAAATATTAAGGAACGAGAGTAGTGGTTTGCAACTATATCAGCAGAAATTCTACTCGACAGCTGCATTTTCCTATTGATAATAACAGCTCCGGTTTAAGAAACCTATTATCGTTTATGAAAAATCTCCCTAATACGCGGCTTCGCAAGACCAAGAAACTATAACAGGCCTTTCGATATTGCCTAGACTTTCTTAAGTCTTTGATTATGAATATTTAATAGATAATTAAACTAAAAGCATTATTATATGTACCCTTCCTCTACCAGGCCCAGGGGTCCATGTATCTTGGTGAAGGGGGTAGGGATAGGTGGAGGGGTAACCATAGGATCCAGGAATTGAAGCCAGTCTAGATATTGCCCTAAGCTGTATGAGAAAATAATCCCTTCATTATAGTTTCTGGAGTGGAGGCCCCATCCTTTGTTATACGGTCACAGTGAGGTAACTTTAGCACTTGTGCCAGACTTTATTACGTCAATAATCCCCAGACAGCCAAACCATGGCTGACGTCACACCAGGTATACAAGAGGCATTTGGGATTACTGTTAAGATGGAATTAAATGCTAACTTATCGGTCGGTGGTATGATTATTGTTGAAGACTACGTACATGCACATGTATTTCATAAGAATGAGAAATAATATTTCATTTCCTGTTTACGAAGAAACTATAAACGGAGTCATCGCTCTTCTAAAAAAACTATAATGATATAGCACCCTTCCTGTTAGTAAGAATTCTCAAAGTTGTATAACTTAAAGTTAATACACGGACTCCAAGTCCGTGGTTAATAGTTTCATAAAAGAAAGAGGGTTAGTACCAATGACCTTCCGGGAATCTGTACAAATATATTTGCGTTACATAATTAACTTTGGGTTGTCGCTGTTGTAACACTGTTTGATACACGAGAATTAGATAGTAGTCAATGGTCAGTAGACTGCCTTGGCTAAGAAAGATACACAGAGCTACAAACAATGACTTTAGGGCTATTTATCAGCTACAATGCTGCTCAAGTAGTATACATTTATAATTCACCAATGATGTCATTCTATCAAGGAAGTCCTATGATAATAGGCTAGAAGTTATGTACTACTGAGTATCATGTAAGATTAGTTTTTTACTTTTGAAAATGAAACATTTTACCATTTTGACTGAGTCCTGATATCAATGCTACATATTAACATATGGGTCGGATTTTTGAAACCTGCTAAATTCCGCTTTGAACCTGGGATAAAACACGCAAAAAAAAAATTCCGAATAATACTTCTTTTTATATGTTATGTTACTCACCTACTAAATACGTTCCAGAAAAACATTATTCCAACAAAATCAGATCAATGGTTTAGATTTGAGAGCCTTTTGAAGTTGTGTATAATACTGCATGTTGTCCAACCCCCTAAATATCTGAAATTTCAAGAAATGTTATAAATGCTTATAACTTAAGAAAGACTAATATCATACGGTGACACACATTATATTTTATCTAAAATACCTTTTTCATATATTAGATTTAAAAGAAAAGCTCTAAACCATTTTTGGGGTGTTGGGCAACACAGGGGTGTCGGACAACACGAGGGGTGTCGGACAACACGTTAATAGAATTACTCAGAACAATGAGAAAAATAATATTTGAGGCTATAATACTTTATATTTTTAATCAAATGATAATAAGCTATATTTCACAAAGCAAACCACTCAATTACTGATAAAAAACAACCCCAAAATCATAACTTGTAAAACAGCGTGTTGTCCGACACCCCGGGGTGTCGGACAACACATGTTCAGTTTTTGAACAATAAAAAGTATATTTTTTTATTTAGAAAAAAAACAACCTGGGTATTCAGGAGCGGTAGGGGTACTTAACATAACCAAGGATATTTGTTATTCTATTATGATTATTTTTTCTTTTACACATCCTTTAGAGGTGTGTTGTCCAACAACCCATTTTTTTGGAAAAATATCATCATGGGATCATAATGTTCTGATATCAGAATGGATAATCCGATTGTGTTGAAACTTTCAGGTATCACAGCCAGGATTCTGGTCAACATTGTACAATAAAGAAAAATTTATTTCTCACTATATATCTCATTAGTATTTTCCCCTGAAAGTCGGGGTCTTGAACAACATACTCTATGGGTCTCTATGTTGGAAAATTTGAAGGTCCTGGATAGTTTTTACCATTTTAATATTTTTTCAATCTTTTACCAATTTTCAAAATTATATTGTCTACACTTCTCATGACATATGCTTTTAAAATGTTAATAAATACAATTTGCTCGAAATTGTGTCTCCCAGATTTTGAACAAAGCAAATCAATAGAAAATCTTAGTTTTTGTTGATTTTCGGAAGGAAAAATCCCTCAGAGCTCTACAAAACCCTATGTTGGAAAGAAAGACTATCAAATGATACACCAAATAATTTCATTTTTACATTCATGAGATACGTTTATACAACATGAACCTTGCAAAAGCTTATTTTGGCAATTTAGCAGGTTTTAAAAATCCCACCCATATATGTGATAATACATTTATGCACTTAAGTGGAATAGCGTTATTCTTGATTAACTGCATCTTTCATGTATTGTAGAAATTAGCGTAATGTGAAAGTGTTTGTGGCTGGTAAACCTTACGCCATAGAAATCTATTATATCTGTATTTCATACTCAGTTTCCTTTATCAGAAAAGGGAAATGTTTCATCCTATGCTAAATAGTGGGTTGGTAATTTCCTCACAGAAACATACACAGACAAATATGTTTCCTACCATGGTATGTTTCCCTGCTTTGTCTGTTTATGTTGGTGACAGATCTGTGGACTTTTGGAAAGTTAGCAATGTCGACTCCTTTTGGGACGTCCTTACGTAAGATATAACCCCTCTGGCAAATAGCTAACAAAACATTTGAAGTAAACTCCATTCTGTTTGATTTTCCAGGCGACTCTATGAGACCCTGCACTTCTACTCAAATAGAACCCAGTTTCTCGTCTCCTCCGCCCAAGTCCGGATCAGAGGAGTCCTTACGGAGCAAACCAGACGAGCCTCTCCGGCAGTCAGCCCTCAAATCAGCCAATGGCAGAAGACGTAAGGGAGAATCAAAGGTGCGCATCATCACTGACGATATGAACCAGTCACAGCGGGCGTCTGCGACCTCCAATGCAACTGCAAATGCTACTGAAAATCAACGAAAGGGTGCAGCATCTAATTCGAATGTAGATCACATCAATAACAACAACATAAATGAAAATAATTCTTCAGGCAATCTCTTATAGTGTGTAACGTACACTAATTGATATAACCAAGTGCATCTGTGATATATTTTAAGACACATTGAAAGGCTTATTATTACAGCATAGAAAAGCTCTATGCACAGTCCCACAAACCTTTTTATATTGAAGAAAAACACTACAGTTCTGCGTGATGCAGTTCTTCCACTGTGGCATGGTCAGTTACAACAGTGTGAGCGTGTTAGATATGACACTACAAAATACTATACAGGTGAGTATTTACAGGTGATGGATGGTGTTTGGTGCCTTTTAACACAACTGGCGTAATTCCAATAAGACTTGGACAGACAGGATTTGACTACTACCTTAAAAGCTTTGGTTTCAGAAATTGTTTGGATGTCGCTGGGCAGTTGATAGTTCTAATTCTATAATACGAGCAGCAGGGGGTAATACGGTGGTACGGCGAGCGTTGATAGGCACTACTTTCATAGAGGGATTATGAAATTAATTTTTGTAGAACTTCTTGGGAGCTAAAGTTGTGATCTGGGGTATGTATACGTAGATATACATTCGTTAGCACATATATAATAAGAAGGGATTCCAATAAGTTCCACTCTATGTTTTAAATCTACCGCAAAAAAGGTAAGCTTATAACAATGTGAAAATATATAGTCTGCCCCTAACTCCCTTCGCCCCATGCTCCCGCCTTTCCTATAATATGGTTTGGTGTTCAACTGTTCATATTGCCGTTCCTTACATCTGACAATTTGGAAATGTATATTGATTTCATTCCATGATCTAGTCTGTAATAACGCCGTAGGTCCCCCCCTTCCTCCACAGCGTTCGGCTCCTGGACGTTGTTAGTAACATCCCCGCTGGATTGTGCCCGGAAATGTCCTATAGAAATCGTACATATAAATCCACATGCATCTAACCTCACCTGTAGCCAATATCCACAATTGTGATATATGGTTATATAACTCAACCCGAGTGTTTCTGTTTATGTTGTCAACATGGATATGATATATATTCACTGACGTTGTTTTTATTTGAATAGAAAATAGATGAGATAAACGTTCACAGAAATGAAATACAAACACTAAAATGGGTGTTCCACCAGCCAGAAGGCTTTTTCGGTAATGTGAGGCAAGACTTTTTATCAACTCAAACCGGAAGTTTCTCCCTTGATCATACATATGCTTTCGGGTTTTGCTCTCAATACAATGTATTAGTGTATTGACACATTATTATATACTACCAGGGACCTGTTTCAGTAGTTTTGTGACATGTCTAGATGGTGTCTGTGACACCATACGGACAGATCACAAGATTGCAATCGATGACACGCGGAGTTTCACTCACTTGTCGTAGGAATTAAGCAATGATACTTTAACATGAGTAGGAGATACATATAACCTATAATCGTTCCAAATATGAAGAAGATTGGGCGCTCCGATTTTCTGATATTTGCTAGTCTTTTTCCGCTGTTGCTTGCACTGTTGGTGCCGCTGTTGATGTCTGTCTAGGCCTAAAGTCACGAGCCTATTGAAACAGGTCCCAGGAGAGGGGGTTCCCTTGAAGTAAGACAGATAGAATATTGTGCTATTGACTGTTATCTTTAGCTTGGCTTACTTTAAAAAGGTCCAGGTAAATTATGTGATATAAATTTGGGGTTAGAATCTTCATGTAATATGTGCACACAAGGGGTTAGTAGAGAACGTAGTTCCTCTCTACCTGCCTGACATACATAGTTTACATCGTGCTGTTATCAGACCTGGCAGTTTGTCTATTTATCAAGGAAATCCTTGTTTTCATTTTCAGTTTACGAATTCTTTTTTCTATTGTAAGACAAAGAGAATAAATTGGGCCTCATTCACACCAATATACAGCAGTCCAAACCTCCCCACATACCCCAGCTTCATTCAATGGCCAATACTGATGTGTTGTGTAGACACGGAAAGGTTTTTTACCCACAATACTGATGTGTTATTTAAATCACGAGCTATAAATATTTAGGTTTATGATGCCTGTACCATTTGTCATTTGACTTGCGTCAATCTCAATACGAGTTATAAACCCATGTGGCCTTCACAACACGGTACTATTACATAAGCCCTGTAAATATCCATGTCTAAATTTGATTGAGACCCCTTGAGAGTCTTTTATACATGTATCACGTTCAAGGAATGAGAACACAACCAATACTATCAAGAAACGTCACGAAAATTCATACAATTGTTTATATGGCATGAGTTGTTTTCGCGGAATGATATCACGAAGCGGAGCTGAGTTATGTCTGTAGCAGAAGACAACGAATGCCATATAAACAATTGTAGATTATTACGACGTGGCAATAAACACCTCTGTGACAAAAAAATATATATAAACAATTGTATGAAATTAAGTGACGTTTAGATTTTATCCTATCCCGTCACATGTTTTTAACTTCTTATGTCACCTGTGGCATATAAATATTATATGGCATAACCGTGGCATACAGTCACTCCATGTTAAGTCTATGGAGATTTATATGGGGGGTAAGATCAAGTGTAATCCTAAAAGTAATGTTATATCTGATTCTCAATTGACCACTCCTCTGAGAATAATACTTATCGTGAGGTTCGCAATTATTTGAGTTGTGGACCTGAAAACCACTACAGCGATTGGAAAACCTCCTTCAAAGTTTAACATCCAGAGTCTGCTGATTAAAGCATAAGAAAGAAATCGGTTGAAAATGAATTCTCCAGAGTTATATATAGAAAACGATCCATGCTGATATTTGCCTTGTACAGACCTTAAAGGTATACCCAATGAAGGTCAGTTGCAATATTGAAAATATTGGTTGATTATTGTAATTATACTAGGTGTGCAGCAGGACTGTACAATTGTATTTTCTTTTAAAGAGATTGATTAACTTGTAATTACTATACTTAATACATATGTATATATATTTGTTTATGCGTGCGTATCAATAGGAGCAGATTATACCAATGAAATATTTCAAAATAAAGGAATGTCAATGGTAAACCATTTGTATCCAAATGAATTCATATTCATTCCCTCCCTTTAAATATGTTATTACATGTATCTTTACTCTTTTTTGTTTCTTGTATTGCAACAATATATATACTTTAATTCAATATTCAAGGTACAATTCGATACTGATTTTGAAATACTCATCCTACGATATTAACTATTTTATTACCATGCATTTCTTTCCTATTCTTTTCATCAACAATTCCACTATTTCCAAGGTTATGGACACTGAATCCCCTTCCTATGTTTACTGTTATTGTTGCTGGATAGTATGGTCAATCAAAATAAGTACGCCATTATTTCAAGTCAATCCATCAAAGACGGTGGAAACTGCTTTATTTCTGTCATATTTTATGATTCCTGCATCTTCAACTATGAGGGTACTTAAATTGTGTAATATTCTTCTAGAACGTTGACTCATGACTTTATGTATCTTTGAATGCAGGCTGGGCCTGATTCTGTAAATAGCTCCTGAAATGCATACTCCTATTCTTTAGGAATGCTAATGTGGGTGGCTAAGCAGCTTAGAGCAAGTATGCTTTATATAACGTGAGGTGAGGCTGTTTTAGTGGCAACGAGAAGTTTTAGCTAACTAATCATCATCAGGTACATGTAAGCTTTCTATATTTAGATGTACTGTAGCAAAGGGAAAATCAATACAAACAGAAGGTTTGATATGGAAGTATTGTTCTCAATGTTTCTGTACAAATGATTAAAAGAATGTCAACAAATTTCAGTTTGTTTATTATTCATATCATAACAGCAGAAAGTCAGAATAATTGGTCAGATATCGGTTCGGAGAGTGTATAATGACAGATGACGTGTCATCCAACAACGAAGGAAGCTCCTAGAATAATGATTATGTTATGACTATCTCATAATGAGGCATAAAGGTCGCATTCAGCAATGGAGGAGCAGGACCATATATCCGGTGTCACCATATGTCAACAAATCAGTACAAAATTATTTAGATATTACAAAATACTTGAAAGCATAAATTAAGGGCAGCATATCCTTAATCAATGGATTGAAGTCTTATCCTATTCATACACAATTTTGTAGTATCAAAATTGTATATACTATATTGGTAATTTACACACCTCAGGTTTTTAAAGATTTTAAAACCATTGTTAACCCTTTAAGGGAGAATGATGCCTTGAGGCATCAACCAGCCCAGGGAGAATGATGCCTTGAGGCATCAACCGGCCCAGGGAGAATGATACCTTGAGGCATCATCCGGCCCACGGCGAATGATGCCTTGAGGCATCATTTCTCAAAAATATACAAATTTCTTTTTAACAAGGAAATAATGGAGCAATATTAATCCTATTTTCACAGAATGTAGGTCTAACATCACAAATAGAATTTCTTTTCAGAAAAAAAAGAAATATTTAAGATTATATATCGTATCACATGATTAAACACCCAAATTATGGGTTTGGTCAACTAAGCCCTTGTCCCCTAGCGGTATAAAGTGCCACAAGCACCCGTCCTTAACCCTTTAAGGACGAATGATGCCTTGAGGCATCAACCAGCCCAGGCCGAATGATGCCTCAAGGCATCATTTCTTTTAAATCTATAAAATCGTTTTGACAAGGAAATGATTTATCAATATACATGAAATCTTCAGAAAATGTAGCTATAACATCAAAATCAATATTAGTAAGCTAAAGTAAGTGAAATATTATTGATTTCCAATAATATCATGTAATGGAATATAAAATTATGACTTTATCTAAAATGTCTGCTCTAGAGATATGTACTCCTCCCTCAATCCTTATGGTGACAGCTTTGCCACAGGTGGCCGTCCTTAAAAGGTTAAGGGGATAGCTCGGCCAGAGCCACACATACTTAAAGGGTTAATTGGTTTATATGGTAAAACAACACAAATAAGGTTGCCTATTCCACAATGATAAAGGGAAATTCAAAAGGTGGATTGAACCTCCTGGAATTTGAGTCAATGTATGAAACCTCCAGAATAAAGTGGATTAATAGGCTTTTGAATCCATACAACCCAACCTCGTTGGGTACGGTTTAGTATTTTCTGGGTAAATTTAGCCGGTACAAAACATCCTTCCGATACAAAAACAGCGTTGGAGAATAAAGGTCTTCTGCCCCAGTTCTATGAAAATCTACTAGACATATGTTACAAGATATACTTAAGACGCCCCTGTGAAGGGTTGGACCAGCATTATCAGCCCCTGTGGTATAATAAATTTATAAAACTAGAAGGTCTAACAGGTCTCAAGAAGCAATAGTCAGCAGCCGGGATAACCTGTCTACAAGACATTATTGTAGATAACAGACTAATGGCCAATGAAGAAAGAATAACAAAACAAAAGATGAATTTGAATTTTCTTACATTTGATCAAATACAGAGATCCATTCGATGGCTTGCAAAATGTTCTTTCTCAAATGTCAAGGAGTTCATTCAACCAATCTTCATAAATGGTCCATATTCTGAGGTGATAAATATTCAAAGCAGCGGAAACAAGGCTGTATACAGAATTGTTAATTCTTTTTGCACTGGTATTCCCAGAGGACACATTTACTATAGTAGGGAATATCACTTGTCTCTTGGGGACTCTGAATTATGAGCTGTGTGGGGACAAGGACACGTCAGAACACTTCTTCATACAATTCCTCACAAACCACCGATTTTGGAAATCCTTGTCTAAATGGCTGTATGATTCCACAAGGCACGTTATTGATATTTCAATGGTCAACATGTTGCTAGGAGAGCAAAGAAAAGGTATTGAATGCTCCATCAATAATTACATTTACATCTCCAGCCAGTAGATCTATGGTGGAGGGGAGATCCAGAGGTTTTTACTGGACTAAGAACCATCTCAACCTGACTCTCTGGTTTCCCACAGAATTTCCTCAATAAGGTTCTTTTTCACCAACCAGTCGGTTTACGGTTGGATTTCAGGCCCAATTTCTCAGGCTAATCAAGAGAGGAGAGTATTGCACAAGGATTGAAAATAACAAAGGTGCCCACCAGAACCCATAGGTTCAATAATCTTTTACCTTTACGAAGTGAAATTGGTGTTGGTATGACATGAACTCAACAGTCTAACTGTCTGTAACTAGGTCAGAAATGTAGAAAAGGCAAGGCCTAATGAGAGTAATTTGTGGTATATGTTATGTGAGGATTGTTTAACGTTAAAAAAAGTCTGAAGGAGGATGGGGGCCCAGTCATGCTGGTGGTCATCGGGTCAATCTTGTTAACCTGGGACCTGCTGCAAGGCTTTGAGTGGCTCGGGACCGATCCACCAAGGCAGGTTGGGTATTCAGCACCCAATGCCTTTTACCCGAACCACTTTCATTGGGTTGTCCGAAACAACATCCAGTCCCAGGTCTTCACCTGACACCTGAATGTGCCACAGACTTATTTACTTTCCGAACTTTTTCCCTACACTGTACACCGTATACCATCCACCGTACACCATCTGCCTACTGCAGCACCCGGGGAAAGTCATCCGGGTGACTAGTTAATTACCCGAGGTACTTACCTAGTACTGAAGGGGAATTGAAGTTCCTACGAGCCTGGGGACTGAGGAGTCCCCAGGCTAGGGGAACTGTGAAGAGTGACGCCCAGGGGAGTCACCTGCGTGACACCCCCCCTGGGGGACCAAGGCTCTGACACCACCAGGGTGTCACAGCAATGTCCGGGGACGTGATAAGCTGAACCATCGGAAATTCAGTTTATTACATGCCATGACCATGCAACCTCTGGGGGGCCCTCTTCAGGGATTCCCTTCAAGCAACGTTGGGATTGCTTGCCTATTTAACCAGGAGGTATCCAAACTTTATGTCCCGGCAGAACAGCTAAGGCCATGACACCATGGGGGTATCATACACCTTATGGCTCTGTTCCATTGCGCCGATCATTGGAGATTGGGGAGCGATTCTTTGGTCGCCGACCCGCCGGCCCTCCGTCGCCTATAGTGGAGCAGCAGTGGGGCTGTAATGGAGCTAGGCGGCACCCGAACTCCACATAATCAGCACCCAATCTCCACTGATTTTTGAATGGTTCTTGATACATTCTCTCACTGGTCACCCCACCATCGGCGATTGAGAGCCGATTTCTCTGATCTTGACCAGGGAAGATTGGCTTGAGATGACATTAGAAAAATCAGATATGGTCGGAAAATGGTAAATGGAAAAATGGAATTCATTGTACAATTTTAGAACCATAGTATCCTATAAACATTCATAACATCAAGGCTTATCTTTATTTACCTTCATTTTTCGATACACAAAACATTTATTTTAAAAAAATCAAAAACGGTCACTTTTCCGAAAGCTCTGCATATAATAGGCCAAATGGACTAATTCAGGTGAGAAAAGAGAAAAGAAATCGGAGTTTTTTTATGGAAATGGCCGAGATTGACCAACCCACCCCCTAGCGACTGAATGAGGAACTCCGTTGTTGCACATAATGCGGACAATGTCCACCAGAAGGCATGACAGTCGGCGCCCGATCGTGGGGATATTCGTGGTCGCGGTAATGAAGCAGCAGTGACTGGCAGTGGAGTAGGTGCCGTGGCGAGGTGCCGATTGAGAAGAGATTGAAAAAAGAACAGTGGAGCACTAATGGAGCAGGACCATGTGATGCTGCTCCATTAGCGCCGATCATAGGAAGAACAACTCCGGTGGAGATTGGGTGGAGAACGGTCGGAGACCGGGTGGAGAACAAGGATCGGTGCAATGGAACACCTCCATTAGCCCCCACGGCTAAACTTAGAAAGGAGTAGTAGACTACACTGTGGCTTAGTAGACTTGACCACTGGTCCCTACAGTAGTATCATCTTTAAGTAATCAGATTGTACAAATCTAAAACCTGAGGCCTTCCCATTTCTAATATGTCTAATAATCTTTTCAACTTCAGCCACATCTGTACTATTGGACCAATTTTCATTACTAACCCTAGGCATCACAATTATCTCTTCATTGGATACTTTTTCAGATAATCTAAGGTTATCTGATTTTAAAATATCTACTGTTGCAAAATGTTCAGTCATTAGATTTGATGTTGATAATTCATCCTCATTCTTATTATTTTCAAACAAATATTCTTCCGGGTTTTTACTATCCCCCACCCAAATCCTGTTCAGGTGCCTCCAGAATCTTCTGGGATTTTAAACATTTAAACAGACTCTTATAAATCTGTTGTGCATGGAATCTTCTGATTCCTTTTGTTATTATTACCCTTAGCTTTCTGATTTCTACCAACATATGCATTCTTGTAGCTTCTGCTTTTCTCATTTCTAAAATTTTCTTAAGTAAATATTGGTGTTCAACTGTTACACTTTTTTTCTCTTTTTTTTGACAACTTTCTTTATTTCATTTTTTTCCCAGAAGTACATTCCTCATCAGGTAATGTGTTCAAGGATTTTGCCAGGAAGGGGTATCACCGATATAGGCATGTAGTTATTACAATTCATATTGTCACCCCTCTGTGTGTAGGGGTAACAACAGCCTGTTTCCATTGCTTAGGTATATCTCCATTTCTTCATATTCAGTAGTAAATGGTGGAACTGAGTCAAAAGACCTGCTAATGCCGCTTTCAGTACTCTTGTAGATATGTCTTTTATACCGGATGGTTTAGATATTTCTACCTCTTTTAATATTTCTGAATTATCCTCGGTTGAAACTTCTATTTCATCCATTTGTTCAGGTATGGGTGTACCCATACAGTACCAGGGTGTCTATTTGTTTTCAGCTAATTTTGGTCCTATTCTGGAGAAGAAACTATTTATATGACTGGGTATGTCCTGTTTTGGGACTGGGTTGCCATAATTATCGTTTATTTTTATTTCATTCGGCTTTGATGTGTTTTTCTGCCCTGGAAGAATCCCCTTAATTTCCTCCAGAATTTTTGGTGGTCTCCATTACATCGTTCAATATTTTCTTTCACATCATTCTCCCTAGTCTGTTTAACAATACTATTTACTAGGTTTCTCATTCGGTTTGCATTTAATCTGTTTTCCATCGTAATATTTGTTCTTGCTTTCCTCATTAGTCTATTTTTATCATAAATCAGTTCCATTAAATCTTTAGGAATCTATGGCTCCCCTTTAGTTTTAAAATCAAACTTCTTAAGAGGACAGTTCCTATTTAGCCAATTCATTATTGTATCTAGAAAAAAATTCCATTTGGTTGTAGAATCCGTGGCCAGTCCAAGTCATTCAAATCTTTAATAAATGTCCTTCATCATATTCGTTATAAGATCTTCCCCAGAAGGTCTCCATTGTTTTTTCCCCCTTTTTTCTATTGAGATATATTGGTTGGTGATCACTTATAGAATTTTCGAGCACACCCACATCTGCAATGTGTTTACAGTTTGAAAAAATTAGATCTAGTATGGGACTTGTAGACCTGGACACATAGGTAATACCTCTGACCCCTATGTTTGTAAGTTACGATTGCTCTTGCTATTTTCTTATTGTACAAATGTGAAGATCCTCTGGATACTTGAATATGTCTAAGGGGTGTATTTGAAAACTAGAAAGACTTTAATAATTCTCTTTTGGGCTATGGTTGATACCCTAAGGTGGGCCATTAAAACCAGCCTTATAAAAAGGCTGAGGCCCCAGCCTCTTTGTTGAGAGTAAACTATGCACTAATGTACGCAAATGGAACTTGTATTATATGATCTCAATAAAGGAATATATCAAAACAAACAAAAAAGAGTATCTGGTAATATTGTCAATATATTGATCTAGTCCATACTGTCTCATACTGTTTATAAGTTTATTATCATTCTTGTCTCTTTTGTTCAAAACATTCAGGTTTAGGTCACCCATGATAAAGATTTCAAAGTCCCCATCCTTCAATATAGTCTCCACAATTTCACATAGAATTCTTATGGTCTCAGGTATATTAGCAGCATGCGGCCTATAGGCTTTCATGATTACCATTTTTTTTATACCAGGCCATTTCACAGATACGACCTGCTGGTCGACCTTCAGTCCATGTTGTCCATAACGTCTCAGCTTTATAGACAACGTATGGTGGCAGGATCTCTCTAGCAGCATTGCCGCAGAACATCAGAGACGTGGCAGACTTAGTGTAATTTATATTCCTTTCAGGATACCAGATGCCCCTCTTGGTTATGATTCTTTTTGCTCCAGGGTCATCTGACAAATTGGTCTCATCATAGTTCCAGATGTTCTCTCATGCAACATTTTTTACCTCCTTCTCTAGTTTATCAAAGAACATGTTGATAACATCTGAGGAGACTGCTGCCCTTGCCCTCTTTATATTGGAAGCAATCCTGGGAGCTGTTTCAAAACGTGGGTTAAGTCTATGGTTTTGAAACAGCTCCCAGATTGTGAGACTCTGCCTCTTAATGAAGTTTTGTACCCAGGCTGGACCAGGTAACCCAGGATAGCAGTGATGGTCTTCTGAGGATGTTGGTGAGGATGTTGGTGAGGATGTTGGATCTGAACCCTGACTGATTTAACTAAGAACTTTGACCTGTACTTATACTTGGAAAGGGCTGTGGAACCTACCCAATAGAAAGCATGTACCCTCCGACCAAGGCGCCATGATGATAAGAAGTCATGCATGATTCCTCTAAAGTGTGCTTTTAATGCATCCAACTTTATGCTGTCATTTTTGACCAAATCTTATTCGTTTTTCATGTATGAGATATCAGCAGAAACGGGAGATTGTACTGCCTCCAGATAGAGTAAATACACTACCTTAAAACTTAAAGTTATATAAACAATCTTCAGAAAAAGCTGATTATCTATTGCATTTCTGAAGAATTTTGCTGTTGTTGTCGGCACATAACTCATACCAGTACAATAGGAATTAATCAAAAAGGGTATTTTGAATAAGTGACGAACAAAGATTCATGCGCAACACAAGTAATAAAGATCAGACACATGATGTAGGGAAAAAAACAACAAACTTCTACACACAAATTGAAATTGGTGGGCCAGAGTTAGGCTACCCCTTGGCCCAAAGTTACCCCAAAACTTTAGCAAGATTAATAATTTTCCAGAAAATCATATGGCATGAAAAGAATAATTTATGGAATTACATTATTACATCTCAGATGATATGCTTGTGGAATTATCCATGTTGATAAAAAGGCTTCCTTAATGGTTGGCTATGTATCTGAGCTTCAGATGTAATTTCGGAACATTCTCAAAATTCACAAAAATACCTTACGTCATTCATGGTCCCCTACTGGTGAAGAATAGTAGTGTGGTGGTCGCTGCCTGTCTAGCAGGTTGGATGACCCCAATCTGGAACGCTAGTTCCAGGCAGGATCCCACCCTACGCACTCAACGTAGGTTGGTTCGGATTTCGGTTAGTTTGCACAGACCTAATCACACATAACACAACAACGTCTTTTAATAAACAAGGATGTTTATTAATCACTACTTCCTGGAAAGATCTGGAAGATCTTTCCAACAAGTACAGTACCCTAGCACATGGGTGCTAGGTAGTGCTGGAGAGGCTAATCTGGAAGACTCGCCTAACCACCAGGAAGGTTACAAGAACCCGCCTTCAAAGTGAGGGCCCAAGGGTCTGTTCCGTAGAAGAGGCGCGCGAGGACAGCCTGTCGACCTTACGGTGAACGCTGAGTATATATACCAAGCGTTACGTAATCCCGGTCTCCGCCGCGCCACTCTCGTGTGCGGCGTTGTCCGGAATCACTACACAGTAAGGATCGGCACGTCGCGCCACCTTCCGTAAAACAAACGAACACTGCTGGATTCCCACCCCACTACATTACCCCTCCCAGTTTTTACTAAGGGGGGGAACCAAGGCAGCCATTTTGCTGCTAGGGGACAACCCAATTAAAAATTACAACGTAAATCCAGCAGTTCTTGGTCTACTCTCTAGCTTCCTGGTGTTCACAAGAATTCACTGATACCAATGTATAAGTGAAAAAGGTGGAATTGTAAGACGGAGAAATTATTAAAAATATGGAAGATACGACATTTAGGAAAAGAAGAAACGACATTTGAAGAATGAAGGACTAGCCTCACTAGCACCTTGAATAAATTTGATATTCACCCATCTTGAGCCGGGGAGCGTATTTCTTGAGCGTTGGGCAGAGAAGACTCGACAGTCGCGGACCTACAGGTGGTCAGCCCGGCCTGTCGAGCACTCTGCCTCCAGCTGTTCCGGATCTTGTTGAAGTCCATTGTTGGCTCCCGGCGAGTGAAGTGTCGTTCTCTTTCTCATGTTGGAGTATCGAGCCCAGCTGGCCCACTGGTGTAGCAGACCTACTACATTCAGCCCGATACCGGCGGGTGCTGGGCTTCCCACTGTTCTTCAGTTTGGAAGACATCCATATGTAGAAGAAGGGTCAGCCTCGCTGGACACCTTCTGTGTTGAAAAGTTTCCAAATACGGAAATAACGGCCAAAAAGGCAAAACAATTCTCCATCCACCTGGTAAGAGTGTGTGGTATCAGTGTTCTTTTATTTGGCTCCAGCTATACTGGCATATTTTCCTTCGGCTCAAATCGAGTACCAATTAAGGCCCCAATTTTAAGCCGGATTCAGAACTGATGATCATCGACCCAAGGAAGAAGTAGTCGGCATAATCCAACAGAACAGGGATTACGTCTACTATCTCATTATCGAGTCGACGAACTCAGTTCCGACACAGACCTGGTAAGTAAGTTCCATACCCGAAAGGCATAGTCTTCCTTACCCGGTACCAGGGACTAGTGTGGACAGGATCCACACCACAGGCCGGAGGTTTTCGTGATGGGGGCCTATTACGGGCCTGACCATCGAGAGAACCTTCAGCCGTCTGAAACCAGGGTTGTGCCTTGGGGAAGTCATTTTACTGACTTTCCTCAGCCCCAACCCAGGATCGCTTATCATAGGTCACTCCTAACTTTCCCTCTACCCCTCCCAGCGATCCCTGCCCGGGACTTCCCATACCCGTCTGACTTCGGATCCAGGAGAGTTGTTGGCTCTGCCGGTTCCGAGTTTAGACGGCGTCTTCCCGGCCTGCTAGGCACCAATCGAGTCGGTCGTTGTCAACCCTTAGATATCCTCGTCAGAGGATATCTTGAGGTCGAGAATTTCCGACTGACTGGGTGTGCTAGCCGTCGGTGGAACCGACGTTGCCGGGGCGGTCCTCTCTGGTCGCAGTGGACTCAGTGCAGACGTAGGCTGCAACTGAGACATCAACTGCTGCAGAGAGGTCGGTCTGGTATCTAAAAAGATTCCGGACTCCAACGGGATGATGTTGGCATTCACCCCCAGTGCTCCACTTTGTTCCTTGGGTTGATCCATTGGCTTAGCCTTGGAGGGCTTCGCTGATTTCTCAGCCCGTGTCACGGCGGGAGGCATCCTCGACTTTAGGACTTCAGTCTGATCCTGTTGGGTCTGACCTTGTCCTGACAGCAGAGTGTCTACACTGACATCCATAGGCTGGGCCTGACTGGATGTAGTGTTCTGGTGGGAAGTTTCTTCCACGGATGACCATCCCAACATGCCGGCGAGTTGCTGACGTGTCGGGTTTGATTCTTCCGTGGTGAACTGAAGAAATCTTCCCCGGGCCAACCACGCTTCCTCAAGGGCTTGCGGGTCGTCACCGATGTCATAGAGCGACATACCCAAGTGCCGAAGACAACGTTCATCTTGGCGATGGGTCTGGGCTTCCGCCCGGGCAAACCTCGATTGGGCCGTGGTTTTCGCAATACGCGCGTCCTCTAAGTCCAACGCGTATTGTTTAGCCAGGCCCTTTGTGGCTTCCTTCACCTCGAACCGACTAGGTTAACTAGCTCCTGAACGAGGCTCTCATGGAGAGACTGAGTGCCCCTTCGGACGCGGCCTTCCAATGTGCCACCTATGTGCGACTCTAGTTGATCCGCCCGTTGGACGTATTCAACCGATATCGCACAGGGAGAGGAAGTCACCTTTGACGCAATGGGTGGTTGTGTCGTTGGTTTCTTCTTTACCTCAACAACCGGGTTGGCTGGTGGAGGGAGTGCCGGAAAGGCCTCCTCATCCACAACTTTCCCGGGTGCTCGGGTAGCACCTCTGTTGAGCGGGGAAACTCCCAGGAGACTTGAGCTAGGACGAGTCCCAGCTGGTTTTTCCACGGGTCCGCTGGCTTTAGAAGCCGTTGGAACGTTCCCTTCACTCTTGTCTGAGAGGAGTTTTAATCCCTCAGTCAATCTTGGCGCAGCCTGGTAAGCAGCTTCCACCACGTCAGCGATGGTGTGCTTACTAGGAGCCAACTTCTTCTTCGGCTTCCGACTGGATCGCTCAGAAGTGTCATCCTCGCTGGACGAGGACGATGACAACTTCTTGACCCGTCGTTTAACCTTCGAGGAACTCTGAGACGGTTCCCGGCTATGGGACCGTTTCTTCCTCGACTCCTTTCGATGTTTTGCAGCGGATAGCCTCAGACTCCCGAACCAGCCAGGATTCTTCTTCCATCCGATCTTAAACAATCGACCATCTGTCACACAAGTTTCGGGCTCCGGCTTGCCTCTCTGAGCATCAGAACCTAAGTCAACAAATCTCTGCCACAGATTCATGACCCGTTCCCGAGCAGCAGCACCAGCAGTCCGGTGTTTCCGGGCAATGTGTCGGACTAGACACGATTGCCTCGAACTGGCACACCCGGCCTGGCAAGAACCACCCTTCTTACCAAGGCATTGTAGCCACGGTCGCTCAGCTAAGTGTACCTCAATGAGGTGCCTAGCGTAACGACCCGCAGTCGCATAGGTCGGTGACAATTTCTTGTCCCTTCCATGGCAACTCAACAAGACACAATGATCGCCGTTACCGAACTTGTGCAATGCGTACGCGATCCGGTCTTTGACCTGATCCTCGTACTTCAGTCAACTGACTCAGGACACCCCTTTCACCCGGTCGATGTACCAGGTGTTGGGAGAACCCTCGTCAACCAACCATTCCTCGTCGTCTGAGGTTCCATCTAAACCGACACCATCTGGGATGTAATGCCGGTATCCATGACGGAGATCTTCTAGGCAAGTATAAGTCTTGCCCAGCAAAGAGGCGGGTAGCTGTCGAGCCACCGTTCTCTTCCCAGCCCGCTTTACGCCAGGCTGGAAATCGCCGTCATCATTGTCCGGGTTAGATTTGGCCAAGGGTTTAGCCCTGTCCATCTCCGTTCCCCAGCACTTGACATCTTCGCCACCCGTGGCACCTGTTGAGGTGCTCGGTGTAGCGTCAGCCGTACTCGGTACTGCTTGCGCCACGGGTTTGTCCGAGCCTTTCGACCCAGCCCCCTTCGACTCCTCGTGCTTCCCGGGTTTAGGTTTCCCTTTACCCGAGTCACGCGATTCTAGCTGACCTTCATTCTTAGCCAACTCCGCCTCAGCCCGTTTCCGGGCTGCACGACCCCGTTACAGAGTCGCCCCCAACTGACGAATCAGTCTCCATAGCTGTGTCTGTACCAGCCTTCGTCCTCCCGGGCGTAGCTACCGGACCCTGGGCCAAAAAGGTCCCGGTTTCTTCCAGCTCTACTCCAGTGGGAGTCCAATTTTGGTACATTGACTGTACTATGGCTCACGTTTTGGGATCTGGGATCCCAGCCAACATCTGTTCCAGGCTCTGAGTAGAAACCTCATGCCTGGAATCCATTTCTTCAAAGAACTTCCTCGGAGAGCGACGACGCGGGCGGGCTCGGCCACGCCTCGGCGTATCACGCTCCGATTCGGAACCTTCGGCCATTACCACATCCGAATAAGAGGCTTCAGTTTTCACCGAGCTCGTCTTCGGACGGGCACCGGAAGAACCCTTAGCGGCCGGGGCCGCCTCGGACTTCTTCCCGGTGTGACTTTTTCCCTTTCCGGGTCGTTCATCTCGGGTTACCCCAAGAAGAACAGAGTCCTCAGACTCGTCCCCTTCCAGGTCAAAATCACCATCATCTGACCCGATGAGCAAAGCATCATCGTCCAGATCTGCCCCCCGCTCAGCCGAGGCTGAGGATCCGGGCAGGGGTGAGGGAAGCTCGCGCTCACCCTCCGTAGACGGGGCACGGTCAGCCATGATGCTACCGCCCGACTCCCGTGGTGCTAGGCACCACTCCGATCACAGAGTGAAGACTACTGAAAAAACAGGGTCTTATATACTCCTATTTGACCTAGATTCGCAGTCGCGAACCAATCAACCGTGTCGAGACTGGCTCATCTTGAGCATCTCAACACCGCATGCGTGAAGAAACCAAAGTTCAGTGTTACGCTCGACTTGATTCGTTCACGCCTTCAATCACCCAGCACAGGTTCCGAAACCCGGGGAAACCCCTTTTTGAGCTCCACCCCGAGTTCTCCACCGCGTGGATTTTCTTATCGCTGTCGTGTATCACGTCGATAGTATGGGAGACTATGTACAATTTTCATATAAATGGATCAGACCTTACAGAGCGTTCGGCAATTCTGCAGCCTCTAGAGGGTCCTCGACGGGGTCCCTTAGAGCAACGTCTGGGCTGCGGCACACAACGACTGATTTTAAGGTAACTATTTGATCAACATTCACGTATAATTGACACACCACTGACTATCAACGATCTACATTTTGTACCATTGCTTCTCGTTGTGTTTTTCGACAACCCCGGCACCACTACTCTTTGTAGCTAACCACAGCCTTCGATTTTAATCAAGAGCTGCGGCGGGGTTCAGAGTCTATTTTAGACTCTATTCTACATCTCGAACCATGTTTATTATACACAGCTCGATTTGTAGCAAATTTAGACTTTTCCATGTCTGGTTTTTCATCTACCCACACCTCCCTTTTTAGGTTAGCGTAAGTAGGAATCACCTTCCGCGGACGTCCCGGTTTTCGTCGTTTTGACGAGCACCCATTCGGAACCCCGGTAACCTTTGGCCGGGACTTCCCTATCGGGGTCTGCCTCCGCCGTGTTGACGGGGGTTTGACACCCGGCTTCCCGGCTCTTTGAACCCGGGACCTCTCTGGTACCCCAGTAGGACCCGTGGTCAGTGACACATCCCGCGTTGTAGCAGGGTGTGAAACTTCAATGTCGGAACTTTCGCGCTTTCCTTCCCATAGTCGTAAACGAGCTACATGGGATTTGTAACGCCTTCTTGACCATTCATCTTCCATCACTACTGTCATTTCTGACAATATCTGAACAATTCTGAATGGTCCGTCCCAGTTAGGAGCGAGTTTTACATTTACCAATGGAGTGTGGTATCGCACAACCCGGTCTCCTACTCGGAACTTACGTGGTTGATTGACATCATGGCCAGTCTTTTGCCACTCGGCAGCTTTTGTCAGGTTCCGTCTTGCGAGGTAATATCCTTCTACAAAACGTTCTCTGAGCTTTTCGACAAACCCTATGGGACAAGGATCATCCGTAGACATTCCGGGAACCCCATAGACTATGTCAGTGGGCATTACTATTTCCTCGCCAAAGACGAGTAAATTAGGTGAACACCCCGTGCTTGAATGAATGGTCCCATTATACGCGTGAGCTATGAATGGTGCCAATTCATCCCAATTCTTCCGATTTTCATCTACCAGGGTCCGAAGACACTGGATCAATGTCCGGTTGAATCTCTCTACCATACCATCTGATTGTGGACGATATGGATTTGTATGTGTCTTTTTTATCTCGAGTATCCTACACATTTCTTTCCAGATCTGGGATTCAAATTCCCTTCCCTGGTCGGAATGTAGTACGCTCGGAGTTCCAAAAGGCAACATCCAGTTTTTCACTAAAGCTTCCACACAAGTGGCAGCTTTGTGATTCTTCATGGGATAGATCTGCACATATTTTGTGTAATAATCCATCACCACCATCATACAGGTATTTCCTTCTTCTGACTCGTCGATACCAGATATGATATCTAGAGCGATTCTGGCAAACCTGACACCAAATAGTTCCTGTTGTAGCGGCATCTTTCCGAGTCCTACCCCGGGTTTGACTTTGCTACAGATGGAACATCCAGATATCCACCTTCGAATATCTGCACCCATTCTAGGCCAGTAGTAACGACGCCTTATTCTGGCTACCGTCCTTTTCCGTCCTAGATGAGCTGCACTCCTATGTTCGTGACATAGAGTCATTAGTCCGGATCGTAATTCTCGAGGGACCACTAGTTGTAGAGCACGTTTAAGTGGTTGCAACATGGTTCTCCATCGATATAATACTCCATCTCGGACCTCTAGTTCTTTCCATTGACCACATAGATTCCGAAATTCTCGATTTTCAGGCGAGATCTCGGGTCCTGTAGGTCTATGGAGCCCATTAGCTAACAGATCTGGGTCAGCCTGTTGACTTTCCTTAATCTGTTCTAGTGTCCACTGATAGTTTTGTGGCGGCTTCACTTTCTGGGAGCGTAGGGTAGCTATTACTGCTCTATGCTCACCACAATCCCGGCAATCTGGTCGTCCACATTTCCGCACTGGTCTCCTTGAGAGACAATCCGCATTAATATGAGACTTTCCAGCCCGGTGCTCGATCTGACAGTTTGTTAACCCGAATTCGGAGAGAGCTGCCAGCCGTCTTCCAATCATTCCCTCGGCATCCTTAAAGTTAAAGAGCCATTTGAGAGAAGAATGGTTGGTACGTAAGATGAAATCTCCACCTGCTAGGAAGTGTCGATATTTTCTTACATACACCACAACCGCTAAGATTTCCCTCTTAGTGGTACAGTAGTTCCGCTGGCTTTTACTTAAGCTGTTGCTGGCAAAAGCTATTGGAACCTCCACTATTCTGTATCTGAGACAACGCCGCTCCAATACTCTTGTGACTAGCGTCAGTGTCAAGAATGAACCGACCCTGGGGTAGAGGGTACTTCAACACGGGGGTCTCCGTAAACTTTCTTTTTAGTCCCAGAAAAGCATGTTCAGCTTCTGGAGTCCATTGGATCTCTTTTGGCTTCCCTGGCTTATCTAGTACCACATACTGTTGCATGGGGTTTGCAATTTCAGAAAAACCCGGAATAAAGTCGCGGTATTACAAACAAAATCCTAGGAAAGACCTTATGTCTTTTATATTCTGGGGGCGTGGCCAATTAGCCACTACCTCCAACTTGGAAGGATCTGCCCGGATTCCATTTCCGGAAACTATCCGTCCCAAGTATTCCACAGATCTGCGAAACAGTTTGTATTTCTGAGGTTTGAGGCTCAACCCATAAGATTGAATCCGCTCAAATACCTCCCTTAGGTTTTCTAGACATTCGACATAATTCTTTCCGAAGATGATTATGTCATCCAGATAAACCAAGCACTTTTTCCACTGTAGACCCCGCAACATCTGATCCATCATGGATTCGAATGTCGCAGGAGCGTTACAGAGGCCAAATGGCATTACTGTAAACTCGTAAAGCCCTTGATGAGTGGTGAACGCCGTTTTCGATTGATCGCCACTATTCATCTTTACCTGCCAATATCCAGACTGGAGATCCAGAGTACAAAACCACTGGTTCCCTCCTAGAGAGTCGAGGCTCTCATCGATCCGTGGTATTGGATAGGCATTCTTCCGGGTGATACTATTCAATTTTCTGTAATCAATACAGAATCGGCAAGTACCATCCTTTTTTAGTAACCATTACCACAGGGCTAGCCCAAGTACTTGCACTGGGGATGATTACTTTCTGGTCCATAATTTTCCCTACTTCCTCTTCTAAAGCTTCCCGTTTTACCGGAGGTAGCCGTCGATAAGGAAGGCGGAAAGGTTGATGTCCTTCTGTATCAATCGTGTGTTCTACTCGATCCGTTCTTCCCAAAGGATCTCCTGGTCGAGCAAAGATTGACTCCATTTTCTTCAGAAGAATTCTTAGTTCATGTCGTTCCCCACTGTTTAGTGCGTCTGTCGTCTGAACTAAGGTTTCCAGAGTTTCCTGCAACGGACTCGGAACTGGAAAGTATCCTGTTCCTGTATCGATAGCACTAACTCGTACTTCTTCATAATCATTTCCTATAAAGTCCAATTTTCCCGGTTCGGATTGTTCATCTTCCCCGGTTATTTCGGAAACTGGAACAGGTGTGATTCCCTGTGGACCGGAGTCCACTAGGCCATCTACATGAGCTAGGGTGGCCCAGCCCAATGTATCACCCTTCTTCAGTTTAATCAACCCAGAGGTGTGATTACTTATAGGAATTGATCCTTCTCTAGCACTTCCGATCAAAGTATCCCAGGCCTGTATTCCTTTTTGGGAAAACAGTTCCGGGTTTGGCTCGAAGAGTGCATCTCCACGTGGTAAGTCTCCTTCCCCAGCTATCAGGACATTAACCATCTGCTGAGGTGGGATGCCCACATCTTGTCGGACAGAAATCAAAGAAGAAATCCGTCGACAACTGCATTCCACTTCCATTAACTCAGGAAATTTGAGTCGGAGAGTGCCATCTTGTAGATCCACAGAACCTCCATAGAGGGTGAGAAAATCTACGCCTAATATTCCACTCTCTTCAATATCACTGAGTATGGGACCCCATACAAATTCAGTGTTACCTATTGAGACTGGAATAATCACACTACCATAGCATCTCATGTGAGTGCCATTAGCAGCTTTTGCCGAAGCTCCAGGAACATGACATTCCTGTGCAAATCCAAGAGACTGATAGAGTCCATTGTTCAACACAGAGCGACTAGCGCCAGTATCTAATAACAGATCTATCTTTCTTCCTTGAATTCTAGCCGACACATACCAACGTCGCCCACCTAAGGGGGACGGTTGTCGTATAAACCGTGAGATCCCATCCAAGGTTCCAAGATCCCATCCGCGTTGACAAAGCCATTGCAGACAGGGGTGCCCGGGTGAAAGATACTTACTACAGATCGTTGCGACCGTATTTTGTATCTTTCCCTTTTCTGGTAAGTGGGAAATATTTTCCTTCTTATTGATCTCACAGGTTTGGGTTTCCTGGCACTTTCCTTCCCGGACCGCAGTGTTGCCACTCGCTACAGTCCTTCTTTGTTTTCCGGTTCACTCTGAGAGGCAACCGTCAACGCAGGCAGACTACGAGGTGTTTCCACTGTAGTAACGTTCCGGGCTTCAGGACAATCTGGAGAGATATGTCCCATTTTGTTGCACCGCCAACAACGTCGGACATCCAGCTGGTTTTTCTCCACCTGATTCAGTCTTTCGTTGATTTTGGTCAACAACTTCATTACCTCAGAGGGATTTCCTTCGGGATCAGTGGTTTTTGGTTTTGCCTCTGCCACAGAAGGTACATCACTGTTCCTTCCAAAGCTAGGGGTTCGACCTCTCCCACGTCCTCGTCTATTGAAACCTCCTCTTCCAAGTACCATCGAGCCAACATTAGAGAGTATATCCTCTATTTCTGCTTCCTGACACTCGTAGGTATCTTCTTCTACTTGTGACCAAGTAGAACCCACTATGTTAACCAGGGAAATTTTTCCTGGATTAGCATATTTTCCAAATAGTATACACCGTTGTTCATAGGCATCTACTATTCGCAACACCTGCATGAAGTTCATACCGGGCTCCCATTTAGAGATGACTTCCGTTCTCACGTCATCATCTCGAAGTCCTTTCACAAACTGAGTTTGTAGATCTTCATGTAGTGCAGGAGAATCTAATCCCGTCCCTGGGTAAACCTCCAACAACATTTGTTGTAAAGCTAGCCCATAGGCGCGAGTTGTCTCCTCTTTACCCTGGATCCTCTTTAGAAAAGTGGATCGGGGGTTCAGCGTTACCAATTGACCACAATAGTAAGAGGCTACCTCCACTAACTCATCCCATTCCGTACCACCGGAACTGCGAAAAGCGCGAAGTGCAGCTTCTCCGGGTCCATCTCGTAACGCTCTTTTGAGGTATGGCAATGCATCGACTTTGTTCCAGCCATTACATTGTATATCCTCACAAAATCCCGCAAACCAGTGTTCCCACTCCATTCCTTTTCCATAAGGTTTTGGAATGACAGCGTTCTTTCTGGCTGCGTTCTCTGGGCGCATCATCGGAACCTTGTCGGCTCTTGCCATTGACAAGTTGAAGATCTGGTCTTGCTCCCTGATTTGGTTGAAAGAGTTGAACCCTAGTTCAGCTATAGCTTTACTAGTGTGTTCGGAACTCGGAGAACCCATTCTTGACTCGGAGGGTAGCCGGAAGCTAACCAAAGGAGTCTTCACACCCTTTGTTCCAGATATGAATCTGTTAGGGGTCTTCTCAAGATCTTCTACTTTCCCTGGTGGGGAATACAGATGATCTCTTACATTACTCCAGCCAGCTTGGGACATAGGCATCCTTCGGGATGATTCTGTCCCTGGGATCTGGTTTTTATTCCAGATCCGTGCATTTACCGAGAATCCCGGGTTGTGCAAGCAACCTAGGATCCTGGTCACGGCACCAGTGTGGTGGTCGCCGCCTGTCTAGCAGGTTGGATGACCCCAATGCGGAACGCTAGTTCCAGGCAGGATCCCACCCTACGCACTCAACGTAGGTTGGTTCCGTTTTCGGTTAGTTTGCACAGACCTAATCACACATAACACAACAACGTCTTTTAATAAACAAGGATGTTTATTAATCACTACTTCCTTGAAAGATCTGGAAGATCTTTCCCACAAGTACAGTAGCGCTGGAGAGGCTAATCTGGAAGACTCGCCTAACCACCAGGAAGGTTACAAGAACCCGCCTTCAAAGTGAGGGCCCAAGGGTCTGTTCCGTAGAAGAGACGCGCGAGGACAGCCTGTCGACCTACTGTGAAAGCTGAGTATATATACCAAGCGTTACGTAATCCCGGTCTCCGCTGCGCCACTCTCGTGTGCGGCGTTGTCCGGAATCACTACACAGTAAGGATCGGCACGTCGCGCCACCTTCCGTAAAACAAACGAACACTGCTGGATTCCCACCCCACTACATTAGTACCGGTATCTTATCTTTTTTTTATATGAAACATAAATTCATCAGCATTTCATCAATGTTTTAAAAGAATCTATAAACAAAATAGATTTTGCAGGGTGAACAAAAACAACATTTTTCTTGCATTGGGCCAAAGTTACCCCTGCTGGACCAAAGGAACCCCATTTTACGGTAGGCCTACTGTGGTATCAATACCCCCACCCCATAGCTTGTCATGTGTTCCCTCTACTAGCACGTACTAACAATTGCCCTAATTGTGAAGCAGTTCATTGAGTAAATGTGTATTTTCTTGATACTTTTCCTCCGTTACAAAAGCCATAACCTCTAATTTTCGATGTTCCTATTCAAAACTATTTCCCAGGTGTCCCCTACTTTTTTGAAAGCTATCAAACCCATGTTTTGTCTTCAAGATTTCAATCATGAGATCCAGTCGATTGATCAATCTACACTTTTCTGACTGAAAAACATGCTCAGCCTATACAGATACAGAAGTCTGTTATAGGAGATCTCCACTGGAAAAAGTTGCTCATGTAAACCTGTTCATATACCTCCTTTATTTTAATTTGAGGATTAAAATCTGGGAGAATTGACTCTACTCTGTGAGCACGCTCAACACTAACAAGAATTTGACCTTGTGGCGCCATCTGTCGTAAATACTTTGTGTAGAAAATACAAATTCAAGTTACCGGATCCGGAAAAATAACAACCCTGTCTGGTTCAGTGGTTTTTACAAAATCCAATCCAATAGGTATCTTGAAACTGCAAAATTAGAAAAAAAAATTTTTTCTGGTTAATATATGGTAAGTAAAATTCTCCTGATGGCCGATTTTGCCTAACAGAGGTTCTGTTCACATTCCTTATTTTAAGACATTATCCTAACGGGGGTGCTCTCTTCATGGAGAATTCGGGAATGACTTTGTTTCCCGATTTATTTTAAGGAATATGAATACCAAGTATTTAAGTACTACATAGTAAGTATGACTCAAATAATTTATATATGTTATGTCACAGTACGGTCAGTTATAATCAATGTGCAATATAGTCTCAAGGAGTTTGCAGATTTCATTTACGAAAATTCCTTACGGTCCTCCATGAAGGTACCGGAGCCGAAAGGTCAGGGACGCGTTGGACAAATTGTCAACACAAGCCAGCTTACAGGCTTTTGATTTTAAGATTTTGATGGGGTAAGTCCATATTTTCGTGAAATAGCTTCACAGTCATATAGGGAAGTACCCCCCTGGACTTCACACTATCTGAGATGGCACTGCGATGTTTGGAAGTTTGTGCAGTTTGGGTGAGAAATGGAGCAGGTAGGCCGAACACACTTCACGGCTACGCAGCGGCCACTGCGACAATCATGTATCGTCCACCACATACGAGGTAGAGCTAGGCTGTGAGCGACAAATAGTGATGGTATATTCCTAGAGCTATGACGCAGTGTATCGACATATGGCCGGCCCAGTCCGCGCAAGTAGACGTCCACCAAACGCAGAATTATAATTTGTTATGACTGGATGATGTTCTGAATCTTATCTGGGTGAGTGGTCAGTGCCGAATTGAACTGCTTGTGTTTTGGGGGCCAAAACGTCCATGACCTTGCTCCGTCCTTGAACTTGGTTCCTACGAGTCGGTGGCACACTATTCGCCAGCATTACCTTTTTACAAGAAGAAAGCCAATGCTACTATTTACTTTTAAGTTTCCGTATGGATAATGCGGCAGCAGTTACGTAGGGATAACCTGCAATTATTAGATCTCTTTCCCAATCACCTTGAACTACTCCTTTGTCATGAAACGCGAGGGTAAATTGTAGACGATGTGCACTCGTTTTCGGTCGACTTTAAGTGTAATGCCAATGGTTCCTATGCATTTTTAAAGTGGCTTGATTCCAGTTTTCTGTCAATGCCCGAGTCTAGAACATCGATTCCCCACCATACTTTTACCAGTGTTAGTAATGGGATGATTAGGCATTGTAATATTATTATGACGTAAAGCTATTTCAATTATCTTAAAGTTATGCTACTATAATTTAGTGTAAATTAGGCTGTTATTGTTAAAGTACTGTCACTCCATCATGTTCTGATTCACATCTGTCTGATAATTTGTAACAAAAGTGCAATGAACTTTCAGTTAAACTTAAAGGTGATTCCGCTGTGTGTGTAGCCACTCAGAGTGGTCGGTTTGTGGATCAAATACAAATAGGCCACTGAAAAAAACTTTGTTTCTCATCACCATTTTATATCTCTTAAGTGCTGATTCCACCGACACACAAGCTATAGCGAGATTGGTCTCAATTTGGTTGTCTTGCTAAGTCGGGCAGGTGGCAGCACAGCAGAACTATTGGTTGTATAGGTAGTATGATGAAAGATATAAATATGAAATACTACGGTTCTGGGAATACTTTAATTTGACACCAAATACACATACATTTCATAATTTCTATCAAGGTTCATTTTATTTTAAAAAAAAATCTTTTTATAAAAACGTGTTTGCTGATGTGCGCAGTGATGAGAAACAACTTTGTTTTTTTTGAGTGGCTTTACATGAATATTGGAAATTAATATAACGATCCAGATCATAATCATTATATGTTCCACACACACATGAATCTTAACCAAACAGCAGGAGAGGTTATCATTAATATTGTTGCTACGTCTATATGCAGACCGAAACGGTGGCAGAAACATTCAGCAGAGGTAGCAACAGTTGGATTTCTTTATTAGAGTCATAGTAATGCGTTCGTCTCTTTAAATCTAGGCCATCCAGTTTAACGATTAATTCTAATATCTTAATTGTTATCTACAGGTAGCAGCACCAACACGTCACCATGACGACTACTTCTGAGATGGGCATATCCCCGGTCTTGCTCCAGGCGATCACCCAGACCCTCTCAACTGGTTCGCCAGACCGACATTCCAGAGGTCAGAAAACCCGGACCGTGGCTGGGGGCGGCGGCGGGCAGCAGCAGGTGATCGTGTCGTGCGACCCTGGAGGTCCTCTCACAGCCAAACTGGAGAGTCCGACACACATCCTGCATGGGATGAATGAGCCGGTGACGGGCTACGCCAGTAACACACCCAGCAATGAGACCATCGTTGTGGTACAGAACATGGACGTGGCCAGCGAGGAGCAGGTGGAGATACAGACAGAGCAGCTCACACCGGGAAGGTCCCAACTGCTGCTCTCGACCGACAACAACAACGTTGCGACAGAAGAGGTTAGTATTAATGGATGTAGTCTATAATCTTTCAGGAATACGAGGTGGAGATCTTCTTTATGCAAATAAAAGAAAACCATAAGACGAAAAACATAATCCATAATTTGGGTAACACCGCAGACGAAGCCAAGCTTTTTCTGAAGAATGTCTAGACTGTTACTTAGAATTACTAGTTTATTGTAGTGCCCCCCCCCCCCCCCCATCAGAAGGTACAAAGATGGCAGTTTTCCTCTTCTCCAAGGGAATCCTTGTTTTCATTTTCAGTTTGTGAAATTATTTTTTTCCTGGGTAAAACAAAGAGAGAATAAAATCAGCCTCATTCACACCAATGGACCATGGGCCAAACCTCCCACCACACCCTAGGCCCATTCCATGGTCAATGACGGTGTGTTTTACTCAGTCTCTCTGAGATAGCAAATTCCAAATGAAAGCTATTTCATAGCGCTTTCAAGATCCCAACTGGCATCCCTGGAAGGTAAATAGAATTATGAAATACTAACACATAATACATGTGATTACTAAGTGTTGAGAGTGCCTCGCAGCCTAAGACATTCTTATGTCCCCTTCCAGGTCCACTCACAGGAGATCCAGGTGGGCAGTAGATCTGGAGAGCAAATACATGAGGAATTCAGACAGAGCTTCCCAGTTATCATCAGCCCCGGTCAAGACCTCCACATGAGTAACGTACTCTCAGCCATCGCCACACATCTCAAGAACAATCGCAAGCGACCCAACTCAGACGATGAGTTGACGATTAGCGAATCTCAGTCGGAAGATACACAGCAGCAGCAGGGTCAGCCTATCTATATCTCCTTCTCGGAAACCTCAGTGCCTTCTCCAGTGAACGACGTAACAGTGAACGACGTAGACAGTGAGACTGTGGTGGAGACCGGCTCAGTGGAACAAGTTCACAACGTGCCTCTCAAGAAGTTTCGCCACGCTGTGTGTGAGAGTGCTAATGGTAGCCCTACCACGCTAGTACTAAGTGCGGACATGTTACAACCAGCCACTGTGTATCAGACAATGCAGACAGACCAGGGTACTATCACAATCACGCAGGTGGCACCTGCCGATAGCCCACAGGGAGAGGGCGAGATAGGTAAACCCTGTCCTATATGTGGGGATAGGATCTCAGGTAACTCGGCTTTTGTTTACTATAATAATTATCATCTCCATCGCGGACTTGGTAATTCAAGTCCGTGTCTGTATGTATCAATTTTTAATATTTCACGAATATTCTTTGAATTAATCGTTTTTATGCTGTCAAGTGTTGGCATATTTTAAAAGTTAGGCAATATAGTTAACCTGTTTTTCCGAGTAAAGAATATCTACTAACAGGGTTTACATACTTCCACTTTTTATTTGATCTTCAGCCTTGCGCTTGTGGCAAGGCCATGCCCTCAACTTTGTCAAAACATTTGGAACATCATATGAAATGCATATTTTGTTAATAAGCGCACGTGTCAGCAAGTTCACTCTTCGCGCTGAATGTTTCCAACCTTATGATTAGCTAGAATAGATAAAAAACCTAGGTTGACTGTTACACTGCCTCCGTACACAGGTTAATTTTCTGGTCATTCACTAGAGAGCATATCAACTATCAGCCTTTTTGTCCTACCCCATCTGTAAACCCTGAGTAAAGATTTCTCCTTTTTTATTGTTGCACTGAATAGTGCCCCGGAATTCTAGAATCTTGTTTCCGTTTAACACGCGTTACCTGATAAGGGAGTGATGCTATTTTTCACAATTCTTGTACTTGCACTCTTATAACTTTGTAAGATGCAGCACATCTTACGAATTCGTACTGAAAGAGTATCATCAATGCTTATGGACATTGCTTTCCTTTTCAGGTTATCATTATGGCATTTTCACATGTGAGAGTTGTAAAGGATTCTTCAAACGCACAGTTCAAAACAAGAAAGCCTTCATATGTCACAGAAAGGGTGACTGCCTCATTGACTTGACGAGTCGGAAGAAGTGTCCGGCATGTCGATTTAAACGATGTTTGTTATACGGCATGAGACTAGAAGGTATGAACCATTTATAATATAAGATAGTCTGAACAAAACAAATGAAAATAGAATTGATCCAATTTTCTCTAACTAGAAACAATGTAAATGTCGGAGAAAAGTTGTTCAATATCAATAGTAATGAAAACCTTTTTTCCTGTCAAATTAAAAGAAATTACTCTATGTGAGTTACCCAATTAAAAAAAAAGAATAGTGTGTTTATAATTCTTCGAAAAAAAAGTTTTTAATTATAATTTTGAGGAATATTGAACTATATCCAAGTACATTCAGAACGTTGATAAGACGTCACTAAAATTGATTGAAAAACAACAAATAGATGTTAACAAAACGAATAGCTGTCAACTGAATTTTGATTTTCCGCCCTGCTTTCTAGCTATACGAGAAGATCGTATGCGTGGTGGTCGAAGTTCATATGAAGGCTGCTCCCCTCACGGCCGCTCCAAGCAAGCCTCCTCCGGGTCCTCCTCCCGGTTAAAAGACGAGGCATCCAGGAGAAAACTAGTACACATCGGCTCCTTGTCCCCATCGCAACCCTCCACGAGCCGTGACGGTGCGATAGAGGTGTCCCAGGCAGAGACAGTCATCACGGCGGGCAGTGACGAGCAGGTGGTCACCGTGGTGAACGTGAACCCAGAGCCCGAGCTGGAGGAGTCGCACAAGCTGGACGTGTCGGCCGGCATGGTGCCGCAGACGCCGCAGTCCCTGGAGGACCTGCTGGCCGTAGAGACTCTGATGGCAGAAGACGATGAGGAACAGGACTGCTGTTACGGCAAGCTGCGGTCCGGAGATGAGGACCTGTTTGGTTCATTGCTTCATCTCGCCGACCATTGTTTGTACCGGATTGTACGGTGGGCGAGGAACCTCCCCGACTTTGCAAACGTTTCAGTAAGTATCTTCTTTTGTTATCGTAGGTGGGAAGGAAGAGTAATTGATACTTAAAAAATCTTTTCTTTTAGAACCAGTAGCTTTCAATCATCAGCTCAAATTTGGTGCTATCACAGTAAACAGCAAATGATATAATAGTGCTGATAGTCTTGCTGTATACTCTCAGATAATGGGATAGATGACATGCATGTAAATGACATCATGCCAAAAAAAACCTTGGTGTGTCACTTTTCAGAAAACGGGTAACGCTACTTGTTGATATAGAATTTATTCATACAGTCAATGTTATGATTTAATTTCTTTATATTAAGTGAGTAACTCGGCAGTAACACCTGTGATTTCACCGGGATTGGTTCTCAACGGCAATGACAACAGGTGGAAGAATTTTATGATTTAAGGGTATCCCCTGTTCCTTTTAGGACCTGTCAGCCACGTCTTTTCTTACTCCGTTATAAGCTAAAATGGTCCGAATTGCAGCAGTTTAGTAGGGTACAATAAACAAGTGAAAGAGTTCGTTCCTATTTTGGGGGTTACTAAGTTTACACGCTACCGGAGACCTACTGTAGATATACGCAATTAATCTAAATGCTCCAATCACACACAGGTACCATATATGTGATTTATTCGTACTTTTCAGACAGACGATCAGATCGTGCTATTACAGAGTTGCTGGGCGGAGTTGTTGTGTTTGAGTGTGTGCTGGAACTCTGTGAGATCCCAGAACAACACATTGTTACTGTCACATGGCCGCCAGTTGGACCTGGAGATGGCCAAGGCAATGGGCCTAGCCGAGGTCATTCAAAGACTACTGGATTTTACGGAACATTTACGCAGATTGGACTTGGACCTGCATGAATACATCAGCCTCAAGGTGCTCATGTTGATGACGCCAGGTGAGATCTCCTGTGGTTTTACCTCATTTTACCGTTTGGGGTAGTATGTGAAAGAGCAACCTGTTATTTTACATTATCTTACCCTCTTTGATGAGATAAAATCGCACCCTGTGAGTTGATTACATCTTAACCTGTTTGATGTGATATGATATCCGACCGTGTCATCTTTATCTCTAATTTTGGATTAGGATATTACTGTTGCCAAGGCTCTGGTTGATGTTTATTACCCACCGATTACGGAGTCTCCATAGGAAATGCATAGGGCACCTGGAAACAGCTACCTGGAGATTCTGGTATGTCAGAATCTCCTGCAGGAAATTCTGGAAAAATAGTCCTGTCCATAATGAGGTCGAATCATCTTCGAAATAAGTTTCTTGAATGTTCATTCAATGTTAATTATTTAGAATCAATCATAATAATCTCATTTACCATCAGAAATCATTGTAATAACATATTTTGTATGTAGTTGACGACGTAATATCCTCGCTAGTCGCTCGGATATCACTACGCGTCAACTACTCGGAGATTACGGCCACTCGTACACAAAACCAGTCATTATTGTGTATATTATTTTGGAGATCTGACAAAATTTTTAATACGTTTTTTGTTTCTCAAAATCAAGGTAGAGTTGGCCGCATTGGAGGTGTTTGTCCCTTGTTCTCCTATTCCTAAAATTCTTTCTAAGAGTGATTTTGGTATTATTGAGTGCTATCACAAAAAAATATAATGACACGAGTTGCTTATGCCTGTGCGTAGTTATATGAAATGTATAGGATTGTCAGTTGATTTTCAACCATTCGCATCTGGCAAGGCCATATCCACAACTTTTTTCAACAAATCCAAAAAAAAATCTTTATATAATTAAAGCAGATTTTATTGATAAAACAAAAAGATCTGCTCAGTGTTGGTCAACCTCGAGTTCTTGTGTCAACGTCACATACTAACTTAGTTAATGCCACTTTAGAATGTGACGGGTGTGGTCGAGGTTGACATCATCATGGGTCATTTGTTTTAGGAGAAACACTGCAACTGTACATACCGCACTCAATACCTGCGTTCTATGCAGTGCCGTGAGGTGAATTGATTTGTATATATACCGTCAGGTGGTGCCACTCACTAATGTCAAGACTATGATTTTCGTTTGAATCTGTCGCAGCAGTGTCTCTTTCAAGAAAAAAAAGTATATTTCATTTCTCTTTTAAACAGAGGTGATTCATTGAAAATATTATTTGGTATACTTGTTGCTGTTGATAATCATTAACTGTCTATACCCACCCTTATAGATGTGAAGAACCTTCGGAACGAAGACATCATTCGCGACTACCAGGAGCGTATCTGTGAAGCGTTGCTCGTCTACTCCATAACACACTACCCACACCTCCCAAACAAGCATTGTGAGCTGCTCTGTCGTCTCTCCGAGCTCACACGCACCTGTACGCTGGCCAAAGACCTGCTCAATGCCCGCCAAGTGGTCGGCGAAGTCCCTCAGTTCTCCCTGCTCAGCGAGCTGCTCAAAGGAGACATCATTGTACAGCCATCAGAGTGAATTTGTCATTGAGTACAGATAGCCCCATGATTTATTTAAAGTGCTTGTATGGACGTTACAGTGGTAAAAGCATCACCCGGGAACAAAAATGACAGAAATAGATTTTTTGTTTTTCAATTTGTCAAGGGTGGAGAAAATAAGTATTTCTCGTGGTTGTACCATCTATATCGAGACATCAATTATAGAAAATATATTTTAAAAAATGTCACAGTTCCCTAAGCTCTCACTTCCATTGGAAATCATGTAGGTTTTGTGTGAAAGCTGAATATTATTCTTTGACTACATGTGAAAAATGTAACAATGCCGTTAAGGTTACGGAATACATGAATGAAAGTTTCGCATCCATACTTTACCATGGGGTAATTATACATTTCTCAGTCGGGATGAAAGAAGTGCCAAAACTTAAGTATGTTGTCTGAAAAGGAAAATGTGTCGAATGAATGATTGTTGTAATTCCCATTTTTCATCTGGAGTGTCACACTGGGTAGAGGATGCGCTTCAGATGACCATCCCATCTTCTTTACAATGTACATAAAGGTTAGATATTGACGCAAAGTTAAAGCATTTGCATTTATATTAAATGAATATCATATTCATTTCATATGAATGCTCTGTACAGGAACCTCTCGAATTTGTTATTATTGGATTTTGTATACAAAGAGGTGTATAATTGAGAGGGCTTCTACGTTGAAACAAGGTAGGTTAAAGCCTGCATTATATATGTTATCTAATATATTAAATTAATTCTATTATATTCATTTCATGAAACTATGTTTTTTTCCCACGACACGTAGTCAAGTGAAGACACTCCTTTCTTTGCTCATGTACTGACGGAAATATGAACATTCAATACAAAAAAGTTTACACAATTGATAGTTTTCTTGAAAATTTGATTCTATATATCACAAGTGTTAAATAGGGGAGTTAACATTTTAGCCACAAGCACAAAATACTTCGATATTTTGAAAAATATCCAAACGTTTCTATCCTTATTGTTATAACTCTGGATTTTTTCACGAAATTTACGAGTTCTGAAGCTTCTAAATTCAATCTTTGTTAAGTAAGTAGTAAAATACATTCAGATTGGGAGTGTGCAATTGGCATGTTAAAATCTGTTTGCTCTCACAGGAAGTCGAGCCGCGATGAATTAGCTGTAAGAAATCATGCAAACTTGATTCCTGTTACACAGGTTCATTCTATTCACTCTAGTGCGCATGTTGTATGTCTCTAGTTCAGACATTAAATTAGTGTGAAATTTGTGATGTTTTGACCGATAAATGCGACACATAACCAGGGACCAAAGGATACTTCTATCCTGACATAGAATAGTGTGAGTGAGTCAGTAATCAGGGAGTGTGATTCATCAATGGAGCATACTGCAGAGATTTATTAGACGTCAAATGCTTTATAACACAATTCTTTAGGAATATAAGTGTATCGTATGGCATGGTGCAGTAATTGGAATATGTATTTTGATTATTCGTTCAAATCTCAAAATAAGAGAAATGAAAATTAGATGCTTTTCGCGCCAGAAAACAATTGTTCATACTGAATGTCCATTTGAGAAGAGTGTAAGGTTAGTGAACACTGAACGCAGCAGATAGCAAGCAAGAAGAGTAATGTCATAGTATCATACGTTTTCGAGCTATCCGTCACAAGGCTTCTGATTGGCTGGCACAATAAGTCCCGGATACGTTATGATCCAAACTTGTTTCACCCAAGTACTCCCAGACAGAATGTATAAAGAAACCAAGCCATACTTCAAATTGCACCACGAAATGCACTCTGTGAAGAAATTGTTCAAGAAAAGCCGTCTTTCTTATGTAGTATTTGATTTGAGATTTGCAATGTCATAAAACACCAGTTTCAAAAAGCTGATTTTGGGTGAGTTTTGCCAAGTTGAAATATTGCAAAGCGTAAAGATCTAATTCGCCTCACAAATAACTGGTGGTGCTCACATATATCAAAAATATACAGATTCATTATGCATTACCTGTCAGCCAATCAGCGACACGAACAATGCGGCCTACAAAATTTGTGTCGAAGCATTCAGTGTGCATTAACTCAAACACAGTGTTCTATGGGGTGTGACTTGTGAATTGCGTTCAATCTGTCAAGTACAGTGTATGTCTTTTTCCCCGTACGCAGTACATGTAGGAAACACACTAAATATCACACTCATGTTAAGCGTTGTGGTGTGTATGTAGGAGAGGGAGTGCAATAGGAGTCACATGAAAATGATACTAGTTACGATCCAAAGATAATGCACAGTGATTGTCTGATTGGAATTCTACACATTTAGGGTGTTGCCATTGTCTTACTATTTCCTCTCAGGGATGCAAGTATTTAGATAGATTACTGTCCAGTCATTTTCCCTCTAGGTTCTATTCTGATTGTTTTTCTAACCATGACTTCTTTTCCTATCTACTTCTTGTGCTCTTTGGGATATTTGATCATTGCAATTGGCGTTAACACCATGTAGCCATTATTATAACCATCTACTCTATCTTTTCGATTCAATTTAAGTCTGTCAATTTTACAGTAAGTTGAATTATAATCTGTGGCTGGTGTCATTTTTTAAATCTAGTGGAAGAATAGATCTTTTTCAACCTCTTAATGTCAACTCAGGTGTTGCGTTTACCCAGTATATTAATATTATTATCGACCCTACTCGATATGATAAGTTAAAGAAAAAGAAACGACATGAAGCTATATTTCCTAAAGACAACTGCATTGCAGGCCGAAATTTAATTGAAATGGGTTTATCTTATTATTTATTTCATTTTTTGTTTTTTTTTATATAAAGACAACTTCTGTACGCAGCCGTTATTCTCCTACAGACACATACACAACCGTATTTCGTTTATTGTAAGTTGTCTTTGCCTACAAATAACCGTTGATATTTTCTACTGAGAAAAATACAATTATTCAGAACCAACTCATACAAGAAATTCTGCCGTATGTGTTTTATTCACAAAACACCTGTCGTGATAAAAAAAGAAGAAGCTCGTATTGCCTTTACTTCTACGTGCATGATTTCCTTTTGAAAATGTCGCCAAGACCTACCTAGTTTTGATACAAGTTCTCGTGGTGTGAAAATGTTAATTGTGAACACAACTTAGTTTGGGGGTATTATCTTTTTTTCGCTACAGTAAGCATTGTTGGCAGCGTTGTACTCCTGTTTAGTTTTTTCCCCTTATGCGGTGTGAAATTTCCATATGACATCTGTATACAACTATTGTCCCTGTTGATCCGACATTTCTTGCCCGAGACCAACCATATCGTTGAGACGTTTTTATTAATGTATAACTTTGTACCCGCAATGTTGCAGATCCCCCTTCCCCTGTGTATCATGATGTAAATAGAAGCAGTAACTGCCCGTCGTTGTGTTTATGGAGACAGCTCTTAAACACATTTGGAAGTGCTTTTTGGATGAATTTGCAAGTGTAATTGTACATGTGCATAAAGTGTTACGATTTAATATGTGCGGACCATACATGAATAAAGTATATGTACGTGTAAATAAGCTGTGGCAATTTGTTTATTTTAATCAACCTACATTTTAAGTGTTTTTTGTGTTATTCAGACAGCCTTTTCCCCCTTCTAATTGAGTGGGAACTCTTCTCTCATTTGTGACTGTAAGTGGCCCATCTTTGGATAGGTCACTCACTGCAGACACATGGGAACCTCATACAGGGTGAATAAGTACCACATGCCAGCCTTGTCAGGTGCCTCTTTCTAGTGAGCACCTTATGCTTTAATGTCAAGCAACAAAGAAAAGCGGGGATAAGTACATCCAATGTGCAACTTCTATGTCCAGTGTTCTCAGCCGCACTGAAAAGAAAGAAATTCCGTAGTTTCTTTGGGAAACAGATTTGCCAAACAGTTATATTTAGCAAAGGATAACTTATGTGGCCAAAACATTTTGGTAGGGAAGGTTGGCAAATAAACTGTCAGTCGGCTTTGCCTGTAGTCAATTACATGGAGCAGTTTTTTATTATATACCTGTGCCAGTATTTTACACAAATACCAACCTCTGCTAGGGTATTGGTATTAAGTATATACCGGCACAGTATGGTGGTGTAAAATGATGTACCACCCTACTTTGAATGAAAATTCTGATTGGCTGAAAAAAAAAATTGCACTGACCTACTTAAGAAGTGCTGGCAGTGACTTGCACAAGGATCACAGGAGTTGAAGGGGGAAAAAAAGTAAAAAAATGTGCTTGGAGCATATTCTGTGCTTGACTTTCACTAAGATGTCAAGAGATATACCAGCACACTTTGAATCTAGCTCGGACTTGTCATATTTCCTTATGTAATTCATCAATATTGCGAGCTCGTGGAATATTTTTATCGAGAGAAATGCGGTATGTGAGTATGTACCAGTAAGGTATATACATTTTATCTTAATAATTGATTGGCCAGCTTGCTGACCTGATTGGTATGGTGCAGCGACTGGTTTGTCATTGTCAAAATAATGTGGCTGGCAGAGTGCTGTATCAATGGTCTGTAGCACAGCCCTTCATCAAGGCAGAACTATAAAACGGGCATAGGGTCCCATTGCTACAATTGACTTAGTATATATCTTTCAAGAACTGGGTTGGTCAGCCAATGAGTCTGTCTCAAAAGGACGTGACTAGCAACTATTGATTTCATCGGGGCGAATTTCTTACGCCACCACAGCTAAATAATAGCAAATTTGGCCAAGGAAGCGATAGCGGCCTTTGCCGAGATTTACAAGCTAAATGCTATCTTTATCTTCTTTTAACACAAATAAACGAATACTGAGACTTTTATCTGCACTTGAGTATATCTTTTGGTAAAACTGCAGATCCGTGGTCTCTAGCGTGTAAGCATAGGAAATGTCACTTTGCGGTCTCGTATCGGGCCGGGAAAAGCAGATATTTGCTGAACAACTTACCACAGAGTAAAAATATCTCTACTCTGTGAACTTACTCTAGCTAGCGGGAATGATTCCCCTTGTGCCTTATAGCGCATGACCGGATAACCAGCGGAATAGAGGAGACATCACTACACTGCGCCGCTCTAGGTTGCTCTAGCGGTGCAATGTGGAGACATCACTCGCGTTGCAACCCCTTTGGATAAAGGCTACTTTAGGTATTTTTAGGTAACTTCCTGTTGTCGTGGCTGATTGCTTCAATCTCGTATTCATTTTGGTCTAAACAGAAATTACAGACGTTTAACACACCACATTAAGTCAAAAGCAGCAATATGGTATGTATTTTAAATGTTTAAAACAATTTAGATACGTATCGGTCACAGGACTACTCAGATGTCTGATGAAAACAATATAAGATACATATTATCGCTCATTTGTTTTCATTATTAGGCTCTGTCTAGATCTAGCATAGTCAGACGAGTCCGACCCTATACGCTGTATACGGGAACGTACTGTTAGGGTCGCCCACGACTAGATCTAGCACGACCCCCACTTCTTCGTTTCGTATCTGATACACGAGTATAGGATCGGGCCAGTCCAACTAAGTCTAGATCTAGTCCGAGGAACTCTGTCCCTTCGAGTTGCGATATCCAGAGTTTAAATCAAGGTCTGAAATTCCTGGTGCTTGTGTGAACGAACGCGAAAACGGTCGCAAGGGGGCCGGTTTGGCAGGGGGCTCAGCAGGTTGGGGGGGGGGGGGGTATCAGACGATTCGCACTGGCAGCCCATTCGCACCCCACGATTCGCATTGTAAACAAACCGATTCGCACTGGAAATCAAGACAATAACAAACTGTCGCACTAACAAAAAACGGCAAATAATCATGTTCCGTTTCGTGGATCTCAATATAAACTGTCTGACTGTTTCCACAGAGATATTTGCGGAAATCGCGTCATTTGTAGCGTTTTTTTCGCGGAATTTTTCGTTCAGAACACTGATGGCAGTGGGTGGGTGCTGTGTCAGTGTCAATATCAGATATGGCAATCGGACTGGCTGCCACATATTTCGCTGACGAAAATTACCTGTAGGCCTACATCCATATAAATATCTAATGATATAATAACATTTCAGTTTAGTCTGAGAGGCCCTGACTGAGTGGTGTTCGCCAGACAGACAATTCTGGTGTTTCTGTTACCTGCAATCGTTGCCATTCTAATCGCGAATGTGCAAGTACTGACAATAATTTAGGTGATTCCGAGTAACTGTGAGTACAATCTATTTGCTGGTGAAGGTCTACAAAGTGTTGTACTATTTTTCATTATCAAGGGGTAGTGAGACTTAATTCGATTTTTTAGTGCGAATCTGCTGGTGCGAATCATCCGAGTAGCAGTGCGAATCGGTTTTCAGTGCGAATCGTCGTACATTCGTTGGGGGTAGGGGGCCGGATCCGCAGCGGGATTGTACGACGACCCGTCAATTCGCGCTCCCGACAATGACTGCCCGTCAACTGTGAGCGACGGCCCGACAAGGTCGATACGTCAATTATTACAAATAACCGCGGAAATACACGTTAAATCGAACAATGAAGGTAAATAAAGATACGGATTGATGTTATGAATGTGTATGGCACGCTATGGTGCTAGAATTCTGCTTAAAAATACCGAATTTTCAATGTCCGTTCGCGGCTTCGGGTTCCCTCGCCGCAACTCCCGGCATGCGTAACATAAAATGGCAAATAAACATATATTCCCTGTCCTGAATCTAAATATAAACTGATCGTTTTCCTCATGTTTTTAGCAGTTTACCAGTCTTTACCTAGCGCTTCTACGTTAATTATTCACAGCGTTATGACCTGCCTCAATTCCCCTCATCAGTCCCTCACCAGTCCCTCAATTTCCCTCACCAGTCCCTCAAATTTTATGTGGCATGCTGTGACGGCCCGACAACTTCGGACAAGGTCGATACATCAATTATTTACCTACTATATCTAAAACGGTAGAATTTCGTCGAATCCGCTTGAAGTTGCTCCCGCACATAGAGACATAGTTAAGCAGACCTAGGGCTGGAGATTGAAGACCCACGGGAGTGAGATTCTCGTGTAGTGAAAAACTCGAATCTGTTCTTATTTTTTGTAGGACTATACTCAGACAAACTTCTTCTCTTAAGATTCATTTCGAGCCATGCCGGAATCATTGTTTAATATTGTAGTTTTCTAATCTATCTTTCTCGTGAGAAACCAATGAGATCTCAACTTCCCCCACCCACCACCACTCCAGCCACCACTCTAAGTAGGCCTATTTGGCCAAAATCAAACACCTGGCTCTGTGGAGCAGTTAGTAGAGTGTTGGCCTAGGAATGCGGGTGTAGGGAGTTCGATTCTCACAACGTCTTTTGGACTTTTCGTTTTTCTATATTCCCCCCCCCCCCCCCCCAACTCGGACTCGACGAAGTCGCTAGTACATACCTATAATGTTATGAGTGTGTATGGCACGCTATGGTGCTAGAATTCTGACGATAGTGTCGGAATTTTCGATGTCCGTTTGCGGCTTCGGGTATCGCCGGTGCTGGTGGCCGCAACTCCCGGCAAAACATCGCCCCTCCCCCCCCCCCCCCCCCCCCCCCACCGCGATCAGAGTTGACGGGTCGACCCCCGCAATTGTCGGCACGTCCTTGTCGGGCCGTCGCTCTGAGTTGACGGGCCGTCGTTGTCGGGAGCGCGAATTGACGGGTCGTCCGTGTACCCCGCAGATTGGCCTGTTCAGCCGCGTACCTTCCATACAATCATAGGCCATGTATGGGTTTCAAACACGATGGTCATGGCGCAGCCGTGCGGCCGCCCGTGGTTCTGTGACTATACTATAGTAAAGTGAGCAACATTCAAAAATACATTTCGGGTACCCGTACCAGGTACTTGTAGTCTACTTCTAGTATTTTCATGATATTTTACAGGATCATCTTTACGTCGCCCACCTACGTATATATGTCTCTGGCAGCAAAGAAATAAGAGGAATACTCCCCCTCAACATGTGTCTCACCCTCACTGATAGACCCACCCTGGTCACATAAATAAAAGATAGCCAGATACATGCATATGAATAGGCGACGTAAATGCAAATTACTAATCTTTTTGTCACCATTTCAAAGGTTAATATCTCATATTCAATTCATGAGAACAGAGTGGGACTATCAGTGAGTTTGAGACATAGGTTGAGGGTGAGTGGCTGAAACCATCAAATTTCAACTTATTTCCTTGTTGCCTGAGACATCTTTACGTCATCCATTTTGTATTGAAAATTTAAGAATATCTTAATCAATTGATATCATTGAAAGATACCTATATAGAAAGGGATGGTATCCACCTATACCGTGTAGCAGTTTTTTTTTGTTATGAGATCTGTATTTTCCTTAAGATGATAATAGTTGAACTTATTTTTTTTTTTTAAAGAAGCTAAATTAGCTACTTAGCCCATGAATGTACATTCTCCATTTTCTCAGCTATAATCAAAGAAATTGAACAATACTTTTTCCTCAATCAGGAAAGTACCTATATTTAAAATATAAATTATGTTATATATCTGGGAAGAACGTCCTCGGACGACAGTATTTGTCTTTGTTTACCTGAATAAAAACAATGTTGAGGGCAATATAAATTGATATAAGTATCATTTCACCTATTCTAAATGATATTTATGTACGGATAAAATTAAGGGGTGTCAAATCTCAAAGTACTCTCATGATATAACCAAATGAGATATCTTGTAGCAAATCCTTCCTGATATGGCAAAATATGTATACATTAAGCTTATATCAATAAAAGTGTATAAAATGTATTTGAAAAAAGGGTATCAAAAACAGGGGTTCCACCCGTTTCGTGAGAACGGGTATATGTAGTCATTTAATTTCAGGCCTGCAGTTGATCACCAGCTTTCACTTTTCCAGGCTTCAGGCACAGATCAGATAGCTGGTTACGGCATGGTGTCTCTGGCTCTCGCCATCTTCTGCTATTACACAATCTGGGTCGTCGTGTTGGTGAGTTAAATCCATGATGGTAATTCTATTATCCTATATTATGATGGACCTAAACACACAACCTTAATTAGTTGAATGTATCGGTAAACTGTATGGGAACACGGTGTGGTCTTAGGCTCATCGAATAGATATAGTGGTGTCGGGGTGGGCCACCCGTGACCAACATTGTAAAATAACACATTGGCAGGCTTGGCCATTACCGGTATATGCCTATCTTTATCTCTAGCAAGACCAAAACTTTTATCAAAAATAAAATTATAAGATACGTATATTAAAAATACTACAAATCACCGGCTTAACCAGACTTGGCAATTACCGGAGTATTCATATCTTTATCTATGGCGAAAACAAGACATTTATCAAAAATAAAGTTTTAAGATACGTATATCAAGAATACTACAAATCACTAGCTTTATCAAACTGAAATATGACGTATAAGGTTGCTTTTCTTCACTTTTATATACACGTATACATTCTGTAATCGAGTAGGGTAGGGGTGGCCGGGTTAATAGGTTATCTTCATCTCTATTTCCATCTCGATATGATCTGACTATAGCCATCCCTTAAGTTTTCATTTATCATGTACTTATAATAGTTTATATATCTTACAGACGGAATGTATATGTGTATTTCAGCCATTTGTTGAGCCAGGTCACGCCATCAAGAGCTACTTCCCTCCTCAGGCTCTGGCTCTGCTGTTACCGATTGCCGCGGGTGTTGTAGTTCTCATGGCGCTCGGTAAGTGTACAAGTCATACCATTTCTCTATTGTGTGACCTCAATATAATGCGACATTTTGATCTAACGATTTCAAAATAAGTGGCATTTCTTTCATCAGATACGGTAGTTATTTTCAGTTGTACTTTTGTATGCTACTTTTGTTATAGGGAGCCAAAGTGAACCTACTGAAACCACAGATACCCGTTTACAAAACCCCATTTCCGGTGGCCAGTAAGAACGAGGCTTAATGCTAAACCTATGGGAGTTTTAGGTTAGACTTTTGTTTTTGGTCTCTTTTGTTACTTTTGGAGTGTAGTTTATTACTATCATCTCTGAATAACTCTGTCTCGAAGCTACGATGACAGTTGTTAAGTTTATAAAAAAATATGGATCTAAAAGATTGGAGAATGAGACATATAATCTCGAACCTACATAGTCAAAGCACAGAGCGCCTATATCCGGAAGTGGTATTTTGTGACCGGCTATCTGTGGTTGAAGCGGGTTCACTTTAGCTCCCTATATGTTTGAAATCCAATTATATATTATATTATCTGTGCTCCTACAGTGTTAAACCATGGGCCATAGTTTTGATACTTCTGTGGAATTAAACAAAGGAAGTATGATAATTGTACACTTTTTCCTTTTTTTAATATCCAAGTTAATTTTATTTATAGTTGTTGTAAATATCAAATTATTACATGGACCATGTCACATCAATCCCTATGATTTAGACCCCAAAACAGACATTTAAAACGTTTATAGATGACTCAAACATTGGGAACACTTTTTATTTTCTAATAAACGATGTTCAGGACTCGTCCCAAAAAAGTCTGGTTGTTTTGATACCAGACAAAAACACATCAGTCCACTCATGGACAGTGTATCTCTATGGACTGGAAGCGGGCCATAGATAAGAGTGTGAGGGTAGCGCCGATGTGTGCCGCACCTCGACCGCGGCGCCATGTAGTGGCCAAACGTGTGAACTATACTCAGACTGTAGTACTTCCAATGGCCACCAGGGACTTTCAAAATGTCCAAATTATGCAATTTTCCTTAGATACTTAGAATAAAGATAAAATCACGATTGAAAGTGTCACAGAAAGGCCTGTAAAACTATTTTGAAAGGGCTATATCTCATAAAGCTGAGGCATTTCTAAGATTTTCATATTCAGGGACACTTTTGATGTTTTTTTAAATATTAGTCAACAGTCTCAGATACTCCCATTCTGAAGTGACAAAAAGTTTCCCATTTTTCTCACATACTTTGAATAGAGATAGAAGCCAAATTCAAAATGTCCCAGAAAGGCCTGTAAGAACTCTTTTGTAAGGGCTAGGTCTCATAAGGCTGAGACATTTCTAAGATTTTCATCTGAAGAGATACTTTTGATGATTTTTTTATGGCAGGCAACAGTGTCAACACTGTCATTCTGAAGTGACAAAAAGTTTCCCATTTTTCTAAGATACTTAGGATAGAGATAGAGGCCCAATTTAAAATGTCCTAGAAAGTCCTGTAAGAACTATTTTGTAAGGGCTAAGTCTCATAAAGCTGGGACATTTTTAAGATTTTAATCTCGGGGAGTACTTTTGATGTATTTTTCATGTCAGCAACAGTCTCAACCCTGTCAATCAAAGGGACAAAAAGTTACATTTTTTAAAACCACAGAGAATGAAGGTACAAGCACAATTCAAAGTGTTTTAGAAAGGCCTGTAAAAACTTTTTTGTAAGGGCTAGATCTCCTAAAGCTTGGACATTTTTAAGATTTTAATCTCGTACTTTTGATGTATCTTTTATGTAGGCAACAGTCTCAACCCTGTCAATCCAAAGTGACAAAAAGTTTCACATTTTTTTAGACCACTTAGAATGAAGATAGAGGCACAAATCAAAGTGTTTTAGAAAAGCCTGTAAAACTTTTTTGTAAGGGCTAGGTCTCCTAAAGCTAGGACATTTTTAAGATTTTAATCTCGGGGAGTACTTTTGATGTATTTTTTATGTCTGCAACAGTCTCAACCCTGTCAATCCCGAGATGAAAACTTTAAAAATGTCCCAGCCTTATGAAACCTAGCCCTTACAAAATAGTTTTTACAGGACTTTCTGAAACACTTTGAATTGTGCTTCTATCTTCATTCTAAGTATTCGAGAAAAATGGGAAACTTTTTGTCACTTCAGAATGACAGTGTTGAGACTGTTGCCCGCCATAAAAAACCATCAAAAGTGCTCCCCGAGTTGAAAACTTTAAAAATGTCCCAGCCTTATGAAACCTAGCCCTTACAAAATAGTTTTTACAGGACTTTCTGAAACACTTTGAATTGTGCTTCTATCTTCATTCTAAGTATTCGAGAAAAATGGGAAACTTTTTGTCACTTCAGAATGACAGTGTTGAGACTGTTGCCCGCCATAAAAAAACATTAAAAGTGCTCCCCGAGATGAAAACTTTAGAAATGTCCCAGCCTTATGAAACCTAGCCCTTACAAAATAGTTTTTACAGGACTTTCTGAAACACTTTGAATTGTGCTTCTATCTTTATTCAAAGTATTCGAGAAAAATGGGAAACTTTTTGTCACTGCAGACTCACTTCAGCTTAGATCATAAAAATTATGAAAATTAGGACCTGATCTGAAAACATTTTTACCATCCTCGCCTTATAATCTATACACCATACATTACATATTTTAATCATTTTTCTAAAATACTTAGAATAAAGATAAAACTATAATTACAAATCGTTACAGAAATACCTGTAATAACTGTAATGCATTTCATATATATTACTGTAGCACCATCTAGTGGCAATTCGCGGAACTACGTGCAAAACGGTGGCGCCGCCTATGGCGGGTGTATGTTTTAAAGTGCGGCAGTGATCGGCCCACGGCAGGGCCCGCTTCCAGTCCATAGAGTGTATGTCCATGGTCCACTTTAGAGTGAATACCACATTAAAAAATTGCAGTCAATCCCACTCAATTATTTTTTGCAGTCTGAAGATTCACTTAGATGAAATCGCCATAGTGAATTTGAAGCATTTTAGGCCACCCTGTAAGTTGTTGACAATTCCCTGACAACTGCTTTATGGCACTGATAGCATAACAACAATGCTCTGCCAACCAATGTGACAGTGCCACTATGGCTGGTTAATTAGGGTCACATGGTACAAGACTAAAAGGCGTGAAAGTTCAAACTGTCACCCATATCGTGGTAACAGCTTCCCCAGAACAGTTCAGGTCTAGCTACGTTCCAAAATGACAAAAATATACAGTAGAAACCCAGTAGTCACGCTGGTAGCCTGCACATCTCCAGTCACCCCTTACGATTGGCGCAGGTACAGTGATCTGCCGTCGCACAGTAGCGCATCATGTTGCTACCACTGACGTTCTATTTTCGCGGCGTTTTTTTCGCGCAATTACCGACCAATAAACTGCACTCTACCCTATATGGAACAAACTGCTGTCAGAATGTGACAATTCTAACTAAATACTTGTAGCAGCTACTTCCAGCAATGAGAGAAGAGTTATTTGATGTTTCTCTGTGTTTGTGAATGGTGCAGCGTAGCAGAAAATAACGCGAAAAACGCCCACCACCACACAGCGTTACAACGCCTCCTACGGTAGCCCTACGTTTTTGCAGAGCACTGTACCTGCGCTAATCGTAGCGACGCGAGTGGTAGATGCGCAGGCTTCCAGCGTGCCCAGTAGTGGACCACCACAATTTAAAGGGATCCACTCTTATTTGCAACAGACTCCCATATAATCATTTATCCTACCCCTAATAAAAAAAAAACGTCAAGGATTTAACATAGGCAAATTTTATGTGGCATGCCATAAGATAAAGTAAAATTTATATACCTAGAGAAATAAAAAAAATTGACCAATCAGCGTTCAGGAATTATTCACCTGTGTAAATAGTTCCGGCTGCAGAGCAGAAATTCTGACAGCTGTCAAACATGGATGGAATTGAGTCTGACTTTCCTAATATCATAAAGACATGGAGACAGGTTAGGATAAATATGAAACCGAATGAGAGTTAGACTTGTCAGTGCCTATGCCACTCTAGTCAGGTCTGTTCCTCACTACGCTCAGCTAACGCTTCGCATAGCCATAGTAATACATGACCTTCCCTTCATGGCATAAACACTGACAAGTCTAACTCTCGCTCGGTTTCTACCAAGTATGTTTTATGGTAGTAAGGAGACCATCTCGTCATATGGACCACATTAGTCCGGAATGGTATGTCTGTAAAAGAAGTTTATACTGTGGTATTTTGGTGACACAATTTCCATTCATTGATACAATGGTTTCCATTGTACTAGGTTTATATTGAGAATCCAGATTTGAACTGTGTTGAAACTTTTCTGTTTTTAGGAGCCTTCATCACCTATATTACCTTGAAGAGTAAGAAGAAGACGAGCTGATCTTCAACCAAGTCTGAATTTGTGATATCTCTATTAGGACCTTTGTACATAATTTCAAATCAAGTTCACGAAAATAGATATGAATGTTGTGTAGTTCAGCTGATATACAATTGTAACCTGCATATGATAATCTAAAATCTATATTCACACAAAGTTCCCAAAACTATTTTCGGGGTTTGAAGAGTTCAATGCACGTATGTTATGCCTGTGAAGAACTATTGTTAGCATAAGATCCAGTCATATAATGCTGGTCATTTAGTTGGTGGTCATTGTATATAAGAAATAATCGACAGATTTTTTTTTCTGAAAATAAATTTCTAACAAAGAAGATACCGATTCTGTCTTTACTTGCGACAATATTGAGTGCTACTACTCAAGAAAATATCTGGGGATGAAAAAGAGAGGATATCTAGTTTTGATGCTACTAAACAGCAAAATCAACAATGTCCAGAGTTGATATGGAAGTTACCTATCATAGTTTACTTGATGATAACTGCAATTTATTTAAATCTTATTGTTAAGTACACCCTGATGAAGGACTGGTATAGTCCGAAACATGGTAGTAACTAAAGTCTTATATACATGTGTATTTCATAATTTCTTTAAACAAGAGCTAAGTGTGCATTTAGAAAATAGAAATATTGGCCTTTAAAGACCAAATTAGCAGGTGGACGCATTTAAAGCTCAATAAGGTTAAAAGGTCTACCAGTAATTAATTAGTATGATAACAAGGAAGCGGCCAGGAGGGAGGGGAGGGAGGGAAGGCATCCATGAATAGGGAAGGGTCTGCATTGATTGGATATTTAAAGCCCTACTCCTCTGTGAACTCAGCAGGTCATGGCTCAATGCACACATATATTTAGCTACCTATATATAAAACGTTTTGCTTCATGGTGATCATTCATGGATGAGTGCATACAGACCTGTCTGCGTGCTCCCTAGCCAAGTGGGGGACACAACTTTGTTTCTATGTACACCAATAAAGTAGGTCAAGCTAATATCTGGTAGTAAATAATTTTACAAACCAATATCATTTGACTGGGTCTTGATTGATTCCTACAACAAAGTTATGAACCATTTTGACTTCTATTTATGTGTAAATATGCTAAATAAACCATCCTCTCATACACCTGATATCTCCCCCCTCCTATTATGAGATTTGGCAAAAATACATGAATAGCACATCAAATATACATTTCACCTAAATAATGACACTTCCTAGGGTGTAAGCAACTGTGAGTGCCACTTATGGAGATGGTTAATGTTACACCAATGCTCACTGTATATCAATATTGAGTAAACATCTGTTTGAGCATGCCCATTTCACTGAAAATCCCCCCTACTTCCAACAAATACTTGAATATCTCAGTAAATATAGAATCTACTTAGAAAATTCCACTTCCTAGCACCTACTGTTTTTTATTCTCTTTCAAATGAGGCATATCATATTATGATTCAACCAGTTTAAGGGGTAGAAATATGTCCATAAATGAGTTCTTAAAAATGGACTTGTGACTACCAAAGTCCCCCCCAAACTGAATTCACTTTTTTTTCAAATCCATTCCAAAATACTAAATTTTAAAGACTGTGAGGCATTGTACCACCATAAAACCTTCTGTCCAAAACAGAAATCATATTCCTATCTGTACTTAATGAGCTATAAAATGCAAAAATATGGCCAGGTCACCTAATGACTTTACAAGCATGTGTACTACAGTAGGCTATAGCCATAACATAAAGACCAACCGTCCACCTGCTAAAAAGGAACCAGCCCATGTTTGAGTAAGTGGGAATATTTGCCTCTTCCTATTTTGTTATGAACTGATTTTGGAGGGCCAAGTTACTTGTATCCAGGATCCACTATCTAAGAGTGTATGCTATTAATTTGAGTCCTTGACAATGAGATAGTTAACAGGGGTAGGGCTCCCATATACAAAACCCGTGTATTTAGAGTAATTGTGTTTGACATATCTGGAGTGTGACAGTAATTTTATGTTCGGACATATTCTTTTTAAGAAAAAGTTTTCGGTAGGATTCATCGGTGTCAACTGGTTGTTTGTTTCTATTCCACTAGAGGACGTGGTGTCCTAGTCCATCTTGTGTGGTAGTTAAGGTTGAGCATGTGCATAGAAGTGACACCGGTTCACCCATATAATGCAACTCGCCGGGTATAAAAAAAGGTCAGGTCTGCAACATGTAGATAGGCCACTTGCTGCAGTCCTGTGAAGAAGGATTCCTATGGAATCTCACTTTTCGTGTGGTCTGCCGTACCCTCACAGTGGCTGAGCCTGGGTTATTAAACTTCGGTTAACTGTTTTTATTCTCGAATAGAAAGAGCACGTTGCACTATGCTGTCGTCATTTTGGTGGCGCCAAGGTTGTCCTTCTGTTTTATAATTTGAATAATAAAGACGTGGCAAAAATACCTCACGCCAGCCAGATGCTACCTTGAAAATGACAGTTTCCTGTCAGATCCAAACGATCCATAGGGATCATCCTCAACGAGAATGACAAACATGATTGTTACACCCTCCTGGAGTGAGCAACCAGATTCTGGTTTCAGATATTGCATTATTTCGAAATACAATATTGGGTGAGAAACAAGGTTTCGTCCGAATTAGACTCCTCAGGTTTCTTGGTATTTGGCTAATTCAAGGCATAGGACATTGTCAAAATGCGATTGACGAACATTGCTATAAACTCAAGTCTGCCACCCCAATCTTATCTTATTCTACTTCCCCATGCCCCTACATTAGTGATATCAAACCAGCCGTCTGGGAACGTCGAGATGGAGCTCCAAATTAGAGAATTCAGTTCAATTTGAATTAAAATGGTTTCTTTAATTACTAAAGTCCATGAAATTCAGAGTGAACTATATACGCGAATCTATGACTGAGAAATAACAACTCTGGGATGAATTAAATTTACTTTCATGTCAAACACTGCGTCAGTAGTTTTATTCACTTCATATGTTAAGTACTGGGCTTGGTGTACTCAAAGACATACTTTACGATACAAACTGCAAGTATACATTCGCCATCCCGCCCTCACCCATCCCCAGAGACTTACATTCGAAACCTTTCAGATAAAAATTCAAAGAAAAGGGTGAAATGGTATACTTGATAATAATGCATCTATATAGAGATGTTAGATGAACCCAACATGTGTAGAATATGACAACATTATTCAGTTAAACTTTAGTTACTTGAGGACACTGTGCTTATAAAAAAATCAGTCATCACGTTAACGAGATTTGATAAACAGTGACGAGGAAGAAAAATAAACTAAAAACCCAACAATCCATAGATGTTGTTCTGTAAAACTAGTTTTTTGAAATTCTGTTTTAAATCGCACAATTTAATACCTCACAAGACATGTTCATACTTATCGTGAAGCCAAAAGCTTTAAATATATATTAAGTAACATTAACCACATCAGTTTTAAAATTCCAGTGACCAAGCACATACAGAAGTGCATATATTTGTGAATTCATACCTACACAGAGTAATGTGTATTTATTATTTCTTAAGAAAATATATGGCAATCAAATGAAAGAAAATTAATTTTCATTTCATAGTCCCCAGATCCATCGAAATGTCTACAAAACATGAAAAGTTCTAAGGATTAAATGCATGCATCTGAACGTTTCGAACGAGTCATTGAGCATCTTTATTAGATATGAAAAGACAAACTTGTTCACGTGTTTATAAATAGACCGAATTGATCACGAGTTTATGTCACGGCTTGTCAGATAACTGAGAGGCATCTTGTACATCTCAAGAACAACCAATTCCGTTATTAGTTTCAATAAAACACAGAAGGAAGATCAGACCAATGCCAAGTATAATCTGAGAAATCTAGTTCATATAGAGTAATTTGATTACCAAACCACTTCGTTAGATATTTCACGGAATGCTATTGCAATTTTTCGTCCTAAATATAATTAAAAACAATATCACCAAGCTTATCAAACACTTTTAAACGATCTAAGGCTATAGCTATGTTGATAATTCTGAATACCTGGAAACTTCTCATATCAAGTCCACTGATCATAATGATTGTAATTCGATAACATAAATTACAAAGTATCAGGACATTTCTTTTCATCGGAAAAACTGGCAGCTAGTTACAAGCATGGGGTTTATATGGTCCCGACTCCCTTCCAGGGACTTCCATAGAGGTAGCTCTTAGATGACACTCTTACTATGACGAGGTAAATTGGTGTGCAATATTATTTTCAAATGATATTTTTCACAATGCATTGACTTTTTACCAAATGAGATTTTGTATGTATATAGATGTAGCCCAGGAATAAACTGCTTATTTCCCCGTTGTCTGAAGTAAGTCCCCGACAGTTTAGCTACATTTTTCTAACTCTACCCCATTGACTTGAAAACAAACTATGAATGGCTACAAGTTTGTACTTTTTGTTTTACTATTTCTCAATACCTTTATAATCCAGCATAAACTATTCATTAAGTAATTATCACAGAAGATGAATTATAGTAACAGAAAGTAAAACATCTACCAATGCCAAAAAATCTAGAGAACCACAAGTCTTTCATATTCCGCATAAAATATACAAATTTTCCGGATGGAACATATCAACATATTAATCATCATCAACATCGACCACACATATAACCAGAATTGGAAATACTGTCTATCTGCGAGTTGGCACCGTGATATCTGATATACGAAGAACTCTCCAGTTACCCGAATTGTGAGACAAAGAGCATTTAAGCGACATAATCCATGTTATTATAAGATACAATTTTTGGAATACGTATATTTTCTTTCTCTAAAAGTTTTGTTTCTCAAGGAGACATGCAGGCAAATCAATACCTGCGTATTCGCCCAGCAGTCTCTGGCTCCCTTAGCAAGGTGACAACAGACGTAAAATAGTACAATTTTATGTATTTTTCACCTTCGTATTACCTAGCAAATGTAGCAGAGACACGCATGGTGATTGAAATGGATTACTATTCTCACTGGGGAGCATTTTCACTTAACTTTTATTTGAGTTATAGATGGTCGCTCAGACTAGAGATGAAATAATAGTAAAATGTGTAAAATCATATCCTTACAAGTTATATTTGTAAACCTGCCCCATCTATGAATCGAACGTGAGTACGTTTATTAGATTCTATCTTGAGCACATAGCGCAATATGAAATCACCATTCTATTGTCATTCAGCACACCCCCCTTTTTGGAAACCCAATGATAATTCAAAATACAGTAATGATTCACATTACATCAATGTTTCACATTATACATTTTCACGTTCACTCCCCAGACATCACATTCATACAACACTGGGCAGGGAACCAGTGCGTTTTACAACATCCCTGGTCACTATGGACTTTACAATACTGAAATATATACACTACTTCATCTACATATATGTATTACTAATAACCACTGAGAAATGAAATTAAGGTCTAACTCAACTGGGTAAGGTAATAAATCAATTGATCAATTAATACCACAGGCATAATCTTCTTCATGTGTGATGAAAATGTAAGAAATGCAAGTCGAATGTTAAGAGTCCACAATAACCATTGATAAACAATTCTTGATGAAATACTGATATTACTTCTTGAATGCAGACTATTGGATGAAACACTTATCCACTGATATTTTTTCACGACAACCACCAACAAGGAATCTCACTAGTAACATAAGCTCACACGTACGCTGATTATCTGGTGAGGCTTCGAACAGTAGAAGAGGAAAATACAAATCTGTTCTTTTGCCAAAAAAAAACCAACTTCATTTAGTGGTAAGCCTAAAACAGATTCCTAAAATCAATCGTATAAATTTTCTCTCCTTTCAGATGGTTCCACTGAGTTCACATTAGATCTCAGATCCTCTGAGGGAGATAAGTGGATTCGGGTAGATAATGATGTGATTTGAATGCTATTTATCATTTTTTTTCCATATATGGAAACGTGAATTTGAGAATAGCTGAGATAACCGTTTTCTGTGAAGCTGATTTTAGGAACCCGTGGTTCACGATAATTTTCAGACATGCCTGAATCAAAGATACACACTCCAAAAACATGCTATTCACTCAGTGTAAATTCCATGCAGGTACTATGGTCAACTTTCGGTTATTGCTTTAGACAATGTCCCATTGTCAACGTTGGAGGTAATATTCTGTCAACGAGGATCGAGTCAAATGAAGCGTCAACAGTGACTAACTCAGTGTAGTACCCGATTAGCAGTTAGCTTGTGGCGCGGGCATCATTTCAAGTTGGAGACCTGGTTTATCAGATCATTTCAAGATATGCATCACATTCAGTATTTCACCCTCTTGTATACAGGAGCGACTGGCCCAACTGGAATTTTACATTATCCTGACTTCTTGGGAAGTATGTAGGAGATATTTGCGTCCCTAATACCATAATGTTCAGAGATTTCGTGCATCAGTAATGTTCCACCATATATTCATTAGAATTAGCTGACAGTTGACCTACATCACACTGACAATACAAAATGTCATAACTAGAACATTCAATTCCAATTGGGAACTATTAGTTGAACGTAATGCAGTTGCCAAATACGTTTGTGTATTTCATGGTGATTTCTTTAGCTGTTGTGGTGGTATGCTTTGCAGGTAATTGTCTTTGTGAATTCCTTACGATGAAGGACATGGCCTGATCTCTTGACACCCCCCCCCCCCCCCCCCCCACCATTTATGCTTATGTATTTTTTTTGGTAAGAAGACCAATTAAAAATATGGTTTGGTGAATCTATCTTTATCTCGAACAATGATGGATGAGAAAATGAAAGACAACGCGGTTTGGGCAAGACCCTGCTCGGCAATCATACACATCAAATTCCAGTGATCCCAGTTGCGCTGTAAGGAAAATACATGATGCATACAGTTATCTTTTTTTTCTCGTAAACCGTTGAAGTAATTGTGTCATAGACATAGCCCTCGAGATATAGCATTGTGGGTGTTATGCTGATGATTTTCAGATTCAGGCATTCTACTGCAAAAATATCACTGCAAGTATTACCATAAAGGCATTAAGCTGTGACATAGTACTTTGCACAGTGTAATGTGGGTATAAACCTGCAAGCACACGATTACAGACATTGCGCTGCAAACAGAGCACTGTCGGCATTTTGCTGCAGGCATAGCTCTATAGGCATATTGCTACAGGAATAACTGCAATATCGTTCTGTATATGCATATTGCTGCAGGCCCGGCTCTGCAGGCATAGCTCTATGGGCATACTGCTGCAGGAATAGCACTGCAGGCATAGCTGTAGTCATATCTCTGTAGGAACAGCTCTGCAGGCATAGGTCTGTAGGCATAGCAATGCTCCGGAAATAACCCTTGCAGTACAAGACTGCAGACATGTCACTGTAGGTTCAATCCGGTGTTATAGTATTCCAGGCTCAGTACTGCAGACAGAGGTTATCGAAATTGTTTCCAGAATATTGACATGGACATAATGTTCTGGGTGTGGCCAACATGTTTCATGGGTGACAGTATGGATAAATCATTGACTATACCACTAAATATATTGCAACCCTACAGCTGTTAGCAGAACTTGGCAGCCATAGCTTTATAGGCATGCAATTGAAGTCACACCTTTCGCACACATATCTCGGTCATCATAAACTCCACATCCATAACATGATAATCGATACTTTGAAGATTGATTATGAATATAACTGCCAGCCCATGCTACCCAAAGCATTCAGGTAACGATATCTGATTGACTTCAAACAACAGTTCATAGAAGAGCAACTGCGCCCAGCCAGAGACTTAATAACCCTCATGCGTTGATGCAATAATGTGCAAATGGTTATATAATCGAAGTGAGCATGAAGAGTGATGAATGGAGTGACTCGTTATAATTTCATGGAATATTAACTGATTAACAAGGACTCATTAATAACGTTCCATTCCTTCGTTACTCTCAAAGAAATGGAATTGAACCTCATTCCCTCGAAGTTGTTCTGTTTAGAAGACGTTAGAATAATTTACAACTGTACAGTTTATAATAACTTCACTGGTTCGATGTGTGCTTATATGCAATAAAATGTAATCCAAATGATTGTCTTTTTTCAATGTAAAAATAACACCAGTGTAATTTGGAAACACGCTAATCTAATGATATACGAATACCTTCCTCTTACTGCATTTATACCTAAGTGTGTACAAGGAATGAACACCAACCGTAATTCAAATGAATTATGGATGCTATCCGTCACACAAATCTACACCAAAACAACGTCCCACTGGATCTGGTTACGCAAATTAATCTGACACCGGTACTAGATAAGCACAGAGCGGCATTGTGTCATGCTACAGTAATATACAGGACTGAGATAATGTACCCTGAAGCCCATTTCACACCGCCGGCAAGTGATGCGAGCAAGACACCAATTTTTTTGAACATTTTTTTTTGAATATCAAGATAGCAATTTATATCCCTTTTCGCCTTCCATACTGGAGGTCTAAACCAATTAACTATTTCAAAAGAATGTTTCATTTGTTAAATGCAGCAATATCGGTACTTTTCTAACGTGTCTGTATTTTTGTGTGAATATATCAATAGTGCTAGGTGTATGAATGAAATTGTGAATATGGCTGCTTTATTTTTTAACATGTTATTCTGGTAAGCATGGTTGCATGTATATGTCTGAGGTATATATGAATGGATACTAACCCATTAAGGGGGAATGCTTTGTTGAGAGTTGAGAGACATTTTGCTCGCATCCTTCGCATACTGTGTGAAAGGAACCCCAATATCCCTTCTGCTTGGTATCACATGCTATTCACATTCAATGGCATTGTGAGAATGAATGTGATTACTTCATAAATCACCTTAAATAGCATATCATAGAGGAGGTGCCCGCATTCACGAACTCGTATTGTATCTAAAGATAATATCATTCATGGGTCAAATTTTCTCCCAATACACAATTGGAACGGTGAGTGTCTTTCCAGTATCGGGTAGCATTATTTCAATACTGGTCATATTTTCTGAAAAATGTATACACAAATACATCTGATACGATCTAAATAAGTCATGCCTGAGAATAGGCATAACAATTAGGGCATAGATGTTTCGGGCATTCCAATTGTACATTATAAGATAATCTAACCTTTATATGCTATACATAGCAGCCCATTACCTGTGTACCTTTTAGAGCGGTACAATCAATGACTCATTCACTTCCCTAAAATCACTTACTTCAGAGATGCTTGGCACTGAGTGAGTGGTGTAAATTGATAATAATATTAATATAGACTGCGTTTACACCCGATCAACATTTACAGGTGCCAATGATGTGGAACACCCCATAATACTCCAGGTATTCTAGACCTTGAGGATAACAATGATGATATAATTAACTGATTAATGATTAATTGAAGGCCACATGTTCGTCTAACAATAGTGGGTATCACAATTCATCCGATGGTGTATTGTCCCTGGCCTGGTCTTCCGTTGGGTCTGCTCGCTCGGGGAGCTCTGTGTCCTGCGGTTGGGAGGACTCTACGGGGTCCGTCTCACCACTAGTCCGTGTGGAGTCCTCCCTAGACCCACCCTCCGAGCTGCTCGGGGCACTGTGAGCAGCTTCAGGCTTGACGAGGTCATCCAGCGAGCTGTTCTGTGAGTCCTCGTCAAAGTCATAGCCATCGTTGACGTACATGACTCCGTTCTTGTCCACCATCACCTCCCCGTCTTCCAGTCCCATCCACTCCGGGGCCTTCTTGATGACAGTCGAGCGACTCCCTGCGGTGTCAGCTTGATCACCATCGACCACATAGAAATGACTCGTATCATGCGGCTGCTGCTTTCCCTCCCGCTCCACTGCCTTGATGAGGTCTTCACCCACAGGCTCAGCCTCCTCAACTTTGGTTTTTGGGCGGAGCTCTGCAGCCAAGCGGTCCAAAGTGGCCTGGGCCTGCGAGTCCAGGCCGCTTTCCCCGCGCGTGAAAGCAGTCTCCACCAAATCTGCCAAGGCTTTGAGGTAGTTGCTGCGGTCGCCGAGCGCGTGGAGGTTGGTGTGGCTCATGAGCAGTTTCACCAGCTCGTTGTAGACCTTGGCGATCTTCTGCTCCGTCTCGGAGGTGACCAGGTTGTCGAGCTGCACCGAGACGTGCTTGTTCTTGTCCGGTCCCTCGATGATCTGCAGCAGCGACTCGGCCTGCTGGTTCCACTGGCGGTTCTCCTTGATCTGCACCTCGATCTCGCCCAGCTTCATCTTCTTCATATACTTGTTGAGCAGCAGTCGCGTGGCGTCCGCCTCGGGCTCTGCTGCTGCTGGTGGTGGCGGTGCTGCTGGTGCCTGGGCAGGTTTCTCCTCAGCGGGCTTCTCTGATTGGAACTTGGAGGATGCAGACACTATGTTACCGCTGAGTAAGGGGTCCGGACCTGTCGCCTTCACATCGTCCCCCTCGCCCACCTGCTTCGCAGCGTCCCTCATGTCTAAGAGCATCTTCATCACTTGATCTGAAATAAGGAAATTTGACCCATTTTGATTTGTCATCACATCAAAACACTTAGACATAGCCTCATCGTTAACAACACTTTCGATATAGAAATATGTTGGTGAAGGAGTTCTTAAAACTGGACATATGACTCAAATAGTCCCCCCCCCCAACTGAAACCTCTTTCTTCTAAAAATCCATGTCAAAATACTTAATCTGTAAGATATTGTATAGTCATAAAACCTTCTGTCCAAAACAGAAATCCTATTCCTATCTGTAGTGAGCAAGAAAAAGCAAAAATGTGGTCAGGTCACCGAGTGACTCTACAAACAGTGTACTACAGTAGGCTATAGCCATAACCTAAAGGCCAAACGTCCACCCGCTAATAAAGAAGTTGAGATATGTACATAATGCTATCATCACTACAATATCCATGTCCATGCATATCCGTTATCATTTTATTCCACTATTAGATATCAAATATATCAAGAGGAAAAAGGCTTAGAGCATAGAAATGGGGAGCAGGTGGTGGTGTACCTGAGGGCTTGGCTAGGTAGCCCATCATCATGAAGAGGTTACTGTCGGCCTCATCCAGGGCAGACAGGAGCTGCGTGCCCTGCTGGTGGAAGAGGAAGAGCATGGGAATCACGATGTCATCCCGCCCGTCACCGGACATGGCGAACAGCGGCGACGTCTCGCTGTTTGTGCCGTCGTTGTGGTCTGAAAGACACACAAAGATACATTCAGACTTTTTAAAAAACAAGATACATATCTTCAACATAATTCCAATAAAACTTTATTGCAATATACTATATATCCAAGCACGATCGCAATAGCTCAGAATGGAATTCTCGTCATTCTTGTTTATGTATACTGTCAAAAGGGGTGCTCCATTGGCGCCCATGAATTTGACAGCATTAGTCACAACTTGGGCTCAGAAGAATGGTGGATGCCCTGTTCAGTAAGGTTCTATATAATTTCATTCACTGCATTTCGAAAAACTATTATCTTTTCTAACCTTTTTAATACACTTACTGAAGCAAGAGTTGGGCAGATACAGTAGCTCCAGTCTTATAACGACTGTCTCCACGACTGAACTCTATTGGGTTCTATGGTGGTTGCTGACACAGCAGTTTTGTCAAATGAAAATCTTGAAATTGGTTTCATTTTGCTCACTAACCATAGAAATCGTGAATTTGTAAATTTCTGAAATGGAAATGGGAGCTACAGAGAGATAGTTCTTCTACTATTATTTCTTTACATGTTATACTTGTTTATTCTGTACTTGTATAAGCATGAACTGGAGTGATGACACTTACCTATCACGATGCCCCCAATCGCCCCAGCCGCTTGAATATTACGGGCCTAAACAAAAACAAAAATACAGTTTGGAGTGAAATCCGAGCATATTGCCACCTTAAATACATCTGTTTAATAAGACAGGAACTACTCATTCTAATTTAAGGCAACTATTTAAATAAGTTCAGAAGGGCTAGGACAAAGAACCTAAAGCTAGAGCTATCAGAGGTTATACCATTTACAAGAAAGTTACTGGTTGCTAGTGCAGGTTGAGAGGACAATAAGCTTTGAACTGTTGCTCACCTTGTCGATAAACATACAGTCTCCTCTTTCCATCAGGGCAATCCTACCGTGTAGCTCATGCTGATTCTGGATAAGCTGACAGGCTTTGTAGGGTTCTGCCTTCCGTACCACCCCATGAACCTACAATGATATCAAGAACATGTTAGATCTGCCCTTGCTACATAAACACAATACAGGTGAACATGACTTTATTATCCATGGTATACAAAGTACCCAATTGAAAATGTATGGGGACACAGGAACCCACTACCCATTGTTTAAAATCTGTGTGTAAACGCGAGTCGTCCAACATCTACCACTGAGCGACCACGATAGAGCGAGCGGGGTTTGGTTTCCGCGGTCATCGCACCCGCGTCTCTGCCAACCCTTGTAACAGACAATCTCATTGGTCGTTTTCCTACCCCTCGTAGAAGGCGCATTGTGAGTGGTGGGGTGGTTCCCGCATGTTGCGCGGTGCGCCTTGCTGCTTGCTTGTGGAAATGGGGTGCTGTATGTGAGCGCCCTGCTTTGTTATGGGGCTCAAGGAGTGCATATTTCTTGAGCTCGTGTTTTGTATAGGGAGCCAAAGTGAACCCGCTAAATTGGCAGATACCCGTATACAAAACACTATTTCCGGTGACCAGTAAGAACGAGGCGTAGTGCTAAACCTATGGGGGGTTGAGGCTAGAATTATGTTTTTGGTCTCGTTTGTTACTTTTGAAGTTTAGTTTACTACTATCGTCTCTGAACAAATGTGTGGTAACTATGTGGTCTTCTCCTTGGGTGGAATTTCCCGAGGAAGGATATGGCAGCCCTATAATGCTTGCTCTATCAATTTTTTTTCAACCTTAAAATGAAAATTTCGAAGGGACAAAAGAATTTTTAACCATTGTTTAAAATCTGTCAGATACTACAACCATTGCATACAGATCCAAATCCATTGTATATGGCATCAATGTCATTTTATATGTTTTTTGTTTGTTTGTTTGATTTAACGTCCAGTTAACCATTGCAGGTTCTCACCAGACTTTCTCAAGGTTCTTTTACACCACAAGAGTGGTGATCGAATCTATGTAATGAATTTAGGTAGAAATCTCACCCCTACACATTTACCGAGGTGAGAGTTCTTTTACTTCCCGCATCACATATTTTGTTTGTTTGGTTTGATTTAATGTCCAGTCAACCATTATAGGTCCTTTCTAGACTTTCTCAAGGTTCTTTTACACCATGAGGGTGGTGATTGAATCTATGTGATGAATTCAGGTAGAAATCTTGCCCCTACACATTTACTGAGGTGAGAGTTCTTTTACTTCCCGCATCACATAGACATGGTATGAGAAGGATTGGCCTTTGATATAGCAGTATATCTACCACTGCTGGGGGTGAAGTGGCTGCAGTGGGACTCCAATCAACAAGGTCTGACAATCTTGGGATAACAAGTCCAGTGCTCTTTACCACTGAGCTAACTCCTCACCTCGGTCACTTTGTTATGCTTGCGCGCATATCCAGTCTGCACCACGAGGAGGCAAGGTGACCAACAGGGTTAACAGACACACCACATAGACATGGTATGAGAAGGATTGTGAAAATAGTCTCTTAGTGTTATAAAGCAAAAGAACCCTGCCTAACGGCCGCCCCCATGTAAGCGGCCACCCCACTTAAACAGACCCCTGTGTAAGCAGTCACTTCCAATAAACACCCTACCAAAAATAGATTAATCTGTTTTTTTATGAGTGTCTATGTATTCATAGAAAATACATTTTGTAATTCAAAGTTAAATAACTTCGGGTCCAATTTAGATATCGGAAAATGGATTTCAGATCTACCATAGCCTCTGTCTCCTTTACATATCGATATATAACACTTGCATATTGGACTGGCGAAAATTTGAAAACCAACGTGTAAACGGACACCCCGTGTAACCGACCACTTGGCCTGGAACGGAAGGTGTCCACTTACGCAGGGCTTTACTGTACCCTATTAATATAGCAGTTCCTGAGTTTATTTCATATGGGAGAGAATGGATGTTAATTGCAACAAACGATGTTTTTTTCGGACAGGCAGCTCTGAAAACCACTCGAGGTTGACATGTAATGCACTAGCTAATGCCTGTGTATTACGTTGTTTACGGCCGCCTGTGAACAAAACAATCGATTATTATCTATGTAATCTCTAATCAGTCACTGGTATTAGAAAATCACATCAAGTTAGATGAGAATGGACTTACTGGGTCACGTGACTTAAGGTCATAACCGAACTGAGCCGGTCCGGCGCTGAACTTGAGGTTACCAAAGAACGGAGGACTCAGCAGCTGGACAACTCGTGGTTCTTGTTGGACTGTGAAAAAACAACAACATACAAGATGATACAATGACATGTTTTAAGTATACAAGTACCCACGGTCATAAACATTTTATCAGGAACAGACTTGGTTTTTCAAAAATACATCAATGTAACTGTGTGGACAGGACTACGGACTTTTAATGCAATAAAAAAAGTTTACTCGTTCATTTTTTTCCTTTAGTGAGTGTTTGGAGGTAGAAGAGAAGGTTAGTTGGTTTTCCTTTTTGTTGTTCGGTTATAATTGTCTTACTCAGAAGCAATTGATCACCATCTCCCAAATAAATAAAGCTGGTTTTATAATTTACACTTTTGGTCCTCCCACATGCCCATGACCTTCTAAATCATATCCTTTTAAAAAAACACATTAATTGGAGAACTTGATGACAGCTTTGTGGTTTCTTGGAGATGGAGACAAAACATTCGATGAAATAAAAAGAAGACAAGGCATATGCTCAAATTCAAATGTTTGCAATATAGGTAGTCGGAGGAAGGGTGAGAACTATAAAGGGAATATGAATCATCCAGGGAAAAGGTGGAAAAATACTTCCATCAAATAAATTCATATCTAACACCGAACAAAATCAAGAACATAGTTATTTCTAACAATACAATCTTGCTTGCCTGATATTGAAAATCATACAATACAGTTTCCAACTAGGCCTAATACCAGTAAAATACACAAAATCAATGAACCAGAACGTCGCCGCCACTACACCTACTATAGCCTTGAATACTCAATATCTAATGAAAATTGTCACTTATATTTAGGAAACATCTCAATGAACCATAGAATCCCCCCACACACATCATACCTTCTTCCTGGTGTTTTCGGTGTTCTTGTATGAACTGCATCAAGCTTGCTAATAGGAAATTTGGAGACTTATTTTCATGTTATTATTGTTTCAATATCATTATCCAAAATTAACACTAAATAGATATACCTCGTCCCAATATTCGCTGAATGTGGAAGTATATAAATCTAGGTGGTGCCACAAGAAAGCGAATGTTCTGTGTAATATATAGGGATGCAAGACATGGTTAGAAAAAAAAGGAAATTAAATCGGTGGGGTGGGGAAGGGGGACTGCACAGAGTCAGGAATGAGTATCAAATCTTGAGTTTCTTTTTATATGAGTAATTTACCTAAATGCTTGCCCCACCCAGCGTAAACTTACATTGGAATTATAAATAATTCTAATGCCAATAAGGCACGGTAAGACTGTTGAAAACCGCTGGGACCCACCTTCCTGCTGCTGCTGTTTGGACAGGTCGATCATCTCCTGCATGAAGAGCATGCCGTCCTCGGCGCCCTCCGTGGAGGCGGCCTCCGAGGCGGTGTGCAGCAGCTGTACCCGGCCGTCCTTCATGGTCGCGATGCGGATCCCCATCCGCTTCAGCTCCTGCAGCTGGTCCTTGTCACCCGCGATAAAGTTAGCCGCACGTAACCGAGGCTTCCTCCTGCAGTAACGGCATTTATTTGATTTTTTTCACAAATTATAAAAAGTGGCAAAACACACCTCGATCAAGCTGATGCTAACTTGATTTTTTATTTTTAGAAAAAAATACAAACTTTTCTTTTTGCTAGCATGTCTGTTTTCTTTTCGCATTGTCTATTTTCACTTTATATTTCCGCTTATTTACGCATTTGAGTAAGAAAAAAACATACCAAAGCATCAGCGTATGACGAGTAGTCTTAATATTTCAAAATCACATCTAATTCTAAACTACATATGTATAAGGTTGTTTGTTATGATTTTCTGACTAGCGAATACGACACATCAATTGTATCCATGGTCTATCATGTGTGGTTGGTCAAAGAATCTCTCTTTTTTTAATTTTTTTTTATATACTATCTCTAAACTTTAAAACAATGTTACATCCCAGACATTCATCGAGCAGACTGAACCGACCTCTCTCTTGGCTTGGGGCATACACGCTCCACGAGGTTTTTCAGCGGCAGTCTCAGGGAGTGTGCGTAGTTGATGGAGTTGGAGTAGAAGGCCTGCGTGTTGGGGCACGTCCTGTGGTAGTTACCGTCGTCCTCGTCCGTGTTCCCGCACGGCGCCGCCACAGGCTGTACACAAAGAGCAAGTGTCATATAGAGCACAGAGCGGTGGTTAGTTTATCTCACCCCTGGTATTTCTGTCCCACAGACTTAACATTGGCAACTCGTTCTCCATAAGTCTAATTGAACAAATTGGACGTTAAACTACCCAAACGAACAAAAAAATCGTTCTCCATGTCCCTACGAGAATTGCAGTCCGATAGACTGAGAAAATGACGTCTCCCCAATAACACTGGCAGAAAGATAAAATTTTCACCATAAATACAGAAAGCAACTAGTTTTGGTCAAATTTGTTGTTTTCCAATCCGTTTAAATGCCACATGATATTCACTCGGCTGTAGCTTCGTTCATACCATTCCGCATCAAACTCATGGAGGATGACGACTTTGTCCAAAACTTGTTGGTTTCTTCTTTAATCTTTGATAAGCTGTTAAGGGTCATTAGAAGTTCCTGTTTCGAAGCAGGTCCTTTTTCCTGCTTGCATGCCAAGCGGAATGCATGATTGGCCAGGAGAGGGTAAACTATTTGGGGGACAAATAGATACATGTTGATATCAGAGTCTGTTATAATGCATTGATAACGCACCCGCCACCATCTGTTTAGCATCAGGGGCAAGATTGCGACCCCTAGCAGCAATAGCTATCTGCTGTATATTTCAGAAAAATCTGGATCTATGTTGTCAGAATAACAGCAATCAGTGAAAGACTCATGACCAAGATTTGGCAGAACAGCAAGTTTGTGGCTGGGCAGAGAGAGAAGCATCATCATAGATCTGCTGACACCACATACACAACCCCTAACGCCAACAACATAAGTTCCACACCAACATCGTTTAGTCACTTAGCTTCATGACTACAACCACACATACAGCAGCTACTCACTCAAATTTAGCCACCTTCTATCATCTTTATTTTCCAATTTCTATTATCATTATTTATTTCATTTAATCATTGTCTTTACCTAACATCTTCTTATACTTACCAACAAATACATAATTCATGTTAAGTATGTAATAGGTTCTCCCAGGGCATTGCTTGTTTTCCTTCACAGGAGTCGAATATACATATCTGAATAAATGAAGTATTCATACCTTCTCTGTTTGGGTGCTGTTTGTGATGTTACTGACGCTGGAGTAGATGGAGAGGCTGAGGGGCAGGAGATGTGCCTCTGTTGTAAAAATGTAGTCGTCGATGTCCACTAGAAGTTCTTCCTTCTCCGTGAAGAGCAGATAAAGGTACTTAAAAGTCTCAGCCAGTACGTAAGAGTCCATCCTGTCACATAACACAATAATACTATGTTAGTTCTCGATCATTTATTAGCCAGTATCGACGAGTCCAATCTGTCACAAAGAACACTGTACTCTACCACCGAGGACATAATGCCAGCAAATCATTTAGTCAACACCAAAAATGTAATGTGCCCATCATATTGTTATGTTCCCATTCCTCTATTGAGAAATGAGCGTGAACATTCTCTTTGCCTAACTCGCTCCACATAACAATCCATAAGGGGCGTCCATCAGTTACGATATGCCCCCCCCCCCCATGCATAAACACCGAGTTTTCATATCGTGCTGCGTTTCATAATTTTTCTGAAAAATGGATACTCACTGGTCTTCGTGTGAGCCAGTCGTGACATCCTTGATGGCTGCGAATCCACACGCGACTCGAGCATGTTTGTCCAGGTTCTCCATCACTGTCTTGCCCACCTCCAGATAGTACGGGTCTCCTGTAGCCTGTGTAGCCAAATGAGTATATGTACCTAAACGTCATTGAGTACACACGACAGACACAGACATTTGATTCGATTGAATCATTAAAACAGTATAAACAAGAACAAAAAATACAATAATCATCTGGCCTGTGAGAAACATAGAAACGGCAAATTTTCTCTATGCTGTCTTCAATTCTCGGTGATTTATTCTCCCTTCTACTATAAGATATTTTATATATATCGGGACGAGTGAGGAAGGGGTATGGAGACGGTTGGTGTGGTAAAGTTGCTGGACGGTGCCAGAGCCTCCAGGGCTCTCGCAGTGCCAGCAAGAGTAAGGGTGCCAAGTGACAACAGGTGACACCCCATCGGCCTATATACAAATTTCCTAACCTTGCTTACCTCCACTCTTCACCTGATATGTGGTTTTTTTTGTTTTCTTACCAGGTGGCTGACCTTCCCTTTTTTATTTGACCACGAACCAGTAAAGGACACTGGGCCACCTAACCATATTTTGGTATGGGGTGGTTGCTTTACTTCTTCTTTTTTCCATTAATTGTTAAAATCCTGGCATTATCATTAAATACTGTTGCCTTTAAATGTGATAATGTCATGCCTTGATTAAGCCAAAGTCTATTGATACCTCATGATTCAGACACGAACGAAACCTTGATCCCCACCCAGACCTGCTGTTTACAACATTTTCATAACCTAAAATCTGCTTGGTTCACCCCATTTACCTACCGTGTACATGGTATGGAGCGTGTTACAATTATACTATGTCATGTTGTTAAGGGTGGTTGCTCTTTACATTGTTATAATGACGATAGTCTCTATAAGGTACTATATCAACAGTTTGGATATGACTGGAATCAGTCACTGTCAAGGTAGCATCTGGCTGGGTGAGAGGCGGTTGTGCCACGTCCTATCCTATCTTCATCTCTATTATGAAAAATATCTTGTACAGCAAATAACGAAAGGAAATAACCGGGACACCAGCATACTTGAATAAAATAATCTCGTACCTTGTATATGAAGTAAGTGGACTCGACAAACTCTGGACGTAGTGGATGTTGACCCCAGTGAACCCTGAAGTCAGTTGTGAAGGCCTCGGGAAGAAAGTTGTGTCTCTGTGTGACTTGGTAAAGCATCTCATGTGTCTCTATGGCCGATTTCAGGTCCCCCTTCAGCACCTGAGAGAACAGCATTGTCCGGTTACCATCGGATCATACAACACATTGGTGTAATAACACAATACAAAACAAGTGTACAACAACAGAATTAATATCATTAAGGTAAATCAAGCTGATCTTCTCTGATGAATGAACTTTGATTATGAACTTTAGTAAAAGTGTTACATTGATAAAAATTACACGTACATAGTTTTCCATGCTGAATTTAAACTAAAATATACTGTTGGGTTAATCTATCGAACACTTACATTGTTCAATCAACCTGGTTTTCTAACTTGATGGACTCTCTAAAGCCTTATCACCGAACACATCCTGATCACCAAAACTTTAAATGCCCAAGAGACAGTGATCCTTGACAATCTATTAAGGTGATCTCGTTTAATACTATATCAAAAGATTTCTAATTTCTTCCATTCAATCCTGGTCCCAAAGATGGTCCTACGTGACCGAAACATAAGCCGTATTGGGAATTAAAAGTATTATCATTAAAACGGTCGGGGTTGTCAGTTTTACTTGGGTTCCTGGAGTTAGTCGTTTATTACACCCTTACATTTTACTTTTTGTATTTACATTGTTCTTAAATCATGTATATCGCTCTCTAGGATAGGTGATTGTATTTGTAATGAACTTACATAAATATAATTATATTGGTAACGAAATGGTAAAGCTTTGCATGAAAAAATCAAACCTTCTAAGTTCAGATAAAGGGAGTCCTCTACCATATCTAGAGAGAAACTTATACATAACTTTATTGCTTGTTGTAGATAAGACAAACCATCATTGAATATCCTTACCTGTAGCCCTGGCCAGAAGGCCAGCAAAGCATCCATGAAGTTTCGAGAGTTGGACAGTGGTTTATGCATGTGAACATCCACCATCATTGGGCCTTGACTGATGTACCGCATCACTGCCTCGTAGTGCTGCCAACATGAGATCGATATATCATCAATGACAAAAGAATGTTACCTATTCACCCATGCATTTATTTATCAAGTCTTTTTGTCGTTACAGAAATTATGTTTTATCAGTTTTTATTAGAGCTACAGAACATGACTTTCTTTGACTTTCCACAGGACTATTTACATAATGATAATCTTTTACGGAATTCTGTTGAAAACTTGGCAGATAAAGTTATTGTTTTGACAGAGCACCTAGTTGTTCAGTGATATGGGATTCCTGAGATACGGGAAGTGACACTTGAACCACACAGTCTGCAGGAAGACATCTCCAGCCAAGTGTCATCCAACAAGCTTACTGCATCAAAAATAACTCGATGTTCTATAAGAGCTAGATACAATGTATCGAAAAATATGACCCTTACTCGTGGTTTGTTTGTTTGTGTAGTTTTACGTCTCGGTTGGCTTTCTCATGGTCTATCTTATCCGATGATACCTTGAGTGATCCTTCCTGTTAAGGTATGTGTGCGTGTGTGCACGTATTCGTGTCGTATATTCGTGTCAGTGTGGACGTGGGTGGGTGGGGGGGGGGGGGGGGGGGGGGTGTAGCCTCTCATTTAGTCGATCACGCACACATTTTCTATAAGGATTCACATACAAAACTACTTTGTAATAAAGAAGTCTTTTGTTTGTACCAACGTCTTCTGCCATGTTTTATCATTACGGATAAGTGCTATTTGTAGAGATTATCATTATTCTTACCCATGAGTCATGGCATTTTTAATGTAAAGAGTCTTACCTTGTTAAACCTGTCTAAGTAAGTCTCATCCCCGAGAAGAATGTACGCTTTGAGCATATACTCGTAGTAGGAGTCGATGCCAGCACCGACTCCGCTCTCTGAAATCATAGATTATCAAATTTACATGAAGAATAGATACAATGAATACAAACTTTATTCTAAGTAGGCACCAGGTTTCTCTAACAGTCAGAAAAAAATGTGTGAGATGAGGAGGGCAGACGCAAAGTATAAAAGAGCAGCACAGTCGAGACTCAATTTCCTGTTCCTACAATTGCAATTCAACTTACAACAAATATTTATTTGTCCCACAAATTGAGACATACTAGTGACGTCTAAAAAGGAAAGCTAGAGACTTTCCAAATCGAGCCTATCTCCTCTATTTATCTCTAATATGCTGTAAATAGATGCACCGAGAGAAAAACAGGAAAACCGAAGATAACAGGAAAACTCACATATCGGAAAATTTGAATTTGATAAACAACTTTGTTTTTTTGCTTTATAGAAAGCCTTGCAGTTAAAAAAGATAAACACTGATGAGACTGAGCGGGATTATGTTGTAGCATTTATGCATATGTGTTTTTACAGTTCATTCTGATATTAACGACCCCATGTGGCATGAAGCAATTTACCTGTGTATACCCAATCCCAGATGTGAGTCTTAGTTTATATAAGTTAACATTAATTACCCCACCCTTGGTATCATTTTGCCATTCATGTAGATTTAAATAAAAATTAACCCAACATTCCGTTGAGCGGTAAGAAAAATACTTAAAATGGTGTAAAGAATAGCTCATAAACATTGTAACGATAATATGAAACATGGAATGGGATGGCATGATCTAAAATATAAATAGGGTAGAACAATAGTACAAGATAGAATTCGATTACTTCCATTATTGATCCTGTTGGAGCCTTTGAATCATTGAAGATATAGTTGGCATTGAAATTCAAAAAGTAATGAATATGGACATGTAATTGCAAAGGGAAATATGACGTGGCTAGATCTGAACTGCAATGTCAAATGTAATTATAAAGAGCAGTGGTTCAAGAATATTCTCATTTCACTCCTAGAATAAACACTGGCCGTACTTGTGAAGGCTACCAGCGCTCGTGTAGTTCTTTCATACAGTTCCCTGTAGCAGATGGATGTCTCAAATTTCGTGACTCACCTCTGCGTACCCAGTCTCCATTGTGAATATTGATCACTGTGCCCACCAGGTCACTGCTCCGGTGCCTCTGTTTCCACAGGAACTCCATGGCTGTGTGTGCTTTAGACTACAAAAGAGGCAACGTCAAAGATTAGCTAATATTTCCATCCTTTGAACAAGGTAAAAGACATAAAAATAATGAAGGGATTTCCCTTACTATATGCAGAGATGGTAGTTAAGTTTTAGAAGAAAAAATAGGTATACACTATTAGAGGTACCAGTCAGTGAAAAAAGATCAAATGAACCCCTCTATGATTATATTAATAATGCAGGAATTTGGTATGGAGATTCCCGTCATCTTCAGGCTGTTGTGGAATCGCAGTTGCTTTATATATAGACCGGCTGACTCCGGCAAAACGCCGACGGCTGCAGTCCCTCTAAGCAAAATCAGGGATGGGTGAATGTAGGTTTGGACACAAGTAAGTAACCTAGGACCGAGGACAAGGGATTCACTATAAATTCTTTTTTTAATTTCATAAACTAGCAAAATAATATATATATCAGAAGATTTATAAGAGTAAGTACATATATTTAGAACTGAAAAGATGGCCTGAAAACCCGAATAAGTCTGAGAAGAAGCTTTTATCTTTTGTTGTTGTTGAATTGTGTACAAGGATACTGTACACATTTTATAGTTAATGGTGGAGGTAAGCTTACCTCGTAGATGGGGTCGCCGGTGAGTCTGCTAAGCGCGGCGAACTCGAGAATCATGGTACCCGCACACGCAGTGCACGTGTCCTTCTCGTGACCCGTCCTTGACGTGCCAGGCTTGATGCCGTATCGCAGGTTGACCTGAAACAATAAGAACAGTACAAACCTACATACATAGTCAAATATATAGGTAGATATTATAAAGAGAAAACATAATGAATATTGACAAGGAAAAAGTGTCGGAAAATGTGGTGAATCTCTCGAATCTCTGGTCATCGACAGACCTACTAAATGCCACTTAATGGTTACTTCTATTGTCACCTTCCCCCTTCGCATTCAGATACCGATACAAAGTCAACCCCACTGAAAGCTGATGATACCTATACATATACTACGAACCTAGGGCAAAGAATCTGGACGCTGTTATAATCGTAACATTCTATAAATACATGCCCTGGTGGAAATTATCTAGATCAACTGTGGTGAATTTCTTTGTTCTAATGGAGGTTTTTTTATGTCTCCGTGGTAGGAAAACAAGCGGTGGGTGAAGATGCAGTAACAGCTACGTCCCATCTTACAACACAATTATCGAGATCAACGTTTTCTTTTCTACCACTGTATAAGCCTATCAGAAGTCAATACGTTACCCATCAGATTGCAAATACAAAATGGATATTATTGTCAATCGGTACTATCCGAGCGATGAAAACAGTCCTCAATAGAACTGAGCTTCTGCCAATATAAATATAAAGTCTTAAAAAAGACACCTTATCTATTAACTGCCTTGATACTCTCAAGGTCTATGACGCTTTTATCATTTTGGATGGAGCGAGCGAATGATACGACTGTGTTGCACTATGCTACCACTGTGAATGATGGATTGGTAACGAGACCGTGACATCGATCAGGACACTATTGCATGGCAACAGCCACATTTTATACAGTCACTGGATGACAATATCTGCTGTTGGTTACTTTCGATGGCAACCTTGGTTCTGAAACTCAAACTAATGTTTTTTCTTGTGTTAGAGGTGTCATAACCACGTCTTCATAATCTATTATCTTTTTGCGCTATCTACCTGCCTAACTGAACTTACGCGTGGGTAGGGAATGCCAGTGGTGGTGTTGAAAGCAGGTAGCAGGCGGTTACCAAGGTCAGTAGCCTGGACGAGTAGCTCATCGTTGTACCATGAGCAGCAGGCCCCACGTCGCTTCAGGTGGTCTGCCATCACGTGACCTCCCAGCAGCCCCCTGAAAATATGAAACCATTTATTAGTCGTTAGTGAACCACTGCATCTAGAATTCATTTGTCATATACCATTGAGTACCCTTGAGAAGCCTGGGACTAAAGAAGAAACCAACAAGTTTTGGTCAAAGCCGTCGTACTCCACGAGTTTGATGCGAAGGGATATGAACGAGGCGACAGCCAAGTGAATATCCTATAGCATTCAAACGAGTTGGAGAATGACTTCTTTTACCAAAACGAGTTGCTTTCTGTATTTATCTCACCCTTATACACACTAAAAGAATGGACAACACACAGGGTATTAACCATGGAGAACGGACTGCAATACTTGTATGGGCATGGAGAAGGAGTTCCCAATGTTAAGCCTATGGACATTTATTCCAGGGGTGAGATAAATGGGATATACGTTAGCATATACCAGTGAATATCCATGGATATGCCCACAAAACACGGAACATAACAACCAACTGTAAGTGAATGGAGAAAAAAGAGGTCAACCAATCGGCACAGACCAACCTAAGTAACTCGGGAAGATAAAGGTACAGGAAAGACAAAAAATTCTGCAGAGCAAATTTGATAGATTCCAACTAGACAATGAATGTGCAGGAGCCTTTTGTATTGAGAACTTAAAATATATTGTAGTGGGGAGGGGAGGGCGTCATCTCTCTTAGGTGAGCTCCGGGGAAGTCCCTGCGGGGAGCCCGGAGAGGTGCGGAGATGAGTCCTGGGGAAGTCTCCGGAACGGAGGCTCTCCCGGGGGACGAGAACTCACGAGAGATGACGTCATCCCCTCCAGTATATAAACAAACACGGCCCGTTGGCCAGGCAGTCATTGTCGTACTACTGTGGAGCACACAGTTAGACTTGGGCAGTCCTTGTAGCCCGTATTGATTAATAAACCTTCTACTTTACGCGCGGGCAACCGGTAAACCACGACTTGAGTCTTCATTACATTGGTGGCAGCGGTGTTGATCAGAATTCGGAATGGAACCCTCGGAGACTGAGTTGTTGGGGAACGGGGTGCGGGGTGCATTAATAGAGGTGGCCGACGATGACGTATTACTCCGCCAGCCTGGAATCGACCGCCGGGATAGGCGGGAAGAAAGGCGGGAAGAAAGGTAGGAGGAGACTGGAGCAGACGACATTGCTCCCCCAGAGCTCTCCCCCGGGGAGGGGGCGCTCCGGGGAGCGATGGCGGCTGGGATGGAGGGGTCCGGAGAGAGCGATTCTTCCGCGCGGTATCGACCTCAGGAGAAGGGGGGCATGCGGGCCCCGCTGGCACCCCGGGGGCGTGGGCCCTCAGGGGAGGACCATACGGGGGAGACTCCGGCTTGCCCTCCCCCGGGACTTTGGCCATGGAATCAGGGGTGGGGTGCCCCCCGGGGGACGGCACAGGGAGAAAGGGGAGGCCTGGCGGGAGCCTGGCCGTGGCGTACGGAACTGGGTGCGGGGGATGTGGGACTGGGGGGGCCTGCTCGCTCGCCCCCGCCGGTCGCCCCCGCCCCCGCGGAGACCGACTCCCCCGGGTGGAAAGGGGACAGCCCCCTGCCGGGGAGGAAGGAGGAAGCAAGGTCCCCGGAGAGGCAGGCGTGGGGAACCTTCCAGCTACCGTCGTCGTCGCTGGGGGCGACTCAGGCAGGGGGACCGGCCGTAGCGCCCAAACCTATCGTCACCCCGGGAAATTTGATGGGACAACCAATCTGGAGGAGTACTTGGCCCATTTCACCCTTTGCGTGGCAGCAAATGGGTGGAGCGACGCGCAGGCGGGAACGTTCCTGGGGGTAAGCCTGACGGGCCTGGCCTGGAGAGTCCTCACAGGAACCAACCCCGCTGCCCCCGGAGGGTATGCCGCTCTCCGGGCCGCGCTTTTCCGGAGCTTCCAACCCAAGAATCAGAGTGAGACCTTCAAGGCGCTCCTCCGGAATAAGGAGAGGGGCGTGGAGGAGGAGCTGCAATTGTTCGGGGAGGAGGTGTGGCACCTGACGCGCCTGGCATACCCGGAGGCGGACGCCGTGACCGTCGACTCGATGTGCCGGGACCGGTTGGTCGAGGGGTTGAAGGACGACAGCCTAAGACATTGGATCTTTCAATCCAAACCTCGATCGATGGAAGATGCCGTCTCGACCGCCCTGGAGGCGGAGGCATATCTGAAGACGGACCGGGGGAGGCAAGGGAGGGTGCGCGCGGCAGGCAGCACCATGGCCTAGGAGATGAGGTCGCTCAAGGACGAGCTGGCTTCCCTACGCGTGCAACTGGCCACTCCCCCGAGGAGGAAGTGCTATCGCTGCGGGGTGGAGGGACACCTGAAGAGGGACTGTCCACTCCCGGACAGGGCGGCCCCAGCCGGGCTACCCACCCCAGCCGGGGGGAACATGGGTGCCGGCCAGACCCTCTCGGGAAACTGAGTGGGTCCCCCGCTGTCGGCGGAGTGGGGGTCGGGGACGAACCCGGGGGGGAAGGGGCAGGGCGGCCCAGGCACGGAGAGAACCGGGGGGGCCGGGAGTGCAAGTGGAGGGGCGTCTCGGAGGCCTGCCGGTTCGGATGCTGGTGGACACCGGGGCGACGGTTAACTTGCTTTCCTTGTCATGGTGGAACCGTCACGGTCGTCCTGAGGCCCTGCGGGAGACGTCAAGTAGACTTTGCTGTGCCGATGGGAGACCCATGGTGGTGAAGGGGCTGTTTTCCGCTCTCCTGGGCTGTGGGGATTGGCAGGGGGAGGTTGAGTGGCAAGTGGCAGACATCGGATACGAGGCCATTCTGGGGGCCCGGTTCTTAAGGGATAGCGACGGTGGATGTCGCTGGTTGTTGCCTGCTGTCGCCGGACAGGCCTGCAGGGTAGTTAGCCTGAGGGGCGCGGTGGTCGGCGCCGGAGAGGAGGCCATCCTGGAGGGAGACGTCGATGGCTGGGAGGAGGAGCAGCCGGGAATACTGGAGGGAGCGGGCAGGCCCCAGCTGCTAGTGGGACGGGCGTTGGTGACTCCCTGCGGGGGTGCTTGCCCGGTGCGCGTCATGAACCCCGGGGGGGAGGCTGTGGTGGTCCACCGGGGGACACATTTAGGGACCCTGGAACCTTTGCCCCCAGGAGAAGATGATGCAGGAGAGGACGTGAGGGCAGTGGTCGAGGACTCGGGGCCCCCGGACCCCGAGGGAGAGGGGGTCCTGCTCGCGCTAGCAGCCCACCTGGAGGGGGCTCGTAGGCAGGAACTGCTTCGGCTACTGAGGGAGGAAGCGGTAGCCTTCATGCTGAATAAGTCGCAGACGGGGCGGACCACCCTGGTGGCCCACAAGATAGACACCGGCTCGGCCGCCCCCATCAAGCAGCCCCCCCGGAGGCTGGCGCCCCATAGAAGAGCCACGATAGGGGCCGAAGTAGACCGCATGTTGGCAGAGGGAGTTATCGAGGAGTCGTCCAGCCCGTGGGCATCCCCCGTGGTGCTGGTCCGGAAGAAGGATGGTTCGGTGAGGTTCTGCGTTGACTACCGGAGAGTCAACGCAGTCACCTTTAAAGACGCCTACCCCCTTCCCCGGGTGGACGACTCCCTGGACACGCTGGCGGGGTCCACGTGGTTCAGTACGTTGGACCTCGTCAGCGGTTACTGGCAGGTGAGGATGGACGAGGCAGATCGGCCCAAGACGGCATTCACCACGCACCAGGGCCTCTTCCAGTACCGGGTAATGCCGTTTGGGCTGTGCAACGCCCCCAGAACTTTTGAGAGGCTAATGGAGGTGGCCCTGCGGGGACTCAAGTGGTCGACTTGCCTCGTCTATCTGGACGATATCATCGTTTTCTCCAGGACCTACGAGGAGCACCTGGGCAGGCTGAGACAGGTCCTCCGGCACCTGGCGGGCGCTGGGCTGAGGGTGAAGCCCAGTAAGTGCTGTTTGGCCCAGAGATCAGTGGGGTTCCTGGGACACGTAGGTACAGCAGGGGTCGGAGAGAGTGCTTTCATACGCTAGCCGCACCCTCACCAAGCCGGAAAAGCGCTATTGCGTCACCCGCCGGGAGCTCCTGGCCATAGTCTTTTCCCTGGGGAAATTTAGGCACTACCTGGTAGGAAGACCAATACGCGTGAGGACGGACCACGCGGCCCTGAAATGGCTCATGGGCATAAAAGACCCGGTGGGGCAGCTGGCACGCTGGTTACAGGTGATTGGGTGCTACGATCTCCGGATAGAACACCGCCCCGGTAGGTTGCACGGGAACGCGGACGCTCTATCCCGGCTCCCCTGCGCACAGTGTGACTGGGCGGAGGGGGTCCGGCAGCCGCCGCAAGAGAGGTGTGCTGTGGTTACCCGGGGACAGAGCACTCCGAAGCCCGGCCCCGTCCGTCCCCCCGGGGACACGGGGGCCACCGGGCCCCTAGACACTGACTATAGGGAGGAATGGAGGACGGAACAGGCGGGTGACGCCGTTCTGCAGAGAGTACGGGCATGGGCGGAAGGGAATGAGGATCCTCCGGAAGAGGAGGAGGAGCGGTCGGGAGAGCTGAAAGCCTGGTGGCTACAGAGGGACCGGTTGGTGGTCCGGGAAGGACTGGTGGGAAGATGGTGGCATATCCCCGGGGGTGAAAAGCGCTTCCAGGTCGGGGTACCCCCCGGTAAGAGGCAGGAAGCCCTGAGCAGCGCGCATGGATCCCCCCTGGCCGGACACTTCGGGAGGACGAGATCGATCCAGAAGTGTCAGGAGAAGTATTACTGGCCAGGGTTTAGGAGGGACATAACACTGTTCTGTGCGACCTGCGAGCCCTGCATGAAGCGTAAGCGGGCGCCGATGGGGCACATCGGCTCGGGGAGTCCCCTGCAGAGAGTGGCGCTGGACGTCCTGGGACCCCTTCCCCGGAGTCTAGATGGCCACAAATATATTTTGGTCATTATGGACTACTTCACCAAATGGGCGGAAGCGGTGGCCCTCCCCAACAAGGAGGCGGGGACGGTGGCCCGCGCCTTCGTAGAAGAGTTTGTCTGCCGGCTGGGCCCTCCTGTGACCCTACACTCCGACCAGGTGCGCAACTTTCAGTCGGAACTATTTAGGGAGGTGGTGGCTCTCCTCGGGTCGGCCCAGACCCGCACCTGCGCTTTCCGTCCCCAGAGTGACGGGATGGTGGAGAGAGCCAACCGAACCCTGGAGAACCTACTGGCCACTATGGTCCGCCGGGATCAACGCGACTGGTCTAGACACTTGCCCTTTGTGATGGGGGATTACCGGGCGTCAGTCCATGCATCCACCGGGGCCACCTCCAACATGCTGATGATGGGGAGGGAAACGGGGGCCCCCCTGGCACTGCTCTACCCGGAGGGGGACCTCCCCGCGGGAGAGGGCTACGGGGCGTTGCTGCAAGGCAGGATGGCCAGGGCTCATGAGTGGGCCTGGAAGAACCTGGAGACGGCGGTAAGACGACAGTGCCAGAACCACGACGAGAGGGCGACCTTGGATCCCCTCGAGGAGGGAACCTCAGTCTATTACTATTACCCCAGGAAACGGTTGGGCTTGTCCCCCAAGCTCCAGTCCTACTGGACGGGCCCGTGGGTGGTGACAGTGATAATAGGGGGTCCGATCTACGAGATCTCACTGGGACGGACCAAGCGGGTAGTTCACTACGATTCCCTGAAGAGGGCGCTCCCCGAGGCGGAAGCAGTACGACTGGTGAGACCCCTAGCGGTTGACACTGACATCGGGAGGTCAACAAGCGAAATGTCGGCTGCTATGAATGCTCTGGAACAAGATGGGTGCTATTTCCGCGGGAGGAGCCCCCAGCGACCAAGAACTGCGGCGTATAGACCACCGAGACAGGGGTGGCACCAACGGGGAGGACAGCGAGAGTCCTGGAAAAACAGGGCTAGATCGATAGCCAGGCATATCGGCAGAACGGGTCGTGTAAGGCGAGGGCAGGGTCCCCCCCGGGGAGAGACGCCCCGGCCGTGGCGTCCCGGGGGCCCGTCAACAAGAGGACGCTCCCCGGGACGCGCACCCGGGGCTCCGCAGAATAGGGCTCGCGACTCCAATAAAGCTCGCTCTCCCCGGGCCCGTTCACCAGCACGGGTGGGTCGCCGGGAGGAGGGGGACGGCCCCCCGCGGAGAACAAGGAGCCGGTCGAGGGAAGCGGCCCGTTCCCCCCGGGCACGATCCCCGATCAGGGCTCCCTGCGGGGAGAAAGGGAGTGGTCCCCGGGGAGGCGGGCACAACTCTCGCGGATCCTCATTCACAGCGAGAGATGTCGCGGGAGCAAGACGTGATCAACATGGCGTCCAAGAGAAGTGCTTGCGAGGAATGCGGGGCGAGTTTTGCTCGCCCCGCATTCCTTCGCCGTCACCAGCTGAGCTACCACGCGGAGTGGTGTGAGGGGTGGAGGTGCCCTGACTGTGGGCACAAGTTCCAGGCGCCCCAGAAGTCCGATTTTGTCGCTCACCTTCACCGCCAACAGCATCGTTGGGCTGAATTTCCAGATGAAATCCCGAAGCCGGACCGGATTTTCTTCCCACCCGAGGAGAGGGCAGGCAACAAGGCTCGTGAGGCCCAGGAGGCTGAGGGAGCGGCGGGGTCGTCAGTCGTGGAAGGGGAGGAGCTGGCGTGCCCACAGCCCCCTGAGGAGGACGCCGGCCCTGACAAGGTCAGGAGGTCAGGGGAGGCTGAGATGGGCGAAGGAGGGGAGGAGCCCCCGGAGAGCGCAGACACTGGGTCAGGCCGGGCCAGGAAACATAAGAAGAAAAAGCGGAACAAGGACAGGAAAGAGAAGAGGAGGGGGAGCTCACCGGGAGACGACCAGTCACCAGTCCCCTCGTGCAGGACGCCGGCCCCCAAAGTAGTGGTGTTGACTCCGTCAACGGCTACCCCGGCGCAGCGGCCCCTGACGCCTGGCCTATCAACCACGAGCACGCCGTCCCTTTGTGACCCGGGGATCACACTGGAGGAGGAGCAGGAGACTGTCGAGGCCGCGGCTACCCTGGAGGGGTTGTTGGACTCCCCGGTGAGGAGGGTGGTGCACCGAACCCCCGAGGGGAAGAGGAGGAGGAAGGAGGGAGTTGCGGGCGTGATGTCTTGGGGACTAGACACGGACTCCCCCCCTTGCCAGGAGCCTACCCCCGGTACTCCGTCGACGTGGTCGCTGACCACGGTAGCTAACCTGCTGGGGCAGGTCCCCGAGGGCACGAGCGGTCCGCAAGTCAGACGATCGCCGCGGAGACCCCCCCGGGCTGGTGTGGGGGTGGTCCCGGGGAAGGGCATCTGGTTGGCAGGCCCCGGAGAGACGGCCAAAAGGAAGGGAGGAGATACTCCGGGCTCCCCGGACCGCCCACAAGACCGTCACACGGCCGAGACCCGCCCCCCCACTCCCTCCCACTCCCTCCCAGGACCTAACCAGTGGAGAGGAGATGAGCCCAGCAGCCCCGGAGACGGTAACGCGGACAGCGGGAGGCGAACGACGGGGACAACCAGACCTAGGGGCGAGCAGGGACGGGAGGCCAGGAGCCAAGGAGGCGGGGGGCCGCCGCCCGCCCCCGGGGAGCGCTGAGAAGCCGACCCAGAAGAAGAGACGGGAGCAACGCATAGTGGTGCCGGGCGCAGTGGTGTCGCACGCTGGTTTCCAGACGGCTGTGGAGACATGGGACAGGGAGAGCCATGTACGGCTGATCCCCCCGGAGCATGAGTTGGAGGGAGTCAGACTACCCTGGACGGGACGGCCGGAGGACAAACTGCAGCGTTGGTCCCAGCGGGAAGTGCCGGGTGACTTCACGACGGAGGGCTACGTAGTGGAGGGAGGGAGGCAAGGCACCTGGACGGAGGTGCGGAAGGACGGGTCAATAGAGATTGGCCATGAAGTAAAGACCCTCTATAAAAAAGTGAGTACCACACTTTCCCGCGAGATGTTGTTGCTGTGTCTGGGCTTGGTCGAAAAAGGGGCTGCGCTGGAGGAACAGGGTCTGTACTGACCCGGCAGAAACGCCGTCCGTGGGGCCGGGGAGGGAAGGAGACGGATGCCTTAGCGGTAGGGGAGGGCTGCACGGAGACGTCCGGTGATATTCTACGAGGCTGAGATGGAGAAAGTAGCAGGGGCCGGGGAGGAGGCGGGGAAATGCAGTAGCCTGCGAGTGACCCCCCCTTTTTGCTTGTCTCTTTGCAGAAGTCGGCGTAGGAGGAGAGATGGTGGCGGCGCCCCGGGGTAGGCGGGGTTCGCCCCCCCCCCCCCACACGCACCAGCAGGACGGCGGTAGGAGGGAGAAGCACCAGTGCCCCCCCCAGGGAGGGGTGGAGCTAGAGTAACGGGGTGAGGTGGTAGTGCCCCCCGTGTAAGAAGATCGGAGGTAGGCTGCCCAGGGGGTACTCCGGGGACCCAGGTTCTCCATGGGACTGTTCGGGGTGAGGTGGTAGTGCCCCCCATGGAAGAAGATCGGAGGTAGGCTGCCCAGGGGCCACTCCAGGGACGCGTTCGTGTTATTTTCGAAACTTTAAGAGTTATTGAAGTAATTGTAAAGACTTGAGAACGACTGTGTAATCCTTTTAACGTGTTTTATTGACGGGCAATTCTTATGTCACGGTCTTTTGCCCTCTTTAGGAGGCCCAGTTGGTGTATTATAGTGTTGGGAGAGTGTAGTGGGGAGGGGAGGGCGTCATCTCTCTTAGGTGAGCTCTGGGGAAGTCCCTGCGGGGAGCCCGGAGAGGTGCGGAGATGAGTCCCGGGGAAGTCTCCGGAACGGAGGCTCTCCCGGGGGACGAGAACTCACGAGAGATGACGTCATCCCCTCCAGTATATAAACAAACACGGCCCGTTGGCCAGGCAGTCATTGACGTACTACTGTGGAGCACACAGTTAGACTTGGGCAGTCCTTGTAGCCCGTATTGATTAATAAACCTTCTACTTTATGCGCGGGCAACCGGTAAACCACGACTTGAGTCTTCACTACAATATTTTCTATGTGATTTGAATGAACGCGTAGATGTTCTGTTTTACTCTTTTTCGAGATGTATACTTTTAAAATTCTAAGAGGAAAAAGGAATCGTCCTTCTATATTATGATAAGAGTGTTTGTTTGTTCGTTTATGGTTTAACGTCCCAGGGGACCCTGAGGGTATATAGCAGGGATGAAAGTCGGGACTGATGAAAAAGTCGGAAACAAAAACACAAAAAAAAACTGGGGCGTATTCGGGGGGGGGGGGGGGGGAACCGACCGCCCCCCCCCCCCCCCCCCCCCGTGCCGTCAAACAAAATTTCGGCACTTGACGGAACTCTGACGGCAGTGTCAACGGCCCTTGGCGCGTTGAACTGCCGTTGGTGAGTAGTCGTGGGCGACCCTAACAGTACGTTCCGTATAGGGTCGGACTCGTCTGACTATTGGTGAGAGCCTGCAGCCAGAATTATCTTTCACTTCTTGGAATTTTATAGTTTTATTTTATGATTTTCATACTTTGTTAATGATATTTCAAGATGCAGAAATCTCTGATTTCCGTCAATTGTCGGCGAACTTGCATCCCTGATATAGGGACCAATGATAAGAGTGAACGGAATTGATTCAAGATGGCACAGTGATAGATACAATATACAGTAGAACTCCGTTAGCGGGAAACCTCGTTAAAAGGACCAATTTGAGTGGAACAGGATCTCTTTTCTTGCTCATTGTATCACGTAAAGCGGGACACCAACAACTCGAAGCACTTTAGCTCAAAACGGAGGTATCATGTTTAACGGGGTACTTTCTTAGGTATTGCAGGTCACAAACGAGAGGCTTTTACGAATCCACCGAGTACTGACACCTATATATTTCAAATTTTGAAATGTCGGGGCAGAGGTTTTCTAGCAGCAGTAGATGAAAAAAACTGACATATTTTAAAGTCTGAATGAATGGTGTACAGATTGACAAACTTCACAAATTATATACACAAATTATTCAAAAGAAATATATACGAGCAGTTTTATGTTAGTTTAATTGATTCAATTAATTCAATCAATTACTTTAATTAACACCAGATCGATGACAGATATGATAACCTACCCGCGTCTTAAGACTCCATCAATCAACCATGTGTTAGTCTAAGGAAATAATTTGTTGTTCCTAACCCCCCCCCCTGCACTTTGTATACAATATGGCCTATGCAATAAGGATGTGTCTAAAACCGCTTCAGACCCTACGCCTATGGATGATGAAGTTCTTATGTGCTTTTATCGATGTCATTATGGATTTTCACAGATGGAGTCCATCTGTTGTGGTACTTTTTAAACAAAGAGAAAAATACTGCGCTTCGTCTGTGTTATGATTCGTGTTAAGAAAATATATAACGCAATACATAAAAAAATTTAATCGGTAAAAACTATACACAAGTTTCTTTAAACGGAAGAAGTGGACGACCTGGCAACACAGAAATATGAATAGCCTGTAGCACCAAACTGGGGGGAAAATGGAAAGAACCAGCTAAAAGGGTAAATCACATGGATCTTAGCGGAGTTAACTTTGGTCAATCAGTACCACAGCATTACAGCTCTGACTTACCCAAGAACCCTGATGTTGGTCTCAAAGACTGACACAACGACGTCGGTGTCAAACGAGACATAATCGATGACTTTCCGTACCGCGTCTTCAAAGTCCTCAATCTGGCCGAGCACCTGAACAGAAATAATCTCCATGTATAAATTCTTATTTAGATTATTTAATAACATTGGTTTTTTTGGGCTTCTTGTACCACCAAGTGTATTTATCAGCGACAATGTTCCCTGCGATTCTGTACCAGGACATAATTGCTCAGTGTGACACCCTAAATCTCCGGGCCACTTTGATTATGTTCCACTCCCAGTCAAGAGGGAAAATCGTCGCCGACAAATGCCTTTCTCCTAGAACAAAATCTCATGTGAATTTGGTATCAACACATTGGGTATTTTCTGGGGGCCCTCCTTAAAATTCCTGATCCATCCCCTGCGGTGAGGCCACGGGGAATTCATCGCTCAGTGAGAACCCCGCTTGAACAGGAAAGAGGTGTTGTACATTTCCCAGTTTTTCCCCAGTTTTATTAAATTGAATATTTATGAAATATTGATAGGAATATAAGATAAATACAATGAGATTGTAATATTGATAGTTAGAAAGTACAGACCTCCCAGTGCCCCACTTCCTCAATATAGGTTTTTAAATAGGTTTTGAAAATCAAAATATAGGTTTTTACAGGTTTTTCAAGGCCCAAAACATAGGCTTTTATAGGTTTTTAGGGTTAACATATTCAGCATAATGTGAGTCAAAATATAATGAATCGCTTATTTTCAGTTCTTAATTTCTAAAAAAATGTATCTGGTACTAAATTGCAGGACGTCCGGATGTCTGTCTCATCGGGTTATACTTAGCAAGCATGTATATGTGTGTTGAGTTTCCAACAGGCAAGCCAACCTGGCAAGAAGTCACACCAACTGTTGATTCTTAAACACTTTTATGATCTCTTAAATAAACCGATAATGTGGATTTCTTGTCATTTAACAATCTAACTTTCTGTCAATTGAACTTCTTAGATTTCCTGTACAAGTCAATCTGCATGGCAGTGAAAATATAGGTTTTTATAGGTTATATAGGTTCCTTTTAAAAAATAAAGGCTCATGAATCAAAATATAGGTTTTTATTGGTTTTAAAGGTTTCACTGGGAGGCCTGAAAGTATATAAAATTTGATATAATGACGTTGGCTTGATTTCCAGAAGGTGTGAAAATGAGGAGTCCTCTCTCAATATAGGATACTTAAGAAGAAACCAACAAGTTTTGGTCAAAGTCGTTGTTCTCCGCGAGTTTGATGTGGAGTGATATGAACGAAGCGAAAACTGAGTGAATATCACGTAGCATTCAAATGAATGATCTCCAAATCTTTTCTCTAAAATGGTGAAAATTATATCATACAATAAAAACCAGATCTAACCGCCAGCTTTGGTAAAAAAAATACATTGAAGCTTGTATGTGCGTTGGGAAGCTTTGAACCTGCAGGGCTAAAGAATAAGTCACCCACTCAGACACTGCATTTGAACATTCAATGATTTCCTGGTTAGCCTAGTATGAGTGCATAGCATCTTAGCCTCTTATCTACATGCACTTTGATATTTCTAAACGTAGCAAAGTAAGAGAGTACACAGCTCCATAGCTGTTTTCTTAAGACTACGTGATATATTCAGAGGTGTGAGCTAAATGAAAACTACTCACAACGAGACTGTCCAGGCTGTCAATTAGCGTAAGGGAGAAACTGAAAAGAAATAATTAACGAACATTGAATAAGCATCTCAGAGAAGAGACATAATAAGGACTATCTGGGATGCAGAGAGATAAAATATATTCTCTATTGCTTTTCTGGTTGGCAAAAAGTACACCAGAACCCCAATCAATTTGCTCGGAACTGAGTCGATTTTTGCCCTTGATTATTGTGCCCCATTCATTAAGTGAGACATCCCACAACTTGGACCATTTCGACTTGGGATGGAGTAATTATAAGATTTAGTTTCGTACAAACAAACAGACAGACTCCAAGTGACAGAAACGATTAAATTTAGTTGGTAGATAAATAGGAGGACTTTCTTGCATTTTACTTCATTGACGTAGAGTAATATTTAGTGAGTACCTAAAGGACCCTTTTTCCATCTTACTTACTTTCCGAGGACATCGTCAATATCACCACGACTTGGTTGGGTGCCTCGCCCGCGTCCCTGGCACGTGATGGGCATCAATTCGTCTGCCGGGAACGCATGTTGCTTAAAAATAATCACCAAGTTTACAGTTTAACTACAAATTCTCTACCTTTGATTTTACAGGAATGCCAGTTCGGGTCAGAAAAAGGATTTCCACATTACAGTGCATAAAAAAAATTCTTGGAAAAGAATTACATTTCTTTAAGGTAGACCCTTTTTTTGAAAAGAATTACATTTCTTAAAGGTAGACCAACAATGCCCGCGCGAATTAATTAATTACACGTCAGGAAGAAACTACAAAAACTTGGCGGCATTATCATGTCATATCAGTAAACGCGAAGTAATCTCGAAAATTATAATACTTGTAATTCGGCTTAATATGCTGCAGAGATGAACATCAAATGTTGGTCCTTGGTAGTGAGGCATGGAGGAAGAAAGTGTGAATTGCATCTCTTTAAAACTGTTGTGCCAATCTGTCTATATATCATACATTAGTTTCCTTCTCTTCTTCAGGCTCTTCAATTACTATACAGATGTCGTCATTATTCGGAAGTAGTGTATACAATTCACAATATTTTAGTATATATCAATTCTCATATTTGGTCACAATCATCAGTCAGAAGAAACCGTATAAAAAGAATATTGAGGTGCTATTCTTACCATGTAATTCCGGTAGGCATGATTAAACATCTCAATTACTTTCTCCCTGAAAATAACAAAAGGAGGTATTCGTTATCATCACATTCTCTAAAAGACGGTCTCAACAGCTTAAAGTACATACTACATGCGTCAAACTGCGGGCAAACACCAGCCTTATATACCTGTTCCGGGGCACTGTAGTGAGACCTGTAGACTTTAGTGAGAAGGGGCTGGTCTAACTGTCTCGGCTAATGGCAACCTACTAGAACTAACTTTCTATACAAATAATTTTTAAGGAAACTCGGCTTCTCGTCACATACATGCAGTCTCATTAACATTCAAAAAAGGTAAATAGATTGTTTGTTTGGGTAGATTACTTGACTCAGGTAAATTTATGAAAGTAGATACATAAATCATAGGAAATGTGTGCAATAATAATTATAACACCAGCTATTATGAGGAGATTTCATTATTATGAGGGGATTACATAGGATTCAAGCGATATTTGTTCTTTGATTGACAAAACACCTTTTTTCATTAACTGTCATTACATCCGTAAAGTTTTACATGCATGAATATGTTGATGGTGCCATGAAAAGGCTACGATTGTTTGTTTATTGGTTCGATTTAGCATCCAGTTAACCATTGCAGGTTCTCACCAGACTTTCTAAAGGTTTTTTTACACCACAAGGGTGGTGATCGAATCTATGAAATGAATTTAGGTAGAAACCTCACCTCTACACATTTACCGAGGTGAGAGTTTTTTTACTTGCCACACCACATAGACATGGTATGAGAAGTATTGGCCTTTGATATAGCAGTAAATCTACCACTGATGGGGGTGAAGGAGAAAAGTGGCTGTAGTGGGACCCAAATCATCAAAGTCTGACATCTGACAAGTTAGACATTGTTTTCAAGGTGGCATTGGTTGTAGTGAAAAGGATTGTGGTTCTTAGACATTCAAATCATTGACATCCCTTGCCTTTATACGGTCAAATTGACAACAATATTCTGCACAATGTGCGTCCCCATGGTTCTTGCAGAATTCTTGATACAAAATTCAATAACTGTTACATGATTCTTTCAGGCCACTTACCAAATTTCTAGGTACCACATATATACCATGAGCCATGCAACACAAATTTCAAGAATATGACCTTCAATCAGCCCTCATAGCCATCCTAGCCACCCACTATTCATAATCACTATAACCAGTATGCCTGTTTAACTTTGTAAGTTGACAATCCTGTTTTTGTATTTTTCAGATTTTGTTCTCTTGGATTCAGTTTCATATGTAATGTACACATTTAGAGAATATCTGTATATCATGTTACTTTAATCAGCCATACTTGTATCTTTTTCCCAATTAGGTGTAAGCGGATGCTACAAATTTAACACAGAAAAACTTACTTCACTGCTCATTTTTTTAAGTCACTGTTCAGATTTGTCTATCTGAATGTTTTGAATTCCAAAGGGTAATCATGATTCACAGATACAGAGACAAATTTCAAAATATATGTATACTGATTTATCTCACCCCAGATACTTTTTCTCCATAGACTTAACATTGGAAACTCGTATCTAACACCCATTAGATATTTAGGAAATATATCCAATGGGGGATAATGTAACAAATGTTAGCCCATTAGTCAATATTAAGGGTGAGATAAATTCAGAAACCCATTCAAGTTTAGGGTCAGAGCTTGATCCCATCTCATTTGAATCACATAGCAATTCACGCGGCTTCGCCTTGTGAATTACTACATGATTCAAACTCGATGGGATACGAGCTCAGACCCTTAACTTTCATGGGTTTCCTCTATAATCCTTGGTGGTTTTGCCTATAGGCAAATACCACTCAAAAGTAGATATGCCTACGATGACGTTTCTAGCATTAGCCAACCACATCGACCAGTGGACGCCGGTGAGTGCTACACTCGTGCTACACTCATGATGATATCAGTGATAACCTTATCACACCATGCACTCCCTATTAAAACACCTTCACATGGCTTTATAAAAAAAAGCCGTGTCAATATATCATTGGTAATATTGACATCTCAATGATACTGGGTTTACCGCAACACAAATTATAAGAAATGTTCTTACTTTAATAGGTTGGAGGGAGGGTTCAACCTACAGATTAGACCAAGGACTTCAATGCCTTGTTGAAAAGGATTTTTTTCTTTCGTTTTTTCTTTCGTTTGTTTTTTCAATGAGGTAGTATTCCATTTGGCCGATTTTGGTCCATTGCGTATTTGGCGCTCTCGGGGTACCAAATTCGCCCCTATTCGCGCCTGTTTCGGATCATATGAACTTTATTTTTAACCGGGACCTCATATAACCCGAATCTACTCCCATGCTCTATTGCTGCTCTATTGAGAGGCAAATGTCGTGAAAACTCCTTTTAATTTCACCAAAAATTTTGTAAATGCAGTTCTAATCACATTGGTATTCTGATAATTCATGTCTTGTAGGCTCAGATATAAAGACATGTACATGTATGCAGAAGTGACTTACCGGACAACAGAAATAGTGAAAAGTAAACAGACCCTGCCCTTGACCTGTGCGGTGCTGCTATATACATACATTTGTATGGCCGTGTTTGTCAGGTAAAAATACTGAACGCCATCTGTCACCATTTACATTAAAGCGCGATGGAAACGAATATGTTAATAACATTGGACTAACGCATGCACCTATGTATGGTTACGTCATTTTGTGCTGCATGGTGTCATTTTTATAATATACAAATATGTCCTAGACCTCTTCTATCATGAAGTATTTGAGCAATTTCACTTTTTTTGCCATGTAGACAGGTATTTATCTGTGGTATGAACAGAGAATCTCATAGTCATAAATATCAACCGTCTGTACGGTTCGTGGTACCTTTCATTATTGTTTTCATAGAACTGTTTGCATAGTGTGTGACACATAGCTATAGCTGGAGAATTTGTCACAATTTGTGTGCATTCTCCTCGCCGTAATTACAGTGAAACTTGAATGCGCTCGTTTCCTAAAAAAAAAATTTCTTCTTGAATTGCCCATAGCATAGTTATGTGGCATGCTCTACATACCATAAACTTTAATAGTACCCTACTACTACTCAGTTGCTATCGTCGTTGGGTGAAGACAAACAATACTTATATCACTATCAACTAGGAGACTTGTGTTAGGGGTTGAACGTCCCAGGGGACCCAGAAATCACACCCCTACACATTTACCAAGGTGGGAGTTCTTTTAGTTCCCACACCACATAGACAAGGTATGAGAGGGATTGGCCTTTGATACAGCAGTTAATCTACCACTGCTGGGGGTGAAGGAGAAGAGTGGCTGCAGTGGGACTCAAATCCAACAAGTCCTACAACCTTGGGGTTACAAGTCCAGTGCCTTAACCACTGAGCTAACTCCCCACCCACCTATGATTTAGAAACCACAATTTAAGTGTTAAGTGATAGTATAGTAAAACTGGATGAGTTTTAATCTTTGCCGCCGTATGGCATAGTGAAATCCATAGCAAAAGATCCAGGAGTGGCAACTGGAGGCCAGGATTTAAACAAATTAGGTTTTGATTTTATCCTGTCTTGACAATGAAATGTTATTTAAAAAAAAAAAACTCTTCACCGTAATTACAGTGAAACTCTAATGCGCTCATTTCCTAATAAAAACTATTTCTTGTTGAATTGCCCATAAAATAATTATGTGGCATGCTCTACATACCATATGGTGGTTGTTCTGTCTGCTTATAACAAGAACATAGGTCGCAATGGTTTCACTATTTATTCCAAGTTTAATGTTTAAAAGTATGTGAATAGCTAAATTAGTTTGTTATGAATGTATAAAAGATGAAAGTAATCATTAATTCAGCTGTCGATCATCTATTGGGGAGGTTACTAAATGCATCAACAACTCATATTACTAAGGCTATTCATAAATGGGTCAGTATTCTGACATCATCTCGTCAATGTTGTAACTTGGACACTCACTTTGCCGACCAGCTATACACCTTACGTTTGGATTTATATATAAAAAATTACCACGTTAAACTCAGTACACTGATCTGTGTGGACTATTCAGCTTGACATTGATATCCACCGCCGAGTCAAATGGATATGAACTGCCAGCGATCCCATAGTCATATTGTGGGCCGGGTGGTGTGCTAACACTGAATGTTTAAGTTTCGATGCCAAACTTTGACAGACTTTACTCTGAATCAGCTAGGATAGCCCCTTTCATACCTTACATCTTGATTTATATATTAGAAATCATTATGTCAAACTTGTTACACTGATCTTTGTGGACTATTGAAATCATGTCGGATTACTTATATCAATCACTACGTCGAACTGCAGTGGCCTGGCTTGCTCTGGAGACTACCTTCTCTCAGCCACCACTCCCTGGCTTCACATGGTTCAGCAATGTCATGTCATATATGTGACTCTATCTTAAGGCGCTGCTCCATTGCGCCGATCCTTGTTCTCCACCCAGTCTCAGACCATTCTCCACCGGAGTTGTTCTTGCCATGATCGGCATAAATGGAGCAGCATCATGTGGTCCTGCTCCATTAGCGCTCCGCTGTTCTTTTGTCAATCGGCACCTCACCGCGGCACCTACTCCATTGCCAGTCACTGCTGCTCCATTACTGCGACTGCGGATATCCCCACGATCGGGCGCCGACTGTCACGCCTTCTGGTGGACATTGTCCGCATTATGCGCAACAACGGAGTTCCCCATTCAGTCGCTAGGGGGCGGGTCGGTCAATCTCAGAGATTCCTGGCAAAATACTTCGATTTCTTTTCTCTTTTATCACCTGAATTGGTCTATTTGGCTGATTATTAGCATAGCTTTCAGAAAATTGACCATTTTTGATTTTTTTAAAACAAAAGTTTTGTGTTTTCGAGCAATGTCCCCACTACCAAACTGGCCTAGTGTCCGCAATCTTGGATTTGTATGGGAGGATGATCGAGAGCTCTTCAATTTCCGCTAAATATTGCGATTTATAAAAAAATGAAGGTAAATAAAGATAAGCCTTGATGTTATGAATGTTTTTAGGATACTCTGGTTCTAAAATTGTACAATGAATTCCATTTTTCCATTTTCCGACCATATCTGATTTTTCTAATGTCATCTCAAGCCATTCTTCCCTGGTCAAGATCAGAGAAATCAGCTCTCAATCGCCAATAGTAGGGTGACCAGTGAGAGAATGTATCAAGAACCATAAAAAAATCAGTGGAGTTTGGGTGCCGATTATGTGGAGTTCTGGTGCCGACGATCGTCGCCTAGTTCCACTATCGGTGACAGAGGGCCGGTTGGTCGGCGACCAATGAATCGCCCCCCAATCTCCAATGAATAATCGCAATGGAGCATAGCCTTTAACCCTTTAATTTGCCCGGGACTACGAAGAAAGTAGTCCCTATGGCGAGTAAGAACCCTTTAAAGACGGGGTCGGGGGCAGAGCCCTGTTGGTTGGGACGGGTACTTTGGATTGGCATAACTCCAGGGGACGGGCCAAATTTTGTCTAAACCCATATTCCATTATTTGATCACGTGATATGACACATCATTATTATTCATATTATTTGGTTTACCAAATAATATCAAATGCTATATCATAGGTATATTCTCTGAAAGTTTCAGATATATTGATCAATTATTTCTTCATAAAAGAATGAAATGGTGAATATTACTAAATTTCATAAATAATGCCTCAAGGCATTATCCGGTCTCGACGGGGGAATGCCTCAAGGCATTATCAGGACTATACTGGGGAATGCCTCAAGGCATTATCCGCCCTGAAAGGGTTCAGATAATGAGATGGCTCCTTTGTATAGGGAACAGAGCCATTGTTAGTTCATGAAGCAGTCACTAGGTGGCTAGCAGTATGGCAGGCCCCTTGGGGGGACAAACCTATATTCTGCTCTTTGTACTTACAAAATTCATCTGCCTTTCAATGTTTTACCATGGTTCCCTTGACTCTCTACACCCATCCCAGAGCAGGATGAGATAATGATTAAACCCAGGACATGATGTTTTTCACATGGAACACTTTTTATATGTATGTGAGCAAGGTTAGAATTGTGACACTTCCGAGTTAGTGAAGAATACCTACTTTTTCACCTCCATTAGTGAAGAACTCCTGCTCAGGGGGCGTCATGGCAGCCCCCATAGCTCATGGGCTATATGCCATATACTACGCTTCGCATTTATGTACTGATGACAATCAAACTGGCATGTAAAAACCTGATCTAGTGACTGCCACCTTGGTAGCTACAAGACAGTTTATATTGGAACTTTGTACATAAATTCTTGACAGAGTTCTGATATAAAATTGAAGGGGTGTCGCGACAAAGCATAGTGTCCGTCCGTCACTGCCCAAAAACCGAAGCATGCTGCCAGCGAAGGATATACTCCAGTAACCTGTCAGGTCATCTACAACTGACAGTGAAATCCAAGATGATTCCTCCCACAAGCTTTGTTGATCGGCAGGTGTCAACAAGATGTCAAAATTAGGAATAATGTGTCTATGACTAGATTTCCTTTAGCGTATACAAATTTCTAATATCAGGATGGCATTTTAGATGGGACTGCTTGCATGAATTACTTGAAATATCTTATAGCACGCTAGATAACATTTAAACCCAACAGCCAGAAGAAACGTCACAATTCTTAATCACTTTTCCCCCTCGATGTCCTACAAACCCCCAATAAAAATTTAAAAATCAATCAGCTTGTCTGTTTTTTTTGTGGACACCAATTATAACTTGATAAAAACAATTGACGCTTGATGAATGTAACCGGATTTTTTTTCATAGTACTAGTTGCTGATTGATCAATACTTGGTCACTTGCTCAACTTCTCATATGCCACTAGTGGAACACAAAACTCCGTAAGTGAATAACTATGGCATAAAATTAGTAGAAACTGAACGAGAGTCAGACTTGTCAGTGTTTATCCCGTTTATGCTACGACGGGCAGGTCAAGTATTACTACGCGAAGCGTTAGATGAGCGTAGTGAGGAACAGACCTGACCAGAGTGGAATAGACACTGACAAGTCTAACTCGAGTTTGGTTTCGTATTTATTCTACCCCATCTCTACGCTTTTAGATTACTAAAAGATAAATATCGACTCAACGACCAACCTGAAATGCGTGCCGGATATCCATTTGCTACTTGTTATTGTCGGAGCGTGTCACGTTCACGCACTGGGATATTTTAACGTCGCTAGACACGTTGCCATGGTACTCATAAGCGGGCCACAAATCTAACGTCATACTCGCCAATGTGCTGACTTGGTCAGACTAACAACGTGTACGGGTTTCAACTGCTCGTAACTACAGATCTATTCTTTGGCGTTTTATATGCATAAAAATGGCGTTTGGGATGGGTCCGGAACTTTTTTCGTTGTAGCTGATATCCTGGTCTCTGATTGGTTAATATTTTTATTACTCTAGTGGCATAAAAAACACTTTATGCCATGCCCTATCACATAAGATTTGTCTATGTTAAGTCTATGGCAATTTTGTATTAGGGGTAGGATAATTATTGGCTTGTGTAGTAATACACGACCTGTCCATCGTGGCATAAAAACTAATCAGGCTAACTCTCGTTCAGTTCTATATTTACCCTACCCCATCTCTACACTTCAGGTGTGAGTTCTATTTTTCGATTATTCTGTATCATGCTAGCAACATCTGAATGGGCATCTTGAGTGCAACCGGAACTTTTTTTGTAGTAGCTGACATCCTGGTCTCTGATTGGTCAATTTTTCTTATTGCTCTAGTGGCATAAAAAACACTTTATGTCACAGCATGCCACATAAAATTTCCCTAAGTTAAGTCTATAGCGGCTTTTTATTAGGGGTAGGATAATATCATGAAACATCACGAAACAATCATCTGAAATTGAGTGATGATCAGATCGGGGGCGGGACAACTGACCGAAATCTCAACTGACACAAGACAAGTGACATACGCAAAAACAGTGTGTCAGTTGTCTCACTGGTCAGTTGTCTCACCTTTGTGTTAGTCCTTTTATATGGCAAAATCTAAAGCAAACAAGCGTAGTAAGACTATGAAACTCGGTGAATATGCATATCACACACATAGAAATTATATCCTTAAATATCTTTTAACTTCATTATGTTTTTCTATCTGAAAAATCCAATTTTGTGATCAAAAGTTATCGAAGTTTGAATGATACACGGGCGCCCAGGGCGGCCGGATATACATCGGGTATATCTTAGGTCATAACTCTGTGAATATTTAGCGTAGAAAGACCAGATAACGACTAATAGATAGCTGGATACATGTGTGATACTGTGAATAAGTTTACATTTTGATATACGAAACGTAATATGCGAATTTCCCGTTTTTCGTTACGGAGTTTCCCGCAAGCGCGACATTGTGTCAGTTGTCTCACTCAGTGTGTCAGTTGTCCGACATAGGAGTGTGTCAGTTGAGATTTCGGTCAGTTGTCTGACATTCATTAGATCCTATCCTACCCTGTTACATGTTTTTAACTTCATATGTCACCAGTGGCATATAAATATTTTATGCCATAACCGTGGCATACAGTTACACCATGTTAAGTCTATGGAGATTTATATGAGGGGTAGGATAAATAGACTCAATGTTAAGGCCTATGCCCATAGGCCATATGCTATGGGATTTTATAGAGTAAGATGAATATAAAAACTGTATCAAATAGAAAAGATGAGCATTCCTAGAGCAGAACACAGCATAAAAAGACAGTCTATGCTACAATACACTACACCAGCTTTAAGTCCGTGACTATAATATTATATTACTATTATTAGTATTCAATACTATAAAGGCTCAAGGCGTCCAATTCCGTTTGAGCCTCCTGTCAGCGCGAAAACGTGGACGCCTTGAGCGTACCTCATTTTAGTTCTGATTTGCGGGTTAGGGTAAGAAAAGGGTTGGGTAAGGGTTGAAACCGTGTACCACAAGGGGTTGCTTTATCAAATACCATCCCACTGATCCTAAAATTTTAGTTGTACATGGTCCACTCTCTTAGAGCATTCGGGCGTTCGGTTTGGTCTTTCTAGTGATACTACAACAGTGACGAAATAACCATTTCTGTAGACCATACCCGGGGGTGTAGCCTTGTGTTTTGACCAAGCTGTGACTGTGATACAAGACAATCCACTTACTGCAGTTGACGCTTCTCTGTCTGGTTCATACATTGCACGCTTCCCTGTAAAATCAGCAGTATCATAATAATGGGGAAAGGGTTAGTAACAACCCTCCACCCTTCCATGTTCGTAGATGATCACTTCTACCCAGTTGAAATCATTAAGAAACACAAAAATCTCAAAATGTATGCCCAGGTAACTTCTTGTTGGCATCCATGTTGTCAGACTGCACTCTCTAGTCCGTTTCGACGTGGCATAATGTTTTCATTTGATTATATGGGACATATACGTCGGATAGCATCAGAATGGACTTTATATCCATTCTCTATATTTGTTTATCCGTTCAATTATTAGTTCGTATAAATATTATATATACGGCGATAAAGAGATATATGTCCTCCACTTTTTTAATAAATTACTATAAGGACCCCTAAATATTCTTCAGCCCTAGTCTTTGTACCGCTTTATTTCTATATAGGAAAAGAAGATCTGCTTGAAGAGTTCAAACTGATCATCAGCATGAAAAAGTCTGCATCACATTGGGAGTACTGGAAACCAGCTAAGTTTTGCGCATGGGCAAACCCGCATCCGGATACTGAAACCTGCACAGGGGACGAGAGCGTGTCACTGCCCCTGCTGACATGTAAACATGGCTTTGCGAACTCGACCTTTAAAATTCAGCATTTGGCAAGCAACCCATATTCAGAAAAGAAGTTGTAGATCTCCATTTCAGACCAGGGTTATTGACCATGGGACTTTTCAGCGACAGTTCACGGTGAGATTTTAGAATGGTTGGCCGTCAACCTACCAATGGCATTGGCAATGGCTCTGTTCACGATATGAAAGTCGTTTAACACATTCGAAGCCGCCTATGTATTTTTAATTTAATAGCAAATTTAAAACTTTTCATGATAAAAACCCGTAATATATAATTTGATCTAGCTGTGAATAATTTGTTTATTCTTCCGGGGAATGACATTTTGTTATCCTGTTTTGATGTGAGTATGTGTACATGCACTGTCCTTGTCCTGTGACAGAACTTCTCAAGTGAACACTTAGTAGTACCACTAGACCACAAACCGTCTACAGTGGCTACTCTGTCTCAAAGTAGTGTAGTGACACATGATCAGAGGCACTGTTGCCATCAAAGCAAAAACATGTTATTATGACCTAAATGAAAATGAATGGATATCTATGAGGTAAGCTCCCCATATCTGCGAAAACTAATTGGCATTCCCCAACTCATTGACATTGTTTAGATAGTATCTAGACGAATAGCGTAGCGCCTGGTAGCCTGGTAGCCAGCAAACTTTCGACACTAGACTTCATAAATTGGATGCTGCACTTCGTTTTTGGGAGGCGACGTTCTCGCACTTAATAGGAAAAACCGTGTAACCAACAATGGCAAATAATCATGTGTTACCTATCATGAATTAAAATATAAACTTACCAACTGTTTTCCATATATCTTTAGCTATCTACTGACCTTTAGTTGAAGTTTCTACGTCAATTCTTGACAGAGTTCTGTCATAATGCGAAAAAGAGAGTACCTACCTCAAGGAGTGCAGCACTCTTGCTGACCACAACAAGGATGAGGAGATTGTGGAGGAGATGGAGGAGGAGGACATGGAGGTGTAAACTTGTAGAACTTGTAAACAAGAATAATGATCTGTGAAGACTAAAATGAAGAAGGGTCACCATGACCAGTCCTGTGTCACCACGACCAGGACACAGGGTCACCACGACCATGACACTGGGTCACCACGACCAGGAAGTAGGGTCATGGTGACTCTGGGTCACGGCGGAAAAGGGTCACGAGGTCTAATCACCCTACGGAGCTTATCGTCCAGGATTCCCCTGAACACTACACTACACTGCCAGCATGCTTTGGTTTTCCGGAGGTGGCCGACAGACACCATGCTTTGTCGCAACATCCCTTCAATTTCAAAATTTTTTAGAAATTAAGAAAGCCAGTCTGAAAACACCAGTTTTGCAAAAGAATTCTTACATCTAAAAATTTAAAAATATCCCTTCAATTTCATGTCAGAATTCTATCTAGATTTAATGTCGAAACTCAAATAAGACATTTTTTGTCGCTAACAAGGTCACCGTTACAATATCAGGTTTCTACACTCCAGTTTGATTGTCACAAGGACATAAAAACAAAGTGTAGCGTACACGACTACCAACCATCGCGTTATTTTGTGAAAATAAAGTGTAATGTTCAAATCACGAAGCGAAGTCACCCAAGCGCGCTGGGAACAAAACTTAGTGTTTTAGATTCGTTTAAACCTATTTAAATGGGTTTCTTTTTGAAGAGTGGCTTTTTAATGGTTGAATGTTCTTCAGCTACTGCTAGGTCCCAGGCGTAGGTCTCAGGGCTATATAATATAGCCATTTGGAAGTTCTGTAGCATTTGTTGAAATATATACATCTATATCTATGTATTTATATCATAACGTTGTGGTACAGAGTAATTCGAATATTTCAGAAAATTAAGTGACCATGTTGCATTAGTCCCACCTTTCTTTCAGACACAGCACCCAAAAGTCATTGTTGTCTGTCTTATTACAGTTACCTCAGCGGTTGACGGAAGGTTCTGCACCTCCTGTAATTGAGTCAAAAATATGTCAGCAGTTGCCTGAAAATTCGCACCGACCAGAGCAAGTATCGGTAGTTCCATATCACTGGCGAGAAACCAATCTTCAGCCATGGAAGTGCAAATCTGTTGGACTGAAAACGAGTGGACCAGACGACATTACGCCATTTTCTGATCTTGTCCAACCCCAAATAAATAAATATGATATTATACCTGAAAACCACATCACCGGCATACTTAAGGATGCCAGTTGGACATACACAGGGCAATGTCTATGTCCGTATGTGTACACTGCCGATGATATGTTGTTTGACAGGAAGAACACTTTCGTGAATTCTGCTACGATGCAGGTCGATCCGTTTCTGGTAACAGAATTCTTCAAGCATCGATCTGTGCCTTTGCAAGACAAGTCAAAGAATGCTGACACAAAGCCTTGTACACCGCTTCAAAAATCTACACCAACCGCGTCGGCGTGTTTTGAGTCTATAGAGCCCGCAGATAGTGATAACTCGGTCGCTTCAGACTTTGTCAACTTTATGGAGTATTTCATGAATGGTGCATTTGCTTTGGAAAGGCTAGAAGAATCTAATTATAGCAGCGTAGTGACAAAAGAGGACCAGCCACTCACCGGTTTGCAGCCCGCAAGTGAAGCTTCAGGGGTGGTGTACTACAGTGATCTAACCAGTTCACATGGAGGAGCAAAGAAACCGACACCAGGGAACCAGAATAAGCCAAGTTTACAGCAACTTATTAATATGCAGGACTACCTCTCAGAAGCAGTAAGTATAAGTTACTTAAACATTTACTTTCACATAAATTCTCAGATTTGATGTATCTCTTTTACAGCTGGGGTCTTTGCTGATAACTTTATTTTCCGTGCTCTCTAGACAAATCAGTGTAGACTTTTGCATTGATTTTAGTGAGAGGGACAAATTTATAGCTGTTACCCATTGTCACCTGTCGTTGTCAAGATCGTAGTTATGTGTTTGTCATCCAAACAGATTCTGGGTTGGGGCCTGTATGCATAGGATATCCAGAATATCCTGTTCCTTTCGATTTGTCAAAAGGAACAAAAAAATAGAAGAAAGAGCTCAACAAATCTGCGTAGAATGTAACCGACTTCCGAATTGCGGTGGAGTAACAGAAATTCCCTACATGAATGAACAAATCAAATAAGCCATTAAGCCGTCTTTGTTGAATTAGAGGCTCATCTCGATATGCGATAGGAAATACGATAGAAGAACTGTTGGAAGCTATTCATCATCCTATGTTTCGTCTGAACCACACGCTGCTCTTGACACCTGGTTTATTTCATGCATTTTAACCTAGACCGCATATCTTCCCTGGAGAAGATTCCACCTTTATTTATTAATTTGATTTTTTTGATTTTTTTTTCTTCATGAAAACGACATTCACACGGTAGCGTTTGTGGTGGACAGTCAGGCTTTGCCTCGTATTGCCATTTTTTTTTATTAATTTGAATGAATTATATTTCTTTTAAATCATCTACTGCTTGTAAACATTAATAAAATTAAAAAAACCCACCGTGGTTCAGCTTAAATAAATCCAGCTGACCCCATTTCAACACAGAAATGAAAGTCAAGTTTATTCACTTGTAACAACTTGTTGACAGGGCCGCTTTCTGGAATCTAGATTGTTTTGATATACCTCTTGTCATAATCTACCTCCATCAGTGCAGCCTGAGGATTCCCAAGGATGAAACCGCTGTTGTTGTCATGTCCACACCTTGACAACACCTGACATACCCAATTTGTTACTAACAAACCGTTTTGTCAACAATTGACAATAAGCAAATCGCCACGATAGCGCTGCTGTCACTATGGTCGTAATAATCAAAGGTTCCGGTGACATAGCTGATACCAGACATCAAGCTCATTCAAGCGATAGCTGCTCAAGATACTACACCTAGCCTAATCCACAACAATGTAATAAGTTATACTTAGAACATGTGTAAAATATCACTCTCGCAAGTATTTTAGTGCATTATATCCCAGAGAAAATGATTTAAATAAAATCATTATGATAAATCACTATTTCAGCTCCAAGAAAATCTACCACCTCCTTTTTCATACCTTCAAACTTATTTGACAGATCAGAATAATCAATGCGTTTATTCGTATTTTTCTAATTATGGACATTTTCATCATATTGATAAGGATGCAGCTACTGATGGTTTTCAGTTAGTTCCAAAAGCCGGACCTTTTGCATAAACACTGAGAATTCAAAAAATGATTGAAGAAATAAATCAATAACAACTCAACACCTTCCAAGCTTGGTACGATAGTGGCTTTTATCGAGAGATTCTTTTCACAAGGTTTTGGCTCATCAATCTGTCTTGTCAAAATCACTGCATCTTCATCCAGAACTTCATTAGATCCCAAAAGCACTACGTGCCAGTTGGAGACTAACCCAATCAACTTTCCTACTATTCAAAAATATCTCATAGTTTCGATCTTGACGTGACAAGCCGTAAACCCCCATTGAAGCAATCTATAGTGGAGCCTGTACCAAATTCTGCACGATCTTCCTAGATATAACGAAATATATTTTGAGACTAAACGATGCAGGGCGCCGTCCAGAGTGTTTCACTGATGTTACAGTTCTCCTCTGATCAAAGTAAATCTATAAGTATTGACCTCAGGACATGATACCTGTAGGTGAAAAGAGTGGGTTATGGGAAATGAATAAAAATGTTTAGATATATTAAAAAATAACTCATCAATTTTTGTTTTTCAAAGAATAGACTTTGAAAAATGTGTTACACAAAGAATTAAATTTCTGTACATTCTTTGATGCAGATACCCAAGATTTTTGTGAAGCGACACGAATACCGGATATATAAACAAGATGTCATCTTTGAGAACAACTATTTCGCCAAACCATACGTAACAATGTGAGTACTTGACCTGTTTCAGTGATTAAAAACAGGAAACAGGTCTAAAATGATATGTGTCTGTCTGTCAAGGGAGAGGGTTTTGCAGATAGCTAAAGGCTGCCGTTTGAGAAACACTACCGCACATAACATTATCAAACGATTTAAAGATAACATGGCCAGGTAAACTTATTCAGTGATGCAAATATTCCGATAAATTAAGGATTTAAAGAATTTCAGCTATAACCATAAAAATTCTTAGATATCTGCGTGTCAGCTGCACCCGCCCATACTACAACTTTTTAATTTTAATTGAAATTCATATTATCTATCTACACACAGCTCACAGATCTAATCATATTTTATCACCAGGCCCGACACTCCACTCATTTTTCACTCGAGATTTTATCTCCCAAGTTTTTATGACTTGCATCGTTGAATAAACATAAGCTCCTTGTTATACTTACAGGGATGCCAGTTTTCAATGTTTTCTTTGAAATTCATGTTTTCATTTTCAAAATGAGAAAATATTTTTCATTGTGTAATATTGACATACAATCTGCTAAATAACCAAATTCAGCCAGGGCCCATGATCCGCAACTGAACCTCCCCACTGACTCTTGTAAAAACTTGAGCTTTCCATTTAATCCCTTGATTTCCAAACTGTAAGGCATAAACCCTGTATTGCAATGAAAAGTATGGTTGTTTTTTTAACTCCAACCGGTATCCCTGTACTTATAACGACCCCTTAGCGTGGATGATCTTTGCAATGTCCACTTCTTGTGATTTAGCATGAGTAATAGAAAAGTCTTCTTAATTTCGTAGTAATTCTTATGCCTTTCGTCCACCACACAGAGGTCTCAACAATTACGCCATGCAAGTGGCCAAACTGCGCATCATGGCGCACTTCCGTTTCGCTAACGTGCGCATCCACGTTTTGAAGATTACCGTGCACGAAGAGGACGGCACAGTGCGCGTGCGCTGGCGTCTGTCCGGCATCCCACAGTCACGTGCCTTCATGTTCTGGAAGTTCCTGCCGTGGAGATATAAGGAGAAAGTCAACAAGGAGTCAGAGTGAGCCTCCGTTACTTTTAAAACATTTCTAGAATTCTGTCTTACATTAAAGCATGGGCATGGTACGCATTGAGAGTACACTGTCCATGATTAAAAATAACCATGATAAACCTCTAAGGAACACACCGTTGTGTGTGTTTGTTTGTATACACCCATGAGTTAAATTCTTGGCAACTGGACTTTGATGTAAAGAGGTCTTTCATCACCAACTAAAAATTCAAGGTTGGTGTCTGGTTTGTTTGCCAAATTCATTCCTTTTCTCAGAGGTAAATACGAAACATATGAAGGGGAAACATGAACTGATTTGTGTGATTAGTATACATTCAAAAAGTATATATCCATGTGTAGGTCTATAGAATTTACAGGTAGTAATTGCTGAGTTGTAGAATGCACTAGTATTTAAAAGTTGATAACAATAGAAATGCGTGAAATATAGCCTAGCGTAGGTCAGGAAACGAGAGTAGTTGGTTCATTGAATCCTTTTAATGTTTCCTCACATATCTTTTCAGATGGCACGATGGGATTTCTACGTTTTATCTTGATGGCCATGGAATGATCGGTAAACATCGGATGGACAGGGTAAGTGTAGATTCTGTTTTTACCCAATATTATAATGAACCTAGTTTTCAGTACGAAACTAACATACAAACTAAGGCTTCTTTTCCTTGATCATTGAGGCATTGAGCCACAGTATGACAATTCTTCGTTAAAATCCTCTTTAATTTGATATATTATAAAGTAGAGATAGGGAAACCTGCCTCTTCAAAATATACCCAATTGAGTCCAAACTTAGGCCAAACATGAGGGGAGCAATGCACAACAACTCGTTGGAATAGTTTTTTTTATACAAGTGTTCATCGTTATTACGTGAGCAAAAGTCAACAGCGGAAGAAGATTCATTAGTGATTTTTGATAGGAGCAATATTGCTCCGCATCATTTAGATTTCTTTCCTCCAGGCATTACTAATACATTTGTATCAATTTAAAATATTGAGTTAAGAGGCAGTGGTTGTTACAGGCCAACTTGTTCCTGTCTTGCAAGACCTCATTCAGGGATGGATTCATTAAGGATAGTTTTTAACATAACATTGATATAAAAACAAATATTGCTTTTATGGATTTTATAGATCAAGATCCTTGATGTCTAGACGAGTGCATTTAAATGAAATATTTTGGGTATTTCATAGAAGTGTTTGTAAATGCATTGTCAAGTATTTCATGAGTTATTAGTGTGTGGACGTTTGGTTTTATCGGTTATGGCTATAGCCTTCTGTGGTACACCTACTTGTAGTATTACTAGGTGACCTGACCACATTTTTGCTTTTTATAGCTAACTAAGTACTTATATAGAACTGCCTCGAGAATCGTATAAATACTCAATACTCCGCGAGTTTGGATGTGCCCCAATCGTCACTTGGCTTCGCCTCAATGACGATGGCAGCACATCCAAACTTTTGGAGTATTGTGTATTCTACAATTCAAGTGCGGTTCTGGATTTATCTCACCCCTTTCTATGACCTTAATAGCATCACAATGTCAGAATAACTAGAATATACTTAGCAAATCCATATAATGTCATATCACATTCACTATTGTTACTTTACCAGGGCGATCGTTTTTTTTTAAAAGTTATTCCTATCGCTAAACTTGTACCAGGGGGTGAGATAAAGATAAGAATATGATCTCTGTTTTAGACAGAAGGTTTTATGGCCAAACAATAGCTTACAGTTTTGATATTTTTATATGGAGGGATCGTACCTTAAAAACCTTTACTTTAGGAAGTGACCCTATAAAACCTTTAATCCCCTATTTTCAGCTTTTAAAAGCCTTTATTTTGAGGTCTGAACTATTCATTTTTTTACACAATTTTTTTTACACAATTTTTTTACAAATTTTTTTACACAATGACTATTTATTACTATAATAACTTATTGAATCATTATTAAGGAGTATCAAATCTAAAATTACCTAGCAAATACGAAACTACCATGAAATCCACTCAATTCAGATTGTAACCATGTCCAAAACTGGTAACCAAGGATAATCAGTAACCATGATACGATTACAGCTCCCAAAATCGCTCTGAAATGCATGTAACTAAATTGTTTTAAGCAATAAAACACACCCTGAAGAAGGATCTAACAGATCCGAAACATGTCGGTAATCAAACAGAAATAATTGCCTTGTTATCACTCATAAGGAACTAGCCCATCTCCGAGTTAGTGGGGATATTTTCTCCAATATTCACTATAAAACCAGTATTTTTTGGCTTGAATCCTTCATGAAATGGAAACTGAAAGGCAAGTCCCTCTTTATTTTGTTAAAGAGGGCCTTGAAACCATTATTTATACCATGAAATGGCTATATGACCCCTGAAAAGGATATTTCAGTTTTTGGGGGACTTTTCGAGTCACAGGTCTATTTGCAGCCAACTTCCACCAGTCAGTGCTTTGGTTCCTATCACTCTCCAAGCATTGGCACATGCCTCATACCTATATCTTTTTTAAGAACACTAAATATCGAGTTGGAGCTCAGCCTCACTTTGAACATGGAACTCGTAATATGGCCAAATAACACCAGATGGCGCTATAACCAAGGCTTCGACTTGCACTTGTATTGAGTTTCAAATGCTTCCACCCACTAATTTGGCTTTTAGAGGCCAACAATTCTATTTTAAGATGTACACTTAGCCTTTGTTATCTGTAATTCCCGCAGATGATTCCTGAAGAAGAGGTGCTGGTAAAGAAAGAGGCGGTAATAGAAGACACCTTGAACCCTGGTTTGGTTGCATGAGGAACTTTTGGCTGACGACATTTAGCCACAGGTCACTGCTACTTATGTTTGAATCCTGTTACTGTGTCCAGCTCATTTGAATACTACATCTCATCCACGCAAACATGTAAAAACCGATCCTACGCGATGTAAAAACAAATAGCTACCTGGAGGTCTAGTTGTCTTTAGTATGAATCTGATTCAGCAGTAAGTTATTATTGTTAGTTATAACTCTGTAAGTACTCCCTGCTCTATCGCTGCCCTGGTCAACCATTTCCGTTTATATTGGTAACTCAGAACAAGAAAGCGACATAAGCTGGTTGAACTGTAATACTGGTGTTTAGTATCTGCTTAAACTGAAAACTGTACCCACTGTACATGTTCTCCGTACTTTGTAGGATTTATTTTTGGGTGTGTAAAGTTGCTTTCCTGTCTCTTTACATCAAGTTTGTTAGGCACCGAAAGAGCTCTCGTTGATGACTACAACCAACAGTGGCGTTTCTGCCTTCTGTGGCCTACTTTGTTTATATGCAGGTCACTATCAGACACATTACTAGCAAGACGTAGCTAATTTATGTCTAGAATACCAACCGGTGACACTTTCGACTACTAACGCCTTCATTTGGTAGCATTGTTCATGGAAAGGGTATTTGTTAGCGGAACAATTTGAAATGTGGTGGTAATCAGATTATTCAATATAAGTGTATACGATTATAAGTGCTTTGGTATATTGATGAGACCATCTGTGAAAAATGGATTCCACTTTATGCTAACCAGAGACGAAGCTGATTGAGATTAGAAAGTTGTGCAACCTTGTTTTGGAAATTCACTACTACATAAGGTTAGATTCAGATGTATATCTCCCACCATGATTAGGTTGAATCAACACCAAATGTAAACTTCCAAAGGTATGAGAAACGTAGTATAATTCTCAACGGCCTAGTAGGAATACATCTTCTATGTCACGATTCATGGTTAAAATGAAAGATATTTTTCGCAGACGACATTTATTGAAATAGGTACAAGATGATGTACGAGCAGCTAAGTCAGTCACATCTGTGAGAGAAACTTGCCAAGTATGAATAGGACAAACGAAAGGGGCACACCGGTTTCAAAGCGTAATTTCATGATAATCTAGGATTATATGAATAATTTAACCAAATAACCAGGTCGAACTTAAATTCTGACTCTGTGAAGAACCTATTATATGCATGTTTGTTTTTGTTTGTTATTGTTTTTACATGCAGAGTTCTGTTAGTGTAGCTAGCAAGTGTAGCTAGCAAGTGACCAACTTATACATATCTATACATGCATTACATTAATAAAAAATAAAGCTATTCCTATGATAAATCTATTCCAATAGATTTGGACAAACTCCAGTCTCCTTTCAATTGGTCAACATCTGCTATAGACAATACTTAATTTGCTTGGAAATCATTAACATTTGAAGCACTCTCAGGAACTTCTACAAATAATCCCTGTTTATTGCAGATATGATATTGCGTGATTAGATATGCACGAAGTCTAAAAGCATTAAGGTCAGAATAGATTTATCAGCACAATACGACGTTGCAGTGTCGTGTTCGACTCCAAAATTACTCTCGGATTAAAAACTAGGTGCAGCCTAACTCTACTGCTAATTCTACTGCTTCACCGTGTCTAAAATACAATATACTGGAGCTTCTTAGTTATTAAGTATCTGTATATATGTGACTGTTCAAAATACACTTGATTTCGAATGATATGTGATGCAATAAACTTGTATATTGTCATACTGATTGCTGTTAGGTTTAATCATGCAGAAGAATATGTGGGACTTAAATTTTGGTTGGGGAGTTCAAATACATAAAACTGGTTTTAGATAGAAAAGTTATAATATACGGGCGAAATACAAAATGATCACCGATATTCTCCGAGCAAAGGCAAAAGACGGTCAATATTCTCAGGCACTATCACCACTGTCTAGTGCGTATTTGTCGGAGCCAATCACAGCTCAGCTTACAATAGTCCAGTTCATGCAGTACAGAGTAAAGACATAGGTCCGTGATGGTCAAACAGAGCACAGCAGATATTGACGACCCAGATTTCCTAGCTGGGTGGAGAAAGGGATAATGTGGTTCGTTGTTCTATTTATAGCATCAGTTTGACAAGAACTGATTGGTTCCGATGAATACGCACTAGACAGCCCTCCTAGTTTGCACGCAAAGGAACTTATTTCTGGGAGCTACGCTGTGTCGGCCATAAATTAGGACCACCCGTAATCTACAGGTTACATACTCCCTATACTTTCCTACCCATGGGTTACGTAGTCCCCATTAAACAGAAGTGGCAGTTTTTCTCTTCCAAAGAAATCCTTGTTAATGTTTTTATTTTCAGTTCATAAAATCATTTCACAAAGTAATAAATTAGGCCTCACTCCCACAAACAAACTGGCTAAAACCTTCCTACAGACCAGCCCCAATCCATGACCAATAACGATGTGTTTTCCATCTTTTTTTTCATAACCCGAACATATCCGACATCCCTTATTGAAAATATATGGGGCCACAGTAAAACACAACCCATTGTTTAATAGTGGCCCTAAACCACACCCAATATCGTTTTCTAGGAATAGAAATTATTATTGATGACCTGGGGTACGAAAAACAACAATCAATGGTTTTTGGACAGCCTTCTCTAAACCACTTGAGATGGATAGCTATCGCTTGTAGTTTATGGCTGCCCATCTAAAAATCAGCAATTATTGTCTATATATAGTATAGGTTTAGTATGGTATTCTTTTCCAATATACTTAACATTGGGAACTAATACTCAATAATAATGGAGTATTTAGAAAAAAAGCTCAATATAGGATTATGTCCCAAATACCAGCCAATTAGTCAATGTGAGGGGTGAGATTAATTCAGAAACCTATTCAAGTGTGAAATGCTACGCTATTCAAACTCAATTGGATATCAGCTCTGACCGTAAAATATCATAGGTTTCCTCTATAGTATTGGATAATACATGAAAAATACTTTAAGCATGAACTAGATAGAGGGACAACAAGCCATAGTATGACTGCTAGCGTCGAGGGGTGACAGGCTCGAATTATCGACAACTCCGTTATTTAACTTCAGCATCCCTGTATACGATATACACATATAAATTATGAAAGGTGAGAGTAATACATTATTTAACTACAGTATACCTGTATACGAGATACACATATAGAAATGATGAAAGGTGAGAGTAATACACAAGTAAGGTAATTCTTTAGTTCTTCGGATCATCGGATTGACAGTTCCATAGTTTGTACCCAAAGTACATTCGTGATTTTTTGAAAAATTTGAAAAGCAATCTATTGCTCGTGTTGGGTTTTCAAAGCAATTGTTAACTTTTTTCATGTAAGTAAGAGGTTCTTCGTTATGCATCTTTGTAGTTTCGTTGTGTTTGTTAATCTGTGGAGCTCTTCGACAATGGCCCAGTCTCTCAAGCAGATTCGGAGGCCGCGGTTTTGAAGCCTTTGTAGCTTCCATCTCCTTTTAATTTGTTCATTATGTTAACCCAAATAAAAATCACATCTTTCATAAAATGTTAAACAGGGTGCATAGCGAAGCACTTTGACAGTTGATTATTGGTCTGAATAGCACATGGCCCGTGCATTTTAATACGGTAAATTAGTGAGTAGTATATGGTCATGGGACTTTTGAGATGGTGATTACTTAGTAGTACATGCAAGTGTAGGTTTTTAGATGGCATATCATCTTGAAATGTATAATTTGGACGCAGACCTGACAGCAAGGAGGGATGACCATGGTCCACGAGTATTAGAAAGTATGCAGCAGGGGCCTAAATACTTTCATCCATGGCAATTCTTGGAACACACAACAAGCAGAGGGTTCAGGGTTTACATTAGGAGTCTGACAAACGGGTTGAAATAAACAGGATGAAACCCTGACCTAATCTAGATAACAGTCTAATTCTACGATAGCCCCTGGCGGTTGGGGAGCCATATTTTAAGCTGGTTCGCTGGTCATTCACCAGTCTGTGATGGAGTTCCAGTCAACCTAGATTTTCTTGGTCATAGTTAATCATCTGCCCGGAAATATCTATTTTCCCGTGGAATCCACTTTTTCACATTCGGTATATATTGCCTTTATATAATTGTCTTTCCTGATGCCAAGCAAAGATAATATTGATTTTGCTTGATTGACTCAGAGAAAAAAATAAAACTGGTTTGAACATCCCAAAAGACCCTTAGCCCCATTCCATGGCCGACAAGTACATATTATCCAAGTTTGAGGCGCGAAAATCCACATGAAAAATGTTGCCACTTTTTTCCCGAACTCCAACTGACATCCCTGGTTAATAAAGTTTTCTATTTTTGTCGAAAAAGTTGATGGCAGGGCCTTGCCATGTGTGAAAATGTTGAAAACCCACAAAAAGCTGAAGCATGCAAACCTTGGGGCTGCGAACATTGCATGAAGTTATATTTGTACCCATGTCGGAGTGTATTGGAAAAAGTGTGTGCCCGGCTTAGAGCAGAGAACAGCTTAAGGGGGTACCCTCATTATCTCACCCCAGTATTTTCTCTATAGGCTTAACGTTAGAAACCCATACTCCACGGTCATAAAGGTAGTGTACCCAATACTCAATGGCTAACTTGGTGAGTTATTTCATCAATAATTGATGTTATACGGAGTGAGATAAAATCAGAAACCCACTCTATGAAAATAACTTGGTCTGCCCTCCACTTCGTTTTAGTAGAAACCGAACGAGAGTTAGACTTGACAATGTTTATGCCACGACGGGAAGGTCGTGAATTACTACACGAGGCGCAGCCGAGTGTAGTGAGGAGCAGACCTGACCAGAGTTGCATAGACATTGACCAAGTCTAAATCGAGTTCGGTTTCATATTTATCCTACCCCGTCTATGCTTTTGTATTACTAAAAGATGAATATTGAGTCAAGGACCAACAGAACTTTTTTTCATAGTAGCTGACATCCTGCTCTCTGATTGGTCAATATTGATATTACTCTAGTGGCATAAAAAAACACTTTATGTCACGGCTTGCCACATAAAATTTCTCTATGTTAAGTCTATGGCGGTTTTTTATTAGGGGTAGGATAATGACTGCTACGTAATTCACCCAGCTTCGCTTCCGGAATTATTCCACAGTAAAACTCAGTGGAGTAAGGACCAAGTCATTCTCATCTCGTGAGGTTCCTTCTAAATTTCGAACCAAATTGCCTAGTAAGCGGGATGTCCCCTTCAACGGAGTTCTCGGTGTCATCCATTACAATAGAGTTAAATGTATGCAGAAATAAAAGTGAAACACGGAATGAAAAGTTTACAATAAACAGGACCTGTTTATTCATTGAGAATCGTGAAGCATCAAGTAACCAAGTTGAGAGTACAACTCCGCCGTGGTTATAATATAGGAAATATTCTAAGCACTCCAGCATGAACAAAAAAAAACACAATAGAAAAAAACTGACAACGCGGCCGAGAGCCATGGAGCCAGAAGAGTGTATTACCACTAACATGGACTGTACAGCCTTACTGTGCCTAAAGGGCTAGACCTATACATATCAAACATGACTCAGAGCTGAAGACTATATCCTGTGTACAAGTGGACTGACATACATCAACAATGTATACAAAAGATTAAAATTTGGTAGGGAAAATGGCGATGGTCATTGCATGTGTACAAAACAAATACTGCAATGCACTTTGAATCCATGACAATAAATGAAGACATCACCTAGCGCACTATAAGTCCTGTAAAGATATATCCTTATTCCACGTTTCATTCTTTATGATTAGATACATTCATATATATTAACGTCACAGTCAGTTGGTTGGCAGTGAGACGCTGATAATATAATAGAGTGGGGTACAAAAAATACCCCTTTTTGGCGTATTCATTTCTACTTGTCGATTCTGTAGATCCACATACACACGTAAGTAGTTCGAGGTATGTACTCATTGTGCAAACAGGTAAAATGGTCCGTACGTATGCCATCATAGACAGGCATGTCTGAAGTGTTTTTTCACCAAATAATTCCTTTTTCTCCCTTTGTAAATATAAAGGTCTTGTAAACATGTACCTAAGCGCTTTTTAAACGATTATTATTTCACTTTGTCAAACCATACAGATTTCTGCGTAGATGACCGTACAGAAGAAGGGGGAGGGGAAAGAACTCTTTTATGCGACTATGAAGTGGGTAGCAGCAAGGTTTAGACCATTTCAGCAGTAGCAGTATGTGTGTTAATGTCGAGGGAATGCCAATACTTACTGTTACGAGGCAGGAGATTCTACACAACTGACGATCTCTGGTATGCCAACAAGTGACATGATAATTTCAACCTTTACAGATTTTTGTAAGATGATGTATGTTTTATTACAGACTGATGTTTCTGAAGCCCTCTGGCATTTTTAATGCAGCATGCTAATATCAAATAGCAACAGTCATAGAGGTTTCAAATGCAGTACTTAATCTACATCTTTATATTCAATGTTAGTTAAGATGGTATACAGATAGTGACTCAATAATGCTGAGTGCATGACAAAATGGCCTGGGTATAACAATAAGAGATGAATTTCATTTTGGTAATAGTGGGTTTTTTTTCCTAATCTAGGAGTTTATCCTATAAGATTATCTATTGCAACTGATCATGGGGGTTCTTTTATCAAAACATTATTTTGACAAAGATTCATTGATTATAAAGTCTGTGTAGATAATGTGCAACACTTGAACAATTCATCACTAAATCCCAACCGTTTCTCCCTACTATGCTTTGGTTTCATTACATATATGTGCCATACTAGCAAAATTCAACATAGGGATGGATTAATCCGTCACCACTTAGCGTTTAATCCTGCTTATTAGGTCTAGGAAGGAATTGTTCAAGGTACCTTATTTGAAGTTAATAACGAACTTCAACTTTAAGATGTTTATATGATGAAACTGTAGTCCACACATAATACTGGAAACTATGGCAATACATGAATCATTAATATAGAAATTCAGAGCGTGATATCGTCACTTTTATGTGATATACTCAATCATTCTTATCTATCGATTTTATCTTCAAACTTGCATGGACACTTTTGAGCCAGAATCTGAGTACTATCTCACACAATGGGCGTACACTATATTAATTAAGAAGTACATTTTAGTAATTGAGAAGTATACTTTAGTAATTGAGATGTAGACCAGGTAAATGTGAACGAATTCTGAACAAAGTGCCCGTCACATATTACAGGGACCAGTTGACATGTATACAATCCATATTTCATTTGCGTACACCCGCTTCATAAAGAATTACAAGTAAGTCTCAAGTAATTAATTCATTCACGAATTCTCATCATATCCGTTATGTGGCTGAGAGAATACTACAAAGGCGCTATTTTACCAGGCATGTTTTCTAATCAATGTCATTCAGTATCCATTCCCCTGATAATAATAATGATAAAATATAATAAAATAATTATGATAATAATAATACCTCCAGGTTAGGTGGTACGAACAGCATAATGTATTTCATTTCATCCTTGTACAAATCAGATCTTTTGATTGGGAGACAATAGCACCAAAATGAAGGAGTTATCTTTATATGCGAAACTATCTCACAGACGTCGTGATTTACACAGCACCAGGGTACACTTCGGTAACCAAGGCAACCACCACCAGGGGGCCTGGTCCTAATGTGCGTTGACCAGCAGTTCAGGAGTCGACCACTTGAAGTCGCTTCTATATGTTTTTTATCAACTGAAACATACAGGCCCAATCTCGAAGCCAAACTGTTGCCATGGCTTTCCGTAGTCCTTGGGTTGGAAATCAACAATTGGCAGTCGGTTTAGTCGTTTAGTCTGGAGAACGAAGGCAGTATAGCTATTGGAGCGGCGGTTCTGAAAAAAAAGAAATATAATTGGTCACAAGATCCAACTATGGCTGGGAGTGTTCTACGTATATAATGGCTTATATAAAAATACACAGTAAATAGGGCTAAAAGAGAAAGATTGGTAAAATTTTCTTGATTGAGTGCTTTGGATATCACAGACTCTCAGGAGTAAAAAGTCACATCGCTATCTTACAATCCCTTCATGTGTGACTATCTAGCTGCAACTAATGACAGAAAATCTATTGGGGTCTGGACGTATAGGGCAGATATGTAAAGGTAATGTTCCCTTGGAGCCACCATTTTCCCCTCAAGTAGGTGTTCTTTCACTACTGGAGGTGCAAAAGTATGTGAGTGATAACAGCCCACTGCCACAGATATAGCCTTCCTCATATATATATATATATATATATATATATATATATATATATATATATATATATATATATATATATGTATATATATATATATGTATATATATATATGTATATATATATATATATATATATATATGTATATATATATATATGTATATATATATATATATATATATATATAGGGATATATATATATGTATATATATATATGTATATATATATATATATATATATATATATATGTATATATATATATGTATATATATATATATATATATATATATATATATATATATATATATATATATATATATAGGGTCTCTCATGTGAAAGGAGACATGTCCTGGGTTACATCTTTACGTCATCTTAAACAGGGACGGGAGTTGAGAACAATGGAGGCATTGTAAAACTTTGAAAGTCTGTTGAATTTCGTAAACAAAGAGCCACAGAACAGGAGCTTATCACCTGAATGGTGGCGTCATACTGTCACTGTAACTGCTTCAAGAACTAACAATGGTTCTGTACTAACATATAGAATTAGAAGCCCCCTAGAAGCACACACATTGGCATATTTATGGTAGCAAAGGGAATTCAAGGAAGCTTGAACTAAAACTTACTCGACACCCATCAAATGGAACATCTCGAGGCTTTAGGTTGGGTCCTTTGAACTCGTAGTCGTTCTCGCCCATGAAGAGCAGGGCATCCTTATGTGACTTTGTTTCCGTGTTGTACCAGCCCGCCGAGTTGATACAGAAATAAGTGAACTTCTGCGACGCCCGCGTATGCAGCAGACGCAAGAAGGACATCTGGATGTCCGCGATATAACTTATCTGTAAACGATACAGTTATAATGTATGAAGTGGAGTTATATGTGCGTCTCGAAGATGGAGTCACTGACTCTGAAATCGAGCGCTTGCATATGCCTAAAAATATTGTAGATCTCTCACTGCATTTCTGGTTGGTTGAAAAATAAATTTAGGTTCTCGACATGTCTACACTCAGTTTCTTATATATGTGTAATGCATATAAATCAAAGCCGTCAAATTGAGACCCAATCATGTCTGAGTAAATCACTGTAGTCACATATTCTATCCCTTGAACTGTTATTTGGTCAATTAGAATGTGTCTTTTCAACAGGGAATTAAGAGCAGTTTCGGTTATTACAAAGGAAATGATTAAAGGCTGTAAAACATATTCATTAGATTTATTTATTCTTGAATATTTCATTATTCATCATTTCATAAAGCTGCCTTTGATTTCCAAACCGTATGTATTGCCGAGAATAATACAGTTATCTACATTCAATATATACATTTTATATCTGCATATCTACACTCAAGGTTTAATAGATTAGTGACATTGGCATCTTCTTTTTACAGTTGGTTATGATTATGTACACAGCTACAATATTTGACGGATTAATATTTAAGTTCATATCAATTTAGGTACTATTCGGTTTATGAGCAACGATACATGGTGGATTATTTTCTGTACAATTTCCGTCAGTTATTGATATACCTTTTTCTTATGTGACTTCCTCTGAAAATAGAATTCAATCCAATATTCTCTGAATATTTGTAAGTAGCCACAGTTTTTAGTTATCATTTCTGACGGCTATTTAATGTCAAAGCTAGTCAGTCTTTTAACAAACATATTCATTTTGGCAGTAAAAAGTGACTGGTTTTTTTTAGTTATCCGACAATTGACTTATTTTTCTACATCATAAAGGCATCAGCTGTACTTCATTCCTACCTTGAATCCACTACTAAACTCGGAGAACCACTTGTCCCCGCCAGATTTAGGCCAATATTGATGTATAACCTGTAGGGAATAAAATGATAAAACATCAGTATAAAGTTCATCTGATACAAGCACTTTCCTCATATGAAATTGTGATAGAGTCAATTCCCAATCACAAAGTTGCTTGTTAATGACAAATATATTCATCGAAGGGGTGGCCACAGTCGAGAGAGTGTGGTTTCAGAAGAGATCAAGGTGGATCCAAATACAACGGCCCGGCAACGAAATTTATTTTCTTGTATTTATCCTTTAATTTGATCTTGGTGTATTAGTACTCAATGTTTAAAAAGTATTGAAGAGAGGAGAAGAATGGCGATGAATCAAATAATTTTGAATCTTAATTGACTAGTAAATGTACTTTTAAGATTTACACGCCTATAAACACTTATATGTGCATACCATTCTGGATTTGTAGTCTGGGTAGACGCATGTTTGACCCTTAGCTGTCAGGTTACACCAAACCTGTATGGCATCCTGCAGTACTCCCAGATTAGGGTCGATCCAATACCAACCTAATACATCAAACACAAATTAGTAATGAGATATCAATACGTGCTCATCACATTAAACATATATACAGATCAATATTATGATGAAGGAAAACAAGTCTAATTGAACAAATTGGACGTTAAACTACCCAAACAAACAAACAAATTAAAGGAAAACTTGTTTAATTTATACAAAAGGTCATGATCAATGCAATAATTATATATCAGCCTATATCTAATGTGGCTTAGCACACCAAATGAAAACAAGTCCCTCCTTTGATTTGGGATTAGCACTTTAGTCAGGTATAAATATGTAATTGTTACCTGTAACCTGTAACGTAAACAAGCAATTACGAAAGTAAAGGTCAGTCAGTAAGGTTGATCACTATATGAGATTCGTGCTTGAATCGCACTTCCGTTTCTAGATCGATATTCCATTGGTGCATGAGTGTAGTTGTCATTGATTACATGTACGCAAACATTGTTTAGGCTTGTGACTCGTTGGGCTGCAGGAAATGACCTGCTTTGACCCCCTACATCTGTCATGGTGGTCAACAGGGTCAACATGTTGTTTATGCCTAAGTCTTTTATTTTAGTATGCAGTTTCGCTATCTTCTGGCTCTTCAGCTAAAGTAGGAGACTTTCTAGTGCTCCTTATTGTGTTATGTCACAAAATGGCTTGTTGTTGTGATTTGTTATGTTGTATATACTGGATGTGTGTGTCATTTGTGTCACTCCCCTTGTATGTTGTTATTTTATTTTGACATGTCAACCTGGGCTCCTCTCTGTGTTAGGGTTTTAGGCTATCGTGACCATTGATGATATTGACCAGTTGGCGACCGTTTAGAGGGCATCACGTTCCATAGACAAATAATCAAAACAACAGCGATCAGGTGCCAGGGGGTTTTCCACCTGGCAGGTCCTTGGCTTCTACTCGTCAGGTCTGCTGGCAACCCGTACGGCCATTTCGCCTGGTTAGTGGAATATGCCATTAAGGTCTGAGGTGATTAAGTTCTACCATTATCATCCTGTGTGGTTACAGTCTAAAGTCCAGGGATGCAAGTCGGGACTGAAGAAAAAGTCGGAACTTTAAAACCCTTGTAATAAAGAAGCATTTTTAACGTTATTATGAATTGATATACATTAATATCTCTTGATTACCTTGTAACCTCAGTATGCCTTTGCCTAGATTATTAAATAGGCCCCTGATTCTATTTCAGAGAGATGGGGAATCCCCTTTTTGCTCAGCAGCAAAACAGTAGACTAGCATCATTCTCTTAGGAGAAAAGATATTTTCCGAGTTAATTAGGAAATATGGGAAAAAGACGAGCGATCCGCTTAAGCGACTGCTAGTAGAAATTTTTTTCTAAATAACGTACGGTCGAACACACCCACGCCCGGGATAGCGAGACCAATACGTTACGCAGAAAGGTTTTTGATACCATTAATTAGGAAATATGATAAATAAAAAAGTTCCCAAAAGAACATTTAAAGTTCTAATCAAGACATCGTCAAATACAGTAGAACCCCGCGTAAGCGGACACCCTCCGTTCCGGGCGAAAGTGTCCGCTTACGCGGGGTGTCCGCTTACACGGGGTTAAATAAACATTTAATAGAGGGAACCGTTCCGACCAAAGGTGTCCGTTAACGCGGGGTGTCCGCTTACGCGGGGTGTCCGTTAAGCGGGGTTCTACTGTATCTTCCATTTTGAATATAAATCTGAAATGAACCAAAACCAAAATAAAATAAAAAGTGAAGGACTTTAACAACTCTGTGCCAGCCCAAAAGGCCGGCATTGGACAGAACGAAGTCGGCAGTGAGCACGGCAGAGGGTGTGTTTTACGGCCGCCAAATGAGGCCCTGTGGCCGGCAATGGTTCCCATGTATACCCGTCTATATTGCCAGCCCATATCGCGGCCGACTGAGGCCCGGAGGCCGGCACGGGTAGTCCCGTGTTTGACGCCGGCCCTGGTGCGGCCGTCAAGGCATCAAAACATCATATAACTAGAACTGCTGGCAGGAGGTATGAAAGTTCGGAATTCTGTCAATTGACAGAGAACTTCCATCCCTGAAAGTCTTATGCAGTTGACTATACCTACCATCTTTGTACTCCTGGTGAGCTAGATAAATGTCGCGGCAGGTACGTGCAGGATTGTCCCGTGTCCCTCGTGGGTACTTAAGCGAGTCTATATCAGAATCCAGCTCATCGATGTGGTTAAAGATTCGCTCCACTACCTGAAAAATGTTTATCAGAACAGTCAAAATGGTTTATCAGAACAGTCAACCAGGAATCAGAAGCATTTGGAACTCACCTTTTTAAAATTTGCATATTTATACTGCAAACATAGAGCTGTTATATTGTTGCATCATATCAAACTGACATTCTAAATAATTTCTACTTTTCCAGAAAAACATGAATTAAATCCTTTTCTCTTTTTGTCTGTATCAAGTATACCCTTGGGACCCCTCGCGGTTTATCTCGATTTCTTCAAATCCTTTCAGATCTAATTTGATTTAGACAATATCTTTCTATCTGCGATTTCTTATGACCTTATTCCAGATTTCCTATGATAGGCCTACCATTGAGCTATTTAGAGTAGCGCCTGTTCTTTTGGCCACAACCATCATCTGGGAAAAAAGAGGAAAAAACTTGAAAGCCTATACCACCATTACCTTTGTAAGGGCTGGGTTGATTTTCTTATCCTCATCCTCCTGAATTGTCCCTTGGTCACCCTTAGCTGGGCCTTCCGGAAGTGACCTTCGCTTCCGGTTGCCTTCCGGAAGTGACCTTCGTTTCCGTATCCGTTGCAGGAACTCAGGCGGAACTTGGACTTCCGCCGGCGGGCCAGGCGGCCCAGGGTCACCCTGAAATAAACACAACCAGTGATCTGAAGCATACAGCAAGATGCATATTTCCGCACATAAAAGACACCTGCCAGTAGCAATAAGCTTTCCGATAGCAGCGCTGCAGGAAGGGTAATTGTAAGCCCCACACCGAGTCTCGGAAATAGCCACAATCGAATATCATAGATCTTCTTCCAATTAACCAAGCTATGAGTCCTCCGCCAATCCACCAAGCTATGACCTGTGACATTCTCATGCGTAGGTAGTATGACATTGCTGATTCGAATGTGGCAAAAAGCCCTCCGACACGGACGGCGTGTAAGTAGTGCATGGAATTGTTTTCCTACTCAGGCTTCACTGCGATTGCTTACTGACTAGACACTTAATGGGTACCTTATTTTACTATAATGTATGGTTTGATCACTCGAAATAGCACTGGTTAAGATGATCATAATCATAATTTCTTAGGGATAGAGAATTTGCCTAATGTTTAAAAAACAAGTCAAGGACATTGCGGCACGGCGTCGGACCATTTGTGAGATTGTCAAAGACACTTATGGTAATTAATTTTCACCTCAAAGCTAGTTTCCCCATACAATCATTGGTTGCATTCAGAACCTATAAACTTGGAAATATCTAGAGGCTAAAATCCTGCCCAATCTATTTAATCCTACTGACATCTTGCTGAATGTTTCCCTTAAATATGCAGGTATTCCGTATGGTCGATGATAAAATGGATATCTTGTTTAACCTTGAAGACGGTATTTCCTAATCGTGAACCTATCTTTTGAACAATAAGCAGAACCATTTGTATGAATGTATTTATAATCATTTCATCAAACTTTCCAGACTGCAATAATTCAGATGATCAAATTAATAGCATAAACAAACAAGAGAGGATGTACATTCATATATTTCACAAATTGATTTACCTTAACACCAATCTCTCCCGGAGGTCCTCCAACACCCTGAAAGGATGATCCATTCGTTCATTATAATATAAATGTGAGACATATCTCAGAATTATTATAGTAAGGTAAGTTCCCTCTAAATATCTATTACTTCCATATTGCTGTTTACTAAGCTCTGTGAAAAGGTTAGACATAGGTAGTACTGATCTTGTATATTCCTTTTTTTCTTTAAAAAGGTTTCAAAGTATTCGTTATCCTTTACTCCTAATAAGTCATTGTCTGTGCACATATAGATATATTTCTAAATAAAAGTACATTCCTAAATCCCTTTTTCAATGAATAATGTATAATTTCATCCTCATTTGTATATGGTTGTTCCACTGCTATTGAAGAAATTAATTTAGTGATGAATGAATGTTTAGGTTTGGTATATCTCCAAGAAAATCAAACACAAATTATAGGAAATATATATCTTTTCATTTCTATAAAAAGGTTATGGCAGTTTCTACTTGCCTGTTCTCCTTTTGGTCCAATCGAACCTTCGGAGCCCTGGGATGAAACAATTAAACATCAAACTCAATAATGCTATGTGGGTAGAATAGACGATAGACATGGATGATGACAATTCTAAAACCAGCTCTATTGTTTATAAGTTGAAGTCTCGGTGGTAATTATTTACCAAATTAAAGTGGACAAAATACAAGACTTATTTTATAGATTTGACATTTCTAGAAAACTTTGGGATATACGTCCACAGATGATATCAGTGTTTATATCAAGAGCACACACTACATTCCCATGGGTAAAGGTCAATAACTTACTGGCTGGCCTATGTTACCCAATTCTCCTTGCGGTCCTGTTGGTCCTTCTGGTCCCTGGAAATAGAAGGAGTTAAAAACGTTGTTGTTTTACCAGATACGCAGGGATATATATAGCGATGTCCCAGAGAGTATCTTCTGTCTTCAATGAAACCAGGGGCGTATCCAGGGATTTATTTGGGTGTCTGTGTCTGGTGTTGATGGGAGGGGGGCACCTCTGAGGATCGACAGCGTTCCAACTACAAGACATTTTCTGGGAATACCAGGGCGAGGCGAGGCCCCAGGACACAACTGGATTCTATAGATTACACAAGCTGTTCTATGGTTATCCCTGAGTCTTAGATTGCTCGATGAGAAATCTATGTAAAAACTATTGTCGTTTTTCATCTTTGTTGTGAAATATTTTGCACAACTTTCCCTTATGTACTCATTGATGGGTCTGACACATGGCCATGGAGTTGATGGTTTACTTCTGTCTCTTTCTTTTGAATCTAGAAACAAATTGTACGACAATAACAACAGCATTCACCAGACTATGGCGATCGTCACGTTGCGATTACATTTAACATTGAGGACAAAAAGACATACGCCATAGAGACAATGCACATAAGGACACTAGATTATGTTCGATTGATTCAACATTATAAGTTCACAAGATATCAATAACCTGGTGTAGACATTCCTTGACTTTCATTTTAAACTTAATACTCTCATTTACAGTCTAGACATTGGTTTAAGATAGTTCTGCAATATTTTGGGTAGAGTAAAGAACGTACCGGTTCTCCTTTAATGCCAGCTCGTCCTTGCTCGCCAATCGGTCCGGCTTCTCCCTTCTGCCCTTTCTCACCCTTTAGTCCCATCAGGCCGATATCTCCAGGGTGGCCCTGTGATAGGAAATGGTCATGTAAATGTTACTGTTCTAATTGTGCCTATTTCGTATCAAAAACACTTCGAAACTATTTTACCATAATCCAGAAAAAAGAGTAAATGATATAAAATCAGGCATTGATTACTTATGATTGTATTTAGTATTGGCGAATGGTAGGCAGAGTACAGTAAAGTGAAGACCTTCCAAATTCTATGATAAGATAAAGGTGTTGTTGTGTGTTGTGCAGATTGATTTTTTCGCCAAGAGCTAATATATATTTTCTTTTTAACGAGCAAAGAACTCCTTTATTCAAAATCGTAATCTTGTACATATGCATGTGTCCTTGTTCATCATTACAAGTGAAGACCTGATATTTTGTTTATCATAATGTGATATATATCTTATAACGTCATCGGTTAATTATACCACGTGAGCCGAAAAATGCGCTAACTTGCTGGCTATAGGGATAGCGAAGCATTTGTTGATCGATCCCAATGGATAACGTGGAATTACGCCAAATAATTTCACTTAGTTAAATGAAACGTCTAGTCTGATAAATCTTTACTGTTTTGTTGTATTCTGCTGATAAATGTTTATAGATGGTTTGAAATAATGTTAACCTTCGACGAACCCATGTGTTAAACCAATAAGCTCATAACATATCATCTTACTACACCTTGCTATCACGTGTTCATTTATCTGCTAGTAAGAGAATGCTGCCAGGTAACTAAAAGTTTGATATAGACACAGTGCCTGTATAGATGTGATTGCTATGAAAAATAGAGAATAATGAAAACAATTCTGATGAAAACCTCTTCTCACTTACCTTCACTCCTTTCATACCCACATCTCCTTTTGGTCCCGTTGGTCCTTTTGGCCCCTTTGAAATATACACATTTCATTAATGCTGCACCACATAGGTATTCACCAGAATGGACAAAGAAAATGAATTTCTGCAAGAGAAATTCTACATGTTCTTACGTATAACTGAGAATAGGGAATTGAATAAAAAATTGATTTTATCACATTAAGTCTTAATATATTATTGAGAAATACCAAAATACTAATGAATAATGTATGGCAAGGGTAAGTATCTTCCTTTTTCAAGAAAATTCCAAAAATAACACTTATTTGATGAATGCCATTGTGTTTGTGGATGGGAACCTATGCATTGTTATGGATGCGGCCTGTTACCCACAGGTTTAAAGAAAAAATAATGAGGACCTACAAGTGGCCAAAGAAAGCATTAATGAAATAGGACGATAAAATGAAAATTAGGCATCCAGATTGTCTTTGGTTTAGATGTTTCTATTGTGATTAGGAATGAGAGTGTAATATACCAATGGAAATATGATAAGAATAACCAGTATAATTCTTCTATTTAAAATAAGAGAAGGACATGAATTAGAAGTGCTGCGGTATATTCTTCTGTGAATTAGTAAACAATATGACTTACCTCTGGCCCTAGCTTGCCCTCAGCACCTGGTGGCCCGGGAGGTCCCACTTCTCCCTATAGTAAACATTCATTATAGTAATTATAAAACATCACTATGACTGACTTTAACTTTTTCAACAATTTAGAGATTATCCATTTGGGAAAATCCGTTTAGGTTGATACCATTATTCCATTACATCCGGGTATATTTACTTTTAGGGCAATATTTCAATAATGAAGGAAGTTGACGAAGCTGAATATCTTAATATCAACATTTGAGGTTCATTCAATTTAATCGCGTTGAGATCTATTTAGTGGTCTACTCACCGATATATCTGCTAACATCAGGGCCAATTATTTCTTTCTTTAGTCACATTTCTTATTGGTTTAAGACATATTTTTTTGTAAAAGAAAATGAAACGAAATAGAAACATATCGTAAAAGAATAGTAGCATTTTTGGGAGTTGCAAAAGGAAAGAAAGAAGTTAAGAATAAGCTTGTGAGATGGAAATGATTGTAAAATCCATTATTTCGTGATTTGCTCCCGAACACCTAGGTCCAAGATGGTCTTGAGAAGGCTGTAAAACTGTTAAAGTTAGATAGCATGAACATTTCAACCATAACAGAACGCATGCAAAAAGAACCTGTCTATGTGAAAGGGAAGCACAAAGTAAGGAATGTAATCCTTAACATTTCATATAATTCAAAGATTAGGTCTTACTCAAAGGAAAACATATTTCAATTCTCAACGGATACTCCGATTATATATGAAAAATTCTGCACACGAAAAAAAGTATTATTTTTAAACCATCCTTCTGATTCCCCATGCCTCCTAATCACAGTAAGTATCAAAACCATCACTGAGTTATCCCGCTTATAAAGATAAAGTATCAAAAATTTACCTTTCACCTAGTCAGGTTATAGAAAAAGGGGTTTCTTGTCATTTCGACCAATTAGGGTTATTTCTAGGTAGCTTTGATATAAAAGGAATGGTAAAGTATTTAAATGAAATCATTTTAATATTGCCTTTTTCTACTTATGCCTATGAATCAAGCGGTGACTTCAGGTTACGCTTAATAAACTGGAGGAAGGATAAGCACGAAGTTAATTGCGATGAATAATTAGGAAATGGCTTCATCATTATTACATCCTATTCATATCTAGGTGTGGGTGAATTGAATTGATCATCCTTCACCAAGCAGAGGAAACAGTTTGATCATTCAGCACAGTGATTTGATAAGGGCTAGCCAATTAATCTAATTTTTCTGTTTGAATAACATGTCAAGGTCAAGGTCAGTGAAATATAACGTAGTGAGCTGGTTTGTTATCCACTTGACCTTTACCACGACATAATGGTTACTGAATACATCACAGGAATTTATCAGATGCTCTTTGTTTGGGCTATCTTAGATGTTGAATTATATTGACCGAATTTATACCGACTTCAATTCTCAAAACATTATCAGGGTCAAATCAAAGCGAAAATAAATCTATGATATTTAGATGGCAGACAAGCAAGACACACAGCGGCAGGGTTGAGCCTTGATCAGAGTCATAGGTGGGCACGCTACCGACTGAGCTAATATCCTGCTGCCTCATAGTGATTTTAACAAAGTATGTCGGTGGTAGTTGCTTCAGGGACAGCCCAAGCCATGGGTGAGCAGGGAGTTGGGGCGGTACCAGAAACAGCCATGAACAATCCACACCTTCATTTCCTCTGTTGATCACTCAACTAAAACCTTTCAACGATTGAATAAAACATTATCTTTTTATTAATAATATTTTCGGAATTTCAATGAACGAAAGTCTATAACCAATAACAATTTCCAATATATCCCAACAGTCTGAGCTCCATCTGTGATGATTGATAATTATCATTCGATAGAACTGAAGATATCACTCGACTGGATCACATTGTTTCCTTCGTGTTTGGTTTAAGGTTGTGCTATAAAAGGGGAGGGGTATAAGAGGCAAGGTCTTACCGCCGATCCAGGCAGGCCGTCAGCTCCTTGTGCTCCAGGAGGACCGTGCGGGCCCTACAATTGAAAATATATCAAATATCAATATGGTAGAGAGTGCACTTAACTACATTTCAATTTCAAATAACTTCACAACTAAAACTCATGGCATATTTTTAGCGGATATGTATCTCGATGCAGTACCTTCTTATCATACCATACCATAATATTCTCATAAAGATATTACCCCATACCTACATACCTACTCGCGCAAAATAGAACAATTCAACAATCAGTAAGGTAATGGTTGATATTTACTACAAATGACCATAATCAGAACCCACACCTCCCTCCCTCTCTACCACACCAACCCATTACCCTCGATAATAATTACGAAATACCATGGTCACTGACAATACAGAATAGTCCAGTACGAATTTACAAAAGATACCATCAAAAACACCGATAAAACACCATTCCATGCCTACCCCCATATCTATCTCCTAATAAAACAATACAAAATACAACACTAATAATATCAAGAGATGTCACGAGTTTGAGTTTGAGATTATTTATGTCACGTATTGTGACAGAAGACTCGTGAGATTACGGAGCCAACATAGTCCGTGATATAGATAAACTTAAATTCAAACGAGTGTCGTCTAGATTTCATCCTACCCCGTTTCCACGATTTTTGAATATTAGAAAGCAGTGACATTAACAGCAACATATTCTACACCCATGACATAAACACATCCCATGTATAAGCCAATGAGTTTCCAATAATATCAATGCAGCGCAGCATAAACAAGCCTCTTGGATGTAAAAGACACGATATTGTCAACATTAAACTATAATCAACATAGAAATGCAACTGTGCATAACTGAGTCATACATATATACTTTGTCATAACAAGTTAGATCAAATGCACTTAATAGGCCTACTATTTAAAGACTGTAATCTGCGGAGTTACAGATACAAAAAAGATCTATGCTTCAAATGATAAACGGATAAATGTACAGCACCGTAATGTAAACATCCCATTATTTTCTTTCATTATTTTCTTTTTATTTTCTTATTTTCTCATTTTTTTCTTTGTATGCTGTACTAAAAACTGGTTGCTAACTACACTTGTTTGTTGTACCTTGATGTATCTCAATTGGAAGAACTCCTCTTGTCGGAGAAATTGAAATAAAGTAAAAAAAAAAAAAAAAAAATACTCACCGGTGGGCCTATAGATCCTCGTGCCCCTGGGGGTCCTAACAGTCCACGGTCTCCTTTAGGACCAAGGTCCCCGGGCGGGCCCTGACGCCCTGGAACACCAGATGGACCCTGCGCAAGAGTAAAGAATAAGAATGATTTTACACCTAATTAATTACCATCTGTCACTGTAGGTATGGTGGAGAGTATGGACTTCATTTACGGTACCTTATCGGATACAATTTGAAAGTCTTGTGTGCATTATGAAGAAGTGAGTGATGTGAACAATCCATTTATATATAAAAAAATCATTAATGTCATTCAATAAATGAAAATCTGGTGTTTGTCAAATTGAACACTATAATTCTGCTCCACTGCTCGATCTCCTGAAAAGGTATACTTTATTTCTGTATTTCAAATTTTAGTTTTTTACGCGATATTCTGTTTGGGAGCTTTTTGTCAAAGCTGGTTGTGAATTTTCTAACGACAAATAATTTCTTTCTTTAACTTAGAAAATATACCAATAAATTCCATGTGAGAATTTGAGGGAAGGAGAAAAATAAACAATGAAATACAAAGATGTAGATAACATTACATATACAACTAACTATCGAGTTATGTAGATATAATTAACTCTATTCTGCTCACCGGTTTTCCCACTGGTCCAGGGATTCCATTTTCACCAGGTTCTCCAGCTGGGCCCTGATTGTAAACACCCAAGTTTAGTGACACATGACCAATCAAAGATTTAAAGTTAAATTAACAGTCCAGAGTCATACAAAAAGGCAATGAAGAGAAGGTATTAACTTTAACTTAAATCTAATTTTATATAGGCCAAAGTCAATGATCCAAGCACCCAAACTATACATGTTGTATTATATTGTGATTAACTACCTAGTTGCGATTTTAAAGTTCTTTAGAGTCATATTGATTTAACAGGACTGGTATGCTCATAAAGGACACGTCGGATTCCATGCTTAAAGAAATATTGGAAAGATTATCATATCATGTGAATATCTAATTTGGGCACTTCTTACCGGTTCACCTGGAAGTCCATCTTTCCCGTCCTTCCCAGGTCCACCTCTGTCTCCCTGTCAGTAATAACATAATGCGTCACATGTGTGTAATGAACCTGTTAGAGCGTTATAACACAGGCATGCATTCATGTGTGTAATAATATAGTGAGAATACAACCACATAAAAAACTATAGAGATACTAACGTACAGAAAAAGACGATAAATTCAAACAGAATCAATAGGTGTGTAGTTGATAATCTAATGCAATGATGCAATAAAGAGAGACGAAACAGAAGTATTCAAATAGAAATGGTAGTTCGTAGATGCTATATCAAACCTTTGGTCCGGCAGGACCTGCCTGCCCTGGAGCACCTGGGAATCCGATAGGACCCTGAAACAATTGAAATTCAACGTCTATCAGATGGCAATGCGAGGTTTCCTTTCAATCATTGTTTAGGCAATCGGACATGTATTTGTTTAGATGATCTAGTACTTAAAAGAGCAATGGCAATCTAGACTGACTGCTGAAATATTGTATTTCTATATCACTATTACTAGTCCAACGATCATTTAAATGTATACAAAGTATAATTATAAGGCAACAACAGAATTGTAGATAAAAGGATGTTTTTATTATTTAGATACCTTTTAAAAATACCGCTATAGTGCTAAGATTTGATACATTTATCTTTGCAGAGTAGAAGAATGATACAACAATTATTAATGAACAATAGAATGTACAATAATATACAGTGACAAAGTTTTATAGGGAGGTGGGCGGGGAACCGTCTTGCTGCGTGGTCACTGACTGAGTGGGGAGTGGTGACGCTTGTAGGTGCGGGTCCGGTTATCTAAGGAGCGCAGCATGCTTGCCCCGCAAACAGAGTCTGTTGAGGTTGCCTCAGAATTAAATATCAATTTGTAATTAATTCACAATTGCAGTGCTTAGCGAACCTTGACGGGAGATGTGTAGTGAGATTGTCGTTGCATTTCACTAGAATGATATTGGTTTTTCATGCAATACTCGGTTCAATTTATCGCACATATCCCGCCGGGCTTCCTACAATATTAGTGTGGGTTTCAGACGAGATGATGTCTCATAGACCTGCATTCTGTGTATCATATGATCATGTGACTTACCATGTGACCTTTAGGTCCGTCATCTCCGCGTCGGCCTGGCTTGCCTGCCGGTCCTGCCGGCCCTACTGGCCCGTCCATACCCTTCATACCGTCCGCTCCACGGGGACCCTGAGAGTAACCACGAACACGCGTATATGTAGATGTAGATGTACATAGAAAACTACATGTAATCTGCGATTTATCTGGTGATGAATCTCATTAATTTATTTGAAGTATAACTTTCTGATCCATCTGAGAAGTCATTGGTGTATTTTTTACCTTTTGATTGTAACTGCAATTAAACTGGTCTTAACGTTAATTGTACTTTCACCTGATCAGAAAGTATCTAATAAGGTCAAAGTGAATATCCTAGTGTTATGACATGCAACCACCTTATAGGTTTCCCAGATATAGTATTACTGTAGATCTGTTGTCCAGACATGTTTGTAACTGTAATGTACTGCTGGCGAATGCCCGCGTAATGAAAACCAACTTATCTTAAGCTGATACTCTAGGTCTCTTGAATTGATGTGAAAATACGTTTTACAAGAAATGTAACCATATGGAACTAATGTAATTCATATTGTAAAGGCATCAATAACGAAATCAATAAAAAAAAGTTGCTGGTCCATAGTGGTATACTTACTGGTTCCCCATTGAGTCCTGGAGGGCCCGGTGTACCAGACTCACCCTGCTCACCCTTCATACCGATGGGACCCTCCGGGCCTAGAGGCCCTGGCTCGCCTGGAGGTCCCTGTAGGGAAAATTGTGAAATTAATGTTAGTGCAGGATACATAATGTTTTTGTTAAATGTTACCATTCCCCATACCTTTAACCCAGGAAATCTACCTTTATATATTTGTAGATGTAAAAGATATCTTCTTGGCTCCAGTCCGAGTATGCAGAGGCGGAAGTAGCATGAACTGTGAGTCAAGAATTGTTCGGTGAATAAACCTAGCTTTTATTTAATGTTCATAAATGCTATCGTTTACATTCAGAGATTGCGTACCACAGTCAACGAAATATGATTTATACTAAGAAAGAAACTGATGTATATAGAGCGTACGAGCACGCTCTAATAAAAACAGTATGTATCTTACTGATGGTCCTTGTCTGCCTTGTTCACCAGTAAGTCCTGCAGGTCCTGTGGGGCCCTGGAAATAGACAGATAAAATATAAATTTAGATTAAAGGGATTTATAGATCAGAGTAACTAGTTGTATATTCCCTAGAAGAAGTAGAAATACACTATAACTCTAACGAAAACATAAACTGGTGAGCATTAAAAACGCAAAATTATCTATAAAAAGAAAATGCATGGGAACAATTAGAAGTAAGCTTTATATATTGAAAATGTTTAACTGGTAGTGTACCCATACATGTAGATGTTGGAATAATAGCAATTCTTTGTGTTAAAAGGGGAGATTATTGAATGATGAGAAGATATAGTTACCTTCTTACCACGGTCTCCAGGCTCACCCTTTGATCCTGTTGGCCCTGGCAGACCTTGAAGCCCAGGCTGGCCTGGCGCTCCACCAGTACCTCTGGGTCCCATGCCACCCTAACAACAAATACAAAAATACAGTTATTGCATATCATATACATTGGAGTACAAAGTGCGGCACCACACACTCACCAACAATATTCATCGCGTCATAAGATACGGATACACTAAGATTGGATGAAAGTTTCATGGAAAACTATTCTCGACCAACCGGGGACCCTGTAAAGCGCTAATGTTGGGCGAGCCCTGCAGGATGTAAACAATGTGTAAAGCCTAGGACCCCAGACTGGCCAGGAGTACTCAAAATTCACACAGAGGAGTACCCGGTACAAGGTGCCAGAGATGACTGATGTGTTAACACAGTGGAGGGGTTTATATAGAGTATGGAGGAGGCACTGCGGCCTGGCTTTCGTAACCTGTGCTCTGACTGGCCAATAGTGCCACAACCAATAGAGATGCTGTGTTTTCGTTCTGGTTTGTCACACGCACCATGAGGGTGCTGCTGACACTTAAATTTGCTGCCGCAGCGCCCTGGCACCATGTATAGGCATATCAGGAAATAGAGACAGCGATAATGGGCGTGAATACGCCGTATGTGAAAGATCAGGGTACGGGAGGAAAGATGAGAGTGGCGACTGTTAAAATTCAGATTATTTTGGGGTTGCCTTTATATTCCTTCACTTGCTTGAAATACGAATACATATACTTTTAAAGGCATCAGTGCAGCTGAGACTTAATGCATGAAGCCAATTTGAGTTTACTCTATTATCTTTTTGTATTATTTTTTGGGGGTCTCGGTCGAAGACGTCGAAAGGGTAAAAGGAACACTTACCTTCTGACCAGGAACACCTTGGAGACCTCGCATCCCTTGTTCACCCATCACACCCTGTCAGTAAAGGAGAATTCATTGACAACCATTCCAATATCAATAAATTATTAGTCAACACAGTATTTACAAAAGAATCAGACTCGAAAATGTTTTGTGTGAATGTCTAACGCTGCATTATCATCAATCAATATCACAAGTAAGGGGAAGACGAATTTACATCCATATCAATGTATTTCTCATCTTATATCTTGAGACTCACGAATGTGAGAAAATGTACTGAATTCTGACCATCGCAGTGACTGTGTATAAACATAGATTTTAGTAATGCTTACTTTATTACACTTTAGAAATGATTAAGAAGCTACTTACAGGTGGGCCTGGTGGGCCTCTTGGGCCTGGAAGGCCTTGAAGCCCTGGAGGACCCTGGAAGAGAAACAATCAATTATGAACCAAAGGCAGACGACTATATTTACCAAATACAAATTTAGTCTACTAATATCTATAAACGTTATATATATATTTAATATTAATACAACAATATTATAAGTGATCATAATAGATATAAATAATTGAACAAAGGCGTGTTACCGGGTTACCTAGAAAAATATATGTGACGACATACAACAAGTATGACCCCGCAGTGAATAAACCTGTAGCATATATTGGTTGTTGATTTATATTTATATAAACCGAGTTATATATAATATATATACATATATATATATATATATATATATATATATATATATATATATATATATATATATATATATAATTATATAACTTGGTTATACACAGTGAAATATGCTTTAAAAAGTCATTGTGGGAAACATAGGTTTCAAATATATCCATAACCTTACTAAGAGGAAAAACAATTGTACTATATGTTGACGACAATAAAAAGAATGTTCTGAAAAATCTTGTCAAAAGGCAAACATAGGTTTACGTGATGGAAAGAACAGTAATTTCTCCATCAGTGAGAGATAAAGAATACATCTCCAATACAAAGGAGATCCCAATTTGTTCAATAGTTCGAGAGATACAGTGTTACTGAAGTTTATTTCAAGTAGTTGGAAGGAATGGTGGAATAACACGAATGTAAACAATCATTTCAATTAGAAAAAACATATCTGTGACAGAGAATATCACATTCTAATGATGTCAGATGAAGTTTTGGGGTCAACAGTCAATACTGGTCTGATAGTGCACTTTGTCCATAACAATAAAAATAAAAATGCGTCTTGAATTTCCGAAATCAGATTTTCTTCTGGCACCTCATATTATTTTAACAAATTTATGTAAAATGGAAAACAAATTATTTCGTATTATCCGAGAGGGTAGGAATAAACACTTACATCTTGGCCGAAGTCTCCTTTCTTTCCCTTAGGGCCTCCAACACCAGTATCTCCCTGAAAAAACCCACCATCTATAAGTGAACTCAATGATATGAAGGATTTGTGCAATGTGGTCATAATTACCATTGAAACGTAGATGGAGTCCACAAGTATGGAAAGTTAAGGTTTCTATTCAGTAAAGCATCAATATGGACTCCCTAAACAGAATATCTTTGTAACATTTTCTAAACATGTCATCATTAGGTAAATCTACGCCAAACTAATGTATTTAGGAAGTAATCATACCATGGTGTTTAAGAAGTAATTAAAATGAGATAATTGATACATACTATCAACGAAGCAGATTATTTGTAGAGGTATACATTTCGTGATTTTTCCTTATCACTCTGCTTCAAAAATGATAATCCTATGGGAAAAGACAATATACCTTGTTAACGTTGATTCATATTTACCTTGTCACCATCCTCACCAGGAGGACCTTGTGGGCCAGTTTGTCCCGCGTTTCCCTGAGGGAGAAAAGTAAAATTTTATAATTCATAATATGATATCTAAAATTATATAATTTGTTTTCTCCTTCTCTTGATATGTAGAATTAGATCAAATATAAGGATCTGGGTGATTTCTACTTTTGGGAAATTCAAATTACGTGATATCAGAAACCCTATAAATTTGAGAAATATACATTGAAAATTGAAAACTGTATATGAATCTCTATATCGTGTATTTGTATACTCATTTGTTTTACAGATTTATATAAAACATTTGGATTTCAAATAAGGAAGTACATGTATTTGATGATGTGAACATTAAACACTCCCTGATAATGTGTATAGGATAAAACAAATTGTAACAGTGGAACACTTACTGGTGGACCACGAAGACCTGGGTTCCCAGGAGTGCCCGGCCAGCCGATTTCACCCTACAACATAATGCAGATTACAAGTCACTACATGCACTACATGTATATACATATGCTATAAATATACATTGGTCAAAGCTACCTGAGTACACATAGGTCAATGTTATTGCCCATTGACGTGAATATTGCTCCTATTGGGAGCTATGACCGCACGTTATAAAACTCCTGATTTATTGGAATGACTATAGAGGTTCTATTCGATCTCACGTTGGTTCTTACAGGTCCACATGCATAGCTTAATCAAAGTTTTCCTGTTTCAACCTTGAAACAATAATGATATAGACAAAATAATGCCTCACGCGATCGCCCTTTGGTCCTGGTGGTCCGTTATAACCTCGTTGTCCTGGACGACCCTGGAAAGATTGGAGAAAATGAAATAGAGATACTCTCTATAATTAGGTAAATACATTTATGATGGAAATAAGGGTTTCTATCAAATCTACATTTTTACTATGAAATCAAATTGGTATTGATGGTTGAGAATGTTGTGTCCTGAGAGAAATTCGATATTCACAATCTATGATATGATAATTGATATTCATACAGACGGCCAGGTCAGTATATGATCTAATGACAGCTTGTGCTTTATAAACAAGGTTAGGCTGATACCCAAAGAAAAATGCTGTTTTGAAAGTAAACACTATCAAAAAACGGTTAAAAAACAAAGGAATGCTGGGTTGATTATATTTGATTGATCAGATGACACAAAAGCGTGTTCTAGAAAGGTTCATGATAAAAATCGGTAATTTAAGATTGGATTTTCCTTAGACCATACGCGCGAAGGTACTGACATACGCGTAAATCAAACATAAATAAAGTCGAAAGTTCGTGCTGTGAAAGAAATACAAAATAGAGAATACAATACAGAAAAGCGTGTTCTTGAAAGGTTCATCTAATTATGAATCTGTAATGAACTAAAAGAAACCCAGATGTCTTGATGTTTTATGAAGAAGGAAAAACAAAAATATTGAGAAGTTGATTATAAATCAGCGAAACGCCGTGAATAGGACTGACACATCGTATGAACCACAAACTTTACCACTTGGTATCAATACCACCATACCAACATACTGACTGTATCTGGTATTTTTTTCTGATTTTCAGCGTCTGAATCTATAAATCAGAAATATGATAACAATATATAGGAAAGAGTTCTATACCTGAACACCAGGGGGTCCGTCTTCACCTTGTTGTCCACTCGATCCTTTAGGTCCCTGAAAGAGATCGGAGACAGATGTCTAGATTAAGTGATATGCAAAATAGTCTCTATGATGGATTGTCTATTGCATGTTAGATCTAGTAATTCACTCCGGACTGTTCGATACTTTATATCTACTAAAGAGGGAACAAGGGTTAGAACGGCCTTGGCCGAGCCTGGAGACATGTACATTGTAAGTCATTTACCCTTAAAAAAAGAGAAACAGTATATTTTCAGGAGGGGGTGTTATATTGAAAAAAAAGAGATTCCTAGGAAATATGATATATGAAAAGCTAAAATGATGAATCCGAAGATTTGGTTCATATAAAATTGATCTCTCCAAATATCATAATCACTAACATCAGATTTGATGTTTTCATATGTTGGCATAGATCAAACATAACTTACCGTGGCTCCTGGTGGTCCCTTTGTTCCAGCCTCTCCTTTCATACCATCCTCACCCTAAAAATAAAGGCATTTAGATTATCAGCTGCTTTACAAGTAAAGGTATTATAATGTTTTCAAATACATGTATACATGTATCTGAGCTACCCGAATAAAAAAATGCAAGATTACCATAACAACTAACAGATTACGAAAGTGGTAGGTAATAATTGTAACTGTGGTTTCAATATGCACCTGTAATTTTCAGATTGTTAGCAAACTTTCCCATCATAATACGTTATATTCTGTGCCCGTATTTTTGAATTCCATTGAAATAGTCTTACTTTAGTGTAGAAGTCAATAAAGAAAATGTATCTGTAATTGATTATTTTAAAAATAGAAACATCGAAAACTACCAACCAATTACACCTAGTTTAACATTATGAAACAAAAGATTCAAGTTGGCTATTCTATGCATCTCAATAACTTTATAGAACCCTTGTAGGAGTCACTACCCCACCAACACTTTTCTTCAGTTAGAAATGCATGGTGTGCCACTTTTACATACATGTATGTGCATCAGGTTTCAATTGAAAGGAAGAATGCCATTGGGTACCACACACAGGTATGACGGCCCATATATTCCATTGACGGATAGTGAATAAGCAACACGTCATCCATGGTCTTGATCTAAATAACGAGGGACTTGTGGATAAAATGCTAAATTAACAATGTTATGAGTTTAATTTCATTTTCAAATGTCTGTAATTGTGAGACAATAGTTGGGTATCTCATTAAACTCACTTTCAGATATAGACATCTGATGATGTGATGATTATTGTATGTCGTAAAAATTTGCGAGATCAGTTTTCATTAAATTGAAAAAAAACCCTTCTATAACAGAACCACTGATATCTGGATTCGGGTCAGTGCAAACTTACAGGCGAACCTTGAAGACCACGTTGTCCTCTGAAGCCTTGGGGTCCGGGAGGTCCTGGTGGGCCTGCCAAGCCTACTTTGCCGGGGATGCCCTGAAAATTGCCAATGTATAAAATTAATGTTGATAAACGTCTATAATTGAAAATGGAATTAAGTTCCAGATATATGGATTATGACCGACTTTGACAGTGACTAATTATTTACAAAGCGTTATATGTATATCAAAGTTTCCCTTTTACCTCACAGATTAAGGACATCAAGTTATGAAAAAGAAAAAAACCCTGATTTATATCAAAAGTGAACATCAATAATTTATTCTTTTTATTCAAGACGAAGGAATACATTTAAACAAACTTCACTATTCACCAGCTGAATAAACACACACTCATCACACTTTCCTGAAGTACCGATTACCAGAGGTTTGTATTCTAGGTGTGAATATTTAAAACTCACAATTCTGCAGACCGCTAGATACAATTACTAGTCGTATAAATCTTAAGTGTGTGATAGAGGTGATAATAACAAGATTTCCGCACTCACTTGAGCTCCTTCCTTTCCAGCGTCACCTGGTAAGCCTAGATCTCCTGGAGGACCCTGAGAAATATAGCACACCAAACTGCCATTTAGATGAAGGATATCAATGTAACTCCTCTCCATTCAATAATTGTTAATACAGTACACGGGCCTTCATCTAGATATCTAAGTAGCTCAGTTTTCGGCAATTACGAATGCTATAAACAGTTTGAATACATTTATTTTTAATCGACAATAAGGTTATGTGTAAGTGAATCATAAGTGGTTTACGTTTCTTTTTGAAGTGAATATTATCCTGACATTGATAAGTGGTGATTTTCCTATCAAGGAAGGCCTTCCATAAAAGTCAATAAACGAAAGTAAGGGTATATAAAACATTTTAAAACCTCCTCGATATGCTGCGAAAATCATGAACAGCCACTCGGACACTAGGCAATCAAAGGCACGTCTTTTGAGGAAAAAAAGAAAAGAAGAAAAAAATATATATATATAAGCTCATGAAAAAAAATAATTCATGAAGGACACTAATAAAATGACGAATATGAATCTATCAAAGGACATTGAACGTATGAAATGATAAAACTGATCATAGAAATACTCGACATAGCTGGGTAACAATGAGCGTAACTTGTATACATGTTTTATGAATATTTTCGAAAATAGATGTAAGCATATTATAACGGCGTTTGAAAGTAGAGTACATGTACCTAAGCGACGACAAAGTATCAATCACACGTTATCAGAGATGTAATGTGTGCATGTTAATTCATATATTTGACAACTTATTGATAATGAGAACCATGCTCACCCAAACCTTTAAGAAAAAAGGTGTATTTTTCCTTTTACGGTCGAGTACTTACAGGGACGCCTTGTGGCCCGCGATCTCCATTCGCTCCTGGCTCCCCTGGTGGACCCTACAAGAACCAGTTATTTAAACAGCCCGCCAATTCAATTATCACAAGTGTGATATTACATGCCATATGTTTATAAAATATTCTAATAGTGGTAATAGTACCCTGGCTTCCTATCATATATAAACGTGCAACTGCAAAACAATATGTAAATGTCTAGCACCATGTGATACATATTTGGTTTCGAGACATAGATCTTTATATAAGACATTTTGACGGTGCATTATAACTTATCTGAATATCATTTAGATAAATTTTAAAAAAACGAGGTCACGTGATATGGGTAGGGACGCTCGTACCGGCGGTCCCACAGTTCCTGGCGGCCCAGAGTTTCCGGGGACGCCAGGTATACCCTGAAAATGAAACAGATAACAGTTTGATTATTAGTATTAATGAATATTCATAATTCCTTCTCCTATAATTGTGTTTGAAACAGTAGGGATAAAGTGATCAATACATAAATACAGCGAATGATTATTTAACAAAGACGATAAGGCTAGCAGTAATACTATAAACGTTCTCTTTAAAAGTAAATTGATTTTTGTTGTGTCTTGTGTTCTCAAACCCTCACATCACATTTACATTTAGGAAGAAATAGATATCCCTAGTGAAGCACGACAGGGGCTCATAGCCCAAATAGTAGAATGATTACCATACCAAAATAAATCCCATTGCCTCACACTTCCAGGCACAATATAGGATTTCCTAAGCTGACGGCTTATAATCTTTTTATTTCAACTTATCAAGAAAGATTTATATGTATGATCTATCAAACAAAAGTTATAAAGGTGAGGACTTCTTACTTCTCAATTTATACTCATATCAGAAGAATTATACTTCACTTATTTAAAAGCAATACTCACAATTTCTCCTCGCTCTCCCTGGAATCCTGTTGCTCCATCTTTACCCGGAAGTCCCTGTAGATGGTGAAGAAGATTTGAATTGAAAATATCTTTGATATATATTTTTATTCCTGTATATATCACAGCTTACAAAACGGGCCGGTCATTGTGTTGAACTGTTGATGACATCAACAGGGGCTCATAGCCAAAAATAGTAGAACGATTACCATATCAAAGTATGTTACATATTATGGTGAATGCTCTATGGAGATATATATATATATATATATATATATATATATATATATATATATATATATATATATATACTATTATGCAGAACTAAGATATCAATAATGTTATATGACATTACCCGAGGCAAATATAGCCTTGCGTGACATAAAAAGAGTCACGTGACATCTAAGCAGTCACGTGACAATGGCACTCTTCAGACCGGAACAGGAATTGGACTCACGGGACTTCCGGGCGGGCCGATGAATCCTGGTGGTCCGGGTGGACCTTGTATGCCCTGGTCGCCTTGGGAGCCGGGAGGGCCAACCGGGCCGGGGCCGCCCTTCAGGCCGGGAGGGCCGGGGATGCCCTGCCGGCCTCGCTCACCCCGGGCGCCCTGCAACAACAACCACACAGCTGGGTTAATTAAAGTTCTACCATAGTTAAATATACTTGAAAAATGATGAATTGCTTTAATCTTTTCTCCGAAACGATGAGCATATATTCCTAATGACCGGTAGGGATAGGACGTGTGTATGTTTTCTCTTGGCCGAGGCATGTTAAACCTATTGCCCTATAGCCCTAGTGACTGATGAGAAATAGAATTTATACCTCATGGCCAACGAGTAATTAACAGACTTGATTTTCCACAGACAATGAGAATTAGACTTGTTATTTAATGGTCATGAGGAATAGACTTGATTTCTCATGGCCATTGAAGGACAAAATTGATTTCCATGGTCAATGAGGAATAGCCTTGATTCATAATGACATATGAGGACCAGACTTAAGGAATAGACCAATATGATATACATGTTTCTAACCAGAACGTCCGAAATGAGATACAATAATAAGTAAGGTGATGTTTCTGTGTAAATGAGTTACAGATCTGCTTTGAGCAGTATTCATGCAAGGATTTGTAGCTATTAGAAGGGTTACAAATAATTAGTTCCGTTATGATGACTCATTAGTTGATAAAACAGAAATATGCTGATAGAAAATGAATTCAATGTATGAACGTCATCTCATGCTCTCTAATCCCTTTCGATATTGTATGGTTGTTAATGTGATTAAATAAGAAGCCTTTTCTATTGTGATAGAAATTACTGAAAGAAGCTTTGAAATAAATACAGCTAAACCAAAAGTAGGCAGGTTGACAGCAAAATAAACTCATAATGTACATGTACATGAAAATTTGTACTTTTCTACGTCCAAATAGCATGACTTACCAGAGGAAAGTTACCTCCTTGTGGTTTAATTCATAAGGTAAAGACAAACTTAGAACGAGGAGAGGCGAAATAGAAAGTGAATCCCAAGAGCCAGAATATCAATAAGATTATGGTATGAAAGAAAGTAACCCTGGTTTCAGAGATTAATTTTCTTGTAAATCCATATGATGACATTTGTGTCGAATATTTATAATAGGAAAATATACACTGTCACTTTCTAGCTTACTTGGCTAACCAAGGAAAAGAAGATGTATAAGTCCATATTAGACTTTCAATAAACCTGTTCTTTTTTTTAGTAATATGTATATACGGTAATGGGAAACTATATTCTTACCCTTTCTCCACGTGGACCTCGCTCACCAGGTACACCTGGAGGGCCCTGGAACATGAATAAACAAAAACCACCATTAGTAACAAAGCGTGTTGATATAGTCTGGATACCAGTCCTAATTAGTATCAGGACCAGTATCGGGTACCACTACGACCTTGAACTTGGCCTCTGTCCCTCTTACTAGATCCCCATTTCAACTTGTTAACATTGATTTGAAATGTATGGGAATACAAAATAGGCTCTTGACAACCGTCTAAATTATAACAGATAGCTTTTGCAAATCTTTACTAAAATCCCACATTTCCACAGAAATGTATGCTAGTTCCTCGGTGATACCCTATTCTGGGGTATTCTGGGGAAAGACATAAGTAAAGACATATCTGCTGCCCATACAAAAGACATTTTCAAAAAGACAGGCTATTATGTTCGGCATTCGATTTTTTGTTATCGTGTCAATACTCCCACTGCAAATGAGATTAAACAGGTAAATGTAATACAAAGGAGAAGTTTAAACGAGACTGTATCACAGGTACCACATCAGTTTATAGGTTCTTATTTAGGCCAGCAATTGATAAACCTTTAAAAATGTTTATGAGAAGTGTCAATAATTTACAAAAGGAAAATAGATTGGAATTACATGATTAAAATACTTATCCGATATGGTTTTTGTGAATTCAGTTTTAAGTCACGCCTTCTGACATAAGGAATACACCTCGGGCGTATCGATTGGAACCATCAGAGATCAACCATCCTGTTTACAAATATGACACCTGTTTATCATTGTGAGTTTCTCCTTTCCACTCGATGTGGAAAGATATGTCTATAGTAAACCAATGATAACTATGTTTCAATTCTAGAATGAAGACTTAATATTCATCGGGGGTCAGTTTGTGAGTCTGCTCTGCCTAGAGGTAAATTTATGCAGGGTTATTTCTCTGCAATCAAGATTTGCATTAACACTAGATTACAAAAAACATTATATACTGTAAGACATGTAAAATCATATCTTACGTCTTTCTCTTACGACAGAGTGTATATTTTGGCATTTTGGATGTATCGATGCCCTCGGAAACACCATATAACTTATTTGATTACGAACAAGGACAATTTCCATGTGTGACATCAAAAATCTGTTCATCTTCCTTGGTGTGGAATTATTTTTCTTCTTCATGCGAGATGTAGTAATAAGCCTATGTGTTTAGATTGAATGGTATAGAAGAAATCCTGACTCACCGACGAACCCTTCTGGCCATCTCTACCTCTCTTCCCCGCAGAGCCGTGAGCCCCCTGCAAAAATCACAACATGTGATCAGATAGTTGTCTTTTTACCATTATTAGTGATGGTAATAATATGATATCAATATGAGTAATTATACTAGGAGAGGGATTGAACACGTTTTGATAGGACCATTATTGTATCTTGGAATCCAGAAGAATAATCTTCAAAATGACGGGGTTACTATTAGGTTTACATATGAAAAGCAAGTGGATCGATGGTACATGTAAAATGAATTTAAATGACTTAGTTAAAGGTCATATATATGGAAAATCAATATTCACTTGATATTGTAAACGGTATGCAATGAAATATGTTATGTAATGTGACTCGCCTTTTCACCGGGAGGCCCAGCGTAACCAGGGAAACCGGGGATACCAGTGCTGCCCTGGAATGTATGCACAAGTCATTAGGCATGTTCATGTATCCAGGATCCAGGATAAGCTATCACACATTATATGATTCAACTACCAGTGACTTAAAGATGACATCTTTTCCATATGAAAATACCATTTGAGATGATTGCATTATGATAGCTTTAATCATTCATAACGCCAACAAACATGAATTTGTAAAATAACAAGTTGCAAACAATGCTTAAATAGGCAATTAATAATTAGGTTGCAATGAAATCAATTTCAAAAGAAAATAATTGATCAATTTCTTGTGTTCCTGGAATATAAGCAAAGTGCGACGTATAAGCAAAGCCGTCTTCTTACATGAACGCTTCATTTAATGTGTGTGGTTCTCTTTCTGTTTCTACCTCTGTCTCTCCCATTTTCTCCCTCTCATTCTCTTTATTCTGTCATGTCCATGTAACATTTATATAGAGAATGTGTGGATTATTGATGACAAACCTTTTCACCAGGAGGCCCAGGTGGACCAAATTCACCCTTTTCTCCAGACGATCCCTAGAAATAGAAAAGAAAGGACGAGTAATCCTAGATGCCTAAAATACAAATAATAACTTATCATTACCACATCTAAAGATCACAAGGTATGACATGTGGCCATTACAATATTACCTAGACTAGTATCTATAGTCATTACAATATAAAGAAAACACATATTTCCATAGTTAGTTGTTGCGATACCTAAGATAATATTGTCTGGTATGTAGTAGCTATGATTCATGGAACTGATATCACACCTTAGTTCTTATTGCTCTTAGAATGAATTTGATCTTTTTGACAATTTTTTCTCTCTATGATTTGATAGCTCATCATACATCTTACTATATACTTTGATACAGTATATATGTAAAAAAAAATTATCATGACTTCATTAATGCCACTGAATTCTTTTTCATGAGTTTCAATAGTAACTTACCTTTGGTCCGATAGGACCCTCCTCTCCTCTTGGGCCACGGTCGCCCTTGTGACCACGATCTCCTTTAGGGCCCAACTCTCCTTTGAGCCCATCAATGCCCGGAATACCCTACAACCACATCTGACATAATTAGCATAATGAACACCCTACAACTACATCTGACATAATTAGCTCAATGATCACCCTACAGCATATGTGACATAATCGGCATATTGAAAACCATACAAACACATCGGACATACTTATCATAATGATCACCCTATAAACATACATTGGACATAATTATCATAATAAACACTTTACAACAACATCTAACATTATTAGGTAATGATGCACGCTAAGTTTTGGTTTACGCTATCTAGGAAGAAAAGAAATCTCTTCCTGCAGAAGAAGAAAAAGAGAAAGTAAATAGTTATCCTGGTTGTGGTCCGTTTTGTCCCGTTACCTTTTCACCTCCCAAACCACGAGGTCCTCTCACTCCTTGATCTCCCTGAAATAGAAAAGGCAAACAGTTCAAAATCTCTTCATGTTAGGAATTAAAAGTTCGTTAATTTAGATTTGTTGGATTAATTTCCAATGACATGGCCCGGAAGAGTATTGTATACTTTTTATATCACTGTTGTGTCATATAACTCAGCTTAGTCAAAGGTGAAGTGATCAATTCATGATACGCATGACTGAAATACTTGAAGACATCGCCATTTTTGAAGAATGAATAAAGACATCAATGTGCTTTTCAGAATAACTTGACCTTGACACCACGGATTCCAGGAAGTCCCATATTTCCCGAGGGTCCTTTTGGTCCCTGAAAGAAAAGAATAAATGACAATTGAACGTCAAAAAAGAGTCCAGTATCGTATCTTTTATACAACTCCCGAGAACAAAAAGAATATATAACAGCATCTCACCTTTGAAATATTTTACTTATAAATCCAGTTTTAAATCCTTCATGTGATATATACCAATAAAGAATAATTTGATATAAGACCAAAAGAGAATAGTTGATTAAATGATGCATGGGAAGTTGCTTATTGGAGCGTATGGTAAGAGTAGCATAGTGAACTGCTTAATCATCTCTCCCCTGGTACAAGTTTAACTGTAGGAATAACATTAAAAGGTACATACACAATGATCATCCATGTAAACAATCACCCATGTGACAATACTACGCCATGGTCATAGCAGAGTGACGTGAGATGATGTCATAATTGATTGGCCAATCAGCAGCCAGGATTTCAGAAAGTAGGCAAGATAACAACATGGAGATCTTCGTCTTCCTAGGTCGAATTGCGTAAGCAAATTGAATTCTGACATTGTAATGCCATTTTATGTCCTTGAATGTAATGGGATAAATCCAGAACCACATTCAAATCGTAAAATAAACAATGCTCCACTCATTTGGATGCTTCACCTGGATGACGATGACTGCACATCCAAAATCGTGGAGTATTGTTTATTCATATGATTGTATAGATTGTATCACAAAACCAACAACTCCTGATTTTATATTGAAAGTGGTATCTTATGAGCACAAGGATGATTATCAAGTATAAGAAACTGAAACGTGGAGGACTGGTACCAATAAAGTAAAGTTTTCACAAAACTAAAACTATTTAAAACGAAGCAGGATACTCACAGAATCTCCTTTCTCTCCTGAATCTCCAGGCTCACCCGGCATTCCCTGCAACAGACCATGATGATGTCATTTCATATTTTCACTTTCATGGAAACTAAGAGACTCAACATCTTCGCACCTCAAATGTGGGCAAAATGATACCGATGCCTTCCCTCTCTCAGGGTAACGGTGAGATTTTAGCAAAGTTAAGTTTCATAAACAAGAAAATGTGGCTGGCATCCTTCCGACTGACGCGTTTCTACCCAAAAGTATAATCAATTGGCCATTAAGGATGAATCAAGACTCATTTTATAAAAGAGGTTTTTTATCATTTATATATTACATCCATAAATATGGTTGCCATCCCACAGATTTTATTTTCGACGTAAAAATGTTCATATAGAAATATTTTTACGCCACATTGCCGACATGAAGACAGTACCAATACAAGGGTATTCATATTACGGGGTTTTGTCTATTACAATAACTGACCAGTTATCTGAATGATGGAACCAATTGCTCCTTGATGAAAGAGGACGAAAAGGAAGACATAAATATTTACAAAATGAACCAGATCTGAAACAGATAGATCACTACAATATGTAGCATTACAGTACAATGGGATCATGGAAAATGACAAATAATCACAGACAAGTAGAAAATACAAAAAGAAACAACATAATACATCAGTTGGCACACAAGGACAGACATAAAAATGACAAAGGGATCAGACAGGTTTTATAATATTTCAATATAACAGTATTAGAAAATAACATTCAATAGGTTGTCAAAGAGGGACATTTACCAATAAATTTAATTATATCACGTAGTTAATCACAGAGACCCCCCAAATAGCATAAATACCGTCTACCGAAGAAGACCACCAATTAGTGCTTCTAAGTCAAGACCTTTCGGGGTAGTTTTTACTTATGTCTCACTTTCATGTGTTGGGTAATAGAACACAATCTAATATCAAACAAACGGGACAGGTAACTAATTAAGTAATGTGAATACATGTATATGAAAATCCCCTCTTGGATGTCAATGTTCAGTATCTATGAAGCAAACCACTCTGATAGCCAAGGTGTATCATTGAGTACACTTTATAAATCCAGAAAGACAGTACAGTCTGCATATAAAAACTAATATGCGCCATAGTATATGATAAGACTTCTTTAATACATTGACCCTCCCTTCAAACAATTAATAACTACAGATTATAGATGTACTTACTGGCAGACCGTCTGGACCAATTAGTCCCGGCATTCCGGGTTTTCCTGTGGGTCCCTGAAGTCCTGGTGGCCCAATCGGCCCAACCGATCCGGGGCCGCCCTGAACAAGCATGACAAATCAGTTAAAAATAATAAATATAAAAAAATTCAGAATTTGTTTCCCCCCAAGGAAGACTAATATCAACTTAAAAGTGTTAAAACCGAAAATTCTACTTGTATGCAAATTGTTGCAAGGAACTTCGATATACCTAATTTTGACAAATTAGAGTACAGTTCTTGTTATTGTTGTCATATCCCATATAATGTACAGTAACTATCACCAGTTATCACCAAATCATGATAAGATGGTAATATTACAACAAAAATACATTACCTTGACCTTAAGACCAACATCGTCATGTCTTTTTTTCAATGGATGATTAAAGGTTAATCAGAAGGGTTCTCTAAAATACAAATAACCATGATATTGGGAATAGGTTCAATATAAACTTGTTACCTAATGTTTGACACCTTTATCTCGTGTAAGGATGTTAAAGCTGACTTACGGGCGGTCCAGTGATACCTGCTTGACCAGGGCGACCTGGGCGGCCGGGGGCGCCCTAATAAGGACAAAGACAGAGTAATACAATAAAACAGAACATATGTTCCTAGAATATATTTAGTTATGTAGCTAAGTAAAATCTTGCAATGGCAAAATATATCAAAGTGGAGATCTATAGACCTACCCCTTAGGCGCAGCAACATAACTATGATTTATGCAATCTAATACTGACATGCCCCCTTGTTTTCACATCCACCTAATACATAGTCTCCATACTAACCTTTAGAGGCTGCAGATACTACGCAACTACGCAGAAAATTCGACCATGCAGATCGAAATCATGGTAATATTGTGTATGTATCAAAGGACTTAATTCTGTCTGAAAACAATTAGTTTATACTTACAGCATTGCCTTTTAATCCGGTGGGCCCCTCCATGCCTGGGATGCCCTGAATAAAACAAGAGAAGGTGTTACTTTCTTGATCCCTGAATCGATGAGTTAGGCTTGTCATCTTTCTCCTCCACAGGAAGTGATATGCTTAATTCATTACAGACTGTAGGAAGTATTTCATAAATTAGATCTATTATATTGTTTTCAAGTCTGATTTGTAGAGTGTGGAAAATGGTTAGGTTTATTGCACAGTATCTAGGTCCTTATATTATTCTCATTCCGCTGTTTATCATATACATTTATATATACATATATATATATATATATATATATATATATATATATATATATATATATATATTTATCCTACCCCTAATATAAAATCCCATAGGCTTAACATTGAGATTCCGTATGCCACGCTGACTGGCATACGGACGTCTGTATGCTACTAGGGGCATACGGAATTTTGATGATTTTCATTCATGATTTTGATATTAAAATATTGTAGAGAGGGGTAGGATAAAATCAAAACCTGCTTCGTTTTAATCTTGGCTCCCGAATGCCACTCCTGGCGTTTGGTTCCGGATACCACTCGGCTCCGCCTCGTGATATCACTACGCCAAACGCCAGTCGTGGCATACAGAAGCCAAGATTAAAACTCATCCGGTTTTACGATTATATATATATATATATATATATATAATATACACCACACAGGTTATTGGCGTACATATATATCTAATCGTTTTATTGGTACCTACTGGTGGCCCAGGCGCTCCGGGGGATCCGCGTGGTCCCAAAAATCCTCGAGGGCCCTGGAAGAAAAGGAACGAAAATAGAGTATAACATTGATGTGGATGGAAACGAAACTTTTCTAGATTATGTGAACATCATTGCATAGAATAGGTGCAGTAAGTAGAGAAATAGGTTATTCCATTAACACTGTTGATTACATTGAAATGAATACATCTGGTTTAGGATAGTTTATATCCTATACAGAGGACGGACAACTTACCATCTCTCCTTGCGCTCCAGGATTTCCCATAGGACCCGGCTCTCCCTAGAAAATAGGATTATAATTCGATCATCGTTTGAATAGTTAACTTTTCGCACCTCCACAGTATTTACATTTCTGATATATAATTTGCGTTTATGGTATATCTTCTACAACCAGCTTGACTTCCGTCAGAATTCTATATCAATCTAGGCAAAGTAATCTTATAGGAGTACCCCTGTATTTTTCCCTATAGGCTTAATGTTAGGAATTCATACTCCGCGGCCATGAATGTATATTATACACAATACCCAATGGCTAATTTGGGTGAGTTATTTATTGATTAATAATGTTTCTGATCATGTATTCAGTCTGAGATCAGATCAGAAACCCACTCGATGAAAATATCTTGGTCCGCACTCCACTTTATATGAACGCTACGTAATTCAGTCAGCTTCGCTGCATGAATTACTCCTCAGCCAAACTCGCTGAAAAATGGACCAAGTTATTTTCATCTAATGGGGTCTCATCTAAGTCCTACTGTGATAATCAATTGTTATATTGTTAACAGGATGACTTGTTTGTACATTTACTTTTACATTCTATTTTCTTGTGTTTTACGCTATATTAGAGGACTGCCAATGGTATACTAAGGGAGAGGAATAAACGCATGTACTAGGGTTATGCTTTAAGAATATTACTTACTGGTTCTCCTACCGGACCTACAAAGCCGACTGGACCTGATTCTCCTGGCATACCCTTAAAAAGAAAAAGAACATAATTTGAAAAAGGAAGATGCTAAGTATTACCTGGATGTAGATAGGAAAATATATAGGAAAAAGATGAACTTTAATTGTAAACTTGATAAATATGTTCAAAACTATACAAAGCAAGTGGCATATTCTGCATTGTAATGTTGTATAAAGCAACAAAGTGGGACCCTTGGAATTAATGACAATTTAATACTGAAACATTAACATATATAAAAGAAAGACTGGATCAGATGGAAAACTGAAATTCACTTTTATAATTTAAATGAAATTTGATATATGGTAAATAGTATATACCTTTTTTTCTATATCATATATAGATGTATAGATGGAATCTCTCAATACTTACTCGGTCGCCTTTTTCTCCATGTATTCCTGGTATCCCATTGAATCCTCGATCTCCCTGGGGAAAAAGAAAATAGTGCAGAACAAGTACTCTATAGTCCAGAGTGGACAAAACGACTGGGCAGAATATAATGCAGGGCAGGCACTATATGATGATCGGGTGAAGTAAATAGTGTTTAACAAATGCAAAATGGGAAATAGAGCAAAACTTGCACTTTGTAAAAGATTGGAGGAGAGGAAAGAATGCAGGATGGGCACTATATTGTGATTTTTAGTGATGTGTGTGTGTGTGGGGGGGGGGGGGGGGGGAAGCAAATTTGCAATTAGAAAATAGTGCAAAATAAATGCTGTCTCGTGATCGAGGAAAATGAATCATTTCATATGTTACTTCAGATATTAGTTTCTAAGCTATGTTTTTGTTCCGTCTATTGTAAATGCCCAATATTGTAAATGCCATAATTATTATAGTCTATAATTCATATTATACATCGAAGGATGAGGAGTTACCTTCATGCCATCTGGTCCCGGTGGTCCTCTTTCCCCGTTCTGACCTGGTCGTCCCTGGTAAAAATGTAGAACAAATTAGTTGGTGTTTAACAGTATAACAGCAGGCCTTAACTAAGTTTCTCTGAACTGATATACATATATCTATATACATCAAATAATAAAAGCACTGTGCACACAGTTGATGATGGTGTGCGAGAAAGAGCTAACTCGGGAATCGTGATTGACGTTTCAAGGATATACGGAACATATGTATTTCTCAATATCGGTGTCTTCGGTATGAATTGGATGTTATTCTGGGTGGAAGCACATAACTCTTATCTTGAGGCAGTCTTTAGATATCGTCTGCCATTCAGGGTGAAGGTACTTTTAATATTCTCAATTCATTTGTCTTCAACCGCCGGAATTCAAAATTTTGTTTAACGGCCAACATGTTAAAACTTATTTATATTTCATTTGGCAACTTATTCAAAACAAAATCATAAATACCCGAACATTGGGGATTTCTTAATAATCTTGGGGACTTCTGAAAAGTATTTGCAAGATAATACTAGGTATTCTGGTAGGTTTTATACAATGCTATGTTAGATACTGGAGTACATGGCTCACCCTTTTTCCTGTCTTGCCATTCGGCCCTGGGGGTCCTCTTGGCCCCATAGGTCCCTGGAGGAAAAAGACAAAACATCTTCATAGTTGAAACATCACAAATAAACTCTTTTTACTTTAACACTAATGAGATTGGAACTATAATACACGTATTAATATGTATGGATCAGAATACCGGAAATTAAACTATGAAAAATAGGTCATTTCTTGCACGGTTTATAGAGAAATTATGCATGAATAGATATCCAGTTCGGCCACTCTCAGGCCTACCGGCCTATTTCAACTCCATTACTATCGAATAAACAAGGGTAGTTCTAGGATTGTCGCCCTAGTTTAAACCTAGAATTTCCTCCGAAAGTCATGTCCATATTAGTGAAAACTAAAAAACACGTCCGGCGAAAAAGTGCATACTTACCGAGTCACCGAGATCTCCTATCTCACCCTTAGGACCATCGTTTCCTGGCCGACCCTACAAAAACAGAGATCTTCATTTTGATTTCTGAAACGATACTTCGTTGTGACCAGAGATAAATCCCAGAGACCCCCTGCCAGTACTTATTTCCCGCTACATTCCCTAATGTCTCTCTGTTTTTCATTGGTTCCCACACAAAAACAACTAAGATCTGATGTCATTTCCATTGATAATGTAAGAGCGCGGTACACGCAAATAAAAATAAGAGAAACCACATGGAATTATGTATTTGAGCCACTTGTGCTTGATCAAGAATTAAGTATAAAAAATATTTCAATAAACATGGAAAACGGATTTGATAGTTGTTCTTAAGTATCATTAACAGGAATATCAATCAGGATATAGAAACCTATATATGTGTAAACAAATGGAATAACTGTGTTTGAATGCTATGTAGTCAAGTCTGTCCCATCAGATACTTTAAATGCCATAGAGAATGGTCCGTCCCATCAGATAGGGAAGTACCAATGCTACACGGTCAGGTCTGTCCCATCATACCTGACAGTTTGAATTGTACATGCATTGTGAAATTAGAGTGATATCAAGGAAGTGGGCCAGAACAAAAAGCTCTGGAGTGCACCTAGCTGGTCAGTTAAGGTTAATATGCTGTGGTAGTGAGAGGGGAGGGGAGGGGGTGGGGTTATTATGGTATGACTGTAAGGTAGAGTGGCTACAGGCCCAGAGTGTTATGAGTGGGTGGATGGGAGTAAACCTGGCTTGTCAGGTCTGGGTCAAGTGGGTTTGAATGCTAAGTCTGTCCCATCAGATTTGACAGTTTGGATACAGTACAGTTAGGTCTCTCCCATTAGATTTGAAAATGTAAATACCATATTTAGTCATCATTATCATCTAATAGTTTCCTATACTAGTAGCAGATTACAGTATCCAGTGTTTATTATTCAATAACAGGATTGACATAGTGAATCCTTTGTATTCAAAAAGAATATGAACAAAATTGTTAGGAACCAAGTCAGTAGTGTTACAGGGGATATGGTAAGGCTGGACACTGGATACCTGATCATATTACCAGGTATTTACAGTAAGCACATGGATAGTGAAGGGTTAACTCTTTTGCAGCAAACTGGAAGTGTATATGGGACTATTCTAACCTCTAGGTGAGGTATATGAGTGCGTTTTCTCGCGCCCAAAATGACTCTGAGTGTGTGTATATCTTGGTGGTAACCCTGCTATGGAGTGCTGTGTATCACTAAAACTTTCTACCACCAGATATGTTTTGTCAATCTTTCCTTTGTCTAAAATCTTTTTCACGAAATGGAAAGTTTTTTCCGCTTTCACGGAAAATGTATCAAACAGATATCTTCATTTTTGACCAAACAGTGAACACGTACATGTACTTCTTCTTTGTAAATGCTTAGAAAAAGCTAATGTAGTTTTGTCTTTAATGATATCTCAAGGGATGAAAATATTTATCCTGGGAAATGTCTATATTTAGAGAACTTTCATTACTTTAAAATCTGAACATTTCTGTCAATTTTCCAGTGAGCGAAGTACAAAATTTGCCCCAAGGAATAAAAATCTAGTAGCGGCATACCTGAGGGCCTGTCAATCCCGTCATACCTTGCGGGCCGGTTGCGCCTCGCATAGCGAGCTGGAATATGAACGCAGCAAACATTATACACATGTTTTAAGAAACACCATGACTCACACCTACATGTGCCCGAGTCACTAGTAGTGTTATTCGATCTGCAGAGTATCTAACTACATGTGTGTATTTTGTTTTTATAGGGTAGATTCACAGCACAGAGGCAATATATTCAGATCTTCTTTTAAAATTTCGTGTGGAAGCAATCCTATTGACTTCATGAACTCAAAGTAAACATTTACATGCATAATAACTTATTTCCGGTCTGGAGCTTGTGATGGGAATACGAAAATTAAGATAACAGTACAGGCTTGGATAGGCAATAATCATAATATTTGAATCAATTGATCTATGAATAGATAATTCAAGGTTGTTTGCTATTAACAAAGATCTCAGCATTTGTAGTTGTTAATCGTGAGTCTAGCTATATTATGAACATAGCAGGATAAACTCGTCCCTGCAGGTTAAAGGTATATCCTGCAATCCACAATGTCACCACGTGGTAAATTTTGAATACTGATAATTATCAATCCAAACTGTTTTGTAGTGATTTATTCTAATGCAAAAATGAGTAAATTGTCTTTTAGTTTGTCCTCACACAATAGGTTTAAAGGAAATGTGATAAAAAAACTGGTTTTCTCAAATTCCTTCAAAAACAAGTACGATGCCCTACAGTTCTTAATATGTAAATGTGTAATCAATCTGAATAAATATTATTTATGCACCGTTTAAGCTGATGTAACGTTTACTTACCATGTGTTGGCTGAGCATCTGTCTCAAACCTTCTGCTTGGTTGTTGGGTCCCTTCCGATTACCCATATTGAGCTTACAAAAAGAGAAGCAATAACATGTTTCAGAATTAACAGCAACAAATGTTTCACGACATCATGCACTGCTAATATGTCTAAATTTATATCGTAGTAGGTGGACACCAGGCCTTAACCTCCTCGTCACCGACTTAAGATGAAGGCAACCTTTAACTTTGGAAATACTTTCAGTATGATGACTAACTACACGATGAGACTTATGGTCTATCGGCCACCCCTTACCACCCTTATTGATTTTCTAACTTCCATTTGCAATACATAGTCTGCTTCATCTCGAGTTGTGCAAAGGATTCCAAATTTGGAATCTAGATTATAAAATAACTTTGTCTCGGATCATCTATATTTCCAAAAAAATAAATCGTTTTATTCCAGTTCTCTATTTTTCAGTCTTTCTATAGGAGTTATGATATAAGGAGCCCCCTTCAGATTTGTCCTTCCCTGCTTGTCTTCTCCTAATGTTTGTAGTACGGTTATAATTCATTGATAACTCACCGGGATTACAAAGACATGACCTGGGGGACCTGGTAAACCATTGGCGCCTGGGATACCATCACGTCCGGGAAGACCCTGTCAGAAAATGAGGATAAATACATGCTGGGATATGCTGGAAAATGTATTTAGATAGTTACAAGGAACTGTATGCAGTAGACTTTGGCTGGGTGTCAGTACATTCAGAAAAGAATGACTATAACAATTCCAATTTATCCACCCACTATTATTACAAAGTCATGTTTTTAGTCAGAGCTGAGCACTATAGAAAGAACACTGTCCCATGGATAGGCATTATTGGCATATATCATAATATCCACAGTTTTACGACTGAGAGAATATTATTTATAAGCCCTTCACTTACCGAGTCTCCTTTAGGCCCGCGTGGTCCGGGTGGTCCCACAGGTCCCGATACACCAGGAATACCCTACAACAACCAGAAATATTTGATTCCTAACACGTAGAATCGAATTGCAATAGTTATATAACCTGTGATTCGCTTATAAGGGTGATGACAATCAGCAAGGCATACTAACAAATATAGACAGCTTGAAAGACTAAGAACAAGTGATATTGATATATTATGATAAAGCAGCTACAATATTTCGAATGATTCATTGGAGGAAAGTCATTAGGAACAAACTTCTGTAGTAACACCCGTTAGAATATCAGTTCGCTTTAGACTATAGACTCGTAGTACAAGGAATCACCCAAGGGGTGAAGGGGTGCAGGTAGCAGGCGTCTTGGGACTAAAATCCTATTTATATTGGCCAACGAAAAGGATTTCTCGAGTTCTCCTAAAAGCCGGTTTCCATTGGCCGTCACAGATCTACAGTCAGGAACCACCGATGAACCCTTAGCACTGCTGATGCAATATCAGTCAATGAAAACAGGCCTTTAGGAAAACTCATAAAATCTCCAACGTTTTCGTCGCCAATGGAAACGAGCTTATATAATGATGGATGCCCATTAGTCTAAGTCGGTTTTTGGATTTCAAGTCTACAAAAAAGGCACCGATTAATTGAGTTCTTCTAACAGTCAGTCGGTGGTGGCTAATGACTGCACATCAGTGTCTAAAAATTGGTGAGAGTGGAATGTATTCCTTATTTCTGCTGCAAATGTTTGACAGTTCCGTACTGACTGAAGTCGTTCGGTGGTGGCCTCATTGTATAATCTATACACAATTAATCGGTGAACACTGCTCTGCATGCCTGTTTTTATTCACCGATACAGCATTGGTGGTTCCTGACTGCAGATCGGTGGCGAATAGTCGGCCAGTGGAAAATCGCTTTATTTCACTAATCAGAGTGGAAATACAAGTATGGTGATGTTATACTATGCTACCATAAAAAGGTTTACAAGTATTTTCTCATATCCTTTACTCATCGGACAACGCTTACCCAACCGGGCCAACCCTCTGTGCCTTGACCCGCATCTCCCGAACCATCCTCTATCTGTAGGAAAAAAGGAGAACAATCCAATATAAGAATTTGCTTGTTATGTAAGAGGGAGACTAATTCTTGACGGCAGAATTCCGGATTTCGAGGAGATGATCCAAGAAAGTTGTCACGAGGCCGTCAGAACAAGTAACGTAACTTCCAGGACTCTCACTAACAAATTTCGACATTTGTTTTTGTTTGCCGATCATGATATATACATGTAGCTTTAAATATTGAATTGATAAATTTCTCAGTTAGGTCACTATATAAGTCTCAGAGAAAATAAAAACTGCCGATTAAAAATGTTTCTGGAATAAGCAGTTCAGTCCAGCCTGGAACACATCTGAGCTGCTCACAAGAGGCCCGGCCGTCGATCACCATTGGAGGGGCGTGGCCTATTTTGTGATTGGCATCTCAACCAAGTGATATGTTGCCCTTGGTTTCTTTTCTTAAATTATGTCTTCATACAATCAGAGGCAGCATCTATTTATATCTGCCTTAACCGAACAGAGAAATGAATGAATCAAAATTCAGAATTCTCCGGTGCCCCTTATCTATCCATGAAGAGTATTGCAGTGCAGAAAAGGTATATAGGAACAGCTAATCACTAACTCATTTTATATAGAAAATATATAATAAACACATGATAGAGTATAATGAAGGTTCAGTAAATGACAGGTCAAAGTCTGTGTACGACTTACAGAACTATTTGAGAAGCCACCATGGCCCCGATGTCCGCCATGGCTTCCGCCTCCGGGGAAACCAAAAGCACAATCAGGTACGTAGTAATTACACATGTCATAAGCGGCATCGGGGTCAGGCACAATCAGCAGGTCCTGGACATCTCCCTGAAATGTAAATAATCACATTGCCTCAATTAGATACAAAGAACGATATACATCTGGTATTTTAGGAGTATAGAAAAAACCCACTCCATTGAATTAAGCGGGTAGTGCCCAAACACAATATACTGGTACGGAGATCTAATTGGACATTAAGCTACAATGTTGATGGTCATAGGAAATCATTCTGTATCAACAATTACCAGCAATCTACATTTGAATAGGATTGTCGTGTCTCTGGATATCAAAAATATTGCAATTCGGATTAAAAACTATATAACGAGTAGGCGAAATATAGAATGAATAAGATGAGAGGATAGTTTACTTACCTCAAATACATCACTTTCTAATAATCTTCTGCCTATAAATATGACACCATTCGTATCTAGTTGCGCAGGTAGAGATCGGTTTAACGATAAAGTGTCATTTTTCTCACAGTCGTAAATTAACGTAACCATGTCTCCTTTTACACTCAAGGCTATCCGATGCCACCTGCGGATGAAAAACGAAGAATGCGTGAATACTTACGCCACAATGGTAAAGCAAATGATAAAATTATGAATACGAACTCTTTACAACAATGACACAGACAATGAATGTTCCAACATGATATATCTTATTTGATTGAAATAAAATTCACTGCCATGTTGATGTTTGAAGGTTATAAAATACCCTTCTTGACTTCACTAACATCACTTTTGAAAGGTGCTTATTCTCCGATCTGCCCAATGTAGAACACCGCATGCCTCTTTATTCTACTATGTGATAGGAGAACTTCTGCATACAATTTCTCATATCGAGATACAAATAGAAGGAAGTCCGTTCACTGAGTTGACTGAATCTGCATGGCAAATGGTTCAATTGGGAGGTACCATGGGCATGGCTTTATACTGACCAACAATCGACATATCAGGACCAGTTATTTAGCTTAGATTTCAATCGCTGAGGCATGTCGTGACCAATCAACGCCCTCTTACGTGGAATTCACACGGTGGGATTCATGTACCTCAGGGGGTTCAAGACCTCATGAGATTCCATTCCTTTTTACCGGCAAATCTCAACAACAATTGTAGGGGAAAACTCAAATCTCAGGGAAACGGAACCCTGCAATTTAGACGAAACAATTGTGTTTGAGTACAGAATCTCTGCAGGATTTGTCTCAAACAAACACACTGTGAGGTACATGAATCCCTTCGTGTGAATCCCACTTTCGGTATTGGCGCCAGAGAGTTCAGGCTAGAAATACCGAAGAACTGCAATTGGCAACCATCACCCGCCACATCCCCAGGCCATACAGTGAAGATTGGAAAACAGCTCCAGAGCAATTATGTGCGCGTGTAGATACCCAGAAAATACCTAAGTAAGCAGGGTTAGGCCTATTTCTGTATATCAGCGGGCCTGTCTACTTTATACAGATTTTGGGTTTGCGCGAGAATACAACAGAGTCCTAAGTAATCCCTGATGTTGCCCAGGATGTTAGTGCATCGCCACATGTGTGCAAACACAACCTGCTTCTCCCTACATCCACACTCCCCTTAATTCTCATCCCTTTTAGATCCAGACGGGGTAGCCCTGGTGGTCGTTCCTACAACTACGGCGCGACGCTCACGTGCTGGACACATGTCAGACATCCCGCGTACAGCCGCCCAGTAACCATGGCCTAATGAAAGTGTAAACACGCCGGGGCTACGCGTTTTTATCACAGTAGATGGTAGTAAAAACATAGATCTCGTAGTATGCATCATTTTGGAAGATATTATGTAGACTTGCCCTACTATTCTACATGCGTAACCTTAAGGGTAGATATCACGTAGACCTGCCCTATTTTTCTACATGCAGCCCCTAAGGGTAGATATTGCCATTCGTCAACTACGCGGAGAATATGACAATGTAGATCAAGATCATGGTATTGTGTATTTCTTGTACATGCAGAAACTTAAAAGGGAATATATTTCATGTAGACTTGCCTTAATCATGGACACTATCCATGCCTTAATATTTTACATTCAGAACCTTATGGGTACCTAATTATCGTTAACATTTACCGATTTCATATCTTCCACTGAATATATTTCTTTTGTCTTTACAAAACTTCTTTATGGCAGTCCTTGCTCTTGTGAAAAACATGGTGGCCCTTTTCGCATCATGGCAGTAAGAACAATGATCCCGGAGTGTGATAAAGCGTACCAATGCACAAAAATGTCTAACAATAGAACTTGTGACGGCAGACCATAGAACTAGGGTTCTGGTTCTTTGGTCCAACGGAACAAGATCCTATAATTTTGAAGAACATATGCACTCAATCAATAGAAAAGAACATCAGCATAGTTACTATCATATGATTCGTATACAAGTTTTGCCTCTGCTGGAATATCATCTATTAAACACTATATGTTACTTTAAATATAACTTATGTGCTTATTTTTGTACAACGGACACCTACACCGGAACTACAACTTTTATGGAGCTATGACGAGCGAAAATCACTTTCAGCAGAAGTCGAGTTGCGCAGTGCGTCTACATGTCTCTGCCACGCTCGTCTGCTCAGGTTACTTTTAATGTGTCTATCTATGCTCTCCCAACACAACTTTTGATCGGCTTCATCCAAACATTAAAGCAACTGGCGCTAAGAATGTGGTGGAAGAGTCTGTTGGTGAGGTGGTGTTTCTCACACCTTTCAGACGCGTGGTGTGGCGCATGCGCAACACGTGACGATGTCTGGCCTATGTCTGGGTCAGGTACTTAACTTTTTCCATAAGGTAGAACACAACTTTTCAAAGTGGTGCCCTCAAATAGACAGGCTTTCTAGGGCTTCATACCTACAAACCTTTGGGGATCAAACCAACTGATGGATCATTGTTCTGCAATGTGAATTCTAAATTAGTCTTATTAGAATCAGTCCCTTTGCAGAAGAAATTGTTTATGAATTCATCTGTGTACTAATTTGCCTGCGAGATAAACAATATTATGTATTATGATATGCTTCTTCAATGTAGATTTAGTCATGAACTCTTACTCGAAGGGGTAGGAAATACTGTTAAAGGCTTATTTACGCAGAATAGCATTGTAAAGTTTTTCGGTGACATACATGTAATTGATGCTCCACTTATCTTTGGGGAAACAGGAATTGCGGGTTTGATTATGCGGTGCTTGACAACTCAGGAACGGTCACAGCTATATCACGGCAAGATCATTTTTAGGGTGAAATTAGGAACACATAGTTGCCGAGAGTCGATCTACTGACCCACCCTTGTGTGCTATTCATAAGTGCTCATAGACAGAGCTCGTCAACGTATCACACTCGCGCCTTGGAGTGAAATCCGTTGGTCGTGGCATTTCTTACCCATAGGTTACGAAGTCCCCATTAAACATGTATAGCACCACAGTAAACTACTACCCAGTGTTTATTAGTGGCCGTGGCCGTGGTAAACCCCTGGTTTACAGCTTCCAAACCCAGAAATATAGCTTAATGGATATATAATATATATATATATATACATGTGTGTGTACTAAATGGTATACCAAAGAGAGATTTGGAAGACACACGTGGATATCTGACAAAGCTTCCACTTATCACTGACCTAGAACTTGTCTAATCCAGAATTTGTGTCACACAGTGGTGGCTTTTCTTATCCATGCAGGGCTTGTACCTGGTATTTTTTATCATATGCTTGAGACTAGTATGGATTCAAATACCTTGGATGAGCAAGTGCACCCAACAACATCTCTACTCAGAGGCTTTCGGGTTAGATTCCCAGACTTTGAGACGACTGTAGATATTTTTGGCCAGATTAGGAGGCATATGTTTTTTAAAAACAAAAACACAGTACGCACATTATATAGACATGGGATCGTGTGATCTCCAGGCACACATGGAAGAACTCAGGCCACAGATATTAGGATATGTGGTTAGTGTGGTTTACACTTTTGTTCCCTTTACCCCTTATTGTGTACTCTTCAATTAAGATGTAAGACCTTCAATAACTGTGCTCGGATGCAAAGCCAAAATCCACTTCTAATAAGTAGTCCTGATTTACATGTATTTATAGAAGTGGATGAGACCGGTCGAGTCCCGAGAAACGATCTTATATCAGTACGTGGACTAAGTATGCCGTGGTGAGATACCAACAGGTTCCGATGATTATTGTGGTTGTCTGCTGACATAAAACACGTGTTGTTGGGGTGCTAAGCCTGTGTATGGTTGTGTAAACCCAAACATATGGAATCAGCTGTCAGTCCACCAGTCTATGCTGCCTCCTGCCATCTGCGATGTAGCTCTGTTGGTGAGTTTTAGGAATGAAATGAGCACCAACTGCTGGAGTCCTACTAACTACCAACTACTGCTACTACTTCTACTACTACAACTACAACTATTGATTTTTGACTGATTGAGCAAAAGTTTCACCACCCGAGGAGACTATATTTGGAACCTATATGAACCAGTCCCCAGGTGTTTGTGAGAGAAATAGCACCCAGAAAAACTACCCCCGAACCCTGGTAGTAAATTTCTGAATGAGACGCCGACAAACCCGGAGGAAGTTTACTTTGCAGACGCCCATAGATCAGCGTCTGACCACCGTATATCACGCTAGGTACCAGCGTGCTCCCCAGCTGCCGATTTTTACCTCCTTTTTGCTGCGGCAGCAAGGGAGAAAAACAGATGAGCAGTGAGCTAGAATTTCAGCAAAAAGCCAAGCATCTATGGGTTCTAACACACTCAGCCGTTGGCGCCGGTTAGGGCAATTTCCGCAGATGGTTTAAGGCTGGGTGGCTGGGTAGAGAACTGGGAGTTAGCTTAAGGATCACGTGTTCTGTAGCTTGGTTATAAACATTGGTTTATTATACGTGGCAAGCGTGGGAGGAACGCAAAATGAAGCAATTGAGTCAAGGAATTCAATGTCTAGATTGGAAGGACTCAAAATACAGTAAAAGAGAATCAGAATAATTGGAGTGGTCTCAAGAGTGAAGGCAATGGTAATGCAAAGGAATTAAACAAGAGGTGGACTAAAGAGAGACTACACAGAACGTTCAAAGCTTCGCCGCGGTACCCTTGTCTTTTCACCCATAGCAGGGTTGGATGACTGAAAGATGAAGCTAGGGACATGTATGCCAAGATGCGAAACACTCTATACACATGTGTGAGGAAAGCTAAAGTGATAACAATGGCCTGCTATCACTCACTTTTGCACCTCCAGTAGTGAAGAACACCTACCTTTCACTTCTAAGAGTGCAGAACACATACTCGGGGGCAAAATGGAGTCGCCCAGGGAACATTACCTGTCTACCCAACACTTATCCTGATGACAGGCATTCGATTATATAATGTGCAATGTAGTAGGCTAAGTATAACTGTGTGAATATAACATATCTAATTTCAGCTGGCCTCCTCACACATTAACACCATTCTACAACCTTATCTTAAGTTCATATGTCATTTAGAAAAGGGTACCGAGAAACAGGCGAAATGGCCTATTATCCGCTTGATCTACCTACATTAGTTAGTGTGCGTATGCTATCATTATGTAAAAGGTTAGACTTTACATTATTCTCTAGGGAAATTTGATATACGGGGACTTTCTCCCGGTACGTCGACTCTGACGCGCCCTGTTGTTTAATCAACAAGAAGGCTTATCATGATCCACGTTTACATATCACCACTGTAATCAACATCTGATACTGGGGACACTGTCATCATTATGATTCTCCTTATGCTCAAGATCAACTCATTCTCTGTCCCTATTGGTACAGCTGGCTGCTACTAGGGAGCGCCCTGAGCACTTTCTGGTTGTACGGTGGTTTAGTGCTTGTCGGTGTCATTGTCGCTAAGAGTCTACGTCCAGCTGTCCACCATTAAAAAAAACAGGCAAACCAACCCACAGGAAACGTGGGTATGTAATAAGACGGGAGGCACTGTGTGAATGCTACCAAAGAGGTGAGCGGGTTGACAGATATGCATTCAGTCAACTGTTATACTAGGCTTGCCAAACTGGTAGATGGTAATGTCTCTGTAAGTGAGCTATGCCACTAACGGCGACTTAATTGAAATGATCTCGGAATATGTAAACATTATATTGTGGTAATTAATTCACTTCGACAACACGTTTAGATTTTCTATGTATTCTATCATAATTCCATAATAGCATTTATCTCTAAATGAGAAATTACCATGGTGGCCCACTTTTAGAAATGGGAATGTGTTCTATAACACTTGGAGATCATCATATTCAATTTCGAGGAAATTGACATGGGTTATATTTTTCGAGGTAAATTGTTCGATATTATATTTTATTATATACCTTCAAATATAAGTATTTGATGAATTACATATAGAAATGTGATGACATCCAAGCTAGATTCAAAGTATGCTGGTATATCTGTTGACATCTTTAATACCAGAAGTTGAGGACAGAATACTCTCCAAGCACATTTTTTACTTTTATATTTCTTCAAGTCCCATGATCCTTTGAACACATAGATTAGCCGAGTGTTGCAAGTCACTGTCAGTATGTCATAAGTAGTTCAGGGCGAATATTATTTCAGCCAATCAAAATGTGTTTTCAAAGTAGGGTGGTACATCATTTTATACCACCATACTCTGCTGGTATATATTTGTAAGCAATACCCTAGCAGAGGTTGGTATTTGTGTAATATACTGGCACAGGTATATAATAAGCCGTTAAACCTTTACACAAACACAGACTAAAAACACTCACTGGTCGTCGTCAGCATCGGCATGGAAACGCGGCGAGGCGGGCATCCCCGGCTGACCGAACTGGTCCTCGTACAGGAAGAAGGGACCACGTGGTAACTCCAGGCCCAGAATCTCTCCTGATGTCATCCCGCTGTACATGGTGAACAGGAAGCCCCGCGTGCGCCTACGCGCTCGCACCGTCGCCATAATGGAGAAATCCTCCGGAAACCCGTCTGCAAGGTCAAGGTCAAGGGTTACACTTATTTGAACGAGGCTCAGATCGATAAGAAGCTAGTTGTAGTACCATAACTCAAAGGGAAAGGTAGTCTGGAAACCTATCAACAAGGTTAATGTCAATGTCAGAGGTCTGGCTAAATGCCCTTTTTGATAACTGTTGGTGTTCTGGTAACTAGTCCTATACTACTCTGAAGTTCTTTATTGAAAGGTGTAGAAGGCATAAACCTGGATACAGGATTTGCAGAGGTGGGAAAATGAGACTATTAGATCAGGCATTGACAATGCACATTATTGAAAAACCGTATCAGGTTCAAATTCAGAGGCTACTACAGACAGTACACTGAAATTTGTCTTTCTTTATTCGTATGAACTGTATTCAACCGTGATTTGGAATTATCAGGATATGCAATTGATAGGTAATACAAACCCCCTACGTTAGGGCTAGAAATTGAACAAATCGCTGGCTACTCCAATAAAATATTTCCTTTCCCTGAATGTTCCTTAGCATGCTTTACCAAAATACAATATATCAGTTGGAATTACTGGGTATCTGGTAAAATGTTCTAAGGCATGTGTGGATCTTTGGGATCACTACTTCCTAGATGTGTGGTTTTCACATTACACTTAAGATAGACCTAAATGCCACGTGACAACTCTACAGACCAAAGCTGCTGACACCACTGAGCCCAAGCCAAGGTCTGCTCACGGTGATATGTCATTCAGAAAGAGACTGTGGGGTGTTGCGAAAGTAGTTCCCATGACGGTGAACAGTCTGTTCTAGTTTTTAATACTAAGCTTTGACCATGTTCAACAAGAAAAAGAATAATTACATTCGTTTTGAAAAAAGACATGGGATTCTACCCACATTCTGCCTGAATCTTCTAGAACCCTTCATCAGGGAGGGATTCCAGAAAGAAAGAAATCTTAACCTTAATATTCACAACGAAAACATCTCTGCAATGTTCTTCACAAATTTCTTTTAGTGAATTTTGATTATATTGGATGAAATTCCTATATAAATGTGATGTACGAGGAATCCTTCAAACAGTGATAGAATGGTAAATGGCCGGCGAGAGTGCGACATTTATATATTTGTAGATTTACTTGGTGCCACAGAATTTAGTATTGTATATCAATTTCTTTTTTCTTGGAATCCCATTTTAATTATGATATTGTTAGGGTCAGATGCATCACTACATGAGCAACCATGTCACATCGCTATTTTTCATTCTTTGACTAGCAGCTCTCAGTGGCAGCAAACCTTGAATTCATAATCACTATTTCTCCCCGCTCACCTCACAAATAGTTCTTACATAATATGTAGCCTCTCTACAAAACTACTTACCTGGGAATATTTGGAAGGACGTGACGCTAAGCGTGGACTCTTGTGATAACCGATACGCTACATCTGAGACTCGTGTGGACGCCCGGTCAGGGCAGAATCCAATAATCTGTTCTACGCCTGGCTGCTCCAGATCAATATTCACCGACTCCAGCAAGTCCACTGACCCTGGAATACATAAAGGTTGATGGTCAGTCTTCATTTCCTTAATATTTACAATCTTCACCGAGCCTTCAAACCCTGAATCAAACAGGGATCAAACGAAAGTAAGTAATTCTGCAGTTCTGTAAAAGCCACCGCTTTCAGGAGGTACACTCATCCATAAGGAAGCAGAGTTGGAAGATCAATCAGCATGTCTATGGTATTTACAACTTTCCCCAAAGCTGTGTATCTTGAAACACAAAGAGATTAAAAAATGTAAGCATTTCTGTAATATTCAATGCTTTCAGCAGGTTTACTCATCCTGAAAAATGTACAGATCAAACAACATTTCTGTAATATTCACTGCAAACATACCATATATATACAGATAGACCACTAGAGGACATATCTATGATATTCGCTATTTGCTGTAAGTCAACTGGCTATGAAACATACATACATCTGTCAGTATTTCACTAATATATATACTAGATTCAGCAAATCAACCAATCCTAAAACATATAACTTCAAATCGACCAGCAATCCCGTTGTCGATCAACAGTTAACTGCCGTCAGTCCAACAACCTTGAAATACAAGAGAAACCAAAACGTGAGGGAGTATATGTCTATATAGATGCAAGAGAAAAAAAGTAATACATTAACAACGCAGAGAAACTGAGACCACTCGGAACTTATTTACTTCGCTAACTGCTATTTCATGGACAAAAGAGTGAAGGTTCAAAATATACCTTGCTTTTTCTTTGGGGGTGATGCAAATGGTATTACAGTGAGAGGTTTACCATCTACAATAACCCAAAGAATAATTTGTTTCAGAACATATTTCTCTTATCCCTTCAATGTATGAAATATACTATTATAATGTAATTGGTTGATGATTCCACAAAAAACCAGACAAGCTGATTTGGTGTTAAAACTTTATTGTGGGATTAATTTGACATCGAAATGGGGAGGGGAGATTCATAAATTATTTTGCAACGTTTCGTCCCTATTGATGGGACTTCTTCAGGCAATCAGGTTGTTGACTATTATAATGTCTCTGAGTGGTTTTTGGGTAACAATTGAATAACACAATATAATGTTATAGATAACGAGCATATATAATTTGTATTGCACTAATTGGTACTGAATAATGATTGCACAATCCTTCTGTATATCATAAACCTATCAGAGTCAGCCACTAACATAATACTCTACCACACATGTCTTCCTTGTCCATTTTCAGTTGTAGGTCGTGAGAAAAAGGTGTGAACGAGAGAAATGGTAGTCGAGGCCAAGGGTCAGTACAAATAACGCGTGTTGCTGGTAGAGACTGTGAGGTCCTTTTTCTCGCCACTGACAGAAAGGACCACCCCAACTGTTGGGATTCAGTCTTTTCTTAGCGCAGTCCTCAATCTGTGAAATCTGGCCACCCGTTTACACTTTGTTGATAAGAGTGAGATAGCAAACACATTGAACTCCCACACTGCAATCCACTGCGCATCACGGAACGACATCAGATCAGACTGCACCACCTGACATTAACAGACTATCTGTACCAACATGTCCACTGGGACTATTTCTCATCTAAATTCAGGGCAAAATAGGAACATAAATCCAAACATATATTTTACTCTTGAGCATTTATCAATTCTTTTACAAGTATATGTGGGTCTTCCTACACAGAATATCATTATTGAACTCGAGGGATTTGATCTATAATAATACGTGTACACGTGTATGTTTCGGCACAATTTGAGACAAATTTGTGATGGGAGAGAGTGTAGTAAACTTTATGACTAGGTCCAGCTCGAGAGCGATACCATGGATATTTGAAGTTTGTCTGTGATTGGCTGATCCAGTTTTAGCTTGTGGGTACAGTGTTTATATGCTATAGACGAACTTGTTAGCATATCTATTTTCCCATAGAAAACTAGGTTAAGTAAAAAGAAATGGTCCGTGTTCATAACGTGACATCTTTATCAGACCTGCCCATTTCTAAAACTCTGGATGAATGATATTTCAGCTCAAGCCCTTAATTTCGTGAGAAACAATCAATTATATAGATGAAAGAGTACTACCATTAAACTAGGCTGAGTGCCAATTATTTACATGACTACAATCATGACTAGCTAGCATCCATCTTTATGGCGTAATCAATGATAGAGATGGAACATTCTCCTGTCTCATGAAGCCATTCGATTGTTATAAACCTGTTTTCCCTTCCATACATGTTAACATTGGCCTTTACATTATTATCAGATAGCATAGTTCTCCTGCGCACCACCAAAAGGAAAGGCAGTTTCCAATTAGCATTCTTCGCTTCACAAAAAAGGAGATTTAGAAAACAAAAGGGCACATGGAGGTAAATTGAAACAATCTGGTGGCCGTTCACAGATTTCTTTAAAACACCCGCTAGAGTAAAAAAATCTTGGGCTTCAAAGATGTTTTTGTTACCCAGTTTCCTGTTAATTAGTTGCTGACTTTGAAGAGAGTAAATATCGTTCACATGATAAAAAGAACAGTAATACATGATTTTTTTTTTTTTTTAAATGTAGATAATTCCTTCTTCTAAACCCATGAATTATGTATCTATGGGCTTTTGCTACTTACCAAAATAATTCAAATTACATAAATAATTCAAATGTAATGATGTGGCCTTTTTTATTTCATTACCCTTAGAATAATGCCACAGAAACACTAGGATGCAAGAATTCAGTTTAGATATTTCATGTATTAGCATAGGGGAATGCTGTCAAGGGTTTGATAAAGGTGTGTTCACCTAAAAATTCCTCATGCGTTATAGGGGTATAGAGCAGAACTTCTGAAATAATATATACCCGGTCACATAGACATAATATTTCTAGAGCCAGGTACTAAGGCTTTTGATTATGTCCAGACTGAGAATATAAGTGTCATTCTGAAATATTTTAAATGCATGTTGTCAATACTCCTAAATAAACCAAGTTTGCTTCATTTATCTAGAGACGAGCACACGAAACTCTAACCCCAAACAAATATCGGTCAAGCTCCGAAGCCACGACTAGTGCGGGTATCTATTCTTTCACAGTAGGTTCAATTTCGCTTCCTTTACCTCATACATATCTACAGCCACACTGCGTTTTCCCTTTACTAGCGCCTGCATTTACTAAAATAGAATCATCACAATATACCTCCCACTGGCTGATTCTACAGTAATCTAAATGAGGGTGTGGGGTTGCCGTTTACTTAAGTTGCCTATTCTGGCGAGGTCGCCCTGAGTTGCGGCGCTGCTTATAATTGTAGAAACATCTGAACATGTGTGAGAAATAGGCAAGTCACGCCGCAACTCAACACAACAACCCGTTACCACGGTCCCCATTGTAGTGGACCTCGGATTGTAGTGCATCGGGTTTCAGACATTTCCAGTTTTGTTTTCTGGAGGAAATCACAGAACGGAAGGGAGCAATTATAATGCTTCGGCTGCGCATGAGACTACTCAGTTGGGTTTCCAACTCTATTTCCAGATCATCTATCATTTATGAAATGAGGGAAATGGAATCCTAACTCTGTGGACTATGAGCAACAGCTTACGTGTCTATCCGTTATATTAAAATACTGATTAGTCTTGAGCGAGAGGTGTCTTATGCTATCCAAGTTAATATATATATGTGACTTTTCAGTCGTTATCATAGATACACGGTTCAAGGTCATGGGTATTTGTATGACATGACAATGTGCTCATCTAGTTAAATATGGGATCCTTTAATTAATCAAAGCACAGTGTGTGACTGACCGAACATTCTCCTTACATATGTTTAATTTGGGTGCGTGTCTTCCTTTGGTGAGCACCACCGCGTAGGATCTGCACGGAGAGTGGAGATGGGTGTGAGTGAGTGAGCAGCTCGTTTTTCAGCTCAAGGGAGGTGACGTGGAGTGTGGGAGGCGGGGCTGGCGGGAAGTTGACGGGCGCCTGTCGAGATGAGTCCGGGGAGCTGTCAGTCCCACCCGCACCCAGCCTTGTTCGTCAGGCCCAGTATAAACTGTTAGCGGTCGGAGTCTGACGTTTGTAGTAACGCTACTCTTTAACCCTTTCACCATGTCAAAGGTTTGAAACTTGCTGAAGATCGAAGATGTTGGTGAGGTCTGGGAAAGAAACCCGCTGGAAGTCTACTTATCCTGTTCGATCTCAGGGTAATATTTAGTAGATTTTAATACGAACATCGAACATATAATATAATATAAATATATAGATACATATATATGATCATATATGTGTGGGTTAGGATATATACATATATGTATATATATATATATATATATATATATATATATATATATATATATATATATATATATATATAGATATACCCTATTTTAGCGGAACCATTGGTAGTGGCTCTGTTCTCTATCCTCGATTTAGACAGTAAACATCATGTCTCATCATATTTTACGTCAGCCAATCAAAAACATAAATTAATGTACTACATAGTGATATAGCTGAGAATACAACATACCTGTATGTGATTTCGCTACAATATTTCATATTTCATATATTGGCCTACCTAGATTTAGAAAACCATCACGCCCCTGGGGAAATGATTCCTGTGGAATGCTTCCACTGAAATGCAAGGTACTCTGCTTGTTTGTGTAAATACCTTTACATGCGGAAAAGGGTGCCTCTGGGTGTTTGTCGGTGGCCTACCGCTGTGTTACTGGCATAGGTTATTGCTCTTTGATACTAATTACCAATACAGGTGTGGTCAATGGGGTGGCTTCAAACGTTTATGACGATTTAGAATGGTTTGTTACTCATTGGTCTCTACAATCTAAAAACGGTTTGTCAAGATTAAAAAAAAAAGACTTTTCGCTATATGTTGGATTGGTAAATGTGCTGGTTGGGATATCATTCAAGAGCATCGACACATATTCAAGGTAATGACCACTAGAACTGAATAAGCATTTCACTTTTTCATAATCATCTCCTGGAGGGCAAGAATGGAGCCAAGGAGAATGGAGGCGGATTTTTCATCCTGCCCCGCTGACCGTACGCAAGACGGGTGCAACCAGCATGAGGCATTCCCAACCACCAAGCCCCTGGAGGAATAATTCCTGTGGAATGCTCCCACTGAGAGGCAAGGTTCTCTGCTTGTTTGTGTAAATACATTTATCTGGGGGAAGGGTACCTTTGAGTGCTTATCGGTGGCCTACCGCTGGTTTAGACACAGCAGTTATTTATAATCAGGACAGGCAGTGGTCGAGAACTCTTCAATGGTTTCTTATTATACAATCCAGGAACTACTCCCCAAAATGTGCATCAATTACCTATGAGCTCGTAATTCATGGCTTTAAATATGTAATGACCAATCCGCTACGTTAGTACATCAAGTTGGTTGCGTGTAGAAACATAGTAGGGCGACGTAGGGTTGCTTTACCACATTCCTGGCCCAGGCTAGACTGCAATATCCATAAATCCACCCCCGCCTACTCCTCCAGTAAATGGGTGATGGGTCAGAGGGTCTGATTGTATGACGGGAAAGACATGCTCCATGTTAGTGCTGGCAGAACATCTAGGACGTAGTGAAAGACATACGACATGCGGCCATGTTACCAGTCGACATAACGACACAACATGGACTACGTTACAAACTATGATGTCTATGACGTCACAGTATCTACTGCAGACAATATGCAGGAGACCTTTCACTGAGCTTTTTCCTACTTGGATTACTTCATTCTGTGCCTTGTTACCTAAACAGTGTCAAGTGTATAGCTGTCTTTTTCTAATTCTTTTTCTACGACGTATACCACGTCATTGGGAGTGAAATTCGTGTTGGACGGCAATGGGTTATATATATATATATATATATATATATATATATATATATATATATATATATATATATATATATTATTTATTTATTTATTTATATAGGAGGTGATTTAGAATTCGAAAGGATACAAATGTAACGTCATTAACACATTGGGTTAAAACCTACTGCATTATATCGACAAACACCTTACTGAACATGAGACCCTTAAATCACAGGTTACACATTTGATTCAGGGTAAGGGCTATACTGCCAAAGGTAAAGCATTTCTGTACTGAATTATGACCATATCATATAACAATGCACGGTAGCTAAATGAATACTGAACACACTTACTCTGAGTGGGAGTTGCCCTATAACGTTTGATGTATACTTAATCATAGAACCTTACCTACGCCCGAGAGGATAATATAAACCATATATTGTTATAGTTACATTACGTGCAGTGTCTATACAAGCAATACACCGAATACATTTACTGTGCAAAGCGAGCACTAATTCTGCTTCGTGTGTGTAAACCAATATAAACTTGTAAGTTATAAAGAATCAATAGCCAAAAAGGAGCAGGACTTGTGACATTCTCTTATTGAATACATTCAATGCTGTTGTGAAATATGACAGAAATAACTTTCCAGCTACAAAAATGTGGCCTTTGATTTAGAGAGATCATATACATTTCCATCTATTGGGGACTTTGTTATTCATTTCTTAAGTCAATGTCCTCCCTCCGAAATCTGTAAAAACCTGTCTGACATTTGGATCTGGGGGACTTGAAAAAGTATCCATCAGGTTTTCAACTACACTAGCATGTGGAGGGTAATGTGAGGTTTATTCAAGAGTGTGCTGTATTTATAGAGCAAACAACCTCTTTGTCCCTCACTCTTTACTCTCGCACAAAAGACACAAGAGGGCGCTACGCTACAAAGGAGCTGGCTGCATCCTGGCTGATCACTTTCACATTGCTGGGTGTGACAGCAGTAGTTTGTAACACTTGTCATCCCGATGTTAAAGAGCTCTTCGTAGCGGGACGCTCAGCAATCGCACCCATCCGTTTTGTCCTACCTCCTGGTCACACAATGTGTAATAAGGAACTGCAGCTCTTTTCGGTCCACCTTAGACTTGATGAAGTCCTAGATTATGGACATAGAAAACTACTTTGCAATATGTGAACTTCTCCTAACGGCTGACAGGCCCAGGGTCCCGATGAGGAGAGATGGAGTAGGATGGAGGGGTAGCCATAGGACGCAGGGACTGATATCAGTCGAGGTCCACCTTGAAGCAGTTAAAACGAAACCCCAGAAGGTGTGCTACAGTTTGTGTCATGAATATTCTTTTTGATATTTGGCTTTGATATTTGTGTTTTTGGGGAGTAGTCTCAGTAGATCAATTCCTATGTTACATCTTTACTTCCCAACTGAATCCCCGCTATAGAATTACATACAAACCAGTTTTATCATCCAGTTTGATATTGGAACATATCAGTTTAAAAGAATACAAAATCATATTCCAAAGGGGCAATAGTTCTTTCCCCATCTTTTCGTTTTATTTCAAAAATTATCATAAAATGTATATATCTGACGTTTTCATGAAATATCCAATCCGGATCTGTGAGATCATCATTAAAAGGAAAACAATACTATGGTTGCCGTATTCCCAACAGAGGTGGGGCAAGGAGTTGAAAGTGTACTCTGCGCAAGCGCTCGGAATGTCTACACCAGACCACTGGTACCTAGCAGCTCAAACTACATTGCTACACCACAACACGTACACAGCGATGGGAAGCAGCACGGTCAGCGCCACCTCCATAAAGAAGCCACTTGTAAACACCTCTGAGGGCCCTGCCAGACGCTGCCAACTCCCCCTAGCGACATACCCGGGTTCCCACCGCAGACTTCACACAGACAGAGAATAAAAAAAATATAGCCAAACAAATGAGCACGGGAGAACTACTTCTGCCCGTCGACAGACATGCCCGCGATTTGTGTGTTAGGGTAAGCGAGGCCGAGCACACTGCAACACTCAAAGTTGGTCTTGGGTTCACAGACCACGCTGCGCTGCTCAAAGTCTGTCTGGGCTCAAACTTTGAATTCCTTGGTGGTTAAGGTTTCGTGTCATTGAAGAAAACAATGAGAGGTTGGTCTGATTGAAAATGACCACAGCACGGCGCTTAATGGTTCTACGGGTTATGGTAAACAGCTAACCATAGGTCCATATAAGTCGCCTAACCAATACAAGCTTCTATAACTGGTATTGTGCCTGACAGTCCTCTTTCCGGACTGACGCCTGTATTTGTACCATGTTTATAGATGTTGGTTTCCCATTCATATTCCGCTAGAATGATGGTTCATTTTCCAATACAACACTTCTTCCTGTTCAGGGTTAGTGGTTTTATAATTTACAGAGATTCTTTGGCTTCAGTTGACAATCTGCCACTAGGTTTCTCAGTGAGCTGCCATAATGTCTGCCCAATGACGACGATTATACACCGTGAACACATCTGTTCGTCCCTGGTCCATGAGCAGCTACTGAGCTTCTCCTGCCCCAGGACCTGCTCCAGCTGTTTTTGACAACGTCTCGGGTGTTTATGACATGCTCACCTAACTTTCTTTCGTCGGTCCTGTGGTTCGGCATGCAGGGATATGGGCGTGTGAGGCATGCCACTCATACAACTGGCTCCTCTTCCCTCTCACCCAACACCCTGCAACTCCCTCAGCCCGCTTTTTGCCATATTACTGGCGGGTTTCTTTTATTTGATTCACAGAGTTGCTTCGTTGTGTGGAACTCTTAAGGGTTGGACTGCTGATAGAGAAATCTGGGGCGAGTGTCTATTCAAAAGAAATTTCACATTTTCTCTGTGGGAATGATTTAATCTGACACATATATACAATGACAAATATACCTTAAAAGGAAATGTGGAAGTTTACGTGTGTTTCGTTTTTAATTCAATGCTATAAAGAGTAGTAATACTACAGAATTTTCAAACATAAAGAAATGCCTCATGTGAGGGTCTAAGGTAGAATTGTAAAGAGAATTGATTCTTGAATACTGTAGTATCTAGAAAGGGATAATTTCTTGGGGAGATTCTACAGGATACTCACCACTCTTGGAAGTGGAACACAGTGGAAGTGTTTAGTCTGGACAGTTATAATAAGGTCATATATGACCCGCAGATGTAGGAAGACCAGGGAAAGACTAAATACCTTGACTGTGGTAAAGATAATAAAGGTTTGGGACTGCCTTTATGCTCGAAAGGACAAGGAATTTGTCGGCGGATTTAAGGAAGGAGAAGGATTTGGTGGATTTAAGGAGGGAGATGCCGCTAGAGGATTGAAGTAGGGAGAGGTTGGTGCAGGATTGCGGTGAGAGAGGTTGCGAGTGCCATCAGGAAGCCGTAAATATCGCCACATTTTATTTCCATCCCTAACCCACATGTTGGACATCCTCATGGGGCTGTCTCATAAAACTGTCCTGCTCTTCCCTCCCAGTTCTGCTTGTGAAGGGATCGTGCATGCGAGATGGCCGATGCTTCTCTGTCCCACGTCGACCATAGTTGGCAAGAAATCTTTTCAGTAAACTCCATATGTAATAAAAAATCCCCTCAAGATGGTCTGGTTTTCGCATTTTCCCAACAGAGTCCAACCAAATCCGTGGGAGTAAGGAAAATGATATGCATTCGATAGAGAACATCCTGGTAGGATATCAGAACAAGAGAGCAGTCACACTGCCACTTCTACAATATGAAACTAGAACCCATCCTACTGCTTGTACAGGAATTATGTGGTCACGGAGCTAGGAAATGTTTTATTTTTAACTTTTACACATCAAGTGCATTTAAGCAAGCTAAAACATCTGGAGGAACTTGTAAAGGTGTAAAGTGGACCTTAAGAAGAAAAAAACATCTAAAGATTTTTTAATATTCAACATCTGGTATATAGATGGAAATACGAGAGGGGGTTTCAGTTCGACAATATGAGTGTCTACTCGCTCTGATCAACAACTGACAATGCACCTGGCAAACATATAAAAATGGTGCAATTGTTCTCTCGAATAAACAGTTCCCAGTGGATAAAAGTAACACCATCTACAGCTATCTGCAATTCACTACAGTACATTGTAACTATACACACTTAGATATTATCCACATTTCCTGCCTAGGTGCGATAACTGGCCTATATCAAGGTGAACGGCAACTCAGAAATAAGCTATAGGCTTAGCAAACACCTAGTGACGTGTGCATCGGATATTCCTGTGGTGAGGGACCTGTCTACAATGTTTATGCACTCCTCAACCCGAAGACACCCGACGGGGTACCAGGAGTGAGTAAACATGACGGTGTCGCATCCGATGTGGACATTCCAGATAGTTGTTGATGCGTAAATTCTTGATGTAAAAAGAGGAAACAGGAAGGTGAGATATGAGATGTTGATCGGCTGGTAGGATGGACATCATAGCATATCATCCCCCAAGTCCCTGGAAGCAACCACTTCACCAACAAAGCGTTTCCCCCACTCCACCAGAGACCGCTGCTGTGGTATAAGCCCTGGGTAAAATACTCATCAGGGTTGGTTATATTGCCTAGTATAGTTCTAGATCTGCACCATTAAACATGCGAACGGCGCAGCATGTAGATGTTTACTATGGAAATATCTGCGAATATTGGCTTCCACATCATGAGACGAGTCACTTGTCTATAGGGCCTGTTTCATCAGGTCGACTGTGAATTTGATGCTGTTGGGCTAAAGATCTGGTTCAATTTCTCTAGATTATACTCCGATGTTGACCTGGGACCTATTTTTCAGTTGTAACGATCATTAATTAGTGACCCTTTGAAGGGCAAAGTGTTTTTCAGACATAGGAATCTTTATAGATCTCAGCCTGCTGATTTCCCACCGGTCTCCTTGCAACTACGAGTATTTTCTCTGATATTTACCGAATAACTTTCACTCATTTTCTATAGGAATTGGTTTCCCTATGCCTATATACCTTCAAATATGGATTAAACTGGTGATTTGCTTACTACCGCTCAAACGTGAAGCCATGTTCAACCATATCTCTATGATTCTATTTCGTTAGAAGTTTGGATATAATAGAATGTTAAATATTCCTATGTATTTGCTCCGAGAATATAAATACAGAAAGTAAATAGCGTAAATACACGCAGTGTTTGTTATTGCCAGATCACATTTGCCTATTTTGAATTTTAGATCGCAATCAGTTCAACTGCGCTTCACTTTGTGGGAAATAATGATTCAAAATGGACCTGTGAACAAGACCTCAAATACATTTGAGGCAGAAGCTTCACATCGCACATTGCACATTCTGATTTTTCTCTGGTCAAACTGTTTTTTTTAAGGCTGTTGTATTCGAGCGTCACTGTCTTGGTTCCCTGGGCTGCCGATAGGGAGTGTGCGGTGGAATGTCACGTGAAAGGTCATTTCTAGCGGAATGTGTGCGTTGCATTCTGGAAATCCTGTTTGACAAAACGGTGCAACACTATACCTTGGGCTTTTGTGTATGTTTGATTTTTGTTGTACCTTTGATAACGTTTATAAGGGTCTAGGGGTGTTGATTACTTTTCTATAAGCTGTTGCATATTTAGGGAAGGATATATGACATTGCATATTGAAGCATTTCCTTATTGTATTTGATTTCCTAAACCGTAATCATATTTCTTGAATCTAGCTGACCAGCTGTGCCACTCTGATATGATGTCGGGGTCAAGTGTTTGTTGGAAATAACCCGCTTTGCACCCAATCCTATCTTATTTCATAATCTCCGCTTGAAGTTTTCATTGATATCGCTCAGTGCCCGGTCGCTGGGGGCGTTGTATCGGGTGGAAACCACCTCTGGTGCCCACCAGAGGGGGCCCGCACGTAAATGGTTCAGAAATTCGCCTGCAGAGGTCGGCAGGGTCTTCCCGCTTGACCATGTCCCTGTTGCTATGGTCACGACGGTCACGTTGTCATAACAACATGGGGTCACATGGTGAGATATGGGGCAGAGTCGCAGGCGTTATCAGCATTTGATATGAGCTTTCTGTATCGCACCGACAAGGCCCTCTCCGTGCAGATGTTATCACTCCCCTACGGCTACTTTAGGAACGCCTTCCCTGTGATCAAAGAACAATATTGGAGAGTGCATACCCTCCAGGTTCATCTCTCAGGTCTCTGAATGGTCTATATGGTTTTCACGACAGCAGAATGACCATGGCTAGTGACCTCAGCATCATCAACCACAGCTTGTCAGAAAATGATAATTGTTACCGAGTAACTGCAAACTACACCCCTGCCAGCTATTTTTGAGCACATACCCTCTTTCTGCTTTTCAGTACTTAGTTCTCTTTCTGCAAATTTAGAAGGAGAATTAAAAGGTGGCGGATCAAGTTGTTATGGTTTGTTTGCCTGCCACAAACAGTTTTGTAATGGAAGTGCTACGTAGAAGGTACTAGTGGGAAACGTCGCTTGAAGCGCAAGAAATTCACACTCCCGAGAGACAAGTGAACCTCCAGCGAACAATAATCAATAAAGGAAAATACATATGCAAGTTTCTGGATTCAATTCTTCTGCCGAGAGCAAATACTAAATCTGTAAGGGAATCCTCTTCTGCTTGTTATCCGTGTAATCCGATAAAAGGGGATCCCTGCAAATAAAAAAGCCTTCGGCTGGAAATGGAGAGTGCCCCATGTAACAAGGTTCTTCTGTATCCTATGGATATATTTCTGTGGCAGCTACATCAGTTCAAACATAACTGTATGACAGGTCTCACATGTCTAGCTCTTTCTTTCCACCTGGATCCTTCATGTAGCACCGTTGTCAAAGAGACGGCAGGGTTGTCCGTCTTGGCCTAGCAACCCCGTGTGTTTACATGGATACGTTGTCCATGCACCCTCTGCAGGCAGACCTACACAATGTGACGTGTCTCAGCTTTACAGGACACACCCCTACCACCTGCCCACAATCTACCCTGCGATACTTGGAACTAGGCCAGCCGTGCTGAGTACGTACACGTATTGGGATATATTCCCCAAAGTATCAGGTTCTGTTGAGGGAATTCACTCAAAGTGGTAAACTGAAAATACAGTCTTCAGCATAAAGCACTGGTGGCGGTGGTATTGGTGTATTGCGATATATCTACTTCCAAGAGTCATAATACCGCTTGTAATTGTATGTTGACAGGAGTTGACCCAGAACCAACACGATGCTCTATAACATAATGTGTTCCGTTGAACACTTAACCGTTTAATCCTAAAATAGAAAGTATTTGACAACAGACTCTGATATTTAAGGTTAAAAATGCCTGAATCATAATTCAACTCCGGATATTAGATCCAGGTTCGCTTCGGCTGTTTCAAATGTGTTTTGAACATTTAGCATCATATTGACTGTTACCGCAATATTGCATATTGTAATCCAGCGACTGCATGGTTAAAATTAGAAGATTAGAAGGGGAATCCGTCGAAATAGACCTATAAGAAAGTCTCAATCTACAGTCTATCAGACACAGTGCAAGCAAATCTGAATGGCTGAATCTGAATTTGCAATCTTGTCTTGTTTGGTCTGCTCATATTATGATCTTTGCAAAACTTCACATGACAGACCCTTGTGCATGCAGTATGAGGTTATATTATACTGAACCAAACATTACAATTGCGTGTCGTACTCATTCCCCACACAGCTTGGATCATTTTCCTTTCAAGCCTTCTCCACAGACCAAAGAACCACACACACATATGTTGGTAGCGGAGCTAGCGTTGCAGAATGTGCACCCAACCACAGGTACAGAAATAGAACCTCGGGTGCGCAAGGAGAGTGACTCCTGTAAACTTGACCCAGAAAGGCGAGGTTCCAACCACCTAATCAGCCGACCTGTGACCTTGTGACCTGTGTTGTTTGACCTCTGACCCTGGGCGTCGGTCGTGTTTCTTAAAGTGAGGCTGCATGGCGTACCTGTTAGAAGGAGGACTCAGGTAGTCTAGGTCGGGAGAGTAACGGTACCAGCATCTCTCTAAACGCAGACAATCCGATGACACCATTTTCAGTGATAGCTCTATAGTTTTGTAATAGATTACGAATTGGAATGATTGCAAGAGTAAACTTTGTTTGTGACATGGTTTAATTATCCACCTAACATATAGTGTTCATAGAAAACACATGGGCAGCGTATATTGCTCTACATACCTGGAGCATAGATCTACATACCCGGAGCATACATGTATGTTGTATGCTCCCGTCTGCAATACCCGGCGCATATGGAAATATAGTGCGCATGAAAAAATAGTGCGTACCTAATATGGGTACACCATAAAAGGTGGATAATACATAAAATATATAATGGGTTCAGATAAAAGCGATTGTATGCTCCTCTGATGTGCCTCTGAGCAATATCCTCACATGTGCTCGTACAAAAGATAAGGAAAATAGAGATGACAAAACAAGACCTCACCTATTGATAAGCACACCAAAGCTCATATTGAAAATGATGAAAGTCGAATGAAAATCAGAGCAAATTGATGAAAAAATTCAACTTCAAAGAATGCCATATTTCATCGTGAAGACGATGCGTCAATATAGCAAATAGGATAAGGATAAAGTCATTTACCCATTGCTAATGGAAAGCATTTGATAAGCAACTACAGGTCTTCATAGTATAAGGAATTTGTTTTGAATCATCACTTCTGGTGAATTGAGAAGTAAAAATAGAACAGGACTGCATGAAGCAATTGACCCTTGAATCAAAACTCTGCTTTTTGTTTCTGATCAATCCGGGCATGTTTAGTGACAGGGTGAAAGAGGGTTGACAGCAAGAATGCCGGGCATCATGTGTTTGATATGAAAGGTCAGCATCGAATACACCACTACCAACTCATCATATCTACGTTTTTTCCCGCTACGTTTTTTCTAAGCTTTATTATTTGGTTTCTTCTGACAGCAGAAGCTGGGATTGCCAAACGCAGGTAAAAAGATCCGTATGTGGCTCTACCACAGGATCACTCAATTCCACTCTCCTAGCCGATCTTTTGTATACGATTTCTGCAGCTGATCTGTAACGTACGAAGCAGCGGAAATGGCCTTGGAGATGCCAGCATTGATACCCGACCAGAAAATAGACGTAAGGTGGAGCGTCGTGGCTCCCAGATGCACTTTTATTCGGATGAGTGAACAGACGCGCGAACGAATCCACTTAGAAATACTTCCGGGTCAGAGGTTATCACGCATGGCAACTCTTCAGGGCGTGGAGCGCCATCTGTCATAAATCTAGACAATATGGAGATATATATTTTTTCACACATGGTTACACTTGGTGATTTAGACGGAGAGAAAACAGACAAAAGAAGTTAGGCACTATGCGTAGATTTGATTACATGTCTGAATACAATCAAGAGACTGGATGAATTCGGAGGGTGAGACTTTAGTAATTAGAAAACATTTATAGAAGTAACTTCAGGATGCAGGGGCATGTGCTCGAATTCAGTGTTTCAGTGTTTGCTACAATCTTCTTTTCAGAGACAAGAAAACCAGTCTGGATTGCGATGGGGATACTCGAATACAGAGGAAGATCAGAGGTCAGAAACTGAATAACGAAGTGTCATTGTTTCCTCTTACTTCAGTAGCCATATAATTATCCAAGGCAAAGCGCATAAAAAGTTGGTGACGTCATATCACGCTACGTCACGTACTACAGAACAGCGTCTTGAAAACCTGAAGACGAGATTCTACGAGATCTTCAAGATGTAAAACAGAGAACCAGGTGTGGGCAATCATTCAGGTGTAGATAAACCCATGATGATCTATTATCGCTCACCACTCCTAGAAGCGTTTTTACGACGGTAGCACATAAATGACAAAATGGATCTTTTTATAGCTGCAGCCTCGGAACTGGAGCTGAAAGCCCCAAGCTATAGGATTCCGACGCTAGCCTGATTTTTATCATCCCGAAAATGGGAACTTACAATGGTCTATCTTGCTGAATCTGACGAAAAATATATGATTTATAAGGCTGTTAACTGAAAGTAACTGAAGTGAGTCTGTCTGGTTATTGGCGTGATTTCACCTGAATAGGAAAAAAGCAGGCGAGCCTACTGTGAGGATTTCCTATCTAGTTTTCCTTGCTTTTTCTCCTCCCCTATCCTTGTGGCCTCATACAACATTTCAGGAAAGGCATCAACGTGCAACAAAAATGGTGTAGAGATGTTCATTGTGTTGTCTGCAGACAAACCCATGAGTGGCACCAGACCGAGGCTCACAGACCGCTGGTTCCTGTCCGTCACCCATGTAGCTTACCGTCTGTCACCAGCATGGGCAGCCTCTCGCACCATCTCCATACCGCATAATATTTACCAACCTTAACAAACTCCATCTTCACCTCAGGTTTTATTTTTAGTCCAGAGAGCTTCAAAGGAAGAGTAGCCCTTATGATGTGTGGTCTTTGGCATTTTTGTCAAATGCCTGCTGTGCTAGGATTCTTCTGTATTTTTATCTAGGTTTAGACAGTCCAAGAAACTAGTACCTCCTGATGAATTTGCATGATTTTTTGTAGTACATGTGGGTGAAGAGTAAGCAGTTGAGAAGAGATTGCACAAGGGCTTAGGGCTGGGTATATTCAAGAATACAAGTCACTTGAATTATAAGTAAAGAACATGAGGATTCTCTTGGATTTTCTGTTCCAGTGAGTATACTCAAAACGCCTTTTAATGAAAAAAGAGCGAGACATGTTTGACTGGAACCAACCTGCGGTCTTTGTGAAGAGATACTATGAATGTACACTCATAAAAATATTCAGAACCCGAGAGCCTTGAAACTCACCCACTTTCAAATCCCTCCCAACACGGCTTTGTCTTATATCAAATTTCGTCAACAGTCATATTCAATCCTTCACCTTTGTTTTCCAGTAGTAATATCTTGCTTTGATCTGGTCTAACCTGACGTACAAGGCATGGATTGGGTGCCTTTAAGGGAACTGTATCCAGCGAGTATGCCTGGTTGAATTAGTCTTCCAAACTGTCTGAGCGGGAAGTTTACACATGGTGTAAAAGTACTGTTTCAGCAATTCAGACTAACGTCTAAGTATGTACAGGAACTCGTCTATAATGAAATGTCAACAAGGAGGTACCTATCAGAAAACAAATATAGCATACTGCCTATATGAAACTGTCTAATCTAAGCCAACTTGCCTTATAAGATATAAAGGGTCTCATAGATTAAGCAATGAAATTGTATCTGCTTACAAAAATGAAAAAAAACCCAAATACATGAGAATTGTGGACAGCAATATACCTGCTAGAGATACTTTGATTCTGATAGAAGAAGATTTTAGCTGGGGTCCATCTACGGAAAGTGGAAATGTGAATTTGGGAATAATCCCTTCCTCGTTAATATCTTGGGACCCGCTAAAATACACTTGCTACAGTTATCTTCCTATGTGCAGTATGCCTTCCATGAACATCCCTGAGCTTGCAGAAAGGAAAATGAGGTCATCAGGATTTGTGACCTATCTCTATGATCCCAGTCACTACTGAACTACACAGGTCACAATGAACTGACACTCTGCAGAACTTCCATGTAACAAAGGGACCATTCAGGCATGTCAGGTATCAGATCTGACTGTAATCATGCACGAGACCCATGCACAGAGCGCATGCGCGATGTCAACACCGGCGTTCGAACGGTGGGCATGTTCTGTGTCACGTGACAAACACCAGACATCGTCACGTGACCTCAGAATTTGTCACGTGACCCACCGACGTTTCGACCTATAGTTATAACTTGCATTTCTGTCTGACGTGGCAGGAGTCAGTCTGGATATAGGCTGATTCTTATAAGTGCTTGTGTCAGCCTGCTCCTTACAAAGTACACCTTACCACCAGTTACCATTTCAATAACGAAAATGCGACATATCTGTAAGACTCCACTCTATGTAGCACCACTTCTGATCCTTGCACTGAAAACTGTGGGTAACTAGTTGTTCGGTGCATATATCTAGCTGCCATGAAATTATTCGGCGGAATGATACCACGTGCAATAAATAAATCGGCCATGGACAAGTAGTTCCGGCGTCATTTTTTTTCAGTCAGTAAGAAGATTAACCCGACGATGAGGGTAAACACTCTAACATCTGGTCTACAGCTGATGTTGTTAGAAATGTAGGACTAAGATAATTTTCTCGGAATAACTGTAATATACTTCGCGTTGCTAATACATTGTGATTGAAACTGAGTTATAACCATTCCACTTCTATTTCATTTTAAATACAAATGATTTGATGATAACTCATGTAATTAGTTTCTTTGCTTCCTATACTCCCGAATCGTTTTTCTTGTCCAAATCAAACTTTCCTTATTGAGCCTGTTCTCCATCCAGAATCACTCACTATGGGGTGATGTGAGCCCACTATTTAAATATGTGCTTACATATAATTCTTAAACAATCAGAATCTACAAAAAGTTTCTCAAAGGAAGTCTTCTTTCTACGTATAATTCAAAACATTGCTATAACACCTTACACTGACGGGAGACAAGAAACTCAACACCATTTGGTGTATTGCAAATGACGAGTCAAAAAGATTTATGACATTTTTTATCTTCGTCTAGAATTTGAAATACATCGATGTGGACTTCCATCGACGACCATCTGTAACACATAGAAGAACACTTCTGATCCATCCGCCTGGCTTTTATAATGTTATAATTCAGAATTATTTAACCAAGTAACGGTACATGGGGAAAAGAAGAAGATAAGAAGGGGTTAGGAAGGAAGGATAAATCAAGGCAGTATGTCAAGAAAGAGAATGCATGCCTGGGCTACCCGGCGAGTCAGAAAATAATGAAAGGTTTCCACTATTCAAGATATTTTTACTGAATAATGTAGAGAATTGATTCCAGTCAGCACAGATGTGGAGTAACACATGCAGCGAGGGTGCAATTGGGAGACATTGAGATAGAAGGGCGGGCAGGTTGACAGAAGTATACAGACAGCTGAGGAGACACAGATAGTAGACAGTCGGAAAAGTAGAAAGGCAGACAGGAGTGAGACAATAACAAAGAAAGAGAGAGAGAGAGAGAGAGTCATAGAAATAGAAAAAGCAGATCAGGAATGGAACGAGAGACTGAACGAGACACATACATACATACAGAAAGTAGCAGACAGGCAAAGAGAGATACAGGGAGAGAAAATGTAGACAGAAACAGAGAAGCAGGAAGGCCTAGAAGACAGGGTTGCCAGTTTTCAATGTTTCCATTGAAATTCATGTTTTCACTTTCAGAATAAAATAATAATTCCTCGTGTAATATTGATATAATAACTGCTAAATTACCTAATTCAACCACAGCCCATGACCCCCCCTCCCCCCCTGAACCTCCCCACTGACCCACATAAAAACTTGGACTTTCTCTTAATCCTTTGATCCTGTACTGTGATGCGTATGTAATACATAGACCCTGTATTGCAATTAGTGATATTTCAATGTTTTTTCTGACCCCAACTGGCAACCCTGAGAAGAGAGAGTGGTGATGATATGGCAGCAGTGTGGCTTTAACCGACTGGGGTATATTTTAATATCATCGGTGGTGGGTCACTGGAGCATCAGGGGAAGCCACACGAGTTGAAAGGTACCTAAAGAGAGACACCCCATGATTTCATGAGGTTGAGTTAATCCACTAACCACACGAGCAGCTCTCACACACGTGTTCTGCTCAACTCAACCGTAACAAGTCTCCGTCTTTAGTAGCGCTTCAGCGAACTTTCAGCCAGCTTCCTACATGCACCACTTATAGCGCTCCTGCCTCCTCCAATGCTCACCAACCCAGCCTGGACAACTGAAAACACTCTCCGTCCCATCTTCAGGCATGCTTATCTCATCGACATATGCATTAGAACGCCTATGCTTGGAGAGTGGTTTGAAAACGTATGCTCGACGCATGTGTTACAAATAAGGACTTCAAAGGTGCCCCCTGGGAGTACCTAAAGGTGAGCTCAGTGAAGGGAACCCAGTAGTGACTGGTAGTTTAAGCGCCAACCCTTATTCCCTAGCAATTTGTGTTTAAATCCACGTATCTGCCTTGTCGCTACCACTTAGCTCTACAAGCCATCTTTTGATGCCTTAAAGAAAAAAAACATCACCACATTGAAAAAATGAAAACATCGTTAGACGTCGGATAAAAATCCAAACCTGATATCATTTTGTTACTAAGCATATATATATATCGGGGATGGAAACAACTTTATCAAAGGTTTCAAGTTAGGAAAGATATTATTATAGCCTTAACTGATGATATTGATAGCCTCGTTTCTTTCTAAAAGCCAGTGCACAACATTTAATGATATCAAAATGTTTTGAATGCTTTCCAGAAATACCTGTAATTGGTCAGGAATAAATATACAGGCCTATGATAAAATGTACAGACCTTAGGGGAGTTTTGAATCTCTACACTTCTGCTCTCAATTCTAATTCAAATGTATATTTCTTATTCCTTGCAGCTCTACCCATTACATTGACTCCCAGCTCATACCCTATACCCATTATTTCTCCGGATTTATCATCCTTTTTCATAAAACCTTACCTAAGTATGCACTGCAGAGGCTAGAAAAATAAGATTTAATGCCCACAAAAACAGCCAAACCTTTTTTCAGGAATAAAGACTCGTTACACACATACCATCTTTCTACTCCAGGTCATTAGTATCTTTCCCTTTTTGTACTCGCCTACAGAGGTCATTCCCCCTGTTCTCTCTCATGGCGAGGTCAGATTCCTGGTCGGGGTACTCATTATTTATCAAACTCGGGGGATGGGGAACGCCCCAGGAGCGTTGTGAGAATTCCACGCAGGGGACCGGCCATTGGGTATGCACCGGGTGGGTCCAGCGGTGGAGAATGATTGTGGCAGCGATCGAACTGGCATTCCAGTCTGCAAACCGGTATACGCCAGCACCAATGCGCAAATTGGAAACGGGAATGGTGAAGAACATGTAATCAACGTTAGCTCATAATTCACATGGTAAACTGCTAGCCTTCCCTCTAGAGCTGTCGATGGCATCAGTGACATATGGACAGATGATAAAGGCTACCTTGTATGGCGGGGAGGGGGGGGGGGCGACGTAGTGTTTGTAATGTTTACTGCGTTTTATATTATTGTAAGCCCCACATGACTTTGCCATCCACTCCATACGTCATGTATGAGCTTTAATAGGGGATAATCGTGTTTCGAGCAGTCCAGATGACAGTGAAAAGAAGGCTACGGATAGCTGTATTTATCTAGACATTTACAATTCTCACTGGCTACCTCACTATTACTACTGCGCCTTCATTCTCTAAATTCATATTTCAGTACGTTCCATTGCCCTGATTAAACCTAGACTCTGCAAATATGCTACAGCGGTAAAGCCATTCACAAACGCTTTGTATCTAGCGACAGTCCGAGTTCTGTAATGGTTAACTATTGATGTATTCATAATGAGTAAAGTATATGGCGATAACTGTGTATTTGGCATTTTCGCGTGTCTTGGCATTTTGTGTGTTTAATGATAGTCTTGCTATGGTATGTAAATAAGGATCAGCAAATGTTCAATTTAGCATGAGTTGAAATGTATGTGAATCTATCCATGTAGGTCATATATACCCGTCCTTACTGGGTCAATTTCAATACACATAATCCGCCGGTGAAAGAGCCGCTTAAAATGTTGGAGCATCATCCGCAATATGTACGTATTGCATACCGCATAGAATAAGTCATGAATACCCTGAAAAATTTCGTATTGATGATATTGGTTGGCTCAATTATGCCTCGTGCTATTTTTACAAACAGGCTTGTGCAGAGCGGCCGATGCCAAATGTGCGGCCCCAGGTGGTTCGTTACAATGGTACTTCACAGAGGGTGTGGGGATGGAGAATCTAGAAACAACTCCATGTTTCTGCACCCAGCATTGCTTGAGCTTTAGAGCGGAACGCAGCACATGACCCAACGGACGCCACACGAACGCTACACGGACGCCGCCCAAACGCCGCTCACTCACATAAATTGTATAAAAATGCTGGGTTCGCAAAAAGGGCGCAGAGGTACCCAAAGATCCACAACCCACGAACAGAACGTGATATCAATGTTACAGACCACCTTTTACTCACCTACTGTTCTGTTCCGTCATCTCAGAGAATATTTCTTCTTTTTAGAGCGGAACAGGTTAATTATGGCATAAAGTCCTTCCATGACTCTGGCCTCTGCACATACAAAAGACCAAGATAACTCAAGCTGGCAAAAGCTCCAGCTAAATAAATCCATGATATCTCGTCCTTTCATCTCTTATCTTGTTATCAATGCCCTTCTCAATAGCCACCCCTGAAGATGTATTCAATTTAAAGTTAGATAACCACACTTCAGTTCGTATGTACATCTACGCTATCTTAAGAACAATGGTGTGATTATTAGATGCGAGGTCACTAATTTGAATAAAGGATATCTTTTTAATATCATTAAACATTTAAATGGGATATGTATTGAGAATACGTTTTCGAACTTCACCAGTATTATATGTCATTGAATATTCGGTAACTACATGATTTCCTACTCTTGCGGGTGCCATACAATATTAAGACATATTTCAAATACTACCCAAAGAAGTCCACTGCAGCTAGACGACATGTTACACTCATTGTCAGTAGTTCCTTCTACATGTACTTTGAAATTTATATGGATTACATTAAACGTTAACAAATTGAATTAAACATATTTGGTTTTCTTTAGATCTCATCTCTCTCCTTTCTCTCTCTCTCTCTCTCTCTCATATATTACAGTATCTCCATTGATAACTTTAAGCAAACTTGGCTTTCGGAGAACATACTGGGGTGTTGAGTTGGGGAGGTATATAGAACTTTTGATGCATAAAATTCACAGTCCAGTGAGTAATGTATACCTATTGTATGGAGGGAGAAATTGCAGGAAATATTTGTATGGTTCGCGTCAGTATGCCTGCCGTACCATGTGGTATGGAAACCATAAGAGATGAAGCCACCTCTCCTGAGAAATACTGGGTCAAGAAGGGAACGGGTCTGTATTTTGAGATATGAGACGGCGCCCAAAAACCACTAGGTCACTTCATTTCTTAAGTGTGTGAAGGAAATTCCTGCTACTTGGCTCTAATCCATGTACTTACTCTGTGTCGGTAAAATGTGTTCGAAACTCTACCAGGATAGATTTCGCCACAAGTAGTGGGTATAACTTATGGCACACCTGCTATGTTAAATTCAACCCTCGTCTAGGAGTGAAGGTTAACTCGTATGTTGTACATAGTGTCTGCAGACATTCCTGAGCTATGCCAGAACTCATTCCTTTTTGGTACGAGATGATCGGGAGGGTGAATAGAGGACGCCAATGGTAGCATAGAATTTTGACCAAACACGTGAAGTTTCAATTGATTGAAATCTTGATCATTTCACTAATAATGCCCTGGAAAAACTTCCAACAAATAAAACTACAAATGATAATTTGCTCTTCTAATTAGGAATAAAACAAGTGAGAAATCACTGGGACAGAGGGTGACACTAGCGCTGCCATAAGGTGATCTAGATGTTATAAATGAGAAATATAGTATGAACACATCTCCATGCTCATTTAATATGGACAAACTATGACAGTGCGGGACACATGGCTAGGTTAGAGACACAGCAAGATATCCGGGAATACTCAGAGCAAGAAATTTAAAGTTTGGATCAGTGTTAAGGACACAAAATGAGGGACAGGGAGAGATTAGTTGTAGGGTAGAATCAAGGGTGAAAGGGTTGAGAGCTGACAAAGGCCACATGTCTCGTCATTCCACCACAAGCAATCCAGTTTGTAAAAGCTCTTTAGAATCAAAAACCATTTAAACACGAGTTGTGAAACAGTCAGGTTCCCACTGGTATGTTTGTAAAGACCATTCAAATGGGAACTATGAAAAACCTGAGAGAAATCACGTTAGGTATCAATCTATGGGAAAATATGAGTGAGCATAGTCTTGGCATATGGAGCGCCTGAGTGACGTTTAGAAATCGTACCTATCATGGGAATAGGATCAAATATTTTGAATTGGAGGGGTGCAACGTCTCATAGATGAAAGAAAAATAAAGGATTCTGGAATACATCCAGCTCATGGTAATGCGTGAGAGGGTTTGTCCAAATACCTGGAACCCTTTGATCGATCACTGCAACAATGCATGAATGCTTGCAAATAAGGTGATCGAACTATGATAGAACTCCATACAATGCTGTACCCTTAGGGCCGTGCCAAAGTGATTCGACTTGTGGGACATCCCACATAAAGGAGTACAGTGAACAAGAAAATTGGTCCCAGTGACAGGGTGGTCATCTCAGCGGGGTGCCCTGCTGCCGGAGTTCTTGACTTCTTCTGTATTGCACCGAGCCACGAGACTTGAGATTGTTCCTGAAGATGGAACCATGTAACAAAGCGTAGTAAGAAAGCTTTGTAATGGACCAGACAGTGGTAGAACGACCAGCAGGACATCAACACTTCCATTGTTAAGAGATACCACTTTCATAAATCATAAATCGTGACGTCATCAGTATTGACCGTTGTCTTCCCTACGTCAAGATTCAGTCTAAACACGTACCATTGTCTAGCATTGGTGGCTCCAGCACCCGCTAGGTGGTGCCATCCTCCTCCTTGTTCCCCCGATTAAAAGAAAACTAAACTATGGCACTATGTCAAAGTGGAGAGGTCTACAACATGGAGCCGTTACTGGTTTTTCTTGGCCTGGCCTAGAAAGTCAACGGTATTTGCAAGACTAATGCGATTTTATTTTTGTCTTTTCGGGTGAGTTTCACGCTCTAGCCAGGGTCATATCGCAGCGAAGTCATCTTAATGATGCTGAGCGAAGCCAGTAATCAAATGTACATTTCCATTTATCATGCCATTGTTTTCTTTCAGTTTAGTTTCAATAGCTTGCTCAAATGTCACACACAGACCGCGAGATGATATATCTCAGGATGGAGAAAGCACTTTCTTCAGTATCAAGTCATTAGCAATGTATATGTTCAACTAATGACAACGTTCACGATTTATAATGGATGAATCCCAGGAGTCTTTGTATATTCTCATGAGGAATGCATGTATATAAAGCGATTAAACGACAATCGTCCCCAATTCCTCTTTGAATGTGTGTTTTGCATATATATGTTTTATATAAAGAAGCTCCATGTTTTAAGGAATTGCTTATGGCAACAAACAGATCAAAGCATAAAGACGATATCAATACTGCATCACCTCTGGACCTAGTTATAGGCAACGGTTCTGTACATTTGACTTGCTTTATGTCATGCAAAAAGTGAATTCCAATTGCCAAACTAAGCCTAGGAGTGACCACCGTCGAATAAACGTGTTCTATATTCCTATTGTATAAAAAATAAAAATAGTATATGACGGTGTGTTTTCCTGGCATGTACTGGGCGTTCAACAATGCTCTATTGTGCTACACTCTTTGTTGCCTATGAATATATCCACACGGATCTTTCTATTGCAATTTTATAAAATATTAGACAGCAAAGCTCATTATATGGAAATTTACCTAGAGGCCCAGACTTATTTGATCTCGGTCACACTATGTATAACCAGACGCATCAATTGAGGATTCATCCAGATCGGTTGCATTGCGTCGCATAGTCAGAAAAGGTGTTCATATACCATTTACTTTAGGCAGGGACACAAAGGTTGTACACTCGAATGCCAGCAGTAGTATCTCCCAACTGTGAGCGGACCACATGGCAGTTACCCAAGCAGCCATGCCTTGTGTTCAGGGTCTAACAGACCTCCCCTCTGATCGGGTTCTGAATTGAGACTATTCACCCAACATGTGGTTCACGGTGTGAAGGGAATCGTGTCTGGTAGACGGCTTACAGTCACGGATATCTTTTTTCAACATAAGGTATTTCCTCGTATCTCCCCGTGTGCCCGTCGTACGTCAGCAAGGCCGCCATGGAAGAGGATAAAACCTTAGAGAATTCACAATCCATATTGCCCAAACCAGGTGCAAAATCTATTTCGAAATATTTCAGAAATTGCAATTTCTTTACCGTTCAAAATACCAAGTGTATGCAAACTAATGTATCACGAAATCAGAAAGATACTCAAAAGAATCTACCAGAACAATAAGGCTATGTAAAAGGTGCATGGAAGAAATCAGGTACATTTATACGTTAACGGGAGTTCCAGTTTTCTTTTCTGAATAAAATGGATGAAAAACGATATATTACTTGGTTATAAAATGTACCAAAGATGCCCACAACCATGCGGCGTAATTACAGTTGAATAAGCTGATTTATCATTTCATTTAGGCGGATAACTTCATCACCCCTAGAGGTTATTCAGGTAAATACTGGAATCGCGCATGCTTGGATAATGACCTGCCGCACAAGCTTTCCGATATTTATTCACATTCGCCTTTCCTTCATCTAGACAGAGACACTCGATGAAAGAAGCTGGTTGTCATCAGTAGAGTATTATACTTACGAGCTGGACTCTCCAGACCAAACACTCGCCCACGTAAATATGGGATGAAGGGCTAAAGTTTATTCAGAGTGGCTCCATAGACCCCTACATGGACCATGGACTCTACTACCACGAAAAGTGACTATCCATGATGATTGGCCACATATGATATTTAAGGTTGGATTCCCAGTGGATTATAGGTCAAGAGACTAAAATAGCTCTGCTCAAAGTGGCAATATAGTCTTAGATAGATAATGCTCGCATAGAATATGAGCCTTATTACCTTATATGTCCCCTGAAAACATTGATCTTAACTACAGTAGTGAGGTTACAATTATTCTTGTGGTTTTACGAGGTATTGCTTATACAATAACTATATCGGGATTGTTCAGGAAGACGGAATAATATCAGGTAGTTTGCGGTACATTCTAGACAATAATGCTTCGCTACTGCTCACTGAGATCATTGTCTTTTGGCCGAATTAACATGTATGAGGAGACCTTTCCCCGATTCTCAATAGAATCTGGCTAGAGAAGTACATATTGACAGAAAGTATAGTAAAGTTCGGCTGTGCTGGGTACCTCACGGAAAAGACAAAGTGGTACTACCGCGTGGAAGGCGCATTTCATTGTCCCAGAACTGCGGACAGCTGTCAGGAGAAGTAGTTTGGAGTCGTGACTGTTTTATCGCTCGGTGATGCTTGATCTATGGAGTCTTTGTAGATAGACCCAGACACCGCTCCAAATGTGTTGGCAACCTGCAGATACTGCTGGCGACCTTATCCAAAGAAACATGCTCAGAATATACAAGCCTGTTACTGTTTATCCTGCCTTCTTTAGAAGCATCCGATCACAACTATTATTTCCAAAAGTCTCGATTGGTTACTAGAGATGCGGTGTCACTTTTGTGTGGACAGCTGTGTATTAGACAATGCAGGTTTCCTTTTATCCTCATCTAATTTTTTCCCTCGTGCGCTAAAGGCATCACGTAAATGGTAGGAAATTAGACGTTATACATCGACCTCACAGTTGATGTTATATAGCACCTCAACCATTACACCTAAATTACGATACATCACACCTTACGACACACCGTGCATAGTCCGAGAAACTCTGCCTGTCTGGCGAACAGTCCGAGATCACTCATATCCTTTTCAAGTAAGAAGAAAATAGGCTTCATTGTTTATAGATATTTTCCCAATTTCAGCACTTGTTCATGCACCCTTACCATCAAAGATGACTAGTGAATGGCTTGACAAGCAAATTCATCTATTATATTTCCTTGTGCCATTTTCGGAGCATTTCTGCACAGGTTATAATCAGAAAACCACCAACATGGGAATTTCCCGCCTAATTAGAACAGGCATAGAGAACTCGTATGCATTTTACAAACACTGGCTGTTCTATTATTTAGACCTAATACAAATGTGGGAAAAGACATTCATTTTGTCTCTTCTACAAAATCAGAACAATTCAACCTGTATTTATCTATAAAATACTGCTGAAGTGAACTCATACCAATCTGTCTTAATTGTTAAGATAGGGCTCTACGAGGGCGCACACTTGACTGTGTGCACCACTTAGTCGGAGCCTCTCGGACAAGTCTTGCACAACTCAACAGACCAGTTACCATACACAATTTACAAATACAACGTCACATGTTGTGGCAGAAGGTAGCTAAATGAACAGGTGGGTAGTTGAACGGATTGATACAGAATTTAGACAAAAGGGAGTTTGTAGGTCTGGATCAAAGTGAACCTATGCAATATTCTCAACGGCTGTCATCGTTTACAGGAACATCTGGGAGGATCGGAGACATAGGACCACCCACCACACCAAAGTGACTGTTTCCTTTAATTCACCAACAACTCTATTTAGAAATTAAGAGCACACAGTATAGTTCTATTACCATATAATGTAAAGCTGTAATTTAGCCCTCCCATAAGGGGGCTTTGGATTGGTAATTTCAATACATAATGTTGGGAGATGTGAAGGTTCAGCTATCTATATGATTGGGTTTCAGGGTGTGTATTTTGGTCTGCTTAGGCATCGCCTGTTAACTTGGGCCAGTCTGCTCGGATATTTATGGTCCGGACGAATCTGGGCCGTTTTCTTGGGTTGATTCCGGTTTTCTCGTGTCTTTTCAGGATGGTTCGGGATTCTCGTGGTATACTCTGTTTTACACGGGTATACTGGGGTCTGCTACACAAGGTGGTCGGAAACCCTACCAGCCCCCGTGTACGTCAACATACCGATTCCTTTCCGCCAGGTGTCTATTCACCACCGGAAGTAGCCTGCCCCCTGTCATCCCCAAGCAAAGTCGACGTACCCGCCACTCTCGGCCTTGTCACGCCGAAAACAATGCACGGTAGTTATGGCTACATTTTTAGATTCCACTTTCTGAAAATTATAGTTTCTCTGCGTTACTATGGAAAAACCTTGTAAAGCCTGCATTCTTTTTACCTCCATCCTATCTCTCTCTATCGGATGTTTATCTTTATCTATCCACTTGTATGCTACGGATATAAATATAACAAACTGTTCTCAATAGATCTCTTTTCCCTCATGTACAGAATATTCTGATTGGCTCCGTCTACATATCTCGGCTCTCCGACATAGCTCGGCTGTTGTGATTAGCTCCGTTTTCTCATGTGTAGTTTATTCTGATTGGCTATGTTTTTCTTCATGTCTAATCTGTTCTGATTTGGTTCCTTCTTCCCTTGACCGTGTTTTCTCCCATTGCCTCCGAGGATCTGTGATATGAGAAGGGTTGAGAGTGGCGGATGTATAGGCGTGAAGCCACTTAGAAGGAGGGGACCTGTTGCCATTCATCCACCGCACACCTAAGGGCCGCCACTTACCTGGCCATGTGCCTTCAATCTACCTCACTATCTCAGGTAATGCCGAGGGCTGGCCCCTATGTCAGAACTTATGTCGTTAATGTGTTTGATTTTAGTCTGGTTTCGTGGGATCCTAAAGCATTGGTGTTTTGTGTCCCAGTCTAAAATGGGTTTCATGGTTTTAACCATCATGGTATGACTAAACATCGGAGAAGAGAATGACAGGTATGAAATAAAAAACAGTGGTTCGACTGGAAACTAAGTCGGTTCTCGCACACCAGAGTACCATGCTCTTGTTTCGTTCACACTCAAATAAGTCATAAATAGGATAACTATATCAACATTTTGGTCAGATATATGAATCTTTTATAAAGCTAATCAGACAATTATGTACATGAAAATAATTCTATCATAACGTCAATACGTTTATACTCCATACACCTAAGACATGAACTTGACAAATGTTGGCTTGCAAATGATAATAGATATTGGTAATTTCAAATCTCATCCTAATACCACCAGAAAGAAGACCAGTCACCGTCCCTTATGGAAAATTGTATGCTAACAAAATAGATAGCGTCAGATATTCTTTCGTTTTTTTCACTCGATCCAAAACTAAAAATAGGCTTCACCTGGGTGGGCTATGAAAATGGATAAGCTACATAAGAAACGATACACTCAGTTAAATAGACATAAGTATGACCTTGGACTCCTGAAGGTCATGTTACTATAGATATATATCGGTGTAGAATGTTGGTTTTGGAACCTGAGCTACGACCCTTTTGCGCAAGACTTAGTAGAAGTACGAGGTATCCTGCCGTACCCTGTGGGTACAAGACTTGCAGCGCTGTGAGAAATATGATCATTCCTCCCCACACGTCGAGGTCGAGCAAAAACAAATACTACCCCAGGTTTGTCACGATTCCTGTGGCTATAAACTACCCGCTCCTCACACTCTCCGGGCAGAGGTTTGAAGGCAAGCTATATAGAGAGGATATACAAGGATGGACGAACTTGTTTGGGATCTGGTGAAATAAAACATGCATACGTATGAAGGTTGGTTAAGGTTAGGATGGCACTTCTATAGTTTTCACCATGAGATTCTAGCTCGGTTCGGTTTTGAGTTATATGTGGTAGATTGTTATTTAAACTTAAGTGAGCAGAATGCTGAATAATATGTCCATTTACAAGAGCCTCCATTATAAAAACCTCTAGTTGTCGGTGACATGCTTGTGAATAAACTTCACCAAATAAAAAGAAAATCTGACACAGAATGATATATCAAAGCATGGTTTCATCATGATTATTCAATAAATTATGAGGTCAGGCTACCAAAAGATGGTCGGTAACTTTACAGGTTAATCTCCAAATATTTACAAAGTCATTCCTTGCACCTGAAAGATTCTGACCTGGCTCTTTTATGTCAAATGCTTCAGACACCCCAGCAAAAGCTATGCCCTCCAAATAGGTTTTACTCTAGAGTGACTCAGGTATAATATATTTGGTACCTTCGGCCAGGTAAGCAGAGCCACCCAACATAATATAAACTTCAAGTCTATAGGGCACTGATTATTCGCTAGTTCCACCATCAATCGCCGGGAAATTGAAATAAAGCGCCACTGAAGTGAATGAGTGAGTAGTGAATGCTTCTTTATAGCCTAAATGAGATTCTAACCCATTGTACAAATGAAACGAGACTTGACGACAGACAACGAAGGGAGGCAGCCATAAATGTAGAAGTCTTCTGAGCGGTGCACCCACAAACTCCCTATATGTGAAAAGAACGGTAAACTTAAATGTTCTGTTATGTTCGCGTAACGTCTTTTGAACGACCCCAGTATGATTTTTATCACAACCAGCCCATAGTGACCATTTCCCTACCTTCCGGAACCAGCAGTGTTTATCACTTCCTGTATATGCGATACCCCAGAAACGGAGCTACAATCCGCAAACAAATGACAAACCCGCTATAACCGTGTCCGCCCATCGGTCGATTACAGGGACAACTATATGATGATGTTCAACTATGACTCAAGTATAAATTAATAAGGTGATTAATGAATGCAGAGGCAGTATAGAAATAACACTTTCTTTTATGATCCAAATTACCTTGATAAGCAATTTAGATGAATATTTCCTAGAATGATTCATACAATGTTATTTAGTATCCCGCGGATAAAAACTTGGTTTTCTTCCGGGCACTTTTCATTTGTAAACAATATTTGTTTGTCCAAAAGGTCCGAAAGTGAATATCATTGATGTACAGACTTAACACTGGTTATAATGGGACCCTGCAATGCGTCACCATAAAGAATCGAACCCCCTACCTCTTGTGTCTGTGTCTAGTGTTTTACTATCTGATCTAGGGCACTTTAGACATCTAGGTGGCCCCGTCAGATTGGGTTCATGTACCAAGGCTTCTCGTACACATGTGTCTGTAATTATTATCCACCATGGCTGTATACCGAGAGCGTGTTACTTTCCGGTCGTGCTTAACCCTTTACCCGACACCACGAGATGTATACTAACAGGATGAGCAGAGAAAGGGGAAGGGGGAGAATGCCATGATCCTATCTCATGTTATCATCTGGAGGTGGGGTGAGGTTTTATTCGACTAGCTTCAATAACCTAGAATTGGCTTGCTGGCACTGCCACTCATCACGTTTTCTCCCCTTACTTTAACTAAGGCTCTTTCTAGGAATGTTCACAGAATTTGGAGTGCCAAAACTTCATAGTCTACTCCCTCCACACTTATTTCTGATAGACTTTTGGGTTACCCACTCCACAAATATTATCTTTGCTATATCTACAAAGAGATCATATCTTCATGTTGTCCTCCAGTAATTTCCTCAAGCTCTCACCCCTTTTACCCTTGCATATTTACCATCCGATATATACCCGGAATGATTCCCTCCATTCTATACAGGGCGGATTAGATAAGAGGTTTCAATAAAAGCTCAAGACAGTTCTTAAGAAGTGTGTGTGTGTGTGTCCCTGATGTAAGGTGGGAACCTGACGGCACCTGAATATATATATTACCGGTTGAGGGGTTTAACTTGAGGGGTGCGAGAGGTTGAGGATGGCTCTCGGTACTCAGTACTCACAGGTTATTTCTGTCGGCCATGTATAAACCGTGAACATTTAATCCCCGGATTAGATACGGACACCCAGCTCTATCTCTGCGGGAGATAAGCCGGGAGGGACGGGTGGTGGGCGGCAAGTACGGTGTAGGTGCGGCGAGTGGCGTATGGTGACCTGTACGTGTGATGTGTGATGTGTTGAATGTGCACCCTGCTCCATGGCAGATAATCCGTGGCAAAGCAGGTGGCGAGCAAGATCTACAGACGACTAGCGATGTATAGGTGTGGTATGTGGCTTGTGGGACTGTGTGGGCACGACGTGTTATAATGTACAGGTGCAGTATATGGCGTGTTGCGTATGCACCCTGTTCCACAGGTGATAAGCCAGGGCAAAGCGAAGGGCAGGCACCATGTGCATACAGGAAGGGGCTTGTAGGTGAGGTGTGTGGCATGTGGTAGCATGTACAGGCATGTGGCGGTGTGTAAGGGCTGTACGTAGCATGTGGCGTGTAAGGGCAGAATGTGGCGTGTGGTGACATTTCAGGGAAGCGTGTGTGTAATGGAAGCATGTAGTATGTGGCGTGTGGTGGCGTGTAAGGGGAGCATGCAGCATGTGGTGACCTATGAGGGAAGCATGTAGCATGTGGCGTGTAAGGGCAGCATGGAACATGTGACATGTGATGGCGTGTCAGGACATGTGGTGGTGTGTAATGGCAGCATGTAGCATGTAGAATATGATGGCGTGTAAGCATGTAGCATGTGGCATGCCATGGCGTGTAAGGGCAGCATGGAACATGTGGCATGTGGTGGCGTGTAAGGGGCGTGTACGGGCAGCGTGTAGCATGTGGTGGGCTGGGATGACTGGCGGGTGTTGGAGAGTATGCAGTAAATGGCGGGTGGCGGCGATATGTGACAGGCAGAGTATGGTAAAAGAGGGGCGTGGTATAAGCCTGTGGCGAGTGGTGGGTGTGATGAATAGAGGGACATAGTATATTCTGAGGTGGGTGGTGAACAGCGTGTGGCGTGTGGGTGAGTGGCGCAGACGTAACCTGTCTATCAGACGAGGCTGAGGGCAGCGACCCTTTGCTGAAAACATGTAGCAGTGAGATGGTTTAGAACAGCTGTCAGAGGTGATGGGCTCCTTTCCCAGTAACTGACAGGGCACACTGCATGGTGTACTCATTGACCCTTTTGGGATCACATGTGAAGGTCAAAGCCAAGTTATCTCTTCTCTGCCCGGTCGGTTAGTGGTGGACGCTAAGAGAAGTTGACGACTTAGCACCTTCCAGCCAGTACAACAATTCGACCATGAGTAGACTGCCATAGTTATCAGCAAGTACCTTTTTGTTCACCACCTCATCTCACACCGATAATCTTTTCTTCACAAGCCTGAATGTATAAGATCGCTCAAATACCAGCAATTCCTACTTTGGGTTTCGTGTTAACCTCTTTGTCGTTTTTTTTCAATTTCTGATTATTCTGGGTATTATATACCCTATTTTCAGTAGGCACCAGGGTTCATGTCTGTTTTTAAAACATCGTGTATTATGATTTACGACATGTCTATTATAGTCATTAAGTGAGTATATTTCAAACTGAAGAAAGAGTATATTCTAAGAGCAGGTGAAAAAGATTCCGTATATGAAATTTACATATATACACTGGTACAATCGTTTGTATATCATGGTTTACATACTTAAATTGATATCACTCAGTTAAACATTTATAAACCAGCCTGCCAACGACTGAACAATGCTTAATAGGGCGCTCTATCTCTGCCAGTAGGAATACTGTCCAATATCATGGTATTGCCTTGGTTCTGACCCAGTCGCTCAGGAAAGGTACAGGAGTACACAGTGGAGGAAGTGATGGCTAGCGTTTGGTCAGTTGTTAGTTTATAGGTATGTGGAACACTTGCTCATCAGCATGAATCCAGACCAGAAATAAGATCTAAGGGAGATGTGTGACCCTACATACACCAAGTAGGGTTCTGATTGCTTTGGTAAAACAGTTAAGTGCACTGCAAACGATTCAAATTGGTCCAACATATTTGCAGGCACCAGAATTGTATCGGTAAATATTGGGTAGTTTCTACGGAGACAGGTTTATGTTTATTACTAAGTATAGCCCGTAGCTGAGACTTAAGCCATGCCATCTGTCCTTAGGCCCCCAAGCTCCTAAACCAATTATAACATGCTTGCACTAAACCAGAGGTCTTCTATGAAATGTGCTCTCAGCCGAAAACAAGTCTTTGTGGTAAGCCTGGTTTACTTTCCTGGAGGAAATGAACCCAACAATGAAAATGACTGAGGTTGCATTAGGTTAAAGCTGATTGCCTTGGCCTTTGGTTTGATTTCAGAAATTCTGTCATATCGTTGCTATCACAGCTACAGATGGCACCTGTGATGTCTGAAGGCAATTATTTCCACTAGATCTCTTCCCCGGGATGGCACCCTATGCATTTGGGATGGCTGTATCACATGGCTTGATCATACTTGCTTGATGATGAATAGTCCCTTCTCAGATGACAGTAAAAGTACCGTTATAATGGAGCAGCTCAGAGGTATCACTATCTTGTCCCCTTCCAGGGGGCCTGGTAATGGTGGTAGATATTTGTAGCATGGTGAGCTGCTCATTGGGAGAGGGGTAGAGCAAACTCATTCCTGATATATCAGCAGATAGCATCAAGGCTGTAATGTGGTAGCTTACAAGGTGGCAATTATCGTTAACAGTTTGAGGGTATTCTCTGTAGAAAGCTAGTTGAGATAAAGGATTTATGGGCGTCCTATGGAACAGGTAGGTGAAAAACAAACCGTGAGTCAGAAAATAGGTCTCGGAAAGGATGTGGATTACTGTCTGAGAAATATTTACCTCTGCCAACTATTTTCAAATGGAATCATTTGCATTTAGATTGACCGCCGCATTACAGCCCTGAAGGAGAATTGGTCCCTAAATTATCTGACCTCATTTATCTTCATAGAGTTAGAGGAGTGGAAAGCCCTTGTCATAGGTTCAACATCGACTTTGCCTGATGCTGTATTGTTTCTACAAACTCCCCCCATTTATTTGGTATAACTCTTTTAGATTTTTGAATGTTTCTAAATACACATTACATTAAAGTATTTAATAACCTGCGCATTGGCAACGGTTCCTGTTGATGATATGTCTTGGGATATGTTTTTCTAAATATTGCTTCCAATAGAGGTAATTACTTACTCCTAGATAGATCCTACGCCAGGGGCATTTTGTACGATCTCCTCAAAAGATATTCCCCCTGAAGGTAACCATTACCCACATCGGCTTCTGTGTGCCAGCTGCAGCTCCCCAATGCTGCCTGAAGCAACAGGTTTGTTGTTGGAACGGCCCCCTATCTTTGTGTGCGTGTATGGCAATGGGGGTCAGTGTTTAGCAGGCTGGGGTAGAAGCGGAGGTTGCTTTTCAATCACATCAGCAGATGTTGTGGTTTGTCGGCCAAGATGGCAGCCACTTCAACCAAAGACACGTACACTCTCCATACAGAACTTCCCTTGCTGTATGGAAGTGTATTGAAGAGGTAGAGCGAAACTAAGCCTCTGGCGGGAGAGTGAGACAGGTACACCACGACCTCTTGTGGTTGAATATTAGACTGATACCATGCCTGGTAGGCTACCTGTTACCTGCAGTCATCTCATCATATTCTTATAGATTTGTCGCTCTTCACAAAACTTGTAACCTGTATTTCTGTTGCGAAATATACCTCAATACAAAAGACATCTTTTGTTGTTTAGCTGCGTCAGTTCTAAACAGCAATACTTTTTAATGGAATTTAACCTACTCAGGGCATTTTATTATCTATGGTGTACAAAGTACCCATTGGAAATGTATGGGGACCTAGTAAACCACTACTCATTGTTCAATAACTGCCAGATACCATCACTATGGTATACACTAACAATAAATACAAAAAAGACTAAACTAGTTATCTTCTCCTCGACAAAATCATCCAAAATATTTAGAGAACAAAACCTACAACTTTATCTAAATCAGGATCTACTCCAGAAGGTCCACTCGTATAATTATCTCGGCGTAACACTGGATATGAACCTTAACTACAAAGCACACATAAATAATATAGTCAGACAGGCCTCACACAAACTGTTCCTCCTCGCAAAAATTCGTCCCTATCTAACAAGAGACGCATGTGCTCTAATATACAAAACGATGATTCTTCCTATAATAGATTATGGCAATATCCTATATGACACTTGCAGCAATTATGATCTTGGAAAACTCCAAATTATTCAAAACAATGCATGTAGGATAATCACAAAATCTAACCCTAGAGCACATGTGGAATTGTTACACCGAAATACTCAGTTGCCATATCTCACTGATCGGAGGAGATATCATTTACTCTTAACCATGTATAAACTCTCCGAAAATCAAGAACTGCTTAAAAGAACGATGGTAAAGACTAGGGCACAGGAGGCACCGATTTTCAAAACTGAAAAACCAACATGTGAAGCATTTAAAAGTTGTTTAAAATATCACGGAGCCACCCTGTGGAATAGTCTACCTCCGATCGTCAGGAACATTGACAACTACAAGGAGTTTAAACGAATACAAAAGGATTCACTTTTAGCCTGTGTACCATAGCCACTAAATGTTAATTTCTGTTAATTTCTGACGATAGCACGTTATAGCATGGTGCCGGCCAGTCCCAGCAGGGCTCTCTGTTCAAATGCCTCCAATCAAGTATACTGTATTAAAAGCAGGATTATGACAAGTATGCTTGATACACACTGTATATATGTTGCGTAAATCGCCACAAAAGAGGAAGAAATGTAATCAACTATGAAGCTGGTTTTACGTTGAGACCAGTCCCTCGGGACTGAGCAATAACCAGGGTAAATAAATGTCTTAAAAAAAACTAAAAAAACACATCGTGGTACACAGTTGTATTTTGTCACTAGAAAAATCAGTCAGTCCAACACATAAAGATACTTTCAAATTTGTAGAATTGTAGAATTCTCGTATGAATGCCTTTTACACTTTACACGCTCCGAAACATGTTTCATATGTTTCAAGAGTTACAATAAATTGATTAGATAAATAGAATACAGAGGTACAGATAGCACATACTTCTAGGATTCTTTAAATATATTATAAACCAGCTTACACACAACAGGTTTACTAAGGAGTGTAAGAATCATAGGCTCCCCTAGTTAGAGCCACTGCACCTAAACCACCCAGAATCTCCCTCACACCTTACGACTACGAGCAGGTGTGTTTTGGCCTCAGACCAGACCCAGAGGAGCCCCCCTACCACTCGGCATCAATGAACGGCCAAACATATCATGGCTTCAAGGGTGGCTGCCACTATGGCTTCCCACGATGGGGTGTCGATTGGCGGTGGTCCAAGTAAGCCAGGGGCCGGAGGGGAGGGCGGCGCCCACGTCAAGGGACAAACAGTTACCTTGCGCGCGAGGGGTGCGCACTGGCGGGTCGAAGGTAATACCCCTTCCCGCAAGCGCGGTTCCAAAACAGTTTAATCCTGCCAGCGGACCACCCTTGTAAACTGGGATTCTAAAAAGACTTCCAATGGGCTAAATCCTTTTAGGATAAAAAGAGAATTTGTGGATGGATTAGTCCATTGCAGGTCTATTCAAAGATTGTGGTCCCTACATCTGTGGTGTTAGTCAAGGGTATTGTATGTTCCAGCCAATTCAACTTCGTAAACCCTTGTAGGAAGCTTCGTCTTCAACAGAGGCCTTAGTCAATCCCCAGTTGAACCTGAGAAGCAAGGTTACCCTGTGGCAATACCCCTGTCAGGGGGTCTGTCTCGACCTCGCACCCCGCCCGCCGCGACCACCCCGAACCCCAACCCCAGAGGGAGCGAACCCAGAGACTGGAGGGCTCAACCCCGGACCGCAGTGTCAGGTTTTTTTTCTCCCTTCCTTCCAGCGGCGCAGTCTGTCATGGCATCCATGTGTTGCACGGTATTAGACAGTTGATATAAACAAGAGGACCATAGTGAGACCTGAGGATGGACCGCCCGTCGAAAGGGCAGACGACTTTTAACTCTTTCGTTAAAACGGCCATGTTTTACCAGACTTTCAGACTGTACATCAGAAAGTACTCCAGACTAAATCCCTACAAACATGACTATACTCTATCAAGACAGAATCGCCTCACATTGAGTCAAAGACCGCCTAGTTTGGACAGGATTAGGCAAAGAAAATATCCTCGAAAAACCCCACACAAAATGAAATGGTTAAAATAAGGTAAACATTTTGAAAGGCGAACCCGATCTGACAGATGATGAATACCTTTGGGCTCTGGCCGCAGGATGTGAGGAGAGAAATGGTTAGCGTGGATATGCTGTCACCAAGCAGACCCAGGGTACATTGTAAATTCGTTGGATCTAAGCCTTTTTGCCACCGTAGACACGGCGGATGGGGCGCAGATACGAAGGAAATCCACTATTCGTCCCCAAGGATCCAACGTGATACCCGGAGGTCTCTCTGCGTTTCAAGCTTGTGTGGTCATCGTCGCGTCCACGTCCGGGCACGTACCGTCGGCGATTTTCGTGACTTACTATGTATTAGAATCTCTCTTTCATTAGCTTCATGCATTACCTTTCATTAGTTTCATGCATTACCTCTGATCAAGTATAAAAACTCCTTTAAGCCCACCACATGAATGATGATATAACCATAGATGGTTGTATCAGCGGAAGTGATTCCAGGTGATGCAAGTTAGGTCTGGAGAACACGGAGATTATATCTAGATGTACAAATGAACGTAAAATGTTGAGTAGGAATCTTACTCGCTTTTGAAAGTAAACAGTCTGCACATTTTGGAAGCCCGACGACTGACGGCCACCTTTCGGCGGCCTGTCACATCCTCTCGGTGGACTGGAACTGCCGGGCTTTAGTTGGAGTATAGCAGGGTGTGGCTGACATAAATCTGGCGGAATTTTGATCATTATACATCAGGGTCATCAGATTTCGGCTATCTATAATTCATCTGAATATTTATACCCTTAAGGGTTGCAGTATGCTCAGTTAACACTGGACGGTTGATAGCTGGGTCTTTTGTTCAATTCTCGACAGTAGCGTTTTATTACACCCATAGAAATACGAAAGCGCCATATGCTTAAAAATCACCGAAGCCACGAGACTGATAAAGCAAAATGGGTCGCTGAGATGTGAAAGGCAATACTCTATATAAAATCCATAGAAAAACAAATCAAATGGTATATTTACGTCAAGGTTGGAAATTAAGCAGAACTGTCTTTAGAAACGTATTTTGAACCACTACGCCACGAGTTTGGATGCATAGTAATCGTCACGAGGCGTAGCCGAGTGATGATATGGAGCATCCAAACTCGTGGCGTAGTGGTTCAAAATATGTTTCGAAAGCGGTTCTGTTTTTATCTCACCCCCAACACAGACCTTACAGTCGATTTTAAGCAATAATATTATCATGTATTGAATTGTTCAAACAATGGCGTCGGAACTATTGTTGCTGCAGCTGCGGTTCAAACAATGGCGCCGGAACTATTTTCTTTTCCGCAACGTTCATTGGTCGCACCATACATAGATTCTCCGCCACTGCAATGGCAGAGAATTGACACTCTACGTAGGTGTATTTTATTTCAACGTTTCAACTCAATGGCACAACCTGTACCAGGGGTGGGATACAAAACGTTATCCAGGGATTGAAGTAAGAATACAGAATATATGGGTTCTTTATTATACACCAATAAGTCTCAATATGCCTTAAATCTATATTTATATTTCGGGAAGTAGGAAACACTATACACCTGTATTGAGAGTGTGAAACATCTTCAGATACGCTATATAAAGGTCAGAGAGATTTCTGTTGCGACGGATTATAAAGTAGGTCACACATTTAATACTTCTATCGCGCTTGCACGAAGAAAATACAGAATTTGAATCTGATATGTTTTGGCCATAATCTGGCAGGCACCGTTCATTCTACAATACATATTGGCAAATGGAGATTAGCATTTAGCATCCATTTCACATTTCACATGAGGCACTGTCCATCCATACTCTCCAACCATAACAACTGTGCATGCAGCAGACATTAAAAGCAGGCAGGAGAGTGTAGACGTGTAAATCTACCCATGACTGAGTGGATCACACATGATGGGTGTCTAGCCTGTCTGCTACTTCTACGTGTTCATCTCGCCCACGATGTGGTTCTCATCCGTACCAGTCTGCACTGGCCCCCTGTTCTCCTGGTACCGCGTCCCAGTATAGAGATGGGGAAAAGGGTATGGGCGGCGAGGGGAAGTAGGTAGGGTACGGAGAGTGTAGGTAGGGTTGGGCGGGAAAGAATACATGTGGAAGAGATTGAGGTCACTTTCGACGGAAGCTGCCTGCCTTGTCGGCCGTACCTCACGACTGCAGCCGACAATTGACGAATGGTGACGACTGCAGCCAGCAATTCAAAAATGGTGATGACTGCAGGCGACGAATAGTGTCAACTTCATTCGACAATTGACGAAACGGGACGATGGTAGCCGACAATTAACGAATAGTGATGACTGTAGCCGACAATTGTCGGATGATGACGACTGCAGTCGACATTGAATGATGACGACCACAGCCGACAATTGATGAATGGTGACGGCTGGATACGACAATTTTCGTTTTCTGGCTTACACCGTCCGCAAGTGCATGTTATTAGTGCATGTTGCAGCTAGAACACGACAACTAAGAGTTATTAATGACTAAAGCAACTATTCATTGAAGATTGGAACTGATGATAACTGCATATGGTCCGAACATTGGTTAGTAACAAGTAGGGCCGTCCATGGGAAAGTGGTGTAACGTGTGCTCACTTATTTATCAGCTCCTCTGCTTGAGAGAGCATGGGGAAGCATCCAACCCAAACAGATAGCAGTCAAGCTAATGACCTCAATTAGGGGCCCGGCCAACTCCCGGTCAGGTCATTAGTTGGTTGATGGGGCTTCACTTCATAGAGCAAGAACCGGGGATCATATCAGGGCAGTAACGGCGAGATAAAATCTACGAGATGAGGCAAGGAGCTAACACCACAGTGGGACTGCGCGTCGAACCCGTCCTACCCACGGACTGAGCTACGCCGCTGTATTTTGAATGGATTTCATGTGTGGCAGTGGGTGATAGAGACACGCTGACAATTTACATGTTAGATTATGATCTTTATTATTTAAAGTCAGACGTTATATGCTCCCCTGGGGATTACCTTGTGAAGTCCTCTCCCTCCTTACTCTTGTGTAATTGACAGCTGTCCTCCTTGGCTGAACGAAACTTTATCATCAACAACCCCTGTTATATTTATACATAATTCATATATATAATATCAGACTGCGGGTTCATACATATATATTCAATGCACACATGTATACAGTCAATTGATCAAGTTTGGTTTAATGATAAGTAGTATGCATATTGTTCAACACTCTTACATAGCAATGTAAATTCCTTCTCGATCTGATATATTTCTCAAATACTTCTTATCGTTCACTACTTGCACAGACTCAATCTTTCCCGAGATACAAACAGCTTTTTAGTTGAGTACAGGGATAAAGATATGTATTTGTCTGAAGCAGAGGCTGCCTTTTGTGGTTCAATCTTTCAGAATCCCAGTTTTACATAATGAACCAAAGGGGAGGAAATTCAATTTCGATACTATTGGTAATTCCAAGACATAGGAATAATTCCCAGATATCGCAGCTGGATGCGCAAATAGGCCAAGTACCACTATCTGCCTCCAGATGGTGCTAAACAAGTAAAATGGCGTATAACGTGAAAGCAGCTGTGAGAATGAAGACGAATGAAAGTGGGCAGGTTCAGGTGATAAAGACGTGGTATACACTCAGCCAGGTACTTGGGTGATGTATGTTGGAGAAGGTGTAACAGGAAAGCGGGTAGTAAACCGGCTACAACAGCAGAATTTGGCAACAACCAGGACCATGTGTGGAGCTACAGCCTCTGAGGTAGGTAAAACTTGTTGGTTGTCTGAGTAAACACGAAGTAAACTCTGTTCAGATGGTGGAAGGAAAAGGGTCGGAAGAGGGTGGTCAGGTTGGGTTACCGGACACGACGACTAAAATGATTCAGTATCTTTGGATGAATAGCTCTCTTAGGGAATTATCGAAATGCAGTAGTTTAATAAATAAATACGTATAACCTGTACATCGGAATGCATGATTATTCGCGATAGTCGGTGAGGAAACAAACGCACAAGGAAGTATCAGATAAACGTACATCTAATATAGATTCAATTTCACCTTTTCATCTTTTCAGAAGGTTTTTTTGATTTTCCCCAGTTGACCTGGCTGTACAATGAGGGAATGACACTGGCGGTTCAAGAATGAAGTACAAACATTTGGGAGAAGAAATTCAAAAGGAAATAGTAATCTCCAGTTCGCAAAGATTCAAACATCATTCCCTATGGACCATCCATAAAGTATGTTCGTAGTAAGGTAGGGTGGGGGCGGTGAGAAATCTTTTTTTTTAGATCTTGCGTATGTTCCTTCTTTGTTCTATTGCTTTCAAGATTGGGAATGGGGGTGGGTGGGAGTGGGGCAAGTTTCAGAAATTCGGCGTACATACTTTATGGATGGCCCTATAGATCTATCAGAATGTCGCGATTCCTCAGAGAAATCACAGCTGATAGACTTACTAGTCGCGGTTAAGATATATCAAGTGTGATCATGAGAGGGTGAATTTGCGATCACAATAGTGGGGATAGTAATGTCTAACGTTTTGTTATGGTACTTCTACATAAAGAATGAAATAGGCTTTATTAGCTTTTGAGCTAATTTAGGTATGGAAAAAGAGTCCCCAATTTTATAATTGTATTGTCATTTGTTTCAATTTCGAATATAACTTGTTCAGATTAGGCGTTTCAAGGCCTAAATTGACGTATTAGCTGTTGCATATGCCACCACACCAACTAGGGTTAATATTGCTTATTCACTTCGCCGTGTTTCTGCAAGCCTCCCGCCCTCATCTGTAAGATTCCATCTGAGATATAACCCTGGCAGTCGCTACGGCGTAGAAACCCAGAAACTTGACCATAAAATGTAAATGTTTGAAGATTTATTCAGTCCCTTTCCTGTTTTTAAGTTGCAGAGAATAACAGCAATGTTCGGGAATAACTGAGCCGAACTGGAAAACCCCCTTCCTCCGGCAACCCTCCAGACAAGTGCTAGCCGACATAATAGAAGACTTGTAACATACTCATATAAAGCATAACCTCATCACCTAACCATGCCTTCTGTGTATACGTTACTTGGCCTCATCTCTTTTTTGTAGCACCTTCCATGGCGTTGTCGTGATGAGTGGGGGAAGTATTTATGTTTGTGTTTGAAGAAAATTCCAGAATCACACACGCCCATGGGGCTAAAGTACAATGCAGCCTGTTGTCTGTTATTCGCTGGTCTGCCAACCAGACCACAGCGGTGATGTGTTCTTTACTAAACCAGGCACAAGTTGGCAACCACCTTCTTTCTGGATAGGATAAGTACCTTCTGACGAAACATGTTTCGTTTAAATCCAACGATATGGATAGATTAATTGCCACCTCAGCTAGAAACCACTCCGGGGGTGTGGTGCTACCTGGGTTTGCATCACCGAAATATGCAATGTGGAATTAATGTCTTAATGGAAACTATATTACGCAGAAGCACCTCTAAGATGATCAGGCATTACCTCAGGCGCTATGGTATCACTTCGTTTTTCAGTGGAAAATATTTTGTAGTGAATCTCTCTCAGTTGATGTAATATCACTGTAGTTTACGTTTGAAATATGTGTTGGTGAGCCTGTATTATTTCGGCATTACATAGGCCAAGGCCGGATATCGGCAATTCCATTCATAGGTCTCTGATGTGGATAATTTGTATACTTGTGCATGTAATAATATCTAAATATACTGCGATTAGAAATATGTATTAATCAATAAGAAAACCAGTAAAATATGTTTTATCATAATGACTTCCACCCTTTTCCTTTTGCTTTATACAACACATGACTCCATTTGCAAAGCGTGTCACACACTTTCCTTGGAAACGACTGGAAACGCCATGCTGCGACCAGCGAACCCCGTCCAGACCACCACAGATGGCACCAACCGGCGACTAGCGAGAGGCGTGCGAGAAAGAATGTGTAAACATCAATCTGTACCTTGTTTCTGAGGCTACACCCAAACCCGGTTAACTAGAGCAGAGACTCCTGCAACAGCACACGGTACCCTCTGCAAGGTCCAAGTAAAAGTCAGGCATGGTGAGATATATTCGGTGATAGATGAATTGTTTGAATTCCATCATTCACGTTCCTTTGTGGCCTGTACTCTAGAGAATTTTATGAATTTCATTTACATTATTCGTGTTACATGAAAATACATTTGTGTTCCTGAATATTCATCAAGAACTCGTGAATTTCATTTATTCCCCATTCCAAGTATAGTATTACCATTAAGAAATACAATTACAATGTATGAGATATATATTTATCAATCAGAACTCAAAAGCATTTCTGCTTTAAGGGAAATAATATCTTGATTCATAGCAATTATAAACAATAAGCGAAATTATGCTTAAATCATGCATTCCTTGGAACAAAGTTGATGAACATGATTCCAGCTTGCCATCTTATCTTGTCGCCTCGGCCTCCAAGTGAAGCATAGATTTGGTGGACCTTACGGGTGGTTTTGAGCCATAGTGATATTTGCTATCCAGCTCAATTGACATGCTCAATTGACAGCTTCATTATAAGCCAATTCCCAGTGACTTTCTTCTTACAAAAGCCTTTCTTTCAGTTTCGAGTGATTATCTCCTAACAAGGGGGTCGTTTTCGCAATTGAATGTCGATGCGTTTTGCCCCTCTAAGCACACAGAGCAAACATTTCTCTATGTGGCGCCAACGCTAACAAACCAGCCGTGTGCCTTTAATTCCAGTTCCTCTTAAGAAAAAAATACTCTGGTTGATCATTACGTCTGCCTACCAGTAGCTTGTCAGATGCAATTCTCACATCCAGTTGTCAAGGTCAATCTAACTGCTTGAAGCCTATTAAGCGCAAACTTCCGAAATGTCAGACTGGGTATAAAAATGTTATTTTACATGTCTGTATCCCCACATTCGTCACGCTTGATAGACTCTGCGGTCAAGTGGAACAGACAGTCTTCGAATCACTAGAGGCAACGGCAGACTGAAGAAAAATATGAAGAAAAATCTAAATAAAGTTTTCCTGTACCACCTTGGGAGACCACCCTACCCAATAAACAGTGCCAGACCCCCTCCCACCTAACCCACCAACTAAAGGTAGACGGAAGGGGAAAAACATGCCTATATAAAAGAAATTTGGGAAGTATGTGAAGATAAAAAGTGTATCAGCTTTATTTTCGTAGTTGAGATTGATTCGCGAAATTAATACAAGAAACCTCGAGCAATATATATGCATGTGAGCCTGAATTGAAAAGTAAATCATTTTGAAGATTTAAGACCGCGCATTTAAACAAAGTAAATTTATCATCTACGGATGGATTCGCGAATATTTCCTGTTTTAGGATGAGGTTGGCGCAAGCCAGAACCCTGTGGTTAGCCTAGTTTACCGGACAGGGTGGGGGTAGAGGGGCATTATGTCTGTCTGACCCTAAGTGAGCCCCCTGCTCGACCTTCTAGAGAAAAGAGGAAAGAAAGAAAAGGTTGATGGGGAGCCGAAAGGAAAGGGGAGGTAGAGATGAAGGGGAATATTTGGAGGGAGACAAAATACGATGATTATAAGAGGAGAGGAAGAAGAGATGGTAGAAAGGAAAGGCTGAGGATAAAGTGGATAGGATTGAGGAAGGGGGGAATGAGGGGAAAGGAAGGAGGTTATGTCAGGGAAAAGGAAGGATTGGGTGGGGGGGATCTGAGGAGCAAAGTGAAAACAGCAAGGGATGAGATTTCCTTTTTCAAAAAAACATGCATGAAAGAGAAAGTGAAGATGGAGCTAGCGCAAACAAAGAACAGGTGAAAGTGGCGTGGATGACTGGGGAGACATACAAGTGCACTGCAGAATGAAAGACCTAGACAGGGTTTCAGAGACAGACACGGGAAACGCTGTTAGAGTATAGCATCAGGAGAAGGAACGAAGTGTGTTAAGCTGGAGTTTACTGCAATGCTTGACCCCCCTCCAATAACTGACTGGTGGAGTGGAGTGAGCTGCTCGTCTGTCACTCTCTGAGCAGCCCGAACCTTTAACATGGCTCGCCTGCACTTTGTTCACACTGCATCACCTGCAGACAGGGCTCAGACCTCTCAGAAGTCCTGTACTTTGTATGAATCACTCCTTATTACTGAGCAGCACCCTACTTCACCGGAGTTAACCATACTTGACAGCAATGTCGACCCAGAATGTTCTTTATTCTGTGTCTTACTGTCAGCCTTGGTCTGTTTTTCAGTTCAATTTCTCGTATATAATGTTCTATCTTCAATTATGCCTTCTGTGCACGTATCATACATTTCTTTAGCTACGCTATCGACCAGTTTCTTTCCTGATCTATTGTGCCTACTCTGCACCTCTCCTTAATTCCCGATTCTACGCGATGTTCGAAATTACAGCCCACTAGACTGATGGAATCGATCTTATAGTAATTTGATACTGCCTGTATCCATAAAAGACCATCAGATTTAAACTTTTCCAGACAGATTGACAGATGTAACAAGGGGGCTTATAGAAAACTAAAATATGTTTTTCTAATTTGTTTTGAAAGTGAATTCTAATACCAACAACATGACAGTCTGGACTTACTGACAGCAGCATCTGTCAAGAGCGGGGATAGATATGAAATGTCTCCAATCCCACAAGTATTTCCCTTGTTGTGACCGTCCCCTACACTCAGCAGGGACCATGACATGCCCCCAGTCGTGTCTTGTAAAGCCCTGTCAGGTTTTTGCACGGGGCTAAGTGTCAACTCTTGAAGGCTATGGTTTGTAGAATGTTTTAAAAGTCATGGTTCAAACAGAGCTGCTAACACCCTTCACCATCCAATGTGACAGCAGTTAATGGAAGAGCAAACGCTGGATCTTTTTTACGTGGCTATTTGAATTTACGAGGAAAAGATTTGTGCCTTTTGACAGAGCAAAGGATGAGGAATAAAGAAAGTATTGCCCACTGGGTTCTTGGAAGAGACTGCAAATTACACCATCCAATAAAGAAGACAAGGTGTAGAAAATATATAATAGGATTCACCAAATTCAAAGGAAAGAAGCATATTTCACTTTCACTGGCTTATATATTTTAGGATTTGGTCATAAAAATTCATCATAATTCTTTAGGGGGTGTCAACCGGCCTCCCGATGTACACACCAATAAATGCCGATATTGAACTCCCATTACAAAATCAAAATCGCAGCAATATCGTAGCACATATCGGGGTAGTTAGTCAGGTTTCTATGATAGGACTACCGATACACACCGATACATACCGATAAAAACCCGTATCGTAGAAGGTCTACAACAATCGAACATATTTCGAATGTCATAGCCTATCGGTGCGCATCGTTATGTATCAGAGGTGCATTTGAAGGGGAAATCATATGAAATAATCAACGGAAAATTATGAAATTCTCAGAATACCTAGAATATATAATGATAATACCGCTCTGCAAATATGGCAAAATATCAATCATAGATATGCATTATTTCTGGAATCATAAAGTATTATACATATCATATGGGTGCTAACGCTGGTTGCGACTTGAGCTTTATCGGGGTGTATCAGAACCATGTTACCTTTTTCTAGCACCCTCCCATCGCGTTACGACGTGTACCGATACACAGCAAAATGCTACGATATGCTGCCGATAGGCTACGATTTGGTCATTTTGTACCGGAGTGTATCGGCGTATGAGAGTATTTTGAAGTTTGGCCTCCTCATGTCTTCACTGAAAACCTTTGTTCTACCAGTAAAGAAGACAAGGTGCAGGGGACGCCTTTCCGCCTTCCTTTATACTGGTATTTCCTTTACACATAAACACCCTTTACAGCTTATGTCTCCAACACCAGCCTCGCATCCCAACTCTAACAAAGATGGTCGAGACCGGTATAGCAGATTCCAAAGTTTGGCCAGAACATTTCCGGCTTCCCCAAAAAGAAAACCGAGTTCAGTGATCTGCAATTTTGATTCTTCGATTCTGGTTTTGGTTTTCTCCTACTAGAATGGATCGAGCTCTATACGTAATTGTAGTCGTGACAAACTATAGGTTTTTTCATTCCTTCTCAATTTCCACTTGTTCTTGATTCTCTCCTAGGTCAACTCTAGGTTAGCAAACAAGAAAAGACCTCAGTTTTAAAGGGACCATACGATGAGGATAGGGGTGAAGGTTGACACTCCTATATGGGCTGGGATTATGGTTGAAAGCTGACATATCTATACATGGGAGAGGATTAGGGTTGAAAACTGACACATCTACATATGGGATGAGCAGCTGACTGGGGTTAACCTAGTGTGAACGTTCCTTCCAGCAGCTCCGCACACCCTGACATTCCACCTGCACCCTAAGTGACCGCCAAACCATCTGACCAGTCCCGCACCTATGTGCTATTCACCGGCTGTTGGCCAGCTATCATGCCAAGTGCGTATTTACCAGGGAAAGGTGATTTACTTTCGGCCGCCCCTTCCTGGGAGGTTACCTATGATCTCTGACTCCGAAAGTCTTTGACCCATCATCTTCTAAAGCTCAGATAGGTGACCATTCCAGCATACCTTCATAGTATTCTTTATTAACCTTTATATGATCTCTATAATCTACACAAGGACCCCTTGTAAACTGACACCTCAAGTGAATAATCTCTCACCTTCTAAAATTGAAGTACTACAAAGGCTACATCATCACACTGATAGTTAATATTAGTTATCAATGTTAGGGCAACATGGAGTTACTTTCCACATGTCATGAATTCCCCAAACGACAGTCAATTAGAAAGGGTAAATGTATACCATGCCTATTGCAGAAGTCTATAGCAAGAGACAGATAGCTTTCTCTGTATATTACATACATCACATTTTATGCTTAGACAAGTCTACAGTGTAACATTATTCCCTGTAATTCCCTGTAACCAAGATGAACTACCAAAAGCTCTATTTGGAGGTATCCTTAACTATCTTTACACTCTTGATATATAACTATGTAGCGACTCCCTATTTTGTGATTCCTGCCAAGAGGTCATGGACGGAGTATAATAGGTTCCATGCGAGCCCCGAATAGATGACCAGATGACCAGCACTTGTCTCCCTCAAGGTTCAGAAAAAGGTCAAGACGGGGATGTAAACACACTCACTCAGGAGTCCACTACAATCGTTTCGGCTCTCCGCAATGCAGACCACGGAGAATTCTTTAAGTTCCATTAGGTAATAAGCTTATGAATTGCAGAATATTTAATCCATGGTTTATGTGGGCCAGGCTATGTCCAACTAGCGGAAGTTAAACATTAATAAGAGAATAATTATCTATATAATTGACCTATTCCCAGATTTATAGAAAATACATGCTCAAGATACATTTCTGCCTTAATGTCAGGCTATGTCCAACAAGCGGATGTTAAAACATTAATAGGGGAATAATTACTTTCTATACTTTCTTCAACGACCTATTCCCAGATTTATAGAAAATACAAGCTCAAGATAAATTTCTGTCTTGATATAGAAACTTGTTGAAGGCAATCCAGATATACTTATATTAATGCATGCCAAAAAATGGATGTGGATAATTATAACATTAATAAGTGAGGTCCTAAGATAGAGAATCCCGGAAATCTTTCTGGAGTATAAATTCTATCTTACCCATTCCACTTCAGACACATGTCATTCTATGTGGATGGTGAACTCTTGTTGTATAGTGAGTACTATTTCTAACGTTGAATAACAAGAATATGGATTAGCCTATATCTATTTTCAATTTGCAGCTAACAAGTGGGTGTCATTAAACACTAAGTATCTTTACGAAGACTTTACGTAAGTTCTAAGTGTCGTGAACATGCAAGGTGATAAAGGCAAAGGGTTCATATAGTACCCCTGATAAAAGTTACCCTTGAGGGGGAAAGGAGACGCGGTAAGAGGTTCCAAGTGGTTCCGATAAGACAAAGAACCCACAGACTGTACCCAGCCTACACTGAACGGATAGAGAAGCACACCCGTGACCAGCGACAATAAGAGCCACATGAGGTCAAAGGTCACCAAAGTTTGACCTGACCGGTGACCTCTACGATACCCAAGCGTGGTCTTTCTATTTAAACAAAACAGACACATCGTTGAAACTGCCTGGGGTAGGCTGCTTGAACACATCTCCAGGCAGTCTTCAAGAGCAATGGGATGTTCTCGGCCATTCCCGAGTTTCTAAATCCATTCTTCAGAATGATAAACGGTGTGTGTTAACAGTGTATTTTCAATGGGTATATCGGCTTATTGCCCAGAAAAACATTTGTACAGGGAGAGGACAATAAAAATGCTAAACCAAAAAAAAAAGGGTCTGCTCGGAATATTATTAAAGCTGGGGATTCATTATCAAGTTGAACAATATTAATTGAGAAAACTGTCTGGATTGCTCCAAGAAATATCGCTTGTATGTTGCATATATTCACTTATTATCCATCGTATACAAAGCCCCCATTGAAAATGTATGGGGACTCAGTAAACCACGGCCCATTGTATAAAACCTGTCAGATACCATAACTGTGGTATACGGATTCTAACTTGTGGTATACGGCCTCAAAACCATGGTATACGGGAAAAATAGTCCCTTTTGCTATAGAGCAAAGAAGTAGTCCCTATTGTTATATCCTTTAAAATGGCAATTACTGGGTTTAATTTTTTCGAAAAGATGGATAATAAATGCAACAAACGATGATTTTGTGGACAGGCAGCTCTGTAAACCACTCGCGGTTGACCTCGTAATATACTCGCTAGCGCTTGTGTATTACTACGCGTCAACCCCTCGTGGTTTACGGCCGCCTGTCCACAAAACCATCGATTATTGTCTATTTATCCTTAGCTGAATTATTGCTAAATATAGAGAGTGGATTACTCTTTATTATGCAGCTGGAAATATGCAAAGTCAGGTATAGATATGTACCTCTTAGTGTCTGTTTCTTTGTCTCCCTCTGCATCTCTGTTATGATAACTGTATTCAATATCTCCCTCATACTCCCTCTCTCTTTACAATTCATATTCTCGATTCTTTCTGATCCTTCATGGCACCCTTCTACCATTCCAGTCCGCTTTATTTTCTTCCTGTCCCTCACGATTTCAGTTACTCACTTTGATAAAATTCCCGAGATCCTATGGATGAGGCCGTATTCCACAATACGTTCGTCTACAGTATAGTCCTGAGGTCTTGGATTCCTTAGAGATGGCACTCTGGGTACTCGCCATGGGCGTGTGGTGACTCCGAGGTTAGAACTACTAGGATATTACTTTTATCACCTCGAAAACGTCACCTCATTTCTCCAGACTTACATTTCCCTACTTCTACTCACGTTAACCCTCGTGAAGCCACGTGAGACCACGTGACCCGCACACCTGGAGGACCTTTAGTACCTTTGAAGCTCTGTAGGTGGTGCACTGGAGGGGTTGATGTGGTACGAGGGGTGCTGAGGGAAGCCCCATAAAACTGTCCCTGCGCTGTACCTGCCCCACCGTCGCCTCCCCAACCCTTACCTCCAGTCCTTTACCTGAACGTAGGGCGATGATTTAATAATGTCCCTGTTACTATTCCTGATGTGGCAAAAGTGCAGCGCGAGGCCTGTGGAAATTGCTAGGTGAAGCCAGGCCATGTTACCAGTGAATCTCTCCGAGTGTGTATTTCTGTTTGCTGATTTAACCTCAGCAGCATGTCTGGGATCTTGGGAATGGGAGGTCAAAGGGGAAATGATTAGCAAACCAACGGTCCTGCCCCTACTAAAACACACATAACAAATACGAACTTGAGAAAGGAATACCTTTGCCCCGTTATAAAACGAATGAAATAGTTACAAAGGAAATAAACAAAGGTGAAAGAAGATTATCTCAAGTGTTTCTCCTGAAGCACTTGAAATTATATTGCTATCACAGACTTAGAAGAGTGTACATAGGTAATCCCCTCTCTTCGTTTCAGCAATATTTGGAATTCAAGTTATTTGATAGTGGCCCTAACAGAATCGAGTGAATTTTCAGTAACCTGCATATTTACACACATGTGTCCATAGTGTGGTTTATGGGACAACATTAACGTCTACAGTAATTCGTATATCTTAATGAAACAATCAACACAGAACTTTTGGAGATGTAACCTCATCCTTTGAAGTTGCTATCATCACTGCCCCCTGGCGGACCTCCCTCTAAGACAGCTCAGGGGATTCCCCTGTAATGGTGTTATCATTGCCCCCCTCCAGGTGGTGCTTCTGCGTGACCTCTGACCTCTGGAGCATCATGTGATCCTCTATAAAGTACAGGTAATGCTAGATACAGTTAAGTCTACCAACAGGCCTTTATCCATTGGCATTGGGCACTTTCTATCCGATTTCAAAAGATAAGTATCGAAGGTGGCATTTGAAATGTTAACAAGTCTCTATGGTGTTGGAGAGATATCTTCAAATCAAATTAGGAGAAACGTAAGGTATACGGTTTACCTTAGTATTCACCTCCCAATATTTTACTAAAATCTGGACGTCTACCTAAGATCTGAACCAGATGTTGGGGGTTTACGACCCGTTTTCCTGAAAGTTTTTAAGGGAACCCGCGATATCTAATGTCAATGTTTAAAAAGAACCACAATTTTTTTCGGTACGTAATCACCAGCCGATTTCACTCACGTCACTGCTGTTACGACAAGGCACTTCACATTCGATTTCCCACCATACTAGAACCTCACGAGTCACTTTTGTTACATTCCTCTTGTGAGTGGACGGTGATATATAGGCGCCTAGTCCGACAGTGATCATAAGAGTGTTTACGATTCACATAAAAACCCTGGTGAAAGTTATAACTAGATCTCCGAAGATTTTCAAATTGATGATTTTATTGATCAGTCAATTGTGAGTTATGAGTAGTATTAAAGGATGCTTAAAGGAAAATTATCCTGTGTTGAATTTAACATGCTTTAGACCCAGCGTCCACTGAGCTCCCGATACACTCCGATTAGGCTCCGTTTAGAAATGCTGGTCTATGATTCCGTCCCAATCAAAAACCCATATCGTAGGGTCTCTACGACATTTCAACATGTTGAAATAGCGGTGGGTAACGAAAGCATCTCAGAGTATTCTTTCGGGTAATTCGCCTTCACGTGTGAGATACTGATCTGAAAATTATGAAATGTCGGAGGGTAGATGATACATATGCCAACATGCACTGCAAGTTTGGTAGTTTTCGACTATGTCTAAGTGTCTAAAATCAATACTTTCTTAGTATGACTTGGAACAGAGCTTTTAGTTCCTGAAAAAAAAAGTCGTTCTATGTTTGATGGTAAACGTTACCGATGCAAAAGAACTGCTTGTGATTCACTAACTTAAATAATACCTCAATGGAGTTTAGGGTTTAAAATAGGATCAGTAAACATTGATCACTGGACAAAATACTTGACGTTATCATAGATCACAAAACCCTCGCTTAACTCCAGTTTGCACCAACGCCGGTCCAGCTACCTATATACCGAGGTATTTGATTACTAACACAGGCCCGCGTACGACTCGTTTTTCTGGGTGCATGTGGAGGCGCGAATGGAGGGGAGTAGGTTTGTATACATGCAGGCAGACTGGCCGTAGGTGTAAACCTACGAGACCCATCCGAGTGCCCAGACACTTCCCTAAGCTCAGCAGCTGCAGATGGTTGACCGCTTACCGCTGACCTGTAAGGTATGCGGCCAACTCAATTAGCTACTGAGCGATAATACGGGAAGGAACGGGGTTCGTAAGGTGTTAAACGTGGGCCAGGGTTCTGTGATGTGTGTGGTATGCTGACCTGACCTCTCAGAGATATACGCTGTTCCCAACAATTTGGTTTGTGACTCCAACACCAGGATGGTCGCCCGCCTTTTGTGCAAATGAATATGGTATTCACAATACCGTATAATCAAATGCACTTTGATCTTATTGATATAGTGAGAAATGTTCTTTTCTAAAGTCCCTTTACTTGTGAATAGAATCTAGCTGAATGCAGTATTCTGGTTATTCAGGAGGATAACTTTGTACCAATATTCCGGTTCCTTTTTGTGATTTGACATTTTCATTTTGATAGACTAATTCTAGGGTGCTGTTTTCTGTGGGCATATCTCTGTGAGAAATTCTGAGCATGGAGTGTATTTGTTGGTCTCAGTGAGTAGCTCACTCCGAACAGTTCGCTGTGAACAGTTTTCTGTGAGCAGTTTCTAATGAACATTAAAGGTTTCCAGTGATGAGTTCTCTGTCAGAGGTCCTGTCACGTCTATTATTCCCTCTATTAGTCGCTCTTTTCTGTATTCTTACTGTAAACCAGTTTGCGAGCTGCTCTATGAATCGTGAGCTGCTAGCATCCCACCATGTCCTCCCTTGACCCCGCCGGATCTCCAGATCCAACCACAACCATCACCGCTACAACTACCACTACCACTACTAGCTCGGGGCTGGTTCCGCTATAAACCATGGGCGGGGTTATGTGGTGTAGCAGTCCTAGTGGTTGATGTGAAAGGGGCTAATCTGTGTACAAACGAAGGAGGAAGGGAGATTTGTGAGGGTTGAGTAGTGAGTAAGGATTGCTCGGGATTAGCCACTGTATCATTGGTTCTGCATCTAAGATATCTAGAATTCAATTGAGATTTCTAGTAAGTGTGTACATAGTTGCTTTTAGTTTAGGATAAATCTTCCAGTGCTATTGGTTACCTACCTCATATGAAGGTGTAATTAAATAGATAGGATTTGAGGTGGGAGGGTAAAAGGGGAAGGAACGACCAAGTCGTGTGTGACAATTCCACACATAGATTCTCTAATCTGAGATATCTTGTCTTCTGACAGTTAAAGATGATAATGATCTTGGCATTCATCATTGTCCTTGTATCTGAAAATCCCCTTTAATGCCTTTACAACAGGACTTGTTAACCATGCAGCAGAGGGATATTAAATATCAGGTTGGAACAGTGGTTGGAATATTCTCCTCAGAATCCCACTCCAGTTAGAGTGTTATCTGATAAAGTTTCCATGTATAAAACATAACTACATGTGGACAGAACAATTTTCCATTGTAATATTACTTTTTGTATGATAATGGAATAGATTTGTTTTGTATTCACTTGAATAAATAAAAATGGACACAAACTGTCGTTCGAGGACGTTCTTCCCAATTTATACTTTAAGGTTGCTCATCCCGTCATTCAACCATGGCAGGCAAGGAATTTAATCTATTCTCATTCCATCACATAATTATCGTAATTGGGTTGTCGCATAAGACATGCTAATATGATTCCGAAGGCCCACTTTCCATGGTTGTGCTCAGCGGATGAAACCTTACTACTAAACCGATAGATGCACAATAGAAATAACTATTTTGCTCCTCGAAGCTGCTCAGAACCTTTCAGAATTATTGCCGGAACTACTCAATTCTCAACTCTGGTTTGAGCTGCTCAACTTTGCTACAGGGGGTCAGGGGAGGTGCTCCAACCTCTCGTCACCCCTGATAGTCGTGTTATCAAAACAAATAAGGTGTCCCTGAGAGGATCCCGTGCCCTTCCCTCACGGTGGCATTGGCTGACGAGGGACTGACGAAGGATCTAGTACAAATGTATACTCTATGAAGTTTTTACCTATTCTGTAGTGAAAGATTGCCTTATTGCCGTAGGGCTGCAATGGTTCTGGCAATACTTCCTTATGGCTTCCATTGCTTTTGATATTAGTGAACTACGACATTTTTTAAAAGTAGAAGGCGAGGTCTCTGATGACCAGGAAGGTTAGAAACCTGATGATAGCTAGAACTGTATTTTCGATACAATTTACCTCCTGAAATTATCCTAATTCATTAAGGTTTAAATGACTTTATAACATGCGGTAACATTCTACCATATTGATGCTCATTAATCTAAGTATTTAATTTTGTTAAGTACAATGGACGCACAGATAGGTATTGCTGGTTAGTGCTACTTTCATAGTATGTGAAATTGATGTTTCAGCTCTTGCTGGCTGTATTACATTCTCAGTACGTCTGAAAATAAGCCAGACCGAAGCTATACCTCTCTGCTTCTTGGTGATCCCCTCAAGTAAAACTAAGTCCAAGCAGATGGTAGCAACATATGGCGGAGAACAAACATGTCACAGGGTATGAAGAAGAACATGCATGTATATTGGACAAGGGAGTTTAGAGGGGATCATTGAACCATGTGTAGTATTCACTTTGACGACAGACTGGATCAGCACAGTGGAGGTTTTCGTTGTTATCCTCGTAGGACGTAATGTAGACCCAAGACTTACCTCGACAAATGGACTGCTGTTAAACCTTTGTTGGTCTTTAGCCGAAGTTCCCTTCCGTTGCCAAAGCTTCTTTTCTCCAGCCAGAAATTAATTGTATGATAAGCATGGGTGGCCAGAAGCATCACAGACTCAACCTGATATGATATATTCTGCTACAAGGGGAATCAGTTTTAGTGCACAAAACAATCTTGAGAGCAACTCGGGCGATACCCTTTTCTATTAAGGGTTGGCTGGGTTCCTGCTTTAGACTGCCACGACTTTTCGCCTGGCTACTTCGTTAGCGGGCACAGGAAACGAGGAATAATAAAACTGCGTCAATTCACTAATTCCTGGAAATGATGCAATGAAAATAGTTCGGTATTACATTCAAATGAAAAGCATTCACACCAATGGGCACAGTGAGCGTAATAAGATACTGAAACACAAGATGCTACATATATATATTGCTTGCCTTGCTGCCTTGTCCAATCGGTCACTTCCTACAATAAAACATGTAAAGAAATCAAGTGGTTACATGAACAATGAACACCTTTTTCTGTGTGTTTTATGTGGTTAAATATGCAGGATATGTTTCTATGTTATACAGAGTGGGGAAGGTGTATATAGGTAAGCGGTATGGGGCGGTCATGGCAGGTGATAGCAGGAGCTAGAAGGGTGTAATAAATAAATAAACCACGTACCTGGGGGAAGCGGAACATTGGCTGCCTCTCCTTCGCTGGTTCCTAGAGTGATCACTAGTACCAGGCCTAACACGGCCCGATACCAGTATACTAGCGAGTCTCGCTGGTTCATGGTGTGGCCTTTAGATGACCATGGCCTCCAGTCTGATCAGCACAGAAGTGTCCTCCACAAAAAAATATAGAATTCTTCCTACAGATGCACTAAAACAGAAGCGCCGATAGAAAAAAGCCTAGAGAATATATATCCCAATAGTGATATGTTCTGGTAGTCCAGCAATGGTAACAGTATGTACGCACGTATCCACGCGATGGTCCAACTGCTCAAAGAGGTAGAGTCCAAGTGAACAGAGCACCCGCTCCTCTTCCTCCGAGCAGTTCCGAGCAGCTCTGAGCGCCTCGAGAAGACTGAGTGAGTAACTCTGCGCACCTCTGGTTGTCCAGAGAAACGCGAGTGACTGTAGTGAGAGGGGGGCGCAGCGTGAGAATGGAGGTGGGGATACTGAGAATGGGATGAGCGTGGTGTTGAGGGGTGAGGTTTTGAGAGGGAGTTACTCTTGTGGAGTAGATCCTGAGACCTGTTCTGATTAGTAAAAGTAGGGTAAAGTTCGACCTGGTTTCAGCACCACTCCTTCTTGGATGATATAGTCTCAGACCAAAAGACCATCCCCCTTCCTTGATGATGATGACGGGATGATGATAGCCTCAAACCAAACACCTCTCACACCGTCCACACACGCCACGCATGCACACGTCTTCCACCACTCGTGAGCTGTTCACGAGTAATTCACGAGCAGTTCATTCACCAACCAGAGTCTCTGTGAGCCCCTGCTGCTGCTGCTCCGTGGTCTCTGAACACCCTGGTCGACCCCTCGACGGACGCTCAGCAGACGCCCGCGAGCAACTCCAGACGACGCTGCTAGGTGGCGTTTGTGTCGCACGTACCCCGCACGGTTGGTCGCTGATCGCTGCCGGTACCTCCTAGTGACGCACCACTATCACTACAGACATTTCAAGCTCCATACAGCTGCTTGGAACCCATCGAAACCAAATACCTGCTCGGAGAGTGCCCCCAGCTGCTTTGCAGTTTTTTTTCTGCACTGCGCCGCTCGGTTCCTGTGGGATATATTTTAGACGTGTTGAAGTCTCCAGTGATATTTTGTTTGATAGGTTGTAGTTATGCCTGAAATAGTACACCATATTGCCCTCAAAGATTCAACTGCTTTTTAAAATCATGACACATACAGTTACTCAAATACATAAATATACAACTATATGTGTTTCTTGATCTGATGGAGGAATAAACTCTTGTAGGCATACACACAATCTACAAAAAAACCAAATCACTGTTAAATCATTCAAGGAATCACATCCGTCCCCATCCTGGATATCAAAGCATGTCCCAATAGCAAAAGGGAATGAGAGACGATATCCTAGCACTATGGACTATATTCAAAGTGAAAAAGACCGTTCAGAGAGGATTTAAGACAAAAGGGACATTATCTTTTAGACAGAATATTTAAGGTGTATTGAAATCTTGATACTATAGAATTGTATCGGAAGGCGCTACCATTAGATAGGATCTGGGCGAGGCTATTGGGGGTGGGGGTGTAGGTGCGACAGTAGGGTGGTGGGATAAGGTTGAGGGTAGTGAGAGAGGGGTTGGGGCAAGGATATTGGTAGGGTGAGTGTGGTGGGCAAAAGCAAAGGGTGAGTGTGATTTAGTAGGCATGAGGGGGCAAAGGCAGTGGGGTAGGGGTGAATGGGAGACAGTGATTGGGCTAAGGACAAGAGGGACAAGAGGGACATTTGAAGGGGCAAGTGTGATGGGATAGAAGTGAGGGGGCGAGTGCAATGTAGTAGGGGTGAGGGTACGAATATGGTAGGGTAGGGGTGAGCGTACTAAGTAGCATCAGCTACTGAACTTCACCAACTTCATTCAACAATCGACAAATATACTTAAACCGGGCCCCCATCTACCACGATTCTGGTCCCGATTGGCCTTACGACGGCCTTCCCGACACCATTCCGATTCTATCGTGAGGTCAACCAAAATCGTGGTAGGTGGGACAGGTTTCTGCGATTCCGTTTACGATAGCTCACGATAGGCTGCGATAGAATCGTAGAGGTCCCGATAACATGTTGGAAATATCGTAGACTGTCGTAGCCTATTGGAGGTGATTTAACAGGAAAATATCTCTTGTGGATGAAATAATTAGCGGAATTCTGGAATTAGGTAGGGCGCATATACATGTAGATATATAATCGATGTAAATGTGATATTATTTGATGAAGTCTAAGTGCCTGAAAATAATAGTTTCATATCGGAATTATTGTTCAATCTGATTGTTTTAGTGTTTGAAAATAAGATCATAAGATATTGTAAATAGCTGTACAAAATTATTTGGATTCATTCAATGTTTCCAAAATTATAGCATATATCAATATTAAAATCATGCATGAGATCTACTTTGAATCACTAATTGAATCGTGAGCCAATCGTGACCATGGTTTATGTTTTTTGGTCCTCCCAAGGCGTTTCTACGCTCTACGATTCAACTTTTTGAAACAATCGGGGACCTCCCGATTGGTCGAGATTTGGGCATTTCAAATCGTAGCTATCGGGAAGTGTGTCGTGGTAGGTGGGGGCCCGGTCTTATCAACAGATCTATTGTGTTCGAGAATTATAACCAACGGACTTGCGATTATCAAGACTATTCGGATAATGTTCAATGGAACTTGTAAGGTGAGCTATGAACTGTTATTCTAATGATACTGTAATGAAATTTGAGTGATTCTAAATTATAACCGTTGATGATTGTTTAAATTACAACCTCGCGTCCGAGTGACTTGAAAGCCTCATACAACTAAAGATCCTGAACTGCATTAACGTTGTCTAGTCATACTTCGTGTTAGATGCTGTTAACCTTATTGTATCGAGTGGCGTCTAATACATCACTGCCAAGATAGCCATATCCCCGCAAGGACTTAGCCTAAATGAGACTTGAAGGAAGGAAGAAACTAAGATAATGAATATGTTAGTATCTATTATCAAGGAATAAAATATAGAAAGGGAATAAGTCAGTAACATGGTATTGTCTCCCATAACCCTCGGTACAGTGGTAGGGAAGGTGGATGGTGTGGTTGAGTTGAACTAAAGGGAGACGTTGTCGCGTCTAGGCAAAAGATGCTCATGTTTGAGAAATGTTAGTTCCAATCTCTTCCAGACATTCGGTAATCACTCATTAGTTCTTGAATTTACCAAGATAGATTCTAAAGGAATTACATTTTAAGATGTTTATATTTCATAGTAACTAGGCATTTGTATCTTTAAATAAGTCGACGACGAGTCAAAGAGTCTTACATCTTTGCAGAGTCAACTACGAGCAAAGAAAGCAACGGAGCGGTGCAGTGTACTCCCTGCCACCAGCCGGAAACCTGAGGGGTGTAGTGGCCACGCCTACAGCTATAATTCATACATCACCCACTAGAGAAATTGTAGGTTAGCTAGGAGTCAAGCAGACGATGGGACAGAGAATGATCTGGGAGGTTTGGCTGGTGGTAGGGTTTTGAGATGGGGGCGAGCAGATGGAAGGGATGGGGAGAAGAGGGTGGCAGGAATAAGATAGAGTGCAGGGATGTCGGCAGGGAGGCAGCGGCGGTATTAGAGTCCATAGATGGCCGTGGGAGGACGGATTAGGGGAGCAGGAACGGTGAACTGAATATGGCCGTGATGGGGCGAAGAGTAGAGGATGAAGGTAGAGAGAAAGCAGGGAGTCCTTGATGGGGTCACTGTTAAGGAAGGAAGCATTGAATGGGGATAGGATGCAAACATGGAGGCAGGGAGGGGGGAGGGAGGTAGGGATTGGGTGCAGGGATTGCCAAAGATTGATTCAGGTAAGGGGATGGAGGTAGAGGTGAATGGAAAACAAGACCTAAAGCAATTCATTTAGTCGAAGAAAAACCCCTCTATGAGAGAAAAGACATGTGTCTCTGCTGTATCCTGTATACGTTTGACAGGGCAATACTGTTTATCCACAGGTAATCAAAGATCCCAATACTGTATATCTCTGACAGGATACTGCAGTGTACCTTCGACAGGACATGACGTGTATGGAAGTCGGCAAAACGTGATCCATTGATGAGTATCTTTTTTATTCAGTAAGAAACAGAATACAATCGCCACATATATGTACTAGGCAATGATCAAAGCTAACTGCACTTGATATTCAGGTATGTAGAGCAAGTCTCCCGAAGGTCCAAGAGATGTATAATGCTCGGCCTGTGTTCTCGACGCTGAATTGTTAAGCAACACAGACGAAACAAAGGGGCGATTTTCTCTGCGGATGAGCCTAATATCCAGCGTCTACTCAGATCAAAGCCTCGTTTGTAAGAATATCTCCATCATTCTCTAAACAGAGCAATTGAACCTTTATCGCGCTATTTGGTTATCAGGGCAGGCGTCATATTGCTTAGATTGGTATTGGTGTCGGTAAATTGTCGGGATATGATGTCAAGACTGATGCCTCCCATTTTCATGAAATATGGTGGCTGATAGAACAAGACAAAAACAGAGAAGTTTGTGCTGATGTGGATAGGAGTTTTTTTGTTGTTGTTTTTTTTATTTATTCAAAAATTCCAACATCTGCTACAAAGCAGTTCTTCCTATTGGAAGTAGGAAAACACAGTACAAGTACAAGTTACACTGTTTTCCCTCGGCCTGTACATGCATACACATAAAGAAGAGGAACATAAGAATATGGTAGTAGTTAGAGTAGATGAAAGCGATAGGTGCATTATCAACAGTTGCGAATCAGTGCATTGAGTGGGCAAAAGGTAAAGAGTCATGCTAGGTTACCATACATAGTCTCAGTTACTATATTTTGAACTGGTCTCGTATTAGTCGTTTAAATTGTTCCATTGATGTAGCCTTTTGTATGGTGGTCGATAGCCTGTCCCAGACTTGTGTTCCACGGTATATGGGGGATTTTTCATAATGGGCTGTCTTGTGCCGATGTTTTAAGAACCTTACTTTGGCATTCGATCTCGTCCTTGTTGGTACAGTGTCAAGTAATCTCAAATTTTTAGATAATTTGTACATATAATTGCAAAGCTGTACATAGTATCTCCTATCAAGCATTTCAACAGATAGACTTTCATGTAAGTCAGAGATTCGTTGCTTATACTTATAGTACCCCTGCACAACCTTCAAGCCGCGGTTCTGCGTACGCTGTAGCAAAGATAGATTATGTTTGCTTACACCTGACAAGAGAAAACTACAGTACTCCATAGTCGGCCTAATAGTCATACAGTATATCTTACATGCCACGTCCGTAGAGATGGCCTTCCTAAACTTGGATAATTTAAATATACGGTTGTTAGCAGACTTGTTGCACTTCTTTACATGTTCATCAAACGTTAATGATTGATCTAGGTGTACACCAAGATAATTATACGATAGTTTACAGTGAAGCATAACGTCCCCACACTTGATTCCCATCGGTGGAAGAAACTTAGTTCTTGCTGGAGAGCAATACCACACTGTGCACGTTTTCTTAGAATTTAACTTCAGACCATTGGCACTACACCACCTATTCACCTGTTTCTAGTGTCTATGAGACACGGCCAACATAGAACTTACCTGCTGGTGTAGTTGATGAAAATTGACGTCCCGCATGGTATTCAGCTGGACCCGTCAACTGCATACTTCACTGTACCTGTATTGTATCAGTAATCGAACCCAGTCTGATCAAAAGGAATTATCCTTTGACACCAACTTGAACTTCTAACTCGAAGGGGCTCAGTTATGATATTTATTCTTAACTTTTTTTCATGGACTAATTTAATTTTATTCTTCCTGTAATACATATGTACATGCTATTTCCCGTCTCCATCTCACTTTACTATTGTCTCAATATGCCTGTTATTTTCTAGTCCAACAAAAAAGGTTCCTATGAATTCACTTAATATATGTCATCCGTATATATATATGGTTATCATTGTTAGGGACATTTAAACCTCTTGTCTTGTCTTCTCTCTGAGGTCCTGGCTGCTGATTGGTCAATCACTTATGACGTCATATCATATTCACTACGCCACGACCATGGCGTAGTATTTTCACTTTACCTGGGTGATTGACGAGCTGTTTAATATTATTCTTATGGCTAAACCTGTACCAGAGGTGATACACCAGGCTAGAGCAAGCAACTATGAACTACACCAGAAAGCTATGGTACCTGGCACAAAAAGACAAGGCAGGTCCAAATTCCTGTTTGGCCAGATTTAAAACATGTTCATGAGATCTGTAAATTTTTCTCAATCCTCTAAGATTTCAAATCCAGTAAACAACTCCACAGAAGCTCGGATTGTTCTGGACCATACCCACAGAACTTGGGACTTCGAGACACACATGTGTTGGAACTTGGATAGGACCTTACGCTATGATCCGGGACGAAATGCCTCTGGACAAGTCCTCATGTATCCTGTTCTGTCATCGGTATTAGTCAGGAAAAGCAGAGATTTTATTCCAGATTTAGCAGGAATGTTTCTGTAAATGTTTCCATTTGATCTTTTTTCAGAGATCAAAGATCGAACATCATCAAATTTCATAGCGTTAGAAATATTTGGTTATTTCTCCAAAAAGTAATTGGTGGATTTCTTGTATATTGTTCACAAAGATTAAGACCTTTTGTTCACATCGGACTCTCCTCCCAGCAATACTTTGAGGTTTTTATGTAGCAAATATGATTTAGAGTACTAAGAAATAACAGTGAGGACCGGACTTCCTTTAACATGGGCTTTAGCAGGGTTCCTTTGAGGAGTAGCAGTGTGAAGGACGTGGTTGGAGACTGCAATGGAGTTACTCCCTGTGGTGTCCGAGCCACTCGATGTGGCTGGGCGCGGTGCTTTCTGAGTGTATACCTGAGTACATGTATATACAGTAGTTACACACTAGCCCCACCCTCATGCTTAGCACCGCCCCATGCCAACATGGTGTATACAAGCAGTTTGTATACAACCTATATTGTGTACAAAGAAAGCTGATAAGAATGCGATAAAAGGTATTAGAGGATAAGGCAATAATTAAATCCGGAAATACTGACTTTTGCTTTATTTTGCATCGTCAATGTAACAGGTAGGTTCACTGCCATAATATGAAACTCGAGGAATGTCCAAGTTTGAAATTGTAATAGACATAATGATTAAATTACGTAGCTCCTGGATGCTAGTACTCTGACGTCAGCAGGTAGGTAGGGAGTGGTGTCTTTGGTGAAAGTAAAAATTTAGGCAAAAACAGCAATTACATACTAAATTGCTCGAAATAGCAAATGATAATTGATAGAAATTATAATTCATGTAAATGAAACAATCAAATCTAAGACCGATTTGGAAATCTAAACGTTCCATGTGCACCAATATACCTTCATTATCATTTTTTATGTATTTGTATCATGATAAATCAAACAAGATTTTTTAAATGGAGAATATATATATATATTTATATGCCTACAGAAGGCGGCAATATCTGAGTATAAGCAAGCGAAGGAACCTACGGCACCAGGGCCTCACTTGGAGCTGATGTGCTGCTGGACACACTCCAAAAGTTCTGGTTGAGTGTATTCATAGGTGTTCACAGGCGCAGAATAGTGAAATGTTCAGAGTGTGGGAGCCGGCAGAAAGGGAAGGAGTGTCAGGCTCTATGAGTGAGAGGCTAGATAAGTCAGAAAGAGAAACCCAACGGTTAACACAGTGTATATATGTATGCATATAAAAATCTCGAGTGTAACTGTTGCCAGTGACGCCTGTGTAGGTTGGAATGTAAGGATATGGTTACAATCGTTGACGCTAGGTGGCGTCTCGAGGCCTTTATAGACCCTATTGAGGTATCCCATAATTCAGTCTGTTTACAGGATCTGGTGTTCGCTGGTTGCCGTCGTTGTATGATGACCATTGACATGTAACCCAAAATTATTGCAGTTTAACGGTTTTCATAAATCTTCAAATTGGAAATCTGATGACAGAAATGGAAATTTCAGCTTTTTCTACATGTAAATCCAAAATTATATCCAGTTTCTCCAATTATAAATCGGAAAACTGTGGTTCAAGCAGTCGTGGTGTGGCCAGTCAGTTTGGAGCAGAACCTTTCCTTATCCGGGGCGATAATAAGGACTTTAGTAAGGAGGAGGGTCTATAAGTAAATATACTACGTATATTTCTAACAAATATATATATATATATATATATATATATATATATATATATATTGTGGCAGGCAGGCAGGAAGGGAAGGAGGACGCCTCCGCCGGTGGTGGACTGAGACCCACCGCCGGTGGAACGAGATGTACGGGCTTGCTGTAGATGGAAGGACGGATGAACCTGCCGGCGGTGGAGGCGGGGACCCACCGCCGGTGGAGGAGGTCCACCGCCGGTGGTCGGGACCCACCGCCGGTGGAGGGACCCACCGCCGGTGGACGAAACTGCCGCTAAGGGCCCACCGCCGCTGGTCGGGACCCACCGCCGGTGGAGGGACCCACCGCCGGTGGACGAAACTGCCGCTAAGGGCGGGGACCCACCGCCGGTGGAGGAGGTCCACCGCCGGTGGTCGGGACCCACCGCCGGTGTAAGAGATCAACCGCCGGTGGACGAGGACCCGCCACTGGTGGGCAAGGAACCACCAAGGAAGGCAGGACTGACTGACAGCCGGGGAGACGCCGTGACGTCATCGACGGCCTATAAAAGCAGCGACTTGAGCGCCCTGTGGTCACTTATGCATGAGAGCTCAACCAGAGCACTTCCTGCCTAGCCTTAGCCACACCCCTGCCGCCGAGCCGGCAGCCTGTCTATAGTTAATATAGGAATACGAATAACCCTAACACGGGGATCATGTACAGCGGTTCTTTATTGCAATAAAACCTGTTATCAACTCTATTTCTCTTGTTCTCGTGGTTTGTCTTTCTGCTACAATATATATATATATATATATATATATATATATATATATATATATATATATATATATATATATATATACATGAAAACTCTGATGTTGAATGCATTTTCACGAAAATTGCAAGTAATTGAGAATGTCCTGATACTATAGGTTGCAAAAGGTTTTCAAAATACCCTCTTTGAGAAGAGCAACCAAACTATATGGTGATCCAAATGGTACGGCGCGACTTTCTCACTAGTTCTGTGACAGTGCACACCTGTAATTGAATACGAAAAAAAAAGATGTGCCATTTGGGTTTATAATAGTGCTGGGTTTATTAGTGCGCTGTTAACTGGACATGGCTGGGCATGTCAAAAACCATATAACTCTCTCTTACATGACATTTGCAATGAAAGGTTTGCCGGCTTCGGTTGCATCTTCAACACGCACAGTCTCGCGAGTTCCCGTTCTCGCGAGAAGTTGTTACACGCCGCCGTCGACACCAGGTGGCGGGATCGACGGCTGGGTCACGTGACCTGCTTGACTATCCAATTTCGTCAGAGGACGCCAGGGGGCGGTGCTGGCGAGCGGAGGGTAAACCAAGGCTAAATTTAACCGGCCTTTGTGGTAGGGAGGGGGTGCTAGCGTTTTTCAGGCCAACCCAGCGCCGACGTTAGTGGGCAGAATCATACGGGTTCGGGTAGTTTTAGTTTAATGCATATAGTATAGCATGAACAATACTGGCGTAGGATCGAGGTGTGGGTAACGTAGGCTTGTATAATGTTATATAATGCATAATTGGTTGCTTTCGTCGTTATCAGGGTCGTTATTCGGGTGTTAATTCTTTCAATGGGAGACAAACAATATTGTGAAAATATAAAATTCCTCCGTTTATGTCATTAGGTAAGCTGTTATTCCTTTTAATTTCAAACCTAGCCTCTCAATATCACATCCCGCGTTTTTATGGAAGAAGGATCAGAGGAAGGTAAAATGCTTTCATCAATAACGATAGAGATTATTTTCACAACGTCTATGTGTTTATCCATCAGTAATTTTCCCTCAATTCCATATCATATGTAATATCTGTCAATCTATTCTATCACACGATGGACCGCTTTGACTGTACAGATAACATGATATGTTATGTTTCAAATGTTCCACTAGGTGGCAGCATGCCTACCATTCATCTCTGTGGGGATGTTTAAAGGGATTCACTTTTCCCTACCAAGGTACATAACCTCAAGCAATTTGGATTTTAAACCTGTTTAAAATTTTTCTGGGATTTGGGTTAGACTGGTGTACCTCTCTCCGATAATGAAGGTCTCGTATTTTCAGTGGTGTGTGTACCTCGGCCAATGCTTAAAACGGAAGCTCTCATAATATAACAGATGATTTATTTCTTGTGTGACATGTTCGTAGAAATATTTGTTGTGAACCACCGAAGTGAATTCTTGTTCATGTGTTAAACATCGTATAAACCATCGTAGAGAACTGGTAAAATACAAAACAAGTGGTACCTTGACAATAACCAGTTAACTACACTATCTTGTTGAAACTCTGGTCATAATACAACAAGTTTGCTTTAAATATACTCTACTCTTGGATTTGTCATTAATAATACTCATATGGTAGAATATGGTAAAACTACACAGACTTCTTTACTCTGTAGGGTGAAATAATATTCAGACACAGATTTTACTTGTTTGTACACCCTTTTACATACTTGAACATAGCTTTAGGCCTTAAATAATATAGAATAGCCTCATTTGGGGTCATAATCTACTCCATATAGGATAATATTCACTCATGTCTTGACTCAGTATACTTTTAGGCTCACATCATGGAGCAAGCAGATTTCAAGTAGTCACATGTTCAAACCAAAGTCATCTAATATGGGCCATAAACACATGATTATCCAAAATATCTTCATTACACAAATTCTGGGATACATCATTTTTGTAATACATACCTCTGTAGTACATCAAAGGCCTTGGTAGTTACAAAAGAGGAGAAATTTGATTTCTCACAGCTTTCCACAGCTTTGATTTGGATCCCCTAACATGATGGGATGTGATTTCACTTTTTGTTACAATCACCAAACATAGACAAAACATAGATCATAGATCATGACTCACAAAAATATGAATATTCAGATAGAAGTACACAAAAAAAATGCAATATTAATATATCAAAAATAACTCTCACACTAGAGAGATCAGACTGTCAACATGGCTCCTCAGAGCTAACAGGTCAAAGCGGGGGAACCAAAACAAGTCCAATCTGAGCAAATTACATGGAATTACATCAAACTACCACAGGATTACACTCAAGAGGCACTGAGGGATGTATCCTGGTGTTTTTTGTGAGTTGACAAATAACCTTTTTCACTTTAATGTGAGAGATTCGCTCAAATCCCCTATTATCACTCAACTATGCGATCTGTGTTTTTTACTTGTCCAGTACAGTGTGTGTTTTCACAGGTTCACATGGGAAGAAGGCCCTGTGCCAGAGTCTATGTACCTTGAACATAAGTACTTGAGTTCCAAGGAAGGCATTCACACAGGAAAAAACTGCAAGCTAGAGACTATGTACCTATGAAAATGGAGATTGTCTAAGACTTTGTACTGTGTTCGTCACTCCATGTGAATCAGATCTCAGAGGTGAATCCCATTTAAACATGTTTTGAGTCTCAAGGATTGGCTGGTACCCACCTGTATCAAACTATAACAGGCAGGTAGTACCCGCTGCGAGCAGCTATGGCAGTGGCTGAATTTTGGTTTTTGAGTCTATCAAAGGAAGTGCCCGACAGACCCAAAACTAGCTCAATTTTCAAAAGGAAACTGACATCAGACTTGATGGGATGTGGTTATCACGAGCAATAAACTCTAATGGGATATAAAACTGATACAAGTCAATAGGGGGAGGTAAATACAACTAATTACACGAGGTAATAGTTGAAATATTGATCGAAAACGAACTTTCGTGACTTTGACAAGTGCTTGAGCAATAACAGGGGCCGCAGGCGCGTGACAATAAATTGTGACACAGGGGCGTACCCAGGGGAGGGGCACAGGGGCCACGTGCCCCCCACCCCTAAATTTGTTTAAGAAAGGTCTTTTCCGACTGCAAATTCTCTGCACACTGTTTTTTTTTTCTATTTATCATAGTTAAAAAGTTACAGCAATTAACAAGAATAGTCTATTTACACATACCTAAGACTTTGAAATGTATCTAGGAGTTTGGGCTGGGGGTACATACTTGAGGGTGTATGTAAGGTAGTCCCAGGTGTGCCCGCCTCCCCCCCCCCCCCGTCTAAAAAGAATTTACATGCCATTGCAATCTTCACAAATAGCCTCAGATCAGTAACCATTCTGGTCCCTGAAAAAAAATCCAAGAGGCATCTTGTATAAAAGCCAAGTGCTTCTGCAGGCTTTGCCCCATGGACCCCCAGATGAATTTTGCCATTGGACCTCTGGCAATCTTCCCATATAGTCAGGGTGTGTATAACCCCTTCCCGAAAACAAAATCCTAGATCAGTAAAATGTAAGTGCTTCTAGGGGATTCACCCCCTGGACCCTGAGGATGGAATATACTGTTGGACCCCTTGCAATGTTCCGAGATAGCCTTAGTTGTGGGACCCCCTTCCTTTGAACTAAATTCTGGATATAGCTTGTACAATTTTCAACATACAAGTGCACCCAGGGGTTTAAAGGGGTTCTGACCCCTGGACTTCCCAGATGAGTTCGGTAAAATGCAAGTATTTTCTAGGGGCTTTGCTACATAGACCCCAGGATTAGCTTTGCTGTTGGACCCCTGGATGTCTTCTCAGATAGCCTCAGGTGTGTGACCCCAATCACTGAAATTAAATCCTGGAGCTTCATCAGTGCACTCCAAGGAGGGGTTATGACACAGGACCCCTAGCAATCTAGAAATCTAACTGCTTCCATGGGTTTCACTTACTGAACTTACTGAGGAGCTTTGTTGCTGGAGCCCCTGTCAAGCATGTAGTCATCCCAACCTGATGCAAAATTCATGGAACAGAGTGTATACATAATCTATGAAATCTTATTGATTCCATGGGTTTTAGCCCCTGGACCCCCAGGAGGGTTTTAGCTTCTAGAGCACCACTGTCTTCCCAGGTTGTCTCAGGTGTGTGAACCCCCTGCCCAAACCAATATCCTGGGAACAGCTAGTATCATCTATAAAATCTAAATGCTTCCCCTGGCTGCACCCCTTTGACCCCACAGAGAAGTTTTGTCACTCGATCCCTATGTCAATTATGTAACCTAAGAATACTATCTAATCTATAAAATCAAAGCACCTCAGGGCTTTGGCCCCTGGACCCTAAAGGAGGCACTTTATCCCTAGGCTTCTCGCCATCCTAAGGTTGTCTAAGGTTTCTATATCAATATCACTTGTGTAGTTTAGCATAGGACCCTGTCCGCTTCGATCATCAGTCTGGGTTACCTACCTCCTTTTTGAATACCCCTTCTAGCGCTTGACACAAACTTGGTTGCATTTCTTGTCTATGCACGTTATATATATGTCCGCTATACCTGATACTCCATACTTGTCTACTTGTAACATGGGACTGGCTATGCATTGAAACCAGCATATTTATCATGTAGAGCACTGACCAGAATACTTTTTTTTCAAATCTCCTGGGTAGTCCCAGGTATGTAACCCCTCCTGAAACAGAATCATGGATAAAGATTGTATATATAATATCTTAAACCAAAGAGCTTCCAGGGGTTTTGCCCCCTGGATCTCCCAGAGATGCCATGCTATTAGTCCTCTAGCAGCATTCCAGGTAGTCTCAGGTGTGCAATAATCCCCTCTCCCTCAATCAAAATCCTGGATACAGCCTGTATAAAATCTAAAACCCAATTTAATCTTGAGGCTTTGCCTCCTGGATCCCAGCAAGAACTTTGCTGCTGGCAAGCTACCCAGGTAATCCCAGGTGTATGGCTGCCCCTCCCCATAACACAATCCTAGATGAATATTTAATTTATGAAATCCAAATTCTTGCAGGGGCTTTGCCCCCCTGGACACCCCTCCCCCTTCCAACTGGGGTGTTGCTACTGTACCCCTGGCAATATTCCCAGATAGTTTCAAAATCCTGGATACAGCTTGTATAATCGACAAATTGTAGGTGCTACTGGGGGATTTGCCCCCTGTAGCCCAGCCAATAATCCAAGGTAGTCAAAGGTGTGCCCCAAAAACAAAATCCTGGGTATGTCCATGAAGTATGTACCTCCCACCCTGCCTGAAATAAAATCCTGGGAACAGCTTGTGTGATGTATAATGTCCAAGTGCTTCCAGGGTTTTGCCCCCTGGACCTCCAGATGGGTTTTGCCACTGTACTCCTGACAATGTCCCTAAATAGTCTCAGGTGTGTAAATCCCTTTCTCCAAAACATAATCCATGGTGCATAAGTATTATAATCCAAATGATAACAGTGGCTTTGCCCCTTTGACCCCAAGAGGGCTTTACTGTTGGACCCTTAGTAATATTTTTAGATAACATAAGGGGTGTAACCCCACTCCAGGAAATACAATCCTGGATACAACTTGTATAACCTTTAAGGTCCAAGTACTGCCAGGGGCTTCCCCCCTAGACCCCCAGGAGGGCTATACAACTAGACCCCTGGCAATCTTCCCAAGTAGTCTCAGGTTTACTTCTCCCCCTTCCTGAAGACAGCTTGTATAATATACAAAATCCAAATGTTTCCAGGGTCTTTGCCATATGTACCCCAGGAGGGGCTCTCCTGCTGAACCACTGTCAATATTCCCTAATAATTTAAGCTGTGCAACTCCCTATATGAAACAGAATCCTGGGTAGGGTATTACAAATCAAAGTGAAGGCCCCGGCAGCAAACGTTGGCTGGAGGGTAAAAATACTAAAATCCACCTGCTGAGAGCTTCATTGGTGGAATAGCCGCATAAGGTCTGTGCATGCGCCTCCTGAGGTTACCGAAATCGGGAATATTCATCGGCCTATCCCTGCGGGTACTTTGCCAATGTGGCCTCCAGCTACCTGGGGAACCAGCATATCTCAAGGCAGGCATTCCCACAGGAGGAAACTGCAACTCTCTGGAGATTGTGGAAGATAGGCAGCCTAACAGAATCCCCCTGTTTTTTTTAGCTAATCTACAATATCAATCTGAAACAAAGTAATCCTGCATGATCTATATACTATCACGGTTCTCCACATGTACATTTTGTGAAATAATATCGATCAGAAGTGGTTAAATTGGTTATTATATCGGAGACAAAGCCCCCACGTCCGACCATGTTGAGTGACAGATAGACACTGAAGCCTTCTACAATGTTTCAACCTGGGAAAGAAAATCCTTCCTGCCTGTGTGACTTCATATCTATTAAGTTGTACCAATCTCTGATTCACAACAGAAGTGTATGGACATGAACTATAATCTACGTTATCAATCTGAAACAAAGTCATCCTGGACGATCTATAGACTATCACGGTTCTTCACATATGTATCTTTTGAGTATTGACTTCAAAAAAGCTTTTGATTTGGTCTGCTGGGATGCTATTGGCAGTGCGTTGAAGCTATTTGGCTTTGGACCGGAATTATGCAATTGGGTAAAGATCTTATATACAGACCTTGAGGTATGTATTTCAAATAATGGGTTCCACACCAAATGGTTTAAGCTAAAAAGGGGTAACTGGTAGGGCTTTTGCCTTTCCCAATATCTGTTTATTCTCACCATTTAATTGCTAGCGATAGCAATACGGAAAAACCACAGGTATTAAAGGGATTCATCTTTCACAGAGAAAGATAAAATTATCGTTATTCGCCGACGCCATGTGTTGTGTAGTACAATACATGGCATCCATCCAGAGGGTAGGGGACATCATCAGGATATTTAGGAATCTTGCAGGGCTGAGAATTGATGAGGAAAAATCAAAGATCCTACCGGTTGGCACTCATCAGGGAGAAGCTTTCCGTCTCCTCCCAATCCAAACTGTGTCCCAGGTGGAGATCCTGGGAGTTTGGGATTATTTTTGGGAAATGAGAAAACGGTTTCCCCAGGCATGAAGTTCTGGAAAGAATTGGCAAAAAGTAGAAATTTCTCTGATGAGGACTGGGAGAACTTGAACAGAAATGCATGTTGGGCTACAAGGGAGACAAAGCTCCAATCTTTCTTCTTCAGAGTAGTTCACAATGTAATTCCAACGAACCTGTTTCTTTTTTAAATAAAGATTCTTTCTTCAGACAAATGTTCATACTGTGAAGAAAATGACACCATTCTTCATTTTTGTTTGTTTATTGTCTCAAAGTGATGGTTTTCTGGAAACAGCTAAAGAACTCATTGAAAGTTTGTGTTAACTATGAATCAGACCTTAATCCTATAGATTTGGTTATTGGAACGAAGAACAAAGGCAAACAGGCCGAGGTATTTCATTATTTATGTCTTCACATGAAATTCTACATTTATCGGCTAAGGCTATTCTGCAGCAACAACCTTTCAGCATATGACTGGAGCAGGGAATTTCCTAATTGCTTATGTGTAGAGAAACATATCTTTAATTTTTGGGATAAAAAAGGAACGATTTAAAAAGTGAAGGTTATGATGCGAATAGAATGTTGTTGTGCCAACAATGAATTGATATCAGGGTATGCTACTGAATTAATATGGATGGACCCTCCCAGTACATAATTTCAGACATGATCCCTTTCAGAAGGTATATAGTCTCTGGCTTGCAGCTTTGTCCCATGTGAATGCCTTGCTTGAGACTCAAGTGCCTGTGGCTAGCACCCAGTGCAGGGTACTTAGTCACTGGTGCAGGGATTTTTCCATGTGAAGGTGTATGAGATCACACAAATGAGACCAGGGGACCCTCATTACCAGTGGGAAGTATGCCAGTCTCACAAAAAATCCAAGACTAAAGTAAAACCCATTTTTACTTTCATAACATTGGTGCAAACCTTTTACTCCAAAGCCAATAACTATATCAAGCTGGTCTTTGACTATTTGAAAGTATGACAATGGTTATGAGCTCAATCCAGAGAATGCATTTGCATTTATATATTTTTTGAAATCTCAAAGTACAGTTAGATATTCTGCAGGCATTTTTTGTATTACCGATTGCCACATCCAGGAAGGGATATCCCAGTATTTGGCACCAGAGCACAGGGAAAGCCTTGTCTTGGTAGGTAGAATGCCATCACATGAATGTGGTCTGTTACAGATGCTAGGTGAATATTCACCTAGCTTTTGTTACCTTTTACAATCAAACCAATACTGCCAACTCAATTAATGAAGGTTAAAATTTAATCAACCAGTTTTTGTCAGATCCCTCCAAATATTGACCACACAATGTCAGTTGGCACTATCTTTTATCATAATATATGGTGTTGGTCTGTGGACTATAAACATGTGTAGCAGAGGCCAGTCACTGTGACCAATGTAATCAAATTTATGGATGCCAATGGAACACCCCTTTTATATTAACCATAAAAGGGTAGAAGAAGGTCCGAGAGAAAATCTAAATGCAATTATCCACGACATCTGACACAAAATGAACATTGCACTACTACCAGGAAATATAATCATGGTTAAACGCCTGGGTAAAAGTAACCAAAATCGCACTTCCCCCAGACCTATTGAACTTACTTGCAGTGACATCCCTCTTGTTACACGAATTATTGAAAACAAACGCAAACTGGTCGATTATCACATAACAAAGAGGGTCTGGATTGACCGCCCTGAAACAAAGGAAATCCGCGAAGCTAGGTACAAGCTACGAGTAGCAGAAGGTGCGATCATCAACGGCAAATTCCACAGCATTGACGCTGCCCTGACCAAGAGCGCACCAACAACGACTAGAGTTGCACAATCCCATGCCACCATTTACACACTGAACAATGAAAATAATGACAACAACATCGCATAAGGCACTGCAAATACCAAAAAAGATAAACCTGTCGACACCCCAATCCAAGATAGACTGTTTGCTATCACCATGGGGACATCGACAACAGAAGAACAAGAACACGAAAAAGAACAAAGCGATTTTAAGTCGCCGGAGGGATCGAAACTAACAAATGCTGGAATTGTTTTCAGTGGGCCCTCCTGTCCACTGTCAAGTATGGCGAAATGTAAAATAAACAAAAAAATTCGGGGAGCGGACTACTGTTTCACAACACTTGAAAAGGCGTACGTATTCGAAAAATGTCGAGCTTTTAAGGAAGAAGCATTAGGACTAGCGCTACTACAACTCGAAGACCCCTTCAGTTGCAAAACCCTAGGAAAGTTGATAAAGGTACCGTTAGAAAGCACATGGGAAACCGATAAAATAAATGTGATGCGGAAGTTGCTTAACGAGAAATTCAACGAATCGCCAGAACTACAGCAGACACTCCTGGAAACCAAAGATTACCAACTAATTGAAGCAACCGACGATAAATACTAGGGAGGAGGAGCACGTCTAAATAACAAATGCTATGAGAAGGGAACATACACTGGTTAAAACACCCTAGGTCAATTACTCATGGACGTTCGCGCCCGTCTATCAGACCAACATAGCAAGACATAAACTCATAGAATCAACATGTCCCTACTGCTAGCCGGTGATTCCCGCATCCGCGGACTGGATACCATACTTTCAACATCTATTCAAGAGTTTCACTCAGCTCTTGTCTGCCCAGGGGGCAGAACATGGGACGTCATGGAAAAAATATATGAGATGTTATTGACGTGTCCGAACATCACAACCATATATGTCGCCGTAGGCATCAATGACATTACGAAGAAGTGCAAAATCACAGGAAAAATCAGTGCCTCCGAAACGACCAAGGATGGGACTGTAGTCGATAAAATAGTCGCTGACTATCAATACCTACTTTACAAAATCGGCACTATCAGTCCTCATTGTAAGGTAGTCTTTTGAAGTGTATATAGCGTATCGCTCATACTCACAAACCAAGGACATACTTTTCCATCATAAGCCCATGACCAGAAAATGATCTACGACACCGTGATAGAGCTGAATAAGGAGATAGATGTTCTCAACAAGTCATTAAACCATATCACCGCCCGTATCGACCATACAATTCAACCCAAAAACAAGGGATGAACGATACCACTGCGCTTTCATCTGCTGAAAGATGGAATACACCCGACTGACCAAGCACAGAAGCACATATCTGAAGAAATAGAAAAGTCCTACTGAAAAAACCAGACAAATGGCTCGCACCTGTAATAACACTTCCTTTAATAACGCTCCATACAGGGCTTGTTAAAGACAAGAACTTAACCGATCATACGGCCTATAACCACCACCCCTAATAACATTCCATACAGGATGTGTTAAGGACTCAGTTATATGTTGAAATAGGTTTACTATTGGTAACTACCCCATATGCGTTCCATACAGGACCATATGTTGGTAGCGACCCAGAGGTAGCAATTTCGACTGTTTTATTCTATTAATATGATATCCCATAGAACTAAGACTGGTCATTATCCCATATGCGTTCCATACAGGACCATATGTTGGTAGCGACCCAGAGGTAGCAATCTCGACTGTTTTATTCTATTAATATGATATGCCATAGAACTAAGACTTGATGATTGGTCATTATCCCATATGCGTTCCATACAGGACCATATGTTGGTAGCGACCCAGAGGTAACGATCTTGACTGTTTTATTTCATTAATATGATATGCCATAGAACTAAGACTTGATGATGTTATAGAAATTAAGATTGAATAATCTGTTTGTATTCCTAGAATGTTCCATGAAATTGTCTCTATATTCACATCTCATAATTCATATAGTAAGAATGTTATTTACACATTGTTAATGAACTTTCCTGTATACTTAATGTGATACCAACCAGTAACCTGCATAATATACTACAACAAGGTACAACTTAATAGGGGCCACACTTGAACGTTCCATACTGGACTTCACCTGAACCCCTAGTAGAAAGATCTGGAAAATATATATATGGTCAATGTGAAACCGGACTACCCATATACAAAACCTATTACTGTTTAGTTGTAACAGACTTGTACAGCAGAACGAACGACAAATACCATATTGTAGGCATAGAAAATGCCCAATATTGTTATTCTCTCAGAATGGTTGGCACAAGTTGCCCACTATTATCAGTCTCTCTCGGCTATAAAGCTCACAGAGACAATGTATATAATTACTACTGTATTTGCACCCATTGTGGAGCCTGTATTCATCATTACAAATCGGTTGTCTACTGTTACCTTTGGTCTGTTAAAACATATCATTAACCTGAATCATGTCACACAAAAGTAGTGTAATCAAGGATGAGAAGGGTTTCAAAATATGTCACTTAAATATCAGAAGTTTATATAAAAACAAAAACTTGTTGGAAGACGCAGTGTCTGGTTTTGATTTCATCGGGCTCTCAGAAACACTCCTTAAACCGAGATTACCAACAAAGATGATCAATATCACTGGATATACTTTTCTCAGAAAAGATAGGCCATACGGGAAAGGAGGCGGTATGGGTATATTTGTAAAAAACGAATGGGCTACCCATACTAATGTGGTACAGGCCATGAGTAAGATAGATGAGAAATTTGAAAGCTTAGTAATAAGAGCCAACGTACCAGGACATAAAAAACTAATCATTGCCAATATTGACAGGTCACCAGGTTACAATATCGACAGACTGACGAAGTTCATACCAGAACTTTACGCCTCACTAAAGCCGCATAGGGAAGAAGTATGGTTCCTAGGTGACATTAACCTAGATGCCCAATTGAGAAGAGACCCTCGTGATAAGCGACAAAATGAACTCCTGCGTAATCACAACTTAAAAAGATTAATAATCACAGTCACTAGACCCGGTATAAATAATAGCACTAGCATCGACGCCATATTCACCAATCCTCCAGTTCTTTCGACTACCTAATCAGTGACCATCTGATAATCTTTGCTTTGAAAAAGAAGTCTAGAACCAACCTAAGCAAAACTAAACAACTTAGACGGAAATACCACGCACTCCTAACAGACCAGGCGAACATAGAACTCGCACTGAACAGCAACCAGAAGTGGAATTCTTATCAACACACAATAGAAAAATACCTAGATGACAAGGCCCCCTTAAAATGGGTAGAAGACAAATTTCTCGGTAAACCCTGGATTACCCCAAATATAAAAAACTTAATTGAGAAAAAGAAAAAAACTAGTAGGAAAACTAAGCAATAAAGCTCTATGGTCAGTGGAATATATAAATTTCTTAAGGTATAGTATAAAAACCAGAGCAAAATCTTAAAACCGCAATGTTTAAAGCCCAACAGGACTATCTCGCAAATAAGTTAAAAGAAAACAAGAGTAACCCCCGAAAATACTGGAAAGAAGTGAATAATTTCATAAGTCCCATAGAAAACAAACCATCTATCTGTCTCAAAGACATTGATCATAATCCAATAAAAATAGAAGACTGTGCTGGAACGACTATTTCTGCTCAGTTGGTAACAACCTGAACGACAACCTATCTAACGAAACTTACCTCTCCACAGTATGCAAAAACAACATCAATGGCCATGAAATAGAGTTAAATGAAATTTCTGAATCTATGGTTAAAAAATTAATTCACGAAATAAAAACAAATAAGTCATCAGGTATATATGCAATCAAAGTGACATTCTTAAAGGAAATTCTGTTGAAATCATCTAAACTATTCACCAATCTGTTGAAAGAATGTATTCAAGACCACACATTCCCCACAAAATGGAAATATGGCAGAATAGCCCCCCTGCCAAAACAAGGCGATCTTAGCCTGGCAAGCAATTGGAGACCTATTTGTGTCCTCCCCATAACCGGTAAAATTTTGAAAGAATAATTTACGACTCGGTATACACATACCTAGAGAACACTGACTTCTTTAATATAGCCCAATTCGGTTTTCGGAAATTGAGAGGCACGGGCGGTGCCGTACTGACCCTAACAAAATGGTTGTTCGATTCAGAAAATAATTCAGAAATACCCATAGCAGCCTATATCGACGTAAAAAAGGCGTTCGATTGCATTAATCACGATCTCCTACTGTATAAACTTACGGAGGCAGGTTAAGGACCAAACCTAGTACACTGGTTCAGAAATTATCTTCTTGATCGCAGTACATATACCGCGTACGCTGGTTATATGTCAAATTCCAGAGTTGTAAACTGCGGAGTACCGCAAGGGTCCATATTAGGCCCATTGCTTTTCATCATATATGTTAATGAACTCCCAAGTGTTATCACACACAGTAGATGCATCATGTACGTGGACGACTTGGTCATTGTGAGTTCCAATCAAAATCTAGTAGAGGCAGAAGTACATTTACAATCTGACCTAAACTCGGTATTCCAGTGGTATACGGCAAACAGGCTAACGGTAAATACTTCAAAAACGAAAATAGTCTACCACGGTAGTAAAAGGAAACTCGGAAAGACCAGTAGATCCGATATTTATTTGGGAGATGAAATCCTTATAACTACTGATTGTATGAATTACCTCGGTGCTCATGTTGATGATAACCTGAATTTCGAAAAACATACAAATGAGAGTAACAAAAAGTTAAACAATAAATTATATCTATTCAGGAAAATACGATCCCTTCTGAACAAACAAAATACTATAAAGGTTGTCAAAACATGTCTCTTACCTCTAGCAGACTATTGCTCCTTCCTTTTCGACAGTACCACGCAAAAGGCCCGATCGAAGCTCGATAGAACTATATATCAATCCCTAAGAAGCGCAGCTCTTAGTAAGTTGGAGCACAGTAACAGACATACCAGCAATAAATCGCTCCTGGAAATCACTCATACAGACCAGATCGACATGCGCCGTAATTTTCTCCTATTAGGAATTCTCCGCAGCTTGATACGTATAGGAACAGTAGCGACCAAAGAAACCTGCCTCGAAAACCCAAGAACACGATCGTCAACCAAGGAAAACATATTGATCCCGAAACCCAAGACTGAAAGATATCTGAACTCGCCCTTCTATAGAGCAATCACTATTTGGAATAAACTTGAACATAACATTCAACTGACTAACTCCAAGAACTTTTTCAAAAAACATGTTAAGAAACTCTTATTAAAAGACTGAATATGATACTTACTGTTTAAATATGAGAACAGACCGACAAATGTCAAGTAGAACTTATCCGCCGATTATCATTCTACTTGTTATTGTTATACACTCCATTATATATATCATCCTTTTCTCACCTGTTCGTATGCCAATGTATCTTTAAATAGATGATGTATTATTAGTAGGAAGTTCATAATGTACATAATGTTTCGGGATCGCCATTGTATGGAAGACCCAACAAAAAAAAAAAAAAACTATCGTTGATCTATTACAAAATTTGTTTTTATCCAAGGAGGGCCAGGAGCTATCTTACTAATGTAGAAATACCTATAACTATAATAGAAAATTCCTTTGGAGAATGTGTTGCAAAGGGTAGAAAGACATTGGTTCTGATACCAGTTACTACATTGGCAGAATGCAGGTTTTGCTGTTTTCTGAGAATGTCCTGACAGTTAGATAAAACACTGTCATAGTAAATTGTTGCGTTATAAAGGATATCTGCTAGTCAAATAATGGTTGTGAATAAGCAATTGAAGGTATTTCTCTTGGGTAACATTATTGCCGGACGATGACCATGTGGAGGAATTGTGGACGTTGGCTGCCCAAATCGCTTGTCGGCTCAGATCAGCTGGGACAATCTGCCTGGTGGATCAGCAAATTGGCCGTCTCTGAGTGTCGATTTGGTGGATCACGTGCTTATAGTATGATGCCCCCACTCCACAGCCATGGCACTGCCAGGTGTTACAGTACCTCACTTATTATCTTTTCTGCCACAATTACCATACTAATATATACAAATTTCTTAATCCCTTTTTTTTCAACTGCGGTATATCTGCTTCAAGGTTCTCTTCGTCTCAAATTTTAGTCCTTTTTTTGAGTGATATCAGATGGGTCAGTCCTGACACTTAGCTATAACATTTCCATTGCATAGCCCATCATGTCGCCCAACATAACTGAGTCTGATCTTAATGAACGAAAAAGAATCTGAGTTGATGATGAACATCAGTGAGAGTATTATCAATAACAGTAGCATTGTTGTTATGATTCTGCAGTGTAAACTTAAGAGCACACATTGTTACAGAGCAGGTATACCTGACTCTTGTATTCTACAGAACTCTTTTAGATAATCATACTTGTATTTTAGTAGTATTTAACCCTTTAACTGCAGCATGATTCCTCCAGGCATTCCCTTGGCTACAGCAGCATGATGACTCCATGCATCATAGAGGCATCATTGATTATCATATACAAAATTCAATAAATAAAAAAATGATTGTGTGACATTGCTATTTTCAAAAAAAAGGTGCCTGCTGTAGCAGGGTCGTTTATGCGAATACTGGAGAACTCAACCCATAACGAACTCGACCCGTGAAAAACTCGACCTGTAACGAACTCGACCCATTTTAAATCTTGTCAACTCAAGTATCTCAACTGTGGATAAATACTATACTGTGTAGTAAGTATATTATCTTGGCTTCAAATTTGACGTTCTCTTGGGAAGGAAACAAACAGAAAACCAATTCTATCCCTAACCCTATCCCTATCCCTAACCCTTTCCCTAACCCTATCCCCAACCCTAACCCTAACCCTATCCCAAATCCTAACCCTAACCCTATCCCTAACCCTTACCCTATCCCTATCCCTATCCCTATCCCTATCCCTTTCCCTAATCCTATCCCAAACCCTAACTCTTTACCTAACCTATCCTTAACACTAACCCTATCCCTAACCTTAACCCTATCCCTAACCCTAACCTTAATCCAAACCCTAACATTTCCTTCTATGTGAAAATGTCTAATTCATAAGGATCTGAAACGGGTCCAGTTCTCCAATCGATTTCTCCAAAACGGGTTGAGTTCCCCAGACAACTACGGGTTGAGTTAGTTTCGGGTCGAGTTCTCCAGTAACCGTTTATGCAGGCAATGCCTGCCGTGTAATGCTAAGTAGGGTAACTGGGTGTTGCAGGGAAAGGGTTAAGTACAACCATTACCAAATACAAAATTTATATGAAGACTTATCCACTTTATCTTGACATAATACTCCCAATGTTTTTGACGATACACTTATTTATGGAGTCAGCAACCGAGACGTTTGCCTCATCATCCAGGTGGGACCCATCGTATAGCTTGGTATAGCGATGGATAATGTACGCGTTCATTAGCGTTCATAAATTCTGCCTTTGCGAAACAAAAGGCCTGCCCAACCGAGGTGAATGTAGTGCCGTCAATCTTCAGTGTGGTCGGGTATAAATTTTACAAGGGGGAATGATGGCTGTGGTACGCAATAGTGGTTGGAGTGTAGCGGGTGTTGTGTAGTGGCGGGATCGCCTCTAAAACGTTATCCAGCACCTGGGCGCCCCCTACAGTGTATCTGGGGTACTATTGTAATAAACAGTCAATGGTGGCGAACTTGAAATGTAGACTGCTTCTGAGTTATCCACTGATCTAATCCCCACATTATACACAAGATTTGTGACATGGTGGCAGCTAGTGGGATCTTCTTGAGTGGTTACACATTCCTGGAACAAGTTGGTAATGTATAAACCTACATTGTCATTGAAATCAGAGGAGATAACTCTGAAAGCAAAGTGGTCAAGTGAGGAAGCACATTGTTGTTGTGAACAGATATGAGTAGATGAACTGGAGTGGATAAAGACTGTCTAATATTTTGAAATCACCTATCCAACTGTAGTGCTATACACTAGTAGAATCCTAGTACTGAGTGAAATCTCTCTGTGTGTGGCATTTTGAGTGAAGTTGTGGTGTTGACATCTGAGTTTAAGACTGTACTGTTACTGTCAACATGCCCAAATTTAACCCCCCTGAGCCTATGACTTTTGATGCCCCTGCTAAATGGCCAGAGTGGAGGGAAAGGTTTGCAAGGTTTAGAATTGCCACAAAACTTCACAAAGATGACGGTGAAATTCAGGTTGCGTCACTCATTTACGCGATGGGTAGACAGGCAGAAAATATCTATAAGTCCTTTACGTTCGATCCTCCACCAGCCGTGACCGAAGCTCAGCCTAATCCACTCGACCCAAAAGATGATTACGATGTAGTGCTCGATAAATTCAACGCATATTTCGTCCCTAAGAGAAATACTATTCATGAGAGGACACGGTTTTACCAGCGGACTCAACAAGCAGGAGAATCCGTTGAGTGTTTTGTGCGTAACCTTCACGAGTTAGCGGAAAATTGTCGATTCGGGGATCGTGAGACCGAAAACATCAGAGACCGTCTAATCAGCGGAATGTCCGACAAGGAGGTGTCATTGAAACTACAGCTGGAACAAGACGAGTTAACGCTCGATAAGGCAGTAGAGATGGCGCGACACTCCGAATTGGTTAAAAAGCAGAACGAGACAAAGGTGGACTTTGTACGTAAACCAAAGCCGAAGAAACCTGCTGGTGGAAGCAGACCACCCAAGAAGGAAAGTGGCGGCCCACCAAAGAAGGACAGCTCAAAGTGCGGAAAGTGTGGTTACGTGCATAGGACCCAGAAGTGTCCAGCTCAGGGAAAGAAGTGTGTGCTCTGCAAGGGTTGGAACCATTTCGCTTCTGTTTGTAAAAATAAACCAGCTGTTGAAGACCTTGAAGTGACAATCAACCAAAATGACGATGACGATGGAGGAGCCAGTGGGTACTTCCTTGGAGCCGTTGACTGCCTCGACAGTGACCCAGCTTGGTTTACAGAGCTTGACATCAACGGAAATTTTGTCAAATGGAAACTAGACTCTGGAGCCGACGTCAGCGTTATGTCAGAAAGGACATTCAAGAGGATGAGAAATAAGCCACAACTCAAGTCTGTCAACATCGAGTTGTCAAGTCTGGGTGGTGCAGTCAAGCCTTTGGGACAGTTTGTCGCCAGAACACACTTTAAAGGTACAAAGTATTTCTTTAGAGTGATCGTAGTTCCAAAGTTGATTGACTGCTTGATGAGCCGCAGCGTCGCCTGCCGTATGGGTCTGATCAAGAAGATAGATCAAGTGGAGGTCTTCCAGGGTTTGGGATGCCTCAAGACAGAGCCTGTCAAGATTGTGCTCCACGATGATGCCCAGCCATATGCTCTGACTGTTGCACGATGTGTACCCATTCTCCTGCTCCCAAAGGTTAAAGAGGAACTCGAGAGGCTAGAGGCCAACGATGTAATTCATAAGATTACAAAACCTACGGCATGGTGTGCTCCAATGGTACCTGTGGTGAAGAAGTCAGGTAAAGTGAGGCTTTGTGTAGATCTGAAGAAACTAAACGTAAGTGTTAAACGTGAAAGGTATGTGTTACCGACCTTAGAAGATGCAACATCCAAGCTGAATGGTGCGTCAGTATTCTCCTCTCTGGACGCGACCAGTGGGTTCTACCAGATCCCGCTTGAGGAGCAGAGCTGTGAGCTGACAACCTTTATAACGCCCTTCGGGAGATACCGTTTCAGACGACTCCCGTTCGGGATAACATCCGCACCTGAAATCTTCATGAGAAAGATGGTTGAGGTCTTAGATGGACTGGAGGGTACATTCGTGTACATGGACGACATTCTCGTCTATGGTAAAGACCGAGAGGAACACGATCGGAGGCTAGACAACGTCATGAAACGTCTTCAGGAATCTGACCTAAAACTGAACAAGGAGAAGTGTGTGATCGGCAAGTCAGAACTCAAGTTCTTAGGACATAAGTTCACCAAAAGTGGTATTGAACCAGACAGCGACAAGGTATCGGCGATAATCGAGATGCCCGAACCAACGTCCGTGCCGCTTTTACGCCAGATCATGGGGATGGTACATTACCTCGGAGCCTACCTCCCAAATCTTCATGACATTACTAAGCCTTTGAACGACCTGCTTCGAAGTGACACTGTGTGGTCATGGGGACAACCTCAGCAGGAGGCCTTTGATAGGATGAAAAAGCTGGTATCATCAGCCCAAGCTCTTGCCTACTACGATGTTTGCAAGCCGACCGTAGTGAGCGCTGATGCGAGTAGCTATGGTCTAGGTGGTGTGCTGCTTCAGGACCACGATGGTCAGCTGAAGCCCATCGCATACTGTTCAAGGACCCTATCGTCAGCTGAACAACGGTATGCCCAGATTGAGAAGGAATGTCTCTCTAGTGTCTGGGCCTGTGAGAAGTTTGATCGTTTCCTTTGTGGACTGGAGAACTTTAAGGTCTTAACAGACCACAAGCCCTTGGTGACTCTGATCAACGAGAAGGACTTAGACAGAGCACCCTTGAGATGTCAACGTTTGTTGATGCGCATGCTCCGCGTTAATGCAAAGGCTGAGTATGCACCTGGAAAGACGATGGTGATATCTGATGCGCTTTCACGAAGCCCTAAGTGGGATAATGCAACTGTGACGGACACAGAGGTTGCAATACACGTGGCCATGGTTGAGGAGAGTCTTCCCATGTCCGACCACCGGATGGCAGAGCTTCGGAAGGCAACACACGATGATGATGTCCTCCGAGCCGCAAGTGTGTATGCCCTGGCTGGATGGCCGAAGTATGAACAGGATGTCCCAGACCAGCTGAAACAGCTCTTCAATGTGAGAGGGAGCCTATCAGTTAGTAATGGTCTACTGACTTATGGCAACAGGATCATCGTCCCGGAAAAGATGAGACCCGATATTCTCGACAAGATACACCAAGGCCATCAGGGTATCACAAAATGCCTTGAACGAGCAAAGGAGTCTGTGTGGTGGCCTGGTATCGCCAAGGATGTGAAAGGTATCATGACCACTTGTGACCATTGTCAAACCTATAGACCGACCCAGAACAAGGAACCACTCATGACAACTACGCTCCCTGATCTACCCTGGCAGAAAATAGGAGTTGACCTGTGTCAGTTTGAGCGTCAAGAGTATCTTGTTATGGTTGACTATCATTCACGGTGGATTGAGATACTTCATCTATCAACGACTACATCTTCAGCAGTGATAGCCAAGATGAAGGATGTGTTTGCCAGACTGGGATTCCCACAGGAAGTAGTCTCAGACAACGGGCCCCAGTTTGCATCTGAACAGTTTAAACAATTCGCGAAGAAGTGTGATTTCAACCACGTCACTTCTAGTCCCCACCTGCCAAGTTCTAATGGAGAGGCAGAACGTGCCGTGAAAACAGCCAAAAGTATCCTGAGACAAGACGATCCATGGCTGGCACTGATGATTTACAGGGACACTGTCATCGCCGCTACAGGGTGTAGCCCATCCCAGCTCCTCATGGGCCGACATATTCGTACGAATCTGCCAACTCTTGGTGCCAGACTTAGGCCATCGTGGCCTAACCCAGACGTCATTAGAGACACTGATAAAGCAACAAAAGCAGGATATGAGCACCACTACAACAACAGTCATGGTGTCAAATCCCTGCCTAATCTACAACCAGGAGATGTGGTTAGGCTGAAGACCGACCAGGAAAAGACTTGGACGACTAAAGGTGTGATAACCACCTCAGCCAAGACTCCAAGGTCATATAATGTGCAGACAGAGTCAGGCATTTTCCACAGAAATCGTCGACATCTGCAGCTAACTGAGACTGCAGACTCCCAGCCAAGTTCTGCAGTGCAGAGTCCTACAACTCTGACTCGACCTGACCACTATCAGCCTTCTGTGGTCGCTGCACCTAATCCGGCTACATCAGCTGGTCCACCTACTCCAGCTCTCACAGAAACACCTGTGCTACGCCGGTCTCTGAGGATGATCAGGAGGCCAGAGAGACTGATTGAAGCTTAGTCTTGTCCCCCGACATGGGCTAAGAATAATGCCCTGGACAAGGCGTGAAAGGGAGAAGTCTACTCCTTATTCGCAGGATATGTTTTGTTCATGTTGTGCTGCTACTATAAATATTCTCTTACAGCTGATTAACATTGAGACTCATATAGACATTCTAAAGACATTTCAAAGTAGTAGTAAAAGTAAGAGATAAAAACTCCCTATCTGAAGTAAGACTTATTTCAGAGAAACATAAAGACTCTTGTTTAAGAAAATTTTGAAGAAAAAAAAGGGAGATGTTGTGTAGTGGCGGGATCGCCTCTAAAACGTTATCCAGCACCTGGGCGCCCCCTACAGTGTATCTGGGGTACTATTGTAATAAACAGTCAATGGTGGCGAACTTGAAATGTAGACTGCTTCTGAGTTATCCACTGATCTAATCCCCACATTATACACAAGATTTGTGACAGCGGGTCTTAAGGTTTTCCATACTTATTCAGGTGGTGGGTTATGCAGATCTTTGTGGGCGTAGTACCTACCCTGGAAAATTATCCCTCTGCCCTTCACTTTGGCATCAACCCCCACCGTTTTGGTTAAATTGGATATGGCCCTCACCTCCGTCTTTTGAGACTTTATCTCTTGGTTTGAGTATTCATTCACATAGATGGACGGAAGGTCAGAGTGCTTTTTGAGATGACTTTTTTTTACTTCAATATCTCATAGCAGGTCCGTGCATTTACGAACGTCGCCATTTAGTCTTAGCACGGACTTATATCCAAGTCCGTGGTCTTAGAATGCCTCGGTCGCCGTCTGCGCTATGTAGGCTACCTGCAAGAAGAGATCAGACACTATTGGCCTTTAAATCGTATAGATTATCCAAAATACACAGTTCTAGAACCTCTTAGGTGGGTGAAACACAATAATGCAAATCATCTAAATTGAACCCACCCCCCATCCCCCGGAAAATACCGCGAAATGACACCCCCCCCCACCCCCCCCCCCCCCCCCCCCCCCCCCCCCCAAGGCAAATACCTCTAAAATGCCCCCCAGGCAAATACTTCTAAATAAAATGCCCCCCCCCCCCCCCCCCCCCCCCCCCAAGGCAAATACCCTTATGTAACCTCCCTCCCCGTCCAAAAGCTCACGCCGTAAATAATGAACGGTCATTAATATTAGGGATAACTGAAGATGTGCAGGCTTTCCAGCGTGAGCTTGAGCCCTGAAGACGCCCTCTGGTGAGTGTTGGCCATACTACAGGCTACCAAAGTATGCTGCCTTCTGGTGGTTCACTATGGAAGCATTGAGTCAATTCAAACGAAAGTGAGGCTGCATAAACATTTCGACAACATGGCCACGGCAGGAACAGCAGGGTACGGACAGGCCCTTCCTCCGGGATGGGAGGCTAAATATGATCCCGGACAGAGGCGATAGTAAGTATTCCTATCGCTTTAAATGTCTGTGTGACGATTCTGAGTGATAGACAGTCGCGATCTGCCATATTAATCTCAATAGAACTCAACCATGTACTTGTGTCAATAACACCAATCCGCTGTCATTTCGGTTTCCCACTTGATCTAGATATTACAAATTGTCTACATGATTGATGATAATTGTGCTGTCCGATAATGGGTATATACTCGTTTGCTCATTGTTTAGCTTGATACTGATCGTGACAATACCCCAGTTATTCGCAATTCGTAAGGCTTTGCAATGTTTGCACAATGCCAGGCCTTGCAGTTCTCAAAGTCTCACTTTGCCAGCAAGGATGGGTCCTCTGTCTTCTGCAGGAGAGGGAAATGGGCGGGGCGGTATGACACTTTTGTTATATAGTCTAGTACTATCTTTTCATGTTCTGTTACTGATTATGACACTACGCCATTTGGAGAAAGTGGGGACCGTATCTACATACACTATGATTTATGTGATCTATGTAGGCTTACGTGTACACCCAATATTCCAAATTAGTCTTTGATTGTACAGACTGTTCTCTAGATCTATCTAGATCTACCCGGTACTATCATCTAGACCTAGCTTCCTCAACTCCGAGTTCTTTAACCCTGTTCCAGATATGATTTACAACAATCATCGCAAAATCGCAGTAAGCATACCATACATATGTATCTATAACCACGGACTTGGATGTATAGAGTCCCGTGCTATAATGTTATGGCAACAACAAAGTGAATGTCTGGCAGGGATATAGGTCCGTGTGGCTGGTAAATAGCTTGGTGAAGGATTTTACTATATCCCCATAAATAAAAGCACTCTTTTATGTAGTGATTTTTGGAATTCTTTCCGTTCCGCTAGATCTTGAATTCTGTAGTAAGGAAAAGTGGTGGGAGAAAGTGGTGGAACCAGCTACGCCCCACCAACCTTTAGGTAACGACCTTTGTGCAATCAGATTTGTCATTTGAGATAAATCGCTAAATGTTTCACGTACAGCTTGACTAATGCTGTGTTTCATTGTTGCAGACTTTGTCTTAAAATACATCAGATTGCTTCTTTTGAGCTACTTTTTCAACAACAACAAAATCTGTATGAGGCCCCCAGGTCCCCCTGTAGTGTAGGAGGGGATACATCTCCCCCTATGTACAATCTCAACAGGCACAGTGCTTTGGGTAGTGCACAGCTTCAATATGAAATGCAGCCTTATTTCTTGAATTATTCCCTAAAATTGGGCAGTACGTTAATAAATCAGTGTTAAGATACATTTAATTGATATATTTTCCTGATATCTACTTCTCTTTTTTTTGCAATAAGTGCGACAGCCTGAATGGCAGATATTGTTTGTCTGTTCACCGGAGTGAGGAGATCATCTCCTCTTCCACCAACCGATCCTACTCAGCCAAACTCGATGATGGTTGCCAGAGTTCTAACTTGATCTATTGCATAGCTTGCACTAGATGTTCCGCACAATATATTGAACGAACCAAACACAGACTGATAAATCATTTCCAACTGCACTTCTATCGCATAAAATATGCACACCTCAACACTGACATGGGCTATCACTTCAACATGAAGGGCAACATAGGCCTTGATGATGAATGAATTGCCGTACTTGACTTCATACATTGGGCCCCTAACTTGGAGACCGCCCAATATTTGCAAAATCACATTGAAAGGAATTAGATATTCCGTCTGAGAACCCAAATCCCTTATGGTCTGAATTTGGTAGATGCTCCAATCAATTAATTCAACGATCAAAAACCATTGCATCCTAGTCCCATTGCCATGTCTAAACAAATGTTAACATTTCCGGATTAGTGACAATTTTCGCTTGTCAACTGGAAGCTCTTTTCCAGCTGACTATGACCATATACTCCACCCAGTGAAATAGGGACACACTGTCACTTGGATGTGTTCCTTTTATCTTTTTCAAACTTAAATGAAGTTTGGGAATTTACATTTTCTGTACTTTCCCTAACTGTGATAATGCCATATGCCTTGATACAGCCAAATATTAAAATACCTAAAGAGTCTGACTCGGCTTAAACCTTGATCTCAACCCCCACTGTTTATTTTTTGACAGTTCATGTAACCAGAAATGTACTGGGTTAATTTGCATGCTTTCTGATCTAAGAGCACCCACAACAATGTGATTTTATTGGTGTGAAAGGTGGTTGTTATGCTACATTGTTCTATATGACACTGCTCACCTGGAGATAACGCAGCAGTGGTTTGGATCCGAAGAGTATTTTTCATTTTCAAGGTAGCATTGGTTGGAGACAGAAGTGTAACTTGCCACATGTTTAAATCTGACAACTACTTCATGTGATATGTACAAGGCTATTTGTAGGGCTATGAACTTGTTAAAAACTTCAATTGCCGTTCCTTTAAAATACCTATATACCTTATTAAAATTCCTCAAATATTCCTTTAAATTCCTTTATTTTTCTGAAAAAAAATCCTTTAAATTCCTTTATATTTTTTTCGGAGGGTGGTATGAGGACTGCAGTAGCAAAGAACACCTGCTTTATCTTCTCCAGCAGTGGAGAACACCTACTCGGGGGCAAAATGGTAGATGACTAACTCCAAGAAGATGACTCCAGGAGCTTCAAGTTTCTGTAGTCTATCATTTCTTTTGCCCACTTAAAAACCCAGTCTCATGGAAACAGATTTTCTGCAAACAATTCTTAATGTCTGTTTTACCCAGATTATAAGTACAGTAGAACCCCGCATAAGTGGACCCCCTCCGTTCTGGGGCAAAGTGTCCGCTTACGGGGGTGTTCGATTATGTGAGGTTAAAATCTAATTGAGGGAACATTTCTGAGCAAAGGTGTCCGTTAACGTGGTGTGTCCGCTTTTGCGGGATGTCTGTTAGGCAGGGTTCTACTGTAGTGTTTTACTTTCAATTCAGAATTTGGGAGGAATTTGAAAATATTCTTAGGGTTCACTGGTGTCATGAGGGAAATATGAACCGGATGTTTCGTTCCAATCTATTCGTCGAGTCAGCCTGGAAGTAGGTCTTTTGACAGGGGAACGGACATCTTGGAGAAGCAACTACGCAGTGCTAGGCCTATGGAGCCGTTCAAACGTTCATTTACAATATTATCTGATATGTGAGGATATTTAAAGTACTACTGAGTCCCTTCTCTTGATAAAATCAAAGTTCCCTGAAATTTTCAGATCAAATGAGAATGTGATGGCCCCAGTTTAGACCATAGACACGATGTCAACAAATCGTCGAAACAACCGATTTTCTTCGAGTTGGCACATTTAAATCATGTCTAGATAATGGAAATAATCCTATTTTAACAATGCATGTAAACATTGCACATAAAAATGTTGAAAGCAGCTCTTTTTCACCATTCTACACTCTGACAGCGGTTTGTGGTCACCAGCAAGATGGCGGAAATACTCGTTGTTAAGGGAATTTGGAGGGGATTTTGAACCGGAAGTTGCCAGATGACTCGGAGAATTAGCTTACGTATGCGTGCCGAGAGTTCACAACGCGATGCGGTGAATTGGCCTTCAAGTGTCTCTGGTTCTTTGGTAGGAAGCAACGAATCAGAGACACTGGATTCAAAAGCCAACACTGCAACAGGGTAGGACATAAGCAATCGGTACCGAGCATATCTTTACATTGAGACCGATTGGGCGATCGTTTCACCTGTGATCATTAGCGATCGTCACAACTAAAACCGCTCTGCCAGGCACCCGCAGAAGCTAAACCCCACTCCCCCCGTGACATAAGTAATGAACGCTCCATACTGGCGCTGAGAGTTGCTGCACCATAAATGCATTGCCGAGCAAAGTATTAATTTGTGTCGATATGTATTGGACACTTTGATTGCGACTGATCTCCGTGAATAATTGGCATAGAGTCTCCATTTAAAACCCCACTTGTGAGCAAAATCACAAGAAAAGGATATTTCAGATTATCTTAATGTTTAAACATGAGTATCACTGGATTTGTCGTGGTTTTCCGTAGTGCGATGCAAAACAACTATGGCGCTACTGGCAGCTCAACTGTCAAAGTGCCTCTGCAAGCTTCCTTTCTTATATCAATGCTTAATATATATATATATATATATATATATATATATATATATATAAACAGTAAGTTATCGAAGCTTTTTTGCTTCTGAAACTCACATGAACAACTACGTCAAATCTCTGGCCGGAACCGTCTCTCCATTCTATGATCAAAACGAGGCTACCCAACAGTTGGCCTCATAGGCGCAGTACTGAAGCGCCGTGAGTTGGCCTTCCATTGTCTGGAGTTCAATGCTTCCTACCATTGGCGCCCATAGGTGACTGGCCGATCATAGCCAGACCCTGACCCTGGGTGTCTGCTCTCTATCGCTACTCCAGTAGACAACACATGCCATGGTTGATGGCACACAGATCATTGTATATCAGAAAAGCAAGGACAATATTCTTTTTGTGCTGACCCCAGCAGACATCCCTGCCAGTATCACAACAAACAAGGCCAGTGCTAGCTATACCACCCGCAGCTGTTAAATAGTTCCTTGTTCATACCCTTGTTTACCTTGGCCCTCATCCACTCTTGGAAGTACCAGGCACGTAGACTGTGGTTCAGGGTGCAATATTGCCAACCCGTGACAAGTCACGTGCATATCATTTATTGATATTTCGGTAACACAGACCTCTGTAGACTTAAGTGTCTGACGTTGCCAAACCTGACAAGGGCCGGCTTCTGCCTCAATGTCGGGTACTACCAATCCCAATAGGCAGATCACTAGCCTTCAGCCATGCCAACTGTTCCATGATTACCCTTCAAGCAGGCAAATCACTCCTGCGTTAATCCAACTATGCTGCACATGTGGCTTGTAATGACCATGTGATAGCAAATGTCACTGGAGGAACATATAATCAGTGCCAACAAAGAATTTGGGCACCAGGGCCGAGGGAGACGGAAGATCTATGGCCTCGGCTACCCTGTATTAAAAGGCGACAGCCCGTCTCCAAGTATTAGCTGAGGTCTGCATCTCATGATACCCGTCAGCTACAGATGCAGTCTTGATCGACTGTAGTTACACTATTCATAGTGTAATGTAATGAGAGAGAAAACGTAGTTAGTGAGCCCGTAGCGATTGCCGTTGGAGGTCGTTTGCCTCATAAAATACGTCCCGACGCCAGAGGTAGAGATTCATATTTTATGTGGACAAAAGGCCCGAACAATCACTACGTCTCAGTGAGCATTATTTATACTACACCCCTAGCAGCGGGTAATATTTCCCAGGCGTATAATGTATAGGTTTATAATGATATAACAGAAAATGTGTTTGGAGACGTACGGAGGTTCCACTGATAGAAAGCGCGCTCACCTGCTCAGTTTGGACTTTGATGGTCAAACCTAAAAAGCATCAACGTCATCAATCATCACCCACCCGATTCAGTTGTCTCTCCCATACTCCATCCCCGACAACAATCGGTCATTGCTCGTATGTGGAAGTACATATACTATACTCGAGTGTAGCTGATTCTAATTGGGCCATTTTAATGTTGGCGCATATTTTCCTGTATAATTACTGAATTTAATGGAACGCAAAGGCGGTAATAGATTCGAAAGCCATATATATTTTAAGCAGGTTAAAATTTATGGAACTTAACATGTTTAATTCCCTGTGGAGAATTAGAATAAGGGACTCCAAGGAACCCCAGCATGTGATCTGCTTGAACCTAGCCCCAATGCAGCTGACAGGTCAAATCCAGGTCTATAGTCCAGGGTATTGTTCATCAACAGTGAGTGGGCAGTTAGGCCACTCAAAAAAAAAATTGTTTCTCATCACCAAGCCATGAAAAATATGACGAGGGCGCTTTTTTATTTTTTTTTATTTTTTATTTTTTGCTATATTAAAGATGGCATTTGAAGTGCCATAAAATGGGCTTCAGACATACAGTAAAACCCTGCATAAGCGGAACCCTCCGATCGGGGCCAAAGTGGCCGCTTACGCGGGGTGTCTGCTTACAAAGGGTTTCCAGATCTTTATTGGCTATACATTTAATGCATCCTTGACATCAGGAGCTTTAATTTGATACTAAATACACATACCTTTCATAATTTCTATCAAGGTTCACCTATTTAAAAAAAAAAATCTTCTAAAATCGTTTTTTCTGATGCACGCGGTGATGAGAAACAAGTTTGTTTTTTTGAGTGGCCTTATGGAGCCGATTCATTCAAATCATAAAATCGGTATGAAATAGTGTAAACTTTGCTCTCTGCTTTACAAGAAAAAAATCACTCTTCAATGGATCCCTTCACTGTGTATCCCGATGCCCTTAGGCAAAACCACCAATTAGATCTGTGTTTTCCCGTTCTTATATAGTTGATAAATAGTATCTCAGTGCTAGGAGAGTTATAACGCAGTTTGCTACTAAATCAAGGTAACCTTGTGAGGAAACGCATGCCTGTCTAGACATGTACACGTCTATTTTGCTCCAGCAGACCACCAACATAGGATGTGCAGTGTCATGTAGTTCAGGGCCAACTCTTCCACAATAAAAGCCGACCGATGGCTTCGACCGACGTCACACGTTGCTCGAGGGGTGGGGAGTTAGCTCAGTGGTTAAGGCACTAGACTTGTAACCCCAAGTTTGTAGGACTTTGTAGGTTTGAGTCCCACTGTAGTCACTCTTTCTCAGTTGCAGCAATAGTAGGTTAACTGCTACATCAAAAACCAATCGTTATCACACTATGTCTATGAGAGGTGGGAACTTAAAGAACTCTCATTTCGGTAAATGTGTTGGGGTGAGATTTTGACCTAAATTTATCTCATAGATTCGATCACTTTCAAACCCAAAGTGAGTCTGATAGAACATAATAGACGTTAAACATCCCAAACAACCAACAACAACCAACACGTTGCTCATTGTGCTGCGACGTTTGGCATGCGCCCGACGTCGACTGCCGAGCGCAGCTCCAGTGCACCAATGGATCCCCAGCAGATAAACACAGAGTGTGTCATGCAGAGCCATTAGGAGTATATTCGCAGGCACCCGACAAAACCTATTTCAGTCGCTATTGTGAGGCACCCTGAGATTCGTCATTTCTACGTTTATGCCTAGAAACTCATGTGATAATATAATGATAGCTATTAATTTCATTTTTGAATAACGATATCTTTAAAAATCTATTGTGTGCTCCTTTCGAATTGATAGCTGTGTGTGTCCCCGCCCCCTCCCGTCACACCTATTACAACGCACATCGATGCACTACAATGCAGCCCTTTCACTCCTCACTGCGATATGGGCAATGCTGCGTCGTAGTGTGCCACATAGTGGGGGTTGTGGTAACTAAATTCATCATTTTCAATCTAACTGAATATTTAAGATATTTCCACTTTAACACTGCCGTTTTGTATTACATACCATAATATACATATTTCCTCTAGTTAAATTGATAAATAAGGTTGTTCTTTGTGAATTTGAATCATCTAGGACACCTATACAGGTGTTTTCCATCTAAGCCCCTTTTGGGTATGTTGAGGACAGTTTGTAAGATGCGGGTCAAACTTGTTAAACACTTTTGAACTATCTGGCTAAGATCCTTGGCTAAAACGGTCCCTCGTTAAGATTTTCTTTATAGTTAAACGCAAACCGTCCTAGGAGGTCTCATACAGGCATAACTTTCCTAGGAACATATTGTTAAACTCCCCCTGATCCCAATTGCGATAGATTCATTGCACTCGATTGCAAGAAAATCCATGGATATGCCCTACTAATGCGATACGATCATCACCAAGCCTGTAGCACTTCATATACATGCGTACTGATACCTCATAAAGTCGAGCGCTATGGGATGAAGTAAGTATGTAGAGGCTTATATTCGCAGCCACAGCCTGCCTTTTTCACAGTTTACTTTGTTATCAAATCTCCTCAGCCATGAACCACCTCTGTGCATGTCAGGGCATCTTGGCCAAGGTGTGAAAACAATGCACTTAGCTGAATGATATCATGTAGCGGAGCTGAGTTATATCTGTAGCAGAAGACAACGAAAACCATGTAAATGATCATAGGAGATCGAGTGACGTTTATCCTACCCTGTCACTTGTTTTTAATTTTATGTCACGTGTGGCATATAAATGTTTTATGGCATAACCATGGCATACAGTCACACCATGTTAAGTGCCTGGAAATTATATGAGGGGTAGCATAATGTATATTGCCTGCAGCAGTAGCCATGAAGTATTCGAGGAATGCACCAAACGTATGCAACAAATCCGTCACACATCATGAACAGTTCCAGATGTGGGATGGGATGGATCCGTCGCATTGCATATGCCTGCAAGATTGGCCAAGTACGGCTTCCACCGTTTTTGTGGCCCTCGCTTGGCTGTTATTGCCGTTTATTGACTTGCGATGATCGCATTGCATCAGTGGGGCCAGGCTTTAAATGCGGACTGTCCTCCTCTAATCTGTGATCAGGGGTGGAGTAGAGCCGGCGGAAGTATACGTGGTGCTTTAGCTAGGGAACTAGAGGCCTTTGATGATGAGTATCATAATGATATTGGTGACCATGCACTTATCATGTCTTTTCACCTTTAAAGCAATCTGTCAAAGAAAAACATAAATAGGTTAGCTCTCGCCGGGTACCATCAATGACTTCCTCGCGGTAAAACAACTTGGCAGTTCCTCATTTCTGTCCCCTTCTTAAGTCCTAAATTCAGGAGGATATTAAATTTTTTTCATTGATTTCAGTTTCTACATAAATCATACAACGCAGACGACATCATGGGAGGACCCGCGCCCAGGGTACTACCGACAACAGCAGATGAGGAACGTGTTCCAGCGTCCCTCACCGGTAAGTCCACGTAGCCTGGTGTGTGAACAGTCTCTTGTACTCAACACGTTCTCTTCACCCGCTCAACTTGTGTTCATTTCTCTGTGAGAGAAAATTAACAAAATTAGCGTGAAGAGTGTTACAGTCGAACGCTGCTTGGTGGACATATTTGCAACGGCTCATGAGATTTCCCCCCCCGTACACTCTGGTATTTGAATGCCGAAATAATAGAAATGGCAGCAGTTTTAATATCAACTCCCTTTCCTACATTTTCTCGACTAGGTCTCGTGGTCGAAATCTTGTGTAGTGAAAATAGTCGAGAACTCAGACCTCCACTCGCAAACATATGATGGGCATTGCTTAGTAAATATATCGAGTTGGCAAGCCATGTCTCCCAGTGAGTAGAATAAGTTGAGGGTAGCTTGTTGAGCTGCTCGACAAATAGAATAAGGTGATGGTGGCAGGATAAGTTGCTAAATAAATGGAATCAGGTTATAGTAGTCCCGTCTTCTGCACAATGAAGGGGGCATGGTGCGGGTAGCTATTTAGGTGGGCGTGTGTAGCATTATGAGCTGCTCAATAAAGTAGATGGCGTATCAATCGTGACGATTTGATTTTATAAGAAATCACTTATAGTAAAAAAGACACACAAAAAAACCACTAAAATGTTTACATTCTAGCTAAAAACTGCCTCATGTAAAGGGTTTTTCTACCAACCATTCTGATTGATGTCCTTGTACTTCAAATTATCATAGTTTTAATGACAACCAGATGATAAGAATTGAAACCACTGTAAACAGAAGACCTTGATTGTATCAGAATAGCTCGCGCACTGCGATAGATGCAATAAACATAATAATACAAGAAAACAAATTAAAACCTTTAGCCGTAACAGGTCCACCCAGCGCCGTCATACTGTGTGTTTTGGAATGCAAATTCGGCTCCTTGGATCTTTGTATTTAGTATAATTTTGGGAGTTCTACTTACATTAATGTGTACATATATTGTATGAATATCGAACTGACTTCTTCTAACTAGTCATAAGGAATTATTAGTTAATGTACCAGCACAGCACATGATTATAAGGGTTATGGTTAGTCGCCTAGTGTTGTTTTCAAGCCAGAAAATTTATGCATTTGGCAGGAAATTAACAGAAAGTAATTCTTCATGATAAGTTATCTAGTTTTCACAAGCGATGCGTTTATGATCATTTTGGAAATTTCCAATTCATGTTATGACATATTTTTCGTAAATGAATGACAGTTAAGAATTCTGTTTTGCATATCGGAAACTGCCTTCATGAAACTTGCCACTTTGAAATTTCTTGATGCTCTTTTAAAGCACCATCCTGTATTTCCTCATAGAATTAAAACATTCCTTTATTAGTTTAAGCCTGACACCTTATATGTACTTGGTGAAAATAAATCCTAGTTTTCAGACAATCTGTATTGACTTTATTGCTCAGACAGATTTTCTTTCGGCAACTGCCATTGGCAAAAATGTCCTCGAGTGTTCATAAATTCGAATAGTATGTTTGACAAATAACATGGAAATCTGGTTTTTCAATTGCTCAACAGAAATTTGTTTCAACGTGTTGGCGACCCATGCTCTTGCAGAAAACCTAAAAAAATTTCAACCATCCCACACATTATAATTATGTGCCCTGGCCTGTAGGATTATTTTGAAGTTCTTTGTAAAGTGTTGGTTTTCTTTCTGTACTAACACTCCATTTTTTCCAGCGCCCGTCGCCACACGCGACCCACGTACCCCTCGCTGTGCCTCATACACAGCAGCCACAGCTGTCCCCTAGCCTCCAGCCACAGAGGATGGTGGGAGTCAACCCTTCTCCTCAGCGGTCCCCGGTCCTACAGCCGCCGCGATCGCCCCAGCCACGGCACTCTCCTCAGCCGGCGCGCTCCCCGCATCACGCCCGCGCCCCGCAGCCGGTGCAGTCCCCTGCTGCTGCGGCTGAAAACATTGCCATGAAGGATATGAGCAAATCTGCTTGGCAGAAAGAGGTGAATGGTCTTTCCCATGAATCTCCTGCAATAGGGGGTGCTTCTGCATGTATATTGCTGTTCCAACTATTAATTGGTTCAAATGCTCTTCGGGAGGTGTCCACTTGTATTATAGTAAATTTCATGGTAGCACAGGTTTTCTTTGAAAATCAATTTTACTATATCCTCTTCTCTTTGTTGTGAAGATTTCCAAGCATAGTTGGTCAGATATTTTTTTTGGTATTAGGGGGATGGTAGGTCCCGGCACCCTGCTTCTTGCCACACTGTTTCTATAGTTTTTTTTTGGTATGAGGGGAATGGTAGGTCCCGCCACCCTGCTTCTTGCCACACTGTTTCTATAGTTTTTTGGTATTAGGGGGATGGTAGGTCCCGGCACGCTGCTTCTCGCCACACTGTTTCTATAGTTTTTTTGGTATGAGGGGAAAGGTAGGTCCCGGCACGCTGCTTCTCGCCACACTGTTTCTATAGTTTTTTTGGTATGAGGGGAATGGTAGGTCCCGGCACGCTACTTCTTGCCACACTGTTTCTATAGTTTTTTTGGTATGAGGGGAATGGTAGGTCCCGGCACGCTGCTTCTCGCCACACTGTTTCTATAGTTTTTTAGTATGAGGGGAATGGTAGGTCCCGGCACCCTGCTTCTTGCCACACTGTTTCTATAGTTTTTTGGTATGAGGGGAATGGTAGGTCCCGGCATCCTGCTTCTTGCCACACTGTTTCTATGTTGCTCTTTGTATACCAAAGGGATCCTTCGTTTTTGTGTGAGGTTTGAAGGTGACATAATTATGTAAAATAGAGACTTGTTTTTATTCCGATCAAAGGTCATTCCTTTTCCCTTAATTGCTATAACTTATTTGAACTATTCTTCCTCTTGATGGTCAAAAAGATCACCAGCCTTTATCTCCTCTTCCATCTTCTCTCACCCTCCTTTCTCATCCTTCTTCCTCATCTTCCTTGCTCTTCCTGGTCCTCCCTCTGTGTTTACTCCATTCATCCTTGATTTCTTCTTTCTTTCTCTCCTGCCATCTCTAGTCTTTTCTAGCTTCCTTTCTGTGTGTTTTGTCTTTTCTTTGTTTGTCCGTCATCTAATTAGATACCCTTACACATACATCAATGTGCACATGAATACCAGTACATTATTATGTGTATCATATTATTGTAGATACATGTATCAGGGTAGACACGTTACAGTCTCATGTATCAGTGTGTTGATGTATATCACGTTACAGGATTGTGTATCAGTGTGTGGACATATCTCACATCACAGATACACGTGTATTTATGTAGACATGTACCACTCTAAAGACAGATGGTTCTTTGTACACGTGTATCCTGCTACAGGCACATGTACCTTTATAAATGTGCATCATGCTACAGACCGTTGTCTGTAATGTGATACACATCTACACAAATACATGTGTATCTCTGAACATGTGTATCACATTCCTGACATGACATTACAGGCTCATGGATCTATGTAGACATGGATCACTTTACAGATATGTGTATCTATGTAGACCTGTATCACATTACATACCTGTGTATCTAAGAAAACGTGTACCACGTTACAGACATGTGTGTTCATGGAGACGTGTATCACGTTATCGATGTGTGTATTGGTGTAGATGTGTATCACGTTATAGATGTGTGTATCAGTGTGTGAGGACAGAGACAACCAGACTGAGACTCTCAGTCAATGACCACCACTTGTCTCGCGTGTGTCTATTAAAAGCCGTCTCGTACTAGCCTGACGTCCGTAACTGGTGTTAGAATCGACAGATACAGAGCTCTTTTTAGTCGGCCTCTGACCTTTCATTAAGCGCGCGCAGCAGTCTGCTATAATTAGACCAGTCTTCCGTTTAACCAAACTCTTAATAAAAAAAATCCCTATTCGTAATCTGTCTGACATCGGAGAAAGTTCACTTTTACAAATACTGGACCAGGTCAAGATGTCGGCAAAAACAGGAAGGGAAAAGGTAGAAATATTGTGTATTTTGTCATAATTACCGAGAATATGTTTGCAGATTGATTTCATTGGATTTTGTAAAATTGGGAAAATATTATTTGATAGGCCATTTCAGTATATGCCATTTTTGAAATGACATAAGATCATGCAGGTACTCGTACGGTCAATCTAAAAGATCTGATCGTATAAAAAACAAATCTAGACATTTTATCATTTAAGCCAGGAACAAAGTGAATATGATTGTTGACTCAGCACAAACTCTTGACGTCTTAGACCTTATTTTGTAGTAATTCTGTTGAACTGAAATATTTGTTCGGTTTCTTTCCCTTTACGTAGGCTTTCACGAAGTTAAATTATTTTGTTCCCATCTATAGATACAAAAAGTATTCTGTTCAAACATTAGTCAATTTTATTTTGAGAAAATTGCTTTTGAATTTATTTGAATCACCGAAGGCCCGAGAAAATACAATTATACATAAAAGGCTTCTATTTATGATATTTAGCCACATGATTATAAGTCAACCTGTGAATATTCCTATTCATTGTAGATTCTTAAAAGCAAGATTCATCTTTTTGCCTCGTCCGCATATAACCTCAGGGTCCCCTGGGACGATAAACCGCAAACAAACAATCCAGAATTTTCAAGACGTGCCAACTGATCACCACTCAAATTAGCGATCAATTTCGGGGTTGTGATTCATACTGAGGGTTGAAGGTGAGGCATGGAAGTTTCATAAGCTGTGAATACCTAGTCAAAATTGAATGTTTATGGACAGTAAGGTCAATATTTACCGATTCTGACGGATTCAGGGTCACTGTTCACTTGAGATTGTTAAGAGGCTTTTCACTGTTTCGATACTGACGATTAATGACTGTCAGCTGATTATTGATCTTTTAGCTTGAACCAGTGTAAATTTTGTAGATACAACGTTACTTCTTGCCGCTCTCCTCTAACATGTTTCTTGTATAAATCTCTGGTCTGTCGCCCAGTACCACGTACGACATAGGTCTCTCTCCAAATAAACTGACCAATGACCTTGGGGAAATGTAACATATGTTCTATCTATGGAATCATTGATGGCGCATTCTTTGTGGATATTATTGTTTGTTTATTTCTGGGTTTTTTTCCTTGTGTTTGATTCTTATCCAGTGATTGACTCTGATGTTATCACTGTGAGGTCAGTTGACTAAAGATGTTGAAGTGTTTATCAAGACGGTGATATTTTCTTCCAGATTAATTTTAAGGTGATGGTGAGTTAAGGATTAGTAGTATAAGATACTCTCTAAGTTTACCGCCTGGGTTTCCATACGTCTTATTCATTGAAAATATAACCATCTAACTTATGATTAGGAATTGAATTGCACACATTATAAATATCACATTTATATCTGTTATTCAAAGTAATGGTAATGATTATTGTACAAATATTTTTCTTTTCAGACATTTTACCGTTAGTGTAAACATATACGTTCATCCCAAACTTAGCAAAAAGTAAATACTGAAAAAGTTCCTCTTAAATCGACTGCTATAACATAACTTGGAACCTGCCCATATTGGTAGGCTCAGGAAGTCCATATAGGGGTTATAATTTGAAACATTGGAAAACGAAATTTTGATTTCTATTTATTTTTTTACAGTATATAGATAATGAAGAGGATATAAAACAAATATATATCATACGCATATAAAGCTCAATCGATCTTTTAATTTCCAACATTGTAGTCTAATTTCAAATGAATAAACGAAAATTAAAACATTGATTTTGAAATGATTTGAATCTATATTCATCTTTCAGGTGGAGGACAAGTACAATCTTCGTGTCAACACTCTGCAGGTGGAGGACGAAGAGGAACCAACGTCCAACGCCAGCTCACGAGCGCCCTCTCCACACGCGGCCTCCAACCGGCACGAGGTGTGTGAACGCTATTTACTTGACATCTACTGCCACTCCCATACAGGTCACTCCCTGTGCTGTGGCAGACTTAAACCAGGTCCATGGTATGAAAGTGTGAAGTTTGCGGTTATTGTTGAGGTGGTGGAAATCCGTCAGATTGTCTTCCCATATCCTATCCGATTTTTTTTGGTTTTTCTTTGTGGGGAGATATATATTTATTGGGGGGGGGGGGGTTCTATGGGGAACTATTCCGTCGCTATGATCCCTCTATTGTATGCTCTGAATGTGGGGCTTTTATATAGACATGTTTTGACAATGTTAACTGTCCGTTGCATCAATCACTCGGATGTATCCAGTATATGTATAAGTTAAGTGCATCGGTTCGAAAGTTAGATTTGTTTAATAGAGCTATGCAAATATTCCCTCTGAGGTTCCTGATTGGTTTTCATGCTCAGAAATTGAGTAAGGCAGCATTCGGGTTCTTCTTTTCACATAGCTTGAATCATTGGGTTTATCCTTTCACAAGAATTGATCAGAGACTGCTATTGATTGTCGACAATTGATGTAGTGTCAAGGTGAAAAATGACGATGCAGATAGTACATGGGTTGATATGAGAACATTGATGTGGCCACACCGGTCATGCATACCCTACATGTCACTCGAAACTAGAACCTCAGGAGATCGATCGACAGTGGTTATTTCGTCACAAGGTTTATCTTAGGAAGTAATTCGATTAGGTGTGATTTAGTGAAATCATCGGACCGTGACCAGCACCAAGTTTTTTTCTCTGTGTCGATCACCGAAATATATTATATCAACAAACTGTGTGTTGAAAACGAACGCCAACCACAAACCAGAAGAAGTGTGAGCCGATGTTTTCTTGACCCTAACATTAACATGAAACATTTTTTATGTATTTCAATTGTCTAACTTACCTTAGTCGACGTTTCAGCATTTAGGGGTACATTCCTGAAGCCCTGCTGAAGTTAGACAAATTCTATCAGAGTTGACGTAATCTCATACTTATAGTGAATGATAATCACCCGTAGGGTTCTGAGAGAGTGACAATTACACAGCAGTCTTAGTGTTACACACGTGTGTAAAAATGGTGGTATTCTCACAAATTACGGATATCTGAAAATTCAAGATTCTATATTGATCAATATTCTGAAGTACATGTATCTACAAGTCGGTCGCAACCAGCCATACCTCAATGAAATCCTGCCAGCACCAGGTAGCCGAAAGTTCTCATTTGGCGGAATAATGTTGCCGGCTTTTTTATTTTCGGAGAGCCAGGGAGTTGCCTTAACGAATCTATATAAACAATCCCACAACTCCGAGCATATTTTGACTCGACACTGTCCAATCATTTTTCTCTGTAGATTTTATTTCCGTTTTTGTTTTTTCCTCCCCCAGGTTTAGAAGGTTTGGTCGGTAACTGAAGAAACCTGAGTGAACTATTCAGTAGGCTGTGTTTGTCAGTTAGATTCTGTTAGATCAACCCACATCAATTCTGAGAAGATAAACATTAATTTTTGTTCGGAACTTTAGACATACTTTTTGTCATTAGAAGATTAACTGAATAAAATGTCATCTGAAATGTCCGAAATGCCACCCATCACTGGAGGAGGATGAGGGCTGGTTTATGGTCTTAACCAAGGAGGAAGGACTTGCGGAGTGGATCTAACACTATTTTCCTTCTACCGAGGTTTCCTTTTCATACGGGCTTGTGACGAATTTTTCATTTGGTTTTGGCTGTGTTCAGGTTTCCCACATCTATCTCCACTTATTCGTTTTTACGGTCTTAGTTCGAGGGGTGTAGTTTTATTTTGAGGGGGGATTTAATCGCTTTTACTACAGCTTTTTTTCTTTCTTGTTTTTGCTCTTTTTTTGTTGTTGCTTTTTTTCATGTAGTATCGAGACTACAATGGAAATCATAAATATGACCATTATACATCTGTCGTCGTTAGCTAAACATGGTCTTCATGAAAGCATACAGTTAAAGGTTAATTAACAGCCAATCACCAACATCGACGCTCAAAAATAAAATTCAAGCGTGAAAACGTACAAAAGCATCATGAGCAACACTGCAAGTAGCAACCGGGACAGTCCCGCCACCAAATGAAGATTGGATGAACTAGTAGGAAGCCCATTACCTTGATAAGGATATGATATTCTTTATACCCGGCCTATAATACGAATGTTGGTAGTGTATGTCGCTGTTCCTCTTGATTTTCCTTTCTGGAAATAAGTACATGAAATACTTCAGCTCTACAATAAGGCCGCTCACGAGATTAAATAGGATGCAAAAGAATAGGTTGATATATAGGTATAAGTACCTTGAAATGATAATATTCGGGTGTTATATAAATTGTATCTTTTTATCATCTCCTCAAATCCAGGACTAATTTTGCATGGCAGCTTAACAGCATAAGAACAGCAGATGCACGCCTCGTTATGTCTCGAGTCTCGTGAGACGTGGTCGTGATAAGCCTCGTCACGCGTGTGTCAGTGTATGACGTCATCTCATCAAAAGGATCCTCATGGATTGCATAAATGTGCAGTCATTCTGACTTAAACCGATGGGATCTCCTCTCTCAGTTCCGGGTTTCTTTTAAATCATCTCAGATTTAATTAATGTTGTTAATGAGTCGTTGTACGGTCAGCCGCACCCGATAGACCGTCAGCAGGCGATAAAGTTCAAAAGGATGATAAAAAGGTAATATCCTTCAGACCAAAGACAGCTCATTTTCTCTTGAAACGTGTCTGGATGTTGCGTATTAATGATCTGTATATAAAGATAGCACATATTAGATCCAGTCTGTAATAACGTCAGCTACTGTGTTAAATCCCGAAGATGTTAAACATATGCATAGGATACGAATGATTCCGAGTCATTTCATAGTATGATAGATTTAGAATGAGAAGAGTCTTTTGACTGCTATGAGTAAAATTATCTTCATATTTCAGGGTATAGAATTGCATTTCCAGTCACAAACCGAACGTTGACCTCCGTTACTTCACCACTCACACCAGTTCTTGGCCTGAATGTCTTCACACACTCTCACAAGCATTCCCTTTCGTTCACCTTTCATGTGAATTTCATGGTTGAAATTTTAGCCTGGCCTTCAGTTAATTTGTCCAATTTATTTTCCCGGCGAAAAAAAAAGTAAGGACTAGAGATTGCTACAAACAAGATAATGTCAAAAGCAGAAAAACTTGTATTTATTGTTTCCCTGTTTCCTTCCTCTTAATGACTAGCTTCTGCTTGTCAGATAAAATAAAATTGTTAGATTCCCTGAGATGGCATAATATTACTCATCCCACCCAACCATGTCTCAACATGAAAAGTACAGTAGAACGCCAGTAGCGGAGCACCCCATTATGATTCCCGGGGACCATCCACACAGCTTGTTTAAGGCCCTGCTCCAATGCAGCGATTAATGTTCTCACCAGATTGTGCCGTTTTGTTCTCGCCAATATCTTAACTGTTAACATAATGTGGTGTGATGCTCCATTAGAAATCGACTGCCGCGATAGGGAGAAGAATGGAATCCCCTCTTTCTTACTTATTATACCCTGTCAAGTAAGGCACCTTACAACTCTGGTGCCCCAATTACTAGGGTTCTACTAAAGTATACAAAACATGTAGCAAAACACTAGTGCGTGCACAAGAGAAATTAACTTTCAGAAACTAGGAAAAGCAATCTTCCACTGTCATATCTATTTTGCTATTATTCAAGAGTTCATATTTTATTTCATGGAACTTTGGCACTCCTCTAATTTGCTTCAACGTCTTCTCCACTGGTTTTCCATTTGCATTTGCAGCCCACGCATTTTCCACATCTATACGCCCAGCATATAAGAGTAATTTATCCAATACCTCATATCAAGTCATGATTATCATTACCCCCAGTCAAAGTTAACCCTCATAGATTTCATTTGATTCATTTCCCTGAGCACTGTAGATACCATTGCAGCAAACATATTTTCAAGGGCTTATTCAGCACCCATTAGTAACATTGCTGTATTTGCTGTTAAACCCCGTCATTGATTTAGCCTCTTTTTAATTAGGCGCAGTTTTTGTCGCAGCTAACAGATGGACGCGGGGAATATTCTCATCTCTGTCGGGGAACGGTCTCACTGGTGTCAATGTATTTATCTATGTATATTTAAGTTTGCCAAACCGCTTTTAGACGGATAGTCATATTTTGTCGCAGCTCCAACATTTATGATATTTATATTTCCCTCCTCTTTTCACACATCCCCGTGACTTTATTACTTTAGCTATTCTTCCTCTCGTCGTACCTCCATAAAACCTATCATTCCCTCTCTCTTTCTGCTTCTTTTGTGTCCCTTTCCAATACCTACCTCCTTCCCGCCTTCATTCCATAACTCCCTACTCTCATCCCGCTTCCTTTCCTTTCCGTCCGTCCGTCCGTCCGTCCGTCCGTCCGTCCGTCCGTCCGTCCGTCCGTCCGTCCGTCCGTCCGTCCCTCCGTCCGTCCGTCCCTCCGTCCGTCCCTCCGTCCCTCCGTCCGTCCCTCCGTCCGTCCCTCCCTCCCTCCGTCCCTCCGTCCCTCCGTCCGTCCGTCCCTCCCTCCCTCCCTCCCTCCCTCCCTCCCTCCCTCCGTCCCTCCCTCCCTCCCTCCCTCCCTCCCTCCCTCCCTCCCTCCCTCCATGCATCCATCCATCCATCCATCCATCCATCCTTGTTTCCTTTCCCCATCTGTCCCCTATCATTCCTCCCTTTCCTCTCATTCCCTTTCTTCTTAAATCCCTTCCTCTCTCTGTCTCCCTCCTCCTTCCTGTCTATCTCCATCTACCTCCCATCCTCCCTTACTGTCCTTCCACTCCCTCTCCCCTTCACTCACTTCCTCCCTCTGTCTCTCTCCTCCTTCCTTCCTGTCTTTTCACCTGCCCTCCATCCTTCCTCCCCCTCCCCCTCTTCTCCCTCTCCCTCTTCTCCCCTCTATCCAGCTTGCCCTCCCTTGCTCCCGTCCAAACTCACTCCCTCCTTCCATTTCCATCCCCATCAAATTATTTCATCAGAATATGTTAACATCAGTGACCAGTGACTCGTTAGTTGTGCGGGTTTCCCCTCGTTCGCTGATGGCTGCTTCCTCTAGGTAGGTGTAGGGAAATTTGTGACAGTCCTGTTTGTTGTATTGTACAGTCGAAGAAAAAACGTCGCCCAAAAAGTAGAGTAAGTGGTGTAGACAACCAGTTACATATAGACTTTACCTCTCTGCATGCCAGCAACCAGCAGCCATGCTCTAAACTTTCTTTTTGAAGTGATTTCAGTCCTAAGATGTGAACTTGTCATGGATGTTATCATCTTTATTAAAGTGTGTCAAATTAACAATTGTAGAACCATATGTGCGTATCTGGCGTCATTTTTGGGGGTGATGCATTAAAGAAGCAATGGTAAGAAATGGGCGTTTCTTTAGAATGGAGTTTGGGTTATGGGAATGTTCACCTCTACAACCAATATAGATTCAAATGAATCAACTAACTCTTTTATTTCGGAGTAAAACACTATGATGTGAATTATCTGGACAAGGCGTTATGAGTTAAAATAATTTTATTTGTTTTGTTTTTCATGTCCTTATGGCATATCTAATGTTTAGGATTTTTTTCTATAGAAGACAAAGAATTCAGATTTTTCTAAGAGGAGGTGAGGAGACAATTTGGAACTTAATAGTTATATTCTCCCCGACTACTTAATCCAATATTTAATTCATTGATGAAAGCTACTGACTTCAGATAGGCAGTATACACCCCGTAAAATCAAAATATCATAAAGGGATGAACAAGAATTTACTCTCTGCCAAAACATCATTTGCAAGATGCAGGTCACTCGAATATATTATTTTGAAAGAGACATTAACGATAAGATATGGGTGGGAATGCTACTAATTACAGAAGTCTCCGGACGTTTTTGAACTCTCTGTATTAGTTCATTAGACATAAAGCTCGGACGAAGACATATCCTACTAAAACATGCTTGATAAGGTGAAATCACATGCAAAATATTTATGAAAGAATAATAATGATATGATGATGATCAAAAAATACAAGATGCCCGCATGCCATTTTCATTCCCATGAGAATAGGATAAGATACTTTCGCGTACAGAGTGCTGATGTTTGCACATGTCCACAATCAAACCACTGAAAGAAATGCAAGCCACCGTTAATTTCACACACTCTGATTCTTTTGTGTCTTTACAAAATTACACGAACTTTTTATTTCAGCATAATTTAATGTTGCATGAAATTCATACATCATATAACTTACATTCGTGATTTTCTCTTCATTCTTCTAGAAAATAAACAAATAATTTGTCAGTTGAATACCCTTGAACTGCTGCCATGTTTTTACTGCAGTCTCGAAATTGGATTGAAGACAATTCAGTCAGTTCAAAGTCATATCTTTCTTTATATTACTGTCCCGAAAAGACACTGATTTATTACTTACCATGTCAGCCCCAAAACCCTTCAGTCTGTAAACCTTGATATGCTATATCTGTGCTTATCTTTGATATTCATCAACAAAGATTTATGGAATTACTGGTCGCATGAGCTTCATCTTCAAAATGTGTTTTCATATAAACGGAGAAATATCCTTTTTCCTCCCTAGTTTTTTTTCTATTTTACATTGCCAGCATCTATTTGACGGGAACTAAAAGCTCAAAGTGTTTGCATGTATTTTGTATTACATATGTCTACAGGAGCATATTTTCCTGTGTTGGTCTAAATGTCTCATCGCTGTTCTATGTGTTTGAAATCAAACAAAAATGTACAAAGAAATATTTCCTTCAAATAGTCTACAAATTCTGTAAGGGCAGTGCCCAGAAGTTGCCCATTTTCCTGTGGGATACCGTGTTGAAAAGTGGATATATTATCTAGATCTTAGGTTACATGAGGAATATTTTGTGCTTGGTCACACATGGAATACTGCAATATATAAAACTGACCTAATTGTATTGCCTCCTGCACGCCTGCAACATGGGAATATTAACTCATGTAAGTATATTTGGACAGGTTTTCCGCGTGTTCTGTGAAGTACTTCTCTGTAGGCCCTCTTTCTGTCGGAAATTACCTCTGAGTTGCTTTGTTGTGTACATAGAAAATAATCGATACTTTTGTGGACAGGCGGGCGTAAACCACTAGAGGTTGACGCGTGGTAATACACGAGCGTCACCGGGTGTATTACGACGTTTACAGAGCCGCCTGACGACAAAACCACCGTTTGTTGTATTTATTATCCATCTCCTCCATAAAATTAATCTCAGAAATTGCCATAGTTACTGGTATATCACTAGAGATTTTCTTATGCTCAATAGCACAAAGGTATTTCCCCCGTATACCATGGTTTTGAGGCCGTATACCATGGTAATGGTATCTCACAGTTTTTAACCAATGGGTAATGGTTTATTTAGTCCACATACATTATCAATGGGTACTTTGTAATACCATGGATAATAAATTCATGTGTGTTTAAGTTCATATAACATCGGGGAATTGTGAAGTCCCCTTTGTCTGTAACTCGAGATAACTTTAACAGTGTGTATGAGCAACAGTCAAACAATAACCCTGGTACTCGTCAGAGTGTAGCCCTGGGAAATGTGGATAATTGTGACAGCCAAATTAAAGATATTTAAGCAGATGTCATTAGTTTTAATTAGCTCTTTGTAGGTGTCTGACAAATTACAAATTTAACCTTTCAAAGACTTGGTAGTCCAGTGCCTGATATAAAGAAACTTTTGGAGACCTTTAGCACTTTGGTCAGAGTCAGCGTGTTTAGTTTTTGTACCGTCACTGTATTCTCTACCATTGTATCCACCACTGGTTTGTATTCTAAACAAACAGTAGCTAACTTATTAATTACTATTGCCCTGGTTCATTCCAAACAGACACAGACCAACGTTTAATCAGTTAATTGAACTACATGCACATGTATTGTCCTGCTTCACACTAGATGGACAGAATCCATCATATGGTCACTCATAAACACAATGTTATACTGGCTCATTCGAATTTGAAGTAGGCGTCATCGTGCAACCAATATTAATCATTCAATAGATTAATTTTAGACGGACGTAGGCAAACAAGCAGTCAATATACATTAGATCATTATGCTGGTTCATTCTAAGCGGACACAAACAATTACGAATACAACCGATATAATAACATTAATGAACTGGTTCATTCGAAATGAAGAATTTACCATACAATCAGTACTGATTACATTAATCAACAGATCAATTTTAGAACGTGGCTAAACCGATCTGCACTCTTACACAAAAAATAAATTAAAAAAATTAATCAACAGATCATTGAACAATTGTAATAAAAGTTGTAACATCTCAATAAAAACTTGGGAACATAAAAGACATCTTGGGTATAAATTGGTTAGTGGCTCATACACCATCATCTGATTATATTAATGCTCTGATCCATTCTATAAAATTAAGAATAAACCAGTATTGTGTTCCTACCATTCAAAGTTAACCATTTCCTTCCACCTCTGCCTCACCATCCTTTTGTCATGTGGATAAATTCTCCACTATATATTCTCTGTAACCATGGCTTACATAATGCGTTTATACAAAGGTTGATTATCTTCAGCAAATCATCGAATTACTTCCTTAGCAGTACTTGAATAATCTATGGTACCACCAGAAAAGAGTAATAGTAGTGGAGTCACCCTAAGAGAACTGGGTATTGAACAGGAGTCTACTGTACAGAGTGAAAATTCACTATTATGAATGTAATGGTAGAGAGGTCAGTCCAAGTGAGGTCAAAGTGTTAAGATAAAAGTTCCCATTTATATATATAAGAGACAAGTGAGCTGGTTTTCTGTACTGAAAGTTTACTCTTATGTATGTTATAAGACTACAAAGAAATATTCCCACTAATTCAGAGATAGGTTGATCCCGTTATTTGAAATAATAAGGTAGTCATGAGTTTTATGTATGTTATGGGAGATGGGGTACTCCAAGTGAACATGTATCTAAACAATGCCATATTGCACAATTCCATATTGCACCAAACGAAATTTCACTCTGATAAATGTAATAGTAAACACATCTCCCCAAGCGATGGTTCCTAAACAGTAGAAAATTGTAGGGATTAAAAGTTCCATCTTAAGTATTTAATATAAAGGGCCAAATCCGTTTCATACCATGTCTATGTGGTATGGTGAGTAAAAGAACTCATCCCAATATATGTGTAGGGGTCATATTTCTACCTGAGCTCAGCACATTTACATATCTCCATCCTTGTGGTGTAAAGGCATTTAGAAAACCTGAGCCTTGCGAAGGTCTGGAAAGGACATGTAATGGTTGACTGAACTTTAAATCAAACAAACAAACTATAAGTATCTAATTGGAGACGAATCTCCCCAAGCGAATTGGTTGTAAAACAGAAGTCTCCTGTACGGAGATAAATACGAGTCACTGCAAGTGAAGTACAACATGTAGTTCATAAAAAGAAAAGGCTAATGTACATAGAATATGTTTATTGTGTTGAGTTTAATAATAGACTAGTCACCCTTACAAACTGATTAAACTTAAGTCTATTGTACATTGACAGTCATCATCAAACATGTTGTCTTGTGTTCTACTCCTTTTGGGCCACTCTTTGGTCTACTGAGTTTTATTTAAGATGTTTTCGTGTGCTGATTGAGGGATGTTTTATGTAGAGGGGAATGTGTAATCGTAATATATTGAGTTTGCTGGACTGGGGATTTAACATTCTGTATTCTGTTCCCACTCATTTCCTATGTTCCTCAATATATGATATTAATGAGCGGTTGATATTACTCGAAAACCACTATCATTCTTTCATATATATGCATACTCTTATTGATATGCAATATACAAATATACAATTTTGTTCGGATAACTACAAGTCCATAAAGAAAAATAACCATAAACCTAATGAATATGAATATTTGTTTGTTATTGGTTTCAGGAGACCTCTTTCATTCAGGGCTACGAGGAAAAGATCCAGAAACTTCGCACCATGTTTCCCACTGCAGATGAAACCATCATCAAACAATTCCTCATCAAGTAAGTGTGACTTTCATGAAACAAAATTCAGTGAAAACGCCGAAAGAGAAGGGTCTAGAAAAGTCTAGAAAATGGATGTTGATCGTTTTGAGGATGAAAATACCAGTAATGGACAGCTGTGCTTATATTTTTCATTTCTGTCTCTCTCCTAACCTTTCTGTCTCATTTTATGCATCAACTTTAGCATCAGTCGTCTGATTATCTTTGTTGATATACTTTGACTAATTCTATACATAAGGTTTACCAACTGTTATGGCATTAACTTTACAATTTTAATAGAATTGCTAAATTCATTGCCTTTTTTCAATTTACTTTGATTATCTATATTTCTTACTTTAGTCCACATATATTGTTTCCTTCTTTCAGAATTTCAGAAGTAAGAAAGTTGATTTTCTTTATTTCTGTTGTATTGAAACTTAAATGATGTAAGAGCTTCATAAGATCTTTAGTGTATGTTGGGTGGCGGAAATCCTACCATTGGACTATAGTGATTTGAATATCGTTTCTCTAATAGGACACGAGTGAGTTCTTAAGGAAACATACCCTTGTATACACAAAACAAACATCAAAGTATTCCTTATATTATTATCATTGTTCAAATAGTAGATTATCAGATGACATTATCATATTTGTAGTTCACTCTCCACTGGGAGCCAAACTTATTTCATTACAACGTTAAGCTACTTGTAATCTAGATGTTGCTTGTGATATCGTTTGTTAGAGTATAGATTAGCAATGGTTGCTTTTTGGTAACTAGTTGTTTGCAATTATGTGGGATTAGGAGGCGTTTCATGGCTTCCCCTTATCATTATCATGGCCACAATAAAGAAAACAATAATTACAATTGCCATTAACCAATCAAATGAGACCAAAAAAAACTATTTAATCGCTCCGTGTGATAGCACAGGTTGTTCGCTAGCAGTTCTATTTTTTTAAAGCAACTAGCGGCATAATTTCTTTGTGTGACCGCTTCTTTTATTGATGAGCAACATATTACTCAAGAATTCTGAAAAAATCCATGGAACTTATTACCAGTGACCTAGCTGTTCATAGCTTTAAGAATATTGAAGTCGATGCGGTGCTGCTTTTCAAACCCTCATCCATCCATATCCTCATATGCCGCCACTTTCCCTTACCACGCAGACTTTCCTATTGCCTGCATCATTGAATCGGCGTCGCTACGATTTCATAGTTTCCAGTATTATAAAAGGTGGTCGTAGCATGCTTTCATGCACAGTGTATTCAGAGTTCGTATAGAATCAACTATAACCAACACAGACATTTTATTTGATCATAGGAAATAGTATAACAGTATTTACGATATGATATATACTATATAACCGAGGGGTTTATTAGATTTTCAACAACAATAACGACAACTTTGAAAAGGTAAAATGCAAAATGTTTTATCTGGCCGCTCCACTCTCTTCCATATTTTTTTATTGGCGTGGTGAAGATCGGGCTGGGTTGGATTTGTAAAAAGTAACTACAGTAGAATCCCCACTAAGCGGGTCAACTACACTCCAAGGAAAAGTATTGCGGGGCGCCCACTTCCACTGTAACTGTTATTACGAATACGTGGCTATAACAACTCTATCACAAGCTTGAAAAAACAATCCATTGTAGCTGTGATGTGTAGGGTACCTAATTAGAATTGGCGTTTTGCAGGAATCACAACAACGAAGGTGCAACTATTGGAGACCTGCAACAGGCTGGCTTCCAGCGACAAGATGCGACCAGCGTTGTTCTGATGGCAAACCGCATCCGGCGTGACTTCCCGCAGGCCGAGACGGGCATCATTCGTGATATTCTCCACGGGTACGTAGGTCACGGTTTTCCTCTAACATGAGCAAAATGCTGCCGATTTTACAATCCGGCTGCACCCGGTCATACATTATTTGGTGCTACTATAAGAAAGTACATTTTTATCTTCATGTCAAGACTTGGAAGGTCTAGAAAACATGTTGACCCAAGGTTGTACAAACCGATATATCAACTCAGGATAAATAAAAGTTTTGAAAAAATCTAACATTTACCTCCCAGGTGTGGAAGCATTGGCACACATCCCCATTCTGTCAGTGCCTTGCTCCAGATTCATGTTTATAAACTTTTTTTTTACTACTTGACATTTACTACAGCATACATATCTATTTTTTCATTTATTGTTACTATGGACCTGTATAAACTGAGTCCACGAATATTATATTAGCCTGGCATAAATGTCCATAGTCATAACATTAGGAACTCGTACCCAGCAGGCTTGCCAGTATGGTGATTCACACTCACTCAGTGGACAGTAAACAGATAAACTTGTCCAGGCTAAGATAACATCAGAAACATATTCATGTTTAGTCTGTGTGCCTTCGCCATCGAGTTTGGAGCATATAGGAATTTGAGGCTATATCCGAGTGAATATTCCGAAGCAAACGCTCATCAGTTTCTTTCTTAACCCTTTGGCGCCGGATGATGCCTTAAGGCATCGCCGTGCGTGGCCGGGTGATGCCTTATGGCCTCATTTTCTAAGACTTACAAAATCATAGCTTATGTGTAATAACCTTGTAGATAATTGATCAATAATGATGAATATTTCACAGAATGTTGGAATAACCTTGCATTTGCTATTTTGAAAAACTCATAAAATAATCCTAAAGATCACGTGATCAAACAGCGAAATTATTACAATTGACGTGAAAAGACCCGTCTCCTGGCGGTATATTCTTACATCATACCCGGCCTTACATATATTGCTTTGTCAGAAGTGCCCGGCGTGAAAGGGTTAATGTTATTGAATTAAACCATCACCAGTTCACCACCCAGATGTGCCATCAGGCTGCCGAAACGCACCGACATTTTGTTTATTAAAAGCGAGTGAATCCCCTTATGTAATCTATATACACACATCCCACAGCCCTTGGCATGTTTTACAAAGTCACGATACTCTCGGGTCATTTTCTCAACTAGATTTTATGGCTGGTAATTCTTAAAACCATACTTACGTCCCTCATTTTGTCTGCGGTACCACATACCTAGGCTCAGCACCCAACTGTTTTCTAGTTCTGTGATGTCCTATTCGTGTACAAAGTCTCTTGGCCATGTCAATTATAATTTACTTCAGATCTTATCAATTCTCGGGAGCGGTGCCGACGTCACGCAACGTAGTAACGGGGTCGTCCGGCCTCAAAAACGGGCACTGCGTCGCTCGGTTTTCTCGCTTTGCAGTTTGCTTTCCTGAAAGCAGTGCAGTGCGCTCTATTACGTTCGAAGGGTTAAACAACTTTTCACCCCATTGAAACCAATGTTAAATCCACTGTACTTCTCTGGGAATATCTAAGTAAATATCCAACATAGAGACATCAAACAAAAAATGGAATGGAGATGAAGAGTAGGGGAAGGTGTTTGGTGTTTTTTTTTGTATCAATTCGATTTGCAAAGATTGTTTTATTTGGTCTTTTTTCCAGCAATCTTCCGAAATTGCAATGACAGGCTACTACAAATGTCAAAATCAAAACTTGCTCAAAAGTACATAAATATGCAGATTAAAATATTCAAACTTCTATCCCACAGAGTTTATTGATATATCTTGCTAAAAACACATCAAAATACCTTTGATTACGCATATTAATAATGTACAGTGAGTTCAAATATCGATTTATGTTACGCCGGTTGAGCGATGATACCAGAAAGCTAGGGTGCCCGAAAATGAGAAAACCCTTTGCCTCGTTTTGGGTTGAACGTTCCGCTCCCGAGAATGGGTTTAGTAATTTAAGAATAAACTCACACTGCCAGTCAATGCACCTTTAGTCAATGTCGGGAGCGGAACTTTCAAACCACAACGAGGCTCCAGTTGGCAAAGGGTTTTGCCATTTTCAAGCACCCTAGCTTTCTGCTGTTATCGCTCGACGCCGGTAACGTAAAGCGATGTTTGGACTCACAGTTCATGATAAATATGCATAATCAGAAGTAGTTTGATCTTTTTCTGACAAGGAATATGAATAAACTTTGTGGCATAGAAGTGTGAATGTTTGAATTTGCAGATTTATGCACTTTTGAGTAAGTTTTTATTTTGACATTTGCAGCAACCTGTCATCTGCAATTTTGGCCATTTGCTTGAGAACACACCAAATAAAACAATTTTAGAACCTAGAAAATAATCTAAAAGCCACTTAGAACCACCTATTGTCTTCCCCTGCTCTTTGCCTACATGCTAATTTTTGTTTGGTGTCTCTGTTGGATATTTACGGAGATATTACCAGAGATGTACAGTGGGTCTAACGTTGGTTTCAATGGCATGAAAAGTCTGTCACAATTGCTTGACCCTTCATGGCGTACTGTAGCGCTCAAGCAACTTTCGGAAAAAAATCTGTAGAGCGAGAAACCCAAGCAGCACAGTGTGCCTTCGTGGAGCCGGTCGTACCCATTACTACGTTGCGTGATGTCGGCGCCGCTCCCGAGAATAAAGATATGACAATATGTTAATTTACTGAGGCCTTGTTTGTGGCAAACCCAACTGAATATCATTGCATTTTATCTCAGTAAAGTGCCTATGTTGACCTTAGTTAACCTGTCTTGTTTTTCTTCTTTTTATATAATTAATTTATTGCAAATCCCACCAAATGGTACATTTAACGGTTACAGTGAAATCTCTTATTTCAGATTTCACCGTAATTTGTTTCTGGTATTTCTGAGGCTTTGATTTTAAATGTTACGCTCGTTCCCTGTGGTCTAGGGTGAGCAACAACGAAACCAAGGCCCGTCAGGAACTGAAGTCACTCGGGTACCAGCAGACGACGCCGGCCAGCAACTCCCAAAGCGCTGGTTCCTTGAAGACTCCCCGCGGGATATCGCCACAGCGCAGCTCATCTCCGCATCGGCCGACAGGTGGCAGCAAGAAGGGCAATGCGCGTTCGGAACGCGCTCAGACGCCCAAAGACGTCAGCTTGGTCGAGAAGACGAAACGTGAGTCGAATATCGGTGCCCCTGTATAGCTCAATTCCACTACTGCGTACTAAAAGTGAATATACTTCCAGTTATACAGAGCGAACTGATTTTTTTTAAAGCTTGGGTTGTATAATTGTACATTGTTTTCTCGCAGCGCCATTCTCCCGCGTGGGGCCTCTAGGGTAATTGTAACAATTCACTATAGCAAAATACTGCTGGTGAGCTAACAATTTTCCTTCCCTCCACCATGAAGTTGTCCCATTACCTTAATTCCATATAAGGAATACAGTAGACCGAGTAGCCAATGACTGCATTCGCAGCAAACCCCGACCTTCACCCTGACCTCCTTACATAATATTTTCTCGTGCCTTGGGACGGCTCTGCAGTCGAGAGTTGACCTCGAATCTTAGGAGCCACAACCACCCTCCTTCAAATGATAGGTTGAATGAATGAATGAGTACAACAGCATCGTGTGAAGAAGATCCATACATACACACACACATATATACCCGTATATATGTATGATTATAAAGATTTGTAGTATTTTCATTCTGTATTTGGACCAACGAGGATATGATTGATTTGGAATCTTCTGAAAATATAATTGGGAGCACATGTCAATGTTTGACGTCATGAGGCAAAGTGCGGCCATTTGCCACTGTCAGCACTCTCGATCGTCTTAGGGAGTAAAGGGTCCTGTAATTTACAATAAAACCCCGCTTAAAGGGACACCCTCCGTTCAAACCAACGTGCCCCCTTAAGCGAGGTGTCCTCTTAAGCCAGGTTAAAATAAACTAAATAAAGATTTCCGTTCCGAACAAAGTGCCCCTTTAAGTAAAGTGCCCCCTTAAGCAAGGTGTCCCAGAAGCGAGGTTTTACTGTATAAAGTAAAGTTATCTGCATATGCGGGGTATTCCCTTACACGTGGGTTTCTGATTGTTTGGAGAGCAATATACCCGCCACAAACGTATAAACAAGCATTTTAGATTATCTGCAGTGCTGTCACATCACATTTGATATTAAAGGTGTCCGTCCAGAGAAGTATTCCTTGTGTCCACTACGTGGCACTGGCAGAGGAGTGTTCAACACAGGATGGTAATCTCGCACATAATAGGGGGCCGAGTTTTGAGGTTTGGTCCGAGGGGACAAGGGGCATATACTCCATGGCTGTGCCCGTGTTATTCCATACCTATGGCCGAGCGTTTATGAAATACTACCCGCTGCTAGGGGTGCAGTATAAATAATGTTCGGGCTCACTGTGCCCATAGTGAATGTCTCCGGTCAACATGTACCTAAAATAAGTACATAAAATGGCTATTTTTCATTATATTTATGTGTAATAATTAAAAAAGGGGTGCCATTCTTGGCTTTTTGATGCCATAAATACGTATTTATCTGAAGACGTGACGAAGTATACATGTCGAGCTACCGCATCGATGTGTGGAGCAGATTGTCTGCTGCGGTATTTAAAGTCAGACTACTTGCTACCTTGGCGACCTTAATTACGGAACCGTTTGTATTGTAACATACCGTTTGTTGACAGTTTGACGTTACAGATAACAGGGGTGTGCAGGTTATAAGGGGATATTTATTTTAGTCAAAGACACAGTTATTGATGTCTAATACTGCTCATTGGGTCTCTGGCTTATGTGTAACAATGATACCACACCTTGAGTGTGGATGGTGGATGTGATTGTAAACTGTTTTTCTTTGTTGTCCTTTTTTTGACAATATTACTCCTAAAACAAAGTAGACTGTTGCGAAATCGAGTATTTGGGTTTTATGCGATGTTTTATTCCTGCTGGTAAACGGAGGCCTGGCAATTTATAATATTAATTAAAATGAATAGAAAGGCCCGGGGTGATTGATAAAAAGAATATGAAATAAGTTTTCATTTATTTTCCAATCCTATAGCCATCGGATGGAATTTTTGTAAGCAATAAGTTCATAAGGCATATTCTGTTTCTGCCGAAAGATTACTACGTAGGATAGAGTGGTGTATTTTTATCATTATTCAATAAAAATATACTATTATACCTATAGTATACTATTAGTATGTAGTTAAAGTAAAGTATCCTAATCGATACGCATAATTTGGCTGAGAAAATAACAGTAATCGTGGTGTTTGGTTAGTAATGTCTAGTCAGGGACAACTTCAAGTCGCTCACTAGACATTACTAAATTTCAGCTTGCGTGCATGCTAGAGTATAAGTTCCTCATTTTTCTTCCAATTTATTATATACCCGTGCTGATACTTTTATTAGTTACTTACCGATGCTCCCTATCCCATATATTGTGTACGGCACCAGGTGCCGAACACTATTATATGAAACATCTTCAGACGATCAATAAAGTGTGACATTCGCTTTGAAATAGGTTCCCAATTCACGGTAAGATTGGACTCAATTTTGGGTATATGATAAATATAGAACAATCCACTATGCTCATACTTGCTACAAAAGCCAATGGAGTTTGACATTATCCACGGAACTCGCCCATAGGCCTCGTTTCGTAAATAATCATTAAACCCCATCTCTTTTTATAGCATTTACAGCATGGTCAGGTTGTTCTATATAATAACTGTTCAAACGTAAATAGTTCTCCCCTATATACATTTGCTTGCAAACATTACAACGCCTAACGTTTCTTGTTCTACCTCATGCAGTGAAGAAGAAGATGGCGGCGGAGTTCCCGGACCAGGCAGCGTCTATTATAGAAATGGCTCTGGATGTGTGTCATTATGATGAGGGCAAAGTGCGTACCCTCATCCAGTCCATGGCCACCACTCAGCAAGCCAAGCAGATCGTCTCAAGGTATGTAGCCGGACGCCCTATGATTTTTTATGACTTTCCTCAATGTCTTTTTCTGATACAACTCGATGTGTCCATATAAAACAAGTTACCTTGCTAGTGTTGCAAAATTACGGATATCTAGAATTTTAAGATGATTTTTCATTTTGATCAAATTCTCAAATATCTACAAGTTTGCCGAACCTCGGTGGCACTAGGCCACCACATGCCTTCAAACAGTGTCCTCGGACCTCCGAAATGTGTCGACCTTTTCATTTTCGAAAAGCGAGTAAGGTTTCTTAAGTCATCTGTATACACATAGTTCTAAGCATGTTTTACTACCATTTCCAAGAATACCTAGTCTTTTACTCCCTCCAAGATTTTACAATGATCCGGGTTTTTTTCTAACCTTAATTTATATCCCTACTGTATATACACGGCAACAGCCCCAACAAACAAAGTGTGAATCGAAAAAGAAACTGTGGGGGTCTTTAAGTTGTGGGAAATAAGTGAAGTTAACCTGTCTGAGAATAAGTCACACGAATACCACCTGACAGAAGAACCACACCTCCACCCATTTTGTCAAACATGCATTGTGCCTGTATCTATCAGAGGGTGAATATGTTGTTTGAGACTATTTCTAAGGAAGATATAATGAGCTTTTTGAAAGAGACAAATCTCTTTGATTGTTTATAAAATGTTTAAAAACATTGAAAAGAATTGACTGAAATAAGTCTACAAAGGTGGAAAGCTTAATCAATGCTTCGATGGTCCCTATATACCCTCAGGGTCCTCTGGGACGTTAAACCACAAACATACACCCTGTCCAACCACCTTCACCCTTGAAATTTTGAGATGGGTCATTGGAAATGAATAGTAATCCTATTAGTACTGGGGTAATATTATAATTGAAGGATTGGCTGGCAAATATTCTTGTAATATATTGTAAATGGAAATTTGATTATTGTCAGATGTTCGTTTGGAAAATTAGATGGCTATTCTGATCACGACTAAATTATGTTCATTTGAAAAAAAGGGAAAAGTTAAGCAACCTGGTATACAACAGTGTGAACGCCTAGTTAGAGAGCTTGAGTAGAGATGATTGATTAATAAGCCTGCCATCACATTATCATCCCAAGCGGTATGACCCTCTAGTATAACGAATGTATACTACATGTATATCCAAATATTGTAACCATGAAGCGATTCAGTAGTATTAGCCTACTATATACAATGATAATGACTATAATAACGAGGGTTTGGGCGGTAGAACAGCAAAGCCGAGCCCGGACATTTCTTGTAAATGAGAACCCTGATAAAGATGATAAATTTGTCTTTTCAAAAACATGGTAAGGAAAAGATCTCGAGTTCAGAAAGTAATGTTACATGATCCTGGCATACAATAACAAGACCTCACTGTAATTACAGGATGGGGATTAATATGGATGGTGAAGAAGGCACCGCATCTCCACGTAGATCATCGCCAGCAGCTGCTCCATCGACGTCTTCAACCATCTTCAAATTCCCAGAGACAACACCGAGTACCTCGAGCATTACACCGTCTACAGCCTTCAGCAGCCATTTCACCTCCAGCTCCTCTTTCCGCAGGTGAGGCATTCATGTTGTTGTTTGTCCTCTGAAATCGTCCAGCTACGCACTGCCTCAACGTCCTACCATAAACTCGAAAATGAGAGCTTTGAGATATTACAATCTTAGAAATAGGAGGAGGCGACGTCTGCTCCCTATGCTGATGCTACCTTGAATGATAGTAAAAGGCTGGTTCCACTAACACGATGAATTTGCCCTGGTATATCTTGATATATCTTAATGTGTCGCAATGTGTCGTACCTCCGTTGTCTCGAAACGTAGCACACGATGTCACGTGTCTGTTTTGGTGCTCCACCAACGCGACACCTCAAGACACATCACGGCAAATAGGCATGCGATTATTCAAACCTAGCCCGACTTAGCAAGACAACCAAATCGGGATCATATCTTGTGTGTTGGTGGAATCACCACTTAAGAGTAACCATGTACACTGGTGGGTGTGACATCAGGTCCTGATGTCACACCTACTCGCACTGTGTTGCCAGGTGAAATGCCTTGGAACCACATGCATAACCAATAAAATAAATGGTAGGTTATATCAAAAGTGCCCAAAATAAAGGTAAAGAAAAACAAACTGATGTTTGTGTTGGGAGGGGTCTAGTTTTCGCCGTGATTGGCTCATCAGGCATCATAAAGCGCTTAAAAGCGTTCTCAAGGTGATCAAATTAGCTTGATCCTATGTAATAGTGGAGGTGGGGGGGGGGTGTAATTAGATATCTTATTGTGATTAGCAAAAATTAGCCCACAATCGGCAGGGCTTGGGTTACAAACCAAATTGGAGTTGGTTGATTCCAAATGGGAAAGGTTTTGCCACGCGGTGCCACAAAACCCTATCATAAAGACCACAAGGAGTACATTAAAGTATTGGTTTCAAAAGCTGAAATGTGCCACAGAACATCTAAGCCCAGCTACGTACACCAAAAAAAGTATCACATTCATAGACCGAAAAGTGCCAACATAAACAAGACTTGCTACAATACCAAGAGGAGTGCATTAAAGTGCTACATTCATAGGCCAGAGTGTCCCAATCCCCTGCTATAGGGAGTATTCCATCGACCCAACGAAAATTTAGTATTGTTGGGCATCCACCAAACATGCTTATAGTATACAAATCCAAAGCTTACCAAGATAAATAGTATCAACCGGCGGGCTGGGGTCACTGGTTGCAAGGATCCAACCAAAACATTGTTTATCAGATTTTCATTTCAAAAAGTTTAGTTCGCAGTATTGTTTTGATTGTAAATAATTACAAAAGCTAGATGTACAGTCATCTACCTTTTGTAATCATTTTCTTTTAAGAATTTTATATGTGTGAACAACAAACAAGGACTAATTTCTGGGCAAGGAATAATTCAAAATGTCAGCGACATTAGAATGTGTGGTTCGGTCACACATGAAACCGACGTCGGGTGTTCGCCGCCGATTCCCTAAATCACTCTTCCACTGTAAATCAGACACAGTCGCCGACGTCGGGTGGTCGCCGCCAACGTCTATTTGCAAATGCAGACCGTCAATTCGATGCCTCTACCGTCTCAATGGAATTCATGTAGCCGTAAATGCTACCATGTGTCAGGACCTGATATGAATATCAAACACAGGACATCGGAATAATATGTTTTACCCTGGTGAAGGACTGAAACAGTCCGAAACACGTCGGTAACTTTGAATCCTCTTATTGACATATGATTCTTAAAACGGGATATTCCCAATGCCGAGTTAGTGGGCATATTTTCATAGGTCGAAGAATGCCACAGTACCTCAAAGCCCGACCCCTTCAAACAAACTGATGATGTGTGATGCTGGAAATTTGGGTTCCTCCAATACAAGCTAGATAGCACCACATTCGGCCACACAAGTTAGTTTTAGGTAATTCCTATAGATGGCGATGCATAGATCAATCCACGCCATGAATACTACTATCGATTATTCATACCTGCCAGTGGCAGGGTCTGACAACGCCTGCTAAAACAGGCCTCAGTCAGTGTAAACAGAGCAGACTATGGTGGCTTACCGTGCGATTTGTGATACCTCTTCTATGATTACAGACAGTTTGAACCTAAAAAATCGTTAGAAATGTACGATTTGAATTGGTGTGCAATGTATAGAAGAACACTCTACTTTGCTGATCCGCCTTGGAGATGCCTGGAAGGACATTTGGCTTCGATGGCCTGCCATTGCCTGGAGTGAACGTGTTCATGTAGGAAACTTGGAGCGGGGTCCATTAGTTCAACCACGGACTTGGAAGACTATATATATATAGGTGCGTGGTTCAACGGAGTATGACTTATAAAGACAACACACCCACATCTGAAAAATAACAACAAAAAAAACCAGGACGTGACGTCACGGGTAATTCCGTAAAGCAGACGACAATTTTTTTATGTGTGACACACATCAGCGGGTGTCCCGTCCCTGAGTCACGTAACTTGACGCTTTACCTGTGCGAATTGAGATTACTCACAATCATAGGTGGATTAGGAGGCACACCAACAAATTATCCATGGCGCCCGGAAAAGAGGCGGAGAAGAAGAAGGTGAAGGCGAAGACTAAGACGACAAAGAAGCCGGAGAAGCCGACTCCTGCGCCGCGAAATACCGTCACAAAAGCTCCTGTACCGAAAAGGTAGGAGGACTTGAGGCATGGACGGTACATACTCTATATAGAATACACCGTTGAGGTTAATCAGGTGGTACGCTAATTACTGCCGTAAGTGTAGTTTATGAAGTAGATGGGTGTTAAACTGAACCAAACTACAGTTGCATGTTATTGATCGCTCATACCATGTCTGTGTTTTGACATCAGGATTCATCTGTCATGTGGCTATATTCATCTTGCTGTGGACTTTACTCTACACTTTTTCACAGTATCTACTTATCTCCTCTTATCATAGGCCCAGTACATAGATTCAGTCTTTGATAACATCATAAAGTCAGTTGATGGATTCTGCCTTTATAACTCGTAATTTCTGTGTTACCTATCTCAAATTTTTCTCTATAATACAGTACATTATTTGACCTCGTTTCATCAAGGAAGTGTAGGAGAAGAAATGGCAACGCTGGCTTGTAGCGACCATCCGGGCCAATATCTATATCTCCCTATTGTTCTCATGATGTGCAGAGGAGGTGTGAAGCGCAGTGCCCCCTATCGTTTTGGCATAAACTCAACTGACAGCTGATGCAGATTCCTATGCAAAAATAGGCTAACTAGTAACAGCTACTACATACAAACTGCTAAAGCTCTATCAAAAATCTTTTCAGATATTGATAGAGTGACATCTAGTGTACTCCAAATCCCAATAGAGCTCCACGTTTTATGGCTGTTTGGTCTTGTGGAATACAGCCTTATTTCTCATAGGATAGGGCTTACTAGCCATACACAGTCCATTGTCAAGAGCTCCTTCCCCAATGCTGGCATGTTTGAAAGTGGCGCCTTGAACCCTGCCGCGATCGCATATATGAGTCGGGTCACTATAGGGGGCGCTGCGCTTCACACCTCCTCTGATGTGTGTGGTTGGGCGTGTGCGACAGCCCGTGACGGCCGTGATCACGGCCGTCACGCTCCACTGATCACACCTTTGGTCCCTTGGTGGGTGCAGGCCTCCTGGGCAGTGCCCCGCTTCCTCAATATAGGTTTTTTATAGGTTTTCAAAATCAAAATATAGGTTTTTACAGGTTTTTCAAGGCCCAAATCATAGGCTTTTTTAGGGTTAACATATTCAGCATAATAAGAGTCAAAATATAGTGAATTGCCAATTTTCAGTTCTTGATTTCTAAAAAATGTACTCACTCACCAGTACTCACTCACCAGTCTTCACTCTCCAGTCCTAACTCACCAGTCCTAACTCACCAGTACTCACTCACCAGTACTCACTCACCAGGACTCACTGACAAGTGCTCACTCACCATTACTCACTCACCAGTGCTCACTCACCAGTCAGCACTCAACAATCCTCTGTGACCATTCCTCATGGGAACGGAGAGGGGGGGGGGGGGGGGGTCGGAGATGTTCGGGTAGGATTTGGCATAACAAATGACATGCTTTTGAGCTACCAGTTGAGAACTAAATAAACAATCTATCCAATTGATCTAAAATGTTTACTGTAGTACAGTTTCAGGCCTTTCTAATGATATATAGAACATGTATGTAGGGTATGTGGTTGTCTCAAAACAATTCACACAGAATTTGTATCAGGCGGGTGGCTGACGGAGGCTCGGGGACTGATATTCTCGGGAGCGGAACCTACGTCACTAAGATACACTGCGTTGCTCGATTGTCTCACTCTGCAGTTTATTTTCCCGAAAGCGGTGCAGTGCACTCCCACACTCACGAAGGGTTAAACAACTTTTCACTCCATAACAACCAATGTTAAATCCACTGTAAATCTCTGGTAATATCTGAGTAAATATCCAACTTAGGAACACCAAACAAAAAATGGTATAGAGGTGGAGAATAGGAGAAGATGTTTGGTGGGGTTTTTTTTATCAATTCGTTTTGCAAAGATTGTTTTATTTGGTGTTTTCCCCAGCAAACTGCCGAAATTGCCGATGCCAGGCTGCTACAAATGTCAAAATAAAAACTTGCTCAAAAGTACAAAAATGTGCAGATTCAAACATTCAAACTTGTATCCCACAATGTTTATTGATATATCTTGTTAGAAACACATCAAAATACCTTTAATTGTGTATATTAATCATGTACAGTGAGTTCAAACATCGATTTACGTTTTGTTGATCGAGCGATAATAACAGAAAGCTAGGGTGATCAAAACTGGCAATACCCTTTGCCCCTAGCGGCCGTGAAACAAACTAAACGTTCCGCTCCCGAGAATTGACTATGCACACAAACTTTGAAATGTGGAGACTGTAAACCTTCAAAAAGTCTGTCAAAAGTTGGGGCTTTGCCATCATTGCAAGCTAAAAAGTCAGACTGTGACATTTTTCCACGATGAAAAGTCCGGGCTTAGCCATCATTGTGGCTAAAATGGTAAATTGGCTTCGAGGTTATGACTAAACACACTCTCCAAGCAGTACGAAAAATCTGGTAGGAGAGTAACAAACAGGTCCTGCTACTGGGTCAAGGTGGCCGCTTATTTAACCCGGCCAGAGCTAATTTTCTGTAGCTCTGGTTGCCAGTGTACTATGTTGCCATTCCTTCTCTCTCCACTTCTTTGGTTTCATATATTCAGCCTTTACAATCAATACATTTCTATTACTCCATCACATAGATCCCGCCTCTGTGCCACCGTACCTTTCTGTGTGGTCTGTGCCATCAGAGAGTGTGTGCATATGCAGGGTGTTTCAACATCATGGACATGGGTCAATACTAAGTTATGAATTATGCAGGACGCCGACCTGGCAGGAGGTTACCTAGCATGATGTTATATTTGATAGAGTTGAGCAAAAGAGGAGAGTAGTGGAGGTTAGAGCTTGTAGCTAATAAGGGGCGGTAACAGAATTCAACACTAGATGGCATGACCATCAATACAGAAAAAGGAGTTGAAAAAAAAACCCAGCCATGTCAGGGAGTCATTATAGCTTCCGGCATTAGTTGCAAAAAGCTATACCAGTATTTAGCTGATTACCGTGTGTACATCTTATATACTGTTTGAAGAGGACACCAGGTTATAATAGAGTTGAAAATAGTAGAAGAGAGGTTACCACACAAGACTCGTTCAAGTATAGTTGAAAACTTCAACTGATGATAGTCGGATGAAGTACAGTCAAGGCAATGGTTGGATGATTCATGTATTGTTTCATGTATCGTTTATATATCTTCGTCAGGAATAGTCAATTTTAGGGTGACATATAGGTTATATCAGTTCTAAGATAAATTTGTTACTCCCTTTTGGAGGCTCTGGAAATGTAGTCAATGAAACATGTTGAATATCATTATGAGACATCTGCAAAAGGGGCCTGCTGGGCAGGCGGTATGGCTACAAAAGCTGCTGCACTCCTGGGTGACTGGTCAACTCGTCCCTTAGTCAACTCGTGCTTTTTTGGTCTACTCGTCCTTTTCCCTAGTCAACTCGTCCTTTTTGTTTTCCAATTGTCTTACACCTATATATAACTGAATTATATAATAGATAACAACTATATGATGTTAGATAGCAATTGTTTACCTGAATTTGATATTCTCCGAGTCATCTGGCGACTTCCGGTTTAAAATCCCCTCCAAATACCCTCAACAACGGACATGTCCGCCATCTTGCTGGTGACCACAAACCGCTGTCAGAGTGTAAAATGGTGAAAAATAGCTGTTATCTGCTCTTTTATATGTAAAGTTTACATGTAATAGTCAAAATATGATTATTTCCATTATCCAGACATAATTTAAATGTGCCAATTCGAAGAAAAAAAGGTTGTTTCAACGATTTGTTGACATCGCATCTACAGTCTAAACCAGATTCATGAAACGTGGCTATGGCACTTCTATGGGCAACGGATGCTACCTTGAAAATGACAATTACTCATCAAATCCAAACCGTTGCTATGCATTCTCCAGGTAAGTGATGTCAGAGAGAACATCACGCATAACAACCACCCTTCACAACAGTGACATCACACTATTGTGGGCGTTTTCTGGAGCTATATTTAGACCAAAAAACGGACAGGCTAACACATTAGGTTTATGGTAAAGCGTGAGATCCATCAAGAACTGCAGAGGCGACGTCCAGCCGGCTTTGGACGACGGCTATTTCTGCTATAATCACCTAGGCCGGCTGTCCGGCCGTCTCGAATTCTCCGTGCTGATCCACCAAATAGTTATTCTCAGCCGGCCGACGTCCACACGGCGCTCGCACGGACAGGCCAGCCGAGTTCTCCATTGATTCGATAGGCGGCGCGCATGGTATTTTACGTAGTAATCGAGTTCCTCGATAGGCGGCGCCGCGTGCGGCGATACACTTCGATGCTCTGAACCCGCGAAAGCCGCGGATCGAGCAGAGCAGTGTGTCGGCGTGTCTGGATTTGTACGGGAACGGTCAGAGATTGTCAAATAACCGCGGAAATACACGTTAAATCGAACAATGAAGGTAAATAAAGATAAGGATTAATGTTATGAGTGTGTATGGCACGCTATGGGGCTAGAATTCTGACGATAGTGTCGGAGTTTTCGATGTCCGTTCGCGGCTTCGGGTATCACCGTGTCAGCCGCGCCGTGTTGGCGGCGATCCCTCGCCGCAACTCCCGGCAGAGCCCGCGGGTGGGTGTCGTACTCTTCAAATGCATCGACATCGGCCATCCGGCCGCCTTTAAAAAATCAAATGAATCAGCTTTGCGTCGGCTAGGGTCGGCTAGTGTCGGCTAGGGAGTTTCCAGCCGACCCCACACGGCTGGGTCAGTGGACCAGCAAATAATTTTCATTTTGAGCCGGCCGGCCAGAGGCGATGCCCGGCCGGCTATCACACGGGGGCCACACGGCTAGGGAGGACGAGGGTGCGGTAGAGGCGACGAGGGCCGGCCTCAGCCGATTTGACATTATATGCTGATCCACCAAGGTGATTATATCAACCGGCTTGAGCCGACCAGAGGCGGGAGCAGCCGACATCCATATTCCACCCGCGCGGACATCGGCCGGCCCTAATTTCGCTTGGTGGATCTAGCCCTTTAGGGGATCTGTCAGAGATTGACAGAGCTGGGTGGGGGGTCAAGGTTTCATCCAAATCGGACTCTTCAGGCATCTTAATGTTTGGCTGTATCAAGGCATATGACATTGTCACATTTAGGAAAGTACTGAGACAGTAAATTCCTGAACTTTATTAAGTTTAATAAAGAAAGGTAGTGGAGAAATAGCAAATCCTCCAGGTGACAGTTGGTGGTGTCAGACTGGTGGGTGGATTAGGTCCCAGTGGGTTGTAAAATAACAACCGGTCTGTTTAATCCAAATAGGTTGTCACTAGTCTGGTAACATAAAAAAAAAAAAAATACAGTCTAAACCAGGGCTATCACATTATCATTTGATCTGAAATGTTCAGGGAACTTTAATTTTATCAAGAGAAGTGATTCAGAAGTACTTTTAACATCCTCACATATCAGATATTGTGAATGAACTTTTGAACAGCCCATTGACTTAGCATTGCGTAGTTGCTTCTCCAAGATGGCCGTTCTCCTGTCAAAAGCAGGGTTCGTAGCGCCACCTACTTCCAGGCTGACTCGACGAATTAGTATGAGTACATTCCATTTTCATTTCATAAACATATGAGTCAACATGAATTCGAAACCCTACGAAAACAATAACAAACCGCTGTCACCGCAATGATGAGAGCGCTCTGATTGGCCGAAAGGGGTCACATGGTACTCGACTATAAAAGGCGATGACAGCTCTAACTGTCACCCATTCCGCGGTTGCTGCAAACAAGAACAGACTCAGATCTAGCCTCGTCCCATATAGATAAACATATGAGTACATTCCAATTTCATTTCATAAATTTCGCGGCAACTTCTAGCTAACGGTACACGCTAATACTTAGTAGTATGCATGAATAAAAGCTTTATTTGTGTTCAGCGCATGTTTCCGAACATTTTGATGTAGACTCTATATACATCCAGGATTACTCCATGTTTAATGAAAAAGGACGAGTTGACCAGAAAAAGGACGAAAAAACCCGAATTGACTAAGGCACGAGTTGACTAAGGCACGAGTTGACTAGCATTCCACTCCTATCATAAAACTGCCGTGTGGTGGGCACGTTAACTTGAGTATAGAAATCAGTGCGGTGGAGCAGGTCATACGCTCAATGGCGGCAGCCACATGACAATAGAACAATATAAAATTGATTTTTGTTGTGTGCCTGCAAACTCACCTGATTTCGTTCTGTGGTACAGGCCTGTGGGTTGGTACAGTACAGACAGATGCCCAACAGCATTGCATTCACGGTAAGCCCCATGGAACAGGCCCTTCAGCATGCATCAGCGAGGCAAGGTACGATAATCTGCCGTTTCAATGCAATGCAGAGTGCAATCACATGTGATCTTTGTGGGGAGACAAATTTCACAACGATAAGTTGTTTCTGTCAAGACAATTTTCACTGGTACCCTCACTATATGAGAACAGACAGTAAATGTATAATTAATGAGCTGCGTGATTTCCTGTTGCTGTACATTACATTCTAAATCTTGTAGTTTCTACTATTAAACATTGGTTCCATGGTAAACTATCATTTCTATGGTAGCATTTATCTATTTATAATGAATGGTGTGATATGCCCAATACAGCTATGATTCACCCACAATACGTATCAGACACTAACACTCAAAACAAGCGTCAGTTTTTCTCCACTACCATCCAGTAAACACAGCTGTGTACACTTGGTAATATTCCCGCTCCCAGGCGCATGTGATGCCCTTATCAGCACGTTATCAAAATCACACTGGCCACCTATGCCATTGTGACACCCTGTGCAGGGCCTATCAGTGATAACCTGTGAGTGCTGGCATATCTGATATTTGAGCCTCTGGAGAATGCCTCCTGGTTTATTTCTGGATCTAGGGGGTGGGGGATATCTATAACATGTTCATTTATTAACATTCATTTCGTTCTTAATATTCTACAGGTATGAATTTATTTTATATAGCATACAGGCATACCTGCAGGCATCTTTTTGGATTTTCGGAGGACTGCCCTTAGGCCCCCTTCTGGATATTCTGCGGACTGCCTCCACAAAAATATTTTGAATCTAAAGGGTCTTCCAGGCCTATGTCTAGATGTATATGGGAGTGCCTGAAGGTATCTTTATGGATCTGCAGGGGACTATTTTTGGGTGTTTATAGACTAGATATCCTTCTGGAGAGGGAAGCGCCCCCAGAGAAGTTGTTGAATCTTGCAAATGGCTTACTAGGTTTATCTTAGCGTGTATCCAGGCATCCTTCTAGACCTCTGTGTGTGTTGGGGGGGGGGGGGAGAGAGATCTCAGGTATTTTTCTGGACCCACTTCTGAGGAATGTTTCCAAGAATTTGTTGATTATAGAAAAAGTATGAAAATTAAGAAATTGAATGTTCTGTTCCCGTCGGCAGTCTGATATGTATGATTTGATTGTATTATCCATGGTATATGAAGTCTCCATTGAAAATGTATGTGACCACGACCCATTATGTAAAACCTGTCAAATATCATAACTGCGGTGTACGGATTCAGATCTGTGGTGTCCGGCATTCAAAACTATGGTATATGGGAACAAAATTCCCTTTGTGCTATAAAGGAAAGAAATAGTCCCTATTATCAAACCTTTAATATGGCAATTACTGGTTTTGATTTATTCGAAAAGATGGATAAAAAAAATGCAACAAATGATGCTTTTGTGGACAGGCGGCTCTGTAAATCACTCACGGTTGACGTCGTAATACACTCGCTGATGCTCGAGTATTACTACGCGTCAACCTCTCGTTGTTCATGGCAGACTGTCCACAAAACCATCGATTATTGTCTATGTAAGAGATGTAATCACTGCCACTGCTCTGGTCAGAGGAGTAACTTGATGGGGTCTGCAAGAACTATACAAAATATTCATTTCCATTGATAATGAAATTAATCAAAAGAGATAACGAATCACTAATCTATATGAGATATGCTTCTAATTCTTTGTGGGTGATTCATAAAACAAACGTACATTAAAAAAACAGTCGTCAATGATTTATATATTATATATGTACATAGACAGTAGAAGCCCCTAACGTATTCCCCGCGTTTTGCTTGGAACGGAAATTCTTCCCTCTATTAAGGGGTGATTCCACCAGGACGTGCGATATATCCCGATCACGGTTGGTTTCTTGACTTGCTAGGTTGTGATGAATCGTGTGCGAATATCGAGTTGAATCGCGGCAGTGGAATAGTCTCCTTTGAACGATTATATATATATAGGTTACACACATTTGGGATAAGTGCTCAAACAGATCTTACAAGATTTATCCCAATATATCAAGATGCAGCAAGATGCTACAAGACAGCCCGACCGTATGAGACAAAAAGCATTGTGCAGGTGGAATCAGACCTTTGGATTATTCTAACCCTGCGTACTCCGGCACCCCGCATATGCGGACATCCTGCTTAAGCGTGCTGTTATTTAAGTACGAAAGCCATTTAACCTTGTGTAAATGGAAACTTGGAGGGATACCTTATCAAACATGGCAGGGCAGTGTGGGGACAACACTCCGAATTATCTTGATTGCTTGTTTGTGGTGTCTACGTGAGGCAGGTAGACTGATGTCTCGACAATGTTTGTTGGTAAGATACGGCTCAAATTAACACTTAGTTTAATTTAGAAGATTTGAATCCTGTTTTTGTATCTTCGTTTCTGGATATTATAAGAAACTTATTCTACCTGTGCTTTAGTTTCGACATTGGCCCGAACTCCAGCAAGAGCGTGACGAAACAGGTGACGTCATCAGCGAGGACACCAAGAACTAGGTCAGTACACGTCACCGTTTCCGGGTTCTCAACTCTCATACCAGAGGGCAGAGTTGTTGACGAGCAGCTTTGCGCTTTTAAGCCCTGAGTGATTTTCCATAATAAATAATTCAAAGTTCCATAGCTTTTGTTCTAATCAAGATTTAAATTGAGTGCTTTAAATACATATTCACACGAGACTTTTACCTGTTTATCAGTCTTCATTGTCTATTATCCAAGTTTGGGGTTCTATCACTCAATTAAAATATCGTACTCATGTATCAACATTGAAGCTATGCACTTATTGAATAGGACAAATAGGAACACAAGTATGACATGCAACTTGATTGAACACTGCTATATACAAATTATACTACTGAGATAAAAAATGCTGTTTTTCGGCACCTTACAAAACTGAAAACCACAAAATAAGTTACATTTTTACATTTGTTTATGTTTTTAACTCACGAGGGGATCTAATTCATGCTAATCTATTCAACTGTCAGTGCCCCTGCTAAGGGGACAGGGAATAGGTAGGTCTTTTTGGACATGTCCAGCACACTATTACACACGGTTGGAAAGAAAACGTTCTTATTCATTGCAACTATGAACATGCTTTGTACATACAAAGGGGCCAGGTTCACTATGTCACACTGTCTCTATGTGAATTTTAGTTGGTTCCATCTTAATTCTCACCTTGCTTCACTTCTACCACAAAGTTATAGTACAGACCGACTCCTCAGAAAAAGACATGCATACACTACTAGATAAAGACTCCTGTTTGTGGGGTTTTTTTTAATCATTATGACTTAGATTTTTCAAAATATTCGAGGTTTACACGTGATAATTACGACATAAGAATACTGCAGAGACATATACATGTGTTAATGATTGAACTTATTGTGGGACATTATAATAAGTGCTCACTTCTTATTACGGTTGGCTTGCAAATGTAGACGAAAAAGTGCTGTAAGGCACCATTGCAATATAGTTAAATCTAAAAAAAGCATAACGTATATTCCGATGATTTCTTTTCAAGTGTAGGGGTATGATATACCCTAGTATTTCATTCCTGATGGTAGGCTGAGAGGAAAAGCTCCTTACACATTGACTTCCTTCATTGAAGTCTCTGAAAGTTCTGGAAGAAAATAGTAAAGAAAATGGTGTTCCTCGCATCCAATGTTTCCCACTCTATCAATTGCGATCGGTTCTACATAACATTAGAAAATAAAGATACTTCCATATCAGGGTCAAGTTTTATAGATCAATTGCTTAATACTAAGATTATGCAGCAAAGTTTTGTCTTCTGCTTTTTATATAGTGGGACTAGATAGTTCCTCCGAGCCACAAACTCTACACACCTTCTATATCGATTATCATCTATGCCCTATAACGACTGTTTTTACAGCTTCACAAAATTGTTTTAGCAAACCCTCTGCACACACTATTTTCATGAATAGTCATTCCTTCCTTTGCACACACTCAGTTCCTAATTATTCTGGTGTTTTTGATGTGTTGTTTCTTTCATGATTATCTAAAGTCTACAATAACCAAGGCTAATTGAACCACTTGGACGTTAAACTACCCAAACAAACAAACTACAAGAATCCACCATCGTATATTTCAGAAAAAGTAATTGATTTAGTGAAATTCCTGATGGAAAAGCTTTGTAAAGTGACAGATTATTTGAACAGAACGTATGTCCTTGTGATATATTTTTCGTCCAAATAACGAACAGTTCAATTTCTTGGCTCCTCATATCGAAAAAAACATTTTTATCCTTATTTCCTTATTTACTCGTTTTCAAATAAAATCATCGGAAACTCCTGTCGAAACTCTACTCTGATTATACCTCTCAATAGTTAACGCGTCATTTATTTATTTATTTATTTATTCATCTGTTTTGTGTTACGTGACCAGGGCCGTCACCAGTTCCCAGCCGGCAGCTCTTCGTGTTACGCCCAAGGTAACCAGAGACACTGGCACCTACAAGTCACCTAACTTGACCAACGCGAACGGCCCGAACCCGGAGATGACGAATGGACCCGATCGTTCCATTCTTATGTAAGTTTTACACTCATACCGCTTTGTTATACTCCCTGTTTGACCCCCTGTATGAGGATCAGTTAGGGAGATTTCCCCACCCCTACACGCACTCCACAAACCTGCCGTAGAACGTCGCCAGATGGATAGGTCGCTGCTAACGAGAAACCTGTTTCTAAACGCATTTACTAATTTTCAAAGTGAGATATTCTCATTATTCAGCCTAAAAGGTGAACCAACATTTTGCTTTACGATATACCTTGGCCATATTCATATTCAAAATTTAATGATTCTTTTTCTAAACCTCCTCGGCTGAGTCCATACAAGCCCATGAAGACCCAAATTGACGTAAGTTTCTGACGCGATGCGCATGACGAGACGCTGAGACAAGCATACTGATCACGTGACTACACCATCACGTATCCGGTTTAGCAGCGTTCTACTGTTTGACGTCACCGCTAATGAATGGCATTAGGGGTTTAGTTTTGTACAATATTGTGTTTATTTAATGCACATGCTGTGAGGCACTGTAGTTAAATCACAGTGAAATGCTGTCATTGCTGTTCGGATTATCTAGGGACCATACCATCAAAAAAGATATCGCTGAATACACTGAAAACCTATTCCATTTTTGCAATGTTCAAATTGGTTCATTCCTAGGATATCTATATTTTTCAAATATCTAATGAATATTTTGTCAAGATTCAATACACACTAAATCAGATATTTCTTCCCTAATGGAAAAAATGATCACACATGCATTATTTGTTACCTATACGTTTCTACGCGGGAAACGTGGTCGATGTAAACAGTTGATTAGATCAGGAAAAAAATCGGTAAATCATATGGGAACGGACGTGCCTTACCCTCTGATTGAAATAATGTCTCTCTTCAGTGAAAATTTGTATAAATTAGATAAACTGGTAAACCAGCTTCATATAGAAACTCTTTGTTGTTCTTAGCGCAGATTCTAACATCGTTTTGCTATCATTATTATATTTGCTTATATTGCATTTAATTATGTTTGAATTGTTTCATAATTTTGTGTTCATTCCCATTTTTATACAGCCTTTGGTACTTACGATCCTAAGTAATTAATCCCTGTTTTCCGTTATTCATAAATGACTTAAAGTAGTACATCGTCCAGTAAAGAACCAAAACCGTGATGTAGGAATAATATATGTTGTAAACATTTGCATCACCTAAGATATTACATATAGATATGTCTCTAATTATTACATTCCCTAATCGTTATAGCTAGCACCATAGATCCTTAAGTTAGTCGAACTGATTATCCTGAAATAGTTTGTAAAGCCATGTAATAGCAATAATTGTCTTGATATAAATTTAGCAAGTATTGTCTTTTTAATGTGTTCCTAGTTATAGAGGAGAAATTGCAAAAACCCACTTTTCAGTGTGTTCTAGCTGTGACCTTGCCCTAAATTTGAGTCGGCATTGTTGTTTATTCCCACGCGCTTATCCTATTCACTTAAAAGCACATGATATTTTACCACCTTAAAGGCCACTGCTTCAACTGCTACCAAGATAAGTTTGGTTTCCTCCACCCTTCCTCGGTTTCGTATTAGTTATCAATGTTTGCTTTGCATGCTTCGGTGACACCTTTTCCCTTTTTTTTCTCGGTACACTTATTTCAGTAGGGAGTATGTGAGATCTGAAGGACACAACCCCAGCGTCTCGTTGGGGCCAAACCGTAACCTCCTCCAGGGCAGAAGGGGTGGGTACGGGTCCGACCGTAGCCTCCGGTCCGGTCCCTCCCCGACAAGCCGCTGCGGGCCCAACCCAGGCCTCCTCAGCCACGGATGTCACACTGCGAACCGCCTGATCGAAACCCATTTCTAAGCCGCATCACCAACAGCAACAGCAGCAGCAGCAGCAGCAGCAGCCTTGAGCAATGCCCCCCACCCCTCAAAATGACAGCAAGATGTTATCTTGTGGGGAAATCATTCTCCACAAAGTCCTCTTACCAGAGGGCAGGAAACAAAGGTTGAATCTATACCACAAAGGGAAAGTTCCTCTAGTGTACCGTTGGAAGTTGAGACGACCTTTCGGGCAGGTTTAATGTGGGAATAGATTTTAGGGAGAAAGGGGGAGCGAATTCAATAAGAGAGGAAAAAAGGAAGATAATACTCGGTTCTCAAAGTGATCTAATTGAAATAAAAAACAAATGGGGGTCCGTTATTATGGTCCTCATGATAAAAGAAAATCACTCAATCTATGAAATGTCATAAGAAAAATGCTTAACATAAACGAGATTCATGAATTATGGTGTCACTATAATCACCATAAGACACTCGCTGTGAACGTGTCTCTAAGCTTGCAGACCACAGAAAGTAGAAATCGCATTAACTACAAAATCATAATGCTGATCATTTGGAACAGTAATTGCTGACTGATAAACAAATTGATAATGATTGTAGCATCTTTCCTCAATCTACTGGATATTCGGTAGGTTACATTGAAGACACGGCAACTTTGTTGTTCATACACCGTGTTGTCTATGGTTATAAAAATCGTTTGGATTCATCCTATCCTGACAAGAGCTGAATCCATTACTATATCCCAACACTGAACTTTAACTCTGTTTATCTACATACATTGCTTTCTGTAAGGCTTTTCAAGTGGTTACTTACTTGTTATATTAACTAGTTCAAATTGTAATAAACCACATTTAGGTCGGATCAGTTACCAACTCAAACTATCAATATGGCTGTACTGCCAATTGGTCGATAGAACCAGAAACATAAACACACCAAGTTATCAAGACATACATGTGTGTCTTATCGTGCACGATACATCCGATACAGCTATGAAGAATATGTAGGGGTATTGTGAACATATATAAGTAACCCGAACCGATGTTGTAGTATGGTCATCCCAGTGTCAGATTGCAGAGTGATTTACCCAATGACAATTATTTCACTCCAATTGATTATTGTGAAGTGCCCAGCGCCTGTGTTGACCGAAGCAGTACCATTGCTAGTGAAATGTAATGGCCGTTGTGATTGTCTCTTTGCATAACATGGCTGATAGTGATATTAGTTTTTTGTCTAATTCACGGACGAAAAACTAACTTCTCCATCAACGATGATAAACAAGGAGACTCGTACAACACTGATAGTCTGTTTTATCCCGCGATTTTGATGCTGTATAAATTGTACGGTCAACCCTTTTCCTGTTTTGCATACTTGATTCATGTGCATCTCTCATTAGCCATATATCAGCGGTAACTTAAGTAGTAAACGATTGACCGTGAGGTCTGATATACAATAACACAGCTGTTTTTCAGGATTTATTCAATGACCATATTTCATTTACTGCACGGCGGGTTATTGTATCACCCCGTATTTAATCCCATTACTTCACAAGATTTACAGAGAAGCTATATTTGTTGTCTCAGATTTTATGAACGTTTCCATTTTTCACGTCATTTAGTCATAAGAGAAATAGCTCCTTCTCTAGGAATCTCTTCAACCTACTGATTCATTCTACTCCGTAATAGTTTGTTAACTAGCGATGTGATAATTATATTTTTATTGTTGTTGAACTTAGCCAGATTTAGTCTAGTAAGAATATTGATATATAATATATAGGTAGATAGACTGGACAAATTAGTATCTTAGAGGTATTTGAAATGTACCATCTTAATGTGTGATACTGCGTTCCTTAGCTGCCTGAGTGGTTTTAGGGCAATAGAATTGATTTTATATTTCTCTTGTATTATCTATGGCTTAACCATTTAAAACTAAATGTCTAAATTAGTGGGTGGTACCTATATATAGTTAGGTAATATATCAAGTGAATTGTTTACAATAAATGCAGTATTTTGTACACAAAATCATTAAGGACTGGTGTATCTAAAGCTTATTTGAGATCATAGATAATTACATGTACATGTATTCTACATTTCAATTCCTGGTATATGCTCAGCCATCTAGTTTCATACTTCATAAAAAAGTATATGTACTTTGCCGGATTTGTTTGCTTACAACATATTCAGAGTATTATGTAACTTTTCAGTGGTAAGAGCTACAAAATTAAAAGCTTATACAAACATAAATAAATCTCTGTATCCATAGTTCAAGATTTTGTCCTATTTTATAACTTATCTTATCGTAAAACAGGATGTCTATAAAAGTTCCGCTGTGTGATAGTAAACAAGATGAATCTATTTCAACGTATCGTAAGAAGATTGTAATGTTCAAGTTAAAGTCAGGATGACTGATTATAGAATGCCAGCGTATGTGGGGAGGGGGTGCAGATTTCATATAATATGAAAAATTACCAAATGCTTATAGAGCTGAGAAAATATTTCACCACAGGGTCATAAAACTTTAATGAGTCTCACCTATAGCTATCAAGTAAGTAATATCAATTCTTAATAAAAACACATTTTGAAGGATGGCTGTAGAGACATCTACGATACCTGAATAATACTAATTTTGGCTAAAACGCTACATTGGAAAAAAAATGCGTCCTACAATATATATTAGAATTTTTTCGATAGGGTTTATATCAAATATTTGATCAAACACGATGACCAGTATGAATATATTGGTCGGTATGTAATAATTTTTAATTTGCCATCAACTAGGACTACATGTTAGTGGACAATAAGGTCATGAAGTGGAAGTATCTTTCACTGCATTAGCCACCTAGCCAGTAATTGTATCGATACTGATGTATAAGTAGTTTCCTTTTTTTCTCCTATCAGAGAGGAGTATATGGCCAATAACGGACCTGACGAGACGCTGCTTTCTGGCGCGGACGCAAGCCTGACTTCCGGTCCCTCAACACCAGTGACCGGTCCAAACAGCGAGATTCGCGCAGGCGCAGACCCAGCCTTCAGGTCCGGCCCTGACCTTAGCCTCATTTCCGGTCCCATGCCTCGTGGAAAGGACGATGAGACAGTTGGAGTGACGCGTGGCGGCGGCGTCTGTAACCACTTTGTAACGTCATTCTGCTGGTCTATGGCGGGAAAATGGGGGTCTACATCAGTGTGAAACCTGGTAACCACAGTTTTAGGTGACTTAGCAGCTGTTTACCATGGATTGATAACCCACGTTCATTTAGATTCACTAAGATGATAGATGATTGCTGATAACATACCGAAATGTGCCAGTAAGCCGCCTCATCTGCATGCACACAAATGTACATCATAACAATATGTATCCATACATACCTACATACATGTATGACGCTGCACACACACACATAAATAATGATACATTATACATAACACACACAAGAAAATAAACCTACTTTTATAAATACATGTATGCTACAGCCATAAATACACACATACATACATACATACATACATACATACATACATACATACATACATACATACATACATACATACATACATACATACATACCGCACGTATATTCATATGCACACACATACTAAACCTACGAACCTCAATGCTACAACACATGTCTACTACATACACGTTCGTGTATATATAGATACCTAAAGTACAATCTTAAATCGAAATAGGATTAGATTTTCTGGAGAAATCTCAACACCTAGAACTTAGTTCGGTGAAATGATATGGGACAGTCCATGACATCTTAAAGTTTCACACAGCTGATTCTCAAGTTTACTATGGCGGACACTTGGCTCGATATTTGAGAGTATTGCAAAGTTCATGCAAGCAAGCAACTAGGGGTAGGATGACAGAAAATATCATTTATCTGCTTATACATGTATTCATTCTGGCGTTCAAAAAAATCAATAGATTAAATAACATAATAATGCAGCGGCTTTTGTCGGTAATGAGATGATTTTAACTGGAAGTGCAGTTTGTCTCGAAGAAATAAATTCTGTATAATCTGTGACTTTAGGCATTTCTAATGTAAAGAACAAATCTTAAATGATTTTGAACTTCTAATCTCTCTGAAAATGTATCCTTTAAACATATTTGACATTATTTGAGAGAGATGGTAAACCCCCCAACCTTGTGAAATAGACGAAGAAACTGAATAACGGTTTTATTGTGCCATGGTCATTTGTAATATTACATGTATTTCCTTTACTGTCGTAAGCAAGTCAGATTTGTTCATTGACGTACAGGTACATGTTCACTATGCGCATAAAACCTGAGAAAAAATTACAGTATAGCTTGTGAGAAAACTATTCATAGTTGATATAGGTAAGCCTACATCAATAAACATGTATATGGTATCAGACGGAGGTATATCTGACTAATATGTTAGCTTATAAATGTGACTTACGAAGAATTCAGTGGAGATCTATTGCATTTCTTCAATTAACCATAGGCTTCCTTAAGAAGGCGATATTGAATTTGTAACCCAATGTTTAAACATGCCTGTAATGTAGTTTTATCACCGCTATTAGTGTCAGGTTAGTTTTGGTGGGATTTAAGAAAGCCAAGTTCAGATAATATACATATGTATGTCCCTTCTTAGATGTGGCGCATTCTGGCAATGATGTGTCCCTATCAATAACTAACTTCCTTTAGAATTGCTGCTCCTCTAACAGGGCAAACCCCAATCTGCATTCAGTATGAAAATGTCATATTCTAACCAGGAATAGTTCATATATAATGATGGTCAATTGCAATAACATATTAAGTATGGCTAGATATTGTGCCAAGTATATTTCTGAAGGGAATAACTGCACAAATACCCAGGTGTTACAGAGGTTAAAATGGCCTCCATGCTAGAAAAGTGCCTAGAAGAAAACGGAATTATCACATTTCACCCCTCAACCAAAAAGGATAATCATCTTTGGTATCCATCAGAAAACGGAATTTCCTGTCCTAAATTTGAATGCCCAAATTCTTATCCGAATTAAAGGATTTTTTTAATTACAGAACTGTTCAGCCTGCATTTCGAATTGTTGAGATTCCCATTTCTACTCTAAACCGAACTACCATATTATCCAGAGGAGATTAGGAGCTCTAGTCGCTGCGCAAATCCTCAACTTTTCGCAACTTAATGTAATCAAATGCATTTAAGTATATTACAGTAATATTTTAATTCCACTTTAAAAAAATATCTATGCACGAATAATTGCAACCAATTATTTGAAGAGCAGTACATCCACAAAGGAATTTGAAAAGTTTACCAATAGGAAAGAAAAGAACACGTAAAATGATTAAAAGGAGTCAGAAAATTAAATTTGAGACATCCTACAGAGTTGTTCAAACACAGTGACTCTTGAGCAGGTTTAGAATTACGTAGCCAAGTATTAGGTATTGAACTTTATAGTTTCAGAAAAGGCACAAATTGGCAGGTGTATTACGGTCCTGTTCGTCCCTTGGAGTGTAATAGTAGGAATGCTGGTGTATAAGGTGGTATCCCTGCAAGTCCTCGGAGCCCCTTCAAAGAGTATCAGATGTGTCTTTTAGGGAAACCAGGTTGGAAACCTGTGGTGTTAACCACGTTACGGATGGGTTCACTATCATTCATAATTACTGGAAGGTTCTCCACCAGTGATATGCACGGTATTGTCGGTTAGTAATCCGAATGTTCTAGAGGTTGTATGGAATCCCGTTTTACTGTAATGTGAATATGATATTTCAGTGGCCGGACTTGGTCATCGCACCTATGCCTAACCCTCTACTTGGAATTGATAAGTATTAATCTGTATCTAATCGTGTATGGAGACAAATGTTCTCAACTCCAACCTCCCCTTCGAATACTAAACTAATTTATTATTGTATGTCATGTAATGACGATGGGAGTAAACTAATACGGTTGACATCATCAGTAGTAAGGGAAGATTTTAGTAGCTTTGCCATGTTGCTGGCCAGTCCTATGGGGCTAGCTGATGATGCTTTTGCTGTTAAGAGAATGGAGTCATGACCTTTGTGTGACAAATTTATGACTGGCAGAGAGACAAGTTTTCCCACAAATATGTATACACATATTTGATGTAAACATAACTAAACTCATCTCTCTATGGTTTTAGAAGCCTCGGGAAATTTGTCTGAAATACAGATTGGTTTGTTCTCGGAAAACTTTATTTCATGTGGACGCAAGTCATTCGTATATCCTTCAGTGTATGATTCAGAGTCACCTAAATATGTATATCTGCTACATAAAACAAAAATTGTGAAGTTTCTATGACACATAACACAAGGGTATTTATAGAGTAACCATGTATCACTCACCAATATATAATAATATATAAGATTGTACTGTGTGCTTATCATAAGCCTGTAATTTCCTCGTCATAAATGCCTTACAGAACAAGTCGTGTCCTACATATATAAACGTGTGGTGTATGAAATACATCTGCAGGTCGCATTATTGTCGGGGATTGGCCTAGAGCTGTGCCAGGTTTATCAATGTTTATCTAATTATCAATTGATATATTGGGAAACTGTTTTTAAATCTATTGTTTTTCAATTTGGTTTATAAAAATTGTTGGGTCTTTTTTACATTTTACCTTTTAACAACACTATGGAGCTCCTGATGAAAGCTAGAAGGAGCCCCTGACATGTTCATTTTTGCACCTCCTTTTATTCATATTGACACCATCAAGTGTTAACTTCAGTTGCAACCCCTATATATATACAATTCAGAATATATTGGATGGTATATGTAGAATCACGCTAATATCATAGGAAGGTATATTTATCGTTGTCTTAACACATGTGTATGTGTTTAGGAGATTATTTAACATAGTGTTGCTGCTTGATATGGACAATAATAGAGAATCTACCGTTTACCCTTGAATTCTCATGCACTCCGGTGAAACTACCAGGTTCAGCATGGAACTCTCTAATACATTGCTATATGGGCCTTTTAGCATTATGACGTTTTACCTCAGAAATTGATAGAATACAAAAGATTCATATATTTACTATATAGAACAAAAAAACCATAGTTTACATGAAATGTGTGTCAGGAATCTCTTGTGTGTCAATGCAAGTGCCTTGGATTCATTAATTGGTATTGTTCTTTTAACAAACCTATGTGGTGTGTCCGGCCGTGAGGTCTTGTTTGGTTAGGCCAATACGTATACTAAGCTGTATAGATAGATCTCTCCGTTTCTCTGACTCCGCTATTGTCGGAACTTGACATTAACCTGCGATTTGATAGGAGTATCATCTCACCACGGACCTGTATGATATGTCTGTCTTCTTACAAAGAAATTCCGGCCTTAACAGAAATCTCGTCCCTCTCTCGTCCCTAACAAACTTTGCTGCTAACTTCACATGTTGAAGTGTTAAATTATTTAGATCACATAGATTGAGCAAAATGCATGTTATCATTATGAAAAATACATATAATGTAACGGTAACATATATATGTTTCTTCTATTTCCTGAATTTGCAGATACTTTCTCAAGATATACGATGCATGTATACATGTAGTGTAACTGTTCATAGATCGAATAAACACCCACTATTAAAGTATCTTGATCTAAAGGGATAGAAATAAACTGTGTTGACCAAATACGTTTCTCTTTCTTCCTGAAGTGAAGTGGAATAGAGAGTTTCTTTTGTTACGGATTTGCTTGATGTACCAGGAACAAGGTATACGAGCTAATTAAACGTGACACAATCACTTCTCCCGAGAAAGGATATACTTTGAATACACTACGGTAGCGTATGCATGGGACGAATATCTGGGTAATATGATATTGAAAACCTCCAATTCCTACGAGACATATGGTACCGACAGGTATCTGGGACTGAATCAGCTCCGTAGAATCCGAGGAGAGGGAGGGACAGACAGACAAATAGAGACACAGACTGATAGACAGAGTTTCCGTCAGCAGGAGAGTAACAGCCCCACAACTGTAAAAAGCGCAACTAAAACCAAGGGGGAAAAAAGATAAATGAGTCATTAATCAATCGGATACTCCAGCGTGAGTTACCTTGAGAGCGATGTCAGGCTGAGGCAGATATTTACTTAAGATTGTGTCTAAAGGTGGTGACGTAAATCATGATCATCTCGCTAGTCATGAGCTGTTCTACCAAGCAGATTATCGCCACCGGTGGGAGGTTTGGGACGGCTATTGCCGCCAAACGCCAATAGGTGACCACAGGGCGCCCGGCCGGGCCCTGCGCTGCGTTTGTGGAATAGCCCCTTTAAGGAGCATCGGTGTGCATTGGAAGCACGTTGGGTCTAACCCTTAACCTTTTCCATACCGGTGCCTGGTACCGAGCTACTCCCTTAAGCATAATGACTAAAATCATAATTCAACTTTGCAATTACGTAAAACAATATATAATCATAAATATGATATCATATCTACATTTTGTGAAGATTTCATAAATATTATTTATTTTTATTTTGGCAGCAACGATTTTTCTATATATTTTTCTATATATTTTTCTATATATTTGGCAGCAGCGGTTCTCCGGTGGTGCTGCCATATGGCAGCACCAGTATTTCTCTGGTGCTGCCATATGGCAGCACCAGTCGCGCAAGGGTTAACTGAAAAAAATAGGGAATCAACTAAAATTATCTTAAGTGCATGATCCACCAAGCCTCAGCTAGCGCCGACCAATGGCATGGTAGTGGAAGTGTGGTTATCAGCGACAGCTGCCAGCCCAAGATACCCATCGCCTGCAATTATCTGTTTGGTGGATCAACAAATAAACTAGCCACAACAGTTGTCGCCGAACATCGGCCCACCATCATGTCTCTCAAGACCTGTTGCCATCAAGCGTTGGCTTGTCTGTTGGTCGTCACCGACTGCCTGTCAGCTCCAAATGCTATTGTTTTGCTGATCCCCCAAACAGTCTGGCTGGCCAACGATAATTTCTTGAGTGTCGGCCCAACCTAATTTGATATATGGTGCATTCCATGGAGCATTGGCTGAAATTTTTGTCCGCTAGAGAATAGTGATTCATTTGATTTCGCTAGATTCTCCCCAAACGTGGTGTGGATGTCTTGTGCTCTTAGGCTACACAAAAAATAGAGGATTTGGTGGATCAGCTCAGAGAATTTAGAGATCTAGGGGCGTCTGCCTGACTGTCCTCGGCGAGGATCGTGGGCTGGCGGTTCAAAACCTGCCTTCGCAGCATCTGTGGAGCGTCTGTTCAGTTTGTTTTGGTGGATCACACACTTTAGAACAAAGAAGTCCACTGGACAGGATGATGCACCAATATAATTTGCACATAAATCTGCTCGATGGATATGATAAAATACAATCGTGAAATCAGGGATTATGATGATCAGCAAGACAACCACATCTCCATAACACTTAGCTTATCAATGGAGCTTGGATGCTGTAGAACATAGCTTGTTTTCTATTCTGCTTAATGGGGCTATTCCACCAAAAAGGCCCTCAGCAGGCGGGTTTTTACCCTGCAGCCGGCATTTGCTGCCGGGGCCGGCTGCCCGGCCGCCCCTAAACCTCTAAATTCTCCGAGCTGTTCCACCAAAGCCACCCCGAGGCGACCAACAGGCATACACAAGGCGCCCGGCGAGTGCCCATAGAGCCGGCCAGACCCGGCGCGGCAATACACTCGTAGCGGGTTTGCTATTGCCGTCTGGTGGACATTGGCGGCATTAACATGCGCAAGCCGAGTTCTCTATGGATCCGATAGGCGGCACGGCGTGCGACGATACACTATGACGCTCTGAACCCGCAAAAGTCGCGTATCGAGCGGAGCAGTGTGTCAGCGTGTCGGGATTTGTACGGAAACGGTCAGAAAACGTCAAATAACCGTGGAATTACAGGTTAAATCGAACAATGAAGGTAAAAAAAGATAAGGCTTGATGTTATGAATGTGTATATTTGACACTGGTGCTTATATTTTGCCCAAACTGCCACAACTGTCCGAAATTTCGGTCTCTGTGTATAGGGATACCGTCCGCGTCTGCTCCATGTTGACGGTGTGTGTAGCAGTACATGCGGGCAAGCGGTCAACGCGAACCCAGGGAACAGCTCTCGGCGAGCTCTCGGCATCACTCTCAGTGTAGTTCTTGGCACGCCCGCCGGCCTGCCGGGGGCTTAAAATCAAATCAAACAGTTTTCCTCTAGCAGGGCTTCGCGGGGGAGGTCACGATCATAATGCCCGGCTGGCCTTCTCTGTGGTTATCACTATATTTTGGTGGAACACCTCCAAAATTGGCTATTGTACCGAGTATTGTCCCCGGCCGGCGGCCAGGGACCACCAACAGGTTAGCCGATACTGCCCGGCTACGGGGTTTTGGAGGCACGGTGGCCGGCAGGGGCCGGCCATGAGGGGCCTGTGAGCTCTCATGAGCTGTTCCACCAAGCAGATTATCGCCGCCGCCAGGAGGTTTGGGCCGGCTATTGCTGCCGATCGCCAATAGGCGACCACAAGGGGCCCGGCCTGGTCTTGTGCCTCCTTGGTGGAATAGCCCCATAACCTGCAGCCTAACAAAAAAATAAAGGTTCCTGCTCAAGATGGGTGCCAAGTTGGTTGTCCTAACTTTATTACATGGTGTCAGAAGGTCAATCCAGCTCACATACCTGATAAACAACAAGTAAATGTTTTATGAAAATAAAGTAGATGAATATACAGAGAGTCTTTGTGACAGCTAATGCAGAGTGAATCTGATATGAAGAAGTCCTATCAGTCCAGAGTAGGGGAAACAGGAATCAGTCATATGTTGCCAGTTGCAGCTAAGTGAAACTAGGTCACATCTAACTGAAACTTTCTGTATGTAAATGTGCTTTTGTATTTATGATCAGATGTTGAACCCGACACATTCTAGTTGAACTGTTTTACATAAAGTAACTTAGTTCTGCTCAAAACTGGTCCTGAATCTGTCTACAAAACTATAGTTCAAGGCCAATACTTTAGTGTGATCTCAAAAATTAGTAATATTTACATGCAGCTGTAAATTAAGCCTGTCAAACTGAGAAAATGTCAGATGACAATGGACCCAGGTCTTTAACAAATTTGCATCCACCACCTCCTAAAAGCTGAAAGGTGGCACATTGTCTGAAAATTGGAGATATTTTGAAGAGGCATGGACAAACTGGTGTGTTGCTACCAAATTGGATAAGGAAGAAAAACCAGTCATTATAGCAACTCTGAAGACAGTGATTGGAAGAGAGACCTGGATATCATGAAGAATCTTGATATAGAAAATAGGACTGATGTGAAGTCAGTACTAAAAGCACTACTCAAGGCACATTTTGATCCCCAGAAAAATGACACATATGAGAGATTTATCTTTAATTCAGCTACACAAGACAATAACATGTATGTCAGTCGACTTAGGAAACAAGCAAGTCTGTGTGAATTTGGTGAATTGCATGATTCACTTATCAGAGATAGAGTTGTCATAGGAATCAAAGAGAATGCTGTCAGAAGAAGACTACTAAGAGAGCGAGAACTCTTTCTTGCAATATGTGTAGATATCTGCATAGCAGCCAAAAGGGCACAAGAACAAGTCAAAGTCATTGATGGTGAAGTTGGCCAAGTGCGCAAAGTGTCTAAGAAGAAACAAGATCTTAAACAAAGCCAATGCAAATACTGTGGAAGTTCGCACCCACCGCATTAATGCCCCGCATTTGGTAAAAGTTGTGCAAAGTGCAAGAGAATGAACAGCCTTACTAAGGTGTGTAAAAGCAAAGAAAGCACAGAAGACTCAAAGGTGGATCCCACTAAGAAAAGCAAAAAACGGTGGAAGTTGAAACAGTCCCACTGAGTTGGAGTAACACAAAGTCACACCAACTAAGACAGACAAACAGAAGAGATTGAAAGTGAATATCAAGTCTACACTGTTAATGAAAGGCATCTGATGCACTACATTGTTCAACAAGATGTAAAACTGCCAACACAAGAAAACTGGACACCGCTTAGAATACAAATTGATAATGGCAGCGATGTAGATTTCATTCACATGCAAGACCTCATGATTGTAGTAAAGTACCCAAAGATCAAGAAGACAAGAGTTAAGCTCCATGCTTATGGTAATTACATCTTGGAACCATTAGGCCAGATCATGCTGGAAGTGAAATCATTGCACAGCTGAGTGAAACCTCCCAACTACAGCATGAATGACCAAACAAGACCAAGAGTTTCTGTAGTTGGCAAATCATGACAAAGCAATTGAAGAACTTAAAACCAAAATCACTAGCCCTCCCTGCCTAAAATATTTTTCTGTAGGAGATGAACGTTCACTTGAAACTGACGAATCAGAATATGGACTTGGTGCTGTGATTATGCAACAAGGTTGCCCCATAGCATATGCGAGTCACATCTTATCTGAAGCTGAGAGAAGGTATTCTCAACTTGAAAAAGAATGCCTTGCAATAGTGTTTGGATGTCAGCCGTTTGATCAGTACCTTATGGGGAAGGACAAGATGACATCTTATTGTGATCACAAGACATCAGAAGTAATCCTTGCAAAACTAATCAATGCTTCAGCAAAACACATCCAGCAAATTATGTTGAGGCTCTAACAATACCATCTTCGTGTGGTTTACAGAAAAGGGTCACAAATGCACATCAGTGACCACCTCTCCAGATCGCAACTCAAAGCAAAAGTAAATGAAAGAAAATCAGAGTGTGAAATCTTCCACCTGGAAGCAGATCTAAATGTAAACCCAGATATCAACCACAATGTCAGTGATGTGACACTAGCAAAGTCCTCCAGCATCATTATGAAAGTCCCATTTAGAGCCAGAGATAAAGGCTTACTGACCTTACAGAGATGAACTATCAGTTGAGAATGGAATTTTTTACAGAGGAGTTAGAGTCGTTATCCCAGCATCCATGAGAACATCGTTTCTGGAAACTATGCATATTTCACATCTAGGTTTTAAAGCTGCACTGAGAAAGGCTAAAGACAGTATCTACTGGCCCACCATCCACAACGATGTATGACCAGTGTGAGCCATGTCAGAAACACAAACCAAACAACTGTTGGGAACCAATGAAAAGTCAGCCAGTACCAACAAGAAGATGGTAGATCTGCTCAAATGATCTGTTCACTGCCACAACAAGGACTACATCATCGTGGTTTATAATCTCACCAAGTATTTCGAATTGGAAGAGCTCCAAGACACAACCAGGGAAACTGTCATCTTAAAAATCAAACAAATCTTCACAAGGAATAGTGTTTGTGAACTTCTTATCAGTGATAATGGTCCCCAGTACGCCAGCAAAGAGTTCACAAAGTTTGCAAACAACTCGAACTTTAGACACTACACAAGTGATCCAGACCACCCTAGAGGAAACAGCACTACAGGGGCAGTTGTCAAAACTGTCTAAGTGATGATCCTTACCTACGACTTTTGGAACATCATGATACTCCAGACATCCTTGGATATTCGACCTATCAGAAACTGAACTCTAGGAAGCTGAAAACCCTGTTGCCTGTAAAACATAGCCAACTTGCACCTAAAGTTATGTCCATCCAAGAGATCATTGCAAATTCAGTAAAATCGAAGCAAGTAAACAAGGAACAGTATAACAAACGTGCAAAACATTTACCAGAGCTCTCGGTTGGAGACAACGTCAGTGTGAAGCTGAAGCCTAGCTCCTCCAAGGATTGGTCTCCTGGTACAATACAGGAGAGTAACTCTTCTTATATTGTCAGATCTGATGACCGATAATACCACCACAACAGAGTTCACATCCACAAAAGTAAGGAACTCTCTAAATCAACAGTTTCTTCTGCAGTCGATGATCCTATACTGATAACACCAAAAAGAGACACTGAAGTACTAAAACAGCCTTCACCAAGGAAGTCCCCAAGGACAGCTGCCAAAGTGGAATCCCCAGTGACCTCTAGTCCATCTGCCACCCACTCAGGAAGACATGTGAAAACCCTGGCTCACTTGAAAGACTTTGTGGTATAATGTTTAGGTCTGCAACAGGTCAGAATAACACCTGAGACAAGGGTAAGGGTAGTCTACCCCAATGACCTTTTATTTTGTCAGTACAAGTAGAAATATAGTCTCTTTTGTTGTTACTAGTTCATTGAGTCTATATTTACCTAAAGTTACAGTAAAGACATTGAACTTACAGACACAAACTCTGCTGATGATCTTGTCATGTATGTGCCTCATATTGATGCCAACTTTGCCCAAAATACTCTTGAGGCTGGGATACATGAAGTGTACCATTGGTGTAAGACAAATGGCCCTAGTATGAATGCAAAAAAAACCAAGCTTAATGTGGTTTGCTGTTAAAACCAGATTAAAGAATATACCAGATTTTGGAATTATATGTGACAATACCTTATTACATACCAGACAACATTATAAACCCCTTGGCCTAACACTTGATACTGACCTTAGCTTTGACAAGCATATCAAGGAACTAGCTAAATCAGTAAACAATAAATTATTCAAGTCATGAAAATTCAGAAATTGTGTTACTAAGGAGATATGGTTGGAAATACACAAAGGCTATTCGTTCAATTATGGAATATTGCAGGGTTTTTTTTATAGATGGTGCCTGCAAGAACAATACTCAACTATTACAACGGGCACAAAATAGAACTGTAGAAAAATGTAATACTAGAAATTTAGTGTCCCAGAATTGCACAAAAAAACTAATACTGAAATGTTGGATATTAGACGCAAGCAGCAACTTTTAGAGCTAATGTTTAAAAAATCTAAGGTGGAATCAAACATTGACACTTCTATCAGGAATACTTGAAGCGACAGTAAAGTCATATTTATAGTTAACAGGCATAAAAGTGCCAAATACGAAAGATCGCCGGTTATAGGGGAAGGAAATTATGGGATACCTTGGATGAACGAATCCAAAAACAGGATACAGTAGCGTCTTTTAGGAGATGTGTTAAAGATTTTCTTTTGTCTTGGACAGTTGAAAAACTAGTTGTGCTTAGATGTCAGTTGACTGACTACTCTTCTTGACCCACCCTTCATTGACCCATCAACATCTCATTATCATCTTGTCTATCACCTGAAACGTATTGTAAGGGATTACTACTGTTGTGTGGTTCTCTATCCCAACAGGAAGACCTGATAATGTATCAAATGTTGAGATGTCAATGAAAAAAAGAAGATATTCTAGAGCATTGGTACTCAGTATTTCAATTCAAATGCTCATGTCATTCTATCATAACTGTTTGCTCTTTTTACTTATATCAAAAGAACTTTCATAGACCGAACTATAAAAGGAAAAATCTTTCTAGAGGAAAGGAGATGTAGAACATAGCTTGTTATGTATTCTGCTTAACCTTCAGTCTAACAAAAAAATAAAGGTTCCTGCTCGAGATTGCCGCCGAGTTGGTTGTCCTAACTTTATTACAGATGCCTTATTGTCTCACAGGGGTTTTCACCCCTCGTATTCATCATCTGAAACAGAACCACATCGAAAAATGGTACCATAAACTTGATCTCCTAAATGATGGCTATCATCCCAAAAGGAATCTACCACAATAAAGATTGTTACCTTGATAATCAGATTGTTGGTAAATACATCACGGGGTCGAGGACTGTACGTATGAATAACAATTCTGTTACTTAGATGTGAGTAGTATATGGAATAATCATTTTGTTGCTTGGATGTGAGTAGTATACGGAAAAGGTCGTTTTTACGGGCTATACCCACTTATGACTTTTAAGGCCTTTCTCCATTGTGCGACGCTGAGCAACGTTCCATATAGCTTGCGATCCTGGGTACCGCATGTACCCCGGATCGCAAGGTAACATCGATTCTATGTGGAGACTATCCCATTTGCGACTGGAGCACTTCTGATCCTAGGTTCGCCCAGTCTCAGACTGGGCGTACCAAATATCAAACATATTTGATATTTAAAAACGCTTGCAATCCGGGGCACATGCAGTACCTCCAGTCTGAGCCCAGTCTCAAGTGCCAGATCCACTAAGGTGATTTTCCATGCGAATTTGGGTTCGCAGATGTTCGCAGACGTTCGCATGGACATGCAAATGTCTTGCGACAATATCTAATATATTGAATATTATCGCATGGGATTCACACAGTCGCACGGATCGCAGACGCATTCGCTTGGTCGCCTTAGTGGATTTGGCGCTTCAGACTGGAGGAAAAACTGGCACTCCACTGTGCGTTTTGCCGCGTTGCGATCCTGAAGGTACGCCCAGTCTCAGACTGGGCGTACCTATGTACCTAGAATCGCACAGTGGAGACAGGGCATTATATAGAAGTCGATGAGGAAATGCCAACAGTAATATTACTGAAATGGAAGCGGGTTCGCAATGGTAAATATATATATACCTGGCGTAGTCAAGAACTTAGGAAGGTTAAGAGACACTGGTTATCAAGTTGTTAGACCAAACAAGGAATTATTTTACTTATATTTTGTTAAGCTATCGTATTGAAAATCGTAGCGGGACGTAATGACCGTAGGCGACCATGTAGACAGAACGTGGTGGACGTATGCGACCGTAGGTAACAGTAGACGGCCATGCATGGCACCGTGGTGAAAATTAGGGCCTTGAACGCCCTCAAAAGAGTGATAGCGAGATTTGCTGGGGTCTTGGTATAAACATAAATTTCTGTGTCCGTGCCATCTGCGACGGTCACCCACGCTCTGGTGTAATTATAGCCGCCGGGGTCGCCAAGGGGCGCCGGTGACATGGTCTGAACGTAGCATAAAGGCCATCTGATGGTAGTGTCGTTAGTTTTCTTAATGTTTTGGAAAGTATGACTTTGTGAAATATTGTGTTACTCTATATGATATTTCGTGGCAAATCTTAACTGACCTAGGACGAGAGGGTGAATAATGATTTAGAATTATATGTTATTGGTGCATATCGACATATTTAAAAAGAAACTCACTAGATAAAAATAACTTGGTACGCACTCCACCGAGTTGGACCACAGAGTAATTCACGAAGTGAAGCTGAACTACTCCGGTCAAACGAGGTAGAGAATAGACCTAGTTATTTCATTGAGTGGATTTCTGATTTCATCTCACCCTGTATAACATTATTGATTGATAAAATGAATCACACAATTTCCTATTGAGTATTGGGTTCATTACCTGTGGTGTAATATGCGCACGCTGCCCTGGTGGTGTTTCTTGTAACTAAGATGTGTAAAAGTTGTCTGCTACTACTACCAGTTACAACCCTGGTTCCATGTTGTGAAATCTGGTCATGCTTCCATACAACAGTTGAAATGAGATGAATCTGCTTGTGTTAGACTCAGGAAGTGAGATATCGGTGATGCCTGACACGCTGTACAAGAAGTTATACGGTGATATTCAGCCAACCAGACACACACTGTATGCTACAGGCAAGCATCAATTACAGGCACAATTGGACACAAAGGATAAGGTCATTAAAGCCTACCCAAAGCTCTCCAACGGACTCGGTAAACTGAAAGGTGAATACATTATCCCACTCAAGGACGACGCAAAACCTTTCTGCCTCTATACCCTGCACAGGGTACTATTGCCTCTTATGAAGAAGGAAGAAGAAGAAATCACAGCACTTGTCCCACACCTATGGTGGTTGTATTGAAGCCAAACGGGAAAGTATGATTATGTGTGGACTTCACTTAATTCAATGAAGGAATCTGTTGTGAACTCTATGTGATGAAAATGGTAGAAGAGACTGTCTGGAGTATATCAAGTGTGTACTCTAAGCTGGATGCTAATTATAGCTTTAAAGAATTGTTATTGACTGTTGAAAGTGCGAAACCTTACGACATTCATAATACCTTTTGGTAGATATATCTTCAGGAGACTACCCTACAGAATCTCATCTGCACCTAAGCACTTCCAAAAGTGAATGAACAAAGAAATGACAGGCCTTCAAGGAGTGTTGTGTCACATGGATAATATCCTCGTGATTGGCAAAGACAAACAAGAGCACCATGAAAGTCTAACATAAATGCTGAAATGACTGCAAGACAGCAAGATCACTTTAACCCATTAGCTGCGGGTGATGCCTTGAGGCATCACCACACAGGATCGGGTGATGCCTCAAGGCATCACCAGTCCAGATCGGGTGATGCCTTGAGGCATCATTTTCCAATATTTATAAAATTATTATTTTAGGTGATAAATTTGAAAATAATTCATCAATATACATGAAACTTCCACAGAGTTTAGGTATAGCATCATCTTTAAAATGTTTATGGAAATGGAAAATGATATCAAGTATCACATGTTATATCACATGATCACATCATCAAATTACCATAATGGGCCTGTGGATACCCGTTCCCTAGCATTATATAGATTCTAATACCCGACCCCTATATACATGACTGTGTAGGAGCCCGCCGTGAATGGGTTAAACAAGGACAAGTGTGTCTTTGCTTCAAACAAACTTCACTACCTTGGTCAGGTGATAGAGGCAGATGGCATCAAGATAGACCCACCTAAAGTAAAAGCGATCATTGACATGCTTGAGCCCAAAGACGTCCCAGATGTCAGACGATTCCTCGGCATGGTCAATCAGCAAATGAAGTTCCTCGAAAATATTGCAGAAGTAACTAAACCAATCAGAGATCTCCTTAAAAAGGATTCTGAATGGACTTGGGATCTCTCACAAAAAACAGTGTCCAACAAACTAAAGCAAATGCTAGCTTCTGACGAAGCCCTTGCTTTATACGACCCAGAGAAAGAGCAGATCATTTCTGCAGATGCCAGAAGTTATGATGTACAGGCTGTGATCAGACAACACCAGAAAGACTGGCATCTCAAGGCAGTTTCTTATGCCAGAAAAGACAGAGTGCAGATCCGGTCAATTTGAGAAAGAAGCCTTGGCGACCACATGGGTATTTGAACACTGGAGCGATCCCCTTATTGGCATGAGGTTTCATGTGGAAACTGACCATAAGCTGTTAATGCCACTATTCTCAACCAAATTGATTGATTAACTGCCAATGAGGATCCAACAATTCAGATGAGATTTAACTTCATAATCAGCCATGTGCCTGGAATACTCCTAACCACAGCAGATGCTCTCTCACGGGCACCACATGAAGAGTCAAGCCACGATCATGTGAATGTAATCATGGTATTCCTTCCAGCATCAGATAAAACATCTAAATGAGATCCGCCAAGCACTTAAAGATGATGAGACACTGAGTGTTGTCATACACCATGTAGAACATGGATGGCCAGAAGCTCGACATGACATATCTGGTCCACTGGTGAAATACTGGACTGTACTCTCTACATTAAGGGTTACTACTATGTGGTAAACAACTCGTTATGCCAGCTAGTCTGAGAGCTGATGTCTTATGAAAACTGCATGATGGTCACCAAGGATTAACCAAGACTAGAGCCAATGCCAGCTCATCAGTATGGTGGCCTGGTATAATCAAAGACATTGAGAAGACAGTGAAAAATTATATCACTTGTGAGAAGCACAGGAGAGTAAGGGTCAAACCTATGAATAGAACAGAATTCCCTGAACGTCCTTGGTCAAGAGTGGCAGCCGATTTTTTTTTATCATAAAGGGCTGTCATACCTACTTCTCATTGACTATTACTCAAGAGAAATTGAGGTGTGTCAAATGACTTAAAATTTTGATTCAGCTTTGACCATCACCAAAAGGAAGAGGATATTCTACCACCAAGGCATTCCTGATATTCTGTGTAGTGATAATGGACACAGATCACTACAAATTTGAACACCTTACATCATCTCCAAGATGACCCCAGTCAAATGGGGAGGTAGAGAGAGTCATTCAAACCATGAAGGCAATCTTGAACAGGACAGATGATGAATACCTTGGCCTTCTCTTATACAGGAATACACCACTACAAAATGGATTCACACCATCCCAGCTCAACATCAGGTTCACCCAGATGGACTAAGACCCTGCACACCTGATGCAGAGCTTGTCAGGAGGAGAGAGAGAGACTATAGGAAACAAATGTGTATCAACTATGATCATTGTCACAGATCTACTGAAGCAAACAAATTATCACCTGGAGACAGAGCATCGCTTCCAGACTTGATGTGGGAAAAGCACAGAGCCCTAGATCATATATCATATCAACACCAAATGGACTAGTGAGACAATATCGACAAATGACCAGAAACCTAGGCCCTGGTCAATATACTACCAGTTCACCAGAGTGATCCAGCCATAATTACAACAGTGGTTACACCAGCCATTACTCATTCACAATCTGTGGAGATCACTGATGCCCATCCAGTGGTCACTCCACCAACTCCTGATCGAGATGCCACCCCTAGTATGCCTGATCCGGAACCGAGAAGATCTGAGCAACAGAGATCTGCTCCTAAGGGACTGATAGCAGAATACTAATGACTTTTCTCTTTCAGATTACTTCTTATATTACCAAAGGAAATTTGAACATATTGTAGGGGTCACCGGCTTTGGCCTTAAGGAGGATAGGCTACCCTCTGAAAGATAGTAAAGAAACCCCTTCCCGGTGATATGGCACCCTATGTACTATCACATAGGTTGGTTTGGTCCTTTCAGTATGTATGAACAAACCTAGTCACACAGAACCAGACTTCTGAAGTTTAATAAACATTGGATGTTTATTAATTACTTCCCGAGGTGATAGCAGTTAGATCACCACCAAAGTACAGTACCTTGGCATGGTGTGCCAAGTAAAGCTGAGGAGGCCAATCCAGTTACCGGATTACTGGACTCGCCTACCACCGAAAGGGTCCGGAGAAACCCTACAAACAGGGCCCAAAGGATTCACTCTTCTTAGAGAGAACGCACATGAATGCCTGCCGACCTTCTGCGAACCTGGGGGGTGTTTTTCAGTCGAGAAGATCTCAACTTGAGATCCGCTAAGATCAATCCAAGATCTTGAGACCAACTTTGAGATCAATGGCGGAAAGTGTTTTTCAGACGTTGTCTCAAGTCTACACAGCCGATCTTAGGGGATCTCAACTCCAAGGATCTCAAGTTGAGATCCCTAGCCCTCAGTATAGAGCTATCTCAAGTTCTATAGTGATCTTCCTGTGGTTTAAGTAAACCAGAGCCTCTAAATTGCCTATTGTCGCCCCAAACTGTTATGTCAAGTCCCTTGCGATACCTTTTGTGAACCAATGTCAAGTTGAGACCGATCTCAAGTTGAGACCGATCTCAAGTTGAAACTGACTTTGAGCATTACAGTAGGTTCAGCACAAACTAGCCGAGTGGTGCAGTGCCTTGTTTTTATGTTGCTTATCAATTGTCTCTCATGGTCATAACAACCACAATAAAACTATGAAATTTGGAATATACGTTTGCCAGGTTATCAATACACTTTGCTCTAAATATCTTTTAATTTTGATAAGTTTTAGCACTGGATAAAAAAGTTGAGACAAGTATCAACTGATCTCAAGTTGAGACCGAAGTTGAGATCCTTTCACTTTAGATCCCTGAGATCATCTCAACTGAAAAACACCCAAAGCACTCCAAACGGTCTTATCTTAGTCTTAACTTGAGATCAGCTCAAATGATCTCAACTGAAAAACACTTTCGATCTCAGCGGATCTCAAGTGGACATGATCTCAACTGAAAAACAGGCCCCAGGCTTATATACAGGCCAAGTTACATAATCTGGGCGACCCAGTAACACTTGCATGCACAGGTTCACCCAAATCACTACACAGCAGGACTGGCATCCCGCACCCTCTGGTGAAGAGCGAAAGAACCGCTGCTGGACTGACCCGACCCCTACACTACCCCTCCCAGTTTTTACTAAGGGGGGAACCTTTCAGCTATTGCACTGCTGGGGGACATCCTGGTAAAATTACACTACCAAGTCTAGCGGTTCTTGGTTTACTCTCCTGCCTTCCGGTGTTTGCAAGATTTCACTGATACCAAAGGTAATAGTGTGGATATAAAACATAGAGAAATGTAATTAGAAGATATAACATTTAGGACAGAGAGTTAACGGGGAAATTGTTATGATAAAAGAAAAAGGACTAGCCTCACTAGCACCTTTATGCATAAAGTAAAACTTCGTTCACCCATTCTGCCGGAGATGATGATGATGGTATCTTGGGTGTTGAGCGGGGAAGACTCGCCAGCCGCGGACCTACTTTGTTTAACCCGGACTGATGAGCACCCCACCTCCAGCCATTCCGGGATGTCGTCATCGGGATGTCGTCTCTGGCAGGTGAGTGTTCTACCTCTCCATCTTCACAGGACGTTGATGAGTCATTGAGCCCAGCCGGCCCACCCGCGTTGGACCTACTCAGTCAACCCCTATGCTGGTAGTTGAATTCCACCATTGCAGAAGGGGCGAATCTAAGAACCCCCCACTCCCCACCTTCAGCATCTTCTTCCGACCAGCAAAAACAATAACGGGCAAACACTATAAGATGATTTTCTCCGTCCACAGTGTGTGTGTCTTTTTTCCGGCCTCAGCATACTGCCCAATTCTCAGCTGGGGTCGAGCTATCAGTGACAACCCCAACTCCAACCGCTTCCTGCTAGAACTTACTATCTCCAACGACAGCCAGAGAACTTAGTTCCAGCCAACCTGGTAAGTCCAATCCATACCGGGGTACAGCATTCCTTACCAGGTACCACTTCCATTTCCACACAGACAGGTCTATGGGATCTATCCAGTACCACATACCAGAGGTTGTCACAATGGGATTCTATGACAGGATAACCACCTGAAGAACCTTCACCCGCCTGAAACCAGAGTTGTGCCATCCCACTTCCAGGCTTTCCCACTACCCTTCCCAGCGACCCTTAGGGGCTCCCAAGGAAAAGCAGCTTTTCAGCCGACAAGCGGGTCCCTTCACCCTCTCCATTGGGAAAGTGAATTCCCAGTCTGGGTGATCCCCATGTAAGAACTGAGTTAGATAATACATGGAGAGCCAGTGTTGACAGGTCACAGAGAGCAACGAGTGTTCCATCCCAAGGAAGAGAGTTGCTAGGTTGGAAAAGAATTTTCCCAACCCAGGAACCTATTCATCCATCCAGTTTTGGTTCCAGGAGGGTGGTAAACCCTGCTAGTTCCAATTCCGGATGGCCATTCTCCAGCCCACTAGCAACCAAACAGTAGCTTCCACCTCCATAACTAGAGATCTTCCCTCATCAGAGGATTCCCTAGCCACAGTGGAATCTGCCTGGCTGGGGCCAGTTAGCAGTGACTCCGAGGTGACTGGAGAGACCTGCCAGAATGCAGTGGACTGATCAAAGTGGTGGGCTGTAGATAATGTACTATCTGCATCAGAGCGTCCAGTCTGGTATACAGCATAATACCAGACACTAGGAGAAGTATCTGTTCAGCTGGGTCTCTCTCCACCGAGACCACGGGCTGAGTGGAACCTGACTAGATTCTGATGGTTTCTCTACCCATGTCATCGGTGGATGGCCTCTGTGCTCCATGGGAGCAGTCTAGCCAACCTGGGGCTGGACTGTTCTGACGAGCAGAGCGTTGTCAATGCTCACATCCATAGGCTGAGCCTCTGGTGCGGTGTCCAGGTGGATGCTCCTGCTACCAACGGAGTCCATCCCAACACTTCAGCAGTCTACTGTTGTGTCAGGCCTGGGCCTTCCGTGGCAAACTACAGGCACCTCCCTCTCCTACCCTGCCATTCCAACCACGCTTCCTCAAGAGGCCGCGGGTCATCCCCGACATCATAGACTGAGAAACCGACGTGCTTTGAACACAAAATGTCCTTTTTATGGGTTGTCCTCTCCAAGTGCTCAAACCGAGACAGCTACTCCTTCAGACGCACCGCTTACAGCCCATCCTTCTACCGTTGGCTGATACAATTGAACGACTTGAGCATCTCTGCAACTATCTTGGATATGAAGGCATTCCAGTAGTAGTCTCCTCCTTTACGGATTTGACTCTCCAGAATGTCTCCATGCTGGCCCACCCACTCTTCACGAGTGGCTGAGTACGGTAAGGGCAGCAGTAAAGAAGAGCTGGCGGGGCCAGCCACAGGCTGAGTTGCCGGACCCTTTGCTACCGTAGCTGTGGGTTTGGCCGGTGGCAGGAGGGGATGGAACTCCTTCTTCTTGTCAACAACCTTACCCGGAGCCTTGATAGTCACCGAATCCTTCGACAAGGGCATCACACCAGGAATGCTTGTCTTGGGGTAGGCCCCAGACAAGATCTCTGTCCTGGAGGACCCACTGGCCGAAGGTGATGGGGCGCTAGCACCTGGGCTTGCCGCTGCAACTGTGGACTTGGCAGGGGCACTTCCCTTCACCACAATAGTGATGGTAGGTGGCCCTGACAGAGGTACGTTTAGACGATTCCTTACTCAGGGATCGCTTGCTCCGCAAGTGCCAGTTCATCCAAGTGAAGTCCTTCTCGGAGAGGCTGAGGTTCCTGGAAAAACCAGGGTTCCTCTTCCATCCGATCCCAAACTTCCCATCAGCGACAAATGTCTCTGGCACCTTACCTGCTTCCCGAGCTTCAGTTGCAAGGCTGACGAACTTCTCCCAGAGGTTCATCACCCGCTCTTATGTTCGTTGATGATGTGTCTGACTAGACACGATTGACGAAACTAGGCACAGACTTGCAAGAGCCACTGCCCTTGCCTAGGATTCCCTAGCCACAGTGGCACCATGAGGTGCCTCGCATACCAAGCCTCTGTGTCATAGGTCGGAGACAATTTCTTGTCCTCGCTGTGACATCCAACAAAAATGCAGTGTTTACCATTGCCAAAACGGTTTCATACGTAAGCAATCTTGGCCTTTGAAGTGAACATGGGAATCAGTTTGATTGAGTACTTAGAGTTTAATACTCACAGTTGTGCAGAGTAGTGTCTTACAAGATGGTGGTGTGTAGCAGAAACGAAACCAAAACAATATAAGTGTAAGGATGTGAAACTACAGGCGTGGGGAGCTATGGCAAGCCATTGCAGCAACAACTAATAGATAATAACAATGTATGTATGTGTTATTATTACATCCCCCTTATCAAAGAATAAAAGATAGTCTTTGGAATTCTCTTTGTGAACTCAGTCTCTGTAAGTATATGTGAGTATACTTAAATGTCTTATGTACTAAAGAGTAGACAAATAATAGTTTACCAAAGCAGTGTCCATATATCTGGGACTGTAGCTTTTGAATAACAACTACTATAAATGTTTTGCCTAATTACTAGAAAACGCCCAAAATATGTATGGGGCCATAGCGTTTGGAATAACAGCCACGAGATATGTGAGACTAGTGTAACATTCATATCTTTGGTATAGAACTAGACTAGTCTTTGAGTCTGGACTGTTTATAAGTCAAGGATCTTTCTGGGTTTTGGCACTCGGCCAGCTCTAGTTTTGTAGGCATCAGCTGGGGAAGTAGCATTTGTTATTCCTGGAGATGCTGGGTTCAGCATGGTAGGTGCACTTTGTGGCTCTGGGTGTTGGTGGGAGCCATTTACTTGACCAGAGTCTGATTGGTCATCATCCGGTTCCTGAGGACTGAAGATATGGGTTTCCATTGTTTTTAGGAGGTGCTTCCTGTTCCTGCAGTAGACGCCACTGCATTCAGATTGGACAATGTAGGACTGGGGTTTTTCTGGTTTCTGTGTTTCCATCACGACAGCGGGTTCCCAGTGTGGGTGCGGACCTTGTGTGCGGATGCGAACATGCTCGCCATTATGGAGTGGTGGTAGGTCCTTGGCAGTTCTGTCATGGTATACCTTTAGCATTCCAGCATACTCTCGATGGTGCTTGAGGCTGTGATAGCAGGTCGTAGTTGTTTATCAGTGCAGGGGATTGATGATCGTAGTCGCCTTGACATCAAGAGCTGGGCAGGTGATATGGCACCATGCACAGGTGTGTTTCGCAGCTCGAGAAGACCCAAGTAGACATCTTTCTTCTCTGTTTTTGCTTTCTTCATAAGTTGCTTGATGGTTTGCACGGTTCTCTCAGCCAGACCATTTGACTGAGGGTATGTGGGGCTTGAGGTGACATGGTCGAAACCCCACTCACTTGCGAATTTGTTGAACTCGCTACTTGTGTATTGTGGCCCATTGTCACTCACAAGCTTCAAGCATTTCTCATGACGTGCCAGTATTCCTTTGATCTTGTTTATAACAGTTGCAGACTGTGTGTTTGGCAAATATTCGACCTCTGGGTAGTTGCTGTAGAAGTCAACAACCAGTACATAGTCCCTTCCATCAAAAGTGAAGAGGTCGGAAGCGACTATTTGCCATGGTAAACTTGGTACAGGGTGGTTGAGCAGTGGCTCCTTCGAGTTGGCTGTGCGATGCATTTGACATGTTGTGCAGTTAGCGACAGTCTGCTCGATGTCCATGTTCATGCCAGGCCAGAATAGTGCCATGCGTGCTCGGGCACGGCATTTCTCGATTCCGAGGTGGCCCTCGTGTACTTTCAAGAGCATGTCAGCACGCATCTCTTTGGGGATGACGATACGGTCTCCTTAGAAGATCATGCCATCCTGGAACACAAGTTCATCTCGGTGGTTCCAGTGCTCGATGACTGTTTTGGGACAGTCCTTCCTTTGGCTGGGCCAGCCAGCGAGAATGAAATGTTTGAGGACTTGCATGTTCTGGTCAGTTCCTGTCTTCGTCTTGATCTCTGCCAGTCTTGGATCACTCAGAGGTAGAGTCTCAATCAGTTGGTGGACTGCCACGTCAAGTTTCTTGGAGAATTCATCTGGAATTGGCTTGGCATCTTTGACGAGATTTCGGCTGAGGCAGTCTGTCGCAGGTATTTCTTTTCCAGGCTTGTGAACCACGTTAAGATCATATCTGTAACGTTGCAGTTGCAGTATCATGCTCTGAAGTCGCCTCGGGGCAGAGGACAGAGGTTTCTTCATGATTGCCTCAAGGGGTCGGTGATCAGACTCTACCGTTGTCCTGCAGCCATACAAATATTGACGGAATCGCTCACATCCATGTACAATGGCAAGCATTTCGCGTTCAATCGGAGCCCAATTTTGTTTGGAGGCATCCAGTGCTCTTGAAGCATACTCAATTGGTCGACCTTCCTGCATGAGTGTGGCACCTGTAGCCTTTTCCGAAGCATCGACTTGGAGTGTCAGCTCCTTTGATGGATCATAGAAAACCAGCACGGGGGCTTTCGTCACTATGTCTTTCACCTTTGTGAGTGAGGCTTCCTGTTGGGTGTCCCATACAAACTCTGACTCCTTCTTGAGCAAATCACGCATTGGTGCTGTGATGTCGCTGAGGTTAGGGGCAAATTTTGCCAGGTAGTTTGTCATACCCAGTATGGTCTGCAACTCAGTCTTGTTGGTTGGGGCAGCCATGTTTGCTATGGCCTCCACCTTTTTGGGGTCTGCCTTGACACCGTCAGCTGATATAACGTGGCCATAGTACTTCACTTGGGGTACATTGAATCGGCACTTGCTGAGGTTGTAGCGTTGACCACTTTCACGGGCACGCTGGAATGTTGCACGTAGTGTTTCCAGGTGTCCCTTTTTCGTTGAACCGGCCACCAGGACATCATCGCTGATTCCTGTTACACATGGAAGGTTTTCGTATGTCTCATCTACCCGTCTCTGAAATACATCTTGCGCAGAGTTTACTCCAAACGGCATACGCAGGTATCGGTATCGACCGAATGGCGTGTTGAATGTTGTCAGTCTTGAAGAAGCATCTGACAGTTTGATTTGCCAGTAACCGCTGCGAGCGTCCAGCACTGAGAAGTGTTTGGCTCCGGTCAATTTGCATGTGACATCATCCAGTGTTGGGACTGGGTAGTATGGACATCTGATAGCTTTATTCAGGTCTCTAGGGTCAAGACACACACGTAGGTTGCCATTGGTTTTTTGTACAACAACCATTGAGTTGACCCAGTCAGTCGGTTTGGTGACTTTTGTGATGATATCGTTGGACTCCATGCGGTCAAGCTCCTGCTTCACTTTATCGCGGAGGGCTACTGGTACCCTACGAGGTGGGTGGACAACAGGTTCTGCGTCCGGACGTAAAGTGAATGGGTGTTCACCGGGAAATTTTCCGATCCCATGGAATATGTCCTGATATTCTGTGAAAAGCTTGTTCAGTTCCTCATCATCAGTGGTCATACTTGTCTGGATGGGTGTATCGACAGACAGTATGAGTTTTACCAGGTTCATGTCAACACATGACTTTAAACCTAGTACTGCAGGGGCATCTTCATCGACAACGTGGAATCGCAGGTTGCGGTTGACATCCTTGTATGTGCAGTCTAAGTCACATGTGCCAAGAGTAGCAAGCTTCTGGCCACCATATCCACGAAGGGTCACAGTGCTTTGCCTCAGTGGCTGTTGAACGTTTAGCTTGTCAAAGTTGTGTTTGGGCAGCACATTAACTTGGGCACCGGTGTCAATCTTGAAAGGCATTTGGGTACTGTTATAAATGAGTTTCACGAATGCCTGATCCTGTTGAGTGGTTGAGTTGACACACTGAATGTAGAAATCCTCACCATTGTCGCTGTTGCTGCTGGCGTCTTCTACAGTATGTACAGTCTTCTGACGGCAAACTCCTGCGAAGTGGTTCTTTTTGTGACATTTGCTGCAACGTTTCCCACGGGCCGGACAGTTATCCATGTTACTGTGTGGAGGATATCCGCAGTTTCTGCACTGTTGACCAGCATTCCCGTGTTTGTTTGTCTTACTGTCAGGTTTAGTAACACAGCTTGTTTCCCCTTTTTTACTAGTACCTGTTCCTCCTTTCCAGTTTTTCCGGTCAGATTTTACCATCTGGACCTGAGCTGCTTCACCTGTCATTTTCTTAAGCTGGCTCTGTGCGCTTTCATAGGCACGTGCGATGTTGAGCGCAGTCGGTAGGTCTAAATCGGCCCCACGGTTAATGAAATGTTCGCGAACTTTGTGAGAATTAGTGCCATATACGAGTCTGTCCCGTATCATCTCGTCGACGATGTCACCGAGAAAACCACAGTCTTAGGCTAGCAGTTTCACATCTGTCACGAAGCTGTCTACACTCTCATGGGTTGCTTGCACACGGTTATAGAAACGGTACCGAGCAAAAATGACGTTAGATTTTGGTGTCACATATTCTGTGAATTTTCTGCACACTGTGTTGAGATCATTTTGGTCCTCTGCTGCTACAGCAGGTACAGCAGGGACTCCCTGTGCAGCAGGTACAGCAGGTACAGCATGGGCAAAATTAAATGTAGAGAAAATGTCACGGCCCTTCTCACCAACCCACAGGAGTAGGTAGCTGACTCGCTGAGGTTGTGTTTTGTCACTGAGGGGGCCATCAAACATTAGCCTAGCATGTTGCTCAAACTTAGCCCAAGTCTCCTTTAAGGCTGGAGATTCCCAGTTCATAGTGGGTTGGGGCAGGCCAAAAGATTCCATAGTGAAACTTAGATTGTTGTGGCTTTTAAACACAGTAGAGTTGTCACTAGATGGTCATCCCGCTTCTGACACCATGAAGTGAACATGGGAATCAGTTTGATTGAGTACTTAGAGTTTAATACTCACAGTAGTGTCTTACAAGATGGTGGTGTGTAGCAGAAACGAAACCAAAACAATATAAGTGTAAGGATGTGAAACTACAGGCGTGGGGAGCTATGGCAAGCCATTGCAGCAACAACTAATAGATAATAACAATGTATGTATGTGTTATTATTACAGCCTTGACCAACTTGTCATACTTCTGGGAAGTGATGCTCTGAACAGACAATACACGGGAGATGTACCATTTGTTTTGGAGAGCCTTCAACCTGAAGCCACTCCTCATTGTCAGAGACCCCATCTAGACAGACTTTACTGGGGATACAGTAGCGGGTCTTATGGCAGTGGCGTCAGAATATGGGGGGCAGGGGGGGCGGCTGCCCCCCCACTTTTTTGCCAGCCCAAAAAAGTCAGCACCTTCAAATTTAACTGAATCAAGTGTAAAAACTGTCTTGATTTTTCAACATCGAAAAATGTCTAAAACTTTTAAGCATGCAATGGTGGCTAAGCCCTGACTTTTCACCGTGGAAAAGTGTCAATGTCTGACTTTTTACCGTGCAATGATGGCTAAGCTCTGGTCAAAGTCTGACCTTTTACTGTGGAATGACTGCTATGCTCTGACTTCTCAGCATGGAAAAGGGTTAAAGTCTGACCTTTTACCAGCAATGACAGCTAAGCTCTGACTTTTCAGTGTAGAAAAGTGTCAAAGTCTGACCTTTTGCTGAACGATGACAGGTAAGCCCTGACCTTTCACCGTGGAAAAATGTCAAAGTCTAACTTTTTAGCATGCAATGATGGCTAAGCTCTGACTTTTCACTTCGGAAATGTGTCAAAGTCTGACCTTTTACCGTGCAATGACTGCTAAGCTCTGACTTTTCACCGTGGAAAAATGTCAAAGTCTGACCTTTTACAGTGCAATGACGGCTAAGCCCTGACTTTTCACCATGGAAAAGTGTCCAAGTCTGACCTTTTACCGTGGAATGACTGCTATGCTCTGACTTTTCACCATGAAAAAGTGTCCAAGTCTGACCTTTTACCATGCAACGACAGCTAAGCTCTGACTTTTCAGCGCGGAAAAGTGTCAAATCTGATCTTTTACCCTGCAATGACAGCTAAGCCCTGACCTTTCACCGTGGATAAATGTCAAAGTCAGACTTTTTAACATGCAATGACAGCTGAGCTCTGACTTATCAGCGTAGAAAAGTGTCAAGTCTGACCTTTTACCCTGCAATGATGGCTAAGCCCTGACCTTTCACCGTGGAAAAATGTCAGAGTCAGACTTTTTAGCATGCAATGATGGCTAAGCTCTGACTTTTCACCATGGAAAAGTGTCAAAGTCTGACCTTTTACTGTGCAATGATGGCTTAGCCCTGATTTTTCACCGTGCCAAAGTGTCAATGTCTGACCGTTTACTGTGCAATGACAGCTAAACTCTGACTTTTCACCGTGGAAAAATGTCAAAGTCTGACCTTTTACAGTGCAATGACGGCTAAGCCCTGACTTTACACCATGGAAAAGTGTCCAAGTCTGACCTTTTACCGTGGAATGACTGCTATGCTCTGACTTTTCACCATGAAAAAGTGTCCAAGTCTGACCTTTTACCATGCAACGACAGCTAAGCTCTGACTTTTCAGCGCGGAAAAGTGTCAAATCTGATCTTTTACCCTGCAATGACAGCTAAGCCCTGACCTTTCACCGTGGATAAATGTCAAAGTCAGACTTTTTAACATGCAATGACAGCTGAGCTCTGACTTATCAGCGTAGAAAAGTGTCAAGTCTGACCTTTTACCCTGCAATGATGGCTAAGCCCTGACCTTTCACCGTGGAAAAATGTCAGAGTCAGACTTTTTAGCATGCAATGATGGCTAAGCTCTGACTTTTCACCATGGAAAAGTGTCAAAGTCTGACCTTTTACTGTGCAATGATGGCTAAGCCCTGATTTTTCACCGTGCCAAAGTGTCAATGTCTGACCGTTTACTGTGCAATGACAGCTAAACTCTGACTTTTCACCATGGAAAGGTTTCAAACTCTCTGACCTTTTACCATGCAATGATGGCTAAGCCCTGATTTTTCACCATGGGAAACTGTCAAAGTCTGACTTTTTAGCGTGCAACGATAGCTAAGCCCTGACTTTTTACCGTGGAAAAATTTCAAAGTCTAACTTTTTAGCATGCAGTGACGGCTCAGCCCTGACTTTTCACCGTGGAAAAATGTCAAAGTCTGACTTTTTACTGTGCAATGACTGCTAAGCTCTGACTTTTCACCGTGGAAAAATGTCAAAGTCTGACCTTTTACAGTGCAATGACGGCTAAGCCCTGACTTTTCACCATGGAAAAGTGTCCAAGTCTGACCTTTTACCGTGGAATGACTGCTATGCTCTGACTTTTCACCATGGAATAGTGTCCAAGTCTGACCTTTTACCATGCAACGACAGCTAAGCTCTGACTTTTCAGCGCGGAAAAGTGTCAAATCTGATCTTTTACCCTGCAATGACAGCTAAGCCCTGACCTTTCACCGTGGATAAATGTCAAAGTCAGACTCTTTAACATGCAATGACAGCTGAGCTCTGACTTATCAGCGTAGAAAAGTGTCAAGTCTGACCTTTTACCCTGCAATGATGGCTAAGCCCTGACCTTTCACCGAGGAAAAATGTCAGTCAGACTTTTTAGCATGCAATGATGGCTAAGCTCTGACTTTTCACCATGGAAAAGTGTCAAAGTCTGACCTTTTACTGTGCAATGATGGCTAAGCCCTGATTTTTCACCGTGCATGGAAAAGTGTCAAAGTCTGACCTTTTACTGTGCAATGATGGCTAAGCCCTGATTTTTCACCGTGCCAAAGTGTCAAAGTCTGACCGTTTACTGTGCAATGACAGCTAAACTCTGACTTTTCACCATGGAAAGGTTTCAAACTCTCTGACCTTTTTCCATGCAATGATGGCTAAGCCCTGATTTTTCACCATGGGAAACTGTCAAAGTCTGACTTTTTAGCGTGCAACGATAGCTAAGCCCTGACTTTTTACCGTGGAAAAATTTCAAAGTCTAACTTTTTAGCATGTAGTGACGGCTCAGCCCTGACTTTTCACCGTGGAAAAATGTCAAAGTCTGACTTTTTCACATGTAATGAAGGCTAAGACCTGACTTTTCAAAGATTTACGGTAAATCCAATGGAACAGGTCAATGTCAAACTTCATACCATGAAAAAAGTCAGCAATTATTCAGTTCGCCCCCCCCCCCCCCCCCCACTTTCAAAATGTTCTGACGCCCCTGTATGGTGAAGATTTTCGAGTCTTTCCCACTAATGCAGCATGTAGCTGATGGGCCACCATTTACTTCCCAGCCCACTTCACACCAGGCTCGAAATCTTCCCCTTCAGAGCCAGAGTCAAACAGGGGTTTAACCATATCCATCTCCATGCCCCAGCACTTTATGGTGTCTCTACCACCAGCACCAGAGTTACCGGCCGTGGAAGCCGCTGACTTTCCAGCATCAGCCGTGGACGCGGGTTTGTCCAAGCTTTTCGACCTGGCCCCCTTCATCCCATCCTTGGGTTTAGTGGGTTTAGCTTTCATTTTGCCTGCCTCTGGTCACCGTCTTTTCCCGTCTCCTTCGCCTCCTATGCAGGAGGACCTGATGCCGTCGCAGCCGTCGCAGCAGTGACCATAGGCTCATGTTCTTCCCCCTGCCCGGAGCTGGGGGTGGCATGTTCCAGCGCAGACACAGGGGGCTGCTGGAGCAACTGGTACCCATTACCGGAAATTGGAGCATGCTCTCAAACATGGCCCTACGTGTTGGAATCGGGGGTCCCAGCCAACATCTCTTGCCAGGTCTGTTGCTTGACAATCCCACCAGGAGACGGAACTGTCTTTGGCCATCTTGGGGGTGGCAGTGACAGCTCTCCCCTACCAGACTTTGGGGTGCTAGTAGCCAAAGCCGTAGCACCCGTCTTCTGGGTCTTAGCAGGGGAAGCCGAGGATGCGTCAGTCCGCTTCCCGTCCATGCTCATGACTTTTTCAGAGTGCTTTCCCGCAGAGTCCTCAAGGACAGGATCGCGCCGTCGTTCGACTCGTCTCTGTCCAAGTCATAGTCATCTAGCCCGATGAGCATGGCATCTTCTGGATCTGCCATCCTCTCAGCCAAGGCTGAGGGTCCAGACAGGACCACCAGACACTCCGAGGGAGTCTGCGCAACAGAGGGGAGCCTAGACTACACCCTCACAGGTACAGCGACCACTTTCAGCCAGTGTGAAAACCCTGAAAAAAACCTGGGGGGTGTTATTCAGTCGAGAGGATCTCAACTTGAGATCCGCTAAGATCAATCAAAGTTATGTCAAGTCCCTTGCAATACCTTTTGTGAACCAATGTCAAGTTGAGACCGATCTCAAGTTGAGACTGATCTCAAGTTAAGACCGATCTCAAGTTGAAACTGACTTTGAGCATTACAGTAGGTTCAGCACAAACTAGCTGAGTGGTGCAGTGCCTTGTTATTATGTTGCTTATCAATTGTCCCTCATGGTCATAATAACCACAATAAAACTATGAAATTTGGAATATACGTTTGCCAGGTTATCAATACACTTTGCTCTAAATATCTTTTAATTTTGATAAGTTTTAGCACTGGATAAAAAAGTTGAGACAAGTATCAACTGATCTCAAGTTGAGACCGAATTTGAGATCCTTTCACTTGAGATTCCTGAGATCATCTCAACTGAAAAACACCCAAAGCACCCCAAACGGTCTTATCTTAGTTTTAACTTGAGATCACCTCAAATGATCTCAACTGAAAAACACTTTCGAACTCAGCGGATCTCAAGTGGACATGATCTCAACTGAAAAACAGGCCCCTGGGCCCTGTTTTTCAGTCGAGACGATCTCAAGTTGAGACCGTTTGGAAGCCAAACTGTTTTTCAGTTGAAACGATCTCTGGGGATCTCAGCCTGAGACTGAGATGTGACCGTTTTGGGTGATTTCAGTGTTTTTCAGTTGTGATGATCTCAAGGGATCTCAAGTGAAAGGATCTCCCAAACGGTCTCAACCTGAGACCAGTTCATACTAGTCATAACTTATTTTTTTAGGTGCTTACACTTATTCAAATTAGAAAATATTTAGAGCGAATGGTTCTAATAATCTGACATACCTATATCCGAAATTTCATAGTTTTATTGTGGTTATTAAGACTGTAATAAACATTTTTCTGGAAATCTTAGAGATGCAGTCACTGCCCCACTCAAACAGGTTGTGTATACCTACTGGAATGCTCGATGTTATTTGAGCAGGGTAGGGTCAAGGTCACTCCATATTTATAAATAACAACACTACCCATTCACAAAGAAAAACATGTCTGACTCTTGAAATATTCAATAGAAAATTATGAAATCTTAGAATTCGATTGGATAGACATGGACAATTATTCGCTGTAAATATGGTATAATTTGAATAAGTTTAAGTATCTCAAATCGATAATTTCCGATTGCAGAATCTTGTACCTGGCAGTAAATGATCGCTAGGGTTCTCAGCTAAACGATCACAACCTGAGATCCCCCTGAGATCCGCAATGGCGCACTGAGACCACCTCTGAAAAACACCTGCCGCCATTGATCTCCCAAACGGTCCAAGGATCACTCACAGATCTCAGCGGATCTCAGGTAGAGATTGTCTCGACTGAAAAACAGGGCCCTGAAAGGCCTTATAATCTACAGCGGCGGCCGCTTCATATTGTTGTCCATGCCATGGTCTATGTATAAAAAATAATGAAATAAAAGTCACTTCCATTACGGACTTGTGCTCTGAGTTCCACCCGGTTGGTCATTCTTTAGCCCCCCCCCCCCCCCCGACCTCTTTATTTGATATATATCAATAGGCTTTTTTCCAACCTTAATTCCAGATAACTTTTCAGTCCAGGGGGTGTTTTTCAGTCGCGACGATCTCAACTTGAGATCCCCTAGATTGATCCGAGATCCTGAGACTGCATTTGAGATCAATGGCGGAAAGTGCTTTTCAGACGTGGTCTCAAGTCTACGTCAACAGCCGATCTTAGGGGATCTCATTTGTAACGGTCTCAAGTTGAGATTGCTAGCACTCGGTACCGGTATAGAACAATCTCAAGTTCTATATTGATCTTCCTGCGGGTAACCAGGGCCCTGTTTTTCAGTCGAGACGATCTCAAGTTGAGACCGTTTGGAAGCCAGACTGTTTTTCAGTTAAGACGATCTCTGGGGATCTCAGCCTGAGAATGAGATGCGACTGTTTCAGGTGATTTTAGTGTTTTTCAGTTGTGATGATCTCAAGGGATCTCAAGTGAAATGATCTCCCAAACGGTCTCAACCTGAGACCAATTGATACTTGTCATAACTTATTTTTTCAGATGCTAAAACTTATTCAAATTTGAAGATATTTTGATTGGAGGGTACTAACAATCTGACATACCTATATCCCAAATTTCATTGTATACCTGTGGTTATTAAGACCGTGATAAACGTTTGTCTGGAAATCTGAAAAATGTAGGCACTGCACCTCTCAGGCAGCTTGGGTATACTTACTGTAATGTTCAATTTATTTTAGCAGGGTAGGGTCAAGGTCACTTCATATACCGGTACATAAATAACAACAATACCCATTCACAAAGTAAAACATGTCTTACTCTTGAAATATTTAATAGAAAATTATGAAATCTTAGGATTCGATTGAATAGACACCTAGAGAACGTCTCAACTGAAAAACACCCAAAGCACCCCAAATGGTCTCATCTCAGTCTCAACTTGAGATCCCTCAAGATCGTCTCAACCGAAAAACACTTTGCCTCTAAAATGGTCTCAAGTTAAGATCGTCAGGACTGAACACCCCAGATGCTAAAACTTATTCAAATTTGAAGATATTTTGATTGGAGGGTACTAACAATCTGACATACCTATATCCCAAATTTCATTGTATACCTGTGGTTATTAAGACCGTGATAAACGTTTGTCTGGAAATCTGAAAAATGTAGGCACTGCACCTCTCAGGCAGCTTGGGTATACTTACTGTAATGTTCAATTTATTTTAGCAGGGTAGGGTCAAGGTCACTTCATATACCGGTACATAAATAACAACAATACCCATTCACAAAGTAAAACATGTCTTACTCTTGAAATATTTAATAGAAAATTATGAAATCTTAGGATTCGATTGAATAGACACCTAGAGAACGTCTCAACTGAAAAACACCCAAAGCACCCCAAATGGTCTCATCTCAGTCTCAACTTGAGATCCCTCAAGATCGTCTCAACCGAAAAACACTTTGCCTCTAAAATGGTCTCAAGTTAAGATCGTCAGGACTGAACACCCCAGATGCTAAAACTTATTCAAATTTGAAGATATTTTGATTGGAGGGTACTAACAATCTGACATACCTATATCCCAAATTTCATTGTATACCTGTGGTTATTAAGACCGTGATAAACGTTTGTCTGGAAATCTGAAAAATGTAGGCACTGCACCTCTCAGGCAGCTTGGGTATACTTACTGTAATGTTCAATTTATTTTAGCAGGGTAGGGTCAAGGTCACTTCATATACCGGTACATAAATAACAACAATACCCATTCACAAAGTAAAACATGTCTTACTCTTGAAATATTTAATAGAAAATTATGAAATCTTAGGATTCGATTGAATAGACACCTAGAGAACGTCTCAACTGAAAAACACCCAAAGCACCCCAAATGGTCTCATCTCAGTCTCAACTTGAGATCCCTCAAGATCGTCTCAACCGAAAAACACTTTGCCTCTAAAATGGTCTCAAGTTAAGATCGTCAGGACTGAACACCCCCCCCCCCCCCCCCCCCCCCCCCCCCGGTAAGAAAGCTCCCGTGTCCTGGTGCCATCTGGTGGATTAAAGCAGATATTTTCCTTGGCTGGTGCCCGCCTGTGTACGCCTATATCTCCGCCGAGCCCCCTAGCGGATACCCCGGGAACCAGCGTAATATTTTCCCGACGTTTTCCGAGACTTCCCGAACACATCCGAGAAACCGGCATCGAAAACGAGTCTAATGCCTGGTGGACGTGGCACGCCGTTCAATTTTGCACATGTCCCCCCTCCATTTACGAAATAAACTAATCGAATTCGGTAATTAATGCACAAGCTTTGTGTTCCTATCTTTAGAACAACAATAAAGAATTAAATTTTATGTTCACCCTTGGTAAACAGTCCTAAATTGTATTTTAGTGTTACTAGGACTTTGTCGACAGTTTTCATTTTCTTCAGGGGGTGAGTGCAGTCAATAGCACAGCACCGTGCCGCCATTGCAGTTCCGGTGTAAATCGTGTTGATGTACGTGGCTTCTGTGGCTGAGAAACCTGCAAGATGCCGCCGAGGCAAGAATTAATGGACAAAGCAGAAGATGTGGCTGACCAGGTTAGTAAAGTCCTCCAGTGATAATACATACACGTTAGTTCTATATCTGAACATGCGCGCGAGAGCACTGTTTGAAGGCACTATCTCATAGCATAGTCAGTAACTTTCTAAGTGAGTGACAGATGGACAAGCACAGTACCCAGTCCTCGGTCTCGGCTTACTACAAACTACTATCGGACACGTTCACTGAATCGCCGATCTCAACTTTAGCAAGACGATGCTGTAGTGTACAAAGTAAACAGTTGGCTTTAGATTTCATTTTGATTTTAGATGACGAAGAACTTAACCTCACGAGTGTTTAAGTACCATTAATGGCATTATGCAATTCAGAAAACATAGCAAAACAGTGGACATTCAGTTGCCACTTTGAGTGACTGGGTTTATTAGCGACAGCTCAATTATGTAGGACCAAAACATTGAAACAGTCAGGTGAGAAAACACCCGTAATCTTTGACTTGTTGGTTCAATTTAATTGAAGAATGGAGAGAAAATAAAAAATAAATAAAGGCGTTATATTTGGAAATTAATGTACGGTAGCCTATACATACACAGCCCCCAATGGAACACTGGCACAGGCATCAGTCCACTGATTCAGTTGACATATGGTAAATCAACTTTCTCAATACTCGTTGCGTTAATCATAACTTAATGCAGAACAGTATAGGACCTACACAGTGTGGGCAAAGTATTATACTGTCAATTAACCCTATTGATGTATCCCAGAATTCAGTCTATTCACAAGTTCCGGTTTTCGCTGGTTACCGATTATTTCAGGTATTTACAAATATCATTTGCATATAAATTACCCAAACAAACAAGCATAGGTAGGTCTAGGCCCATCAGACTTTGTGAGACATGGCGCAGCCCATCCCCATGGGCCAGGATGAGACATTGAAATTGATTAATTGTTGTTACTTAAAGATTCATAATCAATGAACTCGCAGTCAAGAGGTTAGAGCAGAGGTAATAAAGTAACAAATCGAACTAACTGATACAACATCACTTTTTTCAATTTGATGAATGTTCTGTTGTATCTGATGATATTCATTCACTTCAAATGACATTTGCTGATTTAACACGATTGGAATTTAGACATATCCAGACAGAAAATTGAGACATACCGATCAAGTTAGCGTGTAACTAATTTTTCCAATAGGATGGGATAGTAAGAAGACGAATGGATTTGTAAACCCAAGTTAGTGAATGAAAAACATCATACCGGGTACTATCATTACTTAACCCTTATTGCTTTGGTACAACCAGGGATGCCAGTTTTCCATGTTTCCATGGAAAATCATGTTTTCATTTTCAGGATAACAAAATGTTTTCTTGTGTAAAATTGCTAAAAAGTCAGTCAGATACCAGTTGAACCTGACTGAACAGTGGACCTCCCCACAGTCCCTAAGCCTCACCCCGCTGCATCCAGGGGCAAGTTTTCCAGGTTTCCCCCTACCAAATGGAGCAGCCAACATGGATGGGCCATGGAAAGGGGCCATGGCTCTGATTGGTCAAAATTCCCCAGCTGGCTGGTTTCTGCTTGGCTGGGTTCCGCCTGTGTACGCCGCTGGCTACCTAACATCTCCGCCGAGTCCCCTAGCGGATACCCCGGGAACCAGCGTAGGTTTCTGCCTGTGTACCCGGGGAACTAGCGTGCGGGTCATTTCCCAACGGGGGCACCAATGGTGTAAACGTAGGTGGACCATCACGGCATAAAAGGTGTTTTTTCCAGGGGGGACTCTATGGTGAAAGGTTCGTGGGGAAAATCATTATCTTTATTGGATTTATGTTCTAAATGTTCTTTATCAACATGCCAATATCCCAATTGATTCAGATGATAGGAATTCCTTTTTCTTATGGTTAACAAATTTTCCATGTTTTTTGGGGACCCCAACTGGCATCCATGCACAACTGGGTTTAGACGAGGAATTATTGCGTGGCTTAGGTGATGAGGAGCTTGTCAGTATGATTGTTTCCAGTTTTCAAGAAAACAACTATCAAACGAACGAAAAAAGATACAACCATGTTACATTTGCAATCCCATTTAGTGAATTCGCTATGGTTAAGTGGTGATTCCACCAACACAGAAGATATAGCAAGATTTGGCCCGATTCGGTTGTCTTGCAATTTCGGGCTAGGTTTGAATAATCGTGTGCCTGTTTGTCGCGATATGTCTTGAGGTGTCGAGGTGGTGGAGCACCAAAATAGACACACAACATCGCGCGCAACGTTTTGAGACAATGGAGGTATGACACATCGCGACACAGTAAGACACTACAAGACATCCCAAGATATACCATGGCAAATCCATCCTGTTGGTGGAATCAGCCCTTTAGATACCAATACCGGCATGTGTTCAAATGACCCCTTGTAAGAAGACGAATACATTTGGAAACCTAAGTTTATAGTGAATGAATTACATCATGCTACCACTAGTGTTAAAAGTGACTCGTAAGCAGCGCCACACCTGACCCGCCTTAGTCACCCAACACGATGTCAACGTGCCCCTGGTGCGATAGGGAAATGTCATCCACGTCCCTCCGAAATGTGTGCACATGTAATTATGACGTCATTTTCTCAGGTTAGTTTTAGGAATACGCCTGGCGGTCGGTATCTGAGAGCGGATAAATACACACTATTGACTGGCTTCAGATACAAGCGGTCGTATGCTCCGAGGAGTTGACGTGTAGTAATATCTGAGCGCATGGGAGGATAATGCGCAGAGTAAACTCCGAGGAGCATACAAGGTTCCGCTTTTATCTGAAACCAGGCTATATTTTATTTATTTTCCACCCTTTTCCTGACAAGTGGGATACTGATATTAGTTCATTTAGGTATGCACTATTTCTTTATAGGCACTATTTATTCGTATGCTCTGGCGTTTGCAGCCCGGAGCATACAATATATCTGTATGCTCCGGATATGTCCATACACACTCCCTATGTGTTTTCTATGGACACTTTGTATTAGGTGGATAATTTAGGGCACAACGCCCCACTCCTCAGTTTTCTTATATAATCCTTCCTAGTACACCTGTAAAACTTCACATCACACCGTGCTTTTCAGTCATTGAGTGAGATCTTTGATAAATGCTTTCTCATTTGCACATAAAATAATGACCTCTCATTTCATAATTAACAATCGACAAATGATATGCCAAAAAAAGTGTAATTAATTGCAATGAATAGCTGCATGTGGACCGTAGTTTGCCATGACTATATCAGCGATGCAAGTTTTCCGATAAATGACGGAATTCCGACATTTCATATACGCTGGCACCACTAGAATATGCATAGATTCAAAGCCATTCTGTTCCAAACTAATGTCATACATGGTTCCATTTTAAAAGTGTATTAAATTTCCGATTTTGTCCTCAGTCCCGAATTTCATCCCTGCTATATATAATATATGCCTCTCATCTTCACTGGTGTCTGTGGTTAGTTCATGAATCTGGATTTAACTTCCAGTGGCAACTGTCATCACTTCTTATAATTGATCATTTAAAAGCTAAACAGTTTTGACATTGATCTCTATGATTCGGGAATGGTTTGTTCCCACAGTGATACAACACTACGACAGCAGATTGTGTTTCTCTTATTCAGTGGATTGATATTATGAATCTTCAAGGAAATAATCAAGTACCAGAATATTTATTGTGAATTAGGATAAGAAACCTTTTGCCAAAAAGTGGAGGTTGAAATAGTCTGCCCAAAATTTCAAAAGTGTGTGTGTGTGGTGGGGGGGGGGGGGGCATATTTCTCAGACGCAACTCCGAGGATTATTCAGCCGCTCGTATCTGAAACCAGACTATTGCATCTATTATCCACCTTTTCCTGACAAGTGGGGTGCCGGTTTTAGTTCATTTATGTTTATTTATTCCGATGTGTAGATACATACTGCTCATGTGTTTTGTATGGACACTATGTATTAGGTGGATGATAAATACCCTGGCCCCTGACTTAGCTCTACACTGCTCTGTAGTGATTCACAGAGTCGATGCTAAGGACGGTAGGATAAGGAATGCACCATTCTACCCTGTTTATTTTTCAATGTAACATGAAGATGGAGGCTATAACCATGTACTAGTACACCTGCCACTGATACTATATGTGGGTCCCCGTAATCCGAGGTCACTCAGTAAGACCCTAGACATAAGGGTGGGGAGTTAGCTCAGTGGTTAAGGCACTGGACTTGTAATCCCAAGGTAGTAGGACTTTCTGGGTTCAAGTCACACTGCAGCCACTCTTCTTCTTCTTCTTCATTCCAGCAGTGGTAGATTTACTGCTGTATCAAAGGCTAGTTGTTCTCATACCATGTCTATGTGGTGTGGGAACTAAACGAACTCTAACCTCGGTAAATGTGTAGGGGTGAGATTTCTACTTACATTCATTACATAGATTCGATCACCAACCTTGTAGTGTAAAAGAACCTTGAGAAAGTCTGGAGAGAACCTATAATGGTTAACTGGATGTTAAATCAAACCAACCAACCAACCAACCAACCGACCCTAGACTCGTTTATAGAACATTAGTTCCCCTTTATACATTACCAATGTAAGTAATCGGGTTATTAACTAAATGTCGGTTTAGAAATTGCGAGAAACAGCCTAGATCTATACCCAGCAGGGAATATATATCTATTCACATTGAAAAAAATATAATACCGAATTCATTCTGGAAACACCATCATTACAACAGTAGTTGGGGAGTGTTATCAGTGTAGTATATTTACTGACATTAGGGTAACATCGACCTTGTGTAAGTGTATTCAGCTGCTGATTAGGAGAGGATAATACTGGTGGGAAACGAGGGTCTGTCCATAAGCAAACAGCCACGTGTGAAGATCAGCTCCAGTACCAATAGTGCGGCAGCAACGGAGTCGCTAGTTAAAATAAAGTACTGTGGCTCACACTGATTGAGTAAGATGGTCTTCAGTGAATAGGAAAATAACCATATCGATTAGATATTCATAGCAGTTTACTATTGTGGTAGAACGAATAAAATGTAATTATTATAAAGGTCAATGTTTGAAGGAGTTCTCATGAACCAGACACTCATTATTCGCCTATTAGACTGACTGAGCGCTTACTTTGATTTGATGAAATTGAACAATTTATTCCTGATACCGATGTTTCAGTCTGTTATAAAAATATATCCTTTCTCGTTTACCTTTTTTTTTGGGGGGGGGGGGGAGGGATTAAATTTTCATCATATTTGCAATGCAGAATATAAATGAGTAGGATTTGGACTATTTCCATCTTTTTTTTTTCTCTCAACCATACCGTCATTACTGGTAATAAGATGACGAGTCAATATGACATCATCTTATATCTAGGGATAGCAGGGAATATATCTGTCAAAATAAATATGACGAGAACACGTGTGTAAGTATACTGCTATGAAGATCGTTTAGTCGGGTCCAAACAGTTATGCACAAAGGGTCACTGATATGCGAGATGTCGATAAGGAATGGTCGCTTACGAAGTTAGTATTGATTCGACACAGTTTAGAGTTTCTAATGTTATCGTACTTAATGCACTTTTTTATTGATCCTTCTGTTGGGTCAGAGCGTGAGATAAGTTTATGTTAATGGGTAGAATGTTGAAAAAAGCATATAGCTTCTGCCACTCAGAAAATGAGTTGGTTTTTTTTAAAGGTTTTTATTTATACTGGAGGTGTCAGCTTGGGTGATGAACACCCTATCTTCCGCTGGCTCCAGTTTATGCCAACACCACACCATTGCACTGCAGGTCTTTTGCATATGGGTAGGGTGTATATATAGTGGCAATAGAAACTCAGGGTAGACAGAGTAGATTAACCAGTGTGGACAACAGATAAAGCTAGATTTTGTATTGGCATATGCCCGGGGCAATACACAAAATTGAAGCGGGTAACAGACTGTAGTGTATTATAACAGACTGTAGTGTAGTTAGTTATTTATACCTGTGGGTTTAGTATATTGGTCGGTTTTCTAATTTGTACCCGACAAATCTGCAAAATTCCCATAACACGTCTGCTTCCTCAGTTGCGGTCCACATCAGGACGACACTGCTATTTGATATTTTAGCTGTTAGAACAATTGAAGTTGCCATAGAAAGAAACAAATACCTAATATGTTGAATTTATATACTATCGTAGACTACTTTTTTAAAATTAGGAGCTTTCGTTTATTATTTTGCCCGACTTTTTTCAATTCATACAGTTAATGTGGTACTTAGACAATAATCGATGGTTTTGTGGACAGGCGAGCGTAAACCACGAGAGGTTGACGCGGAGTAATAGCAACCTCAAGTGGTTTACAGAGCCTCCTGTCCACATAACCATCGTTTGTTCTATCTATTATCCATGTCTAGACTCAATTAATCTCAGGAATTGCCATTTTTAGGGGTTTATCAACAGGGCTATTTTCCCCCCCATTTTCCCCGTGTATTTGTGGTATACGGCTTTGAGGCCGTATACCACAGATATGAATCCGTATACCATGGTTCTGGTATCTGACGGTTTCTAACCAATGGGTCGTGGTTTAGCTGATTCCCCGTACAATATCACTGCGGACTTTGTATACCATGGATAATAAATGTGTTTTCCTCATGCCCACAGCTGCTCCGGCATGGGAAGCACATCCTACCACACGTGGCTCGTCTCTGCCTGATCTCCACCTTCCTCGAGGACGGCGTGCGCATGTGGTTCCAATGGGGCGAGCAGCGCGACTACATCAACGCCACCTGGGGGTGTGGCTGGGTGCTGGCCACCATGTTTGTCGTCGTCAACCTGGTGGGTCAGCTGGGCGGCTGCGTCATGGTGCTAAGCCGGAAACAGGTGCCCATCGCCTGCGGAGTCCTCTTCGGTATCATCGCTCTACAGGTATATAGTTTGATGTTTATTTATAACATGGCGGCAGGCTGGTATCTGATCAAATTCTGGTCAAATCCAAGGTAGCTTCGGCCGAAGTGGAGGTGTTCTCGTTCTCCTTTAGGTATACATAGACAATAATCGATGGTTTTGTGGACAGGCGGCCGTAAACCACGAGTGGTTGACGCGTTGTAATACACGAGCGCTAGCGAGTGTATTACGACGTCAACCTCGAGTGGTTTACAGAGCCACCTGTCCTCAAAATCATCGTTTGTTGTATTTATTATCCATATTTTCGAATAAATTAAACCCAGTTATTGCCATAATAAAAGGTAAAACAATAGGGACTATTTCTTTGCTTTATACCAAAAGGGACTATTTTTCCCGTATACCATGGTTTTGAGGCATGTATACCACATTGGGTCATGGTTTACTGAGTCCCTATGCATTTTCAATGGGGGCTTTGTATACGATGGATAATAAAATTCGATTTTAGGCAGATTCACTTTGGCTTATTTTCCCAGTATACTTTATTACATGGATGCCAGAGTTTAGGAAAATCCCTGAAATCAGGGATCTTTATGGAAGAGAAGAAATATTTAATATTTAAATGTCCCAATAGAACCTGTGTATGTCCCATATACATGACATCCCTGTGAATGTGTGCATTATTTCTAACAAGATCTTCAGGGTTTTCTCGGTCAAGCTGCCATTAGATAATGCTTGAATAAAAATCCCTGAAACCATTAGGTAGTTACCATACAGTCCACTTTGAATCCATAGCTTACACCAGGAACCAGAACAAAAGAACATAAAAGGCAGATATCTGATTGGAGAATACCGACTGTACTTCCAGTCCTACTCACCAGCGGACACAGTTTTCATTGTTATTAAATCCCCAGTAGGCTTGATCATCCATCAAGGGCTGCTGACAACCCTGTATTTATTTTAAATATTGGAAAATAACCAACAAACCACATCAATTTGTTGATAACTTTATTTAAGTAAAAAAATGTTGTGTGGAAAGACGGGCATACATTATAGCCAATACATGTATCTATGCATAGTTTAGGTCATACAGATGTAGATAGAACAGTAGAAACTTTCATTGTGTGTATCTGAATAATGGTCATTTGATAATGCTGTGGATAGGCTGGCATAGATTAAACTGAATATCTGCACACTGTTACATACAATTTAGAATGTGGGATACATTTTGAAGGGACAAAAAATTAATGTGTTGAATTGACATCACTATGCTAATATTGTGAAGAACATGATGGCATAGAAAAAAGTGTTAACTAACAACAAGATGACAGAACCTTGTTTTTTTATTTTACAGACAGTCGCATACAGTATTCTATGGGACCTGAAATTCCTGATGAGGTATGTACATTTTTCCTATTCTTAAAATATATATTCAATCTCAACTACTGATACATATAAGAGCAAAAACATATGTTAAATAATGTTAGATAAGTTATTTTACCATTATTGCCAAGCAGGTTCAAAGCTATTCTAATTTTAGCGTATTTTGACTGCCTTAAATTTTGGACCATATGTCCGGAAAAATAAAATTGGTAAGTTGCAAGCGTGGAGCCTTGTGTATATGATCCATTTCATACATTTATATGGAACCACCACCTCATACATGATTTGCTTGTTGAATGTTGCACTACATCACTATACAACCGAGTCACTCAATTTAATCCAGACTTAACTGTTGATATCTGATTTGTGTTTGTAGAAACTTAGCATTGGCCGGTGGTGTGATTCTTCTCCTGGCTGAGAGTAAAGCCGAAGGGAAGTCGCTGTTCGCTGGGCTTCCCTCACTCGGCGAGAACACTCCGAAGACATACATGCAGCTGAGTGGGCGCATCCTGCTCGTGCTCATGTTCCTCACCCTGCTACGCTTCGAGTTCAGCTTCCTCCAGCTGGTGCAGAACCTGATCGGCACCGTGCTCATCCTCTTCATCGCTGTGGGCTTCAAGACGAAGCTGGCCTCGCTTATCCTCGTCATCTGGCTCACCGTCCTCAACTTTTACTTCAACGCCTGGTGGACCATCCCCGACTACAAACCCATGCGCGACTTCCTCAAATATGACTTTTTCCAGACGCTCTCCGTGGTCGGCGGGCTGCTGTTAGTGGTGGCGTTGGGACCTGGGGGTTACAGTATGGATGAGCACAAGAAAAAGTGGTAGGACAGGGGCACGAATGTAGCCAGTAGGTTATCGTTTATAATTGGTGATGGATGATTGTCTTTTTTTCTAGGGAGGGGGGGGGGATAAAGGGAAGGGTATATTAGGTTATGGGGAAGCTATTGGGGAGGGGCGCTATGGGGCATCGCCAGTGTGGCATTGTAGCACTGTTGTTTATTATCATCACCACCATTATGTATGGGGAAGTCCTCCCCAGTTGTTTCTAACACTTCCACTGTTACATGATGAGAGAAAAAAAGTTCTGTTGTGATCAGCACAGCTTGGATGGTTGCTCCGTTTTTAGATCTTCTACAGTTATTGAGGTCTATTCCCATGCTGGCAGACAGCCGTGCTGAGTGTCGTCTGTTTTGTCTTTAGTCAGTCCGCAGTGCTGGACAGTGTTCACAATTGAACCAATTGACACCTCCCTAGTTTTGCAGCCTATCAACTCAGAAAAGAATATATTCATGGCTATCGCAATCCCCGGGAACACGTCAAAAATTGTATTCAGTGAACAAAACGAATACATCAATACGTCGTTAGTGAAAGACCATCACTGATCGTTAACGGTTAGTGGCAAACACCGTCCGCTAGCGATCTCATGATTGTCGATTGTTTGTGATCACTTACGTATTGAAATATCTTTAAATCATTTGATAATAGCAATTAACCATTCATTTTGTACATGTCGAAGTTCCCCCTATGGGTCCGAATTGAAATATTCATAATTATAATTTCTGCCACTAAATTGATAAAACCGTAATGCAGGAGTAGAATTTAAAGTGTACCCCAAGTGATTCTTCTCTGAATTGACGCATTATGTTTCATACGGGATATAAAATGAATAATACATATGTATATATACATACATATCTATGTACATGGATAGCGGTCAACCTTTCCAAAGGCTTTAGCAGATGCTCTCAACGTTTGGCACACTTAAGCAAGGAACAGGCCCTAAAGGTATGTCTGCGAACTTATATTGATTGAGAGTAGAAAGCATTTTACACTAATAAAAAAATAAAGTTTCAGGATGTGCTTGAATCAGGGCGCCATTGGTTGTAGTTAGAAACAGCTTACCTAGTCAGCATCTTGTGGTTACCGCCGATATATGACCTTGACTGTTAGTACGGCGTCAGACACCACACAAAACCCCAGTCTTTGTGGTGATATTTAATTCTGTATAGTTTTTTCCTCCCAAGGAATATCTGAAGTCTCTACCTGTTAATATTTGTGAAACCCTTGCCAAAGTCCAGGAACTAAACAACATTTTTCCTATACCGACATAGTTTTTGAGTGTTTGTGTCAATAGTAATATTGCATGTTTAAGTCATTTCGTGTTTGGGACATTTTCAAGTAAAGCTATGGTAGATTTCCACAGATGTTGACAACAGTGTACCATATTTTCTAGTTCACAAATGAATACATATACCAAAGTTTTCAAACCTCCAGTAAATGCATATGAGTAGAAATGTGTGTACAGTCGAAAGGCCTTCAATTACTTATATGGGTCATGTACGAGTCTGTTCTCTTATTTTCTTTAAAAGGCCTTAAAGATAACTAGGAGACTAATTCTGCATTTATCCTAAAGAGGTTGCACCTTTGGATAAAAACAAGTTGTGGATAATGTACATGTACTTCAGTATTTTTGTACATACTTGGTCCAGTTTCCTTCCTACGAATAGGAAAGAATTAGCCAGAGAAGATGGTAGTAATTGTTGCGTCTCTGTTGTGAATACAGCAAAATTAAATTCGGTCGTAGTAAGATATCCTTTTTTAGCCAGAGTATTCTTTCATCTGCAATAACTGAGCTATAAGCCTTTATACTATCATCATTGTCTAGAGCGCCACAAAAACCTTAATTTCTAATAATTCTATATTATGTATTTTTTTAAATCACATATCTTTTGGATATATCATATCTATATTTTTTCTTGTATCTGTGAACTACCCTAAAATTATGTGGACAGATTAAAAATACAGTGATGGTGAGAGTTGAGCTAAAATCATTCACTTTTGACAACTAGTAGTTTACACTATCGGGTAAGCTGTGTAAGGCACGGGAAATGATGTTTAAGATCCATCTACTATTCCTAATTATAGATAAATGTGTCAACTTCCAGTTGAATTTGATTAGGAAAACAGCAAATTGGCCAGAAGTCATGGTGGTGCTAAAGAAAAAATTATTGTTGGGAGTCTCCGAATCGGTGCACTAATGACAAGTCTGCACAGTACGTTCAGTGTGGAAATTTGCTTTTTACTCTAAAACATAGTCTGCAACTCATTCATCAAGAATACATGCGTCCTCTTTTTCTAACTGCCAAGAGTGATCTTCTATCTAGCAAAAAAAATCAACATAGATGTGTGCAGAGCCAAGTTTCACTGGAGAGGACTGCATTGATGTACTCAACCACGAGTAAATATACAGAGCATCAATGGTAGAGAGGGAGGCTATACGTGGCTTTAGTTGCCATCTGATAGGAGATCCATGTTGTTGTCTGTTGTATCGTGTGCTGGTCTTGGCCTCTGGATCCGACTCTGCGTAATAATTATTGTGGCAAGATGGTATGTTATTTTCATAGTCGGACATGGAGTAATGTGGCGGCTTTACCATGCATGATATTACCCCGTGATTGAGGTGATGAAATAAAGCATTATTCAGTTCATGTTGACTTGGTAGTTGTTCATTGTATTTTGCATAAATCTTATCCCTACTCCTGGCAATAAGCATTGGCATACGGATAGTCCGGGTAACATTAATCTTAGATTTTTTATATATGTTGAATATTGTGAGAAACTTTAGTCAATAAATTGCTGTTTCTACCAACACGCAAGATATGTCACGATTTGCTTGTCTTGCTAAGTCTTGCTAGGTTTCAAGTAATCGTGTGGATTTTTGTCATGACTCGTCAGTTTGGTGAAGCACCTTCACATAATAGATCGTGATATGTCAGCAATAAATCATAAGATGTTGCAGTGGTGGAGCACCAAAAATGATTGCAAAAAAATACAAAAACCATCGCATGCGACGTATTGCGGCAATGGAGGTAAGACATCGCGATACTGTAAGATATAACAAGATATACCAAGATATAACACTGCAAATCCATTGTGTTGGTGGAACCAGCACTTTATTCATTGTTAGATAGAAAACAAATGATTTTCTGAGACTGCATTTATTTTGGGACTAATGTACTGATGTTTGTCCACTTTTGTCTATAGGCACTAAGCTCCAGGGAGTGATACAAAATACTACAAGTATGTTAATTATTACTTCTGTAGTACAACCATCAACATTGGATCCTATGGACTGTAAACTGCGTATAGACAACATTGTGAAAGTGGGGCAACTCTGTACCACACAGGCTACGCTGCCACCTTGTGACTGGAGGTGTGAAGTCCAAAACCGAAACATGCTGCTAAAAACTGCAAAAAGTTGTCCATTAATCTAAAATACATATAATCAAAACAGAACCACTATTCAAAGGGGTCCAGAAAGGTGGTTCAAATCTGTCATGCATGATGTATAGAAAATGAAGTTTGGATTTTTTAAAGGTATACAAATCAAGTGCTAATTTGTATGATTTTTCAATTTGGGATATTTTCAGGCAATGTGACTTTCCATTTTTCTTAAGAACTGTAGAACCCTGCATAAGCATAAGTTTCTTTTCTGAAGGGTGCACATCATATCTGGTCACTGTTTTAAAACCATGACTGACTTAGTTAAAATTCTCATTTTCCTACCTGCAGAAATAATTTTTTGCCAAATTCAAATATGAAGACAAATAATCACAACCATGCTATATTAATAGCAATTTGTAATACATGCTCAAATGTTGTTAAGGCTTTACAGAAAGGCTGAAAGAATAAAAAACTACTATGAGTGGCCCTGGAGCCTACCGACGATAGGGTGTCTTTCTTACTCCCTATGAGTAGAGATTACTCCAGAACAAGCATTGAATGAAAAAAAAAGGTTTTAGGAACTATATAATCCAAGTCAATGAAATTTCGTAGGCAGTCAGGTACCGTAGTTAAGAAAAACTAATAATGACCAGAATTTCATAGACTAAAGAATAATGTTGTTATGCAAAACTATATTTTCCAGTTCTTTTTCAAAAGCATAATTCAAGGTTTTCCAGACTGTACGAATCCTGGGCCCTGTTTTTTAGTCACGACCATCGTTATGGGCGACATGTTTTTACTGTCAGTGTACTATAGACGCGATATTTTAGGGGTTTGGCCAGTGATCGCCGCTCTATGACACTGATGGTGGTGTGAGGTGTGCTATAGTCACGACAGATGTAAGGTCACATGGGTCAATTTGTCTCCCAAACTGTCGTAGCTCTAAGACATCTAAGGACATATCGTACTGAATGTAGAAATTCACTTCCCATAGGAATTAAGCCATGAAACTTTATGACCAGTTACGGAAAGATATAACCTATAATTCCTCCAAATAGGAAGGAGAACGGCTGCTCCGATCCGCCGATATTGGCCTATGAATTTCGTCATAGCAAACGTCTGCTCTGGTGGCCAGTGTACTCAAGCACTTCTAATTTATGCGGCGACCTTGACATTAACTGCACTTGTTCCCGTTGTCATGTTTCACTGGTTCGCGGATCTATTTAGGCACTGCTACCACACCGCACCGCACGTAGAATTTCCATGGGAATTAAGCCATGAAACTTTAGCACCAGTTAGGGAGATATAGAACCTATAATCCATCCAAATAGGAAGAAGATAGGTCACTCCAGTCCACTGATATTCGCGTTAGAATTTCGGAACAAAGAGCTGATAGTGCTCACAAAAACGCTGCCGCTACAGTCACAGCTCTATTTCAAATTAAAACGCTCATATCTTCGGTACCAATCTTTCCCATATTTTGGACGATTATAGGTGATATATATCCTAAAGGCGTGATAAAGTTTCATGGCTTAATTCCTTCGGGAAGTCGAAAAATCCTCTATATATACGCACAGTGTAGTCCCTGGGCCAATCTGGAAAAGAGGCTTATTTAAGGAGTTGGCTGCCCCCCCTGGAAACATTTGTTTTATTGTTTTATCTTGTAGATCCATGCTTCTAGTTAACATTTCCACTTGTTGTCACTCTGGCAAGTGGTCGGATTACCATGACAACAGCTGTTGAAGAGACCTCCCGTCAAAATGCCTGAATGCCTATAATTCTGAGTGCTGAAAACCATTACTTGGTTCTGTGTTCTTTTAAGTATAAAAATGACTCATTAGATTAAACTTTGGTATTGGGCTGCATATTCTGGTCCTTTGTGGACTCAATACAGCCGACAGAATCAAAATATGTCCTTTCAGTGGCCTACAGCAGCCTTTTTTATGTGTATGTACTATTAATGTCCCCTTTACACATCTGCAATTTTCCACATATTTGTTTTTTATATAATTTAAAAACTATATAATCTTTTCATATGCAGTGTTTTGCTATCTGGCCATATTGTAGTATCCCTTATGAACATTTTGAGGTATTTTAAGGGTTTTTTGATAGCAGGTTCCAGGATTTTGCTATCCCTGCTGCTAATTTGTTTGACATATCTGAGAGTCAGTACTAAAGACATATGGTGTCTAAAGGCTATATGACCTTTATATATGCAGTTTTTTCCTATGTTGCCATGTTCTGGCACCCCTTAGACATATTTTAAGCTATTGTTTAGTGTTCTGTGATCTCAGGATCCAGTTATAAAACCAATCTTTCTATCACTACCGCCACCGTCATTTGACATTTTCGACACCCAGTTCCAATGACAGAGTGCCTGAAGGCTATTAAATCTTTCCATATGCAGTTTTTTTGCTATCTGGCGATATTGTGGCATCCTTTAGGAACACTTTGAGCTGTTTTTAGTGTTTTGTGATAGCAGGTTTCAGGTATATAACCGATTTTGCTACCCCTGCCACTCATGTTGTTTGACATATCTGACAACCAGTACTAACAACATGTAGTATCTAAAGACTACAGAACTTTTTTATATGCAGTTTTTGTAGTGTTATACGTGCATACCGCCCTGGTGGCGTTTCTTGTAACTAACATATGTAATAGTTGTCTGGGACTGCTACCAGTTACAGCCCGGTTACAGGAAGTGAAATCTAGTCATGCTTGAATACAACAGTTAACAAGAAGATGAATCTACTTGTCTTTTATTAATCTAAGCCCAGAAGCTTTACAAGATGGTGTCAGAACTGAAGATGTCTTTCATTCATGCCCCAAAAGTGAAGACTGAAATGAAATCTGCCAGGTTTGATGTGTGACACTCAAAGATGCTCTGGGACTTTCTGTGAGTAGGCACTGATTTCTAATAAGTTTGGATCAAACTAGGCCCATCAACTAGCCTAGTCTAGCCTACTACTGACATTACTGTGAACATTGATTGCAAAACTATATCCTGAAATATCATAAACATTGACTTTATATGAATGCTGTAGAACTAGTGCCTAGGCCTGTCAGTACATATAGAAGAAAATGGCTACTGCTTCAGTAAAACCACCTGAAATCCTAAAAGTGGAAAGGGGTAACCCATCTCATTCTTGGATCCTATGGAAAAGAAAATTTGAAATCTACCTCAGGGCCACAGGCTTCAATGCAGAGGAGGGTGACAGGAAAATTGGTTTATTACTCCACCACATAGGGGATGAAGGGCTGGACATATTTGACAGTTTTGTTTTCAAGCCCCAAACTGATAACCCCATAGATGGACAACCACCTATCCCAGTCATTGAAAAGTACACTGAGTATTTTGGTAAGAGGGATCCACAACTGTTGCTCAGGGAACAATTCTGGTTTCATCTCAAGAGGGGGGCCTCCCAAACATTGGAGTCATGGGTGCTAGCAGTAAAGAAGTTTGCCGCAGAATGTAAATTCCCGAAAGACTATATGGAGCAGGCAGTACGAGACAAGTTAACATTCTCATGTACAGAAGAGTCATCGAAAGCGAAGCTGTATGATGTTGGCGCAGGGCTGACATTGGACAGAACTGTCGAGATCCTGTACCAGAAAGAAACTACTAGATACGAACTCCAAGAGTCGAAGAGTGCAAACATCGATGTAGTGCGCAGCAGGTTCAAGAAAAGCAGCTCAAGCAAGTCAGCAGATAAAAAAGCGAAAACCGGCGACAGAATTAAGTGTGGAAATTGTGGAAGTGAGAACATGAAAGGCAAAAAGAACTGTCCTGCAAAAAGTCACACTTGTGAGAAGTGTAAATTAAAGGGTCATTACTCAAAGGTTTGCCACACGTCTAAATCTCTGGTTTCTCAAGTCGTCGAGGGGGAGAAGGACGATAGTTTCGATGACAACGAATCGCACATATTCATTAGCAGCATGACGACTAGCCAAGTAAATGTGACGTTATCTAAAACCACTCCAGATGACAAACCGACTGATTCAAGTAAAGGCTGGTATATAAAGCTCAAGGCTGGTCCAGATATCCTATCATGGTACATAGACTCAGGAGCTGAGATATCGGTGATGCCCGACACCCTCTACAAGAAGTCATACGGTGATATTCAGCCAACCAGACGCACACTGTTTGCTACAGGCGAGCATCAATTACAGACACTGGGATGTGCTCATATGGAGTTAAGACGTGGAGACTCGAAGATGTTTATGTAGTAAAAGGCGTTAAGTCGCTACTCCTCGGACAACCCGCAATTGAGAAATTAGGACTGATACCTAACATACTTGGTGCATACAGGATCAGAGCCGTGAACAGTGATAGTCCTGAATTGGACACAAAGGATAAGGTCATCAAAGCCTACCCAAAACTCTTCAATGGACTCAAGCTCAAAGGTGAATACACTATCCGACTCAAGGACGACGCAAAACCTTTCTGCCTCTATGAAGAAGGTAGAAGAGGAAATCGCAGCACTTGTGAAGTCAGAAGTGATCGTGCCTGTAGATGAGCCGACAGACTGGTGCGCACAACGGGAAAGTACGATTATGTGTGGACTTGACTAAACTCAATGAAGGAGTCCGTCATGAACTCTATGTGAAGTAGAAGAGACCCTTGGGAGTATATCAAGTGGGAGTGTGTTCTCTAAGCTGGATGCTAATTCCGGCTTCCACCAAGTGTTACTGACCGATGAAAGTGCGAAGCTTACAACATTCATAACACCTTTTGGTAGATATATGTTCAGACGGCTACCCTACGGAATCTCATCCGCACCTGAGCACTTCCAAAAGCAAATGGACAAAGAACTGACAGGCCTACAAGGAGTGTTGTGTCACATGGATGATATCCTCGTGATTGGCAAAGACAAACAAGAGCACGATGAACGTCTAACTAAAGTACTGAACCGACTGCAAGACAGCAGGCTCACTTTAAACAAGGACAAGTGTGTCTTCGCCTCAAACAAACTTCACTACCTTGGTCAGGTGATAGATGCAGATGGAATCAAGAAAGACCCAGCGAAGGTCAAAGCGATCATTGACATGCCTGAGCCCAAAGATGTCCCAGATGTCAGACGATTCCTTGGTATGGTCAATCAGCAAATGAAGTTCCTAGAGAATCTTGCAGAAGTAACAAAACCTATCAGAGATCTCCTTAAAAAGGATTCCGAATGGACTTGGGATCTCCCACAAAAAGCAGCGTTCAACAAACTGAAGCAAATGCTGGCTTCAGACAAAGCCCTTGCTTTATACGACCCGGAAAAAGAGACAATCATATCTGCAGGTGCAAGTAGTTATGGTGTAGGGGCCGTGATCAGACAATGCCAGAAAGATGGGAATCTCAAGGCAGTTGCTTATGCCAGTAAATCTATGACAAAGACGGAGGGCAGATATGCTCAAATTGAGAAAGAAGCATTGGCGACCACATGGGCACTTGAACACTGGAGCGATCTCCTTATTGGCATGAAGTTTCATGTGGAAACCGACCATAAGCCGTTAGTGCCACTATTCTCAACCAAATTGATTGACAAACTACCAATCAGGATCCAACGATTCAGACTCAGACTGATGAGATTTGACTTCACAATCAGTCATGTTCCTGGAAAACTCCTAACCACAGCAGATGCTCTCTCGCGGGCACCACATGAAGAGTCAAGAAGCGATCAGCAAGCAGTGGAACTTCAACATGAAGTAGAGGCATATGTGAATGCTGTCGTGGTATGCCTTCCAGCATCAGATAAACGTCTAGATGAGATCCGCCAAGCACTAAAAGAGGATGAGACACTGAGTGTTGTCATACACCATGTAGAACATGGATGGCCAGAAGCTAGACGTGACATATCTGGTCCACTTGTGAAATACTGGACTGAAAGAGGGAACCTCTCTCTACATGAAGGGTTACTACTACGTGGTAGACAACTCATTGTGCCAGCTAGCCTGAGAGTTGATGTCTTACGAAAACTGCATGATGGTCACCAAGGACTAACCAAGACTAGAGCCAATGTCAGCTCCTCAGTATGGTGGCCTGGAATAACCAAAGATGTTGAGAAGACAGTGAAAAATTGTGTCACTTGTGAGAAGCATAGGAGAGAACGGATCGAACCTATGAAAGGAACAGAATTCCCTGAGCGTCCTTGGTCAAGAGTGGCAGCCAATTTTTTCTATCATAAAGGGCTGACATACCTACTTCTCGTTGACTATTACTCAAGAGACATTGAGGTGTGTCAAGTGACTAAAAATGTTGATTCGGCTGAGACCATCGCTAAAATGAAGAGGATGTTCTACCATCAAGGCATTCCTGATATTCTGTTTAGTGATAACGGACCACAGTTCGCGTCAGCAGAGTTCAAACGCTTTGCAGATCACTACAAATTTGAACACCTTACATCATCTCCAAGATATCCTCAGTCAAATGGTGAGGTAGAGAGAACTGTTCAAACCATGAAGGCAATCTTGAACAAGACAGACGATGAATACCTTGGCCTTCTCTCATACAGGAATACACCACTGCAAAATGGATTTTCACCAGCCCAGCTCAACATCGGGCGTAAGTTGAAAACCAGAGTTCCAATTCACCCAGATGAACTGAGACCCTACACACCTGATGCCGATCTTGTCAGGAGGAGAGAGAGAGACTATAGGAAACAAATGCGTACCAACTATGATCGTCGTCACAGAGCCACTGAAGCCAATGAATTATCGCCTGGAGACAGAGCATGGCTTCCAGACCTGAAAGTGGAAGGAAGGGTTGTTGGTAAAGCACAGAGCCCTAGGTCATATATCATATCAACACCAAATGGACTAGTGAGACGGGATCGACAGATGACCAGAAACCTAGGCCCTGGTCCCGATATACCACCAGTTCACCAGAGTGATCCAGCCACAACTACAACAGTGGTTACACCAACTATTACTCGTCCACAACCTGTGGAGATCACTGATGCCCATCCAGTGGTCACTTCACCAACTCCTGATCGAGGTGCCACCCCTAGCGTACCTGATCCGGAACTGAAAAGATCTAAGTGACAGAGATCTGCTCCTAAAAGACTGATAGAAGAATACTAATGACTCTTCTCTTTCAGATTACTTATTATATTACTTTATAAGTTAGAAAGCATTTAAAGTTACCAAAGAACATTTGATCATATTATTTCATATTCAAAGACAATGAACAGTCCATTTACTTTCCGAGACTTTCATATACATATTGACTTATAAGAGACTTATAGAGTTACTAGTATATCATAGAGTTATCTCATATATTAAAAACTTTGAGAAATAGTATTATCTAAACGATAACTCTCTTGCAAAGGGAGATGTAGTGTTATACACAAATGCCGCCCTGGTGGCGTTTCTTGTAACTAGCATATGTAAAAGTTGTCTGGGACTGCTACCAGTTACAGCTCGGTTACAGGAAGTGAAATCTGGTCGTGCTTGAATACAACAGTTAACAAGAAGATGAATCTACTTGTCTTTTATTAATCTAAGCCCAGAAGCTTTACAAGAGTTTTTTGCTATGTTGTCATGTTCTGGCATCCCTTAGACACATTTTAAGCTATTGTTTAGTGTTCTGTATTCTTAGGATCCAGGTATATATCCAATTTTACTATCACTACCACCACCGTTATTTGACATTTTCAACACCCAGTTGCAATGACTTAGTACTTGAAGTCTATTAAATCTTTTCATATGCAGTTTTTTTTACTATCTGGCCATATTGTTGCATCCTTTAGGAACATTTTGAGGTATTTTAAGGGTTTTGTGATATCAGGTTCCAGGTATATTACTGATTTTGCTATCCCTGCTGTTCATTTTGTTTGACATATCTGAGAGTCAGTACTGAAGACATATGGTGTCTAAAGGCTATATGACCTTTATATATGCAGTTTTTTCCTATGTTGCCATGTTTTGGCACCCCTTAGACACATTTTGTTTAGTGTTCTGTACTCTTAGGATCCAGTTATATAATCAATTTTGCTATTACTACTGCCACTGTCATTTGATATTTTCGAAACCCAGTTGCAATGACATAGTGCCTGAAGGCTATTTAATCTTTCCATATGCAGTTTTTTTGCCATCTGGCCATATTGTGTCATCCCTTATGAACCTTTTGAGCTAATTCAGTGTTTTGTGATATCAGGTTCCAGGTATATTACAGGTTTTGCTACCCCTACGGCAACCCTTGTCTCATATTTTTGACAGCTAGTTCAAAAATGATGTCTAAAAGCTTTTTATATGCAGTTTTCTTGCTATCTTGTCACATTGTGGCATCCCTTAAGGCTTGATTCCATATAGCCGATTTTACTCCCGATGTTGTCAAGATCTACTCCAGTGTTGGTGCTGATGCACATGTACCCTATTCCATTGTGCCAATGGCCTCCAGACAGAGACAAGACATAGGGCAGTTTGGTGGCAGGACTGAAACTGGAGTATATCGGCACCACATCGGGAGTGAAATTGGCTATATGGAATCAAGCCTTTAGAGACCTTCATATTTCCTGGATTCATGCATCTTAAGCATCATTTGATGCCAGAGATAATATCTCTATATATGTCATAATCAAAAAAGATTATAGGTGAACTGGGTGGTTATAACCTTTGGCATATACACCCCTTGTATCTAAGCCATTGCTGGTTACAAGTATTGTATTTGATGGTTTGAGAAGCCATGAGATTCATCAAAGTAACTTCTTGGGTGCTCTCTGCAAATTGTAATAATGAACGATAATTAGGGATGACTTCTTGTCACAGTTTTCTATAATGTTTACTGTTCATTCCACATCCTAAGTATCATATGTCATTGCATATAAAGAGCTTCAATAGTCTTTAGGTACTTTATCTTTAGAACTGGCATTCAAAAATGTCTAAAGAGGGTATCCCACCATCACGATTTGCGCCTCCGACACACTACAATAGCCTCACGACAAGCGTTTCAATGAAAAAGTAAAATTTGCTAAAACTACCGCATGAGCTCGTAGAGAAGGGACAAGAGGAAGGGAAGAGGATCTGTACCAATTAGGTTAACAAGTTTCACATTTACTATACACCTCTGAATATTTGTAAATATTCAATAACTTACACAAATGAGTTGACATCAAAGCGAAAATCAAACTAGAGTGGAAGTGCGGAAGTCACTTCCTGCTATGAACTTACGCTGGTTCCTTGGTCATTTGCTAGTGTACTTTACCATAATATTCATAGCCAGATTTTCTTTAATAGAATTCAAACTCATAGAAAATTATTTTCTTGCAAATATTAGTCTCATGATATTATTTATCAATTTGTCTGGTTTTTTTGTCCGGATCTTCATAATTCATAATTTAGTTTGGTATTTCTGCTAATACACATTGGTGTTGCTACGTATCTTCATATGAAGAGACTTTTCATATGCTAGTTGTTAGATGGCTGTAAATCACCATTTCAGTCATAGATATAAATATCATATGTTTCTAGAAATCTTTGCATCGACTTTGTTTACATTGTGCATTAATCGTTTGCGCAAGGCATCGCAACATCCATGGCATCACTTCATAAATAAGTCAGATGATTTTTAAACCAATCAGATTGAGTCCTCAAAGTATGGTGGTACGTCCCCATACTGGCACAGTATGCTGGTATGGCTCAACTACCAAATGCACAGCAGAGGTTGGTATTTGAAGTATTTTGGGGCATATGTGTATAGTACTATACCTGAAACCTGATATCACAAAACACTAAAAATAGCTCAAAATGTTCCTAAAGGATGCCACAATATGGCCACATAGCAAAAAACTGCATATGAAAAGATTTAATAGCCTTCAGGCACTCTGTCATTGGAACTGGGTGTCGAAAATGTCAAATGACGGTGGCGGTAGTGATAGAAAGATTGGTTATATAACTGGATTCTGAGATCACAGAACACTAAACAATAGCTTAAAATGTGTCTAAGGGATGCCAGAACATGGCAACATAGGAAAAAAACTGCATATATAAAGGTCATATAGCCTTTAGACACCATATGTCTTCAGTACTGACTCTCAAATATGTCAAACAAATGAGCAGCAGGGATAGCAAAATCGGTAATATACCTAGAACCTGATATCGCAAAACCCCTAAAATACCTCAAAATGTTCATAAGGGATACTACAATATGGCTAGATAGCAAAACACTGCATATGAAAAGATTATATAGTTTTTAAATTATCTAGGAAGCAAATATGTGGAAAATTGCGATGTGTAAAGGGGACATTAATAGTACACACATGAAAAAGGCTGCTGTAGGCCACTGAAAAGACATATTTTGATTCTGTTTGCTGTACTGAGGCCACAAAGGACCAGACTATGCAGCCCAATACCAAAGTTTAATCTAATGAGTCATTGTAATACTTAAAAGAACACAGAACCAAGTAATTGTTTTCAGCACTAAGAATTATAGGTGTTTAGGCATTTTGACGGGAGGTCTTTTCAACAGCTGTTGTCATGGTAATCCGACCACTTGCCAGAGCGACAACAAGTGGAAATGCTAACTAGTAGGATGGATCTACAAAATAAAACAATAAAGCAAATGTTTCCAGGGGGGGGGGGGCAGCGGAAATGAAAATTTGGGGTCTTGGCCCAGGGACTAGTGAGTTTGATAGAACCTAAGACGATTCTATACTCTGTACTTGTCAAAAACAGGGCCCTTATTAGTGGGGCAGATAAAGCACATGATTATGCATTTAATGAAAAAGTATGAGTTTCCATACATGGTTAGGGGAGCCCCTCAGGAACATTTCTAGATGCATGGGCATTGTAGATAAGTCCTGGAAGCGGGGTAGTGGCCATTTTGAAAATTGACCATCACAGAGCACTATAACACTTTCCAGAATGGTTATTACCAAGAACAGACCTATATGAATCACCTCAAATGTGTGCAAGAGGAACATTAAGATATGGAATGATTGATTTATCAATGTTTTCACCATATACCAACATGTGGGGAGTGGCTATCTTGGATTTTCTGCTGAAATTTCCATAAATCTGGAAATTATTCATGTAGGACTCTAAATGCAACCACACAAATGACAGATGACTTATAAAATGATATTCCTGTGTTTTGGAAGGTTAAACCTCCTCAATAAACATTATTAGCTCCTTCTAATTAGAAAAGAATAACGGAAAATTCATATATTGAAGTTTTGCATTTATACACTTGCAGTTTCTAATGCATTCTTTTATGCAGTCACAATTCAACAGAACTTTATTGACAGATGCTGGTTTAGAGCACCTTGGAAGGGAGGTATGGAATCTGATATCCTTGCTGTCACTGTGAAGAGGACTATCCTCATGTCATTTTTCTCTGTTGTGCAGCACAATATGAAGAGTTGATTCCCTATAGAAGGGATTCCTGAGATGATTTATAGTATCAGAAGATTAATTGAATGCTTTTCTCTTCCCCCATATGTTGATGATCTGTAGAAATATTCTTGTAGAACATGAAATTCATCAGCTAGCCTGGCCTTCCTGAGGACAGACAGATTTTATGTCCTACTGCCTGACTGTCAGCCATTGCAATCTCATTTTGTTGCTGTTTTGCTAGATCTATTGCCAAAACAGAGGAACCATGGTGGGTCTTTTACACAACGACTTTCCTTGAAAGAATGCAGCCTGTATGTATGGATAAGACTTCTCTAAGATGCACTGGCATCTCACACACGTAGTGTGTAGGTCATTGCCGATGATTCTCGTAAAGCAGAAACAATGACCAGTGCATCTAATTCCAGTTGCAGCTCTAATTGGTAATAAGGGGTATCCAAACCACTGTAGTAGGTGTTATATTAGATCAGAATATAAAGCCACATGTGGGGATCACCCATGCGCTTACACCAGGATCTGCTCACACAAAGGAATACTACCAAATCACACCATGCTGTTCCAAACTGCCAAAGTCCAAATCCAAAATCACACAATAAGTTGGTAAAAGTTTGACAAAAGTAGCCAAAATTATATTCCAGTGGGTCCACTTAATATCCTCATCGCCATTGTAGTGTGTGATTATGTGAAATATGGGAACTAAGGCAGGGTGATGGTGGATTATTATGGCAGCATTTATTCCTATGTCGTCATGGTATCAAGGCTATGGACAGAGAGAGAGAAGTATGTCACAATCCCCGGTTCCTAGAAATACCACATAGAGGTCAGCTTACAGTAAGAGTGTCATGTAACAGTAACACACATATAGAGACCAAACATTAGACATTAGATGCAATAGTATACAAGGACACTACAAGCATTAGCAGTCAGAACTTATATTGTGGACTGGCCTTACCCCTCATAATATGCTAGTTATGTCTTACCGACACATGTCCGGAACTATTGTATCTGAAAAACTTGTTGTATACGAGAGATGCAATAAAATATTCAACAACAAAAAAAAAATGCTTCTGCTCATTGAAAACCTTATTAAACAGCAGGTAAAAGGCAGCATTTGTCAGCTAATATGTCTATCTTATATCTTGTTTAACTGGTACACTTGGGATATTGCCTGAACCTATCCATATCTATTTAGGACTTCAATGCATGTGTTTGCATTTAATGTCAAATAATTTGGATTTTAAGCAAATTTATTTTCCTAGGAACAAACAAATAGAATTAATAATATCAACCCTAACCACAGGAGTGAAACAGGCATGCAGGTGGGTTTTATATCAAATAATTGGGATTTTAAGCAAATTTATTTTCCTAGGAACAAGAAATCCCAAACTATGATTAATGATTTATTATGCATTGAACAAACAAATAGAATTAGTAATATCAACCCTAACCACAGGAGTGAAACAGGCACACAGCTGGGTTGTTTTCAGTGAAAACTGTCAGGGGCCAGGTACTAGAAGCTAATCTCATCATATTATGCACATGATCCTTACAGTTGTGTTTATTTCACCTAAAATTATTTATTATGATATTATTCCTACTTTCTGTGAAGGTTTGCTGTATTTTGGGCAATTATTTCCAATTTAATTCATAAAACAATTATTTTGTAAATGATGACTCAGGGCATCACCAAATCTAAACCAAACAAACTAGAAATTAGACTACCCAAACAAATAAAGGAGGCATCACCCAGCCATCTCCAGTCAGTACCTTGAGGCATAATTTGGCCAGCCATAGTTGATGCCTCAAGGCATCACCTCGCATGAATGAGTTAGAATGGTCTGTCATGCTTAGCTAGATCTATGAGGTCCAAACAACCCTGTTACCCTGTTGATCCTAGCAAGTATCTAGAGATAATTAACTAACCTGTCAAGCCCCTTTATGGCTCACGCAAGATCAGCTCTATGAGATGAGGATGACAGACAAGTAGGAAACACAGTGGCATGACAGCCTTGCACCCTGGATCTCACTATCCACAGGCCGGCACACCTAGAACTTGGCTTAGATATTGTATGCTTGTGTGAAATACAAACAGATCTATTGCCATTATGACTATAAACGCTCATTTTCAATGAATTTTCAATCATTCTTTTTGAATTGGAAGATGCTAAGAATGTTTACCAAGAAGGTTTAACCTTCCAAAACACAGGAAATATAATTTTATTAGTCCCCTGTTATTTGTGTGAGTCCTACATGAAGAATTTCAAGATTTATGGAAATTTCTGCAAAATATCCAAGATGGCTGTAACATTAGTGTGTACAGGAGCAGTATGGAGTTGAAGACCTTTATTCTATTGACCCTAGGCTAGGCCTGTGGAACCACAATGCGTTCATCATAGTTCGTTCTTTAGTGTGAGGTGGTTTCTGTTCTCCATTATGGACGCAGCAGAGGTTGCTGCGGCATGTAACCTGGCCATCCGTTTTTGCAGTAGGACTTTACTTCTGTGCAGACGGCATCATCATCCTGTGCTTTAGAGATTTGACGCAGTCTGACCTCTGTTGCTGGGAGGTACTTCACTGTGTGATTAGCGAACTCCTCTACTTCCTCGATGAAGTTGATGTCTGACACTGATGGCTTATCAACCGGCACTCTTGAGAGGGCATCTGCAGTCACCTGATCCTTGCCCTGTACATGAATAATGTTTGGGGCAAACCATATCATACACAGTCAGAATCTTAGTATGCGTGGGGGCATACCGGAGAGGTCCTTTGATGCCAGTAGTGGGACTAGGGGCTTGTGATCTGTTTCTAAGGTGAACTGCATACCTAGGATGTAGGCGGAAATCTTCTCACATGACCAGGTTGCTGCAAGTGCCTCTTTCTCAATCACCATATACCTCTGTTCCGTCTCACTAAGTGACCTTGATGCATAGTAGACTGGTCTTCTGTCTCTCTCTTTATTGACTTGCAGGAGGACTGCACAGACACCATAATCCCATGCATCAGCTGCAACTATTGTTTTTCCATTTGGGTCGTAGTGTGCCAGTGTTTCAGTCAAAGCCATTCTACCTTTTATCTTGTTGAAGGCGTCTTCCTGTGGTGTATCCCATTTCCACACACGGTCTTTACGAAGCAGCTGTCATAATGGCTCATTCAGTATTGCCAGCTCAGGGATGAACTTGGCGAACTGATTTACCCTACCATTGAATTGATGTAGTTCGGTGATGGTGGTGGTTGGGGGGAACTCGCAGATTGCTTTCACTTTGTTGGGATCTCCTTAGATGCCTTCTGGGGTGATGACATGCCCCAAGAAGTTGATCGTTGTCTTGGAGAATTCACACTTGAATTAAGTATGAGGCCCGTTTTCTGAAGTTGTCGCAGGACTATCCTGACTCTCCGGTCATGTTCAGTCTGTGTCGAGGCATGGACCAGAATGTCGTCCATGTGGCATACCACACCTTTGAGTCTGTGTAGGATGCCTAACATAGTACGCTGGAATATCTCAGGGGCTTTGTGGTTTGATTTAACCATTGTAGGTTCTCACCAGGCTTTCTCAAGGTTGTTTTACACCACAAGGGTGGTGATTGAATCTATGTAATGAATTTCGGTAGAAATCTCACCCCTACACAATCTCAGGGGCTGAAGATATCCCAAAAGGAATTCGGTTAAAGCAGTAGCGTCTGAAGGGTGTTACCAATGTTGTGAGCAAATGTGACTGACTGTCCAGTGGGATTTGCCAGAATCCTGAGTTTGTGTCGAGTTTGCTAAAGAATTAAGACCCTTTGAGCTTTGCCAGATTCTCATCCACTGTTGCCATTGGATGGATCTCACATTGTACTGCCTTGTTCAGTGGTATTATATCAACGCAGATCTGTACCTTCCCGTTGGGTTTGGGGGCACATACCATCCCTAAGGCCCAGCTCAAAGTGGACGGCCATGCCGATCTCCGTTTCCAAGGTGAACTGCATACCTAGGATGTAGTCGAAAAACTTCTCACATGTCCAGGTTGCTGCACGTGGTGGAAAAGGTGAAACAAAAATAGGAGGAGGGACAGTCTGCGTCTACAATCACCATAAACTTACCTGCAATAACTCTATTGTAGAAAGGATCGAGTAAGCCTACGAGCAGTAGTAGAAAATGCCAAAAGATCAGGCCTGGAAGCAAGAGTTATAGGAGATGGAGATACTATAGTCATACAGGGCTTGAAGTATGATACTAAATCTACACACTGTCTCCCTTCCAAAGCATCACTGGACAACACTTACACCCATAACCAAGGTGAATCTGTGTTTTTCCAGGGCCCTCATGCCCCCTTCTCAAACTTTCACAAATGTACCATTGACTACCAGGGCTCTAAATATGTATCAGCAGAACAAGCCTATGTAGCTGCTAAAGCCAGGAGAAATGGGGATAGTGACCGTGAGAAATGCATCCTTTCTGAAAGCAACCCGTACCGCCTTAAAGAAATCTCCAGAGACATCCAGATCTCCCAGCAGTGGCGTAATGAGGAAGAACGCATCTTAAACGAAATTCTCCCAAAATCCAGCTCTTGGGAAGAAATTGCTTGACACAGGGGACAAAACTCTCATCGAGGCCACTCGAGATAGGAAATGGGGGCTGGGAGCTAACCTACAGGATGTTAGGGCTGGTAGGAAAGGAGAAGGAGAAAATAGGCTTGGCCTACTAGTCATGGAAGTGAGGAGACAACTAAGGCTAGCGAAACAGACTGAGCCTAATGATGGCATCTTGGACCAGCATGCTAGTCAACCAGCCAAGAAACCTGCAATGAAGGGCTTCGCAAGGGGAACAGGCTCAGGTGCCCCTGCTGGGGAGCAGATGAACCACGATGAGGCACCAATCAAGATGACAGCTGGCAGTAGTGATGAAGAATGACACTTGCTCTTCCCCCACACGTCTGTGCACATTGACTCCAGAGTTGGGCCTGGAAGATGTAGGTAACTATAAGCAAAACTGTATTACCAACCCATGTTCAGGAGCTATCCATCTCTGCATTGTTCCTGCAAGACACAGGAAAAGGTAGCCAACTACTCACCAGCCTAAAGTGTGTCGAACATAGGGATACCAATGCTACTTGTGAATCAAAGGCGGCCTCAGTTGGACCCCTCCTATTGAGCTTAGACAAGATGAAATTGTATGTGTTGCCTAGATGCCTAAATGTTCAGTGTGCCTGTGCCTCTTTGGATAGGGCTTTCAAGAGCCAGGATTTGTGTTATATGTGTTCAATGTACTCACCCCTCAATGTTATATACTGGTGCTGTCTGGTTTTTGTCAAAGTACTTCAATGTGAAGGGGTGATACTGGTGATGGTTGGGATCCTTGATTGGAATTCTGGGTTGGGGGTGAAGCGAGGGATGTTTGACACTGCAACCTGGCTCCACCCTGTTCCCACCAGCATCTTCTGAGTTATTTTAAGTAGCTAGTCATAACAATGATAAATACTCCAAAAATAGGGAGGTCAGGATAGGGTGTCTTAATGTTAATGGTCTAGGTGAAAGGACAAAAAGAAAGGCGATGTTCTCACAAATCCAAGCCAAATGTGATATTTGCTTAATTCAAGAAACACATAGCATAGCTGAAACTAATACTTTATGGGAGTTGGAATGGGGAGGAAAGATGGTTTTCTCAAATGGAGCTTCAAACGCTAGAGGGGTGGCCTTACTACTACCAGATGATCCAGGCATTACCCTAATAGATTATACTACAGATTTGAGAGGTCGCTTACTTGTAGCTAATGTTAAAATAGATGAAGTAGAGGTTATGATTGCCAATATATATGCACCTACAAATGATAAAGGGGACTTTACAAAATATAAAAATAAGGGATTTCACAATAGCTTACTCAAAAAAGATAATAAAGAAAGGTTACAAAAAGAGAGGAGATTAGCAGAATTAGAAGACAAGTCAAGTCCCCAAGATATACTAGAGTACACTGAAATTAAGAAAGACTTAGATTTTGAGGCTAAGAAACTTGCACTTTACAGAATGTTCAAATCCAAGGCTAACTGGATAATCAACAGTGAGAAGCCCACAAAATACTTTCAAAAGAAAAACTACAATGACAAACTAATTTCCCAAATCAGAACACAAGAGGGTATCCTCTCTACTGACCCCAAAGTGATAGATGACAACATATACAAGTATTACAAGAAGCTATATTCTAAAGATCAAAATAGCAGCTTAACTGATAACCTTCGCAACATTCTGGATCGCAATGATATCCCAACTCTCACTGAGCCAGATTCTAAAAGACTAGAACTACCTTTGTCCTTGAATGAAATTAGTGCAGCCCTTAAGAAACTAAACAACAACAAATGCCCAGGCACAGATGGGCTTACTGCAGAATTCTACCGTTACTTCTGGAGTGAAATAGGTGAAAGAGTTCTTGACTCCCTAAACCATGCTAAGGAGAACTTATCTTTAAGTACTGAACAAAGAAGAGGGGTGATCACTCTTATCCCCAAAAAGAACATCAACAAGGAAGAAATTAAAAACTGGAGGCCGATCACTATGCTAAACACAGACTACAAAATTTTAACCAAACTTTTGGCATTAAGATTACAGAGCTGTATTAACAAGCTCATTTATCATGACCAAACAGGGTTCTTACGTGGGCGCTATATTGGATGCAATATAAGGACCATAAAAGACAGTATAACACTCCTAAATGAAAAGAAAGTTAATGGGTTTTTATTGAACTTAGACTTTGAAAAAGCCTTTGACTCTGTTTACTGGGAGGCAATAGGTGATAGCCTTAAGCTATTTGGGTTTGGTCCAGAGTTCCAGGAATGGATCAAAATTATTTACACTGACCCCGAAGTTTGCATATCCAATAATGGCTTCCACACAAAGTGGTTCAAGCCTGAAAAAGGTACTCGCCAAGGTTGCTGTATCTCCCCTTATCTGTTTATATTGACGATAGAGCTTCTAGCAATTGCCATCAGAGATAATCATGAAATTAAAGGAGTTTGGATCGCCAAAAGAAAAGTGAAGGTCTCACTTTTTGCAGATGACCTATGCTGCTTGGTGCAGGACATTAAATCGATTTACAAAATCCTTGACATCCTACGCATTTTTGGAAATCTGGCAGGACTAAAGATTAATGAAGAAAAATCCAAAATACTTTGTGTAGGCCTATCGCAGGGAGGGCCCACTCAGAATCTCCCATTAGAGATAGTCTCATCTACAGAGATACTAGGCATTATCATAAAGAATAACATGTCGCAGGACGATGAATATGCTCTCAATTTTCAAAAAAGACTAGATAAATGCGAAGCCATATGCAATCATTGGTCAAACAGGAAACTGTCGCTGAAAGGCAAAATCACGGTGGTTAACAGTTTAATTATCCCCATCATTCTTTACACTACCTCGGTGCTACATACACCCAAAAGAGTTTTCAAGGAATTCAAACAAATCACAAACTCCTCTATTTGGCAGAGCAGGGTCAACAGAATTGCACATTCAGTCTTGTGCCAAGATATTGATAAGGGTGGGTTAAAACTACTTGACTTGGAAACAATGTACAGAGTGTCCAGAATAAAATGGGTTGCTAGACTGTGTAACTGTGATTTCCAGCCATGGACTTTATTCTTTCGAGAGACACTGGGTATTGAGGACTCCATCTTTCAGTACTTCCTTCAAAAAAAGAAGCGTATTACTAAGAAAATCAGACTCAGTTTTTACAGGGAGATTATCCAGGCCTGGGACTAGGCCTATAACACATTCCCAATCACAGAGAGGGAAAGACAGAATGAAATGCTCAGGGAAAACACGTTCATCATTCCTAATAAGGACCTCCAGAGGCTTTTGAACTCCTCATGGAGAAAAGCAGGTATACTTCAAATGAAAGATCTCATCATAGGCAAAAGACTTATGACTGATAGAGAGATAGAGACAAACTTTCGGGTGGAGTGTTCAAAAGACCAATGGTCAATTCTCCAGGATAATACATTCTGGTTAGAGGACATGACATTTGAACATCTGAATGACCCAAACAGAAGCTTATTTTTGAACGTAGATGAAGAAAACCAATTGACATACTAAATTGTGTAAACAAAAAACTATATAGTACCTTTATTGCCCAAAAATATAAGGAATCGCCAGGTGTGCAAAATTGGAAGGAACTTTTTCCTGGCACACAGGAAAAGGTATGGAAAGCCCTTCACATGAATGCATACAGGGCAACAAGAGATACAAAACTCCAATCACTCCATTACAAGGTAATGCATAGAATAGTGCCTACCAACTCATTTTTATGTCAAAGAAAGATAATTGAATCACCTAAATGTTCCTACTGTGATGAGAATGATACGGTAGAGCACTTTTTCCTTGATTGCCCAGAAGTGGAACGATTCTGGAAACACATAGCCACCTGGCTGAAAGCAGTCAAGGGGTGGCATTTAGACACCAACCCAAAATTTTTGCTGCTGGGTACAGCGGATGGAGGGAGAGATGCAGAATGTTTCAACTATATTTGTATGCATGCTAAATTCTACATTTATAAGCAACGACTCTTTGGAAACAACTCCTTGGTAATTTATGAATGGAGTAAAGAACTAAGAAACTGCCTGAGGATGGAGAAATTCTCATGTAGGAGCAGGGGCAAAGAACATAAGTTCCAGAAATGGGAAAGCTTCCTGGAAGCCATGTCATAGGCCTATACAGATAACAACAATCAGGAGGGGGGAGTTTGGTTAGGGGAAGGGGAACGACAGACATGGAAAGTCAAAGTCAATTTTATATAGCAGAAGCATCAACCACTGTCAATGTAATGCTTGTGTGATATGATAAAAGAACTCCAAGAATAAGTCCAAGGTGGCAGCCAAAGTGTGCCCAAGTATAATACAAATGCCTATCACTCACCAATTAAAGAACCAGTCTGTGTCAGGAATCAGTTGTGGTGTAATGTCCTGTCTGTATATACCATGTGAATGTCTACTGTCCTTCGTCATGTATTGTCCTGTATCATATGTATGTAACAGGTGCCTGTTTATGCCCTTATCATCCACCGGTACAATCCAGGGGGGTGTTTTTCAGTTGAGACGATCTCAACTTGAGATCCACTAAGATCGATCAAAGATCCTGAGACCGAATTTGAGATCAATGGCGGCAAGTGTTTTTCAGATGTTGTCTCAAGTCCAACCAGGGGATCTCAGCTGAAACGATCTCAACTTGAGATCCCTAGCCCTCTGTATAGAGTGATCTAAAGTTGAGACCGATCTCAAGTTGAGACCGACTTTAAGCGATACAGTAGATTCAGCACAAACTAGCTGAGTGGTGCAGTGCCTCCGTTTTTATGTTGCTTATCAATTGTGTCTCATGGTCATAATAGCCACAATAAAACTATGAAATTTGGAATATAGGTTTGCCAGGTTACTAATACACTTGGCTCTAAATATCTTTAATTTTTTATATGTTTTGGCACCAGATGAGAAAGTTAAGACAAGTATCAACTGGTCTCAAGTTGAGACCGAAGCTGAGATCCTTTCACTTGAGATCCCCTAAGATCGTCTCAACTGAAAAACACCCAAAGCACCCCAAATGGTCTTATCTTAGTCTCACCTTGAGATCCCCTAAGATCATCTCAACTGAAAAACACTTTGGCCCTCAAACAGTCTCAACTTAAGATCGTCTCAACTGAAAAACACCCCCCAGATATTTCTGTCATGCAAGAATAGAAAATATGTATAAAAACTTAGAAATTTAAGAAGCATGTGATAGTTATGTACAGTAATATCAAGTTCTCTATCATATATAGGATTGGGTATCATCTGAATTAATTTGAACCCAGGGGCACTCAATTTCTGCATTCTAAAGTTGGATAGTTAAGTAGCAATAGGGTACCTCGTCTGGTAACAGTCACACCAACACATTGGAATTCACAACTGTTATGTTCCCCAATTAAGGGCTAAGATACTTCCTAGGCTCCAAGCTAGAGGTGGAATACCTAAAAGGGTTTGCTAGAACTTAAATGAAAGCCATGAGAGCCTACCTAATACAAATGTTTGTTAAAACTACCAAAAAGTAAGTAGCATCAAATTGATAAAAGACTGTTCCCTTTTTGGAGTTAGGTTTAATAATTCCCCAGATCTGGAGGAAATTATAAACTGTGCAGGTTTGAGATATACTTAACTTCTGTATAGAATACATATCAAGGACTGGAGCATGCTATAGAGGGCAGAAAACAGAAGTATGAAATTACATTAAGTTACAACATAGGAAAGGGAAGCAATGGATTGAGGAGGCTTACCACACACATGTAGCCAAACGAAATTAAGCCAAATGCAGATGCTAGATTTTTTTCATTGTTCGATTATACACCTGTACATTGAAGATTAATAAAGAAGAGCAAAGCTCGTTTAAAAAAAAAAGAAAAAAAAGCTTGTCTGAGATGGAATGCTCTTGGAACATTCTTGGTGTAGTATCCTTGTATACTATTGCATCTAATGTCTAATGTTTGGTCTCTATATGTGTGTTACTGTTAACATGACACACTTACTGTAAGCTGCTGCCATCTGTGAGCAACTCTAACAACTACTCATGTATGACCTCTATGTGGTATTTCTAGGAACAGGGGATTGTGACATACTTCTCTCTCTCTGTCCATAGCCTTGGTACCATGAAGACATAGGAATAAATGCTGCCATAATAATCCACCATCATCCTGCCTTAGTTCCCATATTTCACATAATCATACACTACAATGGCGACGAGGATATTAAGAGGACCCACTGGAATATGATTTTGGCTACTTTTGTCAAACTTTTACCAACTTATTGTGTGATTTTGGATTTGGACTTTGGCAGTTTGGAACAGCATGGTGTGATTTGGTAGTATTCCTTTGTGTGAGCAGATCCTGGTGTAAGCACATGGGTGATCCCCACATGTGGCTTTATATTCTACTCTAATATAACACCTACTACAGTGGTTTGGATACCCCTAATTACCAATTAGAGGGCACTGATAGTAAGGTTTGGATTATATCTACAATATTTTCATAATGTTATGGCTATGTGGACATTGGGCATCTTCAAGGTAGGCCAGTTACACTTTATACATATAGTCCCCTGACAACTACAGACATTTGCTATAGACGCTGCTTCTACAGAAAAGGGACTTTTGGTCACTAATCCACAGACATTTTGTTTAGGACTATCTCTGTTTTGTGCACAATTCTGACAAAAACTTTTTGGGAAAAATCACCAAACATGGATGGTTTCAGTTTGCCACATTTTCCTTCCTTTGATTATGAGGCAGACAAAAGCAATTCTGGTCCCAGGTGGAAAAGATGGTTGGCCAGATTAGAAATGCTATTTGTCGGCATGGGTCTAGAAGGTAATGACACAGACAAGAGGCGCCGTGCTCTCCTTCTACACTATGCTGGTGAGAAGGTATTTGACATCTATGATGCAGAAAAGGGCACTGGGCCATACACATACAAAGAAACAAGTGAACTTTTGACAAACTATTTTGAACCAAAGACAAATCTTCAGATGGAAATATTCACCTTTAGATCATGTGCACAAAAACCTGACCAGTCATTAGATGACTATGTAACTGAGTTGAGAACACTATCCAGAAATTGCAATTTTGCTGATGCAGATACAGAAATCCTGTGCCAAATTACACAACACTGCAGATCAAACAGGCTTCGTAGGCGAGCACTCCGTGAGCCTGACAAGAAGTTAAAAGACATTCTGGAGTTAGGACGGTCCCTAGAGTTAGCTGACCGTAATGCTAGTGTGATGGAGAGTGAACGTTGCAGTGAGACCTCCGTTAATGCAGTCAGACAACAAAGACATTCAAAACACAGTGGGAATAGTGGGAAATATCGTTCCACAACTACACATTCTTCAAAGTCAAGCTGCAATCGGTGTGGTAGTGATCAGTCACACTCCAGGGATGTGTGTCCAGCCCGGGGGAAAACTTGCAATTACTGCAAGGTCGAGGGACACTTCAGGTCGGTCTGCTTCAGACTTAAACGCAAGGAGCAGGGCCAGCAGAGAAACAAAGTGAACACTGTAGCAGAGAGCTCCGGGCAATCTGACTCCAGTGATGACTCCAGTGAAGAGTACTACTATGGTGACAGATGACGCCACCATACAAAAACTGTCAATCATATATGCAACGACCATTGTCTCTCCCTAAACTCCATGAACACTAAATTGCCGCATGCCTCTGTAAAACTTGAAAATATACACTGTAAGGTTATGGTTGATACTGGTAGTGTGGTCAACATTCTTGATCAGTCTATGTATGTAAAGCTAGGCAAACCACAGTTATCAAAATCAGGCTCAAGAAGGTTATGTCCCTATGGTGGAGGTACACACATTAAGGTGTTAGGTACATGTAAACTCACTGTGGAGACCAGGTCCAACCTCCAGGTACATGAGTTTCAGGTGGTCGCTGGCAGTTTTGGTACATTGATGGGTTATAGTTCAGCTTCTGAACTTGGTTTGGTAAAGGTAAACCTGAATAACATCAAAGATAGTTCTGACCGCCTTAAGCACAAATTCCCCAAGCTGTACAAAGGGATTGGTAAGTTGACAGGTACTCAAGTGAAACTTCACATAGATAAGAAAATCAAACCTGTGGCACAGCGTTCTAGAAGGACACCCCTCCACTTGAGGGAAAAAGTAGGGAAAGAGTTGGATAAATTACTCTCTGAAGACATTATTGAAAGAGTAGATGGGGAACCTACTCCTTGGGTAAGCCCTATTGTTGTTGTGCCTAAGAAGAACAAAGAAGAGGTTAGGATATGTATTGATATGCGGGAAGCTAACAAAGCGATTTCCCGTGAAAGACATTTGTTACCCACAACAGAGGAGTTGATAAGTGACCTGAATGGTGCATCCTGTTTTTCAAAGATTGACCTCCGGGCTGGCTACCACCAGCTGGAGCTCAATCCAGAGTCAAGATATATAACAACTTTTTCTACACACAAAGGTCTGTTTCGATACAAAAGATTATTCTTTGGAATTTCCTCTGCTTCTGAAATCTTCAATGAGCATATCCGCTCTGTGATCCAGCATATCCCACATGTTAAGAATATCAGTGATGACATTCTGGTATATGGTAAGGGTGAAAATGCCAAACAAATGCATGACAAAGCCTTAAATGCCACTTTAACAGCTCTACAGGAGGTAGGACTGACAGTAAATGGCACTAAGAATGAGTACTATAAAGATGATGTCATCTTCTATGGTCTTAAGTTTAGTGCACAAGGTATATCCCCTGACCCTACCAAGGTCAGTGCGGTTCGAAATATTTCTGCACCAACAAATGTCTCTGAGGTACGTAGCCTCATTGGTATGCTAACATACTGCTCACGATTCATTCCTAATTACGCAACAGTTAGTGAACCAATTCGGAAATTGTTGCGTAATAACACAGAGTTTGTGTGGTCTAGTGAACAGGACCAATCGCTTCAGTCTTTAAAAGACAGTTTGTCTAATGAGAGTGTGCTGCAGTATTTTGACACAAACAAAAAGTCAGAGATTATTGTTGATGCAAGCCCTGTTGGTTTGGGGGCAATCTTCTGTCAGGATAATGATGTAATTGAGTATGCGAGCCGTGCACTATCCCCAACAGAATCTCGCTATAGCCAAACTGAGCGCGAAGCTCTTGCAATTGTGTGGGCCTGTGAACACTTTGATATGTATTTACGAGGGGCTCCACATTTTGTGGTATGGTCAGATCACAAACCTCTAGAAAAGATTTGGAAAAAGGCAAAAGCCCCGTCACTGAGAATTGAGAGATGGGGACTCCGCTTACAATCATATGATTTTACAATTAGACATTTGCCTGGATTGCAGAATCCAGCAGACTGGATGTCTCGCCATCCTGCACCAAGTCATAAAAGTTCTCAGGAAGAATACATTGCTGAATTATATGTTAATTTTGTTGCAGAATCCTGTGCCTTTGCTGCTTTGACTTTGTCTGATATTTGTGATGCTGTTACAAGCGATGCTACATATGGCAAGGCCATTGAACTCACAAATTCTGGAAATTGGCATTTGTTAAGAAAATTGACTGATCCTGAAATTGATTGTGTAACGCTGAAAGAGATCAGTGCAGTTCGCGAAGAACTAACATTACACCCATTAGGCATACTACTGAAAGGTAACAAAATTGTCTTACCCAAAAGCCTATATGAAAGAGCTATAGCTATTGCTCATGAAGGTCACCAAGGAATGACCAGAACAAAATCCTTTATAAGATCAAAGGTTTGGTTTCCAGGTATCAATAACCTGGTAGAAGAGCGAATAAGAAATTGCACTGCATGTCAACTTGTACAAAATGACCCTGTACGGTTAGAACCATTGTGCATGTCCGATTTACCAGATGGTCCATGGGAAAATCTAAGTGCTGATTTCTGTGGTCCATTACCATCAGGTGACTATCTGTTTGTCATTACGGATGAATACTCCCGTTATCCTATAGTAGAGATTGTCAAGTCTGTTTCTGCAAATACAGTTATTCCTGTTTTGGACAAAATTTTGTCAGATTGGGGGGGAGTCAAACAAATCAAGACTGATAATGGTAGTCCATTTAACTCGCATGCATTTGCTGAGTTTGCGAAATATTCTGGTTTTCATCACCGTAAAATTACACCACGATGGCCCCGTGCAAATGCACAAGCAGAAGCATTCAATAAGCCGCTCATGAAATCTATTCGTACTTCAAAAATTGAGGGTAAAAACTGGAAACAACAAATGTACAAATTCCTGAGACAATACCGTGCAACCCCACATCCATCTACTGGGTTTACACCATATTTTCTACTCTTAAGGCGAGAACCTTTGACAAAATTACCCCAGTTAGATATCAAGTCAGATGACCTCATTCATCTAAAAGCAAAACAAAATGACGAAGAAGCAAAAGCAAAAATGAAAAGGTATGCTGATTCTAGAAATCATGCAACTGAGTCAAAGATTAATGTCGGTGATCAAGTCCTTGTCAGAACAGAAACGAAGCATAGTAAGTTAACACCTGCATATGTCTCACAACAATATAAGGTAACAAGAAAGAAGGGTAATATGCTAACTGCTACATCTGAAGACCATAAAATCACAAGAAACAGTTCTTGTTTCAAGCCAACAATGGTAAAACCTGAGGTGATTGATATTACTGAAGAAGATGTACTAGATGAAACAGCAATCAGTAACACTAGCACAGCACCTGATGTACCTGAGCCTAACACACCTAGTCCTAGTAAACCTGTATTACCTCAGCACATACTTCCGCAACGTGCTAGGCGCAGACCAAAGTATTTAGAAGATTATGTATCTAAGTAGATTACATTAATAGGTAACTGTATTTTATTAATGTTCATTCACCATTTCAGTTTTGTATAATCTTGCATGCATGTGACTCAGATATTGTTTGTGAACATAGGGTCTGATGTACTTTCTTTCCAAGAAGAGGAGGGATGTAGTATCCTTGTATACTATTGCATCTAATGTCTAATGTTTGGTCTCTATATGTGTGTTACTGTTAACATGACACACTTACTGTAAGCTGCTGCCATCTGTGAGCAACTCTAACAACTACTCATGTATGACCTCTATGTGGTATTTCTAGGAACAGGGGATTGTGACATACTTCTCTCTCTCTGTCCATAGCCTTGGTACCATGAAGACATAGGAATAAATGCTGCCATAATAATCCACCATCATCCTGCCTTAGTTCCCATATTTCACATAATCATACACTACACTTGGACCAACTAATCAACGCAAAATCATACATGGAACGATTTACCGCCCTCCAGACACACCAATACAAATAGCAGTAGACTACCTTATAGAATATGTAGAATCAATTCTGGACGATGACCCTAACAATGATATAGCCCTAATTGCTGATTTCAATGTAAACTACCAGAGGAGGTGTGAAGCACAGCGCCCCCTATCTTTTTGGCATGGACTCAAATGACAGCTGATGCAGATTCCTATGCGAAAATATAGCAAAAATAGGCTAACTAGTAACAGCTACTACATACTAAATGTTAGAGCTCTATAAAAAATCTTTTCAGATATTGATAGAGTGACATCTAATGTACTCCAAACCAATAGAGCCAATAGAGCCAATAGAGCTCCACGTTTTATGGCTGTTTGGTTTTGTGTAATTCAGCCTTATTTCTCATAGGCTAGGGCTTGATAGCCACACACAGTCCATTGTCTAGAGCTCCTTCCCCAATGCTGGCATGTTTAAAAGTGGCGCTCGAAGCCCGCCGCGATCGCATATATGAGTCGGGTTGGTATAGGGGCCACTACGCTTCACACCTCCTCTGGTAAACCACCTAAATCAAAATGATAGAGACACCTGTAAACTGAAGCATCTTGCAAATATTTTAGTCGTGACCCAGCACATAAAAGAACCAACCAGACTTAATAACACAATTGATCTAGCTTTTTCTTCCCTAAAATAGGTAACCAACAGTTGGACTTTAAATCATAGCATAAGTAACCATAAAGGAATATTCATTACCAAAAAGAAATGTCCAGAAAAATACGTAATATATCAAACCATAGGTCGTTCTTATAAAAACTACAAAAAAAGAGACGCTCAAATCAGAACTTACTAATGACGGCTGGACTAATTTCTACTCAACTAATGACCCAAATGAGTGTCGTTTAAACGATCCAATTCCGGAGAAAAACTTGGCGAGCAAAAAGGACAGCCTTTAGGCCGTTTTCTTCCGTCATAAGTTTTTCCACAACTTTCACAAGTCACCATTTTGAGGCGGGAAAACTTTGAGTGTGTAACATACGTCTGTATCAGAAAAAATCCGATGTGGCACTGGTCTGTGTGCCTGGTCACATGCCCCGCGTGCAGGCGGTGTGATCTAATTGGATAATAAGACGGTAGGTGGCGACTGGTGCCCTTTATATATAAATATACTTCGGGGTATATTTCCTACATATATACATACATACATACACATATATATGAATTATTAACAAAGATAATTATACATCACTATAACCATGTCGAATTACTGAAATGCACGAAGTCCAACGACACATTACTGCATGTTGACGCATGCTTATGACTACATAGTGAGTATCAGAAGAGATGCCAATGCCAAGTTGCCATGGCAACGCAAGTTGCCGGTAGGAGGCGTGTCCAGGAGGTGCGTACAGGATAGCATGTAATTTAAAGCAGTTGGTTCCAAGCAGTCATCCGGCGTGGATGTTATTTTTTGAGTAGTGCCAGTAGACTAGGAAGTTCACACTAGCTAAAAGGAAAAAGAGAACATAGACGCAGACCCCTCACAGTTTTGGAAAAAGTTGAAAGAAATCATCCCTGCTAACTGACCACAATAGCAACGAACCCATTGAAAAAAAAAGGTATAGGGGAGAGTGGGGCACCTTGAACCACTTTTTAGTATTTTGATCCTGATGCTGTATAGACAGAGGGAATTTTATAGGGAATTGTAACCAAATATATGTATAACCCAATACTTTCAAACAATGCATTTACTCTGAAAATATATCAATTATTTTCTTGGGCAAGTATAGAAATTGTATCGCGAAACAAGTGGTTCAAGGTGCCCCATGCATGGGGCACCTTGAACATAGCGCCAATTTGAGATGGGGCACCTTGAACCACCTCTAAGTATTTTCACTCTTGTGTTGTAAACACAAAGGAACTTTGGGATATGTAAGTTAAATATTGTATATCCTTAACCCATCATGCCAGGTGATGCCTTGAGGCATCAACCAGAGCTTGCTGGCTGTTACTACAGGGCATCATCAAGGGATGGCCAGATGATGCCTCGAGGCATCATTTACAATATATATATTTTTTAATAACATTTAAAATAATAGCTCCATAAACATGAAACTTTCTTAGATTGTATATATATAACATCATATTTGATATTTCTAGATGAAATGAAAAATAGTAATAAGTATCTGGGTCATGTCACATGATGCAAAAATAAAATTTTCACAATTGGCCTATATATACCAGCCTTTAGCGGCATTCATTGGCACTTATACCTGGCTCCATGACTGAAGCCCTGCTGCGGGCACCAGGCACAATAGGGTTAAACACTTTTTTTATTAGCCATACTGCCAGATTATGATACAAATATGACTGCTGGACAGATTTACTGTGGGAGCTCTGAGATGAAACATCAAATATGGGGTGGTTGGGTCTTGGCAGATTCTATGGTTAGTCCTATGTCACAAGAATAAGTATGTTTGGGGAAGCAGAGAGAAGTTATAATTATCTGTTGTGGTTTGTAATAGTAATTTTGCATGTTCAGAAAGTCCACAATGGTCCCTAGTCAAAAAATAACATAAACAAATGATAAACAGACAATGGTGTTTGTCAGACCAATGTAAATACTACTCATCTGAGCAAAAATTTCTCGCATATTCTACACATACGGATACAGTTAACCTGTTTCCATATACACTCACATATCCAGAATTTCAGGTCATTCGATGTTCAAAAATCATCAGGCCATTTGTTGTTGAAAGAACAGCTTATGATTTCTATTGTGAATCAATACCTGAGTATTTATAACAAATACAGTTACTTGCTATTAGCCTTTGAAGCAATCAGGTCTATCACTGAGGTCTAACACAACAAAATATGTACACAAACAATCAGGACTGTCTCATAGATATCAAGGTTGACCAGAAAGATGAGGTGGCAGGCAATTGGAGCAGTTCCACTATGCTGCATTGGTTTGGGTAATTTGTGAATAATATCTAAAAGGGGATATCAGATATATCCTCAATAGAAGGGAAGACAAAACACTGGGGGCAACTGGTGCTCTTGCCGGAGCATCAGTAAAGTGCTACAGAGCTTTGCTCTGCATGGGTACTCCCTAAAACTTGGGCAGGAAGGGAATCATCTTCTGAGAAGATCTCCAAGTTCAGTGGGAATATGCCAGACTTTTTGAAACCAGCAGTGATATTTTCATAGGAGAATGCACGATTTAACCCATCCTTGAAGCATTTGGGAAGATCGTATATGGACATGTGTCTACCAGGATTGGAAAGATTCCACTCATCTACAGATTTCCTATAGTACCCTTTAAATGGTTCATACACTGAGATGCCAAAGGGATATAAGCGATGAGAGCAGTGTGGTGGAAATGTTATGATGGTCAAGTCATTTTCACAAGCCATGTCTACTACTTCAATGCTTAGATGTGACTCATGGTTATCCATGAATAAAGCAGCTGGCTTTTCAATGGAGCATCCCATGTGTTTGATGTAAAGGCTCAGGACTGAGATGAACAACTCAGAAGTCATCCAACCACTAGAAGTGGCCAGTCTGAGTGTTCCATTTGGAGCACCAGTTGTCATCCACTCTTTGTAGTTTACCCTGGGAAAGATGAGTACTGGTGGTAGAACTCTCCCAATAGCATTAACACAGCAGCATGCTGTAACTAGTGTTCCTCGCTCTGTTGCAGATATTTGGCCCACCTGTTTAATACCCTTAACAGTGATGACTTTTGGGGCATTTTTACTGTTGAAAGGCCTGTCTCATCTAGGTTGTACATTGAATCTGGTCCAGGCTTGAATTTTTCAGCACTGATATCCACAGTGAAAAGAACTTTTTCACAGCAACTTTGTTAAACCCCCGTACCCGAGCAATACTTGTGTTTTCAGGGGACCTAAGACTTAGATTTTGATGATGCTTCATAAATTCATACATCCAGTCTTTTCATGCCATCTGAGTTTATTTCAAACTGTTGGGGATATCTTTGTTGAGCTTCTTTGCAAAATTGAATGCAAGCTTGCGGGTTGCTTCATACCAGAGGTCGTGAAACATTGCTGTAAATTTGGTGACAGCCCACCAAACTAGTCTCCTCTTCATTGTTGAACACCTAGTAAATTAGATTGAAAGAGTGGTACATACCAAGCTCGGTGGCAAAGTGGTAGGGGTCTTCACCTCGAGCACGGGAGGTTGTGGGTTCAAACCCTGGCCGGGTCATTCCAAAGACTTACACAAAAATGGAACCCGCTGCCCATTCAGTTTAACACCCGCCGTCAGTTTTTTACATGTAACTTTCCCAAAAAATATCACAGCATCACATGTATGGTATCAATGGAGGGCTCCCAGTGTAAGCTCATTGTTTGTCCTCATCAAGTAATTTAAATATGCACCTACAATATATAATTTTCAACTATACTGATGAGAAACCTTATCTGAAGATCACTTCTGGTAAAGGATTTAGATTTGTATGGGAAATGTAGCAATAAATAGAGTTTTAGATAAACAACAATTTGAGAACTAAAGTAATTTTGTAAAGAAACACACCATTCAGAAGCATTATATTTGTTTGTGGGGCACCTTGAACCATGGTTCAAGGTGCCCCACAATGACTGGTTCAAGGTACCCCATAGCAGGTTTTTTGTTACAAGCTTTCATAAAATGACTTTAACTGAAATTTTTTATTCAGTTATACTGTGATAGAACAACCTAAGATATACATTTTCATCACACATACACCCTGATTTATTAATTGAATATTATGGTGAAAAGATAAGACTGTAACACAACCTGGAAATTTTACTTTTTGGACCCTATACCTTCTCGAGCAGGTCGCACACACTAGCAGATCAGTTGGGCACTTATTGCTAATGCTCTAAAAATCTTTCCTATGAGGGCTTATTTTAAGGCCAATTATACAATTATTCAATCATAATTTCATATTGAAAGTGCTTGTGGTTCAAGGTGCCCCATGGTTCAAGGTGCCCCACTCTCCCCTACCTTAGTACATTAACAGCTGCTTTTCCAGCATAGGAAAGAAACTGGCATCTAACTTTTACCAGGAATGGGACGATGATTTACCTGAAATGCCACAAACTCAAGACGAAATAATATTTACTGAAGCAGAAGTTACTGATATTGTATATGACATAAACATCCATAAATCATCTTGCATAGACTTCTACTCAACAAGAGTCCTCAAAGATAGTTTTCTGTGCTAATCCCTCAGCTTAATTACCTGTTCAACCTTTCCCTCGCTACTGGCATTTTCCCTGACTCATGGGAAATTGGGCAAGTAACCCCGATTCCCAAAGCAGCAAATAGTCTCTGACCTTAGACCCATCTCCCAATATCCCCTCCCAGGCAAATTATTGGAAAAACTTTTGCATCATAAAATGACTCAACATCTCGAAAACAATAACCTATTAACTGAGAATCAAGGAGGTTTTCGTAAAGATAGATCAACTATCCAAACCACTGCAGACTTTTTTTAAATCAATGTTTATTAACGACAAGCATTACATTCACTTGTGCAACAAGCGATCTTCCATGTGTGTGTCACATAAATCAGACAGAACAAACATCATATTTATATATATATATATATATATATATATATATATATATATATATATATATACAACACAGGACAAAACACAAATTCATTCTCTCACACATACATACTCAGGGTTTTATGTCTTCTTTCTCATGTAATATTTCCTACTCACTGCTTTTTTCACTGCCTTTTAGTCACGTTTCCTCTATTAGAATGTCCTGCGGTACTTCTTTTATTCTCATCTTAAATCGATCCAGTTTATCTATCCTCTGTATATCCCCATTTAATGTATCCCATAAGCGATTACTTACCTTTTATCGGTGAATGCCTACCGGTATATTTTTCAAGTCTTGGTTTAGGTATCTTAATTTTGATTTTGGTATCTCCCCTAGTTCTGTTAAGATTCCCTCAAAAATATTATTTGAGTCTGTTGCCCACCATTTAATCAAATTTAACAAATGCCCAGCTCGTCTTATTCTAAGTTGTCGTACCTTACATCTTTCATGTATTATTTTTGTCTCTAAGTCCCTCACATTTTCGACCCTAGGGCTACTCTCAATGATCTGTTAAGTAATATCTGTAGTCTATCTCTATTTCTCTGGCTTGTGCAATAATAAATAAAATCTGAATATTCTAATATAGGCATTATCATCTGTTTAGCGATTTTTATTGCTGACTCGGTTGTCAGAAAATATCTAATTTTCACTAATTTAAATTTTTCCATTAACATTTTTACTAATTTGATCTAATTGGGCATTGAAATTCAATTTGTTATCTATAATAATTCCTAAATATTTATAATTCTCTACAGCACTTATTTCATCTTCACCCATAACAATTTTCCTTTTTTCTATCAAGTTCTTTCTGATTTCCCACCCACATAACCTTTGTCTTTTTATAATTTATTCCTATTTTATTTTCTTTAGTCCACTTTTTTATTTCATTTAAATCTATTTCCATTTTTCTCACTACTTCATCTTGGTTCATTCCACTTACCATTAAAACACAATCGTCAGCATAGAGTATCACTTTTCCATGAAAAACAACATTGCATAACTCATTTATTAAAATAAGAAAGAGCAATGGTCCAAGGACCGATCCTTGAGGTACTCCACAGATGATCTTGTTTTCCTTTGAGAAAATATTAAACATTTTTGTTTTTACCAATCTATTTTTCAAATAATCTATCATCATTGAAATTATCTTATAATCCAGATTTACAGCTATTAACTTTTTTTTATTAATAAGTTATGGTTTACACTATCAAAGGCCTTGCTGAAATCTAAAAAGGTTATTAAGGTCATTTTTTATCATCTAAGTCTTTATTAAATGTAATTCATTTATTTATATAAAACAGGCTTGGGCCGTGGATCTTCCCGGTAGGAAACCGTATTGGTTTGTCTCTATAATATCATTTCGATTTAAATGTTCTAATATCATTCTGTGTATAACTTTTTTCATAAATCTTAGATATAAAGCTTAGCACTGTTAACAGATGATATACTCCATAACATAGATTACCAGCAAATAACCTTCTCAATTTTCATTGACTACAACTAAAGCTTTCGACACAGTTAATGACTCTATTCTAAATTCAAGTTACAAAAAGTATGGCTTCACTAAAAATGCTTTTACAATAGAAAACAGTTCACCAGATTGAATACTATATCCTCACCCCTACTAAATATCACACACGGTGTACCCCAAGGATCAACCCTCAGGCCCCTTTTTTCTACTATATATAAACAACATCGAAAATTGTCTCTGAAACAGTAAAATAAAACTATATGCTGATGATGCAGCCATCTATACCTCACACCTCCAACACAATACTGTGCTCAACAACCTACAGCAAGACAGAAATCATATCTATACATGGTGCAAAAATATTAAACTCACAGTAAATATTAAAAAGACTAAAATCATGAATTTTGGCACATCAAACAAATACAGAACAAAGCCCTAAAGATTTGCTTAAAAGCAAACACCAGAACTAACACCAATTTGATCCATACCTCCTGTAAAATAAACAACCCTTAAGAACCAAGGGAAGCTCACTTGTTAAACCTGGAGTACAAAAGAAGCCATAATCCTAAATACGTAACTGAGACGAAAGACTTGCATGGGAGACTGCCAGTACTCACCATTGACCCTTTCAGGTTGGAGGCACAAAATACAAATCATACATTCTTCGGAATGAATTGACCCCCGAAATGAGGCTCTTGCCAACGTGTAAGGAGTTTAAACATTTTACAAAGAAAGTCCTTTGTGTCCAAAGAAGTAACTATAACGATTAAACAATAGAGATGAAATTGCTTGTATTTATTTGTAATATCCCAACATCCTTGCTCCACCCAGAAATATTGATAATCAAATTTGATATGACAGATTTCTTCATCTGCATTGTGTATATCATGTTTGTTTGTTCTGGGCTCCTAGCCTTGCTATGTGTATTAATGTTTGAATGTTGCCCAGTTGTGTACTGAAAACCTTCTTTTTTTAAAAATCAAAATTGTTTAAAGACGTTACAGACGTTCATCCGCTTCCAGACGATCTTCCACGCTGGCGTCGATACAAAGGACAAGACATATATAATACAAAGACTAGACTGGACAAATACAACCATTTACTCACACAGTTACCCTTATTATTATACTATACATCCAATATATACAACCTCATATAGTTGATCTCATCTCCAGTCTTCTGATCAATTCCATAATAGTCTCTATGACCTCTCATATGATATTTTGTATTTCCTCCTTTATTTTCATTTTATAACCATCTCCTTCCAATAATTGTGTCTCTGCATTTAACTTATCCCATAGTAAAGACCCTATATATAATGCTCTCTTATATCATTAGTACTCATCTTTTTTGATCTATGATATCCTATTGCTATCCTTAGTGTCTTATTTACCAAAGTTTGTAGTCACGTTCTGTTTTTTTTGTGATGTACTGTAGTAAATAAAATCTGCCTATTCTATTATTGGGATGATCATTTGTTTTGCTATTTTTATACTCGTTTCTTCTGTTGACATGTACCGAATTTTTCTAAACCTAAAGTGTTTCAAATTTACTTTATAAATAACTTTTTCAACTTGTTCGTTAAACATAACTTTCCTATCTAACCACACTCCTAGGTATTTATATTTTATTACATCAGTCAGGTCTATTTCTCCCATTATTACATGTTTAGGCACATTTATGCCCTTTTTTATTACCAACCCACATTATCTTTGTTTTATTGTAATTTATTCGTATTTTATTCTTTTTCATCCAGTTGTCTATTGCTAAAAAAATCCATTTCCATTTTTTCTTTAATTTTACCTTGGTTATTCCCACTAATCATTAATATGCAATCATCTGCATATATTAAGATTTTCCCATAATTAATTATTTTATATAGATCATTTATAAATATAATAAACAACAGTGGTCCAAGGACCGACCCTTGTGGTACTCCACAAACTACATTGCATTGGTGGGATATTTTTCCAAATAATTTTGTCTTACAAGTTCTGTTCCTAAGATAATTTTTTAGTATATTTATCATATTTTCCCCAATTTTAATATCGCATAATTTGTTTAATAATATACTATGATTTACACTATCAAAAGCTTTCCTGTAGTCTAGAAATGTAATTAGTGTGATTTGTTTCTTATTTAATTGAGTATGTAGTTCTTGTACTAGGGTAAAGATGGCCTGTGCCGTTGATCGTTTAGGTAAAAATCTAAATTGTACATCTACTATCCAGTCATTTTGTTGTATATGATTTACAATTATATTATGCAAAACCTTTTCATATATTTTCGATATTAACGTCAGTACAGTAATCGGCCTTCAGTTATTAAACAATCGCAAAACTCCTTCTTTTGGTAATGGGGTGACTGCACCATGTTTTAAAACATTTGGAAATTATTCATTTCGCAAACTGAAGTTAATTAAACTAACCAATATCCCTGGTTGGGTCAGCTTTTCTTTACTTTATTACAGTTACTTTATTATATATCCCAATTGTAGCAAAATGTTCATTCATATCTCAGGCCTGCCACTGCCCTTTTGATGGAATATAGGGCTCCATATAAGGCAGGGAAAGTGAAAATATAGGGCTAATATAGGGCAAATATGGGGCTGATGCTGAAAATATAGTTCTTTTAAACCAGAGTATGGTAACAATTAGGGGTGTACCCAGGGGTCGGGGGCAAAGTGTCCTTTTAAGCAGGGTATCCCCTTAAGCAAGTTGTCCCAGAAGCAGGGTTTTACTGTATATCACATAAAAAGACTCTAAATGCCAAGCTCTCTGGGGTGCTTTGCCTCCCAGACCTCACCCCTTCTAATCTTTCCATGTAATCTCAGGTGTATGACCACCCTATTCCCTGAAAAAAATCCTGGACACAGATTGCAAAAAAAATCCTGGATACAGATGTGTAAAAGCCAAGTCGTTCTAAGGGGTTTGCCTCAAGAACCCCCAGGAGGGGCTTTGCCACTGGACCCCAACTGATCTTCCTAGGTAGTCTTAGGTATGTACCTCCCTCCCCCTCCCTGAAACAAAATCCTGGGAATAGCTTGTATAATGTATAAAATTCAAGTGCTTCCAGGGTTTTCCCTTGGACCCCCAAATGTGTTTTGCTACTGGACCCCTGACAATCTTCCAAGGTAGTCTCAGGTGTGTAAATTTCTTTCCCCAAAACATAATCTAGGGTTCAGCTCTTATAAGTCAGGGATGTCAGTTGGGGTCATGAAAAGGAATAGAGAATATTATTTTCATGAGGAATTTACTGCCTCAGAGAGACAGGAAGAGGCTGGGGTTTTGGAGAGGTTTGCACCACTGTTTATTGTTTGTGAATGAGACCAAATTTCTTTCCGTCTTTCTTTTATACAAGAAATATGAATTTAATGAACTAAAATTTAATACAGGCCTTTTCTTGGAAAATAGGAAAAGTGCCATCTCTGAATTAAGCATAAAATACAGATTTATGATCCGAGGGGATTTGCCCCCCTTGACCCTCATGAGGGCTCTACTGCGGGACCCCTGGTAATATTCTCAGAAAACATAAGGGCTGTAACTCCACTCCAGGAAACAAATCCCTGGATATAGCTTGTGTAATCTTTAATGTCCAAGTGCTCTCAGGGACTACCAAGTGCCCTCAGAGGAGGGGCTATACCACTAGACCCCTGGCAATCTTTCCAAGTAGTGTCAGGTACATATCTCCCCCTCCCTGAAGCAAAAACCCAGGGGACAGCTTGTATAATCTATGAAATCCAAATGTTTCCAGGGCCTTGCCATTTGGACCCCAGCAGGGGCTTTCCTGCTAAAAGCCTGCCAATATTTCCAGATAAGCTAAGGTGTGCGACCCCCCTACCTGAAACAAAATCCTGGGTACAGCTTCACAAATCAAAATGATCATGGGGAGTATGCCCCTGAACCCCTGGAGGGGCTTTGCTGCCAGACCTCTGGCAATATTCCTAGATATCTTAAGATATGTTTCCCCCTCCCTGAAACAAAGTCCTGGGGACAGCTTGTAAAATGTTTATAATCCAAGTTCTTCTAGGACTTTCACCCCCTGGACCCCCTGAACTCCCAGCAGTGGCTTTGCTACTAGACCCCCGGCAATATTCACAGATTGTCTAAGATGTGTAACCCCTGTCCCTGAAACTAAATCCTGGGGACAGCTTGTATAATCTATAAAATCCAAATGTTTCCATCCCCTGCATACCCAGGAGGAGCTTTGCTGCCTGATAGCCTAAGATGTGTAGGCCTACCCACTTGCATTAAAGCAAAAACCTGGGTACAGCTTGTATAATCTATAAAATTCTATTTCTTTCAAGGGGTTTATCCCGTGGACCCCCAGGAGGATCTTTGCTGCTGGATCCCTGGCAACGTTCCCCCTGAAAGTGAATCCTGGATACAGCCTATAGTCTATGAAATCCAAGTGGGTCCAGGGCTTAGCACTCCTGTCAATCTTCAGAGATGTCACCCCCCCAGTAGCCAGTGGCAGGCCTGATAACTTCTATTATGCTTTCCTCAACTTCATTTATTTGAATAGGGTATGTTCTATCGTTATTCTGTTTATTGTCCCAAACCTTATTTAAGTTTCGCCAAAAACGTTTCGGATTTTTTTTCTTTCTGATACTCTCTTGAATCTTAACTGCTTGGTATCTCCTGATACCCTTTGTTATTTGTTTTCTTAGTTGTCGTATATTACTTAGGATACCTATCCTTGTTAGTTATCACATTATAATTTCATAATCTTTTTTAGGAGTGTTCTTCTTTTTTCTATTTTTACTGCAACATTTTTAGGCAGGCAAAAGTTTTCTTGTACTCTAACTCCTCTGCTCTTTATAGGGCATTCTTATCAAGTTGTTTTTGTATATATTCTATGAAGGTCTCACATGGTTCTTGCTTTTCTTCATTAAATCGAAAATCATTTAGCATTTTATCCAATTTTTGTTTATCAAATTTCTTTAAGTCTCTATATTTAATAACTTTTCTCTCCTTGTTCATTTTCTTCTGCTTTCTTATAGCATATATCATAATATGGTCTGATAGATAATAATTTACATTTACATTTCCAACTTAATGCGGCCACTGGAGCCTACGGAAGACAAGGACTGGTTTCCCTAGTAGATACTTCAGGATAAATGAATTTTCAAAATGGCTGCCATCCCCCTCCTGAGACTTATCTGCTGAAATTTGAGCTTTATCTGCCAGACTAGTAGAAATGTCCATAAAGGAGTTCTTTTAAAAAAATGTGACTAAATTGTCTTCCCCCCCCCCCCTCCTTAACAAACAACCGGAAATATTTGTTTTAATCCTGTCAAAATACTAAATATTAGAACTGCAAGATATTATATTGCCATCAAAACCTTCTATTCAATATAGAAATCAGATTTCCGTCTGCACTTGGCTATATGTCCTCAGCTCACCTAGTGACACTACAAGGTGTAGGCTATAACCATAACCTAGGAGACCTACCATCCACCCGTTAATAAAGAAAACTATTAGTGACCAATACTTAGTCTACCAAAAGAGGCATTGCGAAAAAAAGAAAACAACAATCTGTTTATCTTCTTGACAGTATTTTATTTCACTGCCAGTCTGCAAAACGTCATCACCTCAGTTTATTATCATCATTATTATATTGCTTGGTAATAACATTATCACATAAAAAAATCCAATGGTAATGTCTCCTGCTACGGGACAACTAGTGACACTCTTTGTGTTACTATAGTAGCAAAAATATTATTCAGCTCTATCCATTCAAAGTGCTGGTGTGGTGCAGCGACAGTTAACCTTCACTACACTTCCAGCCACACACATCATGGGAAAAAGGTGAGGGGGGGGGGGGGGGGGGGAGGTAGGGTAGGGTAGGGGTAAGAGAACGTTACAAGTCTACTAAATAAATGTCATTCAAAATGCTAATGGTAATAACAATATGTTGGTAGTCATAAAAGACATCTATGTGACACAATTACATTGAAGTCCGGAGAAGTTGAGGGAAATTGTGAGGTGTCTGCATCAATTTTTCAAATTTTATTTTCATTTTAAAGACAGATCCATTCATTCACTCACTCACAATGCTTTGACCATGTTTCATCTAACACGATCACTGCTGACATCATACAGTACATGCAGAGTCTTGCCTCAAGCAGAACCTTCTTAAGCGTGGAGATTTGATTGTCTGTGCTGTGGCAGGCGGAGGCAGGTGACTGAGCTAACCCTGTTCTCCCACCATTCCCCCGCCACGCACACAGACTTCCACACTCCAAGGACTCAGTCGGCACCGCCAACACTCTGACAACAAAAATATAAAATTCTGCAAAAAGGTTACATTTTTTTGTTTGCTGCAAGGTATCAAAAATCAAATTGGTAGAGGGTGTGGGAGGCAGGAGGAGGGGTAGGGGTGAATACTGACTTTACAGAGTTTTATTAAAGCCTGGTAGTGCTTGGTAACTGGCTGTGAAGAACATGCAATGTGCTACAGTAAAAGCCCCACTGATGGGACCTGCTATGCAACTCCCTCACTCTGCCATACCGTTTGGATGCAGTGACACTACAGAAAGACAAAGCACTGCAGCGGGTCTGATGAGGTCTACAGGTTCCCCACGACACTGGGGTCTGGTTTGTATGAAGCGTGCATTACAAGATGAAGAACTGAGATCAAGGTAGGTATAGGGAAAACGACTAAAAATAAAACACCAGAGAAAAAAGAAAAAGACTCCCCAACACAGTATATCCACAAGGATACGGAGGGTGGCAGGAATGGTGCACATTCAGCTCCCAAACTTTTATAGATTTTTAGACATGTATTAATCACTATGCTATGTTGGGAAGGTTTCTTTTTAAACACCTTACACAGAGTTTAAATAGGGCACTATCCCACCCAGAAAAGCATGGAGATGGATATTGTACACCCAGACTCCTGCAGGTCTCACTCAGGTGGAACCAGGCTTACAAGAAAAATGTCCAACGTGGATTTTGGTAAGGTTTAACTACATTTTCACGGGTGTGATAAATCCACAACATTTGATTAGCATGGCTGTATTTCCCTTGTGTCGAGACCCTGTGGAATATCTGTCGGAACTCCTCACAAAGTACACATTGTTACAGCAACACAAAGCATGGATGTCAAGGTTAGAAAACAACAGAGCAGTATGGGTTTAGCATGAAAAGCTGGGCCGCAGAAATCTAAGGCAACTTTCCACTTCCTGAATAAAAGATGAAGGAATTTTTCCGATCATAAAGCTGCTATACTCCGTATCTACAGCAGATGGTATGGACAACAACATGCCTACAAGAATCGTGTGCATATATACATATTATGTATTACAAAATTACCTAGACCTTTTAATTATGAATTTCAGCTAGAGGATTACCGTTTAATTGATACTTTAAACCATGAGCTGAATTCAATAAACTTACTTTGGATAATTTAATTTTACAATATATGTGGGCTACACAGATGGACAAGCTCAAATCATAAAGAACCGATATTTTAACCAATCATCTAATAAATTTAGTAATTCACAGAGAAGATACAAATATGAAAAGGAGTTCCTATTAAATTTACTTGTAATAAAAGGAGAAAGAAACAGGTCTATTGGGAATAGAAAGTCTGTAAAATTCCAAACCGAGGAATAACTAAATATCATTTAGCAAACAGTAGATAATACTGAGGGAGTCAAATAGTAATTTCTTTCAGATGAACTGAGCTATCCCTCCCTCTGAAGTCAAGGAGATTCGGCTAATAAATTTTAACAACGACTCATCTTAAAACAAAGATTTAAAACTCGAAAACGAATAAAGATATGCCAGGCTAAGGTGTGATTCACATTTGTTTAGATCTGCCAAGAATCTGTCAAAACCCAAAAGATCTCTGCTTATATAATCCTTCTTGCAGCTTTAGAAGTCTTCCCCTTGCTGGATTTTCTTTTCTTCGCCCCTGATAAACTAATTCTAAAACGTGAGGATAAAATTAATTTTCCTGTTCTTATGCAGGTCTGTGAACCTAGCTCGGCCATTTCCACTGTTTTCAGTGTTCACCTCACCCTATACAGCATCACAAACACATTTAATGATGTAGAACTTCGCTGTATCGAGACTTTGATAAACAAGGCAAAAATACAGGTTATGCTATGACTCGCCAATTAGGATTTGGTTTAGTTGGGGTTTCCCCCTATTCCATTTTTTTTTTTTGTTGTTGCAGCCTAGTTCGTTTTTGTTTCCAGTTTCAATTAAATAGATACACGGGACGAACGATTTCTTCATACTTGGACATCAAAGAACACAACACTGAAGAAGCCAAGAAGAGAGTTTGGCTTATGATCCACCATTCGGATACAGTATGTACTATGGCAATGTGCAGTGCATTATATCAATACCAGACACAGAACAACCATATTGGGCCGACTTCCCAGTTTCAGATTTCATCCGAATTTCTAAATGATTAGTCTCTTAATTTAGAAATTAGAAGTCAAAAACTAAATATATCATGAAAAAAAAAAAAAAAAAAAATTACGGTGACCCTGGGGAGTCTGCTCTACATTCAGCTGACATTCTACAAGTGGGCTAAATGCTGGACGTTATTGCCAGCCCTAGCAACGCACAATTTATGTACAACATCAAGGGGAATATATTAATTATCATTCACCGTCTGTCATCACTTGCGATATGTACAAGGATTATTCTATGGTACTCCCAACAGTTCCTGTTTTATATCTATAACAACGCGGCCCTAACATGCAGCGACCAGGTGACCACAGACACGTACATAGAGGGAGAAGAGAAAAATAAGAAGAAACCAAAACTAGGAAATATGGGTTTCTCTTCCAAGCCTGGTTACATGCATGGTGAGGGGCCTACGTACCTAGCACTATCTACCACAGTGTACACCAGCTACCTCTTCAAAACTGGACCTAGAAAGGCGTTTTCTTTGTATTTGTACAATATCATGTCCACAAACTATCTGACGAAAATGCCAATTCAAAGAATTTGGTTCCCTGATTATTCTTAAGTTTAACGTGGTTTCCACCAATTTCACCATTCCTTAGGACAAACGAGACATGAAGGGAGAGGCGCCCATTTTTGTCTCTTTACTTTTATATAATTGTATCACGCTACATCACATATCTCTATGATACACATGTACACACATACTTTCACACCCAAATCACTCTAGTATTTTCATCTCCTATTTTGTTTCTGGTTGTTTTGTGTCTTTTTAATTTTTTTTTCTGGTTGGTTGTTGAACCAATTTCTACAGAGGTCTCAAAAAAGGTGCTCTCAAGTGAATTGATAGTGGGCGCTGGCTGCATTTACACTCTTGTTTAAAAGAAAGCTGGGCTTCTTAGGAGCCAAAGATGCAGTTCTCCGGTCTTATAGATAACACCATACAAGAGAGCAGAGACTGCAAATATGTACAAACATCATTTGCATATCAACTATATGAATCAACAGAGAAGAAACTAGCACGACTTTTGTATATTTTTTTCTTTTTCTTTTTCATTTTGTTCTGCTTGATAATTTAATCAGTAGAATCTTCATGGCTATCAGAAAAAAAGGTTTTCAATATCAGGGTCTTAGCGATAATGAGTTAATAATGTCGGGCCCTGTCTTCTCATTCTTTCTCTGTGTGGCTAAGATTCTGGACATCAATAAAGTCAAGGTCTTGCCAAAAAGTCATTGCATGTTTATCTTCAGACCTCCATCTTTGACCGTTTCTTTGTGTCGACGGTCTATCGCCAATACTGCAGACACGGGAGAGCAACTTGCAGGTCGACTGACGCTTAGCGTTGACTTAAACCAGCATCCTCAGCCCCAAGGCCATTTTTTTTCTTTTACGTCACTTTCGTTTCCCTCGATCGATACTCGTAACCCAGTGCACAGAACTGTGAGGCAGGACAATGGAAGAGTTTTCAACACTGTTTCTTTCCCGCCCATGCGTGGACATATGCGTCTCACGTACGCTTTGGGTATAACATTTTCTTTCTGTTCTTAAAGTAGAAAAACAAGCAGACTGTCGACTAGGCCCACCTCAGGTGTCTATCTCATGTGTACCGTAGCATGTCTGTGCCGATTTATCGACATCCCTCAACAACTGACACCGTTCTCGGTGACAACTTGTTCAGAGTCAAGCTCATCTCAATGTATTTAATCCACATAGTGGTGGCCATACTTCAATGAGACTTGTCCAAACTCCTGATCCTCTGTGCAGCAAATCTGGCTTGCAAATCCATCGCAAGGCAAGTCATACGCTTCGCTTTTTCTTCGCTGCAATTTCACCGGCGCATGCCGCTTTTCGATCACCACTAGATGGGATTGCGTGTAGGCCCCATCCTCTAGTGGTTGTCTAGCCGTACACTAGGTGGTAGCACCAGCTGGCATCACCTTGTGTCAGGTAGTTCTGCCCGACCACAAGCCGGACTGGTCAACGATCAGCCCGCTGGGCGGTGTGTTTATCTTTAGGGGTTGATGATTCACAAAGGGAAGTTTGCGGTGTCCGGTCACCAGCCCCAGCCAGGGTTATAGGGACTCTTCGAAGTGTGCCATCAACTCACTCTGTGCGTTCATGTCAATCTGATTCACCATCTGAAAGTCAGATAAAAAAGTGAAAAGGACCGAACCACATTAAAAACAATATCTTAAACTCAATTTCTTAAACTTTATATCATTACTGGAGAGTAGTACTAAAATATTAACAGGTAGTATATTACGTAGCGATTCAATGCATTCCTAAAGAAAGTAGAATGTCCAGATTTCCAATTCGGAATTAAAAAATTAATGTTAAAAACAGTTAAAACAGCAAATTCTTTCATTAGCTGCACTATGACAGCTGACAGTATATTTCTCATGGCTGAAAGGTGCTCTTATACAGCAATAGTACTTCTCATTCAGTTACCACCTTGCCTATGATTGCTAATGACTTGCAACAATATATGACAACAGAAGCTGATGATACTTGGTCTAGAGTGTGGGATTATGCTTGACCAATCTGCACCGTTCCCGATTCTCATAACCATCAAGAATTGATCAGACAATCGCGGAAAACTGCGCACTCTTACTGACTGGGGGCTAAACACGACACTAACTACAGAGTATATTCATAGCTGTTTTGACAAAGCTAACAAAGCATACTCACAGCTGCACGCCGGCGGCGTTCCTGCTCCCGTAGACGCTCCCTCTCCTTCTGGGAGATCTGGTTTCGTGTGAGTTGGTCATGTTTAGTGCTTGCCTCCTCCTGTTGTTTCCGTGCCTTATCTAGAGCCTCCTCCTCGTCTCGCTCACGTTGCTTCTCGCGCTCCTTCATAGCCCGCTGGCGCGCCTGTTTCTCTGTATTTTGTTTGCGCTGCTCCTCTTGCTCGCGCATGAGTCTCTCGCGCTCCTCTTTTTCTCGCGCTTGCTTCTTGAAGAGCTCAAAACTCTGCATAGCTGTCTTGCGCATGGCGCCACCGGAGGTGGGCGTCGACATATTAGCCAGACTTGACCAGGAACCCATATTCTTGATCTTTACATCCTGAAAGCATTGAGGATTCATGTGAAGTACTGGTAATTTGGTTTTGCGTTGTAAAAAGCCAGAGTAAATGCCTGGGTCTAAGTTACTGTGATAATGACCATTTACCGCGGAAGAAACTGTACTTTTACATCGAAATAAAACCCGGCTCCTTCATATTAAATAATGTGATAGTTTGACCACTTGCAATGCAAGCCAGGGTCAGATCCAAGATACTTGAATGTCGGATGTCATAGGAATATCAAGACAATGGTGCTGCGCTATCGCTTTATAAATTGTTCGAAAAATCCCGATTTTACTTTTAAAATACCCCTTGTACAATAAAGAATTCAATAGTCTTAATAAAGAATTCAATAGTCTTACCGAGCCTGGCTTTTTCTGTGACTGCGAACTCATCTTGTCAGGTCGCCGGGCACTTTCCGGTGTCGTCACTGGCATGCCACCACCACTAAATGTCATCCCCACACCAGATGCTGTTGAAACAAGCGTCAGTGACAAGAAATTTAACAATCGATATAAATATTAAGGCTGCTTGAACAAAACAAGAGCTGAGTGTACATTTTAAAATAGGAATATTGGCCTTTTAAAGGCCAAATTAGGTTGACACATATGAAACTCAATGCAGTTGTAGTCCAAAGGTCTGCCAGTGATCAATTACTATGATAATAAGGAAGCCCCCTGCGATGTGGCGGGAAGTGGAGGAATAGAGGAGGCGAAACGGGTAGGTGTCGGGTTATCACAGGAGAAACCTACGTAGGGATGCCAGTGAGGTAAGGGAAAAAAAACAGGAAATATTTAATTCCCTATTCATCACACAAAACATTTTTGAGCAAGAAATATCGAAAAACTTGAATTTGAAGAATTTACAAAAAAAACCCTTAAAACCCCAAAAGACTTAAACAAGTCTTGGCAGACACGGGAAGAATATAGGTCAGACGCCTGAGCTCCATTATCACTCTCCCAACATAGGTTTGGTTTCCGGGATTCCGGGGTTTCACTTGTAGCCTATGGCAGCATACCATGCACATAGGGAGAGTTCCAGGAAAATCCCGGACGCTGTAAGGGTGCAACTGGTCTATCACTGAGTCCTGTGGGAGGCCCACGACTGGTGCTCCCGCGGACGGCCACCGAGGCTGCGCTACTGGCCGCCGGGCCTTCGCTACCGGCCTCCTGAACATCATATTTAATTTGCTTAATTTAGAATAGAAAAAAAACAGGAAACCCGGAAAATCCCGGAAAACTGACGTCCCTGCCTTGAGGAGTTTTCTGCATATCTTACACGCCTTTGATTTCTGGGTCTGTCAGGTGTTTGGGGATGTTCATAAAGTTGTTTGAGGTCCCTAATCAAAGACTTGAACAAGTCTAAAAAGAGACCAGAACCTACCAGGGAGTTCTTAGCCCTTTAAGGATGGGTGTCTGTGGCCGTGCTACTACCATAAGGAAGGGCACTGGTGGTAATTTGTCCTGCTAGAGGACAGGCGCATATTCGTTAAAACTCATAATTCAAGTTTACAACTATGTAATATGATACATAATCATAAATACTTTGTTTCTTTTGGATAGTAATATTAAATATGATGTCATATCTACATTTTTTGAGGATTTCATGGACATTGCTTTATCATTTCTTTATTGAAACATTTTTTGTAAATATTGGAGCAATGAAGCGTCAAGGCATCATACATCTTAAGCGTGGTGATCCTCCAGGCATCATGCATCATTAGTGCAATGATCCCTCCAGGCTCAAAGGCCAATCCTTCTCATACCATGTCCATATGTTGTGGGAAGTAAAAGCACTCTCAACTCGGTAAATGTGTAGGGATGAGATTTCTACCTGAATTTATCACATGGATTCGATCACCACCCTCGTGGTGTAAAAAAACCTTGAGAAAGTCTGGTAAGGACCTATAATGGTTGACTGGATGTTAAATCAAACCAAAGAAACCAAACCAATCCCTCCAGGCATCAAGCATCCTAAAAGGGTTAAAAATGGACCTGTGACAAAAAGAACCCCCCCCCCCCCCCCCCCCGCACAGCAACTGAAATTACTCTTTTTGTTTAATCTATGTCGGAATACTAAGTATTAAAACTAAAAGATATTGTATTGTCATAAAACCTTTCTACAAAAAATCATATTCCTATCTGTACTTATTTATAGTGCCATCTGGTGTTAGTTAGCCATACTACAGGCTCCAGGTTCAAACTGAAGCTGAGTTTCAACCAGGTATTTTAGCGTTCTTATAAGGATATAGGTATTAGACAATGCTTGGAGAGTGATCTGAACCACAAAAGCCTCTGGTGGAACATGGCTGCATTACTATGCCATGTGCTTTCAAAGATGGCTGATCTCCCTTCCCCTGTGTTATGAAATTAGGTAAAAATACATGAATATCATGCCAAAGGGTGATCAAATATGTATTTTACCTAAGTAATGACACTTCCTAGGGTGTAAACAACAGTTAGTGCCACTTATGGAGATGGTAAATGTTACACTAATGCTCTCTATATAGACAATAATCGATGGTTTTGTGGACAGGCGGCCGTAAACCACGAGAGGTTGACGCGTAGTAATACACGAGCGCTATACAGAGCCGCCTATCCACATAACCATCGTTTGTTGTATTTATCATCAATCTTTTCGAATAATTTAAACCCAGTAATTTCCATATCAAAGTTTATAACAATAGGGACTATTTCTTTGCTCTATAGCAAAAAGGGACTATTTTCCCCGTATACCATGGTTTTGAGGCCGTATACCACAGTTGTGAATCCGTATACCACAGTTATGGTATCTGACAGGTTTTATATAATGGGTCGTGGTTTACTGAGTCCCCATACATTTCCAATGGGGTCTTTGTATACGATGGATAATAAAAATCAATATTACCCAAAATCCCCCCCACTTTTAGCAAATACTTGAATATCTCAGCAAATATAGAATCTACCTAGAAAATTCCACTTCCTAGCACCTACTGTTTTTTATTCTCTTTCAAAAGAGGCATATTATATTATGATTGAACCAGTTTTACAGGTAGAAATATGTCCATAAAGGAGTTCTTAAAAATGGACCTGTGACTCCAAGTCCCCCCAACTGAAATCTCTTTTTTTACTGAAAATCCATGTCAAAATACTAAATACTAAAACTGTAATATAGTGTATGGCCATAAACCCTTCTGTCCAAAACAGAAACCATATTCCTATCTCTACTTAGTGAGCTATAAAAAGCAAAAATGTGGTCAGGTCATCTAGTGACTCTACAAGCATGTGTACTACAGTAGGCTGTAGCCATAACCTAAAGACCAACCGTCTTAGCAATAAGCCCTGTTAGGATAAAAACAAATCGGAAATAAAATTTAGAAAGAAAAATTGTTGGACAGCGTCAGGACTGGTAGTAAAACATGCTCAGAGATATGGGATGTGTATATGTATAATAAAAAGTTTGGCACCCTTTGGTGACCTGTCAGACCCCGGGGTTTGGTTGGGGTCTGATTGGGAAAACTCGGCCGACTTAAAGATAATGCGGAATTTCGTTAATTATAAAGAAATTCTTGAGATCCATACATGATCGTAGAACTTTCCTCCCTGCACATAGCTATAATAGCATGGGTTGACTGTAACTGTTCAGTACTCACAGACTGTAGCACCTGGAGGGGCAGGCTTCGGTGTGGCGTGCATCTTGGGACTGCCGGCAGACTCGTCGGCCAGCGAGAACTTTGCTTGCGACTGCATCTGCTGCTTCTCCGTGGGTGTCTGCGGCGCCACTGGCATGCCCAGCGGTGCGGAAAGGCTCTCCGGGGAGAGTGAGAGCAGAGACTCGGGGAGGAGATCAGGCGGCAGTGGCTGGGCTTGAGACATGACAGGCATGGGCGGTGAGGTGGTGGGCAGCGGTTTGCCCGTTGTCAGCAGGGCACCTAATGCGCTCTGCCCCGCCATGTTGGAAGCGTTGAGGTCTGCGAGGGAGAAAATAAAATCAATGCCAATACTAAGAAAGAAATTGATGAGTGTTTGGTCTGTGTCACCGTTCACCATCGAGTTTGAACTGCGCAGTAATATGAACGAGGTAGTAGTCGAGTGTATATTCTGACGCGCTCCAAACAAGATGATCAACGGCGACTCCGACCAAACATGAATATTTCTGATTTTATCATAGCCTGGAAATATTTATCTGTTATCATTGCCCAATGAGTATGAGTTACCGTACTCGCAAGCCTGTTCAGTACGAATTCCTAACGTTAACATAGAAGAGGTAGCCTTGCGTGACATTGATTTCAGTGTTAACAAAATGCTCCCTCTAGAGAGTCGTTTTTTTTTGTAAATTTCGAGTCGTACTGGATGGAGTTCAGCATACCCGTTTCATTTAAGTGTGATCTAAACGTTGCTGCTGCCGCACAGGTTTTCATAGGTAGAAATGGTCTTCAGAATTACTCTATTGTAACAAGTTTTAGGGATACTGCATAAACACATTTTTAGCTGAGTGGTGTTTTATTATTGACTTTATAAAACAATTTTCTCCAATACACATAGATGAGAGTTTTTACTTACTGTTGCTTGGTTTAGGCTGAGGCTTGGGCGTTGCCATGGCACTCGGTCGACTCGGTTGCTGTGGCAGCATGTGTGTAACAGGTTTAGGAGGTGGTACAATTGGTTCGGGAATGCCTGTGAAAATATATACAGAAGGGACAACTTAATACCAGATCAAACAGACGGTAACTAATATATCATACCTCTGAAAGATGAATATGGATAATACAAAACAGCAGTTGTAAAGGAGCCACTTATGAACAATCCAGATATTTTTTAATTAGAGTCTACATTGTATTTCACGTAATAACAATTTTCCACATTTGAATTTTAGAAAATTGTACAGCTCCCGCTTCCCTTGTGTCTGGCACATGTTCTTTTGAGTACAATTTTGAGTAAAAGTTATCTCTACATGTCATCACTGTGACAGTGAGCTATGTAACCCATCATTTGAATGAGCTAATTATTATCATTTTCCTTTAAAATCTTTTTTTACATTAGATTTCATCTAGCACGAAGTTTTGGGTAATAGAAGTGGCTGGCTGATTGTGCTCCTATGTATTGAGGCAATAGAAAATGTAAAAACGTCACAGAAAATTTAGGAGCTGCTAACAAAAGGGAACACTCACCGACGATGGGCAGCGGGGGTGTCTCTGGTCCAGCCATAACCGTACCCATGGGTTCGAGGACAGGTGCGGGGCCGGTCATCAAACCGGCCGCCATGGCCGCCGCGTTCGGGGGCGGCCCGGCACCTCGCACGGGACCGGGACCCAACGCCCCCTGGATGGGCAGCGGCTGAGGCTGGGGCGCCAGCGGTAACGGCTGGATGGGCGACTTGACCGTAATCTGAGGAGACTTCAATGGGACCTGTGAGAACGTAAATGTAGAACAGCTGATGAAATCATGATACAGAAGCGACGGGCAGTTATACTATGCTGCAAACGCATGAACAGTAATTTGTGGATAAATTTGTTTCCCCTCATTTGAAATTGCCCCAGTAAAACAGATTTGTTATAGCAACATAGGTGGCTCACAGTGCAAATAATGTTGCTTATAATAACGAGCTACGGTCAATAGAACTTTCTTTTTACTTAAAATTTAAAGATAAGCGCCCTACACCCCATTTTCTTTGCTAAACCGAAGGACAAAAATATTATATCAACGAGACTAAACTTACCGATCTCAGGCCAGCTTTTTTCTTGGCTGTTGGTGATTCTGTAATAACAGAGAAGATAAGCTATATATTTCTCAATTCAGGACAGTATGATGAGCGTGTGTTTAGGTTTTATTAAATCAATTTAGGTCTACTCTAATTGAACTAAATTTCATCGATCTGAATACGTGGCTAGGATTTACACTGTTCGAGTTCCCGCATCTAAAAAATAGATAAATAAAATAATTGAACTAAAATTGTTTCAAGATAGCATAATATACGCCATATTATAAAAAAACATACTGATATCTGGGTTAAATCACATATATAGCAATGGAATGAGTGAGATGAGAATGACATGAATGTAACGCAACAGTCGAACTGTACTTGGGCAATATACATGGAGTTCTTCAGCGCCATCCAAGCCCCCCCCCCCCCCCACCCCCCCCCCCCTCCACTAATACAGTTGGGCGTTTCTGATATGTACATATGAAGAAGGGACAACTTTTCGCATACAAACGTTATGAATAACATTACCATTTAGTAGACATCTAGGATTTACAGAGACGCTGGGTTGTATATTATTTTGTGCGAGACCATTAGATGAAATAACACTTGTATGATCTCTTCCAAACTGATCAACTTCCCTACACCTAAATTTGCAGGAAGTAATGCGATCGTGTTATAAATATGTAACCTAATACTGATTGACTTAACACCTCTTCAGACAACAGCTCAAATATGTATATTAACTAGTGTATAAACGCGATGCCTAACTAACTAAACTAATGCCAAGTTGTCAGACTTTCTAAAAGGTTAAAGAGCAAGTAAACTATCAGTGTGCTGAGATGCAGTGTGGTCGAAAAAAAAACCAACAAAACAGTATACCAGAAAATTCCCGAAGCTTGCATATTTTCACTAAAATCCATTCTGTAATGTATAATCTGCCTTCCTAGAATGTTGGGGACTGCCTTTTTAATCTATTCAACTTTTGAATACTCTGGATTAAATTACTTATGACAGAACTAATAGCAAATGTAAAAAAAAACAAAAAACCCAGACCACTTGATATCGACCTAACAGCTCTAAGACTGCTTTCTCTACATGTAAGCGATGGATTTTTCCGTTTTGAAAATGATAAAAGCACTATTTAAGGAAATATTCTCCATTTGGTCAAGATACTGGTGTCCATATTGATAAATTACCTTACAGCCATAAAACCTTGTTTTATAATAGAATGAGGAATGGGGAAACTTATTATATAGTAGCCTTATTTAGATATACACCCAACTGCCTAACCAGAGGATAGGGAGTGGTGTTATTACAAAGTGCCTTTGCGAGTGTCCAGTACAGAGATGCCAGTGAGGTCCAGAAAAAAATACCCAGAAAATATCCCAATCCTGGTTATCTCTTGTTATTAATCCCTAATTTGATCAAAAACCTGAACTAGCAATACCCGGAAACCCGGCATCTCACTCTGCTAATAGGAGACGAAATGTGGCTGACCACTCTACTTGTGCCTGATATGTTAGTCACAGATTTCTAGGTATTAGCTACTCCTTGCACTCTTTTAGTCATGGCTCATTGTTAAAAAAATTCTCTTTATTCTATTCCAAAGGCTATCTATGGCAATTCTATATCTAAACGCGACCTACTAAATGCCAAAAGACTGAATTCACATTTTAAAAACTTATGGAATTACCTGCCTTACTGTTGTCCAAGGAGCCTTATAGGCGATACCCAGGCTTTTAAAAACCTAATCGCGAATGGGTCCTTTTCAAGCCAAAGTACATGATTATGAACCAGGCCTTCATTATCTATGTGGGAGATGGAAATTCCATGATCGAACAAAAGGGGATCTCTGACTGTCGGGACTCGGGGACATCGGGGGGGGGGGGGGGGGGGGGGGGACTTGAAAATGTCTCCGGACGCTGTTTGTTAGTGTCATAAAGGAGTGGTACGAGTTTACCCAATTAATTTTTTTCTGGGGGTGATACTAGAAATTTCCTGACTGCTAACGTCCCTGCGTATTATAAAGTTTCTCTTCCGAAGGGTTCCATTAAACAAGGCTTTCCCTTTTTGAAAATACTATTTCAGTATCAATGAATTTTCTTCACTGTTCATATATCATGATATGGTTTAGGTTTCATTCTGGTGTTTGTCAGTTTAATGTTATGTTAAAGCACCATTACCCGACTCATTCAGTTAATTTAAACTTAAGCAAACTATGGTCCACGACTGTACTGCTTTAGTTTTTTTTATCGCGAATCTTGCGAGAAATAATTTGCCTTCTCAGAGCTCCAGTCTACAATCTGACTCGCGACTGTGTATTTTATTTGTGGTCGGACTAGAATATTCACTTTAGATTTATCTTGTAATGAAGAAATCGGTACCAGATTTTGTAAATCCGTTTGTAATTTCAGTCTCAATTTAAAATATGCATGGGATAGCTTTATTTAGGTGCCAATTATTATCATTTACTTTTAGTCTATACATAATTTTGGCATCTGTACTGGATTCCAAAGAAGATTACTTATATTACGTACAAAATTGTAATTACTTAGCATAGCTTTTTGAATTTCTATAAAAATATTACTGGAAATTAGAATATAAATATAGACTTAGGATGCAAAATACGCTGGAAGCAATCTAAAAAACACCTAGGGATATAGATTTAAACGGGCCTTTCCCCAAGTCTACAATGCGAGCCTTCTTGAGGGGGGTTTTCAAGTTGAAGGTTCACCAGATCCAGGCAGCAAAATCCGGACTGCGATGTCACGCGAAGGTTTTGTCCTTTACGCAGCTGTTCAGCTCATCAGTGAAATACAATGACAGTGATGATGACCAATGACCACAAAATGAGAAGTGACCACAAAATAGTTCCCTAGCCTCAACCTAACACAGTCGCAGAGTGCAGAATGTATGCCTCAGAGCCAGTTCATCTCCAATCGGACCCCCGCCTGCAAAATCCCCAAGAACAACAAGTATGTGTTCTTTTTATTTTTTTTAATTGTTTATTGTCAATTGTTCATACATGATTGTATGTCTGCCTCTAAATCACACTGTATGCACAATACTTGTGACACACAACCCTAATATACGTACATACATCTACTCGGTCAGCCCCGCCTCTTATAGAGGAGGGCTGAAAACGTTACAACAGAAGGAAACGTAGACAAGTTTGCTTCCGGAAAGCCACAAATCTAATTATATACAAAAATGTAAATAAAATGCAATCTACAAATATTAAACCTGTAAAGTGACATTCATTCTCTCCTCCGTATATAATAATTGTAGTCGAAACTTTTCAAGTATAAAAAATTTTGGAACTTAGCTATGTTATATATTAACAAAATAAAATATTTTTTCACGAATCTAAAAAAAAAGCATCTGCTTCAGCATCATAATAGTAATAAGATGTAGTATACTGAGCTGATGACCATTATACAGACAGGCTGTGTGGCTGCGGGCGTTTCCTTTACAAGTGAAATTGAGATAGCAATACTGAACCACATGCTTACTACACTGTGGCTCTCGAGAGATTGACAGCAGAGATGACTTGCCCGTTTATAGCCATGGAGTGCAATAGTGTTGAGAGGCCAGCTAGGTCAAGTCGGCGGCGGCAGCACTAGGCACCCTCCTTGGCGCTCGCTCGGCCATGGCCTACAGATGAAGCCACCTTCTTTGGCAAAGACGACCAAACAACCAAAAGGAAAGGCAACCACTAGCACTGCAGTCTCCCCACGTGTGTACCCCACCTAACCGAGAGTACTTCCCACCATTTCCCTCCCCGTCTCTCACCTCTGTCCTGAACCAAGCATGGTCTACTAAATACTCACGTCCAAGACTCCATCAAACTTTTTTTTCTTCAAAAAGTTCTTCTTTGGGGGTTTGCATTTTCCCCCCATGGAATTTCGTTTTCATTTTGTTTACAGTCTTTGATGAAAGTGGTCATGATTTGATAATGGTGACAATAACAACGATATTCATTCCGGGATTCGAACCAGGCAGTTGATTTTCACCCAGTACAATGAATAATATAACGGAGAGCTGGATTAAAAATAGCGCGACACCAGCCCTCTTCCTTGGCTGGCCTCTGCACAAACACATTCTGCACTCTGTGGCTAAGTTCTGAGTTTCCTATAAAACATCATCATCCCAAATGGTATCAATGCCCACCGCCAGTGGCTGCTCTAAACCAAAGCTTCGTCATCGAGAGAAATCGGAAACATCTACAAACATTCCAGGCATCAAGATTGACAATCTATATACAATAATATTACTATAGGATGATCATTTTCGCGTCTGTCGTCCAATTACATTTAATATTTATATATATTTAAATGATTTCTCTTTTTATCTGTTATCCATATTTCTCCAATAATGTCACTTCACCTAGTCCTGCCGTTTGGTCCATTTGTACAAATAAATGTCTCTGTGAGCTTGTTGCTGCAACCATTTGGGATTTACCTAATACCTAAAACTGGGGCTTCTCCAAGACCCAGTGACGCACCAAGTTTCAGTTAGCAAAGTCGTGCAACCTCATTCAGCATAAAAGCATTCCACGTAATACAAAGTCACTCTACAGTAATGTCGGCTTTACCGTCAGTCTTCCTTCATTTAACAATTCAAACAAATTCTGTGCATTGCGTTATGTTACAGCTTTAGAACGAAAACAATTCAATCAGCACATGATGTCTCTCTTTTTTTGTTGGTTTTCCCCTTACTCATTTTTGCTATTATTTCTCTCTCGCTAGCCATAAATTGATCCCTTAATAATATTGTTTTCGCCTTTTCTTCGTTAAATTGAAGAGGTGTATGCAAAGAGCAATAAGTTAAAAATGGATGTAAGGAACGCGTCCTCAGCAGGGTGAAGTGATGTATTGATGAGGTGGGGAGGTGGCGGTGGCGCTAGGGGCGGGGACAGGGCGGTCGTGAACACATGCTGGTAGCACCGTGCTGATCTCTCATTCACTAACTACTCAACAGGGGAAGGGGGTGGGCTCTGTCCGCTTTAAACCAAACTTACTCAGTCACAATAGAAAGGGTCTTTTTAGGAGCGTGGCACAGGGACGGGCTTCTTTCAGTCCGTTCAATAAAATATTCACCGTTAAAAATAGAGGTAACAATAAGCTCGACTGGTTAACAAAAATACAAATAACCGAGAAAATCGTGTGTAGAGGGCGGACATCATTCAAGTCACTGATCATATATAACAAATGATTAAAAATTAGTTGGAATTCCTAATTACTGTAGTAATATGAAATGAATAATTGAATCGTTTCGCATGTGACATACACCTATGTTTCAATAATAATAAATGGGGCCTTGGGATGAGAGTGGGCACATGAGAAGAGTGGGTGTGTTCTAGATTCACGGAGGACCTATGTGAAGGGGGGCGGGCATACTGTCCTAATAACAGCGAATCACGAACAGAGGAGATCCGATGGTGGATGAGATGCAGACGATTTGTGTGGGATTTGTTTTGTATTTTTTTCTAGCCAGTCTAACCTGACTCGGAGTCACTGGTGTCAGAGGAGCTTGAAGTCGAGCTGTCACTGCTGCTATCACTGTCTGAAGAGCTACTGCTGCTTGCACTCAGTCGGCTCCCCCCACCTACATCAACTCGCTCTTCTGAAACAAACCCAAGTCAAACATTAGTGGTGTTTGAGAATACAGTATCTGGATACAAAGCGACGTGCCACGTGTCCGAAAGCAAGATATATCAATTATTTGGTTTGTGTCTTTTTAATCTCACCTCTGGCATCCTTTCTCCACAGACTTAACATTGGGAACTCTTATCCAACACCCATTAGATATTTAGAAAAAATACCCAATGGGGCATTATGTCACAAATGTTAACTCATTAGTCAATAAGAAGGGCGAGATTATTTCAGAAACCAATTCAAGTTTAAGAGTCAGAGCTCGTATCCCATCTCGTTTGGATCGCAAGGCAATTCACACGGCAAAGCCGTGTGAAATGCTATGCGATTCAAATTCGATTGGATACAAGCTCTGACCCCAAACTTTCATAAGTTTCCTCTATGACACACATGATAATCCAACAAATAAGACTAGCCCACAGTGTTATATGTTATTTATAACACAGAACTATAAAAGGACTGCCATGAACCAGTCTAAAATGTACAAATTGAATCTGGTTGCAAGTCGACAGTAATCGGCCGTCTGTTCGTCGTTGAATAATTTTCAAGATTCAACTGGGAATTAGTGAATCATTTATCACTTTTAGGGTCTACATTGGTCTTTTTTTTAATGTAGTGTCACATACCTTTCTTGGGCGTTTTCTTGGGTTGCGTTCCACTGAGTTGGCCTTTAACATCCTCTAACCGCTTCTCTAACTCCTGTTTCTTCTCTAGTTGAACTTCTTCTTTCGATTTACCAGGTGTTCGTTTGGCTGAAATATTCCAGACACTTCCTTAATATTTTTCTAAGCATGTTATACATTCCTATTCAAGATCTTTCCATTTTATTTCTTATTCAGGTAGTTGACACTTCTGTTTGATGATATACCTGAAGTTTTAGATACGACTACGTAACGTTTCTTAAAACAATCAGGAACTCGGCACATCTGACTTTTTCTACATTCTCAGAACATATCAGAATTGATCAAATCGTTTACAAAAGATCTTTTCTGTTTCGTAGATCACAATTTAGAAATAGCGAACCAGTAAAAGCATCAAGTAAATCTTCTAGAAAATTATAACATTATGAAAAAAAAAATCGGAGCAACAAAAAACAAAACATATAGAATCGAAGATGACAGATAAACATTCTTACTGTTGTATGCTTTTCGAGGCTTCTTCTTTAAACACGACATAACATAAGTTTCTAATTCTCGTAACGTTGAGGGCTTCAACGTTTCAAAGTCAATCTCTATTTCATCGGGGTTGGAATCTCGTAAGGACGGTTCCCGTGACTGGATTATATGAACTACTCTGCCAAGTTTGTCCCCTGCAAGCAGAAACAACATGAACTATCAGCACGCATGACACCATTCGATAAGAACTTGTCTTGCCGTGCCATTTTCCGGGAAGGTGGGTGGGGCTCTATCCAGGACCGTCCCACTCAAAGAAAATATCAATGAACCAGGACTTTTAAATCTGCATTTACTAACCTCTTTACATTACAGTAGTGAGGTCATTCGTGATTCTGTCAGATTTGTGGTTTTACAGTCACACTCCCAATCGGAAGAGGAGGGAAGAACAAGATGAAGCGCGCCCGGAAGTTTAACATTGCTTCAGGCATCTCTTATTATTCTTAAGGATAAACTGGCTTTATGCTTTGAATGCGATTTCTGCGCTCTTTATCTTCATAACATGACGCAGAACCAAGGATGTTATAATTATATATTCTGATAACGGCGGCTCAGGCCATTAAGCTTGCCATACCGAATCGATCGCTCAATTATAGGTGAGAGCAGAGGCAAGGGTTTGACTGTTTATTGCCTACCATGTACACCGGTCTGAAGAAGCTTGGAGAGGAGAGGGTATTCTTTTTAAAATCTCTACTTCAATTTTTGATAGTAATAGGGATAATACGACCCATGACGGGAATTGGATTGATCAAACTATATAGTATTGATTTTGAGAAAGGGTTGTTGAGGGTTCTAATCACCTTCCGATTCAAATAGCACAACAAGACAGACAGATATCATCAGTTTACTTAAAACTGACAGATCATTGATGCAGGGATGCCAGTTGGGGTCAGGAAAAATTCCTACATGGGGACTGAGGCCAGTCTATGTATCACCTAAAACGCACATGGTGTAGGGGAATTGCTATCACTATCCTAGCAGATCCTTGGGCATGGATTGGCAGTATAGGATATCTAGATATCTGCTATGAGAGTAGGTATATGAGTAGTTCTGCACTAAATGGGGTACTCTTCAAAGAGAATCGTTTAAGAAAGATAACCACACACTAGCAGTTCTATTATCTGCAAAATATCTTTACAAGTTCATTAGGCATTCCTTTGATATTTTGGTAATGATACTTGGGAATGCTTTAATAACTATTCTCACATGAAATATTTTAAGCCAATCAGGTGTCAGTATTTTAGTTTGCCCTTGTCTGTAGGAGCATTTCCCACAGGAATACTACCATCTTACAGCTCTAGGTTGGAGCAATTGGATCCATAGAGCCTCTAACTGAGTGTGCTGGGGGTGGCTGAATTTAGAATTTTGAAAGATTACAGAACATGTTTATCAAAGATTTAGATTTTTGGGAACCGAGTCTATAGTGTTCTCAACGCGCATGTAATTTCTTGAATTTCTCATCTTAAATGAATATCCTACATGTAGGCAAAATCCTACAAACTGGCATCCCTGTTGATGGTCTTAAATGATATGAATTTATGTGGTTTATCCTTGGCTTATGAATATATAAATCCACTCGAGAAAAGTAATCCAAATGATATATATCCGTCCACTTCTTTCAACGTAATCCATGACACAAAAAGCAGCTTGATCCACAGAGAATGAGAACATGGGTCCTAACACTAAGCACATCCCATGTGAGTGGAGCTGGTGAGTAACACATTTACTACCAATAAAACTCCCGGTGAATTGGTTGACAATGCATACCTGGCAATTTGTTAATGTCCAAGCTCAGTTGCCTTTTTTCATCATAGGTCATTGGCTTAGCATTGTCCTCATCGTCACTATCGAACGTGGGCAAATTATTCATATTTTTGTTCTTTTTGGAGGAGGATTTACTGTTTGAGCGTGGCCGCTTAAGCGTCGACTTCGTCTTATTGGCCTTGGCCTTTGTGGGTTTTTGAGTCTTAGGCGTGGGCTCGACAGGCGGAGCCGGCGCCGGGGCTGGAGGTGGTGGCTGAGGCGGTGCAGGAGGAGGTAGCGTGCCCAGGGCCTCAGCCATCTCCTTCTCCCGACGGTCCCGTTTCTTCTTCTTTTTTTTCTCCTTCTTCTCCTTGGCTCTGTTGAAGTGTTCTTGTGTCAGTTTCCCCAACTGCTCCTGAACCCTCTTCAGCTGCAAAACGAAGTACAGATTTGAGAAAAGTAGCAAAAAAACAAAACAACAACACTGATGCAAAAAATACATGAAGTCTGGTTCACTCCGTTTCTATGTGCAGGAGAAACATCAAGCGGATCCGACCAGAATCAATAGTTTTAAGAGCGATTAAAGAATTGCACAACCCACAGATACAACCAGCACCTGTCACCAGAGAACTGGTCAGTACAGATTTTGTCTTGCACAACACAGGTTTAACCACTGGTGGAAGGCGGGTAGCAGTAGCACCACTTCGCATGATATCAGCTGTTATAATTAGATGTTAATTATAGATTCCAGTTTCAGAGTCTTCAGAGAGGCTTTATATGCACAATGAACGATTTACCTTCCTTAATACATTGAATTACTACAAGATCCTCTGTTAATATTAGTCTGCAACTAACAGCGACGATTTACAATCGTTGCCGTGAAAAAGAGAATACCAATTTAAAAGATAGCAAACCTTTATCTGCTAAATAGAGTTAAAACATCCTAGCGATATTTGTCTTTGTATTGCACTGGACAGCAATGCCAAACCGATAATTCAAATGATTAATAAGATGATATTAACATCTTAAACGTTATTTTTTAAACATTAACCTTTCCTTTTAATTTTGTTTACGGTGTAAAGGGACCATAGAGTAATCAGAGATTTAATTCAACATCTATTCAGGCCACAGCATCCTGAACTGAGCCGAACCCAGTTAGGAAGGCAGAGGCAAGACCTCAGCTGACACGCAAATTAAAGTCGTCATCATTTTACTCTGAGAATCGGACAGAATCTACCGTCGCGACCCCCCCCCCCCCCCCCCCCACACACACACACACTTCACCTTAAGGAAAAACCTGGTTATGATTCAACCTAGTGTCGTACCTGCTCTTGAAGCTCCTTCAGGCGCTTTTCTCGCTCCTCTTCACTGTCGTCGTTTTCACTGTCTGGCTCGCTGTCAGAAGAACTGTCACTAGAACTGCCGTCGTCCCGTGCGGTGCCCGTAGAGTCCAAGTCGAAGGCCGCACTCGTCTGCTCCTCTGGCATCTTTGCATAGCGCAACTCAAAGACGTCCTAGAGGACAATGGCACAGATTTAGTGACATGCATTCTCAGACTCGGGAACAAATAACACTCTATAATACTAAGGAATGCCAGTTGGGGATCAGGGAAAATCCTACATGACAGAGGCCAGTCTATGTATCACTTAAAACGCATATGCTGTAGGGGAATAACCATAACTGTCCTAGCAGATCCTTGAGTATAGAGTGGTAATATAGGATATCTGCCTAGCGGATGACCGGTGAACCAGCACATTTTGAGAGTGGGTCTAAGTGTAGGTCTGCACTAAATGGAGTACTCTTCAAAGAAAATAAATTTGAATTCATTACCACACATTATCAGTTCTATATTCTGTAAAACATCTTTACAAATTGATAAAGCATTCCTCTGATTTCTTTTTACGCTTAGTAAGGCTTCCATAACTCGCATGCCAAAAATTTTAAAGCCAATCAGATGTCAACATTCTTGTTTGTCCTTGTCTGTAGGAAATGCACCTACAGGAATCCCATCATCCCACAGCGTTGGAGCATTGAAATCCATAGGCCCTCTAAATGAGTGTGGCTGAATTCAGTATTTTGAAAGATTACAGAACAAGTTTATCTACTTTATAGATTTAAGAAAACCTGGAGTCTATATTGATCTCAAAACATATACAAGTTTTTATATACGTTTTAGACTAAAATGGAAATCCTACATGTAGGCAAAATCTTACAAACTGGCATCCCTGAACACAAACTAAAATACTGGTTCATCCCTTTTACATGTAATCATAATTAACCTCCTGATAAAGTGTGAAATGTGTCCAAACTAGAGGGGTAGTTGATACTTGCCTAGAACCAACAAGAGGAAATATGGCAGTCCTCTCTTACATGGGCAGCGTAGTACCAAATAAACATTTTTTAACACAAAGATACGAATGACGCAAGCAATGGCTTGCAACATATCTGATATCCCCGTGCTCCCTAAGTGTTTTATGACAGCATCAATAAAGATGTCACGGTAAAATCGACTTGAAGAGATGAAGTGACAGGGAAGGAGGAATGGCCGCCAACGGACCATATTGCTGATAATAATTAATGAAACGCCGCTGACTAGAAAGTCAGATTCTTCAATGGACGATATGAATGTTCTACTTACTTGCAACTTTTTAGCCATCATGACGACATCACTGTCCTGAGCGTTGTACCGATAACAATTCGTGAATATTAGTCGCACGTCTTCAGCAAACTCCGACGCCGTCTTGTACTCTCTGCCATCCATCTTGACCTGAAGGATTATATTGCGTTTCAACCAACTGATACACTGACAAAGAAGCATAAAACAGTTCAACAAATATACTGGAAAACGCGCTCTATAATCAATTTTGATTTTTCCATTGTTATCAAGTTTATCCTCTGACGCCATCAAATACATAATTTCAACACATCACGGTGGTTATTTTACACGTTTAAGGCCTCTATCTTATACGCATCAGTTCTTCCTAACTTCTGACGCCATCAAATACATAATTTCAACTCCTCACGGTGGTTATTTTACACGTTTAAGGCCTCTAACTTACACACATCAGTTCTTCTTAACTTCTGTACACGCCATACATTTGTGAGGAGTATTGTCAAGCAATATATTCGAAAGATTCACAAGTTACTCACCTTCACAGTGCCAAGATCCATAGGTTTCTTTATGACTTCGTGATAGTCATCCAAACCCAAGAGCGATGCATCGACTGGCTTATAAAAAGGCCAAGCGTAGCCCTGAAAGGGAACAATGCGAAGTCTTCAGGCTATGCCCGACATGCAACTATCTAAACTTCATGTTTGGGCTGTAGAAGTGACCAGATAGGGGAAAGGAGGATCCAAGCCAATACACCTTAAAGGCTGTATAAACTGTTCATAGATAATGAGGCAGCGTTCTGTAGACAGCGAGTTAATTTTAAAGCTTTTAAGACGGGATTTCAGCCGATTCAGGTTGTATATACGATATCAAAGGGTATATGCTCCTTTCCGTACTATGCCAATTCTTGACAGTTTTATGGCAAAATACTGACTCACAGCCGATGACCTGATGCAAAACAATTGTTCTCGACCGATATTTATCTTTCAAAGGAGAATACCTTGCAACTTATACCGACTGGTTTTCATTCAACGATTTTTTAATGTAATGATTTCTTTGCGAGAATTTATTCTTTTCATATTTGGTAAGCATCGTTTAATACTTATTTGAGGTTATTCAGGTGGGAAATCAATTTAGGAATCTACTTCGATTAAATTTCAACATTTCTACAAAAACTGAATAATGAATTATGTGTGCATCTTCCCTTTCCCTTGCCAGGTCACGTTTATAAGCAGATAAGATATATTCACGTAGTGGTTACTTTATGGTGTTCGCTAGTAAGTGAAGATTACCGTGAAACGGAATAACTTTACCGGATTTACAAAATATATTGCAATGCTATTTCTCAAGATGTTTACCACAGTTAAACAAGCCAATTGCAATACTCCGAGCGTACTGATAAGATGTTGAGATCGAACTTAAAACCAAAAACTGCCTGAAATGAGACACTCGTTATTTTGGGTAGAATTTTGAAAATAAAATAATAAATCGAGATAAAATATAAAGTTACCTACCACACTATTACTTACCGCATGTTTCTTGGCAAACAATTCCTTCAAGATATTATTACAGAACTTAAGACCGTCTGGAAGTTTGCCTTTTTTACTTTTCGTGCTATGCTGTGCTTGGTCCTCTGGCAAGTCTTTCTTTGGTTTCTTAATTTGACGACCACTTTCTCTCCTGCCAGGACCGAGTCTGGCTGCTACAGGACCCTTGCCCCCTTGCTGCGGGCTGGGTCCGTCGAAGCCAGCTACTCGGTCAAACTGAGGCACAGGCAGCACTGGCGCTGGTGTTGTTGTGTCTGCTTTCCGCTTCACACCCTTCTTTTCTCTCTGGATAACAAACACATTACATTATGGCAGAACTCTTGGTCTACCTTTGCGGTCATTTTCAATAGTTTTATTGTTACCGAATAAAAGAGCAGCGACAGGTAGACGAACATTACCATGTGAAGATCTAAGCAAAATATTGGATTTCACACTAAAGCTATATTCAGCCTCATATCATTATCTCGGTTCATTTCTGTCATAGAAGTGTCAATGGGGAAGCAATGTAAGACTTCATGAGTAAAGCCCGCTTACAATCCTACACCTCCACTACTATACAAACTCTACCCGACAGCTTGGTGCATCTATTGATAGGCATTGCTTAGGGTGTTACTTATAGTGTTCGTCAAGCCATCAAGAAGGACGTTACACAAGTAGGTGTTACATCGATGGCTAAATCAATGTGTCAACAGGGTCTGGAGTACTTGGCAGAGGGCCAAATTCTTCTCTCAACCATTATGTCAGCTAGATAAGGTGGCAGGTAACCCCAAAAGCCCTGATAAACGTGGTAATACACATGTCGTGTAATATCATCACCGCTGATCAATGGTTAAACGTGGGTACCGCTTAAAAGAGACATAAATTACATCATGACCGGGACCCTTACAAGACGTACTACTCAGAAGATCATTAGTTGATCATTATATCAGCGAAAACGCGTGACCTCGGGAGGGACTTAAACTGAGGCTTCCAAATAAAGTAGTATGCACTTGCTTTAACTGCAGAGAGCATGGAACAGAGGCTGAACTGCATCCAAAATTTAACGATAACGACATGTATCCTGTCCTACTTGGCCTGCTTAGTGAATAACACGATGCCCCCGAATTCACCCTAGCCCTCAAATAGGCACAACAATTGTAGATAGGGAACGGATTCTGTCATTCGTCCACACCGTCGCAGAAGTTGACATACCTTTGAAGGCTGTGGAGGGGGCACAACTCCCGGTACTGGTGCAGGATCAACTGTCATGATGTCAGTTTCTGTGACAGGCGCTGCTTGTTGCGTGGAGTTGTTGAGAGACGTGGAGTTGGTATTGTTGGCTGTGGAGGTCGCTGGGGTGGGTATAGCAGTGGGAGCTAGGCTACTGGAGGCTGCTGTAGCAGACCCCTTTCCCGGCCCCCGCTTGGCGACTGGCGCATCGCCGTCCTGCAAGAGGAAACACTTTTTAAACCAACTTTAAAGACACAGAAGATTTCATCTTTATCAACATCAAATTGCACATGTAACGATCACGTATATGATTTCTTCTTTTGAGGCGAGAATGTGTGGCAAATACGATACCGAGCTTTGACTAATTTGTTGTCTACAGACAGAACGCAAGTCATAGATTTTGCTTCTCTGGGGCCTGGTTAATTTTAAATACAAATAAATAGAATACATTGGTTTCCTGTACATTGCATCAGAAATATCGAGTACACCTATTTGAACATTAGTTCTCTTGCATTCTTCAAAATACTCTGTCGCAGTGTGAAGAGGCCCCAACCTCTCCCCTTCCTAAAAAAACTAACATTTCAATATTGGTCAAGATTTTGCTAGGAAGGCTCAGTGCCCCTTCGTGTGAAAACATCAAATAAAGTGGAGTTTCAATCCTCTAGTTTATCGATGTTTAATGGTCCCACTAGATAAATACCTGTACGGTTTTTTGCCAGAGTACACTGGTAATGAAATTGCAAATATGGATTCAATTGTCAATGAAACCTACTATATTATGTGACGATGCCCCTTTCGCCTGCAACTTCTTGCTGGGTGGTGTCTCTAGTTCCTGAAGGATGATTATTTTTTAAGGTTTTACAGACATGTCTACAAAATTCCTTTCCATATCAGCATAGAAACTCAAACATACACTGTTAAAACACCTAGACCTAGTGTTTTGTTTAAAAATAGTTTATGGTGAAGGAACAAAGTAAATAGTTGTCTAATATTTCCATTCTACAACTGGAATACTTTTCTTTGTATTTCTAAATCCATCTTTTCAAATGTGAGCGCTATAATCTTGTTTTACATTTTGGACAACACAATTATTTACACTACATAAAACACATTTGGTTGAGGTTAAAATTAGAATGTTTACTTCACAATGTCACATTTAGATAGTCCTTCTGACAGGCATAATATTTTAGGAAACAGCCTGATGTAAATCACTTTTGACTCATTCAACTACACTACAGTACATTAAGTACATCTTATTTTGTCATAATTTTGAGGTGTTTTTTTTTTTTTTTACATACATCATGTAGCTACTTCACAGGTTTTGTCGGAAAAAATGAATAAAGACTAGATTTGCGGATGCATGAGAGTTTATCTGTCAATAAAACCTACTAGATTGTGAGATGGTGCGCTTTTGGCCTGTAACTTCTTGCTGGGTGTTGAGTCTAGTTCCTGAAGGAGCATCATTTGCATCAAGTTACTTTAATCGTACCCTTCCAAATCAGTATTAGGTCGAGGAATACTTGACGTTTGCAGTAGTGCTGGTCCCTAACATCTCTTTAGAAGTGATTTTGTGATTTTGCCGAAATGAAATATTTTGTGAAATGGTTTGCTGTTTTTAACGTAAAGCAACTGCCAGGGTAATAAATTTAGTATTTCTGAAATGTGCTTGATGGTTTACATGAGAAAATATTAGAATTCCGAAAATTTGATTTCACGATTTGATATCATGAGTCAATCCAAGGTTAAGAAATTGAGGACACCGATTACTGCAAATGTATTTTTCCGTGGCCTTCAAAACATAAGCGACATTCGGTTAAGACAAAGAACAATTATAAAAATATTAGGGAAAATAGGGTTGTTCATCATAAGTAAAACCTGGTTTACTCCAAGTATCAAAGTCTCCGCATTGTGTAGTATTAACAAACATGGTGTACATGCTTCGTTAACGTTGGCGTGTCCTTACTGATCCTAAGCGGAACTGGGGTTTGAGTAAACGAGGATCTACGTAGGTCGGTAATGTTGGTCACACCTTGTACAAGGTGTACTAGATTTATGATCTAAATTATTCTGCATAAAATGTAGACTAACCTTTGCAAGAGCTCCCTTGCCCTTCAAATTCTTTGCCGGTGGAGGCGTGGAAAAGTCGTCAAAGTCCTGACCAAAACAAAAGGGCAATTTGTTGTCAGTTATTTCAAAATAGGGCACAACATGCATGATTATTCAATATCGACGATATTTTGAAACGGATTTGCAAACTAGCGTTACTGGTCGATGAAGCTAGGAAAATTAGAAAATCAGATGAATTTCAGTCAAAACGAACATGGACAACACATAAATATCAGCCACAGCTGAGCTTACTATGATTTAGTCATGTTTAATTAAACAAAAATGTACTCACATATGCTGACGAATTAACTTGTGCCTTGAGCGGAGTTTTTCCGTATCGAGGCCCTCTGGAATCGGGATCCTGCAAAATTTGTCAGGGTATAGTTATTATTTCCTGAACCTCAGTTTGTAAAAGTAATTGTTAACACGTTATAATAAAAAAACAGTTCTCCAGCCAATATTAATCACCACTTGCTTACATTCTCCAAACTTTAGAGTACAGAGCATTTATATCATTTATACATTTTATCAATTTTTGACTCTAGTTTACAGAAGTTCTGGCACAATACTTACTACAGAAGAATTTGCTATGCCTTTGCCTGTAAGCTTTTTTGAGCTTGGTGGCGCCTTGGCTGGTGGTGGTGGTGGTGTTGGTGCATCATTGTCCTGTAAATGAAAGTAAATGTTAATATCAAATTGACGCGTCACCACCATACGTTACTTCGCCAAATCCAAATTGTCGCCGCATTTCAGCAAGCAGAAGTGCCATCTTGGGTATGGCCAACTTGTGTATATTGCCGAAATTTGATCATTATTAAGGTCAGGGTTTACAGTTGGGGTAGGTCAAAAAGGCGTGCAGTCTATACCTTGCGGGTTACAGGAGTGTGTGACGAAGCACATTTGTGAGAGCGAAGCTAGGTGGGCAAGGGTATAATCCCACAGGTCGCCCCACCTGCTTGAAGATTATCTAAAAGTTACCCCCATAGATAGATAGTATTTTAAAAGAAAATGGACTCCTGGGGGAAAAAAAACAAAAAAAAATTGTAACCCTGAAATATTAGAACATCCCTCAACCCCTTGGGGTTGTTTTCTCCAAAAACCAACGGGAAGAAGCTTGCACAAGGGCTAGACATTCTAGCCAATCATATGGCTGGAAATATTCAGTGCAGTGGTGAATTTGCTGAGATTTGGCAGATTCTCAACCGATCAGCTGAAGGTTGAGGTGGAAGGCAGGCAAGGAGAAAGGGGCTGTGGGTAGCAGCCTACTGCTGGGGGTGAACAGCTGGACATTTATGGAAGGTTGAATAATACATGTGAATTCTTTGTTAATAATATGTATCTGTAGTTTCTAAATTAGCTGAATAAGTGGATGACCTGGCCTTGGCCTGGACGAAAATGTTGAAATCACACCAAATAGTGGAAGTCTGTAAACCCTGAAGGTAGAACCTTTGGAAATAACGGACATGTAGAAATAATCTGAGTACTTGCATCCTTGATAACATAGGAGGTTCCTACTCAGACTTACTGGTCAAGGCTTTATATAATTGCACAGTTCATTCTCATCCAGGTGTCTGGGCGACATTCACCTTCGTGCTCGTAATTGTTAAAAAGTTTTTCAGCCTGCATAATTCATGAATTGAAAATTGAAAATTCTAGTATTGTACTTACTGCATTTGTTGCTCGCTTCCCAGGAGGTTTCTTGGGTCCAGGAGGTGCTTTGGTCGCTGGTGCAATGACCATCTCCTAAGTGGTACGACAAAAAAAAGTTTAAAGCACATATCCAGGGTGCTGTTTATCTTTTTTTCAAGATAATCACTGGGTTTTTCAATATTATAATAGTATATATATCTATCAGGAGTATTCAATTTTATGATACCTATTCAAGCAAAAGACAATCCCTACAAAAACAAGTCTAAATTTGGAAAACAATGTGGTCTCTTATGTATAGAATTGTGTTTAACAGAAGGTTGGAAATATAATTGGGTATAGATACTTACATCTGGTGGCATTTGTGCGATTCTCCCAAGAAACAATTTCTCGAGCATTTGACACATAATGACGATATCCTGGAATACAAAAAAAACAAAAACACTTTTAAACAAAACACTTTTACACAAACACAAGAAAACTAAATGTCATGTACAAAAACTGTGGCTATGTGCCCGCTATCAAATGGCCTTAAAGAAGCCCATGCAATGAAAGCCGATTTCATTCAAGTTTAACATTGAAACACCGAACCCGGACTTTTAAACTGAGAATGCTAATGCCATTGTCAGACTGACTTCAGGATTCCAGAGAATGTGATCTCCAAGGGAAACAAGTTTCGAATTAAACTTACCTCGCCAGGTTTGTTGTAAACATAGCAGTTGGTGAACATTTGATTGAAGTCCTGGATACATTCTGCAGCACTGTAGTATAGGTTTGTTTCAAGTTTCTTCTTTATAGATCCCAAATCCATAGGATGCTTGATTATCTTATGATAATCCTGGAAAGAGAGGAAAGTACAAATGTATCTCACTTGGAGAATATACATAACATAACAATGAAAGGGTTATTTTATGACATCTTAAATTTGTTTGTAATCTTTGGGTTTGCAATTTTTTCGTTCTGTTGAGGTTCCAAGAACATCGTGGTTGGAAGGTTGGGAGAGCATACTACCGCGTTTCTCAAACATTTGTTTATAATAGTTCAAATGTGGGACATTATAAATGAATGTTATTTCTTAAGCTGTTATATACCAACGAAAATAGGTATCATATGTCAGCAAATTCTTTACACAATTGCGACAAGCTTCTAGCAGAACTCATTTGTTGAAAAATGATACAGTAATCGTGTGGGATTAATAGGATAGTCACGAGACATACTTACAGGTAAGTTAAGTTTGTCAGCATCTACTGGTTGATGAAATGGCCACGCAAAATGGTGTTTCCAAAGTGCTTTAAGCACAGTTTTTTGAAGATACTGGAGCTGGTTTGTTACCCTTCCCGGCCCCCCTTTTTGTGGGGGATCCCCGCCGCCCCCCGACCCCGTGGAGTTGTCTGAGGAATTCATAGTTGCAGCACTCTGGAAAAACAAACATAAAATAAAGTGTAATGGGATGATATACAACTCGGCGTTTCGCTTTAGCAAATTAGACAATCAGTAGCTAGATAATCATACATGCTAATCGTTTACTTTATCTTGGTCAATACATAACATAAACAAATTATATCATTAAGAAAAGTTACTTCGTTCATGAACTGAAGATCATTAATGAGCATATCGGTAAAATGGAGTATTCCATTCTCTGACGTAATTCATGTACTCGTAGACATTTATACATTATGTTTCCGCCAACAATAACCAGGATGAAAGACATGCCAAGGGAAACCTTAGATGGAACGAATGATAATTCAATAATCAAAAGCTAAAGGACATCCAGCTATAACACTCTGATAGTATGGATTGTAGACTGAAAAGGGGACATATCAGTCTAAGAACATGAGATTTAGTTGTGAAATAGAAAACACAAGTGAGAAATCACAGTATGAGTGAATGGTATGTCAGACCAGTACGATAACATCAATAGCATTGTATATACATGACGTGTGTTCATAATGTATATACAGATGAATTCATTGTGTATTCATAGGCTCTTTTTTGTTTTGTTTTTATCAGGTAGACAGGCTTACATCAAATAATTTGCCCTTACTTGTTTAGTGAAGAAAGCACTAGTCAAGGTGATCCAAGTTATCTAGTCATTCTAAATTGGTACATCCTTAAAAATAGAAAATAAAGGCAATTCTTAACATCTGTATACAATGTGCAAATCAATCACAAAACATGGCCAGATATGTGAAGCAAAGATCAACATAGCAAATCTGCTTAAATATCTTTTCAGCAGGCCAAAGTCTTGTTTTGTGATTCAAATAGGACACGACCTGAAAGTTATTCAATTAGATTTTGGTTATGCTAAGACAGGTCTCACATCTCCATTACACCAGTGTGACCTAGTTTCAAGTATATTTCCGTAATGGTGACATATCTAGGTCACAAACCTAAGCTTTATAGTGTGGCTATGAGGATTGAGTCGTACGTTGGCCCGGCGAAGGCCTACATTCTGATGAGCCCATGGACAGCAGGAGCAGTTAAAATGTTCAAGAACTGTGAGAAGGTGAAGGGTCTAGAGTTCTCTGACCTATTTTTCCAAAAGGTACCACCATTGTGGCGGACAGACGTAAACTTCTCTGGTTTTCAGTCAAAATTAATTAGATCTGTATAGCATGTACAGGTTTGTATAACAGTACAGTGCAACCTACATACTACCACCAATTTCCATTGGGGGCATCACCTATTTGTCCATCATCAGATATCAGCTTAGAAAAGCATCTCGGCATGCCTGATCTCATGTTTCACCCGCATTAATACAGCACTGGCAGTCGTGGAAAACGTGTTATCCTAATAAATGCTTTCCTGGGCTAGATAAATTCAACTGGATTTTTAACCCATTCAGATCAGTATAGCTCTAAGCAAAAATACGGATTATATAGGTGATAACGACGCTACGCCTTGCGTCTTCGAATAATTCAATAGCCTGATCTTACCACTATAAGGGAACTTTGCTGGAACAGCATTGAGACTATGCGGCTAAAGACAAGAGATTTTGTATACTGGTGAATAAGATAAAAAGCATAATACACGAAGACACCACATTCACCACTTTTTTTTCACTTGACAGGTCAATATACAACCAGATTGGAACAAATTCTAATTATAAATGCTGTACTCTTACAAAATCTACTTAGCCCTAGATATGAGATTCGGTCAAATCAGTTCCTATGGTACGGTAAGGAACTGACATAGCCACCAAAAATAACTTATAGGCTGAATAGCTTCATGATGCATATACCGGATTTGCATCAGCTTTTTATACCAAAACAATAGCCCGTCTCGTATCACAGTAAGACTGGAAATCATGATGTGTGCGAAATAGACAAGGTGTAGTATACTCGTGGTTTTGAACCGCATTATTTGAAATTGAGTGCACCGCATATATATATACTACACTGCGGCTCGGTGATTAACATTATAAATACTACAGAGGTTTATGAGACGTTGCTTAACTAACTCTTGAACGATATATATTGCCAAAGCAATTTATCACATAGAGGCAGTCATTGTCTGAACACTTGTTTCTTGGTCATCTCAAGACAGATACGGAACACTCGGCCCATGACAAAAGGGGCTACTGGCATATTCAGAAAATTAATCAATTTTCATTAGAGTGTAATACATTCGACTTGCTGGAAGCATGAGACGACTTTGAGCTTCCACATACAATTTTAATATAGAAAGCTATGCAAAATTCCATAACTAATTACCTCTTTAAGATATCGGGAGACGATTTTAATCCAAATTTTTTTGCTTTTGCCCATGATGTTGATGTAAGTGCAAATTGTACTTCATAATAAGAACCAACCACTAATTAAGTGAGCAAATTTAGCAGCCTGGAGCTTTTTTCAAAAATCTGGGTGCTTTTTCTCCTTCTGTCTGCATTGATGGTCGCGCCATATAGCATTAAAATCTATCGCAATCCCTTTATAAGAGCCCCACACAAACGGCTAGCACACATAAGCTAGTATTCTAGAGATTTTATCGAATGCACTAATATCAACTACTACTTTTGAGGGTTCTTTGAAATTTGAATTTTCTTAATCATAAAGTTCACCTCATGAAAAGCGTAAGAGGATAATATATATTCAAACATACTTTTTTATCGCGAACATCAACCACAAACCCGTATAATGTTGAGTCCAGGTTGAAGTTTTATTTGACGCATTTGAACTATGGTACAAATTTCATTATTTTGTTGTTGTTGTTGTTTAACATAGCTAGGGCTTCGAAGAAAGTAGTCCCTAGTGCGAGTAAGAACATACCTTTGACGACATTTCGACACATAGTGGTACTTTCCTCAAACCCAGATAGATTGTCAATACATCATATTCAAAAATCTCACAAAAGAATTTGGAGGGGAGTTATCCCACTCCACCTCCCTCCCCCCAAAAAGCGAAGTCCCAATGAAATATTGTTTATGGTGGTAATATTACAGTCACGATCAATAAATTGACACGACCGAATATTAATATAAAGTGTTTCTAGGAACAAATAGATGCCAGCGAGACCTGGGGGTAATATGGTACAGAAACCGGACAAACATAGAGTTAAGGATGTTTAAAACGATACATCATTTGAAATTTCGGGGGGGGGGGGGGGGGGAAGCAAATCTGATATAACCAGAAAGCTGATATCCGAGGGCTTTGAATCTAAGGCATCAACTAGTAAATGTACGTACTTATTAAGTGGAGCAAATAAGGTTTCCTGGGCTCTGCTGTAACATAGCCTACTAAAGCTGTTAACATGTAAACAGTTCCCTTTTAATTAAATTCACACTATAAACTAGTAAATATTGATAGTATACATTGCATCATCTGATACATGAGATATAAGAGACTATAAATTGAGGGTGTAGTCAAATTTCAGATAGTACCTGAAAACATCCGTTGTGTCCACTTAGTCTAATTTAGCCAATGTTTTGATACAACCGCTTTGAAGACTGAACTACGTCAAACAAGTCAAAAGTCCACAAACTGCTGAAGTAATGTGTTAGAATTTGGTTAGTGGTTAAAGAAATAATTTCTGAATCCAGGCACATCCCTAAATACGAAGCTCACCGCTACACCTTCAATTTCATAGCCCTCCAATATTTTCGAGGGTTGTCGGAGCCTCTTCCCAAGTTCAGTATCTGAATTCATGCCATTTACCGTGACATTATCTGGACCGGAGACACCATTTGACTTGGGTGCTGCTGATGACACGGCATTTCTGAAAGACACAACGACATTATATCAATATTAAGTATGTGTGATGGTATTTCAACAATTGCAATTCAGTTTGTACTCAAATCTTTGCTCTGAGAGGGCTAAAATTGTAGAATTCAAAGTTCGTTAACTGCCTAAATGGAGTGACTCAGACTACAGCATGTTCGATTTGTTTGTTCATTTGGTGAATTCTGTCGAATACGCTACGAAAACTATACTGCAAAACATATCAACATCGAATGAACAATGAACTGATAGATAGGTATATATGTACCTCCAGGTGTATTCAAATGACTGCTAAACTGGGAGAGGCACTAATACATCATCGACATACAACGTACTATTTGGGTTGTCGATTCAGTTTGTACACCGGCCCCGTGCGATAATGCAGTTATTTGGCGAAGGCCATGCCAAGTAGCCTCTCACAGTGTATCTTCTATGCTCTATGTAGTTGAACATTTTGTCAACGAATAAATATTAATCACAACAACGCCAAATATAACGGTTGCATCAACAGAAATCACACGGCCTCAACAATCATGGACGCTTCTTGCCGTCGGGGTTTGCATTAGGGCTTCTTATGACTTAGCTGTGGCTTCATACAAATATAACGTGTATTCTGCTGCTTACGTCCAGTAAGTGTACCTTACCTGATGTAAACAACACATTACAACACCTTATATATCCCAAACTTGCATAAACTACAAATGAACAGCACTATTTGGTGGATATACTGCGAAGATTTGTGTTCGTGTTGCTTCCGGTTGCACATGAACGAAACGTCTCGCTGCTTTGGGAGCATACCAGAGGTTTACTATTTATTTTGACCGGCATCGGGTTTGACCCCGTTTTGCTTATCATAGATACAACAAGTCATCTTACTTATGGGATCATACGAACCTCTGATGAGAAATGCACGCCACCGACACGAAAAGAAGGTGTACAACTCACCCAATTGAGACATTTTAGAGAATATTTAGGACCGGCTCTCGATTACGGTTGAACCACAATGGCGGTGTACGGACATAATGCCTGATCACATATGCAACCGCCATTTTTACATTAATACGAAAAGCTTAGTACAAAAATAGGGATATAGTACCCTGTACTGATGGCCTGCGCGTTCTGCTGATAGCCGTACGGTGCCGGATGGCTCTTCGTGTCCATTTTCTGGCTGGATTCCCCGGCCCACTCCGGCCTCCGTCATCGGCAATGGCTTCGGCCAGCGCATCTAGACAAGCTTTTATACGCGGCTTTCAAATTCTAATAAACTGATTGGTTCCGAGCCATCACATGACCTTGGTACCCTCGAATTTCATCAAATTTCCGCAGAATACGCAATGAAATAGGACTGAATTTGTCACTAACCGCTTCTATAACTGTTTAACATTGTATGACATCTGAGAGTGGAAGTATATATGTGGAAATAAGTAGTAGAACAAGAAGAAGACCGAGAGGCAAGTGGCCCCTCCGCCACTTTGTCTAACGTCAGCGTCCCTACCCGACATTGTGATTGGCTAAGGGTGGTCACCTGACTTACCTTCACTTGAAAATTTCCTAATAATACTAATTCTGTCGAAATCACGTAATCCATTTTCCGGGTGTGTGTTTCTAGCTCTTATTTCTGTGTTACTCCATAAGTATAGCCGGTGGGGAAGTCACAAATCACATGCAATCTGCAAATGGCAAGCGGCATTACGTCGCATCCATTTTGACTGTCTCGCGTGAATTACATTTTCGACGCGCATGCGCAGAAGACGCCACCTCCATTGTGGCGCGTTGTTTTCTTTCAGTTCAGCGTAAGAAATTATTTCATTCCAGGAGCTTTGGTTTACCCCATATATCGACAACACCATAACTTGGTTCGCGGAATCAAAGGTAAGTGTATGGAGGGTAACATAGCTGTACCGCTAGCACGAATTCGCAGGTTACCTCGCCGAATAGAGCGTGCAATTCAGTGGATAGGGATGCGCATGGTCGTGCGGATAGCCCGGGAGTGTGGGGTACTTTCCGTATGCCGGTCAATGAAATTGGGTCGCGTAAACATAAGTCTGCGAAGCGATATTGGTCCTCTTACTTTCACACTACGGTAGATTCGCACCCATATACATCACAAAAGAGGGACGGGACAAAATGATGCTCAATGATCACCGTACTAACTTACTATAATAAAAGCTGTGAGTGTGATTCGGACGAGTAGATTCGGCAGCGTGGTGGTGTTGGGTTTCTAATTATTGAAGAACAACAATTTCCCTTCAATACTCGGGGGAGTACCTCGAGTATTTAAGTATCACGATCAACGATGTTGTGGTTGACAGGTCTTGTTTGACGGGTGTCGATCATAAGTTATGCTGGTGTTCTACGAACACCCCATCACTTGAAACACACACCCCTTTTCAACCAACCTCACTTAGTCACAGTGTCACACTACTGGAATTGGCACTGACTGGACAATATCAAAAGATATTTCTAGAGGGTATTCATTTTCAGAATGGGAGGATTTTACAGCTTTAATACAAATGTCAAACCATGCACATTATTATGGACGATTGAATGGGTTGGTTTTATTGATGTTGCTTCATCCCCCACTTATAATTTTGATAGATTAAAGTGAAATCTATCAAAGTTCTTCAGAAGTTAAAGAATCCATGGTACGGTACATAGCATTAGCAGGCTCATGGACGCCTTGAGCCCGGTACGATTCGAGCCCTGGACGCCTTGAGCCTTTCTGTGGACGCCTTGAGCCTACCCTGTGGACGCCTTGAGCCTACCCCGTTTTGGTTTCCTTGAGCATCTACATGTAAAAAACTTTGAAAAGTGTATGTATACTGGTTTATAGTCATGTATACTCAACCCTAACCCTTACCCAACCCTTTTCTAACCCTAACCCGCCAATCAGAACTAAAATGGCGTTCACGTTTTCGCGCTGACAGGAGGCTCAAACGGTAAAAGGCTCAAGGCGTCCAATTCCTGCATAAGCAGTCTATTGTATTGGTTAAATATTTACCAAACATTTATAATAAGTATTGATTAATGTCAGTGGTCGATATTGTACTTTGTGTTGCACTTGATTCTCCAGATTTATGGACACCTTGAGCCCTGGACGGTTTGAGCCTGCCCCTGTGGACGCCTTGAGCCCACCCCTTTTGGACGCCTTGAGCCTCTATGTGTAAAAGCTTTCAAGAAGGGCATAGTGACGGTAGTCCGAGAAACTTTGACTGCCTAGCGGACAGTCAGAGAGCACAACCGCTTATTCCCATAGTACAAAATATCAGGTCCTTGGTTCTCTGTAATACTGTCAATGTAAGTGCATTTTTATGCTCCCTTACCTTCAGAAATGTATAATAATTCCTTTTTGTTGATACAACTCCTGTTTTGTTCCTTTGTGTTACTTTCGAGAGCCTTTTTGTACAACTCATTTAAGCACATTTCAATAGTTCCAACTCATGTCGGCCATATTTGATAAGCTGGTTCCTGGCAATCCCCTGTGAAGGATTTCCTGCACTTTTGAAACCAGTTTTTTGTTATTTTTGGCGCCGGCAGAATACATAGATATGGATTTTACAAACACTGGCTTTTCTTTTCGTTAGAACTGATGCAAAGGTAGGAAATTACTGTCATTTTACTGCATTTTGCCTCAGGAAACTGTCCATCACAAAATCAGAAAGATTCAAGCTATATTTATAAGGAAAACGGCTGCTGAGCTGAGATGTACATTTTTGGTTGACCTGTTAGCCTAGGCCTCTATGGGTGTGCTCTCTGACTGTCTGCACTGCTTCACAGTCAGAGCTTCTTTGACTAAGTGGCGGTGGCGGTGGCGGTGGCGGCCTGGAGTTTCTACGTTCATTTTGAACAGACTTATGAACCCAGGCCACGGCCGCTTAGTCCCCCACTGATGCGGCCGTACACGGCTGTGTTGCCTGTCGTGACTCTATTATCACTCACGTTTACACCACTATATCTCTGAGAAAAATTGATGTAGAGACACCAAATAAAAAGTGAAATGTAGGGAAATAAACAAGCAATAAACTCTTGTTGCAATCAGCGAAAATACAAATATTTAAAATACCTGAGAGAAGTAACTAAGTGTATCTTACTGTGACTGTCAGAGTCTCAAATACGATGTCAACAAATCGTCGAAACAAACAGTTTTCTTCGAGTTGGCACATTTAAATTATGTCGAAATAATGTAAATAATCACATATCAATTATTACATGTACATAATGCACAGGAGAAGGTCGATTAATATAGTTTTTCACCATTTTAGGCTTTGACAGCGCTTTGTATTCACCAGCAAAGATGGCGGATTGATCCGTTGTCAGGTGAATTTGCATAATTTGGAGGGTATTTTGAACCGGAAGTCACTAGCCGGATCGGCGAATTCTCCGATCCGGCCTGGAAGTAGGTGGCGCTACAAACCGCCTTGGCGGCCATTTTGGAGACACACCTCCGCAGTGCTAAGCCTATGAGCCGTTTGGACGTCCATTTATAATACTTTTTAAAGTGTGAGGATGTTTTAAGTACCACTGAAGAATTTCTCCTGACAAAATCAGACTTCCCTCACAATTTCAGATTAAATGACTATGTGGTAGCTCCAGTTAGACTACAAACGCGATGTCAACAAATCGTCGAAACAAGCGATTTTCTACGAGTTGGCACGTTTAAATTATGTCTGAATAATGTAAATAATCCTATTTCAACTATTACATGTACAGAATGAACAAGAGAAGGTCGATTAATGCAGTTTTTCGCCATTTTAGACTCTGACAGCGCTTTGTATTCACCAGGCAAGATGGCGGATCGATCCGTTGTCAGGTGAATTTACATATTTTGGAGGGTAATTTGAACCGGAAGTGTCCATCCGGATCGGAGAATACGATCTAGTATCTAACACTGTCCAATTAGATATCCATATTAAATCATATACATTTACAGACACCTAGTAACATATTCTACATCAAGTATCAGCAAAACATTTGTGTTTGATAACAATAAAAACAACATTTCCAGAAACGGTCTAGTGGCAGTTAGTGGTCGACCCTACTCGACCTGAGACCTGTTGTTTACATCACATAAGGCTAAGCAAGCTGGAATTATACTTTATAGTGCATTCAAAGGGATCTATAAAACAAAATACTTGTTGTTAAGGTACAACAAAGTTCCTCAGAATTCCAGGAAATATTCCTGAAAATGATGCTAATATAGGTGGAGGCTCAAGGCGTCCACAGGGTAGGCTCAAGGAGTCCATCGAGTGGGCTCAAGGAGTCCATCGATTAGGCTCAAGGCGTCCACGTTTCCGCGCTGACAGGAGGCTCAAACGGTAAAAGGCTCAAGGCGTCCAATTCCTATTCTCCATGTCTCAAAGTCGTTTTACACGAGTTTTTCACAGACTGTTGTGTTTGATCTTCTCAGGTGCTGTAGCGTCCCCGCAGAGTCATGTCTTCAGAGGATGCCAAGACGGGAGACGGCGACAGTGGCAAGTTGCCGCCATCCAACAACAGTACTTCCAGTTCTAAACCCTCATCAGCGCCTCTAGTACGTTCATGTGAAACCTACACTGACCTCTTTGATGTGGGGTGGAGTGATGTGGAATGTGATCAATGTGGAAGTCATCAGTAGTTACTTATTTTATGGCATGTTGATTTTGTAAAATTGGTAAAATTTACTGAACTTTGCCTAATTCTCTTTTCATTTGAAAAAAGAAAAAGATTATTTTCTTTTGAGACTTGACACCTCCCTATAATAATTGAGATTGGGAAGTAGTTATCTAATCTATCCTGAGGGATGCAAGTTTTGGTTATACTACATGTAGGATTTGATTCTAGTCTAAAAATTACATGAAAATGTCTAGACGAAATTGTCTTTGTTTTGATGTGGTCTTTGATCTTTAAAAAATTCAAAATTACATACCCCATTACACTACCCAGTGATCCAACCTCGAGCTGTAGGAAGTTGGATTCTGGTAAGAAACGTTCCTGCAGCTAAAGTCAAACAAGTAGGGAGAAGGCTGACATCTGATTTCTTAAAAAAACAAAATGACAGCTATTGACCTCTTACCAAGTATTTTATTGATAAATAGATCGTTTAGGATTTTTATTAACCCTAACTTTGTATCATTACCTTTTGGAATGGTTACTGGAGAATTCGCCCAGAACAAAGTTACTTTGTGATTTATAGAACTGGCCTCGTTTCCGAAGGATTTTGCGTAACCTTTTCGTTCCGTTAGACCTCCCGAAGGCGATCCGTAGTTCGAAAAAAAAATTCTTTCGTTTCCCAAGGTTTGTCCCACAAAGTCGCCCCATCTCGGCTACCCTAGGGAAGCCAGTTTGTAGGATTTTGCCTTAATGTAGGATTTCTAAATGAGATGCGAATTTTAAGAAATTTCATGTTTTGAGAACAAAATAGACTCTATGTTACCTAAAATCTAAATCTTAGATAAAGTGATTGTGTAATCTTTAAAAATTCTGAATTCAGCTACTGCAAGCACACTCATTTAGAGGGCCTGTTAATGCCAGTGTTCCAACCTAGAGCTGAAGGATGGTTGGGATTCCTGTAGGAAATGCTCCTACAGACAGGGGCAAACTAAAATGCTGACAGCTACGGAAAATACTGAATTGCAGAATGTATAATGCTAGTCAATGCCCAAAGATCTGCTAGGAGACTAATGGGAATTCAGCTACACCACATGCGTTTTAGGTGATACAGATTGGCCATGTAGGATGTTTTCCTGACCCCCAACTTACATCTCCAACAGGGATGCCAGTTTTTTAATGAATTTCCAGCTTACAGTTTTCCTCAAAGTCTAAAAGATTCTGTGTGACTGAGGCTGGGTGGTGGGAGCACCCACCACCTGCCATGGAGACCCATTCCCAGCCATGGGTGGTCAGAGGCTAGTCACTACTACTCCATGGCCGGCCACTAGCACTCCATCCACCCGTCCTCACCCCTGTCGGTGGTCCCGAGGGCCTTGCAATGTCTAGAGTCTCCTGGAAAACACACTGGGCAGGGCAAACTGCCATAGGCATTCTATAGCACCAGAAGCAGGTCTGTGTATGCGCTAGACTCAATACTTAGTAGAAACCGAACGAGAGTTAGACTTGACAATGTTTATGCCACGACGGGAAGGTCGCGTATTACTACACAAGGCGTAGCCAAGTTTAGTGAGTAGCAGATCTGACTAGAGTGGCATATACATTGACAAGTCTAACTCGAGTTTGGTTTCGTATTTATCCTACCTCGTCTATGCTTTTATATTACTAAAAGATAAATATTGAGTCAATGACCAACAGAACTTTTTTTCATAGTAGCTGACATCCTGCTCTCTGATTGGTCAATATTGTTATTACTCTAGTGGCATAAAAAAACACTTTATGTCACGGCCTGCCACATAAAATTTCCCTATGTTAAGTCTATGGCGTTCTTTTATTAGGGGTAGGATAAAGCACACGCAGTGTGGAGGCAGTGCTACTACTGACCACAGGGAGGTTATTTGCAGAGACTTGCTCAAGTCTGAATAATCTCTTTTTATTAGCAGGTGGACGGTTGGTCTTTAGGTTATGGCTATAGCCTACTGTAGTACACATGCTTGTAAAGTCACTAAGTGATCTGACCACATTTTTGCCTTTTATAGCTAACTAAGTACAGATGGGAATATGATTTCTGTTTTGGACAGAAGGTTTTATGGTGGTTCAATGCCATACAGTTTTAATATTTAGTATTTTGGTATTGATTTTGAAATAATAGTGAATTCAGTTTGGGGGGGACATTTGTAGTCACAGGTCCATTTTTAAGAACTCCTTTATGCACATATTTCTACCCCTTAAGCTAGTTCAATCATAATATGATATGCCTCATTTGAAAGAGAATAAAAAACAGTAGGTGCTAGGAAGTGGAATTTTCAAGGTAGATTCTATATTTGCTGAGATATTCCAGTATTTGTTGAAAGTGGGGGGGGGGGGGGGGATTTTGAGTGAAATGGGCATACTCAAAGAGATGTTTACTCAATAATGATTTACAGTGAGCATTGGTGTAACATTTACCATCTCCATAAGTGGCACTGACAGTTACTTACCCTCTAGGAAGTGTCATTATTTAGGTTAAACTTGTATTTGGCATCATATTCATGTATCTTTGCCTAATTTCAGAGCATGGGGGGGGGGGGGGGGTATCAGCCATCTTTGAATTTTAGTACAGTCATGTTCCCCCAGAGCCTCACTTTGAACATGGAGCCTGTAGTATGTCAAACCAACACTAGATGGAGCCATAACTAAGTACAGATAGGTATGTGATTTCTTTTTTTCTGGAGAAGTTTTATGGTAATGCAATATCCTAGTTTTATTATATAGTATTTTCACATTGATTTAGAAAAGACAAACTACTTTATGAACTTCCCCAAACACCTGACAGGCCCAGTAATTAAAGACTTGTAAGATATGCACAAAACTTGTATAAGTTTCTCCTATGGTAACCCAACACCTCTCTTTCCCCCTCTCCTATACCTCCAATTCCCTCCAACTCCTGGAGGCTTCCTTGATCTCATAGTAAATTATTATTGGTGGACCTTGTATTGAGTTCCAAATGCATCCACCTGCTAATTTGGCCTTTAAAGGCCAATATTTCTATTTTAAAATGCACTCTTAGCTCTTGTTTATTTTTTCTGTGAACTCTGCTAATGACTTATACCAATAGTCAATCTTTTTACCAGGGACCAATCAATATGGCACTATTAGAATGATATTCTCATATATACAAAATATCTAAGATTACCGATACAATAGTAGACGTTGGTAAATGTGACACTTACCAATATAGGCATATAATAATGAGGCATTTACATACTTTTGACACATCGGTTGCCATCGTAATCTGGGTAGTGTGTCGGTTGCAGGCTGGTTACATGTTTATAAAATGCGAAGATGTAATTTTCAAATAAAGAGGGTGCTCGCGCGATTGAAAGACAGAACTCAACTAGGATGTGACTAACTAGAAACCTCTTTTAAATACTTGAGTGAATTTCAAACCAGGTACTTTAAGTAGGTTGATGGGCGTTTAGTCCTCCGGGAGTATCCACATGCTTTTCACCCAAACTTTTCAGTCTTGTTAATGGAAACATAATTTGGTACTGAAAAACTTCTATTCCTATCAGATAAGTGATGTGAAATAGTATAACGTCGTTTGTCTTTTCAGAAACCGTTATTGATGTGATGAATGTGTCCCTTTCCTGGTATACAGATCTCATCATTGAATGAGGGCAAATCAATTGTGTCTTCTTCATCTCCTATTACATATCAATTTTTTTCCCTATTACATATCGCTGTGATATTACCCTTATTATTGCTACAACAATAGCATACATAGATCATGTACATTAATAATTTCATCACGAATTTGGATTGTTGCTTTATTTCAGAAGCCAAATTATACCCTCAAGTTCACATTAGCTGGCCACACAAAGGCGGTATCGTCAGTCAAGTTCAGTCCAAACGGCGAGTGGCTAGCCAGCTCAGGTAAGTGAACTGACTCGTGCTCAGGCGACCTCGGTACACTTTCCCGTTTTGTTCTTAGAGTATACCAGAACTGCAGATGGGCCATGTTAGGAATTTTATATATGGATAAACATGTATCATCTTAAATGAATTATTATTGACATTAAAGGAAGTACCTGTCATAGGCAATGCACTAAGATATAAGCGCTTTCAAGTTGAGAAAGTTTCCACTAGACAATGTACATGTACTACATCTAATAGTGCTACAAATAATGTACACTTTATGTCTGACCTCAAAAAAAACTTGTTACAAAATGAACATCACTTACTCAAAACAGCTAAAATGGCATGATTTGGTAGAGTCTGTCACTTACTAATAATGCCCTCGGAAACTCCTAGTAAACATGCCTGAAGGCCCTGTTTTTTCATCAATGTTTCTCTATTACTCTATCTGCTATTGATTTATCAGAACTTTAACATAGAACTACTGCTGTGGTGCTGTGAAAATAGACGAGGCGTATCAATTTTTTTCCCTACCACGGTACCGACAGTCGAGTCCATTGGAACGAAAAAAAAATACACCACACTGCTGTGGTGCTGCCTTGAAATCATAGGTCTAATCAAGTGACCAGAGAAATATGTGTCTGTAAGAAGAGTCCTGATAGCATTTGATGGAATTAAACAAAAAAGCTTTTTTTGTTTAACAGCCGCAGACAAACTCATCAAAATCTGGGGTGCTTATGATGGAAAATTTGAGAAAACAATCAGTGGCCATAAATTGGTAAGTATCAAGCCAAAATAATTGTATGTTTTAACTCTTGTCTCCATATAAAGCGTTTCTTTGCTAGTAGATAAGTTTTGTCTTCAGTAGTAGAAAGGATATCAGAGTGCATAAGAAATCGAACATTTCCACGATTTCTTTTAAAATGTGTCACTCCGTGTAACTCATTAGAGAGCGTAGTGACGGCATTGAACATCTACTTAAGTTGTTCATTCTTTCAGGGCATCTCCGATGTCGCATGGTCCACAGACAGTAAACTTTTGGTTAGTGCATCAGATGACAAAACACTCAAGATCTGGGATGTAGCAACGGTGAGTATGTTAAGAGATTAATATACCTCATAATGATATGGGTATTTATATTTAAAAAGTTGTTTTTCCATATGCGATATTTTACATGATTGACTAAAAATAAAACCTGCCTAGATATGAAAAATTGGAAGTCGGTATACTTGGCCTATTTTTCTGAAAGATTAGTGATTCGGAAAGACAAATGACCAGAAATGAACAATTTTTCCAACATGCTAATTGAATCATTATATTTATCTTTGATTAATTTTACTTTCAGGGGAAATGTATGAAGACGTTGAAAGGTCACAGTAATTATGTGTTTTGCTGCAATTTCAACCCACAGTCGAATCTCATAGTATCTGGTTCGGTAAGTTCAAGTCCAGTCATCGTCACTCACCGTTTAGGATAAGATACTTGAAAATATCTGATGTCATTGCATATTTTAGGCGATTTAGAAATACAAGTTTTTACTTCAATTGATTAATAAATATTTCCTCAAATATTAAACGTATCTGTTGATAGCAAAAGGTAAATCCTTTTAGTTTAGCTTTGTCCATAGGGTCCCCAATTAATAATAATACCTTGTGATTACTACATAACAAGCCTGACTTTAATATTTCTTGTAATACACTTTTAGATTGATATGTCAGCTTGAAATAATTTTATAATTTCATTCGCAGTTTGATGAGAGCGTACGGATATGGGACGTCAAAACAGGGAAATGTTTAAAAACACTGCCCGCACACTCCGACCCAGTTACTGCAGTGAGTACTTCTATCATAGATATATAAATATTCAGACATAAACATTTTTACTTTTTCTCCAAATATAATTTCTGTATACCCGCTCGAGCAGTCATTTCTTTGGTTTGAATTTCGAAAAGCAATACTAATTCGAACATAGAATAAATCATAGAGAATTAATCAAATGTGCATACGCTGTTTTAGGTACATTTCAACCGGGACGGTTCCCTCATAGTGTCGAGTAGTTATGACGGCTTATGGTAAGTGTTTGTTTTTAAGAATTATCACAGTTTTAAATTATGTTCATATTATGTATTTCTGTTTGCATTTAAGTGGGGAAAATTAAATGTATCAGGGAAAAGTCAAGAGAAATGTCAGGAATTCTGACATCCCCATTTTGTGGTAACCATGGGGTATGGTTTACTACCATTCCTGAGTGACAAATTGTAGCTTTCGATTTTCGCATGGTAATCGATCTTTTTATGTTCATTTTGTATAAAGAGTTCTTTTTACTTGGGTATATTAAAGAAAATATTAATCGAGCCTGTAATAAAGATAATATTAATTGAGTCACATTCATGCCAATGAAAGTGATAATTTGTTTGTCTTTCACAGTCGGATCTGGGATACTGCCTCTGGACAATGTCTAAAAACACTTATTGGTAAGTTGCTATGTCAGTGACTACAGAAATAAAACAGTAGCTTTAGTTACTGTATTTGAAGTGGTCTATACCTCTGAAGGACACTCAGTTCACACAAAATTAAGTGTTGTGTGAAGATCTTTCTGGAAATATTGATTTTTAACAGAACCTTTATTGCTGTTTCAGTACATATAATTCATATATGGGGATATGCCACACATTACCTATAGTAAGTAATTAGATAATATTCCATCCAATAAAACTAGGGGAGGGGTTCATGCAAAGCATCATATGCTTTGATAAAGATAAGTGAAATCTTGTTGGTCGTTCTTTTTTAATCAGTATTGAGACAGTAATTCAACGTTATTCAATGTTTTCTTCTATCCATTTTACTAGACGATGACAACCCCCCTGTTTCATTCGTCAAATTTTCACCAAATGGAAAATACATTTTAGCAGCCACACTAGACAAGTAAGTAAAGAGTTAATTATGCATTGTACATCAGATCGTTAAATTCTAGGTTGCTATGTATAAGTCAGTGAAAACAGTTTTCCTATTTTCCAATGAAATCCTTATTTTCATTTCATATAAAACAATTTTTCTCGTGTAAAATAAAGAGAATAAATCGAGCCTCATTCACACCAATAAACAGTGATTAAACCTCCCCATACACCCCATCCCTTTCCACGACCAATAATTAAGTGGTTTCTATGAGGCAGTAAATTCCATGTGGAAAATTATTCTTCCCTATTTTTCATAACCCAACTGATAATTATGAAAAGTACAATTGATACCCCGTTTAGACTAGTCTGCTGAAAAATCATGTTGTTTTCAAAACCATATTTCATAAGTACTAAAATTGTGTTATAGACAAAAGTATTAAATTATATACCTATAGACGAATGTCTTACTTTTACTGACCAGGAGGACAAATTCTGTTTGTATCCAAGTGACGAAATAATATTCATACATCCCTCCATAGCATGTGACCACTGTCATTCTGCTAATAAGTGAGATGTAGAATGGCATTCTTAATGATTTCTAAGTATACGATAATAAAGAGACACATCGATTGTGACTGAATTCTAGCTGTTCCTCGATATTTTTGTCAAAAATACTCACCGAGTTCGAGGCAGAATATTTCTGAACAGATTCTATTCAGTCACACTGACTATGTCGCTATATATTTCAGCTAGTGATATAATTTTTTCTTGTGTTTCTAGCACGTTGAAATTATGGGACTACAGCAAAGGAAAGGTGAGACGCGTTTTACCTTAAAGCTCTTAAAGCAAACATCTTAAACTTGAAAGGTGGTTAGATTGATTGAAATACACTAGTTTATATTTGAATGTTAGTAAATAAGGGAGGACAATTTAATTTTAAATTTCGGTATTAGATACGATTCGTCTACACCTAAGTTAAATTTTCCATGTCTAAGAGTTTGACAGACAGACTGATGTGCAGCATTTTTGATTATTCCGGACTAATGTATTTGAAATTTTCATAACGAAAATTTGAATAAAGCTATATTCTGCTGAAGGACATCTCTGTAGGACAACCACCAATTAGATATCTTCCTTCCGTATGTGATTAATCCGACCCTCATCTCAATCAGGGATGCAAGTTTGCCGACAATTGACGGAAATCCGACATTTCTGCAATGTCATGTATAATCTCTAAACACTTTTGAAAATCATGAAATAAAACAAAATTCCAAGCAGTATTTACATAGTGGATGAAGCCCGGCGGAATCATAGGTGCTCAGCAGCAGGCTCTCACCAATAGTGTACAGACCTCACAGACCCAGGCAGAGTCAGTCATTTGGCGGCAGTAGAACGCTCTAAGGGCCGTGTACATTGCCGTCAGAATTCCGTCAGGTGCTGAAATTTTGTCAGTTAGCTAATCTTGATATTTTGAACCAAATTATTTTGGATTGTTATACCACAGTGTAAAGTCAAGGTAGTGACAATATTTGTGAAATGTGTAACTCGTAAATAAGCGCAAATAATTTGAATTGCGAAAATTGCCTTAGATATCATTGCTTGACTCGCCACTTTCATGGGATTACAAACTTTGCGTTATTTTTTGTCTCCTTCAGTGTCTGAAGACTTATACCGGCCACAAAAATGAGAAGTATTGTATATTCGCCAACTTCTCTGTCACAGGAGGCAAGGTAGGTTCATTCATAAATCATAGTTTTTGTCATATAATCATAGATTACTACTATTTAGCAAGGTAATAAAAAGTGTGAATAATATTTAATGATTCTGTTGGAGTAGCTTATTTTGCCAAGGATGTCAAACGGGACTGATAGGTGCTGTCAGGTTGACGAAAGGGGAAAACTAGCGGGTGACTCCATAACATATCTATATTCACACTTTCCACAAATCTGAATGTTTTTTATTACCAGTCCCCACACTTCCCAAACATGTTCCCTCTAGATTTATTTTGTCATGATATTTCAAATGATCCCTGGTTATGGGGAAAAATCATTGTCGGAAATACAAGGAAATCCTATTTTTATTTTCTGTTTACTTGTATATCAGTATTTTTGCCATATGTAACACAAAGATGATATTAAGTTAATAGAGCCTCATTCATGCTGATTAAACAGTGGTTTGAATCTCCCCACAGACCTTCAATCCCACACCGATATGTTGTCCATGTTTTCATGGCCCCTCTGAGGCAGCAAATTCCACATGAAAAATATTACCTTTTTTTCTGACCCCAAACTGAAATCCCTAGGAATATTCACCACTCAAAAACCTGTTTTGCTTATTTACAGTGGATCGTGTCTGGGTCAGAGGATAACACAGTCTTCATCTGGAACCTACAAACAAAGGAGGTCGTCCAGAAACTGTCAGGACACACGGGTAAGTGTTCCATATGGGTTCTTTATTTCAAACATCGCACGAAAAATATGATAGTAGTTATTCTGTTCAGCGCCACCTCGCGGTCGTGTTGCATGGCAACGTAGCCGTTTGGTCAAATATTGGGCTGTCAGACTGCGCAGCCTACGCTTTAACACATAGGGTATGATTGGCAGGTATGGGTGCAGAGGTATTGTTTGCTTCACAATCGGAGTGTTACAACAAGTTAGGGTAGCTGGCAGAGAAAATGTTTATGACGAAGCTAACTTAGGGAACGACTTGTCTGCACTTGCTGCAAAATCTTGATATGCCAAGCTGACCTTATTAAGGTCACAACTACCTGGTCTCACATTGTTCTATAAGGGAAGGGTCGACTTTTTTTCTGTCAATGATGTGACTGGTATATCTCTCAAGTTTTCGAGGAGTATCTCACCCATGAGCCATGGTCACCTTGTCAAAAATGAATAATCAACTCAATGCAACAATGTTTATGGCCTGTTGTCCAAAACCACCATGACCACCAAATACAAATAGATCTAATTTAGATGTAGATCTAACTTGCACCCCTTTAGTCTCTATATCCATGTACATATCTGTCTAAATTTTATTTTGAGTGTATCAGATTTTCCATCTTTGTACTTCAGATGTAGTCCTATGCTGCGCCTGCCACCCTACAGAGAATATCATCGCTTCAGCCGCCTTGGAAAACGACAAAACCATCAAATTATGGCGGAGCGATGTATAATAAGTCTCCATCAGTGTCAAGTCCATGTAGATTAACTGTTGTCCCTTTCCTTGTCGCTTCATTCTCATCATTAAAGCAATGCAGACAAAGCACTCTTTTGCAACTAGATCATCATATATCATCATGTAAAAAGCTACCGTCTCGAGTACCTATCATGTTTTATTTTATCGCCTGTAAAAAAGAAAAATGCCAGAAATGGATTGTCGATCGTCTGTGTGTAGCAGAGATTGGTACTATAGATTTTCACATTGTGTCCTCCAACTTCACGAGTACTATGACTTGTCGTTTGAAAACACGGGAGTCAAAATAATAAACATTGAAACACCACTTAAGTTGTTATCGTCAAATCTTTCGCTACCACGAATGGCAGTTTCCACTTTTCAAGGAGATCCTTGTATTCATTTCCAATTTAGAATATTGTGTTTCTTGTGTATTCGGAAAATCGTATAATTTGAGCCTCATTCACGCCAGAAAACGGCTTTGAACCTCCTCACACACCCACAGCCCCATTCCATGGCAAACATTAATCATCATGTACATTTCATGTTTTCTCAATTAACACTTCTGCTGCCATCTGGTTTCATGAAAATGTAGCAGTTTCCCATAGACACCAATAGATAAGCACTTACCTTCGTCAGATGGCCTTCCCATAGACATTAGCATGGTGACATAGTAATCTTTTAGCATTTATCATTTGTACATGTTCCAAACATAATCCAGAATTATTTGAAGATAGCAATATAACATCAGTGTCATTTGGCAGCAAAGTCAAAATATTGCAATTTCCCATAGACGCCAATAGTTTAGTGTTATATTTTCAGATGACCCTCCCATAGAAGTTAGCATGGTGCATGCCTTTTTATTGCATTCTCTAATTGCTGATATATGGAACTTGTATCATCCTGAATTATTTTCAAACCGCAATAGAATTTAGAAATCACCTAACTACCAGCATCTGTCTTTAATTAACTTGACATCTAAACAAAATAAAGTGAGATTGATGTGGAAAAAGAAATTTGAATAGCACACACGTCAATATTGTGACGACCTGAGTTCTGGTGGCGGGATACAAATCTGTGTGAGAGGATGAGGTTACATGTAATGCTGTAGTGCAATTTCAACCACACGAAAGTGCATTTACACACAGAAAATTAACAGTTAAAGCAATAAAATCAATTTAGTGCAATCAACAGGCACCAATCAAAGAATATAATAAGTAAAGTTGGATTATCAAAGTAGGACATGAACAGTGGAAATAACTATAGTTTCATAATTTTATCTCACCCCGGTATTTTTCTCCATAGGTTTAACATAATGAAATCAAACACCACCACCGTGGAGGTAGTGTACCCAATGCTCAAAGGCTGGTGGTTTATTTTATCAATTAAGAATGTTATGTTGATTGAGACAAAATCAGAAACCAACTCTATTAAAATATCAAGACCTCATTTAATCATTATGTAATTCATTCAGTTTCGCTTCGTGAATTACTCCGTGGTCAAACTCGATGGAGTACGGACCAAGTTATTTTCCTCTTGTGAGTTTCCTTCTAAATATAGAACAACATGACCATGCTGTTCAAGCATCCAACCAAGATGTGGTGTTTACGTTGAGTTGCGTGCGGACCGTAAATAACCGTCCAGCGCCGAAGGGTTCCATACTGTGAAATACGAATAGCGGTGTTTACGGTCAATATGTCATGGGTATATGGTAATTTATATGATATGCTTATTAAGTCCTTCGATAAAACAATTTCCAGTTGGTATAACCATGGACAGTGTATTCTCTTATGCCCATGGTAACTATCAAGGTACAGTCATGGACATACAATTCAGAATACACTGGCCATGCTGCACTTCAATGTGGAAGTGTTTCCAGGGTGCCATACCGAAATACAGGTGGTTATTTTTGAAAATTAAGTCCCTTTATTAACTCAAATATTCTTTACACCAATATAGGACAAATTGAAGGCCATTCTTGTGTACTATAACTATATCTGTCGTTAAACCTCTTTAATATATCATTAAAGAGGTTTAATGAAACATGTCTATACTTACCAGGATGATAACCAAATAAAGCAAAATGGGAAGTAACATTGATGACAATCAATGTATTTTTGTTTCATTCCTTTCATTGTATGATACCATCGGATTCATGGCAAGAAGTAATGACGTAAGATGACTACATGTATTCATTTTATTTATACTCAATGATAACTTGGTACTTAGAGTTAATGTTTCAACCCAGTGGATATGCCACTGTATGTTAAAATTAGGACATTAATTTCAAGTGACTACGGGTAGTTGTAGACCTTTTTAATGTTAGGAAAAAAGTCCGAGATATTAACATTAAAACAAAATCTACCTCTAGGCACGGACTTGGATGGCAGTATACATAGGTCCGTGGTCTAGTGAATTTGAACCATAAACCTTTAGATTCAATTAAAGACTCTTTCCGTAGACTACTCGCATTGAGACAAAAGAGACGTTGCGTGTCCATTCAAATACACTGTTCATCGGGCCGGTAAACTTATAGTGACTTTTCATAGAGTCACCCGCCCCGGAGGAACACAGGCTTTAATACTGCTAGTCTATTCATCATAACTGACACACAAATGAGATAATCCATAATCCATTTATTTAGTCACATGGCCACCACTGCTGACCCTTTATACCTCGTGATTTTATCACTCATATTGTACAAAATCCCCTGTTTTAGAAAATCTTAAAGATGCCTCACGCACTTGATTTAGCCATTGCATTATGATAATTACTGTCCTTTATAGAAGACTTTATTCTAAATGGTCAAAAATAATGTGAAACCTTTTGTCACTGGGGCGCCACATTACAAATCTCGGAGAGTGTCTGAGAATCATGAGAAGTATCCCCTGGTTTGTAAAATATCAAAGTGATTAGAAAAATGTGAAACATTATGCCATTGATGAGTCACGTGATTTGGCACAAGGTCCCAGAGTGGGTGGTTTGATTTTTTTCGTTAACATTGATTTCCCTTTTGGTAGTGATTCCCGGTGTTGGACCCCCCCCCCCCCCCCCCCCCAACAAAAAAAACAGCATTGATCAAACAGTGGTGTGGCCTACACGACAATATGCCAAGGGCAAAAACAATACACGGGAGTATTGTACAAATGGCCCATACCCTCACCACAAGTGGCACAACAAGGTTTTACACACCCACAACTGTAAGACTAGAGGGAAACTATGTTCCTTTCACTGGTACTTGGTTTCCCTATTCCTATATACCTTCAAATGTGGTTTAATAAGAGACAATCTGATTGGTCTAAATGTCAACCTTGGGTAGTATACGGCAACCTTGGGTAGTATACCAACCTTGGGTAGTATCAGATAGTTACTCCACCCCCCAGAGCGTGGTGTAAGCATAGAGTGTACAGCCATAGGTATATAGGAATAACGTTTCCATACTGTGGAAGACTAAAAAACAAGAGTTACGCACCACACCTGATGAAACAACGAAAAATTGTCTAAACCATGTGCAAGTCTAAATAGGCTACAAACCCCATAAATATGGCAACAAAAACCAGTTTAGGTAAGACACACAGTCAAGGAGGGAGAAACGGTCAAACGGCATCATGAATATTCATGAGAAAGGCAGCCAACGAACAGGCTGCAAATTTGACGACGGCCAACGAGGGCTCGCAGCAGGTAAATCTCTTTCACGACCGCTGTGATAATTAGAAGGAAACCCACGAGATGAAAATAGCTTGGTCCGTACTCCACTGAGTTTGACTGCAGAGTAATTCACGAAGCGAAGTTATTTTCATCGAGTGGGTTTCTGATTTTATCTCACCCCGTATGACATTATTTACTCAGCTTCGCTTCGTGAATTACTCTGCAGTCAAACTCAGTGGAGTACGGACCAAGCTATTGTCATCTCGTGGGTTTCCTTCTAATTATCTCACCCCGTATGACATTATTTATTTATGAAATGAATCACTGAATTAGCCGTTGAGTATTGGGTACACGAACTCCATGGCCGTGGAGTACGAGTTCCTAATGTTAAGCCTATGGAGAAAAATACTGGGGTGAGATAATAGTCCGTCCACGCACGCGCCTCCAGTTTGGGAGCATGAGCGCCCTGGCACATAGCGACAACGGGACGAACTACAGTCTCAGAGTCTACTTTAGGAAGGCCGTGAACACGCCGTCTGGTGAATAGTGGCCGCACTACAGGCTAACAGCAGGTCAGCCCAAGGCACTTGTATCACAGAGTAGAGAGATTCTCTGTGCTTGTATCCTTGTACACTGACAACCAGAGATACAAAATATTAGCTCAGCGCAGACAGGGATTGGTTGCCATTCTAGTATCCTTGTGTTTGTATTAGCGTACAGAAAGCACAATTTCTGCCACCAGACGGCGGAGGGGTCGGCGTAGGCGTCGGCCGGGTGCAGCACACATCGGCGCCACTCTGACACTGTCATATACTGCCACCTTCCTGTCCCTAGAGAATACACCGTCCATGATATGATATTAACAACTTTTTAGAGCCTTTTGAATTTAGGAACCATTCATTATTTACGGCAGGGGGGGATGAGCTATTGGAGGGGGGGGGGGGGAATTTATATGAGGGTATTTGCCTGAGGGGGGGGGGGGGGGATTTATTTAGAGGTATTTGTGTGTAGTGCCGTGTCTGTGGAGTGGGGGCACCTCATACTAAGACTACTTGTAATCTGCCATGCAAGAGCTTTTCTGGGATAATGTTCATTGCAATGTTTTCAATGATCATCTTACTAAAGTTAGCAGCAAAATTGTTAGCCTATTGAGGCAGAGACTATCACAGGGTTATTGCCAGACTTTGTTTTGTCATTTATGTCCTGAGTAATCTGTAATGTTACCATAAAGGTACATATTTTCCAACAAATAAACCTCGATAAAACAACAGCTGCCTGATGAAAATGTAAGGTACCGGTAAATGATAACTGCTGTGATGAATGAATATTTTGATGAAATTCGCTTAGCAAAGTTCCAAATCACTGCAGTAACGTTACAAAAGAGATAATACATTCAATTGCTTATCCATGACCCTTATTTTGCTAGCAGATATCCTTCATCACCACTTATTCAACAAATAATTTACTATGAGAGTATATTACGTGACTGCCAGGACATCCTCAGAAAAAAAAGATTCCTATAGAAGGTTCCCTTGAAATTTTCAGCCGCAGTTCTAATCAATAATTTTGTTGTAAAACACAAGGAAATAGTGTGTGGGGATTAGATATCATAGGCTTCGCTTTATCATTTCACCCATGGTACTGCACATTGTATGTTTTCACCTGTGTCATTCTACAACATGGTATGTCAGGGGCGTCAGAACGTTTTGAAAGTGGGGGGGCAAAGTAAAAATTGCTGACTCTTTTTTGGTATGGAGTCAGACATTGAGATTGACCTGTCCCATTGGATTTACCATAAATCATCAAAATCTGAGAAAAGTTAGGTCGTTACCTTAATTACACACGAAAAAGTCAGATTTTGACATTTTTCCTCGGTGAAAAGTCAGGGCTTAGCCTTCATTCCACCGTAAAAGGTCAGACTTTGATACTTTCCCATGGTAAAAAGTCAGGGTTTAGCCATCATTTTGCAAGCTAAAGAGTCACACTTTGATGTCTTACTACTGGGAAAAGTCGGGGCTTAGCCATCATTGCACGCTAATAAGTCAGACTTTGACATTTCCTACTGTGATTAGTGAGGGCTTAGCCATTATTGCATGGTAAAAGGTCAGACTTTGACACTTTTCCATGGTAAAAAGTCAGGGCTTAGCCATCTTTGCATGCTAAAGAGTCAGACTTTGATATTTTACCATGGTGAAAAGTCAGGGCTTAGCCATCATTACATGGTAAAAGGTCAGACTTCAACAGTTTTCCATGGTGATAAGTCAGGGCTTAGCCATCATTGCATGCTAAAGAGTTGGACTTCAACACTTTTCCATGGTGAAAAGTCAAGGCTTAGCCATCATTGCACAGTAAAAGGTCAGACTTTGACACTTTCCCACAGTAAAAAGTCAGGGTTTAGCCATCATTTTCACTCTAAAGAGTCAGACTTTGATATCTTACCACAGGGAAAAGTCAGGGTTTAGCCATCATTGCATGCTGATATGTCAGACTTTGACATTTTCCACGGTGAAAGGTCAGGGCTTAGCCATCTTTGCACGCTAAAGGGTCAGACTTTGACACTTTTCCACGGTGAAAAGTCATGTCTTAGCCATCATTGAATGTTAAAAAGTCAGACTTTGACACTTTCCCATGGTGAAAAGTCAGGGCTTAGCCATCTTGGCACACTATAGAGTCAGATTTTGATATTTTACCACGTTGAAAAGTCAGGGCCTAGTCATCAGCGCATGGTAAAGGTCAGACTTTGACACTTTTCCACGGTGAAAAGTCAGGGTTTAGCCATCATTGCACGCTAAAGAGTCAGACCTTGATATTTTTCAGTGGTGAAAAGTCGGGTCTTAGCCTTTATTGCACAGTAAAAGGTCAGACTTTGACACTCATCCTCGGTATAAAGTCATGTCTTAGCCATCATTGCATGGTGAAAGGTCAGACTGACATTTTTCCATGGTGAAAAGTTAGAGTTTAGCCATCATTACACGCTAAAGAGTCAGACTTTGACATTTTTCTGTGTTGGAAAGCCAAGGCCTAGTCATTGATACACGCTAAAGACTGACACTTTTCCATAGTGAAAAGTCAAGGCTTAGACATAGTTTTATGCTAAAAAGTCAGATTTTGACATTTTTCGATGTTGAAAAATCAAGACAGTTTTACACTTGATTGAGTTAATTTGAAGGTGTTGACTTTTTTTGGGCTGGCAAAAAAGTGGGGGGGCGACCGCCCCCCCTGCCCCCCCTATTCTGACGCCACTGTATGTCATTCTACTAAAGTGGGGCCATCAGGAGGAATGCCATCAGAAGCCATGCCATCTACAGAAGTGCCATAAGGAGGGGTGCCATCAGGACAATAGGGAGCCAAAGTGAACCCGCTGAAACCACAGATACCCACCTACAAAACAACGTTTCCGGTGGCCAGTGAGAACGAGGCTTAGTGCTAAAGCTATGGGGGTTTGAGGCTAGACTTTCGTTTTTGGTCTCTTTTGTTACTTTCGAAGTGAGGTTTACTACTATCGTCTCTGAATAACTCTGTTTCGAAACTACGATGACAGTTGTTAACTTTATTAAAAATTTGGATCTAAATGATTGGAGAATGAGATATATAATCTCGAACCTACATAGTCTAAGTATTGTGCGCCTATATCCGGAAATACTATTTTGCGACCGGCTATCTGTGGTTGGAGCGGGTTCACTTTGGCTCCCTATTGCCATCAGGACAATTGCCATCAGGAGGGGTGCCATCAGGAGGGGTGCCATCTGGAGGGGTACCATCAGGAAGAATGCCATCCAGAGTAGTGCCACCCAAGTAAAATACCACCCGGAGGATTGGACATCAGAGGAGCAGCAACTAGAGTTGTCATTTTGTGAGGTACTGCAATTTGTGGTGCTGCAGCCAGTCAAGTGGGTTGCCGGCTCAGGGTGCAAGGGCAACCTGCATGGGGTTTCCTGTCAGACTGGGGTGGTGTACATGTCTGAGGGTGTGAACTACAGGGTGTGCATAGAGTCACAGGTGGGATAACCTGGGGAGTGTACACGGGTAGTCTGCACAGACCAGAGAGTTACACTGGGGACTTGGGGGGCATTACAGATTGCAGGTGCAGAGGACCAGCCTGATGGGCATTAATGGCAGAAAGAGGAGCAGCAGTCATGGGAGTGGCAGTCATTAGAGCGGCAGGCACAGGAACTACCAAGGTTACTGGATGGATGCTGTGAATTATCACTAAATAAAAACAGTTGTAACTGAAATATTTCTCAGTAATTACAAGTAATATTGACTTTATCAGTGTAACCTCTATTTTCAGATAATTGGTTGTCAATAAGGTGGGGACAGTATAGTAAATACTACTGGATGGTTACCGGATGATACCTCTGAACATGATCAGAGAGCCTGGAGGGATCTGGAGCGTCTGGAGGCACTCGGAGGCAGCTGGAGGGTTTCATCTGTGATACTCTACAAGCCCCCAGGTGGCGTCCTAGTCCCGGAAATGACGTCACATGATCCTTGGAGGTTCCGTCTCCAGACTGGGCTTGGACCTGCCTTCCAGGTGCCCTCCGAAATGTCGGAGTGGTCGCCTGAGTGCATGGTGTATTTAATCATTGCAGCTGGAATTGTGATTCTCAGTTATGTAGTAAACTGGTGTCCTCATTGTGTACTACATTATATATACCGCCAGGGGATGGGTCTTACAGGCCGATTGTAACATATTTATCATTTGATCACGTGATATCCCACGTGATCGTCAATGTTATTTTGTGATTATTCAAAATATTAAATATAATGTTATACCTACATTCTGTGAATGTTTCAACTTTATTGATCCATTATTTCCTGAATTATTTCACATAAACTCTGAGTTTGTAAGTCTTGGAAAAAGATGCCTTGAGGCATCATCCGGCAACACTCGATGATGCCTTAAGGCATTACCCAACCACGCTAGGTGATGCCTAAATGCATCACCCGGCGCTAATGGGTTAAAACAATATTCAGTATAGAACGTACGGTGTGTGGATTTTAGAGCCGATTGAAAAAGATATTTATATATTTCTCTAGAAGATAACTACCTGGAAATTTGTCTATGGAGAGTCAAATATAGTTAGAATAAATCCCGAAAATAGTGGATTCCTGCTACAAAGACCAACTCTTGTACATCTAGTTTCCAGTATGGTACATCATATCCTATACATATTTTGACACTGAATGTTACTAAATGCTAAAAAACTTCTCTTCAAATTTTGCTAAATTCAAACATTCTTAAACGGCATTCTTTCTATGGTGCCAAATCAATATTTGTATTTACATGATGACTTTATAATTTCAATGGTGTTAGGTCATATACTTAGCTTTACTAAGAGCATTTTATTTCTAATGGAAATTTATATTCACTTCTGTTTCAAACAATTTTAAAGAATAACACAGTTATATACCAAACGTTCCTGAGGAGAAAGTAAGGCATTGTTTAAAGTTGTGTCAATCTGAACCATTGACTTCTGTAAAACCCATGTCTTTGTTCAGCCAAGTTTACTACTAGGGACACATTCGTGCATAGATCTAACATTGAGACCATTTTCAGGGATCTGATAGACTTAGCATGGGCAGACTAGTTGTGTAGAGTATCCTTGTCGTAGCGGTAAATCTCCAGATTCACGAAAGCCTGCCCATATCTTACAACTGGAAATACTATTTATTTAACGTATTTATTCTGTTTAGATAATAATATTTCGGGCACTTGTCATTTGGATTGAAATAAGACAAAGGACAATCTCTGGCATTTAGATCATATGACATGTTTATTTATTACACATTATCAGTAAATCTAAGAACAGGAACCATCAGAATTATAGCGTTATATGTCACCAAATATACCACAACATGTAATTAATTGAATAATTATTTTATAAGCAAGAAATAATATTGAGTTATCAAAAAATATAACAAGAACACAAGAAAGTGAGTCGTGTTGGGGCAGATTTTATAATTGCAGTTCAAATAGAGACGAGGGGAGCTAGATGCATGTTGGGTAGAAAGTTAGAGGTCAGTGTGGAGAGGAGAGGTCATGCCCTTGCGGCGGCCTTGACCTGTTGCTGCTGGAACTGGTGTTGGAGTTTGGAGAGGGTCTCACGGTGAGCGTCCTGCTTGGAGTCTAGGTCCTTGATCAAGCCATCATGGCGTTTTCTGAAACATCAGCGTTCAAGGTCATGTTAGCGAGTTCGCCTCTTTAATTAATTATTAATGATATAATTTGTGAATACATTACCGTAATATAAATGCCTAACTCAAGCGCATATTACCAGAAAAAAGATATTTTGCAACAGAGATACCATTATGATTTATTCTGTACACAAGACATACTTTTCAAGGTACCAACCTTCCAAATCTCTAACACGTTTTATCTGTATGACGAAAATGAAAACATGAAGAGTTTTTTAATTAATCAACTGGCTGGTGATAACACCTAAAACCAAAAGAATATATTTCTGCAGCATACCATTAGTTTAATAGACCTGTCCGTATGGGACATATTCATCGACCATGTCCCTGTTCACGTTGAACATAGAGACTCACATTTCAGCACTGATATAGTCTATCCGTTTCTGCACAGTCTGTTTCGCCTCTTCGTTATCTTGCTTCACCAGGACGGGACCCATCATTTTGTAAACCGGAGCTTCCGCTTCTAACCGGTCCAACTCCTGCGTTAGAAATCACGTAAATACCGAGATACAACAATACCACAGCATGTATCATACACCTTCTACAAATATTCTAATACCATATATAGAGAAGGGACCATTAATAAATACTTATCTTAGAAAAGATACATCCTGATGTCATGTATATAATCTATGGAGATTAAATCTAAGTTCCAACAACAGTTCCATGTCTACATCTTTGACAAGGTAATGATGAAGTATAGAAGCTCGAATTCTATTATTTGATTATACAATCTTTGTGAAAAACTGTATATTTATGTTCTTTTTAGAAAGGTCGCCAAGATCGCACTCATCCTCCTTCGTAATACTATCTGAAAGGTTTTTCACATTAATGTTTTCAAGAGTTTTCTTTATCTCTTTGACAATCCAAAAGGATCATGTGATTGTTTTCAATTCCAAGGTATTATCATGATTCCCAGATAAAGAGATATGCACTTGTTGCTTACCTCCTTCACCATGGTGTTCTCATTAAGCTGACCCTCGAGCTGTTGTCTCGCTGTAACATGTTTTTGATAGTCTGCAACGAAAATGGAAAAGGATAAGAATACAAACTAAATCGATCATCCAAATTATCGATAATCAGTGGTCTATTCCAGTTTGTTGCTATTTCCCTTTTCTAATATTACCAATCTTAAAACTAGAGTTTGAAAGAATGAATTTATCGTGTTCGTAAAGAATAGCGCGTCCCCTATGACCCCCGCCCCTTATGATATAGGCTTTTAGAGTGTCAATATTTTTTCCTATGAGAAAATGGCCTGTCCATATATATCAATTGCAATCGACTTGCATGCGTAAACTATTATACTAAAGGGCTGGTTCCACCAACACGATGGAATTGCCGTGGTATATATGTATATACAGTAATCGATGGTTTTGTGGACAGGCGGCCGTAAACCACGATTTTGATTTTATCCTACCCTATCTTCTCGATTTTGGAATATTACGTGATAACAATGCTGTATGCCACTAGTGGCATATAAAACTCCGTATGCTAGTCAGCGTGGCATACGGAAACCCAATGTTAAGCCTATGGGATTTTATATTAGGGGTAGGATAATACACTCGCTGACGCTCGTGTATTACGACGTCAACCTCGAGAGGTTTACAGAGCTGCCTATCCACAAACCATCGTTAATTGTATCTATTATCCATCTTCTTTAATATACTAAGCCCAGGAATTGCCATACTATGGGGTATATCACTAGGGACTATATGTTTTGCTCTATAGCACAAAGGGACCATTTCTCCGTATACCACCACATTGAGGCCGTAGACCACAGTTATGAATAGGCCTTTTTCCACTGCCCGGTGTCACACCTTATCTGCTTAGTTACCCCACGGCTGAAGCCAAACATTCACCTGGCAACATATACTTTAGCAAGGGACCACTGAGTGTATGAGCGTAATATGTTCAGAATACACTTGTACAATATTGCCAGAGAAATAATAATGATTGCGTTGCATTCTATGGTATCCCAGCTAAAATTTGGTGTCTCATACATGCATATCGCCTCAATAATACTTTAGATATAGCTTAGATAACATAGGATCACCGAAATTGAATACACATTAATACATTGGCAAGCCTAGCTATAATATGCTTATCTTTTTCCAAGCTAAAACCAAAACAATTATCAACTGTGAAGTTTAGACAGCCCAGACTTGTTAATACAATACCCTAGTTTGTTCCAGCAATTTAATCTGTCAAAAAACAACACTCCTGCAACCACACCCACCGTTCACACTCTAGGTGTGATTGCTATATGTCTCTTTATACATGCCGCCAGACTCGCGGTGTTTGTCCGAGCGGCCGCGTATCTAGGCAGTGGGCCGTAAGGTGGCGTTGAACGGCAACACTTGTATTATGGCCGGCCCTCGGCAAAACTATGCTTTATTGTCTATATATCTGTTTTTATCATCCACCTAATACAAAGTGTCCATAGAAAACACATAGAGGTTTGTATGGGCATACCCGGCACATATGGATTTGTTGTATGCTCCGGGTGGCGCATACGGAAAAATAGTGCGTACAGAAAAATAGTTCATAACCAAAACGAACTGATATCGACATGCCACTTGTCAAGAAAAGGTGGATGATAAATATAATATAGACTGGTTTCAGATAAAAGCGGTTGTACCGTCCTTGGAATTGACTCTGCGCAATATCCTCGTATATGCTTGGATATTACTACGCGTCAACTTCTCGGAGCATACGAGTGTCGTGATATGTCATACCTCCTTTGCACCATACGTCACGCGCGATGATATGTTAACTTTTTTACGATGTCGCATGTATATTTTGGTGCTCCACCACCATGACACCTCAAGATCCATTACTGACATATTGCAGCATACTGTGAAATATCGTAACAAGAATGAGGTACAGTCAGGTGCTTAACCAGACCAATGCATTACGGCAAATATGCGTGAAATTATTCAAAACCTAGGAAAATTTAGCAAGACAACCAAATCGTGACTAATCTTGCTATAGGGAGCCAAAGTGAACCCGCTCCAACCACAGATAGCCGGTCACAAAATACCATTTCCGGATATAGGCACACAGTGCTTTAACTATGTAGGTTCGAGATTATATGTGTCATTCTCTAATCTTTTAGATCCATATTTTTCATAAACTTAACAACTGTCATCGTAGCTTCGAAATAGAGTTATTCAGAGACGATAGTAGTAAACAACACTTTGAAAGTAACAAACGAGACCCAAAAAAAAAGTTTAGCCTCAAAGCCCCATAGGTTTAGCACTAAGCCTTGTTCTTACTGGCCACCGGAAATCGTATTTTGTAAACGGGTATCTGTGGTTTCAGCGGGTTCACTTTGGCTCCCTATATCTTGTGTATCGGTTGAATTAACACTTAACGCTACCTGTCGTTTCTTGAAGCGTTTACTACACTAAAGTGTATTAATATGATCAATTTATCACTGTAAAGCATAGACAGAGCTGTAACTAAGCTCTATGCTGTAAAGTATGTCCAAAATATCGATATACTATGATATTGGAGCCATCAATGTTCACTAATATTAGTAATAACCGAAATGTACCTTAGTGTAATTAACAGTAATTTCATTTATGTGTGTGTTGCATAGTGCATGCACTACAGTGTCTACAACTAGTTGCAGTTTTCATTAATTTCAACAAGACAGAACTTGTAAGTTGTAGTGGCATCGGTGATCAGAAAATGTCATTGCGAAATGACAGATGTGACTGAAATGCAATTTTTTTTTATCAAAACTCTTACTAATTTGAGCTATCTCAGGATCTTGGGAATATGCAGTCTGTATCGTTATGTTAAAATTTCAGAATTTCTGTGCAATCTATGACAGTCATGCACATACCGAAACCCAATTCACGTGAGCGATAATGAGAGACGGTAACCTGAGGGAACTTTGCGGCAAACCGTAGACAACAAACACTAAATCCAGTTATACATATATGCAATAAATCGCCAATAGTTCTATGCCCAAACATACCTTTCTGAACCGACTTGTACTTCTCTACTTCATTTTGAAGTCGTTTTTGTAAACCCTCTGCCATGGTCAGCTTAAGATTTTGACAAGCGTGTTCCTTCCTGTAAATGATAGGCTTGCTGGTACCTATGGTGTCCTTGATCTCTTACTCAAGTCATGCCAATAATCAGCAAACGATGCAAAGATCACACTGCATTGCTCGAGCAATATACGTTGCCGAGAAAAAGCTGGAGCGGCGCAGTGTGTGCAGAGGTATGCTGATTCTCCAGTTACCCACTAGATGGCTGAGGGAGGTCACGGGGAGGTGACCAGCTAATGACTGTAGTACCCTCTGAATTCGCCAGGGCTATCAAATTCGCGCGTGGCGATACTCCTGTGGTGCTGCTGAAACCAATTTTTTGAATAGTGAAACGGGTCCCTGGGTTTACAGTTAAGAGTAGGACAAAAAGGTTGAAAGTGAAATTGACAGCCTATTCTGGTGAGCTCCGAGCAAATTACCCCGCAACTAGGATGGATTCCTGGGCCCTGTTTTTTAGTCACGACATCGGAAGTATACGATGCGCTGAATTCGTATCTAGAACTTACGCCTATTTCTCCGACAAAAGATGGCCGGCATCCTATAGACCATGTCGTAAGACGAAACGTGTATTCGCAGAGATAAGTGTCTTAAGTTAAGACACGTATAGAACTGTCGTATGTTCTATAATTTAGATGCCTCCGATAACCAGCTACAGCACCATGCGGTTGTCAATAGGCCCATTATCGCTCAAGCACGTAGTCTGTTCGAAAACAACCAAATACTGTACGTTAACTGACGAAGGCGTTGTAAACGGAGGTAAAAGCATTTATAATCGTTGAAATATGTATTACTGTGCACAAATATCCCTTTTATTTACTCTTTGCTTATATTTTGAAGGTACTGGTGGATTATTTAGGGTGTTGCTTACAAGCATATAGTAAATAGTGTTATATTATCGCTCAAGTGTGTTAATAACGTTTGCCTACGTAATGCATCTAGTTCTAATGTTTCCTTGCCGTTTATGCCGCCAATTTAAATGTCCTCTTTCCTAAGTATTTATAATATGTGCTGTGACACTTTGCTGGTGGTAGAACAAAACCATTTACTTGTGTATGGTTAGCACAAACTCAAGTAGAAACGTCTAGACCTTGTTACATAGTCGGCTCTAAAAGATCTAAATAATCTTATTAATTTTCAGACAAATGGCGTCTACCAGCCCTTCAGACACACAAGACGAGTTTCGTCGTAAACATAATTGGACCGTGGAGGAGACCCACGCCCTTCTTACGGCCGCGAACACGGATAAACCAATCCTAAAGGGAAATCACACCGGGGTTGGTGGAACTCGTAGTGAAAAATCTCAAGCCTGGTCCCGAGTCGTTGGTAAATTATTAAATAACTGTTCTTTGATGAATTATCCCTTTTATATAAAAAAAATATCTGTATGACATTGTCTTGTTGTATCCAAATTATGACTTGTGTTGATTATGGTTCTAATGTATAAGTTTATATTATCGAGAAATTGACACATGGAAATTTTATTTCAGAACATGTCAATTTGGTTTCTATGAATAAGCGGTCAGAGGCCGAATGTTAAAAGAAACTAATGTGTTATTTGTCCGAAGCCAAAAAGCGAGTAAGTAACTAAGTAATAAACCGCCAACAACAGTTGTTCTTGTATAGGTTTGTTTACTACCAATATTAATAAAATCTCTTTATTATACACATCTTAACACTTGTTTGTCATGCTATTTTTAAATATTCAGAACTACCTTAAATATATGACCTATTTTATAACAATTAACACCACAATTAAATATTTATTGTGCGCCTCTTTGGCAATATGTGTCCGTTATTAATGTCACTTGCTTCATACGCAATAATAGGATAAATGTGAATAATAGTATAAATTATCAAAGGTATATATGTTATGCACACTTACTTAGTAATCTTAAGACACTAATAGCCATATAGAAAAATAACAATATGCTATCTATAAAATCTTTGGACCGAGGTTATCAAAGCACCAATGAAACTCTTAAATAGTGTCCATATTTCTTTTGGCGATACATATATTTGTTTTGTAATTGTCTCGGGATCTAACGGAAAACTCTCTGTAGTCCCAGAATCAAGGCAAACGCCGTCCTCGGACTGTTAGGCACTGGTTGCGGATCTCCCTGTTCCATTTTCTCATGCCTTTCTGTGTGCGTTGGTTTTTTGGTCCTTGATCTTGTCCTAGAAAAACAATATTATTTTTCGAGTTGAACATGCCTCATACTTTTACATAATTAGCTATTTTTACTTAGACAATATTTGGGTCTTGTTTAATTTGTAAAACCTCAGGTTTTTATTGTTTTGTTATTGTAATCTATCTCAATAAATACATCGACTAATACCGACTTTCCTTGTTCAATTAAGGTATTACTAATCGCATACTCTGCTATTCGACACTATTCTCTTATTGTTTGATTTCTATGCGAAATAAATCGTATATAAAACCACTGTTTTTTTAAATTTCTTTATACATATACTATCTAAGAAGGCCCATACTTACCGACTGGCAATACTTCCGTCGAAATGTGAGACCGTTTTCTTCCCAATCCCTTTCCCTTACAATAGGTGGCGACACTGTTCCCGGCAAAGATACGCTTCTACAGGGCTAGACGCATCTAATGTATTCTAACAAATACAATATTTTCTATGCCTACCGAAATATGTTAATACGTAGCCATTTTTTTTATCGTTTATAGATCCTATTTCAACAAATTGCTTATAAATCTATTATTACAGATGAAATACATTATATTTCATGTAAATACTATTTTCATTGTAGGCTCGTGACAGAAACACCCACATTGAGAAAACAGGAAATGGGGCTCTGCCTGTAAGATTAAAAATAACGGCTACAGATGAGTTGGCTATATGCTACATCTCCAAACAAACAATAACCGGTAAGCATGAAATGTTTGTAGGTTTTATATAGATAGGTCAATATATCCTTTCGGATAGTTATTGGCGATCTCCTATAAAAATACTACCTGAAAATTCGGTATGGAGGCCTCTCGATTATGTATAGCTTATTTGACTAAATATCTGACTATAGAAAAAATATTATGATATATATAGTTTATATACTTGTCTATGATATATGGAATAGTCGCCAGTCTGAAAGTAAGGCATGATTTGTCTGCCACTAATGAGGAAAACGAGTGTTATAAATGCTAAATGAAGCGGATCCGGGGATCAATAGATACTGTTGCTCCTGTCTGAAGCCTAATCTGCATTGCTATTGCGGTTGTATAATAGCTATAAATTGCATGGCTGGTTAAATTATTATTTGGTCAAAATTTCGTGATAATTTCAGTTTTTATAAAAATAATCTGACATAATACAAAATGCATTTTATTTTTTCACAGGTAATCCAGGCTCACGCAGAGTGGGTACAGGAAACAAAAAGAAAGCCCCTTGCTATTCCTCTGACTCAGACTCTGAAGATCCCTCTACCTCTCCCACCCCACAGAAAGAAACCCCCAAAAAAAGAACCACCAATCCGACCTACTCTTCATCTCGTACTTTGTATAAGGCAACCCAATTCCAGAAAAGTTCTAACCCATCATGCACAATTTCGAAACCCCCTGAGTTTAATTCTTCCTCCGACATATCTTCTATCCAATCACCCGTTTCTCCACTGCATACAGATCATGACTATTCAGCTATTACTGTGTCATCGTCTGCACTGCATTCGGCCTGTTCCACCTCCAGTTCTCTGCCTGATATTGGTGTTTGCCAGACCACCCATTCTGACCCTAAACAAAAGAAAATTCTCCGTTGGCGATAGGCGAGGACCGTGTAACGTATCTCCAAAGACTTTTATGAGAGGCCCAAAAAGAAAAAGATGATCTGAAAGTGCGCGAACAGAAGGCCAAAAGAAATAAACGTTCGTCAACAGGTAATTTTAAAACTACCTATCTTTAGGCAAGAGATTGGGCAGACAAGTGAGAATTCTATGAATATATAGTTTCCGTTCATATAATGTAGCAACGCGAGCGCGATCTTTACTCTCTTTACTCTCTCTATTATTGTCACTTAAGTGGTTTTCCACAAGCGGCGGCTCATTCTTTCTTAGATCAATATATTTCTTTAAATTGCTATACTGTAAAAGTTATTTTAGCAAGTCTCAGATCTCTAATATTTTTTATTTCTATGCAGTTATTAATTGACAAGGCAATCTCTTTTTCTCAGCCGCGGTAGAACCACCAAGGAAACGGACCCAGCTTATACCTCTATCTCCTGACCTTGACGGTGAAATGTTCTCCGACGTGGACGGAGGACTTAATCTTCAGGACGAGCTACAGCCTCTCACAATGGGTAAGATAGTTGACAATAAAAATCTACATGGGCCTAATACAATATGGATTACGCGTGTTAACCTATTTCCGATAAACCACATATCTGTTTATTACTGATTAACTTATTTTATGATAATAATTACAAATAAGAAGCCTAGGACACAAAGTATATATTTTAAATATTATCAATATTATAAACAAATAAAACATGGTATTCTATTTTATTTCAGGCGATGTGGAAGGGGTATTACAAAGTCATTCGACCACCGCAGATAACCAAATTTCCGACTCTACCTCAGGCCTTGCAGAGTTTACATTTGAGGTTATTCCTTCGCCGCCAATGACATCCACACCAAAGGCAGCAGATATCGGAGATGAAGGGCAGGTTCTCCAGGTGTTAGCCACACACGAGACTCCTATCATGGACACCAAAAGTAATGTTCCACTCAAATTTTAAAACCATTGTAGTTAAGAAGTTATAGAGCATCAAGATAGATTTAAAAAAATAACAATTATTGTCGTTTTTCCACTCGTTAAAAAACTAGATTTTCGTATATTCAAAAAATTTAATATACATTTATGAGTTATTCAATTACTCGAAGAACATAAACCAAGGTAAACCATAGACCTATTTCCTGGTTGGATGAAAAAGAATATTATTCAGAAATAATATATGAAATTGCGCGACACTGTAAGGAAGTTTAAAAACCATAGAATATCAAAATAATATATATATCAGCTATTTGATAGGTCTTTTTTTTTCAGATCTCTATATATTATCAAATGACGGAAGCGATTGTGCCAATATGGCCTTTCCGATAAGTAACAGTAAACCAGTGCAAAGTGACGTGAGTACGCAAGAAAGAGAAACAGATAACTGCAATCGTATAGCAGGCGAGATCTCCAAATTAGCCACAGTTCTCGAGAAAGTTACAATTTCTCCACCAACCAATACTATAGAAATCATGAAGAATGAGATGCGCCAGATGCGCATGGAAATCGAGAAAATGAAGGGTCAAATAAGCCAACTGCAGAGTAAGCAGGAACAGGAGACTACAGTTACCCAAAAAGAGTCGCCTAAACCACAAACCTCAAGTGACTGTTCACGGGTTACACCCAAACTGGTAACTTCTACAAAAGAGAAAGTTCTACCGGTGGCCGAAGGTAAAAAGCCCTTCTTTCCCACATTCATAAATAAACAACATAGTTCAAAATAATAAAACGGTTTCCTAATAGTTCTCTGATTTCTGTATTTGCTTTCGTTTTTAATAAAAGAGCATAAATTTGAGACCTTCGACTGTAACAATAGGAGACAAAAGACAATGGAAATTTAAAATATTTCATTCTTAATAGGTAAGGAACTCAACATAAAAATTAATCTTTTTTCATTACTGTATCGGTCCTCCATTATACCATTGTCCATGAGTATAATTGCATTTTGCATCACCTATGTATTTGCAGGGCCGATGGCAACGTCCGTCAACATCACCAAAGGTCAAGGGGGACAAGAGAAGCGAAAATCTACCAGGAAATCACTACCAAAACGGCCATTTGATCTTTAAATATGATTAATTTCATCGTTTGTATGCAGAAAGGAATTACAGAATAATCGGTCTAAATCAGAAAAGTATATATAAACAACAAGCATACGTTTTTTTCTTTGTGTATCAAGTGAGACCAGACGCCGGATTATGATGAAGCATAGATTGTACAACCATGACCATGAAAAATGTATTTTTGGTTAATATGATTAACAAAGGTATAGTTCATGACTCGCACAAGAGAGCAGTCAGTAATGTATTAAGAAACTTTTCTTGATGATCATCTGAAAAACATATGCAACTGCACAAGCTATGTTTAAGACTAGCAAACCGTTTTGTGCAAGAAAGGTTTCCCATTAAACACTGTGATTTAATTGTTAGACTGTTTTCGATAAAAGACTATGTAAAACGTACAGGCCATATGTATTCGTTGACAGACGGTATAAAGAGTGGAACAGATAACATATCTAAAAAGACAAGCTGTTATTTCAAATGTTTAATAAAACATTATGTTACTGTACTTCATCAATACATTGTTGTGCCGTTATTTAACCCAACAGAAAGTGTCAACTATTTGTAAACTATCACAAGAAATGTGCGCGTATGTAACGCTCTCTTCGGGCACGTCCTTCACGCAAAATTTGGGCGGCAAGTGGGGGAGCCTCCATGGCATTAGCAGGGGGGACACGCTGTTGCGGTTGGGCCACACCAACTTCATCATCCTCCTCATTAGGAAGTGGAACAGCACCATCCACACACAAGTTATGTAGAGCCATGCACACGTTGACTATCCTAGTACAGTCTAGTGGAGAGTGATAAAGATAACCCCCGTGTCTATCAAGGCATCTGAAAAAGAATATATAAATTATAACCTTAGATAGAGTATGACAGACCCTCAAAGGTAGTATTAATTCTAAACAATATAAACGTGGACAGGTATAAATCTATAAACAGAACAAAGCGATCTCCAACCCAGATAGACAGGTATAGACCTGAGAAAAGCGGTTCACATTTCAACGTAGGCTATATGTAAATAATATTAAGTCTAATATAATTCAATTTCCATTACTATTCACCTAAATACTTTTCTAAAATAATTAATATTGGAAATATTGTTTATTGCTCACCATAGTATTCAAGCTATGAAACCCCTTCCGATTGACGAAGTCAACCTCATGAGTACGGGGTGCAAGAATAGGAATATGGGTGCCGTCTATGCAACCCAAAACCAAAGGTTTTCTCCCAAACTTGTTATAAAACAAGCCTGAAGATAATTCTCTTTCCTCCAGGGTCCTGGGAAGAGAAATAAACTCGTCGATGATGGTATCAAAGAAGTCTAGAACTTCGTGTAGACATTTACTCACAGTGCTTTTGGATACACCCTGAAAGTCCCCGACTATGCTGTAGTTTGCACCCGTCGCTAGATAACGCAGTGCCAAACACATCTGAAAATATAAAAAAAAAGGCATTAGCCAAAAAATTAGATATTACGTAATTTAAAACAACATCTAGTGAAACCATAATTATTTTTGGCTATTTCATGTACACTTTCGATGGGATGGACGACGCGTTCTCATATTATCATGCCAGAGATATCATTATATACCAAACCAAGATAATTAACTAGATACACTTCTAAACAGGGTGTGAAGTCACTTATATATTATATTTTTCTGTATACCAAATGAGTCTATAAAGTAAGACAAAACACTAACTAAGAGGTGAAATGTTCTAAATTGTAACTACTTGTATCTGATAACTAGTAACAGCAAGCAATAAATCAAAGGAGATTAAAAGGTATCAAAAGCATCTAATGTAAAGACTCACCTGTTCCTCCGCTGACACTCCCATGCCCCTACGTGTCTCACTGGAGCTACCACAAAATCCTGACTGACGAAATTGCACTGATAAGTCTCTGGCGATCTGTTTAGAAACACGAAAACGTTTGGCAAACGTTACTTCGTCGAAGGTATCAAAGGGATTCGTCCGGGGACGATACTGTCTCTCCCGTCTTGCTGGGCGGAACATGTTCGCCATTGTCGGTTCGCTTTAGTTCTGCTGTCAAACCAACGTAAGACATGAAAATAGTGGTCTTATACATACGACACGTAGGGGCACTTGTTCCGGTCCAATGGCCACCGAGTGTCGTGACTAAGAAACACCTTTTAACACCATAAGTGTCGTATCTCCAGTAAGAGTCGCAGACACTGGACAATCTTACGTCTCTAGCACACTGACAGCAGATACGTGTCGTAAGTTACGAATGTTGTGACTAAAAAACAGGGCCCTGGTCATCGCCTAGCCTGAGGCAGGACAACAGCCAACGGAGATTTCCCCCAGTTTAGGCAATTTAGCTGGAGATATTCAGTGCGCAGAATAGATTTACTGGGATGTGCATAGTCTAACCCTAAAAGTGGAAAGTTAAACTTGAACAGAATGTGTCCCTACTGAATCTCAACAGCCCACATTCTAAGGCCATTTCTAAAATTTTGACAGTGATATATGAAATTTCCGGAATATTTAGATAGGAAATGTTTTATCACGGACTTATATCTATGGACGGGAAACAAGGGCCATTCCCGTGTTTGTTCAACGATCTGTTCGCCTTGGCTACGCTTGAGTGCATTTCGCGGGTAGAGCGCTAATTTCCGTAACATCCGCTAGGAAAAATTTGAAATAGTTCCAATTTAAGCCACCAGGGTTAAAAGTGGCGCTGCTGATATTTTTTTTGTTTTTTTTTAATTGAGCAAGCTCTTTCTTTATTTCACTTGTGATACATACATTCATTCTTTCCTGAGTGTATAATCATGACTTACTTTCCTAAGGTGCAATCCTTTTTTCTATGGTCTTGGAATAGTTGGGGCCAGCGGACAAATTTCCCTGATTTTCAGGCAGTCAGTCTTGGGAAAAAATTATTTGCAATTCATTCCCATGCCCCTCGGCCTTAATTTAGTATTTGTCGATCGATTCCAGGTATCTATCTACATGGGACAATTGGAATTAGGGTTCTAAGTACACTAAATTTTTTCAAAGTTACAGCACATTTTGTCTTAGAATAGTTGGGGCCGGCGGACAAATTTCCAGGCAGTCAGTCTTGGGAATAAATTATTTTCAATTCGTTCCCATGCCCCTATGCTTTAATAAAGTATTTCTCAGTAGATTCCAAATAAATACCTACATGGGGCAGTTGGAATTAGGGTCCTCAGTGCACTAGATTTTTTTAAAGTTACGGCACAAATTTCTTAGAATAGTTGGGGCCGGTAGGCAAATTTCCCAGATTTTCAGGATGTCAGTCTTGGGAAAAAGTCATTTTCAATTCATTCTCATGCCCCTAGGCCTTAATAAAGTATTTGTCAGTCGATTCCAGATATGTTCCTACATGGTGCAGTTGGAATTAGGGTCCGAAGTGCACTAGACTTTTTTAAAGTTACGGCACATTTTGTGTCACTTTCGGTTGGGTCGGCAGTCAAAATTCCCTGATTTTCAGGGAAAAAATCCAGAAAATCCAGACTCTTAAATTATTCCCATGCCCCTAGGCCTTAATAAAGTATTTGTCAGTCGATTCCAGATATATACCTACATGGGACAGTTGGAATTAGGGTTCTAAGTGCACTAGATTTTTTTTAAGTTACGGCACATTTTGTCTTAGAATAGTTGGGGCCGGTAGGCAAATTTCCCAGATTTTCAGGATGTCAGTCTTGGGAAAAAGTCATTTTCAATTCATTCCCATGCCCCTAGGCCTTAATAAAGTATTTGTCAGTCGATTCCAGATATGTTCCTACATGGTGCAGCTGGAATTAGCTTTCTAAGTGCAATAGTTTTTTTTAAAGTTACGGCACATTTTGTGTCACTTTCGGTTGGGTCGGCAGTCAAAATTCCCTGATTTTCAGGGGAAAAATCCAGAAAATCCAGATTCTTAAATTATTCCCATGCCCCTAGGCCTTAATAAAGTATTTGTCAGTCGATTCCAGATATATACCTACATGGGACAGTTGGAATTAGGGTTCTAAGTGCGCGGTTTTATGAAAAAGTTGTCAAGAATATGTAAATTTTCTAAACCTGTTGAGATGTGGTTGGTTTGATTTAATGTCCAGTTAACTATTACAAGTTCCTACTAAAGCTTTCTCAAGGTTCTTTTGCACCAAAAGGGTGTTGATCAAATCTATGTAATGACTTCAGGTAGAAATCTCACCCCTACACATTTACCGAGACAAGATTTCTTTTACTTCTCACACCACATAGACATGGTATGAGAAGGATTGGCCTTTGATATAGCAGTAAATCTACCACTGCTGGGATTGAAGAAGAGGGGCTACAGTGGGACTCAAATTCACAAAGTCCTACAACCTTGGGATTATAAGTCCAGTGTCTTAACCACTGAGCTAACTCCCCACCCCCTAAAATGTGTTGAGAAAGTTGAGAAGAAATGCGGTGCTCAAGTGTTATAAGCAGCAAATTATCCCCTTAAGCGGGATGTCCCCTTATGGGGCTATTCCACCAAAAAGGCCCTCAGCAGGCGGGTTTTTGCCCTCTAGCCGGCATTTGCCGCCCCTAAACCCCTAAATTCTCTGAGCTGTTCCACCAAAGCCACCCGAGGCGACCAACAGGCGTACACAAGGCGCCCGGCGAGCGCCCATAGAGCAGGCCGGACCCGGCGCGGCGATACACTCGCAGCGAGTTTGCTATTGCCGTCTGGTGGACATTAGCGGCACTAACGCGCAAGCCCACAGTTATCTATCAATCCGATAGGCGGCGCAGCAAGCAGCGATACATACACAATAGTTGATACATACACAGTAGATACATACACAGTAGTTGACGCTACGCAATACTCCTTGCTGTCGCTCGGAGTATTACTACGCGTCAACTACGCGGAGAATACAGCCACTCAGATCGAAATCATGGTAATGTTGTATTTATTACTCACTTATTTTTAGATTTAAGCAATAAATATGATCGTTAGAAAACTTTTCAACGTAATTAAGAAGTTATGTTTGGGACTACTTTCATCTCAAAAATCCGTATCCTCCTAGGAGGGTACGGAGCTCCGTATCCTCCTCAGTAGCGATCTGTAATCTCCATAGGCTTAGTATGGAGACTCCGTATCAGGTGGGTAATAAACTACGGCGCTCTGAAGCCGGGAAAGCCGCGTATCGAGCGGAGCTACGTGCCGGCATGTCGGGATTTGTGCGGAAACGGTCAGAGGACGTCAAATAACCGCGGAAATACACGTTAAATCGAACAATGAAGGTAAATAAAGATAAGGATTGATGTAATGAATGTGTATATTCGACTCTGGTGCTAGAATTCTATCTAAATTACCCCAATTGTCCGAATTTTCGGTCATAGTCCATACTAGTACCCCTTCCGGGCCTGCAAGCTCAATATTGACGGTGTGTGTCAACGTGCGCCCGGGGAACAGCTCTCGGCATGCTCTCAACGTCACTCTCGATGTAGCTCTTGGCACACCGGCCAGGGGCTTAAAATCAAATGAATCAGTTTTCTTCTGGCAGGGCTTGCGGGGGACGTTGCACTCATAATGCCCGGCCGCCCGGCGCTGGAACGTGAGGGGTGAGGCGTGCCGCGCCCTGGAGGACTTGCTTAACCTGGTGATATTGAAACGCGGAGGGGTCACCCCCGTGGGAGACGATCCAGGCCCTCGCGCCGGAGATGTATTTGAGGTGCGAGGTCAGGGCCGCCAGCGAGTTGGCCAGGTACTGGCTGTAGAGTGCGGCCTCGGGGACCGAGGGGTGTAGCGGGTCCACCGAGTACCATGCCGCGAAGGTGATGAACGTCCTAGCCTGGCGGTTCTTGTTTTCCTGGGTCGAGGCTGAGGTCGCCGTGTTGACCGAGGCCAGCATCTGGGCGTGTAAATGGGAGGCTTCTGGAAGAGATTACCACGGTAGTGTAAGGAATGGTTTTGGAACTCGAAGATGTACGTGTGATAGTCCGAGTTCTCATGCGAGGGCCGAGGCCCATGCGCCGGCCGGAGGAGAGACCAGGGCCCTCGCGGCCGCCTGCGGGAGGTGGAGCTCCAGGCCCGAGGCCTGTCGAATATCAAGCACAAAGTCCTTGCCCGTCAGGACGAGCCAAATTTCTCGAGCGAGTGTCGCCAGTACGGGGTCTCTGGTCCTGCCCGTGGCGAGGGTATCAATCCCCCGGAGGAGATCGAGGCAGATGATTATCCGTGAGCCCAGCAGCAGGCCGGGGGCGAAAGTGGCACAGGCTACCAGGATAGCGCAAGCCTGGAGGTGGACTGGAGCAGAGATGAGAACCTTCATGTCCGAGGTTGTGGGGTGAGTGCCATACTCTGTAGTCGTGGAGACTGCCACGCCCCCTTTTGCGTTAGCAACCCAGAGGTATACATCTGGTCTGTGTGGCACCACCAAGCCATTATATTGAGCAGTGTAGGCGGCATACCATGCCAGGTCTGCTTTGACCCCTTTCGATAATCCTATTAGGCTATTCGGCCTAACTTTCCGGAGTGCCGCCAGGAGACTGTTGGTGAATTTACAGTACACAGCTAGAGACGTGAATCAGTTTTCCAACTAGATACTGGAGCTACGGTTTGGAGATGGCTGTCTTTCAAGACCATGCCAAGGCCAGGGTTTCTACCTCCTTAAGTTTCGTCGGGGGGATGGTCACCTGACCCGCTGCAGCGTCTATAGTGTATCCTATCCACTCTAGTTTCTGTACAGGGGGGGTACATTTGTCCGGAGAAAGAGTGAGACCAAGCCTATCCACGAGGGCCTTGAAGTCGCGGTAGGCAGCCTGGGCCTCGAGGTCCGTGGCGGCCACGCCAAAGAAATCGTCCAGGTAGACTAAGGTCTTATGGCCTAAGCCTGCCATGATGTAGGCCACTGCTTGAGTGGTCCTCTGGCATGCCGCCGCCGAGAGCCTCGCGCCGAAGGGGGGGCAGAGGACCAGGTACACTCTGTCCCCATCCGTGATGGCATAGAGGGGGTAGCAGAGGGGGTCGGCCCGGAGCTGGCGGTAGGCCCGGGCTAGGTCGGCTTTCCACATGTAGGGCCGGGGGCCTAGTGGCTCCAGGAGGGTGATGGCATCCCTGATACCCGGGAGTGTGTAGACGAATTTAGCGCCCTTGAAGTTCCCTGGTAACGCTCCGGCGTTGACTCCGGAGCCTGGGGGGGGGGGGGGGGGGGGGAGGAGAGGTCGACTATTATCCGCCTGGAGGCATCCTTCTTCGGGCGTGTCATCATAGGCGAGATTTGTGTCCAGGTAAAGGGGGAGGCCTTGAACGGTCCTAGTAGGGCCCTGTGGCCCACCTCCGTGCGTATATAATCCTGGACTGCCTCGGGGTAGTGATCAGCTGAGGCATGGTTGGTACAGGATGGAGATGGGAGTGAGGGGCGGGAGAAGCCCGAGGGCCACCCGAACTCCAGGTAGTCCGTGAGGCGATGGTCGTGGTACTCCCGAGGGCAGGGGGAGGCGCACCCCGGCAAACCTGAGGCTAGCATGGTTTGGTAGACTCTGAGGTGGAAGAGGTGACTTTCCCAGCAGTGAGGAAACGGTGCCGGCCAGAGATCGCGGATAACCAGTGCGTATTCCTCCGGAGAAATCCAGGTTGGCAGGTCCTCGGTCGCGATGGGGGCCGCCGCCGCCAGGGTACGGCCAAGAGACGTGTCTGTAGGGGCCCAGTCTGCGATGGTGAGAGGCAGGGCGGGTCCTGCGGTGCCGCCATCTGGCGGGTACTCCTGGCATCGAATTCCCTCGGTGGCGCCATCTAGCGGGGAGCGGCTGCAGCGAGCGCTAGTGCACGTGGTGCCAGTTGAGAGGGGTGCCACATAACTCGTATCACTGATCACACAATCAAAATCAGGGGTCTGCTCCTGGAATAGCAGAGAACATTTAACTGGGTACAATACCATTCCGGACGGTGTTCTCGGGCCGAGGCCTGATTCAAGACCGGAGGCTTGGAGATTTAGTTGAGGGGCAAGGCGGTCATGCTTGGAGAGGTGGGGCCTACTGCAGGCGAGTCGCTGTAGGCTCCAAAGTGTCCCGTGTTGAGAGACCCGGGGCGGCCAAAAGTTGAAAAGGGGGAGTGGCACCTTTCTTAGCAGCTGGTTGGTGTCCGGCTATTTGGCGTTGTTTTATCCGGCATTCCTTCTCCGGGTGGGGGTGGTAGGATGACAGATTGCACAAGCAGTAGGCACATATATGTAATTGTTTGAGGCCATTATCGACGTGACCGGAATGGAGAGAGCAGGTCCTCTTGTTATAGGCTCCGCAAGGTGGGCCGCCCCGGAGTTCCTGTTTTTCTCCCTGCCTATCCGGCCTCTTGGTTTTGCCCGAGGCCTGATGGTCAATCCGGCCTAGAGGGGAGCGGGACATGGATATGCGTAGCATCTGTATCCGTGTCGTATCCTCCCAGGCCTGGGCTAGGCGGCCTTCCGCGATCAGGCTTAGTACTTCTTCAGACCAGGATCTGACTTGGGTGAAGGCATAGTCCCTCGAGTCCTCCAGGACATCGCGGATATGCTGCATGGTGGGTGCAATATAACTTTGGGGGTACTCTGGGTCGTCCACGATTCTGAATAGGCCCCAGAGGTATTCGGCCATGTTGAGTTCGTTGAGTGCAGTCTTGGCCTTTGCAAGGCCCCGGAACACGTACTTGTGTGGAAAGTACTTGGAAAATTTACCTGTCTTCCCGAGGACATGGGTAGCTTCTTCGAGTAATTTCTGAACGTGTTCTGAAATTTCCTCGCTTCTTGATGTAGCTTCTGCGATGGTTGACGGTAGAGAAGCGGCCGTTGAAGCTGCGGGCCCCAGATATCCAGGGGCATGAATTGGCGCTGCGGGAATGGCGGTCCTGCTCTCAGCTAGTTGGCGGGTCGATGCCTTTACTTGCGTGTATGGAGCAAACCTCACATCTGCCCTCGCGGTATTTCCTCGGGCTCTCCTGAGCTTTGGGGAGAGTTCTTGAGTCACCCCTACCTCAGAGGCATCGTCTGAGGCGATTTCTTCATTCTCACTTGCGGGCTTTACCATGGCGCGGATCATCTTCTCTAGCTGGTCAAACCTCAGATCCTCGAGCTTGCCATCCATCGCGGATATTTTTTTCTCGAGGTCCGTTGCCTTCTTGCTTCTGGTGATGATTGGCGTTGGCATATTGTTGAGTCTTATTCACGGTAAACTAGAGAGATGTACATTACTGTTCTTGTTTCAAATACGCGCGCCGCCCGAGTGAGGTTGAATTGTGACGTCAGGGTGTTGGTGTCTCACGAGTCCGTTAGGGGGCGTCGCGGATAATTATAGTTCAATTTAACAATTATTCTCCAATTGGCCTTAAAAGGCCAAATAAGCAGTTGGACACATTTTAAACTCACTTCAAGTAGCTTAACACATGTTTAAAATTGCTGAATGAAAATATTTTGATATCTTAATTCTAACTGAGGGAGGGAGGGAGGGAGGGAGTCCATGACTAGGGAAGGACCTGCATTGATTGGCTATATAAAGGCCTATTCCTCTGTGAACACAGTAGTTCATGGATCAATGCACACATATATTTAGCTACCTGTAGGGGATTCAATTGGCAATCAACAATGCCTATTTACAAAACGTTTTTGCCTCATGGATTAGTGCACACAGACCTGTCTGCATGCTGCCTGCCCATGTGGTCCAACAAAAACTTTGTTCCTATATACACCAATAAAGTAGGTCGAGCCAATATCTGGTGGTAAATGACATAGAGTGTAAGCAACTGTCAGTGCCACTTATGGAGATGGTAAATGTTACACCAATGTTCACTGTAAATCAATATTGAGTAAACATCTGTTTGAGCCTGCCCATTTCACTGAAAATCCCCCCCACTTTCAACAAATACTTGAATATCTCTGTAAGTATAGAATCTACTTAGAGAGATTTAGGAAAACGTGGCTAGTACACTTCTGTCATCAACCGAAAAAAAAAAAAAAAAAAAATAGAATCTACTTAGAAAATTCCACTTCCTAGCACTTACCGTTTTTTATTCTTTCAAATGAGGCATATCATATTCTGATTCAACCAGTTTAAGGGGTAGAAATATATGTCCATAAAGGAGTTCTTAAACATGGACCTGTGCCTACAAAGTCCCCCCCCCCCCCAAACTGAATTCACTTTTTTTTCCAAAACAGAAATCATATTCCAATCTGTACCTAGTAAGCTATAAAAAGCAAAAATGTTGTCAGGTCATCTAGTGACTTTACAAGCATGTGTACTACAGTAGGCTATAGCCATAACCTAAAGACCAACCGTCCACCTGCTAATAAACCAGATGCTATTGGGCCACGAGTGATGCCACATATTGAAGGCTGCAAGGCCCAAGAAATCACCTAAGCCACAGCGCGGCTATCACCTGCATCGTAAACAACCTTCCACCACTCTATAGTGGCAGAGCTTGAAGCTGGGCAAACAAAGGACTGTCCAAATGTTACTTGGGAGATGTTTTATTTCAGTCAAAGAGCACTGTAAGATACAAAAGGGAAATTCAAGTGACTTCCTGAACACATGTTTACATTTTCTGAGGACATATGGTTCGGTTGGACTTCTGCATGTTATTACAATACATTTGTATATAACCATATTAGCATAAATTAGCTTAGCCTAGCACTCCTCGTATTCACCTTTCATATCACATGGTCAACACATTGTTTTTTATTCAAAGTGTGAATAGTGTCGCTAGCAACAGGACGACTCAAGTTGATGTTATATCAGGTTATTCATCCTGATTCTGTCAGTCACGCTAGCATCACTTTTTAAAACGTATTAGCTTCAATGTAAATTTCTATAAGGTAGGGTTCATAATTCTTATACCTATATATATAACTCTAATAAGTCAGTTATTCATTCCGCAAAACTCAGCTTGATTGTTCATTATTTGATTAGAGTAAACCCCCCCCCCCCCTAAGCAGTCACCCTCCGTTCCGGGCCAAAGTGTTCGCTTACGCGGTCTGTTCACTTACGCGGGGTTTTCAACTTTCCTGCAAGCCAATCTTGAAGTGTCATATACCGATATCTAGGGGAGACGGAGGGGATGGTAAATCTGAAATTGATTTTCCAATATCGTAATTGGATCCGAAGTTATTCAACTTTGAATTATAAATATATCTTCTATGAACATACTCACATACACTCATAAAAAACACAGATTAATTTATTTTTGATAGGGTGTCCGTCGGAAGTGTCCGCTCACACAGGATTTTAGGCCTTTTCTTACCGAAATAACTGTCCACTTACGCGGGGTGTACGCGTACGCGGGGTGGCCGTAAGGCGGGGTTCTACTGTAACTATTAAAAGCAAAAAAAAAAAAATCCTATATGCATTAGAAATGCAAACATCCATTATGCAGCTGACGTATGGCAGTAAAGGCTGACACTGACAGGGTACACAAATTGGTAGAAAACTAGGGCTATATGATGATGACTAAAAAGACCCGGCACGACAATAAGTTTATAGTAACTTACATTATTTACATTATCAAATACAGCTTTGTTACACTTGTTTATAATGACAAACTTGAAATAAATATATGCCTATTATAAGCTATTGTAAAAAACGTTCTGTTCTAAAAATCTTTAGATTTTTGCCATTCATGTGTTGATTACTTGCGTTGTTGATAAACTAAATTATATACATAGAAAATTATAGGATACAGCTATTATGTCCTATGTCATTTCTGTTGTTGTTCTCATAGATATGTTCTTTCCTGGGAGAACCGATATTTTCAACATTAAAATATCTTAGTTGAGGAAGAGCTAATCCATAGTGCAAATTACGCGTCTTTACATGACATTGTACAATAATAGGAAAGAGCTCATGAACACAGTTTAATATTCAAGGCTATGATCAGATCATCGTTTTCAGCATTGGAAGAAACTCGTTTCAATAAAAGACATTTTTTAAATTTTGTTTAGATGATGCAATGCCCCATTATATGAATCTGCATGCGACTAGAATAATAATTTACAAAACAGCTCCTCATCGCGCTACGTATGTGAAACATCATTATTTTCTTCTAGTTGTTGGGAGAGTTCTGTCTCTGCTACATTTTTCTGCTGTCTATTTAGCTCTTCTTGTTGGTGTCGCAGCATAGAGTCTGACTTAGCCTTCAGGACAGTTTCGTTGCTGGTGCACACGTAGTTGTAGAAATGGGATTCTGAAATGATACAATGCCCCCAGTTAGGCAACCATGAAAAAATGTTTACATGCATAATATACCAATATTCTAAGCCCTTATCCCGGTTCCAGTTGAGGACAGATTTTGTCGCCATCGTCACATCAGCCACTTAATGGAAAGATTTTCCATGTGGAATTTTCTGCCCCAGAGCATGGAACATATACATAGAGTATACCATCCATGCACAGATGTCAATAAAAAACATGCAAAACACGTTGGAGTCAGCCACGACAGGGGACTGAGGGTCTGTCGGCTATGTCAAACCTCTGTTTTATTAAAGTGATGATGTTCAACTATTATTATCTTCGCTTTATACAAGGAAAACAACTTTTGTATACTAAAAATGAAAATGTACATTTGTTCCTCTGATACACCTACGGCACGCTCGCGATAAAGGCAGTTGAGGGGATGGGCCTAGAAACGGCTGCTACAGCTTAATTATTGACATTATTGTAATTATTTCAAGGTATATAATAATAAGAAAACCGTATACCTGTGTTTGAATTTTTATTTCACCTCACCCCTCTACTCCGGCCGTTAAAACCTCGGTCTACGACCTCGGTTATAACGGCCGGGGACAGGGGTTCGGTAAAATAAAAATTCGCCCACAGGAATACAGTTTTCTCATATTCTGTCTTGTAGTTATGTCTCAGTGTATAAAGGGCTGGTTCCACCAACATGATGGATTTGCCGTGATATCATTTTCATGAAATTGTGTGTAAACTTTGGTGCTCCACTATCACGACACCTCAAGATGCATCGCAGCAGATATCCACACGATTATACAAAACCTGCCAAGATTAAGCACGACACCCGAATTGTGACTAATCTCGCTATATCTTGCGGGTCGGTGGAATCAGCATTTAAGTGTTTTGTACTATGTTTATGGAATCAGGGAGAATCACATGTATATTCATATGAAAATCTGTAAACACAGATATTTCAGTGAAACGTATACACCGTTTTGGGACGTCCTCTCAAACCGCGTTTCTTTCGGGAAACAGGGTTGCCAGTTGGGGTCAGAAAAAAACATTGAAATGTTTGTTATTGCAATACAGGCTTTACGCATTACATATGCATTACATTGGGGAATTAAGGGAAAGCTCAAGTTTTTACATGGGTCAGTGGAGAGGTTCAGGGGGAGATCATGGGCTGTGGTTGAATTGGGGAATTTAGCAGTTGGTATATCAATATTATACGAGGAATTATTCTTTTACTCTGAAAATGAAAAAAATGAATTTCAATGGAAACATTGAAAACTGGCATCCCTGGGGAAAGATATTAAGTTCAGTATATTCATTTATAGGAATAGGCAAGACAGGGCGTCCCAACAAGGTATATACGTTTCATTTGTATTACATACCTATAATTATCAACAATTACTTAAATACTTACCCAAACATGATGCTGTTGAACCGATATTCAAAGTGTGCTGAGAAGGCACTATACTAGTCACTGTTTATACAGAAGTTTTTTATTCAGATTTCAATACTTTCAAATTTTCTTTGTTTGCATGCTAGGTGGGTTCCTCACTTAATGCATAGAAATGTTCGATGTATTTCAACATCAGGTACTCACCTAGTAGGATGTGTATCGGCATAATCTGAAGCACAACGTGGGAAACGTGTTGTTCAGAGTTTACGGTTTCTACTACCCCCGTCAGCCAGTCAAGCACAGGCTGCTTGTCCTCACAACGGTATCTCCATCCAACGACAGTTAAGGGTGCGTTAACAGAAGCACTAATCGGCTTCACGCATACCTGTAAATAAATACAGTTTATTCAATACAAAAGTGAGTTCATATCTGTTTAGGATATATATTTTATTAAAAGAAGGTAGTAGATATGATTAACGCGCATTATTCCAGGATGATAATTGATAAGTGGAGGTATAATTCATGTGATTCAATGGACGAAATTACTAACTGTACCAAAGAGACAGGTAACTCTCTTAGGGTAGAGCACTATGCTGGATACAATAAAGTGTTAACTATTTCAGAGGAGAAATGATATGTCGTCAATGTTTGTTTCATCGAATAAAAAAAAAAAAAAAAAATTAATTCAGTTTTTGCACTTTTAGAATTTGTGTGCTTACCTGTGAGAATGAGGATGAGAGGAGGTAGAAGACAGCAGCAGAAAACCTCGTGAGAAGATCAGGCAGCACCAGCACGCAGTGATCGCCAATCAAAATGCTCTGTCGGAATGAATATAACTACATTAATATCTTTGATATACAATATACTCTGCCTATAAAGGACATGATAAAAACAACAGAAAATTACTCTCTATCAAAAAGTGATACATGTACATTCTCTTGGCTGTCTCTAAATGGTGGAAAGTAACTTAGTTCTCAAAACCTAGTATCTCAGCAGCCAAGAAGTCTCTAAAGTGTAACAATTTCATAGATTAAATTAGAATAAGTTGGGTCAAGTTGAGTAGTGACAGAGGCATGTCCGCGCTGCAGCTAACCATTGCTATATCTATTGGTCATTATCTAAAGGGCTTATTCCACAGGGCTTACTGTGAATCCCATGCTGTCGGGTGTCTGCCAAACATGTTGTATTGTACAAACCCACAGGTCTGTTCCATGGCTAACATCAGATGGCGGCAATGCGGGTGAGTTTGCAGCGCAGCTGACAAAAGCTTATCTATTAGGTTTTATTAATCCACCTTCATGTGACCACTTCTGTTGAGCATCTGACATGCTCCACTGCATCGATTCCTATATGCGAGTTAACATGCTAGTGGTACGGTGACTTTTGGTATGGTGACTTTTGTGGCCATACCATCCACCCGGTGGAGCCCTAAATAGTAATGCATTCTCCGATACCTAGTCTCTAAACAGTAAGTCTTTCATGCTTAGTCTCAAAACAGCAACTAGCCCGACTTGGTACATGATCAGTAGAGACTAGGATATGTACATTCTTCTCACTTAAGTTTATCAAGTCTGAAGGGAGGGCCGTTCGAGGTCTTTCGTATTACTACGCTTCCTTCTTATCATACACCTAAAAATTACCCCAAAAACGCCATATTATTCATATTTTAAGTCATCGCTTCATAGCCGATTCATTATGTCTTTAATAGTGAGCACGAACATTATTTATCCTGCACCCCTTGCAGCGGGTAGTATTTCATAGGCGTTCGGCAAAACGTATATAATAGTACATTCTTTGATACTTAGTGGCTAAATGATAAGTCTCACAGACTTGCCTGACCTGGTACATATCGAGTAGTGCCTTCAGGAGGTGACCATTCCTCTCACTCCAGCTGTCCATAGCTGATTCCGAAACTCCTAGCTCAGACACAAACACCCGACTTGTTTTGTCCGATTCTGCCTTGTGGGCCTCAACCTACAAGACATGAACATACAAATTGAATGTCTTTAATATTTTTGCTTTAAATTGGTTAGAAATAGACAGAAAAAAGCAAAAGTAATTAACAGAAATGACAAACAATAAACGCTATAGTATATTCCCCCAAGGTCTTTGGCCTACCGTGGGGCTAGGGGAAACAAGAAGTCCAAGTTTGAAGGGGGAGTCAATATCATTTACCTTTTTAACTAGAACTATTCAGTAATGGCCTTATTCTGAGGTCAGGTAAGCTCAATGATAAGTAATAACATATACGCGCTTAAAGTTTTTTTGTACCTGGAATATTCCGGAATTACTCAAGTAATCGACGAATGGTCCCTGCTGCGAATCGAGTGGCACAAATGCAATCTTTTCCTGACCCTGGCCTTCATCCATTGCGGTTGAGCACATGGACTCTAGGAATGTTCCAACTTCACTGAAGTCTACTTTAGGAGATTGGTCCACCTACAAATGGGGAAGAAATATCACTTTCTTACATCAATTACATCTACGCAGATTCCATTAGTATGAACCAACCAGAAAATAACTGAAAATTGATATTTGTCTGGCAGGTAGATATAAAATTCAGACGTCGTGTAGGTTTTAAGACACAAAATGGAAGCATTTGTTTGGTCTTTCGAGAATACATATTCTCAAAATAGCAAATAGTCACTACTACCAGAGCGATATATCAAATCAATATGTTTGGGAAAGCATGGTCGAAAATATACATCAAGACATTTTATATCAAGCTAAGTGAATGTAAATACAATAACTACATTCATTATTTAAAGGTTTTCGAACATGAGATTAAGGACTATTTAACCGATGGACATTCATAGAGACCAGGTAAAGTCTGAGATTTTAATGAGAATACAGTGTTATGCCTGCTGCAAGTTGATACTGAGTAAGACCTACGACTCACCTGATGATATGAGAGCAGCTCATTGTACCAGAGCAGCACGGACGGTTCACAGAACTGTGAGGATACTACACGCTTCGGGGGCTCTGCCTGAGTCACCAACCACGATGTTAAATCCTCTTGTTCTAAATGTCCTTCACTCTGTTATAAAAAAAACAAAAGAAACCGCGAACATTGTAGGAGACAAAAACAAATGCGTCTACCTATCGCTCCAAGCATAAACACGGGAAGGTAAACCGGAGTAATAAAATCATCTTGTTCAGGAAGATTCTCACACAAAATCAGTCATATTTTCCAAGTTCATGCAGATAGTCACTACTGCCAGAGCGATATAATATATGTTTGGGAAAATCTCCTTGCAAAATTATACGTATTTTCCGCAATCAAGGAAATAGTTTCCACTATGCGAGAAACATAATCATTACATTAGTAAAATATTCTCCCACGATATTAACCGTGTTTCCCGAGATTAGCTATTTCTGTTAGAAACATGTTAGATTATATCCTTCGAAAACGGTTTTTTGTTTAAATAGTAAACAATAAATCTTAATTTTTGTTTGTTTGTCTGAGAGGTGTTTTAGCCACGTCTTCATAATCTATACAATAAATCTTGAGTGATGCACTGTACCTGCAGCCAGCCTAGGCTGTCCAGACTTAAGTCGTATGGTAAGGCGCACACCAGGCGCTCCTGCCATGAGAGCTGGAGCTGTTCCTGCCGCTCTGAGTAACTCCCACTGTGACAAGCTCTGCTGCGCGTATGGTGGTGCTTAGTCCTCCACTGACCACCCACCTACCAAAAATGTATGAGCACAGTTTTAAAACTATACTCACATGCCATCAGAACGATTCAGGGACAATGCAGTAGAACAAGGCTAAACTGGCACAGGCCAGGACAATGGGTCACTTGTCAGTACTTATATAGAACAACCTTATAATATCATGGTAGTACATTATACAAGACGAGATTAAGAATAGAAAAAGATAGTGATGGATGCCGAAAAGATCATTAGATCTTGAAGCATCTAACAAAGTTGTAATGACTCTTTATTTAAACAACTATGTAGGATGAACGTGTGAATGAACGAGTTTTGTATTAAAGGTTGTACTACAACCATGCTATTGGCCTTTGTGTTACGACTGCTACATGGGAGAGCGCCTATAACAGATATTAGGAAAATTGATGGCCGTAAATCTCTAGGATACGCGTCTGAAGTGGAGGGTGATACAATATTGTCTCTCTATTGTATTTTATGAACCGCTGATTTCTTGGTAGTTCAATCACCCAACTTAATTTTCCAACAGAGGATGAGAATCGATTCTGTATACAACTTCAAGATATGGGTCTTACCGGCTGAAATGGTGGGATGACGTAAGAGTGAGGCTGAAGTATGCGGATTTGAAAGCGGTCAACGAAACTAGCAGCACAGCGCTGCCTCACTGTGTTGATATGGGTGTGACGTTCTGCTGACATGTCGTGGTATAGAGACAGGTTCTCCTCTATGGTCTGAGTCTGAAACAAAGTGTTCATGACTACTTTGGTGTCAATGTTTCTCTAACTGTATTGACCGAACACATTTTCATATCTCATTTTAGCGTGGATAGCATGTAAGAAAGGTTCTGAAGTTTCCTAGTAAAATCAGCTTCAATAATGGGATGGCTATGTTGCCTGAACTGAACCGAATTAAAATTAGCAATTAGTATACACGTCAATTTAACTTACTCATTACAACCATTACCAATTCTATATTGATACTAGTTATCATGAGGTGTTAAACCTGTGAATTTTAATTCAGACATCAAAATGTTACAGGTTTATCTCAATCTTCCTTAACTACCCTCACAGTATTAGTACTTGTACTTTGTATTCCATATGAATTCCCGCTCATAATTTTAAGTACTTTATTGTCAACCTAATCAAATCTCAAATTTACTGGTTAGAGTTTTTCTATTAACATCAACCGCCAACTTTTCATGTAAACTTTGTGTGACTTGGATAACCACTTCGAACTGTTGTATACTAGCCTGGATTTGCAAATCCTATAATGGAAGACCACTTAATACCCAGGTAACTTATATGTGGATTAAGAAAAAACGAAGGTATAATCACAAAAAAAAACGAATTATCGGTAATCATTATATCAATGTCAATCTTAAAGCGCAAATATATCTCATTTTAGTGTGGATAACATGTAAGAGTTAAATCGTTTCTTGGTTTCCCCGTTCTCTCTATTAGCTCGATAGAGTCACAACTTTTTTTTTCAAACGATATCCCCCAACAACTCAGTCAGGGCTGGGCAGGATGGGGGAATCCAGAAATATTTTTTTACACCATATCACTAATACGAACACGTGAAACAGACAATACAGGAATGGATTTGCCATCCTCGCTCCTGTAACAGAAACAGGGGGGAAAACCACAAAAATAGGAAAACCACACCGCCACACCTCACCTGATGAGACTAACAGATAGCCAGACCACCCGTGAAAGACTCCCATAACAATTAAAAGGGGAAAAAAGCCATAATTATATATAACAGGAAAATATAATGGAAGTGTGAAGCCAAATTCCAGTGTAGACACCATAGCTCTACATGCAACAAGAAGCACCAAGGGGACTGTAACCTCTATTCCAGCATTTGAACATTCTAGTTCTATGGGGCATAACACTGTATCCCCTCAGACGTAGGGCATTCAACCAATAATAGCAGTTGATCCAAGGCAGACAGAAGCCGCACGGAAAACCAAAGAACGACCCACCCCGGTTTGCTTCACAGAGTTGTCGTGAGTGTTAGGGTGTAGACTGAACGCCTCATGAATTCAAATCAAACATTTAAGGGTTTTACAGTTCTACAAGAAATAGCCTCATTCTATTTTTATTGTTTTCAAATTGCAAAGTAACGTTGTATGATGCAATCTTCATAATAATGATAAACTGTTTATAATTGTTGTGGCATATATAAATGGGGCTGTCCACTTACCTGAAGCTTTGTGAAAACTTGGCAGCAACGTTTGTGTTCAGTCATGTAGCTTTCAGGGATATCCTCAAGGCGAAACATCGGGTTGGACGGCATGGTTTTACCTAAGGTTGTAAATAGCATCACACGTAAATATCTAAATATACTCAAATGCACAGGAACATATCCTAATGAAATTGAAGCTACTATGTGATAATTGAGAAATGCTATAACACTGTAGATTATACGCGCATCGAATAGAATTGTAGAATTTATATTACCGTTGAAAGCTTGTGGGACCAAGCGGAAGATCGACCAAGCCGAGCTTGGAACAACAACAATGTATTTTGTTTAGTGTGACCCAATAAAATCATTTAAAAAAAAGAAGATAATGGCAGATAAGCAGAATACACAGTGACACAGATGAGCACCTCCGAAAATCCCAAAGCCTGCAATCTGTATACCACGCAGTGGCACAAGGTAAATGCATGCTGAGTATATTGACCGACTGGGTTTAACCACCACAAAAGCAGACCCCAAAAAAGAAAAATCACCTGCAGCATTGAGCAGTGTTTCTGTGACGTCAGTGGCGCAGCCCTTGTAGCCCAAACACACGACATACACTTCAGAGTTTCCAGATTTACTAGTTGCTGGCTTGAAGACATTCACCTTTAAATAAAACATGCACATTCATACAGAATATCTTTTATATATATGTAGAGTGGTGGTGTAGGGCCACCTTGCGGTTCGCGGTAGTTCGGGGGAAGGCTGCCGTGACGAGGAACACAGCGGTTTGATAGGTCCATGGAGGAATACTGGGCCCCGTTTCACTAGTATAGAAAGTAAACGGGAATGGCAGCCGCAACAGCGAGAGCAATCAACGGCACTTACAGCGAAAATTATACATGTAGTCTCATTTCATAAGTAGCATCACTGTTGAGGTACCCGTGCCGTTCGCTTTGCTAGCACAGTGAAAGGAATATTCAAGAAATCAATATCTAATAAATAATTTGATAATTCCAAATTATTCTTCGTCCCTTTTCACACATTTCAGTTTTTATTTGATGTCTCTATGCGCATTTTTGACTGAGTTAGGATGAAGTGATAGCCTATTATCACGCGCTGCAGTGGGTTCCGGGTGAGAAAGGGCTGAGTGGGGCAGTACCTGCCCTTCTTGGTTTGAGTAGGATAATGGCTCTCACAAAGAAGTGGAACAATACAGAATTATGAAAATCAATATATGGTTAAAAAATACAAAGAATTGTTCAGAGCATGTTTTTCTTTACCTAAATATGTTATAACATCTGATAATATGTTTTAAAACTGTTGTTTTGATCAATATGAGAGGGTAGACCCTTTCGTGAACAGTGGCAGTAACAGTGGTAGTAACAGCGAGAGCTCACTAACTTTTGAAACTGGGAGCTGTTTCAAAACCATAGACTTCACTCGACTTTTGAAACAGCTCCCTGGTACTACCACTGTTGGTGCCGCTTTGATTGAAAGTGCCGCTCGCTGTTGCCATCCTCTCCTATTGAAACGCGAAGTGATGCTTTTTTGTTTGTGAGACAAACTACGAGAGTATTTAGTACTATTAAAACAAGTCTCTGGTTCGCTGCAAGCTTGTAAGGGGGCGCCCCCCCCCCCCCACCATTTTACTATACAACGCTGTCCACGGGAGCGGTAGGCATACCAGACCGAGAGCTCAGACACGGACCAGAGAGGCTTTCAGGGATCTACTCAGTAGCTGATCTGTAGACTCCAGATGTTTAGTAGGGAGATTTCGTATTAGATGGGTAATAAAATGTTATGAAGTGCTTGTACTGAACTACAGATTAACTAAGACAGATGTTCTTCTTTACACTATAGGTTAGACTGGCTTCAGTGCCTGCATCCAATGGCTACCCATCCACCTACCTCACCCATCCTCGCTGGGATACATGGGCCAGTCAGGCAAGGATACATATCAAAATGAACTTTATTCTGTTTTTTTTTTTCAATCATTTAAAGACTGTTCATAATAAAAGACTTGAGAAAGTCTAACTATAGGTATCTGCTCAGCACTGAAGAAACCAAAATCCATGCATAACAAATTCAACTAATGCAGTGATAGTTGATTAGGAGGGTGGGAGTTAAGATGCCAAAGGAGAATGACTTACCTTGACGAAGAGACAGTTGAGCAGGTACATTAGGCACACAGAACTGCTTTCAAACAACGTGAACATCTTCAACACCAGCGCGCCTCCTTGTGCCAACAGCAGCAGACTCGAGGCCACCTCAGAGTAATGTAGTGGTGACACCAGCGCCTCCTGATGTGCCGGATCGTTCTGACAGTCCACGCTGCCGTCACACGTCACCTGGCAGCCACAAGCAGAAGACACCTTAACCATCCTTCTCGTTTTATATCTATTTTTCTTTCTTGAGAACTCATTTAATTGAGTCCACTTCTTTACTCGTGATATTAGTTTTGCATCGAGATATATAAAAATCAATCTTTACTCTTGAGTAAACAGATATCATTATATTGTTGTGAAGATTCTCCTAACTCATTTTGCACACGAGCTAGCTCTCCATTCTAGCAACATGGAAATCTTCAACCTAAAAATGTCCTTTTTAGATCAATTGACAAAAGTTTTAGCGTTAAATAAAGAGGGGGGGGGGGGGGGTGGTAGTAGTTATGCAATCACAATGGGTTCAACAGAAATTGGCAATTACACTGTTTTCAGGAAATCACTCAGAAGTCCTAAATCGCGAAATGAAGAGTGTTATCAAATTCTCATGATATAAAGCAATTGTTGTGCCAAGAGCTGAAAAAAAACATAAATTTATGTTGTGAACTAAAGGATTTCAAGATTTTACCAAGTGAGCAGGGCCTGTGCGCATAACATGATCACGTAGTCCACGAATATTCTCCGGGTGTGTAACATTGCCTGAATCATCAGGTCCAAAGTACCAGTTGGGTAGGGTGTCAAGTAGCAGGCGGTCATCTGTGATCATCTCTGACAAATTGTTACCCTCATAGTATGGGTTAAGAGTGGTCGCCACCCACTGCCACTCTCCCCGGTAACCTACAAATATAGACAACCATAGAAGTTATTAGAGAGCTTTAATTTACCAACGCTACCCAACGTACCATACAGATACAAATGACCATAGTAGTTTTGATAGAGCTTTAACTCACAAACACTCTCTATTGCCCCCCCCCCCCCAACCCTGCAAGAAAAAGGGTTATGATAAAGTTTCACACTGTAAATTGCAACACAAAAACCAGTGGTGGAGATAGAGCTTAAATTTACATCTACTTACAATTTATCCTATCAAAAAACCTAACAACATGAAAGCGGATATGATAGAACTTTAATTTGCAAACTTTAGGGATGTCAGAAATATGTTTCATGTGGAATTTAGTGTCTCAGTGTATGGACTTGAATGACGTGTATATATGTCCCGTACTCAATGAAACTGCTCAGTTTATACTCAGGGATTAAAGTCAGGATTGAGGGAAAAAATCGCAAATTTAAAACCTTTAAGATAAGAACCGTTTAAAACATTATTATGGAACATAATAGCTTTGAATCGCCATATATCTAATTCCTCTTGATTATACTTTTATCATTTGAAAGAGATAAATGTAATCAGCAAATGCCACTCTAACATTGTGGTGCTACCGTTGTGTAGGAAATGGCGGGATTCCGTCATTTGTCGGCAAACTTACATCTTTGTATACCATCTTTGTTTTGTCCAAGAATTTATTTTTACAAATTGGAAATAAAGATAAGGATTTCCGTGGAAAAGCGAAAAACTGCCGTCTCTGAAACATTATGCCAAAGCTTTGACTAACAAATGATATCATATATCAGAATAAACTCAGATCGCAGAGAACGCACAATCTAGCATGAAAACAGTTCAGAGTTTGCTCACCTCTTGTTTTTAGGTAATGATTCAGGCTTGCTACGAAGGCACCTGGTGCCTCACACAGATGTACTGTACGGAGGTGCGCCCCCTCCGTACTGCTACCTGATGTCAGAGACTCGTCTCCTGGTAACGCCCATTCACTTCTCACACCTGGCGGTAGTATCGGAAAGCTGGCGACGATTTCATGGAACTTGCACCAGGCTTGTGTGCAGAGCTCCGGTTTTCGGTTTCGGCGGACGTGCTGTATCACAAGTCCTGCTCTAAAGACGTCACAATTGAATGAGCACACCAATGTTACATCTATAAAAATGATTTTAACATAAATATACTACGAATACATGAACCAGTCAGACTAAACAAAGGATCTTTAACAAATGAGAAGAAAAGTATCTTTTCCTCAACATTGTTAAGTTAATAATTCATAAGAATTCCAGAATGATTATACTTTTTTTATTTAGAAAAACACGTCTCTTAATCTAGCTGAGGTTTTTGGACGCTTTGTCGGCATCCTACTGGTACATAGTTCTTAGCTCATAATTACCTACATCGAGATAAAAAAAAGTTTATATGGCTAGACTGCCAGTTAGGAAAGTAGATGACGATATGAAGTGATAAATAAATGAATAAGAAAGTCTTATATTGGTCACCACTCAAAAAGTTCAAACGTGTGCTAGAATTTGACGCTTAAGGCGGTTTTGTCTTGGAGATTTTGGACAGTCCACGAGAGGCTGTCCCAGACACATACCCCTCTACTTGAACACTATTGCATTATGGACTTGTATACATATAATCCTGGTCCATGATTAAATGTCTTTGTATTTTCCATTGCATTGTAAATTGAAACATTTACAGTAAAACAAAGCCTTCAATAGAGCATATTCAAAGTTGGTTTTTTTTCTCTTATATTTTTGGAACAGACGTTGCCTCGTCTTCTTTACATATTTAAAGTTTCTCTATGTAATACCTGGATGAAGTACCTGTGCAGTTACGACACCCTTGTACAGCCTACTCCAAGAGGTCCTTGGATATTTTGGGGTTTGGGGTTGGGGCGGAAGGTCATCATATCACTGCTATCATGACCTGCAGGTCATCTACGTTGTACCCATAAAAAGAATATTTGTATTCAAAGATTATATCCTGCGATTTACCAAAGCAGAGAACTTACCTATTGGTGAACTGGGTGTGTTCGTGCCACTGGTTTATTTCGATGTCACTCAGCGTGCTCTTCACGGCATTCAGAGCCCCCTTCTTCTGCATCAACTCATCACTCGTCCACGGATCCCCAGAGAACCACGTGACCGGTTGCGGTAACTCCCATGCGGTCTCTGGTGGAGAGAACGTGAACAGTTTTTTGAAGAGCGACTCGACCTCGGCGAAGACGGTCGGGTCTGAGAGTGTCTGGCTGTGCTCCGTCTGCGACTCCTGTCTCGATGAACGAGGGTATTTTGGTTTCTTCCACGACTTCTTTCGTCCCATTATTCCAGTGATGCCTCTGTAGAATCAATTGTTTCAAATTAAAGAGTTGTGAAATCGCGTTGCCTCAGGCATTCCAGTCTGGAAAGTATCAACGTCAGTTTACACAGAGAAGTGGTCAGAGGGTCTGACTAATTCTAGGGTGTACATGAAGACCCCTAGCCAGTGTAACCAGCGGACAAGGCTGGTTTGCTCTCAATGCTGCGCATAAAAACATCGATCCTTGTTCTCGAAAACATTTTACAAGAATACTAGAGTAGATCCCCGCCTAACGGACACCCCGCGTAAGCGGACAGTTCTGCTCGGAACGGAAATTTTCCCATCTAGTAGATGTTTAAGCGGTTAATCAATAGTGCAAAGTATACATTAACAAAATTGGTCATATCATTCATGCTCTCATCGGAAATATAAATCACATAGCATACATACAATCAATTAGATAAAAAACAAAACAAACAAGCGATAATATCTTACACAGGGTTGAACTAATGTCTGGCGAACAGTAAGTCTTTAGTAGTTTTGACGGCTATTTCTTAAAAAACTTTTTTCCTCTTGCTTAAATTGAGGGTGGGTGGGGATTTGCCTATAATCTCTCGGTAGGCGGTTCCAGTAAAGTTGATATTTATACATCATACTTCTTTTAAAATAAATACACTTAGTTTTTCAGGAGTGACTTGTAGGACTGGGACATTAAATAATCTAGTGTTTCTATTTGCTTGAGTTAGATATTTATGGTCTTTACTTCTGTTATATGCTAATTTTCTAATGGCAGACTCTCCTGTCGCTAAGGAAGTTAGGGTTGACATCAATGTGGAGTCGAGTTACAGGTGTTTCGATTGGTTGTCTGAGTGCAATGCTTAGGGCCTTCTTTTGAAGTTTTTGTAGTTTGTCAAGGGAATGCTGGTTTGATTATTATTATTTTTTTATATTATTCTTTATTCTGGAGGTATCTACTAGGATTTTAACACAATCCTATTTTCGGTAGGCTCCAGGGCCAGGTGTAATAGATTTGGTTCATATATATATATATATATATATATATATATATATATATATATATATATATATATATATATATATATATATATATATATATATATATATATATATATATATATATATATATATATATATTTGTAAAACAAGGCAAGATAATGGTACAGGTAGGTAAGCAGAAAATAAGGTAAGTATGGTTCATTACTTCTTTATATACGATGCAACTTATGATCTAGTTAATGGTATTTACAATGTAAATTTCTTAGGTTTCAAATGAGCTTTGGGGCATGTTGGTGAGAGTTTGGGTTGGGATACAGCATAGGATACTTCCTTAATAGAGTAGACGTAGGGCGTTAAGGTTTTCCTTTGTATGTTGCTTGTAGGATTCGTATCTTAGGATTGATCTACTATCAACACTTTGGTTGTTCCACTCCATTGAGGTATTGTACCAAACACTCCTTCTGTAAAGTTCTAAGGATATATTGTTCACCTTTAGGATTGGTGCATCACCAAGTCTGGTTATTTGTTCTCTTTCGTCTATATACTGGGTTTCTCTACTTCGTTTAAAAGCTAGGTTGAGGGTGTGTGCCTGCCTTCTTTCACTAAGTATGTTTATGTTACAATCCTTATGAATTGACATGGTGTTAGTTCTCATCGGGAGATTTAGACATATTTTCAGGGCACGATTTTGGATAATCTGGATTTTGTCCAGTAAGTACTTTGGGCCATTCTGGATGAGTATATCTCCATATTCTAGTATTGGAAGCACTTCGGCCTTGTAGATCATGATTGCCTGCCTCTTAGTTAGGTATTTCCTTATTTGCGTTAACATATATATGTCTTTGATTTAGCTCTTCTAATTATGTTATTTAGGTGTGACTCGAAAGTTAGATTTTTGTCTAGTATTACCCCATAGTATTTAAATTTGGTTACCACTTCTGTATCTATATTGTTCATTTTTATTGGCGATACAATGAGGTTCTTTAGTTTTTGATTTGTTCCGAAGATCATCGTTTTTGTTTTGGCAATGTTTATTGTTAGTTTATTTAAATTACACCAGTTTCCTAGTTCATCAATGTCTTTTTGTATCATTTCATGTGCTGTGTCAATATTTTGGTGATTGGTGTTGATTACAGCGTCGTCAGCATATAGTTTGATCTTACAATTTTGAGCTATTTGGGTTATGTCATTTATGTATATCAGGAATAATAACGGGCCTAAAGTTGATCCCTGGGGGACTCCATGAGTTATGTTATTTGTTCGAGATTTCTTTTTATTTGCCACTGTACAATATTGTTTTCTATTTGTGAGATAATTTTTGAGCCAGTTTAACGTTGAATGATGTAGTCCATAATTTTCAGTCTTTTTTAGTAGGATTTGATGATCTATTGTGTCGAATGCCTTTGCATAGTCGATAAAAGTTGCTATTGTTATTGTCTGGTTGTTCATATTATAAAAGATGTCATCTGTAAATTCTGAAATAGTGGTTATTGTTGATTTATTTGGTAGGAAGCCTCCTTGGTGTTGGGTTAGTAGTCCGTTTTCGGTTAGGTGTGTCAGTATATGCTTGTGGATTATTTTTTCCATTAATTTTCCAGGTAATGGCAGTTCTGATATAGGCCTGAGGTCAGATACAGAGGTACTATTGGATTTTTTAGGAATCGGTGTGATTTTGCCAATTTTCCAGTCATCTGGGTAGGAACCCGTATTAATACTGATTTGAAGTATATGTGTTAGTTGTTGGGTCAGTACCACGAGACTGTCCTTTAATACTCTACTTGATAGGTTTTCTATGGCTGATGCTTTATGTATATTTATTTTATTTATTAGTGCTAAAACTTCTTCCTCCGTTATTTCAATTTTTTGCGCTAGTTCGTGCATTTTTTCTGGCATTAATTGGTCAATTAACGAGTTACCGTATTCTACATATGGAAGAATCCTCGTTTTGTAAAGAATGATTGATTGTTTCTTGTTTAAGTACTGTCGTATCTTAGCAAATATATATATTTTGTGTCCTAACTTCCTAGCCATTTCTTTTTTATGTAACTCATAGGTTAATTTTGGGTCTAATTAAATTCCGAAGTAATCAAAATGGTTTACAAAATTGATTTTAGCATTATCAAGTTTAAGTTTTGTGGGTGATTGGGTCTTTCTTAGTTGATTTCTCGTTGAAAACATCTATACCGAGGATAGAGCCCTAGGGCACTCCACAGGTAACTGATCTTGGATTCAATGTTAGACTCTTGTAGCATGCGACCGATTATGTAAGTAGTCTCTAAAGCCATGACACAGTGTCGTTGTGTAGGCCGTAAGCTTGACATTTTTTTCAATAGTAACTTTTGAAGTTCCAAATCTTATTTTGTTGTTTTTTTTATTTTGTTCTTTTGAATTCAATCTTATATAATGAACACACTATGAGGATGTAGAGATGGGACTGGCATATTGTAAAAAGAAATCAAGTAAAGTTATTTTTTCTCTGCTGCTTAGGCCTTAACCCTTCAAGAGCCACACATCAGTCACCATGTATCCATACTGCAGTCGGCACCAGAACCAATTGTGGTGTTTGTATGACCGGCTTTTGAAGTCAATCATTTCTGGCGACTACTAGCCGTACCTATTGTCCAAAGTGTTGAGAAATTTTTCCCCAACCGCGGAATTAACCATCCATCGGAACGGAAAAAATTACATGAAAAGTACTGCCCAAATCCAGGGGGATGAATCAAAACGATGCTAGGACTACACAGAAATAGAGAGAAAGAAAGGAGTGTTTTTTTGTCTATACTCATGCAAAAAAACAAACAAGGGACTGCAGTATCCTTCTACGGAGAGAAATCCCCGCAGGAAAGACCACAGAAGAATACCTACCACACTTTGCTTGATGAGACTGGATAACAGTCGAAACCACGAGAGAAACATTTAAATCCAACACAAGATATATAACGCTCCGGTGCTGGTACACCGTAGTGTTATACTGACGAACTTGGCTTTTGTCAGGCACTCACAACACATTTTTAGGCCTCCTCCCAGCCTTGAACAAAGCTGGGTACGTAGGGTTCGATATAACCCCTACGTTGGGCTCTCTGTGTAGAGAACCCATAAGGAACTGTATGGACAACCATACAGTGAGCCTCAGACGAATAGTCGAATGCCCGTTTGAAAAGCGAGCCTCAGACACATAGTAGAACGTCCGGCAGACACAAGCCGGCCGTGCCATATACAACCAACCAATGAAACAAGCGCTGAGGGTCACGTGCACGCCTCAGCCAATCAACGACTCCGAAAGTAGGGTACGCAGCAGGACGCGGGAACCTCCGCGCGTCCGCTTCCCTGGTCTCTCTATTCCGTGGTCGCAAGTAGTGGGAGACGGCTTTGGAGATTGATAAGCCTTGTTATTACACACACGGCTTTTGAAGTCAATCTAGTTACAAGTTTGAAATGCCCAATAAATCTGGATTTTTATCAAAACTTTCTGAGATTTTAGAGGGTTACTGGCAACACATAGCTTGATATGTCCTCTAATTTTCATAGTTCTGCGATAATTTTCCAAAAAACTACAAAGGAACAAATAAAGCATTTTTCTTCTATGCCCACGCGAATGCCATATGGCATTGTCCTGCCACGGCCAGGGGAATGCCGTATGGCATTGTCCTGCCATGGCCAGGGGAATGCCATATGGCATTGCGCTGCCAGAAAGGGTTAAGGTCTGGTTCTATGTAGCCAATATTAGGCCCAAAAGCTTGCCGGTCCTATACCTAGCCTCACAACAGGCCTTGAAGCAGCCTTTGCCACGCTAAAGGTGCCGTGGTGGCAGGCCTTTTTTCTCATCGTCTCATAGGCCGGGACCCCTTATGGTCACCATCACACTTTGTTTTGCTGGTTTAATAGCTACAAAGAAGGACTCAATTTGCATTTGTCTAGATATTTTTGCCATAACTCTGGACCTAGAAAAGATAAAAGGAAAAGTGTACTAAGAAGCTCAAAACCAGTAGAATATGATCTAGGGAGCATTCATTATTTATCGCAGGTGTGTGTGTGTGGGTTGTTATCAGCAAATCCTCCAAATAAAGCGCCCCCACCCAGGCAAATACCTAAAAATAAAGCACCCCCCCAAGGCAGATGCCCTGATATACATCACCCCTCCCCCCCCCCCCCATTAGGCAAAAGCCAGGGGGAGGAACTATACACGTGTGTATGTACACATATATAGTAATGGTAAGTAAATAAAGCCAGGTAAACTCTGGCAAGTGAATTTTAAACTTCTATAATCAAATCCTATAATACAAAGCTATCCGGTCCTTGAGTAATTTGGACTGCTTGTATAGAGATGCTTTAAGAGCAAGGACTTAAAACTGGTTAGCATAGTTATAGGATTAGATACCCACCATCTAGGATGTGGATCCTTAGTCTGTCAGGACATGTTGGTACTGGAGCCTATACATGTACCTGCTGCTCTGAGACCTTTTTTCTTTTTTAATTTAGGATACATGTCTCTCACAAGCAGCAGAGAGTGTCTTAAGGGGTGTTCTGCTGAGACAGTGGAGGCATAAAAAAAACAACTTGTATATGCTAAGCTACATTGCACGGCGATCACCTAACATTGACCATTGCGCTGAGTATAGATACTAATGCAGTGGTGCTGCACCGCACAAGGTCACTGAGCAATCTCCTGATATCAGTATCGCCATTGATAGTCTTATCATATTCATGCACAACCTAACTACAAACTCTAAAATCTTTCCAATTCTTTTGCAGAAATTAGTTTTGGTTTGTCTTTCATTTATTTTAAGTTTTTTTAAAATTGTGAATGATAGACCACATTAGTTTTGACATCATTATTGATAGTTCCCTGGTATTTTGGTTTCAAACATACAAAACTCTGCAAGGCACCACTTCACCTTGGGGCTTAGCAATCTGCTGCTATTCAACAACAAATGTTTTCAGTAAAGTGGGATTCACATGGAGGGACTCATGTACTTGAGACTGGTGTACTTTAAATATTTTCCAAAGTATCTGATAATTTTTCCCCTGTCCAAAAATCTCAGAGAAGAATATTGAAATTGAGCTTTCCCATTCTTGAATGAAAATCCTGGATCTGAGTCATATGAAGAGCACACTCAGTATATAGTCTCAGACATGCTCCCCTTCACAAGGTACATAGTCTCTGACTTGCAGCTTTTCCCCATATGAATGCCTTGCTTGAGACTCAAGTGGCATGGCTAGCACCCAGTGCAGGGTACCTAGTCACTATGTCTCTTGAAATGTCATAGTACAGTTAAATACTCAAATTCAAAATAGTTAAATGTCAGATGACAGTGACCACACAATGTCAATTGGTACTAACTTTCATCATATGTTGTTGCTCTATGTACTATAAGCACATGAAGCAGAGGTCAGTCACTGTGACCAATGTCGCCAATGGAACACCCGTTTCGTACTAACCCTAAAACCATCATAGATCAATTACAAAATTTGTTTTTATCACAGGAGGGCCAGTAGCTCTTACTAAGTTAGAAATACCCATAATCATCACAGAAAGTGACATAGAAGAAGTGCTACTTAGGTGTTGCAAAGGTTAGAAAATTACTGGTTCTGATACCAGTTATTACATGCAGGTTTTGCTATTTTCTGGGGATGTCCTGACAGTTAAGTGATACATTCTCATAGTATATTGTTTGTTGAATTTATGGTGAAAAAGGATATAATTTAAGGTATCATCACTTGGGTAACATTACTGCGGCGATTTGGGAGATTGTTCAGTGAATTTCAACAGAAAATACACATTCATCACAGCAGTTGTCATTTAACTTACATTTTTATCAGGCAGCTATTGTCTTATCAGGGTTTATTTGTTTATATGTATCTTTAATTATGGTGACACTACAGATTACTCAGGACATAAATGACAATACAAGGACCTGCAATAACCCTGCAATAGGCTCTGCCTTAATAGGCCAACAATTTTTCTGCTAACTCTAGTAAGTTGATCATTGAAAAACATTGCACTGAACATAATCTCAGAAAATCTCTTGCATGGCAGATCACAAGAGGTCTTATGATGAGCCCCCACTCCATAGCGGTTTATAGACACCTTGACCTCAGGACGATTTGAGCCCTGGACGCCTTGAGCCTTTTTGTGGACGCATTGAGCCTACCCTTTTTGGAGGCCTTGGCTTGAGCCTCTACTCTAGGTGTAGAAACTTGGAAAAGTGCAGTTAAACTGGTTTATAATTATAACCATACACTGATGTGATACAGTGATACACAACCCTAAACCTATTCTAACCCTAACCCGCCTGTCGAAACTAATATAGGTGTAGGCTCAAGGTGTCCACAGGGTGGGCTCAAGGCGTCCACATTTTAGCGCTGACAGGAAGCTCAAACGGTAAACCGTAAAGGGCTCCGAGAGTCCAATTCCCGCTGAATGAACTAGAGAAGTTTATTGTTATTAGAATCTACCCCTATTATCGCCCAGATTTGCGTTGACAGACGTTTTATGTGCATACGAAAGGCATGAGATATGAATTTGTGTAAGATCAAACCTTTACAATATCCACTTTGCAGACTGAATTACTGTTCTGTATACTTATTACGTAATTGTAAAAAGTGGTATTGATTGCATCTGGTCCGTAACTGGAAGTCTTACGACGATTTGCAGACGATCTACGAAATGCACGAGTATATATATTCTGAAGTTTACTAGTATGAAAGGTTAACAAAAACATTAAAAGTTGACATGTTTCATACTTTCGATATTGTAATGGACTTATTGTTTCAATACCTTTATCAGTTCTCAATTATATTGTAAAATACACAAATGTACCTGGCAGTACTGCTAATCACACGAGCAAACGTCTAGCTGGTTTTCTCTTGTCATCATTCTAAACGCCGAGACCAGCGTCGGCATCTATCCAACTGAACTCTGGGATCTCATCCACATTATCAACTTCCGGTTTGGGTGTTGTGGAAAGCCGACGAGAGTTTTATCTGAACTTTCTCGTGTGGAACATAAAAGCAGTTATCCAGTGTCTCACTATACATTTACAATGGAACTAGACTTTGTGTCGGAAGTCGACAAAAAGTTTTACAGCGACAATTTCTTGCTCGACGGAGACTGGGGTGAGTACATTTTACGTGTTTTTGAGGACCGCCAACCGCCTCACGCTGTGTTACGGGCTTTGGCGTCAGTCACAGCGTGATCGACCTAACTCGCTTCGCTCCATATCTTCCGCCCCCTAGTCCCGTTAACGTGGGATCCATGCCGCTGAAAGAGTTGGGACACCGGCTGTCGGTATCCCATCTGTACCTAGCACGCGATACGTATGTCGAACCTGAGACATTAGTGATAAACTTATAGTTTAATCGTGTATTCTATCATAGTATCATCATCACATCAACCAAATACAACTAGGTCGGCTACGGTTAACCGTTTTATAGTGTCTACTGAGTACTGTGACCAACTGTGACCAAGTGATGGCCAGTGAGTTTGACTAGAGATTCGATGAAAAAAAGTTGCAGGGATCAGAGAAGTTTATTTACTATGTTTATTACTATAATATATCCTTGTTGAACCCATTTGTTTCTAATGTCCATTTAAATTGAAGTGATACGCCCCCGTATTGGTAGTCCTCACAAATTGGGAAGCTCTGACGGATTTGGACATGATAGACATGTCCAACGAATAAGTTTCTCTCATTGAGGTTCAATTAAACATTCTAGAATAACTAGAGAAAGGGGAACTGCTAGGTGGAAAATTTGGAAACGACACTAACCTAGGTCCATGGAAAGAAGAAAAAAGAAGACCGGCATAAAACTGTGTCATCTGTGCTCGACCCGGTTCTTACGATAAACTTCCTGATATCAACTCGTATTTAGAATGTGTATAAACGAAATATACTGAACGCATGGTCAACTTGTGAACCAACACCTGTAGGTTCCCAATAAGACTTGCCCAAGTCTTTGATTATGGACATAAAAGATATATGTACCTTACAAAATATAGACTTCACCTAGAAAGGCCCCGGAATCCTGTATTCCGCCGGTTTCCGGGTGAAGGGGTAAGCAAAGCAAAAGAGAAAGGGAATAGAAGTAGTCTAGATCCCATAAGAAAACAGGTGAGACGAGTAGAGCTCTAGGTATCTTCAACATTTATATTCCATTAGTTGGGCTACCGTGCTTGTATAGAAGATGCAGTTAGTGTATATTTCACATAGAGGAAAGTCTGTCCATGGAGGACTTGCACTCATTTAGCATAAGTGGTGATATGAAGCCACTAACCAAACGTTACTCACAACTTCTTGCTTTATAGGTCTGAATTTGTATTCAAGTCAATGATTGTTCAAACTGTTCTACGTATGGGTTAATTATCATTGTATTATCATACTAGTTACGGCTGGTGTGCCTTACTCAGGGAATTAGTGAAATGATTATATGTATGTTCAATTTAAGGAACTAGTGTTTCAGATATAAACGTTGCCGGTTCGGATATATTATATGTATTTCCACTCATAATGCCTACTGGCCGGTATGTATTTCTAAGTTACGGTTAGTACTCCATACTGTACATTTATTTGAATTTAAATTATATTATATCATCATGTGTGTTAAACATAATCATTATTATAGAAATATACCTAGTCCTGGTGGTTCCTTTGGACGTTGAAATACAACCGAACAATCATGGCGTTTGCTTTTGTAAAGAACCCGGATAAATGTCATGCACGAGCAACTACCGCCCTCAACTTGAATAGCTCAGCATCCTCCCCCCCCCCCCCCCCCTCACACGCACACAAATAAGGAACGAACGCTTCCTTAGGCTTCTCTGAAAGGGGCGTGTATTTTGTGTGACAAAGAGCTTCTTGGTCTGTCTAGTGTGACTGACTCTGATAAGGACCATTTGTTAAACCAGGATCTAGTAAAATGTTAGTTGATATAGTGTCACAGTTCTTCTAACAGCATTGCAGTGACCCTTAATCTGATGAAACCTCATGGTACAACTTGGTTCTGATCCTTCACTCTGTAATCAATGGGATATTCCTGGCTTGTAATATAAGTATATTCAGTCTGTAGCGATACATTTCTTATCTTAATCAAGACATAATGTTCCAACTCTGGTAAACCTTCTTAGTCGTTGTGAGTTCCAGTAACTTTAATACGAATTATACCTATCTATTTCCCAAAATATGAATTTGAGAAATATAAATTTGAGAAAATGAATTAGACCGACATTGTCACGCTATCTCAATGGGCTGTGTGTTTCACTGGAAGTGTGAGTGGATTGCTAACTAACATTCATGATGCTGAGTTGAGTGACAGGTTTGGACATGACACAAAGGGTAAATGTTTGACCGTAGTAAAACTCCAGCATGCTGCCCAACCACTTCTACTACCAACATATCAGCTGAGTCAACACCACACCGGTCGCCCGTCCTACCGCTCAGTACATAGGCAGTGCTTGACGGGTAACGGCACAGGTGTCCAGGGTGGGTAAATACGGTAGTCCAGACATAAACTAAAGGTGACCCAATCCATATAGGGAATTCAAGGTGTTTATATTACTGTATTTCTATTACATTTATGTGTTGTATTTTTTCTGAAACTGCCTTGCTGTTTTCGCCCATCAATTTTGCTGTAAAATCATTATTGTTATTATTTTTTTTTAAGCAAGGAGTGTTTATTTATAAGATCTATTACCACTGTACTACACGTTCCAACAGCCAAAAAGCTAGAAAATTATTGATTGAATACATCAGCCTGTTTTTGAATTATTATAAACCTTAAAATGGCAAAGTTGAACCTTCTGTTGATATCGATTGCTTGGCTGTATCACATATGTCACACTGTGATGTATGGTCAATTATCTCACCCCTGGTATTTTTCCTCATAGACTTAACATTGGGAGCTTATACTCAATGCCAATGAAGTATATAGACAAAAAAAGACTCAATGGGGGATTATGTCACAAATGTTAGCCAGTCAGTCAATGTGAGGGGTAAGATAGATTTAGAAACCTGTTTTTAAATTCATTCGTGGGGGACGTGCGTAAAGACGCACTTCCATTCGGAAAACCACGAAACTATTACCCTAAACTTTCATAGGTTTCCTCTATAAAATGGACATGAGTAGCAGCGGGTGGTACACATAGGAGAGACAGGTATGTAATAAATGATACGGGGATGAAAATATGCAGATAAATTACAATAGAACCCCGCGTAAGTGGCCACTTACGCGGGGTGTCTGCTTACACAAGGTTCTTACTCGCCGTAGGAACTACTTTCTTCGTAGTCCTAGGGCAGCAGATCAAAATGCATATCTGATAGAGGGATCCTTTCCGAGCAAAGGTGGCCGTTGACGCGGGGTGACCGCTTATGCGCAGTGTCTGTTAGGCGGGGTTCTACTGTAGTGATTTCAATATGTTCATTTATAATGATGAAAATTCCACAATGTCTAAACCTCTAGGCCACAACAGATCATATCCTTACCGAATCTAGGCCATACCTCTGCGACACCCGGCCGAAACCTTTAACTACAAAAATATCAAAGGGAAAGATCCCAATTACTTTCTATTGTATTCTGTAAATGGTCTGTTTACACAGAAATATAAAATACCACTACCCAGGGGTACTGTCAATCACCTCTACAAGTTGTTCCATACTTATTATTCCTCACCAAAGATCGCTAAGCCAGACGGTTATATAGGAGGAAGTAGTCGTGGGGGATGGTAAGGGTTAAGTATTCAGAGCGTAACTCGTAGGGTGTGTACAGGTACCCGGCTAGAGAGTGGGTCATGTCAAACTACAGAGCTGCATGTAAAAGTTACACTGCACTAAGGCAAACTGGAATATATTTCTTTTGGGTGGAGTCACCAGTTTTTTTTCACGAGGTTAAACATATGATATATGTAGTAGTTTTAGGTCAGAGAATTTTAGACGTGTTTGGTAAGCACCCCACCGAGGAAACCAGAATATATATTAGATATATTACTAGTTATTGAAGGTACAACACTAATTCGTGAAACTAAAAACTAAAACCATTCTCAATAAAACCTTATAGACACAGGCTTCAGCTGTTTCGGATTACAACATACTATTTAATGATATAGTATTAGCAAACGACACATGCGAACACAAAAGGCACCACGTGACTGTACACTTTTTGTTGTCAGTTGTACAATAGAATGGCACCTATCATTGAAAGAAGACACCTATTATCATAACCCCTAGGGAGTAACGTCCTTTGGTGATGTAACGCGCGTTTCACTGCAGGTGTGGTGACGTTCGGGATTTATTTTCTAACTAGTATATCGGAGGTGCAACCCTCTCACTCCCACCTGCGTAACCCTTAATACCTGCCTGCCTAGTACACCGACTCACACCTGGCCTTTTACCTGAGGGACGCTCTCACCCTTGGTCTAACCTGTCACCATGGAAACAGATGGTGAGGTACATAACGGTCGGGTTTTGGTCGGTAAGATTAAATATTAACAGTGGAAAAGCAAAGTGTGACGTCCCAACTAGATGTGTGCAGACCACAAACGTGATCTTTAAATGCGTATATTAGTTTCAAGGCGAGCGGACAATTATTGATAGGTTGATTAGTTAGGTTAATACAATGTACATGTGTATGTGTCTTTTGTACCATCTGAGGCTTTAATGCCGTGCGTAGAAAGTATTAAGATCGTATCAGGACAAAGGTTGAAATTGAAATGATAAACAAGGGATCAATGGAATGAAAATCCAGGCAGTATGAATTACAGTTACATTCTGTGCCTGCTGCGTCATTGTAACCCTCCTTATTTTGATCATATATATAAAGCCACAATTGAGAACTGGATTCTCTATTCCAAAACCGTTGAGGCACTCTTCCCCAGGAAGATATGAAAAAACAGAACCATAGGAAAAAGACAAAATTTCGTATTACAAAAACATTTACATGAAAAGTAGTCAAATATCATTGAAAAAACCCCACACATATGTAACCAGAAATAGCATTAATTTGGAACTGATGCTGAAAGCCTGTAGTTTCTAGTCGAGACAGATGACGTTAATTGTCCATTTACTAGCTGTCTTCAATTGCTATTATATAACATGTTAATACCAAGTATTGCAGTTGACCGCTTATTTTCATTATTTAGTAAAATACATTATCGTAAGAGGTGAAGAGTAAAAATAGCAGGGAACTGAACTTGGCATATATTTTCAGACCTCAATGTCTAATATCTACTGTATACAAACTATCCGGGTGAGAAGGAATACCCATACCTAATGGTATATGTTGCTTACCGATGTGTACACTAGAGAATTGCATTAATTATTGCTGCCCTCCTCTTAGCGTAAATCATTTCCACAACAGCACATAGAACTTCTTTGCCTTGGTGGTTAGAAATAGTGTTCAACAGTGAGAGAAGCACTTATCTTGAGAAATATTATTATTTGTACTTACACGGGAACTTCAACAAGGCCATTAAAGACATAATGCTACAGTGAGTGTGTGCACATGTGTGTACACACAGGCTGTGGCTATTCGTTTCTGTGTTAATCGATTTTCCTCATCCGCCTATCCTTTATCTTACGAAACTCCTTTTCATTCATCTAATCATTCAATACTTAATGAAAGTGACCCCATTGCCTCTTGTGTGCACCAACCCAGAGGTGAATCAGCGGGAACTCTATTTTTGCATTTAAGTTTTTGTAAGTTCTGGAATAAGGCCTTCCTGTAACAACTGATGCTACAGTGAAATTGACACTTCTGTTACGCTTAGTACCACCGTTGCAACTCTCCTGACAACGATTGTCTGAGATGAAAATACGTGGTCATCACCTTAGATACAGAGTTCTTGAGCCCTGTATGCGCTCTCCCACCATATTAGGGTGAGGTTGTGTAATTCCAAACATATTCTTGGGTATCTATAGACTTTGCTAAAGGTTTGGTTTTAGGTGGCAAATAATGTTTCATCCAAGTCCGACTCTTTAGGCATCTTAATCATGGTTTTCATTAGAGAAAGGCATTTCTGAAAGAGGAAGAACTCCCCTCCCCCTATAATGAAATATCAGTCATTGGATAGTTCTATTGAGTTAACAGGATTTTGAAAATATATACCCGGTAATTGATAAAATATAATAGAGATTTGGAAATTAAGTTTCTCCCGAAGCTTTCCCACGTTTTTCCACTCTTATAGTGAGTAGTGAGAATTAATTCGGCTTTGCATCTCACTTAAGTCATGTCGGAACTTCTCACGAATCCTAGAATGGGAATACTTGCAACGCCTGGTATTTAACGCTGGCGCTTGATATTTCGTCAGATCGAACATGTGTGTCAGATACATTATACTGTACTTACCATCGGCAGAATGATGTGTGTATAATGATATAGATTTCCCATGCAATTGAATATATGCATGTATTTACTTCTCATTTACACGGCGTGTTGTGTGGCGAGTGGGACACACAGTCGGTAATGGTTGCGTTCGATACGTCACTACAACAGTGAGATGTGTACTTAATGCAAAAATCATTAAGCTTTGTTTCCGCATTTGTTCCTGGCATATAATTATCATAATGTAATGTTTAAATACTTGTAAAAATTACTGATTCGGTTAATGTATTTTATTATGTTTGGTTGGCAACACTAATCTCGGGTAGTATGGCAATGCATCCTTGGAAGGAATTGTCGACATAAATCCGTCTGGTTGTGAATATGAAGTTTGCCCATATAAGAGTAGATGGCGCTTCATGTAACGCAAAATGCACGAATTTTGTCTATGGGTTCGGTTTCATTGTAGAGTATAAAGTATCGCTAATGTTCATATCCTAATGGAGGTCTTGGCAGTTAAATAAACCCGCCGTACACAGCATCGACAGAACACCTGTGTAGCAATGACCACTGCCCAGATAAAATGACAATCAAACGTGGATATATGAGGAGAAAATCAATACAAGACGCGTGGTGGTAAAACAGAAGCGCACCTGCATACATGTATACTAAACATGTGATTATAATATTTGTATACTCAATAGGTGTGGAAATAGCCCTGTAATATTGCTCTGCGTTTGTTCAAGGGAGATGAAGTCGATGCAACAAAGGAGGTTAAAATGAGATGGGATGGCGTGATGGTTATAGTTTGTATACATAGTTTCTTTGTTTACGCATAAATACTGTATGGATTATCTAATGACAAGGTCACACAGTATAGGTGCGAGTTTCTAATAGTCCCACAGAAAGAATGAAGTTATCTGCCTCGGCTAGAAGTCCAGAGTATTGTTAACCCTAGTTGCTTATGGATCCAGTACAGTGATGAAAATGCCGTCACGGAATTTATCATTGTGTTGTTCTTGGTCGGGCGTCAGTGAAGTTAATGTCATCTTATGAAGCGTATGGTGAATCCTACCCCTCCTAGTCATGCACGCTTTCCACACGCATAACACCTTCAGATTAACAGAGCCTTCATAACACGGAACCATTGTGCATATATGGAGATGGTTCCGGGTCACGCCCCGCATGGTGGCGCTAGTAGCGTTCCCCGTGTCTGTCAGCAGGTGAAGCGCACCACCGCTAGGGGGGCTCGTGAGGTGAGGGCGGCGTGGTACTGGTGTAACCAGAGCGTGGCGGGCATGCTCACACGTTGCACGCTTCATGCATGCAGGGCGTTCGGTAAACCTCCCTCCGTATAGACGCAGGCCTCCGCGTGGGTGTGACTGCCACCCTCAACGCACGTATATAGATACGCATATACTGAAGGTATCATACTGAACTACAGGTATAGCACCGTGGAGCACCCGTACACTGTATATTGGACGTACAGCTACTTACATTAATGTGGTATACTGCATCACAACCCAAGAGACTCTACTGAAGATTCGCCTGATATCTACCCCAAAAAAGTCTGCTTCTACTCAACGTTTATTCATTTCACCACCTTCGGTCACCATAGGAATGTACTGATGCGACATGTGTATTCCTTCATACATGTCATACCTGCGATAAGAAAACTCATTCGGAGTGCTTTTGTAAGGAACACTGGCTCGACACTGCTACGTTAAAAAAGACAGGATGACATGAACCGTTCACATATATATCCACTGCTTCCTGTAGTGCCAAACGGCCAATCATTTGGAAAGTACATGTAAAGGACTACAGGTAAGGATACAGAGGCTGGATACATCTTGTGACGGTTTTTACCTGCAGCTTCTTCCACATGAAGCGGGAGTGGGACAAGGCTTTCCATGTGGTACTGCAGTTTGGATACATGCCATGATGCTCTGTGATGTTACCTTTATTGTACATACATGGAGTCTAAGTATTTTCTGCGGATGCCAATGTCTGGTCCTGTGATATGCATGAAGTTAGCTTAACAACTGTCCTCAGAAAGGGGGAGAGGCTCAGATCACCTTACATACGCTATATATAGATAACATGTATGTTGGACATATATTCTACTTGTGTTATACGTACACTACTCGTACAATCGAGCTGTGGAACAGTTTTGCCAGATGCATATTGCACATATGAAGGATGCATATAACATACATGCTAGATGTGTATTGCACTTATGACGGATGCATATAACATACATGGTAGGTGTATATTGCACATATACTAGACTATATTATATGTTGGCGGTGCATACCACACAACTTGAGTGAAATCTACTCAGAGAGAACCTTCATACACCACAAAGAAGTGGAAATGTGCCAAAAACAGTGGCCTGGGAGTGTGTGTTAGGTGTATTTTTAGACTTACAAACAGCTCCAAGTAGTCCGAGCCAAATACGCCATTACAGATAACGGCGACACGCCCATACCTCACACCACACACTCACTCTAATCACGGTTATCTTAGAAGACCAATATAGGTCTCTTATTAACTACGCCCCCTTTGTAAGTGTACCTATGATATCACTCCTCTCCAGCCTCCCACCACTGCCCTTATTGTCGTGAGAATAAAACCACCAGTTTACTGAATCCCCATGATAAGAGGCCGTAAACTGCCAGCCTCCCTCTCTGCTTATCTTCCTCCAGGCACAGCGTATCACTTCGATGCGAAGGGAATTTTACCTGTGCAAGTTATTCTCTATGGGGATATGCCTATTGGCGTCGGCTATTGGATAACACATTGGAATACGCCAACTATTCGCCATATATAGCTGTGATATGACCCTGACAGTTGATACGGACGTAAAGGAGAACCTACTGAGACTGCAGCCCATGTGGTTGTTGTCTATAGTGTAGTTTTCTTTTTAGAAAGGAGGTTTTAAATGCTCAACTGTTCCGATACGTAGTTGGTTTTATTTTGGACTACATGCACAGAACCTGGAAGGGTATCTGCTGAAATCCAAGCCTACAAGCATTGGATATAAGTTCTAAGTTTGTCACCTGTAGTCTTTTCCTACAGGCACTTGAGTGTCAGTATCGACAAAGCAGAGTGTGTCCACAGTAGTCTATATCTACATGCACTGGACTGTCTATGACTACACAACAAAGTGTACCTACTGTAGTGTATTTCTACAAGCACAACCACGACTGTCACATGCAGGAATTACCTTTATGCAATTGACTACCAGTTCATATTTCACAGTTACCATATCACCAATGGACAGTGGGGGCTGAAACCAGTCTACAGAGGCCGTGGTCTGATCCAGATATCCACTTTTAAACAAGAACTGCTGTCAAATAGGACTGGCTATCACGGAATACAGCAGGGAATGCATAGTAACCCACGGCAGGTCATCCTTAGACTAACCCACTTACTCCTCGCTGTGCTCGTCACCAGGTTACCTTCTGCTCCTCTCCTTGGATACTGTGTGTGTTTGTGGAATAAGCCGAGTGTAGTGAAGCGTGCCGGGATTCGGTGAAGTGTAACGATGGCGTTCCGCTGGCTAGATGATGCCATCGACTTTGAGGAAGCCATCGGGTTGGAAGACGTCCATGTGGTCAAAGGTGAGTTGCTCAGAAGGCAGGGTCGATAGGCGCCGCGATGCACTGCCGGCCTGCCTCTTCTGTGAGGCAGAAATTCAGGCGATTTTGTTGAAATGTGGTGCCTCCAGGTAGATGGGCAATTGTAACGGTCAATTCTACCTTTCCTATATTGCCTATTATTTATCCTGGCTAGTACATTAGTTGAGCGGATGGTATCGTTGTACAGTCACCTGTATGACCCGTTTCCTATACGGCTACTTTTTTTCTTTCTTCTTCAGCAATCACGTTTATTTATCCAAGTTTACAGACATTAACTCATTTTCCTTGATAATACGTGGCTATACCGGTCCTTTCACAATCGACGCTAAAACACACACCGAAAAAAATCAACAAAAAACAACTTATTTTCCTGTGGATACGGCTACCTCTTGAGTGGTATGTTCACAGGGCATTCACCAATTAGATCCACCTTTTCCTTGCACATGTACATGTAATTAATATGAGCATTATCTCATTAGGAGGAAGGATAGGTTATGTCGATCTGCGAATCATAAGATTGTCCTTTCAGTTTGGGCCATGTTCATCAGTATTTTGTACAAATAATTCGCAATATGCCATATACCACGTAGTAACTTATTCCGAATATGTGGATGATAAGAAACATGCGATTCTCCAGTCACTGGCAGGCCAAGTGGAATTGTCAGTGGATTCATGTAATTTTAGTTGGTTACACCTGGTGATTTATTGTTGAGCCTGTAGGCAGATGTTCACAAGACCATCAGCTTGTGGTTTACGCCCGTATCTCCACAGTTCAGTCAGTACAGCTTGGCCAGGTTTCCACGGGTGTCTACAGGGGGACGAAAACTTGTGGAAACACAAATAACCTTGAATCGTATAGATATATTATATGTATAAAAATAAGTCATAAGATAAAGAAATAGACCAAAAACAAAGTAGTATCACAATTATACATAAAAAAAGGCTTTTTACTCATATATCTGAGTCCCCTATCCAACTGTCACCCACTGAACCCTTATTCCATTCCCACACAATAATTTCACTTCTTGCTCACTATGAACCTCCTACCCTACCTCAGTGTTGGAGGTAAAGGTAAGTCACTACACTTCGACACAGTGCAAACGTGCGTATCTACTTGTAATTTTTTTTTATTCAAAAACCAAATTGTTACAGTGGTAGCACAGTGCTAGTCATTCATGTCTTCGCTAGTTTTGTCCAACGCAACCAACCATTAGTAAGAGCTGACTCCACCAGACTAAGGTTTTATTGGAAAGTTTCTGGTCTCTTTGGAATATATAAAAGACTATCGTATAATATATCAGGATGATAAATATGCTTACCCTAAGCCACGTCAATGTCCTCATTTTTATCCATATCAAGTCAACTACCCCGTCCGTCATGTATTTACATTGATGGCAAAGATAAAAAAAACAAAACCGAAAACAACTACATCCCTGTCCCCATAGCATACCCTTATACCCTCCATGAGGAAAATAAGCTGGATAAGATACACTGCAATGATATCACTGACTTGTATCCTTTATCAGTCGTCCTCATCAGTTATAATGTTGATTTCACAGATCGTTTAGTTTAACATGGATAATGAATTTTATAATTCGAATCAAGGTGATTTTCTCCCGTCAACAATGCTTTCTTCTTTCATGAAAAATAGCGGGTGCGGAAGAGGAAGTGGCGTCTTTCAGGCAGTATACGAGTAATTCTAAGCCTATCTAGTGATACTTGAGATAATTGCTGATAATCATATCTTTGGGAATAGTTACTCAGTCAGATAAGGCTTATCAACAATAACCTTGGTACATGTTAAAACAGGAAGGATATGTAAGTTCTCTACTCCTTTGGCCATTTTTTTAATTGTTAGCTCCTTCAGGTCAACCCCTTATAAATTCAATGCAAATCTCTCAAATGGTGATTTCTCCCTCCGACTTAGTCCACCTCGTGACGACTCTATCATCTAACACTATAGCACTGAGGATGGTTATAATGGATTTCCATAGAAATAAGAAAATCAATATAATTTTCAGTCTATGTAGTATTACATAATTATTTTTTCTACGAAAATTAGAAACATTTTTCAGATTTGACTAATATCTTTTTAATCTGTCTGGGGGAGTCTTTCGCCTCCTTTCATGGGCTTGCCTGAAGCGTATTTCGTCCACTTATTGGGGGTACTTTCATGATTTTGTCACACTGATAGTGTAAATAACTAAACGAAACATGCATGAAGTTATAGATACTTCTAGAAAGCTACAAAGAAACAAGTGTCCTGTTAATACTGAGGATAGCTAAATGCAGGCTGGAACACTTCTCTGCCGGGATCTCAATATGAACATTTACCCCAATACTAATTTGGTTGAACTAAGGTACGGTGATAAGTGGTCAGTCACCGGTCTGGTATTGTTCTTTCAAATGTTTCAGACAGTATTTCTAGCGTTGTTTTTCATATTTGGAAATGTTAGTTTGTTTAGCATTCTAAGTTGCACATGAACAAGTCATTGTTTCAGTTTAGCGAACTAGACATCCTGTCGACTAGATGTGGACACGGAAGTTTGTAATAGGACCTGTATCCTAAGAGAGATAAAGTCTCTATGTACATAAAACTGGAAGGAGAAAATGAACACAGTGGCACGGTACGTCCATATCAAAGATCAGCTTAGGTTCACGTTTTTTACACCACTGCTCTCGGGTGAGGGTCATGGCCCAGTTAACTCCACACTGCATGACCTACAGAGGTCACTGTGTTTAATGGAGGTCAAAGTGACCTTGTAAGGTCACCTCGATGTAAAGGAAAGACTCTGACCAGCAGACCAGAACGAAAAACGCTCAGAGAGACGCTACGATCTGTTGTCACGCGTACACAGATATGAATAATTTCTGCGCGTTCAGTGTTCATTGGACCATGACACATGGTCTCAGGCCTGGCACTCTGCCTGTAGGATCACATGTAGAATGGATAGAACTTCTTATGAATTAAAATGACAATGAGTTGAAATTCTTTACGATAGGGTATATTAAGGAGCTACAGTGGATCTTTTTATAAGTGTGTCAGATATGTTCCAGGAAAATGGTTGGAAATTGTGTTCACAAAATTTGAATCATTATCATCAGATATATATATATTATTTACATATCAACAAAGTAAGAAAACTCTCACAGTATTTTATCTAAAAATGTACCAGACTAGAACACTTCGCTCCTAACAATATTCTCATGTTTATTCACGTGAATACTAGAAAGAAAACGTCCTGAAAGTTTGGATTATTGGATTATTAAGGAATGGCAAATAGACTCATGGAAATGTAATAACTACCACATATTACCCGTATAATACCAGACAAACGTGAAATTGCGACGATGTTATTAACGAAATAGGGAAATGTGAGGGAAATCATATTGGCATAGGGGCCGTGACGATTATGAATAATGATGATAAGGTAGTATATGACAAAGTTTCGTAGCTCAATATTAATTCACATTAATCTATTGTAGGCTGGATCTGAAAGGATCTGATCCCAGTCAGAGTTAGTTTTTCGAGCCAAAGCGAATAAACAAAATGTGACCAAAATATATACATAATATCACCATGATTTTGATCTGCGTGGTCGTATTCTCCGCATACTTGGCACGTAGTATTTACATAGAACGACCTGCGTATGATGTACATGCTACAAAACGAGATGGGGAATTGTTGTTTTTTATGGAACGACCATGCAGATAAAAATCATGGTTATGTTCTATTTACTATTCATCATTCCAAATGCAGGTATAAGTTATCAATGGAAAGAAAAAATAGCCGCCGATATTATCAAGCACTGCTTTGCACAGAGGGCTCTTTTCCATAGTCTACTCATTAGCGACCTGTTGGCTCCATAAATTTAGTATGGAGACTCTGTGTTTGGTGTATAATAAGGGCATTTAAATATGTATCTGTGGCCGCTTGACATGCAGAACAAGCTTGACATGCAGAACAAGCCAAGCCAACTAAGTTACCTGACCACATTTTTGCCTTTTATAGCTAACTAAGTACAGATAGGAATATGATTTCTGTTTTGGACAGAAGGTTTTATGGTGGTTCAATGCCATACAGGTTTGATATTTAGTATTTTGGTATGGATTTTAAAATAATAGTGAATTCAGTTTGGGGGGGGGGGGGGGGCATTTGTAGTCACAGGTCCATTTTTAAGAACTTCTTTATGCACATATTTCTACCCCTTAAACTGGCTCAATCATAATATGATATGCCTCATTAGAAAGAGAATGAAAAACAGTAGGTGCTAGGAAGTGGAATTTTCAAGGTAGATTATATAATTACTGAGATATTCAAGTATTTGTTGAAAGTGGGGGGGGGGGGGGGTGAGTGAAATGGGCATACCTAACAGATGTTTACTCAATAATGATTTACAGTGAGGATTGGTGTAATATTAACCATCTCCATAAGTGACACTGATAGTTGGTTACCCTCTAGGAAGTGTCATTATTTAGGTTAAACTTGTATTTGGCATGATATTCATGTATTTTTGCCTAATTTCAGAGCATGGGGGTTATCAGCCATCTTTGAATTTTAGTGCAGTTTAAGATACGAGGCAGGGACACTTCTACACACAACCGATGCTACCTTGAAAATGACGAATACATGTCAGAACCAAACCGTTGCTATGCGATCTCCCAGGGGACATTGTTGAAAGAACAATGAGGCATAACAACCACCCATCGCGCCAGTGACATCACACTAGCGCGGCCATTCTCCCAGCATAGTCTAGGTGGAGAAACGGTATGAACCAAGCATGTTTTAGGTTCAGGTCTCTGTCAAATTGACAAAGGGGGGGGGGGGGGGGGGGTGGGGCTCCAAGGTTTCATCCGAATCGGACTCTTCAGGCATCTTAAAGTTAGGCTGTTATCAAGGCATGTGATATTATCACACTTTAGAGGCCACACATGTTGTATGGGCCCCTGACAATTTTATTAAAGTTATAAAATTATCAGAAAGGGAGTGTAGCACTGTCAGGCACAACAAAAAACTGTTACCTGGCAGGGGGAAGAGGTCAAGAGTCTCCGGGGCTAGAAGCCCTGGAGACTAGTGCTAGTTGAGTCAAAAACCGGTAACATAAAATTTTTTAGACGAGGCAATGGGATTGAGACTCTGGTGGGTTGGCGACCCCTTGGTTAATAGAGTGGTGCATCTATTAAGTTAAGACCATACGGGATTTGGGTCCTCAAGCGGAACATCCAGTTCCTTTCAATACGATTTCGTAGGTATTGTCCGGCCTCCGATTCGGGGGACCGGTGTATGAAGTCGAGTACCGTTATTTGTACATCCTCCAGGCCGTTGTGGCCATCTGTGTTAAAGTGATACCCCATATCGGTATCAAGGTGTGCATATTTTATGCGATAAAAAAAAAAAAAGAATTTTAGTGCAGTCATGTTCCCCCAGAGGACTCTAATTCCTGTCACTCTCCAGGCATATTGGCACATGCCCTATACCTATATCCTTATAAGAATACTAAGTATCTGGTTGAAGCTCAGCCTCACTTTGAACATGGAGCCTGTGGTATGTCAAACTAACACTAGATGGAGCCATAACTAAGTACAGATAGGTATAAAAAAAAAATTCATTCATGAAAAGACAAATGTGCCAACAAATCCCCATGGGAAAGTGAGGTACAATATGTCAAAATGAGAGAGAAAAATATCCACAACAGATAGGTATATGATTTCTTTTTTATGGACAAGTTTTATGGTAATGCAATATCCTAGTTTTATTATTTAGTATTTTGACATTGATTTAAAAAAGACAAACTACTTTATGAACTTCCCCAAACACCTGACAGGCCCAGTAATCAAAGACTTGTAAGATATGCACAAAACTTGTATAAGTTTCTCCTATGGTAACCCAACACCTCTCTTTCCCCCTCCCCTATACCTCCAATTCCTTCCAACTCCTGGGGGGCTTCCTTGATCTCATAGTAATTAATTGTTGGTGGACCTTGTATTGAGTTTTAAATGTGTCCACCTGCTAATTTGGCCTTTAAAGGCCAATATTTCTATTTTAAAATGCACTATTAGCTCTTGTTTTAACACCAAAGGGAATATCATCAATTCACGTAAGCCTTGGGAGCTTGTAGCCTTCCCATGATAATTCTCTGTAGGAATTGGTGACAATTCAATAACTTTTCATGTAATCAATTTACATGCATCAGGTAACGCTTTCTCAAATTTTGTCGCATGTGCCTCCTTCAAGTTGCTATATAACCTAATGACATATAATATTGTAGTTCAACAATATTGAATTAAAACCGAATAGGCGATGATAAGTACTGCTCTACACTCATATATATTCGCTTTGGGGAATGTCATGCCATTTATTATCAACTGCACTCGGTAAGGCCGTATAACACCAATGGCTCTCGCTTGCCTAGACAGGTGGTGAGGTCTCACGTCTGGAGTGTGAAACACGGTAGTCCTGCTCAGACATGGACATTATCTCCTTATCAGAACGCTATAGATAACAGACGAGACCGTCCCTTTAACCATTGTGCGCACCTGAAACTCAACCCAGTTCCTGCAGAGCACCGCCACTACCACCACGTGGCAGCAGAAAGATCCAGTCGAGATCAGAAAATCAGTCAGGCGTGTCTAATATACCTTATGCAGTCAAATGTAAAACTAAACACTGCTGAGCTGTGACTGTAGATGGTATCACTCTGGACAGAAGCCGAGACATGCACCGATTCCTATACTCGAGTTAGCAGGGTAGCGGTATGACGGGGGTGGGGCGACATTTGTCTCTATACCGTCAGCCTGGTGGAACAAGCCATTTAGTTTTTTTAAAGTCTTATTCTCTTTGTTAATGTTCTCCGCTTAGTGCACCTAAGCGCATCTGACCCTTATCCGGCAAGTGAGATCGCCTTTATGTTAGTCTACAGGATAAACGGTTAACGTTCACAAAAAAATAATGTTCTTGGCAACAGGTTAGATCACACAACTGTGATGTTATGCATGTTTGACTTCACTTTCTTTGAAATCGTTCACTAAATAGCTGATAGAACGAATTACGATGGATCCGCAGAGAGACTCTAAATCCTGATTCCAAGAGTCCGTTTCCAGAAATGGTCTCACCTTTTCCCAATTCCCAAAAATGTTGCGTGGTTTCTCTAGCAATGTAATATTCATGAACAGTGTGCGGATTTTATAATGGATCAATGGGCTTATCCATTCTAGATGTTGCTTGACACACTCACTCGTACTGTAAACTATCGAGTGAATACACAGTCCCATCTCATAAGGAAACACCTATGGCAGTAGTAGGCAAAACAGAAGTATTGACTACTCAGTAAACACACCTATCGGACAGCTGTGTCCTGCCGAAGGTTATTTCAGCCTTTTCCGATTTTAACCTCGTGAAACCTTGTCCTAAATATAATATCAACAAGCACAACAAAGAGTTCCAAGGGAAGTAAAGCCCTAGTGATTATCCTTCAGTGCGTTTGATCATGTATGAACATTCATTTTTTTCCACGTATGTAATATATAAACAACAGCAGGGAAACCCATCAGACCACAGTGACGCGTTATCCGTATATAAAAAGTATATATCAGCTTGTACTTCATCCCTCTTAATCACCCATCACATTATCTGATTTCCATTTTGTATAGGTGTCTTCTGTAAAACAAGTTATTAAAGTGCGGGGTGCCTCACCGTTTATGGATGATCTATCACATGACGGACTGAATGATATATAAATAAATATATTATAGAGGAAACCTATGAGAGTTTAGGGTCTGAGTTTGAATCCCGTACTAATTCACAAGGCGAAGCCGCGTGAATTACGTAGTGATTCAAACGAGATGGAATCGAGATGGAATCGAGATCTGACGCTAAACTTGAATGGGTTTCTGAATTTATCTCACCTTTCACATTGATTAATGGGCTAACATTTGTGACATACTCCCCCATTGGATATTTTTTCCTAATTATCTAATGGGCGTTAGATACGAGTTCTCATTATTAAGTCTATAGAGAAAAAATACCAGGGGTGAGATAAATATATATAAAACTAAAACGGACAGGTTAACTCCAGACTATACAGAAAGTATGGAAAGTAGTTACCAATAGATACAAATATTTCATTGGTTGCACTATCTCTGCATATCCACTCCCAATGTCACAAATAATGCGTCGAGACTGGTTTCCGGCAATGCTGTTCACAGGTAGCACTGAAGAGCGCACACAAAGGTCAATAGTCGATCCTTGGCGGCGAACATGTATGTTGCCATGGTTACAGTAGACAACGTAATACAAGCAAGGCGGGTGTACTCCCTGTACTTGTTCTTGGTAGGTTACAGGGGACCGTTACAGGTGTGCGTTCGTTGTGCTCTTTTGGAGTTCTCTGAATTTCGTCACGGTTGATTTGTGTTTGGAGTTATGGTTAATGTTGATGCGCCTGTGTTTTAAAGATAAATTTGACTCCACAGTCTACTGTAATACGGTAAATTAGATGGGCTGATATGTTAAATCCTCGATTTGCAGGGTTCGTACAGAGCCCGGAAAACCTGGAAAAGCCTGGAATTATGCTTTTGAGTTTTCCAGGCCAGGAAAAGCCTGGAATTCTCACAGAGAGCCTGGAAAAAGACTGAAAGAGCCTGGAAAATTTAGTTTTGCATAAAAACAATTTTTGTAGTCTATGAAATTCTGGTCGTTATTAGTTTTCCTTAACTACGGTAGGGGACTGCCTATGGAATTTCACTGACTTGGGTTAAATATTCTATTTGCTAATAATATAGTAGGGTTTTCATTATTTGTCTTCATATTTAAAAGTGGCAAAAAAAAGAATTTTGAAGATATCCATCCCACACCACTAAAATTCCACATGTCGTAAATAAGATGAAGAAAACTTTAAAATTTGGTGATGAATCAGACATGTTTTTTAAAACAGTGACCAGATATGATATGCACCCTTCAGAAAACAAACAATGACTGTTTTCTTTCACTAGCAAGATGGTCTTGATTCACTTTGTTATGTGCCTGGAAAAAAATATTAGAGCCTGGAAAATCATGGAAAGGGCCTGGAATTCTATTGGGCTGTCTATGTACGAACCCTGTATTTGGTATGAATGTGGTGTTTAATGGAGATGTTTCTGTGTGTTTCAGATAGTTCCGGTAACGTTGACGACCTATCATGTCTTCTTGGAGTGGAAAATGGCATTTCTGCCAACGATTTCATGGACAGCCTGCCCGACGAGCTTGGGGTTAGTGATCATTGATATATGTCCACCATGTTGAAATAAAATAACAGTGACATGTATTGTTATCGCGCATGGCCTTTCTCTCGGTAGGAATTTTAGAAACGTTAAATTTATGTACAATCTAATTAAACTAGAGACGCAGTACAAGTTTTTGGATGCGTCATCCCATATTGCTGTAGGGCTCAGGGCTAAGGACCCACCTTCTTCGTCGGCTGATTAAACACAACTGCTTTGTACTCCGGTGTATTGGGCATGGTACCACTAGTCGAGGATGAGTAGGATGGCCTGGGGTCATGAATAGAGTGCCAGGTTGTTCCTGGTCAGGTCTATTAATTATGAGCCTTCTCTGTTATTGTCTCACCAGGAACCTGTATGACCTATGATATATTTTACCATAATGCTCTCTATTAATGATGTTGGTTTATGCCAGGCATACTAATGCAAACTAAGATCCAGGAACACTGTGTTAAGTCAATCTTGGCCCACTCGGTATGTGAATACGATAACATTTGTCGCAGAACGAACTTTATTCGTTCATAAGAGTTTCCCTACATCAGTTAAGGCTAGATGGCGTAGTGGTATACGGCTGCGTCGATACATAAAAATGCGATACGAATAGGGCAGGGTTTTTCGTAAATGACCAGCTCAACCAGTGATTACTCTACACGTGATTAAACTGCAGGGATGTCAGTTTTCCGGGTTTCCAGGTATTCTCACAACTCTAAAAATAATCTTTGAATTATAGTGTGCAGGCCGACAGCGGCTGGGAGTGTTACGTCAATGTAAGGAAGCTCACAGCTGCCAAAGACTTCCGAGATGTTGACTATTGCCCTCTGGTGTGGAAGTGACGTAGCTCATATTAAGCAAAAATGGCGGTTTTCTTCTTTCCAAGGAACTCCCTGCTTTCAGTTTCAGTCAAATCTTTCTTTTTACATGTGTAAACCAATGGTAGAATAAATGGGGCCTCGTTTACACCAATAAACAGTGGTTCGATCCTCCCCACATAGCCCAGCCCCATTCTATGACCAATAAACGATGTGTTTCCCATGTTTTCCCAGTCTCAGTATATTCCATGGAAACTGTTTCCTATCGACCCCAACTGACATCCCTGTATCAAGAGTCTCAAATATTGATGTCAGATTTCATGTCTGGATATTGTTGTAACCAACCCCTAACAAATAGAAATATTGAGTCAGAAGATTTCATCGACCCTTATTTACACCAGGTCAACAATTTAACCCTATCGCGCCGGGTACCCGCGGCAGGGCTACAGTCATGGAGCCGGGTACTAGTGCCAATGAATGCCGCTAGAGGCCGGGTACATAGGCCTAATGTGAAAATTTTATTTTTGGATCACGTGACATGACACATGATACTTATTACTATTTTTCATTTCACCTAGAAATATCAAAAAGGATGTTATATCTACATTCTCCGAAAGTTTCATGTTTATTGACCCATAATTTTCAATTTTATTTGAAAAAAACCCGAATATTTTGTAAATGATGCCTCAAGGCATCACCCGGCCAGGTCTGGTTTTTTTAAGACTTTATTTAGACTGGGACAAGTACATCGGTTATACAACCGTTTCAATCGTACTCCCAGATGCGGGAATTGTTTCACATTCACCTTGTATATGTTATATTAAAGAAATGCGGAAAAGAAATAAATCTTATTGTAAAGTCAAGTATTTGTTTACCACTTCGGGTAAGAGTTGATGCCTTGAATGGTTTTTTTTCCTAACTAGACGTAAAGCTTTGAGGTCTATGCGCACACATTACAGATCCCGATGCTGGACAGCGATGACATGTTGCTGAACCAGGACCTGCTGAAGACGACTAGCAGCCTGCAGCTGACATCTGACTCTCTGCGGGACCTGAGTGACAGCAGTGACAGCGGACTGGACTGCGGCTCAGTGCTGGTGAAGGATGAACCATTGTCACCAGCCTCCTCCAACTGCTCGGATTCACCAGTCGACTGCACCACCCTACCGGTATGTCTATAACTTCAAACCCTGAAAATTAATTCTTTGTGAAAAAATAGTATTATTGTTTGTATATTCAGAGAAGACGTGGCATGTAGTTTTTCAGGCGCATCTACCGCTTGGGAGAAAAATGTTGTTAATGTACTTTGAAATATTTTACTCCATCCTAAGTCTTGACTTGAGTCATTTGTTTAAGGGAAATTTTGTTGTCGCTGACGTCGGCCGATAACAGTAATCGAGTTCTTTCGATCGATAGCTGCCACTGAGAATACGTCAAGCCATGTCCTGAACAAATAAATATTTTTGTTGTGTTTTTCTGTCCTGAAAATAAGAGGTGACGGTTTGCATTTTATTTTACCCAGAAGTTGAGTCGTGTTGATTTTTTTGTTTGCGCAAAGTTCTGATCGACCTGTGTGGTTTGTTCTACCCTAGCAAGTATGTTATTACTTTAGCATAGATTATATTGATGCATATAACCTGACGTGAGTGCACCAATAATATGATTTAAAAAAACCCTCACTTATCCAGTGATTTCCGAAATATCCTAAATGGTGTCATAAAATTAGATCTTTGATGAGCTGTGTGGTTGACTTTTCCAGTTGATCGATGTTCAACAGTTGCCCAGTTTTGGCGACGTCTTGCCGCTGGACATAAAGCTGGAGAGTCCGCCACTCACTCCGGAGAGGGACCAGCAGATGGATGTGATCGAACTGACAGACGACGGCAGTGTTACCCAGCCCAGTAACCGTGTCAAGATAGACCTGTCCAACTTCAACGCTCAGGTATTGATAGAGTGCATTATGTATTTTGCGTTTTTTTTTTTTTTGCGTAATAGGTTTTCATAATTGTTCATAATCAAATATATGCAATGTATATCTTTCCTGCATTTTTTTGCTTTATTTTATCCTTTTCTTTACATGCAGGTATTTGTTAAGTTCACCAACCATTACATTTAAGTTTTTGAATACTTTGCCCAAGGCGGAAGAACGGCAATATGGAACCTATGGGATCCCTTGAAACCACTGGAAAAAAGTACTGAGGAGCATTTCAAACATAAAACAAGCTCAATTAGAATCTCTATGATACAAAGATAGGTACAGACACCCTTATCACGTACATGTCGTCAATTATGAATAGTGGAATAGTAAATGAAATGATTCAATCCCCAGTGATTGTGAACTTGATGTTATTCTGATTCTTTTCACTGCTTACAGACGTTGCAGACCACAAAACTTCCTCCAGGGTCGAGGATCCTCACCGGTGCTAATGGAGTGCGGATCATACAGTCCCCTGTCTCCAACAACCTGAGCAAAGTGCTCAACAGTAAAGTGAAGATCCAACCTAAACCGCCTGCTGCCATCCAGCCTCAACCGTCAGTTCAAGGCGCAGGTAAATACCCAAATAACATTATAACTCGTGATCAGATTGTATCAGTAAGCCATCGATAGAAGCAACGATATGGCCAAGGCCCAGCCTATGCGTCATTCACCCATCCAAACTGATGGTGATATTCAATGTACAGTAACTCTATTCTACCCGTTAGCCAGGAACCCTGCTTGCATCCTAGAAAGTATCATTATTTAGGTTAAACGTATATATGGCATGATATACATCTATTTTTGTCTAATTTCATAGCAGGGGGGGGGGGGGGGGTGGGGTATCAGCCATCCTTTAATTGTAATGCGGCAATGTTCCCCAGAGGGCTCTGTGGTTCCTATCACTCTCCAAGCATTGGCACATGCCTTATATCTATATACTTATAAGAACACTAAATATCTGGTCGAAGCTCAGCCTCACTTTGAAAATGGAGCCTGTAGTATGGCCAACTAACACCAGATGAAGAAATGGACAAACCTCCTGTACGTTTCTCTTATGGTAACCTGACACCTCCCTTTCCCCCTCCTCTATACCTTCACTTCTTGCCTACTCCCGGGGCCTTCCTTGTTATCATTGTATTTGATTATCGGCAGACTTTGTATTGAGTTTTAAATGCGTCCAAGCTATGGCAAGCTATGTAAAAAATGGTACGTATGAGGCGACACCAGTTTAACACGATAGGGACCTGTATGGTCCTTGATGCTAATGTAAATGGATTTCTTATTTACTTTCATTTGTTGGGATAAGTCAAGACCACATTCACATTGGTATACATGTAATTGGGAAGTATACCACTCGTACTACATCCCGCGATAAAGGAAACCTGATAAACTTTTAACTCACTGCATGTTTCCCAAGTACACAATTCATGTACTTACTTAATAGCAGATTACTAACTATGATAAAATATTGTCTCTAGGTCCAGGCAAGCCGCTGGTACTGACAGCCGAGGAGTTTGCCAAACTCACACAGCAGGGGTTGCTCAAGTTTCAACATCCGGACGATCAGAAGCCAAATGTAATATCACAAACGGCCAGCGTCCTCGCCGCGCCACCACCGGCAGTGTCAGGAACTACCCGGCACGGCAACAACGATGTAAGAATGCGGGCAGTTTTGTGAGAATTCTATTGAGATGGTGATCTGACTGTGATAAAAAAACAACCCCAAAAACCACACCCATCAAGTGCACTATGCGGACAGAGAAGAGATATACTTGTCTATAGAAATTGATGGAGCCAATATATCGTCATTTTAAGGCTCATTTGTTCATTCTTTAGACACATTAAGTAGTGTAATAGAACATATGTCTTAAGGGAAAACAACTACATCGTAGCCCTCTCTGACTCTACTTTGCCAATGTTTTGACGTTTTCAATCTGGAAATAGGTATATCATTATAGAGACCGAAGAATTGAATAGCGGGACACACTTTGATTTATGTCTTAAACAAGTTATCAACTTGAATATTCTGTTTTCTTACCAGTTCAAACTTGCCAAACGACAACAGCGGATGATAAAGAATAGAGAGTCTGCTTGTTTATCGCGGAAAAGGAAGAAAGAGGTAAACTATTATTTCCGATGATGACTTGAGTCACTTACCAAATGATACCCATCAAGTTTGTCGTTTCCCAATTTTTATTATTAATATCATACAATAAGTGTTACCGTTTGTTTGGTACGGTTGGTTCACAATAATAATTGTCCTACTAGTTTCGGCACTTACATGTGCCTTCGTCAGGGACTAAGTGTGGAATGATCGATGTGCCTGGAGAGGCTCCCTTATATACCATGGTTTGGTGCCATAGTTACAGGAATTATGGGATATGAGTTACAAAATTGGCCAATCAGAACAAAGCTCCCTGGTGGTTGATGATGGTACTAATATAGTCAGTAGTATTACATGGATGGGGGCCACATAAATAAATACATTGTTGGTTTCTATATTAATCATATTGATCTCCCATCTTATATATCCATATATAGAGACAATATATCTATATATAATTATAATATTGTATTATTATATTATTAGGTTCTTGGTAATTATTAGTGGAAAATGTTTGCATCATAAACAGTAGTTTTCAGCACAAACACAGTGTTTGAAGGAGATAAATTGTGGATGACAGGTTATTACTATTATTTCCGATGTTATCAATTATTAATAAATATCAGGTTTATCCATGATACATTTCGCTCCTTATATTCCACTTATCTTCATTTCTTCTTATATATATATTGATGGCACTTAATACACACACACACATGAAAATCAACTATTACAGGCTTTGTCAGGTTCACAATCCTTTATTTCGTACATCTAACAAGTAATACTCTTTAAATTTCAGTATGTTTACAATGTGGAGAAACAGCTCGTCGAGTACTCTGACGAGAACGCCAGGCTAAAGGAGCAGAACGATCAGCTCAGAAAACGCGTCAGAATGCTGCAAGCTGAGGTGAACATTTATTTGTTTATTGGTTCAAAAAAAGTTTTTTTCCGTGGTCTCGGTCACTGAGGTAGCTGATAGTCCATCGTGGTTGGCGTTCAGTGTGGTGAGTGTTTGAGGCTAATGGACAAAAAACATTCGGCAGTAGCTAAAGCTATCCACGTCGCGAAAACATTTATTTGTTTATTGTTAGTTACCGAGGTACACACTCGTGTGTATCGGCCCCCACCCCCGGCCCGCCGATCACTGTGGGGGGAAGCTGTTGCCCTTGGTATCAGCCCCCACCTCCCACACGCTACGCGGGCAGCCACGGCACACGGGCAGTTAGCTGTGGGCGCCCGACCCGTCCAGACGTATTTTAAAGCTTCAGAAGGAATCCAAGTGTCTATCTTCCTTTAAATTACTATGTCGCTACACTCAATAGCAATGTTATATAACACCAGGTGGCTTGTCGATCCACCTGCCGTTAATGTGAGCAGGTTTGGATTTGTGTCTGGTTTCAGCTCTACAAAAAAGTTGCAAAACAAGTATCTAACTACGATATTTGGAACCTATTTCAAATTTTTGGAGTCCCCTTCATTTTCGGTTATACTTATTGAAATATGCTGCATACTACGCGTGAGTGCTTTTTAATTTGATCAATTACCCACGAGTGAGAAATATGAGCATCGCAACAAAGCCTATTTGATTTAGGTTGAATGAAATTGCCACAGATATATAAACCGGACTAAGTATTTTGAGGTGAAATAGGTGAATTAAATCTATTCAAAATGTGTAATCTCTGACTTAATTCAAAGACAACTCATATTATTCATCACTCAATTTAAGGTGGGTAGTGAGACAGGGTTTCTCTGTTTAGATCAGTGATAAAATTGATATTCAGTTAATATCCACTGCATAAAATAGTGTTAATAAACACATTAACCTAAGCCAAACTGGAAAGAAACGTCTAGATAAATTACCTGCCAGATGGCAAATGCATTTCTATTAAGTTTGAATAAAAACTAAAACATCACGGATCATACTTTGGTATTAACTTTCATTTTCTCTCAATTAAATTCATTCTCAGAGTTGAGTTTTGATATCCTTTCTTTGCTTGTAGAATGAACTACTAAAGTCAACCGGTTCATCAGGCCAAGTGAAAAGGGCAACAATGGTGATGGCAGTTCTGTTCCTCGTCTCCCTTAACCTCAGCTCATTATCGTAAGTACTTAAGTATTTCATTCATTTGTTGTGTTATCTTCTCCTTGATGTACAAATTCTCCAGTTACATTTTACCCCAGCTGTGTTTTTCAGAATTCACAGCGACTGGGATCTATCCTAAGTAAAAAGAAGTAACAATCCCTTATTTAGAAGAAAAAACTAAAATAGGAGTACAATTTTATGTTGGTAGAATTATTCCTAGTGTTTATTAATTCCCCCACAAAAATAAAGTATAAAAGAAGAGGACACTACTTTCCACACAATAAAAGATATAAAAGAATCAAACGCTCGTAGAGAAGGCTGATGAAAATGATAATTATTTCCGCAGGGGTATCCTCAGTGGAGGCAGCACAACAAAACAGCTGATAGAACCAAACCGCAATTACCACCATGGCCGGACTCTGTTGTCTTTCAATGACAACACCTCAGCTGAAGAGAACAAATCAGCAGATGGAACGATACCAGCCAAGCCTGCCTGGCCAGCCACCAGCATACACAGCATCAGTGCTGCCCTGGAGAGTCTCCGGAAGGCGAGGACGGCTGGCGCAGTACCCAGGGACCTGGTGATGGTGAAACATCTCGAAGAGATCAACATTCCAGTCTCCATGTGCCCAAGCTACTTCAACTCCTCAGAGTCCGAGAGGTGAGTACCGCATAGATAGCCTTAAACACGAACATTTAGTATCACTTACATATAGTTTTCTAACGGCTATTTATGGTCATTTGCACAGAGAGTGAATTTGTCACAGGAAATGTGGATATCCAAGTTGTATTTATAAGCATTGGTATAGAGAGTGTCAGAGGTGACAGGTATATATATAGCCATTTACATAAAAAAAAGTGTCAGATGTAATGACATATTCGGAGTCAAAATTGTAGTATAAGATTTATACCTTAGTAAATTTTTATACGGTCGTAATATAAAAGTTGTAGTTGAGTAATACAGCGTAGTGTAATGGGAAGTTTTGGATTACAATATTCATCAAACACATAACCGGTACAATATTTTAATTGTAATAAGTCCATGTAAGGTGGATGGGAGGTAACTTTTCTTGACTGTGAGTCTCTGTGAAGTGGCAATGACTGAGTTGGTCACATGGTTTGACTTGTCACAAAAACGACCGATATGGGGGGCGTCAAGAACGGCGCTTGTAGCGAACCCTAGTGCCATTATTCCTTTTTCAGAACATTCTTTTTATGGTCGTCAACCCACAGTACAATTGATTTTTTTTCACTCAGTATCAATAGAAAGGGTTTCCTTGTAACAGTTTATACATATTTAAGTTCTTATTCTCTTGAGTAAATAGCTCACCCAGTCCACTCCAATTTTGAGCAGGCATTTCTATCCGTCGACATATAGAGTGTCAGAGGTAATATTTAGATTCTTATTACATTGACTTTTTGCATTTTACAGGTTGATGAATGAGCTGAACGGCTGGGTGCTTGGACACAAAGCAGGCATGAAGGCTGCCGCTAATAACGTGAAACCTAATAAAAATAACTTAGACAAAACAACTGACAAACCTAAAGCGCCCACACGTCGCCAGTTACGCAAGAAATATGCTGCTCCGAGAAAACTGAAAGCCGCCCTGAAGGCAGGAACACCACAATATGATAAGTGAGTAGTTAAGCAAAACTTGAGAGGTTTTAGGGATGAGTAATCAGTGAGTTGTGGTCTAAATTAATATTCACGATATAGAAAACAAACTCAATAGATTCATGATGAGTTAGGCATTTGTCAATCATTCAATGACTTAAAATTTAATTATAGTAAATATATTTGATACATTTTATAAATCATTACAGGAATAGGGTGAATAATTTATGTGACTTTTCTTAAAATCCTTCTCATACCATGTCTGTGGTGTGGGAAGTAAAAGAACTCTCACCTCGGTAAATGTGTAGGGGTGAGATTTATACCTGAATTCATCACATGGATTCGATCACTACCCTCGTGGTGTAAAATAACCTTGAGTAAGTCTGGTAAGGACCTATAATGGTCGACTGGACGTTAAATCAAACCGAACCAAAAAAACAACAATTTTCTTAAAATGTCGATCAGAGTGCACTGTCTTTAATTATAAATCCAGAATATTGTTAGTCGAATAATATCATATATGTGAAAAACAAAACCTTTTGCCAAATGAGAATCAGAGCAAGGATTCCGATAGGTTAGAGTTATGTGAAATAAGATCTTCATTCGTGATGATAAGGATACTGTAATGTCCACAAGTCGACAACTCCCACCCCTACCCCAATCAAACCCCGGTTGGCTGGTGCCTCTGACAGATGCTGTCCAGCCGCCGAAATATGCCAACAGTTTTATTAATCGTTCTCTTTAATTAAACTATGTACACAGATCCCACATCTCTGAACTTGGTTTACTACCGATCCCGATACGTACATTCATTTTCTCCTATATATTTGACCTCCGATTATGTTTTTTCTAACCGTGACTTCCTTCCCTGTTGAGTATATAGCATGATTATGTTGTGTCAATAATGGAGGTTAACTGAGGTCAGCTAGAGGCCAGTCTCTTGTCTATAATTATTAACAGGCCAGGATGCAGATCCTGTGTCATGTCACGATTGTTTGCTTGCAAACTAAATTAAACTTAATGTTTCTTGTAGGGACAGGAGTCAATATGAAGTCCAGGTGTTTACGGGACCCGATCGAGACTATCAGGACTTCCTCCAGGCCATCCACAGGAGGAACGATACCTTCTACGTCGTCTCCTTTAGAAGGGTAAACAATCCCTCCTTTCTAGTCCAGTCACAGATCACCTCTAGTTTCCATAGAAGGAAAGACTTAAGGCATGCATGGGTGTTACCGCATTGATGTAGCATTCTTTTACTTTGTTTTGATATTAATAAATTTAGCGTTTTACTCCTTCCTAATTTTCCTACTGAAGTTTTTTATGTATCACCCTTTCAGATTTGTTCTTTTAGATTTCACTTGTATTTCTTAAACTGTCAGTAGAAGTTTTTCATAGTTGGCCATTTCCAGTTTTATAATGGGCAACGTAATATCCGTCCATAAAGTACGTACGCAGAATTTCTAAATTTGTTTTTACCCCTAACCCACTCCCAACCTTGTATGCAATAGAACAAAGAAGGGGCATGCGCAAAATTTCCAAAATTGTTGACCTCCTCCGGGCCCCATCAGTGCGTACATACTTAATGGATGGCCCCATAGTCTGATATTGACAAACATAAATCATATTATCATACTGTTTGATTATAATGTTTATAGTTTTGCGTTAGCATGCCTCTTTTATATAGAAACCGAAACTGGTGCTATTGCTTTGGTTGACTTTGGAACTTTGGAATCAAAAATAGAAACATGAAATAGATGTAGAAAAGGCCATGTAATATGCTAAGTGAAAAGTAATGATGCCAGAAATTCCTTTTGAATAGTAGTCTTTATTTTTTCTGCCACTTTTAGGACCACCTGCTTTTACCAGCGACAGCACATAACCAAACGATGAGACCACGGATGTCTCTTCTCATGCCCGCTGTGTCAACCAATGGTGAGTTATCTATTTACCGTTAATCGAATTCGACGTAATTTTGTACATAAATATCATCCATGTCAAAAGGAGAAATGTTTTTCTCACACAATTTACTCCCAGGTTTTCATATAATCAACGACCTAGATACGTAAATTTTATATGGTCCTCGGCGTTATGATAACGCCTTGGTTGTTTAAATCTGGTTGCTTTCCTTAATAATTATATACAGGTTGACATTATTAGTTCACTCTCAAACATTATAAATGAACAGAAAACAATGAAAGAATCGAGAATTATTTACTATCTACAAACAGACCAAATAACAGTCACAGTTTATCTGCCATTCACCAGTTGGCATACTGAAAACATACATTTGCAAGATAACAACATGGAAAACATACATTTGCAAGATAACAACATGACGCACGATAGTAATAGCTCTTTTTGTTCGTTTTAATGGATGTTTTAATTAGAATTCTTGAGTTGGATGAATAAGATCTGCACTCATTGGATTCGTCACATTTTCTCACGAGGCGTAATCGAGTGTGATTATCGTACAAATTCAAACTCTTGGGTATTCTATTCTGTGAATAATAACAAAATCAGAAATAGTTCTATGAAATCAATGGCATGATTTCTCATTATTTCCGTCTGATTGGCCACAGAAACGATGGACTTACCGGCGGGTAACATCGCCATGATGCAGATAGACTGTGAAGTGATGGCCACCAAACTGCTCCACGTTCACAAATCTACAGTGCCCACAGACGGCACGCAAAGTAACCCCAGCAACCACACCGCCACGCCCTCTGTCGACAGGAACGAACGCAGGAAGTGGCAACAAAACTCAAAATGGCGGTCTGCGCCATGAAAAAAGACATAACTAAAGAAGAGTGGAGTGCGTGTGATTGAGTGAGTGGTGGTGATGTGGACAGATGGAATGGGTTGACCCCATCCTGAATATTTTATACTTATTTATTCCAACGTGAAAACTAGGCTTGAATAAGATGGAGGAAGCTCTGGAAAGATGGTTGTGAGATTACGAGCGGCATTACGTCACTAGACCACGTGGTCTCCAATAAGTTGTTTCTGTATGGACGTAGGTTTTAAGCGGTCACACCTTTATATAGTGAAGGGATTATGTAAATAGATAGGAAGAATGACAGAATTGTACATACATATTAGTTAAGACAGAAGATATGGTACAACACTAAATAGTTGTACTATCGGTCATGCACTTACCGTAATAACCTCAGAGGTTTATCACAAGTTGTGACTTGATGCTTGGAGTGTCTTTTTCACACACAGTCGTCTGATGCGTTTTAAGCATTGGTTATTTACTATTAACTCATGGTGTTAAACACTTCATAGGCACACGGCCTATTATTGTGACGAATACTTCTCTTACCAACGAACACAATTATGCAATGAAGGAGTAGTATGGAAAAACAATTTAACGACAGGATAAGATAATATATTATGTGGAAATTATGATGATTTGCTGCAGTGTGCTTAGACCAGGGTTTATATGTGATCTGTCTTCATGATATAAGAAGAATTTATTGGACGTTAAACTAAACAAATAAAATAAAAATAAATGTTAACGTATGGTAGATGACTGTCATGCAAATGCTGCTTTAAATTGCAGTCAGTGATCTAATAGAAGTATATGTTTCACGGTACTTTATCATGTGGTACCCATACCAGGATGCAAGACATCTGAGAATGTTATTAAATATTCGATCATATTTCGTTGCAAAGAGCAAAGCTAGCCAATTGAAGGCTTTTTCCCTAATAATTCTTTTTGTTACTGTATATTGTCGGATAGGTTCAAATGTAATGGGAGTAACTCCGGTAAAGAAAAAAATAAAAGATACACAGAAAAGGGCGGGCATTAGAAATTAATTTCATCTTTTCACATGACTGATCTCTTGATAAAACAAAGTTCAAGGCAGCAAAATGCAAAATAGATGTTCCTTTGATATATTTTGTTTGATTCGCCATGTATTCGGTCTAACTAATAATACACCTTGCAGGTGTATTCCCAACATTTCTTCAGACATTTTCCTAGAGAGTAAGGGGAGTCTTAAGATATTGGACATCTTTGTTATTGCATATAAAACCTACTACTATGAAATAGATTAGCTAATGGCTGCCATTATCCACTAGAATTCACGCACTCTGAGAGAATGTTCAAGAAATGATCACGTAAGTTTTCTCTCGGGAAGCTGAATAACTACTGATACCTGCAGTAGAATAAAGACTAGTCATTTCTGATTCCTACTGTATCAAATCAATTTGTATTAACTTTACCTTCACTGCTGATTGCATTTAAAATTAGCTATTTCTATTAAATGTACATCGACTAGACTAAAGGGCGTATGATATCAGAATCTGTCTGATATATTCTCACCAACATATCAAAGTCCGTATCTTTAATCAAGACCTTATAAGTTATATTCTTGAGGGTGGCGGTACTTGGATTAAATTAATTTAATCTTCTTATCTAGACGGCTCATGTTTACTGGCTTATCTATGCAGAATTCGTTGGTGTATAACCTGTTATTGCAAGAATAACCGAAACTGTTGGTAGTAAATATAATCACCATGTCAAGCAAAAATGGATGACCCATATAGCATTCTGTTTCTAATTTTGTTTATGATTCAGAGCAAATCTAAGCTGATATGTACTTATATACCCAAGTATATGTTCTTAATGCCATCGAGTTTCCAGCTATTGCTACTCAGTTCGTTTGCAGATATCACGTTTGATATGAGGGTGATAACTCTAATTTCTAACACTGAACCCATCCGATATGGAACATCCCTTTTGCTTGGCGAGCCTCATATATTCTAGTGTTATGAGCATCTTGCCAACACGTTTCCCAGATGTCCTGTAATCTTCATCGTACAGATTCGATTTCGTTTGGATATGATATTGAGAGTTGTCATGGTGTAAAAAGACCACTGACCCATCCCAACAGTATCCAGAAAATGTGCTGGGAGAGTATCAAGATAACAACCTCAACTATGCTATGGGAATGGTCTTTCATAATCACACGACAAGATAAGAAAAAAACCGTCAGTCTCATTTAGTTATTGTTCATGATTTGTTTTGGTCAGGAAGGTGCTGAAGCCCTACCATTGATTGTTTAATTTTGTAATAATTAATGCGTGTGTAATACCGCAAAGTTAGAATTCCTCCAATGCTGGCATTACCGTCTAGTTTAAATATCTTGTGTGCTCAAAGGGAGGGAAAATCAAAGGTCATTCTACCTTAAAACCATATAATGTTATAATTCTTTGGGTAACTACTGTGGATAAATATGGTAAGTTCTAGAAGCTCAGGTCATGATGAGGAGACATAGACTTATTTATGAAGATCTTAACCATCATTCTCAACCAGCAATGTTTTCTTAACATTCAGCTTCAATAAAGTTGACTGAATTTCAGATCTGGAAGGCCGGGCTTATTGGCTTTGGTACATGATTGTATATTTAAAGTGCAATAAGGTCATACAAGAGAATCTTCATGTTCTAAAAATGTAGGGACATTCTATCTTAAATGTAAATTGTTTGTAATCTTGGGTCTATTATTAACCAATATAAAACGTTTTACCTGTTGTCTCTCTCTTTTGCAATAACTCCCGAGAAGAAAAGAGTGAAAGTAGTTCTATAGTACAACAGTCGAACGGAGAATTCAAGAGTTTAAAACTGTTAAGCCTAATTGTTTATTGCTAACCACTTAATTCGATGTTAGTTATTTCGTGGTTTCCGACCATAAATGAATTTGATGTTTGTCACTAATGTTAAATCTCCTGTTGGTATGAATGTGAGTGTATACAATGTTGTTCTATGGCCTCTCCAGGAGACCAGATGGTGGTTGCGTCTGCAGACTTGCACCATTCCTGTTTCAATACTAAATGTGATTCCATGTCAATGCTGCACCATTAGACGCTGCCATTTTTAATGAGTGTGTCGATACTTGCCATGCTTGGTAAAAGTATGCTCAGATAGGATTCAGAGTATGGACACCTTCGCGCTCTGTTGCTTAGGGATTTTTGTTAATCCGTATCCTGTGTCTGGCCTGTCGGTTGACTTTACTTCACATACAAAGTGGTGGTCCACCTTGCAGGAACGAGAAAGAGAATGAGGAATTTGTGCTACATAATATAAAAATGCCATTTTCGTTGTACAACCAGCCTGTACTGTACCGCTCCCGTCATTTGCTTATCAAAAGCCATGAGATGGAAGATGTTTATTTTATCTTAATGAAATTTAGATCACAATTAAGATTAATATGGAAAATTAGGACTGCCACCCTTCCTCCCGTTTGCGAGTGAGAATTACTTGTAGAGATCGACTAGAAAACGGAGACTCCCAACCTTCCTCTGAGTTTTTGAGCAGTATTTGACTAGGCAAAACCACCAGTGAGTTGGAAATATTTTCTCTCGTATATATGAGTGATAAATGCGATCTGCTTCTTGATGCTAGGACAGGCATAATATGGTACCATTTACTGCAACATCGATGTGCGGGACTGACCTGATAAGGTGGTACACGACTTTCAAAGGCAGAATATACTTTTCCTGGTTGTACAATGTTATATAGTGACAGGGCACAAGGTTGGTGTGGTCTATCATTGCACAATCACCATAAATTTGTGACAATGTCCCTATCTGTTCTTATAATTTTCAACATGTACTTTGCGGCTCTGTCACTTTCCGTTTACGTGCATCGTGTATTGACCGTGGTGTGCTGTGCTTTATACTGCATTTAATTTCATATGTGTCTATTCATGATGGAATCTTTTAACTGTTCTTCTACAGGCTCATAGCATTGTCATAGTGCTCAACTATTTACTTTACGCGAGGTTTTCTACTATATGTTTCTGATTGAGATGAATATATAACAAAAAAAACCTAAGGCGATGTATATACCATAATTATTATGTGATGTAAAAACTTGTTAAAACACATACGGTATCATTTCAGTGCAAACAATGGATGATCTTCACTGGTGTGAATTTGTAGTCATTTCAGTTTAACTACGATGTTTACAACTTGAAATAAAAATATACAAATAAATTGTATTCTATGTTTGACCTTTCTTTTGATATGATAGGAATTGTGGCAAATTTGACGACTCCTGACTATTTCAATTTCTGAAGACGTGGCAAAGCGTACAGAACGAGCTACCGCACAAGAGTGAGGAGCAGATCGTTTGCTCCCGGTATTTATAGTCAGACCAAAAAAACCAAAAAAAACCTACTGACTATTTCAGAACAGAAAAGTCTTTAAAGGTAAAAACACACCAAGCAAGCAGGGTCTACAGACTTCCACCTTTTAGTGGATTTTCAACCTTCTCACCCATGACAAGGCAATATCCTGAACGTTTTCAATAAATTTAGATTAAGGCGAAGTTTATAGATCGAGCCAACAAAACGTGGGTTTGAATCTCCCTACATAGCCACACAGCTTGCAGTAGCTGATACTGACTTTTCCCCTTGTGTTTTCTTGGCATACCTGAGGCAGCAAATTCCACATTAAAAATATCGCCACTCTTTTTCTTACCTCAATTTACATCCCTGTTTAGAGGACGATGGGTCGGATTTTCAAAACCTGCTAAATTGCGCTCTCGGCCTGGGATCAGACACCCAAAAATTAATTTTAGAATAATACTGCTTTTTATATCCTATATCAGTAACCGACCAAGTACCTTCCAGAAAAACTTTATTCCAACAAAATCAGACAAATAGTTTAGATTTGAGAGCCTTTTGAAATTGTGTATAATACTGCATGTTCTACACCCCCCTAACATATTTGAAATTTCAAGAAACATTTTAAGAGCTTAAAAATTTAGAAAAACTAGTATCAAATGATGATATATGTTATATTTGACCCTAAACACCTTTATCAAATATTAGATTTTAAACAAAAGCTCTGAGCCACATTTGGGTTTGGGCCAGGCAGGGGTGTCGGACAACACACGGGGTGTCGGACAACACGTTTTTAAAACTACTCAGAACAATGAATAAGATAATATCAGTAACAATAATCCTTTATATTCTTATTGAAATGATAAAAAGCTATGTTTTTCAAAGCAAACCACTCAATTACTGATAAGAAACAACCCCAAAATCATGACTTATATCAGAGCGTGTTGTCCGATACCCCGGGGTGTCGGACAACACGTTTTCAGTTTTATTAACATATACAGGGATATTTGTTATCCTATTATGATAATTATTTCTTCTAGACATCTTTTAACAGGCGTGTTGTCCAACACCCCAATTTTTGAAAAATTATCATCATGGAATCAGAATGATTTAAATATCAGAATAGATAATCAGATTATGTTGAAACTTTCAGGTATTACAGTCAAGACTTTGGTCAACATTTTACAATAAAGAAAAATCAATTTCTCACTACATATTTCATTAGTTTTGTCCTCTGAAAATTGGGATGTCAGACAACATGCTGTATGGGTTTTTATGTTGGAAAATTTGAAGGTCCTGGATAGTTTTGACAATTCTAATATATTTTCAAACTTTAACTAATTTTTAAAACTATATTGTCTACACTTCTCATGACATATCCTTTAAACAAGTTAATAGAAACAATTGGCCCAACATTGTGCCTCTTAGATTTTGAAAAAAAGTGGAAATCATGAAAAACACTAGTTTTTGCTGATTTTCGGAAGGAAAAATACCTCTGAGCTATACAAAACCCTATGTTGGAATGAAAGACTATCAAAAGATGCACCAAAAACTGTCATTTTTACATTGATGAGATACATTCATACAGCATCAGCCTTAAATAAGCCTATTTTGGCCAATTTAGCAGGTTTTAAAAATCCCACCCCGATGTTTATGTCTTCACTTAAAGAATTAGTCTGAAACCATAACTTCTTGTCTCGAAAGTTCACCAAGGTCGCGTCAAGAGTCCCAGCTTACCTTTGAAATAAAACCTATATATTACATCGAAATTAAATAAAGGTTTATCCTTATCACTTGTTTTTGAATCTTCTCAATCGTGGCAATGTATTGCTGTCACCACTGACATTGTCACACAGTCCGTCTAGGAATGATATCAGTAGTATCAGAATAGAATGGCAAGGCGAGTCAAGGCAATATATGTATACAATATCACTGAAATGGTAAGGCCATGAAAAACAATTGAAAACAGAGCTGGTTTCAAGGGGATTGCTGCAACCAAAAGATACATCTGGAATTGCTCGGAGCATTTTTAACTTCAATCAAATATTTATGATATGTTTTAAAACGGTTGTTTTGATCAATATGAGAGGGTAGACCCTCTCGCTTACAGTGGCTCCACAGTGGCAGTAACAGCGAGAGCCAATTTACTGATGAAACGGTCACTGCCACTGTTGGTGCCGCTCATGTCCCAAGTGCCATTCACGCTTGAGTGCCCCTGCTAATGAAACGCACACTGCCGCTGTGGTGCCGCTGTGAGAAACAACGAGACGTATCTCTAAAAGTGAAACGGCCCCCAGGTGATATCAACAAGCTAAAATGCAATGATATCAATTATCCATTATGCCCTAACCCGGAAAAAACATAATGATATTCAAGTAATTAAAAACTATTGTTTATGCATAACAGTAGGAGTATGGCAGGCAAGATACATCTCTAATAAGAAATTGTATAAAAATCGTAAAATAAACCCATTATCAGTCAGGAGAAGACAACATCTGTTAAACTTCATTCACCAATGCCTCAAGCGTCCTAATAATGTAATTGATACTGATATTAGAACTAGACAGGGAAGAAAAATCACTCTTAAAGTAAAGAAACCCTGTACTCAACAATTTAAGACAACACCTGTATATATAAAGGTATGTTGTTATGGAACCAGTTACCCCAAGTTTGTCTGTGAGAAAGATGGTGCTCCTCCAACCAAAATGCTGAGCAGTCACCTTCACACAGGGCACCGCGACCCTGTTGAATATTCATTAGATTCATAACCAATAGGCTTCCAACAAAACTAACGACAGGGGGAGCCGTGAGCGATGACAGCGTGCAGATTAGGCATAGGGTTGGGTATAATGGATGGGCAGTATGGTTCAGGGGTAGAAGGATAATTAGTAGAAACCAAACGAGAGTTAGCCTTGTCAATGTTTATGCCACGACGGGCAGGTTGTGTATTACTACACGAGGCGTTAGCCGAGTTTAGTGAGTAGCAGACCTGGCTCAATCTCTTTCTTGGACAGCCTCCGGATAGGCCAGTTCTGCACGCAGCACTTTGTTCCAGACCCTGGTTCGATCCTGACCGGCACCATTCTCGCGATCTCTTCAAGCCAGATCTCTAGAAACATTCCAGTTTGCTGATTCATCCACACATTGGCCAGTGCACAAAACTTAAAGTGCGCCAGACGCGCTTCAACAAATATTGCTATCACCTGTAGTTTTGTCAGAGCATTATTCATAACAATTTGATACTACACGAGGTTTTGTATATGATATCTAATGTTAACAACTGAGAGACACAATTATCGTCTCGAGAATATTGTGAAGAATGAAAGGTCAGTTAAAATGGTAAGATATTTTTCATTTTGCATGTATTAATTATGATATTTGAGGCTACCTTTTAGCGTTTTTCAACGAAATGATTTGTTGTCTTAAAATAGATTATTTTGGGTGCTTTTGAATACCAGCTTCGCTCTTTTCTTTTTATTCATTCACAAATTCGATTGCAGATGATTCCCCCAGATGATTCCTGTATATTTTACATTTTCAGTTACCTTTTCTTTTGTAACATGTGTCCAGCCCACCAAAGAACAATATGATATCTAGTATCCTTCATCGAAAAAATATATCTACCTTAACTATGAATCATGCGACCTTTCCATCGATGAACACAATTAGCCGTATCTAAACCATAGGACTCCAAAAGCTTACGTAAACAAAATTACTTGCAAAAAAGGTTAAAAAAGATTTCATGAGTCTTCTTTTTTTTATTGACCTCCCTTTCCCCGTATCGGCGACTTTGTATTCGTCCCCTAGCGGAACACACTGCTACCAGAACCCGTCCTTACATGAGTAGCTTGGCCACAGACACTCAGAGGGTTAACTGCACCCCTCTTATCACAAAAATGGCATTTCGGTTAACCTTAAACAGAATATTCAATGCGGGTGGCTCTTGCACTAACCTATAAAAATAGATTATGGCACAATCAGTGTGATGAGGTTCATAAAGATGCTATATAATAGAATGTCAGCAATGATGACAGAATCTTTAGTATTTTCATGTTTTATAACAACACATGAGGGACCCAAGTAAGTTTGATACATTAATTGACTAAATTATATCTTTCTTATGCCTGGTAACCAATTTTACACATACTTTTTATATGCAATTTTGTAGAATGACACCCTATTATTTTACAACGCAATCTCTTAATGTGGGATATTTTGTATAATACAGTCGGTTATCCAACATTTTATGTTGACCTTACAATATTATTTGAAACTAAAAAGAAAATTCTGATTTCCTTAATAGTATTTCATTACAAACTCATAAAAGCCACTGCCGACACTTTTCTAGGACCAACAATTGTGTTGCATTGGCAGGAATGGAGCGCATGAGGCAAGGAGTTAAACCACGATAGAACTTGCGCCAGCCTCCTTCCTCAACATACAATTTGCGGGCACAGTCAAGAATGTTCTTATAGCGGCGTTTGTCTGGGGATGTTTCATCAGACTGCATGGTAGACTTGATTACGTCCACGGGGTATATTGACAACCAGTAGAGCAGCCCCCCTGCCCCTCCAGAGAGCAACATGCTGCCAATACTCAGGTCAGCAACGGTACCTCCCTCTGGTGTCATGTACGTCCGCACCATCTCATAGACACCTAGGTAAAATATTTCTTGGTAAATATAGTGCACACAAAGACTTATTGATCATATTTAAAATTAGAGATACATATATTCATTATAAACTTACAGATATCAGAAGAGGCAGAGTTTATGTAGTTAAAGCTTATCTGAAAAACCCTCATCATTACTCATCATTTATATCCAAATCTTTCTCAATGAATAGAAACATTGTAGATATAAGAATATCACGAACGGAAAACGCAGCAAATATAATAGTGGGTTTTACGTGATTTAAAATACCTGATTAAACCTAAAGTTTCACCCTTTGGATACTTTTCCTGGAAAAAAGAACCACCTTTTACCAAGCTTGCAGGTGACATTCTACTCATAGGGGAAGAATTATCTATAAAGGCATCCATATTTGGGATGCGTTGACACAGTGGGATTGTCCTAGCTTGATGGGTTCTATGCAAATAAAACTCTATTCAAAGAAATATACATATTGTTCATAACTAGAGAAATACCAAATATACAGCTACGATCGGTATTATGCAACACTCTCTATATAGATGGTCACTTACTAACCTAGATGTTACTGTACCAGTTTTTATTTAAAAAATGAAGATTTTCCATCATTGTTTATGTAACAGGCCTGAGCAGGCAAATACATCCTGATGGGAAAGGTCCCAATAGTGACAACTTAATAACACATGATTCTTCTTTTCAATTTGATTGTCTCAATGCTCCGTTTCTAACATAAAAATCAAAGGTGGTCACTAGGAATTTACGAACTGGATGATGACAAAAGGGCCACAATCTATCATGTTAAAGAATGTTGTTAAACTTACACAACTTTCATATATATAGTCTATACATTTTTGGAACAAACTAGTGGCCATGGTTGACAGTTTAATACTGAAGTCATTGGAAATTATATTTTGTTGAAACCACGGACTTGGATGTATAAATCAGTGTTGAAACATACCAAAAAAACAGCCAAATGCAGGGACGTTTCTAGAAAAAGTTGCTCCAAGACCTTGGTACACTCCCCGTACACCATGGTTTCTTGCAATCACTGCGCCTGCATGGAACACGTTACGGTACAGGGGCTTTCCACCTGAGTGAGCACGGATGATCTCTATCTGCATCTTAGTCTTGAACTGCATGAATATAAATATTTCTCATTTATCAAAAGGTAATTGAGATGTGGTATCTATCCAAAAAATGATGTGTTATATGTAACAAAGGATATTCAGTTCAAACACATTTGATCATGTTGGATTTCCATTGGTCATGGGTAGCTAAGTAGAATGAGGACTAATGGGTAAGGATAAGAGCAACTGAAGTGTGACAATTCCGATTGTACCCCTCGGGGTATCCCGTTTGCACTGTAGCACGTGACTGTACATGTAACTTTGCTCTGCTTTTAAAAAAACTTCACACATCGGAAATCTTCCGCCCACCCACCCTTTATAAAACAAGTAGCAGATAAACATCCGTTGTTGACGGAACAGCACTAATACAAAAAATATATCAACATTCACACCCACCAACACCAACATTCACACCCATCAACCCCCACACCCACTAACACTATTGACACTCACCAACCAGCACCCATCCACTCCATCCAGCAATTCAACACCTACACCCATTAACCCACTTCTACCTACACAGGTAAGGAGGGAGAATGTTAATACAAGAGGGCTCTTAAGATCTATTTATAGATAGTGCTGCCTGGAATAGTGGTTGCACCACTGGATAACAATAGGTTTTTCCACCTCCACGTCGGACTTATATAGATAGTGCTTCCACACTGGCTAAAAATAGCATATATCGGTCTGTAGCAGCTGATTTCGAGGAGAGCTGAGGAGAACCCATATATATGAGGTTTTCTTTCTAAAATTCGTTTTGATACATATGATTCTGAATCATATGTATGATTTGAATAATGATTATACCTTGGCGCTGACAGCGACGATTTTAAATCGTTGCTGTAAAAAGGGGTTGAGCTTCCACTCTATATAAAAAGGGGGTTGAGTTACTTTATTAATTTCTATTGAAACTTCAATTGTTATCCTTGATAACATTATCCATTTCACTTACAGACCTGAAGTATGTTGTTACATTTACACTATATGGACTTCCCACGTATATTGAGCCATTTATTTCTATATGATTACAGCAAATAATAAATCTATAAATCCCGGAAAATCCTACCCCCATCACTCAGTTTGGCCTAAATGATGCTCCATAACTTGAAACCTTTCTCACTGAGAGTGGATATGCCTTTATTCTAGACCTAGACCAGTGTGAAGCATGTTCCCTATTATTAAGAAAATTAGGGTTCTCTTGAGACATAGTTTAATTTCAATAATTGAAAGTAATTACTGTAATGATATACAAAGTTTGACTATTTTCAAAATATGTTGCCAGATGATTGCTTTTGATAATTGTTTGAGTCAGCTTGTATTCTGTTTTCAATTCTAGATGATTAACAGCACACTTTCCCGACAGCTGTTACCTCAGGAACATAATTATATACACCACCTTTGAAAGAATATTTATATTTCAGTTTGTAATTCAAAATAAAAAGAAGAGTACTCCATTTAACTTCATTTGGTTTTATTTCAACAGTGTTATTTCTTCAAAAAAAAAGTGAGGCTTAAATATGAGACAAATACATCACAATGCAACTGCAGCAAGATCATAATAGTACCCGCATTCTAATTTAATAGGAGGCAGGTACATGAAGCCACATTACCTATCTAAAATAATATGTTTTTCACAATACTAGTAGAATATGATAATATTGTATGAGTCAATGGCACTCGATCGTTTCAAATTTGAATTGCCATAAGTTGCCATATTTACATTTAAATATGGCTACGTAAAAGACAATAAAACGAAAATGTTTGAAATAGATAAATCACAAATGAATCGTTCAAAGTGGCCAAAATCTAATTTTTTTCCACAAACTAATTAATACTTTCAGCATGTTATCATATCAGTATCTAGTAAACTTAAAAAATACTTTATGTATTGGTAATTTAGTAAAAGTTAACCATTAGATAATCACATTTTTGTGATTCTTGCAATGATTTAATAAATAAACAACCAAATTTTGCAATAGCTTATTAATGAAAATTTATCTAACTACAAATCTTAAAAGAATTAAATTAGTAACAACAGCATATATATCACTAGATCTTTGTAAATTTTCTAGATTCTCAAGAAAGCCACTGCCGACACTTTTCAAGGACAAACAATTGTGTTGCATTGGCAGGAATGGAGCGCATAATACAAGGAGTGAAGCCACGATAGAACTTGCGCCAACCCCCTTCTTCTATGTACAGTTTGCGTGCACAGTCAAGCATGTTCTTATAGCGGCGTTTGTGTGGAGACATTTCATCAGACTGCATGCTAGACTTGATGACATCTACTGGATATATAAACACCCAGAACAGCAGTCCCCCTGCCCCTCCAGAGAGCAACATGCTGGCAACGCTTAAGTCAGCAACGGTACCTCCCTCTGGTGTCATGTACGTCCGCACCATCTCATAGACACCTGGGTAGAATGTTGTTGGTTAAAAGAGCTACATCTATAAGCACTTGATAATAATTAATGATAATTAACTACTTAGATATTACCAGAAGATTCCTCCATACTTGCCGTGTCTTGATGTTGTCAGTATGAGATATGAACATTATTGTAGAATAATCTGTAATCCTATTAAGGATGTTAAGTGCTACTAATGCTAAATCCAGCATGAAACAGACATAATCTATGGTTGACGAGACATTCTAAATATTACTGTTGCTCAAAATTAACTTACTACATTTATACATATCAAACGCAGATACTGAAAATGAAGCTTCTAACTACGTTGTTCTTAAATTGCTTCAAGATCTAACTTAGGCAGTACTCAGCAAAGCATATGTAACCCAATGCTCAAAGTCAAGCGCTTATAATAAAGAAATGACTAAAAAGAGCAGAACACATGTTGTAAATGATTTGGGTTCTTTATTTTACTTGAGTGAATCCTCTGCTACTGGAACCTTATCAGGGAGGTTTGTAGGTGAATTAAATGTATATGAAATCTTTGTTTAGAGAAGAGCACTAGATAGATCAAAAGTTTGGCGACTTTGACATAGTTCAATATAAACACAGTTGGTGATATATGACATGTATCATTCACATGGAAGAGAAGAGAAGAAGTGAGGGAGGATTGAAATAATCCAATAGAGTGATGGATTTTCGGGGCTGCAACATCAACATTAGTTCATGTTCATATGAACAATATCAATTAGATAAAGCACAGGGCAATATGTATGGGAATCAGGGACCATAGCTATTGCTCAGAGGAAAATCATACATTGAATGGTCCCCTTATCTGGTACAAGAGGGATTATTTCAGTAACAGAGAAGATATTAGCCATCATATTGTCGTTCACCCTAAGGGAGTCTTGAGCGATATATCCTTCAGACTTTCAGTTGCCTTTCAGTTGTTTGCCCCCGTTTGTTACAACGCATATGAACTAAACTAATTATTGGTGAACCAGGTATATCTGTATCTACTATCTGTTCTGTATACTGGAGTAAGTTCCCCCTTTTCGATTTTTACCTTCTTCACACGAAATATTATTTAAATTTAGAATTGTGGACGAATGTACAGGATATCCATTTGGAGTAGAACTTGGTAATATCAAGAAGCTCCAAGAAATTTCATATGATTGTTTATATGACGTGAGTTATCATTTCTGAATAATATCCGCATCGTGATATCTGTAGCAGAAGAACAGGAACGCCATGTAAACAATTATATGGGTTTGAGTGAGGTTTCGATTTTATCCTACCCAATCACAGGTTTTTAACTTTATATGTCACCCGTGGCATATAGATATTTTATGGCGAAACCATGGCATGCAGTAACAGCATGTTAAATCTAGGGAGATCTATATGAGGGGTAGGATAAAAGTCAGGAAGTGCATCGATGGTTGTGGTCTTGGAGGTTCGTCATGGTAGTTGGAAGGGATGCGCAATTTACCCTCAACCATACATACCAAAATATACCCCAAATGCTGGCGAGTCTCTGGCTATGGTGGCTCCAAGTCCTTGGTAGACTCCACGGACGCCATGTTGCTGAGCTATGACGTACCCAGCATGGAAGACGTTGCGATACTGAATCTCAGCCCCGGATTTTGCACGGATTATCTGTATCTGCATTTTTGTCTTAAACTGAATGGAAACATTTTAAGTTGTTTTTCTAGTTGAATTCTGTTAATACCCAGAGAAATACTGTACAAGTCTGATTGAAGCAATTCAATGATCCAGGGAATTATCATTCCTACGTCGGGTTGACGTGCGTATATCTTATCTTTATTGTTAAAATGTTATTGTAATAATGCTTAATCGATGTATTTGACCTAACTACAAATCCAACTGATAAGCATCGCTATCTCTAAGTTCCATAGAATTTTATCTTCTCACATTTGAGTACTATCTATCCAGAATGACTTATCTTTGGAAAAAAAAATTGCCATGAGGAAAGGAAACGCCCTACTTGGGCTGGAAAGAATTTCACATGGAAAGTTTCAATAATTTGAAGTTAATTCATATCATAATTGGCAAATAAAGAAACTAGGTTTATGATGTATGTCTTCCTATATAAAATTCAAATTCATTCAATGTTTCCCAAAGTCCATATTAAATCATTCGATGACTTCACTTAGGGTAAAATTGCCTTTTAGAAACCTTTACATCGAGATAGGATTTAAATGTATTCGATAAAAAGCAGAGGCCTATATCAAAGCAGAATATATCATTATTCACCGGCTGCAACTATAAAGCAACTACTATATGACAGCTCCTACCTGATGCAATGGAGGATAAGTGACTTTATCAGTGAAATCAATAACGTGGATAAGAAAAAATTATAGGAAAGACATTTTTGAAACATCGAATGGGTGGAAAATCTGTTGAATAATCATTGGTTTCATTCTGCCACAATGGAGTCATGATTGATAACACGTTCCTGTCACGTGCTCCTGGATCGTTTAGATAAATCACGACACAAATCTTATGATAATAGTCTTTTGAGGTTCATATAATATTATGCACTGAGTAACAGAGTCATCTTTTCCTCCATACATGATGTTATTTCCCTTCCTAAGGATATCAAAGGACTAAAATGCATACACTAAGCAGTCAAGTGCATTAAACTAGGGCATCCAATAAGGATCAGTAGACCGTGGTAAAATGCTGATTCAAATTGAATCTAAAGTATTAGCTTTACGCAAAATATACATGCCTTTATCGATTCTCATCGGGATAAAACCTCTAGATTAAATTTGGTTCACATACACACCAATTGCTTTTAAAAATCAGTCCTAGATAAAGTTCTTTATATGAGACGCACCTGGAAAGAAGCATTTGTTATCAGTGAAATGATAGTGCTATGTGAATAGCTTTACCAACCAGGTCAATAGGTCCCTCGAAAAATGAAGCGAAGAAGCCGGTTACCGCTCCACATAGGAAATATTCCGACGTCTCCAATCGCTTACCTACGCGGTCTGGCTTGGACAAGTGGTCCTGTACCTGTAGAAATAATGAGACAGATATCGCTTTTAATATTGGTGTGAATCCAGATATGTGAAGGCTACTGTAATATCATGGCAATGGGTATATCTCAGTTATCATCACCAAAGTACCACAGGATATTATGAATGATATCCATTGGTCGTGTATATATGCTGTGAATTAACATGCATAAGAACAGATAGGGATTTGGTCTTCTGATTTAGAAAACGGTTAACGGCCCATACCTGATAATATGAAGTAAACAGGGTAGCCCTGAAGAACATCTGACCCACGATAGGTGAGGCTGTAAAGAAATTCGCAATATATTATTGAACATAAGAAATTGACATTCATTTATATATAAGCATGCACACCTAGACATACACATATATGCAACATATACATACATACATACATACATACATACATACATACATACATACATACATACATACATACATACAAACATACATACATACATACATACATACATACATACATACATACATACATACATACATACATACATACATACATACATACATACATACATACATACGTGCATCTATGCATTCATGTATGTATACATGCATTTATATAAATATTCTTTGTGATATTTGCATATAATGTGCATAGGGGTTAAAATACACTATTTACAAACTTTAATCCATCAGCATTAAAAGTGTATAGTTCGTATTCAGTAGGTTATACGGCCAGGGGCATCTGATATTGTAACATGTAGTGCAAAAAATATATTATGGATTTTATCAGAGCGTGTTCTTATACCCTATGTGCGTTGCCTAGAGGTTAGTGTAGATACATATAGACTTCCAGCGTGTTGCAAAAGACTATCCCTTCCCTCTCTGTGTGCTATTTACTGTGATATTGGGAAAGGAACAGGGTGCCAGTGTATCAGGGTCTTAGAGGCGTGCCCAGTTGATCTTGACCAATCACCCATGACTGAAATACCTCAAGATCCACTGGTTCTTGGTATATTTGGATCCTAGACTCAGACAGTTGCAGGAATGGCAAGCTGACTGGGTGCAAGTGGTTAACTATCAATAGACTGAATGTAACCCAAATCTTTTAATTCTTATTCATTTATAATTGCATTCTCATTTATCGGTGATGAACATACCATTTGCTCCTAGTTGGTAGTAGTATGGAGTGAAGACTACACATAAATGAAGTGCAGGGGAATCATTTACCATATTTTCCTATAATTTCCAATACAATGTAGCTATACATCAATGTATATACAACTAAAGGTTTCAGAGCATTATAGAAAGTCACTCTCTTTGACACTCAATGTTCAGATATACCTCTCAGAAATGCTTCTTGAGACAGGGTAGGCCACAGGTGTGAACGCACTTACAATTTAAAGTGTGGAATGGATTGTTCTAGCAAAGGTGGGATCATATCAGACAATAAACAGCAGCGCCTCTGGTAGTAGAAAAGCAGATTTAGCAAAATTTAGGATTTCTCTTGCTGGCTTGCTACAATTGGTTATCAGAGTTAATTCTAATTCTAGGGAATCTCTACTTTTTAGTGTGGGTGCTCTTGCCTTGCAGACCTTTCAGCATCACTAGTCTATCTGAGGGCAAAAGTTAAAGGTCACTAGAATTTAAGAGATCCCAATTTTTCAGACATATTTCCTCCCTACCTGGGACCATCATGATTTAGGGGTTCATATCAAATTAATATAGATATATCCCACCACGGTAATTAATTATGAAAATGTATATGACCTTAGGTCAAGGTCACTGTATTAAAGGTCTGTAATTTCCGTACATATACATGTATGTACATAGCAACCACATAATATCAGACAGTTTAAAAATGAAACAATTCAGCATTATTCCCTGAATAGCTTCACTCTGGTGTGCTGCTCGCCCATATAGACCATATAGAACATGTGTGCTTACCAATCGATGAAAACCATATAAATATCCCTACCAAAGTAGTGAAAGTCGAATACTATTTCTAAACTAGATTGTGAATATCTCATTAGCTATTAGAAATATGGGTTTCATATTGGACCAAATGAAGGATGCATAGGGAAAATTTTAAAAGCTGCACAGATAATGACCTAGACCTAATGTCAAGGTCAACCATCAAAGTTCTAAAATTCATTTACAAATCTGACAAATCTACCAAATAGCGACTCGAGGCTGATTTCTGTATCTATATACTAACGCCACCGACATTGTGATTGGCAATAAATATTTGCGTGTCCACCATACTAAGATTCCAATGCATTGGCATTTAAGAATACATTGGCACAAAGAAAATCAGCTGCAGAGAACAAGTAGGCCCTAGCTACCATACAGTACCAAAGTATAAACTCACAGTATACACTTACCCACTCCCTTGTACAGTCCTCCGATACCCTCCCATTTGAGGGTTTTAAAGAAGCAGTCTGCTAGTCCACTGTATACAGGATTTACTGTCGGCTGTGTCTGCAGCCGAACCTTGAGGGTGTCGAACGGATGTCCCACCAGGCATACGGCAATGCCCGCCGCCGTGCCCGACAGGGAATTCTTCAATGTCCGTTCAACGAAGCCCGGTGCCTTAGGGGCGGCCATGGCACTCCAAGAACTCACCGGACAAGGATAGAGAGAGATAATGTCCTCCGGTTAGAAATCTCACACAGCTACTTTTTAAATCCACCGTATGACCTTGTGATTCGTGTGTCTCTTAGAGCAGAGAGATGCCCTAGATTTGCTTCACTTGTCCTACATGGGGAACCTATTTTTGCACTTTTAGCAGTAGTTATACAGACCTATGAGTGTCAGTGGTAACCACTGTTCCAAGCATGTAAATCATTAGGCACTGCCTTCCCTTTCAATGTTACATGTACATGTGGTTAATCGGCCAAAGTCTCGAAGATCAGATCAATCACAATGCCTAATCTGTGTATCTGTTGTCACGCAGAGCATTAACAAAACGCTACTGTATAGATGCACACCACCAGGTCTGGGCCTGTGTATGGGGATATCTAGTTATCAGCCTTATTATAGTTCAACGAAAAGTAACGGCATAGGTAAATGATACAATGGAATATGATAAACAGGGAAGTTAAAGTCTATCTCATTGACATAAACTTAAGTGTAGTGATAAGGGCCTTGAGTACGGCAACAATTTATACTGCAAGTCCCTTCAAATGAGGCATTGTCTGGAGAGTGATAAAAGGAAGCGCTCAATCACCCCTGACATAACCATCAGAAGTTATAGTACTGAAAAATCTAATAAAGGGTGCATGACCAAACATAGATATATTCACACGTAGGCTAGTCTAGGATGATTGCTCGAAAAAATGCTCCCTACCTCTCCTACTAAACTGCAATCGGGGAAACGGTGGTTAGTGTCCATAGAAAACACAGGGGGTGTGTATCAACATACCCGGCGCATACCGATATGCTGTATTTTCCAGGTTGCGATAAAGTGTGTATACAGAATAATAGGACATGTATACTGAAAGATATTGCGTACCTATAATGAACTAATATCGAGTTAATATTGGCAAGCCACTTGTCAGGAATAGGTGAATGATGAATACAATATAGCCTGGTTTCAGATACAAGCAGTCCTCGGAATTTACTCTACGCAATATCCTTGCATGTGCTCGGTTATTACTACGCCTCGACTTCTCGGCCCCTTGTTTCTAAAATCAGCCAATATTGCGTATTCATTACACCAATTTACACTCATGAAACCCATATTGTACACATATCCTGTTCGCTCTCATAATGTGCCTGTAGTAACCTCTAATAACCGACACATAACTAACGTTATAATCTCCTCGAATGTAGAGGGTATTGATTGCATTACCAAGATATGAGCTAATTCTAATCATTCAAGTTAGTTAACCTTCACTGCGGTAGAGGGCCCCTGCGTACCGAGCTGCTCATAGACCGTATCCGTGACGCCCCCTAGCGTTGATTAGAAGCGCGGGCGTTCTTACTGGTCACTGCTCCGTTATCTCAAAACTGCCTAGCACTGTTTTTTTTTAAAAATAAAACAATCCTGGTGGCTTTAAAAGAAATTCATTTGAACTACAAAACTTTCAATATAAAAGTTTGACTCAGAGCAGGCTTACACAGTTTGATAATACTTGAGATTCTAAGGCATATATACAAAAAATTAAATGATATGATGGGTATCGTGAGGTAAATTTGGAGAATTATTAATAGTTTAATCTAGAGTAAAGTTTCAATGTTCACAGTAGGGACTGTAATCAATTATCAAAGCATCCGGAATCAAATGAGTTGTCTACGCTGGTTTTCACTCTATGATATTTTCACTATAATTATGAATTGTTGTACGGAAGTGGTGGCAGGTAGTTCCCCTTAAAACAAGACATATTTTCCAATTTCAATTCGATCTTTATTTCATGCGTTACTAAAAGAAAAGTTTATTGACTTTCTAAAATGTGACACAAATTAAGCGTTTATATAGCAAGTTCCGGAAGGAGATGCGATGAATTAGATTGTCAAACAGTAAATACGCTTTTTAATTTGACTACCGCTTAAAACCATAACCTATACATCATATCATGTTCAAGTATGATTTCTCGCAAAACTACATGGTTTAAACCCTATCCCTGCATGTAATACTCTGTAGGCACACTAGAGTGAGTTCACTTTATATTACACATAACAGCCATATACAATCATTATTTTATCTATAAGTTTAATAGTACGCGTTTTTCTTACTATTCCTATAAACAATCGGATATATCAGAGGGATCAATTATTTGATGAACTATTAAAAATGATTATTATGCTTCCTTTTTGTAAATACCATATACATACCGGTGAAGTCAATAATTTAATGCATCGAGTGATCCATAGTAACATCGACCAAGTCATAAAAATAACGATGATGTAAATTGAATCATCTTATCTGTTGCTCGACATGTAACAGGAAATTGAAATGAATCATTCCAAATACCACATTCAGAAAAACCATGCCTTCTTGGCAATCCTGGAAAAAAGGCTATTCGCGTATAAATATATGAAATTAATTGACACCATTGTTGTCAGATGAGGTAGAATTTATCAGCATATCTGGTTCTGGACCCCCAACAATTCACCAGGGGACCATTAAAATAAACACTCTGTGGCATGTTTAATAATCATTCAATGGAGGGAGATAATTGCTGTAGCGCCATATAGAGGCAGGTTCTTGGGGAGATTAATATCCGAAAGGACTCTCCTTGGAAAGAATTTGACAGTCCTTGGACTGCCATCGGACGGTCTAATGAATGCGTCTAATAACGGTCTAGTAAATGCGGCTAATGAATATTGATTACCCTTTCAAATGCCAGCGAGAAGGATGGAGACTTGAAATCTCCTAAATGTTTATCCTCAAAACTATCCTTTTGGAAAGACATCTCCATAGGTGTCCTCTCTGAAGCTGGTTACCTAAATAAAATATATACTCAATATACACGCTGGTATAGAATGCTTCAGAGTTCCTAACAATAAAAACATGTTGATGGTATATTTAGTCTCCAATAAATAAGAGGAATAGGGTAACACCCACGAAATTAAGCTTGCCCGGAATAGAAGCCAGGACCTTCTGATTATCAGTGTTTCTAACCTAAGACATCGACCATCACCAATGACAGACACAGCGTACAAACAATCGTAGGATAGCATACAACATGAACTGTTCTTCCGGAGGATTTAGGTAAGGAAAAGCAAACACCATTCACAACATATATCTAACGCTATTTCTCTCTTATCCTTGCCATTGGCCTCCCAGGAACTATCCTATCACTGTCCTTATCCTTCTCACTGTACCCAGATATTAAACGCCCCCCCCCCCCCCCCCGATCTGTATCTGCTTCATATCTCCACAGACAATATCTCTTTGGGTGAAAGGTGTTTGTGCCGTGTCCTATCACCGACAATATCTCCTACATTGTCCGTCTCTATCCCGAAAACAACGAAAGTGATAGACACGTTTCAGCGATATCAGTTTATCCAAACATTCTGTGATCCGGTGACCTTTCGCATGCACTTCACAGGCGGGGGTCTGTGGTAGAGCCCAGTTGGTCGGGCCGGACACCAGGGATGGGTATAATGCCAAGGGACGGGGCGATTTTCGTCAAAACCAATATTCGATTACTTGATCACGTGATATGACACTTCACCCTTATTTGTATTATCTGTTTTGCCTAGTAATGTTAAGTATTATATCATACGTATGTATTCTTTGCAAGTTTCATATTCATTGATTCATACTTTCTTGAAAGAAACCCCAATGATATCGTGAATAATGCTTCAAGACATTATCGGGTCTATAGTGAGGAATGCCTCAAGGCATCATCCGGTGTATGGTGGGGAACGCATCAAGGCATAATCCGTCCTGAATGGGTTAACTCCCTAAAGGCGGTCTAGTACCAGCTTATACTACTAGGGACGGGTCGTCAAACAATTGTTCCTTATGGTGCAGCTGTGATATATTAGCCTTTTGCAGGAAAAACAATAGTTGCTTCTTAGATATTCTTAGAAGTTATGTTGTACAAGTATTCTCTGCAAGTTTAAAACTATTTCCTTATAAAACAGTGATTTTGTGAATATTTGAGAAAAAATTATGCCTCAAGGCATTATCCGCCATTGGTGGGTCTTCAACCGCCCCATTATTGTATATATACATGTATTTCTTAATTTATTTGTTGTATCAGTGCCCATATAGGCCTACTGCAATACCTCAACATACTATATATAGTAACCATAAACCTATAACACTCAATATATAGAGAACTAGCGATAGATAGTTTCATCTTGCAATATATAAAAGGAAGACTTGAGATTTGACGGGCATCGATCCTATGATTGCAGTCTTCATGAAGTACCTGTTCTAATGCGAAACCATCTCCTATTCCGGCGTTGTGTCTGCGACATAATATAATAATTTGGGAATTTAATACATATGTCAGTAATCTCATGGATTCATTCTGTAGTTTCTGAATCGACGTTAAACATTTGGGGTTTCCATAGGTAACTTTGATAATACAGATCCTGTTCCTTTATCACCAGATTTCACCAATATTTGCTCTATCACGACAATGGTGATATAATCAGATTCTTATAAAATGCCACTTGAATTCTTAAAAACATACGACATATTCATATCAATATAGGCTCGACAATATGAGAACTTTCACTTTACCAATAGCGTGATGTCTCGATCTACCAAATTGTCCATATCTACCAACTCTGACTAGAACAGAGAAGGCATTCCATTGCTAACACAGTCAGACAATGACTCATGACGTCAGGTGTTTGTAGGTCAGGAGGTCGCTTCTAATGACATGACCGATGACGTGGAATAGGGGACGTCGTCTTGTGCATGGTGGAAAACCCGGCTGATACGGTGTGAATTATATTCAGAGTCCGTGTCGTCCATGTATCCGGTGTCACTGTCATCACACTGCTGCCATTCTTTCTGTTGAGACGTCAATGTCAAGCCTAGAAAAGACAGTGAAGAAAACATTAGGAGAAGGCATATAACGCATATATGTGAGTGAGCCTGTGGTCGTAACAAAATTAAATTCTAGATATTTCATACCAAGCATACATTCAAACTGAGGACGATATCAAAGGAATACTTTACATGTGATGATAATATATATTCTTCCCTTGTTAAAGTTTGAAGTCTGTCCGTTGAATTAAATCTTGAACGAAATCTATGCAGCGTATTAATTTTGATAGGTTTGATACACAATGCTATCTTTGTTAGAGCAAATCTTCACGAAGATGATGAATAGTCAAGTCTTGAATGAATATGAAAAGTCTCAACCCACCTTCTAAGCCGAGATCCAGGCTCAAGGAGTCTGTTGAGCTGCGGCGGTCCCCATGCATGGACGTCAGTTCCTAAACAGAAACACGAGATGATGATACACAGGTATATCAAGAGTATAGACAGCTGATTATTGGTTAGGTATTCCTTCCTTTTCCCTACTCTTAACTTATTTGATTACTGTTACTTAGACCCCCGTGAGAAAGCTCACTGAGGACCACTCTCTTGTTTGCAATAATGGTACCATAAGTGCAGTTACGTTCCACCATAGACAGTGTATTCTCTTGAGTATTCAGTCCATGTTTCCAGCCACCTAAATAAATCCCTCCTCCCATACAAATAAAGCCCGTGTATTGACCGAAATCCCTAGTAGAATTAGTTACAGATGACCTTTATCAATAAGCATTATTCATTTGATATCAAAGATGAAAAAGAAGGACGCTCTTACGTGGAGGTCATCCATTAAGGCCTGGACGTCGCCGTGACAGTCGTTGGCGAGACCTTGCGCTGAGTGGATCATGTTCACCACCCTCTGCCGTTCTTTCTTGAGGATATCCAGGTCATACTCCATGTCAGTGAGTTTGTCCCTGTAAGAGCAACAAGTAAAATGACTGTTTTGTTATATCATTCAAGTCATACTCCCTGTTAGAGGGTTTAGCCCTAAAGGAGCAACAAGTAAAGTTATTGTTTCTCGAGGTTATTCAAATCATACTCCATGTCAGAGAGTTTGTCCCTGTAAGGGCAACAAGTAAAATGACTGTTTCTTGATATCATTCAAGTTATCCTACATGTAAGAGAGTTAGTCCCTGTAGGAGCAATAAGTAAAATGACTGTTTCTCGAAGTCATTCAAGTCATAATCCATGTCAGAGAGTTTGTCCTTGCAAGGGCAACAAGTAAAATGACTTTCTTGAGGCCATCAAAGTCGTCCTACATGCGAGAGAGTTAATCCCTGTAAGATCAATAAGTATGTTATAGGAACTATTCTGAACCATGGGTTATGCCCTTAACCGCTCCTTAAAGTCCAATTCTATTGAAGGATTTTGTGGTATCCTTCCGCACCATAGCGTAAGGCCCGACGTCCACCTACTACGATATCGCTCTGATATAGTCTACGATGGACCTCCCGATACAAAATCAAAATCGCATAGGAAGGTCACCTGATATCGGGGTAGTTGACCATGTGTCTACGACTAAGATCTCACAATCTCTAAGTCGTACTCTGTACTCTCACTATGCTCTATGGAGAATGATTCTTAACGAATAAGGCTTGGAGCCTTGAGAATCCACTGGCCTACGATTTCATTCCGATGCGAAACCCGTATCGTAGGGAGTCTATGACATTTCAACATGTTTAAATTGCGGTGGGAGCATCACAGAGTAGGCCTATTCTGCTGGGAAAATTGCTCTCACGTGTGAGATACTTATCCGAAAATTATGAAATTTTGGAATTAGATAGAAGATACAAATGCTCGTATGCTCTGCAATAGGTTTAGGTGTCTCAAATCAATACTTTCTTATTTTGACTTGTAAGGCCTACCTACGATATGGCACCGATATGGTCTACGGTGCACCTCCCGATAGAAAATCAAAATCGCCTGGGAAGATCACCTAATATCGGGGCAGTTGACCATGTTTCTACGATTAGACACCGATAAAAAACCCATACAATATGTGGTGGATTGGCATGTCTAGACATATGTCTACTGTTTTACACCTTCCCGATCTGTATCGGAGCCATATCGGTAGGTACAAATTTCTATCGTAGTAGGTGGACGTTAGGCCTTAGGAGCAGGGGAGGCCTGAGTTGCCTCCCCAGCTGGGTCACCTATGCAGCAAGGGGCTTTCTCAGCCACCATGTTGGACAACCCCGGAGCCCAAAAAATAAATATATCTAAAAATGGAAATAACACTTCAAGATATGCACTATTGCCCTGGGTGTATGGTGGGGCATATCGGAACCGTGGTCACCTTTTTTTTTTACAGTAGAACCCATTACGATGCGTGGTGAATTGGTTTGTATAGACATATGTTTACGATATCTCCGATATTTGCTTTTTGTATGGTTTGCCATATCAGTAGGTCTAAATTTCTATCGTAATAGGTGAACGCCAGGTCTATGGATATCATGGGCACTAACTGCTAAGTGGGATCATATAACCTTTCGGTGTACCCCTCTCATAAGTTCTCACAATCTCTAAGTCGTATTCTGTACTCTAACTACGCTGGAGAATAATTCTTAACGAATTATGCTTGGAGCCTTGAGAATCCACTGGCCTGCCCTCCGTGCTAAAGACGTACATCAATGCAAAACAAAGATTCCTATAATCTCAATGATGCCACCTAGCGGAAATACTGTGTGCCAGTGGATTTTCAAGGGGTGCCTTTCCATCAATAGCACGAACGCACTGATGAAATATAGTGACCTCCGCTACTTGTACGGGCCATGCCCTAACGTTACTTCAAGTTTCACATGGACACTACCATTCAAGTTCAAGTTGGCTACATAAGCAGTGTTGCTGGGGTTACATGGAAAGAAAGAGCAGATATTTTCCGAATAGCTTATAATTACCGATACAGTTCCTTGAGGGCGATAATTTGTGAGTTCATGAGTTCGTATTTCGTTTCCGTAACGTGAACTCGTCTCCGCAGCTCGGCGTTTGCCTGCTTCAGTTTCCGGTTGGCCCCTAGGTGTCCCTTCCATACTTCCAGGGCGTGGCCACGTGACGCAGGCATCGGCTTCACGCTGTCCTCGTCATCCCCTTCCTCCTGTTCCTGCTCCTCCTGCTCCTCCTCCGTGCCGTAAGTCAGTGCTGCCATCTCGTGGGATTCCTTGCTGATCTATGGCGGAATGAATGTGTTTTAATGATCTTACACCACTATTTCTATGCTCTCATGGGAAATGAAAAATAGATATGAAATATAGCGTATGTCTCTGAAACATAGAGATACAAGATGAAAAATACCCTGCAAAACAGCTTCTGTATAACCTATATTCAATGGAGCAATACGAGTGGTACATCTCAGTAAGATAGTTCTTATATCCATATCTAGTGCTAACGCCATGCTCAGTATCATACTAACGGCTGACATATTGAATGTTGTTTACCATACAAGATGAAACTAATGTAATCGACCCGGGACGGTATATCTCGTGAAATAATAGTGGTGTACATTCCTGACATACATTAATGTAACCGGTCAATGGCATAACAATTCGATCTCTTAAGATAACCGAAGAAAATCAGCTTTTAGCTGACAGTTTGTTGCTTTAATGGTTAAATGAATGTACAAGTTTTCAAAATCACAACTGCAATCCTAAAGAGGACCAATACAGATTTTTATAAGAAATGCAATTAGTCAGAGTCCTCTATACACACCCAATTATAGAGAGACATTACTAAAACATGTACAAGTCTCAGGAATGCATCTATACAGCGCTGCCAGGTTTTGTCAGTGTCGATAAGTGGGATGTTGAATCTACCGATTCCAAAAAGCGTTTGATCCTACCGTTTCATGAAAAAGCATTAGAAAATCACGAGACCATGTGAGATGACCCAAAGTCGTATGTCTCGCAGTAAATCCGTGAGACATGGCAGCGCTGCATCGATATCCTATATAAAGATTACGTTACATCTAGTTCACTCTCATAAATCTTGAGGAACCAGGAATACTGATTCATACATCTTATAGTATCTGACCTTTCTGTACTTGACGATCCTCACTTCTTGCTCTTCAGGATTAGCGAGTTGATTCTCCAAGGTCAAGACAAGGTCATTGAGGTTAACGAGAACTTCTCCCAGCGTGATCAACACCTGGTACGGAGACGGAAATGTTCATAGCCTCATATTAGAGTAGTGACCATCGCTAGTCTACCAAACATTTGAAACAAGTGTCGAACCCATCGAAAAGGAACCTCAATGTGAGGTCATTTCAATCTTAAAAACAATACGTGTTTGCACTCATAAGATTTGTGACGTCTGCGGTGTAAGTGACCGGTGGGCAGTTCAAAAACTTGATGTCATTACAAACATATTATTTGATCAGTCAATATATATCTGATTAAATGTTTTATCTAAAACAAAAACAAAATCCCTATCGCTTGGGGGTGGGGGTGGGGTCGCATACATATAAAGCGTAATTATACTTTAAACAGAAAATAAACCTCTGTAGAAAACAAGTCTGATTCGTTTCGTCATGGGTATGATATCATAATATTGTATAAGCTAAATATATAGATGGCTGATCAAAGGCAGATTACTTCATTGATTCTTATTTCATTCGTTAATTTAATCAAACACAACGCAATACAAGGTTTTAAATTATAACTTCGGATAACGAAATACTAGTCAGCAATTTATCTAATACACCTACTATTGCAACAGAAATATCAATACATGATTTTCCGATAATAAATATCTTCATTCTTGCTAAGTGATGTTAGGAACTGTTGACAGCAAATATTCATTTCCCCATGCATATCATTTCCTCCATTACCTCACATCACAAATATCCGCCCGTACCGTACCGCACCAGTACCTGGATAAGCCATCTTCGTCTGGGTCACGAATAACAATGTTTGATTAACAATATCCAGCAGGCTCTACAACCTGGGGAGCGGTGCACACCATGGAGTAATTTTTGTAGGAAAGCAACCTGCATCCTGAACCCCGCTTTTTTTCTCTAATTCATCAAGGGTGTACATAGCTTTGAGGTTTTTAGGGTGACCCACTTTCACTGTCCTTGTCAATAGGTGTGTCTCAAAGAGGAGCTATGTGGAGGAGAATGTTTTGATGAGGTACTAAAAAAGAACTGCATCGAGATCCATAGTCACTGAAAATATGCTATGAGTTAAGCATGCGGATAATCTCGTAAGGCAAAGATGAAATGGCAAACCAATATGAATAGCCTACTTTCAGTGGCTATGGATGGAGTGCGGTTCAGATTTCATTTCAACCCTATCACTGACTAAAATTTCTGACATCATTCCCCCATTGAGTATTTTTCTTACAATACTCCATGAGCGTCAAGTACGAGTTCCCAATGTTAAGTCTATGGGGGAAGGGGGGGGGGGGGGGTAAATGCCGTTACCAAAAATTTGCAGGGACTTACCTGTAGGGTGACACGCCGGGAGAGGTCAAAAGACAGGTGCAAGGGCCAGACAAATGGGCGAGTGGCCAAGTGAACTGTTCCGATGGCCAGAGCTCGCGTCCGACTCACGGCGTCCTGTGTGTATCAACAAAGCGACCAGTTTGTTTTAACACAACTAAATGCATAATCTGGAATTCCAGAGTACGAGTAACTCCAGCTGCTAGAGATTGCCATACAAGACCATGTCAAGGTACCTGTGATATTTACCAAAGCCTTTTATAAAATAAAATCATTTAACAAAAAATAATATCTAATACATTTATGATTTCAATGGTTTTAATGATTCACTTAATTTCACATTTACAGGAAATACCCTACCTTAGTTTTCTGCACGGTTGCATTGACCGATTCGGCCACCAGGTAGCGTGTTCCTGTGATGGAGGCGGACACAGTCCGGCAGACGACGCCAGGGTCGCACAGAGTCCGTGCCAATGACGTCACTGCCGTCGTCATGGTTACCTAAAGGGTTAAATTCAAAACGAGATGATAAAAACAAATCTAGACTGTCATCCCTTCTCTAACTATATAGTTAGAGAAGGGAATGCCACTTTTCCGAAAAGAACTTTTAAACAAACTAAATACGTTGCAGGTGCATAAGTTAAGTAGGACGGAAGCCTAGCCGAAATGTTTGGGTCATCTCCTGACCTTTAGAACCCTATTTTGCCATTGTGGTTATTATCACATGATGCATTGTCACTTTAGACCAACGATATTGGTGTGTGGCCAATGATAATAAAGGTAGCAAGGTAGACGGAACGGGTTAATAAAGGCCACGAGGTAACAAAACATGAAGCTAGGTTACAAGAATGAATAAATAGGCAAAGTAGAGCAATATTCAAAGCAGCATGGAGAATATCAGGGCCCTACTAGAAAGTGGGCCAGAGCCCCTCGTTATGGATGGTCAATGTAGCTATAGTAAATGTTCAAAGACACTACGATTCTAAACGTATCACGAGACTACCTCCCATGAACGGCCTCGGGGAGTTCTCTTTGTGGGCCAAATCATATAGAATTAGGAGAATATCAACCATATCAACGCGGAATCTACCTACCTATGAGCAACATTATCAATGTATGAGATATATATGCTGAAAGTATGCGTAAATATAATGGCTGTCTTGCGAATCATCAATGGCTAACTTATGACCACCACATAGATGGCATTTCCAAATGGCAGATAGTGCAAACATTGTCAATATATTCAGGTTAAATCCAACAAAAAAGTTACCAATAAAACTATTGTCTTCCTGTTTTTGGCGTGTCCTCTCTTTGCTGATACGTCCGTTCCAGGAACTCTGAGCTGAATAGATAAAACCTTTTTACATTTACCTACAGGATGGGACCTCGGGACTGCTGATAGTACGAGTATCGTAACGACGCGGACTTTGATCTTAGACTGATCTTTGTGTCTTTCATAAATGTGTTGACAGGTTCCTGGGAAGAGGAATTTATAGGGTAAATTCACTGCTGTATTCTTCATTTCATGTAACCTCTTACTAACACCTAGGTTTATATCTCCATATATCAATACGAGGTGTAAACACTAGGAGTTACATCATAGTGACAGAAGAATTAATATTATGATGAATGATGACCATTTAGCTGTCATCATTTAACCTTTGTGAATGAAATGATATTCTTGGGACCCATTTAAACTATCTATACATCTGATGTTGTGATAAATCAAAATTAATAACCACCCTGACCTCTACAATCAATAAAAAGTATGAAGAAATACTGTTTACATTGATGCCTTGAGAAAATTTAGACCCATAAATTAAGGCCTCAACATTGGCTATCGAACGGCTATCGAACATTGGCTATTTTGACCATTGATCCAAGTCCGTGCTTTGAAATATTCCGGATACTATTATCCAATGAAGCTATTATCTTATTTACTCGCCCAAACCTACTAATTAAGGATGATGCTGGGATCGTGGATTTGTTTATATCACCGGTTCGGTATATATAACACACAGTGGTCAAATTGATCGGTTTATAGGTATATAAACAATACTCAATTTACAGCATGCCCGTTAAACTGACGCATACATACATGTACATACAAATATGTATATACATGTATATATATATATATATATATATATATATATATATATATATATATATATATATATATATATATATATATATATATATATATATATATACACATACATATGTAGTAGAACCCCGCTTAAGGGAATACCATCCGCTCCGAGGAAATGAGCGGGCCAAACTTTATTTTGGACTCCCCTTCTTTTGGTCCTCTTTGTCTCGCTCAAAGGAATACACGCTGTTTTATCATAAAATAAACAAAAACAGTAGCTAGTATGTGCGTATGTCTACCATCGAAGTTTATGTACATTGGTGTCCCGAAATAAGAAAATCTAAGAAAAATATACCAGTTGAGCACTATATGGAGGCACAGAATATTTGGAAAAATACCTACCTATATAAAGTCGTTTGTATCTCTGGCACCAACTCAAATAGATACGAGGATGTTCATGCTATGCCAAAAAAGCACGGCAATCCTGAACACTGCCAATTCCCAGTGCAGCCAGTCTTACCTGTAGTGTGTAGACGATCCTCAAGTTGACATACCAATCACATCTATAGCGATCACTTTATAATAAGGCGGAATTAACTGAAACTGTCAGTTACCCTCGTGCTAGCGGATACCTCCATATGAAAGGCAGGTGGCCCACTGACAAATTGACAAGATTAGCACTGACCTGCATATCGGAGCGACGCCGCTGTTATGATAAGCTCACATTCTGGGGAGGAGTGATCAGGTGATTCTGATCAGACGCGATACATTATGTAATTCCTTTGTCTTGCACTGACAGTGCTGGGTAGTACTCTAAACCCCCTGTTTCAGGGGTATCTATACCTGAGGCCGCACCTATATCTGTGTCTGTTATTGTTATTAGTGCCAGGAGCACAGGAACGGGTGACGTAGTGCACCCCACGGCATGACGTGACGTGACGGGTCGATAATGCGGCACCCAGCTTCAGAGCTCACCCACAGAGTAGAGAGATACAGAGACCTCACTCGGGCGTTTTAGCGTGATTACGGCCGCCATCTTGCGCGAGTGCTATGAATGGCGTGGCGCACTGAACGCAATGCAAAAACGGGAGATTTAGATTGAGACAGAACAGGTAAAAAAATCCTCGATTTTTACACTATTTGATTATGCCAAGTGAGGTGAACGTCTGTAGAATATAATTCTGGCTTCAGAAATAGAAATCACTCTCGGGAGACTAAAATATGACTTGAAACACAAAACCATCTAATCACTGCCTGAAACAGCTGTCAAATTGGTTTGCACCTATTATCACCCATAGTCATTCGAAATTTGATGGGTGATTTTATTGAAATATCTGCTTCATTCACTATATAGTCAAGAACTGATACAGAGGACACACAAGTAGTCTTTTTATAATGACTTTGAGTTGTTTTTTTGAGGATTTTCGCTGTCTGTGTGAGTGTGTGCAACTTGTTTAAGTCAGTGTTTCAGTAGTCGTGGGCGACCCTAACACTAATAGTACGTTCCCGTATTAGGGTCGTGGATCACTCCATAGGCCGTATTAAGGTTTCCCATAACCCCTTGCGGCGCAGCCAGTTTCCGTTGTAAACAAAGCGGCCGCAACACCTGCGGCTACCCATCTCGGCAGGCAGGGAGAAGCCTTTCCGAATTCGTACTGTATCTTATCAAAAATGGACAATATCGGAGGCATATATATATACTAATATAGTATTAGTCTGGTAATTTTCCAATTTAGTTGTCCTATCATTTCTGTTCCCTAGAATCCTTGTGCATTTCAGTGTGTTATGTATCAGTGACGACTCGTTAGCTACCACTCCGGGATAACCTACAACCTCTGTAGAACCCTCTGTAATATTTAGCTTTGAAATTTGTTTTCAAAGCTTCTAACAATACACACTCGATAACATTTATAAAAAAAAGTATCATGTGCAGAAATGCCAGCCCTTCACTAATGGAAGACTTGGGAGCCCAGCCGTGTTCGAACAATGTGACAGAGCTACACTACATTCCCGGGGGTAGCCGGTAGAAACGGCCCGCAGTAAATTCGGGTTAATAATTAACTTAATTATTCACAGAGTTATGAACTGCGAAGTCCCTGCCGTCATTTGCTGTCGGGTCGGCCACGGGCCTGACAGTAAATAACGGCAGCTAGCGGGCGGCCCTGCCTAGCTGCAACCTCCGGTGTGGAATGCTGGCAGGAACCGGCTGGCCGTGGGCCCTATCAAATGATTCGTGGGAGTGCGGGCGGGCCGTGGCCTTCCCTGGCACTGACTTAGTGACTGTCAGTGACACGGTCCGGGTAGGCTGCTGCAGCTGGCTGTCAGAGCAATATAATTTTCCAAAATGTCTACCAAAAACTGTTTTATTGGCTAGATAGGTCTAAACTTATTCTGGAATCTGCAAAGAATTGTATTTCTGTTCTTTATTTGTACTTCAGTTTCTGAAAGTTAGCTTTCCTTGGTCAGACTGCCAGGTTTAGTAAATTAGTGCAGAACGGGTATCCGATTTGACAGGCTGCCAGTTGTGTCAAGCACAACATAAATCTTTGAAAATGACGAATATATGACGACAATTGAAGGAGATGATGACTAACCACATAACAGTATATCTGATTTACATCATTTCACTTTTATTCATACATAAAACAACCTGTGAACTCTATATTTACATCGTGCGGGTGGCCTTACGACGGCCGCCCGCTACACCGGAACCTGGTTGCGAGAGCGCGAGAGAAGGCGAGACTTGGGATTGTAAATGGGCCTATAGGCAAATTCTGGGGTTTTTAGCGAACCAAGATGGTTCGCACTCTCACGCTTTTGGATATTTGCATCCAACGATAAAACTCACTGGAATCGATAGAAAACATATTTCTTTTGCTTCTGATAAACTTTTATCAGAAAATAACTTCAAGATACTAAGATATCTGGACTTGAAAATGATAAATGGTTGTCAGAGACTGCACCAGAGAGCACAGCGGCCATCTTGCCTCCACTCTTGTTGTGGTCACATGACCTCAACATGTGCTTGTGACTGAATGTCAACAAAGATAGGAAATCAGTTTATAAAGTAGTTGCAATCAAAATATGGGTCTAACTTGTGGAAATACAATGCAAATGTATTGAATAACATAATAATGGCAATGGGGCACTTTTTATGTATTAGAATTAATAGAAACGCATTCTGACAGCAGTTTGTTGTTATGTCTCGTTTTCGGAAATAGTGCGGCCCCCTATTATCGCTCAAGCAGCTGTCAGTCATCTAAGTTCAGTTTCGAACAATAGTTCAGTTATTATTTGATATTGCTAGTTATTTTATTTATTCTAACTGCATTGTCCCCGTTTATTGTCCAATTCAAGTTCATTTTTAATGATAACCACATCGAAACCAGTGGTATGTCCGTTAGCATTTGAAAATTGAGCTGGTTACTGAGTCTGTTGGGTACCGACCAAAAGTAATGGCGGACTGCTGAAGCCAGTGAGATCGATTCACTTAGGAAGATAAGGTGTTCTGGGTTGTTATAGGGGTAGTACAATATTTAAGATATTCTATTGGGTAAATCTAAGTGTGTCCTTTCTGTAGAAACTTTAAAACTCCCACGTTCTGACCCAAAATATCGTTATTCACCCTGCCAAGGAAAACCCAGAAATCCCCTATGCAGTGGTGTCCGACCCTAATACTAGTGTATAGGGTCGGACTCGTCTGACTAGTGTTTCAGCTGATAGACTTTTTAGAGTAGATAAATCTAGATCTAGATCACTGTATTCACTAGAGTAGTGCCGAAATCACTTGAAAAAACGCCCCGGAAATGCAGTTAGATTAATAGAACAAGGCATGATTTGGACTGTTTTCCACTGTATGTCCACATAGGATACATAGGATATCATGTCAGGCGTTGCCTGATATGTAGGACAACACTGGATAACATATATTGGTCAGATTTTCTCAAAATTAAAAAAACATTTTTTGCATCTTATCATCAGTGACATTCTCAGCTTTGAATTGATAGAAAGTTTGACTATGTGGGACTACTCCTTCATTATGCAATAATTCATGAAAGTATGAAAATGGGTAAAAATGGTCAAAAGCACCACTACATCCTTCCGGTACACTGCCACAACACAAGTATTTGTCTTTGTGTTAAGCATCAGAACTTTGCTTTGAGGATGAAATCCCTCCACCGTCTTAGCCTTCCTCTTCTTCCTCACTGCTTTCTCCAGGTTCCCTGGGTGGTTGTAGACGCCTAGCTGGACCAGTTGCCGCCTGTCGTTTCGCACAAGATGGAGAAGAGAGTGGATGTCGTCTATGGGGATGAAGGGAAGACAATGAAGAAGCTCCGCATCGTGACCCAGACAGTGGTATTATTGGTATCTACTACATACAACTGAGATGTTTCTCTAAAAGAAATAAAGCTTTTTTAATAGATTATTGAAAAATTTTTGAATCTTGTTTTGTGTTTGCCCACAAGTCCGAATTGTACATTTTGACCCATATACATTATTATACCACACCTGCAGTTTATGAACTTGCTGTAAATTGTCAACTGCAAAAGTTTGTATGACCTAGTTGGAGCAGTGTTTTCTTCCAAACTTGAAAACCACCAGAACTGGTGCAGTTTCAAAAAAATGCCCTATGTGTTGTTAAATCACATAATTTATGAACTGAAAACTGCAACTCCCCTTCATGGTATCTGGACTGAAATCTAGATTATTTTGCTAAAGAAAACTGCAGTAAGTCTATTGAGACAGTTATGGCTCCTGGTACCTAGGTTCAATTCCTAGCCTGGTCTTCATATTGCTGGTGCGAAAGGGAACATTATGGCCAGTGGTTCCGCCAGAAGTTATAACTTGTATTATTGTAATGGAGGATGTGACACAGTTAATACAGATTGCTCTTGCAGTAAATAAGGACGCTTTTATTCCGTACTGGGCTACAGCTGGCTGCCCAAACCTCCTGGTTGGTTTCAAAATATCCGAGCCGACGTCTACACCACCACTGCCTAAAAGCAGACATGCCTTGTTTTTATTACCCACCGATTATGTAGTCTCCATAGGAAATGTATAGGGCACCTAGAAACAGCTACCAGGAGATTCTGGCATGTCAGAATCTCCTGCAGGAGATTCCGGAAAAATAGCCCTGTCCATAACGAGGTCCAATCATCATGTACTTTGAAATAACTTCCTTGAATGTGCATTCAATGTTAATTATTTAGAATCAATCATAATAATATCATTTACCATCAGAAATTATTGACGACCTTTATTCACAGTAAATGAGCTACAGCCAAGGCCGCTCGAAGCCTTTAATCCTTTGATGTGTATTGCTCAGAGTCTAGCAGATGACTGCCTGAATAGCAGATGTCCTTTGTTTATATACTGGGCGGATGACGTCAGCTCGAGGAATCTCACCCCCCGGGAGAACCCACGAGACCAGCCACCCCCCGCGGGGGAGGACCAAGATTGAGCCTCACCGGAAACTGACAAGTGCCACCGAAAGGAAATTGTTGATTCATATTATATGAATTGTAAATAGTGTTTATATGATATAGACTACATGTTTTCCATTTTTTTCAGTCTCTCTGAGGCATTTTTATTGGTTTTTCTCCACTCGGCCCCAAATATCCCATGGACTTAAGACGAGTTAGTTCGAGGTAAGATTCCCAGGCCTGACGACTTAGGCCCTATTATGACCATTTCCCGCTGATATACGCCGACTTACGACCAAATCTGTTGGGCTTTCACAGATATGCCTACATATATGTATCTTTCTATATAATATGAAATACTTTATTTCCTTCCCATAATTTACTATTTTAAACAAAAGTGAATGGCTTTTATAAAAAAAATAGAAAAAAAAGAAAACATTCATAAAACTTTCCTGTTCACACCCGTTTACAGTTGTTCACCTTCTAGGGTGGTTAGCATGTATATCATTCATTTTATTCTCTGCCTGTGACTGTTGGAAGTTCAATGAATATCCTGATGACCTAGGAGGACCTACGTTCCCATAGGCCTAATGCTATCTATAATCGAAGTGGACTTAGGATTCGCAATCCTGACGACCTAGGACTTCCCAAGTCCAGTTAGGACAAGTTAGGGCAGTCACCACGCTCGAATGCCATGGGGAATTGCCAGGACTGCCATGGTCTTGTTAAGATTCACATCCAAATCTTCACATTTACTTACTTCCAAAGTCACAACACAATCAAAACACACACAACTTACTGTATTTTAGGTGGGGGGGGGGGGGGGGTGTATCTAGGAAATGTCCATATGAAATAGGGGGGGGGGGGGGGGGTCATGGGAAGTGTATTTTTTGTAACAAGCGACTGCTATTTAAAACAGTTATATTGAATGGATAGAGTAATAGTAGCGATTCCGGCCGTCAGTGGCGCACCGCCTCCCGTATTTGTCGCTATGCTAAACACCTCTTGCAAAAATAGGTCTGGAGAAGGCTGTGTTTGTCACACAAACATGTATTTGGTATCTATTTGAAGGGAAAAGATTGATCTACATATTCATTTATGTTTTATCATTCTATTTTTAAATTAAGTCCAAGTTTCAAGTAGTTGAAGTTAGCACTCTAGTATTTGAAAACAAAGCGTATCGTCCAAGGCGGCCACCGCGCCAACTCCCAAAAACGAATTGTATAGTCCAATTCACAAAGCTTATCGTCCCAAGTGTAAAGGCTACCAAGCATATGGTGTGGTATGGTCCAAGGACCATCTGTAATAGGACTTCCCATGGCCTAACGATTATTGTGAGTGTAAAACACAGGCAAGATGGTTTTTGTTTCTAGTGGGATGTGAAAAGTTCGAAGCTCAATTGCACAGAAAATAGAATATTATAAAACTAAAGAACTAGTTAAATAGGTAGGTACTTATGTTAGTTTGCTTCACTCCAAATTTCGGAAAGATCTACCTATAAAACACAGCCCAGATGGTTTTTGTTTCTACTGGGATGTCAAAAGTTCGAACCTCAATTGCACAGAAAATAGAAGATTATAAAACTAAAGAAGTACTTCTCTAGGTAGATAATTATGTTAGTTTGCTTCATTCCAAATTTCGGAAAGATCTACCCATAAACGGCTGAGATATGTTACATATTCTAGATGTACTTATGTGCATGCACTCTGTGGTTGTATGTTTACATGAGCGAAAACAGGGGACTTTCTCACTTCAAAAGTTCGAACCTCAATACCACAGAAATCATAAGATGACAAAACTAGATAACCACCCAAATATGTAGGTACTAGCCTTGGTGTGCTTCGTTCCAAATTTCATAAAGATCTATCGAATAACGGGAGAGATATCTATAATTTTGCAAAAAGCACCTCTGCACTTGTCACTATCAAGGCTCAGCGTGTGTGAGTTCTGGCACGCCAAAAACATGGCCGCCGCGTCGCGATAGACTCACATATGCGCAGTACGGAAGTGTGGTCTCTGTATCTATTTACTCTGTGGCTCACCTCACGCAGGCCTCATACACGAGCTGTACAAAAAGCCCGTTTCCACCGGCTGACGAAACCGCAGTAGATCTTTTGAGTTCTCCTAAAAGCCCATTTCCATTGTCCGTCACCGATCTACTGTTAGGAACTACCGACGGACCTTAACCACTGCTGGGCACAATGGAAATGGGCTATTAAAAGAAGTAAAAAAAAATCGATACCGTTTTCGTCGGCTAATGGAAACTGGCCTATACTCGGACTGCTGCCACGACACGCGACCAGGGACGTGTCCGTGGGCACGACCGCCATTAAGCCTATAAGACAGCGACCCGACGATTGTGCACGATCTGAATCGGGTCGCTGTAAAGGTCATAAAGTGGAGAGGTGTGATCGGCAAGCGTCGTTGAGGGTATAAGACAGGGACAGTTTGTTTCTGATTATAATCGGTGATCGGATGGGTGAGAATCTGGGGAAAATGTCTAAATGCATGTCTAAAGCACATGATCCACCAAGAGTGAGTTAGGGCCGGACGATGACCATTTGGAGGAATTGTGGAAGTCGGCTGCCCAAATCGCTCATCGGCTCAGATCAGCTGGGACAATCTGCCTGGTGGATCAGCAAATTGGCCAGAATCGGCCGGACCAGCCCATTGAAAACCCTGTTGCCTGCAACCGTGCGGTCGTCGCCTCTGGCCGACCCTCTAAAAACCAGCCAGCCGGCCGCCTCTGGCCGTCTCTGTGCGTCGATTTGGTGGATCACATGGTTTATGAGCTTTACTCTATACAGCGCTGGCCGTAAATGCGAGTGAATATAGCGATTTTTATAATGTAAATAGCTAACATTGTTAACATTAGTATTGCACTGCAACCAATGGAAAAGCAATGGCGGGTATGCACCAGCTATCCATGGTATACAAAGTACCATGGTGTACATAGACAATAATCGATGGTTTGGTGGACAGGCAGTCGTAAATCACGAGAGGTTGACGCGTAGTAATACACGAGCGCTAGATACTATTCAGTAATTGCCATGTTACCGGTTGGCTGGTACCCGCCTGTATCAACGATAACAGACAGGTAGTGTTCCCTGACTGTTGCGCTGGCAGAGGTTGAATGCTGGTTTTGGAGTTTATCATGAGAAGTGCCCGACAGACCCAAAACCAGCTCAATTTTCAAATGACAACCGACATCGCACTTGCGGCGATGTGGTTTTCATGAGCAATAAACTCTAATGGGATATAAATCTGATATAATTGCAATGGGATTAAGTTAATATGACTTTAGATACAACATCCTACCTGAAATGTTGATCGAAAACAAGCTTTTATGGCTTTGACAGGGGCTTGAGCGATAATAGGGGATGCAGGCACTTGCCAATTAGTTATATGAGTGCATATTGCTCAGCGATCGACTGTCAGTATGTATAACACATTTAAAAACAAAGACAGTGTTATAAAACTTCATTTCCTCATTAGATTCGTCATGATGCATTTAGTTATAGTGTGCATTTTCAATTGCATGGGGTTTCTACTCACACTTTCAACACAATCGCCATGTTGTTTGTTTTGAATCTGGTGGCTTCCACTCCCCTCACTTGACAAGGCAGTGCACAGGACCCAGTAATCATCTGTCAACTTAGTCTGAATACTCACCAACAAAGGAAACATTATGACCTATCATTTTCCGAGTAGATATGTCATTTCAAAAATTCTATATATTGACAGCATGACCACGGTTATGGTTTAGCCTTCGAACCGGTCAGACACGCCATCTTGTTTATTTACAGTCTAAAGTTCGTGCATGCGCTTACCGAGGTTACCAAAATATGGCATATGCATCGATCTGTCCCTGCGGTCATATTCCGCCGAGCCCCCTAGCGGATGACCTGGGAACCAGCGTATGTTACCGGGTATAACACTAGGAACTATTTCTTTGCTCTATAGCAAAAGAGACTATTTTTCCCGTATACCATGGTTTTGAGGCCGTATACCACAGGTTTGAATCCGTATATCTCAGTTATGGTATCTGACAGGTTTTATACAATGGGTAGTCCCCATACATTTTCAATGGGGGCTTTGTATACGATAGATAGAATAGAATCAAAACATGTCTTCTCAGTGGCCCACAGCAGCCTTTTTATGTGTGTACTATCAATGTCCTCTTTACGCATATGCAATTTTCACAATATATTGGAATATCTCGGAGGTCTCACATGGTTTGTATATTTTAAATAAGTTATTAAAAGGTTGTTTGTTTTCAAGGGTATATTCACTATATCATTAGACCTGGCTGTAGAAAATGTCAAATAACAGTGGCGAGATGGTAGTAGAGTTGGTTATTTACCTTGATCCTGGGATCACAGAACACTAAAGAAAAGCTCAGAATGTTCCTAAAGGATGACACAACATAGCCACATAACAAAAGACTGCATATAAACAAGCTATAGCCTTCAGATACTCTATCATTAGAACTGGCTGTCGAAACTGTCAAATTACAGTGGCGGTAGTGATGGCCAAATAGAAAAAGCCTGTATACCTGTATACCTGTATTCACACAAAAATAGCTTGAAATGTGTCTAAGGGATGATACAACACTGAAGCATAGTAGGAAACTGCATATAAAAAGCTTTTTTAATCTTTAGATACTATATATCTTTAGTACTGGCCGTCAAAAATGTAAAAAAAACCAAAAACCCCATAAGTGTCAAGGGTGGCAAAATCTATTACTTACCTGGACCCTGTTATCACAAACAATTGAAAGAATAGCTCAAAATGTTCCGGAGAGATGGCACAATATGGCCATATTGCAAACAACTGCATACGAAAAGGGTAGGGGTGGGATAGGAGTGAGGTGTCTGTGTATGGGGCGGGGATGCAGGCAACTCTTTATACAAGCCCCTTTTCCAGATTAGCCCAAGAACTAATATTTTCTACCTCTATACCACCATTTCTCACACATCTCTCACACATTATTGAGTAAACTAAAGAAAGGTTCACTACGCTACATATTGTGATGGGTGCAGAATATATGTAATGATTTAATATTTCCAGCGCGGTGACAAGTACAGCCATTGTGTCGTCTTATCTGATTGTATTGATTTTGTTATCACATCTTTACAGAGCTTCTGTCTTGTCATAATTGACCCTTTTCGGACCCTTTTCTTTTTTTCCCCGTCAAATCTGTAGAGTAGCCTTGATATTCACCTAGCAGATTTTCGGCGTAAAAGAGCACACGTATGGTTCTGATAGATGTAGATTTTCATTAGCGCTTGGAAAATCTTTATTATATGAGATCATCTAAAACGTTTATCAAAGAATCAATGTCAGAGACAATCATACAAGTACGGTACGGTAGTTCTCGGGAAACTACATTCTTCAGATTATCAAAAAATACTAAAACAAAACCAGGGACATTGGAAATTACCCTCAGATTCCGACATCCTCAAGTCAGTATCATCTAGCCAGAATCAAATTACGCTTAGACAAACAATCAGTGGAACCCACCAGTTCTAAGGAATACTTTTTTAACCTAGTTATCACAAGACTGGGGGAATGCTTTTCCACATTGAGTCAACCTGTACAAACGCGGCTGGCGGCGGGCGGTGGGCGGTGGGCGGTGGGCAGCGGGGGGCTTCTCACTGAGGCTGGCTGGGGGTGGCGTGGGGTGGTGGGGGGTGGGGGGGGGGGGGGCGGTAGAGGGTGGGGTTGGGAGGTCGCGGGTGGAGGGTCAGTGTTGGTGTATCCTCTACCAACACCCACAGGCCCGGGCGGGCCGCGGGTCGCAATTTTTTTGGGTATCATATATACGCCTGGCGTATATATATTGCGCAGAGTATATTCTATCTTAAATACGCCAGGCGTGAAAGACAGCCAAGTCGCGCGCGTCTACATATGGAAACTGTCTTGTAGACGCCCGAAACGTAGACGCGTATAAGAGGTGTATACAAGTATAAACAAGCCACGATACAGCCGATACGTGCGTTATCGCAATGGCGTATATATATGTAAAATAGTGCTTTTCGTGCAGTGGGCTCCCGATGCGAACCGACGCACACCGATATTGACCTCCCCATACAAAATCCATATCGTAGCGCTTATCGGGGCAGTTGGTCAGGTTTCTAACGCTACCGACACGCACCGACGCGCACCGACGCGCTACGATAAAAAAAAACGTATCTTAGAGGCTCTACGACAATCGATCATGTATCGATTGTCGTGGCGTGTCGGTGTGTATCGGCGACGCTTTCAACGAAAAATTATATGAAATAATGGACGGAAAATTGTCAGAATACCTAAAATATATAGTGGTAATGCCCCTCTGCAAACATGGTGAAATTTGATAATAAATACGCGTCTCAAATCAATCATTTTATATTTCAACTTTGAACTGATTTTTTCATTAAATATTATTATGAAATATCATATACCATTGTTTTGTATTTACAGGTAAAATATAAATCATAAATATGCATTATTTCTGTAATTATAAAGGAAATATCGTGAATTACGCTGGTTGCGTCGTGAGCTATATCGGTGTGTATCAGGCCCATGGCACCTTTTTTCATGCACCCTACCAAACACGTTATGACGCGCACCGACGGGCACCGACGCGCAGCGATAAACTACGATATGGTCATTTTGTATCGGTGCACGTCGGCGTGTATCGGCGTTGGTGGGTGCCCGGTCTTACCGATGTTTTAATAGCTCATGAGCAGGGGAGGGGGTGGGGGTATTAAAATATCTAAGGAAATGTTTAGCATAAACAGGATAAAGTTGGGATGCAATATTCTAAATACACGTATAGAACTCTATATCAAATAGATAGAAAGGCAGTTTTACTTACCACGGTGAGACTAATGAAGGCAAGCTCTTCTTTGAACCAGTGACATTGGATGATGCATTACTACCTTCCTACGAGGGATCATAGGTGATATGCAGGTTGTCTTGTAACCAGGGGTGGTAGTAGATATGCACATTCTCTCGTATTGAATTATTATAAAACAAGTATGATAGGTTGCGCAATTATATTGTAAAGGAATGATTAACTCTTTCTATGATTGTATTCTATTCATCAATATGTATACATGTATATGGTGAATATACTGGTTACCTTTGTTAATTTAAATTAATATAAGAAAATGTACTAAACAATAGCGCCTACTTGAAAGTGAAGTGCTTGACATTATCGAATTCATTAACTGAGCAATAGAATGTATGCGATTATACCAACCTACTCACCAGCCCGGCATCTATAATCGCACTTCGTAATGGCCACGCACTCTAAAACAGACATTATCGAACGCACCTACCCATTCTGAAATCATCGAACACAACTCTGGCGCAATCGCACTCGTATAAAGGCCCGATCCCACTGATGCGACGCGGCCAAATACGCCATCCTGGTTTTTGACGTCCTCCACACCCTGCATCGGAGAACCTGCCATTTGCATTAAGACATAGATGGGGAATAGAATATCGGAGCAACAATTGTTAAAAAATAACGCTTGTTTTATGAATTGGGATACTTCAATTTTGTCTTGGTGTTATAAAGGATGAACCTCTGCTTAAACAATATTCTTAAGGTGAATACTTGCATAATAATTCATGCTGAAACACATGATATTGTCTGAGCATAAAACTGTCTCAGTGAACGTGTTTCCAGAATGCTATTTCATGCACATTTCTGTCTTTTATAATGTTTAATTTCTTGGATTCGTTTCCCTTAATACTGAGCATGCCATCATTGGATTATACCTGTATGACTTACCTTTAAGATATCTAACGGCCTAGAAAGTAACATGAAGGGTATTGCGAGTGTTTGATACAAAAACGTTTAACTATAGCACTATAGGCATGCACCAAAGGAAAATTGAAGTAAACATGGATTGCCATTATCTATAGTATCAAGCAAACATAACGATGTTTCCTATAACGTAAACATAAGAGAACATGCACTGCCCTATCATGCCACTTTAAACTAGACTATGAGAATGGAATTATACTGTCACCTGGTGGTGGTCGAGTGTTGCAAATCCTTGCTACCAGGAAGCTTGAGAAACTTTGTCTCCACTGATTATCGATAGAGATAATGGGGATCATCCTATGAGATATGTTTTCATGAAGTGCATTGTGCTCACTAAAATTCATACTGCAATTACTATCGACATATCCCCAGAAAGAACGTTGCCATACTTCGAGATGGCGCTCAGAAGCTGTTGGATACATTTTATCTGTTATTTGTATAATGACGTTTTCTTTTTGGTTGGTGCCGTCTGGCTTCGAAGGCAGGAGCTCTCCACCTGCTATAAAGCCGTTATCAACTGTAATATCCTGTCTACTAGGTGCCTTTACCGCCTGTTGGATGGCCTGTTCAAAACGGTCGTATTTGTATGATTGGAGCTGTATCGTAATGTCGGTGGGTACAATCAAACCAAATTTGTATTTTCCAAAATAAGTATTGATTTCTGTTGAGACCTGTTTGATGAAGAAGATGGACTGGTTGAACCATTGGTTTCTCATACTTCCTGATCCGCTAAGAACCCACACTACATTGAGGGAGTGTTCAGAACCGCTTCCCAGTTGGGCTGAAATAGTAGCAAATGAAACTCGATATATACAAACACGCATATGTACTGATTATATATATAATCAGTACATATGCGTGTTTGTATATATCGATATATATATATATATATATATATATATATATATATATATATATATATATATATATATATATATATCCTCGCTCTTTCTCTCTCTCCCTCACTCTCTTTTTATCTCTCTACCTGTGTGAATAACGATGTGGCCAATGATAGTACTCACTAAATGAACTTGTATTGATGCAATTAGACAACTAAAACATAAAAGGACTAAAATCTATAGATTTCCAAAATGCTTTAGATCCAGTTTATCAGATGATATTATGGCCAACCTGTTAGAGTTAATGCGCAAGGGAAGAGAGGAACTTATTCCTCCACATTCCGAGGAAGTCACGTGGGTCACCCAAGTGACCCAGCCTACAAAAACAGACTATATTGATTCTCTTCTCACACTCTACGTAGGGCTTTCTACTCAGTTGTGACTACGGACTACCTTCAATTACCTTGTTAGACTACACTCGTCTTTCAATAGTATATTTAGTAAATGTCCTTAATATATTTGTCTCTTCGCATTAGTCATAAATAGATGTATCGGGAAAAATTGTTTTTGGTAAGAATAATGTTAAACTAGTAGAAAATTATCTCAATAATAGAATATCAAGAGTAAGAACTCTATATGACTGGAATATAGAAGATCGCCTATACTTTAGGTGAATATCATTGTCACAAACCTTAATTGAACCCATCCCCTAGCGCAAAAAACAAACAAACCACAACCACCAAAACCATCGAATTAAACAGTATTTACTTAGATATATACAATTAGATGCGCAGAAGGCTAATTGCAATATAATCATTGTGGATGTGAAATATATGTATAATGTATACTATTCAGTAGACTCACCATAGAGTAAGATCAGGAAGACGGTGAGTCGCTGAGTTGCTCTCCCCGTGTTGGACATGGTGGTAGTAGGCGCGGAGAATAGTTCGTGACTCCTCCGTCCTGTCCTCTAACCAGTTATGATCATCGACACGAGCTGCTCAGTCGGTGTGCGAGCAAGTGTCGAGCAACACAAGGATGTGATTAAGGAAGATTAAAGACATAACTTACCACCTCATGATATCATTCTTAAAAGTATGATCTTTTATTACATAGAGTACCAGTTCGGAAAACGGATACAGGGCCCTGAGGACGAACGTCACGCCATGTTCCATTGTTGACAGAAGATGGAAAAGTCATAGCGGGGAGTGCCAAATTTCTAAGAAATGAATAGCACTGGATTGATGTAACTTTCGATTTAGATGGACTTATTCAAACACAATGATCCTTCAGGTATAGAGCGTCCTTTCCACAACATTCATTATTATATCATTTGTATGATATATAATGTAATGTTAAATATTGTGGGCTCATAAGAGCTCAAGGACACCTACTATACTACTGATGGCATTATAGCTAACGTGTTAGCGTTAATTTAATGCGCATATACATGTACTACAAGGAAGAAAGAAAGTTGTCCACATGTGCGAAACGATATCCCTAACCGCATCCTAGAGTATTTGGAGGTCTTTGGTACTCTTTTATATGCAGGATGAAATACTTGTGAAGGACTCTAGGAAATTGTTGTACGCGCAGATATAAGATCAGATAATCATAATCTTTCATATATATTTTATATATCTATATATTTTCTCGAAGTGTATATATTCTGCCATATCAGGACGACTTTGTTACTCGCTTGGTTATCTCAGGATTGTAATTTGAATTGGAACACCCTCAATTTTGTGTTTAAGTCGCCACATTATTTAGAATAGGTAAAATGATAATTATATCAATACCTGTTATCTTGAATATGGATCACATTTAAAATATAGGATATTTTGCTATGAAGCGAAACAATCACGTAATTTCTTTGTTTTTTTTAGGAAATAATGAAAATGTACATTGGCCCAGAAGACAATTCAGCATATTTTTTTTATAGGGGTTTCTGCCAACAATTATCATCTTAAGGAAAATATAGAGATCTGATAGAGAAATTCTTTATGGCATATTTAAATATCAACCTTATCAATTGATTATAAAATTTCGTGATTCTAATTATAAAATGGACGATCTAAAGATGCAAAAAGTGGCCTTAACGTCGCCCATTATATATGTTTCTGGGAACCAAGATTTAAATTGAAATATGATTGTTTCAGCCTCAAACTCACCCTCAACCCTTGTCTCACCCTCACTGATAACCCCACCCTGTTCACATGAATTGAATATGACATATTAGCTTTTAAAACGGCAAAATAAAGATAGGTACTGTTGTACAAATGAATGGAATATGAAGTATTCGCCTCTAAAATTGATAAAACAGTGACGTAAAGATAAGTACCCATCCCTACTTCGCTCATTTATCTATGTTTCTAGCGGCAAAGATATAAGTTGAAAAATTGTAGTTTCAACCTCAAACTCCCCCTGAACCTATGTCTCACCCTCACTGATATAGGCCTGTTTCCATTGGCCGACGAAATGTGTGTAGATTTTTTCAGTTACCCAGAAAGTCTGTCGGTGGTGCCACTGACTGCGCGTAGGTAAAGACAAATCGGTGAGGGTTGTAGATATCATTCAGTGACCAAGCTTTCACTAAGTGGTGGGTGGTGCCACATTGCATAATCTAAGCAGAGAAAGTCGTGGGTCATTTCACGAGCTGGGTAGTTTCCATTGACCGATATGGGGTCAGCAGTGCCAAACGTCTGTCGGGGGTTCCTGACAGTAGATCGGTGACGGGAGATCGGCCAATGGAAACGGGCCTTTAGTCCGACCTGGCCCCCGTCCCCCCTTACGCACATCCATTCACACATCGGTCTGAAACAAATTGGTCCCGATTGCACCCAACAGGGGGATCCACTGTGGCCTTCACACCACCAATGAGAGCCTACAGAGGGCGTTCCAGTCTTACGACAACAGTTACTTCGGTCGGGTACTACAGCTCTGTACCTATGCTACAGGTATAAAGGCAGGGAGGGCGGAGTCAAATCCATCCATCATGGGGGGGGGGGGGGGGACTGCTCCCCCAACCCTTTTTTTAGCCCCCAAAAAAGTCAGCAGCTTCAAAATTTACTAAAAGAAACTGTAAAAACTGTCTTGACTTTTCAGCATCTCAAAATCTCAAAATCTCAAAGTCAGACCTTTTAGCACGTGACAATGGCTAAGCCATACAATGATGGCTAAGCCTTGACTTTTCACCATGGAATTATGTCAAAGTCTGACTTATTAGCATGTAATGATGGCTAAACCATGAGTTTTCACGGGAAAACGGTTAAGTCTGACTTTTTAGCGTGCAATGATGGATAAGCCCTGACTTTTCACAATGAAAAAATGTCAGTCTAACTTTTTAGCGTGTGATGTAAGCTCAGACCTTTCATAAACCTTTCACAGATTCAGGGTAAATCCAGTTGAACAGGCCAATGTCAAAGTCTGACTTCATACCCTGTAAGACAAAAGTCAAAAATTTTTCAGTTTCGTGGACCTCGCGATATACTACCATTTGGATTATTGTGAATTGTAGTGTATTGGGAGGTTTATCTTAGTGCATAGGCGGAGGTGGGCCTAACTATTATAAGCTTACCCCACTGACGCCGATAATGGTCCCGATATGCCTTATGATTGACTTCCCGATTCTATCTTGAGGTCAGAAAATATTGTGGTAGTTGAACAGGTTTCTGCGATTGACCCTTCAATACCTCACGATTGCATACCCATAGGTTGCGATTGGAAATCCCAATTGTAGAGCTCCCAATAAAATCCAACATGATGGATTTTTTGTAGTCTATCGTAGCCTACTGTAGCAAATTCAACGGGAAAAATATCTCTTGCGGGTGATATACTCGGCAGAATTCAGAAATTAGGTAGACTGCATATATATGCATTGGCTAAATCTCAAGAGGTAATGGATTTCATTCTTGATATGCAGCAAGCTGGTCTCCAGCAACTAATTATGAATCCCACGAGGTTCAGTAGCAACAGTTCTGCAACTGATTTAATTTCTACAAATGATTGTGAAACAGGAGGCTCTGGAGTTATAGACAAAGCATATATTGATCATCAATGTATTTTTCTAATCATGAAAAAAGACAAACAGAGCTGTGCAAAAACGGTCATGGAAGGTAGATCATATGTTAAGTACTCTCGAGTATCCCTATCTGACCACCTTAGAGCATGTGATTGGGAACTGTTTCATAAGTCAAAAGTTACTACTCATAAATGGAATATTGTTCTAAATCACATTAAATCTTGATGTTAATTGTAAGGTACAGAGGTTCAAAGTTAAAGAAAAGAAGGAGGAAATGGAGGAGGTTGTTGCAATAAGGGATAACAATTAACTACTGCGTGAGGTGCGCAGATCTGCTTTGCCTCAGGATTGGGTAAGAGCAAAGCATATAAGAAATGAAATGAACAAGACGCTGATAAAGGCGAGACCAGATTATATTATTGATCACTTACCTTAAGAAATGTATTCAACTGACCCTCGCAAGTACTGGTGAACAATAAATGGCATTCTGCCTGGGGTTACCTCTCCAAGTAAATCACCTGATCAATTGATATCAAAGATATTTTAACATCCATTGAAACTAGGTTATGTGGACAATGTAAAGGACTAATTCACAAGGTAAGTGTTGAAATTGCTACGGATTTACCAATGTTAAATATCCCATTTGAAAGTTGAAGGTTGGTATCGTTTACCTAAAAGTAAGGGCCAGACAATGAAAATCAGCTGGACTGTAAACAGCTGATGTCAATTGGCCTCTTTGTTGACCCAGAAAATTGTCAGAGTGTAATGAAAGATCTTCTATAATGTATACATCTCAGTCAATAAAGAAATTTCATAAAAAATGGAGATAAATAATCGCCATGAATATGATATTATTTGATTAAGTTTAAAGGTATAAAAATAATAGTTTCATATCAGAACCATAATTCGAACACAGAGATCTGGGACCTGTTTCGCTAGTTTTTTTTAAACAAAAGTGGTAGACAGACATGAAAAGCGGCACCAACAGTGCAAGCAAGAATGGACAAAACGAAGTTACATTTCATAACGCATGTCACATCTATTGTCTCATGTTGGGTCACAATGTTGGCGTTGCGAACAGTGACACCACAGCGCCACTTGTGCCAGCACTTCTTGTGTTGTCATGAAACTTGTCAACCCCAATCTGTCTGTATGGTGTCACAGACGCCATCTAGACACGTCACGAGACTTGTGAAACAGGTCCCAGGTGTTGTCTTGACTAGTATTAAAGTCACAAGGCATCAATCTACACCCTACTACTCACGACCACTTTGTGAAGCATTGCCGGGTGGGCCGTGGTCTGTTTTTCATGGTGGCTGCTGCCTACCCTGTGTCGAGTGCTCTGATGGGTGCGGTCTCTCATGTGGGTTGTGAGAGGCCTTTTCATTGGTCGGTCTTTTACCACCCTGGTTTACTTTTGGCTTAAGCTTTGTGTGTTTGCTGGGGCTTTCATTATTGAAATCCGTTTCTGTCACAACTCAGCACTATGCGGGGTACAGTGTTGTGCCTTTGAAAGTATTAGTGAGTTCAAATACTGGGAATGCAATGAGACCCTACCGTGCTTTTGATATGGTAGAACTGTGTTGTTCTCACTGTTGTAATCTATATTTTGTGTTAAATATAGTTTATTGTTGGTGTCCTTTTTGGTTTTTGTTGTTGTTTTGGCAGTTATTCAGAGGTGGTTTCGACTATCTTTTAGTCTCATCAGGTGAGGTGTGGTAGTTGTGATTCCATGGCTTAGTGGTCTTTCCCCCTGTCTATGCTGCAGAGGTGAGGATGGCAATCCACTTTTGGCTGGCTTCACTTGTTTGTGTTTACGGTCCCTCCATTTCATAGTGCGATGTAAATTTCCTCTTGGGGTCCTATTCTCCTCTGTCAGCTCAATGGAGTACAGAACTTAGTGGTTCAGGGTGATTCATAAGAGAAAAAATCTTTGACATGGCATTTTTGTGGAGTTTTGGTAACCGTTATCCGTATCTTTTGTCCAATGTATTGAGCCCTTTCAGTGCATGTGTCTTGAGTCGATGTATCCAGTTTAATTCTATTTTGTTTCTTAGTCCGCTTGCTTTGTTGCTTTGGGGCTGTCTATAGATAAAGTGTAAGATGTGTCCTTCTACATTTTCCTCTCCAACTCTGTGGTTGCTCTCGTTGTAGTGTTTGTAGACCTAGTTTTTCCCTTTATTTTTCTTTATGCAGTAGAGATGTTCTTGTAGTTTCTCCTTTATCTTTCATTTTGTTTGTCCAAAATACTGTATCCCACACTGTCTGCATGAAAAACAATAGATTCTGTAACAGGTTACGTTACATTTTGTTTCGATTTCCCAATTTATGGTGCAGGATTTTATTTTTCCTTCTTTATTAACATTTTGCCGTACTGGCAGTTGGGTTTGGTGCATTTGTTATTTTGTCCACCTTTCTGTAAGTAGTGTTTCTCGTTGAATTGTAGGTTGTTGTTGTTAAGCACTATCAATAGACTCTCCACTATAGAATCGTTCCTTGGTTTGAGTCTTTTATCCTTGATTTTATCCAGTTTCCATTGCATACTGCTGCAATTCCCTCATCGTTTGGGATATTGGTGTAGAGAGCTGTGATATCCAGGGTAAACAGGAAAGTTTCTCGGTCCATTCTCTCTTGTGATTCTATTTTCTGTATAAAGTCGTTTGTGTCCTTTAAATATGACTTAACCTTTGGTACCATGGGCTTTAGGAAGGAGTCCACAAAGGTTTACAGTTTCTCTGGTGCAGTTTTCTGACGAGACCACTGGGTATCTGGGTGGTGGTCTCTTTTCTTTATGGATTTTTGGGAGGAAATAAATGTTTGGAGTCTGTTAATGATAATAGACTAGTGACAAGCGAATGGTTGACGTAAATGGTAGTAGCTTATAGCAGCTGCTTTATTAACATCAGTACCAGATCTATAGTTGCAAGTAGAACTGCATTATTGTAACATCTCCTCCATTTGGATGTTTGAGTACATAAAGATTATACAATATAAAATTGTTTTTATGCAACACATTGACAGATTTCGTTTTTTTTTTATTATAAGCTCTTCTAAAGGCAACAAAACACATTTAGTCATACTGTAGACTAGGTAATGAAACATCATAGACTCAATAATACTGTGGATCAACAAAACATCATTTAAATCTAGCTAGGTTTAGAAGAAAAAAAAATCAAAATCTTTTTATTTCATTTATTGCAACTCTCACCACAGTGAGTTTTTCCGTTATAAGGTAATAAACATCAATTTATAAATCATCCTTGCTAGCGATACATTCATAGTTGGACGTTTCTGGACTGTTGCCCTGAGTTTGTCCCATTCAGATACCCCTCTCCAGTAGGGCGATTTCCAAACTGTTTCAGTTCTCACACATGCCAACTTGAACCTAACCTTTTCACTCCCTCTCATCATACTCTCTCAAAGATCTAACCAAACAGGATTCAAGGATGCTTTATACATAATTTGCTGTAATTTTCTTCTCTTGACAGGGGGATCAAGTCCACATTGTTGGTACAGTTGAGAGCTAGAGAGGCCTGATGACGTTTGATGATTCAAAATAATATTAGGCCTCTTATCATGAGCTTCTCAAGAGCATTTATGTCCAGTTTTCGAAAACTCTCTTGCACAAAACTACAGTACTCCAGAATTGCTTGTATATTAGACACATAAACTTGCTTTGCAGCATCTAAAGTTAGCGATTTTCGTAACTTACCAAACTTGAAGAGCCTCCCACTAAGGTATCTGACTAGGTTATTTACTTGACAAGTCCACATTAGACTCAAATCAACTGTGATACTCAAATATAAATAGTGCAAACATTCCATGATTTGACTTACTTCACCTCTCTACCACTTTTGGTATACACTTTCACTTCACCCTTCTCATTGTTCCTTGTTTCACTTTTTTCATCGGCCTGCACAACCTCTATGTCTTTTCTATTTCTGCGGTAGGTTTTAATGCCCTTTTGAATAATATAGGACCTAGGCTCACTACTCTTCTCGATTACCTTTGCTGGTACCCAACCTGTCATTGTCTTCATCCCCACATTTTCACCAGGTAGTAGCTCTTGTCTTTCCTGAGAAAGTGTTTTCCTATCATAATAGCTCTTAGCCTTCTGGGCCTTACATTCTAATGCATCTGATAGTTTTACTGTAACAGGCTTTGCTCTGAGCTGACTTATGTACAGTGGTTGGTAAAGTGGATTGTAACCTGCTACCTTGTGATAACTGGGCTGGGGAACCCAAACCTTGTACAGGGGTGTTTCTCCACTCTAGAACAGGAGGGTTTATATCAGTCTTAGAGTGTTTTGCTTTCTTCAGAATGTTTTTCATGATTGTAACCGGGCTTTCAGCAAAACCGTTACTCTATGGATATAAAAGAGATGACTTGATATGTACAAAACCACACTCTTTTGAAAACAAACAGTCATACTGTGGACCTCTATCTGATATGAACTGCTCTGGGATGCCACATCTAGAAATGTGTTCTTTTAGGAAGGAAATTACAGACTGACTTTTTGTGTCTTGTGGCAACTTTGTAAACTCTACAAATTTGGCATAATAGTCTGCAACAAAAACATACATATCTCCATCAAATTAAAATAAATTGCTGGCAATCTTCTGCCATGGATATTCAGGAACCTGTGATGCAATCATCGGCTCCTTTTGTTGCTTTGTGCAAAACTCTGTACATGTGCTACACTGTTCACACATATCAGTTACTTCAGCTGTCATGCCTGGCCAAAAGAAAATGTCTTTAGCCCTGCTAGTACATTTTTCTACACCAAGGTGACTTCTGTGGATTTGTTTTAACATGCTCTTACGCATTGAGCTTGGTACTACCAATCTACCGCATCCTGGGACAAGTCGTTCAGAAACATAGAGTTCATCTCGGACATTCCAAAATGGTCTGAGGTCTGACGGTACTGAGTCTTTGCAATCAGGCCAACCCTGGTTGGTGTATTTCTGAACCATTTGCAAGACTAGATCTTGACCAGTTTCTCTTCAGAATTTGGTTAATCTTACATCACTGATAGGCAAGTTCCTGACAAGATCACTTGACTCAGACAGTAGTTGTGGTGCCCTGCTCAGGGTATGGGCAATGATAAGGTCCTTGCCTTTTTACCAGACAACTCTGAAGGAATACTTTTGAATCCTTAACATCATGCGCTTGATGCGTGGTGGCGCGGAACCGATTGGCTTTTTGTAAAGCTCTTCTATTGGCTTGTGGTCAATTTCGATCATTATGTCTGTTCAACCATAGATGTAGTCATGGAATTTAGTAAAACCCTATGTGATGGCTAACACCTCCTTTTTGATTTGTCTGTAGTTCTTTTCACTTTTGTTTAAGCACCGAATGCAAATGCAACAGGTCTATCCCCTTGTAGCAAGCATGCCCCAAGACCATACAATGAAGAATCAACGGTAACAAGGATAGGCTCCTCTAGCGAGTAATAGTAATAAAAGACAGGTGTTGACGCAACACACTGTTTGAGTAATTCAAATGCATCTTGCTGAGGTTTGCCCCAGTGCCATGCAACATCTGCTCAGCTAGATCTTTACTTGCGATCAGGATGTCGTTGCGTACGATTTCAACACCATCAATGTTGGCAAACATATTTTTGGATGCCAAAAGGCATACACAAGAACTTATAGCGGCCAAAAGGCGAGTTAAATGTCAGTAGTCGAGACGTGGCCTCAGACACACATATTTGGCCTGTGTCTAACACTGAGAACACTTTCTTGCCTACTAGGCAAGTTGCAACATCTTCGACTGTATGCATTGGATAGTGTTCGCACTGAATACACACATTTAGTGATCTTGGGTCAATACACAAACACAAGTCCCCTGATTTTTTTTCAACTATTACATGTGAGTTCACCCATTCTGCTACAGCTGTAATTGTTCCGAAAATTTCCTGATCACGCAATTTATCTAGAGATACCTTTAACCTTTTCAGGAGTGGATGTGGGACCCCACATGGTGGGTTGATAACAGGTACAGCATTGGGTTTCATTTCCATATGATACACTACATTTTTCATGCATCCAAGACCATCGAACACTTTCTTATACTTTGTTTCCTTGAGGATATCACATGAACACAGGCTTGCCTTTGACTCAACATCATGAACAAGTATGACACTTGACTTTTAACGTACGAGATTCATTTCTCCACTAGAACTCAAACCTAGAACTGGTTTTTGTCTGCCTACAACAATGAATTCTGTGGGAAAATATCTGCCTTTTGTTCAACCAGCAGTGAGACTCCGCAATATTGCTTGTTTGTTTGACCAAAATACCCTACCAGTTACCCTTTTGGTGGAAACAGCTTTACGCTACTGTAGTACTTATCATACATTGTTTTGGGCAACATGTTGACCTTACTGCCTGTGTCAATTCTTAAGGATATTTTGGTACCTTCAACAAGCAATGGAACTCTCCATTCTCCTCTCTTAGAACCTGTGTGTTCCACATTACATACATGGTTTGCTACATGTTTTATTTTTTCGACACCCATAGGTACTTCACACTTGACATTTTCAACATAGAATAAAGTCTCTGAGTCAACCTGTCCTTCATCAACTTGGACTTCGTGTGTTTTCTTTGATCTGCACATACACGAATAATGTCCTTTTTTGTTGCAGTGGTAGCATGTAACATCAGTTGCAGGACATTTGTCAGACTTGTGAACCAGATGGCCACATTTGCCACATGGTTGCTGATTGTTTCCGCTTTGACCACTCCTGCGACCACAGCCCTTGGTCACATCACTGTCTCTGGTGTGTGCAGAACCTTGTTAGTTGCTATGCCCATGACCACAGCTTAAACCACGACTCCTTTCATGCCCTCATCTGCTCACAGCATCAATGCTGGCTGCATTTGTCATCGTGGCACAGATTTCATAGGTCAACATTATCTTGAGCGCCTTGTCTAGAGTGAGGTCACCTCATCATACAGTTTATCTTTGAGTTTTTCATCAGGTAACATGCCCCTTATCAACTGATCATGTAAGTACTTTTCTTCTTCTTTACAGGTTGGTTCTCTGCTAGCTTTCTTGAGGCACTAACATACTGAACACCTGACTCCCCTGACTGTTGTGTCCTAGCAAAAAACCTGTCCCTTTCTATGAGTTCATTCTGCTTTGGGATACAGTGTGCTTCAAATTTCTCTTTATCTAGTTCCTTCGGTGGCTTGAAACTGCTAGAAGCCATGTTTTCTGTGACACAACACTTGACACCTTACAAGGGAAACTATACAACCTGTAAATATGACACAACTAAAACTCTGACTTGTAAGTATGACACACTACAACTGACAATAAAACCTCAATCCAATTAAAAAAACATTACTGATACTTAGACTTGGGTGAAACATGTGCACTGACACTAACTTGTGTGCTGTCAAAACAACCCATACATGCACAATGACACATGACATTTATCTCAAGTTGACAATATCAAGGTACATACTAGTTGTTATAGCAAACATAGTCAGACTTCACAAAGAGACTTAGCATGACTCCTGTTGACAGTGGATTGTCTGTGGATCATTACAATAGCTTGACACTAAACATGTGCTTTGGTGACACTTCACATAAATCACTGAATGAAGCAAGAACATGCATCATGTTCCACAAATACTAGTCTGACTCATGCTTCACAACTTACTTGACAAGAGTACACATTGTTTTTGGTCATGACTCCCAAATCATGCCTGAAATTGACACCCATGTTAATGATAATAGACTAGTGACAACCGCATGGTTGACGTTAACGGTAGTAGCTTATAGCAACTGCTTTATTGACATCAGTACCAGGGAGCTGTTTCAAAAGTCGAGTTAAGTCGCGTCAGCGGCACGTCACATTTCAAAGCGAGAGGCCGCAACAGCGAGTGGCACTTTGAATCAAAGCAGCAGCAAAACTGCTACCAATACCCTATAGCGAGCGGCACCTCAACCTCGACAGCAACGCTTCAAGTGCCATTGTTTGCTCTCGCTTTGGCAGTGAGTACTCTCGTTTAGCACCCTCCCGGCTTTTGAAACAGCTCCCTGATCTATAGTTGCAAGTAGAACTGCACTATTGTAACGGGTCCTCGGTTTCCTCATTGTCAGGGATCCTGCTATTTTCTCGCTTATTTATCCTCTTTCTTTCCTTTCGTCGATGTGTTTCTGCAACGGGTGGACTTTTATTTTGAAGGATGCTTCGCTTACCACAGTCACCCCCTTCACACGCCACGCCAAAGGGAGGTGTGACGCATTGCGATAGCAGCTATTACATTGTCGCAAGTGCCACACATTCAAATAACTTTCTTTTTATCTACATTATCTGAAACCAGAGATGTATTTATGTCCCATATACTTAATTAAAACTTTTTCAACTCCGGGGTGGGTTCAACCTATTCTAGAAGAAAACGAAACACTTAGGCAAGATGTTAAACTACTAAGGGACGAGGTGAGCTCATTAGTGAAATTGTTTAAAGACATTAATGTTTCACAAAATGTAGCAAGTATCCCCTCGGAGGAATCTCGCTTCAACACTTTGGTAGACCATTCCGGACTGGCTTCAGGTGGTTCTCCATTACCAAAAGGGGGATTCAAACCCGTTTTTCCACAGAGAAAAGGCACCTTCTGTGCACCGGACATTCAAGGGAGTGAAAGTAGAGGGGAGACTTCTCATACATGTTCTTCAAAAACCAAACGTAAGTGTCGTTATTTTTCGATACAACCGTTTCTCCCCCCCGGAGTCGAAACACCGAACTACGACCAAATGCTGAGTGCGTCTCTAGGGTTATTGCGTAGTATAAATGAACAGGGTTTGGATAGTTCTACCTATTCCGACCACGTGGCATACCTCGTAGACCGACGGTCTACCCATACTGGCATACTGGCAAGACTATGATGAGGCGGTAAGGTTCAAATGCGATACTTTGGGTCTAGAATACTTTTCATATGGAGACAGTTTTCTGTCCGAGAAATTTCTTAACTTTGAGACTACTTTCTCATACGTATCACTCAACAAAAAACTGAAAGAACTGGGAGACAAAAAAGGTTAATTCCGGGGGAATTCAAATCCTGACACTAGCGGAAACAAAAAAGGGATTTGTTGGAGGTTTAATGCCAAAGACGGCTGTACCTTTAACGATTGTCGTTATCGCCATGAATGCTCTCAGTGTGGTTCCTCCAATTCTGGTTTTTCTTGAAAGAAAACACCGGAAAGTAAAGTTTCTAAATGAAATGAGGTGGACCAAAGTTATCGCTCAAAGCGTAACGGTCCAAACTATCTAGATGTGTATGCGAGTAGTCAGGCTGGAGATTGTACTATTGATGATTCTTGTGTGGGCGGGTCCAAGGACCCGTGTGGACCGCAATCTTTTTCCGGCGCAGTGGTTGTCCCGGTTGGCCCGGGTTCAATTTCTCTCTCCACTAACGTTTCAATTACTAACGGCACCAGTAGAGAAGTATTAGATAACAATGCGAGTTGCCACACTGAGTCTATTTCAGGTGAAAAGGACATGGTTTTAATTGTTATATCGGATGACGATATTGTTGATTCCAGGGAGAGAGTGATGGTTGTAGAAGAAATTGGTATTTCTAAAAATGTAGATTTCAGCCATGAGACAAATGGCAGAGACTGTGAGAATGAGTTTTTATCCTACCCCTAATAAAAAACGCCATAGGTTTAACATTGACTCAATGTATTTGACGGAGCGTTGGATAAAGTGTTATTTATGCACCGAGGTGAATAAAAAAAAAGGACCAATCAGGGACGAGATAACGCAAGTAGATCCGGCAGCATTGATAACTACTAACATGGATAATTACAAATATTCTCTGTATATCGGTGAGATGGGGTAGGATAAATACGAAACTGAACTCAAGTTAGCCTTGTCAATGTTCATACCACTCAGGTCAGGTCTGCTACTCACTAAACTCGGCTAACGCCTCGTGTAGTAATACACAACCTGCCCATCGTGGCATAAACATTGACAAGGCTAACTCTCGTTTGGTTTCTACTAAATACTCGACCAGTGAACAGGTATTGGACGACGATAGCATAGATATTCTATCGAGCAGTTTAGACGATACCATTGATAATGAAATGTTATTTTCATCTAATTTTGCAGAATCAGAAGAGGATCCTGTGAAGATATGGAATGTGTCAAGTCACGATAAACCGGGAATAGGTATTCCTTACACACGCCCATGTGATAACAAATGTTTGGGTTTACATACGCTAGGTGGCAGGTTAAACCAGTTAAATCCGTGCACCTTTTTTGATGAATGTTACTTACATGATTCCGGACCAGATATTAATGCAGATGACATTTTCTCCGGAGTAAGAGATGGTTTCAAAATAGTAGATAAAGAATTTTCAGGTAAATATATTTCCGGAAATTATGACAGTATCTACATAGAAGAATTCAGAAAACAAATGAACTCTACGATGACCAACGAGTTGTTGAAAGAGAAGGTATCCCCTACAGATCACCCACCAGATTGTGTCAACGCTATGGGCGCCGTCCGGAAAAAAACCGGAAAAATCCGCCCTATAACGGATTGTAAGCAGCCTATCAACTCCAGTATCAACAATTTTATGGATACAACTTTTAAAAGTTTTCATATTTATCTTTAGATACCGTTTTGTCGTATGTTAAACCGAACATGTATTTTGCAGTGTTGGATATCCAGGACGCATACCGCACAATTCCGGTGGACCCGGAGCAAAGAAAATTCCAAGGTTTCTCATGGTCGTTGGAGGAAAATGAAGAAGAACAATTTTTTGAGTCCAACAGACTTGTTTTTGGTTTGAAATGCGCACCTTACATGTTTACCCCGTTCACAGACTTTATCATTAGGTCTATGCACAGACGTGGCATATTTTCTATTTTTGGGTACTTAGACGACTTTATTCGATTCGACGTGGCGTAACTGAATGAGTCCTCTCCCACCGCTATGCGACCACTGATAGAGAGAAAGGGGAAGCGGGCCGCGGAAGTTCCCGCTTCGGCGCTTCTGATTGGTCCAGCCGTCACGTGTGCGTCATGTGACCGCTTTGTTGTTTTGTACAACCAAAAGCGTTCGACACGGCTGTGTCGCCCGCCGACGATGTCGAGTGGTGTCTATGTGTCATTCCACACAGTTCCTATAGAGTTTAAACCTTGTAAACTCGTGTACCGGGGTTGTTTGACTCCCCCAGTCGCCCTGCCCTGTGTGAGCAAGGAGGAAAACCACTGTAAGTATTGTTTTTAAACCTTGCTGAGTGGAACCTCAGCCCGGTGTGTGTGTGTGTGACAGTGTTGCTTTTTTTCCAACCACGGACGCTCTTGCAGGGTCGACTGGAATGATTAAATTACAAACCTTAGACGACTTTATTGTTTTGGGAGAAACAAAAGAAAAATGTTCTCATGATTTATCAGTACTCTCAACCTTTTTGCTTCAGTTAGGATTTGAAATAAATTCAAAAAAGCTGATTAAACCAAACCAACAGGTAACTTATTTGGGTTTTCTCATTGATAGTATCAATATGGAAGTTTCTTTGCCCCCGGAAAAGTTATCGAATGTAATTACGATTGTTTCAGGATTTCTAACCAAGAAATGTGCTAATTATACGGAAGTTGCCTCTTTGGCGGGCTTTCTGTCGCACGCTGCGATGGTAGTCCGTGGGGGCTGGACATTTTCCCGTAGGATTACCAGCGACAGTTGAAACTATTTGTCTGTATTTAGCCTTTATGGCAAGAGAATTTAAATATTCATCTATATTGAATTACCTTTCTGCTGTATGGGCCTTTCATCGTGTTAATGATATCCCACATGCAGATATCAACAGCTTTAAAATAAAGCAAACTTTGTTAGGTATCAAGCGCACCATTGGCGCTTATATGTCTCAAGCAAGGCCAATATCTAAAGTAGAAATGAAGTTAATTTTTTATTCTCTAGGAAATACTTCCGAAGAGATTTGTTTTTGGCTATATGTTTTGCTAGGATTTAGGGCATTATTACGTAAGTCGAATATCCTAGAGGATGGTTACGCTTTGCTCATTGATGATGTTATGTGGGATGAACATTATTTTATCATCCATGTTAAAAAGTCAAAAACTATACAATTTTTTGAGTAACAAGTTGGTAGCGTGGTAACCAGTCGCGTGCCGGTGAATGAGGTGGACCAAAGTTATCGCTCAAAGCGTAACGGTCCAAACTATCTAGATGTGTATGCGAGTAGTCAGGCTGGAGATTGTACTATTGATGATTCTTGTGTGGGCGGGTCCAAGGACCCGTGTGGACCGCAATCTTTTTCCGGCGCAGTGGTTGTCCCGGTTGGCCCGGGTTCAATTTCTCTCTCCACTAACGTTTCAATTACTAACTGCACCAGTAGAGAAGTATTAGATAACAATGCGAGTTGCCACACTGAGTCTATTTCAGGTGAAAAGGACATGGTTTTAATTGTTATATCGGATGACGATATTGTTGATTCCAGGGGGAGAGTGATGGTTGTAGAAGAAATTGGTATTTCTAAAAATGTAGATTTCAGCCATGAGACAAATGGCAGAGACTGTGAGAATGAGTTTTTATCCTACCCCTAATAAAAAACGCCATAGGTTTAACATTGACTCAATGTATTTGACGGAGCGTTGGATAAAGTGTTATTTATGCACCGAGGTGAATAAAAAAAAAGGACCAATCAGGGACGAGATAACGCAAGTAGATCCGGCAGCATTGATAACTACTAACATGGATAATTACAAATATTCTCTGTATATCGGTGAGATGGGGTAGGATAAATACGAAACTGAACTCGAGTTAGCCTTGTCAATGTTCATACCACTCAGGTCAGGTCTGCTACTCACTAAACGCCTCGTGTAGTAATACACAACCTGCCCATCGTGGCATAAACATTGACAAGGCTAACTCTCGTTTGGTTTCTACTAAATACTCGACCAGTGAACAGGTATTGGACGACGATAGCATAGATATTCTATCGAGCAGTTTAGACGATACCATTGATAATGAAATGTTATTTTCATCTAATTTTGCAGAATCAGAAGAGGATCCTGTGAAGATATGGAATGTGTCAAGTCACGATAAACCGGGAATAGGTATTCCTTACACATGCCCATGTGATAACAAATGTTTGGGTTTACATACGCTAGGTGGCAGGTTAAACCAGTTAAATCCGTGCACCTTTTTTGATGAATGTTACTTACATGATTCCGGACCAGATATTAATGCAGATGACATTTTCTCCGGAGTAAGAGATGGTTTCAAAATAGTAGATAAAGAATTTTCAGGTAAATATATTTCCGGAAATTATGACAGTATCTACATAGAAGAATTCAGAAAACAAATGAACTCTACGATGACCAACGAGTTGTTGAAAGAGAAGGTATCCCCTACAGATCACCCACCAGATTGTGTCAACGCTATGGGCGCCGTCCGGAAAAAAACCGGAAAAATCCGCCCTATAACGGATTGTAAGCAGCCTATCAACTCCAGTATCAACAATTTTATGGATACAACTTTTAAAAGTTTTCATATTTATCTTTAGATACCGTTTTGTCGTATGTTAAACCGAACATGTATTTTGCAGTGTTGGATATCCAGGACGCATACCGCACAATTCCGGTGGACCCGGAGCAAAGAAAATTCCAAGGTTTCTCATGGTCGTTGGAGGAAAATGAAGAAGAACAATTTTTTGAGTCCAACAGACTTGTTTTTGGTTTGAAATGCGCACCTTACATGTTTACCCCGTTCACAGACTTTATCATTAGGTCTATGCACAGACGTGGCATATTTTCTATTTTTGGGTACTTAGACGACTTTATTCGATTCGACGTGGCGTAACTGAATGAGTCCTCTCCCACCGCTATGCGACCACTGATAGAGAGAAAGGGGAAGCGGGCCGCGGAAGTTCCCGCTTCGGCGCTTCTGATTGGTCCAGCCGTCACGTGTGCGTCATGTGACCGCTTTGTTGTTTTGTACAACCAAAAGCGTTCGACACGGCTGTGTCGCCCGCCGACGATGTCGAGTGGTGTCTATGTGTCATTCCACACAGTTCCTATAGAGTTTAAACCTTGTAAACTCGTGTACCAGGGTTGTTTGACTCCCCCAGTCGCCCTGCCCTGTGTGAGCAAGGAGGAAAACCACTGTAAGTATTGTTTTTAAACCTTGCTGAGTGGAACCTCAGCCCGGTGTGTGTGTGTGTGACAGTGTTGCTTTTTTTCCAACCACGGACGCTCTTGCAGGGTCGACTGGAATGATTAAATTACAAACCTTAGACGACTTTATTGTTTTGGGAGAAACAAAAGAAAAATGTTCTCATGATTTATCAGTACTCTCAACCTTTTTGCTTCAGTTAGGATTTGAAATAAATTAAAAAAAGCTGATTAAACCAAACCAACAGGTAACTTATTTGGGTTTTCTCATTGATAGTATCAATATGGAAGTTTCTTTGCCCCCGGAAAAGTTATCGAATGTAATTACGATTGTTTCAGGATTTCTAACCAAGAAATGTGCTAATTATACGGAAGTTGCCTCTTTGGCGGGCTTTCTGTCGCATGCTGCGATGGTAGTCCGTGGGGGCTGGACATTTTCCCGTAGGATTACCAGCGACAGTTGAAACTATTTGTCTGTATTTAGCCTTTATGGCAAGAGAATTTAAATATTCATCTATATTGAATTACCTTTCTGCTGTATGGGCCTTTCATCGTGTTAATGATATCCCACATGCAGATATCAACAGCTTTAAAATAAAGCAAACTTTGTTAGGTATCAAGCGCACCATTGGCGCTTATATGTCTCAAGCAAGGCCAATATCTAAAGTAGAAATGAAGTTAATTTTTTATTCTCTAGGAAATACTTCCGAAGAGATTTGTTTTTGGCTATATGTTTTGCTAGGATTTAGGGCATTATTACGTAAGTCGAATATCCTAGAGGATGGTTACGCTTTGCTCATTGATGATGTTATGTGGGATGAACATTATTTTATCATCCATGTTAAAAAGTCAAAAACTATACAATTTTTTGAGTAACAAGTTGGTAGCGTGGTAACCAGTCGCGTGCCGGTGAATGAGGTGGACCAAAGTTATCGCTCAAAGCGTAACGGTCCAAACTATCTAGATGTGTATGCGAGTAGTCAGGCTGGAGATTGTACTATTGATGATTCTTGTGTGGGCGGGTCCAAGGACCCGTGTGGACCGCAATCTTTTTCCGGCGCAGTGGTTGTCCCGGTTGGCCCGGGTTCAATTTCTCTCTCCACTAACGTTTCAATTACTAACGGCACCAGTAGAGAAGTATTAGATAACAATGCGAGTTGCCACACTGAGTCTATTTCAGGTGAAAAGGACATGGTTTTAATTGTTATATCGGATGACGATATTGTTGATTCCAGGGGGAGAGTGATGGTTGTAGAAGAAATTGGTATTTCTAAAAATGTAGATTTCAGCCATGAGACAAATGGCAGAGACTGTGAGAATGAGTTTTTATCCTACCCCTAATAAAAAACGCCATAGGTTTAACATTGACTCAATGTATTTGACGGAGCGTTGGATAAAGTGTTATTTATGCACCGAGGTGAATAAAAAAAAAGGACCAATCAGGGACGAGATAACGCAAGTAGATCCGGCAGCATTGATAACTACTAACATGGATAATTACAAATATTCTCTGTATATCGGTGAGATGGGGTAGGATAAATACGAAACTGAACTCGAGTTAGCCTTGTCAATGTTCATACCACTCAGGTCAGGTCTGCTACTCACTAAACGCCTCGTGTAGTAATACACAACCTGCCCATCGTGGCATAAACATTGACAAGGCTAACTCTCGTTTGGTTTCTACTAAATACTCGACCAGTGAACAGGTATTGGACGACGATAGCATAGATATTCTATCGAGCAGTTTAGACGATACCATTGATAATGAAATGTTATTTTCATCTAATTTTGCAGAATCAGAAGAGGATCCTGTGAAGATATGGAATGTGTCAAGTCACGATAAACCGGGAATAGGTATTCCTTACACACGCCCATGTGATAACAAATGTTTGGGTTTACATACGCTAGGTGGCAGGTTAAACCAGTTAAATCCGTGCACCTTTTTTGATGAATGTTACTTACATGATTCCGGACCAGATATTAATGCAGATGACATTTTCTCCGGAGTAAGAGATGGTTTCAAAATAGTAGATAAAGAATTTTCAGGTAAATATATTTCCGGAAATTATGACAGTATCTACATAGAAGAATTCAGAAAACAAATGAACTCTACGATGACCAACGAGTTGTTGAAAGAGAAGGTATCCCCTACAGATCACCCACCAGATTGTGTCAACGCTATGGGCGCCGTCCGGAAAAAAACCGGAAAAATCCGCCCTATAACGGATTGTAAGCAGCCTATCAACTCCAGTATCAACAATTTTATGGATACAACTTTTAAAAGTTTTCATATTTATCTTTAGATACCGTTTTGTCGTATGTTAAACCGAACATGTATTTTGCAGTGTTGGATATCCAGGACGCATACCGCACAATTCCGGTGGACCCGGAGCAAAGAAAATTCCAAGGTTTCTCATGGTCGTTGGAGGAAAATGAAGAAGAACAATTTTTTGAGTCCAACAGACTTGTTTTTGGTTTGAAATGCGCACCTTACATGTTTACCCCGTTCACAGACTTTATCATTAGGTCTATGCACAGACGTGGCATATTTTCTATTTTTGGGTACTTAGACGACTTTATTCGATTCGACGTGGCGTAACTGAATGAGTCCTCTCCCACCGCTATGCGACCACTGATAGAGAGAAAGGGGAAGCGGGCCGCGGAAGTTCCCGCTTCGGCGCTTCTGATTGGTCCAGCCGTCACGTGTGCGTCATGTGACCGCTTTGTTGTTTTGTACAACCAAAAGCGTTCGACACGGCTGTGTCGCCCGCCGACGATGTCGAGTGGTGTCTATGTGTCATTCCACACAGTTCCTATAGAGTTTAAACCTTGTAAACTCGTGTACCGGGGTTGTTTGACTCCCCCAGTCGCCCTGCCCTGTGTGAGCAAGGAGGAAAACCACTGTAAGTATTGTTTTTAAACCTTGCTGAATGGAACCTCAGCCCGGTGTGTGTGTGTGTGACAGTGTTGCTTTTTTTCCAACCACGGACGCTCTTGCAGGGTCGACTGGAATGATTAAATTACGAACCTTAGACGACTTTATTGTTTTGGGAGAAACAAAAGAAAAATGTTCTCATGATTTATCAGTACTCTCAACCTTTTTGCTTCAGTTAGGATTTGAAATAAATTCAAAAAAGCTGATTAAACCAAACCAACAGGTAACTTATTTAGGTTTTCTCATTGATAGTATCAATATGGAAGTTTCTTTGCCCCCGGAAAAGTTATCGAATGTAATTACGATTGTTTCAGGATTTCTAACCAAGAAATGTGCTAATTATACGGAAGTTGCCTCTTTGGCGGGCTTTCTGTCGCACGCTGCGATGGTAGTCCGTGGGGGCTGGACATTTTCCCGTAGGATTACCAGCGACAGTTGAAACTATTTGTCTGTATTTAGCCTTTATGGCAAGAGAATTTAAATATTCATCTATATTGAATTACCTTTCTGCTGTATGGGCCTTTCATCGTGTTAATGATATCCCACATGCAGATATCAACAGCTTTAAAATAAAGCAAACTTTGTTAGGTATCAAGCGCACCATTGGCGCTTATATGTCTCAAGCAAGGCCAATATCTAAAGTAGAAATGAAGTTAATTTTTTATTCTCTAGGAAATACTTCCGAAGAGATTTGTTTTTGGCTATATGTTTTGCTAGGATTTAGGGCATTATTACGTAAGTCGAATATCCTAGAGGATGGTTACGCTTTGCTCATTGATGATGTTATGTGGGATGAACATTATTTTATCATCCATGTTAAAAAGTCAAAAACTATACAATTTTTTGAGTAACAAGTTGGTAGCGTGGTAACCAGTCGCGTGCCGGTGAATGAGGTGGACCAAAGTTATCGCTCAAAGCGTAACGGTCCAAACTATCTAGATGTGTATGCGAGTAGTCAGGCTGGAGATTGTACTATTGATGATTCTTGTGTGGGCGGGTCCAAGGACCCGTGTGGACCGCAATCTTTTTCCGGCGCAGTGGTTGTCCCGGTTGGCCCGGGTTCAATTTCTCTCTCCACTAACGTTTCAATTACTAACTGCACCAGTAGAGAAGTATTAGATAACAATGCGAGTTGCCACACTGAGTCTATTTCAGGTGAAAAGGACATGGTTTTAATTGTTATATCGGATGACGATATTGTTGATTCCAGGGGGAGAGTGATGGTTGTAGAAGAAATTGGTATTTCTAAAAATGTAGATTTCAGCCATGAGACAAATGGCAGAGACTGTGAGAATGAGTTTTTATCCTACCCCTAATAAAAAACGCCATAGGTTTAACATTGACTCAATGTATTTGACGGAGCGTTGGATAAAGTGTTATTTATGCACCGAGGTGAATAAAAAAAAAGGACCAATCAGGGACGAGATAACGCAAGTAGATCCGGCAGCATTGATAACTACTAACATGGATAATTACAAATATTCTCTGTATATCGGTGAGATGGGGTAGGATAAATACGAAACTGAACTCGAGTTAGCCTTGTCAATGTTCATACCACTCAGGTCAGGTCTGCTACTCACTAAACGCCTCGTGTAGTAATACACAACCTGCCCATCGTGGCATAAACATTGACAAGGCTAACTCTCGTTTGGTTTCTACTAAATACTCGACCAGTGAACAGGTATTGGACGACGATAGCATAGATATTCTATCGAGCAGTTTAGACGATACCATTGATAATGAAATGTTATTTTCATCTAATTTTGCAGAATCAGAAGAGGATCCTGTGAAGATATGGAATGTGTCAAGTCACGATAAACCGGGAATAGGTATTCCTTACACACGCCCATGTGATAACAAATGTTTGGGTTTACATACGCTAGGTGGCAGGTTAAACCAGTTAAATCCGTGCACCTTTTTTGATGAATGTTACTTACATGATTCCGGACCAGATATTAATGCAGATGACATTTTCTCCGGAGTAAGAGATGGTTTCAAAATAGTAGATAAAGAATTTTCAGGTAAATATATTTCCGGAAATTATGACAGTATCTACATAGAAGAATTCAGAAAACAAATGAACTCTACGATGACCAACGAGTTGTTGAAAGAGAAGGTATCCCCTACAGATCACCCACCAGATTGTGTCAACGCTATGGGCGCCGTCCGGAAAAAAACCGGAAAAATCCGCCCTATAACGGATTGTAAGCAGCCTATCAACTCCAGTATCAACAATTTTATGGATACAACTTTTAAAAGTTTTCATATTTATCTTTAGATACCGTTTTGTCGTATGTTAAACCGAACATGTATTTTGCAGTGTTGGATATCCAGGACGCATACCGCACAATTCCGGTGGACCCGGAGCAAAGAAAATTCCAAGGTTTCTCATGGTCGTTGGAGGAAAATGAAGAAGAACAATTTTTTGAGTCCAACAGACTTGTTTTTGGTTTGAAATGCGCACCTTACATGTTTACCCCGTTCACAGACTTTATCATTAGGTCTATGCACAGACGTGGCATATTTTCTATTTTTGGGTACTTAGACGACTTTATTCGATTCGACGTGGCGTAACTGAATGAGTCCTCTCCCACCGCTATGCGACCACTGATAGAGAGAAAGGGGAAGCGGGCCGCGGAAGTTCCCGCTTCGGCGCTTCTGATTGGTCCAGCCGTCACGTGTGCGTCATGTGACCGCTTTGTTGTTTTGTACAACCAAAAGCGTTCGACACGGCTGTGTCGCCCGCCGACGATGTCGAGTGGTGTCTATGTGTCATTCCACACAGTTCCTATAGAGTTTAAACCTTGTAAACTCGTGTACCGGGGTTGTTTGACTCCCCCAGTCGCCCTGCCCTGTGTGAGCAAGGAGGAAAACCACTGTAAGTATTGTTTTTAAACCTTGCTGAATGGAACCTCAGCCCGGTGTGTGTGTGTGTGACAGTGTTGCTTTTTTTCCAACCACGGACGCTCTTGCAGGGTCGACTGGAATGATTAAATTACGAACCTTAGACGACTTTATTGTTTTGGGAGAAACAAAAGAAAAATGTTCTCATGATTTATCAGTACTCTCAACCTTTTTGCTTCAGTTAGGATTTGAAATAAATTCAAAAAAGCTGATTAAACCAAACCAACAGGTAACTTATTTAGGTTTTCTCATTGATAGTATCAATATGGAAGTTTCTTTGCCCCCGGAAAAGTTATCGAATGTAATTACGATTGTTTCAGGATTTCTAACCAAGAAATGTGCTAATTATACGGAAGTTGCCTCTTTGGCGGGCTTTCTGTCGCACGCTGCGATGGTAGTCCGTGGGGGCTGGACATTTTCCCGTAGGATTACCAGCGACAGTTGAAACTATTTGTCTGTATTTAGCCTTTATGGCAAGAGAATTTAAATATTCATCTATATTGAATTACCTTTCTGCTGTATGGGCCTTTCATCGTGTTAATGATATCCCACATGCAGATATCAACAGCTTTAAAATAAAGCAAACTTTGTTAGGTATCAAGCGCACCATTGGCGCTTATATGTCTCAAGCAAGGCCAATATCTAAAGTAGAAATGAAGTTAATTTTTTATTCTCTAGGAAATACTTCCGAAGAGATTTGTTTTTGGCTATATGTTTTGCTAGGATTTAGGGCATTATTACGTAAGTCGAATATCCTAGAGGATGGTTACGCTTTGCTCATTGATGATGTTATGTGGGATGAACATTATTTTATCATCCATGTTAAAAAGTCAAAAACTATACAATTTTTTGAGTAACAAGTTGGTAGCGTGGTAACCAGTCGCGTGCCGGTGAATGAGGTGGACCAAAGTTATCGCTCAAAGCGTAACGGTCCAAACTATCTAGATGTGTATGCGAGTAGTCAGGCTGGAGATTGTACTATTGATGATTCTTGTGTGGGCGGGTCCAAGGACCCGTGTGGACCGCAATCTTTTTCCGGCGCAGTGGTTGTCCCGGTTGGCCCGGGTTCAATTTCTCTCTCCACTAACGTTTCAATTACTAACGGCACCAGTAGAGAAGTATTAGATAACAATGCGAGTTGCCACACTGAGTCTATTTCAGGTGAAAAGGACATGGTTTTAATTGTTATATCGGATGACGATATTGTTGATTCCAGGGGGAGAGTGATGGTTGTAGAAGAAATTGGTATTTCTAAAAATGTAGATTTCAGCCATGAGACAAATGGCAGAGACTGTGAGAATGAGTTTTTATCCTACCCCTAATAAAAAACGCCATAGGTTTAACATTGACTCAATGTATTTGACGGAGCGTTGGATAAAGTGTTATTTATGCACCGAGGTGAATAAAAAAAAAGGACCAATCAGGGACGAGATAACGCAAGTAGATCCGGCAGCATTGATAACTACTAACATGGATAATTACAAATATTCTCTGTATATCGGTGAGATGGGGTAGGATAAATACGAAACTGAACTCGAGTTAGCCTTGTCAATGTTCATACCACTCAGGTCAGGTCTGCTACTCACTAAACGCCTCGTGTAGTAATACACAACCTGCCCATCGTGGCATAAACATTGACAAGGCTAACTCTCGTTTGGTTTCTACTAAATACTCGACCAGTGAACAGGTATTGGACGACGATAGCATAGATATTCTATCGAGCAGTTTAGACGATACCATTGATAATGAAATGTTATTTTCATCTAATTTTGCAGAATCAGAAGAGGATCCTGTGAAGATATGGAATGTGTCAAGTCACGATAAACCGGGAATAGGTATTCCTTACACACGCCCATGTGATAACAAATGTTTGGGTTTACATACGCTAGGTGGCAGGTTAAACCAGTTAAATCCGTGCACCTTTTTTGATGAATGTTACTTACATGATTCCGGACCAGATATTAATGCAGATGACATTTTCTCCGGAGTAAGAGATGGTTTCAAAATAGTAGATAAAGAATTTTCAGGTAAATATATTTCCGGAAATTATGACAGTATCTACATAGAAGAATTCAGAAAACAAATGAACTCTACGATGACCAACGAGTTGTTGAAAGAGAAGGTATCCCCTACAGATCACCCACCAGATTGTGTCAACGCTATGGGCGCCGTCCGGAAAAAAACCGGAAAAATCCGCCCTATAACGGATTGTAAGCAGCCTATCAACTCCAGTATCAACAATTTTATGGATACAACTTTTAAAAGTTTTCATATTTATCTTTAGATACCGTTTTGTCGTATGTTAAACCGAACATGTATTTTGCAGTGTTGGATATCCAGGACGCATACCGCACAATTCCGGTGGACCCGGAGCAAAGAAAATTCCAAGGTTTCTCATGGTCGTTGGAGGAAAATGAAGAAGAACAATTTTTTGAGTCCAACAGACTTGTTTTTGGTTTGAAATGCGCACCTTACATGTTTACCCCGTTCACAGACTTTATCATTAGGTCTATGCACAGACGTGGCATATTTTCTATTTTTGGGTACTTAGACGACTTTATTCGATTCGACGTGGCGTAACTGAATGAGTCCTCTCCCACCGCTATGCGACCACTGATAGAGAGAAAGGGGAAGCGGGCCGCGGAAGTTCCCGCTTCGGCGCTTCTGATTGGTCCAGCCGTCACGTGTGCGTCATGTGACCGCTTTGTTGTTTTGTACAACCAAAAGCGTTCGACACGGCTGTGTCGCCCGCCGACGATGTCGAGTGGTGTCTATGTGTCATTCCACACAGTTCCTATAGAGTTTAAACCTTGTAAACTCGTGTACCGGGGTTGTTTGACTCCCCCAGTCGCCCTGCCCTGTGTGAGCAAGGAGGAAAACCACTGTAAGTATTGTTTTTAAACCTTGCTGAATGGAACCTCAGCCCGGTGTGTGTGTGTGTGACAGTGTTGCTTTTTTTCCAACCACGGACGCTCTTGCAGGGTCGACTGGAATGATTAAATTACGAACCTTAGACGACTTTATTGTTTTGGGAGAAACAAAAGAAAAATGTTCTCATGATTTATCAGTACTCTCAACCTTTTTGCTTCAGTTAGGATTTGAAATAAATTCAAAAAAGCTGATTAAACCAAACCAACAGGTAACTTATTTAGGTTTTCTCATTGATAGTATCAATATGGAAGTTTCTTTGCCCCCGGAAAAGTTATCGAATGTAATTACGATTGTTTCAGGATTTCTAACCAAGAAATGTGCTAATTATACGGAAGTTGCCTCTTTGGCGGGCTTTCTGTCGCACGCTGCGATGGTAGTCCGTGGGGGCTGGACATTTTCCCGTAGGATTACCAGCGACAGTTGAAACTATTTGTCTGTATTTAGCCTTTATGGCAAGAGAATTTAAATATTCATCTATATTGAATTACCTTTCTGCTGTATGGGCCTTTCATCGTGTTAATGATATCCCACATGCAGATATCAACAGCTTTAAAATAAAGCAAACTTTGTTAGGTATCAAGCGCACCATTGGCGCTTATATGTCTCAAGCAAGGCCAATATCTAAAGTAGAAATGAAGTTAATTTTTTATTCTCTAGGAAATACTTCCGAAGAGATTTGTTTTTGGCTATATGTTTTGCTAGGATTTAGGGCATTATTACGTAAGTCGAATATCCTAGAGGATGGTTACGCTTTGCTCATTGATGATGTTATGTGGGATGAACATTATTTTATCATCCATGTTAAAAAGTCAAAAACTATACAATTTTTTGAGTAACAAGTTGGTAGCGTGGTAACCAGTCGCGTGCCGGTGACGTCACTGTTGCATCACTGTTCTTAACGGTAGCGCTAGTTGCGCCTCAACTGTCTAACTGACCACACGGGTTTTTCACACTGTGAAAAATTTGTTTGTCAATATGGGAAGAAATAGGAAGTCAGGTACTTCCTCTACCCAGAGGAGCAGCTCCAGGATTGCGGGTAATGAGTCTCCCAAATCGACTTTACTAGCAGTAGAGTCTCCACAATCGTCAGTGGATAATTTGGGGGGGATTATCGACCAGACGGGGGCGGCCACCGGGACCTCCAAGGACCAACAGGGACCGGAGAAAAAATCAACTGAAGGTCGACGTTTGGATCGATTGGAGGATCGTTGTTTCGTCGGGTAACGTTGAAGAAAACGTTTTTTCTGTTTCTACCTCATGTATTGATGGTATTTGCAAATGTATTCATCACGTTGGTGATAATTTATCGCAGTTAAAGGTGTGCCGCATTGTACTGCTACTTGATGATGTTCAATTGATAGGCGATTTAGGCGTTATATAATGTCGGATGAGGTGAAATTCTTGAAAGATGGTTTTACCAATGGTTTCAAAATAGTTGATGAGGGTTGTACCAGTACTTATGAATGTAAAAACTATGATTCCATTACTGATGATAAGTTTTGTCACGAAATGACAAATTTGTTGCACAAAGAGTTAGGCGAGGGGAAAGTATCGATTTCTCAGTTTAAGCCTCAATGCGTCCACTCGTTAGGCGCGGTATTGAAATCAAATGGGAAGTTAAGGCCCATAACTGACTGTAGTAGGCCGGAAGGCGTGAGTATTAATGAGAATATGTCGAGCACTTATGTCTCTTTTAAGTATAATTCTGTTAACGATGTCTGCGACGTGTTAAAAAAGAATGATTATCTATCGGTGGTTGATATCCGTTCGGCTTATCGTACTATAAATGTCCACCCAGATCAAACGAAATTTCAAGGGTTCATTTGGAACGATGGTGATGGCAATAAATATTATACAGACAATCGCCTTTGCTTTGGGCTCAGGTGTACGCCTAATATCTTCAATTCTGTGATGAACTTCTTGGTAGCGGTGGCGAAATTGAATGGAATCGACATGATTTTAAACTACCTAGACGATTTCATTACTATATCCGACAGCGAAGAGGGTTGTTTAACGAATAAAAATAAATTTGTTGCAATTCTGGAATATTTAGGCTTCGAGGTTGCAAAAGAGAAAACTACTGAGCCTAGTCAGACCTGCGTTTTCCTAGGAATTGAAATAGATACGGTAGATATGACGGTTTCTCTGCCTATGGACAAAGTGATTCGTTTAGAAAACGAAATAAACGAAAAAGTTGTTAGAAAAGCTAGGTGGGCTAATCTCATTCTGCTCCAGGGTTGTTCGCGGGGGCCGCACATTCAGTCGCCGTCTTTTTGATATGTGCGCAGCTACCCCAAGGGGAAAAAATGTAAAACTCACGGACTCGCTAATAGCAAATCTGAACTGGTGGAAGGAGTTAACAAAGGTTTTTAATGGTAAAAGCATAATTTTAAGAAGTAGTTTTGAAGTTCCCGTGGTTACGGACTCCTCGTTCTCTGGCTTTGGAGCATGGTGCGGGTGCGATTTCCTTTTTGGGACCTGGGATAACCGTCCAGATTTAAATCTAGGTATTGGTCACGAAATCGCCCCTCCTGATATGGACTTTGTATCTAAGAACATTAATGTATTTGAGCTGTGGCCTGTAGTGGCGGGGTTGAAACGCTGGTGTCCCCATTTTGTAAATCGCAAAGTACATGTGATAATTGATAATATGCAGGTATTGGCTATGCTCAATACGGGTAGAAGCAGAAACAAAATTTGTATGGGGTGGCTGAGGGAATTGTTTTGGTTGAGCTATTTTTACAATTTCGAATTTTTCGCTACATACATAAAGTCTGAAGAAAACGTACTCGCCGATAACCTGTCTAGGCTAAATAATCGCAGTAATGTGGAGAAGTGTATGGCGATTCTAAAAGGTATGAATATGTGTTGTTTCTTACAGACGGGTTGATGACAAAATTGAAATGCAAGCAACAGTTTCTTCAGAAATCAGCGATTTCTTCAAATACGGCTAAGGTTAGGAAGGGCCAGATTAAATGTTACACTGATTTTTGTAATACGATTTCGATTGTGCCTTTCCCTGCTACACGTGAGAGTTGTTCAACTTTTATCACCCATTTATCAGGGAAAATGAAGCCTATTTCGATAAAAAATTATTTATCTGCGGTCTCATATCGCCATAAATCTTTGGGTTTCCCGTCCCTAGCGGGCGATTTTATTGTAAATCAGACAATGAAAGGGATCGAGCGAATTTTTTCGACACCTAAGGTTGAAAAATATCCTTTTACCCCTGAAGATCTTTTGAGATTGTATAAATTGTTGGATTTTTCTGTATACAACGACATTGTATTCTGGTCAGCGCTTGTATTGTGTTTTTTGGCTTTGCTAAGAATTTCTCATGTAGTGAAATCGCAGCACTCCTTGCTAGTTTCTGATTTCTGAGCGGGTGCAGGTAAAATGACATTGTCTCTCAGGAGTTCCAAAACATCGCAGTATGGCAAGGATCCGATAGAAATTTATCTAAGAGCGCTTCCGGGATCACCCTTATGCCCTTGTAATTTTATCCTGCGCATGCTATCCTCTAGGGATAGCATGCGCAGCAGCCGATGGTCGGGATGACTCTCAACAGCCGATGGTCGGGATGAATCAGGAACAAATGTCGATGTCCTAAGGGGCTGTTCCATGTAGCCGAATTCTCAGCGGAAGTATGATTCTGACAGTGTCTGATTTACTATTCGGGTACCATCGGTGTAATGGAAGACCATAACCGATTGAGATCGGTGGCGTTGGCCGCCGTAAGTTGCTGTCGGCCGCCGTCCGCTGCCGTGGGGTGCCTAGTTCCATATATCCAAAATGTCTTCTGGGATCTGTTTCACTAGTTTCGTGACATGTCTAGATGGCGTCTGTGACACCATACAGACAGATTGGGGTTGACTAGTTTTGTGACAACACAAGTAGCGCTGGCACAAGTGGCACTGTAGTGTCACTGTTTGCAACACTGACATTGTGACACAATATGTGACAATAGATGTGACATGCGTTATGAAACATGACTTCATTTTGTCTGTTCTTGCTTGCACTGTTGGTGCCGGTTTTCATGTCTGTCTAACACTTTTGTCACAAAACTAGTGAAACAGGTCCCAGGGAGCTGTTTCAAAACGTGGGTTAAGTCTATGGTTTTGAAACAGCTCCCTGGTGTCCGAACTAGGGACTAAGAGCTGCGACATATCACAGTCTACAGGACCAGAACTGTCGACAATTGATGGGATTGTGATCAGGGGAAGTCAGAGAACTCTAACATTTTCGGGAACAAAAACAGACGATTCCAGATACTGCCAGGGTGTTGTCTTTATGTATATTTCCACCGCACCTTAACAATTATCAACAAAGGTTGTTGCCGAGGCTTCCAGAACAAGGGCGACAGTGAAATGTATTCCATCGTTCTGATGGAACAGGCCCTTTCGAGGCTTAAGTGTCTTCACTTCCGCGGAACTCGTCTCGTTTTGGAGTGTGAAAGCTTGAGCTTGTACTCGGACGCTACTGACCACGCACATAGAAACAACGCAACCTGTTACCACGGCGATTGCCGCGCCACTCTTTTATGAAAAAGGTGAACCCATTGAAGTCAACTGGGATAATTATAACGGCAGGTCGGATCCCTCTAAGCGCCAGGCTTAACGCTTAACTTTTTGTGACAAGTTAAATCACGTAACCAACTCAGTTGTGGCAGCTTCACAGACACGCACGGTCAAGTAAAAGTTACCACCCACCCTTCATGGACTTATCAGACTTAGGCTAAAGTCTTCTAACTGTATTGTATTTGATAAATATTTTAATACACCACTCCGTATTACACTACCTTGTATTACTTCAATTTCATACCTCGATTGTATAAAATTACCAATGTATAATAAATCTCATACTCCATTACGCACTCTAAGTCATTATGTAGTGAATCAGTCTGTGATGTCATTTTTTGTTGTTGTTTCTATCCGGAATTCAAAGCATTGACACAAGCTTAATCTCCATTCTGTCTGACTGAAACTACGTTTTGCTGTATTATTTCACATCTGGAAGCCTGAACATACGACCTACGGGAGCAGAGCGAAATACGTCACAGCTCCAGATTGTTGCCAGTGTCACGTATGCAGCAATGGCGCACACGGATCTCAGGGGGCGGAAAGGTTAGGCGTGGGAAGTGAGGGCTACTCTAATTGTTTACTCGTTTAGAAGGTGATAGATGACACAAAAGCGCCTTCAGATCCACCTACTTCATATCATATTTAATGAGTTTATTATTGGACCCCCTCAGTTTTAAACAATATCTAATGGATTTCATCTACTTCACTATGTTCGTATATCATCTGAGGGCGACATTTGCACTTTGGTGTGGCAAGTATCCCGTCATGCCATAGGTTATATAGGTAGATTTCTTCGTTGGCTTTAGAATACCTCCTAGACTTAGGGGACTGCTTCATACTCGTTTCCATTGGCTGACGAAAATGGCACCGATAATATATTTCTTTAGTAGAGTTTATCCTGGAATTGGTCACTAGGGTAAGACTACCCTATTTTCAATAATCTTAGATGAAACGCTAACAGGTTAACTCCAGGTCAACTATATGAGGAATTCGATAAATCTCGAAAGGGTTGGTGAGATGTTTTGAATGGAACGTACCTCATATCATTACCAATCTCATTTACTTATGTACTTTGCTGTTATGTGATCAAACATTGTTTTAGGCTGGAACACTGTAGTCGTTTTTTTAAAAGAATTGACCAGAATAACTGCTACCCAGAGGTCAAATCATGCACCTGTATTTCGGTGCAACAAATGATAGAATACAAAACATATCAACATGTATATTTCGTTGGTTTATGCTTTGTTGTAAAATGATTCATTGTAGACCTTATTAACAGTTTAATAGAACATCTCTTTACGATACAGAAATCTGGTTTACTATGGACAAATATACCAGTGTTAGGCCCGGCGTCCACCTACTACGATATGGCACCGATATGCCCTACGATGCAAAATCAAAATCGCGTTGGAAGGTCACCTAATATCGGGGCAGTTGACCACGTTTCTGCGATTAGACACCGATAAAAACCCAATACAATGCGTGGTTGATTGGCATGTCTAGACTTATGTCTACGATTTTGCACCTTCCCGATATGGTACCGATTTTGACATTTTGTATCGGTGCCATATCGGCGTCCACCTACTACGATATAATCGTAGACCTCCCCATATGGCACCGATACAAAATGTCAAAATCGGTGCCATATCGGGAAGGTGCAAAATCGTAGACATATGTCTAGACAAGACAATACACCATGCGTTGTATGGGTTTTTTATCGGTGTCTAATCGCAGAAACGTGGTCAACTGCCCCGATATCAGGTAACCTTCCGACGCGATTTTGATTTTTTATCGGGAGGTGCATCGTAGACCATATCGGTGCCATATCGTAGTAGGTGGACGCCGGGCCTTATTCAACACCTATGGACGACCTTATGGACGGCTGATACCGTCTTAGTGAACAGACTTAGATGTTATTAAACATTAAATCTTGTACGATGTACAGAAAAGGGTCTTCATGTACGATCCTATATTATTAAACGGGCCCCTGATTTAGTACATGATATCTGATTCTACTGCCTTTTACATATGAGGACATATATTTGATTATACTGCCTTTTACATATGAGGACAATTTAGGAGAGTATTCTGAGATATATTGATAATATATATAGCAAAAATGACATGCATAGATTTCTATAGTTCACTATGAAAAGGCGTGGGATGAAAAAGTTGCCGCAGTCTTGACACAATCTTTCCTGTTAAACCACTTCGCTTGTATAACCCTCACACCAATTTACCTTTTTTAAATTTTGTTTTAGCAATCTTTTATTGATCTTTCCACATATCCATACATCATACAATTTGCAGCTCTTTAAAATAACTTTCCGTGTGGTCTCTTATCATTGCTTTTTTTTTTTCCTTTTCTTTTTTAATTTTTGGAACAAACTTTTAAACCTATCTTATCTAATCAGCCTAACTTATTCAGTCCCTAGCCTTTAAAGAAGTTGCCACCCTTTGGTCTCCTTTTATATAATATTTCTTGGTATAATATTCTTTCAGTAACCATGGTACCATTGCATAATAAGCATTCATTGTTCCAATCTTTTCTGGGTGATGGAATTAGGTATAGTTAGGACAGAACATGACCAAGGAAAAAAGTACAATATTACATAGAACAATACATAAAAATGTGTCAAGATAAGACATTAGATAAAAGGAGAAAATATAGGAACTTTGGTCGTACTATAAATCAGCTCTGCATTCAAGAAATTTGAATCTATTCACCTGCTTCAGGCCCTCACATGTGACTCTCTCAACCAAAATCCTTTGTTTCAGTTCTGAGACCCTCACACCAATTTGGGCTCTTCGTATGCCTATCTATTCCTGTTAACATTAGAAAGTCTACACTATATTTAGTCAGTTGCCATGGAGATATCCTATTTATTGGATTAGACTGAAAAGGGCCCTCAAAGCAACTGTTCTTGCGGTTAACGCTAATCTGTTTGGCGAACAAAGAACCGCTCGCCAAGATCTTGGCTTAACACTATTCTGAAACCTTTGGTCAGGACACTTTCTTCAAAGTTTCGTTGTAACCAAGAGATATAGACCAGTTTGAAAAGAGGTAACACACTCCGATGAGTATGGTGTTGCAGTTATCACTGTTCATGCTACTTGAATATGAAACAATGTCATCGATATGCAATAAGAATGAATAATATGATATTTGGAACTTCAATTACGATGATAAGTTGCTATTTTCCAAATGATAATTTTATATTCTAGAATCCACTCACTAGCAACAGTTTCATCATGGTTTAGCAGTACACAACCCATATCCTTTTGAACATAGACAATAATCGATGGTTCCTTTCTTGTATCTTTCTCCCTGGTTTTGAATCAACCACTGCGTTGATCAATTCAATGTGGAATAACCTTTTGGGGTTATTTTCGGCAAAGACAACCTGGGGGAAATTCATTTTATTTCACTGATAGAATATATGATGCATTAACGTGCCGTGAAACATCCTCTGTCCAGACACATATTATGCAACTATTGTTGCAACATAAGGAGAATTATCTAAGCAATCGTCTGACTTTTTCACGAACGAGAAACCACCCCAGTACTGTCCGTGTGTACTTCCCGTCAACAATAGGAAATAGAAATATAGAATTCATGAATTATCCCACAATAAGTATATGATAATATTAGGAAACGTCCTTACTGTGGACGAAACTGTTTATTATCATATACCTTAAATCGATGAAAAAACGACATTTTAATGACTTATTAAGTCACTCTCACAGCGGGCACGAACATTACTATTACTGCACCTCTAGCAGCGGGCAGTATTTCATAGACATTCGGACACAGGTATATATAATAATATGAACGACTGCATTCCTGACCTTCACGAGATCTCGTTTGCATAAAAGATGTTTAAAATTGCTGAATTTTGGAATTTTCTCTTTTTCCGAAGAACAACACCCTGACATGTTTTCTCTTGCGAAAAAGGCAAATTGTTGAATAACCACGTTCACAGCTCGTGATTAGTATTTTCTTAAAAAGAAATATGTGATTTTCATTTGAAATATTCATGATGAGGTATTTTTCATTTGCAGGAAGTCATAAATAAGGAGATTGAAAGTAGTCAAACATTGTAGTAACCTGTAAATTGTCTTTCACTTTCACTTCCGCCTCCCATCTTAGTTTAACCTTTCGGTAGTGATCCATAGTAAATTGTCACGATCATGGCTTAAAACATAGAGAAAAAGTGGAATTCTGTCAGATTTAATTAATGGAACAAATGTGTTGATTTTTTCATGGTTTTGGAAAAAAGAGAAGATTAAAACAGTAACCTGTTGACAATTTGTTCCGAATATCTACATGTTCTATAATACATATCTATGTGATTCTGTCAAACCTCTCCCTCTACTTGTGAAAATTAAATGCTTGATGGGTTTTAGTGTTTTAACTAAATACATAGGCTTGATTCTGTGTAACTGAGTTATGTTGGTATGCGAATGTTGAGGTATGTTTTCCGTTATTCAGTGAGATTCCGAGATTATCTCGCGGGGGTAGATTAGCATATCTAATTTTAACAACTCGTTAATGTAGTACAATTATAATCGGGTTCATTATCATATACTTTGAAATTTGTTGTATTATCAAGCTATGACGTTCTTGAAAGTAGCGTCTGACCGTTTCGGGCAAGAGTCCTATTCTTTGTTGCTTTATCAGAATCAGTATTTGGTATTCTTAACGTAGGAAGAGCGTACGCTAATTCCCATCCACTAACTAAATCAAATAACCCCAGGTATACTCACTAGATACGATCAGCCGGATCCGGAAATGAATACATTCCACCTGTGGCGCACTGGTGGCAGAACTCAGAAGCAGCCTGCCTAGTATTCAATGCAGCGGATTCTAGCGGAAGAATCACACAACACAATGAACATGGTCATGTGGCTCCGACCGTTCTGAATGAAAATAAAGCACTAAATTCCATGCAGGTCCTTATAACTCAGTTAGAAACCAAAGTTTTTCGTTTATCTGAATTTAATCAGTTTTAGAAAGTGAATAGATTTCTTTTAATTTTTCATTCTGAGTAAACCTGTTTAAGCCAGATTTATACATAAATTGGTAAACTAACTGGCATCCAGGAAGATTATATGATATGATATGATTATATGATTAGAGGACGCGACACAGAGGAGATCTGAGTTGGAATTTATAAACACTCTGATTGTAAAAACGTTCTTGTTAGAGCGTGCTTGCATATAGACTTTTAGGGTACTGCATACAAACTATCCCTTCACTATCTGTGTGCTATGCACTGTGACATTGAGACCGGAGCAGGGAGCCAGTGTCTCAGTGTTTTAGAGGAGTGCCCAGCTGACCATGACCATCACTGGTGCTTGATGTATCTGGATCCAAGATAGGCAGTTGCAGAATTGGCAAGTTGACTGGGTGCAAGTGGGTTACAGAAAACTATCCAAACGCTCAATCTAACTCAAACCGTTCGATTGTTATTCATTTTTAATTGCACGCTCATTCATCTATGATGAACATACTATTTGCTCCAAGTTTTGCGTTGTCCGCTACTTTCTATTGACAGATCCGGTGGTTAAGATAAACAAAATGATGTCCAGGTTTTCATAAAAATGTCACATAAAAGAATTGGCACCTGTAAAGTTTGAACTATAACGGTGCGCCTCCACAACCACTGAAATATGTTTCACCCTCATTACCCCATATCCCTGGATGAACGAAGAGAAAAGCCGGAGTGGGCTAATACAATTTTATTAAATTTTATAGACTTATTAATATGAATAAGGTAAGACATTATTACCATGAATATTAATAATAACAATGATAATAGATAATTGACACAATCAGTATGTGCCTTCTATAGAAAATAACTTCAAATCAAAGTAGCAAACTGTCTTTCTGAAACCTCTTTCCTTGAGAAGATCTTTCTCCGGCACTTTTCCCTGGTGGAACATAAGCCCCGATGACTCAGCTTTCAGTTAACCTTTCCCTCGAAGGCATATCCCCTTTCAACCCTCAATCCCCCAATAATCTCTGCCACTCTCGGTGGGTAAGTCTGCCTCTCCTTCATCCATGTGGCGGTTGGACAGGTAACAGGACGGCCGCCGGGAGGTAGAATGCAGGGGCTTTGGTTGTCGGTGTACAGACATATCATGCCTATAAGACATCGACTTTTGTTCCCCATTCATCCCGACCATCGGCTCTGTGAGCGTCGGGAATAAAATGTCGATATCAGTATGGTGTGGGGCAGTATGGTGGAGGGATAGTATAGTGGAGGGGCAGTATGGTTGAGGGATAGTATGGTGGTGGGGCAGTATGGTTGAGGGACAGTATGGTGGAAGGGCAGTATGGCGGAGGGACAGTATAGATGGCGGGGTAGTATGGTGTAGGGGCAGTATGGTGGAGGGGTAGCATGTTGGAGGTGCAGTATGTTGGAGGGGCAGTATGGTTGAGGGGCAGTATAGATGGCGAGGTAGTATGGAGGGGCAGTATGGGAGGCTGCTGGCAGTGTTAAATATTGTGACTTGTGTCGGAACGGTGTCGTAGACCTTGCCGGAAGCCTGCCTCCACTTGTGCGACATGCTACGATAGCGTTCCGACACGCCCTGACACACCCCACCGTGTCCCGCCGTGTCGCAGCCGTTATGACACGCCCCGACATGTCCAACATGTTGGACATGTCGTAGCCATGTAGGAAGGGCTGCGACAAGGCTCCTGTGTCAGGGCGTGTCGCAGCCCATGTTGGGGCGTGTCGGGGTGTGTCGTAGAAGTTGAGGTACACTTGCGCCTGGCTACGACACAATGTTCGATTTTGTGTCGTAGCCGTGTCGTAAGGTTTTCCGGGGCGTGTCGGAAGCAAAATCATAGTAAGTGGGTGCGGCACTTTAATATACTTCCAACGAGAACGGTATGGTGGAGGGGCAGTATGGTTGAGGGACAGTATGGTGGAGGGACAGTATGGTGGAGGGGCAGTATGTTGGAGGGCCAGTATGGTTGAGGGGCAGTATGGTGGAGGGGCAGTATGGTTGAGGGACAGTATATATGGTGGGGTAGTATGATGGAGGGGCAGTATGGCAGGCTGCTGGCAGTGCTAAATATTGTGACTTGTGTTGGAACGGTGTCGTAGACCTTGTCGGAAGCCTGCCTCCACTTGTGCGACATGCTACGACAGCGTTCCGACACGCCCTGACACACCCCACTGTGTCCCGCCGTGTCGCAGCCGTTATGACACGCCCCGACATGTCCAACATGTTGGACATGTCGTAGCCGTGTCGGAAGGGCTGCGACAAGGCGCCTGTGTCAGGGCGTGTCGCAGCCCATGTTGGGGCGTGTCCGGGTGTGTTGTAGAATTGGAGGTACACTTGCGCCTGGCTACGACACAATGTTGGATTTTGTGTCGTAGCCGTGTCGTAAGGTTTTTCGGGGCGTGTCGGAAGGAAAATCATAGTAAGTGGGTGTGGCACTTTAATATACTTCCAACGAGGACAGTATGGTGATGGGGCAGTATGGTTGAGAGACAGTATGGTGGAGGGGCAATATGGTTGGGGGACAGTATGGTGGAGGGGCAGTATGTTGGAGGGGCAGTATGTTGGAGGGCCAGTATGGTTGAGGGGCAGTATGGTTGAGGGGCAGTATGGTTGAGGGACAGTATAGATGGTGGGGTAGTATGATGGAGGGGCAGTATGGCAGGCTGCTGGCAGTGCTAAATATTGTGACTTGTGTTGGAACGGTGTCGTAGACCTTGTCGGAAGCCTGCCTCCACTTGTGCGACATGCTACGATAGCGTTCTGACACGCCCCGACAAGCCCCGCCGTGTCACAGCCATTATGACACGTCCCGACATGTCCAACATGTTGGACATGTAGCAGTGTCGGAAGGGCTGCGACAAGGCTCCTGTGTCAGGGCGTGTCGCAGCCCATGTTGGGGCGTGTCGGGGCGTGTCGCAGAAGTCAAAGTACAGTTGCGCCCGGCTACAACACAATGTTCGATTTTGTGTCGTAGCCGTGTTGTAAGGTTTGTCGGGGCGTGTCGGAAGCAAAATCGTAGTAAGTGGGTGTGGCACTTTAATTTAATTCCAACGAGGACAGTATGGTGGAGGGGCAGTATGTTGGATCGCCAGTATAGATGGCGTGGTAGTATGGTGTAGAGGCAGTATGTTGGAGGGGCAGTATGGTTGAGGGGCAGTATGGTTGAGGGGCAGTATAGTGGAGGGGCAGTATGGTGGAGGGACAGTATGGTTGAGGGACAGTATGGTGGAGGGGCAATATGGTTGAGGGGCAGTATGGTGGAGGGGCAGTATGCGGGAAGGACAGTATAGTTGAGGGACAGTATATAGATGGCGGGGTAGTATGATAGAGGGGCAGTATGGCAGGCTGCTGGCAGTGTTAAATATCGTGACTTGTGTCGGAACGGTGTCGGAATTTGGACGGAATTTGGACGGAATTTGGACGGGAATCCGTCGGACGGCAATATCTAATTTTTTGGATATCCCCGTCTGGATGGTTTTTATATATAAATACTTTGAAAATTAGTATGTTTTAGGTATTACAGACGGACGGATTGGGTTCAGAAGACTTCCACTAATCCGTCCGTCTCAATCCGTCTCAATCCGTCCAACTATTGGGACGGACGGACTGTATGTGGAGGCCATTTTAACGATTTTATAGCAGTCCGTCAGACGGATTTACCCAAGCAAGTCGCCTCCACTGAACCGTCCGTCTCATTCCGTGTGAATTTCAGACGGAAAAACTGGACGGACGGAGTACTAGTCTCCTGTGGAAGAGGCCTTTTACACATGCCGAGCGGCCGCTAATCCGTCTACAAAGGGAGGCGGGGGTTGTGTACCAGGGCTTCACTGTGGATAGAGTGAGTGTAGGGTGGTGGGGTGGTGGGGTGTCGGGGGGGTGGTGGGGGGTGGTGTTGGGAGGTCGCGGGTGGCGGTTTTTTTTTTGTATCATATATACGCCTGGCGTATATATATATCGCACAGAGCAAGTTTTATCTTGGATACGGCAGGCGTGAAAGACAGCCAAGTCGCGGGCGTCTACATATGGAAACCGTCTTGTAGACGCCCAAAACGCAGGCGCGGATACGAGGTGTATACAAATGGAAACAAGGCACGATACAGCCGATACTTGCGTTATCGCAATGGGGTATATATATGTAAAATGGTGGTTTTCGTGCAGTGTATCTTATACCTATAAGACATCGACATCCCGATCACATCCTCGATTCCCGATCACATCTCCTCCTAATAACCTGGTCATTACCCCTTACCCTGAACACAAAAGTATGAGTCGAGAAATGGTAATAATAAAATTTATTTTAATTTTATATACCTTCACCGACATGAATATTAATACGGTAAATATTAATATGATATAAGGTAAAAGAAAGTAATTGACAGTTATATAATGACGTCAATTAAGTTGAAGATACATATTGGTAATTGACAGATATAATGATAAGTCAATTGGTATAAGTATATATGGTTATACAATATGAGTATAAAAACGCCAAGACCAGAAAAAGAGGCGAGGTGGGGGGGAAAAATGTTTGTGAGGAGTGGTGTGTCACTGGTTGAGGGACTGGATGAGGGAGGTGTTGACCTCTCGGGCATTGGAGTCTTTGATGTACCTCCTATGTGCGTTTGAGCGCCACCCCCCGTAACGCTGTATGGACAGCTCGGAGACCCCGGCCTGGAAGGCCTGGGTGGCCGCGGCCTTTCTCAGGCTGTGGAGGGTATAGGTTTTAGGGGGGTGGCCTGCTGAGGCATTGAGTCGCTCCCACTCCTTAGATAACGACCGCGTCGTTATTAGGGACCTGTCTCTGTTCAGCAGGAACGGATCCGTTGGTAGAATCGTAGGCACAGCGGCGATCATATTCCTCACGGCTCTCACGGGGCACGACCTCGGGTCCGGGGAGGATTGTAGATTCACGTGTTTCTCCTCCCCGATGCACTGGAGGTTTTTGGCGGCCTTGACGCGGACCGCCACGTGACTTGCCGTGACCACCACGTCCCCACGTGAAAGGTGGCGCACCGGATCGAATGCCCTGGCCGTAGGTGGGGCGACTTCGCTTTGCCGCAGGGCGGCGTAATATAGCAGGAGGAAAGCGGCCCGTAGAGTCACGTCGAGGGGCATGTCCGACAACTGATCGAGGACCGCCTGGAGGGCCGCCATCGGGATCGGAGGCTTCACATTCGGAGTGTATGCTTTGTTCCTCTTCATGGCGTCGAGGGCCCTCCTCACCCTCACGTCCTTGGTAGCCGACACGTCCCCGCCGGAGAGCCGTAGGTGGGTCCTCACGTGAGACAGCTGGTTGGCCACGGTCGCTGGCGAGGGGGCGTGGTCCGCGAGGTATTCGAGGAAGGCCATGATGAAACTCACGGACGGTGCCTGAGGGTCGGTCCCCGTCCGTCGGCAGAAGGCGAGGTAGGTGGACATGGCGCTCTTCTGGTTCGCGACCGTGCCTGGGGCACGTGCCTCGGCCTGCCGCGCAGATGCCTTGTAGCGCCGGATCTGCAGGACAGCCGAAGCACAGGCATAAATGAGGAATGATTACACGGCATCACGGACCACAGATCATGATATTTCATAAGGCATGCGGCATTATTAAAATCCCTCGAGGACAGGTGGTCCCTACTGAGTGCGTCGGCGACCGTGTTGAGGACCCCGGGGATGTGCGTGTAGACCAGGTCGACTTGCAGCTTGGCCTGGACCATCCAGGCCTGTCGGGCACACTCGGCGAGGACGCGGTTGCGTGCCCGCCCCGATGTGAGTGCCTGGACGGTCCCCATGTTGTCCCAGAAGACTTTAATCCTGGTCCCACGATCACGGTCCCCGAGGAACGTGTGGAGAGCATAAATGGTGTTCAGGGCCTCTAGTTCGGATATGCAGTCCACGGGGTCATTGATGGGACAGACCTGACACGCGTAGGCCCCAAGGCCGTCGGTCCCCCCCACGCCCGAGAGGCAGGCGTCGACCGTGATGCACTTTGTCGGCGGCCCTCGAGGGAACCTGAGGAACCACTGGAGGTCCTGTCGCATGTTCGAGCTCACGTTGATGTAGAACCCGTTCATCGACCGTAGGGCCTCCAGTAGTTTGCTGACGAAGGGCCTCGCTGGGCGAATACACTTGGCGATGTGCAGGATTTTTCCGAGGACGGACTGTAGCTGTCGCTTCATGAGCGACCGCTTCTTAGCGACCGCCCCCACGTGTTCCCGCACGTCCTCCAGCTTGTCCTGAGGGATAGACAGGGACATCTCTGCCGCGTTGATCTCGATGCCTAGCCAGCGCACGGTCTGACTGGGTGCCTGGGCCTTCTCCCGGGCCTCAGGGAGGCCGAGCTCGGCGAACAGGTCTCGGGCTATGGCAAAGTCCGAGGCAGCTTTCTCCCGGGACGGTGAAAGTATGATGAGGTCGTCCAGATACATGGCGGCCTCGACCCCCTTTCCGGCCAGTATCCCCATGATGGTCTCGGCCACGCACTGCATGTGGTATGAGGACGCACGGGCACCGAACGGCATGGCCGTATCACTATAGTACCCACCGTCCCACATGAAGCACAGCAGAGGCCAGTCGAGGGGGTTGCACCTAAAGTTCTTATAGGCGCGCGATATGTCAATAGTCGCCATGTAACTGGACGTGCCCGAGGCCACGAGGCGGGCGACGAATCCGTCGACCGTAGGGAGGCTGTGCTCCCTCTCCTCCCCGTAGACTGCATTTTTCATTACATAGGCGTTGACACTACGGTCCAGGGGGAAGGTCATATCGGTTATGACGCGGCGGGCCTCGGATCCGCGCTTCTCCCGGGACATCAATGGCGAAACGTGGCACCACGGTTCGAATGGTGCCTCCTGGAACGGCCCCATGAGGTTTGAGAAGCCCAACTCCTTGTGTACAAAATCCCCGACTTGCTTCGGGAATCCGGTCGCGCTGGGAAGCCCAGAGGGAAGCCGTACCTGATGAATCCCAGGAGTTTGCCCTTGCCCTCCATGGCCGTGAGGTAGGCCTCCCACGCCCGTAGTTTGAGATCCGTCGGCAGGGTAATCTTGGAACACAGCGCGTTGGGCAGGCCCGAGGCCCGGACCGCCTCGTAGATGTGGCCGTGCGCCGGGGGGCCGGCGTCGGTGAAGCGGGGCCACTCGGCTCGCCTGTGCTCCATGAAGGCCTCCGGGTCCGTGCGGAGTCCGGGGGCTGGAATTCCGGTCCGGCAAACTTCTTTTAGTTTGTCAAAATCCGGAGTGTTACTTGTGGCTTCTCTAGCTGGCGCGGTAACACTAACACTCGGACACGAGGAGCGACCCGGTGGGCGCCCCGTGTGACTGTCATCCACGTGCCTGGCTCCGCCCCCTCCTTTGTTGTTGTTTTGGGTTGGCACCCGACCACGTGGCCGGCCGGCCTCCGTGTTGTGGTCACGTGCACCCCCCGTGTTGTCCCCGCTGCACGTGGCGGGGAGGGGGTCCGCAGGGGTCGCCAGGCCGTCCCCTTTTACGACCTCCGCCCACGTCCGGTCACCGGAAATCCTGATGGTGGTGGGAGAGATCACTGAGCCCGCTGGTGTTATGTCACGTTGATTGCACCCGCTGACCCCGGGCCCGGGGTGGAGTGCACATGTTGTGACAGCTTGCGGGTGCGCACCGCTCACTCGCAGGGGGGGGAACCGTAACCATTTTTTGCCCCGAGTCCTTGTTGTGGGAGCATATCCGCCCTTGGGTCGACCGCCCGGAGCGTGTGTCCGGCCTGGGGTGCGTGTCCGGCCTGGGGTGCTCACCGGGGTGCCGGTGTGGGCGCAGCCTGCCCGTTGTCATATCCCATAGTGTAGCCGAGTTTCCGGTTACATGCGTGTAACGAATGTCCGCACTGCCTCCCCACGGAGTCGCAGTACGAACACACGTGCAACCATCTCACGGGTCCGTTGTCGTGGCCGTTCCTGTGGCGGCACCCCTTTTCCAAGTTGAATTGCCTGCATGGCAACTCACGTCCTCGGGCCTTTCCCGCGTCTGACCCGCTAGTCTGCGTCCCGGTCGTCATCGCGAGTCTGACTCGCTCCTCCTGGATGCGGGAGTAATCACACCAAGACAATCTCCCGGTCTCGACTTGATCAAACACGTAGTTCGACCACCTCCTCACTCCGGCCCACGGCCGGCTCTGGGCGTCGATCGAAACCTGATGTAAATGTTTAAACATGGCCTCACGGTCCACGGGGTCGACTGCACGGTCATCCCCGAGCAGTCCAATGAAGGCACTCAGGTACTCCAGGGGTCCTAGGGTCCCCCTCACTTCTAGTTTCTGTGACAACGTGTAGACCCCCTCCCTATCCACGAACATGTAAGGTTTACTAATCAGACGAGTAACGTGAATATCGGAGTGAAGCTTACCAGACGTTCAGTCGTGGCGGATGGCCTCGCGGTCAAGCTCGCGTTGAATGTATGGGTCCCCGGCGTAGCGGTCTCGAAGCTGGCGGGGTGGAGGCATGGCGCGGGCAGCTTGCTCCTCGGCCCAGTCCCGAGTCGACCGAACGAACCGTAGGGAGGGAGGCCCGTCCCGCTGACCGTTGTGTCTGCATTTGGATGAGGGCGTCCAACTTCTTGCTCATATCCGACAGTCCCGTCTTTACGGCCACGAGGCGGGCCGACCGGAGGCTACCGGCCTGAGACGCGGACTCCACCTGGTCGCTCTCCCTCACGGTTGACTCGGAGGCCTGGTCCGTGGTCGTGGAGGCGCTCGCTTGCGCGCGTGTAGTTGGTGGTGCCATCCTATCTGTTCTCTATTTCACTAACTTTGCCCGTATTAAGACACTGTCTCTGCACGGTCAGACACTCGGGGAGTATCTGAGGACGGCATGGAGAGAAGGCCAAAAATAGGAGAAAGAAAAAGTACGTGTGTACGTAGTGAAGTACAAGAACAGACTGAGGAGGAGGTCAGAGCGGCGGTTGGCCACGTGACCGCGGGGTTCACGTGACCAACACCAGGGGGGAGTGCGCAGGGTGCGCTGGGGGGTGTGTCAGGGGGGAGCAATGACCACCCCTGACCAACGGCCATGGGTTACCAATGACCCCGAATGAGATCACAGTATGCGACCAGGAGCCGGGCCCTACTGGGCCCCGGGCCGGGTGATAAGTATATATAGGCAATGGTTTAATAACTTATGTTCTATTTAACATATCAGAAAACGGTTTTCAGATATATAATCGGCTCTGTCTCATCTAAAAATTGATATTAGCCATTGACGCAGATTGTCAGAGACCCGACGGATCCGTCGGGCAAAGGTAGAATCGGGCACAGCCGTCGGGTCGATGTCTTAAAAGGGGCGCACTGTTGGAGTGACATCACTGACGTGTGGTGTCCGTTCACGGGAAGGTGGTTGGACGAGTTGTTCATTTGTTCAATGGTGCACATTTTATGACATATATTGGTGTAATATTTTATGGATTAAATGTTAGGATATCTACTTTTGCTGGCATTTACAAAGACATACATGTAATACTGAAAGTTATGTATACCTTAAAAACCAAAGACAAATATATGTATAGGTTTATAATATCAAAAGTATTTATGTCCGTTAAGTAAAGGTGGTTTAACTGATAGTTAAGATACAGATTCAGGTACAGGCCATCACTTTTTCTGTTAATTTATCATGAAGGTGAGATTGATTTCATCAGAACAATTGAAATTGTAGAGACACCACTTACTAGTACAAGTGAACATGGGTCAGTCCAATATTAAAAATCTGTCAAAGGGCGTAAGTAGTATAATCAGAGTAGAATCATTTACGGGTGCTTTGGGATAATTGATTGTGTTTCATGTAGCGTTTCCACCTGACGATTCTGGCCACCGATTCTGGCCTTTGGCAACAACCGCCGAGTATTTGCGCCTTTTTCAGGGAAGATAATCGTCAGGTAGAACATGCAGGAGAAACAAATTCCAGGTCGACGAGTTTTATCCCCAACATTACTCAATTCGGTATTAAACCAAACCATGTACTGTCTTGATCTCGGATTCAATTCAAGGTTTCATTCCACAATTTCTTTCCATTGTCATATACCCATGTACCTGTGTTTGATTGGTACGTACTGCTGCTAACCATAGCACATATCAATATATAGCGCATATCAATATATATATATATATATAACCATTAATCTTTGTCAATATGTATCTTGTTGATAGCCTAGCTATTTCGCCGCAGTATCTTTAACGTTTCTGTACCTAATCATCAATGTGTGACATATTTATAAACTACCTCCCACATTTCAACCAGCTTGGACAGGTGAACGTCTATCCATGTACGAATATTTAACTTACTTATTTTGTAAAGAAAGATAGTTATGGTATACAATGCCGCCAGCACAATTCCCGCGTTTGTGATGTATTTCTAATATTATTGTAATTCTTCCTCATCTCATATTCAATGGTGACACATACTTATATATCTGTATATTGTGAACGGATATGGAAGACTTTCATTCCCACCTTCTCAGCAAGTAATATTGGACGGTCTACTAATCCAGAAATATCACCTTCTCAGCAAATAATATTTGATGGTCTCCTAACCCAGAAATATTAGCATACAAATCTTTGAAGTATTAGGTTAACTAATACCAGACTTTCAAAATTAGTTATTTTGTCGTCCTTCTAAATGTAACGAGAACAGTTATATTTACCACTGCGTCCTCTCCTTTTCTCGCGACTTCTTGAGCGTGAATCGTCAGTGGTGGTGTCGCATGAAGTATCACTCCTGGAGGCTGAACCAACCACGGGCGACTTGCAACGACTTCACTTTGATCTATTTCTATGAGCGCCTTGGTCACCTTTGTTACATACCATCTGAGGAATCATGGCGATTGATGATTCCAAGTTCGTTAACTGATCCTCTGTCCAGGTGTCGGTACTTTCACGCGCAGGCATCAAAGAAAGGGCGGGTCCCAAACAGAAGAGTCATCCGCTCACCCTCCTCCGCCGTGGTAGCAGTCCTGGATTCCGCGGAAATTGTTAACGAATTATCCAAATCTTCCCCTGGATTATTCACCGCAGAGACTTTGTCACCAGTCTTCTATGGATCACTAGATGACTTCATTTTAGTGTGAACCGTCATCATTTAGACGTGGAATGACCGTAACTGGAGGTGTGTGTCACCAAGTTACCACCACATTTGCTACCAGGTGACCTGGAAGAGTGGTCGTGACACAATGGATAGGTCCTGCAGTGAATAACAGTACTATAGAAAGACATGGTTAGTGTGGCCGAATGGAATCTGTTCAGAGATATTTTGGTCAGAAATATTCACCGAAGTCGAAGACTGAGGTGAATATTTTTTACCAAAATATCGAGGAACAGATGGAATTCAGACACACTCACTATGTCTTTTTATTACTATATACCGATATTCGATTTAAATGTCATTTTTGTACTTACATTATCAACCTATTTTAACCTCCGAATGTTAGTCTCTCTGCTTGTCAACAAGTCACGTGGTACGGTGTGGCTTAAAAATATTTTACGCCATGGTGTGGCCGAACAGAATCTTTTCTGCTATCGCGTAAAAGTGAGACATTCGTGCACCGGTATATAATAATGTATAACTTGGATATTGATTTAAATTTATACTAGCGACTTCATCGAGTCCGAGTTAGAGGGGAAAATATAGAAAAATGACATATCAGACTGCCGATAGCGAGGTTCGAACATCCGAAACTCGTATCCCCAGCTGAAAGCTCTGCTGACTGCTCCAGAAAGCCAGTTGCTGTAACAGGGCCAAATACTTAGGCTGGTGGTGGGTGGGGGGAATCAACGGAGTTTTGAAAGGGTTACAAGCGAAAGTTGAGATCTCATTGGTTTCTCACGAGAAAAGTAGATAAGAAAACTACAATACTAAACTTTGATTTCGACATGGCTCGAAATGAACCAGAGGAGAAGAAGATTGTCTGAGTATAGTGCTATAAAAAAAGAACAACAGGTTCGAGTTTTTCACTACAAGAGAATCTCACTCTCGTGGCTCTTCAGTCTCCAGGCCTAGGTCTGATTCACATTGTCTCTATGTGCGGGGGACACTCCAAGCGGATTCTACCAGAATCATAGTTTTTTAGATATAGTAGGTAATAACGCGTTACATATATTATATATTATTTATGAAGGGCAATGGAGTAAATGCACACAACATCCACCATCAAGACTGACTTCTTGATGGGCTCATTTCTTTCATCATAACCTCGGACGTTTACGTTACAATTCCTACCTCGTAACTGTCTCCATTTATGTATCTCTCTCAATATTTTCCTTTCAGTCTCCGCGTTATAGTCTTTTTCACATTCCCTTTGTTTTATTCTAGGTTTCCATTTCATCTAAAGGTAAATACACAGTATCTTTCTGCTTTTCATGAATGCAAATTGACTGTCCTCGTCATCACCCCTATCATCATACTTTTAAAACCTCTCTGTTTTAAAGCTTCTTATTCGCCTACATTATCTATGGGCACCATGTTTTCTATACATCAGGAAGAAAGCCTTACTTAGGTAAAATGTAATTGTGTTAGATGTTAAAAATATATAAGACTGTCGAGTGTTTAATGACCCGACTAAAATGAAGCCTTTTATAAAAGAAATTTCATTATGAATCATATTTTGAACCATGTTCGCAGGAGAGGCTTCATGTATCAAAAGTTTATCCAGTCGTATTTCCCTTGGGAGGAGTGTGCGTACGTTTTAAATCTCTCACACAGGCTTTGTAGAACATCTTTTACAGATTCAAACGAATGATGAAAATAACTACACATCTTCAGATGGCAAGTGTTTTCCCATGCAGAATACAATAAAAATGATTGCTATAATACAGGTGTATCATGTATTTCCGGAATCCTGAATGTCAAGTTAGATGAAAGATGTCCTGTTAGTTATAACAGAAATAAATACATGCAGTATTGCTGGTCATTATATCATAGATCGAACTCAAAATCGAAGCAGGGACATCTCAATGTTTGGTGAAGTTAGGTCAAACTCATAGCAGAAATAAATATTTTTGGTTGGTACAGATTGCAGGCATAAACAGATTCTTAAACCGATTTATCTTGTTCAAATAGATAAGTGCAGCTATTCACATATTATCGTTAATTCGAATTAGGGAGAATAGAGAAATAACTTTGTGGCTTAAAGGATGTCGCTTAATGGTCCTCGTTAATCCCTGGCGACTGGGATACAACAATGAGTCTCTACTTTTCCAAGGGTTTTGTCCTACTTCCGCCTCCCACAACTTCGATCTTCATGATCAGAACGCTTTATGCAATATTATAGCCTTTCTTCATCGGTTGGGCCATAGATAGTATCCTGTATGTTTGTCTGTGTCAGCGTTATGAGACACCGCTGTTACAACTAGAATCGTCATGTCCTGTCACGATCTCTCAGCTTCAGTCAAGCTTAACCCCTCTTTTCTACACTACACCTACTAGAACCTCCATCCCCGCCCCAAGACACCCACACTACTACAAAGGACACCCCCTACAGTCGCATTAGGTTACCATGGCGATGGACACGTGGGTGGCAGCTTCCGTGAAATTAATCAGTCCGCTTGACAAAGGCGCCACCTAGGCGTGCTGATGTACGACCCTAGATGGCCTTACGTCTTCAGTCACAATGTGGGCTGCTATTATCGCCCACTTTATCTTACAGCACTCTTATCTTTGGCCACCGATGATTAACCTTTAAAGTGGGGAACGAGTATCCTATATCATTCTAGGAGAATCAAGGTGAGGGGTGATTGTAAGTGTCCTTCTCGTTTACCTCTAATGACAGGGATCGTCTGTCATAATGACTCAAATCACTAAAATGACGGCACACAGATGATGGGATGGTGTGATTCATTTATACGTAAACGTTGTAAACAGCATCATTTCAAAAGAGTAATTTGAAACATAAGAAGAAGTAAAGTTTATCATACATTAGTATAGAGAACTGAAGCAGATAGTTTGAGATACTGAACTATCTTTAAAGGAAACGATATACCTGTTGTTATTTCCCATCCTATCACTTTCTCTACCTTGAGACCATGGGCCACCACAGATACTACCATGTTATCATGGCGGTTGTTAGTCAGTAGTGACCATATTTAGTGCAATGAAATACAATACTATCAAATGGCAAAATGCATAAATCATGTCTGACTGTCTGTATATAACACACATTTTTCAGCTCCCACATCCCATAAGTGACTCAGTACCAGTATTAAAATACTCGATGTACATAAGAAATGAAAAGACTTCCACCCTTGTTACCACCACTGAGTTATAGACATTGAACAATGTATTGTAACATTTATTGTAAGATTTATAGGGTCAGTTCAATAAAACAAAGTTTACAGGCTAAGTTCTGATACAATGTAGAAAAGCGAAGGACGGCAGTTTGAGTTTGATCCGAAACTGAGATTACAAGTATCACAAGTATTAATTTAGTTAATTATTACCATTCAGAGGTACTACCGGGGTATAGATACTAAAAGAAGCAACAGCATGACCACAGAGAAGTGTGATAATCAATACTGTGTAAAGCTTTTGTATACCTGAAATTCCATGACGCAAACCAAATTGTCAATATGCCTTTAAACTCGGATAAATGAAAATTATTAATAAATAATCATTAATAAATGAATTAATGAGACTCTCATATGACAGCGAAATCGGTCGTAATACGGCAGATAACGATGTTTTCACCGAAGTACCGCAACGACATCACAGATCATCAAATATGTTTGATATACCTGCACTATATGGTAGCATCACGGACACTGACCAATAAACTCACTCAATTTATCAAAAGTCGCGACGCTCCCGTGGTCGGAGTAAATCTACTCATAACGAAGTCGTCATGACAAAATCGTAGCGTTAACAGTGGCTTTAAATCTGTTGTGCGATGACAACGGCGACTGGACTTATTTTGAGTATCGAAGTGGCAAACCGCAGTACTTACACCATCCTTTTATCGTCATCGAGGACCGACTGAAGCTCTGGCCACACTGCCAAAGCTTAATCGATCGTCGACCTTCACAACCATTGCAAAATACTTTGAAAATGTTAACTCTTATGAATAAAAACTACAGCAACTTATAATGGTTGAACAATGGACCCCTTAAGAATAGTAGCGTGAAAAAGATAAACTTTGTGATATTCTATCCGAGTGATGATACTGCAAAAACAATCTCTACACTGGTTGGAAATTGATTATTGAAGCCTACTACTAGCTTTATATCAAAGTTGCCCTTTCCGCGATGATAACTTAAAACGAACAAGCAATTTCATATGACTTTAATCAAAGAAAACCTGCCGCTTTAAAATATTTACAACCTTTCGCGTCTCTTCACTCTTTGAACTATGTATACATTTGTTAAAAATTATTTTCATCCTTGCAGTACATTTACAGTACAAATCTTTACCTACATTAATAATCATGGCTGCAATGATGTGGCTGAAGAAATACTCTTTATTCAGTCTAAGAAGGTAAACAGTCAGAATTGTAACTGTGAACAGTTAGAATGAAAATACAAGGCGACAGTGATGAATCCGACTGAAGGAAGAACACAAAATTTCTGAATGTATGTTTTTTTTTGTAGGGAGAGTGAGAGGTTAAAAATAAACCCTGTGTGTAGCGTGTGGCTACGGGCGAAGGTTGATCACATGCTCTACGTGCACATGGAGGCATTGGAGCGAACCTCCAGGTCATAGGAGGAATCTGGGGTCCATCGGCATTCCTGGGTGTTACCATTATATAAGATCCCCATGCATTCATGGGACAGAAGCATATATATATGTCCACATGGGCCTTTACCACAGTGCGTCGCGGGCCTGACTCGGCGGAGAATTCTTTGCGGATTGAACGGAGATAACGATGGGATGAGATGTGATGCCTGTAGGAGCGAAGTGAAGGTGGAAAGAGCTGCTGCCCTGAATAGCAGGCCAATGGAGAGCAGGTGCGCCTTCTGTGGAATATGATGGACATGGCTGCCTGGATTGATGACCCCTTCAAGATTTTTCTTTTATTCAATAAACAATCATAACGACATATGATTCGCCGATGCAACGACGATCTTCCATCACTTGTTGGGGCGAATAAACACTGGAGTCACCGCCTTGGTAGAGGAGCCAATCGTGGACGCCCGCAATATAGTTCCCCATGGCCCTTGTAAACCCCAAAGCTTTTACGTAGAGACAAGGAAGGAGGGGATAGCATGTGTGGCATGGATGGGGCACGTGTGGCCTCGAAGGAGCAAAGGATCTGGCTGCAGAAAGCTGCAGGCGTCTCCGTAAAGATATAGTGTATTAGAAAAGAGGGTTGTGCCTGGGCAGTTGTATTAAGCGGGGATGTAGGATGAGACGATCACAGACCATGCCCCCGAACAACGATTTGATTCATAAGAGCTGCAATGAATCACATCTGATGGGCATAGCCAGCTATGAAAGTTTGCCTGATGAGCCCCAGAGTGAGGGGCACAAGAACCTCTGCATGTGAGCTGAGAGCGATGCCATCCTGACCGGCGGCTGTGTGGCAAAGGAAGGCTTGGCACGCTGAAACTAAAACATACATGCCCCCTGCTGCAGGAACCTAAAGCTGGAGTTAGTGTCAGCAGCAGGGGACAACGCCTACTGTATGGCATGTCCCCGGAAAATAGTGGCCGAACATGATGGTCAGGTTGTGAGTGGGTGTGGCCTCCCTGTATCGGCCGTTGGAAGCCTCCGTGCAAGCCTAGAACCAGGCGAGTTTGGCACACGCGTCTGCCGCGTGAGCGACCCTCAGCACCGCAAAAGCCTGAGCGAGAAACTTGAAGGTGTGATGGATACAGTGACTGAGATGGACCAGGTGTCTCAGCAGGGACTACAGCTGGTACATTGAACTGTGAATCCTGGCCGTCAACTCGCGGCAAGACTGTAGTACGTCACATAGCTTGACCTCTGGTATTCTAAGCACCATACAAGAACCAGCACACCGTTTGCTCTAAGGGTTAGCACTTGGACATTGCAAGCTGGAAGCCCAAATGTTCTGTCAGACTCCGAAAGGCTCCATAAGCGTCGGTGGCGGCCACCCCTGCAAAGTTGTATAAGTATGTGAGAAAAGTGGTCCCCTCACTGATGTGAAGTCATAGAAAATGGGCGACAGCACAGCAGAAATGTTTTATGACACTGCGCGAAAACCACCAGTTTATTCCTATATATACGCCATCGCGGAAGTGCAAGTATCGGCTGTTTTTTTACTTGTTTTCATATGTATATATACACCCATATTTCACGCCAGGGTATGAGGTGTATACAAGACTGTTTCCTCTTGTATACGGACGTGTCTTGGCAGTATTTCACACCAGGCGATTACGAGAGGAAATATGCTCTGTGCGGTCAGCGGGGTCGGCGGCGGGGTCAGCTGAGGGATCACCTTATCTGCATATATCATAATGACAGAAGAAGTTTTAAAGTCAAATCAAATAAAAAAAAGACAGCAAAAAAACCCAAAAGAATGCTGGGTTTATTATTTATATTTAATCAGCTCATACCTTATCAGGTTTTATAAATAAAAAAATGGTAATATAAGATTGGATTTTCCATATACCAAGGACTTATAAACTAATGGCAAATGAGATATACTACAGTAGTGTCCCCAAGTGGCAGATATTGGAACTATTCGATAGTGGTGTAAATACAACAGAATCAGGCGTATATATGGCCGCAACATGGACGCTTATATATGCTTACAGATGAGGCATATACAGGACGTAAAAATAAGACCACCTTGTATACGCAAAAGCATATCTATATACGCCGGGCGCATTCATATGTAAAATGGTGGTTTTCGTGCAGTGTGAGTAATCGTCCAACTCAAATGTTTCATGTTGAGTCGTCACATATCTATAGGCCCGTTTCCATTGGCCGACGAAAACGGCGGAGATCTTCTGAGCTACCCAGAAAGTCTATGGGTTGTGTCACCGACTGTGCGTCGGTATCGAAATATTGGAGAGGGTAGTAGATTTTTGACCGATTTTAGGTCAGCAGTGCCAAAGGTTCGTCGGTGGTTCCTGACTGTAGATCGATGTCGGGGAACCAGAAAATGAAAATGGGCCTTATCCTGTATTATCCAGTGCTAAGTAATGTGCCAAACGTCTACCAAATGGAATGGGAGGCATCATATCGCTGTGAATACTTGATCGTGAACAATTTTTCAAACTTTGGGATATATTGTACATAATACTTGTAAAGACAAAGCATTGCTATTTATCCAATGACATGCGATTTGTAAGGCTGGGTGTACCAAAAGGCTGTAAGGGCACTCATAACGGCTTACCACCGATGTCCTTATAGGATAAATAAACAAATAAAAAACAACCCCAAAAAACCTGTCCGCTCACCACTGCTGCATCTGGAGCGTCGGATGACACATCAGCTTTGGATCGCTTGGAAAGCTGGCCTGGTTCAAGCACACATTAGGTGGCTGTATACCAACCACACACCCGGCGCCGGCCAGATGCCTTGGCTGAGAGGTTGGCCTTGCATCCAAAAAACACCTAGTTGGTGGAACATGTACTTATTACTCGGGAAATCATAGTCCTTGGCATCTTCAAGGACTTCACAGAAATGGGCGACAATGTGGGGCTGGACACCAGGTGGCCCGTTAGATAACATCTAGCATGCGAGCATGCCCCACAAATGCTCATGGAGAGCGAATGAACCCAATTTGATCTCTTGCACTTCAGGCCCCTCAAATGACGTCAGATGGTAAATGTGCTTAACTTGCATAGACCAATAGATGTGAGTCGGTGGCAATCGCTGTACCTGCGCGTCATCCAAGTAGGGGACACGATGCAGGGCCGACCCCTGTGGGCTCCGGGGTTGTCCAACATGGTGGCTGAGAAAGCCCCTTGCTGCATACGTGACCCAGCTGGGGAGGCAACTCAGGCCTCCCCTGCTCCTAAGGCCTAACGTCCACCTACTACGATAGAAATTTGTACCTACCGATATGGCTCCGATACAGATCGGGAAGGTGTAAAACAGTAGACATATGTCTAGACATGCCAATCCACCACATATTGTATGGGTTTTTTATCGGTGTCTAATCGCAGACACGTGGTCAACTGCCCCGATATTAGGTGACCTTCCGACGCGATTTTGATTTTTTTTATCGGGAGGTCCATCATAGACCATATCGGAGCCATATCGTAGTAGGTGGACGCCAGGCCTAACTCCTCCGGAAAGGTTTTGGCCCTGTGCCTCGCAGGCACCACATGGGGTATCAATAAAAATCTTTTATGGTCGCCATATCCTGTGAGCTCCTCTGTTCCATCTGTGCTTGTTTACCCTCGCTTGATGGATTCTTCTTCGGTGTCTTACTCTCGATGATTCATTCAACCTGGCACTAGAAAAATAAATAGGAAAATCCCTTATGGTGTAAATAGTATGAAATATGATATCTTTAACATGGGGCCAACGAATAAAAACTTTTCATGGGCTTCGAATCCTTATAGCAAATTCCTGTTTACTGCTTTGAAATAAAAGAGATTTACTAAAACAAAAGGAGATACATATAAATTGAAATTTATGAATGCGAGTAGAATTTAGTGTGCAATTTAATTCAAACTTGTACCTTTGATAAATTTGTCTGTTTTTGTCAATTGAGTTCAAACATTTGAGAAGGACCTTATAATATATTTTGACATTTACAGACCACTACAATATAGACCTTTTATATAGTGATCCTTAACTAGAATCCAGACTGTACTACCTAGATGGGGATTTGATAAATGCCCAGGACGTCGACCAATAAAACCTGAAAATAACACGGCAAACTAGCCGCACTACTGAGTGAGACCGGCGGCGGAAATACACCCAGGCCTAATGTGATAAAGGGAGCGGACCAGGGCCTCCACACACTGCATGAATAGACGGAAACAAAAAGAATACAAATAACCCCAAACTGTGGAGACAGACGAGAATTCTTGTACGGCTGACAGTAACTCCCACGCAGTTTCCCGCCAAGTTACCGACTCGAGGGCAGACGACATTTGCACGTGTGTAACAAGAATGTAGTTAATACAGAATATGGGGAAGGAAGTTTGTGGGGAAGGGCTAATGGGTAACATAGAGGGACACATGATGATTATTCCCTCTTATTGCACTAAGTGATTAACTATAAAGAAAGGTTGAAGAAGGGTTTTTATATGGTAGTAGCAAGAATTACCTTTATCTGAAATACCAACTAGAATGTACATCTCGCTCTGGTCAAACCACTGCTTTACTTAAGATAGGCCCTAGTCATATGATTTAATCTCACATCAACATGAAAATGGTTGCTATACTCTTTGTCTGGATTTGGCTTCAGACGTATCTGCGTGGGACGGAGATCAATATACGAGAAAATTAACTTAAACTATAAAGCTATCAATTATGTTACCTCTGAGGGCCATCCATAAAGTATATACGCAGAATTTTCTGAACAATTGAGCGCTAACCTCCCCCGCAGTTGCATAGAATACACTTTTCACCCCCCCATTGCGTATGTGCAGTTTCTGGACCCCCCCCCCCTACACAATATTAGTTAATGTAAGGTATCCTTACCATGCAGGCAGGATGGTTGGTAGCAGTGTTTATAGTATGAGGATATATTCATATTTGATCTGTCATTTGCGAAGAAGGAGATGAAAAAGCATTAATGCATTCACTGAATTCCACTTGTCGCGCGAAGGTATGGGGATGACCATTCAGACGCTTTGATGTTTCTTAAAACAAGATAGTGACTTCCACACACATTTGTCCCAATTTAATACGAAATCACTCATTTTTCTTGTATCTATTGAAAACAGGTGAAATTTGTCATAATCCCCCCTCTCCCCTGCTGCACCCCAACCACCATCCTGCCCATCCACCAGCCTGCTTACATTCCAACCTGCCTACCCACCAGCCTACTTACATGCAAACTTACCTATCCATTTGCTTACCCACCAGACTGCCCACCAACTTGACTACCCACTAACCTGCCCACCCACCATCCTGCCCATCTACCAGCCTGCTCACATTCCAACATACCTATCTGCCAACCTGTCTCCTGCCCTCCCACCTGCTCACCCACCAACCTTCCTACCCATCAACCTTCCTACATACCAAACTGCACACCCACCAATCTGCTCACTCAACAACTTGCCTACTCACACATCTACCTACATACCAGTCTACCTACCCACCACTCTGTTCACTCATCTACTTGTCAACCTAAGAACCTGCCTACCCATATACACACCAACCTGCCCACCCACCCACCTGACTACACACTTGTACACATTTGGACTAACCCACCCCCCATCCCAACTTGCTGCTTACATACTTATGGACACCCTCCTGCCTAATAATCGAGTACTCAGGCAAATATATATTGTGCGATATCAAGAAATACGATTATTATGTTTTTGTCTGCACTTCATATTGGGTAAAATGGCCGACGAATTTACGTAATTGAGGAGGTTATTTCAGTTTGGCCAACTGATATTTAATGCTGTTTGGAAAATATCTGGTGAAATCTCATCTGGTCTTTGGTATAATGCTAGTTTATGTAACAGGAAGACGTGGCCTGGTGATATTGAACCTCCCAGTGAAGTTTCTCAGACACGATTGGATCCAATGTCGCAATATTGCTGGTGAAATCATAACCTCACATACATGTGTGCATATATTTGTACTGTAGCTTATTGAGATCTACACGAGCCATATAATACATTGCAGTCCAAACTAAAAACGAAAAATCCAAAAGCCTCCACCCCACTAAAGAATAGAGACAAAAACAAACAACACGTATCATAGGGTTAAGTCTTGTATGTGGTGCTAGGTATGAAATAGGAAATGATAGAAAGTCTAGAGCCCTAAACTAGCTAGGTGTACAACTTAAGAAGAAGGGAGCAAGAACACAAACACAGATGTACTAGGTACTAGTATGCATTACGAACTTAACTGATTCAATGACTGGTTTCGTCCAGCTTATATACAGTCAGCAGGTGGTATCTTGGTACAGGGTGAGCCTAAGAGCTCTGTGCTGGGATTGTCTCATTCCGGAGTGTTACACATGACAGAAGGGACAGTCTTTTCACTAACACCTCACTAGTAATGTCAGTGTACCCTGCCCCCTTGTAGCCAGATGGGGAACTAAAGCGAAATGAGAGTAAGAGGGTGCGTCCACCAACCACGACAAGGCTACGACACGTGCCGACATGAAAGTTCCAATCGCAGCCTTGTCGCAGCCTTGTCGTGAGAAGAGCATTGTCGGGACAGTGGTGTCGGGGCGTGTCGGAGACGTTGCCAGTTTCCGTAAAAAAGGCGCCCATGGTTCCGACACACTACGACAGTGATATCGAGAAAACCACAACACTCCACGACAAAGGTCCAGTCGTAGCAAAAATCGAACATGTTCGATATTGTCGTGGCCTTGTCGGAGGGCCTCCGACAACCTCCCGACAAGCTTTGTGTCGCAGCCTGTCGGGGCCTTGTCGTAGCCTCTTGTCGGGAACTAGGGTCCACCAACCACGACAAGGCTACGACACGCCTTCCAATCGTAGAGCTGTCGTGGACCTTGTCGGAAAGACGTTGTCGCAGCCCTGTCGTGGTTGGTGGACGCACCCTCTAAACTTGCGTTTCACTATATGGACAATTTAGAAGACTAAACTATTCGCATAGAAACTAATACAAATGGTCATGATAGAGATGTATAGACTGGAACTTTACAACACATTGTACCCTCATTTCAGAAAATATGTGCAGTCATATACAATGTAATAAAAGTCCGTTTTAAAAAATCTGATAAAATGCTTCCAGAATGAGCAATGGTTCCCCTTATTGACCACTAAAGTCTTTAATATTTGAGAAGGGAGTATTTGACTACTACGTCTATTGGGTCTTTCTTCTGTTCACCCTCATCCTTTCCCTGAACACATGTAATCCCTCGGTGATATCACATCTGCAGCCTATACAATCTTCTTCGCCTCCACGTTATTTCTCCTCCATATTTTTTTCTCCCTTGTTACGCCACATCGTTCGTATCACTTTTACATCTCTCGCCTCTGCATCTTTTACATCCACCCACCCTCTTTTCCTCCACCTACATTGTGTTATATTTACCCTGTTACCCCCTCCGTCAGTCCCTTCCCTCCCTCCTAACCCCCTCGACAGTGGCGCCCTCTTTAAACACTGGGAGGAGGCGTTTCGCTAGTGGGCGGGGTTATGATAAACTTAAAGCCCAGCATTCCGAGCACCAGGTCTTTACGCGTTGTCTGCTCTCCAGGTGCATTGCCGACTCGTTCTCCGCTTGGAGAGTGTGTGCTACTGTCCGCTGGAGAGCCTAGAGATAACGCAACAGGTGCGCCTTGGCCCATCACCAGACGTTCCATCAAGGTAAGCCTCTGATTAGACACCACTTCACACTGTCTGTATCTGCCTAGACGAGATTTACCTTTGTCCGTCATATCATATCTGCTGTTTTCTAGGATATCATCCGAGATTTTATCATTTTCTCCGAAGATAAGGAAACGCTTCGTGACATTATCAAAGGGGAAAATACACCAAGGCTATTCAGCTAGGGAAGTTTGCCAATAATCAATCTTAGGGAAATGCTATTGCCTATTGGCATTTTATATTGGATACACAATTTGTTTCCCGTCGCAGATTTCACGATCGCTTCATCTAAGTTTTCGAGTTGCAATCTGGCAAAACCGTGCCCCACATCCTGTTCAGACTACATGCCTCCCATCGAGGCCCTTTCATACTGTTCGGACATGATTTCCACAAGGTGGATGGTAGGGGGCATGAGTCACAAATTTACCGAATTCGGAAATTAATTGAAGTATAAATTCAGAGAGTGATCTCGGCAGCCTTGATGACACAGTCATTTTGAGAAATTCAAACTTTTCAAATTCATCTATCAAATAATCCTTTTCCTTATGTATTTGCTTAGAAAATATCGTTCTGAAATTTAGAACCAGATGTGCGGAAAACAGATTGTCGACGGCTTTCCTGTTTGTGGCACAATAAGGTAACAGGGGCGAGCCCCTAGCTACAATTCTCGCATCGCTCTCTTTCCAAAATTACCTGACGCGACCGATACACATATTACTATATACCTATAGGCGAATGTCTTACTTTTACTGACCAGGAGGACGAATTCCGTTCGTCTCCGAGTGACGAAATAATATTCATACGTCCCTCCGTACCAAGTGATCACTCATTCTACTATCTGTAGCTCTACTGTGAGTTGTAGAATGGCATTTTTAATGATTTCTAGGTATATAATGATAAAGAGACACGGTGAGTGTGGCTGAATTCCGTCTGTTCCTCGATATTTTGGTCAGAAATACCCCCTCGTTCTAGGAACTCGGAGACTATTTCTGATGAAAATATTTCTGGGCAGAATCCATTCAGTCACACTAACTATATCTCTATATAGTAATGGAATAGCCCTAAGATAAATCGCCAAGCTGGGAAATCGATCCGATCCAATCTCAGAAGCAATCTTGGTCCCTTGCGGTAATTGGATCGAACAGTTGTTACCAAATCTTTAAAGATTTTTCAATAGGGTTTGTTATTACCTTGAATCGTGACATACCGCGTCGAAAGTGGAGTGAGTGATGTGGAGATGCACATGAGTAATTAGGCAGTTACCAGTGGCGAAGCCCTATCGCATGTCGGAACGAAATCGGCGGGGACAGAATCGCAGTACGCGTTCTCTGGCAACTTTTGGCTTTTCTTTTAACGAAATTTAACATATATAAATCAGGAAGCGTGAGTGATCTTTCATTTTTTTCCATATTATTTGGACAGCCAGTGAAATTTCGTCACTTGTTGCTTGACAAGCGAGTGCGCGTCTTTTTAATGGTAACATGGCAGGTTTGTTTGTCCCGTTGGGATAACGTAACGGGGCCGGCAGGGTATCTTAAACAGCAATTTCTCTGTCAAATCCCGTGTCACAGAACCGACTTAATTCCACGTTTTACCATTAAACTGAAGATGGCGGTCTGAAATCTGCAGAACATGCTGCGGTTACAGTGTAGAGAAATGCTACGTTAAAAGAAACCTCCCTATACAATCGCCGACAATGTCATAGAAAAAGGCAACACAATTCAATTTCTTTTACCTAAAACACTTTTCATCATGTGAAATTTATTTGACGAATCGTCAACAAAAATATAACCGTATCATTATTTCTGTGAGTATTACTGTCAACTGTGCTTTGCCAAGCGGCGCTACTGGAAATGGGGAATCAACTTTATTCCTCAAAGTTATGCACACTTCTGACAACCATGGACGTCCCTATCATTCGGGAAATCAGAAACCCAGTATCTCGCTTTCAAAGCACAGACAGATAGATCGTGGCTAACTCATTGGTCAATGCACATTGATGGGTACTTATTGCCAATCAGAAGGAGAAATTGAAGCCGGTTTTAAGGAATCAGCCATAAGAATGTCTTCTTAAAGTTGTGCTCTTAACAGCATGGCGTCTCGTTGAATTCTAATTCAATGATAACTGAATTGGACACTATCTGCCGAAACAATATTAGAAACGGCTTGGAACAATATACCCACCAGGCCAAATGTAATCTAGAATGTAAAATCTTCACCATGGATGCCGTATACACTCGACCTGAACGATACACATTGCAAAAACGGGCTCCTTTACATTTTTACTTTATCAACTTCCATGTGAATGCCTAAACGTCGGCAACGCCCTTCCACACCTTTTACCACCTCCTGAGACTTCAGGCTAAATATTTCTACTTTCATTATCTCCTGCTTCTGCTTTGAACTCAATACTAATGGTTCAAGAGCTGAGTGAGACTTTGGTAACTCACAGTGTAGAATTCCATTTTAAAACCGCTTCTTACATCCTATTTTATCTAGTTCTCAGAGAGGGTGCCGGTATGATTTTCCAGTATAGTATTTACCTTGGTACCAAACTATCGATCCGCCCCCATTTCTTTCAACAACATTACTGTTAGTTATTTGTCATACCTACGACATAACTTAACCAGAGGTATTCAGAGGAAATACAAAAACAGATAGGATAGAGGTTTACTAATCATTGTTTAAGTGTTGTTTAGTTCGTCCATTGGTTACGATATTCAAACCCTGTTTTTATTTAGATATTAGTCTTTAATGAACTATAGCCCTTTCGGGCAGATCCATCACTTGTTCCGATTTTCATGATCTATACATTTAATTCAGACCATTTCTTACTCAAATGTGTACTACAGGCTTTATGGTTTTATCCTACCCCTAATATAAAATCCCATAGGCTTACATTGAGTTTCCGTATGCCGCGCTGACTGGCAAACTGAGTTTTATATGCCAGTGGCATACAGAATTGTTATCATGTAATGTTCCAAAATCGAGGAGAACGGGTAGGATAAAATCTAAACCTGATTCGTTATTATCGTGGCCACCGCATTCCACTCCTGAAGTTTTGAGTCCAGATTTCACTCGGCTTCGCCTCATGAAATCACTATGCCAAACTCCAGTCATTGCATACGGTGGCCAAGATTAAAACTCGTCCAGTTTTACGATGATACTCTGTATGCATACTCACACGAATATAGAACAGTGAAGCTGTAGACGAGGCTTACAACACTAATACACGACCGCAAATGACTGCCGCTCACAGAGTTCCTTCCCAACTCCCTGTGCCTACCGCAATTTGCTTGGCTCTGAGCGCCAAACGATTTCTCTGACCACTCCATGTTTTGGTGCTGATGATGGCTAAAGCCCAATACCCATCTACCGATTCCGGAACATTCATGTACCTTTGTCGGCGACAAACGGACGGTAATTTGTCTCACCAAAGGCCTCCTAACGGAGTCGGCCGTAGTCGGTAGATGTAGGACAGCTAGGCAAGGGTGAGCCACCGATTAGTAGACCGATTTGCCTAGGACTAATATCCACCACCCCATCTTCTCAATGTCCGTCGGTCGAGCGAAGAGTTACGTAATTTTCCTGCGATAAGTCGACTGACTCCTATACGATTTGGGAACTAATCGCTCAACCCTGAAACGGTAGATGGGCATCAGGCTTAACAGGGCTATTCGGTGTCCATCCTCCGAAGGGAAGGATATTTTCTCAAGAGATTTTCAACTATAATCAAAGAACTAGACGCAAATGGTATGTTCATCATTTATGAATGGGAGTGGAAGTATATACAGTTTATAGGTCATTTTATGGAACGATCTTGCACCTAGTCAACTTGCCATAGTTACAACTGCCTGTCTCAGATCCAAATATATCAAGCACTAGTCGGTAAATGAAGTATTTCGGTTTCTAGTGATTGGTCGTGGTCCGTTGGACACACACTAAAACACTGGCCCTCTCCTCCTTTCCCAATGTCACAGTGTTAGCATGTATAGATGGTGAAGGGTTAGTATTTTGCAGCAAACCCAACGTCTATGTGACCTTTCTATTGTGGCGTTTCCACCTACCGATTATGGCATTTTGCGTTAAATGCCATAATCGGTGGACGGCGACGGACTATGTAATACTTTTTGTGCAATAATCGGCAGGAGTGTTTTAGTATTGGTAATATCATGAACAGAAGATGGTTGCTATGCACCCTCGCTCACATGGTTCCAGTCACATGGTGACCACCCTACTCTGCACACCACCCTCGCTCACTTCCACCTGGGATGTCAACGAACAGGATAGCATTTCATCTACATTAGCAAAGTGGTCGTTTAGGAGGGATGCATTTTTAGAATATTTGCCAGGGTAAAAAAATAGGAGGTCAGAGTTTGTTTTTAAACCAATTAGCTTCTGAATACTACATACAAATCGCAGTCCAAATTTCTTTTATAAATGAACCTGCCTCAATTAGGTATGCATTGTTTTTGGTCACATAAAAGTTTTTTTATAGCATTGCGATCTGTCATCCAATAATAACCTTCTCCTTACTCAACCAGGTTTTGATTGGGCAGTATTGTGCAAGATAATCTTCGAGGTTGCTTAACAAAAATTCTCATTGTTGGTCTGGGTCTTTCAGATCCCAGAAACCACTCCATTAGATTTTTAACATTGATTCTTTGAGATTTTCCTTACTATGGCTCTGATAACATCTGGCCTTTTTTTGGTCCGTTTTTATGGGTTCTCTGACCCTTGATCATCAGAAATGTTGATAAATATACTTCTATATATCATCCAGGCATATGCGGCAGCTCGTCTGTCAAGCATACAGTTATCATTCAGGGTTCTTGTAGCAGCAAGGAATCACCCACTGGTCATACTTTATTCACTTCAATACCAACACCAAATGAGATAGAAACTTATACCAAAAAGAGGTTATCAGTTACAAAGACATCACTTGTGATATTTTTTATTCTTATAAAGATAAACAAGAAATGAAATGATAACACGCGTCCAAGGCCTTATTGATTCATTGTTTTCATAAGCCACTAAAACGATGTGCGACTTTCTGAATAAACTCCATTAGTGTGTACAGTCAAACAAAAAAGCCCAATGAGCAATAGCGAGTTGGTCTATATTTTTACATTGTGAACTCAAGTGGAGTGTAATCAGAAAGTTGTACAACAGTTTGGTAGAATTTCTAATCCCATGTCTATCAATTTCATTAAGAGATTCGACAAATTTTAAACGTCTGCTAGGACCGCCATCTTGGATCTGTTATCATTCTGTCTAGTCTCAGATTTTGTGTATGCTTTTGAAAAGATATGCACATGTCTTAATGTAAAGATTTTGTAATTTTATCCATATTAGAAAAATAGATACACTTATGAACTTGTCTTTAACAAGTCTTTCGATTTTGCCCAGTCTGCGCCTGTGAGGCGGTTGTCATAAAAACACCAGTCGTCATGTATTTATGCAAATACTCGGGACAGGGTTTGACTTTAATTTTACCAATGTAAAGGTTATGCCTAAAATAAACCAGATATGGCATAATACCTATGCGAGAATTGTCAGTGACCCTCATTCAATGAATTGTCAGATTGACCATGACTCGTTCTATATAGAAATATAGTTTCATCGAGAAATGTACTCTCTTTATCAGAAAGTAAGTTGCTCTCTCTTCTAATGGCAGTGCAGTATCTGCCATTTAAATGCCATACACGCTCATTCGTGCCATCTGACTTGCCATTTTGACTCTCATGTGTTTAACTGTGATGTTCAGAGTAGCACTGAAGGCACAATGAAGGGTTCCGAATTGCTGCATACCTCATAGACGTGTTTGTCAAAGGGAGAAAGACGTGACGCGGTATTTTGCACACACAAAACCCCAGGTTAAATTACATTTGATATGAACATACAGCTCCTTCGTATTTTCTCTCCATAAACCTGTTATGAGAATACCTGATGGACAATATCATATTTTGTGTTTTGATTGATATTTCAAGCTAGGGTAGATTTATTTAGGTGTAGCAACATATATCAGTAATCATGAAGACATTTCCAAAGTCATTATAAAGTAGAGAAAATGCTCATGCCTGATGAACAATTGAGTTTATCAAACGCACCATTGATTGCATATTTCTTTACTACTTATTTCAAAGAGACGTATTCTAGTTTGGTCAGCGCCTGACTTCATAATATGTCAGGTCTGTACTTGTTCTGTGCATTTTTTGACTTTGTAAAACATATGGAAGGCAGTTTACAATGGTACTTACATTCTGTAGTTTTCAATAAACATTTCCAGTACTGAAGATATATCTGCATATATATGAAAGTACAGATTGAATATCTAATTCTCCCTATAATACGTCATTCTCTAAGTTATTTGATATATACATAATCACCTGCAGCATGACCAAGGGATATGCAGATATGCGATTAAAAATCGCATTCAAATTAAGATTTTTGGTGAAAGTTAGAGAGGATGCAAACTGGCAGATCATATTCGAGGATGATACTAAGTGAAAACATAGTTATGACGCCAATACAGCGATACTCATTCTCAGAGTTGACAATAGATCGTTCAAAACTCGTTCAGTGAACTCGTTCTTAATGATTTATTGTGGACAGCTCGAATAAGTATCGCCGTATTTGCATCATCTCTATGTTTTTTTAATTATTATATACCTTAAATTGTATATAATCCACCAAAACTGACCATAAATTGATTCTGTTGACATTGTCACTCCCAACCAGTGCAGTAAGTACATCACAAGATTAACCCAGAAGTCAAATACACTCTCCTAGCTGAGGTTAGATTAGCTCAGGCTTCATGCTAGTTACAGAGACTACCAAGTGAGGAGAGTGATGGTCATTTACATATTTTCGTGCATGTGCAACAGGTAATATTCGGCCCTGTTGTTACCAAGGTGCCTTAGTTCGTAGTGTCTCACTTCATGAGTTTTGAGGCATCTAGCAAAGACACCTGAACGATTTATTGTGTGAACTTACCAAATATAGAAGTATCTAACATGGCCAATTCACCTGATACTGTTTAAATAGCTTGAATATGTGTATCCGATCAGAGACAACACTGGCCGCAAAGTTCCGCCGACTGACAGTGGTGCTGCCATGGACGTCATTATCAGGATTTCCCAGAGCGTAGGGAAAACCCGATGATGACGTCACATTAATGCGGTCTATTCATTCTAATCAGCATGACTTGGCAGCGAGTGTTGTATCTGATCGGATACGCATATTCAAGCTATTCAAATGGTATTGTGTGCATGCCTTACATTAAATACCTCAATATTTGATATAGCCGCAAGATAACTCGTTCCGTGCACTGCACGAAAATCACTATTTTACATATGTATAAGAAACGCGTCTAAAAGTAGGATTTTGCGTCTAGAAGTTAGACCTGTTATCCGTCTCGTAGACGCCTTATCTAGTGGCGTATATACATGTCCATGGTGCGGTCTTATATACGTCATATATACGCCTGATTCCATTGTATATACACCAATCTCAAAAAGTTCCATTCTCTGCCACTTGGGGACACTACCGGTAGCATATTTCATTTGCCATTAACCATCCAAGTCTGTATTATATGAAAATTGCAATCTTATATTACCAATTTATTTTATAAAAACCTAATTAAGTATAAATTGATTAATTTCACATAATAAACCCTGTATTTGTTGTTTTTTTACCGTTTTTATAATAGATTTGACTTTAAAACACCATGCCTATGTGTGGTCAATCTTGGCTTAGCATATAAGCACCCTCTTCAAGGTTATAGCTAACTACTGAACGGTAGGGGGTGGGGTTGGGAGGTCGTGGGTGGCGGGTCAGTGTTGGTGTATCCTCTACCAACACCCACAGGCCCAGGTGGGCCGCGGGTCGCACTTTTTTTTTTTTGGTATCATATATACGCCTGGCGTATATATATGTTGCGCAGAGTATATTTTATCTTAAATACGCCCGGCGTGAAAGACAGCCATGTCGCGCGCGTCTACATATGGAAACTGTCTTGTAGACGCCCGAAACGTAGACGCGTATAAGAGGTGTATACAAGTATAAACAAGCCACGATACAGCCGATACGTGTCTTATCGCAATGGCGTATATATATATATATATGTAAAATAGTGGTTTTCGTGCAGTGTTGGTGTTTTCTGTACACCTCAAAACTTTAAATCTTCTGCCAAGAACTGTGTTGTTGGCCTCTTGGCCAATCAGAATGCATTATTTTTCAAAGTTCGCAATATGATGATCAAAGCACTCAATATGTCAGTCAAAGCACGCAATTTGTCAGTCAAAGCATGCAATATGTATCTGGGTACAAAGATACATCGCATATCACACAATATGTACAGAATTATTATATCCATAGGAGCGGTAAGTATCTAGACTGAGTTTGTGCATAGGTTTATAATAACATGCTTAAAATCTCCTGAAAAAAGAACTCATACACATTTAAACATATGTCTGCTTCAAAACACACAGCTTCAATTTCTCTTGATATTTAAAATGTTTGATCTCATTTATGTGAACCGAATCGGCGAACAGAAGGGCTAATTTGTAAGCAACATGGTATTTCAAACAGTAAATGCCAATGGTTTGTTTTGTTTATTATGACACACAGGTTTATTAGGCATCCTAGTCTGAAGTCTAGTTCAGTAAATGTCTTATTTGAAGCTGTATGTATGTGTTCATACACACGGACAGTATTGGAGTGTTGAATCTCATGTTTTACATTGTACACTTGTAATGTGTCTCCAGCAATAGTACCTGGAAACTAACTAATAAAAAAAGACATGTAATGAAGACGGTCAATAAGGCCTTGGACGGAAGTTTCTTCCAGCTTCACGTTAGACACAGTGAGGTTCTCATTTTGTAGCTGTTGTTTAAAAACACTGCATTTCCTATTTATCCAGAGTTTACAGGTATAACGCAAGTCAACTACATCAGTATCATAATGACCATACATATCAAGTTGCTATTGCATTCTCAGAATCATTGCCCTATATCTCCACATGCATTTTTAATGGTCCAAACCTACAAGCATCGGTTTCATTAAAAAGAAACACAAAAAATTATGGTGGACATAACATAGTGCAATATAATCGTACATTAGGTTGGAATAAACATCCTATGCCTGTCTTATTGGCATGAGACATGTACGAAGGAAAGGTAAGGGAATACAATATGTTAAATTAAGGTTGCAATACATATACCTAGAACAGCATGACTATGGTGCACATGTTCATGGTACAAAAAGAGATGAGGCTTGACATTTAATCACAGAACGAGGTATGTTTCCAAGTACTGTGAAGAAACTTGAAGATCATCAAGTTTTGTATCAAGTGCAGCATTCATTATTTCACACATACTCCTGTTTCACGTTCTAGGACATTAAATATAAGTAGTGTATTGCAGACGATGCAATGAGTGTACTGCATAGAACTGATCCCGCAGCTACGATTGCCAATTACAGATCCGTAGATTTAACGCTAGAATTATACAATCATGTGCTTGGAGACAGGGAGTGGTTAACTGAACAAACTAACAAAAATATCTGCTCAGAGATCGAATAATGGACCTTAGTTTCGTATGTCAACAAGCTATGAGCATCCCAGATTGTACTGCATGGCCATGGTTGGCGACAATTCTTGTTTGAAGTCCTTCGACGTCTATTTACGGTAAATATCTATATTATACTGTGGATAATAAAGAAAAGACAATTTACAGATGTGTTTATTGATATCAGAACTCAATTCCTGATTGTTGTAAGTAAGTTTCCTGCCCTACGGGCTCGTTACGTACCCACGGCCGTCAGGAATTTCCTATTAAACCGATGTTAAGGTTAAGGTCTACACTCGATGTTTCAACATATTTCAACACAAAACCACTGCCATTCACTATGTCCCGCTGCCTCCCACCAACCTGCCATCCCTTTCTTTTACGGCACTTGGACTGTTCTTAGCGGCCACCCCTCAAGATTGCACTAAGGTGTATGTATAATTGGCTATCCCACTCTGTCGGCCGAATGTGCCTGCTTCGTGTTACAAACTCCTCGTAAGGAGTAAGAATGCGCAATGGTCAAATTTCGAACTATCAAACGCGGGAAGTTCACCTAATACAGTTTAAGTAGCTCAAATATGTGAGATCAGTTGATAGCAATGAGTTCACTTGATGCATCTCTAACGTAATTTGACTGAGGAGGAGGTCAGAGCGGCGCGTGTTCACGTGACCGGGTGGTTCACGTGAGCGACACCAGAGGGGAGTGCGCAGGGTGCGCTGGGGGTGTAGTGTATCAGGTGGAGCAATGACCACCCCTGACCAACGGCCATGGATCACCAATTTTCGTTACTTCCAGTGTCAACCGCCGCTACACTGCGCCGCTCTGTTTTATAGCTCTGTTGGTTTCTCAAGTTGTGCAGAGTGAGGCGCCGCAGACAGCGTGTGTACTTGTTGTTTTCGATTGATTTCGCATATTTAAACTGTGTTACGCGAACGCCCCACGTTAGATAGCTAGAAATTTTGGCCATTACACACTTCTAGCTGTTACAGGGAGGTTGAGTCCAGCTAAAGGTAAACCGGGATTCCAAAGCGCCACACTACTGGTCTTGTGGGCAATGCGAGAAATTTCGTTATTGAGCCAAACATTGGTTAGGGCCCGGTTCACAAACAAAGTCAAGTCAATTAGAAAAACAGTCAATTATAATTGACGTGGCGAAGTCAATTTCGGAAATTGACTTGAATTGGGTTCATAAACAAAGTTCAAGTCAATTCCCTAATTGACTTGGCGAAGTCAAATAGATCTAGAGCTCTTCACCATTGGAGGTGAATATTTCGCCTATTTAACGTGTATTTTACGTCTGATTTCCACTTCCGGTTTGGATAACAAGAAGCGTCCTTGTCAGATTCGAAATCCACAATCCATGTTAACTATTGTAGATTATGGAAATTATGTGCCTTATTTACTAATCATGATATTCCAAAAAAATAATGTGATTAGAACAGTATTATTGATTGTATTTCTCTCCAGTGGTGATTTTCGACATCGGAATTAATTGACTTGCCATCTCAAGTCTACTGTCTATTAGACTTGGGATTTCGAACCTTTTTTAAGCTTGACTTGTAATTGACTTCGCTTGTGAACTTGATCTCAGCGGAATTGACTTGGACTTGAAGTCAATTAGGCAGTAAGTCAATTTTAATTAACTTAGACTTTGCTTGTGAACCGGGGCCAGATCAGGCGCAAACATTATTTATACTACAACCCTGACAGCAGTTAGTATTTCATAGACATTTGCTCAGAGGTATATAGTTTTATAGGAAACTTTTCTCGTTCGAGGTCATTTTTTGGATTTCATATGGCCTAAGAAGAGGAGTATGGCCTAACACTATAGGAAGAAGGCCGTATGCCATCGACGACTCAGGACGTTTGCTGATCATTATATACCTTAGAACAATTTAAAACGCCATTTTAAAGGCATACAAAGTAGCAGTCACAGCAGGCACGAACATTATTTTTATTACTGCACCCCTAGCAGCGGGAAATTCAAATAGACATTCGAACACGGGTATAAAACACAAAACACATTCTCTGATATCTTCTTTTTTTATGGTGTAATGTTGATTGAATAGGTCTCATACACAGCTTTCATCTCTGAGTTAGATTTAAAAAGAGTGTTAGATGTAATCAAGCGTTCTGCTCTGGCTACTAAGTATACATAATTTTGTACAGTAATATGCTTGTTATGTGCACATTACAAGGGTTCCCTTACAAAGAGATGCTGATTTCATATAATTGATTTCATATTTCATTATTTCTATTGCTTTCCGCGTAATGATTGTCACTAACCTTAGCCCATATTGTATTTAAGAATAAAAAAGGGAGTCAGTTTACATTGCTTCGGATCATCAAATGCAAGATATATAAAAGGGCGTGGTTTTCAAGTTTCCTCCGGTCCAATATTGAAGTGTTATATACCGATATGTAGGGGAGACAGAGGGGATGGTGAATCTAAAATCGATTTTCCAATATCTCAATTGGGTCCCAAGTTATTAAACTTTGAATTATGAATGTATTTTTTATGAATATACTAATACACACTCATAAAAAACACAGATGTCCGTCAGAAGTGATCGCTTACACCGGGTTTTAGGCAATTTCGTACCGAAATAGCTGTCCGCTTACGCGGGGTGTCCGCTTACGCGAGGTGATTGCTCACGCGGGGTTAGATCAAATATTTGACAGAGGGATAAATTTCCGTTCCGAGCAAAAGTGTCCGTTAACGCGGGGTGGCCGTTATGCGGGGTTCTACTGTATGTGCTATTTACATCATTATCATCTATGGTTTGGTGAAAAGAAATATGAATGCATATGCAGGACCACAGGCAGAATTAGCGGGAATTTATGTTGGGAAGAAACTCATCCACACATTGGACGCTGTGGACTGTTGCAAACATGTACATCCTGTCAGAAAATGATAACAGAAAGTGGTAACCTATTCTGGCTGATGGAAGAGGAATTCATGCATTCCGATTCATTTTGACATAACCGGCTGACTATTGAGAACACACACGAACCAGCACGTTCAACACCAATCTAATCTGTCAAAATTCAAGTTGCTCCTCCACCAGACACACAGTCCCCTGCACCCGGATATGATTGTTTTTACAATTTCCCACAACCTCGCCAGTCACCTATTTCAACTTATTTTGGATCAAGTCAGCTCTCTGGTGGAATACTTATTCTATAGTTCCGTTACCCGTGTATCTAAAATGCTAACATAGAAGAATTGACTTGAAATATCTTCCGTTCTATAAAATATACCTAGTATTGTCCTATCATTATAGTTATAACTGGATATGAACTGGAAATGTATTAACATGGACATTTTATGATACAAATTCCGAGTTGCGGATTATGCTGAGGCATGGTATGATTGATTGAAAACCCTAGAGCTAGTTGATCCTTCATTGGTGTAGATGGGCGGGTTCAAATATTTTCCGATCGTCTGGATCGGCTGCTGTTCCCAATTAGCCTCAATTAAGAATTCAATCTTTTAAGGTAGAATGCCATGTGTCAATACCTCGGCTGTGGCAGGACAGTGTTCTTTTTGTTTGTTCATCTTTAAAGGATTGATAATTGAATCATTGATATTACGTATTTTTCGGTGCGCCTGTATAGTTCTGTAAAATATCAGAAAGTTCAGATAATGATTTTATGAATTACTGGTAGTTTAATTTTTTTTAATTTATTTAACATCATGGACCACAGGGGCCTGCTTTGCAAATGTTAAAATTCGTGACTCTGCCTGATGTAGTATAGTAATAAAACGACGTTCCTGTAAACATACAAATTTCGATCCGAACTCTGGCCCTGGGACGTTTACAACGAGGTGTTTACACCGAGTTGTAAATGTCCCAAGGGCCAGAGTGAGGATTACAGGTAAAACGTTTTATCTTTACTATATGCCTCCAAAACATTCATATTCTTACTTTTTTTAAGTCGTAAGATCCATTTTAAATCCAATTTGGGTACAGAACGATCAACGTGAACCCTAGCTTTCGCTTTGTCCGTGGAATGCAGCTGTGACATTATCGCATAGCAACGTGCATAGCAACCAGCATAGCAACATTTGTTTCACTTGGAAACAGGCCGGGAACCGGCCGGAAACAGGCGGGAAGAGAACATAGTGGTTGCTCTCTCATTGCCATCCTGCTTTTAAGGTGCTGGCCATGTTTACCGTACTTCGATGTTTTTCTGTAATTCTTATATGTATTTTTGATTTTACAGTATTTCAGTAAGTCTTCTTTATGTGCTCTAACGCTAACGTTACCGATGTCGAAGCGTAGATAACGTCGGCCATTTTTAAATATCGACGTCGTAATCCTGTCGGTTACGACCGTGAAATGAACCCTAAGATACTACACAGCCATGCCGTACATGGTGGACAGCAGCGTGTAGTATTTACGTCACTTATGGCAGTAGGTATATAGTAAATGTGCATAGTGAATGAAGTGCGAATTTTAATGGGCCAATCAAATGTTTCTGGAGATGTCTCAGACACATTGCCTGTTGGTACCGTTATAAGAACAAAACTATATCGTGTGCTTAGTAGATGTGTTTTGTGTGAAGAAAATATCAAGTGTATCCATTCCGTTACACTGATAAAGACACCTCTTTCAACTTCGAACTTCTCGAAGAAACCGTACTCATTAGCGTCCTTCTGAAGAGGAGTATTGGAAAATGTCACACTTACATACTTGGCTGCAGAGATTGTATTATGACTAAAGCATGCAGTCTTTTTTTTTTAAGAAAAGGAAGTGTTTTATAAAACATAACCTCTTCACAATACAGTGGAGGCATGGGAATTCTAGAAAAAAAAAAAAATGATGCACTTGGCATTTCATGCCAGGGTAAAACAAACAAATCTCATTTTGGATGATACAAACAAATTTCACTATTGGCGAATAGATAATGATCGTAAATTATCTAATAAGCGAAATATGTAATGAACTGTCTCTCAATCTGACTTTTGGAGACACACAGGCATTGTGGGTCGCTCAAATAAAAGAGTGTCACAAATATGGTGACTGTAAATCCGCGGGGGCCTAGAAGCTGATTCGCCAACTTAACTCCAGAAGGTTAAGTTATGTAAGGGTTTCCACTCAAGAGTCATAACTGGCAGATTGTGTCCTCTACATTAACATTAGGTATAATCATATTATAGGACAACTCTTGGTCACATTCGGTGTTTGGTTACTTCCAAGATCCTGGTGATCTGGTTATAGCACGAATGTAAAGGTCCCATATTCTACAGGCCCAGTCATATTTGTATAGCAGTCCTATTTCACAATACACCCTGCTCTCCGAGGAGAATGAAGACAGTATATATATATATATATATATATATATATATATATATATATATATATATATATATATATATATATATATATACAGTTGTACACTTAAAGCCTTGCTCAGGTTTGTATTATGTATCATCGGTACCTTAGTTATTCTTTTGCGAAACAACTGTTACCGAATGAATATATAGATGATGAAAGATGAATTATGATTATAACAGCATGATATAGGTAATATAACGATAAAAATAACACAATGTTAATACTGCACAATACAATAATCAAATTGATTAGGTGATTAACCAAAATAGGATGATAAAAGGAGAAGATTATGATAAAGTGATGACATGATTAATTTGTCTCCTTTGGGAATAAGGCCCGGCTTCCATCTACTACGATACGGCTCCGATATGGTCTACGATGCATCTCCCGATAAAAGAATCAAAATCGTGTCGGAAGGTCACCTAATATCGGCGCAGTTGACCACGTTTCTGCGATTAGACACCGATAAAACCCCATACAATGCGTGGTGGGTTGGCATATCTAGACATATGTCTACAATTTTGCACCTTCCCGATATGTCTCCGATATTTGCTCATTGTATCGGTGCCATATCGGGAGGTCTTAATTTCTATCTTAGTAGGTGGACGCCAGTCCTTAAGGTCGAATGATCTAAACAATGTTCTAATCAAATGTAATATTCCTTCATTTTATTTAGAAGTGGAACGGATAGCTTCAGTGTATGACGGCGGTGATAATGTCAGCAATGTGTTATTAAATAAAGTTACTGTTGCCTAGACCTTGATGATGATTGGTGATCTTTGAGGTGATTTAATATCTAGCCCTGGCGTCAAGGTAACAATTTAGTGTTCAGTTAAACTCCAGTCACTTACGCCACCTGGCATACCCTCACGGAACTAACTCACTTCATAATTTCATATGTATGAAACAGACCCTGAAACAGACCTTTGTGTGCATTGACTGTTTTTAATTGACAGAACATGCTGTCGGAGGAATACAGTTTGTTGATTTTTTCCAATAAACGTTATTGCCCCCTTTTCTCTCTCTCTCCCTCCAAAGAAATATATTCTCTTTACAATTGCACTTGAAATACGCGTTTCCACGTATTGTTTATATGAGCTTCTTTAAATCCCGGCCTCGGCCTCCTCCTTAGGTACTTCTGAGCCTTTCACTGTCTAGTAGGACATATCGTTCCACATTGTTACTGGGAATCTTTCATGTCAAATCCCTGTGTTAATTATTTCCCCTATAAACAGCAAAAACCAAGCCCCCTTCTCATGTTGACTCTCCTATGTACAGAAATAACGAGAACAAGAAAACATTCCGTTCACGAGTGCCACCTGGTTACCGGATACTAATTCGTCACCGACGCATGCGCAGTGTTGGTGCCGTGGGCGTGCGGCAGACGACAATTAGATTCCTGCCACTAAGCGTATTACGCGCCGCCACAGAGCGGACTGAAATTACCCGCTCCACTTCACGAAGAAAGAGTGGGACTTCACCCTGGCAAAATAAAATTATAAAAACACATGGTAACTGGCGACCTTTATAACCATTGATAATGATTTGGCTTTATTCCCCTGCATGACTCGTATGAATACTTTTCGTTGTCAAGACATGAACTTTGAATGCTTTGACTGAAGGGATCTTATAAAGTTAAACCTTGTTAGATTATGTTACAGGGCCCGGAGGAATTCCTTTCTTTTGATATGGAGTTTGTTATCGACAGCATTAAAGCTCTGTAGTAAACCCCTTGTAAACTTTATAAGACTACAAAGTATGATTAGGTAAGAGTGGCACTTCCACCAGACACATAGTTGTGCAATTCACATGAACAACTGTGAGATTCACATAAAAAATAATAGGGGAAAATCGATTTCGGTTGATACAGTTCCAAAGTTACGAATGATGTCTTAAGTTACTTAACCATTTATGGACGGCCACCTGTGGCAGAGCTGTCACCATAAGGACGGGTGCTAGTGACAGTGCATATCTCTAGAGGACGAGCACATTTTAGATAAAGTCAAAATTAAATGTTCCATCACGTGATATTATTGGTAATGAATTATATTTCACTTATCTGAGCTTACTAATATTGATTTTGATGTTATAGCTAGATTTCCTGAAGATTTCATGCAGATTGATAAATTATTTCCTTGTCAAAAACAATTTTATTGATTTGAGAGAAATGATGCCTTGAGGCATCATTCGGCCTAGGCCGGTTGATGCCTCAAGGCATCATTAGGCCTGGGTTAGATGATGCCTCAAGGCATTATTAGGCCTTAAAGGGTTAACGAAACTTCCGCCGAAATAAGTAACTTTTCACCTGGAACGTGATCCCTACTAAATACATCTTAAAATATAGAAAAACATTTGTTGTTGTTGCTTTAAATTGTTTATTGTCAACAATGGTTTTTGTTATAACAGAAACATGTTCTCGTCCATAGTAGGTTGTTTGATATGTTAATACTTTAATGCTATCAGCCGTAGGCTGGTTTTCATAGACATGCCGGCTTGTACATACGTACTCGTGATGACTCAGGCACAAACCATGATCAAGTTAAATCTCGTAGTATTATATAAGAAGTTCATAGTATTAGGTATTCCAATAACCTTGTAACTAGAGAAGCACCACGGATACATTGTTGATAGAAAATTCAGTATACAAGTTACTTACAGTCCAAGCAAAGGAGGCTAATAAGTCATTAAACTCTTAGTAGTAGGATAAGTGAAAATCACAATAAAGGTATTCTTGGAATAGTTTCTCTCATGGATTCCTTGTTTATCTTAAAATTAAATTCACAAAGAGTTATTTTCCTAGTGATCGGAGATGAGAGTTTCATATAAGAGTAGTTCAAAATAGTTCACACTATGCATACCTAATGTACAATTTGGTACCTTGACCTGTATGTAGTGTGGGTGCATAGTGACCCCGCGTCGGTAAAATTCTGTGATCAAGATCATATTAGTATAAAACTGCTCCCTTTTACCCCGTACACAGACTTAATCTCTTTAGCAAGATGGAGTGGTTTACTGTGCCGAAACCCTTCTTTATATCTACAAATACAGCTCCGGTCACTAATCCAACATTTACAGAGCTAAAGATACCATTTGTAAAATCCGTAACTGCTCCTAAAATCGAGTGTTCCTTTCTGAAACCGCATTGTAACTTCGTTAATATATTGCGATTTTCTAAATATGCCATGAGTTTCTGGTTTAGATAAATACACTTTTCAAGGAGGTTCTCTTATGCCTGTAGATGTGTGATTTCTTCGTTCGAAAAACCTTGGTTTTGCGTTGGAATTTTTTTTCTCTTATACCTGTAGGATTGAGATAAGTCGTGAATTGGAACATTCACGTTTGTTACTTCCTTCAGGGATTGAGGGACCCCCGGTTATCGGACTGGACAGTGGTGCCTCACAGTGGTTGGCCTGTGAAAGAAAGTTTGGGGATGTTGTTAAGACTATCAAACATTCTAGAAATATGCAATATTAAAGGTATAACTAAAGTTGTTATGTTGAATCTTGGGCAATCAATACTGCACATATATATATCCTTTCATTTCCCCCCCCCCCAAAATGAAGCGTATTCTCGACAATATCTGACAGAAATAAAGCATTTTACCACATTCTTCCTACTCATTAACGGTACATGATAGTGTTACACAATATGTGTAACCTTTAACTTTGGCCAGAACCTAGATGATTTCATTTATATACAAGATCTTCACAACAAAACACACTCAAACCTGTTTGCATATCTGTTAATGATTGCACAGCAAGTAGGCCCGCTAAACTAGTGAATACAATAGAAACTGCTTTGAGACTATTTCATGCCTGGGGTACACTGTTGGTTCTCAATTTTTGTCTGTCAAGCATAACAATTTGAAAGTCGGAGGCTATCAGAAGTAAAAACAAACAAATAGTTTATGTATAGTGTTCTTTTCAGGGTCTTAAAGTACCAAAATATGAATTATACTTTCTATATCGAATACCTTCAGTTAGTCCGACATACTAAATAATATGCTGGACTTAAGTTCGTATATGTCAACCACCGTGTAGAGCCACCGTCAATGCAGTATCACGTCATAACATGGGAGTTACGCTTCTTGGGTTATAGTTCATTGCACTGCTTAAACGAATCGGAACACCAAAATCCCTCTACACGCCAAAATAGGTCAACGATTAATTTTTATTTCTGATCGGATGTATATGCTTGCCATTCCCCATGGTGCAATGCCTTGCACTTCTTTCCGCCTTGTATGTAACCTGCTGTAATGCTTGATCTCCAGCTCGAGTGTGTCAGCCTCATGAATACGCGGGAATCCCGTATGTTTTCCGTCCCCATTGGCTGAATTTGATTTTAGTGATCGATTTTCTAATTGAACCAATTTTATCATAAAAAATGCTATATTTTTAACGATATCGATGTAAAATGATAGCTACCTCATATAGATGAAAAAGTTCAAAATAAGTGTAAAATGCCAATCATCTATCATGGAAGGTACCACCCAAATGTTCAAGTGTCGCTTATACGGGTTTGATCAGGTTAAATTCCCGAAATCACCGAAATATCCCGTCACTGCCAGACATTCTTATATAGTGGAATACTCGGTTAAGGAGTGTTTGCCCATAGCTGTATACTATATGTTCAGAATTTAGCAAAAATAACACTTCACTCAGTAAAAATCACTTCGGTATATTCGAGTTTTGCCAAGGATTTCTATATCAACCAAGGGTACCCAAAGAGGCTGTTCCCTCAAGACGAATTCTGGGCCGAAAGATGGTTCCTGATCGTCTTTTGGCATTCGATGGCTACAACTTCAGATGGATGACATTGACCCCTAGTGTGTCCACTCAAGATTTATCATACGAAAGTAGGTGGTGTATTGAGGAGAAAAACTATTGTGCATCATGACTATCTTGAAAAAGAATACAACTGTAACTGTACTCATGACATATTGGAGATTACAGGACCAGAACTGCCAACCTAGGTCGTGATTGCGATCGGGTTAAGCCAGAACATTCTGACACCATCAACAGGGTGTCAGAATCGGAACAGATGGCACTAGGTAATGCCAGGGTTATATTTAAAGGCAGTGATCAGCAAAAGATTGTTGCCAATGTCTCCAGGACCAGGCCAACAGTGACAAACATACCATCGTCCTGATGAAACACCCTTTATTCTCAAATTTCCATTTGGCCGGTTTTGGTCCCAATTACCACTCGGTCCTAGCCAGGGGGCTACTTTAGCACTGACCTGAGTAGTGACCGAACATGGCCTGAACAAGATTGGGATATTATCTGGCTAAATGGAATAGTTGACTCCCTCTGAGTCCGACTGACACATTGCTTTAAAGCATTGATGCCTTAAAGATTCCCATTACCAAGTTGTATCCATATCTGAACGTCATCTCACACGAAACCAGGACTGATCAGAGCCTGCTTGAGCGGTTATCAGCCAGAGTAGAATAGAGCTCATTCAGATCAAAATCTGTAAGAAGCAAATTACCCCAATACTCTTATTGCCCCTACAGAACGCACATGTAGCATCAGGAACTGTTCTAAAATAAGACTTGTTGGAAATTGTTCTCAAGATTGATTTTAGGAGTCAGCCTAGGTTTTGTAATACACCCACATGTCGCAGGGAAGGATGTTCTTAAAGGATGGCAAACAAACAATCCCGCACGATCACGTGACTGTTCTAAGCCAATCAGCGGCAGGCTTCGTTCTCAGTGGCCACGCTACCTCTAGGACTGCATGATAGGTAGCGCTGCAGTATGTCAACTTCATTTTACACATGCCCAGCTACGTTAACACGAACAGGGAGAGTGCAATTTGCAGCATGTCAGCTGGCTGGGCCTTTATCTGTTCTTCATCTATTATCAAGCTCGAAGTATATCCGTTGATCGAGAATAACCTGTGGTCGTTTTTAGTGAATAAAATTCGACTCTAGTTCAAGTATTACCATCTGCTTCCTCTTCAAGAATCTCAATAAATCACGTGAAACAGCACCGTTTGGAGGAAAGAATTATTAGTGACAAACTTTCGTTTTTCAATCAAACACACTATGTGAACAGCAGTAAATAGATTTAAATAATTTATCAAATGATAGTCCCCTTCTTTAGTGTTTAGTGTAGGGAGGGTGAGAGAAAAAGGCGTGCTGATATTTAATAAAAAATACCACTCTCTCCTCCATTACAATTCACCAGTTCATCTCAATGATAGCACTTATGGACGTATGGGTTTATTTGAGGTTATAGAGATAACTATGTCTTATGTTTTCATAAAGGACTTTCAGTGCAAATAAGGTAATCTTTAATAAGCTACACAAGAGAGACGCTACATATTAATGTCACATCCTATTACGGTGAATATTGAATTGTTAAAGACAGTTTCATATTGCATGAGAAGTTTGTAGGTTATTTATCTGTATTACGGTTTGTAATCATTGCTGATTGTCACATGAGACGTGCCATAATATCAAATATCAGAGGAACAATACTGGGGGCAAATGAAAAGAAAATAGCAGGACATCATCTAGCCCGATATGCTTTAATTTTTAGGCCCATGTGAAATTGTTATCATTTCAAATACCTTGTGGTTGCATTGTCAACAACATCCACAAGGGAGTATCAATTTTATAGTCAAATCTGCATAGCACAGAGGGATGGCATGATTAATGACAAAGGTTATTATTTAGACAAACATATTGACAACAATACCTTTACGCTATTCGATTGTCAAAGCAAAATATCAGCATAGATCATTGTGCAATGACGTATTATGGAAGTTAGTAATAACTAAAAATCGAATATCAAGGAATTACACACAGGATTCGTTTTAACATCAACTGTAAAGGTTGCAATTTTCATTTGCTCTTCTTTATCAATCATCAACTTGGATGGGATTTACAGGTGGACAATCCTTAGTATTTATCCTACCCCGCCTCCAGGACTATATAATACTAATTAACCATTTTAGTTCCTTCAACTTGCTCGCGCGAATGAAATGTGCACCTGCCACATTGCCAAGTAAGACGTCAACATCACATAGACCGTATGAGTGTGACTTCAGTCACGTTTTGGCCGCTGATCAGTAAATCCTTCTTATTACCCTTGTGTAATTAAAGACACTTTACTGCACGCTCGCCCAAATATAGTGACCCAATGTTAAGTCTATGGCGTATTTTTATTAGGGGTAGGATAAAACGATGAACTACATGTGTGTCATCCAATGAAGAACAATGTAAAAGCTGATTCAAGTGCACAATCAATCTTTGAACAACGAGACTCACCCTAAACCCATGAAAAAGATAACCACTTCTTTTACTTTCTCTCTTCCTCTAATAGTCATCTAGGTACCTATAAGTTTACCCTTACTAGTTAATATACTATCTTTACACAAAGCGATCGAAGAAAATGTTTATTAAACCTTTCAGGACGAATGATGCCTTGAGCCATCAACTGGCCCAGGCCAAATGATGCCTCAATTCATCATTTCTCAAACATTTTTGTTTAGTTTAAACGAGCTTTGATCTTTTCTGTTTGTCGTTAAAGGTTTGTTACATACATTGGCATTTATTGAACTCGACAACTCTACATTCCATCACTGAACGATAGTGTATCCCATGACAATATGTGATAACCCAATGACGCATAATGAGTATAGGTATAATGAGTATGTGAGCATTCCAAGATTGAATAATGTCTTGATGTTATTCGAATCTATAAAAATAGTCTTTAACAAAGGAATGATGGATAAATAAGCATAACATTTTCACACAATATAGGCATAACATTCCATTTGATATTTTAAGTATAGATAGAATGATATAGAGGACGGTGTATCGTATCATATGATTAGACTTTCAATTTATGAGCTCAAGCAACAATGTGCACAGAGGATATTTCCTCTGGTATACGCCTGGTGTGAAATACAGCCAAGACACGTCTGTATACAAAAGGAAACAGTCTTGTATACGCCTCATACGCTGGCGTGAAATATGGACGTATATATATATGGGAAAACAAGTCAATATTCAGCGGCGGTGGCGTATAGAGGAATAAACTAGTTAGTTTTGTGCAGTGCTGGGTCCACTGGTGCAATGGAATCGTCGCAAGTCCATAGAAGGTAATAAACGCAAGGCATGGGTAAAAAAAACCGGCGGCTCTTCTCTTCTTGCCGGGGTAGCCAATCACAAAGATCATTATTGCTTTTATTAATTGATATATATTATCGTTATTCCAAGCAATAAATGGTGGATTGAGCAAAATGTTGTGTTTAGCAAGATCTCATTTCGGATGATTCATGCCATGCTATATTACAATCTCTTTCTTATCATTGTTATGCCTTATGTTTGATAATTTTTATGGCAGGCTCATTGGGAACATAAAGTGTGTAAGGGGTATGTTCCGCAGGTCAGATTCCAACGCCTGTCCGGCCGTTGTACTGGTGCCGCCTGAGGGTACCAGTCAAAATCTATTTAATCAATTTTAGTAGCTTCTGCCCGAACGGTAGCAATACAGCCTCCGCCGGTGAGCATATGGTCTGCCCCACCGCACCTATTGCATTGACACGGCGCCCGTGTAGCGCCTGTATAGCGCTGTTCAGAATAACCGGTGGAATACGCCCTTTATTATAAAAATTCACCAACATTACCCCGCTAGGTGGCCGAAAGAGGAATGCCTTCATATTTATGTATTTCACGCATGACTCGGCGTTCATTATTGGGCCCTTACAAGACATTGAGTAATTGGTTATGTACAGCGGGGGTCGATCAGATGAGATGGAGGGCAATTCCTAAACCAACGTGAGGTCCACGTGCACATGTTCGTGTGAGAAAAGTATTTAGTCTTCTCTCTACTGAGAGCCTGGGAGCCAAACGTATACCCCTCATATCGGGTACCCTTCGTTGGCTATTAGGTTGTTGCTGAAAAGGGCTACCATCGTGTACCCTCGTTTACCAAATTTCAGATTTCAAATGTCAGATCCTTACTGGTGTACGTCAAAAAATAAGGTAGATTCCATGAAAAGAAAATGCGGTTGTACTTCGAAAACCGCAAATAGTTGCCAAATTTTCAAGATATTTCAACAGTATTTTATCTGTCAACACCTGTTTATGGCATATCATTAGATCTTATTTTAATAGGAACACGTGCAAAACTAGATAGACTAAAATGACAGGGTATGGTTTAGTGGTCATGTGTATTCAATTCCTCATGGCTCCTGCAAAGGAATAATGTCACAAATCAAGTGGAATTTATCTAGGTCAAGTTTTTAATATAGAGTAAAATTATCAAGAGCTAAGTACACTCGGGTTAATGGACGCTAGGGCTTCACTCAAGTGATTTTTCTCCACCTGCATGAACACGTATAATCAATCCCACCAGAATTACTTTTGATAAAAGACCCTGATTAGCAGCTGAGTTCACATCAGTACGGACACATACATCGCAGATAATGCTGTGATGAAATGTAAACCAAGTTCTTGGAGTATTTTTTTCTTATTTTGTTTCCACACACGTGTTGGTGTCCTGCTCCATAACGACATGTCCTCAACCACCTGTGTGTCGATTAATCATTGCGCACACATGAATCTCATGCCTCCCATTGCTTCATGCGGTGCTAAAGCTTCCTAGCGGTCCTTGTACACATAACAATGTCGTATGGAATAAGGCATTGATAAACGTTACCTTCGTATCATATGTGTTGCAACTGTAATAGCTGCATACTGTATACAAAGTCGAAAGATTGATTATACGCATAACTAAATAGCTGGTTGGTTGTATATATGTTTAGGAGATCAAGGGACATTAAGATTTGGATACCAATGTCAGAGGTAATAGAAGGGTTGCAAAAATATGATTTACTGAGTATCGCTTTGAATAAAGTACCTACAACGTGAAACCATATGTATCAAATTGTTACCAATTAAGATAGGAAGCACAGCTAGCGCCAACTAAAAAGGTAGTATAGAATTGTTGCGTATAGCGTCGATATATCATATAGCATTTAGGTGTCTCTAGTAGTATTAAGGGTCGCGTCCACCAGAGCCGACACGCTACGATAGTGCTCCAGACACACTCCAACACACTCTGACACGCTACGACACAGAAGTTCTGTGTCGCAGCGTGTCGGGGGGGGGGGGGGGTTCTGTTGCAGACATGGCGGCGCCACTCTGCGACACACCTTTTTACCCAAAAAGTAGCGATCATAGGTACCGACACACTACGACACAAGAACCGCGGAAAACAGTGTCCCTACGGGAACATCTAAGAGTGTTTTGCCAGGAAAATCACCCCCATGTGAGTGATACTTAACAGAAAATTATGAAATTTTGGAATTAGATAGCAGATATAAAGGGCCTTATACATTGTAAGTATGGTGATTTTTAATAAGGTCTAAATTTCTCAAACCAATAATTCCTTTGTTTGACATCGGAACGAGTTTTCAGAGCCTAAAAATATATATGTATATCCCAGACCCGCTGACACTACGGGATAGCCCTCAGAAAGTGAATACATTCTAGTTCTCCTATGTAAATCTATATATACACGCTGCGACACGCTGCGACACGGTCTGTGTCATAGCAAATATTGAATATGTTCGATCTTGTCGGACTGTATCGGAAGGTTTCCGACACAGCCCCTAGTGTCGGCTTGTGTCGTGGCGTGTCGTGGCGTGTCATAAACTCTTGTCGTAGAACCGCGCTCAGCCAAAGAAATATGTCGGCGTCAAACAAAATTTGTGTCGCAGAGGGCGTGTCGGAGTGTGTTGGCAGGCGTGTCGGCTCTGGTGGACGCGGGCCTTTACAGTGTGGTTGAAACTTGCTCGTTGTGCCATACTTCTCATCCTTCTTATCCATCATCAATTCCTCTTCCTACGTACACCTACCAACACCTTGTAGTTCAACCATTGTTCATCAATGTTGCCAAAATGTCTTCATTTTGTGTATCGAATGATATGCAGTTCATTGCTTCATTCTTAATATTAAAGGGAAGCCATCCTAGTAGGGGCTACTCATATTTATGGAAAATTTATATAAAACTTACAGAATGATTGAATATCTAACCAAAAACAAACAACCGAACAAAATAAAACAAAAAGAAACTGCAATGACTGATTTTAGCTTTTACATTTGATGATGTATACGATGATATTGGATTTTATATATAGATTTATTTCTGGTTTATTTTAGCATTTCAACATAAGATGATAGAAATGTATATATATTAACTTATTGATATGAATAATACATGTTTACATTGCGCGGCATTTTCAAGTGTTGTGCCTAAATATATTCAGTGTTAGAGCTTAGGGGAATAAATTCAAAGACTCATTTCCTATTCATGTCATATGATATTGGGTATCTATATCAGAAAAAAGACATATGAGAGACAGAAATACCTAGGAAATATGAACATTTTAATGGGTTCAGCATGGGTGAAGATACATCTAATAAAACTGGTGGGAATAGTGGTCTTATATGTTTAATTGACATAAGGATATGCGTATCTTGAATTACTGCATGATTCAGAGGTAAAGTGAACACTTTACAAGTTCATTAAAAACTTCTGATATACATGTACTGTAATTGATATACCTGTATCATGAAATGCTATATATCGCCCACAACCAGTTCAGCTCCACAGCAAGCGACAATCCCTTTAGAAAAAAAGACACAGGTCCCAGTATCATGAGCTTACCTACAGAGACCAACTTCGTAATTTCATAACAACAGAACCATATATATCATATTCTACTGTGAATTGCAGAAGAATGTAGTGTAAAAAATGTCCTCAGCTAAATCCCATACCTATTTAGCTGGGAAAGAGGAACCCTACATACGTACCCCATTTCCCTTGCCTTTAATCACGATGATCCTCGTTCACACTGTCCTTCCTGAACTTCAGGATAGTACTAGCTCCACGGCTTTATGCGGTTGGCCTCTACGCATAGACAATGCCTACCCACTTTGTAACGTGACTAGCTGTAGTGTACAATAACCTTTGCTGTTCATGAATGCTAGGCCTTACGAACAATGTATGCATTGCATGTTGCATGGGGATAAAGATCAGTAATACTACCAACTAGACAGTTAGCTAATGGGCCAGTGAAAGAGCTATATTTAAAAAGCAAATTTATAACTGATATTGTTTTCTGGTGAAATGATATTTACTACGATATAACAGAGCAGACTGAAAAACGTCATACTAAATATTCCATTATGATATACCTACATAGCAGAGATGCACGTATCACCTTCACATACTGATCGCTGCTACTCATGACGTATCTATGGCCTTACGTCACACATAGGCGTACGGTGTATGATGTCACGTGCCTAGATAACATTTCACAATGTTTAGGGATATAATAATACAAAAGCAGACTGACTGTCTATGTACATTAAATTACTTGGTGAAATTATCAATCAGATATATCCCTTTGCCTGCGGCATTAGCATATATCTGATCAATAATTTCACCATCGACGACAGAGAGCCAGTCTCCGTATTTCATTTGGTTAGGTCGCCAAGACCCCAACTTGAACTTTTATTGCACTCGGAGCTACTTCGGTGTCAATTTCTTGTCAATCTATGACATAGTCTTGATGAAGGTTATGAGATAACCGAAACGTTGACTACAGGTCCAGAAAGTTTCAAATTGCCCAACTATGATCCTTGTTGTTATCATAGTTAAATTGTTGACAAAACAATCTGACTGTGAGTTGTGGCCTTTTATATGCTTACTTGTATTTGGTTAGGAACGTCAAATTGGTTATCTGGTCTAAACTGCCAATGGCCATTTCACTCTTGGGTTTTTGGTTGGTCACCACCTTGTCAGGTACAACCTTTGTGTTACAATATTGTGAAGAAAGTAACTTTGAACACGACGGTATACATTACATTAATAATTAGCAGGGACAGAGAAGATAAAATTATTGGAGATACATATGATACATGGGTTTTAATAGGAGACTATGTGAAGGAGGAGGGTGTGTGAACAAGTGTCGAGTAGATGCAGGCTCGGACATCCACCTCCCGTGCACCATTATCTCACCCCTGGTTAAATGTCCATAGGCTTAACATTGGGAACTCGTTCTCCATGCCCCTACAAGTATTGCAGTCCGTTCTCCATGGTCTATTATAGCCTGTGTGTTGTCTATTCTTTTAGTGTGTACAGGGGTGAGATAAATACAGAAAGCAACTCGTTTTGGTCAAAGAAGTCATTCTCCAACTCGTTTGAATGCTACGTGATATTCACTCGGCTGTCGCCACGTTCATACCACACCGCATCAAACTCGTGGAGAACGGCGACTTTGACCAAACCTTGTTGGTTGCTTCTTTAGTAACCCACCTGGAGTCACTGGTGCTCTGGTGCACCCCGTACACGTTCCACCTCCCTCTTCTCCTCCTGACTCTCAACACGGGAGGAGTCAGAGGCTTGCTGCTGGAATGAAAGTTGCCGGGACGGAGAAAGTTACGTGAAGTCGTAGCATCCGCTTGGAGTTTCCGCTTCGTATTTCAAATAACAAAGTTTGTTCCACTGATATTACGTTCCCGCTTCTTATTACTTCTAACATAGTTAGTCTTACTGATATCATTAGTATTCAGAGTTCCAGCCGTTTATTTTATTGTTAATATATGTGAAACGTGTCTTTATCTAGATACTTAATAGTTACAAGCATGTGCATCTGTTCTTCTAAACGATACATGGGTCGACCAAGACAAGTGAACCATATCTCACCCAAACAAAATGTCTATTTAAAGCCCAATATACATCTACCGATTTCGGAACATTGATGTACTTTTGTAGGCGACAGAGGAACGATAATTTTCCTTCAGGGGAAGCATCCTATTATAAATGGAGTCGGCCCTAGTTGGTAGATGTAGGACAGCTAGGCAAGGGTCAGCCAACAACTAGTGAACCCCCTCCTTGGGATGTTTTTTAGTCGCCTACGAGTTGTCGTTCTATGTTCCTAAATTGCTCGCCAAAAGTTAATCAACATGTTGATAAACCCAGTCACTGGCAGAGGAACTTTGGTAAATGGCCCCCGATCGGGTGTCTGACACAGGGCGAGAGGTTACGTAATTTGCCTGCGACAAGTTCACTGACTCATATACGATTTGGGAACTAATCATTCAACCCTGCATTGGCACATGTGTATTGGGCATTATGTTACAATGAAAGGGCAGAACCAGCCTCCCCAGTCTCTAAACATAAACAGGAAAGAGGTATACTGGGAAAATGGAGGCTAGCGATTTGAGTGCTTGTCTCTCCAAAGTTTAAATCATGCGCTGCCTTTAAAAGGAGTCCCTGACGAAAGTCATATAACCACCCACACAATCAGATTATGTTTCTCTGTGGGATGGATTCTACATCATCCAGTTATTACTAAGAGGCAACAAGCATACAGGTATCAATTTCAGCAAGCATACCTGGCAGTAAATGGGATCATCGCGCAGGGATAATTAGTGAATAATTAAGTACATGCTGGTGTGTTCTCATGAGCAAGGCAAGGGGGCGTTTGAACCTAATGGCAGGCGTGTTATCTTTACGATTTGTGTATATACACCCAGGCTCCACCCACTTAACGCTGTCTAAACACCACATGCTGGCCTCTGATCCTCTGACGCAGCCACACAACGAGAACATGGCAGTTTTGAAGCATCCATTCCTGCAGCTAACAGCCATAACAATTATCAGCAAAAAATAAATATCCATTACAACAGCCTTGAAGTCAAACGCTGAGATATTGATTTGAGACATGGGATTGTTAGCCTGAAGTGGCACTTGCCGTTGAGCGTTTATCACTTTGTGAGGATCTAGAGTCATGATGATTGTTTTATGGACACTAAAGAATGCCTGTGTAGTGCTACAATGTGTAGACTCAAACCAGAGTTTAAATGGAACTGCATCATTGAGGTACTAGGACTGGCAGACTAGACGTTAACCACTTCAATTTTTTTCTGCATCATATTCATCATACTGTTTAACACTCACGGGAAGTTTAAGTCAATGAATCTCCTATGTATCTATTTACACGATGATTGTATATGGCATTACACTATTTGATGGGATGGGCTGTAAAAGATATGGCGTATCTTAAATCATACAAGAGATCTATGATGGAGGGGTGTTATTCAGCGTTTGTTTTTAAGCTGTGTGATTACCATCCTTAATACCCGATGCTTATATGTGTAATCTAGAAGTTACATTTCTATTTTTACAAAACATCTACACTAATATTGTTCCCTGCATATGAGAAGATTTAACACACAGTTGCATCCTAGCTGTGAGTTAATGTATGTAGGTTCAGATACACTAAGCAAGGACACTCATTTAATGTTCTTGCTAATCTTGTAAATTAAAAGAGAACCACTTTTATACATTACGAGAATCCAGATGGTGTAGCAATCCCTCTTATGTCAATTGCCATTGCTTTAAGAATCCATATATATATAGATATGTAAATACATATGGGCATCCCATCTTATATAACTATAGGTATAGCGTACCGATGACAGAACTCAATTGAATTACGAAAACATATGTCCTTGGGCGCAACGGCCTTTGGTAGCGTACATACCGTAAATTGAATTTCGTTCTGTCATCACGACGTTATTACATGAAGCCGTCTTGTCTTAGTACACACAAAAAGAAAAAAACAACAACAGGGCAACAATTATCATATATGATGATAAGGTCATATTTAATGGAGTCCATGTCATAAATGCATGTTAAAGAGATTAAGGTTGACATTTTAAAGTCCTGTTTCGAAAATGGCTTTACCTACTTATAAGTAGGGAGATTTCGGCTTACATTGTAAAACGGCTTGGGATCTCTAGTATCACTCATCAGCAGACCTAGGTAAGTAGTGACGGTTTTGTTATCGAGAAAAAATGTTTTGTCACTTTAAGTCAGTAAACGTCTTCCATTAATCAGAAAATGACATTTGTCGTTGATGTCATAGATCGAACAGGAACTTAGCTGGCAAGTTCATCAGCAACAAAATTTGTCTATACATTTTTACACTTTCATAGCTAATAGAGTTTTAGTTTGTTCAACAGAAAACATCTTATACACCAGAGCAATAGAGTGTTTGCTTTGAAGTTATGTAGAAAAAGGTACCATGAGTATAGCCTGTCAGTTTGTTAATGTACGAGGCGTCACAGGGATGCTTGCCTTCCCAAAAACTGTCAAGATCCTGTTTCAATTGATGAAAGGAACTTTATAAGGACTTCGCAATTTGATAATTTCTTTTTCTTTTCAATGATAAGCGCTGTGTGGATAATGACTCTGCATTTCTTGTGATGAGAAAATAAGAGGTGACATCTTGCTTTGATATTGCGTGTATGGTCGATATGATATGACATCTCTTGAAGTTATCTTGCGTCGAACTAGGCATTCCATTACCGCTAAGCATGCAGACGACATTTCTCCATTGTTGGGACGCACAATTCAGAGGAGCCAGTGATGTTCAGCGCTAGTTAAGAGTTGTACCATTCTACTTCCCCTCGCACTACAGTAATTCTATCGTATAACTCTGCCCAACGCAAAAAAGTTCTCGTCAACAATACCTTCCGCGAGGCCAACGCCTGGTATATAAAAGAAATATATGAGGATCTGAATTTTTAACAGATATCGAATTACAGGGGTAATAAATCTTTCTGTGCGCCATTCTAGAGTCATTCTAATATATTCATATTCTTCCTTTATATCATGATGGCTCTACGAATAGTAAGACATACGTAGAAATAATTTAAATGCGGCCTTCCAATAGAAGCACTTTGTAGTGTTAACTTCAAACAGTAGACCAATATTTGTCAGTAAACGTGGGTATTCTTTTAGTTAGGTAAATACACAGCATTAGTGAGTTGGGAAGTTGGCCGAAAAGGTATTCAGTGATTAAATTAACTTAACACTTCTAAATATTTACGAAGCCACTTAGTGGATCTGATGTACGTTATTTAAAACATAAACAACCGCCAGAAAATGACCGAGAGCCGTTCCTCATAAAAGGGCAGTCAGTTGACATTACTGATGAATGTTTATATATGCGGTTAGGTTCAATTTGCTTTTCCTTGCAAACGTACATATCAAAACAATTTGTAAGTGCATTGTTTATGAATAATGAAAGTCCGTTTCGTCACCAATTGCAACATAAACCCTGATACTACGTTAAGCATGTTGCAATACATAACACATCTTGATGTATTCAGAGCTTTTGTTTTTAAAGCATTTAGGAAGGATAGTGTCATTTATAACTTTTCCCAGTAAAGGTGCAATGGGTGATGAATAGGATATGCACACGAGGAACAAGACGATTTCAAGAAATGGGTGTGGGCCTCTCAAGGTGTTGGAGTTTCGTTTGGATGACGTGAATAGAAAGACTCTGAATCACCGATGCGGCACCCTATTTGATCATAGGAACAACTAGACTGTTGTTAAATTTCAGAGATGTCGGTTTTCCATTTTTCCATGGAGATCCACTTTTTCATATTCAGTATATACAATTTATTTTCCTTGTGCCATACAAAGATAATATTGATTTAGCTTCATTTACGCTAATATAACCGTGGTTTCAACCTCCCATCAGGCCCATGGCCGACAAGGATATGTTATCCCAAGTTTTGCCGATGTTTTTGAGGCAGAAAAATCCACATGTAACATGTTTCTACCTTATTCTCCTGACCCCAACTGACATCCCTGGGTTAATGCTCTCACCGTCAGACTTCAAGAGACTCCAAACAGTTACTCTCTCTCACTTTTACTATTAGACAATCACACTAATGGGCATCTCATCATTATACAAGTGTCCTTTACTTATTCTCGTTTACTAGCCACATAGTATCTCAATAATATTTCCTTAGTCGTATTCTTTAAGAACGAATGTAGACAGAAAATCACTACTAGACACCTACGGCAATAACCTTTCGTATGTTGATGATATCTGTTTATTGAATATTTAAAAAAATACATAATGCTTTGAATTCTTTTCGTTTAATTTATACTGGAAAGGGCAAAGCATGTGTAGCCTGTTTTCAATTCAACCCAGCATATGGTACCTGGCAAGAATCACACAGTCTTATTGGCTCTGCTTCAACCTAATTGGCTAGCTTGAGTAACAAGTGTAAGAATGTGCAGAAGTGATTTTAAATCTATTGAGCACCGGGTCCACTGTTGAGACGGGATCGTGGCAAGTCAATAAGAGTTAATAAACGCCGGGCAAGTGTGAGAAAAATAGCCTCCCCCATTGCATCCCATAGCACGCCCTGAAATATTCATGATTGCTACGTCGCCAAGGTACTTTGTACTTCCTATGGTACCTTTATAGAAAATATGCTCTCTTCCATAATTTGTACACCGGCACATGGGTATACTTCAGTCAATGTTTCAATGTCTCGTATTGGAACAACAACCGTCATACATGCATGGATATATATGGCTATGCATTTGTAGGATGACATGTATCATGTGTTTACCTGCATTCGCAGGCTAATTTTGATTTGCTTTTTGAATTAGCTGATAGTGTCCTGAATATTCTTGCCTCGAGCATGCCATAAACAAATTCCTATATTTTACATAGTGTTCGTGGAAGATATCCCATAGCCTTCATTCATTCTTATTTAAAACTATTATGCATGCATTTATTTATGTATATACATCAATATACATACGGAACACTGAAATATTTTTAACATAATACGAAAATGTCTCCAATGACCCTTTACCTTGACCCCCATAAACCATCCATTGGATACACCCTCTGAACTTCTTCTGAGACTGTGTGCTATTCACGTATCGTGACTAAATCTTGTGCGCTATAAGCAGCAGAAAACACATGCGGAGCTCGCATCCCATCCAGAGGGGTCCTGCCTTAGATCTCCCCTCCTGTTCCCATACAATAAGCGGCTGTATCTTTACACCACCATGGGCAACATATCACCAGTTGGGAGTGTGATAACTCTGTTGTTCTTATGAGATAGGATCTCAGCTGGGTGTATATTCAAAGATGTCATAGCAGAAGGCCCGTACCCCATATCCACCGTTCACTGACCTTCAGACGCCATCCCAATTCAAGAAATCGAGGAGGTGGCGTTTCCTGGTATAATCGTTTATATTTATACGCCATAGCCACAACACAGGCTCTGTTGTATTTTTAGAGACCGAGGTTGTTATTTTTGGTGGGCCATGGAAATAGATCTATGAGGAGAGGGTTCCTAAAATACTTCTAGTGGATTAATGCTACCCAGTCAAAGAATTCACCTATAACCAGTATACCACCCGGCTCTGAAAAGCGATATATGTGGGTATATTATTGAGGTGTGTATAGACTTTGAAATCATTGGATGTAATCTATCTATATAAAATAAAACGGGGAATATCAAAAAGCGGGAACTGTTATAGTTTGCAAAAGAATTTCTTGAGACTGAAGTTAGGGGCATGTCCCAACAATGCAGTCACGTAGACGTCGTCACAGTCGAGGCTATCTAGAAACAGAAGGAGCGACCAAGTGATATCTGAACCCACCACGTGCATACGCAGACAGGGCTATGTGCAGACCTGCAAATATGCACGGCATTTGTCATGGCTGTTAGAAATACAAATTCTACATTTTGACTTGACACGTGCAGTTTCGTTCGTTGAAGTAGCTTTTTTAAAGTCAATTTTTCTACGTTAAAAACCGCCATATATTGATGTATAAATACATCATATTTAACCGATGTTACCAGATGATTTATTTATGATAATAAACTTGAAGGAAAGCCTGAGAACCTATATCGCTTTCAGAAGATATTCATGCATCCACTTATGCACACCTGGGCGTCTGGACGGTGTTTTTTTTTAAATATTCTTTTATTGGTCCATATTTCTACATACATTTTGATCCAGTTGTTGCCATATACAGTAGAACCCCGCCTAACGGACACCCCGCGTAAGCGGTCACCCCGCGTTAACGGACACCTTCGTTCGGAACCGTTCCCTCTATTAGATGTTTATTTTAACCTCGCGTAAGCGGACACCTCGCGTAAGCGGACACTTTGGCTCGGAACGGAGGGTGTCCGCTTACGCGGGGTTCTACTGTACATAACGTTTCAATAAAAACGACATGCCATCAGCCCTTATTAGCTGGTTTTATTCGGCATCCCGTCTATGTTATCTTAAGCTTTCGTTGCGTTATTTGTATATTTCATAGTTTTGATTCCTACATCAAATCTATATAGTACAGTCATGTACATGACACACCTGCATGTTCCACACTTTTCATGTAAGTTGAAGTATTAGGTGTTAAAACCCGTTGAACTGGGGCCCCAAATTGTCGGGTTAGTAAATTTCTTTTATCAAGGTATTCTCTATTTTTCGATCTTTGGTACATAAAGTTTAATACATGTGAATGTTTGGATTAGAAATACTTTATTTCAATTCATAGAATATAAAAGTGGTGAGAGATTTGGTTTTTAAAACCGCTAGGTCAGATGTAGGCATAGGCCTAGTATAAGGTCATTTGTTCAGGTGTGGAAAAATACAATGCAAATGTTCCTAAATGAGAAGGAGAAGATAAGGAAAGTTGAAGAAACCCTTAATTAAAATAACCCCCTGTGAACTCAAAGAACAGAACAGAACAGAAATAAATTCACTTAAGATCTCCACTATTTTAAGGAAATAATTTCATTTTTCTCCATTCTATGTTTTGGAACGATCCCAACTCACTTGCTTGAAATACTGAAGACGTTTTGGTGTCCATAACGAGCGTGTCGTGAACAAGGCTTTACCACCTAAGAGCACTGCTCATGGTGCATGAAGTCACCAGATATTACCCAGAACATATCACGTACTTCATATTTATAGGCAAGATTTCCTGCTGTTGGGTATGTATCCCTGAATATGTCGATATCTGTTTGGCACCACAGAGACAATTTCCATATTACTAGTTGGCAGATTGATAAATATCTACTTTTAATACGCAGATCAGATTGGCGAAAAAGCAGACTATCTTTAAGAATTAAGGATTAATTAAGTTAGGAAAGCTCATTCAAAAACTAGGAGCAAATGGTATGCTAATCGTTGATGAATGAGCGTATAATTATGAAAGATCTTCTGTAACCCACTTTGCACCCTGTCATCTTGCTTCTACAACAGAGTGGCTCAGATCCAGATGGTCAATCAGGTATTTTGGCCATGGTCAGATGGGCACGCGTCTATGACCCTGAGACTCTGGCACTCTGCTCCTTTCCCAATGTCTCAGTGTTAACACTCAGACAGTGAAGGGATAGTTTTTGCAGAAAACTCGAAACTCGAAACACGAGACTCAAGGAGCATCTGAGCAGCAGACAGCCCAGTGTTCCAGATCATGTCGTGCACATGGTGAGAGGGCTGTTGGGGAGATGCGGTCATGTCTCAGTCGTTTAGCTGATGTTACAGTCGTCAGATTGCTTCTGGTGAAACTTGAGATATGTTTCAGTCTTAAGCCCAATGCCCATCTACCGAGTAAGGGTTGAACGATTAGCTCGCAAATCGTATTGGAGTCGGTGAACTTGTCGCAGGCAAATTACATAACCCTTCGCTCGACCGGAAGACATCGAGAGGGGTTGGTGGGTATTAGTCCTAAGCAAATCAGTCTACTAATCGGTAGCTTATCCTTGCCTAGCTGTCCTACATCTACCGACTATGGCCGACTCCGTTAAAGGTGGCGTCCACCAACCACGACAAGTCTACGACAAGCGCAGACAAGAAAGTTCCAATCTATGCTTGTCGCAGCCTTGTAGTAAGAAGGAGGGCTTTACGACATCGTTGTCGGGGCGTGTCGGGAAGTGCACGCTCCACCAAAAGTAACTATCATAGACCTCTGTGACACGCTCCCGACATGCAGTGACACTCCATGACAAAGGTCCAGTCATAGGAAAAATCGAACATGTTCGATTTTGTCGTTACCTTGTCGGAAGGCTCCGGACAAGCTACGACAAGTCCTCCAATCGTAGGCCTGTCGTGGACCTTGTTGGAATGCCATTGTCGTAGCCTTGTCGTGGTTGGTGGACGCCCGCCTTTAAGTGGGATTCACACGGTGGGATTCATGTACCTCAAAGTGTTCAAAATCTCATGCGATTATGTTCCTTTTTAGGTTAAAATGTCTTTAACAATTACAGGGGGGAAAACATGTATCAGGGAAATGGAACCCTATAATTTAGACGAAGAAATTTTGTTCGAGTACAGGATCTCAGCAGGATTTGTCTCGGAAAGGCACCCTGTGAGGTACATTAATCCAATCGTGTGAATCCCACTACAGGATGCCTCGCCTGAGACAAATCACCGTCCGTTTGTCGCCGACAAAGGTACATGAATATTCCGAATCGGTAGATGGGTATTGGGGTTTATAATCGACATGATTAAGGTATTCCATGAGACGTTCACATAGGTTTACGCAACATATGTAATGGCGTGAGAAGGTAAATCACAACATTAGCACGATAACAACCTCATTCGTCATGGCATTAAATCCTCTCCTGAATATATATATATATATATATATATATATATATATATATATATATATATATATATTATTGCCGTAGCAAGGGAACGCAGGTTATTTACGGAAGTAGCCGTCTCAGGACCTCAATGCTGGGGTGCGACGCGTGTTTACTTGAGATAAATGGTACTCGGCAGTGCAAGGTCCTTGTGTTGACGAAATAACCAGAAATAGAATATACCCGGAAGGGGGTGCAGCAAAGTGTGTTTCACCAAATAGGTATCTGGATGTTCTAGAGCTGGCTACACCTTATCAAGTTCAGCAATAAATTAATATCACAGCAAGATCTAATGAAAATATCATTCACTTGTGTGGGAAGGTACGAACATTGATTTGAAAGGCGATAGTATTGCATGTTTTCACCTGTGCACAGTAAATATTGATTAGAGAGTGGAAATAATTAGAGGAGTAGAAATGAAGAAAAAGCAGAAAAGATTTGCAGCTGGGACTCAGATCACATTCATGTCGATAACACCGGGTTAACACCTGCCTTCAAAGGGAGGGGAGGGACGTGCGGCACACCTGTGACCAAGAAAGAGTATGAGTAAGGGCCCAGGGCGAGCTCTAATGCGGCATTTCCACCCAAATGCCCACCGATTATGTGGTCAATATAAAAGATGCGTGAGGTTGTCGCACGTGACATTTAGTCTTGGCGTTTTATATCGCCGACCCTAGAACGAACAGAGCGTTTCCACCTGACGACTGGAATAGGGCCAACGATTGTTGTAGTAGCTATTCCTAGTGTGTTTTTCGTGACACGAGATGCATTTTGTAACAGAAGCGTCGACCGTCACTGACTATGTGTACCCGGTTTGGATTTATCGGTTAGGCGAATAGTCCTCAGACGGTGCCAGATTGCATAATGTTGAAATGAATAACCGCCACCTTTAGAATTGTATACCCGTTTCTACCTGCCGATTATGTGCACGGAAATTGGCAAAAAGTAGACGTGTGGTGTCAAAAGCCATAATATTTAGGTGGGTAGTGTCGTCAGGTAGAAACACCGCAAAATGGATGACTTGAACTACGTTTCCATTCGGCGTTTATTACCATCGACAGGTTTAGAGGTAAACAGCGACCAACAGAAAGGGACCTTTGCCGAAAAGATGGTCAATAGAAATTGGACTGATTTCATTACTGCCAAAGACCAGCACTCTCGACTGATGAAATCAGAACGGTTTGAATTTAATGCAGGTCAAAAGGGTTAGAGCTGTAATAATCATTTAGCATGAATACGTCTGTACATGTGTTCCAGTGATAATCGGCTAACGAGAAGAAAGATGCTATTAAATTCAATGTCACCAATATACTATACCGATCCTTTTTTAATGATTGACTGATTTATTTGAGCAATTATTATACTCGTTGGGGATTTCTGCCAGCGACCGGAAACGCTGCCATTGCCTACAATCACACACCTCATTGACAGCAACTTTAAAGCAGTTTCCCTGAAAGTTCTATAAAAAAACAGAGGCAAATTACAGAGGTATTCTTCTAAGCGCACCCCTAGACGTTCTAGACATACCGGTGAGTGGCCCACACTTTGGGTTGGTCTGCTTAACGGGGTAAAATAAACATTGGATGAAGAACTCCGCACTGAGTCAACCGTCTCAGTGTTGGTGGGTGTTGAGATCACCATTCGGACGACTCGAATAGCTTAGCATGATGCAAACAGAGTGGGCGACAATCCAGCCCACTGCAGCGACGTCACATCTCGAGTGATGACGTCATAGCCAAAGCTGGGCAACATCAATTATTAGACTTGCTCAAAGTTTTCATCATAAATATGGTAAATTAGGTGGGAAGATATGATTTTTATTCGGTAACAGGTTGATTGTTATACTATATAGACTGTTCATCATCATACCCATCATATAATACTTTCAATATTTCGCCGACCCCTAACAGGCGTTCCAAGACACTAGAGGTAGATGGGACACGATATGATGAGTTAGATGGTGGTAATTGGAATCAGAGGCCGAGGCCAGTCCAATTAAGCATTTGCACACCTATAAATAAATGGGGGGAGGACCATCGTCATGGCTGACATAGCCCATAGGGTGAGCAATAATCCATCGAAAATACAAAACCAAATCAAATAGAATAAAACAGAAAAACGCCCCAGAACTCACATAAAAACTACCTGAAAACAAACAATGTTGGGGGGATAGGAGCTTCATAGGAAGGCATCTGTTTGCTATATTGTCTGCAAAGAGGGGGGAGGATGGCAGTGGGAACGTGAGATTTGATTCTACACGGACGGCACATCCATACGGAATATCCCTTTTCTGACAAACGCCAGGGAAGGGCTCGTCTGCCTCACTGTTTGTTTATCTCTGCGGAAATGATTCAAGTATGTCCACATTCCTAGATGCAAGGGTTATAGGTTACTGCTGGACATGACTCTGAAGCAACTGACGTGACGCTAAACATAGATGTTTTAGACAGGGAAAGAGAGAGGGGACAGTCCTTCGTATATCATCACGTCCGCGTAGTATGAGGTAGCACAGGTTACTCCAATATCAGCAACAAATCAAAGAAGTGTATAAAATCTAATCAAAATGTGTAAGAGATATTCGTTAATCTATCTACAGCAAGTTTTCTGCTTGTCATCTAAACTACATTTATTCTCAAAGTTTTTTGTTTGCTTTTTTTCTTCTTTTTAAAAGCAGCGTTTATTGACATCAAGCAGAATCGATTACATTCTCAAGTTTTAATGACATTCATAATATTTAGAGCAATAAATTTCCACTTTCAGTGGAAATCTATAAAGCATAAGAAGGATTGACCTCATCCTACCTACCTACCTACAGACATGTGCGGATAAACATATATTATGTATGAGCGCATGGTCATATCATCTACATAGAAGTACATTTCTAAACAATTTTGATGAACAGTGCTTCTTCGGATACTGATCCTTCTGGATAACGACATATGAATACATCCGGTTTGCTATCTTATATTGATTTCAAATAAATGCACTAGCTTGGAACGAGATGAAATGGAGTAGTCTGATATGTGAATAAAGTTTGGTGCACCGTATTATTTTTCATGAAGTTGAATGTTCTAGACACGTCTCCATATCAGCCTAGCGAGATTGATCAGCGTAAATGAAATTCTCATAGCCGCGCATTGATATCCTGCCCCTCATTTATCATATTGGTCCTCATGACCGAGGTTTACTTGGTGTTCTATATCGAAGATTGCTATCAGGTTACCAAACCTTCCATTAAACAGCTAGATGATACATTAATGTATCATATTGATCCGGTTTATAAGAAACTGTAATTGTGCTTAACATATCATATACCAGGATATCTTATTATTGAATCAAACATTAAACTAAAATATATCTATACTTTAGTTTTCACCAGTGAGCATAAGTCGTATATCCATACAGAAGGTCAGTCGTGATGACTGTCCTATATAAACTCGCCCACATTGACAAAGTACGGATGACAGATACTTCTCAGAAGGCCCAGCAGGTGGCACGCAAGAGCTGTTAAGGATTTCGAGGAAATCCACAGATGGGAAAGAATGCACTCCACTCTTGTATCCCACATAACAACATTCGAACACATTAATGTACATGTTCTATACATACATGTACTAATTGCATGGGAACAACACGTTTTCAGTTTCAGTCACCGAAATAGCTACCGAAATGAATTTACAGCAAGATATCACATGTCATTATTTAAGCGGCTGATCTTGTAGAAAAACATATAATGTGACATTTCCTCTGGAGTATTTAAGTTCCTAAGTTCCTAACCTTTCTTAACTGTCAACATGTGAGACCTGCAATCATGACACCCTGTCCGCACAGATTCCTATTAAGTAAGATAAGGTGCGATCGGTTGAGATATAGTCATAAGAGGAGTCCCTTACTATCGCCTACTCAATGGTACCCAGTTCCATTTTGGACAGGTATATATCACACGTATGCTTGATCCTGAATTGCTCTAGTTGGAGCTGACAATAAGAGTGCTCGCAAACACCCTCACGCTACATTTACTTTTTAGAATCTTTAAAACTCACTCATTAATCACCTTTTTGCTGATGTTCTTGAATATAATCGTTTTGGTGATTTCAAAAATCACTGCCAGTTCCCGTTTAGTTTGCTTTGGTCTTTATCATGCCCGGGTATAAATCAAGAAAGGAATGAAACTCTTTTATACATTATAAATCATGTGGACTGAAGGATAATCAAAAGTCACCGTCCATGTATTCACGATACCTTGTCTCTTACTATCCACCTAATACGGAGTCTCCATTGTAAGCCCATAGAGCCTACAGATCACTAAGTATATAATAGGTCCGAATAATACTACGCGTCAACTACGTGAAGAATAAGACCATGCAGATCAAAATCATGGTAATTTATTGTGTATTCATAGTGTTATAGTTTGGATGCGCTCAAAGGTTATGCCATCATCAGGATCGTCTGCGATATGAAATACTTAGTAATTCTTAAACATTCCAGCACAGGGAAAAGACATGTGTACAACTCAAACATACTATCATGAAACATCACGAAATTTCATATGATTGTTTGTATGGCATGAGTTGTCTTCACGGCATGATATCACGAAGCGGAGCTTAGTAATATCTGTAGTGGAACACAGCAAATGGCATATAAACAATTTTATGAAACTGAGTGATGTTTATATTTTATCCTACCATGTTACATGTTTTTAGCTTCATATGTCACCAGTGGCATATAAATGTTTTATGCCATAACCGTGGCATCCAGATACACCATGTTAAGTCTATGTAGCTTTATATGAGGGGTAAGATAAATAGCTAGAGATCAACAAAAACTTCTTCAGATGATCTTAATGGACCTACAAATACACAAGGTCCTAGGCTTACCGCAAGAGATTCCACAGCTTTATGAGTCACAACGATGCATACTACATGCAGAATCCACTGTGGTCATCTGTGATGGGTTTAGAGTGTAGCAGCTCAGTTTAGAATGGACCGTAGTAGGCGGGCAGGTGATGATTTGAGTGTAGAGGTGGAAAAGCTAAGTCTCGAGGTAAGGATCTAGGAGGGTGTCATCAATAATCAATATAAAAATCACTACCGTCATGGAAACCTGCATGTTGGAAACCCTGACCTCGTCAAGGAGTCACACGCCATCCGGAAACTGAGCAGATCATGCAGTCAGATATGTGACATATAGCTCATAGAGCCACCTATACCATACCTACAGCATGAACAGGTAGCACAAGGTCCAGGTTTATGACCACAACTGTGTATATTGCCACCCATGCAGGTTGGCAAATATATCTCCATCTAAACTAAATCTATCGTCCAAAATCGACCTCTTTGGGTATAGACAGGATGGATAGTTCTTTCTACACACTCGGAAAGAAAGTTTAGTTCCTTTGAAAAAAAGAAAATTATTCATCCAGAATAGGTTTGTCCTGACTATACAGTAACACTCGAGGTTAGAGATTTCAGTACATAATTATTTTAGACAATAAAACAAAAAAAGGCAGAAGTATAACTGGCAGTCGCATCGTCATTTGATAAGTACTTACTTTTATCCATTCAATCTCCATCGTTATTTAGGCCCACGAGGTTCCGGAGTTCCAGGAATTACCCAAAAATATGGGAGGATCTCATTGGCGTTCCCTCTTCTGGTAACGGTACTCGGCGTGTTCGTCGTCTGATTCACCCACTTCTACTCCAATCTAAGATTTCCAGTGCAAAGCCCTTGAAGAAAATGAAAACATGTTCATGCCAGTCCATTTTTGTTTCAGAACATGCATGATTGCAAGCCTTTCATGTAAATCAAACATACTCTCCTTTACTTTGACATGAGATAATACATTCGGATAAATACATTTTTCCTTGTTCCAAATAAGAGGACAACCACAAAGAATTGAGTAAAAAAAAGTAATCAAAATGAGTAAAGAACAAATCTAAATTGTTATTTTTATTCTCAATACTAGGAGGAATCGCCATACGAGCTGAAACCATCTGGAATGTTTCTCAGGCTAAATATGGGATATAAAAAAAATCAAGGCTTTCATCCATGGTGTTATTCATTTGAATTGCTGAACTTGACTTTAATGACCAGTGGGCGGAATCACCACTTCTGTTGATAGTAACCTGATCATGAGTCAGTCATCGACGATGTACATTGATAACGGCATGCCAACATACATGCAATAAGTCACAGAACGTTAATCGCCTGATAGAGCGACATTGTCGGGACAAGGAGATATAGGAAGGTGATAGGGGAAATTATGTCGTGGATAGGGGCCAGCAAAGACACTGATCTGTGAAGAAATAATTACAGAAATGACTTGGATTTAGTAAAAGGATGTTTATTGATATCACATCGTATGCATAATCTGTAAACCTTAATGGCTACGATATGGCTATGAATCAGAATTATTGCATCATAGACTTTTCAGTATGTTAAAGAAGTTGGTTTCATAGAATTTCAGAGTATGAAACTATATTCTCGCATCATCACTGTGTCGGAATGTTCAACAATTCTGTGTCGTAGTGTGTTAGAATGCTTGTCGTAGTATGTCGGGAGCCCAGTGTGTTCCTGGCCTAGACCTCGCTTCTAAGCCCATGGTACACCTATACCTAGGAAGAGATGAGTTCAGACTCGTTTTATCTAGTCGTATGGATATTGAACGAGGAAAGGGTTTGGGTCGGTCCACAGATGTCTGTACCCTAGGGCTGCTGCCGGCGGGGGAGCTGCTCACTTTAGAACAGGTACTAGTGTCAGACCAAAGGAGACGAGGACATAGTCATCTGAGCTCATATTTCGAAGGTTTATCACGTGATATGATATATCGCCGTAAATACTTTTATTTGTTTGTTTCTACAGGTCTAAAATATGTTAGACCTACTTTCTGTGCAAATCTGAAGTTTACTGTTATATTATTTCCTTGCTAAAAACCTAAATATCGGGGAAATTATGCCTCAGGTCAACATCCATCCTGGGTTGGATGATACCTCAAAGAATCACCCGTTAAGGCCCGGGTGATGATCAACCGCCCTTAAAGGGTTAACATGAATACCGTGTGGGAATGGTGCCAACTGCTGCTTACTAGCATTTCGCAAGGTTTGTAAACAGTAATATAATATGTCGTCATTGGTCCATGACTAGAGAACCCGGGAGGGGAATCATACACGGTATGTTGAAACGCAACGCGAAAAATCGGTCCTATCTAGAGCTGGGCCAAGTTTGAAATCCTTGACGCAAGTCAGGACAAGTAAAGACAAGACAAAACAGGTATGATACATAAACGCCAGCAGAAAATGTCAAGACACATTGGCATACATTGTATCTCGTTTCGTCCTAAAGGTTTTTGTATCGAACACTAATGTATTGGTCATAGGTCTATATTGCCGCTTCTGAAACCCCTTTTCATCTAACTGTAGTACCAATTTCTCTCTTGGTACCATCTCCCAGCAGATTCAACGTTTTCCTTTGGTCCATTACTGGGAGAAGCATTGACGGTCCATAACCAAACCTCTCCAGGGAGAGTGGTCTTGAACGTATTCGTTTATGGCAGAATTGATTCCATCCATATAGATATTAGATAAATGCATACAAAATGGCGATGGATGTCAAAGTATACTATTGAGGGCCATAGTCCAACACCACCTTTTTCAGTTAAGAGATTAGGGCTAAGTGGGAAAGACCTCTACGGATACAGGGGATGAATAGGAATAACTGAGAAGAGAGTGACTAAGATATAGGCATAACACATCGATTTCTAAATGTATCTACAATAATTTAGGCTTGGGGAGGTTCATAATGAAAATTAGATTGCAGGGGACAAATACAACTCGGTGGAGGTGCATTTATTGATTCGAGATCCAGAATGGCAGTGTCGTTACCAAGTAGGTTTATTGGTGATTGATTGTATGCATGTCGTCAAAATCGTCTGAACGCTACAAGTCCTCTAGGTTAATACATAAAAATTTAAATTAAAATGCCTTGTCTGCATTTATCAATATAAGCCTACATGTATGCTCGATGCTCCGGTGGTGGTGAAAGTTAGCAGATCAACACTCTTACAAATACGAACTGAACTTAACTTAGATTTTCTAAATATAAGCGGTTATTCATTTCTGAATTATATCACAGCTATTCAATGAATATTCAATTTAAGCTAACCAGGTTCAGCCCATCAATTTGAAATAATCTAATACAAATTACGTGGGAAGGGGAAATGGTAAGAAATAGGGTTTATTGAGAGTCTATTGCAGGCGTACTTTACTGCGGTTACATCATTTCTGAATACTTAGGAGAATGGAAAATGAAATCGCTCATGAACGTGACACCTTGAAACAACAATAATGTTCTCAGTATATACATATATGTTTGCATATAAATTTAGTCTAGTGACTATGCGTATGCTAAGAATCAATCGGATTCGGTATGTCTTTATACAATGTCACTACGAAGACCCAAAGTGAGTGTATCAAAATGGCATATCCTTCCCTATTATTCAAAAACAAACATACCAAAACCAAATTAGTATAAACATAAATATACATTTTTTTAAAATATTTTTATTTTTATTAACTACAGTTCTCACCGAGGTGAGATCTTCCACCGAGCATAAGTTGTACACGGAATCTCATAACAAATAGTAAACATTTTTAACCGACCCTTGAATACAAAAATGGGTAAGGTTATGATAAAGGTATGAAGGTAGAAAATACAGTTCCATAAGCGTGACATCCTAAGGATACATTCAATCTCCTTGACTATTCATTTCCAATCAAATACCGAGAACATGGTTTTAATTTCCTTTTTAAACTCTTTAGTAGTTAATAACGTTTGTGTGGTACTCGGTAATTTATCCCATAATACATTTCCCCGATACATTAGTGATCTATAATAAGTACTACGGTAATTCTTTCTTTGTTAAATCTTATATGATGTTTACTTCGGGTAATAGGTTCACGTGTGTCTATATCATTCATGTTGATATATTGTTTATACATTAAATTTAATACCTGCATATTTCTTCTCGCATCTTAGAAGTCGATATTGTTTATTTTATGTAAGCTTTCAATATTTTGAATCGTGGCCCAGTTTGTTGAGATACACCTTAGTGCTCTGTTTTGGGTTGTTTGTAACGATTTAATTTCTTTTAAATTGGATCCATCAATTAAAAAAGAGCAGTATTCTAATGTTGGCCTAATAATGGTTATATAGATTCTCCGTGCTGTATCCTTGTCGATAAATTTCCTAATCTTGTTTAATTTAAACAATCGATAATTTGCATTTTTGTTTATATTTTTTAAATGATGTGTTAAGTTCATTACAGTATCTAGGGTGACACCTAAATAATTATATTTATTTACCATACCTAATTCTTTCCCATTACAAGTTAACTTAAGAGGATTCAATAATTTTAATTTACAGTTAGAGCAAAACCACATACTTTTTGTCTTTTTTGTATTGACCGTCACTCCATTAGTGTTGCACCATGTTGTAACCTTATTTAGACTATCTTGCAAATTATAAATTATTTCATTTTCATTCTTTCCTACACTGTAAATTACTAAATCATCCGCATATTGCATATTCGTGGCCACTATTTAAGATTATCGGACATATATTGAATGAAGATAGTCCTGAAAATATCTGTCTTAAAATACATAGGATTCAGGAACTACAATAGTAGTCCATTGACTTACATGTACTTTATATACATCTAACGTCACTCAAATCTTTTTGTGAATCATTTAGGCGACTAACCAGATTTTGCCTATCATCGATTTAAATACCTATCTCAGTTTCTACATCATTCTCCGAACCCATTACACTGAATGCGAAATACGGGGTCAAAAATACCGGGTAATCCTAACACACACTCCAGTGGCCATGCTCCTATATGTGATATAAGCTCCGGGTTCTCCTTCTAATTCCGTATTCTGACCCAGATGTTACGACCATTTATACATTGGTATCAATCGGTGCCAGCCAGAATTCCTCCACTAATTCCGTATTGTACTCTATATCGGTAAGTGCGTCCTGTATGTCGGCAACTGGACACTGAGGAGCTCCTGAGTAACTCACATACCCAGACTGTGTTCACTGTGGGTGTGAACTGTAAACCGCAACCTTGTTAGACAAGGATCATACTGTCACAGGGTGAGACAAGCCAGGGTCGTTCTGCTAAAAGGCCGATCAGCTTGCTCTTATCAGACACCAATTTCAACTAAAAATCCACATACAATGCCTTACTATATGTCTTAGCAATTTATCCCAGTTAATCATAACTCGCCCCAATGTGATATTGATGAGATATAATGTCTAATGTGCGTTGTATAGCAAAAAACACATCCACATCAACGTCGATGGTGCATGCTAGAAGATGTACGTATGGACAAATCCAACTAAATCTATTAGATGTGTCTTAGAATTGGTAAGAGTCTGAATATCACCAATAAACTTTCAAAATTTTAAATAGAGTCTGAGGTTCTTTAGATTATTAACACATAGAGAAAAATGCCATCCGCCCACACACGTTTGTAGCCATGGGAATCCATGCAAAATAAATCCTTCTCGCATCGCATTATGAAACGCATTGTCATGTACAGGATAAATTATATTTGAAGCAAGAGAGAATAACAAGTCAACTGTGAATCAACGTAGAGAATACTATACTCGCTGATTGAAGGATGGCAATGATTATCACCATAATCCCCTTTTAGATGCTTTTAACACAGTTACGCTACTAAAGAGCACACCGCATGCTAAGGATAAAGATCACTTTATCAGTTGGTCACATTGTTCAGACGTGGTGCAGTGAATGAGTGATTGTGATTTTACGGCATATCTTTTAGAGCTGGTATTATACATCCTCATGATACCGATCCAACATAAGTTGAGCTAAGTTGAGGCTTCTTGATAATAGAATTAATGTTTGAATATTCTCTTCCCTGCTTGGTTACAGAAACCAGACGCCGCCTTCCTAGCCACGTGATCCCAGGAGCAGACGACAATTGACCACACCCTGGGCACAGGAGGGACGCCGCTCCAAAACTGAGTCTCCAGTTCAGCGCGATCGGCGTGACACGGAACCGTCAAGACCCCCTCCCGCCCACCTACTCACCGCCGCCACCGCCGCCCCGATATAAACCGCGAGAAACCCCGGGATCTCACCATTACACGTCCCTCCACACAGGACACCACACATCACCGTAACACAAAGCGGGATCCCCAACATCAACTCCTGCTACCAGCCGAAACAACAGCCACCTTCTTCCCGGCAACCCATACCTGCACATAAATAGCCATGGAAGCCAAGCAATTGCTGTATGCATGCATTGTTGGACTTTTACTTGCCGTCTGGCTTGCCGACGCAGCCCCTATCAATGGCCTATCAGGTAAGTGTACAGAGAGTTGGTTCTTTGAGAAGGGGCACTTCATGAAGTCATCTCTTTATGCTTTAACCCGTCACCCCCCTTTCTTACTGTCACGACCGCGGAGTTGGATCTTTGTAGTTCACTTTGTATACGCAGTGTGTTTGTCTTTGCTAAAAGGATTTCTCTGCCTTGTTACTGACATCACAGTTAAAATTAGGATGCCCAGCAGGTCAGAAGCCAGACATGCACGTCCTCGGGAACAAGCAACAGGTCCTTCATGCAGCACTGGAACAGATTTCTATTTAGCAACACTCAATCTGAACTTATCATGCACTATTATAAATGTCAATAATCAAAAGCATTATGAACTCAAACGCTTGCATATTCTGAGGTATAGTTGGGATCAAGGTTAAATGTGTAAAAATGGTTCATATTCGAAGCTAAGACTGTTTGTATAATGCAGCAGTGAGTTTAATGTCCTTTTAAAGGTTTCTTCCATTTGACATGGCAAGAAGCATGCTCTTACATATACCAGCGAGGGCAGTGTTTGTCTTGGAAACATTTGGCCTTTCTTAAGACAACATCCCTGACATTAAGAACGAAAAAGGTCTTTTAAGTTGCGCATACCGATCACATTACCTTTAACATGTGCACTCATGGCCTGACATTGTATCTAACATATGAACCCCTGCAACCGGCCAGTTATCTAGAAGGCATAGAGCCTAAGATACAAACAGAGGTTCTGGCTCTAAACACTAAAATGATTTCCATGGCTTTTCCACTGGTAGATTTAGTCTGTTGTGATTCATACTTCTTCCAGAACACTGCCATGAAACTTACAAAGAACGTGGGATTTTGTGGATGCCAATGTCCCCTTCTCAAGCACCCGATCATATTCGCGGTCTTGGAGCTTGGCCTTCCCTATGTAAACAAGCTGGTCGTGGCATGACAAGTCACCTCGAGTTGTTCTTAAGCATACATCATATCGATGGGGTTTAAAAGGGCGTGTAAATCGTTGCTGTATGGACTGAATCTATTTTCCAAGTGTTTGCCATATATGTACATAGAACTAATATTTAATAGTACTTAGGTAAGGACGAATAAATTCAGTCTGTCGTATTTGAAACGGGTTTTTATTACCTTAGTCATCGGATTGCATAGTACCTAGGCCAAAGAGAATTCAATGGGTAACATAATATATATTTCGGCCAATTACTTTTCCATTCAGAAATTCATTAAGTATTGCCACCCCTTATCGTATAGTATATGGGGAGGTTGGGTAATATATGACAAGTAATAAACATCGGTTACAGTTCAAACACAGGTAAATTACAGATGGGTTGTATTCTTAATTGTATGTGCATATTTGCTTCCGCTGGATAATATATATGGATAATAGGGACTGTAACGCTGATATGATGATAGATAGATGTACCCACTATCATCACGATTTCCTGTTTCCCACAAGCTGTGGGTCAAGTATCCCTCGTTGCATCGGGTGGACGAAGGAAAGTCCTTTGAGTTGCTGACTGGCCTAGGTCACCTAAATCCTTCCCCAACCAAGCTAGATTGATATAGAAAAGCTTAGTTCAGGGACTGGCTTTCCACACACCTACCAGAAGAACCTGATTTGTACCTGACGAGTATAGGTCCCATACATCTGAATGAGTTAGGTTAGCCCTGAGGGGATATCTGAATTGTGTTATCAGTGTTAGAAGTGCGTTGGAGACAACGCTTGCTTCACAGGTGGTTAACACACAACGTACAGCTCGTATCATTGAACTTTAACCCGCTGACTACTGATATCTGAGATAAGGTGATCCCCATCAAGATGTCGGCTCATCCTCATCACTGGCTCCTATCTCGTGTAAACCGTAGGCTGGATTGCCAAGTACTTTGTGTCTATCGATGTAAAATGGATTAAAGAGGAGATCGGAGTCGGGATTAGTAAGCTGTAAACACAGGGCAATTGGACATTGACAGTATGAGGCAAACGATGATTTTTGTACAGAAATAACCTACATAGTCAGTATTCGTTTTAACACAATGAGCAGCTTTCAGATGTTAATAAACGTAGTAGACGCCAAAGAAAATGATAAGAAAATGCGTTTTCCATAAAGTAGATTTCTTTCATGAAATGGGCGCAACCTTTTTCTAATTTCTCGTATGATTCTTTGTACGCTAAGTGCAATTCATTTGTGGGCCCCGTTTCGAAGGAATTTATAACTAAAGGATGTTATATACACATTCAACTATGAGACGTTTGATTTAAATGTTGCCTTTATAACACATTGCTGCATCTCTTTACTCAATGCGTCATAGAAATTTAGCTAATTTAGAATTAGGAGCTATCACCTCTGATGACGTATCACAAATCGCTATTTAGCTTTCACCTCGTGTTTTTCGAGAACACACATCTAAAAGTTCGTTGTCACCATTCGAGTATTAACACATCTGCCTTTTTCCGTTTGGACCCAACCTATCAGTGTTCGATTGTCTGTGCTGTCCAAGATCAGTGAGAGGAATTGAATTCAGTGATCACTTGATGCACACTGTCGGATTACGATAACAATACACTTTAACCTTTCTGCATTGAATCTGTATGAAAGGAATAGGGGGAAAGAGAGTCAGAGTTACGAGGTAAGGCTTGGAGAGGTTACTGCCCAAGGCCTTGACCGCGGGCAGTGATTTTTCCAAGCCTTACCTTTTCTTCCATAGCAACTATGCATGTTGATATGCAGGTTGATATGCGACAACGTCATAGCCGCTTTGATGTACATGTAGTATGTTTACATTTTGCAGGCTTCGAAACCACACCGATTTTGCCCTCGACGATTAGTACTATTATTTAAACTCTTTTGCATTAATGTCCGACATGATATACCTTGATACTTAGTTGTTACATACAATTTGCTACTACAAGGAGTTTTTAAACCACCTTGTAAGGCCTGAATCGGCAGTATCCGCCATAATTCATCGATCGTAGCTGTTGGTCACTTGTCAACCTAGGGCAGTAAACGTCAACCTAGGTCAGTATACGCAAGTTATTCCACCCCCAGCAACATTATGTCACCATAGAGTGTTCACCCATAGGTATATAGGAATAGAATATTCTAGCGACTTATAGATGATTTATCGTAACATTTAATCATTATGATACTATTGGGATCTCCCAAAGCCGCTACAAATGGCCGCACAACCAAAAGCGGTAGTTATAAACACACAAAACGAAATTTCACCTTCACTAGCTCTCTCTGAATTGTATCTCATCCTAAAACAACACTTTTTGCTGTTGTGAAATACCCATACCCATGCCCCTGTCCTTTGTGGTACGATCAACCTAGAGCTTCGAAAGTGCATTCTTATTGTATCTTCTAATGTTGTAGTATGGAACCTATTCAGCTCTAGCAAGTTATACAAAACATAGTATCATAAAGTGATCCCGCTGTAACAATATACTCACAGACTATTCGAAATTGGAGAGAAGAACTTTACAAAGAAGAATATTAAACTGAAATACCTGTTCAGATTTTGTATACGAAAGGGCACAGTGTTCAGTACCAGCTAATAATCTGTATGTATATATAAATATATATATATATATATATATATATATATATACATTCATATATACATTTGTGATGCCATTGTTCGTTTGAAATAACCTACGGCGAGTACGGATATAACGACACTGCTTGGTTGGCAAAGAGCACCAACCTACCAAATGCTGATGGTTATCCACTCTATTGAGAGATCAGCATGTGTTGGGTTATCCTTGCCGTATTCTGTAATATCGACATCTTCTGCCAATAGGGATCGTAAATAAAAAAAAAGGACACCATATAGATGTATAGCATTACCTATATATCTGAATATATACAAATGTGTATAGATATACAGACAGAACGAAGCAACATAAGGCGTGGGCGGAAGTTGGAAATCATATGAGGGTGTCCCTTTATTGTAAGAGTATCCATTACAGAGGTCTAATTTCACCAGATTTAACACAGCAGTTTGACTAATTATCACTACTTGATTCGGCAATAATGTCTCCATCAGTAAGGGGACATCTTTAAAGTACGTACGCACTGAGGGGGGTGGAGGGTGGGTCCAAAATTTTGGAAATTTTGCCTACTTACTATATATTATGAATGGCCCCAAAGGCATATGTCGGTAAAACATCCTTTACGAAGTAAAATACCAACTTTTGGACCTTTGACCCGATTCATCTATGACAAATCGGCCTGTGTTGAATTCAACGAATGTGTTGGTCGGTGTTATCAGAAAACTAGATACATAGATCGGTTATCGACTTTCCTCATATGTACGGATTTGTTAGGAAAAGGTATAAAAAGTCGGTCGGTGGTTACGGATAAACTTTCGGTATCAAAAGTCAGCAAGTGGAAAAGGACCATACAAATAATGTGAATACTGGTTTTTAAGCAATGCAGATGAATGTATAGCTTTACGTCAAAAGGTCTGTCTGGTCATCGTGGAAAACGTGTATCTCATTAAAAATAATTTGATAGCACTACATCTTCAAACTGCAGTCAATAGGAGTAAGTGTACATAACAAGAAGAACAGCTGATGATTTTTTACGGTCAATTTCTTCAAGTAGCTCCCTTAAGAACTAAACTTTGTTGATTAGTTCTTCATATACATAGGCTTTTTAAATCCGGAGGTGGAATTGTGAGTAGGTACTCCATTAGATCCTTTAGATGATTTAGTTTATTAATTCATGATGTTATACGGGCGAATTAAAATCAGAAACCCACTCAATGAGAATAGCTTGGTCCGGACTCCACCTTGTTTGACCGCAGAGTAATTCACTCAGTTGAATATAGACCAAGTTATTGTCATCTCGTGAGTTTTCTTCTAATTATAGATCAAAATTAAATATTTTATCTCACTACATGATATATTGCAACAGTGTTATACACCATTAACGGATATGTAATACAGGCACCTATTTTTTCGAATGGACAATAGGACACACTCGGTGATGATACTGAGAGTTTGGACTTGAATGTTTTCCTGTGCAAGCCTTCTATATGATGTGTAACATATGACGCTAGAACTGAAACATGACACTAAAATTTTCTAATGCTACTTACAGCTCATAGAACGAGTTCAAATGTTCTGTGTCGTTGACATTATCCTTTACTTGACATTTCAGAAAGTTATGCATGCATCTGGTTTATCAAATTCTCGTGGTAATGTGATCTAACTACATGGCCTTTGTCAGGAGGTATACCTACAGGTCAGAAGCAAGAAATAGTCAAGCGTATGGATAGAATGATGAAAGGACCCAATTTGATTGCACACAATGCAAACCTATTGATACTGGAGAGACCTTCAGATGACATTTGAAATGTGATATTGTGCACTGTCATCCTTATATAAATTGTGTCAGATGCATTAATGTAGCTGTTGTCACATGATATAAACATTTTACTGATAAAGTTTGCTCAATTCAAAAGTTCACACATAGGTACTAAAGAGATGCTACACAAGAATAACCATCAGCATTACTGACATTTTAGATGACACATCAAGGAACATACAATGCCTGACCTTTAGCATAATGGGCGTGAAGACATTAAATTTTACTATAGTGGCACCATTTGAATATTATAGGCATCAGTTTCAAATCTGACATAGTCTGATTTACTATTCTGGAATTGGGAAAGAGGGGTAGTTGCCATTCACCATGTCATGCCAAGCGAAGTCAGGCTCGGCCAAGCTCAGATGATCCTACTCTATTATGGTTCGACTGCCCGATGTAAGCTGATCCGAAAATATAGTAAAAATAGTAGAAATTTGATTTAGATTTGGTGACCTTTGACCTCTGATACAATAGTAAAAGTCTGAAGGTTCAAAAGCTATGCTTGAAATCCGGAGGTGCACGCCCTATGCTCGAGCTGGGTGATTTTGCATGGAGTGGATTTGGTTTGAGAAGTCTGGATATCATTATAGATTGATGTTGTAAAGTCATCAATCACTTAATGATTGGAGGCAACAAGTAGTTTTATATAAGTTGTTAAATTGTATTTACCGGGAGGTAAGTGGGCAGCACCTTGAAGGTAACCAATTGATATTATTACTGAATTAGCAAAGGTTACGTCTAACCCGACGTCTAAATTCTAGCAGTTTGCACTGGTTGACAAATTTCAACACTAAAAAACTAGAAATCATCTAGAGTAAATGCCAAGCACGTGGCGACTGCAGATCACCTGGTTACATCGGATTATACAATTAGGCGGTGATTCTGTGAAAACTTATAGTCGTTAATGTAAACGCTCGGTTACATTCTGGGGTTGACAGCTTTTTGGATAATAAATGCAAAAAACTAGGGATTTGTGGACAGGCGGCTCTGTGAACCACTCGAAATTGACGTCGTAATACACTCGCTAGCGCTCGTGTATTACTACGCGCCAACCTCTCCTGGTTTATGGCCGCCTGTCCACAAAACCATCGATTATTGTCTATGTTTCTACTGGCACCTACTGTGACAAAAGATGAATATCTTAGTGGATTCCAGGATGTGTCGTAGCGTGAAGACATATATCTTATTACGGGAACTTGGTCTAGCTTGCACCAAGCAAAGTGAGACTTAGGTAATAAACTTCTATGTTTTGAATTGTCTCAGATAAAGGTTATTCATTTCATCGTGCTATCTATATACTTGGCCATTTCTTGCTTTGCAGTCAAAGGTTTGCCTTCTTGGAGATGTTGTTTAACAGAATTCAAATTATGAAAATCTAGATGGACATATATATATGTTAAGAATATATGCCAATGGCCACAGATTCAACCTTTCGAAATTCTGTCGGTTTAACGTATGTCATACACTGCTGTAACTGTATTTCAGATTTCTCTAATAACCCCCCCCCCTTCAATATAGTGACTATCTGGACATATAAAATGAAATATCCGACAGTAGCGGGTATGCATGACATAATCGTTTCGTGGGAATTGCAGATGATACTATACAGCAGGCCATTTGGTTACGCAATGAAATAATAATGCCTTTATGAATATGCATATTCACCTTTTGTACACACATACATGTTTGCACATATATGTTTACACACCAACGAGTTGAAATATTCCTTACCAGTCCACTCTCCTGACACCTAATCTCATAGATTCAATCTCACTTACGCATGACCTTGTCTATCAATGCTACGTAAGACCCTACATCCTATAGTATGACCATACATTCCAATGATATACCAGATATTACGATTCAGGATAGAGTGCTAAAATGTGGCCTACACGCAATAAAGCTATAGATACAGCTTGTATCTATATGAAAAAGACTTGCTATGTATGAACAGGTGGAACCAGTTCATACACCTGACAGTAACGCAGATAACGATGCTGGCAATATCTACGATAGTCGACTATTCTATGGTCAGGATCTATGACAGTCTGCACATGTGTCATATATTTGTCCTGCCACATACTAAGGAAAAAATACAGAGACAAAGCATTCTGCAGAACATTTCAAATAAGAAATGTAGTGGTGGCAAGATTGTTCGGCAGTTATCTTAGCATAGCATTATTTTGAGCAGTATTGGTTAAACACAGAGTTGAGGTGTTTTAAACATAGATGGTGCATGAGTAATGGGCGGCTGAGTCTAGGTACACAGGGGTGGAAGTGAATTTTGGTGTTATGTTGTTCCGATAGCTAACTTGATATTTGTAATATCGTTCAGCACTGTTCAAGAACAATGGCTGACTTTGATTGACTGAAAACGCAACTGCAAGCCGTATGAAAACGAAGATATTGCAAGACATAATTCTTCCAGTATATACCGTGCAAAATCTAGAAAAGGATCCAGTATAGAAGCCCTTTGAGGAGAGTCAAATCTTGAATGAATTTTATACTAATTGATTGTATTATAAATTTGGAAACCATCATGAAGTTGGTAGAAGAACAAGGTTCACTTTATGAATTGGATGCAGTACAAAAAAACAGGGTGCATTGTGGAGTTTCCGTCTTACGTATTGTATCAAGTATCTCTCAGTGCTCCGGGATCTTTCGTGCATCAATGTCTCCTATTTCAAAACAGAATATATCTAAAGGAAGCCTGCTTCTTGTGAAGTATGTGTATCTCTGGCTCACACACATGCATGCCAAGGTCAAGATCATAGGTCATTAGTTCAAAGTTCAAAGGTCATCTACTGACCTCCAAATCTAGTTTTCTAGACTGCAGAGGAAAACATTTCAGGTTTTCATCCGAATTTTAGCTGCAATATAATATCTGAGTTTACTTGGGATTTAAGCAGACCTTTCTATGAATTACTTTGTAGAAATCATATCAATGATTCATTAACACTACGTTATTTTCCGACAAAAGTCATCCCTTTGATATTTATAATCTAGCACACGAAAATCGTTATCCTTGGAGTATTTCAAGATGAAGACTTAAGGATCCACCGTAAACCATTGTGAATGATAGAAAATGAAACGCAATCAGCGATCATGTAGAAAAACCCGTTATCAAAGATTTCCGGAAATCTTTCTATGCTGCTGCAAGTTCAATACAGCTTTATCTGAGTCAATCTCAGGTTTTGTACGCTAGATACTTCTATCTGTGAATCTAATCTGCCAGAAAGAAGATTTTTAGAGACAGCTTTGTTGAATTGGCAATGTGGCGAGGTTGTTGCAGTTCACACTTTTACCTCCACTGCCGCAGTGTTTTCCTATCTCCGACATCCTCAGAGAACACCACACATCTACGTGTTCTCAAGTTCTTCAATGTGTAAAGATGCGACCTATTTAAAGTTTGGGCTGAGGCCTATAAGCCGGACTTGGACTAGAAATCACTGTGAAATTCGGTTAGAATTGAAACTGAACCCACGCTTTCATACCTACCTGTCCCGAGCCAGAGTCTCTGCTTTGCATCATAAGAAACCAAGATTTAGTCGAGATTTAGCTGACAGTGTAGTTTATTGCGCAAGCGTGAACCCTACGCAAACAAGGAACAGCCCAAGTTATGTTAAGAGCATACATCAAGTATATTTGATCGTATATATTAAATTAATATGTATGATAATTAGGGTTCCTAATCGCAGAAATATTGGCTCGATTTACAGCAAAGATATTCACACAGAGACTTAATGAAAGACAATCACGATGCCTTATGGAATCATTCTCACATTCTCAGCTCGCAATGCTTTATTGGGTTATAATCCATACCATAATACTCTCTTTACCTGGGACCTGTTTCACTAGTTTCGTGACATGTCTAGAGATGGCGTCTGTGACACCATACTTTTGTGAAAACACAAATAGCTGACCTTAGGACAAGACAGACCCCAAACACGGTGTTTCTGGTTTAATAAGAATTAGACATTAGACTTCGTTTTGTCCGTTCTTGCTTGCACTGTTGGTGCTGCTTTTCATGTCTGTCTAACACTTTTGTCACGAAACTAGTGAAACAGCTCCCAGAACTAAACCTTCCTCTTCAGGGGAGATATGAAAAATATCATCAGATCTCCAGCAGTAGCTTAACCAACCACAGCCCATGTTCAACAAGCCATAATTCCCGGGCATGCTCATACAAGGGCCCGCGCATACTCACGTGGTTGAGATCTCACGCACCACAGGTGTAACCCCTACTTAGACACTGCTTGCTGGACCAACAGAAACTGTTGTCTAGCCAGATGGGCGTGCGGCCACATATATGTAGATATGGGCAGGTGGGCACACAGCTGGATGACGTAACACCCTGGAGGAGCTTGTAGCCACACCTGAGTGGTGGGCACACTCTTCAGAGTACCTCTGTGAGATATCTATGGTACAATTATTCAAACCAGGAAGGCCCACTCAAAGATAGCTCACCCTGTCTTGTTGGCCGTAACAGGGAAGTCGGTTCACCTAGTTAACATCCTGGTGTTACTGCATTCTATTCGTGTGATGAAGAGGAGGGTATTTCACACTTAGTACAGTAGATGTCATTTAACATATTTGACCAGGAAGCTTAATTCGAAGGTAGTTTTCTCACCGTATTATATATGGGCATGAATATCATTTTGAGGACTATGCAGGTTTTGCAGTAGTTTGGTGTTTATCGTAGTGAGGCAGTCGAGGGGAAGTATTGTGATAAAGTTCGAATCATATCCTCTAGGAAGCTGGTTGCTAACTCGATATTATCACACATTAAGACCCTATTACCCTAGCTCTACTACCCTTAGCGTATCATAATCAAGATCCAACTATAACCTTGTTCATAAGACAATAAGTCTACTATTATGAAAGCTAGTCGAAAATTCTCTATGTGAAGTTATATACTGGAAACACGTATGCATGCTAGAACCGTACGTAGGTCGCAGATTAGAGTTTCTAAAAGCAGGCAGTTATTTCCCGTAAATTGAGTTCGGTCTCCTCCAGAGCAGTTTTGGTATGGAATCATCACGGGCTGGGTATAGTAATCCTGCCGAACCACTAACTCATTAAATGCCTAAAATGAGCCTAAAGTGGCTTTATAAGGCGATAGCCTTCTGTAAGTGTGTACCCTGATGCATACCAATAGAATTGCTGCTCACGAAAAGTACACAATGAGCTAATTTGCCTATGCAGTTGTCAACGCAGGCTCCACCTTCGAGCTTTTAAAAAGATCCTACATTCCGAAATAGGACTACTAGTGATTAGCCTAGTTCTTGGCGGAATTATATAGGGAAATGCAGGAAAAACGGAAACAACTTTTAGCCTAGAATGATATTGATATTGGCACAAGGCAGGATAACATTTATGTATATCAACAAATCCCTATCAAAGCAGTTTTTATTGCATACAAACCCAGAGGTTTTACATTTTTTAGTCATAATGTAATGTTATATCGTATTGCCTCTTGCAGAATTCCATGCTGTCAGGGTATCTCTGACTAAAGCTGGGTCATGTCAATGTTTACAGCTTTTTGGCTGTAGTGGCGAATCTATAGACCTGACCTAAGGATCATATCAGTGACGAACGCTATCTTTACAGAGAGCTAGATAGCCATCTCTGTAATGGCCCCTTATCGATAGATACGAGAACATCTCTCGTATCCGGCCTATTGATGTGTGTTTTTGTATTTATGGGGCTCACTGCCTGCCAGGGGCATGCATTTAACCTGTTATTTACGAGTGACATATTGTTTTTTTATTTACTTGTGTATAATTCATGCTATTTTGCATTTTACATACGTCATTGATGTACCTTTATTTACTCAAAACATACAGCATTAATGTCATGTTATCGTCAAAGCAGAAAGAGTGAGTGGGTTAATCTTGATATAATTTGTTTAATCTCATGACCGTAGGGGGTAACCTTCAAGAGGTCTGTAGTTGTGCATGTCTATGAAGCCAGGGAGCTGTTCAAGATCGTTTTCAGATGAGACGATCCCTCAGAAGTCAAAGTACGGACAACCAGATCCAGCTCCTATAGTATCTATGAAATTTAAAAAAACCAACTAAATCAGTTTATTTATCCTGTATAATGATAAGACAAGTATGTCAGAACCAGCATATGATAACTTCGATGTACATCGAAATATTTGGGCTGTGTGACCAAATTTTGCTAAGCTAAACAATCAATATCTCTGATAATAAACATACTAACAGTTTCATCGTTTGTTGTTTCCCTTGCCAATCCCGTACTCAGGCCACGGTGAGAACCTATACTTAATGATTAGATCGATCTGGCTCATCTAGTAGTAATGATGATGAAAGATTTTACAAGGGAAATGGAGACCGTGAGGTGGAGTAGAACGAATATTACACCACTGGAGCATGTAATCAGCCTTTTACCAACAAACAGGCCACCTTTCCCGTTTTGTATCTCACAATGCCTTACTGAATCATTAGAAATGCGCTCATGGAAAGGTTACATGAAATAGAACTGATTACCCAAGGTCATCTGTCATAAATCGACCAGACACGAGTAATTCAATCATTATCATTTTTGAAAGGCGAATATAGGTGAATCATCATCCTTATTGTATGATTTATCCAGAGAAAGTATCAGATATAACGGCATTTTTTTAAATGGATACAATATGATTTATTTATAGAAAGTTTCAGGCAAAGGCATATTCTCAAGGTGGGTAAAATCAGGTTTCCCTGGAGAAAGTATTAAGCAGGCTCGTTTCTCTGATATTGCCGAAACAATCTTTCAGACGGATTTTAGCTAATACATATTTATTCTCGCCAGAATAGGTAACCTGATTTGCTAGGCTGGTCCATTAGGATTCATCCAAGTTGCTGTAAACCGGGTAGAACATTGTGAAATGCTATTGAAACCACAGCATAGATCCTCATCTTCGGTCTCCCAAGAGGTTTTCTTTTTCATTTTTTTGGTGTCATTGTTTGTTCAGCTGATCCGAGCAGCATAAACTGTGGCCTCGAGGGCTCAGTTTCTCCTCCTATTGTGTAACAGAAAGCAACACTAGCTTCTCATGACCTGACTTGAGATCAGACCCTTCATGCCAGTAAATCTATACTGTGTCTCTAAGAGAGTTGCCTCAAGGTGGGAGCTTCACCAACAGTGATGGTATTTGAGCACCTCTTTCAGAACATCCCTTCAAATCTAAGATAGTCTACTTTAGTTCTGCCACCCATGTGACATTTTTTCTTATCCAAGCCTTGAAAACGATAATAAAGCCGAGTGTTGATTTGTGTACTTGCATCTCACTGTATTATGTAGTATATTGTCAATCATAGTTACTGCATGGTTATCAATCTTTACTCGTCCGTTTTCGAGAAGGGTGAGCAAAACAGCTCAATTAAAGTAGGACAGAAGTTATGAACCTTGAATCTCATATTTGACGTCCCTTGCTTGATCACTTGAGTACAATTCCTCTCCACATATGTAATCTTTATAGATTTTCTAACCGCATCTTTCAGTGCCGGAATCGGCTCTTTGGCGTTCCCTTGCCATCAGGTAGTTATTATTGGATTGAGTAGATTCATATTTGTTACAATTGTCATGTGAACTTTAGGTTCTACGAAACGATAGAATTCATGGCATCTGACATTCCTGCAGTAGATTCTGAGAGAGGGATGTAGGATTTGGATTGTAACATGGCAGCTATAGTTAAGAATAACATATTTACTACAAGGGTTCGGCAATTTATATTCAATTCTTCCTCAGATTTCTGAATTGATAGAGTAATTCTCCTTATGATATATACATGCGGACGCGTTTATCTTTAGTAGAAGCCTCGGTTCTCTTGATAGCCAATAGGTGAGAATCTGAAACTGTTTTTTTGTGATCGGGTAGATAAATGGTGCCAATTATGAATGGATTCAATGGGATCCCTACACAGATAAAGCCCTTTTCATTACCCACTGGTATTTACCATTCTGGTTAAATACCAAAATGATTTCCTTTAATCTAGTATATATCAAGCTACTAATTACCAATAATTCCGTACTTTCGAATCTCTGATACAGGCGATTGACTTTGAAGTCAATATATTACAACCGTTCATAATTAATTCCAGTTGGTGGTAATCTTCCCTTCTTATTGATAAAAAAGATGATTGTACGATACTGCACGCGTGCCAAATGTCCCACTCCACTAAATATGTCATAGGGTGAACAAGAAAAGTATTTCACTACAGTCTATGGTGTGTGGAACCATCTATCCAATGAAAAAAGTAGATTCCAATCTACATAACACTTTTGTCCTACTTGTACAAGAGGATCGAAGTTGTCTCCTGTATAAACAGTGAGAAGTTATTTTCCAGTCACAGCTAAAAGAAATCCACGTTCACACCTCATGAGGTCAAGATAGTGCGGGGTATATATTGTTAAGGCAAACATTTCTCACAATGAAGAGAAGAAAATTTTGAGAAACCTCTATTTTTTCCGCCCATAATTTCTCCTTCATGAGCAGGTCAATAGAAAAAGCTGAATTACACTAATTTGAATTCCTATATTACACACTAACGACCCACCAGACATTCTTTACATTCTATTAAGATTCACTGCTTCCTATAGTGATTCAACGGCGGGCCTCCGAGTTAAAGTCAACACAGTGTGGTGCCCAGTGTCAAAGATCAGCTTTTAGTACTGCTTTCTGCAGACCTGGTTTGTTTCTTCTCACACTATTGTGAACCGCTCTCGGTGACCTCCAGTTACTGTATAGGTTCCTTTTAGACATGGCTTAGCACCTTAACCTTTCTTTTTCGTCTCCCTTGTGATTATTTTACCTAGCCGTGAACAGTAGGTTCACGCGTCGACTCAAAACTCAGATTTCACATAGGTCTGCAGTTTTGTCGAGTATCATGGGAATATCATGATGGGAAAATCTGTACCCTTTAAATAACGGCTGAAGCTGTTGTCAGAGGATTCCAACCTATTTGAGTCAGCAATAAGATGTCCCATTTGAGAGAAAAACACAACTTTTCTGAGTACATACTGGATGTATTTACCGAGATTTGAAAACCTAATTTTTACACGAAATGTGATCGCAATCGAGTGCTGGCATTATCAAAGGTCTAAACATTTCCAGTAAGCTTTCGTGATTCTTACGGGTCGACATTAATTGGAATCAAATGCTATGTCAAGTACAACTCAGCATGCTCCAAAGTAGGTTTGTTTCCTTTACAAGTAAAATTGATTCAAATCATTAGTATTTTGTATATTCGAGTATGGTTGGAATTCATAAGAGCGGTGTTTATCAAAATTAGCATCTTGTATTCATACAATGGATGTATTGTAATCATCTGATTCGAATTTCATTTTGAGGTACAATCTGATACTCTCTTTACCGTTTTTCTTTTTATAATCATGCTCATAAATGCTTAATAAGTGTTTGCCAATTATCGAACAATGCTTAATTCTATAACATTTGTCTCCCCTATTTCTCTTACTTCTTTTTGGTAACGAAAGTAGCTATCCTAGAGCACTTATACAACTCCTTCATGACCGGTTAAGGTCAGATTTTAATTATAAGAACGTTAGCAGAAGTAAATTCGAATGACTATGATAAATCCATCGGGAAGGTCGTCACTTTTCTTGCAATGTATTCCATTTTTCATTCAATCAACACTTACATGGACATAATCGTCAAATGTGTGAGGAACGCCTGGCTAATTAGTTACTCTAGTATTTTATGAACTGAATGTACATTGCCACATGACCTGTATCGAACATCTGAATACAAATCCCATGTTTATTATCTTCACACCTGTAACTCTCCGAAAGCATTGCTAGGACTTGCTCATGGAAGAGCGCCAAATTATCAAATTATCGTGGCGAATGTATACCTGTCCTTTATAACTTTCCTGAATAAAAAAGAAAGAAAAAAAGGATGAGGGACATTGTGGCTAAAGGAGAAGGTTATGTGGAAGAACAACTTCACAATGCCCGATGATTTCCTGGTTTTCATTCTGGTCTATATCAGCAGAGCACCGAGAAAGACCAAGCAAGAAAGAGCAACTATACATGAACCAGGATATTGGCTCTAGTCAATTTCAGACATGTCTTTAATAGATTCTCAATATAAGTTGATATAGATAAAGAATCTTCCACTCAATGTATTCACAATATTAACTGTTTTCAGATACAGCGGCCGTATGCTGCGAGAAGTTGACTGCGTAGGGTAACCTCCGAGGAGGAATACAACCACTTTTATCTGATGTTGTATTTATTATCCACCTTATCCAACTGGTGGCGTGCCCATTTCAATTCACTTCAGTTATGCACTAGTCTTTCATATGCACTATTCTTTTTCGTATATACGCTTTAACGCAATGCAGAGCATACAACATGCGCCGGTTTTTTTGTTTTTTTTGTTTTTGTTTTTGTTTATTTCAACCAGTTCTACCAGTCCAGGCAGATCTTCCACTGGTTTTTCCATACAGAGTTCCTATAGGTTCACTATGGACGTTTCGTATTTGGTGAATAATAAACGCAAGTATACTAAACATAGATGTATATAAATCTTATAGAGAAATATCACATGATTACATACAATGCCACTGAGAGGATACCAAAAGATAGACAAAGCAGACTATATTTAAGCACACATCCACATCTTATACTGCTAAGGATTCTTGACTAGGAATCTTTCCTTTGCTACAATATTCACCAGAGTCACCCTTCAATTATAGGTCGACGAACATAGTTGATATAAAACAGCTTATCTTAGATAGCAGTTTATAACATAAAGCCCATTGCCAGCGGTTTTGAATGAGTTTACAAAGGTTTTTCAAGATGAAGTTAGGACAGAAGACTGTTCTATTCGGAGTATCGTTTATTCATAATAATGTGCTGAAACTCAAAACACACATGATTACCAGTTATCTTTGACATTTCAGAAATCCTATAGGAGTTTGCATTCCATGTTGTTATATCAATGTATCCATCACGAATAATATCAGGTGAAACATTTACTCTCTCGTAATTGATCGTGAGGCACATGAGAGCTATCTAGGAACCCAGTGATTTTCTATAAGTTATCTAACCTCACATATGTTAGAGAAATTTATACAGAAAAATATAGCAGACTATAACGAATGGATATAAAGTTGTCCTCTGACTTGCCGTATGGAACCATTCACAGACCTTTCCTACTATATTCAATTGCGATAGTGAGTAAACAGAACTCTCTTGACTAATGGGAACATTAAAGCCTAATTGTTTGGCGTATGTCTGATGGAAGCAGATTTCCTTATATTTATAGCAGGCCAAGTCATACATTACATGTGTTCTTACAAAGACAATGTTTTAGAACTGCTTTAGAATGACATTAGTGAAAATTCATTAAGACTGATATTGCTGTTTATTCGACCTCCCCCCCCGACCACCACTACACACTCAAAGAACAACTTTATAGCAATCAGTATCCCTAGCGCAATTCGTTTTAAGCGTAGGCGGAAATTTATCTATTGCTTGCTTGAATTCTGAATGATCTGTTCGCTAAACCTATTACACTATATGTGATTTAGCTGGACGCGGCGGCCAACGCTATTGCAATTTGTGTATATGTACTTTACTTCATTGGCACTCTTAGCAGAGTTTCCCACGTGTGTACCAACCTAATGTGTCCCGGAAATCACGTTGTGGTTAAATTATCTAAAACACTGCCTGTCATAATCATATTAGAGTTCGAACTGGAATTACCAAAATTTATTTATAAATATACAGTCCGTGTGAGGAATAATGCCGTGGCCATAGGCATGATTATAGCAAAGACCCAACATGACAATCATTGTTGATCAGTGTGGGTGGCTGGGTTCCAAAACCCAAAGGGCGTAGGCATAACATCTCTGCCTCTATAGAATAACCAAGAATTTACGATTTTCCACAGTTATTTTGTAGATAGATAAATTTCCTGTTCAATGTGAAATGAAAAAAGACAGGAAGAACAAAGGTCACATATAGGAGTTAACACGACTAGAATCGCCCGAACTAACACGAAGTTTGTAGCAAATATACAAGTATGGTTTATATACACATACACAATGGAACTATATGGTATACTACAAATGCTACAGAGCGAGATAAAGATTGGTGTCAGTTTGCCAAGTTTCCACTTCGCTAAATTTCTTGTTCCCTTCCCAGTACTCATGTCTTTGTTGTATAAGAGACGATGTAGTAGAAAAACATGTGTTGCATACTTCTGACACGTCAGAGCCACTCTAAGGGCCGCCAGAAATCTGGTTCTCCTTATGGCCTTCCCTGGTGTGTGTAGAAACACGCCTTCAGTTGTAAAATTAATCACCCACTAACTAAAGAAGACACCAAGAGTTGGGACCAGGATCATTTTTGTCGTTCTCTCAGTAAGGAAGAGCATCACCCATGCTGAGATGCCACGGAGGACAGGGTCAAGGTCGGAGTCTCTGGGTTGAAGGTCAGCACGTGTTGTACTATGTCACAAGTCCTATGTTTACGATGTGGTAGGATGGCTCATGTGGGTTGTATATATATTGTATATCACTTTCCACATCACCCCTGCAATCTTGAGCACATGAACCAATCTGATTCCAGCAGAGAAGGAATGCTGTCGCATCTACTACGGAGGCCTGTTTGTTGGTAAAGGGATATATTTATACTGTGGAACAAATTACATCTCAATATAATACATGTATACAAATACATTCTTGATTGCTTCGAATGGCATCTAATTCAAATGATCTTAGAATGATCCCAAGTTGTAAAACAACCTGGGTCCCCCCATTGTAACTTACTCTGAGTTCACAGTCTACATGTTGTATATACCATAATTTGCCAATAGTTAAACATCATCAACACAGCAGCTGACGATCAATAAAAAAACCTGTTTGTCGGTCCTTTTAACTGAGAATTGAAAACTTCTTGATACAGTATAGCTGTAATACCAATTGTCTGTTCTGATTTTTAACCAGCATCGTAGCTCTGAATGTCTGCAAGCGGAAATGGTGTATATTATTTCGCGTCTTGCTATAATACAAATTGGGGCACAGTAAGCTGAAATCTACCAAAGTAGATGCGTGCTGATCGGCATTATCATTCATCAACCTGCCTACAAATTGTTTTACATTTGACGAAACCAGCTACGCTTCTAGTAAACCTCTAATGGTGTCCACCAGGTTTCCCCCCACTGTTTCGCTGATATAATCGTGTCCAAAGATAAGTGCTCAAATGCACAGGTAACCAGTGTGGCCAATGTGCCGCTGATCATGCGCAGTGGGCGGAAGATGACCTGCGTGCTGCTAGTGCCTGGTATGATTAATCCCTATTTGAGGTACTGACACCTATTCTATTACATAGTAGTTGCTCAATGGTCCAGCCTGCATGCCTTTCACAGATAAGCAGATACCTCAAAACAGACCCCTGAGGCACGCCACCTTTCTTTTCATAGCCATGAGCAGCTCTGATCAGAAAACGGAAAGAAGCGAAGGATAGAAAATAGCTCAGCGGAATTGTGATTATGTGGAGGTGTAGGGGAACCCAGGCCTGTGGTAAACAAAACACAGAGGGCATGGGGTATCCGGGAAGAGGAGAGATGGCGAGCATGATGCTAAGCAGATCTGGTCATGCAAACCACTAATGAGTAGCTCTTAAGCCTTGATGTGGGCATCGAATAGCTGCCACTTCCTGAGATGGATTTATACATGACAGCGCAATGGAATACGCCCTTATTCAGCAGGTTTTCACTGATTCTGGTACATTAGGATGATTAGCGACATCCCGAATCAGAGAGTGAGAAATGAGCAGGCAGGTTTCACCAATTTCAAGCATAGACTCACATGTTTACATTGACCATACACTTCCTATAAGCCGAAAAGGAATTCTATTTTGTTTTCTATAGATGTTCTTTGTTTGTATGTAAAGGTCGAAGATTGGATCGTTTAAGTATACAAAGAATTACTTGATGAGCAAAACTCACGATCCGTCTTTTGAATATTACCATATAACGAAAAAATATCATTACTCCCTAAATCTCACGTAGTCTTTTTGGGACCCCTCTTTGGCAAACTCGCAGGAGCAGATGTACAGGAAATTTCATCGAAGATTGAGGAATTGTATATGCTTTGAATATCCGTATCAGCTGGTCACAGTCTTATGACCCTGTCTTCTTTCCATAACGCAATTCTGGATTTTCTCCTGTCGATTCGCATTTCCCTATTTCTTACCCTATACATGGTATCGCTTCTTGCATCAGCGCCATGTGCTGCTCCATAGCGGATGACACAAAACAGAACCCATCACTCCCTGACTAACAAGCCGTGTCCTCCTTCAGCCAATGTTGATCCCCCCCCAATCACTTATATCACTATTTTGTCCCGTCTATTTGTTCGTTGTGCGTCTGATTTTGAAAGCTAAAGCATTTCCGGCAAAAGGAGAAAAAATAACCTTTGATTTGAGAGCTAGTACAGATTGGCTACGTGAACATCAATTTGAGAAAGTTTGGAGCACAGCACGGAGAAAGGTAATACACATGTATTTTTAACGAGGATTATATTGCATCAATGTCCAAAGCCATTGAAATAGGTAGTTTTAAACTGGATGATATTCAAGTTATGCTGGATTCAAGGTTTCATATTAATCAGGGTAATTTCATACATTATGAATATAACTTCCACAAAGGCTGTGGTGTAGTTCCCTGAATGTCATCGGTGAATATCATAATTCACTTCTATGTTGTCGGAGGATATGAATAGTTAAGCTTCGATACTCTATACATCGTATTCGTCAATAGATGGATGACTTTATCCCCCTTTGTAACTTAAACCTTTCTCTGTGACTGGTCGAGATATCATTAATACACCCGCTTACTTCTACAAGCCTTTGTCTATTTCCGAGCTCATAGCTGAAGTGTACTAAGTTGAAATCAAATTTGTTCAGAAAGTTTACATCCATTACATACAATCTGTATCCTTATTTTATTACTGTGTGGATATGTACGGTACGCTTTAAGGTATGTATATTAATGTGTATTGATAGAATAAGGCAGCCATGTACACACACTTGGTCGAGGTGAATAACCGGGTGGCAGCAAGAGGAAAGAAAAATCCTTTGCCAATTATTTACGGGCAAAATATATAAAGCCACTTGAGCCTGTAAATGACACCAAATCAATTATCAGTGTACTTGATATGCTGTCAAAAGAATGAATCCTCAAACCTAGGCAACCCGAGAATGGATCTGACATATCCTATTTTGCTGGCGTCCCAGGAAGAAATGGACGCATGCGGCGTGTGAAGGAGTGGTCACGTAGCCGTGTTCACGTGACCGGATGAAGCACGTGAGGTGGTGACCATAATAACCATTCCCTCTGTTTCGCATTACCGATAGCTCTTCAGTAAGCCCTAATTGTTAAAGCTTTAAAATAACTACTGTCTCATTGTGATGTAGTTATGAATGGACTTCCATTTGAACGATGCGAAATCTTGATAATTCTGAGGTAAATTAGTTTAGTGTGGTGCGGTCAAGGGGCAGAACGCCTTCGAATACTTAATTCTTACCACATGAGTTTAAAAGGCGAATTTAATAAGACACAATGGACAGGGAGAGGGAGAATCTGGTGTACTGACCTTTCCTTTAAGATGGAGCTTGATGACCGACCCAGTGGTATGCAATTAGCTAACCATGTTACTGATATCAATCAAATCAGATTCTAATAAAGGTCATCACTTACGTTGGATGTAAAAGTATAAGGTCAACAATTATCTAATCGTTTATTTCAACATGATATTACTTGTCAAGCATTTTTGTATCAACTGACATCCGTTTTACCAGAGTATTATTAAATCTCTCGGATTCACATTAGCCTAACCTTTTATACCAAGTAAATTAGAAAAGAGATACCCAATAAAACGAATGCAGTTAGGCAAAAAGGGAACACCATCTCACTTTAAGAAAAGTGTTCCAACTTTTCAACTTTTCTTTGCGGCGCGTCACGGTTTTATTTGGTGCCCTCTCGAAAGTCTGGCGGGGCAGATCAGATCGAGGGGTTTTGTCTGAGTGCAGATCGTCTATTGTTTTCGGAGTGTCACTGACCCGGATTCCGCGGATTACTTAAACGGGTCTTATCAGAGGCACCCGCTTTAAACAGTCCAGACCATCTGTCTTTCTCTTAAAGCTAAAATGACACCAGACCAAATAGAGGTACATTAAAGAATAGTGTCTCTCTGAAGATATCAGATAGAGGTTTCTACAGCGTTAGCAACAACTCCATATATAATACCACAAAACTCCATACATCGTTCTAGCTGGATTAACAAATTCTATATTCAGGCACAACACATAATTCCCTTGCCAATTTGCAGAATTGTACATGGTAAATACATGTATTTAACTTGGATACCTTTGGAAAATGTACATTCTACCAGATATTATTCCACGTCCTACTTCGCCGGATAATAAGGAGTTTAACTGGTCTCTAAACCGTGGGATTCTTACACTCTATTACTTAGGGCCAATGAGAAAGAAAATGCCAATACCACTTGTAAGGTATCACATTCTTACCATTAAAAGAAACCTCATAATTCTATCAATTCTTGTAATAAGGAAAAACGAGATAGCCCTTGTGGAAAGCAATGAGAGGGATGTGCCTACATCAGTGACTCACTAGCCTGTACTTACATTTCTGAGTTCTTTGTATTACTCAGCCATTGTCGGGTATTGTACCAGCCTCTCCTTCCTCCCAGATTCCCAATCCACACCTCCCGATGTCCCGATTCCCAGGCGGGGGGAATGTCACATAATGTCCCCTTAAGATTGTTAAAAGGGGACGCCCCCTATTATCGCCCAGTTAAGTAGTACTATGCCACCTCTCCATCCTAGATTAATGGCACCATGAGCCATACCTCTCAGCCCTTCCCGGGTTCCCGATAGAGGGCATCCCTAGCGCTAACTCGGGGATGTATTTTTGGAATGACAAGTGAGGACACTTCTATTTCTGCATCTGACATTTTGTGCTGAACCTATGCTTTCTGTTTTTTTTTATTATGGTTTGTTAGCCGTGCTACCCCGCGTGCGCGGCACATAGTCACCCGGATGTGGAGGACGTGAGAAACGGAAATAGGATGTTTCGGGTCTGTGCGAATACGCAGTGACATGCGCCTGTTTTTCTTAGGGTAACTTAAACATCTGAGATAGTACTAGTGGCTGGCCCTTGCCCTCCTTCCCAGAAAATAAACAAAAACAAAAAATAGTTTTCCATTTAATTCATGACCACACGGACTCCGACCAGCGAAGTGTTGTAATTTGATAATGTTGAGCAGGAATAAAATATCGTATGGATTATGCTTCTGTTATGACATTTTCAGAAAGGTATTGAGGAACGGCTTTCACAGAATAATAGTCACCTCGCCATGACAGAACAGGCGCCTTTGTTATAACATCTCATATTCGCTAGAACATTTCTCTTTGACATAAAGCAGTCCATTGATATACAACGAGCCAAACAAAAAGGATATTCGAAACAAGGATCTGAAAACAAACCGCTTTAAATTTCTTGATGCTTTTCGGCGAATGCAAATATTGTTCGTTCTGTATAGGCTTCTGAACATTCTGGTTGATGGCAACTGCATAAGTAGTAGCGAAAGTGATTGAAACATATCAAGAATATTATAACACGTATTCTGACTTCCTCTTTTATATCAAGTATCAGATGATGAATCCAATAATCTGACGTGAACTGCACATAAAATAAATGAAACTTCATTTATTCTGCAAAAGCATCAATTTTTTTTTCCTAATTTGCTGTTTTTCACGAGAGACTCTCTAAAGAAGTGCGGTGCTCAAATTGAAATGAACAGCCACAAGATCTTCAGCAATCAAATGCGGCTGTTGTATTTTGGTGAAAATAAGGGGAAATGATAAGGATTAAAAGATCCTTCATGATTTTGCAGGATAATTCACGATCGCTATAATCATTATGTTAAATAGTGTCTAATCATTGGAAATTAAATGAAATTCCAACGATTCTTTTAATAGAAATCGGTTGATGCAATGGAACAGTTAAAGTTGGTACAATTTTCCAACGACATGGTAAATCATCACTCACATACAAACAGCGAAGTGGGGTTCCAACAACGTTTAACATATGTATTCTAAGATCATTGGTTCGCCAGTGCTTTTGTCCTCCGGTAGGTTATTGAGTATAACAGTGCGCTCCACACACACCGCACCACTCATCTTAGGCCCGGCGTCCACCTACTACGATATGGCTCCGATATGCTCTACGATGCACCTCCCGATAGAAAATCTAAATCGCATCTTAAGGTCACCTTATATTGGGGCAGTTGACCACGTTCCTGGGATTAGCAACCGATAAAAACCACATACAATGCGTGGTGGGTTGGCATGTCTAGACACATGTCCACGATTTTGCACTTCCCGATATGTCTCCGATATTCTCTTTTTGTGTCGGTGCCATACCTGTAGGTCTAAATCTCTATCGTAGTAGGTGGACGCCAGTCCTAACACACCACTATCGGCCTTCAGTCGTCACTTCACCTTACACCCTCGCCTCATACATTCATACACTTTCAATTTCTCACCCACTTCCTATTTTCTTTCATATTTCAATCCCTCGCAGGGTATATTTTACAATCTTAATATTCCTATTTATGGATATCATCCGTCTTTTACACATACAATTTGAACAACTATTTCAATAATTTACCATCAACTTTATCATCAAAATATTCAAATACAATTTATTTTACCTACAGAATTTTTTTTATCATTCTCAAACTCATCATCTCTCTCTTTATTCCGCGCTGCGTTTTCATCTTAATGAACAATAAAATTCATGGTTCAGATTTTGTGGGTCGATGGTGTCATTTATGCCATATGTGCAACGATCTGTCGCCGTGTCTCTTCACAGGTTCCATTTCCTCTTTTAGTTTGAAACGACAAATGCATCAATGGCAATAATCGGCCACTGGAGGCACTATTATGGGTAATGCGGCGGATAATTTTCACGCTGTATAAAAAAGTCAACTGTTCTCCTTGCGAAAGGCCAGTGGTATATAATCAGTAACCTGTGCTACAAAAATGCGATGAACACTGACCAACTCTAAATAGTAAAATGCAGACCGCTGCCAATCAATTCACTTTGATTTCATCGGTGGTTGCGAAATTGTATCAGGTGGGAGAGAAAAATCGTTGACAATTTCTGTTTCCACCTGACGATTATTGTACTCAATGTGTTGCATAACCGGTCGGCGGTGCGAAATGCCATAATCGGTCCTCATAATCGGCAGGTGGAAACTCGGCATAAACTTTGGGAGTGTTGTACTTATACACACTCATTGCATCCTGAATCCTGCTCCAGTACCTAACATGAAGGGTTCCCCTAAATATACTTATAGAGTGTACCAAGGCCAAAGTGCCCGCAGCTAGCGACCTCTGCAGGGGCTTCACATTATCGCCCTAATATCAGCCAACATCCGGTTGGAGAAGTGATTTCCTGTACACTTCCACCCACAACAGTTACTGAGATTGGAAATAGTTGCCGCACATCCGGGCCAAATCATTCCGCATATGACCCGTCTGGTTAATACTGGGTCTATGATCTTGGACATATCCGGAAAATCCGTCCCAAAGGAATCACTCCTTACGATCCCAGCTGTTTCTATAGATGTATATAATCTTAATGCACCAGAGGTAGAGATTCTGTTTATATGATCTTTTGATATCATGGTTCTAATAAAATGATTTACTGGATTGAATATCGATCTTCGTCTGCTATAAGAATTCGGTAGCATATCTTTCTTATATCATTGTTTATTTCGTCAGGTGGGCAAAACACTGATAAATGCGAATCCAAATTAATTCTAGCATGAAATAAAATTGCTTGAACTCTGAAAAATATCTTTTGCTAGCAGGGTGTAATATAGTAACATTGGCGCTGTAGTGCAGATAAATAGGTATGGATGTACATAGACATAATTTCATAAGCTGATATATGAAACGATTGCCCTGAAAATTGTGAAACTACTCTAGTGACACCCATTTAATAGAATATACCAATGCCCTAGCTACACCTATCACATATAGCCCTCATTTGATTCTATATTAGGTCACATTTAGAAAAAGGAAATTTAATTCAGGGTGATATGTTAAGCTACTGCGAGCTTGCAGTGACTTTAAATGTCACCTAACTAAATACAATTTCATAATATACTAAAAAACACTCTAAATAAAAAAACCTCAAGACATTTTTACTAAAGTGACAATCTGATGATACTGATGAAGCAGTACACAAAAGTTCCCAAATATTTGTAATCAGTTATCATCTCCAGCAATCAGGATCATAAATGAAATATCATAAATGATCCAGGTACTAATTAATGGATAGAATTTCAGTCAAAAGCTTTCCCATTCATTAGTCACCTCCAATTGCATTAGTCATAGCAGGCAATAATGGCCTTTGAAATGTCAGTGAGTTAATGAATACTCTGAAGAAGAGGGAATTGCAACAGGTATTAAGATAATGAAGCAGGGGCGGTTTTTAGATGACGTGAGGCAACTTACCTGTTTTACCCCTCTGTCATTGCGTCTAAAATCCAGGCTCCACTTTCCGTCACTATGCTCTAGTCATCTCCAGTTTTCAAGAAAAGTGGAAACTCGATACCATGAATTGGACACCAGAGACTACTGAAGACCCGAAGTCGCCACATCACATGTCAGAGTCATTTCCTTGTATATATCCTACTTGCCTTGAATTCTCCTGAATTTTCCAACATGTCTTGAGCACTGGCAGCGATTAGAGACTGGTGGATTATGGGGCATGAGTAGTATGAGACATGTTGAGATCACACAGGTGGAACTCCATTGAGTTGCATCACCTCAAAACGGCTCGTATCTACTGGTTAGACATTTGTACCAGATTTCCCCACATATATTTGTAAAAGATTAGAATGTTATTGGACGCAATAGTACAGGCATCGTTCTCTCTAATGTAGGCTTGTCTACATATTTCAGCTTCACACTCTCTTCCTGTGTTAGAACTAAACCTCATTGGATCCAACGATTCTATGACTCTCAAATTCCATCTGTACGTCGGGGATATATTCAAAGGTATTAAACATACAGACAGCAAAGTCAAATGATATTAGGAACAACCAAAGTGGTCTCTTGTCCATAAAAATCTTTTTGCTAAGGATTTGCTCCAGTTCTCTTTGGGGGTTGTTACTACATGCATATGTACTCTACAGTGGGTTTTAACATCTATGTATCACTCCGCACATTTTAGTTGTGCAATACAGACTCCATATATCATCCACATGGGATTCCCTACGTATTCCCTGTGCATTCTGAGAAAGTGCGCGTGTGACTTGCCAAAAGCCATAGACGTATATCTAAGCTTTTCATTGGGACGATTAAGATTGCTTGCTGGGCAATATGAGAATTATGGTGTGCCTACTTGAAAAGAAAAACACCTAAAAACTAAATGAACGAATCATTGCGGCCTAAAGTCACTTGAAACAAAGAAGTAAAACAATTACAGTTTGTTGATTTGTTTTCAGATGAGGAACACTTGCGGCGTTCCCTGTACAAGCTGGATACGGTCCTTGACGAACTTATTCAAAGGACGGAAGGTCAGTTGCTTAGAGACAAGGTCATTTAATAAGCTAAACTAAGGCTTACCAGACTACTAACCCATCTAACTATATGGAGCCCAGTAAGCGAGACCCTAGTGATTAGAACAGAAGTAGGCCTAATGAAATGTCTACCGTAGCATTTTAAAATTATAAAGAAGATTAAGTTTACGGTTACCGTCCAATAAGTCAAAATCCAATCACCTACGAGAATCCTATTTCAAAATTATTTTTATTTTTGAAAAATGCCTTAGAATTAAAACTAAGATTGATCGAAATATCTGTTCTAACCTTTGGGTTTACCGCCTCTGCAAATCAGAGTGGACGTTCTTTTTATCATCCAGTGTCCCAAGCTGACCTCTTCTAACCTGACCTTTTCTGACCTTATAACTGCCTGACCTTAAGCCTTGTATTAAGCTCGTCGAGGATATGTGATTTAATAATGGAGTGTTTATTATTATGCTTCTTCTCTCTAAAGGTATATCAAGCATCTCATCTACCTTTTATAAAGCATACACCGTATAGCCAAATATTTATTGCACTTGATCAAACTAATCTCCTTCATGATTTTGCAAAATGATCCTTTCCTTATATCTTTATAACACACGGCAATTTGTATTGCACTAACAATGTTATTTAAAAAAGAAAGAATCTGGCATGTTGATTGGAGACTAACTTTATTATGAATACTTTCTGCTTATTGCTCGGACCAACTTTGAGTTGGGGGGTAGGGAAACTTATTGTTAATGTCATTGCGAAGCATGTCAGAAATTTGGGCATTTCAGTGACCCAGGAGACAGTATTTGGACCGTTGGCCGAAATACGGTACCGACATACACAGTATTACCTCGATATAGATCTGAGTGACCATATTCTCCACGTTGTTGAAACGTAGTAAACTCCAAGCGATAGCGAAGAATATTGCGCAGTGTCAACTATAAGGAGAATACAGTCACATAAATAAAAATCATGGTAATGTTGTATTTATTCCTATATACCTATCGGCGGACACTCCATGATTACTTCACGCTGCTGGGGGTGTAATATCTTGCATATACTGCCCTAGGTTGACGTTTACTACCCTAGGTTGACGTTTACTACCCTAGGTTGACACATGACCAAAAGCTACGATCGGTGAATTATAAAATTGCTGAGAGTATCATAGTTTCCGTCACCTATAAATTCAACTTGGTTCCATTTCGTCGGTGGTATAAAAGGTCGGTCGGTGCGTGGTGCCATATTTCTTAAAGTTGGGATAAAAATCGGATATCCTTTCTGTTTCAACCTGACAATTATTGCATAAGAAATGCAACATAATCGGTCGATGGTCCTAAGTGCGATAATCGATGGTCATTATCGGTAGGTGGAAACGCCGCATTAAAGGAACAAACATAACGGTGACTATGGTAGGTTTGTAAACTTTTCCCAATTATAGTCGCTCAAATATAGCATTGTCATGTAAATAAATCACTAATAGTTGTTATGGCGATGGACCATTCATATGGCAATATTGTGTTTTATTAAGTTTTCAAGCACATGCAATAAATGATTATTTTGAAATGCACAAAGAAGTGTTTAAAGGGAAATTGTCAAAATTAACAGTCTACAGTTGATTAAATATTCGATATCTGACATTCAGTTACTATCTCGCAATCCTTTCACACCTGGCCATGAACTATAGACATATAGTTATTCAAAAAGATAGTAAAGAATACTCCCTCACGATGGTGCCTTTTCTGAAATTTGGCCCCCCTCTGACACATGGACTACTACTATGACGTAGTGTGTGATCTTAACTGCCATGACAACGTCTTACAAGCATTATTCCGAATTATAAAGGTCCTGTTTCAACATTGTTTATTTCCTCCCAAAGGGTAAATGTGAGATTAAGCATAGATACCTAATAGTTGTAAAAAAGTTTAACTACCTAGGTATTATTCCAATTAGGCAACAAATTCTATACGTTTGCTGATGTTCATAATAACTACCTGGCTCTGTAATCTAGCAATTCTTGTGATTGTTCTCTACGTTTATAAAAAATCCTAAAAAAACAACCTCAATCAAGATATAATGATATTAAAAAGAACATGATCGCACTATTGCACGAGCCAAAACCACCGGCAAGCAAATCATGAATCCTTACAGATCAAGGGCATGTTGTACATCGGGTCGATACATATTGGAGTAAGAACGTTGTCCCCATTGTAGACACCTATGTCCAGGTATTAATGATTCATAATTTGAGATATTATGTCACCCTCTTATTATGGCCGGGGGGGAATGGTGGCTGTTTTATTAGTAAAGGCACACGCGGGTAAGCTTGCTAACATTCAAGCGCTGTCATCGAAAGGAGTATTGCATATCATCTTCTTTAGTGCATCAGTGTTGTCACGATGAAAGGTGCTTTTCAGTCCCTCAAAGGTCTTTGTATACCACTCTTTTTAGAAAGTGATCGAGGTAAATATGGACAATGAATATGTAAACATAAACCTTTCAGAGACTATAAGGGTTACCAAGGCCGATAGCGGTAGGACCCATACTTCATTGCGGCTATTGTCAGGTTGATCATGATTATAACAAAAGGAAATGGCCCCCATATAAGAGAACTAATGGAGACTTAGTTAATATCTATTCACGAAAGATGCCCGTTGGGAATGCGTTTGGTCGGTCTCAGTAAATGCCTCATTGTTAAACAAGGGATTAAATCTGTAAAGGTGAGCCAGGCTATAGAACGAATTACTCTTCCTGGTAAAAGTTCAGGAAAACATAGTGATTCTGTCAGTTGAGTCAACTAGAAAGTCTGTACTGTTTATCGTCAAAAGTGAAAGTCGGGTTTCAGCCACTGTCTGATTTTCATTGTAACACAGATGTGATAATTATTATAACTAAGGCCGGGCTTCGACCGCTTCCGACACACTTTGACATGGCAATGATAAGGCTGCGACATAAATCTTCAAATCATAGCCCTGTCGGGAAGGCCAGAGTGCCGCAGTGCGTCAGAAGGGGTTTATGGAAATGAAAAATTTACTGACCATATCACAATGCATCTATAGACCACTGTTGCAGAAATCCTGTTCGTTCTGGCAGAAAACGTAATTCTGTGGCGGAAGCATGTCGGAACGCTTGTTAATTTGTCTGAAGCTCTATGGGAGGCCAGTTTTAGGTTGGGTTCCCACTACTACACTAATTGCTTCCGACATGCTACGATTCCTATTCTGTCACTCAATGCTTACAAATATATTGGTGGTAATTATCTGGATTTGGCTCAGTTTACACCGATTATGACCACCGATTATATAATCTGGCATCGCCGACCGATTATTAGATGTTTCCGATGGGATATCTGTATGCGTAAACAGCAAAATTCAAATCCTGGTTAAGGATATTTTTAACTCCAAATTGTATAACATGGCACCACCGACAGACGTTTGAGGCCGCCAACGATTTCAAATCGCTTTGGATTCATCCGTGAATAGAAGACGGAATTTTAGGACTACTACGTCAGCAAGCACCTCTCCATTTCATAGAAAACATGGCCTTCTCATCACCGACAACGATTCTTATCTTAACCCTTTTTCCATATTGAGGCACCCTGGCATTCTAAAATGAAAGTAGAGTTAAGGCATTTAGGGCACCTGCATCAGTCATAAAGCATATCTTTTATGGGCACTGAACCATTTTCCACTAGCTGACTATTGCCCACCGATCTGCAGTCGGGAACCACCTGTCGCTCTTAGGGTATACCGACGCCAAGTCGGTGAATGTAAATAGGCATGCAGAGGCTAAGTAATTCACTAATTCACACATTTTTTTTGTGTTCTCCTAATTTCCATCTTGCGTCAGCAGTGCTAAGGTCCGTCGGTGGTCCCTGACTGTATATCGGTGATGGCCAATGGAATGAGGCTATTAGGAGAACTCAAAAATTCTACCCGTGTTTGTCGGCAAATGGAAAAAGGCCTACAGTGAGAGGGCAGCATGTGTGTAGAGTTCACGACGTCCCCACGCCTCAGTCGGCGCTGTGATGCCGGGGACACACCAAGCGAGGAACAGCAGCGATCTTCAGAATTGCCAACAAAGATTTGCGTGTGTGTGCCATATTACTTCATAGTAATATCTCCCACCAATAATTTAGCATCTCTGATGCAATACTCATGTGAAATATGAAATAATAGCTCACATATACGCCATTTTGTGGTGGCAATTCCGGAAATCGCCGTGTTACTCGCTTGGTGTGTCTCCGACATCAGGGTTATAGGGGCCAGTTCATAGTGTGCGACCTAGACTTGCTCAAGTCTTTGATTTTGAACATTCATGATTAAGTATGTTGCGGTGTGACTGGTCCAGGAATCTCCAGTATGGAGGAGAGGAGGGTTGGGGTAGGCGGAGGGATACAGGGACTAGGGCCAGTCTATGTGCGACCCTGAAAGCTACAGGTGAACCAAGGAAGGTTAATCTTGAGAGCATGAATTGAGAGCGTGCAGTTATTACATAATATGTACAGTATTTTGAGTACTTTTCCTCTTACACACAGTCACGCCCTGACAGACAGTTCCATACAAACAGATACATCCACTGACAGAAAGCGATGCACAGACAGACAAAGATACACAGATACAAATATAGATACATAACGATACATAGAGTTCCATACATCCCTCCCCTCCAACGTAAACTATGTTTACTAATAACCAACACAGTATCATTATAACCTAGAACTTACTTGTCATGGCTCACTGCTCTGCTACCTCTCTCTCTCTCTCTCTCTCTCTCTCTCTCTCTCTCTCTATCTCTCAGCGCAGATATAAGAAGGAATGCAAGATAAAGTAACATCATCCTGTGTAACTTACGCTAAAAATCAGCCTCACCACTCACATCTTTAAACAGAATGTCGCAATTTCATATTAGGGTGTTAAGGGAAATCTACTTTTCTGCGAGATCCTAATATATCAATAGATTTACCAACCAATGTGTATGAATCTTGTCCATATGGTATTCTATAGAAGGTATTATTCTCATGAGATCAATCCTAAAAGAAAATTCATATTGATGATCTATTAAATTTCTTTATTTTCGATTTCGTTACAGACAGCCACACAACATACAAAAGAAATGAAGGTAGGATATTCATATACTTCTATTACAATCTTTTATTCATCAATCAAAATACGTAATCGCAACTATTAAATGATGTACCTAGATGTAGAAAACATGGAGATTAGGTGTAGATCCTATACATTTGTGTAAAATGATGTCCCTCTCAAGATAACATTTTGATTGATAAGATACGTATATTTTGTATCTATTTCATCCAGTGTCTTATATGACTGGGTGGATCTAACGTGGACTGAATAATAATACTGGTTCCGTTTCCTTTCAGATGTGCATGCTTTGAACAGATTATGTATTTCAAACTGTTGTGATATCTCCCAAATGACAACGGGGTTGGTGAAACGAGAAACTTTCTCATATTCCTCGACCCCCTGAAGTAACATGTCATTTCTAATCTTTCAGAATCGAATACTTTCATCTTATGACAATCTTCGAATTTTGAACCATGCATTAATGCAAACCTACATATTGAAACTTTACTTTTCTGCATGTATTATCATTATTATGATGCACGGATATTTTATAGAACATACTCTTAGCCAGGGCTGGAGTAAGATTGGAATACGCAACAAATAAGCAATGCATGCATGATGACGCTCCTGTGCAGATTTATCCTACATGATGAGATATTGATGTATACCCTCTTGACGTCCTAATGCCCGGTGTCCACCTACTACGATAGAAATTTAGATACAAAAAGCAAATATCGGAGACATATCGGGAAAGTGTAAAATCGCAGACATATGTCTAGACAGGCCAATCCACCATGCATCATAATGTTTTTTTCGGTGCCTAATCGCAGAAACGTGGTCAACTGCCCCGATATTAGGTGACCTTCCTATGTGATTTTTGATTTTTTTATCGGGAGGTGCATCGTAGACCATATCGGAGCCATGTCGTAATAGGTGGACGCCGGGCCTAAGTTCATACGTAAAGTTCATACATAAAGTTCATACGTATCAAGTACAATCCCTGATAGGTCTCTTGGGCATATGTAGTACCAATTTACTGAACTACAAGAATGGTATAACACGACAATATATCCGAATTAGATAGTTTAACCATTTATTGGCAGTGTATCACATGCAATAATGTTACAATTTTGTTAGCGACGTATTAGAATTGAAAGTATTGACTCCTTTTGGGACCTACCTAGTATATATAAAGTTCTGTTTACTTTCATCTATTGGTGAAACTTAGCTACGATTTTGTAATGAACGTGTTTTGACAGTTTCTTGGTAATGTATCATATGCAATGATGTTGCACTTGTGGTACCCCTAAATTTCAAATTCAATATTATTACTCACTTTGGTACTTGCCAAGTCAGTTCTTTCCACTTCCCACAAACATAGAGCAAAACAACAAGAAAAGGCCGCGAAAAATGGTAGCTGTTTAACTTTATCGTCTCCTTGTATGTGTATCTTTCAGACGGTTCTCTGCCCTATAAGAGAAACGAAGGTAAGCGTAGGCCCAAACATGGCTTTGAGAGAGGAGAATTTATCAGTGTCATTTCCCCTTACTTCTAAGACCTTCTCTAATAAGAATTTACACTTTTCATTTGTGATTTGACATTTATACCCTGTACAGCACGAACTGGTGAATTTTCTTTCCGCGTCAGGATATCGCACAAGATATCCTATGAGTGACTTTGTTATTCTGGTATCTAGAAATTATGTGGAAATCTGTAGAAATATAGTTTACACAATTAGATATTTGGAGGGACCTGGGAGGGAAGGTTGATTTCATTTTCGAAAGTGCGTATTCTATTTTAGAAGACATCTCGAATATCTCATTGATTCTCTCGCGTATTGCAGAATATGTTATGGATTAATTCATCTCCTTTGCATGAAATCTTATATCATGTATCATCTCCTCTAGTTTCGCATTTCGTATTCTGCCATTCATGAATATTCTCAAAAATCTTTTACACCTTTGTATCGCATGCACATCGCATGACCAAAAACATCAATTCATATTGAAAAGGCCGTTATTTACGATTCTTGGGAATGAAAAAGGTCCAATATTGATAGCCCTGTTTAGAAGTAAGGTTCCTTAATAATCCCACATGTATTTTTGTAGTATAAAATTCAGTGATCATTTCATATGAAATTCCTTTGGTGGTGGGTAGATCAAATGTAACTTGATCCATCCTGATTTGTACATGCAGAAATTAAATTGCCTCCCTAAAACCAGCTCTTAGAGTTGAATACGAACATTCAAATTCAGAACTCAAACATTAATATTCTAGAAGAATTAGAAATTTATCTGCATAAAAAAACATGAGCTTCTCGGCCAACATCAACGCATTGGTTCGGAATAAAAAATACTAATTGCTAAAATCCATTGATTTTTACGCCCTTCTGATCTCTTGGTGGATTTTCTTCATTCCAATGGAGTCAACGTGAATCTCCGTGGGTGGAAAAAAATCTTCTGATCTCTATTACAATCCCAGTATCACTGTTAGAAGGTTAGATGTACCAAATAAAGACATTTAATCATATTGTAGTATGGAGAGATTTCAAATACCGCACCACGATTGAAAAGAATTTCCGCAATTATCACGAATTTCATATTTCATTCAAATTCATCTCGGTTGCTTACAATCTCGTTGCATTCTATTCTTATATATCTTCATTAGGAAACACGAAACCTTCCTATTAAATTCCACCACAAAACCACGACGCACACATGTAATGTGATCGCGTCTTTCTACTGTCATTCTTATAAGTTAAGTTTTGCTTTGAGCTTCATAATATATCACCCAAATAGTTTACACTTTTATGTAACGAGTACTATCTCTTGCAGTCTAGTGTAATCTAGCGCATACGCTTACGGTAAATTTAGATTAAAGTATTGATATCTAAGACGTAATCGGGAGAGAATATCACGTATGTCTAATGGGAAATTGCTAGCAGAACTGGGTGATAGATCAAGAATACGGATACATGCCATTGAAATAGCACGCTGTACTTGTCATCATAGAGTGATATTGGTAATTACCTCGTTAACTAAATAATTCAAATGACCTGACTTACAGATGGCAGCCTTCCTTATAAGAGGAACGAAGGTGAGACGTTGTATCGGTGGCGGACATTATCTTCTAACAACTTTTACCATTTTTCATCGTGTTCCTTTCTATTCTACTTCTCACCCTTTTAGCCAGAGGCAAATACCGATTGAGCGTATATTTACCTCAATTATTTCATCATATAGAACCCCTTGAAAGTCAATAGTCTACGCGGTGCTTTGGACCTACCCTTAACGTACAGGAACCTTAGCAAACCTAAGAAATGATCCATATAGTGTTAAGTTCCACCCATTGTCACCAAGACCTCCCCACCGTGATGCTATCTTTTTTCAAGGGTCTTTGTCATATACGTTAAGACAGGTAACGGGACGAAATACACAGGTGTTCCGTGGATACCTTCATAACATGTAGTCGTAAAATGTTTTACACAATTCATTCACTTAGAATTATCTCTATGTCGCCAGAAATGCAAGTCATTGACACCAACGGCTGCGCATTTTGGTTTATCGTTACTGCATCATCACCCATGAATGATTTTGCCTACTTTGTTTCACTTTTTCAATGTTATTCACTATCATATTCCTGCCAGAAATATGTTTTTTCAATTTCTATGTGTGTATATATTGTAGCAACTCGTTCAATCCACCTCCGTCCTTAATTCTTGTGTCCATGGGTCAACTTGACAGTTCTTTGTGTTATCAGGTTGCTAAAATGTGACAGTACATGCACGTATAAAACATATAACACATATGTCTCACTATAATATATGTGCATATATATATATATGTATATATATGTATATATATAAATGTATATATATGTATATATATGTTTATATATATATATATTCATAATAAATTTTCTGTTGTTGAACGAACATACTTTAAGAAGAAGCTTCACTTACTACTTCTCTCTTGCCTAGAATGCAGAGGCCCTTTTGAGTCGTCCTTTTGTTAGCATTGATCGCAAATTAACTGAGAATCGGGGAGGAGAGTGTGGAATGCTACGAGCTAGTCGAATGGCAGTCGCCCAAACTGTCGTGTGCGGCACACTTCTGCCCTTAATTTCATTTCCCAGTCTACCCTTCTGAGACATGCGCATTAAGCACATGACAGAAAACATGATTGGGAATGACAGTTCTCAGAGTGAGGCTGCATTCGCGGACTTGCACACTTGCTAAGTGAAATCCAACACTACTGTGATATATAGACGAGAAAGTGGCCTGACACACAGCAGTCTGCACAGTTCAATAAGACACTATTCTACGATGATGTACGATTGTTATTTCTAAATATCCTAATATCCTCACAGGCTATGACAAGGAACGAATCCGAAATGGCGTTTCCCTTGTTTTCTCATTATATATCGCACAGAAACAAAGTACATATGGCACTGTTCAAAGGTAAAAGTGTATTTCTAGTATTTATTTCTTACCGAAACACATACCCATGCACGCGCATGGGCATTCCAACTGCGTAACTACACATTTATTTCAGTGTATGAGACGGATACATGGATCTTGGTTTGCGTGCTTATTCCCTGACACTATTATAAGTTAACACACACTATGCTGTAACACAGCGTTAGCACATATTGTCCTTTATGCATCTCAGGCGGACATCAGTTGCTGTCGTCAAGGATAACGCCAAAGGTTATGATTTCCCACATCTCATTTTCCTTACAGATACTACAACTAAATCTTCCAGTCCAGGTCGGTTGCCTGAGATAAACACTAGGGCCTCCATATCAAACATTAATTATCAGCCATCAAAACAATGATGTACGATAATTAGCGTTGATATCAATATACAATCAATGATACTGTCGTATGCCTTTTTAGCACCATGCGCTTTTATGCACCCTTTCCCAGCATTGACAGAGGTTTCCCAAAGGGATGTGCTCCACGGTAGGCCCGGTCGAGAACGGAGTTAACATGCAGGCTAATAACGAAGATAACATGACCCGCCCCCTCTCTTTTAATGAAACAATAAGGCTTGTGCTGAGCAAGATAGCACAGACATTGGTGAAAGCAAGCTTCGAAATTAGTTGGCAGGTGAAGAAGCGCATGGTGCTCAAAAAGCGGTCTACAGTACCAGCTCTAGCCTCCCGTGGCAGTCCCACTATAATGCCGGGGAGAATCCAAGCGAAAATTAGCAGCGATTTCCGGAATCGCCAACACAAAATGTCGTGTATGTGAACTATTATTGCATATTTCACCAGATTATTGGCTCTGATGCACTAAATAATCGGTGCTATGATATCATATCTCACATACATGCTATTTTGTCTAGGCAATTCCGGAGATCGCTGCTTTGGCTCCCCTGATGTGTCCTTGGCTCGACATGTCAGTTGTGACCTTGATATCATGGCCTGCTGTCGACTGATAAATAGCACATGTATTCCATGTGCAAACTGATGCACTGCAATACATATATAGCCATGCTTCCATTGGCCGATTATAGCCACCAATAGATTTGTCCGTAGCTCCGACAAAATGGGAATTTTGACGAACTATCAGCCAATGAGAAAGACGGACCAAGTTCTAGCCTAAATTTGGACCATCGCAGAAAAATACAAACAATGATTTAACAATACTTTCATTTCATCAGTGAAGGTTTTCAATCATCTGTTGGTAAAGATATTTAATTTGGTGAGAGGAAACATATCACCAACTTTTACTCTTGCCAATGAATTTTTGACTTCATCAACCGATTTCGAAAAACAATTTAGATAATCGTTGGCGTTTCTGTCGGCCAATGGAAATTTTACCTTTACCATAAAAACGTTGATATAAAACGTAGACGCTAGGCGATCTATGTCTTAACAACAGTACTTAGTAATATGGCTTTCCATCCCATACAAAGTTACTGACCACCACGATACAAATAACACAGGCTACTTCCCGGAGGCCAACCAAATACTTGGCGGGTTCTATTAGCCAGCTTTTATGCTAGCATAGTAGGCTTGTCGAAATCGATGAGCAGGAATGGCTTGTATCCCCGAGCGCGAATATTAAACACATGCGAAAACAGAATTGTCAGATAAATTTAAACATGATGAAAACGGACGTGATTATTTATACAGAGAGGCAGGCTGGATGGGTAGCCTCATCTAATCCAGGTATGTCGCACTGGTTGTGTTAATGTTACCTTAATAGTAAAGGTATGGACACACCGGCAAATACTGTAAATAGAATGAGGGTAGAATGAATAAGGATAATATCTAGTAAGGAATAACACTATATAGATTCAACACCAACTAATGAAGAAAATACTCATTTCTAATATACACCACCTAAGTTATACAAGAGGGATTATCGATATGATTAACCATAGTGTTGCAAGTTGTGTGTAAATGTGCATGCACTTTCAATATATTCTGGGAGTGGTTAAGATAGGTTTGTTTGCACCTTGAAATTAACCGAGACACAATCCGAAGGAGGTTAAATACACGTTCACAAGACCAAACAATATTGAACAGACAGCATTTTTGTTTTGGTTAATCAATGGCCTATTCCAAATCTAGGAAAGCTCATCAATTGGTTCAGATTTTATCATAGAAATGTAAAGGTCTAATGTGTAATGAAATATCAACTCAAGAGCAGCGTGCATTTAAAGGGAGAGTCTTTTTAGAGTGCATGGGGAATCGCATGCGTTAATATGTCTGCAGAATTCTACCAGAGAGAGAGAAAGACGTACACAACAGGGATCCGAATAACTGCACTATTTTCTTAATAAATTTGGGGCTGATAAAGTACCACACAATCCAATAGTTCTTTTCACACCACGTGACTGCTATGACGTCATGCTATTCAGCTCCCTATATACAATGGAGATACAGGACGCAGATACAATATGACCTCGGTAAAATCGTTACATATGATAGTTTTCGAATGTTAAAAATTCTAAAAAATAGTTTAGAAGAACGACACATACCCCTTGAATCAGTAATATGTGGAAGAATGGTTAATGCACATTTATTATGTATTTGGTGAATCGGATTAAAGAATCATAACACCAACGATTTGATAAGTATAAATAATTGACAGTAAATCAATCAGAAAGCAAGAAACAGTTGATAAATATAACCTGCCATAGGAACAAATATATATAATTATGACATTAACTGTCATCTGACTAACATGCTTTGCATGCACCTAACGCATGAAATTAAAACGCACGAAAGACATGCGTATGACATGACCTGGACATTTGATATGTTATCCTATTCATAACACATCTACAGAGAAGTGTATAAAGCTCCATTTGGAATGAATATTAACCCCTTGAGTGTTTCCAAGTATGTACCTAGATATGAAAGAAATCATAGAGTAGATATGAAAACATACGAGGAATAGACTATTTAAGAGATATGCGCAACTTGACAATCGCCGGAGAAACTTTAAAGCAACTACAATATACTGCGCCTATCAACTCATTTCGACGCCATGCTATGCAAGGAAAAGCAACGGTGAATCATTTGCGCAACTATATCAAACTGATGATAAAAAGGAGTATCGCTTCTCGTTTGGTCACTCCTTCTAAGTGGTATCCCTAGAATATTATGATGTCCACCCTTAATCCCTCGTTAAAAGCATATTCATGGAATTTATTTGGTTCTTGGTCTTGTTTCTCGTTACTAAACCTTGGTTTCTGACCATACTTTACCAAACTTCATTATGTTAAAAGTTCTGTCTTTGTTTAATGTCCTCTATTCAGTTGTCCCTGTTATTGACCTTTGACCTTTCTCCCTCTCCCCTTAAGATGGCCCAGTACCTTACAGATCATTAAAGCGTGGAAACGAGGGTAAGTTGGTTGCACAGCACACTAGACAGAATGCCACGCAATCTCACAGCACAATCTTATAGCTTGTACCCTGTTGCACAGCATCACACCCAAGCTTATATATATCCAAGCTTTCTTGCTATAGATCTTTTTTTCTCTTCTAAATACGCGCCTTGTATAAAGCAGACACTAGCTTATTTAGAAACTTAGAAATGTATAAAGGTTTCACTAAAGAAACTGATCGGCAAATGAAACAGGAAGTTCTGTGAGTTTTTATTCGATTGTAAAGAAAGTAGTTTTACTACTAGAGCTACCTTTTCAGGATACATTTGTGATACGACGACGATATATTTCTTAAGAATATCTGCTCCGCCTTCTCAGTAAATTTCTTATATGGGTTATACTACAACGTTCTGATCATCGAGTTAACTGTATACAATCACGCCTAACGACATCCATGAGTTTGGATGGACAGTCATTGTTATCGAGGCGAACTGGATCGAGAATCGCAATTCAGTTATACGATTCGAGTGCGGTTTTGGATATATCTTACCCCTTTCAAGGAAATTTGATAGCATCCCAATATCAGAATGATTTACATTGCTTACGCAAACCCAGTAACGAACATTTAAAATCTCCATGTTGAATTCTTGCCTACCTTCTCAAATCCTGGCCGTTGGCTAGCCAGCCACTAATGACGTCATCCAATATCACTCCACCAAGACCATGGCATGGTATTGTCACTTTACGTGGGTGACCGTTGGATATAATTTGTTGATATTATTCCTCTGCCTAGACTTGTACTTAGGGTGAGGTAAATCACCATACTCTATCGTCAAATATCATTTCTACACAGACGACCAACGCAGAAATACATTGCTATTATGCGATGACCGCAAGATAATCGATCGGCGATTATATACGGCTCAGGACAATATGGACATATTGAATAGAAATCTATATGTGTTCTTGCACAAGCATATGGAACCTTCATTCGCTCTCATCATTAAAGCGATGACGTTGTCTTTTAGTGGAATCCACAACTTTTGAGTTGCTGCAGTTACTATTGGGTCGCATTGCAGGGGACCGTTGAATAAACTACGAACGAACGTCAAAAAACATCACCAAATTGTCTTTCGGGCCATAGTGTTGTACAAAATAATATGTTGCAAGCATAAGATGTTTTGATGATGAGTAACCTAAAGGTCTTATAAGGTGTTGTATACAAATTCTTTCATATATAAAATATCTTCTCTTTTGTCATAAAACACATCGTCCATGATGTAGTTCATCTTTGAAGTTATCATAACGTCCAGCACCAGCACCAGAAACTAACAAACTTTATTCAATGCCCCCCCCCCCCCAACAGTGTTGCCTGGCCTTTTAAAGTCTCCACCCACGTCTTCGCTGACAGATATTTAAAAAAAAACGAGTTTAATTCACTTTAGAGATCATAAAGCAAAAAGACGTAAAGACGGTATTTTGTCTTGTTTCCGCCCCCCTTTTTTTTACTTTCTTTCGGATTAGTTTAGAATATACGTAAGGTTATGGCTGATGTTGGAAATACCGAACAATGCAACAGAAGACGTAATTGTTAAGTTGTGACCAAATCGGGTGTAAGGGAATGTAGACTCCCTGCATATATTTCCTCGGGGCAAACAGAGGAACGAATCGCGGAGTACGGATCCGTTGTAAGAGGTTTCACCGTCTTTAGGTTAAATCAAACCTGCATCGCTGCAGGGTGTTTCCTATTAGCTCAATTCAGGGGCTTATCACAACATACTATATATTGAAACCACAGCTGATCCCTATTTAATCATTCTGTGTATATGTTTTTTCTCCTCCTCCCTTCGGCTATAGCCTTTATGAGGGACATGCTTGGAAACAAAGGTGTGTTGATGCTATGAAAAAAGTAAAAAAGAGAAATTCTCACTGGCGCTGTTGTGTAGGAGTATAAAGGTTATTAGCATCTATTTTCGGAACATACTGTGATACTATTATACGTGCTTCGATGACAGATACTGCAGTTGTACCTGTGGCAGAACATCATCAAAGTCATCAGGCATATGCCCTTCAGCTGGGGCTAGGATCCTCTCATTGTCACAGCAAGGCCTCTGTGTTATGCCCAAAGAGCGTTTTTCTCATTTCTTCTCTCATATTCATAAGACTCAGAGTGCCCTTCATCTTTGGTTCTTCCATCACTTCTTTTTAATCTTCGAAGGAAGAGCAGATGACGATAGATTTATTTATATCAAAGCACCCTGTCTCGGGTTCCCACAAAAGATCCGCATCAACGCGCCAGTGAGAAGTTCTGGTGGTGTATGTGGAATTCCTTTTTTCATTTACCGCGTATCACTAGCTAATCAGCGTGAGTGGCTACCTGCATGTGTATCATCACGCACAGAACATACTCATCCCTGCCCCACGCATAAATGTAGCGACCTCACCTGATGCACTCAGGACACTGCATCCCACGCACCTTCCTCGTCGTTTGATATCGGTTTTTAAATGTATGACCGTGGAAGTTTTCATTCATGTACTAACATGGGTGATATAAATAATATTTTCCCACGTACAGAAATTCTAGTTCAAAAATGTTTAACAAAATGCATACTTAGTTAGCAGTTATCCCACCCTAATTCATTTGTTACCATCGTGCAATAAATAACACTTTACTGCACGCCCTCCCGAATACAGCGACCCAATATTAAGCCTATGGACTTTTTTTCTTTTATTAGTGGTAGGGTAAATGTAAGGTTTGCACGTTCACTGGACATTCTTCTAAGATATCTTTTCCGTTTTCCTTTGTGTTTAGTTAATAATACTATATTCCATAGCAGACAGAAATACAAACGAGAGTCTGCATATAATGAACGGGAGCTCTTTTATCGAAGTTACTTTTGATATTGATTTCCTAGGAGTATATTGCTGCAAGGCACTGTATTCTCAGAGGAAAAAAATACAGTTCGTCCAGTAGATGTATCTTGCTTTTAAAGTCCCTTTGCTCTAAGTCTTTGCAAAGGGGTCTTATCATGAGGTATCTGCATATTTCTTTCACAAAGATCGAGATCAAAGGCCTATTGTTTTTTTTGGCTTGCACTAACTGCTTTGAATGTCAAAAGCACAAGCCATGAAACTAGCAGATGTGAAAGTTAGTTTAGGGAAAAACCCACCACGCCCTTGCCCAGAAATAAACACTCTTTCATAAAATAGTGAAATTTGCACTGGTGTAGTATCTGTACTCCCATATACGCCATTCTAACATCAGGCAAAAAAGAAAAGAAAAACACTGAATAGACTTAACGTCCTATTAATTTCACCCTCGATATATCAGGAATTCTAGTATACCTTTAGCAATATCAGCTATAAACTAGAATGTATGAGCATTAATAGAGTATTGCATGTTGTAAACCATGTAATGTCACCATATTCTATATTGCGACTATTTCAAATGTCTGTAGTGTTATTGCAAGAAATATAAACTTCTTAGTGCCATGACTTTGTTATATGGTTCCCATTTCATATATGTTTAGTGACTATTGTTTGCACGATTCTTAGTATAAGTATTGATCATCGCAATATGTACATATATACTGTCTCTTTTGCTCTCGTGTGTGCTATCCCTATGTGTGGCATGTGTGCTTTCTCTGAATGTTCCAGTTGACACCGATGATGTTGTTCCCCCTGGTTACTATGGCAAACTCTTAGAGAGGGCTCTCTTGAGAAGGAGAGCGGAGTCTGGTAAGTTGGTAAACCTTTGTGAGGTGTCCTAACAATCTCTGCATGCTTTTCACAGCTTTCACGTGATTTTTCTATCTTCATTGCAGAAGCACATTTCCGCTAGAAATCTTTAGTTTTACTAATACCTATGTGCGTCACTCTCATCTCCGTAAACCATATAGGAACATGCTATATCATATAGGGGTGTGATTACAAATAGCAATAGGAAGTAAAATGTTATAACATTGGGGTGTGAGTGGATCAGTGGCTTCGCATAATTCCCTCTAGACTAAAAAGAAATGTTCAAATGATGTTAATAACATCTTCCTGTCCCACATTTATGAAAATTCATTTAGCACCACATTGGTGTGGTATTACACGGAGCGATCCCCCTATCATCTGGATATTTATATAGAACTGTATCGAGAATCGTATAAATAGACAATACTCCACGAGTTTGGCTGGGCCGCAATCATCATCGAGGCGAAGCCGAGTGACGATTATGGCCCAGCCAAACGAGTGGAGTATTGTCTATTTTATGATTCGAGTGCGGTTCTGGATTTATCTTACCCCTTTCTATTGTTTAAATAACATCAGAACTTCAGAATAATCAGAATATACTTAGCAAATCCACTATGCCACGGCCGTGGCGTAGTATGGTCACTTTACCAGGGTGATCGTTGAGTATATTTTTCTAATGTTATTCCTATGGCTAAACTTGTACCAGGGGTGAGATAATGATATGGGCAATTACGGGGGGAATATAGAGTATACACCTTTAATGGATAGTCTATACTTTACTCCCTTATGAAAGACATTTCAAGATATATGTCATGTCAAGATTACATGTCAAGATATATTGGAAGTCATTTGAAGGGACAAAGTGAATACTAAGTTAGTCCAAGTTAGTTTTCCGAATAGGTCAGTCCCAAGGCTATATCAAGTAAATATTGAATTCTAGTATGAACTTGAATTCTAGCTTGTATGACTGCCTCCAATGATAAAGCAAAATATAAGCAAAATCATATAGCAAACCTACATTTCTATGTTTCCTATGATTCTATATAGTTATTTTTTTCAATTTTTACTTTGCAGACGTAAACACACCCACAGGTAACACGTCAGGTTAGTATTTTCTATTTAAACATATAATGCACATGGAAACCCTTTTATATTTCTTGATGGACTATCCTTTTTAACAGCTTCGATAAATTCATAACAGAAATTTGATTTAACTTCCTAACTTTCATTGGAATTACATTTACCAACCTCCTGGCACCAATTCAAAATAGATACACATTTCCCATTGATGGTCAAAGTATCTGTTCTATATCCATATTCATGTTGTGTTTTGGAAACCGATACATATTTACAGTATTCATAGTACAGAATACGTTATGACACGTGGGGGATGGTGGGGCCACGACACAATACTATATCTTTTTATGTTTGAACTCCAGAAAATAACCTGCGGAAGGTGCTTCGCTATTTGGCCGATATGGAACAGAAACTGCAGAAGCGGGATCATGGTACGGCATTTTATTACCACAGTAACAGCTAGATCATCTCCCCTTACATCTCTCATCTTTCATAGTCAACGATATTAAATCAGAAGATTCCTCCTCATTCTCATTGCATATCTTCTCCTGGAGGCATACTTTCTCTCATTGTAGCTTTTTCAATAAGTGAACTCTGCCTCCATTTTGTGGGGTTGAGAGCTTATGGCCGGGCTACCTCTGCCGGCGCCTTTCCAGCAGTTATAAGATACCAGAAAGAACTCTTTATGACCTTCATGCCGGGGTCACACCAGGCGAGTAACGGCAGCAATCTCGAGAATCGCCAACATAAATTGGCGTGTATGTGAGATATTGTGTCATAGTAATATCTTCCATCGATAATCTAGCGTATGAGAAGCAAATATCCAGACTTGCTAACATAACATGGCATGTATGTAAGATATCATTTAAGAGTAATATTTTCCAAATAGTCGCTCAAATATACACGCCATTTTGTGTCGGCAATTCTGGAAATCGCTGCGTTCCTCGGATGGTGTGTCAATCTGCACGTATAGCCGCCCTCTAAATGAGCGATCTCCAGAATCGCCAAATCGCTGCCGTTAATCTCTTGCTGTGTCCCTGGCATAAGCTAATATTTCATATTTCACCTGATTATTTCTTGCTTGGTGTGTCCCCAGCATCAGCAAACATCAATTTCAGTACCGAACTTTCTAAACCGATTTATGAAATATTCTTACCATTTTTATGGTGGGGTGCATGCAAGAAAATCAGAGAACGATGATTGCTATCCCTTGGTGATTCTGTTTGTTAGAAACGTGGAATTCCTTCAAGGACCCATGACAGTGTACTTTATAAAGATTTAGCGACTACCGATTTATCACATGGTTCGTGCAGCCAATGGAAATCGAGGACAATTACCAAAGAGCAGGTATTTCATCATAGCATGGCTGTTGGGAAAAACTAAAGTAAAACACTTAGTAGATTGAAAGTGTTTCAATGCTTTTGTCTGCCAGATAATGCCTACCTTTTGTGGGAAACACACTGGGCTAGCCAATTCCTGATCCAAAGTGGCTCTGCTATGCCGGGGACACACCAAGCGAGTGACAGCAGCGATCTCCAGAATCGCCAACAGAAATTTGCATGTATGCGAGATATTATTTCATAGTAATATCTCCCACCGATAATCTACCGTCTCTGAATCAATAATCAGGTGAAATATGAAATAATAGCTCACATATACTCCATTTAGTGTTGGCGATTCCCGAAATCGGCGCGTTTCTCGCTTGGTGTGTCTCCGGCTTTAAAATCGCAGATACCCGTACTCAAAACACCCTTTCCGGAGGTCAGCAAGAACGAGGCTTATTGCTAAAGCTATAGGGATTCTAGGCTAGAATTTCGTTTCCGGTCTATTTTATCATTATTGAAGTGTACTGTACTACCATCATCTGTGGACAAGTTTATCTCGTAGCTACGACGAGAATTGTTAAATATATAAAAAAATATGCACTAAGATTGGAAAATGGGACATATATATATAATATTCAAAGTACCAAGCGCCACTATCCGGAATGGTGTATTGAGCACGCGTATCTGCCATTTCATTGGGCTAACTTTGGCTCCCTATAAGAATTGCTGACCATTTGTCGTTCCCAAGTTGGGAGGGGGTTTTGCTGACTCCCTGACAAATATGGGACACATCAAGCGATGAAAGATAGCTCGAAATTATGGCGATAAATACACTCAACGATTAGTCCAAAAATCTTTATCACACTATATGTGACTACATGAGAGACAAACGTTATTTGCTGTCCAATGGATATATTGCTACTTTTGATATTGAGTTTCTATATAGATATTAATGATTTTAATATCGCGTCCACGTCGTGGCATATAGGAATCTTATCAGAACCGAACATGGTTCGATGAAACTCCGGCCATTTCATCCAAGTGTTTTCAAAAAGCTGTGTGTATTGAGATCTCGGGCGAATATATATTCAAGAAACCCAAACTAGGACCGCCACGGCGCACTTTAGTGACCGGGGCAGAATGGGTGTGGCAGCTTCAAATGTAAACGAACCACGGTACCATCCGCCGGGTGTTTACCTTAAACTAGTTAGATTAAATATTCACACTTTGCTCACAAAGAGGTCGGGTATACTTACTTTAGGGTGGGGACAAATTCCTAGAGTGTGCTATTTGAACGTTAAATATATATGCGCGGGTATAAACCTTGTCCAAATGATAACTAGCTGGGTTACTATTTACTGGATAGTCTCTTTTAACTTTATTTACCATCCGCTATGATCTGATGTTTCGAGGCATTCCCTGAAGACATGCGACGTAATGCCTTGAAACATTTCCCCGGTGAATGGCGTCGCGATGCCATGAGGAATAATCTTTCCGTAATAATAAACTCGTGTTTTGACGAACTTCTCAACACTTTCCAAAGTTATGCAATAAATGTTATTATTATGGCATTAGTATAAAATGTTGCGATGATGATTTCATATCAGACTGTAGATACGGGAAGAAATTCTAACGTGCAGACGACACTTATTTTACTAGATTAAATCTAAATTCAGTTATTGCTATTAACTAGATAAGAAGTCCACCGATGATAAGCAAGTCATAAATATTATATGGACTCTCATAATCCTAAGAATATTGGCTCTTTTCCCACGTAAATACTCTTTATCTGAACAAATAAAGAATGGCTGAAAACGTGAATCTAGTCAATTAAAGAACCGTAATTCTTAAAGCCCTGGTAATATAGTCATACATGATAGAGTAATGGTATATTTATCATATTCAAATGGTAAAATCCAATGTTTCGGTTGATGATAACACTGGAGTAGGTCTACATCTACTGCCAGCACTGGTGGTAATCAGTGCGGCCAGTTATGCTTCAAAGCACTGGTGTTTCATTGGCAAATAAATGTTTACTCTAACTGAAACAAAACATTTCACTTAGCACTGTTAAGGGTGGCGTCCACCAACCACGACAAGGCTACGCCAGCTCCGATAAGAAAGTTCCAATCAATAGGTTTTCTCTATGGTAATACATGATAGATCAATGACTTATTTCTGCAACTTTCCTATGTTTTAACCATATGATGTCAAGAAAAGCGTTGCCTTCAAACAGCACTAAAAAGGGAAACTAAATGTTGCATTTCAGGGCGTGCACTTGCCAACATGCGATATGATGAAAGAGTACAGTGCAGGGTTGACAAATGAAACATTGCTTTTGATGGGAATGCTAAATGAATCTGTAATGAATTGCAAAGGAGGATCTGCATTTTGTACAAATCGTCAAGTACCACGACCTTGCCTGAATTTGTACTTCAACAGACTAACTGTAGGTTAGATACTCCTATTTATTTAGATTTTTGTTCTCATTTCCCTTTCTTTCTGTCAGAAGATCGTGATTAAACCTGAAATGGAGAATTATTATTAGATCCTTGATGGGTTTGTATTATAATGGTCTAAGCATGGTGCTACACTAACCAGCTATCATATTTAAGAATATCACTAACTAGGTTTGATATAAAGTATTGCTGGATCTGGAAACAAATAGCTCAGTATCATGTGGTTAATCACTTTATTCCAAAGAAACAATCAAGAACCTATTATTGAAAAAGACCCTTATCAAACAGTCTAGATTATTTGGCATTTGAGTTAGGTTAAAATATGGTTAGGGATAGATAGGCAGTTAAGATCTGATGATCGCATGAAAGTCCGATGCATGGCATATAAGCATAGATAGTATTTCTTCATGGTTCACTCCGCATGAGTTCCAGCCGTAGTGTATGATAAAACTGATTTTACATCAAACTTAAAAAAAGAATACTCTTTCAGTTCGAAAATATGAATTGACGAACAAAGAAGAAATTCTGGTGCGCCTTATAGTTAAGCCTGATACACCTTTCGTGTTGAACAAAGAAATGGTTTTCTTTTATTAAATCACAACACTAACGTTCCCATTGGAATTACTCTACTTATTTCTCTGTTGTGGGGCTGCATAGAAATGCCCTCAAATGCTTATGCTGTCTTGACATATTCTCTTATGATGTATTTCAGTCTACTAGCGGTGAGTATGTATGAGGAAACGATTTTTGTTGTTTCAATAGCAACAAGACTTGAATACTTCGTCACGTTTTTTCTCTCTCTTTCTTCTTGAATTTTTTTCTATTCTCTGCACTCTTCAATCGTTCAACACATGTATGGCAATGTAATTACCATCTTTGTGAGATGTATTCCTGGGTCAAATTTCTTTACCAAACTTGTGATATGTTCTGGCCTCTCAAGGGACTATTTTCAGTCCATACTGCACATAACGGTCTCGACCTTATGCTCTTTGATATTTTGTAAAGTATAAAAAACATGAATAGACCTTAAACAAATCAGCTCTAAGATAAAATAACAGAAATGCATAGAACCTTTCCTGATTGTGCGTTGTACCGCATCCCAGGAGCCAAAGTTTCACTACTTGATAATTCACTATTGCCCTGTTCGAAGAGTGTTGGTTGTATTTGGTATACCTTATATCAGCATTCCGGTGAGATGGTTGATATAGAGGTACATACATGTGCTATCTGTAAATGTGTGACGCATAAATATTTTGTATTTTCTGAAATCTATCAAGCTATACATAGTCCTTTGATCGATGATTATACAAATTAACTAACTAGGTTAAATCACAAGACCTACATCATAACGCAATGGTTTAATAGTATACTAAAAAAGCTGAGTATAATTCCAGGTTAGTATAGTAGTGGCCTGACTAGTGCTTAGTGAACCTAGAACTAGACTTCAACATCTTTGTAGTGATCGAATAAGTGTCAGCTTTCAATTTATATGATTTATTCGAAGCGTAAATTTCCATTAGCCAATCACTAGATCAAGTGAATATTAGAAAGTAGTATTTTGCCTGGAAATAGCTTGATCAAGCGCGGCGTGTTGATAATCAACTGACTTAAGTTCCAAAGGGAAGGCAGGCTTTTAGAGGGCAGATCAGTGGAGAAACGGTTATGGGCCAGAGAGCGAATGCCATCCCCCGAAATCAAGTGTTTTAGAGCTAACTTCTAAGAAGACATGACCACGTTTTATTGTAGTAGCGTTGCCAGGCGGTTCTCACGTTTCTGTCCGCCTCTTTGTGAAATAATGACGTCATTGACTTTTGTGAAGGATGACGTCATTGATCTGTGTGGACAATGGTGTCATCGATCTAATTGTTTGACTGTAAGGTCTGTCCGCCGTTTTCTCCAACTTTGTTCTTTCTATTTCATTGAACGACACAAAAATACTGACATGCACGTTCTTTTGTGGTGCATGTTGCTAAATCTGTTAACCGATATTTGTATTTGATATCCAGAAGTTCGCCTTGCATTACTCGATATATTTCATTCAAATATATTCATCTATGCTGCCTTGAGTCAAAGAAATGGTAGGATAATCCAAACGTCGTTTACAACATGGATATACACTCTCTTTTTCAGACATTCCATTCCCCTTTGTAGGTAGGAGGGCGCATGAGAAATAGGTTAGTATACATCAACAAGCATAATTAGTTTACAGTTTATTAACAAAGCCTTCTGCACCATAAAGCATCTCAACACTTTTAATAGTAATTCTAAATATTGAGCCTTGGTTCCCTTCTTTTTGTCGAAAACGTATTTGTGTGATTCAACATGCCATTTCGGTCTCGGTAAACATGTCTCGGTCTTCTTTGTATTTCTAAGACCACTGTTATAACAAATATCAAAACAGTACAATTCGGGAGATTAGTCAAGATTTTAAGTCCTTCACAATATTTACTTATGAGAAATGGATCTTCAATGTTTCTAATCAAATGATCCCATTTCCTTGCGTCCAATTGATACATTAAATCTAGGATGACGGCTTGTATTTTCAGACTCTTGTCGATTCTGATATCACTGCACCTCACTGCCCACTACGTCATCACTTCCTGCTGACTTGAAACTGCGCATGCACCAGACTTCACTTCCTGTTCCGTAACGAGTCCAGTTCAGTTAGTTTCTTGGAGCAGTGACCTTCTCATTCCGCTCCCTTCGTGCGTATAGACTTCTGTGGCACTATACTCATATGGAAGACATTCATCCGATGTGATTTATATGAAGTACAAGGGTAGATGAATAAAATATTGTGCACATCAGGGAAAATATGCTTCTGCTTCTTGGGGGAAAACCTACACGACATATAGGTATATCTAGTTCTTGATGCCAGCCAGGCATTGCTGATAAAGTTAGTTTCCGAAGACGGTACTTTATAGTTATTTACTTTGGTTTCTTATAATTCAAAATAAAAATGGTTAAAGATTTAGCAAGCTTGACGATATGATTTGTAATAGGACAGCTAACCACTGAACGCGACTGAGATATTGTGACTCAACCAAAGACTTGTACCCAAGAATATTTTTGTCTAACCGAGATGTATAATAGTATGAAATGAAATAAATTTCATTCTCTTTTGATTGTACTGCATTCTATCTGCATTCATTTTCTTATGAAAAAATAAATGATTTGTATTTTTGACGAAGTGATAATTTTCTCTTTCTTTTATCAAATAAAATCATTGGTTAACTTAGGAGAGATAAATTCCATATGAACCTTACCAGCAATGAGCAATGAGTCTAAGTAAAGTTGAATAATATCAAGAATAAAATCTTTGTTCTAAAAATCTGAATATCTTTTCCCTTGATATTGATGATGCCCCATTCGAACACAGATTACCTTACAGCTGGAACAGGGATATATACTCCAGCAGTCTTTTCAGAGTACCGGTATATATATTTTTGTGACATCAACAGATCTTTATCACTGCCTATTAATCATACCAATTACAAAATCAAAGTTGGGATATACAGGCATTTCCTTCAAGTATATGTAATAAACATTTCTCAAAACTCGCAATCAAAAGGATTTTTCCCGAATAAAGTTGAATACATCCAAACTATAATTCATCGGTATTTTCCCATGAAGTTGTTCTATATCAGTAAAATATACAGAAGAGAATACTGACCTTTGTCTGAATACAGCATCAGAAGGCCTGGTTGTTCAAGATTAGAATTATCGGGATTATCGCACAGCAATCTTTTCAGAATCCCGGTATCGCAAACCTATACAGTATAAGACACAGAGTGATTGCTAGTTCTGCCATCATCTGCCAGGAAATTGTACGATAACACCACTGTTGTCGGGGGGCAACCAATGTTGTCAGTCGTTATGATCCATAGATGATATTAAGACGAGGCTAAAATTCGTTCATTGGCAAGACCCCAAAACTTTTCGTGATAAAATCCGTTGATAATTGGTCCCGCCACCTGGATTTTTAGAAGGCGTAGGGGGGCAAGATGGCCATTTCCATAGCACAATGGCTATGTGGCCTACACAACGCTATTGACCTTCTTTGACTGGATCCGGTCGGTGGTCAATAATGGAAGTAGCTCATAGCTTGTATTTCGTTATTGCATGAATTGGAGTAATACCGAAAAATAAACCCCCCCCCCCCCAAGAAAAACCAGTTAACGAAATAGAACGTTGGGAATATGGTATCAAAGTAAATACATAAAACTCTTCACATTACGGAATGGAATCACTGAGAGACACAATTCATGCTAACCGGCGAAGTAAAAAAATGATATATCGAGCATCATTATATCACACAACCAGTTGCAACCACAATAATCATTGAAGAAACGTCATCAAACCCGGCCCACAACCCGAAAACTATTAAGGATCATCGCACTTCTTACGGAATATTTGCCAAATATCTTGCCGAGTACTACCCTATTGGAGTACCATAAGTAACATTGCGGGGCTGATTTTCTGGCTGCATTTATAATCCAAAATAAATCCCCACGAACCTATATCCAAGTCCGTGAAACCATTAATAAATTAAAACACCTTACGATAGAATCATTTTGAAAACTGATATTAAAGGAAATCTCTAGTTTTGGTCACTCGTACAACCAATCGAAACCAACGTTTGGACTTTGGCAACCTTGGAAGTGTCATGGTGGCTGAGGCGCAAAGTTGGAAAAGTACTCCGAGTACCGTTCAATGATTTTTGTTTTATGATTTTGTTTTCTATTGGATCTTTTCGCAAACATTGCCTGCGGTCTACCACCTTCTCGTTAATATATGAAGCTAGGCTCACCAGTTTCGTATATATCACATGATCCAAATTCAAAATGATACTAGATCGGTTTAAATTTCATTTTTGACCCATTGGTAATGAAGTCCCCATTGGAAATGTATGGGACCACAGAAAAGAACCCCACTATACACACACCACAGTGAGGTACATCGGACAGTGTCCAGGGCCCGGGCCCGGGACGGTTGTTAACGGCCCAAGCTTGCTCTTAGTCCCGGGGAGGGACGGCGGTGCGGCCGGTCTTCAAAGACAGGATCGGGTGCTGGCGGTCGCACATCGGGTGTGTCTCTTCACCCTACCAACCTCCCATCAACCTGCCAACCCATCTACCTGCATACCCACATCCCACCTAACTACCCATCAAGCTGCCTACAGATCTATCTGCCTACCTATCAACCTGCCTACCGAACTACCTACCATCCATCAACCTGCCTGCCCATCTATCTGCCTACCTACCCATGTACCTGCCTGCCCATCAGCATGCCTGCTCATCTACCTGCATACAAATCAACCTGATTACCCATCAATCTGATTACCCATTAACCTCCCTACCTATCATACCATGACTACCCATTTATTTATTTGGATCTGTCTTGGTATGAATTAAGCATGTTGTAATACTCATTGTAAATATATCATTCTACCCGTTAATAACATCTTTAGCTAGTCAGCTTATTAGGAACGTTGTCTACATTAGCTGGGTAACGATTGTAAACAGGCAAATTACTGCCTTATCGAATCCAGGATAAATCAAATGATTAAAATATTGTTTACCTACCCATCAACCTGCTTTCTCATTCACCTACCTGGCTTCCAATTTACCTGCCTTCCCATCAACCTACCTACCCATCATCTATACAATATTATACTGACCCCGATCAGCCGTACAGACTTTTTTGCGTACATTTTCCAATTCAGATAGAGCTGAATGTCTTCAAGGGGATGTGTAAGCCATCGCCTACCCATTTTCCTGCCTACCTGCCTTCACACCCACCTGCCTACCCATCTACCTAGTAACCTATTAACCTGCCGACACTAACCAGCCCACCCATTAACCTGCCCAACCACCAACATGCCGACGCATCAACATATCAATGTCACCATCCATGAGTGTACATGTCTTTTGTATAACATTCTTCGAGGTCAGGTTGTGATCTTGATGTTGGTAATAAAATATATATACAAAACAAGGTATCTTTGTCATGGTTTTCAATGCAACATGTACAGCTGCAATGATTATCAATAGGTAATCTCAAATAAAATCTTCAATAACTTAGGTTAAACACATTGTATTGAAACACTCATTGTTGCTATCCGTAAACATTTCCTAATACTAAACTCTTTATATTCAAACAGTTCAAAAACAGTGTGTATCTAAACACTTTCTAAAGATAAACACTCTATATTTAAGGAGCTCCAAATCCAAAATACTGTAAATATAAACACTTCCCAAACATAAACACTATGAAAATAAGTGCTTTATGATTAAGTATTTTCTAATATCAAACTCATCTTACCTAAACTTGCTTCATTTCCAACATGTTAGTCAAAAAGAGAAGCGTCGAGAAAAGTGAGACAAGAAAGTGGGTTGTCTACAAGAATTAGTGTCATTGACGAAAGGTGGTGCTCCCTGGTGGTCAAAACTTGAATTCGGGCGTTCCCGACACCGGTTCCTAGCAGAGTTGCAATTAGATATTCGGTTTCTCTTTACCCATAAGCGATCGTTTCTATCACAAGATACCAAAGTTAAGTATATTTGACTCATGTGGGAGCATGTGAAAACCAAACACATACATAGACGTACTCTCTGTGATTGCAGAGTACATATATTCTTCACTAGTCTTCACTCAACGCAGACTCTGTGTGATACCTCGTAGCGGCGTTAATCGGAACTAATATTAAAGAATTCTTCCCCACCTAGTGGCATTTCCAGGACTAAAACAGTATCTAGGTGTAAAGATCAGGGACCCGTTTCAATAGGCTGTAGGACGTCCGTTAACGGGGTAGTGACACGATAGCGACAGGTTGCGTTGCAGTAGTTTAGGGACAACCGATTCTGCGACACAGGGTAGCAGACAGGCGCAAATAGTGGCTTGTATCATTTCAGAAGTGGGTGTCCAGTCACTAAAAGGGTCACTGTAGTGTCTATAATAGCGAGAGGGTATACCCTCTCGTTTTTGATGTCACAAACACATAACTTTACTTACCATAGGAATAAAGCTATGAAACTTTAACCCCAGTTAGGGACACATACAACTGATAAACATGCCAAATATGAAGGATATCGGCCCATGAAATCCAACGATATTAGCATTTGAATTTTGTCATAAAAAATGCTGCTCTGGTGTCCAGTGTAGAATTACCCAAGCGCAGTCACTAATTTATGCGGTGACCTTCACCTTGACACCACTTGTCCCCAGCAGGACATGAGTATAAGAGGTGGGGTACCCAACATGTTGTAAAGATCTGCAGTCGATAATTCTAACTTTGTGGTATTTTTGCGTTGAAAAAGCAGCATTATTAATTATAATATATATATTCAATCTATTCTAAATTCTTTCCCTCAAATCCAAGATGGCCGACACTGGCCAGGCTAATTGGTCCTTCCTGCTGTAGCTATAATCCCCCCTTTGAACCCGGCTTTGGCCGGCGGTTGTTTGTTAACCCAACTTCCTGGAGATGCGGGCGCGCTCGTTGTTACAAAGGTGACGCTAACTGGCGCCTAACACGACCGCCCGTATAAGCGTCTCCACCTGGAGACAAAGGCGTCCCACTGCTATAAAACAGAACCCAATAAACCCAGAGTATTCAGTCTTACCTGGATTCTGAACCTACAACATCTATGCGTTGACTTCAAACCTTTATTCTACGTATATAGACCGTTAGGAGCAGAACCGCTATGGGTATAGCCTAGAAACTTTACATTGGCGACCACAACGAGACGCTTTTAGTGTGATTCGAGGACAGATTGCCGGGCGAGTTACGAATGACCACGGAAGGACCGACTCCATAGACACAGACGCGAACAGGGAAGTGACATTCTGCTATGCTATAACGTTTTAATGTGGGCGTAGAAGGTACTTGCATGCCGGTAGTTCTGTGTTAGCGACAGTCGGACCGAGCGGACCAGCAGCTGTCGCACGTGGGAATCGCAACAGGTTCGTGCCATATAGGTAATTGACGTATATAACGTGTGTGGTTATTTTACGCAATTCAGGAGGATGGCCGAACCCAGTGTGTTGCCTGAGGATTTCCAGGTGTGGCTTAACGCTGGGAAGTTGGCGGGGAGTATTCCGACCGACTTTACTGTCGCCAACACGGAGCTACTGGCCAAGCTTTGGAAGCAGTACCTGGCCCAGACCTGCAAGGAGGTGAAAGATGTCGCTATCTACGAGTTGGAGCAGCGGCTTCGGGCCGAGTTCACGCGACAGGCCGACCTCCGGGCCCAACAACACGCTCTGGAATCCCAGCAGCACGCCATGGAGCTCGCCGAGGAGGCGCGACAGCTCGCCGAGGCCCGCGCGATCATTATCGACTCCGCCCCCCGGTCGCGGCCCGAGACCCATGAGTTGGCCTCGGTCAAGCAGCTCATCCGGCTGTTTCGGGCGCTGCCGACCGTCGACGGTCAAGATAAAGCCGCCCTCCGCACGTGGTTGAACGATGTGCGACAGGCGCGCTTCGTCTCCAAGGCCCCCGACGAGAAGCTGATCTCGGAGGCCCTGGCCTACTCGGCGGGGCGCCTCAAGTCGATAATCTACGATTGTTTCGAGGACGGCGTCACCGACTTCGAGGCCGTCGAACGCAAGATAACTTCAACGCTCCTCGGCATGGAAGAAATGGAGAGTCTGCGCGCTGCACTCGGGCACTTCTCTCAGACGGCCCACGAGACCGCCCTTTGTGCTACGGCCGACGATGCGACAGTTCGTGAGTACCCTGTTGCGAGGCCCTCTGCGGTGGGACCTCAATCTCAACACGCCCACGACGATCGCGGAGGCTCTCTCGAGGGTCGACGCGTTGGCGAAGGCGGTTGAGAAGGAGGCGCACTCGGACGACACTCGCATCGAGGAGGCCATGGAGGTGGGCGCGGTCGGCTCGAGGACGACGGCCGCCCGTTCCGCCAACCGCCCACCAGCGACAGATGGAGGAGATGCAGCAGGCGATAAAATCAATCCAGGGGGAGTTGAAGGCGAAAAAGGGGAACAAGGGCCACACGGTAGCGGCTGTGATGCCCGCAGCAGCGCCACCACAATCCACGATTGTGTTCGCGCCGACCCCCGCGCCCGTTCCCGCCCCCCAGCCGCTGTTTGCGACCGTTCCAGCTCCGCCGCCCCCAGCCGTCGCCTCCACCGTAGCAGCCGTCGCGCCGGGGCAGCGTAACTCAGGCCGGCGGATGACGCCCATCAACGACATCATCTGCTACGCGTGCAATCAAAGAGGCCATTATGTGGCCGGATGCCCCAGTCTGAAGGCCTCCCGGGACGCGGCACGGTCGTTGGCCCACTCCCAGGATCAAGTCGTAGCCGCCGCGACCCAGGGAAACTAAAACGCGCGTCCGACCGACGACCCTGCATTGACCTCGAGCTTCGAGGCGTGGCACTGCAGGCCCTCGTCGACTCGGGTGCGTGTTGCTCCCTGGTGTCCGTCCCCGCGGCGGATGCCTTGCGACAGGTGGGCGCGGTGGGTAAGAGTACGAGACCCCCGGCGCGACTTAAGTCCCTCACCGGCCACGGCATCTCCGTCCGCGAGGCGGTTAACCTGAAGCTGTACGGCCGGCCGTGCGACTTTAATGTGGTGGGTGATATGTCCCACGATCTTTTATTAGGGGACGACGCGTTAGAGGCTACTCACGCGATCGTGGACTATGCTTCCCCTGATAAATCTGTAACCCTCTGTGGTCGTCGCCATGCGGTGCGATGGTCGGTGCGACGCGAGGGACACATCGGTCAGCTGGTATACGAGGCCGAGTATTGGAAACGGCAATACCCCGATGTGTTCCCGGTCACCGGCCGCCCCCTCACATGCACTACCGAGGTCTACATGAGGATCGATACGGGCGATCACCCTCCCATCAATCAACGACCGTACAGACTTCCCCTCGCCAAGCGCGAGGTCGTCGACCGCGAGCTGGACAAGATGCTCGCGGAAGGCATAATCGAGCCCAGCTCCTCCCCCTGGGCCTCGCCCCTCACCCTCGTCCCTAAGAAAGACGGCTCGGTCCGGTTCTGTGTAGATTACCGAGGACTGAACGCAGTTACTCGTCGCGATGCATACCCCCTGCCTCGTATCCAGGACATTGTTGATAATCTAGGTGGTGCGAAAGTGTTCTCGACCCTAGATTTAAAGTCCGGATACTGGCAGGTACCGATGCATCCTGACAGCGTCGAGAAGACGGCCGTAGCGACGCATCGGGGCCTTTTTCAGTTTAAGCGGATGCAGTTTGGCTTGTGCAATGCGCCAGCTGCATTCCAGAGGCTTATGAATAAGGTTATCACCCCGCTGCGTAAGTTCGTTATGGTATATCTCGACGACCTCGTGATCTACAGCCGGACCGAGGAAGAACACCACCACCACATCGCGGCCGTCCTCAAGGCCCTTCGCTCATACGGCCTCGTGGTCAAGGAATCGAAGTGCCACTTCGGGGTCGACCGCGTGAAACTCCTTGGCTATGTGGTCAGCGCGGACGGCGTCTCCTCGGATCCCGACAAAGTGGAAGCCATACGCGACATGGTGCCACCCGAGGACGTAAAGGCGGTGCGACGGCTGCTTGGGTCGGCCAATTATTATCGGCAGCTCATACCCAGATATGCCGATATTGTCCGTCCCCTCGTCGCACTGACAAAGAAATACGCCCTCTTTCATTGGGATTCCGAGTGCCAGACCGCGTGGCAGGAGTTGCGCGACGCCCTCGTGAACATGGTGACCCTCGCTTACCCGGACCCCGGTCGCCCGTACAAACTGTACACCGACGCCTCAGATTATTGCCTCGGCGCCATCTTGGTACAAGAAGATGACCAGGGTATCGAGCGACCCGTACACTTTCTCTCACGTCAGTTTACGGAGGTGCAACGCCGATACCCTGTCATCGAGAAGGAGGCCTACGCAATAGTCTTTGCGCTTATGCGCTTACGGGCGTATTTGTACGGTGCGACCTTCCAGATTCTGTGCGACCACAAGCCCCTCAAAAGCTTATTTTTGGCCGAAATGAAAAATACGCGAGTACAACGGTAAAGAAGAAACCAACAAGTTTTGGTCAAAGTCATCGTTCTCCGCGAGTTTGATGCGGTGTGATATAAACGAGGCGACAGCCGAGTAAATATCACATTGCATTCAAACGAGTTGGAGAATGACTTCTTTGACCAAAACGAGTTGCTTTCTGTATTTATCTCATCCCTGTACACACTAAAAGAATGGACAACACACAGGCTATAGACCATGGAGAATGGACTGCAATACTTGTAGGGGCATGGAGAACGAGTTCCCAATGTTAAGCCTATGGACATTTATTCCAGGGGTGAGATAATGGGCCGTACTCCTTGCGGAATACGCCGCACCCATCGTGTACTTCGCCGGTGCTAAAAATGTGTGGGCGGATATGCTCTCGCGCCTCCGGTCCGATTCACTGGCCGAGCTGCCGCTGGAGGTCGCACAGATCGCCTCGGTCCAGGAAGAGCGGGAGTTGCCGTGGGAAGCGTACGGGCTGACGGAAGCGGAGGTGAAAGTGCGACAAGCAGCGATGCCTGAGTTCCGGTACGGTCTTGAGGAACAGGAGGATTATCTGGTCAGTAATGGCCTCCTCTTTACCCTCAAACCGCCCTCGGGTCTCGCGGCTTACCCTCGCCTCGTCCCCCCGTCGGAAATTCGCGCCAACTTGGTCCAGACCGCCCATCTACAGGTCTGCCACCAAGGTATGAGGAAAACTTTGCGACGACTTCACGACCATTTTAAATGGCCCGGAATGAAGCGACAGGTATTTTCCGTTCTCGCACGATGCGCCCCCTGCGGAGCCAATCGCGTCCGTGCAGAAAGTCCAACACCAGCCCCTATGCCTGTCGCCGAAAACCCGGGAGAAGTCGTCGCAATGGATCTGACCGGCCCCCTCCCCATGAGTCGCAGCGGCGCTCGTTATCTATTATCGATCATAGACCACGCCACTGGCTATGTAGATTGTTTCCCCCTCAAAGATAAGTCCGCTGAATCAGTTTATAACTCCCTATCCCGGGAGTACATTCCCCGCTACGGTCCCCCCTCTGTCGTGTTAACGGACAACGGATTAGAGTTCAAAAACGCGACAGTGGAGGGCTACCTGCGACAGCTCGGGACCGAGGTGCGTCACACCACCCCCTACCACCCGCAAGCCAACGGACGCGTAGAGCGTTTTCACCGCACGCTAAAGGATATGTTGCGTAAGGGGTAAACGCCCGTGCTTGCGAGTGGGAGGACCACCTCGGGGATGTACTCCTCGCCCACCGGACGACCCCCAGTGACGTCACAGGCTTTTCCCCGTACTACCTCCTTTTTGGTCGTTGCCCTCCTCCCCCCTTTTCCCACCTCCGAGATCGCCCACTAGGGGATTCGTCGGCCCGCCTCGCCCTCCGTGTGGACGAGCACTCGCGTGCTTTGAAGGAGGCCGCCCACAACGCGGAGGTAGCGAGGCAGGCTAACGTTAATCGCCTAAACAAACAAGCCAACGCCCTCCCCCTAGAACCCGGTACCAAAGTGTTCCTACGAGTCCACGAGCCCGGACCGCTGGACCCCCGCTGGGACCCCGGATACCTCGTGACGCGGGCATCCGGCAACGTGGTGCACGTGGTGGGCCCAACAAACAAACGGCGGACGGTTAATCGCAGTCACGTCAAGGCGGCCGATCCGGGCCTCGACTGGGAGGGCTTACGCCCACGCCTCATCCGAGCCCAACGGACGCGCCCCCCGACTGCGATGGCTCCGTCCACACCACGGCCACGCGGCCGGCCGCCCCAGACGCGCGTTGCTTGGATACCCAACCCCAGCGTGCCAGCTGTAAACGCTAATCCTCAGACCCCAATTATCCCACCAACCCGGCCCGCGTCCCCCATGCAGCTAATCCCCGGCAACGACGCATCCCGTTCCCCCTCTGCAACTCTCATGCAATCAACTCCCCCGGATGTCCCGACCCGGCCTAACTCCTCCAACAACATGACCATCGATCTGCCCCCACTCCCCCCTACAGGTCCAAACTCCCTTGCGCCCTCGGCCGCCCCCACTCCTCGAGCTAACACCCCCATCCCGGTAATCCACCCCATCACTCCCGTACCACATGTCCCTAATCCCCCTGATATCAGCCGAGATCGTAAACGTGCGGCTGAACCCGAATCACCCCCTCCCCCCCCACTGGTGCGTGGTCCGGTCACTTCCCTCACGCGCTCATTCACCCGGTCGTTGGAAGCAGAGACTGCGAAACGCCAAACCCTCCAGCCACCGGACGAGGCCGAGATACAAGCGGAGAAGCGACTGTGCATTGCAGCCGTCGCCCATCATTGTCGCCCCCGACACGTCTAAAAACCAGTGAGTAGATCCAACTGTGTGTTATCATCATGTGGATGCCCGTATTTCTGCTATGCTTATACGCCCCCTTCCTCGACGCGGACCTGTTCTCGGACGATGGCGTGTTGGTCTACACGGACGGTCGTGCGCGTGCGGTCGCGGCCGCCTGGACTGTCGCCGTCACGATCCGACCACCGTCCCCTCCCTGTGTAGATGACCTCGTGCACAACCTAACTGTCGCCATTGACGCCGTCGCGGACGTGATGGAGCCGAATCACGTCCCCTACTGGCGCCGGCATTTGTCGCGTTTGCTAACCCGCTTGTCCGAACTACCCAGGGCAAGTCGGATAGTAACCGACGGCAGACCGGAGGCCGGCCGACGGCGTCGGGGCCTGCTTAATATTGTGGGGTGGGCTGGAAAAGCTCTGTTCGGACTGGCGACTGACCGCGACGTCGCATCATTGCGAGGAGTCGCACGCGACACGCTGGTCCAGCAGCAGCAAATAGCCCACCACCTGGAGCAGATGGTATCGGTGGTAAACGCCACTCGTGGAGGCGTTCTACAGAATGCCGATAACATCGCCACAATAAATGAGCAGGCCGCCCGCGCGATCCACCTCGCGGAAGCCGGAGGTACGATCGCGGTCGGGGCCGACGAAAAGGTGAACAAGGTCTGGATGGCCCGGCAGATCGAGCTGGGCCTACGGATCTTGGAGGAGACGGTGCGCCAACACGAGCTTCGACGAGTGCAATTCCATAATCAACGGATGGAGCTGGAGCGGGGCCAACTGACCGAGGACGTTCTCCCCCGAGAACACCTGCTCCAGGTCCTCCGCCGCCTCCGAGACGCCGGATACCACACCCTCCCGGCGATGTGGTACTACAACTACGTGGACATCGACCCCATCTGGGAGGAGGGACGGGAGTTGATCTACCGTGTTGTTGTTCCCGGGCTCACGAGCGAGGCCTACCTGGTGTACAAGCTGCAGTACTTCCCCGTGCAGCTGGACGCGTCCCACCTGCGGACGGTCCAGGGTAGGCCCCGTTTGGCCGTGAGCTCGTCGTCCTCCACGTCCTTCGTCCCTGATGTCTGCGTAGGTCGGCAGCCACGAGTGTGCAGGCCTACGGTGGTGTATACCGAACGGTCCTGCGAGTCGGCACTCGTGCGCGGGACTAAGCCGACCTCGTGCCACATCGCCATCACCGCCCGGAACAACGCAACGACCGTAGTGTCGAGGCCCGAGGCCGGAGGCCGACAAGCTGTGGTAATAGCCTACCAGTCAACCTCCGTGCTACGCCTCTGCACCGGCCGCCCACCCGTGAACCTGCTCGTCAGCGGCCCCACCCTCGTCGACCTACCCCCAGGATGTTCGCTGGAGTCGCGTGGGTGGCGCCTACACGGCATCGCCGCTGGGCACCATACCCTCAATTTCCACTTCCGGCGCCCCCTTCAGCTTTCCCCCATTAACATATCCTGGCCCCGCACCCTTCCTCCCACCTTCTCCGAACCACTCAAACTCCTCCCCCGCGTAGTCCTGCCCGTGATGGAAGTAGGCCGCCTACAGGGCTTACGCTCCCCAGCCTCTATCTTATCCTCTGTACCCTTCATCTTCACTTCCTCCATATCCCTCCTAATATTCCTCATCCTCCTGACGGTCTGTTGCTTGCGGTACAAAAAGCTTTGTTGTATCCCCGTAACTCGCTGGTGTTGTAGGTTGATCTGTGTGCGGAGTCCGCCGAGGTCGGCTGAAGAGGACCGCCCACGCGAAGAGATCAGCCTACAGAGCCTACAGGCAGCACCAGCATCCCCCTTTCTGTCCCTCCCTGCCCCCACCATCGTGAGCGAAGATCCCCCCACTGAACCCTCCCCCCAATCCCTACCCGTAATCCCTATACGATCAGAAACCTCGACCGCCCCCATACCCCCTCTCCGCTTACGCCCAACCCTGGAGCGGTTAGCAGGTTCCTTCGCGGACTTACGCCCCCAAGATATATATCCCCGGCTTCCCCCCGTGTAAAACCTTTTTTTTTATGTATGAAACGTTGACGAGAAGGAATTGACCCACGATTGTGAAACTGGAATGATTAAGACCGATAGCATGGTGAAACCCGTGGGGTGCTTGCAGCCTCGCTGAGACCCACGAGTTTTTTTTTATGTTGCTCGGCCATCGGTAAGGGCCTTGGTTATTCGAAGTGACCTTGGCCCTGTGTTTGGCGGTCAAAGGCTGGCCTTGTGGCCACTCGGCCAGCCCCTTCGCCCCAGACCCTTTGGCCGAAGGATGATTATGTGGAGAAACGACGATTTTGAAGAGGCACGAGGAGCACGAGAGGTCCGCGGCCTAGCTCAGCCTAAATCGTCTGTGTGTGTTTTGTCTAAATATCGTGTGTGTACGATATCGTTTTGTGTTTTTATCGTTTATCGTAGGAACGATTTTTAAGGGCCTATGCGCCCAGGGAGGAGTCCATGATGGGGCCTGCCCTACTAGTCTGAAAACAATTTTTTTTACATATATCAAACATGTTACTTACCGTGCTTTGCCGCGCTAATCTTTCTTCTTGGGTGGGCACGCCGAAAGTGGTTGAGTTATTTTTAGAGTAATTTGAGTATTGCAAAAATTTAGAGTGTTGGGGGAGTGAAGTACGTATGATGCCTACGTATCCCCTGGCACCGGTTGAAATTTTTGGCAATTTTTTAGAAAGAACCACTCTCAGCTGCTTCACAACCCCCTATTTTTTAATAACCACGCTGCACGAGTCTTATATACTTAACGTGGCCACGCAGCAAGACATTATTTTCCTTTTTTTACAAAGTATAGCAATGACACCTATTTATTTATATTGACGAGCTCCTGCCTATATATAATATGCTATGCTTTATATTTTATAAGGAACCGACCATGCTACAATCACAGCCCTGCGCTAAGTATTTCTTAATTCTAAAATGATTCTCTTAATTAATGTCGGTTCCTTAGTCTATTGGCCAGAATTGTTTAATATTATTATGTAATTTCAAATATTAATTTATGTCCTTTTGGAATAGCCCAACGAGGCAACATGGTTAGTATCAAGGTGGATCTGAGACAGGTAGAAATGTTAGTTACAAACCAAAAATTTAAGAAATTATAATCATCTAGTGCATACCAGCCGCGTGCGAATAGTAAGTATTACTCGGAAATTAACCATAAAATTTAATTAAATAACGAGAAATATCGTTTATATTAATTTCTAGACACTAAATTAGGCTACAAGTAGTGATACAGTGAGTTACTATCGGTTAGGTATGCAATAGCTGGAGATGGGCCGATGTTTTAGGCCGCTGAAATTTCTATAAATCGGGGTTAATCGGGAGGGCGCTACGATTTATTTTGTTTAGGCCACAGTGTTATCTCACCACTCCTCGGTAACTTGAGTAGACTTGGGTAGGGATGAAGACTGTGTAGCGAACGTCAGGTGGGTAGCGAGTGGCGCGGACTGGTACCCCCGTAGTCACCAGAAGCCGGGCGCTAGCCGCAGTCTATATGTAGAAGATGGCGATGTCCAGGCCTTAACGTATTGCTCAGATCCACGCTGAAAACACCAATATTATGTTTTATCACCATGTACATATATGTTTATAATACGGCCACAAGCATATTTTCTACAATCTTTATCAAGATTACGGGAGCTCGTCCTTTTTGTGTCATTTACCGCCTTATCAAATTTTATTGTAAGATTTATCGTCCTCAGCGGCGACCAAATTGTCTATTTTTATCGTTAAGCACCCCGCTGCTACTTATATGTCATGCCTTTCACGGCGATATTATCTTCTTTCTAGTACTATCAAAATGGCTGCCAGGATGTGCGCTGGTGAGGAGCCTGAGATGTGTAAAATTGTTGAATTACCGTTTTTATTGAGGAAAACGTGTAATCTACGTGTGAACGGAGTACGTGTGACTCACATCTATTTTTCTGTAACCCTTTTTCATGACCTGATTGTGACATGACGGGCTCCGATCCTCCCGCGAAGTGCTTCGCGTGGGCGGCGGTCTCGGGCTGGCGCCTACGCTCGGACCGCCAGCTGTCGCACTTCGGTAGCCCGGGACACGGAGTTCCGTCGCGGTCGACCTGTCATCAACGAACAATGTGTGTTCTGCACTTGACAGGCCGTTCCTACGTGTATAAACCTCTACAAGAGTAACAATCGTATCAATCGTGCTAAAGTGTGTTTTAGCGCGATTGACTCCACCCCAACGATTGGCGAGCGAGTCAACCAAGAGACACTGACGCCGAAGACCGCTCGCCATACACTGTGAGATCCCTGTGATCTACCTTTTTACATTCATAACCAACATCCTGAAGCAACAGGATACAGACATTCGTATCCCAGCTTTACATCTAAATGGACTATGCATTTATAATTTATAAAGACATTCGCTGGCCATTTTCTACACTCGCGACTGGTTGTACAGCCGAGTACCTATAACCCGGACACGGTCGGAGCTCTGACGCCGAGCGGGCCGCAGTGACATTTTTTCAAAAATATAACCTGTATTTCTGTTATCATCTCTGTTACTCTTTACCCGTGTGATCTATATGTGTTAATGGTTGAACCTACCTTGTTTGAAGACCCGATGGCCGCCATTGTTTGCGTAAGACCCGTTTGTTTAGCACGCCGAGATGTGGGCGCTGCCATTTTTGTTGTTTCTGGGTGGTGACCGGAAGTTGGGAATTGCTGCCTTTTCATTGGTCGAGAGATCGTGAGCGCGCGCTGGTGGCGCCTCCGCGTTCGCTCGACGAACTAACCGTTCCCGCGCTGGTCTCAGCAGCCGCACGACTGCTCTGAGACGGAGCAAGGCGGTTAGGTTGGTTTTAGCGACTGCACATCTTTTTCTTTTCTTTTAAAGTTCTCCGTTGCTCTTCGAACTCAGAGTGAGGGACGTTTGTAAAGATCTGCAGTCGATAATTCTAACTTTGTGGTATTTTTGCGTTGAAAAAGCAGCATTATTAATTATAATATATATATTCAATCTATTCTAAATTCTTTCCTCCAAATCCAAGATGGCCGACACTGGCCAGGCTAATTGGTCCTTCCTGCTGTAGCTATAATCCCCCCTTTGAACCCGGCTTTGGCCGGCGGTTGTTTGTTAACCCAACTTCCTGGAGATGCGGGCGCGCTCGTTGTTACAAAGGTGACGCTAACTGGCGCCTAACACGACCGCCCGTATAAGCGTCTCCACCTGGAGACAAAGGCGTCCCACTGCTATAAAACAGAACCCAATAAACCCAGAGTATTCAGTCTTACCTGGATTCTGAACCTACAACATCTATGCGTTGACTTCAAACCTTTATTCTACGTATATAGACCGTTAGGAGCAGAACCGCTATGGGTATAGCCTAGAAACTTTACAATGTGTTGTCCCAAACTAGGGACACATCCACAATAGTGACAAGACACACCTCCCCTTTAGTGACATGCCTATTGCAATGCGACCAAACTTTTTCTGTTATTCAAGTCACTATTGGCGTCACTAAACATGTCACTAAGTGGTTTAGTGACCCATTCTATTGAAACGGGCCCCTGCAGTCGTTGCTACTGGTTTTAGGACTTTTTACATATGGAAAAGCAGCATTATTATTTAATAAAAATATATGTAGGAGAAATCTAAAGACGCCCCTAACCAAGATGGCCGACACTGGCCCGTATTTACTCCACCCCTAAATTTAGATCGTAATCATCCTCTCCGCGGCTTTATGCTGGTATATGTTTATGGGCGTTGGAAGCAAGCCTGGCGCTAGTGCTTTGATATATATAGAAATGCTGACGTGGCAGTTTCTCCAAACGCCACGTACCCTCCTCTCCAGGCTCCACGTTCGTGTGCCGCTTATGAATATGTTAACCACCTTCCTTTATAACTGAAGCAATTTTAATAAACGATGTCAGACCCTGCCCGGATCTCGTACCTACAACACCTATGCGTTGACTTCAACCTTACTTCGTATAGCAACCGCTAGGGGCCTGATATCTATGTTTCATCATAGCGGGTAGAGGACTGGAACTTTACATAGGGATGGGATGGGTGTCCATTTTGACGAAGATTTCAAATAATTTCTCAGCCAAAGCTCTTTAAAATTGGAAAATTGAGAATTTTCATCGGTACCCAAACATCAGTGCAAATTGTAAAGTCGATGGTGTTAACTAAATAAGAATATTGTACAAAGGGCGAGGTTACAGAAGTTGCTTAATAACGCCCTGTAAGTCTTTTTATATGGGGAATTGTCACCAATTAAATACACCACTATCTAAAGCGAATCTAGACAGTATTGAACAAACATTGTCCTACCTGACGTGGTGGGCTTAGAAATCAGATCACATTATTTATCTACATGCACCATAACCACTAGTTCTGATAAAGCTGTAATCAATCTAGGCCTATATCAGTTTATAAATCAACAGCAACGCGAATGAGTGAAAATAAGATATCGACAGTCAAGAGGCCACGTACAGAGAAATTTAAAAATAGGCCGCTCTACATCGGAATGAAATGTTGGAATATATCGACAGCTGAATTGCAACCTATATATTTTATAAAATAGTAACCTAGCTCTAATCTTCTTAAGTGATTGGAGATGTAATATATATGGACATATGAATGGATATATATTAATTTATATATATATATATATATATATATATATATATATATATATATATATATATATATATATATATATATATATATATTTATATAATATTCATTCAATTGTAATGTAATATTCATTCAATTTGATATTTATACGAAATTTGAAATCGGCCAGTGATGCTGTTATTGTATTGTTGTTGTCCTGTGCGCAGTTCAGGATCAAAAGACTGTCTCTCAGTGATTCGATTTTGGAACTAAATGTAATAAATTAACTAGGTAATAACAATGATTGAACACTTTTCTTACATAATGAGATGCACGTGTCTAGTGTGTAATGTGGTTATTATGAGTTTCGTGAAATAAGTAAGTATCACCTTTGTCTCTACCCCTTGGTCGTAAACATGTACTGTATTAACGTGTTAATATTGTCTGTGTCTATGCTTCATACAGTGATAATTTCAATGATATACGTTGCTTTCTGATCATTGTCATATTGTAATCATTTTTCAGTATATTTGTATGGCAGTTTGTTTGAAAATCAATATCTTGATATGAATGCTTCTTGTCAATACAATTCAAAAAAAGAATATCACCAACAAAGTCCTATCGTATTTTATCGTACATACGTTTTATTTTGTTAAACATTATGATGAGGAAAATGTCACCATAATACCAGGTAGCATAGAGAGAAACACAGGTTTCATTACATGTATGCTATCAAGATCACGATCAAGATCACAGTAACTAATGAAGACATAAATTCATATATATATATTATAAGGCATAAAAATGTCATTCTGTCATAGATGGTGCATTCTTCTCTGTCATATCAATACTCTGCGCCTATACGGGTTAAGTTGGTTGCAAATATCCGGCAGATTATTCATTGTGTATCCCTTTTAGAACGTTTTTTGTCATTATTGCTGCAGACCGAATTAACCAGTAACGTATGAATGGCGCTGTTTTACAAAGTTGTCAATCAGTTTTTCGTAGGCTTGCATGCAATGCAACAATTGAGCAATTGCATAACTATCAGTCTTCATCATACTCCTCTGGTTGGCATTTGTAGCCTTTTAAGCACTTCTCACAAAGATCCGACCTGGAAAGAAAACGAACAGTTTTTGATTTTGGTTTAAAAATCATATCTTTCAATAGCAGCCACACAAGGCAACCGGCCCCATAGACGAATCAGTTGGTACTACATTATACAGTCGAGAGGGAAGCAATAACTTTGAGGTCCTATCATGACAAGAGTTCTCCAAAATCACACGACACATACATACATACATTTGTTCACGCGCACATCCAGACTGATGCATGGATGGACACTGAGAACGAACTGCATTGAGATCTGTAGCTACAGAAAATATGCCGTGAGTTTTTGGTTTCAGAGTAATCTCACGAGGCAAAGGAGTGAGATAAATACATGTGCACATAGGAGGAGGGAAAAAAAATTTAAGGATTATATCCCCATTGCAATCGGAAATTAAAGAAACCAACTTACATATATATATATATATATATATATATATATATATATATATATATATATATATATATATATATATATATATATATATATATATATATACACATATATAAACATATATCAAGTCGCTTCCCTTCAAAACCATTCACTGAACCATTCTGTCACTTTGTCTGCATTGTGAAACTAAACAGGAAAGGCCTCTCTCCCAGACGTTTCGATTTTAGTGGGGCGGGGAATCCCCTTAGCAGACTGGCTTCAGTCTCTTCTGCTATTTCTGATTTTTGGTGTGCTTTTTAAAAAAATGTTCGGAAGGTTATTTATTGATTCCTGGGATTTAAGAGAGGATTTGGGTGAAAATTCTGATAGCAGTCACTTAAAGATATGACAATGTATGAAACAATTATACATTGTAGATGAATATCATATAAGGCTTGGGCAAGTTTGCCGTCTTAAAATTTCGGCATTTGACGGAACACTGTCGGCGGTATAGCCGGCAATGAGAGGCTCTAACTGCCGCCAAAGGAGTGCGAGAGGCAGGCGCCTGTGTGCTTCAATTTTGGCGGCCTATGGAGGCTTGTCTCCCGGTAGTGAAGGTCTATCACAGGGGCGGGCCGCACCCGCGGTGCCAAAATGACAAAAGTTCGGATTTCCGTCTTTTGACGGGAAACTTGCATCCCTGCTCAAAGAGTTTGAAAATGGGGGTGGGGGGGGGGGGGGGCGCTACTATACCGGTTGGAATAAAAACGTAGAAGGGGGGGGGGGGGGGCATTGATGGTAACGACTAAGTTCACTTTACAAGATATAAACATGTATCTCACATTTATTTGGTATTTTTTCTCCATCGACTTAACGTTGGTAACTCGTATCCAATACCCATAAGATATTTAGGAAAAATATCCAATGGGGGATAATGTCACAAATGTTTGCCCATTAGTCAATATGAAGGGTCAGATAAATTCAGAAACCCATTCAAGTTTAGGGTCAGAGCTCGATTCCATCTCATTTGAATCGCTACGTAATTCGCGTGGCTTCACCTTGTTAATTACTACGCAATTCAAACTCGATGAGATACGAGCTCTGACCTTAACTTTCATAGGTTTCCTCTATGATATATCAATTTTGATCCAAAAGACTGTGCGCACACTCTAGGGAAGACTTGCTCAAGTCTCTGATTACGGACATTAATAACAAATAGAACTATATTTGAATCTCCCCTAGTGCCTGACAGACCCTGTGTCACCTGTGAGGTGGAGAGCAGGGAGTGTGCGTTGGGGCGGGGGTTGTAAGGCATTCGGTGGCAGAGTGGTATATGGCACAGGGACTGAGGTCAATCTAGCTCTAGGATCCATCTCTATAACGGCGACTATTTCTCACCTATGACGTTTATTTGGATCGACATGCTGTCGCCCTCTGTCATCCGCTGGGCACTCACAGGGTGAACAGTCACACTGCGAACAAATAAGTGGGTCTGTCCTCCAGGGGAACACCCCGACGTGACACTCCCGGCACCTCTGACGGAACAGCACTTTTAAAGTGCCGAGTACATTGAAGGTGTATGAACTTTCCCATCTCTTATTACATTCCTTACAATGATAACGTCCGTATGTCCTCTCCCACCTCACCTTCTTACGTCCCATCTCTTTCAGATATTGTCTTTAGTCTCCACAAATGTCCTGAATAGTTAAATCCTCCTTTGAGTATGGATGAGAGCAGGTGGTAAGGTCGAGCGTTTGGTCTATACTGAGGAGTATAGAATGTTTAACATAGACTTGTTGATCGTATAATCATCGAGTCACCATTTAGATTTTAAGAGACAATCCATGAGTTAGTCTTCACGTGGAAACCTGTAGACTGACGAGGAGAGGCAGGTATAACAGATTCCCGTTAGATATGCCAAAGCTTACCACAGCAGAATACTGATAAGTAAGGGACGGCGAAACGTGGAAAGCGAAACACATTTGTGTACTGCAGTATGGCGGACTGGTTTCGGTTTCGGAGCGTTGTAGGCTGTAGCCTAGTCCCAGGAGTGACATCTAGTGTACGTAGCTGATGAAATATGGTAGGCCCCTATTTTTTTTACCTACTATATCTAAAAAACTATGATTCTGGTAGAATCCGCTTGAAGTTGCTCCCGCACATAGAGACAGAGTGAACACGACCTATGTTTGGAGACTGAGAACCCACGAGAGTGAGATTCTCGTGCAGTGAAAAACTCGAACCTGTTCTTCTTTTTTGTATTTCTATACTCAGACAAATTTCTTCTCTTATGATTCATTTCACACAATGCCAAAATCAAAGTTTAGTATTGTAGTTTTCTGATCTATTTTCCTCGTGAGAAACCAATGAGATCTCATCTTTCACTGGTAGCCCTTTCAAAACTCCGCTGATACCCCTCCCCCCACCCACCACCACTCCAGCCATCAGTCTAAGTATTTGAACTATACTAGCGACTTCGTCGTGATTTGAGAAAAGTGACCACAACGCTAGCAGTTATACTCTTTATGTAACACACACCGAGAAGCGCACAGGGAAACGACGAAGTCGCTAGTACGTAACAAACGTCTGCTGTGGTGGCCAGTGTACCTTGAGCTATGAACGACACCGTCTGGTGTATGTTGACAGCACTACAGTCTACCGACGAGGGGGTATTATCACAGAGTAGAGAGATATCTATTTTACTCTCTGGGGCCCGTTTCAATAGAATGGGTCACTAAGCCACTTAGTGACATGTATAGTGACTCAAATAGTGACAGGAATAGTGACAAAATTTAATTCTCGTTGCAAAAGGCATGTCACTATTGGGGTGGTGTCTCCGTTCACTATTGGTGACATAGTGACATTGCTGCCTGGGCCTTACAATGGATGGTGTTACTGCTATCGGGAACAAGTGGTGTCAAGGTAAAGGTCACTGGATAAATTATCGACTGCTCTTGGGTAATTCTACACTGGACACCAGAGCAGCATTTTCTATGACAAAATTCAAATGTGAATATCTCTGGATTGCATGGACCGATATCCTTCATATTTGGCATGTTTATAAGTTGTATGTGTCCCTAACTGTGGTTAAAGCTTCATAGCGTTATCCCTATGGTAAGTAAAGTTATGTGTTTGTGACATAAAAAACGAGAGGGTATACCCTCTCGCTATTATAGACACTATAGTGAACCTTTTAGTGACCGGACAGCCACTTCTGAAATGGTACAAGCCACTATTTGCGGCTGTCTCTTACCCTTTGTCCCACAAACGGTTGTCCCTTAACTATTGCAACGCGAAGTACCGCTATTGTGTCACTAAACCCAATAATGGACGTCCTACAGACTATTGAAACGGGTCCCTGGTCCCTGTTACCTGCCCCTTATTTCATTAGGGCAGGGAACCAGTCTATGGTTTGGCTATGTCAGGCTATCATTTCATGTGACACAGGTGCATGAGCTTGTTAGTGGCTGGACATCGACTCGCCTACCCATCGACCTGCCTACGCCTCAATCTGCCCATCCATGAACCTCCCAACTAAACCTGCCTCCTTGGCTGTCTTTCACGCCTGGCGTATCCAAGATATAACATGCTCTGTGCGATATATATACGCCAGGCGTATACATGATATGTCCTGTGGGTGTTGGTAGAGGATGCACCAACACTGACCCGACACCAGCGACCTCCCAACACCACCCCCTCCCGCCCCCCCATGCCACCCCCAGCCAGCCTCAGTGAGAAGCCCCCCTCTGCCCGCTGCCACCGCCCACCGCCCGCCGTCAGCCGCGTTTGTACAGGTTGACTTAGTTAGAAACCCTCCCCCAACCCCCACCGCCCGCAGCTTTCACACCTGTGCGGCCGCATTCACAGGGGGTAAGATGATTTCAGGATTCAACTTGAAGTTTGGAGAGGGTCATTATATAGTAAGCCTGAATGTCCACACATTGAAATGGTGTTTGAAAGTAAGATCTATTAGAAAAACAATTAAAAAAACAACATAATGCAAGGTTTACTATGTGTAATTAATCAATTTATACTTAATTAGGTTTTTATAAAATAAATTGGTAATATAAAATTGCAATTTACATTTGGGACAACACATGTTGGACCCCACCTCTCATACTCATGTCCTACTGGGGACAAGTGGTGTCAAGGTGAAGGTCACCGCATAAATTAGCGACTACGCTTGAGTAATTCTACACTGGACACCAGAGCAGCATTTTCTATGACAAAATTCAAATGTGAATATATCTGAATTGCATAAGCCGATTTCCTTCATATTTGGCATGTTTATAAGTTGTATGTGTCCCTAACTGGGGTTAAAGTGTCATAGCTTAATTCCTACGGGAAGTGAAGTTACACGTTAGTGACAATAGAAGCGAGAGGGTATACCCTCTCGCTATTATAGACACTATAGTGACCCTTTTAGTGACCGGACAGCCACTTCTGAAATGGTACAAGCCACAATTAGCGCCTGTCTATAACAAGGACTCCCGGAATGGCTTGTCACTAAACTACTGCAACGCAACTTGTCACTATCGTGTCACTACACCCAATAACGGACGTCCTACAGGCTATTGAAATGGGTCCCTGGGGCCCGTTTCAATAGAATGGGTCACTAAACCACTTAGTGACATGTTTAGTGACTCAAATAGTGACAGGAATAGTGACAAAATTTAATTCTCGTTTCAAAAGGCATGTCACTATTGGGGTGGTGTGTCAGTTCACTGTTGGTGACATAGTGACATTGCTGCCTGGGCCTTACAATGGATGGTGTTAGTGCTGTCGGGAACAAGTAGTGTCAAGGTAAAAGTCACTGCAGAAATTAGTGACAGGCTTGAGAAATCCTACACTGGCTATCAGAGCAGCATTTTCTATGACAAAATTCAAATGTGAATATCATTAGATTGCATGGACCTATATCCTTCATATTTGGCAGGTTTATAAGTTGCATGTGTCCCTAACTGGGGTTAAAGTTTCATAGCGTTATCCCTAGGGTAAGTAAAGTTATGTGTTTGTGACATAAAAAACGAGAGGGTATACCCTCTCGCTATTATAGACACTATAGTGACCCTTTTAGTGACCGGACAGCCACTTCTGAAATGGTACAAGCCACTATTTGTGGCTGTCTCTTACCCTATGTCCCACAAACGTTTGTCCCTTAAGTATTGAAACGCGAAGTACCGCTATTGTGTCACTAAGCCCAATAACGGACGTCCTACAGGCTATTGAAACGGGCCCCTGGGGCCCGTTTCAATAGAACGGGTCACTAAACCACTTAGTGACATGTTTAGTGACGCCAATAGTGACTTGAATAACAGAAAAAGTTTGGTCGCGTTGCAATAGGCATGTCACTAAAGGGGAGGTGTGTCTTGTCACTATTGTGGATGTGTCCCTAGTTTGGGACAACACATGTTGGGTATCCCACCTCTCATACTCATGTCCTACTGGGAACAAGTGGTGTCAAGGTGAAGGTCACCGCATAAGTTAGCGACTGCGCTTGGGTAATTCTACACTGGACACCAGAGCAGCATTTTCTATGACAAAATTCAAATGTGAATATCTCTGGATTGCATGGACCGATATCCTTCATATTTGGCATGTTTATAAGTTGTATGTGTCCCTAACTGTGGTTAAAGCTTCATAGCGTTATCCCTATGGTAAGTAAAGTTATGTGTTTGTGACATAAAAAACGAGAGGGTATACCCTCTCGCTATTATAGACACTATAGTGACCCTTTTAGTGACCGGACAGCCACTTCTGAAATGGTACAAGCCACTATTTGCGGCTGTCTCTTACCCTATGTCCCACAAACGGTTGTCCCTTAACTATTGCAACGCGAAGTACCGCTATTGTGTCACTAAACCCAATAATGGACATCCTACAGACTATTGAAACGGGTCCCTGGTCCCTGTTACCTGCCCCTTATTTCATTAGGGCAGGGAACCAGTCTATGGTTTGGCTATGTCAGGCTATCATTTCATGTGACACAGGTGCATGAGCTTGTTAGTGGCTGGACTGGTTCCCTGCCCTAATGAAATAAGGGACAGGTAACAGGTTGCTACGACCTTCAACTAGACTGTAGTACGTCCCATTGTCGCTAGGGCCAGGGCACTAGTGGACTAGTGGTTTGGCTGGGTAATTGTGAGTCTTTGCCTTGTTGTTCCTATTTCGGTGTATGTTTTTTATATGGTATTATTTGCCCTGGTGTTATGCTAAAGTGATGGTCTACCAGGCTGCCAGGCTAGGTAAAGGGTTCCACAGGCACGACCTTCTACTTTGGCTGGTGCCCGCCTGTGACTAGCGGATACCCCGGAAACCAGCTAGTGGTTTGGCTGGTATCAGCTTGTCATACACCTAATTCCGCCGAGCCCTCTAGCGGATGACTAGGGAACCAGGAGGCATTACCAATAATGCACCATAAAAATGGAACCCGTTACCTGGCCTATAGTCTAACTAGGCCAGGCTTCCAGGCTAGTTAGTGGCATCCACAAACGTTAGAGACCATAAAACCACAGTATTAAATTCTAGTTTCAGCATGGCTACATATAATTCATAAAATAAGAGGACCAACTGAGTGCAAAGCTACAAAAAATTTTAGCAATTTCGATTTGTTCACTGTACGAGAATCTCACTCTCGTGGCCCTTCAGTCTCCATGCCTAGGTTTTGTTCACTTTGTCTCTATGTGCGGGAGCAACTTCAACCAGACTTGACAAAATTCTAACGTTTTATATGTGGTAGGTAACCAAACATCCGACTCTGTGAAGCAGTCAGCAGAGTGTCGGACTAGTGACGCGGGTGTTGCGAGTTCTTTTCCCGCGTTGGCCTATCGACATTTCCGAGTTTTCGTTTTTCTATATCCCCCCCCCCCCCCCACCCCTAACTCGGACTCGACGAAGTCGCTGGTACCGTAGAAAAACTGTATGAACACGTATACACACAACCAGAATAGCGGCTTTTTTCATAAATGAGAAATTTCAATTGTTATGATAACTGAAATTAAAGATCAATAGAATAGTGATTGAACGAAATGTTAGAGTTACTACGATTATTGTGTTATATTGCAAAGGAGTTTGAATATGCTTTTTTTGTATAGCCTATCAGCAGTGTTTATTTTCATCAAGGTATTGTCATCATTAAGGGATATATCTAAATACAAACATAGATATTTAAATCTCTTTTACATACTCTTTTTAACAGCGTTTTTCTATGCGCTATTAGTTGCATCATGAAAAAATACATATAATATCCGATGTTCATATCAACCTGCCTACCTTTCAATCACCAAACCCACTAATCTACCCAACCAACCCACCCATTAATCTACCAACTCATCAACCTGCCACCCCATCGACCTGCCTACGCCTCAATCTGCCCATCCATGAACCTCCCAACCAACCTCCTCACTTGCAACCTGCCTACCCATCGACCTGTCCACCTACCAACCTGCCTCCCTACTAAACTGTATCCCCCTTACCTGCCTCTCCATATATCTGCAAACCCATCAATCTTCCTGGCTATCAACATGCCTACCCATCGACCTGCACACAAATCAACCGGCCTACTCACTAATCTGTGCACCACTCAACCTGCCAACTCATCAAACTACCTACCCATCGACTCGCCTACCCATCAACCAGTCCAACCATCAACCTGCCCACCCATCAGCCTGCCTACCTACTGATCTGTGCAGCCATCAGCCTGCCTACCCATCAACCTTCCTGCCCATTAGCCTGCCAACCCACCAGCCTGCCAACCCATCGACCTGCCTACCCACTAACATGCTTACTCACTAACATGCCCACCCATCAATATCTCAGTATCACCAACATTCGAGTGTGATTTCGATACATGGTGATAGAATCTTCACAAAAGAACCTATCCTTGTCATGGTTTTCTATGGAAAATTATAGCTATAACGAATATCTATAGGAAAGCTAGATTAAAATCAGCCATAAATCCTTTATGTCGAAACACTTCATAATGTTAAACAGTTCATGCTAATGTATATATGAACATTTTGAACAGTCTGGTAAAGGTTTGACAGTAATAATAGTACAATTAATTTCAAATTACACATTGTGAAACATTCATAGTACCGACCTTGTCTGTCTTAATACAACGATTCTTGGTAGAATTGTACAAGTTGAAATTGTATCGTGAAAAGGCAGATTGATGCCCTAGATCTACTGGTTACAACTGAGAGAGAGAAAAGAGGAACATAAATAGAGGCATTACTATTAGCTAGGTTTTCAGACGAAAAAATATAATATTTGATTAACCACTGCACGAAAACCACTATTTTACATATATATATGCCATCGCGATAACGCACGTATTGGCTGAATATAGACTTGTTTTCATTTGTATACACCTCTTATCAGCGTCTGCATTTCGGGCGTCTACGAGGTAGTTTCCATATGTAGACGCGCGCGACTTGGCTGTCTTTCACGCCTGGCGTATCCAAGATAAAACATGCTCTGTGTGATATATATACGCCAGGCGTATACATGATATGTCCTGTGGGTGTTGGTAGAGGATGCACCAACACTGACCCGACACCAGCGACCTCCCAACACCACCCCCTCCCGCCCCCCCATGCCACCCCCAGCCAGCCTCAGTGAGAAGCCCCCCTCTGCCCGCTGCCACCGCCCACCGCCCGCCGTCAGCCGCGTTTGTACAGGTTGACTTAGTTAGAAACCCTCCCCCAACCCCCACCGCCCGCAGCTTTCACACCTGTGCGGCCGCATTCACAGGGGGTAAGATGATTTCAGGATTCAACTTGAAGTTTGGAGAGGGTCATTATATAGTAAGCCTGAATGTCCACACATTGAAATGGTGTTTGAAAGTAAGATCTATTAGAAAAACAATTAAAAAAACAACATAATGCAAGGTTTACTATGTGTAATTAATCAATTTATACTTAATTAGGTTTTTATAAAATAAATTGGTAATATAAAATTGCAATTTACATATAATACAGACTTGGATGGTTAATGGCAAATGAAATATGCTACCAGTAGTGTCCCCAAGTGGCAGAGAATGGAACTTTTTGAGAGTGGTGTATATACAACGGAATCAGGCGTATATATATATATGACGTATATGAGACCGCACCATGGACATGTATATACGCCACTAGATAAGGGGTCTATGAGACGTATAGCAGGTCGAACTTCTAGACGCAAAATCCTACTTTTAGACGCGTTTCGCATACATATGTAAAGCGGTAAGTTTCGTGCAGTGAACCCTAAGGAATGTGTATCTCTTTGTGTAGGGGTAACGCTGTCTCCATACATCCGTTAGTTCAAAGACTTCAAGAAAATTGAAAACATTCTCTTTATATATTTTACTTGGAGGGGGACACGCGGTGTTCTTCCTGTCTAAATTGTGGTTTGATGGCTAATTGAAGTCTCCTGCAATAAGTAGGGGAAGTTGGGAGAGGGAGTAAAACTAGCCCTGTAAGTTGCTTAATGTTAAGATGTGACCTTCTTGAAAGCCTTAACAATCACAAATTTCTCTTCCCCAATATCTGCTTCAGAGATCGTATATAGCGTCGTTCTGTATCAGCCTTTGTGACTGAAATGTTTCCAAATATTTTGACCGCCTTTGCGGACTTCAAGAAAAGGTCGCGATGATGATACATGTAATAAGCCATATAATCAACAGTGTGGTAAATAACCTACGTATGACAGTCCGGTGAAATGGGAAACGTTCAAGGTCAAGAGGAGCGGTGGCACCATATGTATGACCAAAGTTTCGATGTCCTGCTGATAAAGATAATCCGATCAAAGTTCATAGCCCATAAAAAGATCCAAGAGCGAATCAAGCAGTTGAAGTGAAAAAAAAGATATGTTAAGAAGGTCTGGGATGGGCGGGGTGGGGCGGGTCGGGGCCGTCCTGGAGGTGTCTACAACACTCTTGAGACATGATATAATTAGATATTGATATACATGTATGCATATCTTTATTTTGTTATCATAGAGTTATCAATAAACCTGATCATCAAGCGTGTTGGTTAGCTCGCCTTTTGAAATATATTTTCCGGAAATAGGAGACACAAGAAAACATATTTCTCAGCAGACTAGGGTCAGGAGATATGAATCAATTAGTAGGGAAGATGGTTATCGGGTTGTCACTAGTGACTTAAAGACCAACAGAAAACAATAGGGGATTTCTAAGTAGATGAAAAGACACATGGTGCTAATCAGTACCTATACATAAGGCCCTCAATTAAGGGAATCGTGCACGTAGATCTATACAATGTCAATGTACACAGTAAGAAATGGGGGATATGGTATCAATCGCTTATAAATTTCACACTTTGCATGAGAATACGAAGTGTTTAATGTATAATCTATGATTATATCATACATGATAGGTGATTTTGAATTGTAGAGAATATAATATCAATGGCAAAGAGGTTTCACACTTTGCATTATAATACAAAGTGTTTAATATATAATCTATCATATCATACACAATAGGTAATTCTAAATTGTGGAGAATGTCATGAACATTAATGGCAGTAAGAGCTGCCGCAACCCTAGGAAATGACGGAAGCGCCCTTAAAGTTTTAGTTCACATTAACTGGTCTCACCACGAGACCACGTTTCGAGTCCACTCTCTTCCACGGATACACGAAAAGATGTTTGCTCCTGCCTTGAGTTGTTTCTGTGACTATTACGGGTTGTGAAATACCGGGAAGATGAATGTTGCTCCTAACACTAAGGCGACAAAAACTTCGGTTGAGAGAAGAACAGCAAAAGCAGACAAAAGAATTGACCAACTCCAAATCCAAGTCACTTCAATGACCTGCCAATGCTGTGGTTTATATGCTTCGGAACATGGGAGTACCATGTATTGCTTACTAGACCCTCCTGTGAGATTGCAGAACCTGGATTTATCTCATGTTTTGGGCTTGCAACTCACCCTTGAGCAACAAGTGTGCCACTGACCATGTGCCTTGCATGGTTGGGTTTCAGTGTTGATATGGTCGCCAGGCTAGTCACCATACCGACAGAGTTGAATCTGTTCAGTGGGCCAGACGCATCCAATTTCATGACGCTTATGGTCTTCAATTTATTTTCCTTATCTTGAACAGTACATAGCTACACAATGGTGAATTGAATGAACTTGACAATTTTCAGGTTAAACTGTATTTTATACTCAAATGTATAATCAATATAACATTTTACAATACAGATTGTATATATTCCTCAAATCTTATGCTATCATACTGTAATACCTTCAGGATTAAAAGGTATAATCGTTATACATTTTATCGTTCAGATTGTATATATTCTCTAATTCTATGCCATCAGACTTTAATACCTTTCAATATTTCATGGTATCGAAATGTTCGATCTCCACAATCAAGACTCCTTGTTTGTCATTATCTTTGAATGGTCAATTACAAACATCTCTAACTCTATGCCATCAAGTGATGTCTGAGAGTATTTCTGCTATACAGTTGATGATATCCATATTGCATAATCTCTTATCACGTTCAAAGATTAATCACAGGCATTGATTTAGTTCATCACAGGCGTTCATTACACATGTTTTATAGATATCTGCTATTAGGTGACACTATTCCCATGTACATCGTTTCGATATTTTGTAGTTTTTACGTATATATATCCGAAGCAATTGAGGCCCCTTGGAAAAGGAACAATGTTTCGGGAAAACTTAGTTTTTTTAAAGCATTTTATTCATTGACAAATTACGCTCTGAAAAACTGATAAACAAATTTATGCATGAGATCATGCCTGCACTCTGGAGGGTTTTATAACCTGCCCTCCGGACTGTTGGATACGACATAGATATATAAAGAAAGACTAATGTATACCCCTGCTATATGGATGTGTAGGTCAGCGAGAGTGTTTACCGTTGCCTTGCCGACCAACACTAATTGGAGCCACCTATCGTCGGTCGGCAAGACTACTAACTAAGAGACTTCCTGCTTGGGGGCGCTCTGGATAGAATTAGTTATGTCTGAATCCTCCAGGTGGCGGCACTGAACAGCGCATGCTCCCAGTACAACTCACGGTCCACAACAATGACACTCCTGAGGTCTCGCCCACACATATCAGGAGAACAGGGTCGGCCAAATCTGGGATCTCGTACTTAATAAACTCACCAATCAAAGCTAATGATACAACCATGTACAACCCATGTATACATACTCGCATACAGTCCATGATACAACCTTTATGAAAGCACAGATATCAATAAGTCGTTACAGGCGCTGGGAGGTCGGATGTACACACCAGGTACCGACCGGACAGAGAGTGCAGGGTGTTTCCGGTTCTGGTCCAATTTTTCCTTGATGAGCTCGATGGAAACCCGGCAGGTGGAGCCGCTAACAATCACGTGACATTCTAGTGGCACCGTTAAGCGGTAAGGACGCCGACATGAAGTCAGAGGGGCTCACAGGGGACTATCTGGAAGAGAACACGGAACTATTTAACCTAATTGGCCTGACTCCCGCCAGTATCGTCTAACCCTGAGGTGAATACTATTCATCAGCTGTCCCTATGAGCTTTGCTGTTGAATTGAATACCCCCCCACCCCACCTCTCTCCCCCTCCACCAACACACACACACAAACATCCAACCTCTGCTGATCCAGACTTTATTGCGTGAGGCAAACCACTTGCCGAAATCCTCCCCTCTGTGATATAACTCTGGCCGGTCCGTGTCGGTCAACCAAATGGCTTGCGCACCTTTTCACAAGGTTTCCTTATATATGATTATGTGAGGTGTTTCTTCTTTTGCAGCATTGTGATACTGCTATAAAAGTGTAACATATAATGTTATCATATTCGTTTGTGTGGAATCTTTATGGAATGTTTATCTCTGATACAATCAAGGCCCTTTCTTGTATGGATTATACTCTAAGTCATTGATGGGTCTAGATCAGACGACCGTTTATTAATTATGTGCACACTAATGATCCACATTTAGATGACCTTGCAACCGGAGTGTTTTGCAATTCCGGGTGTTCTTCACCGTTTCACCAAACGTTTGAAATCGTCGGAGAACTCAGAAGTCGGTCGGTGGTGCCTGGGACTGCAGTCCCTCTGTTTACACTTACCGATATTTTATCTGAAATGCATAAGGGTCGGTCGTCGGTGCCATATTCTTAAAATCGGAGTAAAAAGGGCACTAATCTGCAGTTGGGGACCACTGACCGATTGCTACTGAAAACCGACGCCTGATCGGTGCATGAAAACGAGACATGCAGACAAATGCTAACCGACTTATTTGCATGGAACAAGACCGATGGACTACCAACTGATTGTCTCACACCAACAGAATCTGATCAGTGATCGTCATGGCTTAAATGTGAAAATAAAATCTGTATGTACCCAGAAAATACAGTAGTGACACTGCATATACCTACACAATATCTACTGGTTTTAGATACAAGCGATCGTATGCTCGTAGTGATATCGGAGCACATGCAAGGATTTTGCTTCGAATCAACTCTGAAGAGCATATGACCGCTTCTATAAGCCTATGTCCATTGACTGATTATTCGGCACCGACCTGCATTTGGGAACCACTGATTATTTTGGTACAATGCATCGAGACTACACTACCACTAACTATGTCCAGCGCTCAAGGGTCGGTATATATATATGAGCGCAGCCAAACTCAGCCTTATAGAACTAAATATAACAGTGGTGTATGTGTCTTCTCACAGACAATTTTATACCGACATACAGTCAATGACACCACCGGGAACTTATAATCGGTGCCTGACGATTATGACCACCGATTATGGCATATAGCATCGTTGACTGATAATGATCATGTCCAATAATCGGCAGGTGGAAATAAGAAGGGTCAAATATTTTTCTCTCAAACATATCCTAACATGGCACCACCTGTTAAATTTTGAGAACATCAACGAAAACAAACCAGGTTGAATCAATTGGTGGCGGTGGCGGTGACTTCCATTTTCGTCTAAAAACAACGTTTTTTCTCACCGCTATCGATTTCTTTGTTAGTATAGGGAGGCTTGTCAGGTCCTGAACATTTTCAATAATCGGTGCACATGTACCACATAATCGGTCGGTAGGTGGAACGCAGTCTGCACTTTCGGGTCAACGATTATTAGCACAGATTGATTCTGAAGGAGGACCATCGACCGACTATTATATAGGGTTCACTCAATCGGTGGAGTTTTTATCGGCATTTTCAAACGTGACCATAACATGTCAAACGTAATGCTACCAGGCCGGTCCGTATCAGTCGTCAAGGAATGTATGATATAAAGAATATTGCATTATTATCTTGGGCATTGCACTGCATGGCACAGTGCTTACAGAGTTTTTTTTGGTTTTTTTTTATTCGAATGACAGTTCTGCGCTAGGCAGATCTTCCACCGTCATTATAGGCACAATACATAAGTTGTTCTACACTGATCAACAAGATGACAGGGATGATGGTGATGAAATTGTGAAACCGCACACTACATCGACACGAGTACATACACATCAGAACTAATACATAGCTCATCTCCAATCGTATACAGAGTATTTTTTCTTGATACAGGCTTTGAACTCTTTCATAGTGATACAGTGTTGAACATTCTCATCCAGTGTATTCCACACCCCGATTCCACGGTACCACGGTGACTTCTGATAACAGCATATCGATTTGCTAAAAGCCACACTAGAACACATATCATTAACGTAAAATATAAATAGTAGCGGCCCCAGGACAGAACCCTGGGGGACACCATACTTAACATCTTTGTTGTCTGAGGTAACACCATTTATAAAAACCTTCTGTTTGCGATTTGTCAAGTAATTACCCACCCAATCCAATAAGTTCCTAGGTAACCGGATAAGCGTTTTTAACTTCGCAAGCAACATCTCATGAGGGACAGCATCAAATGCTTTTCTTAGGTCCACAAAACAAACTGCTGTTGCCTTGCCCATGTTCCGATTTTCGTATAGATCTTTGCTAAAATTAAAAATTGCATCACATGTACCCAGCCCCTTACGGAAACCAAACTTCCGGTCACTAAGCACTTTGCTCTCCTCTAGATTGCTATATATAAGCTGATAGGCTAATTTTTCAAGCCTTTTAGATGGTGATGGCAACAGGCTAATGGGTCTCCAATTTCCGATGTTTCTAGTGTCACCACCCTTTGGGATAGGTATTACTGTCCCGCATTTCCAATCGGTTGGTACAACGCCAGAGTTCAGTGACATTTCATATAAGTATTTAAACTCATCAATTAAGATCAACATGGTATCCTTCATCGCCTTACCTGAAATACCGTCAACCCCTGATGATTTCGAGGGCACTATAGCATTAATTATTTTCTTCAGTTCGTCCTTGCTGACTTCGTAAACTTTGGGCCATACATCTACGGGGTCTCGGTTTAGTAGCTCTAAATTTGCATTATAGTCTTCTTTATCAATCTCATCAAACAACCTTTCACCGACATTCGCAAAGGAATCATTAAAGTATTCAGCTGTTTTGTCGTAAGCTATATCTTCCCCTGTAATCTCATCTACTAAGGACACCCGCTGTCGCATTGTGTTACCAAACATTAGCTCATTTACCTGCCTCCAGAAGTCTTGGGGCTTATCCTCGACTAAGGCGATCTGCTCTAACACAAAGGCGTCTTTAGCTCTCTTCAAATTATATTTAATCTTGTTACCCAGTTCCTTTGCTCTAAGAAGTTTAGTATTGTTAAGTGTCTCACGGTAGTTTTTGATAGCTTGATTACGTTCATGAATATCACTATAAACCTCGTCTGTTATCCACGGATCCCTTTTCCTAATATCTTACATAGCCCTTTTTGGACAACTGATGTCCAAGTAACCAATTAGTCCTTCCAGTAAGAAGGACCAAAGGTCGTTCGGGTCTGTGAGGCACCAGTATTCAGCCCAGTCCAAGTCAGACAGGTAATCTTTAAGAGATTCATAGTTATAGTATCTATAGGAACGGCCCTCGTACTGTAGCTTTTCTTTCACCTGCTTAGCTTTCTTGCGAATTGCATAAACAGGCAAATGATCGCTAATGTTTTCGTTTCCGACACCCGACACATTCACATATTTCGAATTGGTGAAGATAAGGTCAATAAGCGTGCCACCATTCTTATTAGGACGTGTTACATCAGTGATTAACTGATTTAGCATATAGTTTTTTGTAGTCTCCAACAGACTATGTACCGAGGCACTATTGCGTTCATACAAGTTGCAGTTCAGATCGCCCATTATCCATATTTCGCTGATCCTAACCAAGTCACAGTCCAACACATGAGTTATCTCCTGTAACTTGACCTCGATATTGGTGTTTGGGGGTCTATATATAGTGACGATAGTCATCCTCCTACAGTTTGGTTTGTTTATTGATAATATCATAATTTCTAATTCATCCATAACTTTAGAGAACGCAGTCATTTTTGTACAGTATGGCGCTAGATCATCCCGGACAAAAGCAGCTACACCTCCTCCTTTCACAATCTTCTCTAAAAATACAATGATTATTCATCGATACCATTCCGTCCGTGTAGCCATTATGGAGCCAGGTCTCACTTAGAGTGAGTATGTCGTAGTCACTGAAGACTAATCTTGTTTGGTCTATATTTGCATAAAGACTTCTTATGTTATAGTGACCCAGTTTAAGACCTTTTGTGTTACTGGTCATATGGCTGATGAGAATAATGAGTATGACAATTTGGTGAGAAAGACAAAGGGGGTGTCGGTGGGGATTCCCAGCCACACACCAACTGATACTAGAGGCGTGTCTGCTCTAGTACCAGTGACAATTTTGATTATAAAGTTACTAGGAATTATCTCGATAGGGCTACGCAGTGGATCAGGCACCACGGGGTTGGAAGTTTCCCGGTCGCAGAATTTTAAGTTAAATTCATATTGTGACAATGTAACATAGTAAGAGATTAACACAATCACTCCATAGATCAGCAGGTATAAATATTTATATAACATAAAGTAATGTGTCGGTTTCACAAATACGCATCGAGGGAATAATTCACCATCACCACAGATAACATATACAATTGTAAGGCACATTTCACGTAATTTTACAGCATTCGTTAGCAATTAGTCAAGTTTGTATTTCCATAATCAGAGTCATGGACGCTGTCCAAATAGGCGTGTTGAGTACTTGATTATTCCGTGTATAGCCTTTGCTGATTTGTGTCCGTTGTGTAGTTACATATAACAGCACTGAACATGTGATAAACATGTAATACTGATTCTTTACAGACACAGTATTCAGTCATCATATCAGGTAATTTATAGGAGAATGAAAGCTTTTGCGCGACTTCTTTACAGACATCGCGAACAATACTTGACACCAAATATACACGTACTTAAAGCACACTCCGCTTGTTCTGACGAGTGAATACAACTTCTTTACAGACATTGTATTTTAGTCATCGAATCAGGTAAGTAGTATTACTATGAGATATATTGCGCGATTTCTTTACAGACATCGCAATCAACTAAACATATGGACAATTACATATCACATTAACACAGTTGTGTCGAGCATCATCACATTTTCGGCAAGTTAGTTCACACTTTGTCATCACAGCCAGTTGGATATCGATACGCGCACCGCTCGTAGGATGGTATTACTGAGCTTGGGATACCAAACGGGCGACAGATGGCACCCATCCATCAACTTGTTGTGAAGAACCGACATCTTGTCCCGCTTGCTATGTTTCATGTAAACAATTGTGGCAATATGTGCCGTTGCCAACATATTCTGTTGATTATGCCGTAGTATTACCAGATTAGCTTGCTGACAGAGTTCGTCCACCAATTCCTGGTCTGCATACAGGGTCGGATGTGGTTCATATCTACTTAAGTCCACGCCAAAGTAGGTACCGTAGCATACATGCAGATTAACGGATAGGGAACGGAACATGGCGTCGATGTTATCCAGCATCATACCGGTTGTCTCCACGAACTGCTCCACATCGTTTTCCCATAGTGTGATCCGCTTGGTTCTGCGGTCCCGACGTGTTGTACCACAGATACCTCCGCATAGATACACATGCTTCAAGGTAGGGAGAATACAAGGGGCCATTTTCATACCGATGAGCGCTAACTCATTGTATGTTGCTCCCCCGAAACTTAACGATAATGTCAGGATCGTTTTGCAGTGTTGGAAGTATACCCGAAATCCGTGAATCGCCCAGTATTAGCACCGACATGTCACCTATGCACTTAGTAACTGCTCACATACTTTAACAAGTAGCTGACCACAGGTGTTTGCTCCCGGGTATTCCCTTACGACTAGGGCCCTTTCATACGTTAGGCCACAACCCCAGTAGAGGTTTGCCGTTCCCTCAATTAGGTTATGGGGCGCCGTTTGTTTAAGTCTATCTGCTAGCTGGTCGTTGTGCGCGAACTTGCACTCAATGGCCTTTGCTAACCGGTCCTTCTTGATCTCATTCCAGTTTGAGTCTTCAGCGATTTTAACCGAGCCGCCAAGCTTTTTTATCTGGTATGGGTCCGTGGCTTCGTATATTTCAGCAACCGTCGTGTCCTCCTTGTTATAGAGAGCCTTCTGGAACTGATAACACTGTTCCGAGCTGTTGAAGGTGTATGTGCTGTTAGCGGAGCCGTCGGTGATAGGACAACTGAATTCGCATGGATAGAGATTACTGAGGTAAGCACTTTTTCCGGCGAAGACATATCCTTGGAGGCATTTCTGTATGCACTCAGGTTTAGGCTTTACAGTTTGCGCTGCAGTCTAGTTGTTACAGTCTGTGTTGGTGTCACCTACTTCTTCAAGTGGCGGGGGTTCGTCATCCATATCCACTTCACTCCTTGTTGCATCTTTGGTTACCTCATCGTCCACTGACACAGCGACATAGCTTGGTACCTTTACGGCCACCGAGTTGTCACACCCTCTGCGCTCCACATAGTCGGGCGGCAACAGATCAGTTGGAATCGAGTCGGCTTCACGTAGTGGATAACACTTGTTGCCTACATACAAGCAATCACTTTCTAGGTGCGCATCGCGCCCTATGCGGCGCAAGTAGCCCGTCACCATTTTCAGCAGGCCACAGCGGCGTCTGTCTTCGACAGGTTCGTCGGGCGCTATTGTAATAGAGGACATGCTTGTGTTGTTGAGACGCGGGGCTAGTGCAATAAACATGTGTCGGGTATTTAGGTTACTGAAACTAACCATGATAGGGGCTGGTCTTTTGCTGACAGTTTGCTGTTGTCTGCTTTTATTGCGGTTTAACCTCTCAACCTTTAGTATGTCATGTTTCGGTATGGTGATGTCTATCGCATTACATATTCGGTGTAGAATTTCATGGGGGTTTTCGTTTACTTCTTCAGCTACTCCAAATACCACAAGGTTTCGGTCTCGTAGCGGGTAGTTGAATCTAGCATATTCGTCTACTTGGTTTGTTGAAACCATTTGGGCATACGATTTAGATGGCGCAGACGCTGCCGAAGCCGCACTACCATCGTTACTCCCCACCTGTTGTATCATTTCGATGCGGTTCTCAACCACTTCCACCCTCCTTTCAATGGCATTTTGCCTATCCTCCACTATCTTAAAAGACCTTTTTACTTCATCCTGGATCTGTTTTATGTCTGTCTGAAGCGCGGCGATCTCAGTCTTTACATCTACCTGTAGTGCTGCAATATCCGCCTTGTTTGACATCTCAGATTGTGATATGCGTGCGTCAAAAACTTCATTGTTCGGAAGATTGGCCACCAGGCTTATTAGATATGCAGTACTATCCGCTGGCATAACTGTCGGTAGCACGGAATTTTGCGAGCTTGCGCTATCTATATTGTCGGTCCCGACTGGCATGGCGCCGCCTTCGCAAGCAGGCTGGGTTTCCGTTTGAAAAAGGTGTTTCCCCATTAGTATACCTTCGAGTTTACTCCGTTTTATTAGTTTTTGTTTTAAGGCAACCGCTTTTTCGACGTCACAAACAATAGGACTAGTAGATTGCGTTCTATGTCGTTTTCTGTCTATGTTTGCGTCCTCTGACATACTTGGCGAGTGAGCGATAAACGAGTCATAACACACACCCTATAGGAGATCTCGATAATCAAAAAGCAATCCACAAATATCTCCTTACCTCATTGTCATTGGTCACATCGAACTACACACAGTTAATCGCCAAAGCCACACCTACTTGTATTCCCACGATAATATTTCGTTTCAGTCTGTAAACCACATATTAGGGGGATTTCCTTCCGTGCGCCTTCACCAGTGCGTGTTAGCCCGCTGCCGCCATCACCAATCAGTTACCCCCGAAGACTTCTGCAGATCAGTCTGCATGCCTGTATGTGTGAGTGCACAGCAGTCAACAAGGGAATTCCCTTCAATTATACCAGGAAAGGAGCCTCTGGAAACAACGTTAAAGAGCATATAAACGTGTCAAGAGCGGACACAGAGAGCCAACATACAACTCTTCATCTTCTCCTGATGAATAGATGATGACCATAGACTTTACTTACGGCGCGAAGTTACAGAAAGGTGAATGACCAAAAGGGGGAGACAGTGAAACGAATGGCGAGAACGTTACCTCCCACAAGATACTGATAACTCTGCTACACAAGATCACTTGCACAAGTATAGTATTCTGTGTGGTGATAATTCACCTGTGTGATGGAGTATCCTTCAATGTGAATATTGTAGGTGGAGTAATAATGAATACAAAACAGACATAAATGACTAATACAGATACAGACGTAAAACAGCCGCTGGGTGGAAATCTTGAGAGTAGACTACGCGATAATAGATATAGTCCTTTTCGGATAGAGTCAAAACCGTGATGCAAATATAAAGCATTAAAAGAGGACCGTCTGTCTTCCCGGGATTTATACTAGACGATTAAAAGCGTGACAACTATAGATCGTCTAGCCAATAGTCGTCGAATAGTGCAATGTCTGCCACAATAGTCGTTGACACAAGATTTTCCTCAAGCGATAACACGAAAAGAGTGTTTCTTTTTAAAAGAAATCTATGATGACTGAGTTTTTACAGAAACAGTAGTTGGCGTCAAATTTTCTAGATATTCGCCAAGTGTTGCCATATTGCGTAATCGGATGTAATCAGATGATCTCTAGTTGCCAAATGCTTGGTCAGGAGCTTCCCCAGGGAGACGCACACGGGAAGTCAGGGATCCAGCCGTACATAAAACATGTACGATTTCATTGTGAAAAGCGAAAGATTCAAATGTCTGCATCATTGGTGAAATATGACATGCCTGTCCTAGAACAGGCTGAAGCTTTGGGATTTTTCCGAGTGTTTGTTATATTGTACACAAGTACGTCCAGCATCATCTTGGCGTTGAAAGTGTCAGCGTGTCCACTCAATCGCATAAGCCAGATAGGAAATCGCCCCCACCATGTCCAATTGCCCTTTTGGCTGCTGCTTGGTATTCCACGAAGGAAAACCCCAACTCTTCTCTTCTCAAACATGTTTGCACCTGTGGTGGCCAGCATAAAATCTTTGAGTGCACTAAATCTCCCAGATAGGGTATACGGTCATTCCTCTAACCCGCTCGGATTGCGGCTGGAAATCAAGTAACTTCGAACAAGTTGTCTGTTGACACTCAAGTTTTTATTCACACTGAGATTCACCCTTTTGCCATTAATCATGTTGGTTTTGCTTCTACTGACCTTTTTGATTCTACATAATAAGACCGATACACACCGACGTGCACTGACACGCTACAATAAAAAGACCGTACGCTTCGAACGGGAAATCATATGAAATGATCGATGGAAAATTATGAAATATTCAGAATATTATAATGATAATCCCATCATCGTGGAAATCGTCAATAGTCACCCCTATCCCTAAAGGAGGAAATCCAAAAGACTTTAGAACATACCTGCTAGCTAATGATTCCACTGTGTGTGTTTATAAATCTTTTATTGCCCCTTATTTTGACTACGCTGATATCCTGTACTAAAGAAGAAACCAACTAGTTTTGGTCAAAGGTGTCGTTCTTCACGTGTTTGATGCGGAGTGATATGAATGAGGCGACAGCCGAGTGAATATCACATAGCATTCAAACGAGTTGGAGAATGACTTCTTTGACCAAAACGAGTTGCTTTCTGTGTTTATCTCACCCCTGTACACACTAAGAAATGGACAACACACAGGATATTAACCATGGAGAATGAACTGCAATACTTGTAGGGACATAGAGAATGAGTTCCCAATGTTAAGCCTATGGACATTTATTCCAGGGGTGAGATAAAGGGATGGGCAGTTGGGTTTACTGGAGAAACTGCAACGAAAACAAAACTATTGTCTTAGATTATGCCTTCGTGCAGACATTAGAACTCCTATCAGTAATCTACATAGAGATGCTAAGGTTACATATTTATACAAAAGAAGAATTGCCATTTACTTAATTTAATGTACGGTCGCTCACATATGGATATCTATACATATGCCAGAAATGTGCCCAAAAGATTGTACGATGCACCTGTTATTAAAATGTATCAACCAAACTGCATATCTTATACAAAGAGTATCGAGTAAATGGGTGGTATAACATGGAATAGCCTGTCTGCCATTGTTTGCAACACTCCATCTTACCCAATGTTTAAAAAAAATCACTGAAACGATTCTAGATGAAAGCATACCGTTTTGATTGTGGTTAATTGGAATGGATTGAATACGAATAACCGCCGATTTGGTATATTATAAAATATGAAAGTTCATTGTAGGGACTACTTTGTATATATGTATGATACAAGTATGTCAATTATGTGTATATATGTGGCCGCCTGAGGAAGACCAGCTACGGGGAATCCAAGCTGACAGCACTGCACAAAACTTACTGCTTTACATATGTATGCGAAACGCGTCTAACAGTAGGATTTTGCGTCTAGAAGTTACACCTGTTATCCGTCTCGTAGACGCCTTATCTAGTGGCGTATATACATGTCCATAGTGCGGTCTCATATATATGTCATATATACGCCTGATTCCGTTGTATATACACCAACATCCAATAGTTCCGATCTTTGCAACTTGGGGACACTACTGGTAGCATATTTCATTTGCCATTAACCATCCAAGTCTGTATTATATGAAAATTGCAATTTTATATTACCAATTTATTTTATAAAAACCTAATTAAGTATAAATTGATTAATTATACAAAGTAAACCTTGCATTATGTTGATTTTTTAATTGTTTTTCTAATAGATCTTACTTTCAAACACCATTTCAATGTGTAGACAGTCAGGCTTACTATATGATCGCCTCCCCCCAGTGTCTCTGTGCACCTGAAGTCTGACTCCCGACTCCGACTCCGACTCCGCCCCTGCCTTGCGACTCAGGACTGAAAACATCTTACACACGCCGAGCGGCCGCTAATCCGTCTACAAAGGGAGGCGGGGGTTGTGTACCAGGGCTTCACTGTGGGTAGAGTGAGAGTAGGCTGGTGGGGTGGTGGGGTGTCGGGAGGCGGTGGGGGGGGGGGGGGTGTTGGGAGGTCGCGGGTGGCGGGTCAGTGTTGGTGCATCCTCTACCAACACCCACACGATGGGGCGGGCTGCGGGTCACAATTTTTTTTTGGTATCATATATATACGCCTGGCGTATATATATTGTGCAGAGTATGTTTTATCTTAAATACGCCAGGCGTGAAAGACAGCCAAGTCGCGCGCGTCTACATATGGAAACTGTCTCGTAGATGCCCGAAACGTAGACGTGTATAAGAGGTGTATACAAATATAAACAAGCCATGATACAGCCGATACGTGCGTTATCGCAATGGCGTATATATATGTAAAATAGTGGTTTTTGTGCAGTGCAGGTTGCCATCTTGAATAGTATTTATATTATGCAAAATATACTGGACCAATAGTTGATGTATCACCAAGTAATACCAATAAAGGAATTGAAAAAAAAAATAATTTAAAAATGCCGCTCAGCAAATATGGTGAAATTTGATAATAGATAAAGGTCTCAAATCGATCATTTAATACTTTAACTTGGAACTGATTTGTTTTCATTAAATATTCTTATGAAATATCATATGATATTGTTTTTATCTGCAGATAAAATATCAATCATAAATATGCATTATTTCTGGAATTATAAAGGAAATATGGTTGATTACGCTGGTTGTGGCATGAGCTATATGGGGGTGTATCGGGACCATGGTACCTTTTTTATGCACCCTCCCAACACGTTACGACGCACACCAATACACACCAATACACATAATGCCTCCCGATAGTCTACGATTTGGTCATTTTGTATCGGTGTGTATCAGCATGTATTGGTGGGTGCCCGGTCTTACTATGAAGGTAAAAGTTTCAGATTTCCATGATGGCGGACCCTACTTCCGGTTCGCAGATTTTGAGGTGATAACCGATGGTTTTTGTCTTAATTCTCGGTCAAATAATGGTTCAGAAGCTCTTTTTTCAGAGAGTTACTTTGTTTTGATGGAGACACACCCGACCATACCTTTTATCCCGCTGTTGCCCCGATTAGGCGAAGAATCGTCAGGTAGGGCCAGATTGCATGATGTGGGTATAATAATCGTCAGGGCGAAATTTCTCTCCCTGTTTCCACCTGACAATTCGCCTTTTAGTCGGTGCTAAAAGCCATAATCGGTGGCCATAATCGTCAGGTAGAAACGCCGTATACGTATATTCATAGCGCCATCGGAACATTGACCAAAGTGCTAGCAAGGGCTGATTGATCCACAATTTGCTGCCACTGTGTGGAGTAAGGTGGGTATTCCATTCCATTTCCGTTTGGATGGCCGGATATAGTAGGCGTGTAGTATCGCATCAAAGTCTGAAAAAACCTATAAATAAAAAAGAAAAGAAGCAAAACCCTCCTATATATATAGTATACTAAATTCACATGGCTGTACCAAGCACATTTAATGTACTGGTCATTTAAAATCAAAGTGAATCTATAATGCTTACAAATAGCAATTCCAACTGAAATCCCTGCTGGATTGTACTCATAGAAACCAACGGACACATATCCCTAATTTAAGGTCGCTAAAGGAATGGAGCACGTTATCTTTATGGGCACAGTCACGAACATAAACGGATGTAGGCATGGTTCAGTCTTAACAAAATGAGGGATGTCGAAACACCAGAATCAAAAAGGCTTTTGACAAGCACCATAGATTGTTTGAACCAGTGACGTCAGAATATTATCTGCAGAATACACAGTGGTATAACACAGGATAGATATGGCACATGGCCCCGTCTGTTTAAATTTCGTGTAACACAAAATGAAATAAGCCCATCTATTTTCCAGAACAGTTACAACAATCATTATCAATGTTATGTTCTATCTTGAGAGTGTTCTTTTGGTAGCATATCAGGCGTTTTATATATGTGTATCATTTCAAGCCTGTGCAGGATATGAGCGCAGATGTTATTGCGTTGGAAATTGGAATTTTAGTTTTACTTCCAAATGGTAAGATTTATCACTAAGCACTGGATTTTGTATGAGCTAATGATACGCCATATGATGAGAGATCCTGCTTTCCTCGATAAACTCCATCGACTCAATAGGTTTTCAGATGGATACAATTGATAATGATATCATAAAGCAAACAGATGGTTTAATGTAAATCAGAACAGAGGCTGAAAACGCCAACAACTTGGCAATGTAATTTTTTTCCATTGGCCGATTATTCGCTACCGATCTGCAGTCGGGAACGATCAGAATGCCTTGATTTCATCGTTGAGGCTCAAGGTTTCAGCATGAATATTAAATCGGTAGGCAGGAGAAACAAGGTATATACTATACCCTCACCGACTACTTGATATCGATGTACAGTCTGTGGCACCACCCACAGACATCGACAGACATTTAGGAGAATTCAAATAATCAGTGCCTTTACCTGATTAAGATAAGGTTTCACCATCCAAATTCGATTTCTGATGAAATCAGTAACAATAATCATGTTACTGGCATTATCAATCTGACCATTCTATAAACCAGAAATCCATGCATATCCCGGACATAATAGATATTTGTTCATACTTCAAATCCTCAACTCTTCTACCCATAATGCACGCGTGAACTGATCTTCCACCGCCAACCACAGCTACTACTTCACCTTGCCCTGACTGACCTCCAAATACCTCCGGTCCCCATCTTCAATTATGAGGTCGCTAAGCGCTGTGGCCCTTCTTGAACTGTAAACAGGAGCCCAAGCACGAGCAGGCAACCACTGACATCTGGAATCCCCTACTCACCATTCTGTAATGCCCCCTACAATTACTCTGCTAACCCATCCTCGGTCCCTCCAAGGAGAAGATTCCACGTTTTATATGATGTACTCGTTTTTTTGTGACTTAAATATTTAGCAATGCGTCATGCTTATAGATATGTATGTATTATGCATATTCTTTTATTCACGTAAACAAGTACAAGGCAAAAGGACACAAGGTCACGTTCTTTCCAGAGTGGTCAGAGGGACAAATACATAGACAAGATAGGCAATCATTTAATTGGAATTATACAAAAAAGAATCCAACAAAAAAATAATCAAAGGATATCATTTTGGGAATAAAAAATACAATATACACCTATGTCTTCTATCCAGTTTCCTTCATAATATTCCTGAATGTTATAATTATACCTTACTAAAACATATATTGATGTATAGATAACCAAAACCGACGCAGGCATCAGTTGATTCGTCTTGTCGTCGGTCCAGTTTATCATGCAGGAAACAGGATAGTTGCGGGAAGAGGACATAACACCGGAGTGAGACTGGAGGTAAACATATGATCGAAAACCGGATTGACTCAATAGGTAAGCAGCGCAGGGAACAATACAGAGAGTCTATAGGTTAATAGTGGAGTAACACTTTACTGAATAATAGAAAGAACAGTTGGCAAATGAATATCTGTCGCAGGCAGAATATTGTTGTTCGGAGATACTGCAGATACTGCAGATCGGACGCCACCAACCCCATGAGGCTGTATTCCATGTAGCCAATTCAACTCCTGATGTGCTACCACCCGTACATCTGCGACCAAAAGTGTGCCTGTATTCCACTAATCTAGCCTATGAATTGTGACATCAGTCCGCCTATCTTGGCAATGAAGGAGCATGAGTTAACTTGTTATTATCGACCGGTTTCGCTAATTAAACTGTGTCACCAAGATTCCTCGCGTTATATGACTGGATATTTGTCATTACGCACTTCTAATTGTTAGGGGTGTTACTAAATCATCTCCGAAGTCATGAAGCTGAATAGAACTAGCCTGGAAGTCTAACACACCAGATGTGATCATTGGGCATGTACAAAAATATGTTAATTAGCTCTCCACTCGCCCAGCCAATGTTTGGCGGCTGTTCGGTACGCATGCATTTAAAAGAGGATACAACTGGAGACTTATGTTCGGAGATTTATGACGTCACAAGTCTAACCCCGTACCACGCTGTTTGGACGTCCTGTGAGATATTGAGTGACACATACCCACTGATCCAGTATGGTCACTGAGTATGGTTCAGTGAATGGGTCAGTACGTATAGGTAACTCAGTATGGGTCAGTCTGTACGGGTCAGCCGGTATGAGTAACTCAATATAGGTCAGTCAATATGGGTCAGCCGGTATGAGTCTCTTAGTATAGGTCAGTCAATATGGATCAGCCGGTATGAGTCTCTCAGTATAGGTCAGTCAATATGGGTAAGTCAGTATGAGTCTCTCAGTATAGGTCAGTCAGTGTGGGTCGGTCGGTATGAGTCACAAAGCATGGTGGGTCACTACATATTTATCATATACCCAAGATTAATAAGATCTTACCATATATTGGTAAAGATGGTGTCATGAAAGCCCACACACTGATGATCTTTCGATGTGTTCAGTATAACAGTGTACTGCACATGATCAAGTATATAATTTATACTGCATAGGGAGCGGCAGTACGTTATCATCAAATATACTGCATGGGTATATAATAAAATAGACAAAATCGGTGATTATTGTTGCAGCGATAGCGAGTCTTCCGATAACAGTTGTCCCGTAGTTTGGCAACCAACCCCTTCTATGATATATAGGGGTTGGTCGGGTTAAATCACATACGGTATCCCTCTGTGTATAGATGATGAAACAAATTGCAACATTGTGGTCTCATATTTCAAGGGGTTGAATTGCTCAGTCTATACATTTTAAAACGAAGATGTTTCCAATATTTGGATATTCCTATGGTTGTTTGTTGTATGATGACTTTTGTTAATATAAGGTGAAACTGAAACTAAGATAAGGGGAAGACAAAAAGGGAAAGGGAAACGGGGGAAAATGGGGAAAATAAAGGGGGGAAAAAAGCACGATGCCATAGAAGAATCAAATTGTGTTTGAAATACTATGGTATTACTAAATGGGATGTCCCTCTATCCATAGATTAAGGACGATGCTATGATGAAATTTTATGGTTGGTGCTGAACTCTATACTTCATATGTGAATTAACATGTTTGTCAAGATCGAAAATCATGACTATACAATCAGGAAAGAATGAATGTATGTATTAACATGTTTATCAAGATGGAAAATCATGATTATACACCCAGGAAAGAATGAATATATGTACTACAAGTGAAATAAAGAAAGAGCCTGCTCAATTTAAACAAAGAGATAAAAGCACCAAGATTTGTGTTCATTATATTTTCAAATAATACACAGGAAAGAAATACAAAACCGATAAATTGGCTTCTAGGTTATGACATAACACACTCTCCAAGCACTACTAAAGACCTGGTTGGAGAGTAACAAACTGGTGGCCGCATATCTAACCCGACCAGAGCGAATTTTGTGTAGCTCTGGTTGCCAGTGTAGTTGCCCCATTGCATCTTACAATATCCTGCAGGATGACAGCGGAACTAGTAGTCACTATGTGCCCTATAATGTGGTGGTGGTAGTGGTGGAGAGTAAGGGGTGGGAGTGTGTGCTCTCTTTCATCCAGCTGGTGTGGGTAAGAGGACAGGGTCCTTCACTCGTCCACTAATTGTGACTTTTAATGAGGCTCTTAACTGCGTTAATGATCAGTGAGGAAGGGAGTGGTGGATAGACCCCAGTACCACTCTTCAGACTTTTGACTGGCTCCTTTGCATCTATCCTGATCTGCTGCGATCTGTGTCTCTCGTCTCATCAGAGATGCTGCCCCCGTTCTACAGCTCAGAACTGATGTGAGTGCGTCTTTGATGATAGGTCGGAGATTCAGCAGTCACTGATTCGTAATACTCGTCTAATAGTCTGCGGAAAAATACTGTATAAATAGTGGGTCTATCTAGTGTTTTATAAGTTATAACATGTATGTAATTAATAAATATTCACTATGACATATAATCAAGGTTAACATACAGAGACTAAAAACGTTAAGACTGAAAAGTGGAGAAAGGTGGATCATTTTTCTGGATATATATGGTGTACTAAAATAAGATATGAGCATTTGTCTCAAATCTGGTATTTTTTCTCCATAGACTTTACATTGGTAACTCTAATCCAGCGCCCTTGTGATATTTAGGAAAAATATCCAATGGGGGATAATGCCACAAATTGTGTTTGAAATATGGGGGGTGAGATAAATTCAGAAACCCATTCAAGTTTAGGATCAGAGCTCGATTCCAACTCGTTTGAAACACTACTCAATTCACGCGGCTTCGCTTTGTGAATTACTACGCGATTCAAACTCGATGGGGTATGAGCTCTGACTTTCATAGGTTTCCTCTATAGTCTTCTACATAGCTTCAACGATGGTATTCATGTTGTGATTGGACCTTACCAAACATTTCAATTTATACACAAACACACCAAACGGGAGAATTAATTGATTCAACAAAACCAACTCCCATTTAAATATCAAGATAAAATGTAGTGGTTACATAGATCACTGATTCTCATGATAATCTGTATAAATGATTTTCTGTTGTAGTTGTTGTTATCTAGCAAAGACTAGATAAAGGTCCTTAAAGAATGAAATACAAAACTCCTTACAAATTACCAGTCCCTACACGAGGTTTTAAGGATTGCTAACTCAACGACAATTATACGTATTTGTTTAATAGCATGGATTTTTTCATCAAGGAAATCAAATAGATTGCCACGGATTAAATAAGGCCGCTCAAAGACGGCAAAGAACCACAAATACCACTTCGCAGTCAACGATTCTGCATGCTTCGAATAATTCCATGACGTCACTGGAATAACCTGATAAGCGACCTGTCGTTCTTGACGACACAAGAGGGCAGCACGGACCGCTACAATCGTTTACTTTTCCTTCAAGCACGTCTCTATAATTTCCCGTTGCTCAGAACCGAGGCAATTGGTGGCTATTGCATTTATTCAGGCAATATCCGACAAGATGCACGGCTGCCTATCGACAAACATTCTCGGCGTGATTTCAATTAGCGGTGTGTCTGCACTTTTGTAAAGTTTATTGGGTCATTTATAACCTCATGTTTTGTGCGCAGACGCAGGACGCCTTCATGACGGCCGGATGTTTGCCACAAGTCCATGTGCGCATGCGGGGGTGAGTAGAATAGGGTTATCTCCTATTACTATATACCCATGCCGTATAGTCGGTCCGTACAGTATTTTTACGTCATATGCCGAAACGGTGCGTATTTACAGTATATACGGCATGGGTATATAGTAATTATATAGAACGTCCTGACCATGCTTGTACAAGTCACAGAACTCGATGATTATTTACGGTTTGTACGGAACTCGGCATAAGTGCCTCGTTCCGTACAAACCGTAAATTACCATCTCGTTCTGTGAATTGTACAGCATGGTCAGGACGTTCTATATAAGTATCAGCTACTTTTAGACTGTCTGTAATATAACTAACATCAATGTTATAATGGATTAGGAGACCACACACGATATTTAGTCTTATGTTTTCCAATTGAGTAAAGGATCCATTCTCATAACCATACGTGTGCTTGCACTGCCCATTTACTGGTATTCAGTATAAAAATGTCCTTCTTATTGGAGATCTCAACTAAATAAATCCTGGGTAACTGTTGATAAGAGTGCATTTCGCATATGGGGTGAGAGTGAAGTGAATAAAAATAGGATAAGAGAAAACCTATGGGTTCCTGAAAGATATGCTAGATATATAAGCATACCTATACGACGGGCGCATAGATATGTAAAATGGTGGTTCTCGTGCAGTGAGGCTGATTTTAGGAATCCATGGTTTGATTTGACTCGACGACTGAGAACAGGTAAAGTATTGGACCAAAAATAGATTCACCCCCACAGCGATTGAACCTAGGCCTCGTCAAAACCTACTGATTGAGCATTATTGAACCTATAAGATAAATATCCCGTCTTACGTTGACTATCGAGACGTGCTTCTGCGAAACTTTTATAAGAGCGTTCTCGGTAAACTACAAAGATTACACAACTTAAAAGCTAGGCCCCAAACGTCAGCGGTTGAACTTCATGATCAAGCTGACACTGGCCCACTAAGAGACAGGCGATACATTCACTAAACTATATTTATATAGAACGTCATGAACATGCATTATCATCGAGTTTTGTATCTTGTACAAGCATGAAAGGTCGTTCTATATTTACTATATACCCGAAATTCAGAAGAATCTCATTTGGCTTAACAGCTAACATTTTAATAAACGTTTACGGAAGTGTTCCGTATTTTCCCATACGGAACACTATTCCGTAGAGTATTTATACATCATATGCCGAAACGGTGCGTATTTACGGTATATACGGCATGGGTATATAGTAAGTATATAGTAAGTATCAAAACAAGCAGATGATCTAAAAAAACAACTTAGGAGTACTAGAGCTGGTACCGCCCCAATACTTTGGACCCCGCAGCTAAATTGAGCAGCATATATGAGAAATATGTGGTGTAATACAGTTCACTTACCAGAAAACTTGATGCTATTATTATAGTGTACGATTAGCACTTTGCTAAAATGTCTATATGGTTGATGAATGGCTACAATCAGCGATGTATATTATTATAGGTTATACGAATGTATGTTAGCATCAGGATCACACCTTATTTTGTACAAAACTGAAACCATAGAGAGACTCTGATGGGCTTCTGGCAAGAATACAAGCCAAATGCAGGCTATGTATAATCACTGAAGACACAACATGTTTAACACCCCAGAAATGAGATGCTGATACCAAATATGAAATTGTAGTACTTCATGCCAATAAATAAAATTGATCAACCCCCCCCCCTCAAGAATTGGAAGCAGAATTCGTGTTCAGATCATTTGTGGTCGCGATGTCGCCTCCAACGCCTCGTCAACCACCAGTTTTCTGATGTGAAAACCACAAGACCCGACGTAAGCAGACGATACACGACAAGACTGGGCTAGTCAGGTCATGTCAGTTCTTCACAGAGACAGCGTATACATAATTATATTGTATTACAATTGCTTAGATCATTACAAGGCTACAATTATTCGAAATACTATTTATTTAGATAAAAAAGCGCTAAGCCTACTTTTCCTGTCTAAATCGAACTGGTGTATGAATTCTGAACAGCCTATCAAATATAATTTGAACCTTTAAAAAAGCAATTTAGAAAACTAAACCATATGCAACCTGTCCTATGTGATGGATCTAACACAACAGACATTCCTCACAAAGTTGTGAAAATGGAGCCGGTGCCGCCACCTATACCACTTACCAGAACGATCAAGGCAGCCTGTCAAGGGTCTGTTGGAGTCTAGTGGTTGAGGTAGGGAATTCCATATCTGGAAGCAGTAACCTCGAAGCCAATTTTCCATTTTCTTAATTCCTTATCTGTGTACTATCTCATAATATTTTGAACATAATTTGTGGTATCTTTGTCAATTTGTTAGCAATGGATATTTCATATTAAGTATATCTGCTTTTATAGTATACATAGAATAAAACTCGGTTTGAGGCGACCACAAAAGGGATACCCAGGGGATACCGTGTGTGATTTAACCCGACCAATCCCTATATTGTAGAAGGGGTTGGTTGCCAAACTAGATCCGTGCTTAGAAGGGTGGTTGTGGCCCATTAGATTGTAGGTCAACTCCCGACTGCAGAGCCGTCCCAAGGCGCTAGAAAATATTATGTAGGAAGGTCGGGGTGAAGGTCGGGGTTTGCTGCGAATGCAGTCATTGGCTGCTCGGTCTACTGTATTCCTTATATGGAATTAAGGTAATGGGACAACTCCATGGTGGGAGGAAGACGACTACCCCATGTCGTCTTTGTGGCGCGCTATGACTTCAGAGGCCTCCGCTCCCGTAAAATTTAAACTGTCTAACGTTGAGACCCACCCACTTACAAAAAACATATAGGCTCAGAGTAGGATTCAGTTTCTGTGATTACATGTTTTACAATTTATATACCATATCTGAGGGTCATTATATTTGCACAAACTATTTCTCCTCAACCCTTTTTGTTGTGTTCCCTCTACATTGCAGCTTGATGAAGTGAAGACATAGCGTTATAAAAGACGGCAATTAATTGCCTGAGAATGGATTTGTTTGTAATTGGACGTCGCAGCGCGGTGAAAATACAAAGCAGCGATGAGGAAAGACGAAGGCCAGCACGGGCACGTTTGTGTTAATGAAATTTACAGAAATAATTGTGTTGATGGAATTGAATTTGCATTGCTTTGGGTCAATTTCTGGAATATTTACGATTTCTGACAGCAACCTAATTAAATGCACGTAGTTTCTATTAATCAATTCATGAAATATGCGTGTTTTATATTTGCAACTTACATCATCAAAATAAAATGCATAACATAATTGCAGTAAACAGCCTACATAAACCTATAATATAGTACATAAAAGAGTATCTAAAATAGTAAATCATATTTGATATCTAATGTGATGAACTGATATTTTATTTAGAGGTTAATTTTGTCAACTAGGACTTTCTGTATGGACGCAGGCCTTGATATACAAACAATATCAGCATTCTCACTGACAATATGAACGAACGGTATCTTTAAAGTAGTCGTTCGTAGAATTCTAAAGAGACCTCAGGGGTCCGTTGAACAACATTTTGTTGTATGTCAGGCTGGACGACAAGATAAATCGATAGGTAAAGGACACCCTGGACGACCTTTTCCATTGAAGGTAGTCTAAATAAAGCTAGTCACGGGCGTCCACATTATCGTCCGTACAGAATATCATACCAATTTCCAAGTGCTTATACATATGAACGCCGATATATATAGACATCGATACATACACAATATTGACTGGTTTCATTTACAAGCGGCCGTATGCTCCGAGCGGCCGTATGCTCCGAGGAGTTGACGCGTAGTAATATCCGAGCGTATGCGAGGATATTGCGGAGAGACAACTCCGAGGAGCATACAACCACTTGTATCTGAAACCCGTCTATATTGTATTTATTATCCACGTTTTTCTGGACAAGTGGCATGTCAATATCAGTTCGTTTTAGCTATGCACTATTTTTCCATACGCACTATTTTTCCTTATGCGCCATCCGGAGCATACAACATATTAGTATGCGCCGGGTATGTCCATACAAACGCCCTATGTGTTTTCTATGGACACTTTGTATTAGGTGGATAATAAACACCGATACACACCGAGCAATGCAGTAGTATATATGTCTGAGAAAAGCAGGCCGAATGTTGCAGTCCCCTGCATTTGTATGGTTAAATTTCTCTCAAAAACGATTTGATCATTAAAAAATGATGAAATCTAGTATACATGTATCACATACATATATAATTCTCTATTGAAACTATCTTAAATTAAAGCCTTGCACCCGCCAACTCTAATTCTGGTTTTACGATTGACCTCCGATAGGCTACGGTTGAAAACGCCAATCGCAGAGGTCCCGATAAGATCTCGCATTATTTTTTGTAGCCTATCGCACCTTATATTGTAGCCTATTGGTAGCTAGTCGTGGCTATGGAGCATGGTTCACCGATTGGATTCGACAAAGCTCTACGATTCAATGCCTCTTCCAAATACCTCCTTATAGGCTATTAATTTGCTATTTCCAATTGTAGCCTATCGGGAACTCTATCATAGATCATCGGCATTGGTGGGTGCAAGGCCTAAATCTAACGCGTGAAAAACTAGTTGACATCTGCTACGGCATCTCTAGAGGTGTCCTGAATGACAAATGGACAACCTTTACAAAATGAACGATTTCCTCTACTACATCTGCTACGACCCTTAAGATTCTTGTATCATCAACTGCTCATACGCCTACGGCATATTTTTCTATGCTACGTTTTGTCACCAAATACACTTATTCGATCCTTTTTTATCGTATATATGTTTTTTATTCAACTACCCCCATGTCAGCAAATCCGCTGTCCTTCCGCTATATCCTCAAGCCACCCCATATATGGCTTCGTATACAAAACCAGTTGTTATTGTATTTATTACCCACCTACAAGATTGATAACAAATCTATTGCAATTAAAAGTTTATGTAAGCCATTTAGTTCAAGACATCACAGCACTGTCAAGTCTGGCAGTAAATCGGTGTTCATACACCAATAATATAGTTCGCCATTAATCTGCACTTTTAGCATGTAAAGTATGTTATGACAGTGATCTCTGATGGTAAATGAGATTATTATGATTGATTCCAAATAATTAGCATTGGAGGAACATTCAAGAAACTTATTTTGAAGTACACAATAATTCAACCTCTTTAAGGACAGGACTATTTTTCCAGAATTTCCTGCAGGAGATTCTGACATGCCAGAATCTCCGGGTAGCTAATTCCAGGTGCCCTATACATTTTTCCTATGGAGACTCCATAATCGGTGGGTAATAAATCACAAGACATTGCTATTTCCAAAGAAAAAAGCTGCCTGTCGTAGCAGGGTAGTTTGGGTAGGCAATGCCTGCCGTGTGTACCTGAACATGAGGAACCACGTTGCAGCTGGGTTACAGTACACTTTCTATTATCGTAGGTAGAGCCAGTCCGTTGTGATATCTTTATAATTACAGTACCAATATCTGAAATGACAAGTGAAAATATCAGGCTATCATATGAAAGTGATTAAATCAGAGTTTGGAGATTTATATTGGAATCATCTCCTCACAATAACTAAACATAGATACTGAGTTTGATGTTTATTCGAAGTGTATCTGTGTTGCCTTGTCTTGGTCAATATAGTGATCGGTATCAGGTACTTTCATATAAGAACACTCAAAATATAAGATACGTTTGTGTAACTGATGACAAATCATACAAGATTACTCTGTTTCATTCTTTGAACCAATCATACCAGGGGTATTTGTGTGGTATGGGCAAAACAAAGTTACAATTGCATTATTAAGATATATAGTATACATATATATCGGTTTATATAAGAGACTGCGTAACTAGGGAGGGGGCCATGGATCCAACTTGTGGGGGCAGCTGCAGACTCGGCCATTCACCTCCCCAGCACCAGTTACTCACATGCACGACCCTGCGCAGTTAACACGTGCCCCGTTTATAAGCTTTCCATGATGACAGATGGGATGGATGTTGCCACTGACTTCGACTTCAGGAGGTGGGCCAAGGATTCAGGGTTAAAAGAGAAAACAATGGAAGTACTAGTCAAGGATGACTATGCTGATCATGCTGAAAATGACCAACCAAAATGTAGTGAGTTAACAATTCCCATCAGAGCAAGCCAGGAAGCTCCGCCTGGAGCCCTACCCTTGAAAACAGGAGGTTCGCGGCTACCTTCATCAACAATGGAGCTTATATGACCAAAGTAGACCTGTCAACTGTGTATAGGAGCATCGAAGTACATCCCGCAGATTCGCCTCTATCAGGTCTCAAGTGGGAGTATGTTCCCAGTGTCTACACTTACATGGTAGACAGATGCCTAATCTTTGGTGCAAGGGTTAGCACTTTCATTTTCAATTGACAAACTCAGACGGATTATGTGTGTGCTTATCTAGATGGGTTTTCGGTCATGGGGGAGACCAAAGAGAGCTGCAAAGATGTTCTACTGGCAGAGCTGAGGGAGTTAGGTTTCAGCATTAACTTGTTACTATCAATTGTATGCGGATAATAATCTAGATGAAGATGGACACTGGAATTCCGGCTGAGGACCTTGGATGTGATGATATGTGTGTCCATGTAAGCGTTGAGTGATGTGACGAGAATCGTTTAAACGCAAGATGAACAGCGATGCAGCTGATATAATGTGAGCTCACTTTGGATGTCTTTTTACATTGTTTTTGGGTCATTGGTTTTGACGCAGGTGACAAAACCGTGTGTATGCATTGTACGCTTGGCTGGGTGTTGATGCGGCAGCAGGTGTTGGTATTGGTGTGATGTGGGTGTTGGTCCCCAAGGGTAGGAATCAATGTCTACATTTTGAAGCAGTGTACAGCTGGCTGCTTGGCCATGTTTTTGGTCGAGGTACTTTGGTCGAGGAAATTCGGGTCGTCTACCAGTGTTACTCTCGAGTATACACAGAGAGTAATCTAAATGAAGATGCATGTACTGGAATTCCTTCTGTAGTGTAAAGAGGTCTGCTCTAGTTGGCTGACCAGAGTGAACTGACCATGCACTTTGTGTACCTGCATATCATGTGGGAGGGGGGCTGTTACCAGGGGCAACAACCCTCCCCCAAATTTATCAGCAAGCCAGTGGGGATGGATGTACATGAATATATAACTTGGAACCTAACAAACTACAACTAGGTGGTAATGCCCACAACCTGCGTGACCTTTCTGGAGCTTGAAATTGACACTGTTTGCTAGATATGTTATTACTGTATATCATGACAAGCGAAACCTGACTTTGTATACTGTACCTATTCTGATTGGAGCTGCCCGATAACCCCAAACTACTCAATTGCTTTACTTACGGAAGCCACTAACTTCACTAGGTTGGACATTGTGTTATCTTTATCTACCTAATGTTGACGACTGCCCTAAGCTCAATTTCTATCTCAACTTAGACTTTATTGTTATATTACGGAAAAGATTACTATCTTGTAAAACTAGTCTTGGAACTGGTCAGCATATGACCACACTTGCTTGATGTTTATGAAAACAAGGTGAAATATTGTATATTCTGGTAATGCTGAGAGGTACTCTCATAACGGACCCCCATTCCGATGTATCTCCTCAGGATAAATAAAGTGATAAAAAAAATATATATATATATACCTGCTACCAGCACACAATGTGACCCAGCTACAGGAGTGTGTAGTAGACGTGTTAGGCAAGAAATTGGTGTCAAAGACATGCCTGGTGCCATTGGTTGGGAGGCTCAGCTGGGTCTCCTGTGTGATCTACGGGGGAAGGTCTTTTACCAGGAGGTTAATGGACTGGGTAGCAGTCCTAGGAACCCCCTCCTGTAAAACTAGGGTCACAGCATCAATGCACATGTATTTTCTATAGTGAGCAGTTTTTCAGGCGATCTTCAACAGCCTGATCCCTCCTCTAGAAAACACCCCTATCTCAATAGACGCCTGCCTCTCAGTGCGGAAGGAGTCTGTGGCACTGAGAGGTACCATATCAATTGGAATGACTGCCCTCAGGTAAAGCACTTACATCTACCTTGAAATGAATCAGCAGCCAGGCTTTACTGCAGCAACAGGAGGAAGAGGAGAGTGGCGGCCTAATCAGGCTGCGGGCACCCTTCTAGTTATTAATACTAAACCCTGTTTTATCACATACTACTGTCTCCTTATCTAAGCACAGGTTAAGGACTTTCCCTTTCATACTAACGCACTGTAATCACAATTAGAGTAGGTCAAATATAACTGTAATAGATATCATATTACAATGAAGCCGTAAACGAAATGACTTTCGCCTATGTAAGGTAATGCTCTAAAAGAAATAAAATGCTCCTATCCTGAGAAGCATGCTATTTGACAGCAGTACACAGATTTCTGCCTTGAAACATCCTAATCCCATCCTGGCAGTATTCCTTCTGTCCGGGGGTCGGTGGAGGTTAGGCGCAGGTCGTAGCGTGAAGGCTTTACAGGGCAGTGACCAGATAGGGACTCCCAAATGAGCAGCTCACCGAGACCCTCATTCACACGCCGCTTAATGCCACCTTTTACAGCACGGATGGAGACTCCGATAGCGCTGATTGGAAACGTACGAGGGGAATAAGCCTCTCGTATGTCTTGTCGACAGTATCAGCATGGTTTCTTATTTTCTTTCTTGACCCTGTGGTAGCATCTACAACCCAATTGACAAACAAGATTTATGGTGGTGACGTGTTCATTCACGACAAGTCACTGACGTAAATAATGAATTCCATCGCGGATGTCATGTGATTTGATGAATTTGCTGATTTAGAGCAAGGATCATTGAATCTTTTGTGGCTCACCACAGAGTTTACCGTACAACATGTGGCAACTTACTATTTGATGTTATTCCACGATAGAGTATATTCTCTTAACGATATGATAAGATTCTAAATTGGTTGTATTACTCCGGCACATATAGTGGTAACATTTAATCTTAGATATTACTATACACCTATGGGCGAACATCTATGAAATACTACCCGCTGCTGGGCATATAGTATAAATAACGTTCGGGCCCGCCATGTAGTAGGACGTAGTGAATCCCATAGGCTTTATAATGTTAAAATGTACGGCCCGCTGCTACAGACACTACGTCGCACTAACGTAAAATATCACGATACAGCATGAGCAGTGACAGTGTAAAAAACTAATAAAATGATGGTTCTTTTACCCCCATTGGTGAGTTCAGAGAGATGCTACAACGTCCACGTAACAGATTGAAGTGTGTAATGACCAACGATCGAAGTATCCAACAAAGGGCGATCACATAATACAGTTTAAATGGCTTAAATCTGTGAGACTGATCAATATTAACAAGTCCGATCGCCTCCCGTTCCACCACTCCCCATTGTCAATGTCATAATAATGTTGGCTACCAGAGTTCCAGTATCACTGGCACCACACTTTTCAGAGACCGCTCCACGTTGACAGTTGCCAGGTTTTCCCGCTGGCGGTAGGGCCACACTGGCCACCAGAGCAGGCATTTGTTATAACAAAATTCAAACACTGATATCTTCGAATTGAAATGGCCGATTTTCTTCATATTTGAGACGACTATAGGTTATATGTATACCGTACTTGTATTAAAATTTCATTGCTTGATTCTTATGGGGCGTTGCCGGGGTTTTCTACTCGCGGGCCGTAGTGAATGGCAGTGGTTTCATATGGGAACAGGGGGGGGGGGGGTTGGGGGTTGAATCACTGACCAGTAAAGTTTAAAAACGGCTTTTTAAACGAGTTGAAGGTGCATAGTATTAAGAAAACGTAGTGACTGAGCCTGTACGGGTGCTGTTCTCGGCCATTTGATGAAAAAATACAGCCTTCCCGCCTGCGGCGTCGGGCCATATTTTTTAATATTTTTTACATTAAATGACCTCGAACGGCCACCCATACGGCCTCAATAACCACGTTTTCTCATACTATCAATGATATAGAGGTAATATTGATTATTCAAAACGTTGGTTATTCAACAGGTATGATGTAGAGATAATACAAGGTGATGTAAAGTTGAAGGTGAAGGCCGAACCAATCACCAATGAACTACACCAGATAGCAAATCTTGGCAAACTTGATGATCCTAGAAAAAAACCCATCTATATCAGTGTTTCTGGTCTGAACTAACTTCCCGGCGGTTATATTCCCAATCTTTCAAATGCTCATACCTAGGATCGTTCGTCTTTTCTGGCATTACTTTCACTATATTAGATTATCCTATCAAATTAGTCTTTAACTTATAGTTAGACCTCTGAATTCCTTACTGGCCTTCGAATAATAGTGAGCACTGCACACTGACATCACTATCATTTTACAGGTAGAATATATGGGTCCTTAATTGGGTTGACTCTATCACCTGGCAGGTCTGTCTTAAACAAGTTAGGCCTCACGAAGCTTGGATCTTTACAGCAATGCTAGGTGTACCTGCACAATATACACAGGAGTTCTAATCACGCCTACGTCGGAGACGTCTGCCCAGGCCATGCTTGGTTTGACCTTTTACAGAGCCACCTGGTGAGTGCTGGATAGATGAGGCTGGAGGTCGGGCGTCGGGAGAAGGCTGTCTCCTGGGGATTTGCACCTGGATTGTTTGTCCTGGTACATACACAGTCAGACACAGGTGTGATGGATGGAAGCTTCTACTACTTCAAAAATAGAACAAGATATCAAGCTGCTTGCCAATTTTTTCTTTATTCCAATCATTCCTAGGATTTCATATACATATATATATATATATTTATGTATTCATATATATACACGGTTCAGGGGATCCAACGGAGAGGTCTCGGTCCTGCCTGAATAACCGTTATGGGATCTTGACATCCTATATAAATATGTGCCTGTATTATCTATAGTCTATCCGTTCTAGGACGAGCTAAGTTGAAGAAAACCTGTATCGTAGTGATAATGAATTCGTCAATAAATACTTCTTCTTTAAAAAAAAAAAAAAAAAATATATATATATATTGTAACGGTGGTTGCTCTGGTTCGCCACTAGTAACTTTCAGCTCATAGACAGATGAGCTCGTGGACAGATGAGCTCGGCCCACATCCACCGCGCGAAACTAACCAGTTTATTCCTATATATGCCATCACAGAAGTGCATGTATCGGCTGTATATTGACATGTTTTCATATGTATACGCCCACATTTCATATCAGTATATGAGGCGTGTATGAGACTGTTTCCTCTTGTATACAGACGCGTCATGACTGTTTTTAACACCCGGCATATACGAGAGGGAATATCCTCTGCGCGACATGAAAACGCCAGTCGTATACATGTTATATACGTCTGGCGTATATGTATACTGATAAAAAAACAAACTTCACGACCACCCATGGCCGCGCCCCGCCTATCCCTCGCCTGCCCCCGCCTACCCCCCCTATCCCCCACCTATCCTCTGCCTCCCCCCAGGGTGTGTGAACGGATTGTCCAATGTCCTCTGCCTACACACTTTATCAGGGTATTGTCCATGAGTGGGCGGGTGCTCTCTGTGCACCTGGGCCCTGTTTTTCAGTAACGACATCGTCTAGGAACGATGACCTACGATCTTCCGGCGAATGGCCGACGTATTGGGCGACAAAAGATGGAAGGCGTCCAATAGACGTTGTCGTAGTGCGGCACGTACGATCGCCGCGAAAAATGTCGGCGGTTATGACAAGTATAGAACTGTCACTGGGCGTATATAGAAGATTTCCTTGCTTCCCATATGAATTTCGCAATGAAATTTTAACACGAGTAAGGCGTTTGGATTTGAAACATCGGACTATCGATCGGATATCGTACAAGCACTCTTTTAGCAGTCGATGTCAAGGTCGCCGCATAAATTAGATCACGTGATGGTAGGGGTACACTGGCCACCAGAGCAGAATTTGCTATGACAAAATTCAAACGACGATATCTTCAGAATGGCGTGGCGGATTTTCTTCATATTTGGTACGATTATAGATTACATGTATCCCTTACTGGTGTTAAAATTTCATTGCTTAACTCTTAAGGAAAGTGAAGTTGCGCATTCTGTACGACATGTCCATAGAGGTCTTGGGTCTAAGACATTTTGGGAGACAAATTTACCCATGTGACCTTACATTTGTCGTGACTATAGCACACCTCACACCACCCTACGTGTCGTACACCGGCGATATGTCGCCCATCGCCGATTATGTCACGTCTATAGGACACGCAAACCTGGATGATGTCACTATCAACGATTGTCGTGACTGAAAAACAGGGCCCGAAGTCCTCCTCCTGACTCCGACTCCGACGGCCGCCTTCCTCACAGCCACCCTCACAGCCACCCTCGCAGCCGCTCTCTCTCTGTGCCTGGACCCAAAGTGAAGTCCTCGTTTCCGACTATAACCATACTCTTTTACTGAGTTCCTTATATACACACTCATCCAGAACAATACAGAACAGTGGTGTTTGAAAGTAGAATATTTTTAAAAGACATTTAAAAAACCAAAGAAGGCTGGGTTTATTATATGTTTCTAATGAAAAGATAATAAATAGGGATTTAGAAGGTTTTTAAAATCAAAATTTATAATATAACATTGGATTTTCCATATACCCAGGACTGAATGACTGATGGCAAATGAAATAAAAAACAGTGGTGCCCCCAAGTTGCAGGCGAAAGAACTATTGCGTATATATGACGTATATATGACAGCAACATGGAAGCTTATACGTCTATAACTGAGGCATATACACAATGGAAAATAGGACTACCTTGTATAAGCAAAATCATACGTATATACGCTGTTCGCATACATATGTAAAGTGGTTAGTTTCACACAGTGTTCTCCCTGACTTTGCCTTATAGTTCGTAGTTTCTGCTTAGGAGAGGTCGAGCTCATGGGCTACCTGTTGAGCCGAATTGATGTACTGCTGTCACCTTTATTGACATTAATATATATAATATACATAAATTCATATATATGACCCGTTCTCACAAATCGGGAGGACCCCCTGTTTTCGACACTTTTATTGCATATCATCTTAAAGTCAGAAAGGAATTGTCACAAGATTTCTCACCTTGTTATCTCATGAGAGTAGTTTGAATTTTAGCACTCCTTAACTCTACTTTTACATCGGTATATCATTTAGAAATAGATGAAATGATATTTATATTAATTTTTATTGCTCTCAACATAACTCATATTTCAAATATGAGGGGGGGACTACCAGTGAGAGTGAGACATATGTTGAGGGTGAGTTGAAGGCTTAAACAAGTGAATTTAAATCGTTGTTGCCAGAGACATATGAAAATCGGCAACGTATAGAGGATTCCATTTGATCTTTACGTTGTTCAGAGTTATATTGATGTTTTTCATAAAAGACAATGTCTGAAAGATTTGAAAATAATTGTCACGAAATCTGTGGGTGTTTTCTTATTTTCTAAATCACATTTTTTTGCACCTGATTTAATATTTTCTTTGCTTGCTGAGTCCATGAGCTCAACACACACTAGTATCATAAACAAATTGATATTCTCTTCATCATTTTTAAATTACAAATCGAAGGAAGCAGAAAGATGAACACGTTTTAGTCACAAAGGTCTGAGTCCATGAGTTCAACACATACTAGTATCATAAACAGGTTGATATTTTATTCATCATTCATAAATTACAAATCGAAGGAAACAGAATAAACATATAAAAAGCAGATTACTAACTTTGCCTGTGATCCCAGAAAGTACTGGCGAGAGGTCAACAACATAGTAAAACCACAAGGGGAAACTATTTATTCATGTTTTAAGGATAATGAGGGGAATATTCTTGAGTTAAATAGATGCGTGGAGTATGCAAATGACTTCTTCTGTGGGATAGGAAAGAAGTTGAACAAAGAATTAGGGGACGATTGTATGTTGCAAGGACCCCGAAGGATGAATTGCAATGGATTTGAGGTTGAGGATATTTCAAACTCAAGTTTGTAAAAAATTGATATATGGGTTAAAAGAATATAAATCATCAGGTATATACGGTATAAGTTGTAGGATTATGAAATCGTCTCTGATGAACAATATTGACATTTTTTGCAAGATACTTCAAAATTCGAAAAGAAATGGTAGTTTCCCTCAGCTGTGGAAAGAGGGCAGAATAGCCCCATTGCCGAAACAGGGTGATCCGCAATCTATTTCTAACTGGCGGCCTGTTTGTATATTGCCCGTTCCGGGGAAGCTTCTGGAGCGGGCAATACACACCCAGCTTTATCATTTTCTGGAACATTCGGATTACTTCAATACCAACCAGTTTGGATTTAGGAAAAAACATAGCACGGGTGGAGCCGTATTCAAATTGGTCCAAATGCTGTCTGAAGCCCAAAATGAGAATAAAATTTCCTTGGCATTATATGTTGATATCAAGAAAGCGTTTGATTGCGTGGATCATCATATACTCCTCTATAAGCTGATGGAAGCTGGCATTGGAGGGGAACTTGCCCTCTGGTTTGAATCATATCTATGGAATATAAATGTTTTACCAAGTATGGAGAATATATATCTAGTCTTAAGTATGTATCATATGGGATACCACAGGGTTCCATACTGGGCCCTTTGCTCTTTCTCATATATGTTAATGATTTATTTATTTATGATTATGATGTTAAATATTTAATGTATGCAGATGATCTGGTCATATTAACAAATGATATCGAGGTAAATAAGGCTGAAGAAAAAATGCAGACGATCATAAATAAACTTGAAAACTGGTATACAGCTAATAGACTAACAATAAATGTGGATAAGGTTGGTTTATCATGGTAGCAGGAGTAAATTAAAGAATTTAGAACGAGTCACCCTGTATCTAGGGGGGGAATCAATAAGAACGAGTGAAGATATGTGTTACTTAGGAGCAATTGTAGATAGCAATTTTAGCTTTGAGAAGCATATGGAAGAGATGATAAGGAAGATCAATGGGAACTTGGCGACATTTAGGAAAATACAAAAATTCTTGGATACAGAGATGGCTCTTAAAGTAGTGAAAACCTGTTTTTTGCCAATAACAGACCATTGTAGCTTCCTACTAGAAGGTACGGTAATTAAAAATCAAAGAAAGATTGAGAGCTGTATTAATAGAGGTTTAAGGTTAGCTTTAGGGAGAGAGGCATTCCACGATGGGAGGTTCATCAATAATGACAAGCTGATTGCCAGGTGTCGGATAGTGTCTTCTAGGGAACGCCGACTGACACTCCTGCTAGGTATAGTGAAAAGTCTACATACAATAGGTAAACTTGATTTAGCAGTGGCAAGAGAAGGGGTGGGGACTAGGGCTTCATATAAGAGAGACATAATAATCGACAAACCAATGACGGAATGGTTCAGGAAAACATCTTTTTATAAAGGAATTACTTTTTGGAACAAGTTAAGCAAGGAAGCACAAACTACTTCCTCAATAAGCATTTTTAAAAGGGAATCTGTAACAAAAATTAGGGAATTCTTATCCTAAGTCTCATCACGCTGCGTAGAGCATGTATTATTAGGTAATGTCCATCATGCACTATGGTATCACAATCTGTTCTTGGTTTTTGTAAATACCACATCATCATTTTGTTGGTTAATATCACAACCATCTCTTGCAAATGGTCATACTTATGGAGGCTATCTTGCGATGCTCATATGAAGGAAAGCATTGTATATTTCATTTCTTGAGACTGTTTGTCGAATTCTGCTTGTTGTTGATTGTATGGAAGAATGACGTATCATCGTCGAATACAAAGATCAATAAAAAAACCAACAAAAACAACGAATGCCGATCTTACCATACACTTCTTAGCAGTCAACGGACTTGTTTCTGTAATCTCCTAAGATATTACATCGGAATTTTGCCAGGATGTCACGCCATATGAACTTCACAGAAATGGAAGTAGTATAGGACACTTTCATTTTTAACGGGCAATAGTATGCGTAGCCACCTATGTAGCTTGCAATCATCTCCATGAGCCTCATATAGGCCCACGTCATTGATAATTCCCAAATGCTATTAACACAGAAGGTAATTGGATTATACAGTGTGATCAGTATCCCCCGTCTCCTTGTACTTAAACATGCCATTGCTACACCATCCACTACTTCACTGCAATGCCTAATTGGACAGCAAACACATACACATTCTCAGTCAATGTATTTTAGACATGTCCAAACACCTTATTTAAAATATACAATGCCGATTTTCTCATAAGTCCGGATCTTTTATATACGCTATGGTATTTACTATGATTTTACGATGGTATTTACAGGGATACTCCCAGATAGAATTACTATAACAACTTTAGGGCTTCATTCTAGCCATATCACTGTCCGTCTGTATGCAATAATAGAGCGATGATTGACTTTGTCGAACGCAATAAGATCAATAACAAAAAAAAAAAAAAAAAAAAAGAGGGTGAGAGAGGCAAGAATGTAGAGAAAGAGAGGGAGAGGGAGGGACAAGGACGAAAGGGGGAGAGAAAGAAAGAGCAAGAAAGGAAAGTGAAGAAAAGGGAAAGAGAGCAACAAAAAAATCGCGCTTGAATGAGGGAACCGTAGAGAGGGTGAGAGAGACACATATTCAGACTGCTATTGAGCATATGGAACAGGAAGAGCCGTGCAGGTACCAGACAAGAGTAGCTCAGACTCCACCAAAGTGTGCAGCTAAATTTGTCAAATTACTGCCGGCCACATTCCGACTGTCAGGGAGGGAGGGGTGAGGTGGAGGCTGAGTGCGGAGAGTGTGTGACAGTCTGGGACTAACGCCGTCCCCTCAGCTCACGTCCTTCCCGCCGTTCAGAGAGTAATCCACCAAGGGCACCGACCTCTTCTCTACAATTTCCCGCGTACATCTTCAGCAGAACTCTTTCAGCAGCCGGATCATCCAGAGGGGCCATATTTTTCAGCTTGCCGCGCACAAACGTGGTATATTGTACACACATTATACACACATAATACGTATATATACAGATATGATATATAATACAAGTATGATATTAGATAAACGGTATGAACGGAACACGCACACATGGATGGCAGTTTAATTTAGCTTACATGGAGAATGCCTAGGTTAGGAAGAAGTTATCATAGACTTTCAGCGTGCTGCAAAAACTATCTGCGTGCCAACTCTGTGACATCGGGAAAGGTGCACAGGGCCAGTGTCTCAATATAATACCCGTATCATAGAGACTTAGAAAGGCAGTTGTGAAAATTGTAGGTTGACTGGGTTCAAAAGGATTACAGAAAATGACCAATAGACTGCTTATAACACAAACCTTTCAATTCTTATTTCTTTATAATTTCACACTCAGTCTTGAATGATGAAAATTCCAATTGCTCCTAGTTTACCGAGACAAAACACAGCTGTGAACGTACTAAATAGATATATCAAAATTCAGCCAAAGGCTTGTTTCAATTGACCGATAAATCTTCACCGATCTGCAGTCGGGAGCCTCCAATGCAAGATCTGTGATAGGAAGCGACTTAGCATTTGCAATGGCCACCAATTACTTTGGTAAATGCTTTTTTTTTAAAGTTTCTTTTATTGGTGTATTTTACTACATACTGACGGCCTGTCGTCAGCCCTTAGAGGCTGGTTTTCGTTGGCATCTCGCTAGTGAGCCTTGGGTTTGCCTCAGAGGTGTGAAGCGTAGCGCCCCCTATCGTTTTGGCATGGTCTCAAATGACAGCTGAATGGAGATTCCTATACTAAAATAGGCTAATTAGTAACAGCTACTAAATACAAACTGTTAGAGCTCTATCAAAAATCAGTTCAGATATTGATAGAGTGATATCTAATGTACTCCAAACCACAATAGAGCTCAATAGAGCTCCACGTTTTATGGCTGTTTGGTGTTGTGGAATACAGCCTTATTTCTCATAGGCTATGGCTTACAAGTCTCACACAGTCTATTCTCAAGAGCTCCTTCCAATCTGCTGGCAGGTTTGAAAGTGGCGCCTTGAACCCTGGCGCGATCGCATATATGAGTTGTTTCCCTATAGCGGGCGCTACGCTTCACACCTCCTCTGGGTTTGCCTTGCGTTATTTTAGAGATTTCACAGTTTTTAGTTCATATGTAACAATCTATGTAATACAATCATATATGTATATCTAAATATCATGTATATCCAAGTATTATATATAAGTATCATATTCGGTTCCAACATCACGCAAATACATAAACAGTCAGTAAGTAAGTAGGTTTGATGAAATCTTTAGGCTATACAATATAACTAATGATAACATTATCTTGGGATTTTCTCGAGCAGGACCTTCTAAAGTTAATGATTTGAATTGTTTTAAGGTTGGAGTGACGCAATAAGGCCATCAACGACCGACTTAGCCAACGACCAACAGAATCGAAACGCTTTGATTTCGTCGGTACAGCTAAAGGTTTTAACCTGACAATTCCATCGGTATGGAATGTGAAATGCAGGGAAACCAAGGCATTACTTGTATCCTGACCCATTATCTGTTACCAACACAATCAGTGGTCATCACCGACAGACTTTTAGGTTAAATAAGGAAATCGGCCAGGCTTTAAGACTCAGCAAGACTAAAAGCCTATTTCAAATGGCCGATAAAAATGGCACCGATTATATGAGTTCATCTAAAAGTCTGTCGGCAGTGACCACCAACTGCACATCGGTGTCAAATATTCAGTGAGGGTATTAGTTTACTATCCAAATTCATTTGAAGTCTAACAGTGTACCTATTATTAGATGCAATGCACTTGGCCATCATCACCGACGAAATCAAAGGGCTTTGATTCCTTCAGTTGGCAAGGCAGTCGGTCGATGGTGACCCATTACCTAATTTTCGCCCAAACAAATTGGTAGCATGTTTATGCCCTGGCTTGTTTTTATTAAATGATTCAGCATTGGTGTATTCTATCGATCGGATCGGGGGCCAATAATCGGCCAATGGAATCTGGCATAAAATTAAGCTGTCAGGTTGGGCGATGGCTTCGTGATGGTTTCAAACCACCGGAGAAAAACATGGGTACCTTATAACATCACTGCATATAACGATATTGGATTCTGCAGTAAGTGGTTGTAGCTATATGTGCATGCGGTTTGAAAATTTACATACAATTTATATCTATTATATGGTAACTATAAGTGTCGGCCAATGCGACTACTAAGCAAAATGTTTTCCCTACCCGGATTAATTGCAACCAATTATTTGAAAGTCAGGTAAATCCGCCATGAAAATTTACATAGATACAGTTTATATCTCCTATATAGTAACTATACACGGCGGCCAATGCGACTACTAAGCAAGATCTTTTCCCTTACCGGAATAATTGCAACCAATTATTTGAAAGTCAGGTAAATCCGCCAAGAATTGGAAAACCCACCCAGGCAGAAAATATAGATATCATAACACATACACACACACACACCTCCATATACAAACATACGCACCCCCCCCCCCACACACACATTTATATATGTATGATTTATACACCATGTATATATATATATATATATATATATATATATATATATATATATATATATATATATATATATACATATATACATGTAGATACATACATATAGCTGTGCTTCGTGGCGGCCGCTACCTCATGGTTCTTACCGAGCAGAAGTCCCATTAATTATAGCCTTAAGCTCTTCATAGCTGCATCTATCATCCGCCACATCGTCAAATACACTTGTCACATATATATCATGCCTCTGTGCCTGGGCCTGGTGGGAGGTGGGGTTGTAGCTCATTATTAAGGCATCGGGCACATGCGTACTTTTGTCTTCCCTAATGCTATATACATGTGGTTTACATAAAATACGAAATGCCACCTAGCACACCTATTTTCACATTGATACAATTTTTACAATCCCCGCATCGTGCAATTATTCAAAAATTTTGACCGAAAAGTTTGTTTATTATCCTTTATCATAAACAAGTAGAAATAAGGTATTTGGGGAATCTCGTAAAGGAGAGGGGTTGTGCTGGTCTCATTGCCACTGCAGATCAGCAGGGAGCCAGCGAAAGTTTAAGAGTGATCACTCGTTGCTCTCGCTGGGCGTTACCTGACCCATATTTCATTCGGGCAGGAAACCAGTCTAAGACTTGATTTTCAGTATATCTTCACCTAATTGAAGTCTGTCATCTGGGCTCTTTTGCGGAACGCTTGCGGTGTCGCAGAATTGTATGTCATTACGAGGGGCTTTTGATTAGGCTTCTTAATAAAAATTTCTGGAAACACTTCAAGTAAAATCGGGAACAAGCAGCAGTTTGAGAATAGATTTCTAAAAACAGAATTTAAAGGGGATAAATATAGGGCACAGAAGTATTGTGAGTTATTTTCTAAGCTGTCAGTAGGCTAACAGGTCTCCAAGCAGATCGTTGGGTGCTTTTTAGAAATCAAGTGCCACCAAAAGAATACCAGCAGAGTAGGTGAGTTCTAGCATGACCCTGTGAAGATGGTGTATTCGGGGGAAGATCTAGAGTGGCAACCAACCCCTGTCTTCGACTTTGGGGTTGGTCTGGTCCAATCGCTTTCTGGCCAGCGAGCTTGAGACAAATGTCTCGAAACAGGGTAGACTTTTGGGATATAGTGGAATATAAACTATGAATACTTACTACAAAGCATTATCAACTTAGCTAATTGATAACAAAATCTGATTTCATGGTCTTTATATCAATCCCACAAAAAATAAAATAATAATATGGATAAAGGTCTTCGAGAGTACTACAATTTCCAACCACAATAGCCTGTTGTGAAAGAGACTAGCAAGACAAAATATCGCCTCGAAGAATGATCCACTCTTCCGGCAGAGATTCTGACTCTAGTAGTTTACGATCAGCTAGGCGAGTGAAAGTCAAGGTGTTTTTTTTCAGAACTTTTTATTTCACTGATACATACACTGTGGTATAATCTTTGCTTCATACTGTTTCGTACATTTTTTTATTATAAAAGTAGTGTGCATATCGCAGTTACATGTTTTTGTGCACATTGGTGACCCATGGCCTTTGGTCAGGGGTGGTCATTGCTCCCCCTGGTGTACCCCCTCTCACTCCTGCTCGACCCTCCATCCAGTACACACATACTACATTTCCTCTTGCCAACCGCCCTCACCCTTTTTGTCTTCTTCTTCTACTACTCACGTAGGCCTATTCTTATCATTATATACAATATATAAACATATATCATTGTATTATATCTACTAACCATTATCATAATTGACACATACTCTAATTGTCAAACCATATCAATAAATTATACATTTTCTGGTACAGTAATCCAGGGTCAGAGTCATTTCGACTTTTGCCTGTGATATATAGCATTCGATTATGTTGAGAAAACTATGTGATGTCGTACGTACAAGCAGTGATCAATTAATAATATTAACCAGGTCATTTTACACAATGTGGTTCATCAAAGTTCTGGATAAACGATGAGGGTAAGATAAATGAGGTTCAGTTTGGAATACTATCCTTCATTCTTGCCTTAGTCGAGGCTTTAAACGTATGATGAATGTCAATGTTCCTTATCTCAGGATCCCCTGAACTCATGTTACTAGGTAGTGTAGCTCTTGCGGCCAGTTCTAAAGGCCTATTAAAATCCTGGTGTTTGTTTTGGCATCAGGGGCAAAACGACAGCGCCCAGGTGACAATAACTCTTTGCCCTATAGGTGAAGTTATGATTTCCAGCGTAGATTGATTTCCGGCCTTCATATTGTTATTAAAGGGAGAGAGAAGAGAAAATATTGTTGGTGAATAATGCCGATCACAGCACAATGTCATGACAAATGACTTCCCATTATTCACACTCCTTCATCAGCAATATGGTAACATTTGATTGGTTTAATTGCCCAAAGAGTCATGTTGATATAATCAAAATAGCAGCACGCCAAAAGCTGTGAAAATTATGTTTCTTCACAGAAATGTGATTGCAGAAGCAAAGCTGTGAATGAGCACATGTATAATTCCTAAAAGAGTACTAAGTTCATTTTGAAAAATGAAAGAGTAAGAAGACGGTCCGACTTCAGGGTATGATTAATATAAGGTTGAGGGTTATGGCTTAACCTTTTGCAAGCTTGCCTGAGATATTTAAATAGTTTATGGATTTATAAGTATATTACGATTAATTATTTTTTCCTGGCTCACCTGCACAAAACCCTCACCACTATTACATACCCGCAAAAATACCCTCGCGTCCTTCTTTTTCCACCCAACCATCCATTCACACGTACTATTTGCAAAACCCATTACTAATAATTTCATATTTGAATCTCTCTATATATTCCACCAGACTCGGGGGGGGGGGGGGTTGTTATAGTAATGACAACCTGTACTTAGATTTGGAGTCAACCAGTTTCCTATGATACCAAACGATACAGCATTCTACTATTAAATATATATCAACCAACACCCTGTCTTTCATTTTGGTCAATCACTTATTCTATCTTTCAGATATGGTTTTACATGAGACTTTCAGGGCACTCGAGGGACAAGCAACAAACCATCAGGTCCGTGCTGCATATCACTGCTTAGCCGTGGTCTGCTGTTAGCTTCATGTTTCCAGGTCGAGCAGTTGGGATGTTTAGTTCAGGTAGCAGGCGGTGCGCATATTTCCTTATATAGTGATTCTCCTTAATTATTAAAACGGAATACGTTTCTAACAGCCTCGATCATTACTGATACTCCGCCAACGGCCCACTACCACATGTACCCAACTTACCATCCTATCTACTTTCTTCTTCTTCTTTACCACGCGATTACAATCACACATACGACACTCATTCAAAAATTGTATCCACCTACCAAACAGCAGATTCAGCATCAAATATTTGTATTCAGCACAAAGTTTGAACAATAATTATCATCTATCCTCCACTCACAATTAATGTTTTTTTTTTTTTAATTTCATCACGGGAGAAGGTAAGGTACTGTAATGAAAAGGTGAAAAAAATTACAACTTTCTTCAAATTTTCATTTTTCCCACCTCTAGAAAATACAAGCCCACCTCAAAACCTTTCATAATGATTGAAGACCACCAGTAGTTTCTTCTAAGTTGAAAAATAGGGTAGTAGCCTAATAAGTAACTCATTAGGACTATTACATAAGAACTAAAAGTTAAGACAATTACATAAGTAATTATGAGCTAATCTCTGGAAGTCATTATAAAGGCTTAATCATCCTATATTATCATAGTCTTTGATGTCAGGGGGTGTGGGTGGAAAGTTACCTGTGCAGCAGTTTGGGTTGAAAGAGAAGCTGTGGTGCATTTTGGGAAGGCTGCTGTGTCAATCAAATACTGTCTGACGGAGGGGGCAGTCCTGTTGCTGCCCCAATATTAGGTCCAATTTCACAATTAGCCTCAATGAATAAAATCACATATAACAACAACCACAGTTCTGAAGTCAAAATTCAGCTTCAAATTTTAGTCCTGGAATGATAATTGTTTGTGAAATCTGTTCTCGAATAATTTTCGTAGCCATCTTTTATAGTATCCGCTCAAGTTGTACTGCCTACTGCATTGCCTACTTTTGTATGCTAGTATGAATTATGATGCTAACTGGAGTCGGTGTGTGCCACGGTTCCCCCGGATGTAAGCCAACTGAAGGTGCCAACAACAACTGCTCGTTGTTATGAGATAGTTGTACGTGTGCCAAAGATACCATTGTTGTATTTCTTCTGCTGACGTGAGTGTGAGTAATGTCAACAATTCATGCAAATAGAGATGTTTTATCAAAGACCGAATAATACGTATCAAATAATATTCACCTTGGACAAATATTTTCAAAAACCGCACCTGTCAAAACGTTTTAAGTGGATATATGTTGGCCAATTTTTTTCTCCTACAAACGGCGACAAATAATTCAACACAACCCCTGGTTTATTTCCAACAAAGTATGACTTTATCTAATTTTAGCAAAGGAAGTAACCTTCATAATCAGGTGTGTTTGCATCTGATTATAAAAAGGAAATAGACATATTGAGTCTTTTTTCGCTTCTGGTTGCTAAAATGACGGTCATAAGAAATGGCTTTCACTGTGGTTTTGTTTCATATTCTCAAAGGTTCTAACTTAGAGTATCTCACCAAGATCTGTGCGAGTTATATAGGTCCTACAACTTCCCAAGGGGCCTCTTCAATTTCTTGACATTATTAAGGGGACCAGGGACCTGTTTCACTAATTTCGTGACATGTCTGTGACACCATACAGACATTGGGGTTGTCTAGTTTCGTGACAACACAAGTAGCTGCCCTTAGGTAAAGACAGACCCCAAATATAGGAATTAGAGAAATCTACATGTCATGAATCTGTTTCACTGGTTTTCTGGCAAAAGTGCTAGACAGACATGAAAAGCGGCACCAACAGTGCAAGCAAAATCGGACAAAACGAAGTCTGATGTCTAGTTCTTACGAAACCCCATCTAGACATGTCACGAAACTAGTGAAACAGGTCCCTGATCAAGTGGTTGTCTCTCACTGGGTAACAACAGGCCAAGAGAGGGCTCAACTCTACCTGAACAAGGAAGTAACCAATCAGGACTTGGAATTTGGTAGCTAGGTATTCTGTGTTTGAAAGTGGAATCAAGTAGAAGTAGAACCTTCCACATAAGATTTCAGTGTTGAAATCCAATGATCAAATGATAAACAAACATAGACAATAAATAATAGGCAATGATTTTCGTAAAGTGAATTTCTTTCCCCCACTTCCGAATGAAGACAGGCTAGATACTGGGGTCTTAGTTATCTCTAGTGAGCCACTAATAATGACACTGTCATGCTACTGTCACAATCACCGACTGCCATCAAGCGAGCTGTCGTCACACTGTCAATCGCTTCCAGGTACTGCCTGCTGCATAATTAATTCCATTACGCGCTTCACTGTCCGCCATCTTTGACTACTTAATACAGTGCAACTCAGATGATGCCCAGTGCAACTTCTGCCTTAATTACCGACAGTAATTGAGGGCCCTTAATTGCAACGCCCTAATTAGTATATAATAGTAATCAACGTCTTATGACTCCCTGTCTGGGAATTGTCTGTGAAGTGATGGACGTTCGCGTGTTTTACATCATAACCTTTCCGGTCAATTACTGCGGAAGCAAAGTATGTTCAGAAAACATTTATAATATAAGTAGGATCCGATGAACTAGAAGTGCATTGATAATGTTGGCTTTCTTTTAATATTGACGATATGTTTGTTAGTGAAAGCTTTTCGTGTGGCATGAGGAAAACATGCCCTTTGTTAGAGCCTGTTCTCATTAATTCACTTCCAAAATGAGTAATATTAACCTGATTGTACGCAAATGGATGATACCCTCCTCCTCGTTTGGATACTATTAAACCCCTCATTTCCCCCCTTTTAAATCTTAATTCCCTAGGATGTGACTCCTTGAAGCTACAAAACATTATTTCGATAACGTGTGCAATTTGATTGGTCAAAGTGAAGTTCAAGATGCATTTAGAGGCTATAACATCTATTTCAAATATCTTATTTTAACAGCTACTTATTTGTATAAGTTTGTATAAGAGAAACATAGCTAAAGGTTAGGTATGCATAAATATATGCAACAGAGCTAACGCCGAAGAATATATAATTTTCCATTCTTTGCTTACTTGAAGTCTTTTAATGATAGCATCATTTCACTACGTATTCCCCTTTCCCATTGGTGTACGTTATCACACCTTTCTGAAACTTTGTACAATCGACACAATTTTCGCCTGATGTTAAATTACATAAATTATGTTTGACATTCTAGATAAAGATCACATGTGATTCACCAAACCACACCGAAAATATAGATTAAAAATAAAAGGTATGTCTTTATGTGTCGGGGGGCTTGGGGTGGGTGGGTGTCGTGGGGGGCGGTGAGGGCGCTGGGTGATGGATACGGGGGGGGGGGGGGGTCGTCACACGGCGTGAGGGTGGCTTGCAGGGTCGCGAGCATCTCTGAGCAGGTGAGAGCAATTCATTGACGGGCACAGTCGGTGGTCGGTGCATGGCAGTCGGTGAGTCGACCGCAGCCGTGTGGCTGTAGCGAAATGACATGTGAAGGTACATGAATTTGAACCTTCCTGGCTCCTTGTGGTGTGATCTTCCATAGGATTAGTGCCTGGGTTTGGGTTATTCAACTTCGGTTTACTGTGTCCAACTCCCCCATGTTGCTACCAAACACCTGGTGCAAGGGGATAAGGTTTCGGGATTGAGCTTTGGCTCTCCCTGGATGAGATGATTTTGTACATAGGCAAATGTAAATGAAACCCTGTTTTATTGAAGTTCTCTTGTCTGGATTTATGTGATTAGAGGTTACTGGATCACCCAGATTATTCCGAAAACGAACCGACCTGTGGGGATCTAAGTGCTATCTAAGTGCCAGAATAATCTATATGATCTTCAAAAGTTAGGTCAAACATAACCAGGCGAATGCTACAAAGTCATGTATTGGGATTAACTCCACCCAGGCCCGCAGCGGAAGCATTCTTTCCCCAGGGCGGGGGCAGGGGGTTGAAATCTGTCTCCATAAGGGCACTTGAGCCTCCCGGTGCCAGTGAGGATACAGCAGATCTCTGTCAGTCTGTATATCTTGTTTCTGTCCCTTCTGTAACTGTCGTTTGCCCGTCATTTTGATCTTGGTATCTTTCTGTCCCTGTTGGTTCTTCTGGGATATGCTCTTCTTTGGTGCTAGGGAGACCGCTTCAATGCACCTTATCTCGCCAAAGTTAACCATTTTCATCCTGTAGCTACCTGTAGCTAGTTTCCTGGCCCAATACCGTCTGCCAGTCGAACGTACAGACCAGCTTGAATATGTAGATAGCGTAAGACAGATTTTCCATCCGGTGATACATCACTTAGATATTTGCCACTCCTCATTCTGCTTTGAATATGTAAACAGGGGCTTCCTCATCATGGGTGAGGTCCTTGGAACCATCCTCAGCTTCTGTGAATCTCTAAATGCCCTTCTTTCTCTTTGCTATCCTGAGTTTCACATGCTCGGTTACAAAGTGTGCAACTTTCACTGATTTTAATCTGATGCTCTAATGGTGAGTAGAACTATTGGGTTGTACCTTACCAGTGCCGTGGGCATGGCATATCCTCCACCCGATCTGAACCCTTTTTTTTTTTTTTTTTTTTTTATATTTCACAAACATAATGACTAGACATTCGTCATAAACGATGATGTTCCATGTAAAGTCACATAGAACATAAAGAGACAATACAGTACACACGATCGGCTTCCTTTTCCCTCGCCTGTGATTTGGAGTTTTTCTATTACCCTCTCCGGATGCCAAGTTCAGCAGTGCATCATTGTTGTCTTCTACTTTTACTTTCTCCTACTCATCCTCTTTCTACTCTTCCTTCTCTTTAGAACATTCTTCCGCAACCGGGAATTCAGCAATTCTCCCGCTGCTCAGCCTGACCAAACCTCTCTTTTGTCTCCTTGCCTGCCCTGGAGGTATCATTAACTCCTTCACATCCTGTTTGGTCATGATCATCAGGATGTTCTGATCAGTGTATTCATCCTGGTCAATGACCTCTGTTGTTTTAAACTTTAGCCCGCTGGCTTTGGCCAAAGCGGTGAAGTCCAATGTGGAGGGCACCTCGTAAGCCTCGAAACCACTTCTGTCTGTCATGATTTAGAATTTAGGGCTTAGCTGAGCTTGAGCATGTGTGTTGACTGTATGGGCATCTAACAGTGACTGGTGTCCACGTGCCGAGTCAGCCATGGGATAGGGGGAGGTTGTTGTTATGTTAGGGCATGTCTGAGACTCCTCCCCCTTGAGACACCCTCCCTTCATTTTTGGGTCTCCCATTTTCTCCCGATCAAACCATATATATGGGATATATATCTCCTAATACCAATAGAAGAGGGTGGAGACTGGTAACAGTCATCGTCGACTGTTGAAGCCAGATTGACTTGCACTAGAGCAGTTGGCGTCATGAAGGGGCTGTTCCTGGCCGAATTATCAGCTGAAATATAATTCTAATTGTATCTGTTTATTATTTAGGTACCATCATTGAAATGGAACACCATAACCTGGTGAGCTAAGTGCCATCTGCAAACGTTGGCTGTCGTCGACCGCTGTCGGCCGCTGTCGGGTGCCTTGCTCCATATGTCTGACGCATGCCAGTATAAGTACACCCGTATTGCGCTAAAATATTCTACTGATGGTCTCCTCTCGTGTCCGACTCCTATAACTAAGAGCTGTGACCTTGACCCCTGGAATGTTTACTCAGAGTGTCCATTTGAGGAATAATGAATTCCAACTGTAATCAAGTCATATTACAGTCTACGGGGCCAGAATTGAGGAACTACAGGGAGTTGTTATCAGGTGAAGTAAAAGATTTCTAACATCTTTTACTATTGACAGGGTGTCAGTAGCGGCACAGATGATATCAGATGCTACTGGGTTGAAGTTTTAAGCCCGTTTTCACCAAGAATCAACAAAAGATTGTAGTTGTTTCTGCCAGTACTAAGCCGACGATCACAAAATTACGATCACAAAAGTACTGCCGGCTAGATGAAACAGATGATAACTATAAATGAGGAAATAAGCTACGCTACTACGTTTTTTTTATGTGGCACTACCTGTAGTGATTTAGAAACTCCACAAGGCCGCCCCAAACCTGTCAGACAGCTGAATTGTCCCGGCCGAGGGCAGAATTCACTTGTATGATACTAATTATACAAGATTTCTCTACCTACGGAAGACAGTGCTTATTAAATGGTCTCTTTTCCTCGAATAGCTCTTAGATCCCTGCCACGATCCCCGGTAAATTCATCCGCAAGGACCAAATCTTTTTTAAATGGGCCACATGATTCCCCTATCAAGAGTAATTAGTCTGCAAACATTCCGTTCTCACCACATTATAAAACTATATATTAACTCTTTAAGGTCACATAAAACTTTGGTGGCTTTATAAGAATTCGAGCAGAATACAAAATTATTCTTATTATCGACGACTACAGCAAAATGTCATCGGATATGTCTAATATTCATAGGCAAGTGCTCTGCCCACCCTGACCCTATTCCCACCCTCTAGCAGACTGCTTCTGATTGGTCTGGCTTCGGTTACCCTCCGGGCTTGCGAATACACAGATTGGACCATGTCTCTTCTGATCTAATGATAGGAAAAAATTAATTAGCATGGCTCAGACTACGGAATGGCATTGAAAGAGATGTAACTGGAAGACAGTTTTAATTAACGGAATTTATAGGGTTAAAGGACCGATATAAAGGACATATATCTGGATGTATGTCATCAAAGAAATTATAGCAACTAAAGATTTCTGGAATTCAAAAAAAGAGAATAACATAGACCATAAACCATAGACCATAAACCATACTTCTAGAAATTATGGAGACCATAGACTTAAGAAGAGACTTAACCTCATAAGTGAGTTCTAAAATAACTCTTCACAAAATTGAACTTTATGCAGGTCCTACCAATATCCGTCTCTCTACTCTGAAACAAAAGCATTCTTAGAAAAACACTTTTTTTCAGCAGATGTGATTATCCAGATAGTCTGGAAGTATTACCAAAACCTATTCCCGTAAAAAAGATTTCATTCAGGTTTTGACGTCGGCGAGTAAAGGCGTTCTTCCATATACATTGTTGAACAAATGCAAAAACATTACAGTGCATCACATAGTGAGCAAAATAAATAGAAAATGGCACATGATTAGTCTTTTCTGTTCAGAATTCTCGTATGATTTGGTTTTACACCCGAGTTTGTTTGTATGTTGGCCATGTGGCTCAACATATCGTCGGTCAGACAAATGGCACATGATTAGTCCTTTTTGTGCAGAATTCTCGTATAATTTGTTTTTACACCCGAGTTTGTTTGTATGTTGGTCATGTGGCTCGACATGTCGTCAGTTTTCAGTTTCAATTATATTAGGCTTTTCTCATGTTCTTAATATCTTTTGTGGCCCCTCAGATTTCATCTTCTTTGTAGCTTCGTTGTAAATTGCTGGTTTCTTTAGACAGAGCCTCGATGCATACACGACAAATGATTATAAATGTACAACTATACCAAATACATGTACAAATGGACAAGTTCCGTTGGTTACCTCAATTACCTTATGATACGTTCACGGCAAGTTACAGTTACGATATCAAGGAAGAGATAGTACGGTCATCCGACTCATATTATAACGTCAATTTCCAATGACCGCTTCAATGCAGAGTACCCTATTTATTTGCACTTTATATTCATTTTTGTCATTGCAAATTTGTATTTTTAAAGATAGCATGTTCCATATAAGCATTTCCTGGTACAGTGGATTATTTCTATAACTCTCTGTACGAGTTCTTTTAGTTCTTATGATGATCAAGATAGTTCAGCCTAGTATGTGATAACTCATTATGTATAATGTTTTCATTTTTATCACTCTGGGCACCACTGCATCATGGCCATTAAGTGTGCTGCTCTGCGAATAAGCAACAGTCTGATTTTAGATAGTTGATGTACTAGTTAAGTGTCTATCATTTGCGCTCTACTGTAAATATGAGCAGCTCTTAGGTAATCGGTCAGACGACTTGCAAACGATTTCTGTCATGCATACTGCGAAAATAGTGCACAACATCCACATACTTCATACAGGGTATGACCATGGGCATAGTCGATTAGGTTCTCTTTCTTTATTGCATACCAACAACAAAGGGGGCACGTTAAGACCAGTCTGCAAAGACTGAGAGCCATCCCAGGTTAAATAAAAGTCTTAAAAAAAGGGGAAAAAAGGAAAGTTCTCGTTTGGGACAGAATTGAGTATCAGAAGGACACATCTTATATCACATATCGGAAGCAATGAAATGAATGTATAATAAACAACGTACTGCGTCCAGAGTTTTCAAATAAATCGATTTTTATAGGACTGGTCAGAAGCATTTACGCACGTGATGGAGAGTGATAAACACAATAATTACTGGGTACATGTTTGGACGGACGTATGCATTTCGGTGTTTATATTACAGGTACCAAATTATTTTTTCTAATATTGGAGGCTATCAGCAAATTTGGATGCAACATAATTCTTTCTTATGTTTGCTGAACATGTTTTATTAACAATAATAGTCTGGCGGAAGGCAGTGAATATTTATATTTTATGGGTTAATTGGAAACATAAAGGCATTTCATTTCGATTGATCTTCATGTTTGGAAAATAAATGGATTGGGATTCAAATACACATAAACGTACGGTAACCATACGTCATAGTTATAAATTTCCTGATTAGCCCACTGACAAGTAGCTCAGAGAATAATACGATAAATTGCAATCACTAGCCTTTGTGAATCATTACTTAAAAGAAGGTTCCATGATGCTATTAATTAAACTGACTCCAGAGGCTTCAGTTTAGAAGTAGCCTGAAACAGAGGCTTAACTTCCATACAATTATTTATGTTGTTTTCTTCCTACCGTTTGTTACAGTACTAAGATACAGGTGAAAATAACAGGATGAGGAATTTGAGTAATGTGTTGCCTATTTGGCATGTGTTTTGATTTTAATACCACACACCCACACCCTGCAGAATGTGTGTGTGTAGCTATGTGAAGTCCTGCCAACGTGTAGACTACCCACCCACGTATGTGTGCGCAGTACTTTATGTGAATACAACTCAACCATTGGAGTGGGCAAGTGTGGTCTATTGGATATACAATTGTGCATCGATGGATTGTTCACATGTTCGTACAGAATAGACAAGTTACTACTTTGACTATATATCTGCTTTTTTTGGATTAATAAACGTTCAGCTCTCACAACTTGTAAAAAAAATATACACACAACTAACAGCCGGCAGTATCTTATATGGATCATCTTAATGATATTAAAATTTTTGAAACCAGCAATGAAGAGGTCACAAGAGTAATTAAACGGATGTATAATGGGAAAAGCACAGGTTTAGCGAATCCTAAGTATACTTATCTGAATAGAACAATGTTACTTAATATACCCTTAATATTTGGTGTTATTGATACAATTCTGATCTCTAGGAAATTTCCTGGTAGTCAAAGAGACGGAATTATCACACCGATCCACTCAGATTGGCCACTCAAGGAGCCTGCTATTTGGAGACCAATTAGTGTACCACCATTTATCTTTGAAATTATTGAAAAACCATTCATCAGAGAGATTTAGCTACTTTATTGGATAGGAAAATTCTTTTTGACCTATCATTTGGGTTCATTCCGGGAAGATCCACCCAGCAAGCGAATTTCACTGTAACTAAATTCATATACGAAGCTTTGGACGATAACAAAGATGTACTTGGAATTTTCATTGAATCGAAGAAGGCTTTTGACTGTGTAAATCATGTATACTATCCTCATAAACAAATTCATATCTCTTAATCTTAATCGCTCTTTAATTGAAATCATTAGTAGTTATTTAACACATAGACAACAAGGTACCAAAGTTAATGACACCCGTCTCGTCACTTTCAGTGTTCCTCAGGAATCTATTCTTGGACCGATCTTATATATTATTTATATCAATTCTATTAAAGACCTTTCATGCTGATGACATGGTTTTGTATCTAAAAGGTCGAACAAAGGCGGATACACGGCAACTCGTTTATAATGACTTAGCCATTTCCAGTGACTGGTTTAAGATTAACAAGCTTACTTTAAATCATGATACAAGCAGGTTAATATGGTTTTGTAATAAAAGACGAGCAAATGAACCTAAGCCTGATATTTGTTTAAATTCAATTTCAGCCAGTAGATTATATGAGATACCTTGAAGTAATCATTGACAAACATCTGTGTTTTAGGCAACAACTTACTAAAATGACAGGTGAATTCAGATTGAAACTGTTTAACTTAAATTCGGTACTTGCTTAACTTTGAGCAAAGTATTAAAATTGAAAAAGAAAACAGATATGCTGTTTTCTGTTTTTGAATATTCAGATTTTAGTCAATGGAACTTTACAATGCGAATGCTTAAATGGTTGCAAGTTAATTTTAATCACGTACTGCCTCAGTTTCAAGGATCTGCATGATATCCACAAAGAAGAAGTGTTGAACAGATGTAAAATCCTAAGTTTAAAAATCCGTAGAATATCCCACCTGGTCCATGGATAAAATTCATATAGAAAAAGATCTACATAGAACACAGCATCGAACCAAAGAAACCTAATAGGGAAAAATGTAGAAGCTGTGTTTTTTCCCAGGGTCTTGAATACTGGAACCTGTTATCTGAGGAAACCCAGACGAGAGATAGTCTTGAGAGTTTCAAATCCAACATGAAAACTAATTATATTAAAGATTTTTAAACATGATAGCTTTGATCCATTTGATTGATTCTTTTTAATGTAAGAAATCAAATCTTCCTGTTTTACATTAGAGTTGTCATTAGATGACTGGTAGTAATGATGTTGATATAGATAGCATAGTTTGTTTCAGTTATTATATGTGATATAAAGGTTGCATCAGGTAACCAAGCCGTGGTATTTGATATTGTAACTGTGTCAAAATTTGCCAGATCAAAAGTTTGTGTTTTGTGGTTATTTCTATCTGCTGGTATGAATGAATGTATTATCTTTATATTTGTCCACCTTTTCTTGGCCACTTTGGGAAGTGATAGGACGACAATTCATTTCTCTATTTATATGAATAAAAAGTACATACTGATGAGTCTGGGTATAGCCAGCATCTTTGTGCATTAATGATTTGAAGGTCACCCAGCAGCATGGTGCTCAGTGGGGGGCCTTTTATTCTGTGTCAAGGACACTTGTGTCGGCTCTTGAATAGACTCCAATGCAAGACCTTGCGGACTGTCCTCTTGACAGCCTCAACAGCCATCGCCAGATGCTCACTGACCTCAGCTCTCTTGCTTTTAATCCCCTTTGTGTGCTTTTTCACTGCTTTTCCCATAGTGATCTGGGAGGAGTTCAAAAAGACTTCAAAATTCAGCTGAGCGTCCCTGGACGGCTGGTTAGTTCTGAGGGTCGGCACCAGTTGGGTACGCGAAAGGTCCTGACAGTTCCGCCAGGCTGGGCATCAGTTTTCTTCATATATTACTTCGAATTCCTATTTCGCCTAAATGCACGATACTGTACTTCTCTCCTCGTTCTCCATAATATCAACATTCTATGTGGTAATTAAAAGTAACCAATGAGAAGGTAGGAGCCACTTTCTGCTAACTTATGCTATTTTCTCGGAATATCCATACCTGTCTAACACCTATTATTGGTATGCCAGAGCATCAAATGATCATTCACGAACCATGGAGAATGTCAATGTAGACTTCAAGGAGAGGAGAGGAAAAAATCTTTTTAAGAAGTCTAGTCTCATTATAGCTGACTTGTGAGATATCCCATGGATTCCATCTAACCTCACTGCAAGTGTATAGTTAGATGCTATATATAAGCTCTCGCTCGAGACACAGCATGACGGCTTATCGAGGCCAGCGGCGAGGTCTGGTGAGACGAGAGGCGTTAATTCCTTTTAAGACTGATTTATCAATGTCGGATTAAAGCTCAAACACTAATGGGAGTCTCAAGGAGGGGTGCGTGGATTAATTAGATAAGCTTTATTGTCAAGAGGTGCCCCGTGGCTGTTAGACAGAAATTCCTTTCTCAAATTAGCACGGTACTTTTCTGCCTTAAGTTTTGTAATGGAAACTCAGCGCAGTTTCCCAGCCAGCAGCTTTCTATACAAACTTTACTTCCTAGAAGATGTGTATCATATAGACACAAATATCCCTATTATTGTTTTAAAGTCATATCATTTTTTAATCACTTTTCTAATATCCGGTGGTTATACGTTCCTCGTTTTGATTTATGGATCGTTTGATTCCATCAAGAGGTCATAAACGATAGACCGAACCTGTGTTCTATTTCTTTGAGGAATAGCAACACTATAATGTCAGATCAGTGAAAAAAGATCCATTCGTAGAATCTGGCTCGATATAATGTTAATGGCATTTTTCCAATGATTCTTTGACAAAAATCGGCAAAAGAGTACAAAACGTGTACAGAATGGTCGTCCCGTTTGAATTTCATTCTCTATGCCAAAAACAAGGAATACAGTTCAACCGTATTGTAGCAATATGGAATATGGCAGTAATGTCACAATATAATCAGCCATTTTGACTGATTACGAAATAACATATAGTGACGAGATATGTTAAACGGAAATGGGGAATTCCATCCAAACCACATGCACCCGCATGCTAATAATACTGACGATAGATGGAGCAAACATAGACCTTCATATAGTTTCATTTCAGCATTAGAAAATCACCGAGTGCAATGTTGATCACATGGCAGTATCCAGAAGGACGTTCATATGCTGCAAGGTTCTTCCAAGATCCCCTGATTTGATTTTGGAGGAACGCTCTTGTAGTAAATGGACTTATATGGAAACCTGGGTTTGACGCTGATAATCCACTTTGATGGCTCTGACTCCAGTCATCTGGTTTTCCGCGAAATGTACATGTATCTGATATACCGTGATCTAGGCGGATTGCAGGAAGGTCCCAGAGATTGTTCAGCTGTATATACAAAAGGATATCATATAGGCATTTGCAATCTACAGGTATAAGCTACCAAGGGTGGTTTCAGTGTGCTCCTAATCAGGGTCACACTGAAATCCTTCTTGAAAGCTAGTTATGAGAAGCGTAGAATCGACTGCGATTTCATCATTTTCTGAGGTGTCTTATCTATGTACGGTATGGGCTTCCTTATTTTGATACACACAGGTCACTAGTAGGCAAAAGAGATAATGGCTTTTACTGCTATCTTGCCTTGTTAGGGACAAATATTGGAGGTTACTGATATAGAGACTTGAGTAATATCTCATTCATGCAGACTGTCATAAAAAGTCAAATTCCATCATATATCTATATTTTGCCGTATTGTCGATATGGATTGGAATTTTCACGTAACATTTATTCGGTCGCAACATAAAGAAGCATTCAAAAAAGAGGCTTGCATAAATCACCTGTTGTATATCCGCTATAAGGCCCAGTTCAATCTAGCCCACATCCCTTTCGTGATCGCCGGCTTTGTCCTGACAGAATCGGCAAGAGTCGTTTGCTGATCGATGGTAAATTATGTTGAATACATTGCCACATACCTTCACTCTGAAAGCATCCGGGGTCATCTGTTCGGATTCTGACACCCAACCAGTAGTGACTGAATTCGGTCAGATGGAACAGCCCCTTTATTTTACAACTATTTCGCTGATCATACAGTTAGCTGTGCTATTATTGTATTCAGCGTAATATTTCATTGCGATTTCTATATACATAACTATATACATGTGGGAATGTCGAAATACATATTGTTATAATATCAAATTGAAGACAATGATACTTAATTTATTTTATTGTGTTTTGACTGTACCATTTGATACCTATTGCAATACTGAAAGGTTGACACATCACTTATTGTCTCCATCTCTAATTATGTTTTTAACATCGTTTACAATATCGACTCTTCAGCAGGCTGTAGTAATTCAATACAACGGTAAGGGAAAGCACACAAATTAACCCGGGGACACTGGGTTTAAACAGGATACACCAAAAAACGACCAAAATCGATACAGCCTTAGCAGGACGCACTCTGTAGAGCCCTCTAACCGCTCGGCCCCCTGGCGTATTTAAGGGGTTTCCGATGGGGTGCACTCTGCAGCAGGTGGGTGCGTGGCGTGGTGAAGGAGGGTGGGGGGTTAACATGCCCCGTTGTAGTATATCGACGTCAGGCCGCCGTACCTTCCCTGCCCCCGTCTCCTCTATTCCGGACTACTTCCGACAGGCGTCGCCCTGAGCTTCACCTATATCAACACGGAAGCCCAGACCGGAAGTGGTCTGCCCACCCGTCACTGGTCTACGTCGCTCTTGAACCTACCCTCCAAGTTCACCTCCAATAGGGCGCTGCCGGTAGACTCGTGAGCGGCAGCAAGGCCACTCGAGACTGGTGAACGGCGCATGACGATACTCCTCCTAGCCGTCAGTCACAATGAGGACTTTCCACACCACTCGTGAGATGGCCCCTGCTCTCGGCGTCCTTCGTCATCGCACGTCCGGTCTCGCCAGACACACGAGACTTCGTCGGCTGGTTACCGGTCACGTGCATGTATTAAGCATATCTCCCCATAATGCCCTGAGGGGTCAAGAAGGCGAATAGCCTAAGGACCTAGGATTCACAATCTTATAAGACAAATAACGAGATTGGCACGGATCGGAAGGGAAGCTCTAAGTTGTTTAGTGTGCTTAAGGAAAAAGCATTGACGACATCTTAGAAAGTTAGTTAACTTTGTAGCTTAGCGTGTAGCCTAAACACACAGAAGATTACGAGCTGATATTAGATGCCCTTCTCTGCTCTTTGTAGACATCTGGACCTTGCTTTGAAATATTCCACTGATTCAAAACGTTACTCAATTCCAAAACTAGCCATGTATATATATATATATATATATAATTAATATATAAATATAAATATCAAATGACAACGTATTTATTATTTACCTCGGATCTCTAAATATAGTTTGTCTGTCCGTTGTGAGGTTGGTTGATATGATTAATGCGCGCTCCATGGTTTAGGGGCTAATTCCAGGTGATCTGATCTGCTCTAACCGTTATTGCCACTTCTGTTCTAGCCTCCGACCTGCTCACTTGGACCACTCGTTGTATTTGAAAGAAAATTACTTCTGAGGTTAGCTCAACTTGATGTACTTATATTCATTGCGGCGGGTTTATCGGTTTTTATTTCCACTGTTAAATATTCAATAATAAAGGCTGTTGTTGTATATTATTACCACCAACTACTGTGTTTCTCTACTTTTTTATAATGAGATCAATATTAACTCACGGAGTTAGCCAAACATCAAACACAGAAGCTTCATCGGGCGGCAATACTCCACATAGAATAAGCCCTTCAGTGCCTGCAGGAGCGTTAATTCTGCTCCTGTATGATAATCACTAACACAGCTGATTCGCAGCCAGATAAGCGTGTTACCTTTGCATCACATCACATCATCATTCCTTTCATAGAACACTGCTTTTCCACCTATGCACTGTAAGCTAAGCATATATATATATATATATTTTTATTTTATTTCAAGCAGTCTTTATTTCACTTACAAGTACAATGATACATTTTAGTTTGGATGTGTACACCGAATATGGTAATATTGTCGACACAGTATTTCATAGAGCTTGAACTCATATTTGTGCACAGTAGCTTAAATCACCTGCTTGGGTTTTTTTTCAGCATATATATATATTATTATATATGTTAATATATAAATATAAATACCGAATGGAATGTCTCATATTATTCACCTCGGATATCTCCTACTTCCGTCGTCTAGGCGGTTGCTATTGTTAATGCTATAACTACGGTAATAATTCCTAACGCGTGGCGGTGAGCAGCTCTCAACCGTTATTTACTCACTCTTCATCTGCTCACCGACCGCGACACATGTATTTTCCTCACTGAGGTGGGAAATTTTAAATTTGGGCGATTTCAAGACGGTTCTTGGAATATGGGTCGGAGGAGCAAGCCCAGAGCAATGTCATCAGATATCGTTGACGATTCCCGGAATTATTCGGGGAAAAAAGTTGAGGAGTTGAGGACTTCCAGGTCGTCCCGTGTCAAAAATGGTAGACAGCAGTCTCCATCACCTGCCAAGTCTGGGTGCGATACGGTCGGCCTCGACGATAGGACGACTTCAGTAGAAGATTCCCTTGAGATGTCCAGGAGGATGGATCGTTTGGAGTCGACGATATTTGCAGCTATGGAACTTTTTCAAGAAAAGAACCAGTTGACCAATCGTGATGATTCCCCTGCGAGGAAAAAGAAATTGGATGAGAGCAAAATCGACAAAAGTGAAGCAAGTGCTAAGCCTATCGCCGATATCGAGCCTACGCCTAAGCCTGTCAAGCCTTTGAAGAAAGAAGTTCTTAAGGAGGGTAAATATCTCTCAAAATCGTATCTTGAGGAGAATGAAAAGTTGTTTACTCTAGAGAAACTGACTGTAGTTAACATGAAAATTTTAAAATATATGTTAGCTGAGAATCAGGATGTTACTGGATTTGTAGACCACATATCGTTAATCGCAGAGAAAGCAGATACAAGGGTTTTCACGCAAGATGCTCTATTACGATATGATCAAGCGGTAAAGGAGAGGGTGGAAAAAAACAGGTTATGAAGAATTTTCCAAAATAGACCCGTCAGAAATCGTCAGGTATCTCTCTTATGATGGCACAATTATCGCTAAGAAATCCAAAGCCCAGAATAAACAAAAGAAATCAGAACTCACCGGAGTCTGTAAACTATTCAATTCAGATTCAGGGGAATGCAGATTCCAGAATTGTAAATTCCGTCATGTGTGTAGTGAGTGTAACTCCAAGTCTCACGCAGCTTATGACTGCAAAGTCAGTAACAAGACTAACAAATGAAAAGTCTGCAGCGACTCGCCAGAAATAGGTTGCGGTTTTGAAAATCGCTACATTGTTTAAACTCCGGAATGCACGGGGTTAACTGGGTACGGGGTCAAAGCCCTGTATGTAGATTTTGGCGTGTCGCAAAGTGATTTGGATTTAACGGTTCCTGCGTTTGTTTCTCCAGAGTTTGGAGAATTTCTACCTGATAATTCCGGTTGGTGTGAATCTGACTGTTCTTGTGTTCATTATGTGGGTAATGTAAAGAGTCAGTTAAAACCTTGTCAATTTAAAAGATATGTTTTCAGCGGTAACGCAAATTCGATTTTATCAGATACTGATAAAACTTATATCTTAGAAGGTGTGGTCAACGGTTTTAAAATAGTTGATGCAGATTGTGATGCTAGTTACGATTGTGAAAATTACTCTAGTATACTTTCTGACCAGTTTAAGTCGGAAATGGATGATAATGTTAAATGTGAATTAGAATCCAGTAAAGTAACTAAAGTAAAATGTAAGCCTAGGTGTATTCATGCCCTAAGCGTGGTTCAAAAGAGTGATGGTAGGCTCAGACCTATAACTGATTGTTCAATGCCTAAGGAAAAAAGCATTAATAATTTCATGAAAACTACATACGAGGAATTTAAATACAATTCAGTATATACAGCCGCCGATACTCTTGTTGGAGGTGAATACATGTGTTTAGTAGACCTAAAAGCAGCCTATAGGTCTGTCAACGTTGCACCCACCGATATTCGTTTTCAAGGCTTTAGGTGGGACCTGGGGGAAGGTGACGATTTCTTTATTGATAATCGGTTATGTTTCGGTCTCCGGTGTGCTCCGAATATTTTTAGTAGAATATCGGACTTTTTGGTTGATTCTGCCCAACAGGAGGGTATTTATGGTATCGTTAATTACTTGGATGACTTTCTGATTATTTCCGATAGCTATGAAAGTTGCTTATCTAAAAGGGATAGGTTTATTGATATAGTAATATCATTGGGTTTCGAAATTTCTATGAATAAGTTGACCCTACCAAGTACGGAGTGTGTTTTTCTGGGAATTACGATAAATAGTGTTGATATGTCTTTGACTCTACCTGAGAAGAAAGTGAAAAATCTAGAGGAAGCTATAACAAAGGCTGTGGAGAAAGGTTGTGTTACGAAGAAAGACCTGGAAAGAATAGGTGGCCCATGTCTTTCAATAGTCAAATCATTAGGGGGGGTCATACTTTCAGTAGAAGACTCTTTAACCTCAGTGCCAGTTTGAATAGATACAAATCTAGGAGAATCGTGTTGAAACTCAGAAGGATTTCGATTGGTGGCTAAGGTTTTGCAAGGTTTTTAATTACAGGGCTATAATCATAAAGGATTTGTGTAATATCCCTTTAATTTCGGATTCGTCTATGTTGGGTTTTGGTTTCTTTTATGGTAGTTGGGAAAATAATCTCAATGCCCCGGGTCTCGATGATCACCTGGAGTTAGGCCCCACCGAGGTAATTGATAATCCAAATATCAATGTTTATGAACTTTGGCCAGTCTTTGTCGGTGTCAGGCGTTGGGGACCTTCACTTAGAAATTCTAGACTGCATATCATCACTGATAATATGCAGGTTCTTGCCATGGTTAATTCCGGTCGTAGCTGTAATAGTGTATGTATGAGTTGGTTGAGGGATATTTTTTGGTTTTGCTTTATCAACAACCTCGACCTTCATGCCAGTTATATCAGATCTGAAGATAACACTCTTGCTGATTATTTATCCCGTTTGGGATACTCTGGTTATTCTAAGAAATGCTTGAAATTACTTGAAGACATGGATATGTGTTGCTCTTCTACTTCCAGACCCCCCAATGTCTGAGTTACTTAAAATAAAGGAAGGTCTTATTAACTCTGGGGTATCTTCTAATACTAGGAAGGTTAGAGAATTTCAACTTCGGAATTATCGTCAGTTCTGTGTTAAATATTCCTTAACTTCGTTCCCATGCTTCGCTTCTCAAGCAGGTTTATATGCTTCGTATCTATCGGGTTTTTTATCGGCGAGTTCGATAAGGAATTATCTCTCTGGTCTTTGGTACCATCAAAAGGTTCTGGGATTTAAGGATTTCTCGGACGATTTTAGTTTGAAGTTGTTGATCAAGGGTTTATTCAGAGTTGCTCCGAAATCGGATCCTAAATTTCCCTTATCTGTGGGTATTTTGAAATCTATTCTATCAAACCTGGACTTGTCTGTTCCGAACGATTTATCCTTTTGGTCAGCCTGCGTTTTGGGATTCCGGAGCCTATTGAGGAAATCGCATTATACCAGTTCTCCACATACACTGTTGGTTTCTGATTTGGGTTTTGAGTCCGATCACTTGGTAATTAATATTCATAGTTCAAAAACGGACCAATTTTCTACCAAGAATTTCTCAGTGTTTTTGGGTGTTATCCCAGATTCCGATTTTTGTCTCGTTGAATTGTTGTCTAGACTTATTAGGGTTTTTTCCCTGGTCCCATCAGACCCCTTGTTTAATGTTGAATCGGTGGTGGGTAACTGTTGCATGCCTTATAATTATTTTTATTATAAGCTCCAGAGAGAAGTTAAAGCCTTAGGCTTGAGTGATAAGAATATTACTCCACACTTCCTTCGTCACGGGGGAGCTACCCTTATGGAGTCATTAGGAGTTCCTCTGGACTCGATTAAACGTAGAGGTAACTGGAAGTCTTCCATTGTTAATCGGTATCTACACCCCGATTCCTCAATCCTACTGCATACGGATGGAATCATAAATAAAATTTTGAAGTAGTTCCTACTTGTAGTTGGCGGGTGTCTGGCCTGTATTTGTTAATTACTATGTAATTAATTCCACCAACTACTGCCTTGTCTCACTTCATTATGTAAAGAGGTCAATATTATATTATTATATATGTTAATATATAAATATAAATACCGAATGGAATGTCTCATATTATTCACCTCGGATATCTCCTACTTCCGTCGTCTAGGCGGTTGCTATTGTTAATGCTATAACTACGGTAATAATTCCTAACGCGTGGCGGTGAGCAGCTCTCAACTGTTATTTACTCACTCTTCATCTGCTCACCGACCGCGACACATGTATTTTCCTCACTGAGGTGGGAAATTTTAAATTTTAAATTTTGGGGTTTAGCCCAACTGTTTGTATCGTATTGTGGCAGGTTTATGAGTTTTATACTCGTTGTATTTTTACTTGAATAAAGCCTGTATTTGTTAATTACTATGTAATTAATTCCACCAACTACTGCCTTGTCTCACTTCATTATGTAAAGAGGTCAATATTATATATATATATATATATATATATATATATATATATTACAATATATTGTTAATATATTTATATAAATGACGAATGACAGAACTCCCTATATTAACTGCGATACTCCTCTCCAGCGTATCCACGGTTATCGCCACGCATGATGCGGTAACTAGGGTTATCTTCTATCGTTTTCGTCACCTCGGTTGGATTAACGGATATCAATCACTCTTCCCTACTCCACCCAACTGTTCACAAGGCTCACCGGTGTTGGTTGAGTTTTATTTTTACTTGGCGAGTTTTGGATGGTTTCAAAACTATAATGGGTAGGAGGACGAAGGCCAAGACGGCCTCTAAGGAGGTCGAGGATGAATTTTTGGATTATTCCGAAAATATGAGGGAAGAGATAGGACTTTCCGGATTGGAGTTAGCTAGTGGGAGGCGGCAGCAGTCACCTCCGCCCCATTCACGCTCGGGGTTCGTCTCTAGTATATCCAATTCTGACGATAGGATCACCGATAACAAGATTGAAGAAATGGCGAAGAGAATGGACAAGCTGGAAACAACTATATTTGCCGCTTTACAGATTGTTCAGGCCCGTGATAATCCCCAAGATACGTCAACCGTTGCCGCTGATCGAGTCAAGACACAGGATGAGCCTACAGCCTCAACCACGCCTGGATCAAAGCCTTCGTGTTCTTCAAGCAACAAGGGGCCTAATCTCGTGGACGATTCTGGATCAAAGAAAATCGGTAAATACCTATCTAAAAGTTATCTTGACGATAGTGAAAAACTCCAAACTGTTGAAAAACTGTCTGTTGTTAATATGATGATATTGAAAAAGATGTTATCAGACAATGATGATGTTGCTGGTTTTGTTAACCATATCTCACTCTTGGCCGAGAAAGCTGAAACCAGAGTTTTCACTCACTCTGCTCTTATTAAATACGATGCTGCAGTGAAGGACAGGGTTGAAAAGAATGGTATTGAGGAATTTGATAAAATAGATCCATCAGAAATAGTTAGATACCTATCTTATGATGGTACCGTTAACGCAGCAAGATCGGTTAGAACGAACCAGCCTAAAAAGTCAGACTCAACGGGTATTTGCAAACTTTTTAACAGTGGTGAGAACTTATGCCGATTTTCCAATTGCAAATATAAGCATATCTGTTCTGAATGTAATTCCAATAGGCACGGCGCCTATGATTGCAAATCGAGTTCAAAAATTAACGGAAACAAATGAAGTCTAAACCCCGACGCGCCAGAGTTTATAAATAGCCCGTGCTTGCGCGACAATGTATCAAATGAGGAATGCGTAGCGTTGGGCCAGGGTTTTAAACCTAGCGTGTCGGACTTGTATTTGGACTCGGATTTATCTAATCCTGGTGAGTTAATTTCAAATGCAAGTGATACAATGGTAAACGATTTCTCTACCTGTGGTAGTACGTGCTGTAATTCACCCTGTAATTGTGTTCATTACATAGGCGAAAATATAAGTCAGCTTAAACCATGTCAGTTTTCAAAATACATATACAGCCCTAGCGATAATTCAGCCTTATCGGAGGTTGACAGGAATTTTATCTGGAATGGGGTTATAAATGGTTTCGATATCGTTGATGAAGGTTGTTGTACCTCGTACGAGTGCAACAATTACCAAAGTATTCTTTCGTCAGAGTTTAAAGAAGAAATGGATAATTTAGTACAGAAAGAGTTATCCGAGGGTAAGATATCGAAAGTTGCCTATAAACCAAGTTGTATCCATGCACTTGGAGCTGTGGAAAAATCAGATGGAAAATTAAGACCAATAACAGACTGTTCTATGCCCGATAATATTTCCATAAACAATTACATGTCCTCTACCTACAAAGAATTCTCTTATAATTCTGTTAGCACTGCTGCAAACATACTGGAAAAAGGCCAGTTTATGAGTCTGGTTGATTTGAAATCCGCATACAGGTCGGTAAATGTATCTTACAACAATTGTGATTTCCAAGGATTCAAATGGAATTTAGGTGATGGGGACGAGTATTATAGGGATAATAGGCTTTGCTTCGGCCTTAGGTGCGCCCCCAATATATTCAGCAGTATTTCTAATTTCCTGGTTGATGTTGCTAGACAGGAGGGTATTTTCGGTATAGTCAATTATCTCGACGATTTTTTGATAATGGCTGATGATTATGATACTTGTCTAACAAATCGTAACAAATTTATCGACTTGGTACAGTCTCTGGGGTTTGAAATCTCAGAAAAGAAAGTAACTGAACCTTCCACTGAGTGTGTTTTTCTTGGTATAACTATCAATAGTGCTGATATGTCTCTATCCTTACCGGGGAAAAAAGTGGAAAATCTAGAAAATGCCATTAAAAAGGCTATGGATAAAGGTATTGTTTCTAAGAAAGACTTGGAAAAAATTGGAGGCCTTATGTCTTTTAACAGTCAGGTCGTACGGGGGGGTAGGACCTTCAGCCGCCGACTTTTTGATCAATCGGCACGTATGTCACGTCATGAACAATTAAAAATCGATGAGGAGACAGTCAAGGATTTTGAATGGTGGTTGAATTTTTGTAAAATATTCAATCTCAAGTGTTTAATCCCTAAGAATGCTTATCATGTTCCATTAACCTCTGATAGTTCGATGCTCGGTTTTGGAAGTTGGGCTGGGAAAGATTTTTTCCTTGGTACATGGGATAATTCTTTAATTATTCCCGGTTTAGAGGATCATATTCAAAAGGCACCAGTAGACCATATAAGTAATCCGAATATTAATGTACTTGAATTATGGCCGGTTTTGGTGGGATTGAAGCGCTGGTGTAAGGTATTACAGAATTCCAAGGTCTCCATAGTGACTGATAACATGCAAGTTCTAGCAATGGTGAATACGGGCAGAAGCTCAAATAAGACATGCATGTCTTGGATCCGGGAAATATTCTGGTTATGTTTTGTGTATAACCTTGAATTACACGCCACTTATATTCGCTCAGAAGATAATCTGCTTGCAGATTACTTATCTAGGTATTCTTACAGAAATTACCCTGAAAAATGTAGTAAATTATTGTCAGAAATGGACATGTGTTGCTGTTTTCAATTCCAGTGATCCCTCTGGTGGAGCTAGCTGGTAGGAGGACTACTCTTATAAATTCTGGTATTTCAGAAAATACGAGGAAATCTAGATATAACCAGTTGAAATGTTATGAAAAATTTTGTAAATTATATTCTCTTCAAACTTTTCCATGTACGCCAGTACAGGCTGGGTTGTATGCAACATATCTTTCCTCATATTTGACCCCTGTGTCTATAAGGAATTATTTGTCGGGCCTATGGTTTCATCAAAAACTACTAAATTACCCAGATTTCTCTAGTGATTTTCAGCTTAAATTGCTAGTAAAGGGTCTTATGCGCTCTTCAAAAATACAGCCGGTTGTGAGATATCCTATTACACCACGTAATTTGAGAAATTTATTTTCAAATCTCAATCTAAGATTACCTAACGATTTGGTGTTCTGGGCAGCATGCGTCCTTGGTTTCAGGACTTTGCTGCGAAAGTGTCATTACACTGACACTAATCACTCTTTATTGGTCAAAAATGTTGTTTTCAAATCAGACCACTTGGTTATTCAGGTAAAGTCTTCGAAAACAGATCAGTTTTCTGAGAAACCTTTTTCAATTTTTCTGGGGGAAATTGTTGATTCTCCTTTCTGTCTCTCGTTTTTGCTGAACAGGATGATTAATGAATTTAAACTTAAACCTGAAGATAATCTATTTGTATTACCTTCTATTTCGGGTATGATTCCAATGCCATATAACTATTTCAATGGAAGATTGAAGGATGAAGCCCGCAAAATAGGGTTACTCCACGAAAATGTCAGCTCACACTCCCTGAGGCATGGGGGAGCTACATTCATGGAGTCTATGGGCCTCTCAGTGGAGTCCATTAAAGTTAGGGGTAATTGGAAATCAGGTGCAGTTTCCAGATATCTCCACCTTAATGTGGGAAATCAACTCGAGACAGATACTCGTCTCAATTGTGTTTTAAGATAGTTATGTGTTTGGCGGGTGTTTTGGTCTGTTGTTTGTATTATTACCGCCAAACCCATTGTCTCTCCTTTATTATATAATGAGATAAATATTATATTACAATATATTGTTAATATATTTATATAAATGACGAATGACAGAACTCCCTATATTAACTGCGATACTCCTCTCCAGCGTATCCACGGTTATCGCCACGCATGATGCGGTAACTAGGGTTATCTTCTATCGTTTTCGTCACCTCGGTTGGATTAACGGATATCAATCACTCTTCCCTACTCCACCCAACTGTTCACAAGGCTCACCGGTGTTGGTTGAGTTTTATTTTTAAATTTTAAGGGATTTAGCCCATATCGTTGTACTACTATTGTGGCAGGTTTATGGGTTTTTTATACCCACTGTATTATCAACATGAATAAAGTCTGTTGTTTGTATTATTACCGCCAAACCCATTGTCTCTCCTTTATTATATAATGAGATAAATATTATATATATATATATATATATATATATATTACATCCGATACTAACTTCGTACATGCTCACAGTAGAACTGTATATTTGATATTATTTTCCATGGACTAAAAGTTATTACGGTCTATATATGCTAAACACATAAGCGCAAGAGATGACTTTATAATCTGGGCGCACATTGAAACCTGGGGGCCGTTTAAAATCTGGAAGGATTCTCCTAAGACTGCCATATGATGATCCTAGGAGGGTTCAATAAACATGGATTGTCCTGTCAAAGGACAGGGAAAAGGACGGAGACTTGAAATGTCCTTCCAGGTTGTTGAATAGATCTGTCATTTGCTTGACATCGATCCTGAAAACTCTCCTTTTTGAAGGATATCTCATTAGGGTGTCCTTTCTGGTAGCCTAACTATCTAATATGTAATCAATGTACATGATTAATCAATATGCTGCAGAGTTTCTAATGATTATATGTAAATAATACATTTATTCTCCATTAAACAATAAGAATTGACATTTTTAAAGTGAAGAAAACTAACAAAATTGCCCGGGTTTTGAACCAAAAACTGATTTTAATTGGGCATCCATATAACGGCTGGGACAGACACATAGGACAAGCAGGTAGGTTTTCATCTTGAACTCTACTTCTGAAGGATTGAGGTCAGGACAAAAACATATGGACAAAACTTATCTAATGCAATGACTCTCCCATCCTGGTCATTGTCCTTCCAGGAACTACCCTATCATTGTTCTCATTCTTCTCACTGTCCCCAAATATTAAACAGCCCTCATCCCCCAGGGTGATCGCGTATTCCTAGCATAAATAAAAGTTTCAATTGATTTTCAAAAGTAGTCTGGCATCAGCCAAGTACAGAAACAAAGAGGTATGGGTAAACCCTAAAGTGTATCAACTCGCCTAATTATAGAGTGAGGACTTGGCTAGATTTAATAACAATATGTAAAAAAACAGTAAAGGAGTGCCATTTTTACTTTTCCTATGATAGCTGTATTTCATCACTTCATATATGACACTCACAGCATAAATGGCCTTGACATACAGATCTAGATGTATTAATGCAAGAGAACGAATAAAACTGCTTAGAAAAATAAAAAAAAGTCGTCTGGTGTAACAGGGGGTCAGAGTGTAACACACATTAATCAAGCAATTCTAATTATCATACCCAGCGCCACGGTACTAATATCCCGCATGGGACGCGCTAAAACTATACGTTGCTGTCAAACAGTATACCGTCTAGGCACAGTCATCATGGAGGAGAACAGGAACCTCTGGAGCTTAGACAAATACTAGCCCTGCTCACCCCATAAATCACTTCCCGATGGTCCCTGCCTGCCCATTTCGTATATCCAGGGTATTATTCATGGGCGGGTAACACTGCCAGATTGCATTACAGGGCAACATCGAGAACGCCTGGTTGTTTGCCAGACCCCAGTGCCCTCTTGTAGCCACCGCTGAGTCGTATGTGAGTGACTCTCGACCCTGAGCCGCTAAATCTGCGTTGCTCACGCTCCCAGTCCTCAGTCTTACCCCTTAATTCCCACCCTCAAGTCCACTAGCTCCATCACACCCTCGCCTCCCTCCTACTCTTCCTTCCGACTCCCCCCCAGTATTTTTTTTTGCTTTTCTCTTTGACCCCGTTGATGCAGGAAAGTTGGCGGCGGTTATGTGTGACGTATGGTCGCGGTAAATGTCGTCTGCGGACGCGTTGGGTATGTATCAACGGCAATCACGTCACTGCGTCAACACCGCGCTCACACAGGGTTGAGCTGGTATGATACGGTCCGTTGTTGGTAATTTTCCACATCAATATATATAGACGGTGCGTATAGTGAAAAAAAGTTCTTAAAAGCCAAGATAGACTGTAGACTGCGTTTGGGTCCTGACCCACATATTAGGTTCCGACACACTCCGACAAGCACTTCGATACGTTTCCGACACATTACGAGACGGGATTTTTCAACCTTCTAACATGGCTTCGATGCGGGAATTTATAGTGTGTACTCTAAAGTGGAATGCCCACTGTAGGATTCATTTCCCTAGGACAAATCCCTTTATCCTAAGTGTATCCTACGCTTGCCTCAAGCAATTTCGCACCAAGCGGCAGTATACACAACATGATACGGGAGAGGGGGTGATAGGAGTTGTCCTAAGCAATTAGGTACACACTGGACGACAGAAATACGATATTTTTTCTTAAAGATGGGCTGCCGATTTGGGAACAATCCTAAAAGGTGGGGTTTTGTTCTGATTTAGGCTTTTACTACGAGCTTAGCTATATCTATTTTGCATATATCTATTTTTATCATCTCTATTATTATAATTTTGAATATGATTTATTCATAACAACTTATACTTATTATATGTATGAGGTGAGAAGTAAGAGTAAAGGAAAACAACAAAGCCCGGTCTCTTCTTGTTCTTCTCTCTTTTATCTCAAATCTCAAATCTATATTTCTTCTTTAAAAAAAGGTTTGATGGAAGACTGCATTTATACAATCAAATCAAGCACCCTTTAAGACAAATTTGGGGCCAATATCGGAATGGACTGGAGGGTGTGCCGCACTTGGCGATTCTGTACCGGACTAAAGGCTGTTTCTTTGTCTCAGATAAAGGCACTTCCATGTTCCGGAATCGTACAGTGGGCTACATGTTCTTAAAATGCGGAGTTTCCACCATAGGATTTTGGCTTTTGGTACCACCGGCCGACTATTTGTCACATTTAGGCAATGAACCAGGGAAATTCCAGGGCGATGATTTCTATCCGCAACTTATGCAATTTGGCACCAACTGATGGCTTTTTGTCTCACCGTTTTTGACGTATCGCAAACAATGAGTCGTCAGGTTGAAACAGCGCATTATGTGGCGTTTCCACCTACCGAAGAATCAGGCACCGTTTACGTGGGAACTGTACAAAAGTCAGGGGGTGACAGCGTTTCCACCTGACAACTGCTAAGTACCGATCATTGGACCAATGCACAATACACAGAGAAGCCTGAGGATTAACCCCTTCCTAGCTACAGCCAAATATATTTTTGCAATAGACACACTAACGATAAATCGTCAGCAGTAAGAAAAAGGCTTTGTTTTTCATGGTCACTGCTGGATCCAAAGTGGGAATCTCTATTCTGTCACTGATTAAATGTACTTGGGTACGTTCAATCGATGACCTAGACCTGGGCCGGAGAAAAAACAACCAGTAACAATATTTAACCGCATCCATACCGCACCTGACGAGATCTGAAACCAGGTCGAAACTACAGCAACGGAAGACGTGTCTCTAACTCAATCTCTGATAAAAGATCCTGTCACAAACACAGAAGCGCCCCATAACAGTACAAAGAGTGAGCATCAAAGGAGAACAACAAACCCAAATGGGAAAACACAGATATAGCCTAACCCATCAAAACTATAAGATATTATGTAAAAACCATAGAAGTGCTTGTAAATCCATAAAGAGCTTTTATCCACCAAACCAGACAAAGGGAAAGTACCATAAATCTCTCTGTATAGTCAAAGATATCTCACTCAAGACATCATACAGAACAACAAGCAAAAATAATAAGACACACCAAATACTGCTATCTCCAACCAAAATATCATATGCACCCCATAGCAGAGAGCATTCAGTCTTATACATAAAACACTCTAAAATCAGGGCAGCGTATCAGGTCGTGAAAGGCGAGAAAGGTCAACCAATAACGGATCAGCTTACAAACAGAGTTGGCAGTCCGACCAATAAGAATGAAGGTTCATGTCTAGATATGTTGATCATCACATTTTTCAAACTAATCGGAATAAATATCAAGAGAATCTGCAGGTAGATAAAATGTCATTTAGATATATGTATACTCTTTGCATGTTATGTGACGTTATAACTGATATCTCAAAAGCTCGTTATTTATCAAATGTCAATAATATACCACGTCTATGAATTCTAACAGCGTGGCTGTATTTTCCTTTAATACAATATTGAGGGACTTTTATGAAACATCCCTAGCTTCAAATATGTCATCCTTGGTCTGGCTTAAATTGGTGTGAATTAGGACTTCGTCAAGTCAGCCTGCTCTATATCAGGTGGCTGTGCATCTCCATGGGGACTTCAACTCTTCAATGCTATTAATACTCAGTTGAAGCAAGGTATTTTTTTACGCCTGGGACGATAAAACTATGGTATGAAGGAGGAGAATGACAACGTGGTGCTATATAAGATGTTAAGATGTGCGGACTGGAATATCTCTCATGTTAGAGATTTGGTCTCCTTATATATGGAGTACGGATTAGGTGACAGCAGACCTGTTGAGTTGTGCTTTGGGAGAGCAGTACTGGAACATTGCTAGTCCTGCTGCATAGATGTCAACAGGACCAAGTTGAACTCAACCTGGAACATCTGTGCTTGCTTAACAGGTACGAGAACAAGCACTTAGTTACTGGTATTAATGCTGATAAAATTGAGGTGGATCGTGTATATGTTTAAGAACTTGTCCAAGACAGAAGTGTCCATAAGTCGTAAGGTATTTCTATGATTTCATCCAGGATGATAAAGGATGCACTTATGTTGCTGGTTAATCAACTTAATGAGTTGGTTCATGTCATACAATGTATTCTCGACAGGTCATGTGTACCTACATCTTGGAAGAAGGCCACTGTGGTGCTTATTCCTAAACCTGGGGTTAAGACCAAAATTGAAAACTGGAGGCCTATAAGTCTCCTCCCAACGCTAAAATTGCTGAAAAGGTAGCCAATAGATTATTGAACTATGAAACAGACTACATCATAAATCCATCTCAGTTTGGTTTTTATCCGGTCGAAGTCCTGGTGACACAATATTCAAACTGGATCAAACTATCTATGAAAACAGGGATCAAGCACTTTTAACTGCAGCATGGCTTTTCGATGCTAAGAAGGCTTTCGATAGTTTACCGAGTTATATACCAGTGTCTTAATTACGCTATGTATATGGTATTAATGAAATCTGTACAGGTGGTTTGAAGACTACCTCTCCAATTGAGCTAATAACGATGAATGTATCGAAAACAAAATCAGTGTGGTTTTGGAGTAGAACCAAAGTAGAACCAAAGTTAGCCACGTACAGCCGATAAAGTTAATGTATGGAAGAACAGTTATGCTGCATGCAAACATGCATAGATACTTGGTGACTCAAAGCTAACATTAAGCGAACATATCAAATGTGTTATCACCGGAAACGTCTTCAAATCGGGGAAAATCAGGCAAGTCGCTAAGTTAATTTATACCAGCACTATTAGTTCTGTACTTGACTACTGCTCTTTTCTATTCAGGGGGTCGAATGTAGCAGAAGTATAGAAACTCCAGAGAACTGAAAACTGGGCTCTGCACATAGTGTTGAAAACTGTGGACTGGAAAACACCGGTATGAAGGCTTCTGAAACAATGCGGTATTGTAGGCTTGGATAAAAGGAGAGATGAGCATTTATTAACAAGAATGTATAACATGTTAAAGCAAGATGATTTCATAGATAAACAAGTCAGAGGTACATCGTCATTTCTATGTTATATTGGACTTTCATATCGGTTTCATTGTATATATCATTATTGTTGGTGGTGGATAAATCATGTCGAATTTTGCAAGGAAGAGCCATGTAATCACGTCGAATGAAATGAAGACCTTAAAAAGGGTACTAGGGGTGATTGAAAAATGCGTTTTAGGGAGTAAAAGTTTAAAAGTGAATCGTATAAGTGATCCCCCATGTATCGATGTGTATCGCTCTGAATTACTCTCAGTCCAGACATGCAAAAGTCAGAGAGTAAACAGGTGTTTTAAGACTGTGTGAAAAAAACTGAATCCTCCTGAGTGATGAATAATTATAACATTGTTTAGGGTGACGTACAGGTCTACTAATATTATACGGAAACTGGCTTACTATCTTCGTACGTCAAAAATACGCGGTGAAATTATTGATCACATACATCCCGATGCCGGAGGCAGAGGGATGTATTTGATTAATAATTTTACCAAGTATTTTGACGTACGAAGATAGTCATCCCGTTTTCGTATTATTATATACCTAAAAATGGCGATATTTTATCTAGTCACGTGATCACATACCCCGTACGGCACAGTGTGCCGTACGGGTATAAATACGCCATGGGTAGGAGCGGGCAGTATACGCACTTGATACAGCCATAGGTATATAATAATGTCCTTTATTTGCTTAAATACATACACTTAGGGAATACTTGGATAGTGTATCAAGATGGAGGAGCAGAACAAGTTAGTTTACTAAACCCGTACTAAACGAGCCGTTTTTGGTACGAGTTTGTAGTAAACTAACGAGTTCTGCTCCGAAATCTTGGTACACTATATTAGTATTCCCTTTATTATATACCTGATATTATCAATAAAGTGTATATATTTTACCTTATTAGCCTCTAATTAGTTAAATTAATCATTATCAGTTCATAACAAACATGTAGAGATGTGCCAGTCCTGCACGCTTTGATTTCACTAACCCTTAGGTCAATGCCCCGGAAGCAATCACTCTTCCCGCCAGTTTCTATGCAACAACAAGTGTTGCTATGCAGGTTGCTATGCAGGTTGCTATGCGAGAACGTCACGGCCACATTCCATCGCGATATCGCAATATCGCGACCTCACACAATAACTTTTGCAGAGCCTCAGAGGATGGTACTTACTGCACACTGTGCAGTATGGCAATTTACTGCACACTCTGTGAATATTTCGCAATTACCTCATGGCTATATACTTAAACCACTCATAAGTGATATAACGCAGAGCAACTGAACAGGCGCCACATGGAAGAGCTGTACTATAACAGAATATAGAATAAAGCATTATAAAAAGAAACAACCATGAAATAAACAACAAAACATTGTATTGTGTTACTGAATCAGTTGTCATCTATCTCACTGAAAGATACATAATTCATATCAATTACATGTTTAAACAAGGGTGACATGATATCATGTGATGTTGTGTAATCGAAATGATGGATAATATACTGTAATCCTATGACAAAGGGTACACGTCCTCTGTTAAGGGAAAGAAAGGTAAAATAAATATAGTAGAACAGCTTGTTTTATACCTGAACTCTGGTAACCGCTGAAAATGTAATTGATAGGAAATTCCGAGTGGTCAATCCATGAAAAAAATAGGACTTATTTTATGCCTTTGACATTCTCCGGCAGACACTTGGAGGCTACATTACGTCTAGTAATTATAGAAAAATGCTTCTGAAGAAATAAAAACCCGCCACTTCCATTTTCAATAAAAATGTTGACATTATCATAGATATGCATTGCAGTCTTTGCTTAAAGCCAATGTGTAATGCCAACATACTAAAATCGAAACAATGTATTCAGCCATTTTATGTACTTTCGAGGCAATGCGAAACAAGACCGAAAAATACCTGATATATATATATATTTTTATTCATTTTTGTTTATAACCTGTCTTAGGTTGTACCTCGCTATGTTGTTGTTTATCGATAATACTTTTGTTTATACCTCGGGATACGATGGGGCATTGTCGTAATGATCCCCTAGAAAGAATTAGAGTATTGAGCATCGTGGATCCATTCAGGGTAATTGAATTGCCTGAACCACAGCATATGTAATATATCTTTGCCCTAGGCAACAACTGGCTGTGCGTACCAGTCAGACCTTCTTTTTAATTCGCAGACTTACAACTGCCACTATAATTCTGCTTGTCCTTAAATTACAAATTCTGGCAGATGCAACATAAAAAAGTGTATGAATTAAGATATGACAGATGGATGGATCAGTTAGGAAATCCAAGAGACACGGGTAATTAGCATGGGCTTTTTATGGTAGCAGTGTAAACCAAACCTTCCTTTCATTTATCTGTACTTGTAGTAACCTTCCACCAAAACTCATCAACGCCCTCAACACATCCGCCCTCAGAGCCTTAAGCCTAAACTCTTCTCACAGACACGCCCCTATTCACAGTGATTACTTTTATCAGGTTCTGTTTTCTTTCCTTTTTCTTTTCGTCTGGCAGGATGTGTGAGGGAGTGGAGGGGTTCCCGCACGTGTAACTACTTCCTGGAGACGCTTTCTACTGGAGATCGATTGAGAACCCTGAAGGGTCTTTGGGAGTGTACGGGACAGTGGGTGTTTTATAGGCTAGGAAGGAATGTGGTCTATGGGTATGTGTATAATGTTGGTGGATTGTGGAAGTAACTGAAAAAAAGAGCTCATTGCTGTCTCGGGTGGCTTGTTTATTTGAGGCAGGCTGCAATATGAAATGGTTTATAGAAGAAAAGGATTATGGATACTTGTATAGTATTGGTAGCCCATGGCCGTAGGGTCAGGGGCGGTCATTGCTCCACCTGACGCACTCCCCTCCTACTAGCGCTCCCTGTGCGCCCCCTCGTGTAGGCCACGTGAACCACGCAGTCACGTGGTACGCCGCTACACTGACCTCTTCCCATTCTCCTGCTTTTCTTCACCACGTACGGACGTACTCTACAATTTCTCCTTTTTGGCCTACATCGCTCGCCGTCCCTATACTCCACGAGTATCGGACCGAGCCGTACGAGGACAACTACGGGTGATTTGAAAGTACAACTACAGGGAGGAAAATGCCGAAGACACGGGCCACGCCGGGACCCTCGCAGGCGCAGGAGGGAGACCAGGTCTCCGACTTGACCGTGAGGGCCAGCGAGGACCACGTGGAGTCCGTCTCCCAGGCGGGAAGTGTGAGATCCGCGAGGGCCACGGCCGTTGACGCGAGCCTCGCCCAGATGAGAGCGGACATCAATGGCGTGGTGCAAGCCGTAGCAGCACTGACCAGGGCGCGGTCCCAGGACCGAGGTTCCCGGGCGCCCTCGGGACACGATCAGCAGCCGCACGGAGGACGGAGGACTGGGCCGAGGACCAGGCCTCCCGGGTACTCCCGGAGCCGAGACAGCTGAGGGACCCGACGCCCCGGACGCCTACGTCCAACGCGAACTGGACCGGGAGACGATACGCCACGACCGCACGGCCGGTAAGCTGTATTCTGATCTTAATATTGCTCGCCTCACATCGAAGCCGTATATGTTTCTGGACCGAGAGGGAGTGTACACTCTCTCTCAGAAATTGGAGTTGAGAGGGAGTTTGGGACCGATGGAGTACGTCAGCGCCTTCATCGGCCTTCTCAGCGACCACCGTGTCGTGGCCCCGGGGGACCGGGACCACATGTTCAAGCACCTACACCAAGTCTCGGTCGACGCTCAGTCCCGCCCGTGGGCCGGGGTACGTAGGTGGTCGCAGTACGTGTTCGACCAGATAGAAACGGGCCGACTCGTGTGGAGCGATTACAGTTTAATTCAAGAGGAGCGAGTGCGACTGGCCATGACGACCGGGACCACTCAGGCTAGGTCGGACCCTAGGAAAACGAGCTCGAAGGATCTGCCATGCCGGCAGTACAACTCGGACCGGGGATGCCGGCACCGGGGCAGCCACGAGGACGGGCCAGTAAAATGGCTACACATCTGCTCGTACTGCGATTCCGTTGGGAAGCAGTGCGGGCATTCCCTACACGCGTGTAACCGCAAGCTAGGCTACACGATGGGGTATGACGCACAGCCGGCTCCTCCTGCTGCACCCCGCCGGGCCGGACCGGCCGGATACACCCCCCAAGCCGGACACACGATACGGGCGGTAGACCCCAGGCAGGAAGCAGTACACCAACACGCACCGCCAGCACCTGCAAGAAACGGTTACGGTGCGCCCCGCGAGTGATCGGACCGCACCCCGAAACAGGATGCTCACGTGCACGCACCCCCGAGCCCGGGGTCGCCGCGTACACAGCACGTGAGATCACACAGGATGCACCCCCGGATGCTTGCGTAACGCCCCCCAATAAACCGCGGGCCACGACGTGGGCACAGGTGGTGAGCGGGCCCGGACCGGATACGGGCCCAACGGCTGCGCCCCCACGGAGCAAGCAGACCGGGCAGGACAGGACCAGTGACGTCAGCCCCCACGTGACGGGGAGTGCACGTGGACCTGAAAACAACAACAACAACACAAGCAACACGTGGCGAGCGGCCATGCTGGTGGGCTTCGCCCCCCAGCACGTGAGGGGTGTTAGTGTTACCGCGCCACACCGAGTACCATAGACTAACACTCCGGATTTCGACACACTAAAGGAAGTGTGCCGCACTGGAGTTGTTCCCCCCGGGGTCCGGACGGATCCGGAGGCCCTACTACACCACCGCCGTGCGGAATGGCTGTCCCTCCATGAGGACGCGCCCGCAGCGCACGGGCACATCTACAGGGCCGTTCGGGCGTCCGGGCTCCCAAACGCTATGTGTACCAAGATTACGCTCCCCACCGACCTGAATCTACGGGCATGGGAGGCGTACCTGACGGGAATGGAGGGAAAGGCCGAGCTCCTCGGATTCATCCACTACGGCTTCCCCCTCGGCTACCTCGGGCCAGCCTCCGATACTCGGGACATGCCTAATCACCCTAGCGCCACCGCTTACCCTGTTGAGGTGAGCGACTTTGTAAAAAAGGAGCTAGGCTTCTCTAACCTCCTCGGGCCGTTTCCGGAGGCGCCGTTCGGCCCGTGGTGCCACGTGTCTCCCCTGATGTCGCGGGAGAAACGGGACTCTCCAGCCTGGAGAGTGATCACGGATATGACTTTCCCCAAGGAGCGGAGCGTTAACGCCTACATAATGAAGAACGCAGTGTACGGCGAGGAGAGGGAGCACAGCCTCCCCACGGTCGACGGCTTCGTCTCCCGGCTGGTGGCCTCGGGGACCGGGAGCTACATGGCGACCATCGACATCTCGAGGGCGTACAAGAATTTCCGCTGCGCCCCCCTCGACTGGCCGCTGCTATGTTTCTCCTGGGACGGCGGGTACTTCTGCGATACGGCGATGCCGTTCGGTGCCCGCGCTTCATCCTACCATATGCAGTGTGTCGCCGAGACCATAGTGGAAATTCTTGCCCGGGGCGGTGTCGAGGCCGCCATGTACCTCTCCCCCAGCAAAGAGAAAGCGGCATCGGACTTTGCCGCAGCTCGCAGTCTTCTCAAAGAGCTAGGTCTCCCCAAGGCCCGCGAGAAAGCGCAGGCACCCAGCCGGACGGTGCGATGGCTGGGGATACAGATTGATGCCACCGAAATGACTCTCACGATCCCCGAGGACAAGCTGGAGGAAGTCCGACAACACGTGGCGGCCGTGGCCCGAAAGCGGTCTCTGACGAAGAGACAGCTGCAGTCCATCCTCGGGCGGATACTCCACGTCTCCAGATGCGTCCGCCCCGCGAGGCCCTTCGTAAGTAAGCTGCTCGAGGCCCTACGGGCGATGGAGGGCTATTACATCAACATCTCCTCCGAGATGCGCCAGGACTTCAACTGGTTCTCCCAGTTCGCGGAGGGCTGGAACAGCCGCGCACTCATCCCCCGGGGGCTGCCGACGAAGTGCATAACGGTCGACGCGTGCCTGACCGAGGTCGGGGGCACCGACGGCCGTCGCGCCTACTCAGCGCAGGTGTGCCCGCTGAACGACCCGGTCAACTGCATATCGGATTTAGAGGCACTGAACACGATATACGCCCCAAATACCTTCTTGACCGACCGGGACCGAGGCACACGGGTCGAGGTATTTTGTGATAACCTGGGCACCGTCCAGGCACTGACCTCGGGCTGGGCGCGTAACAAAGTCCTCGCCGAGTGTGCCCGCAAGGCCTGGATGGTGCAGGCAAAGCTACAAGTCGAGCTGGTGTACACTCACGTACCAGGAGTGCAGAACTCGGTCGCGGACGCACTCAGTCGGTCCCACCTCTCCTCAACAGACTATCGAACGGCGGCGTACTACATGTCTTTCCATAATCTTGTGCATGTAAAACCGTGTAACCATGCTTCATTCGTCCCTATTCTTCGGCTTCTATGCAGATCCGGCGCTACGCTATCTCCAGCAGAGGGCATCTGTGCGACAGACCGTGGCTCGTGCCCCAGGCACAGTCGCAAACCAGCGAAGCGCCGTATCGATATACCTCACGTTCTGCCGGAGGATGGGGACGGACCCTCAGGCACTGTCCGTGAGTTTTGTAACGGCTTACCTGGAGTACGTCGCCGATCACGCCCCCTCTCCAGCGACTGTTGCGAATCATCTCTCCCATCTACGGTCGCACCTACGGCTCTCCGGTGGAAACGTCGCGGCGACCGAGGACGTACGGGTGAGGAGGGCCCTCGACGCCATGAGGAGGGACAAGACGTACCAGCCGAATATCAAGCCGCCGGTCACGATGAGTGTGCTCAGGGACGTCCTCGCCGGCCTCACGGCCACGCCCCTCGACCGGACACTACGCACGGCATTCCTGGTGCTCTACTACGCCGCACTCCGGCAAAGCGAGGTCGCGCCGCCGACGGTGGGGGGCTTCGATCCGGTCCGACACCTTTCATGTGGAGACGTGGCAGTCACGTTGACTCACGTGATAGTAAGGATCAAGGCCGCCAAAAACCTCCAGTGTGTTGGAGAGGAGAAGCGGGTGGCCTTCCAGCCCTCACCGGAGCCGGCGACATGCCCCATCACGGCCGTGAGGGGGATGACCGCAGCGGTCCCCACCAGGTCCGATCAAGATCCGTTCCTTATGAACGAGGACAGGACGCCGATAACGACCCGGTCGTTAACCAAACAGTGGAATAGGCTACTCGCCCAGGCCGGCCACCCCCCAAAGACCTACACCCTACACAGCCTGAGAAAGGCCGCCGCCACCCAGGCCTTCCAGGCCGGGGTGCCAGAACTGTCTATTCAACGGTACGGGGGGTGGCGCTCAAACGCTCACAGGAGCTACATCCTGGACGCGAATGCCACTGAGGTCAACAAATCACTTATAAAATCCCTCAACAAGTGACTTGCAAACTTTTTTCTTTCCCACCCACCACCACCTTTCATGGTATTTTTGGGTTATTTTATACATTTTATACAAATACATATACGTATTATTTCATAATACTAGTATAACTATACCATAATTGACACCTGTCAATTGACATATGTATTCTTCAATATGTATCTTCTCTTCATATATCATATTTACCAATATGTATATCCTTGTATCATATTCTCCAATATGTTCTACCTTTCATATCATATTTACAGATATGTTCTTTCATATCATATCTAACATATGGATATGCTTATCATTTACATATTTCTACCTTGTATAAACATGTCATGTCGGATTGGTTCATAAAATTAAAATAAATTTTATTTTCCCAACTCTAGACTCTCCTTCTATTGTGTTCAGGATACAGGGTAATGAGAGAAGAATCATTTAGTTATTCCTTTCACACTGGACCTTGTGACACAAAAAACAATCTATAGCATTCCTAACACTCTGAGAATACTATCAGGAGATTCCATCCTTTATTGAAAATGAACGAATTGTCAGTTTGGCGTAGTGATAGCCTAATTAGGTTCTGGGTTGGATTTCAATTCAGCAAGCAATGTTTTCAAGATATACCTGCATTGGTTATCACGAAACTCTTGATTAACTGCAAGGCAGGATAGAAGGGAGATGTGAAGGAAAGCAGGGGAATTTCTTTGATTCACATGATGCATCATTCCATTGAGCATGGGCAGAGACTGTTATGCACAGATACAATGTATAATGCCTTTTAAGAACCTGTATGGAGAGTGTAACATCTCCACGGTAACAGCCCTGGGCGTGTGCGTCTTCAAACACAGACCCTGACAGTCGTCAGAAGGGACGCCCTATCCGACTCTTAAAGGGCGCCTAACGTCCCCTACAATCTGCTCCTGCCTCAAAGTCCAATAAAAATTTGCATTCATATTGGGCGGTGAGGCGCGAAGCATTGAGAGGCCCAACATTTGCCTTGGGAATAATGCGACCCGATTGCTCTCATCAGAGCCACCATTCTTCTCCTGCCGCCGTTGACGGACCAATTTACAGCGTGCTGGTCACCCGCTGTGTGGCCCGGCTTTCCCTGCTTTCCTCCTCCACGTGAATATTTGTCTCTGAGCGGTGAGTCCTTGCCCGTGTCAGTCAGAGCCTTCCCCTACCCGTCCCCCTTCCTGCTGCTAACCCTCACCGTCCAGCTCCACATCATCCCCGCATCTTCTACTCAACCAGAGCCTCGTTGCCACCCGTTACCATAGCGATCCCGGTGTAGCTGATAGCCGCCAGGGCGCGAAGACATTTTGGCGGGTTACTCCTGGGACCAGCGACTCATCCACAATGGCGTCGGCCGTCAAGTGCTCAGATGAAAGCCACTCACAGAGGATGGCGGGTCAATTGGACAATTAGCCAGGTCGCTCCTTCTGGCAGGATGCGCGCCCCGAAACGTGATGGAAACAGCGCCGGGGCTGGGCGAAAATAGGGACCTTCCCTGAGTGATAACGGTCATAAAAGGAAAAAGAAGTGGGAAAGGGCTTTGAGTCAGAGCGACTATCATTAACATCACAGCAATATATTCTTATGAATGACGAAGGGAATGGATGCAATATGATACATGCAGTACTTATTCGTGGCGGTATACGTATTGGAGGTTGGATGTGAGGTCACATCATATCCAGGATTGGAATGTGGCACCCTGTAATCCATAGATTAACTGCTATAAGAACCTAATTTGTTGGATATATATCTATCTTTCTGAAGACAGACCAAAAGTGTGTATAAAGGGTCTGTTCCATATAACCGACTGCACGCCGGCCTTGTCCTGGTAGCATCGGTAACAATTTGCTGCTGAGTATTGGTATATTCGGGTGAAAATATACCTAAAACTTCCATCTGTTAATATCTGGTATCATCGGACACCCAACCGATAGTGCCCGAAAATGTTAGAAATCTCTTCACCCGATCACCTTTGAATCCCAGGCCAACAGTTGTGGTCCTGTAGACTGTAATATGACATGTTTACGGTTAGAATTCTATTATTTCTCAAAATAATTACTATACACAACGTTTATTCACTTCAAAAATACCCCCTACCTTCAAACGGACACTCTCAGTAAACATGCCAGGGGTCGAGGTCGTGTCTTCGGGCACCAGAAGACACCATCAGTAAAGAAATCCTAGCGGAATACAGATGTACTAGTATCGGCGTGCGTCGGACCGATGCACCCGGGTATACATGGTGTTACATTACACCGATGATACCCGAATAGTAAATCAGACACTGTCAGAATCATACTTCGGCTGAGAATTCGGCTATATGGAACAGCCCTTTAAATGATACCTCATCTGACTACTCAAAAATAGTTTTAGGGGCCCCGCAAAGGTCAATTTTCGGGCCGTTGTTGTGCCTCTTATATATGTAAACGGAAACGGTGTCCGCTGGGTTAATGTTCTTGTTTGCTAGGTACTCAACCCTCAATCCCAGTCCGAAAGGAAAGACTTATATATATAACAATATATACGCAACAATATGAAGAATATAAAAACATATTTTTCTAATCGTAAAACAATTTACAATTGAATTCCTTAATTGAATTCTGTCTGCTCTTGGAAGCCAATCAATGTCCTTTTTGCTTTGTTACTATTTACTCCCTTGCTATTCAAGCTTCTTAGATCATGGCATTTCTAAAGCGGGCATATGATTTGGTCAAGTGTCATAGCTATGTCAACCTTATTTTTCAAGGGGTCTATAAGAAACATCTCGAAAGAAGAACAAAGTTTCAACACCAAGTGTCATAGATCGAATTTTAGCATGTTGTAATGACGTATCCATGTATATTGTCGTTTTAGCTTTTATCAACACAATCATATGTATGTACATCTCTGTGGAGTTTATCAATAGAGAGTACATACTAAGTAAAACAGCAGTAAGCTTTCTTCATATTGTACCTATTCTCAATAGTAAAATATACTTAAATATATACATATTGGGTATCTGTAAACCTTGGAGTAGCAGATTCGAGAATAAAAACTGTCCCACATGTTGAATACAAATCAATTACAATGAAATACTGATGTCAGCAATGTGGGTGAACAAGTGGGAAGAGGCAAGAAGGTAGATGGTTACATAAAATTTCATCTACAGCAATTCATTCCCGCAGTAATCGCGTTCAGCCGAGCCACTTCATCACACGCTACTACCGTAAGAACATGGACCAATTACTCCCTAATTGTAGTCTCCCCCATTAATTTATGATCAATGTAGCACTCATTTGTCATAAAATGCACACAATAATCATCATATTGTTATCGGTCGTTGAGGAAATTCGAGACGTTTTACTTTGGATTGTCTCAATTTCTATCTGCATCTCCTTACAACCACTTTCACCACCACCAATCAAAACAGGATGTCTACACAAATTAATTGAAACTTAAATCAAATATGCCCAACTTGACTTGTAAATGTCATAATTATCCCCGTTTCAAAATTTCTTTATTTAAGTCAACAAAGTTACCGAAGATTGGCAAGTCAACTTGATCTAGTAATCTTAAACCTAGTGAGTAGGACCAACGGAGTTTTCTTTTCTTGAGTAGATTAGTTCGAATTTTCGTATTAGACAATGAAAGTGTGGCGTCCCTTTACTACTGCTAATGGAGATAATGTAATGCTAGAAAGTATACGCAAATTAACGATCATTAGAAAATTCTCGCGAAGTATAAGACAACTCTTACTATTGCATAAATTACACAATCACTGCATGAACACTAGACTTGCTCAAGTCTTTGATTATGAACATTCATTAAATGACTAATCACAATCAGAATAAAGTTTATTATAGCATGTATCCTTCTCTGACTGGCCCATGAATCAAAGACTTGTCCAGTAGAAACTGAATCTCCTGTTTATGACCCCAAGCCACTCCGTGACCCTATACCTCCTCCTACCCCTCCTCCTACCCCTCCTCCAGTTCCCTGCCTGCCTGTGTTGTCATAGCAATATATTTCGTCTACTCCTGACTATGTCTCGATTGAGATCAAAGTGAGAGAGTATCAATCTCCAAGCAGATATCCTGACCAGTGGCCAGACCTCTGCTTGGGGAGTGTGGCACAAAATCGTGCCAGTCTACACAGCCGATTATGGATGAGACCAGTCCCTGTGTCACTCAGAAGGGGTGGAGGGGTAGGATACAGGGACTGAGGCCAGTCTACATGAACACCATCATTTTATGTATGTATACGCCCAGCGTATATATAGGTATGCTTTTGCGTATACAAGGTCGTCCTATTCCTCGTGTGTATACACCTTATTAGTAGGCACTTGATTCACATATACGCCTGATTCTGTTGTATCTACACAACTCTCCAATAGTTCCGACCTCTGCCACTTGGGGACACCACTGGTAGCATATTTCATTTTCCATTAACCATCCAAGTCTGCATTATATGAAAAATGCAATCTTATATTACCAATTCATTTTATAAAACCTTTATAAAACCTAATTGAGTGTAAATTGATTAATTACACATAATAAACCCTGCATTATGTTATTTTTTACCGTTTATCTAATAGATTTAACTTTAAAACACCACTTCTATGTGTGGTCAGTCAGGTGTACTATATAAAGTCCAGGCTTCTCACTGAGAAATGGATGGGCGGGAGGTGCTGGCGGGAGGTGGCGAGCGCTAACGGGAGGCTCTGAAGACAGCAGGCAGTGCAGTGCAACAGCGGGGGGCGGCAGGGGCTAGAGTTTCTCACTGAAACCACTGTACCAACACAAAGGGGCGGGAGGAGGAGGAAGTGAACCTTTTTTTCTACCGGTACATATATGCCAAGCGTATATATATCGCGCAGAGGATATTTTCCTCTCATATATGCCAGGTGTGAAATACAGCCAAGACGCATCCGTATTTAAAAGGAAACAGTCTTGTATACGCCTCATATGCTGGCACAAATTATGGACATATGTATGTGAAAACAAGTCGATTTACAGCCGATACATGCACTTCAGCGATGGTGTATAAATGAATAAACTGGTTAGTTTCGTGCAGTGAATATTGCCTGGTTTCAGATAACGATGGATGTAAACTCTGAGAAGTTGACGCTTAGTGATATTTGAGAGTATGCGAGGATATTGCGAAGGATCATTGATCATTTTATTCACTGAGCATTATACAGTGACTAAAAATAACTATTGATATTTGATACATTCACCTTCTGTGCGTAGCTGGTATAGGGTTCTATTTTCACTAATAAATTGTCTCCTAACACGCCCCACTCCACTATAACGCCTTTACAGTATAGAGCCCCAATTAGGGGTGGTCTGCACTGTATGTTTGTGAGTCCTGGCCACTTTATAGCTGAGCGAGCCGACCAATCATCTCCGAGTATATGGGCACATGACAGGATACAACCAATTCACATCACAGATTCGTGGGGTCAGTGGCCTACCTCAGCGCATCACATGACTTTGATTGGCTAGCACAACGTAGATGTGATGCTACTAATGGTTTGCTGTTCGGTCTGATAATATCAAAAGATGGAGAAGTAAGGATAACATTTGTGGATGGAAACATGTGTCAGGATCCATATTCTTTAGAGTGTGAGAGTAGGGGTCGCAGTACTGGGATATTTATACTCTCTTCCGCAAAAGTCCGGCTGTTGGGCAACAGTTGCTCCAGGGATGCGCTCGACTACATGATTCTCCATGGAGCTCATTGAATAATTCAACGTCGTGCATACGTATATTTTGAGTAACAAAACGAAATATTACAATTTGGTGTGAGAGTGGGGGATGCTCAGGCAATCTTGGGCGGGCCTCAAATGAGGGAAACCAACAAAATATCACAATTTTCCTTGTCTGTGAGCTGTAGTTTGTGTGCTTTTATGACGTGTGCGTCACATGGCGGGGACGGGTAGTTCTTTGGGACGTCGTCAGATGGCGCCACATGGAGTATTCCGGTGAGGATTATGCTGTGTCCCCCACTGACTGATTTGAGTTGTATACTCGCAATAAGGTTGTTCTTGTTAATCAGGTTGACCTATGATACCCCAGTAGGTGTCGTCCATTAAGACCCTTTTATGAAAGCGAACGAGAATGTAGACAATGTTTTCCTTTCATGATTCTGGACGAGAATGAAATAATCGTCATGAGCAAGACTCGTGGGGGACGAGAATTAAGGGTTATTAAATGGGTCGTAAGGCATATTTTAGGACCATAAAATCTCATTCCTCAAAATTCATTAACGAGCCCCTGGGGCCCTTTCAATTTTCTATGCCATTGAGAGTAAAATGACCTGTTAGAGCTCATAGGAGGGTTCAAGTTTGATAGTTCTATTTACCGTGGGGAGAGAGAGTTGTAACTGAGGACTGGGGAGCTTTGGCAAAAAATGTCATCCATGGAGGTCTTGCTTGCTGGGACTGTCATCCCCTCTGAGGGTACGTAGCTAAAAGGAGCAATGGGTGCGGACATATTCAAAAGCATTTTCTTTGTTTACACTCATCAAATGGCCAAATTGACGTCATCATGGCATAAATCATTTCTCATCATCTGTACCTACTGCCCAACATGATCATCTGGGTGATCCACTTGTACTTCATCTTTGTCTTTTTTTTGCTCTCAGGGTGTTGATTGAAATCCAAGACAGTGAACTCCATTTCATGTGTAACCCGGTGATCTGGGCGATTGAAGTGTTTGGGGACATTGCTTATTCGGCTTTCGGGTTCTACCGCCCTCAGATGTTCCCTCATTCGATTTTTGGGTTTGTGTTTTGTCTGTCCAATGTACTGTGATGTTTCGGATACCAGGGCATAGGGTTACAGAAATACCTGTACCTGAATGTAAAAATATAGTTTTGAATACTAATTTACAGCATGAGGCAATTATGATCATCATATTCTAACTGGATAATCTAAGACCAGGATTTCTTCATCAAAATAACTATTGAGTGTTATTACATTTTCTTTTCAAGCGAGCATACAACCCATTAAATGCATTGAGAAATATCACGGTGGCTTGGACGTGTAGTCATTTCTATGGCTATGTATACGTCCATGCATAGTTCCGAACCCTACCTCCTCCCTCGCCCAGAAACAACTGTCTCGACCAGAAATAAGCAGATTTAGTGTAGATATAAAGATAAAGGACTACATCTAAGCGATGAATAATGTCTAGATAAAAGGGATGCACCACACTCGACCCTTCAAGGCTTCCCTATGGCCTCTACGGAACCACCAATGACAAAGCCCAACAATTCCTTCAAGCCATATACTTTTTCTACTTAGGCTTCCCAGTCCAGAAATGTCACAGAGAAGATAACAATGTCGACCGCAGCACTATTCCCTCAAAACACACAAGACCCAGTTCATTTGGTCATTTTATCTAGGATCATTGGAAGATATATAAGGAAATGCCTGGAGACCCCCCACAGAGACCTTTGCGACCTTACAAATTCTTGATCCTCGGATGTCAAAATCCGATATAGATTGGTTCATTTAGGATAGGATCAGCAGGGAACTTGACATAGGTATATATTGGTAATGACGAGACATTCTTGTTTTTCTCTGCTGGATTTAGAAATTCAATCTAATACAAAAAAACTAAGAAATACATCGGACAAGTCTCATATTTCAAAATGGCAATATCTGATCCCATGTAAACACAATCAGAAGCTATCTCCCCCTGGCCAGAAAACTCTCCCCTGCTATGGATAGAGGTTTTATAAGAGTTGGGATGGAGAGTTCATAGGCTTTCTAAAATGACTTTCACGAATATCCTATTGTGCATGTGTCCATATTTTAGGGGTCGAATATCCACTCGGGAGAAACTGTTTTTGTCACAGTTGAATATTTGTAAGCTGTGCTACATTTTGAATAGATGTTTAGCCATGTTAGTTTAAGAAATATCCACTTTATTATCCTGGAACATAGCGATGAATATAGGCAAACCAATTTAATTATGATAAATGTGATATATGTCAAGTATCCATGAAGACCTATGCAATCTTTATGATTTCGCATCTGATTTGGCGTTTCCACCTGCCGGGCACCATTAACCTGCCTACCAATCAACCTGCCAACCCATCAACCTGCCCACCATATCAACCTACCTACCCATCTACCTTCCAATTAATCAACCTGCCTACCATCAACCTGCCACCATATCAACCGACCTACCCATCAACCTGCTTACCTATCAACCCATCAACCTGCCCACCCATCAAATGTGACGACTGTAGATGAGAAGGATCGGCCTGTTATACACAAAGCCAGAGCAATTCACATAAAATTTGCTCCAAGGTACATATAGTGCCTAACACAATCTAATACTGCCAGACCCAATGCTCCATTATCTCAGGAAATATCTATCACAGCCTGGCAATATAGGTATCATATTAATCGTCCTGAAATACCTAAAAAGATAGGATGTTTATTTCTATAGGTCATCGCGATAGATTTTTCATTAAATCACTGTGAAAACAGGAAGGTAACATGTTTGTGGATTTTTTTACCAAAATAATCTGGATGTTCAATCTACGACTGGAAATCTTAGCCAAAACACAGGTGTATGATATTATACCAACAAATAGGTCCAAGTTTTAGCTTTTTAATAATGTTTTATTTATAAAGATCGGCCTATTATTCACGACATAACAACGATTTACACTTCTACAGTTACTCTGTGCTTATGGGACTGAAGCCATGCTGCCAATACAGATGAGGGCTCGCCTCGTTTTCGAATGCCAGTGTGTGGCTGGTTTCTGGCAAGCGGTGGCTAGCCACATGCAACCAGCGCAACACGTTCTCTCTGCTACAGCAGCGCCACACTTATGTGCAAGAGGTGAAATTCGCACAGCAGCCTTGTACTATGGAGTGCTTCCTTCCAATAAAAACTATATAATCGGCATTTTCCGGTGCATAGAGACACAATTTCCAGGTATGTCATCGCTACCCTGAAATTAGCAGGAGTAAACACTAAAAAGTACTCAGCACACTCAACACGAGGAGCTGGAGCTTCTGCAGGTGCAAAACTTGGTGTTAATACCAAAACTCTGCTACAGTACGGGTCATGGAAAAATGAAAAAAAAACATGGCCCGACATTACAAAAAACCAATAGAACAAAAGAAATCTGTAACAGTTGGTTCAGCAATATCAGAAAATCTAAAGTGATTATTAGAATTGAAAAATCTAATGAAACAAAATCCAGAGCTTACCAAGGGCCTTTTGGAGAATCTATGCAATCAAATGGTTTGATATAGCTGACAAATGCTGTGATAGATTATGGTGAAACAGTTTCAAGATTGGGGTTGGCCATCCCTGACCATAGGCCATGGATCACCAATTTTGATTTGAGCAAAACGCTGATTTGCTTGATGGCTGAGCTTCTATCAAATAGTGGCGTTTCTTGATGATTAACTCAAGTTGCATTGAAATAGTTGCCACCACAAAACCTTAAGCATAATCGTGAAGTGGTGCTGTATTGCGTAAAGTGAAGTTCAGAAATCACCGGTCCTTGTATACGTCGACGATGTGTAACTGTAAGGTGGTGCTAAACTCAAGAATCGTCGGCCATAATCACCTTGTGTAAACTCTGGGATGGGTGCCAAAAGCCATAATCGGTGACCAAAATCGTTAGGTGCATGGAAACGCTGCGTAACATTTGATTCTCATAGGGAAAATATCAAATACAATTTTTCATTTACTAATTGCAATGGAAAAGGAATACTTGGCTTGCATTCGCGACATGCTATTGGCTTAGACAATACGATTATCATTGTCTAGGAAAGCAATTACATAGTGCTCCGTTTCATTACTCCAGTTCTTTGTGATACAATAGTGTGAGCCAGTCGCCTATTGCTTTAACTCTTTGGGGATATAATCAGAAATACAACAGAAAGCACTTTAATGTGAGAACTATGCAGCTTTTAAAGAACAATTCAAGAGATGAAAATTATTTCGACTTGGTTTGGTTTACAGTTACACAGCAAGGAGTTTTGCCTGAAGCCAAAGGCAAATCATCCGTTTCTATCATCTTTAATCATTTCTTCACTGTTCTCTGTAAATCCTTATTCCTACCTTCACGAAATGAAGATTGGAATATTGAGAAGAGAGAGGAATTTTCAGCGGCAGGAAATGAAGGACATAGGTATAGATGACATTCCAACATAGTATTCTACGCGTTTTATGTAATCCTATATAATAGATGTTACAACATTGTATACATTAAGAATAATGTGCATGTACCTATAAATAATTCGTGAAATAACCACCCCACATAGAATAATAAGTAAAGTATGACAATAAAGCTATTGTATAAAGCACTACCTCTTCCATTTCACAATGAATGTTCATAATGTAATCATGCATGTAAATATACTTGCTAATGTTGTTTGTCATAAACCCAGCGGTTTAAAAAAATAAATTTTTAACGTTTTTCAAATAGATTTTACTTTCAAAACACCACTCTTCTGAAGTCACACTTCAGGTACTGTATATATAGCACAAGGTCAGATCAGGGGAGTCGCAGTGGGGATTGCGGCTTGGGCTACAGTAAAAATGAGTGGTCAGAAATTGAAGGGGGGCGGGGGGAGGCAGGGTGGTCGCAAACCTTTTTTTGTATCAGTATACATATACGCCAATCGGGTATGATATATATATGACCGGCGTATACATATCACGCAAAGGATATTTCTTCTCATATACGTGTGGCGGCAGATACAGCCATTACGCGTCTGTATACAAGAGGAAACAGTGTTGTATATGCCGCATAGGCTGGCGTGAAATATGGGCATATACATATCAAAACAAGTCAATATATAGCCTTGGTTTCGGGCTTATCAAATGGTCACCACAGGGCAGCAATTTGACTATATTTTGAATATTTCTAAAAATCCTCTTTGGTGAATAGTTGTAATAGTTTGACACATCTAGGGCATTATAGGGCACAATCCAGAACCTTTAAACAATACTGAACTCCAATATTTAGACAAATTATGCCTGAAAAAATGAGGAAGTCACGTTATAACACCATCATAAAATCACAAATAAAATAGAATTAAAAAAGGGGCAGAATCAAAGAGTTTTTGCAATTAATGATAACTCACATATTAGCATTCTCCTGACATAAAAGTATAGGCATATACATGGTTTTTTTCATAATGAACTTAATTTGTGCTATTTTGTTTATGCAATCATGTTACAGCTCCTCTAAAACATTATTAACTTATGTTCTTTTTAATATTAGTAACGCTTCTTTTGTAGTATTAACCCTTTAAGGACGCATATTGCCTAGAGGCATCACCACGCTAAAGACGCATGATGCCTGGAGGCATCACCACACTAAAGACGCATGATGCCTTGAGGCATCATTGTTCCAATATTAACAAAAATGTTTTAACAAAGAAATAATAGAGCAATGTTCATGAAATCTTCAGAAAATGTAGATATATCATCATATTTAATATTTCTATTAAAAGGAAATAAAATATTTATGATTATGAATCATACAGCATGATTACAAAATTGGATATAAGTTTTAACCATTATGTGCCCGTCCTCTAGCCAGACACACTGCCACCAGCACCCGTCCTTATGGGAGTAGCTAGGCCCAAAGCAGCTGTCCTTAAAGGGTTAAAAGGTAGGTGTATACCTACAAAATGGCAAAAGAATGAAGTTTTAATCTTTACTAGAAAGAAATTTATCAGCCCTGACATATTTTTTGTCATGTTACGCTACCGTCACTTTACGACACTGGGCCCCGTTGCTCCAGGTTTGCGACAGAGTTGCGAATTGCAGAATAGCGATCCGAGGGGCTAAACGTTGCTCCAGAAATTTTGCGGATCGTGTCGTAATCGCATAGGCGGATCTCCGCGTAAAATACGGCTATTAGTGATACTTTTTTCGCGGACCCTCACACCAGGGCGGATCGTCTGCGGATCGCAATACTTTGGTTAAAGATGGCTTTGTCTGAAATTCTGAATAACGATGGGTGGTGGCACTACGATCCCCCGCCCCTTGTTCTTCTACCTATAGAAAATGGCGATCCACACCAGCAGGTGTCAGATCAGTTTTAACTCTGGTGCCATCTGTATTTAATTTAAAAAACTAATTAATCTTCCCCTGTCTCATTCAATATGTGCCCCTGAATTGTTGTATCATAATTGCATCGCAAAAATTAGCGATACCACAGAAATATAGCGATACGATCCGATATTACTGGAGCAACGCTTTTTAAGTCGGATCGTTAAAGTAATCGTAAAAATAAAATTACAATCCGATTATATCTTGCGATACCACAAAAGCAGGAGCAACGTTACGACCCACAGTGGGTCACTTGGTGTCAGGAAAAAGCAGAAATAGTGTTCCTGTGTCAGGGAGATATGTACCTACGACGCAGCAAAAGAGTAAAGTTATTCTCTTTACATATTTTTGCATCATGTTACGACCCCAGTCACACTACGACTCCGGTAGATATAATGCCAGGGATGTCAGATGGGGTAAGCAAAAAACGATAGAAATACATTTTTTAGTTATATTTCTATCTATTGTCAAACTATATAACAAAATAAAGGACAACAATATGTTTCCATGGCAACTAATGGCCATTTGCTGCTATTCCGTGATTTTCGACCCTATGCGTTACAGGTATGAATATTACCCAGAACTGCAATCTTTGTTTTTTTTGCTTTGAGTTTCTAGCACCCACTGTGCCATTGTACGATAAGAATTTCATTAAATCACCACCATCTATAGAATCAAAAGACGATAATCCCTTTCTATTCGCCCCATCTTTAACCGATTTCTCATAACATATTAAAGCGTCTCAGTGAAATACTTTTGTTTAAGATTCACAAGTGTCAGCGATTCATAATTAAGAATTTTATTGTCTTTATCCATATTTCTGAAACTGTCATATTTATCCCGATGTTTCTTTCTTTTCTCGTGGCTGCGTGATTTAGAGGTATTTGAAGAATCATCACGCGACAATAAGTCTATCTTTCTCGAATAACCGGGTGCAGACTTGCGATGACTTGACTTGGATCTGCTTTTGCGCGATTTGGACTTCTCATGACTTAAAACAATTTGAAGTATTGTAGAAATGGAATTATCCAGGGTCTTCAGGCGTTCCTCAGTTTTCGAGTCGGATCCCTCACACTTGGCCTCCCCCATCAACGGACGGCTGGGTCCCGAACTTGAAGCGATACCCGCATCGGCCGATGCCCTAGAGTTGCCCGGCGTCACGACCTCATCAGATTCTGGAAAAACCAGTAATAAATCGCCAGATTTATCACATTATTTCTTCTTTGAAGAAGGATCAGTATCGCACTTCTTCATATTCTCAGCTTTTCTCTTGGAACGCCTCATAGCAGAAATATGATCGGTTCTAATCTCTCTGAAATTAAACTATGTGTAGATTCTACAAGATTTAGCAGCAGAATGACCGTTATCCAGGTGTCCGTTATCACGTTACCGAAAGTTACCACATCAGTTACGTAGATAAATAACAATGACGTGAGCAGAGAGAGCTGCTCGGATTCCATAGATAATAAATGTGAGAAGCTCATTGGCTGTAATTTATATATACATAAGCGGGGTTAAATATTAATATATTATATAAATATATATAAATGTACAGTAGGACCCCGCCTAATGGAGACCATGCGCAAGCGGAGACCCCGCGTAAGCGGACGCTTTTGCTCGGAAATAAAATTTTCCCTCTATTAGATGTTTGATTTAACCCCGCATAAGTGACCACCTTGCGTATGCGGACAGCCCGTGTAAATGGACAGTTATTTTGGTACGTAAAGGCTTAAAACCCCATGTAAGCGGGCACTTCGGACGGGCACCCTACCAACAGTAGATTAATTTGTGTTTTTTAGGAGTGTGTGTGACTATATTCATAGGAAATACATTCATAATTCAACGTTTAATAACTTTGGATCCAATTAAGATATCGAAAAATCGATTTCAGATTTACTATCACCTCTATTTGCCCTACATAACGGTATATAACAAGTCAATATTGGCCCGGAGCAAACTTGAAAACCCCGCGTAAGTGCATACTTTGGCCCGGAACGGTCAAGGAATATATATATATATATATATATATATATATATATATATATATATATATATATATATATATATATTTATATACATATGTACATAGTATACAAACATATATACATATTAAACAAACATACAGTCGACATATTCATGAGGACATAGGACTTGGGATTAGGTATAATGGAAGAGCCTTGAAGTTGTGTTTCTCCAAAATGATATTGAAAATTATTTGTTTCCTGTCAGAAATGGATGTGACCTTGACCTTGACGAGTAGTGAGGTGGCGTTAGTCAGACGACATTTCGCTGATATTTACAAGAGGCAGGGGTGCTTATTGATGGCTGGTTCCCGGAGGTTATCGACCAATACATCAGTGGCCTCTGTGCTGGTTCTCGGCCGGTCGCTGTCCTGGCATACACCACGATTAAAGGACTCTCTGCCTGACGCCGATCACCAGCAGGGATGCATAAAGTACCTCTGCTGTGAAGAATTCCTATCACTCTACCCGTCCCGCTGCGAACCCAATTCTGTGGAAATAAAGTTGTGATCTGTTTCTGATACAGAGCATTGTAAACTATTGGATTCTCTTCGCTTGTATTGCTATTCAAATCTAGTTACGCTAAATGTCATTTTCCTCTGATGAAAAACTGAATTCTATAGAGAAATTCAATATTGTCTGCCATGCTCCAAATGCATCAGATGGTATGCCGTTCTCTAAAAGGGTTCAAACACGATTGCCTTCAACTCAAAAGACCCTAAGATAGAAATGTTAGATATTCCAACACATTCCGGTGGATGATGCCATTTTTCAAGAGAAGTGTTTTAGCATAAAACTCACCGACCCACATAATGGACATTTCAAAATGGAGAATTCGATAATGAAGGTGTAGGGGTTTTAAAGATATCCAATTATTGGCCAATGATGAAACTATTCCGGCGTTTGAATTAGGCGATTACAGGCGTCAATTCTTAAATTGTTCCGAACCTGAATACTTTCAGCTCTCACGCCGAGTAAAAGAATGAAGTGGTGTTTACATAGGACGACAGAAAGGATAAAAATTGTTCAAATTTCGTATTAAAATAAGTGGTGGTGTCCACTTAAAGACCAAATACTGAATGGTTAGTACTTAACCGATTATTGAACAATCACAAGCGATTTCAAAGCGTTGAGATTTACTCCGTCAATGTAGAATTCGGTCCGTGGTGTCAAATGACGTCTTTCTCGGTTGGCGTGTCTCTTCCTGGATCGTTTCCATTGACGATGGTAAACAATGTACTCATTTGTAGCAAACTTCGGCAGTTCAGACTATTTCCACTGTTCTGACAAGCCAGGAATGGATGGAAATCCTGAAGATTCATGTGTCTTTTGTTCATGAACAAAAGATACATGAACAGTGATCACTGTTTACAACCATGACCTGCTAACGCACACAAATATACATATTAGTCACAGATGGTCAGGCGGTTATAGGAGTAGCTCTAGTGTCAACTCACATTTCCCAATGGGTGTTATAAGAGCTAACCCCTACTGACTCGGTGGTAGAAATTACTAAAGCTTCAAGACATACTCTTTTCTAGCTCCCAGCCTCCACCAGCCTATCTCTGGATTCCACGCGCTAATATCAGGTTACCTGCACACCCCTGTGCCCCCTCCCCCATCGCCGTCTTCAGTCACAGCATTGTGAGTCATTATCTAAAGGTCGGTAGACACCCCTGACGTGATGTCCTCAGAAAGACACCTATAGCTCATCCCAGCTAAATGCAGAGCTCGCATTCACGCTCCCCTCTTTACTTTACAATGACCGAATGGAGAGGAATGCCCTTTATGGAATCACATTTGTGACAATGTAATTTGTATTTTGAAAAATGTTATTAATGAAAATATAAAAAAAAAACATCGCAACAAAAACAAAACAACACATTTTACTTCAGCATTTAGTAATGATGAAATAATCATCGTTTGTTAAAGACTACTTTTACTTAGTAGCTGTAACAGAAAGATTTTCATTCATAATTGTCGCACGTTTTTGTGTTATACACCAATCGTAGATGCCCCGTTGGATTTTTCAATTGTTCAGGTAGCTTCTCCTCGGACATACACCAAGTGGTCTCGGTCATCTGCTCGAGTAACCATCAGAATTATATGGAGGTCCAGAAGACATTTCCTCATTTCCTGAAGCCTCTATTGTCATAATGCGTTTCTCGCTCGAGTTCATTCTAGCTCTCGTCATTGGGTGTTCAGCCCGATGTCCAATATCTTCACCTCCCTGTCTTCAAACCATGTGACGCGAGAAAATAGATTTGTTGTGAAATCCGTTTCACGTGCTCTATAAAGGTTGATATCTCGTTTATGTGCAGTCTGAGATAAGTTCGACAACGTTGACTGTCATTGTTTCATCTTTTCTTCTTTGTGGTTCTCGAACTGAACCGGTTACAATAAAAGAAAAGACACACACATTTAGATAACCTAGACTGACTCTTTTTGCCATGAGAGCAACTCTTTTCAAAGGGCGAATTACAATACTTTATGAATTACTATGTAGAACCAACTCTTGACTTGTATATGGATACAGATCTGATCATAGACAACTTTATTCGAGAGCAGCCTGATGTGGTATAGAAAGGTCTAGGTTATTTCAGATGAAGCGCGATTACTCTAGATAACTTTTCTACATAATGCCTATTACGTCATAACCACAGGTATAAAAGTAAAGGTGTTCAAAGGTAAGCCAATAGGGTATTTCACCAAGAATTTGCATGATTTTGGTGATAAATTGCCTTTGGGCAATAATTAACATGTATGTTCATGTCCACATATATTCACATATCTCTGTCTCATGCCCGTTGTTTATCAACGCAGTGGGACCTCGGATGATTTGATAATTCTAATTAAAACGAAGTGCTGCCATATATGACACAATCTATCACCCCCTGCACCTATAAACATTGGAGTGAGGGGGGAGTGGGTATAAAGAAAGATTGCAAACAATTCCCTTGCAATTTTCTGAATCATGCCTTATAAACACGACCAAGCCAGCCCCAAATACCTCAGAACTAACTGATATTAAACACGCATGGCGGGATACGAAGTTCCTTTTCTCTTTTTTTATGATAAGTTGTATGGATGGAGTAGTCTCTCTGGAATTCCCTCACTGCATGTGTTATAAACTGGTTTGGATTGTAAATGCGAAGTCCCTAATTAAATAAGATATTGGCAGCGCCTCTTACGACGAAAAACAAGATCCAGGCCAAATTGGATTATTTTTTAGGATGCGTTAATACTCAGTTCTACAGCATCATTTAAGTGTCCACGGTAGACACGATATCGACTCTTTTTCCCCAGAACGCTACATATTTTTGCTGAACCACAAGGTAGATGGATGATTCCCTGACGGGGATTCCCATTAATTACAGGAGATGTGCACGGAATCCGATACCAGTGTACATCCGTTGGACTACGTTCAAGGAATACACTTCATCATCAATAAAGAAGAGACACAAATAATAGGAAGCATATTTGAAATAAGACACTTGGAATGTCGTTAGACAAACGTCACTTTCTATTTCAACATAGAAAATGTTGATTTTAAGGCAGTTGAGAACTACCCCTAATTCACAAAATGAAATGGCTATGAAAAAAAAGTATTTCACGAAGAACATGATAAAGAACAGGCCTTTTGTTATGAATGGAAACAAAGCAAGACAAGCAACTTCGTCCTATTTTGCTTGCCCTATATATATTCATTCCACACTCTGCATCGAAACTCGGAGATCGGTAACGATTTTGACAACAAATTCAGAATTGTAAATAAATCCCAAGCCAACCAAGTAATAAACTTATGAGGACTTTATAATCAGCATGATTAATAATTCATAAAACACAGATTGAATGATTTTTGACAAGATAATGGCACATGCCCATGACGGTAATAAGATTTTGGTAATCTAGTCTTTTTTTGAATTTCCTCATTCCTTTCATCATTAATCTGGTATCGGATTTTGCTGCGTCATCTGGAACCAACAAAAAGATCGTCCGGGCTTTATCATTTTGCCAACACCTCAAGAAGATTCTATTATTCTAGGGTTGAAAACATTATCGCGTAATGCAGTTCGGAACAATCACCAGTTTATAAAGATTTCAAGTATCAAGGTTCCATATCGTGGAATATGCTACATGCTGCAGTACAGAGAACAACAACAGTCGGCAAGTTTAAACATAATGTTAAAACCCAAAAGTCACGCGGTAATTGGTACTAACACTCCACTGATATACAAGTACGAAGGGAGGTAATACAAAAAATTCATCATCATCACCTTTATCTGCTGTAGATATGTATATACTTATACGTGTAAACAAAAGCAGAACCATGTACAAGCCTTCTCAATGATGAATATACATACTGTAGTGGAAGATCTCTCCCAGTTGGAACTGTATGTTTTGCTAAATTTAAAAGTAAAAAGAATAAAAAGAAATTCCCTAAACTTGTAAACCCACTCCAAAGAAATAGAAATAATTAAAAAACTATGAAGAAGGGTTCATTCATCATATTTGAAAGTTCATCTATAGACGTCCATTTTCACCACCCGTAATAAGAAGGATTCATACACCCAACCTTTTCCATTCAGTTCCTTTTATAAATCTTTAATGGTTTTTTTACAACCTAATCACATTTCTTAATTACCCCTAAGCAGGTACAGAATATCATGAGATTTTTATTTTAAACACATCTAAAATTCACAGGGGCATTTTGGTGAGATAAATGGACCTGGGAGCCATTTCACTAGTTTGGGGAGTAAAAGGGAATAGCCACCACAATAGTGAGAGTAATCAGCGGCACTAACAGTGGAAACTATAAAGTGTCATTTCAGAAGTGGTTTCGCAGTTGAGGTCCCGGTGCTGTTTGCTATGCCAGCATAATGAACGAGACATTTAATAAATCTATATCTAATGGATAATTCAATAATTACAAATTATTTCTCGTGTTTTCCCCCACATTTCAGTTTTATTTGACGTCTCTATGTGCACTTTTGGCTGAGTTACAGAGCCCGACACTGTAGCTCTCATTTGCAAGACATGAAGTGATAGAATAGGCTTGAGCGATAGAGTGGGAAAGTTATTATAGAGTGGTGCAGTGACTGCAGTTTTTGGTTTGAACTGTATAATGATTCTCACAAAGGAGTTGATCACTAGAGAAACATGAAAATCGAGATGTGGGTAAAAGATACATATGGAATTATTTGGAGCATGTTTTTCTTTACTTAGATATGTCACAATAATGTTTTAAGATGGTTGTTCTGACCAATGCGAGAAGGTAGACCCTTTCATGAACAGTGGCAGTAACAGTGGCAGTAACAGCGAGAGGTAATCAACTAGTGAAACGGATACTGCCATTGTTGGTGCCGCACATGCCCCAACTACCGCTCGCTGTTGCCACCATCTATTAGTGAAACGCGAATTGCCGCTGTTGTGTTAGTGAGACTAACAACGAGAGCATTTTCAACAAGTGAAACAGGTAAGTGTTGACCACTTGGGTACGTGTGTCTGAGGGAGAGTGTAGTGGCGATATTCCCTTGTAATCTGAACACAGTGTCCGTGATCTACGAGCAGTGCCTCTCAATAGTCTTTATATATCAGGTGATCCTGCAGATAATTGACGGGTTACTATCAGAAATAATTGGTCAGCGAACAGGGCGGATTTCCGCATCAAGAAATCACCTATGATTATCCACGGACGTTTTTCGAGTAATGGCCAGCAAACAGGAAGAGAATAGCGTAATGGTGCTCCGACGGATAATGCCTCCAAAAGGAAATTCAATCATGACTTCAAATGTACAGGGAAAAATAACTAATTTGACAGTCCGAATGATTTGCTGTTTCTTACACGGCATTATGTTAGCTGCAGATGCAAGAAGTGTAATTCGTATCTATCCGTTATTTGCGTGAACGGTAAAATAGTACGCTCTGACTGCACGCTGCCTGAAGGTTAGAGTAGTCACATAGACCCTGAGCTTGCTGCAGAAAACTAGCCTTATAAAATCTCTGTGCTCAAAATTGTGATGTTGGGGAAAAAACAGACAGCCAGTGTCTCAGGATCTTAGAGGAATGTCCAACTGACCATGACCATTCACGAGAGACCGAAATACCTTATTGACCCACTGGAGCTGGATATTTGGATCCTAGACAGGCTGTTGTAGAATCAAGTTGACTGGGTGTAGGTGGGTTACAGAAAAACAACCATAGACTGAATATAACCCGAACCTTTATATCAGTTTCTATTTATAATTCCTTGCTCATTCATCAATGATGAACATACCATTTGCTCCTATTATTTTCTGGAGAAGGCAAGTCTACTTCTTACCTATTGGTCAATCATGCTTTTGGTGCACACTCTAGGCATAGTTGACATCCATAGTCATAGGAATCACTGTGCGTAAACCCCCACTTGGCCACCGTATGCCATGACTGGAGTTTGGCAAAGTGACTTCATGAGGCGAAGCCGAGTGAAGTCCGGAGCCAAAACTCCAGGAGTGGCATGCGGTGGCCATGATTAAAACGAATCAGGTTTTGATTTTATCCTACCCCATCTCCTCGACTTTGGAATATTACGTGATAATAATTCTGTATGCCACTAGTGGCATATAAAACTCCGTATGCCAGTCAGCGTGGCATACAGAAACTCAATGTTAGGCCTATGGGATTTTATATTAGGGGTAGGATAAATGCATGTATTAAATGTATATCGACCTGTTTTTATATGTGTACGTCCATTTTCACGCCAGCGTATGTGGCGTACACAAATGTATTTTTCAATGTATACTGAAGCATAATGGCTGCATTTGCCGTCAAACGTATATGAGAAGAAATACTTTGTGTGTGACACGTATACACCGGTTGAATACATATTATATAGGTTTGGCATATATATATATATCCTGTTTAAGAGAAAAGAAGGTTCTCCACCTGACCGTCCTGCCCCCACCACCCTCTCTCCCCCCTTCAATTTCTGACAACTCATCCCCTTCCCCACCGAAGCTCCCACTGCTCCCCGCTCCCCCTGTGTCCCCCTACCCTACACTCCCTCCCCCTGGCTGTGTTGGTAGAGGTTGTGGTGGTCTCAGTGGTATGTAGACGTGGCGGAAGGCCAGTCGACTTAAGGCGAACCCCGGCGGCCATAAATCATGGGGGTTGCAGGACTGTCGTGGCAGATTTTTTTTGCAGTAAGAAATTTGTCCCGGCAACACCCCGACAGTCAAGTCAACCTACGATTCGCAATGCCGATCAAATAAGGCAAACTTGGAAGTACCCGTCAAGATGCGATGATGGCCTGTTGGGGGTCTCGGGACTGTCGGGGTGATGATGTAAACCTAGCATAAGGGCCTGCACCAACACTGAAGTCCTCGCTCACGATTCTGATTCCGACTCCGACCCCCACCCCGACCCCACCCCAAGCTTGAGACTTATCCAATATCTATAACCACAGTTTCCTTTATAAAGAGAGATTTCCAGAACCCTACAGAAGAGTGGTGTTTTGAAAGTAAAACCTATTTCAAAGACAGTAAAAAACACAAAAGAATGCTGGGTTTATTATATGTAATTAAAAAGAAATATAATCAATAGGGTTTTACAATGATTTTATAATCAAAATTGATAATATAACATTGGATTTTCCATATACCAAGGACTTGATGACTAATGGCAAATAAAAAAAACAGTGGTATCTCCTAGATACATAGATAAGAGTTATTGAACAGTGGCGTAAATATAACAGAATCTGGCATATATATGACGCCAAAATAACAGAATCTGGCATATATATATGATGCCAAAATAGGACAAACTTTAATAACGCCTGTGGACAAATATACATACTTGAATTAGATATGTGTAAACTAACATATTCATTATGTGCATAGAATGTGTGGGCATTTATGAAATATTTATGACTGCAACATGAACAGTTTTAAATACGTCAATGAATGAAGCGTATACAAGATGAAAAAGGACTGACTTATTTACGCAAAATCTAGTTTCAAGAGTGGCGAATATGGTGAACAAAGAATACGTTCATAAGTACAAGCAATATCCTTATTCTCCACCATTTTAATTGTCACGAAATCGTAGAGGTTTAAGCACCTAGTGACTGCAGAAAAGAGAGGCAGCTTTTTGGAAGGACAATTATCATTATCATTGGGTTAAAATCCCAATTATCGTTCGTAAGGAATGGAAGCACTCGTTTACAATGATCCATCGGTTAAATAGGCCGGAGAATGGGGGCATCCCAGTTCATTCGTCTCATACCGATCCCCACCGGAGAGGGCAGCTGGCCGTGCTGTCGGGAAACAGCGGGCTAAAAAATGTCAACTGCTAGGAAGATTGGGTGGGTGGGAGTGTATGTCTGAGCCTCATTGCGCGGCCTCTCAGTCAACAACCAGCAGAAAAACGGGAACGGACCACCTGCGTCTCGCGAGAGTCCACGTGAGCACACGAGATGGCAAAAATCATGGTTTTCGTCTGCGTCCATCGAGCGAGAAAAACTGCCGCCATTTTGACTTGTTGATGCGTAACAAATTGAATTTCTTTCGTTGGTTGCCAGTGCCATGATCCTCTATTCACTATCCTAGTATATAAAAGGGTATATGTGTCTGTGTTTTAACGCAGCAACCACGGTGAGTACTATCGTAAAACTGGATGAGGTTTAATCTTGGCCACCGTATTCCACGACTGGAGTTTGGCAAAGTGACTACATGAGGCGAAGCCGAGTGAAGTCCGGAGCCAAAACTTCAGGAGTGGAATGCGGTGACCAAGATTAAAACGAATCAGGTTTTGATTTTATCCTACCCTATCTCCTCGATTTTGGAATATTACGTGATAACAATGCTGTATGCCACTAGTGGCATATAAAACTCTGTATGCCAGTCAGCGTGGCATACGGAAACCCAATGTTAAGCCTATGGGATTTTATATTAGGGGTAGGATAATTCTCTGGAAGGTTAGGACTGAATCGCGGGTATATAATTAGATAACAAATGGATTTATAAATGCAGAAGCGCATCTAGAATAGTTTTAATAGACAATACTCCACTAGTTTGGGTGCACCGATTTTAGCTCACCCTTGGTACAATGGCGATTACGGTGCACCCAATCCCCAAAGCAGGATTCAATCACGAAGTGCCTTGGAAAACCCAGAAGCACCGCTCAAACTACCTAGAAAAAATTCATTGGCTTAGAAAAAAATCAAGGAGGTTTCCGTGTTAAACACTCAACAATACAATCAAGAGGCCAATTAACAAGACATAGTACACAGTATTGATAACTAAGAAATTCCATTAGCAACATTCATAGACTTTATACTAAAGCGTTTGAAACTGTCTAAGCATAAGCAATACAAGCTTAAACTGGATTAAAACTACCTCACAAATTGGTCCCTGTGTAAAATAGCAAATGAGTACAAATCAGACACACTAACAATAACCTATGGAGGACCACAAGGTTCTAGTAAAAATTCTTTCGTTTCGATAAAGTTTCCGTTATTAGTTGGAAAAATTTATAAACTGATAACCGAAACTTGATCTCTATCACGGTCGTACACCGAAATGGTGAAGATCAATCTGCCACGTCTTACATTTTGTACCACAAGGTTCCACCCTCAGCCTGCTCTTCTTCCTTATCTCCATCAATAGTCTTGAAAATGTACTCGAACACGCAAAAATCAAACTCTATGCCGACGACGCAGTAGTCTATATCTCTGGAACCAGCAAAGACGCCCTAATTACTACAGTACGATCTAACTAAAATAAATGATTGGTTGAGCCTCAACAAGCTTACAATAAAGTGAAAAAAGACACAAATAATGGCATTCGGCTCTTGACACCAACTGAGTAAACTGAATAAACAGGATCAGGTAAAGAGTTTTGAATACATCGATGTAGCTTTAGATGAAACCCTAAGCAATGCAGACCATATTAAGGCCTACATCCACCAAAGTTGATAAATCCGTCCATCAAAAAAAGTCGACTAAAGTTGACGGATTTCAGTATCCGTCAGCAGTGGAAGAGTAATTCTCCGTCGACGTTTCACTATTCCGTCGGGTAAACTTGTACGGATCCTTCATTCTCTCTTCCACCTAGCCAAAAAGTCTGCAATCCGTCAGCCTTTGTATATAATTAGCTGTACGGATTTTGGTGGAAGTCATTTTTTCCGTTCACCGTCCCTGTTTAGTCTGTAAAATACCAACTGATTACCCACAAATTTTAAATTCCAACGGACGGATCCAATATCAAACCATGTTTGATATTTTCCCCCGTCAATGGATACCTACTCCGTCCGTCAAAAAATGCTATCTGCCCTCCCTGCCTGGGGGGTGTTGCATAAACCGGGAACGATAAACCATGTAAATTTTGGTGAAGAACGATAGTACAACGAAAATATAACGTAACTTTTTTCATTGTGTTGCACAAAACACATCGTTGTGTTATCATTCGTCTGTTGATACAATCCCGGGAAATCCCGCGAAAATCCCCCAATGACGTCATGAGATTCTAACAATTTTAACTTTAAAAAGGGAAATTGCTGTTGTGTCATTAATAACAGGGCGATTTTCATAAACAAAACGTCGTTAGAAAGCTAAGAACTAGGCCTATCTGTTGACATATATATATATATATATACATGATATATAGATACATTGGTGATAGATATATGATATATTGACATGATATACCTGTGTCGACTATTTCGTCAAATGGGGATCCCACCAATCGTCCCGCTGACTGATCGTCCCACCGACAGCCGGGCCGCACCTCAGCTGGGCCTCACCCGCAAACAGATAGGCCTAAGTCTTAGCTTTCTAACGACGTTGTTCTACCCAGTACAAAAACATTCACCCAGGCCGGGCCGGGCCGGGGAGCAAACCGGGCCGGGGAGCAAACCGGGCCGGGGAACAGACCGGGCCGGGGACCAAACCGGTCGGCCTCGGCCCGGTTTGAGCCCCGGCCCGGTTTGAGCCCCGGCCCGGCCGCACCCGGCCTGGATTGCTTGAATTGACACCCGGCCCGGTTTGACCCCTGGCCCGGCCGCACCCGGCCCGGCCCGGTTTGAGCCCCGGCCTGGCCGCACCCGGCATGGCCCGGTTTGAGCCCCGGCCCGGCCTGGCCCGTCCGCACCCGGCCCGTCCACACCCGGCCCGTCCACACCCGGCCTGGCCGCACCCGGCCCGTCCGCACCCGGCCCGTCCGCACCCGGCCTGTCCGCACCCGGCCCGTCCGCACCCGGCCCGCCTGCACCCGGCCCGCCCGCACCCGGCCCGCCCGCCCGCACCCGGCCCGCCCGCCCGCACCCGGCCGGCCCGCACCCGGCCGGCCCGTCCGCACCCGGCCGGCCCGTCCGCACCCGGCCGGCCCGTCCGCACCCGGCAGGGAGGGAGGCAGGGAGGCAGGGAGGCAGGGAGCGGGCAGACAGGCAGGCAGACAGGGAGGCAGGCAGGCAGGCAGGCAGGGAAGGATGCAGGCAAGAAGGCAGTTAGGCAGGCAGGCAGGCAGGCATGGAGAAGACAGGGAGGGAGGAAGGCAGGCAGGCAGGGAGGCAGGCAAGCCAGCAGGCAGGCAGGGAGGCAGGAAGGGAGGTTGGAGGCAGGGAGGCAGGCAGACAGGCAGGTAGGGATTTAGGGAGGCAGGGAGGCAGGCAGAGAGACAGGGAGGGAAGGATGCAGGTAGGCAGGCACGGAGGCAGGAAGAGAGGGGGGAGGCAGGGAGGCAGGCAGACAGGCAGGCAGACAAGGATTTAGAGAGAGAGGCAGGCAGGCAGGCAAGCAGGCAGGCAGGCAGGCAGGGAGACAGGGAGGGAAGGATGCAGGCAGGTAGGTAGGGAGGCAGGCAGGCAGGGAGACAGGGAGGCAGGCCGGGAGGCAGGCCGGGAGGCAGGCCGGGAGGCAGGCAGGGAGGCAGGCAGGGAGGCAGGCAGGGAGGCAGGCAGGGAGGCAGGCAGGGAGGCAGGCAGGGAGGCAGGCAGGGAGGCAGGCAGCCAGGCAGCCAGGGAGGCAGGAAGGAAGGGTGGAGGCAGGGAGGCATGGAGGGAGGCAGGGAGACAGGCAGGCAGGCAGGGAGACAGGGAGGGAAGGATGCAGGCAAGCAGGAAGGTAGGCAGGCAGTCAGGGAGACAGGGAGGCAGGCAGGGAGGCAGGTGGGGAGGCAGGCAAGTAGGCAAGCAGATAGGGAGGCAGGAAGGAAGGATGGAGGCAGGGAGGCAGGCAGACAGGCAGACAGGCAGCTAGGCAGGCAGGCAGGTATGGAGACAGGGAGGGAGGGAGGAAGGCAGGCAGGCAGGCAGGCAAGCAGGCAGGCAGGCAGGCAGGCAGGCCTGCAGCGGGGACGGCAGGCAGGCGAGCAGACAGCCAGGTAGGGAGGAAAGGAGGCCCACCCGCACCCGGGGATCAAACCTGGCCGGGGTTCAAACCTGGCCGGGGATCAAACCTGGCCGGGGATCAAACCTGGCCGTGGATCAAACCGGGCCGGGGATCAAACCGGGCCGGGGATCAAACCGGGCCCGCGATCAAACCAGGCCCGCGATCAAACCGGGCCCGCGATCAAACCGGGCCCGCGATCAAACCGGGCCCGCGATCAAACCGGGCCCGCGATCAAACCGGGGCCGCGATCAAACCGGGCCCGCGATCAAACCGGGGCCGCGATCAAACCGGGCCCGCGATCAAACGGGAACAGTCAATCAAACGGGATCAGTCAATCAAACGGGATCAGTCAATCAAACGGGATCAGTCAATCAGTCGATCGATTGGTCATTGGGAAGGTTGATGGGTCAATCTATCAGTGGGTCAATTGGTGGGTGGGTCAATCAGTCAGTGGGTCAATCGGTCAGTGGGTCAATCAGTCATTAGGAAGGTTGGTTAGTCGCTCAGTGGATAGGTCAGTGGGTTGATTGGTCAGTGGGTCGATAAGTTGATGGGTATGTCAGTCAGTGGGTCAATCAAGCAGTGGGTTAATTGGTCAGTGGGATGATCGGTCGCTTGGTCAATCAGTCAATGAGTCGATTGATCGTTTGGTGGGTCAGTCGGTGGGTAAATCAATCTATGGGACAATCTGTCGTTGGGATGATCTGTCTGTGGGACGATCGATAAGTGGGATGATTTGTTGGTGGCACAATCAGTCAGTTGGTCGATCAGTCAGTCAGTCCATCCATTAGTTATTGGTTGGGTCAGTGGATCGATCAGTCGATTGGTTGGTGGGTTGATTTGTGGGTAGGCCAATTGGTCTGTGGGTACAATCAGTCGGTGGGACAATCGGTCGGTTGGTCAATCTGTCAATGAGTCGATAAATGGGTTGGTTGGTTGGTCGATGGGCCGAACGGTCAGTGGGTCGATCGGTTGATCGGTTGGTGGGTCGATCTGTCGGTGAGTCAATCAGTTGGTGGGTCAATCAGTCGGTGGGACAATCAGTCTATGGGAAGATCAGTCAAATAGTCGATCGATTGGTCATTGGGAAGGTCGGTGGGTCAATCTGTCAATAGGTCGATTGGTGGGTTGGTCAATCAGTCAGTGGGTCGATCAGTATGTGGGTCGATCTGTCATTGGGAAGGCTGGTCAGTAGATGAGTTGATCAGTCAGTGGGTCTATTGGTCGGTGGGTCAATCGGTTGGTGGGTAAATCAGTCAGTGAGTCAATCGATCGGTGGGTCAATTGGTCAGTGGGACAATCTGTCGGTTGGTTAATCAGTCAATGAGTCGATTGATTGTTTGGTGGGTCAGTCGGTGGGTCAATAAGTCAATGGGATGATCGGTCAATAGGACGATCTGTTGGTGGGACGATCTGTCGGTGGGATGATCTGTCAGTGGGACGATCTGTCGGTGGGATGATCTGTCGGTGGGACGATCTGTCAGTGGGACGATTGGTCGGTGGCACAATCAGTCAGTTGGTCGATCCATCATTTATTGGTTGGGTCAGTGGGTTGATCAGTTGGTAGCAGCGTCAATCTGTAGGTGGGTCGATTAGTGGGTAGGCCGAGCGGTCGGTTGGTCAATAGGTCAGTGGGTCAATCAATAGGTGGTACAATCAGTCGGTAGGATGATCGGTAGGTTGGTCAATCGGTCAATGCGTCAATGGTGGGTTGGTAAGTTGGTGGTTCAGTAGGTCAGTGGGTCGGTTTGTTGGTTGGTTGGTTTGAGGATGTGTGGGTGGATAGGTCGGGGGATGGGTCGGTGGGTGGGTCGGTAGGTCGGTGGATCGGATGTTTGGTGGCAGGGAGGCAGGGAGGCAGGAAGGGAGGGGGGAGGCAGGGAGGCAGGCAGAGGGCAGGGAGGCAGGGAGGGAGGCAGGCAGGCAGGGGGACAGGGAGGGAAGGAGGCAGGCAGGTAGGCAGGGAGGTGGGCAGGCAGGCAGGTAGGCAGGTAGGCAGGCAGGGAGACAGGGGTTACTTTCCGCTACAAATCCATCGCTGACGACGGACGGGCTTCAATAATTTGACCAACGGATGGTTGGTGGAAGCTGGTTTAGCCGTCCGTAGGGTAACCGTCGACAAACATTCAGCCAATCCGTCGAATTTTGCGACGGACGGATTGATAATAGGCCGGACGAATTCATAACCAACTTTGGTGGATGTGGGGCTTTAGAAACACCATAAAAACAGCGTAGCCCACTCACTTATTATCCTATATAAGAAAAGAGCAGCTTCGATCTATAAACGAAAATACTGCCGTTCCTGGAATATCGAGGTGCCATGATTCACAAACCAATACCACTAATAGAAGCTACGTTCCATCTGTCCATGAAGGGGTGAGATAAACCAAGAACCATACTTGTCATCGTTACTTGGCTATGCCTCGAGGAAAATAACTCCACATCCAAACTCATGGCATATTTTATACTTATATGATCGGGTTCTTTCGAAGTCCGAGCTTTAAGTTGCATGGATGTGTATAGGTCCTATGACAGATTGCTGAGCTATTTACTCAGTATGTTTTCTATGGTGGTCTCTCTAACTGCGCAGGCTCTACTAGAGACTCACACAGATTAAGGCCCGGCGTCCACCTACTACGATATGGCACCGATATGGTCTACGATCGACCTCCCGATAGAATATCAAAATCGCGTCGGAAGGTCACCTAATATCGGCGCAGTTGACCACGTTTCTACGATTAGGCACCGAAAAAAAACCATTATGATGCATGGTGGATTGTCATGTCTAGACATTTGTCTACGATTTTGCACCTTTCCGATATGTCTCCGATATTTGCTTTTGTATCGGTGCCATATCGGTAGGTCTAAATTTCTATCGTAGTAGGTGGACGCCAGGCCTAAGCGCCAATCTATCATCTCTATGACCATTTTTATCATCTCCCCTACTAGAGAATGAAGACAATTCCAACTGAGCTTCCACTGAAGTCTATTACCAACATATGTGCAGGCGATTTTCTGCTTTTTTATCTTTTTTTTTTATCTAATTGAAGTTTTACTTTGAGATAATTACATTTACCAGTACTTCGGCACATTTACACGCAGCTGACTAACATCCTTTATTCATATCTGTCACACATGTACATAGAATGAGGAATATAAGATCTCCAGATAAAATTATGCATATGGAGATCTTTAGGGAAGAAGACGGAAGATTTGCTGAAACTGCACAGAACTTCAACAGCCACCGCACCCTAATAAATACAAAGAAATTGTTGAAATTAGATAGTTCTTTACGGAAATGACGGCATCCTGATTACATGAGGCGGATGACCACTCGGAAATTGATGAATAAATTGAAAAACCCTGCCTCAGATAAGAAACTATCATTAATAAATCAATTTCTTACCACATGGTTTCTTTCTCAGCGAAAATGGCCTAAAATGACCTTTTAATTTGTAGCAGTGTTAGGCCCGGCGTCCACTTACTACGATATGGCTCCGATGCACCTCCCGATAAAAAAGTATCAAAATCGCGTCGGAAGGTCACCTCCTATCGCGGCAGTTGACCACGTTTCTGCGACTAGGCACCAAAAAATGGCAATTTTCTTTTTGTATCAGTGCCGTATCGGTAGGTCTAAATTTCTATCGTAGTAGGTGGACGCCGGGCCATATTGGTTGCATCTCCGATCTGTACATGGTAGTGGAGGGAATGCGAAATAGAATCGACTGCACCAAGCCAAGTGATGCCTAAACAATGAACCCTTAATGTTCGAATATAGTGTTACCGGTTTCATCCAACGACAAATGAAAAATCTTCAGGTTAACAAATCGTTTCCATCTATGAAAAATGATAATGCGAAATGTGCTGAGATTTCTAGGGTCATAAAAATAAGTAGCAGGTCTACTACAGTATGAATAGCCATGGACAGTATTTCTTTTTGTTCAAAGTTTTATTCTTTCAGTATAAAATACAGTTCTCCCATGGACAAGTGATTGAAATTAAGCGGGACTGGTAACATTATATACAGAAGACACTTTGATTGTAAATAGGGATGAGATGATGAAATTCTTAGTGACCCAGTGACAACATATCTGTACTCTATGATTTTGTAAACTATGTACAATTAACATTTCTACATGGATTGATTATTTACTGCCTTTATAAAGATAAAGTTTGTTTGCTGATTTCTGGGAGGCAACACTTAATGCATCCCATGAAGATCTTCCCCTATAGTCACAGCTTTTCTGGTAACTGTTTGCGTTGAATTTGTAGCAGTGAAACTTAACTTTATCATCACTGCGGGTGTCTCTCAGCCTGCCATCCATATTCCTAGGATCGCTTATACATTTACAACTTCTTAGCATATACAATTTTTGAACTTGACATTCAGTATACAGATGTTCTATTCCCATTCCTCTGATCCTTGCTTTTCTAAGCTGTTGGAGCTTAGCAATTTCGTCGTAGCATGCTCTGTAAATTAAATTCAAAGCATACTCCATAACTCCATAACTGTTTTAGTTCGAAGACATCTGCGGACATTCGCCTTGATGTCCCGACAACGGCGTCGGGATGAATGTCTGCGATAGGTGAATGAGAACTAATTCATGGTTCCGTTTTCTTATTATTACATAACTTAATTCGATTAAAAATGGCCATTTTGTTATCTTACCAAGTCATCAAGTCACTACCCGCAACCTCCCCGTTGATACTGCCGGCTCTATTGACTAATATCAAGGTTGCTTGCTCCTCCGCACTTGCCATTAACTTCTCTTAGAACTGCTGTGAATTACAGAGACGTGCAAATTTCTAAACTTTAGCCCAATCAGATTCAACCTGTCATGTTGTTTTCTTATATACCTCAATTCGATGAAAAAACGGCATTTTAGTTACTTACAGAGTCGTCGAGTCACTGCCCGCGACCTCTCCATGTTGACACTGTCAAACTGGAAGTCCAGGCCAGATATATGGGTGGGATTTTTAAAACCTGCTAAATTGCCCAAATAAGATTATTCAAGGTTCATGTTTTATGAACGTATCTCATCAATGTAAAAATGAAATTATTTGGTGTATCTTTTGATAATCTTTCTTTCCAACATAGGGTTTTGTAGAGCTCTGAGGAATTTTTCCTTCCAAAAATCAACAAAAACTGTGATTTTCTAGTGATTTTCGCTTTGTTCAAAATCTGGGAGACACAATTTTGAGCCAATTGTGTTAATTAACATGTTTAAAGCATATGTCATGAGAAGTGTAGACAATATAATTTTGAAAATTGGTAAAAGATTGAAAAAATATTAAAATGGTAAAAACTATCCAGGACCTTCAAATTTTCCAACATAGAGACCCATAGAGCATGTTGTTCAACACCCCAACTTTCAGAGGAAAATACAAATGAAATATATACTGAGAAATTAATTTTCCTTGATTGTACAATGTTGACCAGAATCCTGGCTGTGATACCTGAAAGATTCAACACAATCGGATTATCCATTCTGATATCAGAACATAATGATTCCATGATGATGTTTTTCCAAAAAATTTGGTTGTTGGACAACACACCTCTAAAGCATGTATAAAAGAAATAATAATCATAATAGAGTAACAAATATCCCTGGTTCTGTTAACCCTTTAAGGACGCATGATGCCTGGAGGCATCACTGCTCTAAAGACGCATGATGCCTGGAGGCATCACCACACTAAAGACGCATGATGCCTTGAGGCATCATTGTTCCAATATTAATAAAATGTTTTAACAAAGAAGAAATGGAGCAATATTTATGAAATCTTCAGAAAATGTACATATAACATTATATTAGGTATTTCTATTCAAAAGAAATAAGATATCTTTGATTATGTATCATATTGCATGATTACAAACTTGAATTATCAGTTTTAACCATCATGTGCCCGTCCTCTAGCCAGACAAACTGTCACCTGCACCCGTCCTTATGGGAATAGCTAGGTTGAAGGCAGCCGTGCTTAAAGGGTTAAGTACCCCTACCACTCATAAATACTCAGGTTGGTTTTTTTCTAAATAAAAAAATATACTTTTTATTGTTCAAAAACTGAACATGTGTTGTCTGACACCCCGGGGTGTCGGACAACATGCTGTTTCACAAGTAATGATTTTGGGGTCGTTTTTTATCAATAATTGAGTAGTTTACTTTGTGAAATATAGCTTATTATCATTTCATTAAAAATATAAAGGATTATAGCCTCAAATAATATTGTTCTCATTGTTCTGAGTAATTCTATTAACATGTTGTTCCGACACCCCTTGTGTTGTCCGACACCCCTGTGTTGCCCAACACCTCAAATATGGTTTAGAGCTTTTCTTTTAAATCCAATATATGGAAAAGGTATTCTGGATAAAATATAATGTGTGTCACCATATAATATTAGTCTTTCTTAGATTATCAGCATTTATAACATTTCTTGAAATTTTAAATATTTAGGGGGTTGGACAACATGCAGTATTATACACAACTTCAAAAGGCTCTCAAATCTAAACCATTCATCTGATTTTGTTGGAATAATGTTTTTCTGGAAGGTACTTAGTAGGTGACTAACATAGAAAATAAAAAGAAGTATTATTCTAAAAACAAATTTTGGGTGTCTGATCCCAGGATCAAAGCGGAATTTAGCAGGTTTAAAAAATCCGACCCATATGTGCCCGTTGCACCTGCGCAAAAATATGTAGATTAACGTCACTCTCCTAATTGTAGTTACTCGCTGTGAACCGTAGCTATGAACATCAGAGACTATGATTGGACAGTGACATTCACTTGCTTGAGTGCGCGTTGCCAATCTCATCTTGTCCGTCATTGGCGTAACTTTGTCTGCCACTGCACGTGTTTTTATAGACTGATTTCGAATATTTGAGCCATTTGAAATGTTGTATGTGCAAGCCCCATGTTAGAAACCTCAATATTTAGTCATTATGCACTTGTTCACGTTAAGAGAAGGTTATATCATGATTCTAAAGTCGCGAAGCCACAGCGTCTGCCATGTTGACATTGGTCCCGATGAAGTTGATCTCGCGGATCTCGTCCACAGCATGTTAAATTATCAAGATGTAATATAATCCACAGAAAACCAGACAAGCTGATTAAATTAAAAGTGAATTTATTTGGGGGTAATTATACATCGATATAGGGTGGGGGGAATTTGAATTAAGGATTTGCAACGTTTCGTCTACATTCAGTAGACTTCTTCAGGCATGTTAAATTATGCTTAGTAAGACGAAGCGCACCATTATGGGCCGTAGACGGTGAATACAACACCCCCGTGAGAGGGTAGTATTTGACTCACATTCACACTCAGACCTGCATGTAAAGATTTCAAGCTTTGCTGCTTTGAAGAGCCTTGCTCTTGGTGTTTTGGCTGTACTTCTCAGAAATTGATTAAGATTCAAGCATGAGTCAAGCGTGACTGCAAGATAACAAAAGCTGGAACAATGAGGCAATTTGACCTCCTGACAAGCAAGTTGTAGATCAGGCACCCCCTGTAGCCTGGGTTTTGTTCCATACCAGGCTGCCATGGTTTTCTTGAGATTAATTTTCAGTCTATTACGGCTAGGAGCGACTGTGACATAAATAAACCGCACCGTGGTGAGATTACAACGTAATCTCGAACAACACCAGGACTAAACACAGCTTTAACGCTGCATGAACTTTTTCCAACATTGAAGAGAGACAAATTGTTTGACTTTTTGATTTTACTACTACTTATATACAAGGTGAACATACATAAATTCCCAACACTGGGAGTACGCTTGTAACGGTTGTATAATCGATGTACTGTCCCAGTATAAATAAAGTGTCTAAAAAGGAAATACACCAATCCCATACATGTAAAACACCATTTCTGGTATATAAAATGTATGTTGGAGTTTAAGAAGAAGTAAATCGTGGGGAACACAGTCAAAGGCCTTCTTGATTTCGCCATAACAGGCGGCAGTAACCATCGGTTGATCCTTAGCTCTGTACAAGTCACTCGCAAATTTATTACAACGCATCACTGGTCCCTAGGTTTGGCCTAAAGTCAAATTGGTTTTCATTTAGCATACCTTTATCATTCACATAAGAATACAGTCTTTGGTGGATTAATCTTTCTAGTAACTTGCCTGACATAACAGAAGGGTTATCGGCCTCCAGTTGCTGACATAGGAGTAATCCCCATTCTTTGGAATTGGCATTCATAACTTGATCAGTCTTCCAAGAGGAAGGGATAATACCAGAGTTAAGGAGCAGTCAAAAGAGTAGAGAAAATCATCATTTAGGATCGACATGGCATCTTTTAGAACTCTAAATGATGAATGTTTTATAACTAAGGTATTATTCACATTCATTTCTCTGATGGGCTCATCTAACTTATCAATTTTCACAGAATCAACAGCATTGCTGTATACTGGTCTGTCTTATGATTTATCAGCATTATCTTTCAGTTATCAGCATCATCATTGACCTTGACATGCAATATGAATATAATGTACAAAGCTGTTGCTTTTTCATTATCAAACCATCATTGAGGTGACGTTTTGATAACACCTCACATTTTATACCATGTAATCATAAAATGATTAAAAGGTACAAGTTATGAAACACTGTCGGTTGCAGAAAATATGATGTCAGGGAGTAAAGTAATGAAGAAGGAATAATGGCAAAATGGCGGATGGCAGATCAAAAACGTTAGAAAGATGTATTGTTGTAAATAGTGACTGATGGAACTCCGGAAGTTGAGGTAGGAGGAGTGAAAATGAAAGAGATGCCTTTGTAATGGATATTGAATTAATGTTGATTTCACCAAAATTAAAATAGATGACAGGTATAGCCTATGAAAGATCTCCTTTATCGTTCCTAGAAAAATCCTTATATTGGGAATCTCCCACAAGATTAAATTGCCTTTAAAAGCATTTACACAAGCACCTTCGGGTCTCAGACATTTCATTAATTGCATGGGGTTTTAGAACATATTCTCCACTCCTTCTTATATAAATGAATTGTGTTAACACTCAACGACACGCCCGATTATCTATTGTGGAACATATTGTGGAGTGGTTTGCTATAACGAAAGCAAACACTAGTTTTAGCCTCGGTCTCCGTATTAAATACTGGAGCCTTGATTTTTAGTTTAGTTTTCATACAGGCTGGAGTTAATTGATTAATTGTTTATACCATAGCGCACTCAGCCCATACAAACAACATACGCATTTGATATAATCTAGGATTCTGCCCAAAGAGCCCTTAAGGACATAACACTATGTACAGTTTCGGAACTCGGCGACCAAAGAACAATCGTAAGCTCAGGTGAGACATTGAGATGGAGTCGGTGTGACACCCATCTCCAAAAAGTTGCCTAAGACTAGAAAATGCCCCCTATGGACAAGTACCTTTGTCCCTGATGACTTGCAGTCCCATGCTCCGAAATCGGGGCCAGTGAATCAAGGAACCTGTTCATTCCCGTTGTCGGCGACAACAGAGTTTAAGAAATACCCCCAAGGTTGCATACCGATATCGTCCCATAATTAGCATATTTAATCATAGATTTCCCTCGCCGACTAGTGCTTCCAAGATGACCAACGGTTTGACCTGTGACACAGTCAGTGGGGTACAAAACCGTATTACTTTCGCACAATGTTGACATAATTTCATTAGCACTAACTCCTAACACAGCCTATCTGGTATCACGCTGGCATGGTCGACGTCCTGAGGAAATTCGCCTTAGATACGTGAAGACTAGCAAAAGATAAAGAGAGCTCCACATTACACATCTGAGGGGTGTTTCTCAGGTTAAAGCTGATACAATCTAATTAATCTCTGTCGATTAATTCTACAGAGTAAGCCCCACCCACACGGCCAACAGGTATGTGCAGAACGGGGCTTACAGGTAAATTTATCAATAGGGTGTATCAATTACTCTGGTTCCCATTGAGGCAGTGGTCACTAATGGCAGCGCCGCGTTCACTGTAAGTCATAGTAAAATTTCCAGGGCAAGCTGACAACCGCCTGCTAGGGTGCTATGGGTATAACTAGAGCTCTTCAACGTTATGATTCAGTGACTGCCTGGCAGGCAAAGCATGCAGAGCACTGTGAGTGGTGAGACTCACATGCAAAACAAAAATACATGGTATACATTTAGTGAAAGTACATCAACATTTATACAGGATGATTTTACTTTGTGTTGCATTTTTTCTTATATGTATGAAGACTGAGAGATAGATAGATAGAAAGATAGATAGATAGAGATAGTGATAGAGAGAGAGAGAGAGAGAGAGAGAGAGAGAGAGAGAGAGAGAGAGAGAGAGAGAGAATCTCAGATACAGGGGTGAGCCATGACAGGTCCATTCAAGGTTGTACTGGTGGTAGAGGTGGTGGTTGTTGGTGGTTGTAGTGATGGGGGGAGGGGGGGGGGGGGCATATGTATATCTCTGTGTATCATATGTGTTTAGAGGGGCGAGTCTTTATTCTAGATAAAATTATCATCAGGACTGATTTCTGTAGCTCATCACTAAACCCGACCATTACACTACTAAGACGACTGAAAAAAAAAGACGACTGTAGATCCTCTAGTCAATGGGCATCAGATGGTGCTTTGATTAAGTAAAATTGTGACCAATAATCGCGCTTACTCTAGGCAATTCATTCTTGCCATAAGATGTGATATACCTTCACAAGGTATCATAAAAGACAGGCTAATGTCACTCAGAATGAAGGTCGGGCTTCAGTTTTCCGTTACCAGACATAGTATGGGAAAACATGTACCTCCCCGACGGGGAATTGAACCCCGGTCTCCCGCGTGACAGGCGGGGATACTAACCACTATACTATCGAGGATTGCTGTGATGTAGGATTTAATTTCTGAGAATGTAGAAAGATTTGGTGTGTAATTTCACAAAACTAACAAACTCCAGTGAATTAAATTACAGTCAATAGAGCTTTTATTGGAATTTCGTCAGAAAACCCATAGTTGGAAAAAATCTTTTGGTGTTGGTGTACATGTTAGTATTGACACAACGTTTCGGCCAATGGTGGCGTAGTGGCTGCGTTTGTTGCAAAGCGTATGTGAAGAGAGAAATAAACGCCACTTGTATACAAATCATTTACATTTTGGGGTATATATATGTATACTAATGAAAAATTTAAAAAGGTTGGCCACCCGACCACCCTGCCCCTTCAATCCCCCTTTCAATTTCTGACCACCTGTCTGTGTTGTAGTGTTAGTAGAGCACCCCCCCCCCCCTTCCCTAATTCCCCCTCTCCACTTCTACCAGACTCACAACCTTCCCCCAGTGTGTGTGGACAGATTATTCCAAGTCCTCTGCCTACACACATTATCAGGGTATTGTCTATGGGTGAGTGAGCAGATGGCTGTGTCCAGATGGGTAGTGACAGGTGTGTAAGCGGTGAGTGTGAAAGTGGCAGCAACAGCAGAGGTGTTGGTGGTGGCAGCAGCAGCAGTGGTATTTGTGGTGGCTGTGTGGCACCAACTCAATGTCTATAAATGTTTAAAAAAACCGAAGAACGCTGGGTTTAATATATGTATCTAATGAAAAGATAATAAATAGGGTTTTAGTATGATTTTATAATCGAAATTGATTTTATAACATTGGATTTTCCATATACCAAGGACTCAATGACTAATGGCAAATGACATAAAAACAACAGTTGTGTCCTCTATGTGCAGAGATCGGAATTATTGGATAGTGGCGTAAATACAACAGAACCAGGCATATATATATATGACTGCAACATGGACATAGGACTAACTTATTTATGCAAAATCATAGATATATAGGCTGGACTTATACTTTATAAATTAGGATTATTCGGGCTGTGGGAGATAAAACAGAACCAAACCTGTCTATGGAGACTGAAGTGCCACAAGAGGGAGATTCTCGTGTGCAGGAAAACATGAACTGACTTATCTGCTTTTGGAGGTATATACCCAGATCTACTTCTTAAACAAAATTTGATACTGTAGTTTTCTGATCTCCTTACCCTGAGACAGGCTACTAACAGCCTCCACAATTGTAGGATGGCGCAAGTTTCGCTGGTTCCTGTATCACACCAAAATCTAACACTAAAATCTATCATAGCTTGGCCTGCCAACGCCTTTTTAGATATTCATATTCCGTTGGCCGATTTCCCGTCACCGATATGGAGTCAAGAACCACCGACGGACTGCCGACCCAAAATCGGTCAATGGAAACGACCCAGCTTGTGAAATGACCCACGACTTTTTCTGCTTAGATTATGCAATGTGACACCACCCACCACTGAGTGACAATTTGGTCACTGAGTGAAATCTACTACCCTCAAGGATTTTTCGTTACCGATGCACAATCAGTGACACCACCGACAGACTTTCTCGGTAACTCAAAAGATCTACACCCTTTTCGTCGGCCAATACAAACAGGCCTTATGAGTTTACCGACACACTGATCGCCTCCAAGCTGATTTTTTATATTGGGTCCCGCTCTACCTGAACTGTCGAAGCATGCATTCGTACAGGTAATGTCCCCTTGTGGCAGGCGTATCGTTATTTACACGCTCTCTGGCAGAATGATGGGGTACCGACGGGAAAACCGGGTTATAAGACCCATTTTCATTGGCCAATTTCCTGTCATCGATCTACAGTCAGGAACCACCGACAGTGTTTTGGCAGTGCTGACCTAAAATCGGTCAATGGAAACGACCCAGCACGTGAAATGACCCACGACGTTTTCTGTATAGATTATGCAATGTGGCGCCACCCAAAAGCTTGGTCAGTGAGTTAAATCTACTACCCTCTCCAACTTTTCGATACCGACGCATAGTCGGTGGCAACACCGGCAGACTCTAGGGGTAACTCAAAAAAATTTCGCCGTTTTCGTCGGCCAATGGAAACGGACCTTTAACGGAACTAGTTACCAGCAGCTAAACTGAGACTATGGGAATACTTACCAGTGAAAAAGATGTAACGTGACTTGGGGTGAAGTCGGATCGACCTCAAGAATCAGATCTTTGCAAATATCTTTAGGAATAAAAGGAATTTTATGAATGCAATGCGGAGCTGTTGAATTCAGTGGAATGATATAGATCCTAGTTTACAGGCGAAACCATACACTAAATTTTGTCATGTGAATGATATGGAAAATAGCGTAAACGACATTGATGTTAAAGATATCGCCGATAACCAGCATATAGTTCACAATGTGCTTTTTGGTAATAGCGACAGTACCAAATTTATTTTCGATATGGCTAGACAGAGATCATTAGAGAAACAGAACATCTGAGTATAGAGCAACAAAAACGACTAGCAGGTTTGATTTTATTACTACATGAGAATCCTACTCCCAGAACACTTCACTCTCGATTTATAGGTCTGGTTAACTCTGTCTTTATGTGCGAGAGAAACTCCAAGCATATCCGACAAAATGTTACCGTTTGACATGCGGTAAGTAATAAGTACGAAGGATCCTCCTGTATCGTGGATTTGCCCATTTTTTTAGGTCTTGTCATGTAAGGTGCGATAGTGCTTCTGTTTTTAATTATTGAGTCTAGTTCTGCCATTAGGACAGTTCTTCCATTGTTTTCTGGTCCTTGATCCTTGGCCTGACTCTTTATTACCGTAATGACTGCACCACATCTCTAGTTTTTCTTTCGTTATTACCCTTATATATTTGAAGTCGCATTGACCTAAAAGGCAGTATAAAGAAAGATGTATGCATGGATACAGTAGAACCCCACCTGACGGACACCCCGCGTTGATAAACTAGAGGTAGACTAAATAATCGTGGCATACGGTTCAGAATCCAAATGTAATCGTCTCTAAAGATCTGCACCTACGTTCGCGCAAATCGTAAAATAGAATTGATACATTCATGCTGTCTCACGAAGATCAAGAGATTTTGCGGCACAATGGTTGACGCTTTTGACTACTGATCAGAAGGTCCAGGTTCGAATCCGGGGAAGATCTGCGCTTTTGATTCACGTGGAGAAAGGCTGGCGGAGCTGTTAAATTGAGAACCCTGCCAAAACTGTCTAATCAGGACACCCATTCTACTGATACTATTGCTATATATTTGGGATTATTTCAGTACATACATAATTCCGAGGATAAGGTCAGTACACCAAACGGATTTACATGCCCACACACTCAAAAGGACAACAAGTAAATTTAAGTCCGGATCCACAATTAACCTCAAATGAAGTGATTTATGAGTTATATTTAGTTCCCTAGATATGTCATATACAGATAGCAGCCCTTCGTAGTTTAAAAAAATGGCGTCTTTTTAAGCAAATGCAATCAATGTAATGAGATAATAGGATGACTATGCTGCACAAGATAACGAGGAACGCTCACTGATATAAGCCATGAGGGACAAGTACTATGAAGTTAGCTATGGGCAAAGATGAAACTGTTTTACTATTATACAAAAATCCAACATTCTGTAATGAAGAAGTGCTGCCAGGGGGTACTATATATCAAATCTAACAATAGCATTTATTGGATATCCCGATGCAGTACAAGAAATACCATAATCTTGATCATTTGGGTGTTTGCATTGGTTTTGATAATTGTTCCTCAGTTAAACTTTTCTGCTGGGCTAAGCTCTAAATAGACTCATTCATATGATTTACAGGACGTAATTGTTTTTTGAGACCTCAGTATTTCTTATCGAGCGAAATCATTTACAATAGAACACCCTGTACAAGCGCACTCCCCGCGTTAACGGACACCATTGCTCGGAACAGATTCCTCATTTGATGTTTGTCATTACCCCGTGTAAGCGCTCACCCTGCATAAACGGACACTTTGACCCAGAACAGAGGTGACCCCCTATGCATTGATCTACTCACAGCATGAAAACCCCTAATTTGCACCTGTATACGTTCGGCATATATAACTATGATTTTGCATGAATAAATTTGTCCTATTTTCCATCGTGTACACGCCTCATCTATATCAATATCCATATTACAGTCATATATATGTGATACATATGCCTGATTCTGTTGTATTTACGCCACAATCAAATAAATCTGATCCCTTTACCCAGGGGACACCACTGCTTTATTTCATTTGTCATTAGTCAACAAAGTCTGTGGTATTTGGAAAATTCTATGCTATATTACCAATTTTTATCAAAAGTAATTTCTAAAACCCGATTAAATGTCAATTATTTAATCATATATAGTAAACCCAGCGTTCTTTTGTGTTTTTAACCATTTTTTAATAGTTTTTACTTTCAAAATACCATTCATCGTTGGTTATGAGTCTGTCATTGCATATATAGCACAAGTCTGTTCAGATATCGCAATATCACAGCAACTGCCACCAGACACCCACCACCAACGTCACCCCGACCACTGCCACCACCAACACCTCTGCTGCAGACACTGCTTTCACACCTGCCACTTTCATATATAACATGTATACGACCGGCGTGTATATATGACGCACAGTATATCTTGCTTCATATGCGCTTTGCGGTAAATACAGCCATTATGCTTCCATATACAAGGAAAAAGATATTTGTATATGCCACACACGCTTGCACGCATAGAATCAGGTCAATATACATTATATACGAGCCTTTACGCGGTGGCGTGATTGTATTTGAATACTCTCATGATTACTCTACTCAGACTTATATATCCGCTGGTAACTAGCTCATACTAGAGATACTTATCATTTATTTCCTATATGGAGACTTCCAATTACGTCGTTTCTTCCTCAGAACGTCTCTTGGAAATGAAACAGCGAAAGGAAATTTGTTGCTTAAATTCTGATTTCTATCTGGTAAGTGTTTGGGCAATACAATAGTTTTCCATTTCGCTGAAATGGATTCAGGGAGCGCCACACGCCAGCAGAGCAGAGAACAGCTGAAGCCTGATGAGCCCTGAATTAGGACGTCATCAGGCCGCCATTAGGCTTGGATTCCTCCCTGAAAAAACACACCACAAAACTGACGTGACATTTGACCAGTGTTCCGTGACCGCGCCTAAAAGACACAATTTAAGTGGAAAGGGAGACTGATAGAAGCCACCCGAATACGAGCAGACAATACTCCGGCCGCTGAAATGATATGATTATTGAATCACCAGGAGAGATGGAGCCCCCCAACCCATCAACGAATCTGAACAGTGCAGCCGTTGGGTTGCAGCACTGCAGGGCTCACCGTCAGCAGGAGTTCAATTTCTATTTTCATTATTGGTGGTACGCCAGGGAGAAAAGCAACCGTTGATTCTGTTAACGTTGACGACATGTCTGCGAGCAGTGAAGCGAATGAGAATGGGAAGGGGGACAAGGAAGAGGGAAGGTAGAGTGGGATGTTACTAGGGGAGGATTGAATTGGGCTCTATCATTGTCATGTCTGTTTCTAAACTTTACAGTTACCATCCGTTGAGAATCGGTATTTATATGTCAATGGTATGATCTCTAGCGTGAATTTACCTACAATAATTTTTGGATTTGAAAAGAGGTAAAAAAAAAAGAAAAAAAAGGTACATATATGTGTACTCTAGCATTTGAGGTCTTCTGAAGCATAACTGGTGATCAAATTTAACATGTACGTACCTTGTGATTCGAGAGCATGTTTTAAAAAAGTGTTCCCATACATAAGGAGCACCTGTACACGACTCTTGATATATACAAAGGCTGTCGTTGATCTTTTACACGCAGGATATCTCACAAATCAAGGGCCCCATAGACTCTTACTCACATAATGTCCGAAATACTTTCATTTTTGTATTCACATGACCTTTTTCTATCAAGAAGTTTATTGACCTTTGGTTTACATCGAGATAAGTGGGAGGTACATGTTTTTGATGTAATTTTCATGGCAATATTCAGGGAAGCTTTAGGTGTACTCAGAAGCATCAATTCAATGAACTGATCCTTTTTTCCTTTCCTTTTTACATGAACAAGAAGGATTCATGCATTATAAATCTCTAGTAACCGTTTCTAATCTTTATCTTGGCCGCTCACAATATTCACTTCATAGACACACTTTTCTTGACACATAAATTAAAGAATGATAAGAACACATTGTAAAGTTCCAGTCTATACGTCCCTTTCATGACCAAATATATTCCTATGCAAAGAGATTAAGCCATTTAAATTACCCATAATCATTCGTACCAAAATGACTGCAATAGGACAGTTGCCATCTTGTAGTAGCGCCCTCCTTGTCTTGGTAATTGACCTGTATGTCGGGGTATGAAAAGGAGGGGAGGACCACAATCGACCGTAACTTACTTTAAATTGCCTTAACTTGATCTGTCCATGGTAAGTAATCATAAGTGAACAGGTCCAGAGTCATGACCAACATAAGTGACCGTACATTAATGTGAACTTGTTGGCAACCTATCGGGGTTCGAACATAAGTCAATGCACTGTGGAGTCACGGCTGCCTGCCAACCATACCCCCCAACATGACTACATCGACCTACAGCTGCCTCAACTTGACAGGGTGCGCCTTAAGCCTACAGCCTATTTTGGGCAGAGCGGAGTAAAACCATAAAAATGTCATAAAAGTTCCACATCAACTTGCGATTTGCGCAAAAAGCACTGTCAGGACTGTGCGGTTAATGGGGTAAACATAGCATTAAAAGAAAATAAAGGTATAGGTGATGCCCCTGATCCCACATTCTTAGGCGCGCCTTTACTCTTGTGGTGTCACTGCATATTACTATAACCCTGAGCGGAAACATGACAGTATCCCATTCAATCAAATGCAGCATTCGTAAAATATAAGATTTTTGAAAATAAGTCAATAGAAATAACGAAACTGTTCAGACTTAAGGTTCTAAAACTATGGCGCCACCTGCTCTTTTATCAAAGAACTTTGGACCTGCTGTCATATTTCTTTTTGAAACGCCAGATTTGTAAGTAGAAAGTCAGACTTTGATGACGTCACGGCCACCACTCACGTCGCCACCTTTTCAAAAACATTTTTAATGGCCGCCAACGCGGTTATTGAATCGGTTACTCACGAAACGTCGGAAAATTATTACCGTGATGCTGTCATGCTAGGATCTCAACAAAGTGGCCACAAATACATCTGAGTGATCCGCGTTCGTCAAGTTCGCCCATCGCCTGCCCCCCAGGTGCTCATTCTATATACTTGCGCGGGCGTCCACATTCCTGAACTATGCCACAAAGACCTTCGCTGTCTACATTTCTCCGACCGCCTCAATGTGTCTTTACTTATGATGTCGAAATGTGGATGTGGGGACTATAGAACGGCTGCAAATCGCGGTACGTTGGGTCTCACCCCCCCCCCCCCCCCCTGATGCTGTTAGGTAGTTTCTCTTGAACACTAAGACACTTGTCCTCTGCATCCTACTTATGCTACAGAGCTGACAGGAAGACAGTGAAGGTATAATGTGAGCAGCACGGTGAAAATCTCTATTTGTAGCCTCTCCCTGAACTAAGTAGCGTATAATATATATGAACGTGCGTAGACATAGAAACATAGTCAATCAGACCGGGTCTTGAAGGCTAACACATGAGGGTGAGATTTTCTTTTAGAGAAAAAGAAAATCAAACTTGCTATCATTTTTATATGTCTATACTGAAATAAGATCTTTCTCTTATGGTTCATTTATAGAAATCATGAAAACAAAATTCAGTACTTTATCTTTCTCATACCTTTACCGTGAGAGCAGCTAAGACTTTCAAATCCCTGACTTTACACTGGTAATCAACTCACTCCAGTACAAGAATACATAGACTAACGACAGTGTTCTGCACTGCGCTTTTAACTAATTCCAGCTTGGATATCATATTTCCAATGTGTCGTATCCAATGTACATTGACATGTTTTCATATGTATACGTCCATATTGCACGCCACCATATGCGGCGTACAAAATACAGTTTTTGTGTGTATACAGAAGCATAATGGCTGTATTTGCTGCAAAGCGCATATGAAGAGAAATATAACTGTGGGCGATATATATATATGCTGGTTGTATACATGTTATATATGTTTGGCATATATAAATATAAAAAAGAAAAGATTTACCTGGCTACCCAGCCTCCCTTGTGGCCGTCCCCGCCGGCCACCCTGCCACCCATGCTGGCCCCCCTCCTGCCCCCATCTCCTGCCCTCACAGCCTCCCACCAGTGTGTGTGGACGGATGACCCCAAGGCCTCTGCCTACACCTATTATCAAAGTATTGTCTATGGGTGGGCGGTTGCATGCCTGTGTGCAGATGGGTGCGAAAGCGGCAGGTGTGAAAGCAGTGGTGGCAGCAGAGGTGCACTGCACGAAACTTACCGCTTTATATATGAATGCACCCGGTGTATATCGGTATGCTTTTGCGTCTACAAGGTCGTCCTATTCCCCGTGTGTATATGCCACATCTGTAGGTGCCTGATTCATGTATACACCTGACTCATGTATACGCCTGATTCTATTGTATATACGCCACAATTAAATAGTTCCATTCTCTGGCACTTGGGGACACTACTGGTAGCATATTTCATTTGCCATTAACCATCCAAGTCTGTATTATATGAAAATTGCAATCTTATATTACCAATTATTTCTATAAAAACCTAATTGAGTATAAATTGATTAATTACACATAGTAAACCCTACATTATGTTTTTTTTTATTGTTTTTCTAATAGATCTTACTTTCAAACACCTTTTGAATGTGTGGACAGTCAGGCTTACTATATAATGTCCCTCTTCAGACTTGAGGTTGAATCCTTAAATCATCTTACACAAGAGGTGTATATGAATGAAAACAAGTCTATATTCAGCCAATACGTGTGATGCCGCGATGGCGCATATATGAATAAAGCGGTAAGTGTCGTGCAGTGGTGTTGATGGCGTTGTGGTGGCGGTGGCTGCAGCTGTCTGGCAGCACTAGCAGTGGTATGGTGATATCTAATCGTGTTATATATGTACACTACCAAAATACTAACCACAGAATGGTGTTTATAAAGTAAAATTTATTAGAAATAGGGAAAAAAACTCAAGAGGACACCAGGTTTATTTTATATAATTAATCAACTGATACTCAATGGGGTTTTAGAAATTATTTATAATAAAAGTTGGTAATATAGAATTGGATTTTCCATATACCAAGGACTTTGATGACCAATGGCAAATGAAATTGAAACAATAATGGTGTCCCCTAGATGCAGAGATTGGAACTATTGAACAGTGGCTTAAATATAACAGAATCAGGGGGCTGTTTCAAAACGTGGGTTAAGTCTCTGGTTTTGAAACAGCTCCCAGGTGTATATATATATATATATGACATATATATGAATGCAACATGGGCACATACATACGTCTAAAGATGAAGCGTATACACAGTGGCAAGAAGGACTTACTCATTGAAAAAAAATGAGAGGTTGACGTGTAGTACTAAACGAGCTCTAGCGAGTGAAATAGGGCATCAATCTCGAGTGGTAAACGGAGCCGCCACTTTACAAAACCTTCGTTTTTTGCGTTCATCATTCATCTTCTAGAATAAATTCCCACATAAATGAGTATTTCAATAGGGACTCTTCATTTTGCTCTAAAGCACAAAGGGACTATTTTCCCGTGTACAATGGCGTTGATGCTGTATACAATCGATTTGAATCCGTATACATCGGGTATGGTATCTGACATAAACAAAGGGTAGTGGTTTGCTTGAGTGCCCATATATTTTCAATTGGAACTTCGTATACGATGGGTAATAAAGTGTACTTTATTAAAATCTTCCCTGAATAAGTGTTTTAAAAACATGCATTAAAAAGAAAAATCAGACATATAATCTAAATACTAAATAAAAAACTGCTCGTCTGGATCCTCGAATGCTGTTTTGAGCACTGCTATCTGCTTTGTCAGTGGCCTCTGCTATTTCAGTGTAATCAACGTCAAAATAAAAAAACAATTAACTTTTTAAATACATCCACAATACAAACGTTATCACACTAGATTGGTTGCCCATGGCCTTGGGTCAGGGGTGGTCATTGCCCCCCTGGTGAAGCACCTCTACACTAGCTAACCTCTGCGCCACCTACCCCCTCTCAGCCGCACCACTCATCAAAGTGTGCCACCTCAACACTGTCCACTGTCTCACACTTTGCTCAGGTCTCATACCGTACGCACATACAATTTTTCTACTCCCACTTCTTGGCCTCTTCCCTCGTCGTACCTCCGGTCTCCATATTCCCCTTGAATATCGGTGACTGCATACTGGGATACCAAGAGTTATCGTGGTGTGGATTTTTATCATGTGCAAGGAAAAATGAAGACCCGAAGTGCGACCGCTCCTCCCCCTCCTCCTCCTACGGACTCGGACTCAGAGGCGACCATGAGGCAGCAGGGCCAGCCCGAGGAGAGCGACCACGTGGACTCAGTCTCCCAACAAGGTACGAGCGTACGGTCCTCAAGGATTACCCCACTAGAGACCAGCCTGGGAGACGTGAAGACTGATGTCGGCAAGATGTCTGCGAAAATGGACAGGGTGCTGGATGCGATAATGCAGATCTCCAGACCAGGGTCAAGATGGAGTGGCTCACGGGCGTCCTCAGCGGCCGCACAGACCCGTGACTGGGCCCAGGACCAGACAGAGCGACTGCTACCGCCCCCACGGCAACTACAAGAGGCATACATGTCGGATGAACACCTACAGTGGGAATTCGACCATGAGGCGATGCGGCATGACCGCACCACCCGTAAGACCTCTCTCCTATCTGATTTGAACACCCGTAGATTGATGTCGAAGCCGTATATGTTTATGGACCGGGACCCGTGTATACCTTACACCAGAAATTTGAGCTACCGTCAAGCCTCAGCCCGTTAGAATATATCAGTTGCTTTGTTGCTTGAGTGATTACCGTGCCTTGCACCCCAAGGACAAGGACCACATGTATCGCCATTTGCACCAAGTGATCAAGTGGAGGCGGGCAGGATGTACTGGTCAGATTACGGCCGGATACAGGAGGAGTGTGTCCGGCTGGCGATGACAACCAAGACCGCCTCTAACGACAAAAACGACACCGGACGCTCACGAGGCCAGGAGGCCCCGTGCCAGGACTTCAATAACGAGAGGGGGTGCCGCCACCGCAACAGACACGGTGAGGGGGGCTTCCGGTGGCTGCACGTGTGCAGCTTCTGTGATTCAGTAGGCCGGCAGTGTGGTCACTCAGTACATGCCTGTAGCCGGAAGCTGACCTACGGCCACGGATATGATCACACGGCAGCTGCCCCTGTCCCAACACCACGGCGGGTCCCCCAGGCTGGATACCAGCTTCAAAGCGGAGCGAAGCCGGCGGCACCCCAGGGCGGATATCCCCTTCAACACTCAACTTCAAAAATCGGGCAGGACGCGCCCCGCGAGTAGGTGAGGCGTGACAATAAGATGAAAGGGGGCCTGCCGGCCTGGATGCTTACGTAACCAAGTCGGCCCCCGCATGTGACGTCACGAGTCACGTGGTCCCCCTGGCATGTGGCCAGGGGGAACAGCAAAACAATAACAACAAGACAGGGAATATCAAGTATCCAATCAAGACAATATCGTGGTAAATCTATCATCTTATCAACTAAATGAGGTGGAAAAGTCAGTTCTCAACAAAGGCCTAAATTTCTGTCCCACACAAGTGGGAAATAACGAAGGGGATAGAAAAATAGAATTAGACGTCTTTCACCGAAAACTACGAATCAAACAATTCTTCGAAGACAAGAACAATCAATGAGACGAACAAAAGAAAAAGACAGGATGGAGAACAACAAAAGAAGACAGCGAACCGAATGAACTAGAGACGAAAGAGAAAGGCCACAGAACGCAACAACCATTCGACGACAGGTCACTACAACGCAACCTAAAAGGTGAGTCAAATTGGAGACCCCCACAGGGATCTCAAAATTTGGAAACTTTCATAGCAGTTAACGAAATCAATCTCTCTCAAAGCAACTACAATGCCCCAAAAAATCGAAATTTCAGAAAAGAACAGACCCTGGCCCTCAGAGGTTTGGCCAAAAACGAAGAAATCACCATCAAACCACCAGATAAAGGAGGAGCTACAGTCATTCTAAACACTCGTGACTACATAACAGAGGCGAAAAGACAACTGGATGACGAAAAAAAATCAAGAAAAAGGACAAAGATCAAACGATGGAAATAAACAACAAAATCAATGAAAAAATTGAAGCGATGGTAGAGATGGGAGAAATAACACAAAACATGGGATGCAGCTTAAAGACGGAAAAACAGAAGACCCCGAACATCTACTTCCTACCGAAAATACACAAACCACAAAGACCACCGCCCGGAAGACCAGTGGTCTCCGCAAATAACTGTGCAACGGAAAAAATCTCGAAATTTGTGGACAACTTCATAAAACCCCTCGTACCCAAAATCCCATCATACATCAAGGATACGAACGACTTCATCAGCAAAATAGAAGAATTAGACAAGGCAACAAACGACACACTCTTGGTAACTCTGGATGTTAGCTCACTCTACACTAACATACCAAACAATGAAGGTATCCAAACGATACGACAAAAACTGGCCAAGACGCGGGACAACTCGGAAAACCCAAGCAACGACTCGATAACGGACCTTTTGGAAATAGTACTCAAAAACAACAATATAGTTTTCAACGGAGAACACTACCTACAAACCAGTGGTACAGCGATGGGAACACGACTCGCCCCCTCCTACGCCAACCTATTCATGGAAAGAATAGAAACCCAACTGTTACAACTACCAGGCAAGAAACCAACCCACTGGCTAAGATACATCGATGATATCTTTGCGATATGGCAACACGGAGAGGAAACCCTCAAAGAATGGATAGAGAAAATAAACAAACAACACAACACCATCAAGTTTACAGCAGAATTCTCCAGAACAGAGATACCATTCTTGGATACACTCGTCAAAATAGATCAACACACTGGAAAACTGTATACGGATCTATACAAAAAGCCAACAGATGCTAACACCTACCTTCAATTTGATTCGGCTCATCCACCAGCAACAAAAAAGAGCCTTCCTTACTCCCAACTACTAAGAATCAAAAGAATATGCCAACGGGAAGAGGACTATGAGAAACACAGCAAAGAGAAACTGGACAACTTCAGACAAAAGGGTTATCCGGAGAAAATACTACAAAACTGCAAACGAAAAGTAGAAGAACAAGAAAGAGCCAAACTACTGGAAGGAAACAAAAGAGACAAGAAAAAGGATACAAGCAATGAAGTATACCTCATCAGCACCTACAGAGAAAACGACAAACGACTGGGAGAAATCGTAGACAAAAACTGGGACTTACTAGCAAAGTCAATCACCACCAAAGGACTTCATCGAAAACACATAACCAAAGGATACAAGCGACCGAAAAACATAAAAGATCACCTAGTCAGAGCCCGAACCAATTACACCACGAATGATCACCCAAGAACGGGAATAGGAACGACCAAGAACAATCAACCCAGCTCAAAACAAAAAATGACCACCAAAGACCCAAGAAAAGAACGAAATGTCTGTAAAAAGAAGAATTGCAAATATTGTGACATCCTACAGACGAGTGGGGCTGTAATTTCCAAAACAACAAAGGAAACTCACACAACGAAAAAGGGAGGAACCTGTAACAGCTCTAACCTAATCTACTGCCTGGAATGCAAAACTTGCGGAATTCAATATGTGGGCCAAACCAAAAGAAAAATCAAAGAAAGAATCCGGGAGCACCTAAACTGCATAAGAAAAAATGACGACAAAAATGACGTACCAGCACACTACAACCGATCAGACCATAATGGGAGAAGTGATGTACAGGTACACATATTGGACTACATCTTCAGACACCCAGACAGCAACGAAGCAAGCAGACTAAGGAACAAAATAGAATTCAACTGGATTCACAAGCTAAAAACACAAGCACCAGAAGGACTAAACACAATGGATAACAGATACGGATAAAAGGATATTACAAAGGCATTGACATAAAAGATGGCTCAACCTACAGCCACCACACCAATGCCACGTCATAAATTTTCTCCCAACGCAAACCTCACACGAGGTTACACGAACGGAGAAAACTTACCCACATACATTCAAAGTGGAGGAGGTAGGAAAACGGCTGGATGTAGAGAGAGAAGAACGGGAACAATCCCCCTCCCTGAAGAACAAACGGGGAGGAAAGACCACTAGCCATCGACACAACGAATAACCACACTATCGCACGATGCCTGATGAGACCCGCCGAGGTCGAAACCACAGAGTAAAATAAATTCCCATAATCATAATAAACAAATAAAATCCAAAAGTTGGCCTCCGCCAGAGAGACCAATAGAAAAGGATCAACTAATCATCGAAAATGTGTGTAAAACAACGACTACGAACATAGTGTTGGCCTCCGGCAAGTTGACCACACAAAATAAACAAAAAAAGTAACATTACAAAGCACCAAAAATCACAGGAGGGATAGAGAACGCCGTTTTCTACCCCAAAAATCAATATCAAAAACGAACGACGAACGAGAATAAAATACTAGTGCCGAATGCCATTTGACACTATAACAAAGAAGAAACATTAACCCTTAAACTAACTCAAAACCCAACCGACCCACTAACACCTAACCACCCCTCAACCAAACAACAAAATCAAACCAACAAAAAGAAGAGAAACGCCACCCTGCAACTACACAACACACCAAACCCAAGGAATCATAAACAAGAAACAGTTTTACACACATTAGGACGCGTCCGGCTTGCCATAATCAACCACACGCACACCCGCCGGCCCACGGGGGGTGCAAAAAGAACAGCGACGAGATCGACGGAAGAGCCTCTGACGTCGACCAATGGGAATCGAGGATTCGGGGTTGTCAACAAATAAGCGCGAATTCCAGTCCGCTAACCCGTACACGCTCTACATTGTGGTCGTAAATGCGATAGGGGTAGCACCGAAACCGCCATGTCTTACCCTATATAACAAGACAGGGAATACACTCCCGGAGGGCTTGCCTATCGCGCCCGACTCCTGTGCTATGTTGTGCAGCGTGGCCAGTGTTAGTGTTATTTGTATTTAGGTATACAATGGTGTACTACCTTGCTGTACTGGCAACAGTTTATTTCTTATTTCAAGAATGTTGAATAGAAATTTGAAATCTTAAGATATAAATCAAGAGAAATTGATACTGAATATACATGTGAAATGAATAATTTAAGAATGAAGGAAGTTTGTTCAATGAATGCAATGAATAAATTAGTTAAATATATTTATAAGGTAATACTTAACTAGAATCACATTGAATATAATGTATAAAATAAAAAATTTAGAATAAATGATGATAAAAATCAAATAAGTAAAATGATAATAATAAATAGAAAAAAATTATAGTATATTTTGAAATTGTAACTAAGTAGAATTAAAAAACAAAAAAATAAATTTTATAATAAAATTGGTTAAAAAATATATATATATAAAATTAAGAAATAATAATAATAGAATCAAAAAGGGAAAATAAAACAATAATTTGAAAAAGTAGGTAAAATAAAAACAAATGCGAATGAGTCTTTTGGAAATTTATATGGAGTGTTAGTGTGTCGACCACAGACACTGCCGGCCCCTGCCCATCTAATACTCTGGATTTCGAAGCCATCAGACAGATATGCAAGACCGGAGTTCACAAGGGTGGAGTGAGGACGGATCCGGAGGCCTTTGCGGACCACCGCCGGAGGCTCTGGCCGGAGTTCGTAGCCATGGGGCCCGGGAACCACGCAGAGATATACCGGGCCGTTAGGGAGACAGGTCTCCTGAATGCCCTCAGCGCCAGGATAGAGCTGCTGTCCGACCTTAACCTGGGTGCCTGGGAGGCCTACCTGGGTGAGATGGGAGGTAAGGACGAACTCCTGAGCTTTCTACACTACGGTTTTCCCCTGGGGTACCTAGGGCCTGAGAGCGATACCAGGGTAATACCAAATCACCCGAGTGCGACAATCTATCCGGCCCAGGTCGACAAGTTTATCGCCAAAGAGTCGATATATTCCAACATGCTAGGACCATTTGAAGACCCGCCATTCACCCCATGGTGTCACGTGTCACTGCTTATGACACGCGAAAAACGGGGCACGGATGATAGGCGTGTCATAACGGACATGACTTACCCACGGGAGCCCAGTGTGAACTCGTTCTTGATTAAGAATTCCGTCTACAGGCTCGAATTGGAACATGGTCTCCCTACGGTCGACGAGTTCGCCGCAAAGCTTGTATCTGCAGGTACGTCATCGTACATGTCCTCTATTGATGTGTCGCGGGCGTACAAGAACTTCCGGTGTGATCTGCTGGATTGGCCCCTGTTATGTTTCATGTGGGAGGGCAGGCACTACTGTGATACGGCCATGCCGTTCTGTGCCCGTGCCTCCTCGTACCATATGCAGTGTGTGGCCGACACTATCGTACGCATCCTGGAGTCAAAGGGACTAACGGCCACCATGTACCTCGATGATCTGATCATCCTCTCCGAGGATCGCGAAAAGGCGGCCGTTGATGTGCCTGGAGGCTGCGGAGGACACGAGGTACTGCCCGCTACACGTGATCCGGGCGGCCCCTACGGCTACTCTACGGGATCCATTCCTGACGCTACCCGATGGAAAGATCATCACATCCCGTGTAATGACAAAGGAATGGGAAGGCCTGCTGGAGGCCACAGGCCAGCCCAGGAAGGCCTTCACCCTCCACAGCCTCAGGAAAGCCGCTGCTACACAGGCTTTCCAGGCTGGTATACCTGAACTGGACATCCAACGATATGAAGGGTGGAAATCGGATGCACACCGTGCATATATCCACGTCTCCAATAAGAGAACTGTAAACCAGTCTCTAATCCCATCCATAATGAGACTTTTTCTTCCCACCCTCCTCTCCCAATAACAATTGGCTTCTTGGCTTTTTTTATTATTACATGTACTTCATACTTTTGTAATAATCCATAAAAACTTCACTTATTATGTCATAAAATATTCATAATTGACATAAAAATATTTCTGTCAATCATACATTATTATTATTATTATTGATATTCATTGTATACCTACTTATTCATATCACTAAGACCTATAAAATTAAATTAGATTTTATTAGCCCACTGCGGCTTTCCTCTTGCTTCATTCAGGGATATGGGGTAATGGGTTGCCCATGGCCTTTGGTCAGGGGTGGTCATTGCCCCCCCCCCCCTGGTGAAGCACCTCTACACTAGCGCACCTCTGCGCCACCTACCCCTTCTCAGCCGCACCACTCATCAAAGTGTGCCACCTCAACACTGTCCACTGTCTCACACTTCGTTCAGGTCTCATACCGTATGCACATACAATTTTTCTACCCACCCACCCTCAGCTTTTTCTCCTACTCGCTTCACTCATAGGGCTATTTTTATTATTACATGTACTTCATACTTATGTAATAATCCATAAAAACTTCACTTATTATGTCATAAAATATTCATAATTGACATCAAAATATTTCTGTCAATTATACATTATTATTGATATTCATTGTATACCTACTTATTCATATCAATAAGTCCTATAAAATTAAATTAGATTTTATTAGCCCACTCCGGCTTTCCTCTTGCTTCAGTCAGGGATATGGGGTAATGATATAGATAACACCCCGGCCAATATCCGAGAGCGCACCGAAATTACTGTGTGACGTCATCGCTAATACTCACTCTCCCAGCAGATCTTTCGTGGCGTTACTGATCTCTGCTATCACCCAGCTACCACTCTCTATTACGAAGTTCTGACGTCAATGCCGAGCGGCCACCTAGCAGATACCTCATGAACTATAGATCACGGTGAATGTTCGAGGATTCATACAAGCATTACTGTAGGGTGATGAACGAATTGCGGTTTTAATGATTTCCTGGAATGTAACAATAAAGAGACAACATGAGTGTGACTGAATTACATCTGTTCCTCAATATTTTGGAGAGAATTTATATCTCTGAACGCATTCATTCAAGCATACTTACCATGTCTCCATATATTATAATCCGTGGATACCTGCATCCGCCAAATTATGTTTTGTTTGGCATGGGGGCAAAATATCGGCACCCATTAGCGAATACTTATCCGCTCCAAAATATACTCCGCTTTCATTTAACGCACTGTTACAGTCGCTAGTTTCGTATGTTCACCTTATAATGAATATTATGTACAGGTCGTCGCTGTTTCTGCGACAAGTCACTGATGCGCCAGCACCATGATAAGCAATCATGTTTGATGCTCGTTTTTCTCCACAATCCTTCATTCTGTGCGTCTTCCAGTCAGGCATTGAATACTATTCTGCATAACGATCCTTTCGTTGAATTGTAATGGATGCGTGTTGCGGAGGAATGGGCAACGGGTATAAATGTAGCCATTAAAGGAAGGTTTAGGGCGTATTTTACATGGGTGGCGCGAGTCATGAGCGATCCCATCTTGTAACAAAAGATCTAATTACATCGCAAGGAGATTCTGATTATTTCTGAAGGTAATTTATTGGAATGCACACGGAATACCATCTTGCTTCTGATGGCATGCGATTTTACTATCACAAGTTTTGAAATGTGGTTTGAAAACTTCATTTCTAAACTTACTACAACCTCGTCACCGATTAAAACTTTGTAGCGATTTATTTTCATTTATTATTCAAATCATTTTATTATACCACTACTTCATGTATTGTGGTGATTTAAGACCGTTAAATTGCAAATACCGAATGAGACAAATGATATGCTGTAAAACAGAACAACTCTTGCAATTATTGGCGTAGCTATATCAGCACCCAATACAAGTGTTATCGGAAACCTTGCACGGATTTAGCCCTAAAAACTGCCACAAATCCTTTTGGACACAAGTGCCTATCCTAGCTCATCCATACCCTTAGCCTTACTACTAACCATAAAACCTGATCGATTCTCTTCATACCCAGTCCTTTGTATCACGGGGAAGTTCTTGATACATTAATACTATTTTTTCATGACAGAAATATCTGGAGTGTACCAATGGATGACAAAAGGTATAAACATTCACATGTCACATGCATATGACAAAGGACAGTAAACACTGACATGGGACATACAAGACAGGACACTTACACCATATCTATCTCATGACATAGACAGGTTCCTTAATTGATAAGTGATAGGTTTTTTGTACTGGGCCTCTACATCTCTAAGAGCTTAATTACTAAGCTATGCTATATTTCTGCCAGACCATACTGTTACTATACTAGTGCACACTTGGGCTGCCTCCTCGTACTTGGTCTTGTGGCCCATAATATTATGATGTTGATTATACAACAGAGTGAGTGTAGTTTGTGTGTTCTACTCTCCTAGATTCACAGATATTCACATATATAACATGTCACTTAAGTGTTACATTGGCAGTGGTTGTTGCATATGGTCTAGATAGCTGACTTTCCATGTCTGTCTTTCCCCTTCCCCTATCTAAACAATATCTTTTCCCAATGATGAGATCTTTCATTTGAAGTATACCTGTTTTTCGAAAGCCTTTGGTGATCATTATTAGGGACGATGAACATGTTTTCCCTTAGCATCTCATTCTCTCTTTCCCTCTCTGCGATTGGGAATGTATCATAAGCCTTATCCCAGGCCTGGACAATCTCCCTGCAAAAACTAAGCCGGACACTCTTAATATTACGCCTTTTTTTCTTAAGAAGTATTCAAAGATTGAATCATCAATACCTAGTGTCTCCCGGAGAAAATAAGGTCCATGGCTGGAAATAACAGTTACACAGTCTAGCCACCCATTTCACTATGGACACCCTATACATTGTGTCCATGACATGTAGTCTTAACCCACCCTTATCAATATCCTGACACAAGACTGGATGTGAAATCCTATTGACCCTGCTCTGCCAGATAAAAATGTTTGTAATTTGTCTAAATTCCTTGAAAACCCTCTTTGGTGTTTGTAGCACAGGGCCCCGTTGCTCCTGTTTTTGTGGTATCACTAGCCATAATCGGAATGCAATTTTATTTTTACGATTACTTTAACGATCCGACTGAAAAATCGTTGCTCCTGTAATATCGGATCGTATCCCTATATTCCCGCGGTATCGCTATTTTCTACGATGCGATAGCGATACAACAATTCCGGGGCACATATTGAATGAGACAGGGGAAAATTAATTAGTTCTTTAATTAAATACAGATGGCATCACAGTTAAAACTGATCTGACACCTGGTGGTGTGGATCGCTATTTCCTATAGGTGGAGGAACAAGTGGCCGGGGTTGGTGGTGCCACCATGGATCGTTATTTGAAATATCAGATAAGGCTGTATTTAACCCACAGCGATACGATCCGCAGTGCTGTGAAGGTCCGCGTAAAAAGTATCGCTAAATGCCGTATTTTACGCGGCGATGCGCCTATGCGATGGCGACACGATCCGCAAAATTTCAGGAGCAACGTTTTGGCCCTCGGATCGCTATTCTGCGATCCGCAGCTCTGTCGTAATCCTGGAGCAACGGGGCCCTGAGGTAGTATAAAGGGGATGGGGATGATTAAATTATTAACCACTGTTGTTCAGGTTGAATGATTTTAACGGCCACGTAACTATTCTCGGAATTAAAACATTTCACTATCATGTATAATTAGTGTTAAACCGGGGGACACATAACGTTGCTGTGATTCTGAGAAGTAAATAAGGATTGATTATGATAAAACACCACTCAATTTTGGTTAAGCCTATTCATCAGCTACTTAAGGGAAAATTAATTACAAAGGTCATGCTAGCAGAGAAAATACATGGATGTGAGAAATCAATTAGGTAATAGTAAGCTAGACTAGTAGGCATTCATCCACGATTTCGTATAACAGATGGATAAAGCATTTATAAATGAGCTAAAACCCAATTAATCATCTAGATATCGTGATTCAGAAGAAATACCATACCACACAGATATATTATTATTATTATTATTATTATATATATATTATTATATATGTTAATATATAAATATAAATACCGAATGAAATGTCTCATATTATTCACCTCGGATATCACCTACTTCCGTCGTCTAGGCGGTTGCTATTGTTAATGCTATAACTACGGTAATAATTCCTAACGCGTGGCGGTGAGCAGCTCATAACCGTAATTTGCTCTCTCTATATATATATATATATCGCCGTATTCTCCACGTAGTTGACAGAGCAGTATCCCAACAAATGTGAGGATATTGCATATCAAAGAGAAGACAAAATGGCTGTTGATCTATGCACATATACTATTTTGCGCCCTTTGGACTTTTTTTTATATGATTTCTAGGAGATTACGACAAACATATTCTCTTCGGTAGTGAACTTAGACCTCTATAGGTCTATAATGACAGGTTTGGCGATCGTTGCCCAGTGTATCCCAAAAGCTGGATTCTCATGGTGGGATTCATGTACCTCACAGGGTGTCTGAGACAAATCCTGATGAGATTCTGTACTCGAACACAATCTCTTCGTCTAAATTGTAGGGTTCCATTTCCCTGGGAAATGTTTCCCCCCCTGCAATTGTTGGCGACACTTACCGGTAAAAAAGAGCGAAATCTCATGCGATTTTGAAACCTGTGAGGTACATAAATCCCACCGTTCGAATTCTACTTCAGCTTCAACCCGAATGCAAAGTAATTCAAATGTATGCTCTGATGGCTGGCCCCTGCCTCAACTGCTACCGCGCATTTAGCTGTGATCCCTCGCGGACGACCGAGAGACCAGCCTATGGAGGCTAGACTGGTTCCCTGTCCAAATAATCAATAGAACAGGTAGAGGGATATTCGTTGCCACCTTGAACTTTGTAAATAAAGCCTCTCTCCCTCACAAGACCCCTCCCCCTCCCCCTCCCTAATAGTTTATTGACATTAGTTTAAAATGATTAACAAAACAAAATGAACTGATATCAGTTTTAAAAGATTATTGGAATATTTCATTAAAGAATGACTGTTGACACCACTTCTTTTCACCAGGGTCCTCCGAACAGACTGCATGACAAATTCAAGTGATACCAATTTCAGTCATTTATGCTCTTTTATTAAACTCCCCAAACGCCCTTGACACAAGAAATATTATATCAGCTCTGTTGTTTGATACCACGACCAGCCCATGATGTTCTCCTAATCTAGTGTTTGGTGCCATCCAGTTTGATTGTTGGTACTCAGCCCTCTTCCAAAGTGTTTCCAGCGCTAAAATAGAAACACAAATAGTCTGGGGCGAAGAAGCTCGGCAGACTGGACACCTTGTCTGCAGTCAAACTTAAGAAATAGTCTGGAAGGACATTGATATCCATGATCGTATGAAGGTCATAGTTGTACAACTAGATATTTCGTGTAACGACAATAGCTCTATATATAGGCCCAGCCTATGATCCCATGCAGTTCATGAAACGTTAGCCTGGATCAGGTCGCTGGTCACATCATCAATGTAGAAAATCCTTAACAGGTGGACAACATCTAATCATTAATACAACCACCCGAAGAGCGGCTACAGGACCCAGTTAGGCCCGGCGTCCACCTACTACGATAGAATCGTAGACCTCCTGATATGGCACCGATACAAAATGTCAAAATCGGTGCCATATCGGAAAGGTGCAAAATCGTAGACATATGTCTAGACAAGCCAATCCACCATGCGTTGTATGGGGTTTTTATCGGTGTCTAATCGCAGAAATATGGTCAACTGCCCCGATATAAGGTAACATTCCGACGTGATTTTGATTTTTTATCGGGAGGTGCATCGTAGACCATATCGATGCCATATCGTAGTAGGTGGACGCCGGGCCTTAGTCAGTTAACAAGACATTACTTTCAGGCGGCACGGCTCCGGGGTAAGGTCACTACTATCCTAGGGCGTGAGACAGGGCACAAGCGGGCCGGGGAGTGGGGAGGGGGGGGGGGGGGGCATTTCACTCGTTATGTACGATATGATGGCTGGACAATACGATCTATCGAACGATGTACGACCTTGGGGACGATTCATAGTTCGTTACATAAAAGAAATTGTAGGGAGACATGTGAATCGTTTGTACAAATTGCTTGTGTTTGACATACATCCTAGGGGACGATAGGTTTACTATGTGTAGGCTATGTTCCCCCTCCCCCACATACACACACATGCACCTTCATACATTCATTGACCTCCGCAGTGTGATCTCCATACACTCATACAGTGCACCCCTTCACCTCATACCACACACGCTATAAGGTATATTGATGACATTTCTACAGTATGTCAGTGACATAGGAGCACAACGGATTATATATCATGACAAGACATTGTATCAATAAACTGCTTATACCAGCAGGTTTTATCAATATCAACACATGACCGACACCCCCTAGAGGTGTTGTATATTTGGACGATCTAAGACCATTTGGATGCTGTAGGTTACCATTTATGTAACGAGACTGATGCCTACCATTTTATCTTATCATAAGAAAGTCGTAGCTGTATGATTCAAGTTTTATGTAGGACCATCCTTCGACCATTTATAAGATCGTATGATAATCACACGTCCTTTATGTAATGAGACCCTGGCTTCTTCCCCATCGCTAATCAAGCTCAAGATCAAGCTTTTTAAGCCTCATTCTCGATGCCACATTTGTGCTTATTGATTATAATCGTCAATCGAATTGGAGAGAATCTGTCACCAATGACAATGTCTGATGAACCTTACACAAAATTCTGACAACCGACTAGCCCCGAACCACTTTTTGCAAAGGGGAACTTATGAAATTTAAAGGAAAGAAATCGAATAAATGAAACAAAATCCTGTATGTATACATGTATTGAACACTACCATTTTCTAACTTAACAATACAATCCTCTATAGACGCTCCGGCTTCACGACACAAAAACATGGGTAGGAGAGACAGATAATCTACTCTGAAATAACAAGTTCTTCTTTTGGGTAGGTCTGTGTGGAAGCTAGTAGAAGTGATCGGTGTCATGGGAGAGCAGTGAGAGTGAACCCCTGCACCGACACATCGCTCTTATCCGTATTAGACTTTAGGCAATTACGGTTGCCTGGATTACCCGCCAGGGGGCTCTGAGAGTAATTGTACTCGGCCATACAATATCCATGTCCAAATACCAGCTTGGAGTTTGCGCACGATGTAAACAGGAGCAATGGAACTCATTTAGGAACCCAATGTGATCAGTGGTGCCTCTGCTGGCTGGCCAAGGCTTCGCAAAAGGGAACGATTAGAGTCGGTCCGATCGGTCATATCAGGCTTTTGAGTAATGACCGACGGTTCCCTGATTATTGCATCTGAGACGCAAAATTATTGGTGGGAGATATGATGACGAAATAATAGCTCATATACTTGCAATATTTTATTGGCGACTCCGCAGGTCACTGCCGTTTCTCGTATGGCGTGTCCCTGCCTCTACCCAGGCTTAAGCCCAATACACATCTACCAATTTCAGAACATTTATGTCCCTTTGTCAGTGACAAACAGATGGTAATTTGTCTCAGGCGAGGCATCCTAACGGAGTCGGCTGTAGTCGGTAGATGAAGCACAGCGAGGCAAGGGTCAGGCAATGATTAGTCAGCCACCTCCTTCAGATGTTATTTTGTCGCTGACAAGTTGCGGTTTTTATGTTCATAAGTCAGTGGCCGAATGTTTATCAACATGTTGGTAAATCTAGTTGCCGGCAACAGAACGTTGGTAAATGGTGCTCAATTGGGTGGCCAAGAAGGGTCGAGGGATTATATAATTTGCCTGTGACAAGTTCACCGACTCCTACACGATTTGGGAACTAATCGTTCAACCCACTCCGCCATGCATCATAATGGGTTCTTTGGTAAAAAAAAAACGTGATCACGGTCCCGATGCAACTCAGGATGCAGCCAATGCAATAATGCATATCTTGAAGTAGTATATTTACTTTTAAATAGATGATATACTATATAGTTCATATCGCTGGCTATTTGACAAGGATTTGACCGAATGACAGATTCCTGATGTTTCTGGTATTTTTAGCAATGCTGACGTTTTCACGTCATAGCTGAAAGTTTTATATTAAGGTTAACTTGTGAAATGTTTTCAGACAATCAGAAACCTGTTTTGGCAGCACTCGAAACTTTAACGAGCGCTTGCGTGCGGCGGCAGTAGAAACAGCAACTTTAAAAGTAAGAAATATCGGCTCATAGACTCACATAGAATCTCCGGAATTTTCCTACCCTAGTGAAGTTCTACTCAAGGGTTTGGGTAATGCTGTATAGCTACCCAAATACGATTAGCTATAGGTAAAATAAGCATTCCGTGCGGGGAAAATAAATGAGCTGGAGAATCCTCCCCTCCACAAGACCTACACGGCATTACCTTTCAGTATCCAATTTGGACCGACCCCTTCTATCATTTGTAATTGGACACTTCCACCTTTATTTAAATAGCCTAAAGCTACGAGTCACCAAGCCAATGAAAGTTAGAGCTAATGACGATTATTTTTGTCGTAGCTGGTGTAGGTATCATTAGTCGTGAGGATCAAAATGCACCCCACGTAAATTAATGAAAGTCTGCATAAAAATGAGGCGTACTCTCCGGTTCCTCTTTGTCTCTCCCCCCCTACACCTGCCCTGGAAAACGTAATTGAGATTTTGAATGATTCATGAATCCCCTAAATGAAAAACCATAACCTTCATATTTCTCTCAACAGTTTAGAAGTCAGTGGGATGTGTTGCACTTGATGAATATCAATCTTTATCACTGGATAAAGGCCGCCTTGATCTAGATTTCAGTCACAGTAGTTATGTGTTACATATCAATAGAATGTCAACTGCACAATAAATCTAGAAGGATGATCTTTCGATTATGAATTCATATCTACCCTTGGAATTATTTATACGAGTATTTGTTACTACAAGATCCAATCCCGGTTATTAGACATTTCAGTCGTCTTCTTCTGCATTTAGCTTCCTGTGACTGAGGTTAGGACCTGACAGGCCAAGAGGCAATGAAGTCCCCGTCGGGATCCAGGGGGCCGTTGATCTGTTAGCCCTGCCGTCATAAGGCAAAACTCCCAATATTGGAGGACATGCAAGAAATGTCAAACAGGATATACTGAAAGGTTGATTAGAACACTCTATATCCAGCAATGCCGTTTTGTTGAGCAGCAATTCTGTAATCATCTACAAGGGAAGGCCAAATTAAGGCAAATACACAGTCGCTAATTCAGGGAAAGGCCAATACTTAACATTTTTCCACTTATACATTTACCTGGTATACGACATTTATCGATGAATAAGCAAGTGATGTATCCCCTGGATATGTTGGGACACCCACAGAGCAGACAAATGATTTCTGATCGGGGAATAGGCGGAATTATCTGCCATGTATAATAAGTATAGACATCGGGATAAAAACAACCATAGGAAAAGTTTGGACAAGTAGTCTCTCATATGTCTCAGAAAATGTAATTCTTCCATTGCCTTGCGTCTGTGCGTGACGTATTAGAAGCCATCTGACCCCTCTGATAGATAATGATTTTTCTTTCAGGTCCATCAAAGCTGCAACAACAAAGTGCTTGGACCAGTAAAAAGTAATTGTGTAACAGAACTTTGTTAGACGGGATGCAAGAGAAGTAATCAGGTAGTGTGTTATTGTGTGTAGAAATGTACTCAGCACGTATTTGAAAATCAAAGAAAAATCATAGCAAAAATAGTTCGCGAAGCGGATACATGGCCTGTGTACGCCTACTACGTCATGTGGTCATCATACGAACAACCTGAGTGTTGGCGGATTTGAGGTGAACCTTGTTTCGCCATTGTTTCCCCCCTCTTAGGGCACTACTACAACTGGTCACAATTCCCTAACATTGCTAACCATTGTTTCTTGGATTTCGGGGGTATGGCAATATGTTCCTTTAGGATGGTGCTGTCAAGAACAGGCATTGGAACCACGTCCCAATGTACCAGTTATCATACCACACGGTGTAAAACCTGTCATATTTGCATCAGTACAGAAAATAACAGCCATCATGTTCTCAGTGTTTATGATCGCTGCTTTACTATATACCTACTGCCGTAAGTGACGTAAATACTTCACGCTGCTGTCCACCATGTACGGCACAGCCATGCAGTAAGTTAGGGTTCATTTCACGGTCGTAACGGATATAATTACAACGTCGATATTTAAAAATGGCTGGGCGTTTATCGCTTCGACATCGGTAACGTTAACGTTAGAGTACATAAAGAAGACTTATTGAAATACTGTGAAATCAAAAATACATGAATGAATTACAGAAAAAATTCGAAGTACAGTAATAAAAACCTGAATAAACATGGTAAGGACCTTAAAAACAGGAGTGCAATGAGAGAGCAACCACTTTGTTTTCTTCCCGACGGTTTCTGGCCGGTTTCCGGCTGGTTTCCAAGTGACAACAAATGTTGCTATGTGCGTTGCTATGCAATAACGTCACAGCCACATTCCACGGACTAAGCGAAAGCTAGGGTTCACATTGATCGTTCTGTGCCCAAATTTGATTTAAAATGGCTCTTACAACTTAAATAAGGTAAGAATATGAATGTTTTGGAGGCATATAGTAAAGATAAAAACGTTGTACCTGTAAACGTAAAAATTTCGATCCTCACTCGGGCCCCTAGCACGTTTACAACTCGGTGTAAACACCTCGTTGTAAACGTGCTAGGGCCCGAGTTCGGATCGAAATTTTTACGTTTACAGGAACATCGTTTTATTACTTTACTATATACCTACTGCCGTAAGTGACGTAATTACTACACACTACTCCCCATGATGTACTGCACATCTGTGCAGTATATCAGGGTTCATTTCACGGTCGTAACGGATATGATTACGATGTCAATATTTAAAAATGGCCGACGGTGTCTACGCTTCGACATCGGTAACGACTTACTGAAATACTGCGAAATCAAAAATACATGAATGATTTACAGAAAACTTAAGGTCCTTAAAGTACAGTCATAAATACCTGAATAAACATGGCAAGAACCTTAAAAACAAGAGTGCAATGAGAGAACAGCTGCTATGTCACACTGCAGCGCTCGAGCAACATACGGAAAACTCGTTTTGCGATAAACTGCAGCGGTGCAGTGTGCTCCTATGTTTTCTCACTCTCCTCCCAGATCTTTTGCGGCACTAGCGCTTGTTAATACAAGCGGCCGCAAGAAGTAGAGCGTAGGATATCTGCTAGGAGAGTGATGTTTTCTTCCCAACGTTTTCCCGCTGGTTCCCCGCTGGTTTGTAAGTGACAACAAGTGTTGCTATGCAGGTTGCTATGTGTGTTCCTATGCGACAATGTCACATCCGCATTCCATGATCAAAGCAAAAGCTAGGGTTCATGTGTACCGTTCTGTGCCCAAATTGGATCTAAAATAGCTCCTACAACTTAATTAAGGTAACTATATGAATGTTTTGGAGGCATATAGTAAAGATAAAACGTTGTACCTGTAAACGTAAAAATTTCGATCCTCACTCGGGCCCCTAGCACGTTTACAACTCGGTGTAAACACCTCGTTGTGAACGTGCTAGGGTCCGAGTTCGGATCGAAATTTTTACGTTTACAGGAACATCGTTTTATTACTTTACCATTAAGACATCTGATGAAGGACGACCACCGGTCAAGGTCATCATTGAATGCTGCATGAAGAAGTCCAGTCTGGGAGAATCATGCAGACATTACCCCATATCCCTGGATAAAACAAGAGGAAAGCCGGAGTGGGCTAATAAAATTTTATCAAATTTTATAGTTCTTATTGATATTAATAAGGTTATACAATGAATATCAATAAGTGTATAATTGACATATGTATATTGTTGTCAATTATGAATAGTATATGATAACATAATGAAGTTATTATGTAATATTACATAGTTTTGATGAACATGTAATAATAAAATAATAAAAATAGCCCTACGAGTGTAAGGAGTAATAGTAGAAAAGGAGAGGGTGGGTGGGAAGAAAAAGTACGTGTGTGAGGTATGAAGCCTAAGAAGCGAATGAGGCAGAGTACAGTGTCGACCTAGCGCACTTTGATGTTTAGTGCGGCCGACAGGGGAGAGGTGGCGCAGGGGTGCGCTAGTACAGAGGTGTTTCACCAGGGGGGGCAATGACCACCCCTGACCAAAGGCCATGGGTAACCGATTAATCATCCTACATGTGAATGAACGCCCACCACATACTACAACGCCAGATCCAAGGCGACCAAGCGAATGCGTCTGCGATCCATGCGACTGTGCGAATCCCATGCGATGATATTCAATATATTGAATATTGTCGCAAGGCATTCGCATGTCCATGCGAACGTCTGCGAACATCTGCGAACCCAAATTCACATGGAAAATCGCCTTAGTGGATCTGGCGCTTAAGGTACAAATGACTTGGCACACTTCCAAACCGTTAAATCGCCTTCTCGGTCGAAGAATTGTAACGACTTTTCAATTCATCAATAGCATAACAAGCCTTGATGATTCTGAGTCCAGTAGGTTAAGCCCCATCGCTACAACATCAACAGGGATGCAAAATATCTTACTTTACTTAGGAGGACCAATAATCTGGAGCCTCGTTTGCCACCACGAATACTAGAAACTCTAATAAAGCTTGTATTCTGATTTATTACAAACTAACAACTCTGAAATCATTTTTAAGTCCTTTTTGATAATCGATAAATATGTACGTGAAATTGAGTGACACAACGTTTCTGACTAAATGTTGTCCTTCAGCAGGTGTAAAAACCTTGATTTCTTATATACTGAGGTGATGATGATGAGCAACATATATATATGATGTTGTAATAGGTACATAATGAACAAATGACCTGATTTCTGTGTTTTTACGGTTAAGATATGATGCATTATACAATTTGATATAAGATTGATATCCGTTTAAGTCTTGAATTATAGATTTTTGGTTTTACTATACTTGATCTGTAATTCATACATTACATATACAATTTAATAGATTATTAATGCTAATGTTTCAATAATGTGATTGTTACAGTCTGTAAGAATTTTCTCGGATACATCGTATCAATTTTATAATGGGTAAATAATGTCTTATCATACGCGTATTCTGTCTTTTTTTCAATATTCCTTGACGGGCCAGTTCTCGCTGAACTCTCATAAAGCTTTTTGAACTTCCAAAGCATAAAACATTCTTGGTCAGTGTGTGCTATGACTATAAAGTCGTCTCTATAGCCATAGACCTTGGTACACCGTCACCAGGCCATACATCTAGAAACAAAATCCGAAAACTTGGGGGGAAATTGAAAAATAAACTAACAAGTTTTGGACAAAGTCGTCATTCTGCACTAGTCTGATGCGGAGTGATATGAACGAGGCGACAGCTGAGTGAATATCTCGTTGCATTCAAATGAGGTGGACTTCTTTGTCCAAAACGAGTTGCTTTCTGTATTTATCTCACCCTTGAACACGCTAAAAGAACGGACAACACACAGGATATAGACCATGGAGAACGGACTGGATAATCGTAGGGGCAAGGAGAAGAAGTTCCTAATTTGGGTCTCTGGGACAGAAAGACCAGGAGTGAGATAAATGGGGTGCATTTCGCCCAAAAACACAAGCAATTGTTTAACAAGAGTTTTGTGTCTAGTACTATTGGACACCTTGATCAGTTCTGTGGTCTGAATAAATATTTATGGAGTGATAAGCCACTCAAAGATCTCATATGCCGATAAAATTGCCAGGTTATAGGTTTCTGGTGATATCATCAAAGTCGATGTAGAGGAAACTACATATATAAAGTGCAATTCACACGATGAGATTCATGTACCTAACAGGGTTCAAAATCTACTGAGATTCTGTCCCCTGTTAGGGGTAAATGTCGCCAACAATTGCAGGGGAAAACTTGTCTCAAGAAAATTGAAGCATGGGCTACAATTTAGACGAACAGGTTGTGTTCGAGTACAATATCTGAGTAAGATTTGTCTCAGACGAACACTCTGTGAGGTACATGAATCCCATTGTATGTATCGCCTTCCAATACACATTACCCTAGTTACATACAGAACACCGACTCTGAATAAAGAGATGCCTATGGTATTTATCATCTATTGTGAGAAATGGGTCAAAACCTATTTCATACAGAAATGCCGTTTGTAGTAAGGGCTTGCGTCCACTCCCGATACACTCCAATATCCATCTGATGTACCTCCCGATCAGAAATCGAAATCGCGTCGGAATCGACCTCTCATGGGGCCAGTTGACCATGTCTCTGCGATCTGGCTCCGATTAAAAATGGGGGTCCACGATTTCGTCCCGTATCATAGGTTCTCTCCAACATTTCAACATGTTGAAAAGGCAGTGGGCAATCGTGAGCATTACAGAGTATTCTGTCGGGGAAATTGCTCTCACGTGTGAGATACTAATCAGAAAATTATGAGATTTTATTGTCCGTATTGCTGGTGATTTTCGATCAGGTTTAAATATCTCAAATCAATATTTTCTTAGTTTGACTTGGAACAGCTTTTAGAACCTCAAAAAATATACTTTCTTGTTATTTGTGTCCTGGGAAAGATTTTTAATGCGATATTATACTTAATACTGAATTATAATGTATTGTATCTAAAAATGAAGATAACACTTCAAAATATGCACGTATGCCCTGGTATAATATTGTGGGGCATTTCGTGACCATGATCACCTTTTTTGTTTTTACAGGAAAATGAAACCCACTACAATGCCTGGTGAAGTGGTATGTCTGGTCATTTGTCTATGAGAGGGACCTTCTCGATAAGTCTCCGACATTTACTTTTTGTTTCGGAGCCATGTCGCTAGGTCCATTGCTCGCCCCCTGCATGAGAGTGCCTCCATGCACTTCTCGGACTGATAGGTTTATAGTAGCAATTGACAGAACCATTTAATCAATAAAAGAGGTTTGAGTGCGGTTCCGGTATTATCTTCTTTATTATGAGGTACTTAGTCAGAAGATAAATAACAATTAAACTAAAATTGGAAATACAATTATTATCAAAAAAACAATAAATGTGTGTTGGCCGCTGCCCTGTGAAGATCTTTATGGTTATCAACACAGACATGGCAAATGGTCATATCAATAATCATTAGAAGAATCTTTCACTAGCAATGGCCTCTCTCCAGCTGATTATACAATGAGGCATATAAAGTGTCCACCTATTACGTGTCCTCTCAAAACCTTCACTTCAGATTGCCAGTCTCTGCAATTACCTTCATGTGATTGATACATCGACGAAGAGACAGTGCGAGTAGAGTAGACACAGGGCAACGCGGGAACATTGATGACTGTAAAGAGGATTAACCGCGCCAGACAGATTAACGGGTTTCGTCAAGTAGTGAACAAACTCAAAGTCCTCAATTATGGCCTGTTGCATGGACAGTGCAAATGTGTGCTCAGAGAAGACAGGAGCCAAGCTGGATCTAAATATACCCATTGGTAGTAGCCATCGCATTATACTACCTGACAAAAGGGAAAATGGAGAGGAACAAATAGGCAAAGAAATACGAAATCCTATTTACCTCGTGCTAAAATAAAGACAGGCGGAGACACGTGTAATTGTCAACACGATTGGGAGAAGCGTTGAGGGACTAGGAAGAAGGCAAGAAAGAAAACTCAGAATCAAGCCGAGAAGACATGGTATGCTACAATGGAAAAATGAGGCATTATAAGCAGAAATTAAGGTGAGAATTACCTTCCTCCTAACCTTTATACCCGTCTATTTGCACTTGATTTCCAATAAGGGATTCCCGATTCTCTATTTAATTAGGCTATGAACAAGGATATATACATGAAGTATATTAATACCTAACGGTTTTAAAATAGAGGTTTTGAAGGGTTATCGGATACGGTGGCTTAATAGATTGAATTGATTTCAAAAGATGAAGAAAACTATCGCAGCGTATTGCGACAGAAGAATTATGTCAAGGCATGTAAGAGAAGCGAGGACGGGTGAGAGTAGGTGTTATTTGGAACAAGAAGGTAATGACCACAAGGTACAGAGAAATTCATCCGTGTTGATGGGTAAAGGTATTGCATGGAAATCACCGCGTCACCCAGACCTCGTAATTACTTTTATTTCATTCGCGAAGATTGCCTCCTGTAGCTGTAATTAAATACATTAAATTTCAGAAGATTAAAGATTCTATCCCTGCCGAGCGATGCATAACATTTAATTACCTTCAATAATGATACTAGCAGTCCCTCGCCATATCTCTCTTCATTACGGCCAACCCCCTCTGGTGTAAGAAAGAAAAACTTGGTCACGTTACACATCGCTCTCGCAGTGGTTTCCATTACGAGGCAACGCATGCGCATTGTAATCTAGCATGGGGTATCATGCATGACGAGCACGAGCCAAACAGGCTGCTCTGTAATCGATCATTATTACACAGGTACAGTGTCTGTCACTAGTATCTTGGTGCACAGCATGCTATCTACCTAGTTAACACATCCCTTTAAATTCTCCCTTCCTAGACAAATGGTGTTTTATTAAAAACCATTATCGTAGGTATGAGACTCTGAAACAACAAACTCGCCAAGAGACAATGATTTGTTTTAGGGTCTGTGAAAATAAGAGACGAGAGGAAGACCCTCTTCCGGCTTTCGCTTGGGTGATGGCGTTCTGACAACGACGACTCGTCATCCGTCAGCTTTTAACAAGAGACCATTATGACGTCAACACGATTTAATGATGACGACAAAATGACAGCCTCATGCAATAGTGGACGCGAGTTGCTCGGAGCCCACTGACAGATCTCATTAAAAAATCGAGGGTGCACCTATTCGACTATATCCATTGTGATTATGTTGTATACCATCAGAGTTTCTTTTACTACGCTGTTGTATCTTCCTGTATTTACTACCACATTTTGTGAGCAGTCTTTCCGGGCAAGGGATTCTCTTTATTTGTCATCTCAAACTAGCCAAGGACTAGTACATCCCCTCCCGACACATGTTGTCTCACACTCTAGCAGCAACTGCCGTGAGTTAATGTGCAAGAGTTCAGGATTCAATTCTCTTAAAGCTCTAAATCTTATTCCCGAGAGATCTTCATTATCCAGTTTCTCCGTTTATACCTATGCCTAGCCTTAGGTCACCTAGCGTCATCGAATAAAACATTCCGTTACAGATGAGACCCTTTCCCCATTGAATATTATGATCGGGCACTCGGAGTAGAACATCTTTATCTCTCCACAGCCCTTCTTTTTACCACCCTGTGACCAGTCAGGTATGCACAGTAAGTGATTGGGTGTGTTTACACCTGACGAATGACACTTTATCTACAGCTATGGAATATTTCTGCAAATCTGCATTCCATAAGCGTTTCTTTCAACCCGGCTTGATTTCGTCGGTAGATGGTGCCACAGAACGCAATATGGAGGAATAAAATCAATGTCCAGGTTTGAAATTTTGCTGTTTACACTTACTGATGTTTTATCAGGAACGTGCAATAACCGGTTGGCGGTGCCAGCTTATTTAATCAGTGGTCAAAATTGGTAGGTGTAAACTGGGGTTTATTTCTGCCGAGTCGAAAGGCTCGGACAAGGCTGCGCCAATGCTGCTGCTGGCAAATTGGCGGACTGGCTGAAAGTGACTGGGTGAAAGTGGGTTACAGAAAATTATCCATAAACTAAATGTAACCCAAACGTTTTTGTTGTTTTTCGTTTAAAATTGTAAGAGATAGTCATCTCAGTAATGACATCATAATATACTACATTATCGTTACACCAGGTTGGAAATACAGTGCCTATATAACCCGAAAATCTATAACATATTTTAGATTTGAATGTTGCAATACTAAGTGACGTGTAACCCAAACCCAAGAATAATTAAAAAGCATTCCACTTTCCCTGAAGGAGATATATGTGCTGACTGAGATAGTATAATGGCCGTGCAGGAACCCCAGCACAAGCATGAATTCAGTCATTGATTATCAGTGGGCCTTTGAAGACACGACCTCTCCTTCCGCCCGCTGTATTCCCCCGTGATTTTCCTTATCGGAGCCAACTCACACAGACCACCCATGAGACAGAGTTGGGTGTCACACCCTGTCAACACCCTCCTCTGGTAAACGGATCGTTGGGCCGTCTACACCCGCGTCCAATCACGTTATTCCTTGATTGTGCGACGCTTGATGAAATTTGCATGATTTAGCGCCTGTCAGGATACGTTCAAAACGGATAAATCACGGCACGTTGGCCGCTGATACGGATCCAGATCGGTGGATTGCCTTATGCTGACTAATTCAACTTGGAGGGACCTTCTTTTTTCGAAATTGATTTGATTTATTTATGGATATTTTTTATAAATGAATAATGTGAATGAAACACTGAATAGTACTTATGACACAATACATTTGTGTATATGTATATATGCATATGTGTATATTATATTATATAATTATTTATATATATATATGTATATTATAATTCATATGGAGTCTATGTATATTTGCATATATATGTAGACATAGGAGGTGCAAACACACACGAAAAGATACAATTAAGCATTTCAATGACCTTTTAATGTGTTTCATCCGAGAAAAGTAGTCTCTATGGCATTGCAATAATTGGGATACCATTCTATATTGATACCTTTATATGATTGGAAATAATAAATAATAGACAGATTGACTACAGAAGTTTGGGTTTTGTGACGCATAATGGTGATACCGTAAACCAACAGTCTATATTGGTGACCTTTGAAAAGATGATGTGGAGTCGGTGGACTATATAGAAACTGGGATGTGGGTCGAGCTTTATGCATCGACACATGCACCTGTTCAAAGTGTCTGGCCAGTAGGGTATGACCTTTTCTATAAGGTTAATATTGAGGCACCTTCGCCTTCTCTTCCTGCCCCCATTGATGCCCAGCTGGGTAGGAGGCTGACTTGGATTTCTACAGATTTCCTTTTCTTCTTAAAGATTTCGTTCTCAGTCTGTTGGTCATTTTGGACCAGCAGGGACATTCCCCAACGAGCCTGCGTTTACAAAAAAATTTAACCTATCTTTTCCTCATAACTTGTCGACATTGACATGGCTCAATCTAAAATAGAACAATGTAGAAGTCTACAGCACCTTTTCGAGTTAGTTATGGAAATAAAAAAAAAGAACAAGATGTAAATGATTTAAAGCGAACACTACAACCTTGAACCATTAAGAAATGTAATAGACAAAAATCCTCCCCACGTGGCGATATATCATATCCTATTTTACTAACGTTCACAACATTCAAAACGAGGAGTCACAAAACAACAAGGTAAACAAAATCGCCCATGTATAGAGGTATTACGATCTGGAATGATATAGACTTAGATATACAGAATCTCAATTGAGACTTTGGCGGCATTATTTTGTTTTGTTTTTCTTTGTCTGTTTGATGTTGCGTCAGAGGGCGCCTTGTGATCTGAACTTTACAGAGTTATCTGCACTGTTGAGTCAAATGGAAGAACTGGTGAATTCCAGAATTTGATGAATAAAGCTCAAATGAAAAAAAACCCTCTATTTATGCTATATATATTGATATATTTTTTCAATTGGGTCAAGATTCCTTAGTTACAATACCTCGCTCTTCCATCTTCCCGTTCAACAACCACTCAAGTGCTTGGTGTGTTACATTCATCTGTTTGACATCAGACTGTTTGCAATATATAGATAACAACATTCAACTAAACATAGTTACATGGTTTAAGAATGAATGAAATTAGATATGAATGATGATATTATACATGTACATATAGACTGAAGAATAGGTGTGCACGATTTTGGACCCTCTGTAGTTTAGCTCATATCTTCTTGAAGTCAATAAAAACCGTGCCCGTAATTAGCGCACCATCCCGACCAAGAAACAGATCGTTAACCAGTCAAAAATTGCATCCACAGTACCCAATCCAGATTGGTACCAATATTGGGCACTGTCTATGGAGTTGTGCTCCTTCATTACCCCTTTGAGGTAGTCATGTATGACCTTTTCCACAATTTTAGATTGAGTCTGCAGGATCGTGATAGGGCGCCAGTTAGCGGGGTTGCTCAGTTTCCAAGGTTTTGGAATAGGGGTGACCGAGGCTCGCTTCCAAGAACCAGAATAGACGCCTTTGGTGAAGCTGAGATTGTAGATTGTGCTATCTGGGGGACAAGGATAGTGAATGTATCTTTCAGCACCTCCGTTCTAACTCCCTCTAGTCCAGACGGTTTCGACATATCGATGTCTTTTATGAAGCCCTCAACCTTTTCAACGTCAACCTATCTGTGTCTCGATAATGGTGACTAAATAATAAGATTCGTTTTATGTAGAACTAGATGTTAAATTTTCTTTTTCCCTGCGGCAGGGTATTATTGCAAAATTAGACATAGCTATAAACTGGACTCCACATCAGTGGAATTAGATATCCGATATATTAACTTGATATTTCCCCTGCATATCCTACAAATCACCCAATGGCATAATCCCACTTCTATCAGCGACAAAGCAGAAACATTTATTTTGTTAACGTGAACTAAACTTTTGTCATTTATATTTTCGTTCATGAATGCGCCTGTAATTTCATGGGCTATCAAATTGTACAATAGGAATATGTCGGGCTGCATTGTCAACTGTATGAATATACTGAATTAAAATGTTATAGGAATTGTGCACGCTTTAAACACTAATAAAATCCGACAAGGCAAATAAGACAGAGGCCATTGTTGATCGAATTCAATGATACTCCATTGGTATTGATTACACAACTTAGGGCTGATACTTGAAGCTTAAGATTCGTGAGCATACTGTAAAGCGTACTGTTTATTATCTATAAGCATATCGTAATCAGATATAGAATAGCATAGGTGCTTCATCCATTCGCTAGTAGTCCTATTGAATTGGAACATGGATGGAAACTTCGCATATTAGTTAACCGAGTGATATTCGATAAATCTGACATTTGTGTTTTGATAACGTAAAAGTGAAATAGAATTAGTCCATTGAAATAACAACCAATGGACGCAACCCCTTAGACACATTTGATATTCATTGAGCGGATAATATTAACACATCTCAAAGCAATCAACTAATCTTATCCAGTCAGGCATGCCGCACTGGGGAAGGTGGAGATAAATGACTGAGGAGACCAGGATTTCACATTTAACAGAGGTTCTTCGGGAGATTGTGAGTTTTAATAAGTTTAAGATTATCGTGCTAGCTTTGACAATGTCAGCCCTTGAAATACTGCCGCAGGATGATAAACCCTGCCCTGCTAACCATCTAATTCCGCATGAAGCTATATTTTTAAAAAAGGACTCCGCAAGGAAGAGCGCCCAAGACCCGGGTGATTGCAATGTCTTTTTATGTGAAATAAAAAAGAGTACATTGGGTTATGAAAATGAGATATGGGATTTTGGGGCAGACTGTTCTGGGGTTTGGCTCTATTAGGGGAAAGTTTACTTAGCAACGCGCGAATGTGTTAGGTTTCAAAGCGATATCTTTTATGGAGAAAGAAGGACGACCACAAACAAAGCTAGAAACCAAGGCACTTTAAAGGAACTGTAAATCCATATCACTATATATGTACATGTGTATATATATATATATATATATATATATATATATATATATATATATATATATATATATATATACATATATACATGTATAGGCGGGATAACTGCAAAGGAATCGGGATGTTATCCACCTAAAGACTGGAACCATGCTTATGCTGCAAGCGCCGCACCTGTCATTCCTGCCGCCTTCACCTTCACGCCCTCCCTTCACCGCTGATCCTCGTCCGAAAAAGTCAAGAAAATCTTTTGAGAAGTCGAACATGGGTAAGTACCCTTTTGCCTGCTCGGCATGTATCCTATCTCATGCCCCGGGGGAGGAAATATTTTTATATTTTTCAGTAGGCCTAGAAGTTTGTAAGACATCAAATCTGGTTATCGGTGATGAGATGGTACAGGGAATGATTGGTCAAATGGTGTTCGACAACAGGACTTACCTAACAGATGAGGACAGTGCTGGCACAGACGATTTCCTGACAATTTTCAAATTGAATTAGCTCCCGTGTCCTTGGTGATTGCTACCAGAGGTTTCCCAGGGCCTCATTCAGTCAAATCTGCGGCAACAGCAACAGCTTGCACAGCGTTTTTCACATTTGCATACATCATGCATATATACCTATCATTTCGCGTAAATAAGTGACTCCTATTGTATATATATATATACGCTTCATCTATTGACGTATACAAGTGCTCATGTTCCAGTCACATATATTTCATCTTCCATTAGTTATGAAGTATTGTGGTATCTTGTATTATAAATTTTGATTATAAAATCGACCTAAAACCCAAATGATTATCGTTTCATTCCCTTGAGATGTCAAGAGATCGAAGGCCGGGGCCGGCTGGCTTGTTAGTGCACTGGACCTGAGCCAAGCACAAATATTGAAATATATAAGAAAGGTATAAGAAATGTATAAGTAAAACTGTGAGCTCTTGTATAGCAGAAGTTTAGGCATATATCCCATATGAAACACCCTGAGAGCTGTATCTAGGCCAGTGTGTCAGCACACAAGCACCCAAGGTGAAGGCCAGTAGGACGGAGCATTAGGGCCAGTGGGTCAGCGCCTGTCCCACTTAGCAGGGATGGATCATTTGGGCCAGTAGGTCAGTGCCTGCATACCTACTGCCCCACTTAGCCTGGGTCAGTAGGACAGGTCATTTGGGTTAGTAGGACAGAGAGTTGGGAGTGAGCATTTGGGACAACGACCTTGACACTTTAATGCATGCAACCTCAATACTAGCTATATAAGCCAGCTACACCCATCATTCTGGGTTCTTAGACTGGCGTGTGAGGAACCTGTACCTGTGGAAATTACCAATAAAAGGAAGCATTTCAAAGTACCTCTGAGCAGATCTCATCTGTTAAGGGCTGACGCAGCCAAGAAGAAGTTCTCTACCTACTACATCCCCATGGACTTAAACTACAGCATTCTAGTGATAAGTTACTCCAGTGTTTGTGACATATTCTAGGACTTTACCAACTACAGTCCACATACACTACACAGCTCTCCCCATCTTGGTACATACACTAGTATTTACCACATCCTTACCACTCATACAACCAACCATCATATCACTGTAGACCGGTACTATGTGCTGGTCTACAGTTCAGCCCATTGGTATGATGTGTGTTATGGAGTGCATAAATACGTTCAACAACACTTGGGAATTGAGAATGTCAGTACAACCTTCCAGTCCAAGAAACTGCCTCTAACTGAAGTGGGATTTAGGCATGTTAATAAGTTATTATTTCTAGTCAACTCTATCCAACATTGCTAATTCTGAAACACTTGTATTTGATAATGCATATACAGTAAAATCCCGGGTCACCCTTCTTTTGGAGCAAAGTTTCCCCTTAACCCTTTAAAGACGGCCACCTGTGGCAGAGCTGTCACCATAAGGACGGGTCCTAGTGATTGTGTATATCCCTAAAGGACGAACACATTTTGCATAAAGTCCTAATTTGATGTTCCATCACGTGATATTATTGGTAATCAATAATATTTTACTTATTTTAGCTTACTTATATTACTTTTGATATTATACTACATTTTCTGAAGATTTCATGTAAATTGATAAATTATTTCCTTGTCAAAAACGATTTTATAGGTTAAAGTGAAATGATGCCTTGAGGCATCATTCGGCCTGGGCCGGTTGATGCCTCAAGGCATCATTCGGCCTGGGCTGGTTGATGCCTCAAGGCATCATTCGTCCTTAAAGGGTTAAGCGGGATGTCCCCTTAAATGTGCTTGAAATAAACCAAATGGATTTCTGTTCTGAGCAAATTGTCTCCTTATAAGCGGGTTTCTCCCTTAAGCGAGTTGTCCCAGAAGCGGGGTTTAACTGTATATGTTATCCTGTTGTATCTATAGATACACAGAGATTCAGAAAGATGTAATCTAGTATCTAATCAACCACCTGTACCTGATTGTGCGTAATCTGAAGTACTTTCCTGAAGTAATCGCCAAATAGCAGCGATTGTATTTTGCTTTTCATTGAATTATAAAAACAAAAACAAAACATTGTATACGCCTGATTCTAATACATACCATCCCCTCCATACACAAATAATGTTTACAAATAACCTATACAGGACCAGTAAAACCTTGACCAACCTGTTTGGCTCAACACTCTGCCCCCTTTCTCCTACCAGATACACAGATACAGGTACACAGATATACATAGATATTGAGCATATATTGTATTAGTTACCATATTTTCTTGTTGTGGTCAGTGTACTGCTGGTTATGCTTGTCAGAGCCGGAGATCACACCTGTGACTACACTCTCCTACCTGCCATGCATGACTAGATCCCCAAGCTGATTCTCTGCCCTGATGTGCCTGTGCTCAGGGCACTTCGGATGTCTCAACTTTGGAACAAGCCAGTCTGGTCTGTACCATTACACATCGCTCCCATACACGACGCAAGGTTGCAAAGTTGGCCAGTGGTATAAAGGCCATGTAGATGGCCGGTATACAGAACCCCACGCTGCTCCTATATAAAAATTGTATCCGTGTGCTCTGCTCTGCGAACGCTCAAGGGCGTCGTAGGCGGGGCTTACTTTTTTGGATTTGTTAACTGAGCCTATGCCCTTGGTTCATCTTGAAACCACTACCTTAGCCATCCAACTTATCAACTGACCCTTAAGCGTGCTGACAACAGAATAAAGATTAACTGAAAAAAACAGAATAGGAGCCGGAATGCGGCGATAAATGACTGAGAAAACCAACTGTAAGAGTCCATGTATCGAAGATCCTCTTTTAATTAGGCACTTTTAATTTTTTCAGTCATGTTTTGCTGGTCGGTGGAGAAAACCTTCGTTAGTGCCACAACAGACATTGATCATCAGGTCCAAGATCCTTTGGTGGCATTAGTAAGCCAATCACAAACACCGTTTTGAATTGGCTCACTAGATATGCGTGTCCCTCCTCTACTCACAGAAATCTGCCATGCCCACTCAGTGTCTCCTAACATGCCACATACTACTCCAGCACCTAGTTATTAAAAGATAAACCGTGTTTTCTCCATCCCTCTTTCATAGTCTACCATCCATCTCGACCTCTGCTGCAACATTTAAAGGTCTGTTCCATTCATGGCTTGCTCCTCGCCTCTAGGAAGTCGCTGTCAGGTTCTAACCGTCACCTCTGACCCCGTGGTGATCTGGGCCCACCGGCTTATGACAGTGGCGCCCCCTTGCAGGCGCAGGGTGAGTGGTTGGTCACGTGGTCTGACACCGAAGGAGCAGTCAAGGTCAAGGTTACTGCAGGCGATGGGATCTTCCAAGAAAACCAGTGGTCGCGGAGCGTGGTGTGGTGGTGGGGGCATTAAAGGAGTGGTTGCACTGTCCGAAGGAGCAATAGGATGAGCAGTTTAAGAGAACATCTAATAGGTAGACGATTGGCAAGGCGATTATTGTAACGGAAGAAATGAAACTAAATAGTAGAGCAAGCGTAGGGTATTAAGGTATTAAGGAAGCAAGAGAGATACAGACATCGAGAAAGTGAGACATGTAGATTGATGGAGAGGAAGAACGCTGAGAAGGGCTAATGAGTGAGAATCAAAGTGAGAGAGTGCTATGACTAGATACAAGAGAAAGAATGGTAATAGACAGAGAGAAAGAGAAATAGAACTAAAAGAGCAATAGAAAGAGGAAAAAGATATTTACACGCACATGGATATATACGGGGAAAGAAAGACAGAATGGGGGCTGGAAAGAAGGCGGAGGAGGAGAACAGTCATTTGAGTGTTTTTCATAATGTCTTTATAGTGTCTTTCCAATGTGTCTTTGTAACTTGACGCAACATATTTCTGTACGACCACAATGGTGGGTGAAGGGAATCCAGGGTTGGCGCACTATTTCCCTTATAATAATACCATGTACTTATTCCCGTATTAGAATTGCCAAACAAATCAAATCATCAAATGAACGAAATATCTATAACTTATCTGTTTCTGAGTTCATAAGTATTGTGACGCCACCATGCTCTTATTATTATTATTATTACACCCATCCCCACCTCTGCTCTTTATTATCATCTCATCACTCATAATTCCTGAATGAATCATAAAGGCATTGGCTTTATTCATCAGAACGTTAGGAGTCTGTTCCCTAATGTAGGGCAGTTAGAGCTCTTATATCGTAGCTACGATGTTATCACTATCTCAGAGACATGGCTGGATAGTCGGTATGATGATCATTTGGTGAACTTGAAGGGGCATACGATATTTAGACAGGATCGTGAAGATAGAGTCGGTGGCGGTGTCGCTTGTTATTTGTCTGAAACTCTGGCTCCATATGCAAGCAAGATTTCGGAACTCTTGGGAACTGATGTGCATCTTGAGTATCTAACTGTGTTGGTAAATAAGCCGTCTTTTCGGAAAATGGCTATCGTTACAATATATAGGCCCCCTAACATGGGCATAGATGTAGCCTTGGATATGGTTAATCTAGTAGCAAGCTCTGAGGCCGTTAAAGGTGCGGAGTTATGGATTCTTGGTGATTGGAACATAAATGTGCTGGAAAGGGACAGTGCCATAAATAATCGGTTTCTACATGAGATGAAAGGTTTCAACTTATGCCAATTAGTACATGGAATCACCAGGCCCAATGTAGTGGGCGGAGGCGGTAGTTCTATTGACCTCATATTTACCGACTCTTTATATGCTAGTATGGGGGGAGTGGGGAGTGACCTGATTAGCGACCACTTGCCCGTGTATGCCTGGCGTAAGAAGGACAGGCTAAGAAAGAAGAGAGCTGCCTTTAACGGTAGAAGTTATAAGGAATATAATTATGACGACCTAGAAGATTATTTATCAAACTTAGACTGGGGAGATTTCTGGGTATCCACTAATCCTGCCGAGATGTGGGAAGTGATACTGAGCAATATCACTAATTATCTAGACAAGTACTGCCAAAAAAGGAACTTTCAGTTTGCTACAGCGAAGGACCCGTGGGTTACTGACAAATTGTACTATAAAATTGAAGAGAGAAGAAAAGCAATCAGACGATACTCGGTCTCAGGGGATGTTAGTGATCTGGCGGTAGCTAGGAAGCTGAGACAGGAAATACGAGGGACTATAAGAGCTGCTAAAGGGAGTTTTTGTAGGGTACAACTCGATAATGTATCTAAGAAACCACAAGATTTCTGGCGACTGGTCGACGGGCTGCTTAACGCTGGCAAAGTTAGGAGAGAATGTGCGCTGGTCGATGAGGATAGTGGACTACCAGTACCGAGGGATGAAACAGCAGACTACTTTAACCGATTCTTCTCTGGAATAGTGCAAAGGCTGTTTGACGACAGGGATAAATCGGGCTATATTAGGCTAATCAAGGAGTTGAATGAGCGCAGGGGTAATCGTTCTCATCATGGTTCTACGGTATCAAAGGAGGCAGTCATTAAGCATGCGAGGGAGATAGTAATAAGTAAGAGCTCGGGTATAACAGACATCTCTGCTAGGGTTATAAGGGACAGTATGTTAATTTTAGCTTCTGAATACACTAAATTATTTAGTACCTCGCTAGAGACTGGGATAGTCCCTGGGTTATGGAAAATGGGTATAGTGGTTCCGCTGCCTAAAGGCGGTAAACTTACGGACATTTCTAATTGGTGGCCGGTTTCACTGGTGCCCTGTCCTGCTAAGGTGCTTGAGAAGGTAGTGCATGAACTGTTGTCTGAGTACCTTGAGTCTACTAAAGCAATTTCAACTTATCAATATGGCTTCAGGAGCGGACTGGGGACGGCGGATGCGGTTTTCGAGTATGCTGGGGAACTTTTTCAGGCCAGAGATGACGGACTGCCGGTGGCGGCCTGCTATGTCGACCTAAAAAAGGCTTTTGACTCAGTGCCACATCCTTTGCTTATCGCAAAATTGATCGGGGATTTTAATGTTCCGTTGGAAATGACTAATTGGATAAATAACTACTTGAGGGGGCGCAGGCAATGTGTTTTTACTAATGGCCGTTTGTCGACAACGAGGGATGTGGGGTTCGGTGTTCCGCAAGGATCTGTCCTTGGGCCGCTCCTATTCATTGTTTTTGTAAACGATATGTGTAAAAATATTGTGAACTGCAAATACCTGCAATATGCAGATAATTTGGTGCTGTACGCCACTCACCGGGTACCCGTTGTGGCTAAAGAGTATTTACAGAGTGCATTAATGAAGTGTGTACATGGTGTGTATCTAATGGGATGACGTTAAATGCAAAAAAGACGCAATCAGCCTGGTATGCTTCTCTCAGGTCGAAGGGGAGATTGCCTAGTTTGGATCTCAATTGCTCAAACACCAAGCTGAGGGAGGTGCAGAAATATAAGTACTTGGGGGTCATCATGGACATGGATCCAAACTTTGCAGCGCTTATTAGGGAGGCTGTGAGATGTGCAAACTCCCATATTTTTAAGTTGGGGAAACTATGGTGTAATGTAAGCCAGGCAGTGGCTAGGCATATATATATCACGGTCATACAGCCTATTTTGGACTATTGCAGTTTTTTGTACAACAGCGGGCGTAAAATGGATATTAGTTCAGTACAAGTAACGCAGAATCGAGCACTAAGGGTAATACTGGGTCAAAGAGTTCACAAACAAAGGATCGATGAGATGCATCAAAAGCTGGCAATTGATTATCTTGACGCAAGACGTAAAGATGAAATCAGGCTCGACCTGATTACGCGTAGAATGAGGAGTGGGTCAAAGGTCAGGTTCAAACAAGGAAGAATCCACACTAGTCATTACTTACGATCACCATACTACAGGGGTCAAAAGCTATGGGATGCGATTGATTGGGGAGTTCAGAAGGGCAATAGCAAGAAAGAGTTCAAGAAGGTGATCAAGATGCAGTATTCTGTTTATGAGTGGGTAACATGATAATGTAGGAATGTGAATATACAAAAGTGCTGACGTGTTTGTGATGTTGTTCGGTGATCTAGAGGACACAGGAGTGTGTTTACTACCATATCCATTTGTTCTATTCTTGTTATTTATGTATGTTATTCATCAGAAGTATGTATATTGACACCGTTGTATGTAATTGTTAACGCACTTCCAGTGGAAGATCTGCCTGGTAGAACTGGTTGAAATAAATAAAAAATTAAAAAAAAAAAAAAAAAACCCGTCAGAGACACCGATGGCAGGTACTAAATATCAATAGAAAATATTACCAAAGAAGTCTGCTGCATGAATTAGAATAAACATGAAGATGAATGCATCAGAGAGGATACATGCATTCACCAATGAAGTACCCTTCATTAATAATTATAATCAAACTTCAATAGCTCGCTCAATTCTTGAACATGCCATTCATATTGTGAATCAATGCTTATCTATATTTCCCGTCGGTCTCAAATATGCATCATAACCACACGAACGGAGTCAACCCAAAAAGTAGTTTAGGCATGTCACCTTTAACTAAACGTGTGTACATGCCTAATTATACTACAGAGGTTGTTGCAGGCCCAAATAACTTGACTTACGCGCTCCTACCTTAGTGTATACTCTATCCATTTGTAGCGTGGGTGGAAATCCCTCTGGAGGCAGACAGGAAAGAGTAACCACTGTGGGATCTAACGGATCTCCCCGAAAGGTTGTAAAAGCTATACGGAGGCTGCATTGAAGACGTAGCAGGCCACCAGGGAGACTATAGGATTCCCGAAGAAGCTGTTTTCTTGGCGTGTGATGTTGTTATTGTACTCTTTAGGAATCCTCCTGATGGCTATTTACAACCCTGCTATATAGCAAACTGAGGAGGAATTTGATCGAGGCTGATAGTGTCTCTTCTAATCTCGCTCAACAACGATCGGAATTCCGCATAATCAAGATACCAGCAGCGCTTTATGATTTATATTCATTCCAAAGGAAGTGCTTATTTCTATTTCATTGAATTGCTGATATTCTGGTCATCTAGCTTTGAGTAGACAAATTTGCATTCATTCTACACCTGGAATGTTGTTATCGCTGACTTTCTATAGGCGAGTCATTTAGCATAGGGAGGGAAGAAACAAAAAAGGAAATGATCACCTCCATGGTAAACAAGTTGTTATTGCATCGTACTTGTGACTTGCCTTTGTGTTTTAAAAGGACAAAATGTCATAACAAGACGTCATAACAGACCGAAGTGGTTGCATTTCAAAACTGTGTCATTTCCAATTTCACTGTGATTTAAGAAATTTAATAGTTTCAAGAAACTGGACAATCACTGTTATTGCCTAACTCTTAAGACTTATGCGTAAAATAGATATAGAAAAAAACCTCTGAGACAGTCAGAGAGACTATTGCAAACAATGATGAGTTTGGAGAAACACCTTCCTCTCCTATTTCTCCAGAAACCTTTCTTCCGTCGCATCCGCAGGCGTAAAGGAGTAAAGGCCTAAATATATGTCATGCATAATATCAAGAGTTAGAATTTCCTTTTTAATGAGCAAATACCCTTTCAATCATTCTCATATTCCTGCTAATGTTATACACGCCTTATCCATTGCCATTAAATGTGAAGCATCCGTCGTTGTTTGTAAAACACGTACATCTAACTTTATAGTTAACACAAACAAAAAACGTAAAACAGATCTGTCTAAGCTGGTGATAATATCCTAGTTCCTTTTTGATCCCACAGATGTATAACACAAATCTCCATTTCAAGATATACGATACACTTATCCATGTTTACCAGGACACATAGAACAACAATGTATTTTTTCAGGCACTAAAAGCTCAAACTAAGAAAGTATTGATTTGAGACACTTAGACCTAATAATAAATCACCAAATATGCAGGGCATATCTGCTGATCAGGATCTCATAAGTGAGACTGATCTTCCCGCCAAAATACTCTGGAAACGCCCATTTTGCATCAGCGCCAATCGCGGAGAGGTGGTCAACTGCCCCGATTATAGGTGACTTTCCAACGTGATTTTAATTGTTTTATTGGGTGGTCCATCGTATGGCATATCGGGACGTATCGGAAGCTCAGTGGATGGTGGGCCTAACATATCTTCTTAACCGCTCTGTTTTTGAATGAAAGCGATTGTTAACTACAGTAGACAATAGTATGGGCTATGACATGAAACAATTGATAACCCACGGTGTTAAGTTAGTATAGACGTGAGGAGAGAACTCCATCTAAGGGATTAATTAACATAAATTGAACATGGCAGTAATGTCCCCCTAAATAATTGACATGTATCACTGTCTTCCTCTGTTGTTTCCTAACATACACACCTTACTTATTAAGCTAGAATTTGCAGTGCCCTATGCACGTCATCAACATAACGCTGACTTGATCACAAATATATCTTTTAAGAACGAGTAAGAAGTAATATGACCTATTACGTATTTTAACCCGATTCTGTTCTTTCTACTCACACTTTGACACTTCATGAAGTCGGCATTTTTCCTCTTTATACTTTTCGTTGATAGCTAGGTTAGCGAATGGCAGCATAGAGGAAAGGCGATAATAGGAGATATCAAGGTGGAAGTGAGGAAGAAGTAAGGAAGAATTCACCCACCAGAGGTCACTTACTCCTTGGCATGACGAATCGACCGGTGTGAAAATACCACATGTGTATTTGTGACCGAATAGAAATAGATTGACAAGCCTGTGCTCTTCGATCATTCAAAATTGTGTGTGAGCGATATTTGAGGTCATAACAGGATTACTATAATGGACCTTGTCAGGGGAGGCTAGTATCGATCCTAGTAAGGATGCGTGGAAGGAGTGTTGTGGTTTCAGTCGGGAAATCTACTGTGTGAAAAAAATACTACTATAAATGTTATTCTCTTTCACGATCGTAAACAAATGTGATTCCAACGTGAGAAATGGTATGAAATTGGCCATGACAGAGCAGGGCTCTACACATCAAGATATACAAAGATAAAACTTTATTTATACATGAAGGAAGATTATAAATACATGTTTGCAGGTACAGATACGAGCGTGGATTGACCGTTTGAGACAAGCTCGTAATTATGGAACCATTAGCTACCGCATCGGTTACCTTAATAAATCTGGTGTTGTGTATATTTCCGCCAAACCAATTTCCTGTGTATGTTGTTTACCACTCTATTTATTACAGACCGTTAGCCGTAACTTATATATATATATATATATATATATATATATATATATATATATATATATATATATATATATATATATATATATATATATATATATATATTCCTCCCCTTACATTCTCCTGACCCAGTCCACAGACAGACCTCTCCCCCACAGATCTCCATGGTCCTCTCCTCCTGCCGTCATGGTCCTCTGTACCAGAACATTTCCCTTTTGTAGTCATTTCTTTATTGACATTAATCTGAATTCAGTTAGGGGTATTTAGTTAGGGGTATTTCTGATATCAATCCAATTACCGTCATTGATGTTTCGTAAATCTATCTTATTACAAGTATAGCATTTGTCGACACAATACAAGCATAGCTTCTCCTATCAACTTATCATATGATACATTCTGAATAATCTTACTTGAGAATGATGGGGGACAGATATCAACCATTCAATTCTTTCCATCTCCTGATCCTTGCATATATTGTATGTATGTATGTATTAACAATATTTTGATATGATCTTCTCGTCCTACAGACAGTTACCTGTCTCCCTGCAAACGTGGAGCCACATAGACACAAAATATCCCAGCTGCAGACACTAACCTCTCTGCCCACATAGAGTGGTGTCAAATATAAATCTGTATGCTATTTGTGCTAAAACAGATTTTTTTCTTATTGAGTTGTGGTCAGCTAATTCAAAAATGATGGGGGTTCAAATTTTCTCACCCCACGAGCCCCCTGGGGGACCTTCACAATTTCAGCCCCTCTGGCCTGACCTCATGCCTATCTCTGCCGATATCAAACATATTTCGATGATCTTTTGATGAGGCTTTGAGTGATGCAGAGGGGTTCTAGGGGTGAGAAAGATTTGAACCCAATCAACTTCCCATACCTTGACCCCAGATCAATCGAATGAAACAAAAAAAATCTATTTTAGCACAAATAGCCTACGGAAGCAGTTTTTATGATACTTGGCCACAGTCCACTATCAGTCCCAGACGTCTTTCCATATGGGCATGGGCCTCTCTCCCTGCAGATGCGGACCGCTTTCCCCATGGAAAAGAACTCCAATCAGTGGCCTCCTGGTTCTCAGCCGCTGACCCTTGCACGCCTCGGACCAGCACCAGCATTCCCTGAGCCACCCCTTAATATTGCCCCCTTTTGATCTCGTTCCTCCCGCGCCCGCGACCCCTGCTCTCATCATTTCCCCTTAGGGTGCGGCCATGTTTACTGGGGCCCTTTGACGGTGTCCACCGGCTATACCTTCGTGCAAGGTTTCCCCTTAAACTACTGGAAGTCTGCCACATATCGCTTCGTTCTGTTGTACTACCTTCTGTTTTTCTAATCTTTCTTCAGAGTAGGTATATATATATTGTACACTATGATATACGACAATACGTTCATATAAATGAGAGATGAATGCCTTTTTTATTTATTCAGAGCATAAGTCAGGTTTCTTAGTAACCAAGTCATTCATGAATCCATGATCTGAATAATCCTTTGGACGATATTAACCAAAACAGACACTAGACTGATTTGATGCTATATATATGGTGTATACAGTGTCAGATACTAATACATATTCCTGGCACGGAGGATCTGCTGATATAGTATGGCATGATATTTGAGATGCTGTAAACAATTATATGATATTGGTGGTAGTGATTGAAAAAAAGATAACCATACCTATATACATATATTGGTATTGAAGATTACATTACATTGCATATTTACATATTGAGGAAATATCATGTAGGTATTATCCAATCAACGGTATATCTTGTGTAAACCTTGGTATATTCTGATGTAACCTTGAAAGCACGGCCTTTCGCTTCCTGATGAACTTCGTCCTTTACTCATTACGACTCTCCTCCGACCCGAACCTGTCTCGGAATACGTACTTTGATCTATCCCCGTGCACATGCCTGTTTGTTAACATGAGTGCTAGCGTAAGGGAATATAAAGCCAATCAGGGCACACTGAGACCTCTCTAATAAGGAAGCCATGCAGGCTGCCAGATTGAAATGGCAGTGTGGATAGTGTAGTGCCCCTGAGTCATATAGCTAACATTGAACACAACATGTTTGTTTTGCTGTTATACTTTAAGGTTACCCGTACATCGAGAGAACTGTTATAAGGTGTTATCTTATGTTGTATCCTATAGTTTATTATCCACCTAATACATAGTATCCATAGAAAACACCTAGGGAGTGTGCATCACCATACCCGGAGCATACAGATATGTTGTTTGCTCCGGGCTGCAAAATTCGGCACATAGGGAAATACAGTGCATATGAAAAAAATAGCGCATACCTAAATTAACTATTATTACATACCTATGGCCGAACGTTTATGAAATACTACCCGCTACTAGGGGTACAGTATAAATAATGTTCGGGCGCAGTGCGCCCATAGTGAATATTCGGGCGCACTGTACCAATAGTGAATGCATGTACGTATAATAATTATATAAATTGCCGTTTTTCTTGAAATTTAGGCATGTAATTATAAGAAAACGTAGTGACTGAGCCCGTAGGGATGCCATTCTCTGCCTTTTGATGCCATAAATACGCCCCTCCTCCTGCGGCGTCGGGACGTATTTATGGCATCAAAAGACCTCGAACGGCCATCCCTTCGGGCTCAGTAACCACGTTTTCTCTAAATATCGCTTGAAGTTGCTCCCGCACATAGACCCAGAGTGAACACGACCTATGTTTGGAGACTGAGAGCCCACGAGAGTGAGATTCTCGTGCAGTGAAAAACTCGAACCTGTTCTTCTTTTTTGTATTTCTATACTCAGACAAAATTCTTCTCTTATGATTCATTTCACACCATGCCAAAATCAAAGTTTAGTATTTAGAGAATACTGGCTTAGGCTTCGTGGATGTTGTTTTGTACGTGGTCCTTGGCCTGATTTTACAGCCTGAGCTCGTAGAGCGAAGGCCGTAAAATCAGGCCAAGGACCACGTACAAAACAACATCCTGCGAAGCCTAGACTGTATTCTTTTTATTATATACCCTCAAATCGTTAGAATTAGTTAAATATTTACCTAAATGCCGTTATCAATGTAGTTGGGCACAGCATCGTATACTCGAATCGTGGTTTTCACGACAACGTCGCTCTTGTGCTGATCGCAAGCCTGGAATTTGTGACATCATCAACTTGTCGATCTCCATACACATTCTTTGTCTTACTTCATAGAGGGCAGGGACAAAGCATATGCTGGGCGAGTGAGTCGTATATAGCTTGTTGCCGACTGTTCTAGGACGAGAAAGTTTGCAACCTGTCCATAACCAGCGCATTGTTATCAAGGCAAACCACAGAGTATGGATATATTACTCTGTGGGCAAACGTCACTATCGGTATCATAGCGAGGCTTGCGCCTATGTCGTCATCAACCTCTCACTCTCCCACCACATTCTTTGTCTCACTCACCATGCTGACATGGCGTTAATCAAATTGACCAAGAATCTGTTTGGAGCTGTCCATAACCAGCGCTATCACTCGCCTTGACGACGTTGTGACGTCAACGGTTTGTTTTCATTTTGCGAGCTGGCTGTGTCAACCGTGTCTGGCACTATGGCAAGCCCATTATATTTATATTTTTAACCTAATATAATATCATATCAGAATCTATTTATTCTTATATCATGTATTCGATTGATCTCTGTATAGTGTGTATATGTGATGTATGCTTGTTGCTGTATTGTCCTTATTCTTGACCCCTCTGGGAAGAACGTCCTCGGACGACAGACTGTGTCTTTCTTTGTTGTTTACATGAATAAAAAAAAACAAAAAAAAACAACAAACCTATTATTTCAATGTTTTATATTTACTTTTGTATTCATGTACCACATTCACGAGGTTTAATTGTGCATATTTGTTGTCGATACTTAAAGGTTGCCTTACATATTTTTTCGCTGGTTAGTGTGTGAAATGTACGGGTCAGGAACAAGCTAAGCGCTTCCTGTTTCGCGCACCCGAGGCCCGTACACTGAATTTCGTGCACATACATATGATATCAGAACATTACTTCCATACAGTATAGGCGTCAGTTTCGTGCACGGGTATATAATAATGTAGTTTTCTGATCTATTTTTCTTGTTTCAGATAAAACGGTTGTATGTTCCTCAGAATTTACTCTGCGCAATATCCCCTTGGAGCATTGACCGCTTGTATCTGAAACCAGTCAATATTTTGTATGTATATCCCTACGAGTTAGGTTGCTCCTATGGTAATTGAATTGATATATAAAGAAATGATGATAAACTCGCAATATGGTTTGGCGTTAAATAACAACCGATCCTTTATCAACACAAAGATTAAATTTGACACAGGACAAAATATACTGGCTTTTGCGGTTGAGTACCTGGTATTAAGGAACTCGTACTCCACGGCCGTTCGTGTACTCAATACTCAATGGCTATTTAGGTGATCCATTTTATCAGTAAATAATGTTATACGGGGTGAGATAAAATCAGAAACCCACTCGATGAAAATAACTTGGTCTACACTCTACCTCGTTTGACTACAGAGTAATTCACTTAGATTCGCTTCGTGAATTGGTTACTCATGGCCTTTGGTCAGGGGTGGTCATTGCCACATCACCCACATCACTCACATACATGGATATGTCAATTATCTATTATCATTGTTATTATTAATATTCATGGTAATAATGTATTATCACTTATTCACATTAATAAGACCTCATAAAATTAAATAAAATTTTATTCGCCCACTTCGGCCTCCTTTCGTTCATCCAGGGATATGGGGTAATGACTCTGCAGTCAAACTTGGTGGAGTACGGACCAAGCTATTTTCATCTCGTGGATTTCCTTCTAAGTACCCCCAGCCCCTATGATATGTAGCAAGTGGTTACTTCATGTGACATGAAACAGGTAACAAATATTACCAGGGCGTTATTGAGATACGTGTTTAGACAGATAACGAGTAAAGTAACCGCTAGGTAATCATTTAGTTATACCAGTATGGAGAAATATATCAAACCTTTCATTAAAGTCATTCAGAGATAAGGGATTATTTCTATCGTATAAGTCAAACATACGAGCTCGAGCGACTCGAGGGAAAATGACAAATTCATTCGATAGACGTCGGAGTTGTCAATTTGAACAATGGCAAACAAGGGTAAAAGCTTGCCCCCACCTACCACGATTCTGGTCCCGATTGGCCTTACGACGGCCTTCCCGACATCATTCCGATTGTAGCGTGAGGTCTGGCAAAATCGTGGTAGGTGGAACAGGTTTCTGAGATATCGTCTACGACAGCTCACGATAGGCTGCGATGAAAACACCAATCATAGAGGTCCCGATAATTTCAAACATGTTGGAAATTTTGTAGCCTGCCGTAGGGTATTGTAGCCTATCGGGAAGATATCGTAGTCAGCGAATATGTTATTGGTCCTCCCAAGGCGTTGCCATGCTCTATGATTTCAAACTGTTGGTCCTATCGGGGACCTCCCGATAGGTCATGATTTCTCCATTACAAATCGTAGCGATCGGGAAGCATGTTGTGGCCTATCGTGGTAGGTGGGGGTCACCCCTAAACGTGAAGGTAAACAAATATTGGAGCACAAGGCTGAAAGAAATGTAGGTGGGTGTTCCCGTCTCCTCACGTCTGGGAAACGCCTCACCTCTGCTCCACATCAAGACTTGACTCTGCGGTCCTCCTGCATCCACCACCCGCTCCAGGTGGCTCTATGATGTCCAACACGCCCAGCAGCTGTCTCCCTTCACTTCCGCGCTTAGTGCTCACACCTCACTCATGGTAGCTCATTTTTCCTACCACACCTCTAACATGGCTCACAGTACTTCAACGAAACCCCACAGGCATAAGCCACTTTACAAACTTACCATACATATATTTACACAGACCTTATACTTCGTGGCATTTTAGCCTTATGCCCTGTGGCATACTTGTACTTGATTCTGTCTCGGACAAAGATATTTGTTGACAAATTTCTCCGCCGAACAAATGTCTGCTTCAGTATAGTTTGGATAATTAGAAATTATAGGTAACTCAGGGCGGACATTGGCGCCACCTGGCGGGTCCAGACCATCTGCAACGGAACCACAGCTCGTACACAGAGGAAGCTAATCCGAGGTTTTTGAACCCGCCCACCAACTCCTAGATGGACTTTCTATTACAAGGGCTTTTAGCCTTATGCTCTACGGCATACTTGAACATAATTCTGTCTCGGAAGAACTTTTGTTAATTAATATAGGAGAGGATATAGTTTCACTGCAGTTTTTCAAATATTAATTTCTAAAAGTGTACTAATACTGTAATTGGTTTCTTATTAATGTATAAATACACAATATTACCATAATTTGTATCTGAGTGGCCGTATTCTCCGCCTCGTTGACACGAAGTAAAACTCCGAGCGATAGCGAAGAGCATTACATAGTGTCAATATTTTTCTTTCATTTGTTAAAGCAATTCTATTGAGTACATAACTGGCACCTGTTATTGAAATCTTCAAGGCACCCCATGAATTCCACGGTAAACGTGACACAGGCAACCGGTCAAAATCCTCTAGATATATTACGTATGTTTACATTTTCTTGTACTTTGAAATTTTTCTAACCAATGGTACTATTGCCATTCCAAATTTCATAGTTGCTGTAGTGTTGCATATGTATACGTAGTGTCAACTACAAGGAGAATACGGCCACTCAGATCGAAATCATGGTAATGTTGTATCTATTACTCACCTTTCGAGTAATTATTCGGAAAAAAATGTTGTAAATAATTAAAATTCGACCCAAGCGCCATGCATTGTTTATATAAATTAGTTCCCATAATGCCCGTCATGTGGCCCAAAAAGCCGTATTCTCCTTGGAGATTCCGGAGGTCCGTATTCTACTCAGTAGCGATCTGTAGCCTCCATAGGCTCAGCATGGAGACTCCGTATTAGGTGGGTAGTAAAAGACGAATATAATCATCAATATTGCTATTGATTCTCTCTTTAGTCCTCGCTAATCATATCAACAACTCTTGTTACTAAGGAAACTCGCTAATCATATCAACAACTCTTGTTACTAAGGAAACTCGTTCTCCAATCCGACGTAGAAGTAGGTGGCGCAAAATTTACTGTCAGGGGCATGGAGGCCGCCATATTGCCAAAGTACCTACATAATGCTTAAAGCCATATATGAACGGTTTCAGGCGGTTATTTGTGAGAGTGATTTAGGTGTGAGGCCAGTTAAATTACCTCTCGGACCTTTGTCTTGACTAAACAAAATATCTCTTGCAGTTTCAGATCTAATGAATATGCTTCAATTCGATTTCCTTCAGCCTGGTATGTTTAATTCATGTCTGACTAATTCAAATATCCCTATATCAGCTATAAATGTACGAATTGAGCATGAGAAAGTGGGTTGGTAGGGGGTTTCATCATTTTACATTCTGACAACCATTTGTTGTCACTAGGAAAATGGCGGACATGTTCATTGTTAGGGTCTTTTGGGTGTATTTTGGAGGGTCACGTGACCGGATGTTTCTGTCCGGATTGACGAATCAATGGGGTGAGTATTCTGACGTCATCGTCTTGCCAATGTTGAGCTATGAAAAGTCAATAGACATTTCTTCGCTGACTCACGCATCACATTTGGATTTATTTATTAGAAATCCCTTCGCCAGTCTGGATATATTGATCTGTATGGAATATCCGGGTCATTGATTTGAATTACCACGTCAAACTCTGATATTATGATGGCCATGGAGACGATCTCAAAGAAAGATAATGGCAAAAAGCATTATCGTATCCGAATTACTGTGAGCACCCACACATTTTCAATATTCTAACAGCGTTTAGCATGGTTTTAAACGGCAATCTTGCTGAGAAACCGTACGTAGTGTGTTAGGTATTGTGCAATGTCATCAGCGGTTGAGTATTGGCTACACTACCTTCAAGCTCGTGGAGTACCCGTTCCTAACGTTAAGCCTAAGGAGAATGATACCACGAAGAGATAAACCCACCATATCCAACATGCCTTGTGCACCTTTTCGTTGCAGCGTTGATAAACGCTGGTTCATCCCATGCCAATATACACATCTTGACCCCTTCGCCCCGGAACCCTCCTCCACCTCAGCAGCGAAAATCACATCACTTCACGAATCTACTCACCCGCGTGACCGGAAGGTTGCGCCTTGTGGGTGATTGGTGCATGTCACATGAAGCTTTGATGGACTGGAGCAGACATCATCAGTTGGCTGAGTGTGCACCTGGATTGGATTCAAAGTGGAGGCCTCTCTGGAACCCAGCGGGCAGACGACATTGAATGACTATTTTTAATACCGAGTGCAGAGATACAGACACTCCATACATTGGATTAACAATAGTAGATTTCTGAGGGACAGTAGTTACCTAATCTTGCCCTGATTGTTTGTATCCCTAACGGCACTATTTTTTCACAAATAAGCAACTCCAGCAATATAATTTTATAATTGGATTGTTCCTTGATGTAAAATATAGAAATAAAGATGTGTATGCAAGCAGTGGAAATTCACGGTTGTGAATCAATAGATAGTAAATCAGGAAGACTTAGCATCTATTTCGAGTGCATAGTGCATACTTTTACTTTCTCACCGACTCTAAGCCATATCATAAAGAAATATCACCAATTAGAGGCTTGTGAGAATACTTACCAAAATGGCTCAGAATCGGAGAGAAGTTTCTAGAGTATTACAGCGTGGTCTTGTTAACCACTCGATAGAATGATATGTACTTTTTAGGAGCCACGCGGACATTGGTGTAATTGGGAAGTATGCATTGTAGAAGGCCGTAACTGTGAAACTTATATGTGGAATAATCACAAATAATGAGTGGGCTGCGACAGACTGATAGTGTAACAGGGACAATGACAAGTACATGGAGGGCTTGCAGGAGGCTCCTACCTTAAATCATGCCCCGACTTTGTGGGCTAACCAAGAAGAATACAATAGCAGACAGTCTATCAACAGCGAATCATGTCATAAGCAAAACGAGGCTGACACTAACATTGAATGCATCAACCTTCCTGCATCCATCTTTTACCTTAATCGCGTCAGCCGCGAATAAACTGGGGATGAGCTGGCCATGAAGCCTATTCTGTGAGCTGGTATAGAGTCAGTCGCAATCTGCTATGGGCACAGTACGAGCCATATCTCAACAACCCGTCATTGAAGTTCACAACATGGCAACTATGTTATATGAATATTGCCATAGGGCGGGGCGATGCTGGTATAAAACGCCAACCTCTGCTCTAGATATGGTATAACTAAGACATATCGTGATGCTTTCCTCGATCATCATGATAAAACCATATTATAGCAGCACTGTGTCCTCACTATATAACCTAGAAATGGATGTTTCATGTCCTATCAGCATTGCGATAATGATAAACTTGATCGAAGCCATTTTAAATCTCATGTTGGCAATAAGGTAAACCAGTTATTCCACATTATAAACTAGATGAAAAAGATGGATGCTGCAGGAAATGAAATCCGGTCGAAATCACGTCAACCTGATCAACATTGTATATTGCATAATCTAATGCTAGTTTTACACTGAGCCCACAACGACCTTGGTTCCCATGTTTCATGGGCAAACTAGGAAGGATGTGAGATAACTCCTCGGGATGGCATTGACTCACTTAACTCACTTGGTAAAAGTGGTAGCCCTGGCAGATTTGTAAATGATCCTTAGAAATGAATTAGCCATGGTGGCCATGGTGCTAATGAGAAGCATACCGGGCACTAGGGGGGAGGGGGGGGGGGGGGAGGGGAGTCAATGGTGCATGGTATAGCAATACTTCACCGAATGTGCTAGCTTCGTAGCTAGCCTTTGTCCCAAACCTTGGCGGACTAGGGAACTTGTACTGTCCCCGGCCTCTCACTTTCTGGCCCAGTTCCCTCATATTTGTTACCGTTCTAACACGTTTTGGCACAATTGGCCACGTTAGTTGGTTTACACTTGGTTTAATGGTTCCTGTTTAGTCACATTTTACTGCGGGAGGTCGTGGCTGGGGTTGTTTTGGCATGGCAAGTTCAGCTACGTTCCACTGCATTCCAATACGGTCAGCTCTGGTGCGCTGGGGGTCGTTGCTCCACGTTTTGCGGATCGCAAAATAGCGATCCGAGGTCGAAAGTGTTGCTCCAGATATTTTGCGGATCGCATTATAACTATTTCGCTATCTATATCCAATTAAAACCCCAATGAACCTGTAACCTATGACACTGAAAATGCGGTGTTTTAAAATATAGCGGTAGAACGTGAAAATAGCGATACTACACGGTACGATCCGATATTACTGGAGCAACGCTTTCCAGGAGCAACGACCCCCTGGGGGTGTATATAAAGCTCAATCACCAGTGTTATTCTTTTCAGGATCTCTGGAAGAGCTCTGATGGGAGTCTCAGGTAGATCTGGAAACCAGTGATGACCTATCTGGTCAGCATTGTGGAGTGCTGTATCTATATCAAAATAGCTAAATACTACTAAACTTAGAGAAGTAGTTCAATCTAAAGAAGAAATAAATATGAATACAAAGCATGAGTTAAAACGCAGAAAGAAACGTTCAAATTCAAACCCAATCATGAATCAATTTTCCTAAACCGCAGGACAGCAAGATAATAGAGGCTTAACTTTCATTAGGCGCGGTAAATAAACAGAGATTAAAAAAAAACTATGCTTCAGTAGAGAAAACATCTGTTTTTTACGCATTACAAGCAGGCTCTTTCTAATGCATTGGTGGGTGACTATAAAGAAAAGAACGACGTGTAGGCGCAGATTAGTGCCGGCAATAGCACCACAACAGGCACTTTGTGGTGTTTGATCGGGGCTTTAGTCAGCGGAGCAGACACTCAGCAATGGGCAGATTTATATCCCTTCGCGTTTATGCCGACGATTACTGCTTCCGTAACCAGGTTCCCACTCAACAGTCACCACCTCTTTCTACGAGTAGTGATTTCCTCGTACGATAATTTCCACTTTCACGGCAGGGATTTCCACTGATAATAACTGCCACCTGAAAAAAGGGATTTCCTTTGAAACAAACAAAATACTGTGAACACAGATTTCTCGTTTCAAATGCCTACTACAATTTTAAGGACCTCCCTTTATAATGACCTTTTACTAGAACAGGACGTTTTCTAAACTACGGTATCCTTTTACTGGGATAAGGTATTTCACTCTCAGAATTTAATACAGAGACTAGGGAATTCCCTTCACAACAATACTGTACTTAATAGCTTTCTTTTACAACCACGCATACCTTATCACTGAAATAGAAAAATACCCACTTCTATATCCTAAGTTAAAAATATTGTATATATTCATTGGTAATTGTCCTATTGCTAGAAATAACACCACCATCAGCTTTTTATGCACCTTGAGCATTTGTCGGATAGACTTAGTGGGTAATACTCATCTACTGAGTGACAGGTACACGTATTATCGCTCAGCTTTGCCATTGCAGTGCCAGCTATGTATCACTTGCATTCGGGATGTCTACTGAGAAGTGGCCACTGGGCATAAATCCTTGCGAGCCTTGCCATCAATGGACGGTAAAAGCTCGCCCTCATTCTCTAAGAGGGTCAACTTGGTGAACAATTTTATTGCAGCTCTTTCACAAAGGTTTGAGGTCACCACAAGATTAGTTTATTCCCTATTGGACTTTTCTGTATTGTGAATTAGGAGTAAAGTTATGATGCAATGAACATCACATATTTGTAGTAACCGATGAACTTTACTCAAAGTAGCGATCTGCTTTAACTTTCTAGGCCTTGGCTGATGTTTTTAATCTAGTTTGTCCAAGATTATATGTGTTATTTTTATTGATAGCCTTTTTAAAATCCTCTCTTCATTGCTTCTATGAAATCTACAATGCGGAGGAATGGGACGAAACCTTTTAGCATTATTAGATAGAACTGCCAAGGTGGTAGAGATAATATGATTCCACGATATATTCTACCTCTAGCTATGTAACTATCAACGATCCTTCTTCTCATTCCCCGGAGTCCATGAACCTGTTTACTTACTTCCATTTCCCTACGGCCGTTGGCTCCGGGAGGGAAAAGAGATAGTTTTTAGTGTGTGGGGGAGGGAAGGTTAGGGGGTGAGGAGTGGGAGGAGGATGGAGACTAAGGGCTGTTAAAACGGTAAAAACGATGTTCTCTAACACCGCAGGGAATGGGTTTGACACCACAACTAACACGGAAGGCTAGGTGCTCGTGACACGAGCCAATGAAAGCTTTCTCCAGCCACCCCGTCCACGAGCTGCTCGCTGCTCCATGCCACAATAGGCTCAACGCCACGTCTCCGATGCCTAAATGTCCACCACATCCCGAACGACCAATCCAGTGAGCGGCATTTAGGTGCAGGAAGTGGGAGGGGAGTTCGCACTCAAGAACCGTGAGAAGGGTGTTGCGGTAATGCACCCCCGCGTTTGCGTGGAGCAGAGCATCCACTCTCCTTACAGAGGCTTCAGACCTGTTTCTACCTATCTCTGCCTCACCTTGTACATTTGGGCTATCTAACAGTGCATTGTCACCCGGAGACTGTACTTCATACAATTCTGGTCTCTTGTTGAGCTGTTCATGTCCATTGGAAATATATTAGAGAAGGTTACGTATCGCAGGAAGTGACGAGATAGTGGCCTTCCACAGTGAAAACATTACTAATCATATTAAAACTACTTAGGAAACCTTCTGTAATATTAAAGTAAGATACCTTCTTTTGTATGTCACCGTTGGTGAACTATGTTTCTGTGTTCACTCTCTGTTTTTTTGTAATTGTAGAGAACTCATATAGAAATGTCTATATGTGCAGAACGCAACTTTAAATAGCAAAATCTAAAGAGTCTTTCGAAAATGAAATTTAAAGAATCTAGATTGGAGGACGCCATTTGTATTTAATGATGTTTATATACGGTGTTCAGGTGATATGGTCTATTGGGAAATATGAATCAAGCTTGCTGTAAGGCCATATTGAAGAACAGCATATCAGAGAAACTGTATGGAGAGTGAACAGGAGCTATATGAGTGTTAGAGCAAGTACGGCGGTTAAAGGCGAGGGGTAATGAGGTGTGAGGCTGCCGGCCCGTGTTTGGCGTACTGCAGGGAACTTTCTTTGGTGCAGCCAGAGTTTGGTATTCTCCGACCAGGGACTACCTTTCCCACGTTATTGTAGGGCATTGTTGTGGCGCATTGATCTTTCTTGTCAGGTGTTGATACGTTTCTCAGTCCGTCTATCCGAATGGGAAAACTGGAATGGCCAACTGAGAATTTGTTTGTGTCTCGAACCCACACAAGAGGTAATACATTGCATTTTGCATGGGCCACCCACGAATGGATTGATAGCAACTAGAAAAAATCCATTGACAGGATCTGTAATGTATGTGATTTTCGTATTCAATAAATTGAAAATGGAATGATTGCCTTTCCTAAATTGAATTATCCCATGGACATACATGATTAGATGTTGCACTGCATTGTATATATATGATGTTGCTGATTCTGAAACATTTGAACAGGTATGCCTTTAAAAAACTTATTATCTATAGACTAAAAGGTGTGTAACCTATAGGTTAACCCGGGAGCGTATATAAGCATGATTTGTAGTCCAGATGCTTCTCAACATTCAATGATGAGGAAATTAAACATAAATTGCAATGACCAAAACTGAAAGCAAGTGCAACTCATGTTTATCACTATTTACATTATCTTTGTATTTGGATCTCCATCAGGAGCTATCTTTGCATTGATGCATGTCGATGCAGAGCAGTAACAATTTAGAGCGAATTGAACTTTGTTGAAAAAGTAAAATCATGGAATCATTAATAATGTTGTCACCTAAATTCAAGAAAGAGAGAACATGACTGTGCAGTGTTTCTATTTGTTTGATGAGGGTTTATTTAAGATATATGATATGATTAATTATGGAGAGCCCATCACAATCATATTGGTGCATGCAAGTACACAAAGACAGTAGTATGTATTTTTCATTTTGGTGAAAACAGTCCTAATATTTCCACCCTGGTATCAGCTGTTCTGATTCTGACAGCCAGCAGATAGTGTCCGAAAAAATTGAAATTCTTTAACTTCAGCCGATTGCTATCCCACCCAAGTTTCCACATTATGGCCATGTAGGCTGCAATATGACATAATTACGGTTAGAACCCCATTCCTTTTTAAAATAATCATGATACACAATGTTTATTCACCTCAATAACACTATCAACCGTCAAATAGATACTCTATGTAAACATGCCAAGGGTCAAGGTCACAGCTCTCAAGTTGTAGGTTGAATTGGACGCCAGAGGAAACCACAAGTAAATGATTCTAGTTAATAGTGTGTGTTCAAGGATTGGCGCGTTTCTGGTATATGAAATTACGTTCCCGACAATGCCACATTGTGACTGATGCCCGCAGATTAGTGTGTCAGGTGCTGTTCCATTGTACTGATGAGTTCCCAATCGTCAATCTGACACTGTCACAATCGGCTGAGAATTCGGCCAGATGGAATAGCCCATTAGTACTATAATAGCGACTCCACAGAATAGAAAAAAATTTCAAGACATAAATGACTGAAAATTCACAGAGACCGGAGAGGCGAGTGATAGTGTGCTAGTGTCAATTTCTATATTATACCATTTTGTATCTCATTAGGATGATAAATGCCCATTCTGTTTTTGTAGCTAACATCTCAGCAAGGTGTGCTATTTTCATGGAAACAGTGCAACACAATACATTACTATATTTCCATAACAGTCTATTGAGGGTCATGACAGGACTCCTGGGCCCTGTTTTTCAGTCACAATATCCTCTTTGTAAGATATCTTACAGCTGTCAGTGTACTATAGATAAGACATCTTTGGGGATCGGCCAATGATTGTCCCTCAAGGGCACTTAGGCAGCAGCCAGGTGTACTATAGACAAGACATCCTTAGGGTCACGTGGTTCAAAATGTCTTACAAAGTGTCTTAGACCTAAGACATTTATGGACATGTCGTACTGAATGCGCAACTTCACTTCTCGTGGGAATTAAGCAATGAAATTTTAATACGAGTAGGAGATACATATAAAATATAATCGTACCAAATATGAAGAAGATCGGCCACACCGTTCCGCTGTTATTTACGTTTGAAGTTCGCCATAGCAATCGTCTGGTCTGGTGGCCAGTGTCTATCAGAGACCATCAGAGCACGCCTCTGCTAATTTATGCGACACCTTGACATTGACCCCGCGTAAATCCATTTCCCATAGAAATTAAGCAAAGAGATTTTTACACAAGTAAGGGATACATATAATCTAAAATTGTACCAAATATGGAGAAGAACGGCCGTTCCAATCCGCCGATATAATAAATAACACTGAGAAATAAAAGGAAAAAAAAGTTTGGCTTGGGCAGGGACCGAACTCCCTACAATCAGATCCTGAGGCAGGCGCTCTAACCACTTAACCACTGGCTTTCCACTCCCAGGTGTAAGCTACCCTGAAGCTCTTACTGGGCAGTCTTTGCAGTTTAGAACCTAAGACAGTTCTAGACCTATCTTAGGCAAGGACGTTTTTAGCGGCGATCGAACCTGCCGTGCTGAGACCGTGTCTATAGGACGGCGGCCATTTTGTGTCTTGCTAATTGTCTTCCGTTCTCATAGACATCTTAGAGTATCGAAGAGCGATTATGTCGTGACTGAAAAACAGGGCCCTGTATTAGGAACTATTCATCTTGAGACGTTCAGATTACAATCAGAACCTGGCCGCTACAAATGTTCCAAAACCATCTTGGAGGGTTCCACTTAGTGCCCTTGTGTTGGGTCAAATTTACCTTAGGACGCTCAAATACCGTCTGTTACCAGTTATTAAAGTACTCCTGTAGCCGACAGCATGAGATCGTAAAGTAAAATACTCTTAGCCCAAGGCATGTTGTACAGTGTGTTTTTGTCGATTCAGGACATGTACCAGTGCTGAAAGGAATAAAACGTATAGGAAATTGCCTTTTACGTGTCCCGTACATCAGCACCCCTTTCAGTTGGTATCTCGTAATGTGTCAGAGTAGTTATTAGACATCTGCCCTGGAGCACAGCAGCAGTAGAGGCCTGGCCTACCCGTCAGCAACGTATCCACAAAAAAATAAAAAGTGGTCCCTGAATTCACACATAAACCTAGATATAACGAAGAAGATCGCGCCAAATATATATTTCTTTGGTGTGGGCAGATTGCTATTTTTTGACACTCAGGTCATCCCTGCTGTGGGTGTCGCGATTCTTAGTCCCCGGGGTCTCAGTCCCAGGCGGTGTTATCAGAGAATATTCAGTAAGTCGGTTGATATTTGATTTCACATCCTGACCTCAGCCTGGAGACTGCTTCTTGTTTATGCTGTGGATGTTTTCCAACATACACACCTGAAACATACATCTTCTGAGTTGCTTACAGTACAGAATCGATAGAGGGCAATGACAAAGATTATACGAAGTTGTTTAACTACGGTTCAAAATGTCATGTCCAACATAGATATTTTGAAATTGTTCTAAATTATAAATCACCGGAGTCAACACCGTACTTCTACGTTATTTCCCGCAGAACTGGTTGGTTCTACAATTGTGATTAATAGTTGGTGGTCTAAATTTCAGTTACAAACTGGGATACATCCTCCGAGCTATTCAATAAGTTTTAAAAGCATGAAAATGCACCAATTAGATAACAAACAAAACTTATACTCCCATTGACATGTCTAATCCTTCGATGTCTAGTTATTAGATGGCCTCAAATTAACTTAGGTAAATAACTTTAATAAGCCGAGCTAAAAGCATCGACAACTGTAATCACAGAGCAAGGTGCAGGAGATACCAAAAAATGCAATCCAAACTATTCATTGGAAGCCTTCGTGCAATGAAAACCTCACCACCGTAAATATTCGTGTTTTGATTGAGATATGTAGGTTCAAATAAATATAAGCGATCCTGCCAGTTCCTCACGGATCAACACAGCTAAGCATACACTCTGCGCAGGGCGTGACTGATTAGCCCCAAAGTTGTGTCCCTTAAAGGGAGATCGCGTAACCACCCAGGGGCCTCGTGTACACAAGCGAGGATTCGCCCAGAGAACCCGATCGTAGCCGAATCAGCCATGATAGGCGGTCTGGGAGTCTGAGTCTGGGGGCTTAGCCAGGCGCCCCAGCAGGGTCTGGGGGAATGGAAGAGCCGCTTCGTGATAACAGAAAAGGGAAAAATATCATTTGAAATACAAAGTGAGTATTGTCATTATCTGGCATTGGGCACCAACGTGACTTTATTACGTATGTACATTTACCAGATCTATGTTTACTCTTTAACTCTTTCCGTCCTGCAGAGGCTTTGCCGTGTAGGGCCTGAATATGCCCCCAGGCATTTTTGACGTGCTATTTCAAATACAAAAAAATTATGCAAAGTTTGATAAGATATTATCTATTTATTTTCATGATTTTTTCACTATATATAGAAAAAAGATATCACCGTTCTAATTCACTGTGGGTTAGGATAATATGACCAAGAAAACCCTGTGTAAAATGTGTGATCTCAGTGCATATAGGTTCAGGATTCTACGGCGTCGTTTCAATACTAGGAGCAAATAGTGTGTTCATCATTGATGAATGAGCGTGCTATTATAAATGAATAACAATTAAAAGGTTTGAGTCAGATTTAGCCTATGGATAGTTTTCTGTAACCCACCTGCACCCAGTCAACTTGTCATTTCTCTAACTGCCTGAGTCTAGGATCAAAACATATCAAGCAATAGTGGGTCAATGAGGTATTTCGGTCTTGAGTGATTGGTCATAGTCAGCTGGGCACGCCTCTAAGACTCTGAGACACTGGCTCCCTCCTCTGTTCTCACTATCACAGTGAACAGCATGCAGATAGTAAAGGGATAGTTTTCTGGAAGCACACTGAAAGTTCAATGTGACCTCTCTAACTCTGACTCTAACCCTAACTCTATCCTCTAGATGATGTATTTAGCGCGTGCAAGCACGCTCTAATAAGTCTCAGGACGAGTGCGCGATGAAACTGCTCTAGTGCAGGACTGAATGAGCCGGTAGTTAGCATACGCATGATCGGGTTCACAATATGAACTAACGCCTTTTCATTGTCATTGACCATTCCAACGATATACAATCAGGTCTTGAAAATGCAAAAGTCGCTTCATATGGCCAACGGTTATCTTAGGATATTTTAGTCGTATCGGACTAAGTCATCGATCCGATTTATCGGGGTGTAGAAGTACGTAGATAACTATTTTACGCATTTAAAGTGCATCTCTAGTAATACCCCCAGCACCCTTCGTTTCCATTTAATCCCTCTCGTACTGATTGCCCTGTATCACTTGTTACCATTGGGAGAGCTGCTTTACTATCACAAATTGGAAATAAACTTATAAAAGGAAAGAACGAAAACAAGGGAGACTAGAGCTGAGTTTGCCTATTCTCCTTACATGAGAAATCAAGCTTCGATCGTAGCAGGGTCATCAGTGAGCGGGAATTTCCCAGGGGATCCAGTGTTGCAGACGAGGTAGGCTCAATAGTACTCTTATTGGTCTAACGTGCCAGCTGATCCAACTACAGCCAGGAGTTGTTCCAAAGCAGGGGCCACACGGTGATTCGGCTACAGTGGAGTGTGGCATTTAGAATCAGGTCTTAGTGCATTTCCAAGGATGTTTCTTTGTACGGCCTGATACCTCTGTTTCAGAGCAAACGACAGAATCATTTATTGTACACTGCGCGAAAAAGCACGCTACCGCGTAAACGCCCGTATATAATGTATATCTACCTGTTTTGCATAATAATTAGTAGAAACCAAACGAGAGTTAGCCTTGTCAATGTTAATGCCACGATGGGCAGGTTGTGTATTACTACACGAGGCGTTAGCCGAGTTTAGTGAGTAGCAGACCTGACCAGAGTGGTATAAACATTGACAAGGCTAACTTGAGTTAAGTTTCGTATTTATCCTACCCCATCTCACCGATATACAGAGAATATTTGTAATTATCCATGTTAGTAGTTATCAATGCTGCCGGATCTACTTTCGTTATCTCGTCTCTGATTGGTCCGATTTTTTATTCAGCTTGGGGCATAAATAACACTTTATCCAACGCTATGTCAAATACATTGAGTCAATGTTAAACCTATGGCGTTTTTTATTTGGGGTAGGATAATATATACATCCATATTGTGCACTGGCGTATACGTCGTATACAGCTGTGTTTTGACTTGTATACTTAAGCGTAATGGTTGTATTTGCCGCAAAGCGTATATGAAGAGAACTATACTGTGCATGATATATATACGCCAGTAATATACATGGTATATATACGTTTGACGTATATATATCTTTATAGGTGAAGAAATGAAAAAGGTTTAGCCGGCCGCCCAAACCCCGCCTCCCTGTCTCCGCGACGCCCATCTATAGATGAAGCGTATACACGATGGGAAATACGAAAATTCATAGCTATATACGCCGGACGTATCCATATCTAAATTATTTTGCGCTGTGATAAAACTTCTAAATCAAAACGCTCGTTTACAACATAAGAAGTAGAACTATAGGTTACAACAAAGTAATTTGCCCGGTCCTGTTTACATTTCTTTGTAGCATTGAAAATCTGTTATCTGAAAGTATTGCCAATCTAACTCAGATACAACTAAAAGTATCAATTCTTTCTGAGTGAATTATACTTTTGCTCAATAAGATAAACATTTGGAGCAAAATTTATGAATTATGGACCTCCAACACAGAGTGTCATTTTGGTTTTTCCCAAATTCTTCAACCCTTTGTTGAATTCTATTATGTTATAGGTGATGTAACGACTAACAGATGTCCCATAGAAAAGAGTCTTAAGTCTAATTGGCTTACCTCTTTTATCCCAAATTTCCTTGTCTATTTTATAATATATCAATAATCATGGAAAGAAAATACGTTATTTAGTATAAACATGGCTTTGAACAATGTCTTAAGGATGTCCATACAATGGTTTATGGATGCCCATATCAAAATCGGAGAAGAAGACTTTTTTTTATTATGCTGTTATTTATTGAGAGGTGTCCAGGAAAGATGATATCTCCCCCATTTAGTGCGATCAAATTGACTACATTTTTATACATTTGCCTTAATGTTACACATGTACATTTCTGCATATTTGAAACGTGTCTATCAATTTTATCCCGTGACCTGTACCTATTATTCACTAAAGAAAACAAAACATTTATTTTTCCAGGAAAATGAATCCAAACAATTATTGGAGACACACTCCCCCACAGGGCCGAGGTAACTCCAAAGGAAAAAGATATACACACTTTGTTTAGCTATAGGCAACGGAGTTACTAGAAATATGCCATCAGAGGAATTATATGATTCATGCAAGAATCAACCCTTGGGGAGTATAGAAAGAATTGTCGTCTGTTAAGCTCAGTAAAATGATGATCCTGAAAATCAGAAAATGTCTTCGAAAGAGTGACTCATGTGATTAGAAGATCAGAGCTTTAGTGTCAAAGATCAAAAATCAAATACGGGGAAGTATAAAAAAGGGACCATTATATCTAGAAAATGTTATATGGAAGCAACTTCCTATATAAAGAGATTCATAATTTACAGAGAAGAGAAACGTTTAAAAAAACAGGATAAATGAAAATTATTGGATTTTGTAAATAAATCGTGCATGACTTGTGTTCGTCTATGTCTGTTTGTTGTCAATAACGACATTTTCATGAAAGATCACCAGCTCCCTTGATGAGTGAAAGTTTGTCAATAAACATTTTTGAAAAAATCATCTCAAAGTTTTCGAAATAAATCATGGATCATATTAAACTGTATATCAGATTATTAATGCTGTACAGTCGAGCCGTCAAGTCATATTAGAATCTAGTCCCATGAAATGTGCTCGTGGGTGGTAGTATTATGCACTTGGTAGTTACTGCTTGTATTACTATGACTCAGATATTCAATTGAAATAACATATCATATGTCATAAGGGATCAGGACATATGACGCTTCCGCTTCATACCCTTCTTTAGAAAACAGCTTGAATAGACCTTATAACTTCACAATCAATTCATATGCATTTCTACAGACAACCATTATCCCTAATTCCACTTTCATGGCCACTTAATACGTTTTCTGAATGTCACAAGGTGGGGTGTCTACATGGAGGACTGCAATGGCAGGTGTATAGTGAATTGAAGGATGGTTAAACCTTGGCGGAAAGCATCATTGGCCTAGGGATGCTCACTGTTATCGGCTTCCTACCATGCGATGCGGCCCGCCTATATTCTGATGGAGAAGCCGATAAGGAGTTGGACCGTAGTTATCAGTGGCAGGCTGTGCCGTTTTCATATCTGTTTTTATCTTAGGTCTCTGGTTGGCATGGGGTTTAGGTCTAGACTTGACTTTGGCTGCCTGAAGTTATGCTCAGAATGCCACGAAGGGAATGTATAAATAGCCAATAAACGATTATATTGTGGAGAGGCGGTCGTAAACCACGAGTGATTGACGGGTAGTAATATACGAGTGATAGCGGGGGCATTACTACGTCTACCCCGAGTGGTTTACAGAGCCACCCATTCACACAACCATCGTTTGTTGCATTCCTCATCTATCTCTCCAAAAATATCAAACCCAGCAATTGCCTTATTAAAGGGTATACCAATAGGGACTATTTGTTTGCCCTTATATCACGGAGGAAACATTTTCCCCTTTACCATGGCTTTGAGGACGGATTTGAATCTATGTCCCGCAGTTATGGTATCTGATAGGTTTTATGTAATTAGTCGTGGTTTGCTGGGTCCCCATGCATCGTCGATTCGTCTTTGTATACTTTCTTTTGGGTGCGATTCGATGGTACACGACTTCGATCTGCCATGGTTTCCCATGTGACAGTTTTACCCACAATACTCATTTGTCACGAGGTGAGGACACATACATTGTATATGTGACTTTCTCTCACTGGAACATAGTTTCCCTCTATTCCCTCTATTTTACCTTTAACTTTAGCACTTTCTTGATTTTCCTGTTAAAATCCTCTTTTTTCTCTAAATTTCTTATAGATTCAGGAAGATCATTCCACAATTTAGACAGAGCCTTTTAATGAACTCTGTTTTCAATCTCGGAAGCTGGACCATGGTGCCAGTTCTAGCTATACTTTTATGTATAACTTTTAATAAGATCTCCTTATAGCATTCGCTAAAAATAATTTGTCTCGTCGTCATGCAGTTGTTGTATACCACTACATCTATGTAATTCGTTGAAAGTGTGCACCATGGGGTCCACCCAAGGCAGATACAAAGTGCCCTGTTCTGTGTTTGTTGAAATTTTCATCTCGGTTTTTGTGAGCTACAGTCATGCAAGAATGACGCATAGTCAATCAAGGGGCTATGCTTTGCTTTAATGGTTGCCCATGGCCTATGGTCAGGGGTGGTCATTGCCCCCCCTGGTGAAACACCTCTATACTAAGCGCACCCCTGCGCCACCTCTGTACTGTCGGCCGCACTAAACATCAAAGTGCGCGAGGTCGACACTGTACTCTGCCTCATTTCCTCTTCAGGTCTCATACCCTACACACATACTTTTTCTTCTCCGTACTTTGGCTATTCCGCCCGTCGTACCTCCGGTCTCCATATTCCCCTGAATATCGGCGACCGTGTACAGGCATAGCAACCAGAGTTGAAATATTTACGGTGAACTATGTTGACCAGAAGCGGGATGGCGGCTGCATCCGCGGCCACGGAGACGGACTCGGAGGTGACCCTACGGCAGCAAGAAACGGCTACGGAGAGCGACCACGTGGACTCGGTCTCACAGCAGGAGACGAGCGCCAGCATCCGTTCCCGGGCCTCACGGGTCACTGCTCAAGAGACCAACCTTACGGGCGTACGGTTGGACGTCAATGAAGTCAAGACAGACGTTAATGGAGTCAAATCCGACGTCTCAAAGATGTCCCGACAGATGGACGGCATGATGGACGCCATCATGCAGATCTCTCGGCCGGCATCGCGGAGGGGCGGCTCACGGGTGTCGTCAGCGGCCGACCGCACTCGGGACTGGGCCCAAGAACAAACCGAGCGACTGCTGCCTCCACCACGCGAGCTGAGGGAAACGTATATGTCGGAGGATCACCTTCAACGGGAGTTCGGCCGTGAGGCCATGCGTCACGACAGGACCACGGGTAAGAACTCGTTACTATCAGATCTTAATGCCCGCAGGCCGACCGCTAAGCCTTACATGTATATGGACAGGGACGGGATCTACACGCTTCACCAGAAGCTGGATTTACGGTCGGGCCTCGGGCCTCTTGAGTATATCAGTTGCTTGGTGGGTCTGTTAAGTGACGAACGCGCCTTCCTCCCCGAGGACAGGGCAGACATGTTCCGGCATCTACACCAGGTTACGGTCGATGCCCAGGCACGGCCGTGGGCCGCTGTGAGACGCTGGTCTAATTACGTATTTGACCAGGTGGAGGCCGGCAGGATGCGGTGGTCCGACCACGGCCGGATACAGGAGGAGCGCGTCCGGCTAGCGATGACCTCGACCAACACCGCTAATCCCAGCAACAACAGGGACACCGGACGCGCTCGGGGATCTGAGGCCCCGTGCCGTGACTTCAATGGCGAGAGGGGGTGCCGCCACCGTAACGACCACTCAGAGGGGGGCATCCGGTGGTTGCACGTGTACACCTTCTGTGACTCGGTCGGCAGGAAGTGCGGTCACTCGGTGCACGCCTGCAACCGTAAGCTGACGTACGGACACGGCTATGACAATACGGCGGCTCCCCCTGTACCCACACCACGGCGGGTACCACAGGCGGGGTATCAACTCCAAGCTACTACAAAGCCGGCGGCACCCCGGAGTGTGCTTCAACACCCCCAGCCGACTTAAAAAAATGGGCAGGCTGCGCCCCGCGACTAAGTGAGGCGCGAGACCAGGATGAAAGGGGGGCCGGCGGCCCGGTGCGTGATGCGACGAAGCCGGCCCCCACACGTGACATCATGCCTCACGTGACTCCCCCGGCACGTGGCCGGGGAATTGAGGTAAACAACAACAAAGGGACGGGGAATACACTCCCGCAGGAGAGGATCGACGCTTTCCCCGGCCCACGCATGTCTTGCAGCATGGCCGGTGTTAGTGTTACTGCGCCGGCCGCTGACGAGGAGAGTAACACTCCAGATTTCGCCGCACTTAAAGAAGTGTGCGAGACCGGAATTCATCAGGAGGGTGTCCGGACCGACCCTTACGCCTTCCGGGACCACCGCCGGGCGACATGGCCGGAGTTCACGGCCGTAGGGCCCGGCCTCCAGGTGGATATATACCGGGCCGTGAAGGAAAGGGGCCTCCCCAACGCCCTCGGCGCCAGGATCCAGGTCCCCTCGGACCTACACCTACCAGCCTGGGACAAGTATCTAGGGGGCGTGGCAGGTTCAGAGGAGCTCCTGGGGTTCCTGCACTACGGCTTCCCCCTGGGATACCTCGGGCCCGAGACCGACACGAGGGGCGTGGCCAACCACCCTAGTGCTACCGGGTACCCAGAACAAGTAGAGAAGTTCCTGGAGAAGGAGGCTGCCTTCTCTAACATGATGGGACCTTTTAACGATCCGCCCTTCGCCCCGTGGTGTCACGTGTCGCCTCTCATGACACGCGAGAAGCGGGGCACCGACAGTAGGCAGATCATCACGGATATGACTTTCCCACGGGAGCGCAGCGTGAACTCATTCGTGATTAAGAACTCTGTCTACGGGCTGGAACGAGATCACGGCCTCCCAACGGTAGACGAGTTCGTGACGAAACTCGTGAAGGGTGGTACCTCGTCGTATATGTCATCGATCGACGTGTCGCGTGCATACAAGAACTTCAGGTGTGATCCCCTCGATTGGCCCCTGCTGTGTTTCACGTGGGAGGGCGGGCACTACTGTGATACTGCCATGCCGTTCGGTGCCCGTGCCTCGTCGTACCACATGCAGTGTGTGGCCGAGGCCATCGTCGGGATCCTCGCCTCAAAAGGAGTCACGGCCGCGATGTACCTCGATGATCTGATTATCCTCTCCGAGGACCGAGGTAAGGGGGCCGTAGACTTCAAAATTGCACGCGACCTCTTCGCAGAACTGGGCCTCCCCGAGGCACGCGACAAAGCTCAGTCCCCTAGTCAGGTCGTCACGTGGCTAGGAATTGAGATCGACGCCCGTAGGATGTCTCTCTCCATCCCTACGGCAAAGTTGGAGGACATTCGTGCTCACGTGTCGGCCGTCGCTAAACGCCGCACCCTCACCAAGAGACAGCTCCAATCGGTGTTGGGACGGATACTTCACGTGGCGAGGTGCATCAGGCCGGCACGTGCTTTCATATCTAAGCTCTTGGAAGCCCTGCGAGGCATGATGGGGTTTTACATGAACATCAATTCTGAGATGCGCCAGGACCTCGATTGGTTTGTAAAATTCGCCGAGGGATGGAATGGACGGGCACTGATCCCTCGAGGCCCCCCGACGAAGCGCATCACTGTGGATGCGTGCCTCTCAGGTGTGGGAGGCACTGACGGCCGTTTCTCGTATTCCGGACAGGTGTGCCCTGTCCTCGACCCGTTGGAGTGCATCTCAGAGCTCGAGGCTCTGAATACGATATATGCACTCCACACGTTCATCACTGAGGAGGACTGAGGATCGCGCATCGAGGTATTCTGCAATAACCTCGGGACTGTGCAGACTCTCAACAGTGGGCGTGCCCGAAACCGGGTCCTGGCGGAGTGTGCCCGCCAGGCATGGATGGTGGAGGCACGCCTAGAGGTTGAGTTGGTCTTCACCCACATCCCCGGGGTACAAAACGTGATCGCGGATGCGCTGAGCAAGGCCCACCTTTCAGCGACTGATTACGATAAATCCACATCCCTCACTCGTCTTCATGAACTGTATCCGATCGTGCCATGTACTCATGCCTCGTTTGTACCGATACTCCGTCTCTTCTGCAGATCCGGCGCTTCTTTTACTCCAAGCGAAAGCGTCTGCCCGACAGTTAGAGGCGCGTGCCCCAGGCACGCTCGCCAACCAGCGATCCGCAGTGGGCACATACCTGGCGTTCTGCAGAAGGATGGAGATCGACCCGAGGGCACCGACCGTGAGCCTGATTACGGCCTACATGGAGTACGTGGCCGACCACGCCCCTTCCCCCGCAACGGTCGCGAACCACCTATCGCACATCCGTGCGCATCTGCGACTCACAGGCGGGGACGTGGGACCGACGGAGGATCACCGAGTGAGGCGGGCACTGGAGGGCATGAAGAGGAACAAGGAATACGTCCCCAACGTGAAACCACCAGTGCCTATGGACGTATTCCGGGCAGTCCTCGACGAGCTCGCGGTATCGCCTCTCTATACGGCGATAAGGGCGGGACTGCTGTTGATATATTATGCGGCCCTACGGCAGGGCGAGGTAGCGCCACAGTCGGCACGGGCCTTCGACCCGGCACGGCACCTGACACAAGGTGATGTGGTCCTCGACTCACGGCACGTGAGCATCACGATAAAAGCGGCAAAGAACTTACAACACGTGGGGGTACAGAAAGTAATGCGCCTGCAGGCCGCGGACGATGTCAGGATCTGCCCACGACACGCGATTCGAGAGCTCCTACGGGTGGCCCCTACGGCTTCGCTACGGGATCCATTCCTCACCTTGCCCGATGGAACTATCATTACCTCTCGAATGATGACACGGGAATGGGATCGCCTGCTGCAGGCCACAGGCCAAACCGTGAAGACTTTCACCCTCCACAGCCTCAGGAAGGCCGCTGCCACCCAGGCATTCCAGGCAGGCATACCTGAACTCAATATCCAGAGGTATGGAGGGTGGAAATCACAGGCACATCGTGCCTACATCAAGGTCTCCGACCACAGGACTGTCAATAATTCTCTTATCCAGTCCCTTTCCTTCAGAAAGTGAACTATTCTACTTTCCCAACCCACCTCTCCCTATAACTCATTGGCTTTTTGGCTATTTTTATTATATTATTATTACATGTTACTCATAACTATGTAATATTACATAATAACTTCATTATGTTATCATATACTGTTCATAATTGACAAACAATATACATATGTCAATTATACACTATCCTTATTATTGATATTCACTGTATAACGTTATTAATATCAATAACAAATATATAAAATTTAATAAAATTTTATAAGCCCACTCCGGCTTTCCTCTTGTTTCATTTGGGATCTGGGGTAATGGGTTGCCCATGGCCTATGGTCAGGGGTGGTCATTGCCCCCCCTGGTGAAACACCTCTATACTAAGCGCACCCCTGCGCCACCTCTGTACTGTCGGCCGCACTAAACATCAAAGTGCGCGAGGTCGACACTGTACTCTGCCTCATTTCCTCTTCAGGTCTCATACCCTACACACATACTTTTTCTTCCCACCCACCCTCACCTTTCTCTTTTCTACTCCTTCTCATTCGTAGAGGCTATTTTTATTATGTTATTATTACATGTTACTCATAACTATGTAATATTACATAATAACTTCATTATGTTATCATATACTGTTCATAATTGACAAACAATATACATATGTCAATTATACACTATCCTTATTATTGATATTTACTGTATAATGTTATTAATATCAATAACAAATATATAAAATTTTATAAAATTTTATAAGCCCACTCCGGCTTTCCTCTTGTTTCATTTGGGATCTGGGGTAATGACTTTGCATGCTATTTTTTTATAATAATTAAATACTTTATCTTACTTAGAAGAAAAACTTTTTGGTTAAACTTCTTAATAGTATTTCTTAAATTCTTTTCGAAGGTTAAGACTTCATCGAGTACTACCCCTAGATATGTATATTTTTTAACTCTTGATAATTTTGTTATTCCCAAGTAAAGATCCGCTGGTATAATTCAAATCATGTCTAAAAGAGTGCAAATAGCGTAATCAGCTTAACATTAGCATATAACAGATGATTATGATCATCAAAGCCATTGTCAATCCTCTATTTTAACGTTGCTAAACGCGTTGCCATGATACTCGTAAACGGCCATGGATCTGACGTCATCATCTTACTTGGAGAGCCTGTTCACGTGATTTTGCCGAAATACAGTCGCAAAAAGGCACGGACAACAGAGTCGTCAGGTATGTTTTAGTTCATGTAGTTACCTAACGGGTGTGTAAATTCCAGAACCTAATTCTAAAGGGATATGTGTGAATTATTGCCTGTTATTTGCGGATGTCTGACGTCTGGTCTTTAGACATTCATCTAAACATAGTTTGGAGCGATCATTAAGCAGATATGGCATTGGTTTCAAACGTAAGTGCCTTCGTTGCTGAGTTGTGCAGAAAAGGCGGACAAATTAACATGGTCTCAGTTCCATACAAAGGTTGTCCACTGAATGAGGTGATACATCAGCGGGGTTCTACTCTGTATTTAATTGGGAGATCCACTCCTGACTGGGTGGCTGTAGATGATTGTGAAAGTGAGGTTATACGTTTGGCTGCATGGGCCAACTTATTTTATTTTTAAAATGAATACCTTGGATACAAGGATACCGATTGCCACAAGAATAACGTATCGCTATGCATATAATGTGGCGTTTCCACCTACAGATTATGACCACCGATTATGGCATTTAGCACTGCCGACAGATTATAAGATACCTTTTGTGCCACAATTGTCAAGCGGAAACGATCAACGATTTTCCACTCCAACATTAGGCAATATGGCACCATCGACCAACGTTTGAGGCCACAGACAGAATCAAACCAGGTTGGATCAATCGGTGGTGCTGACCAAAAATCGTTTCGTGACTGCCTCCATTTTGTCTCAAGACAGCTTTGATTGTAAACCCTACTGAACATGTAGGACCTATACATATTGAATAATTGATGTACATACAACACATAATCGGTCGTCAGATTGAACCGCAACTAGGCAGGGAGATATACCTGACTGGTAGAGAGGGCCAATGGTCACTAGTGTGGGGCTGGGAGCAGAGATCACCTCAGGTGGGGCATGGACAACTCATACATTGTACATAACATGGACTCACAGTGAGTGTAGCTTTTGTATCTTGTATGAAGAGCAGGTTTATACAGAGACACACATACTATACATAGATACACAGAGATACAGAGATATAGACAGAGATACAGGCATACAGAGATACTCTGACAGACAAAGACATCTAGACACACTCAGTAACATACTGATAAACACTCTCAGGTATACACGGATACATACACTGACACAAAGAGATATACAGACAGATAAAGACATTTAGATACACATGAAGATACACATAGATATAGTGCATATATTGTATTAGTTACCAGATTGTTGTGGTCAGTGTACTGCTGTTATTGCTTGTCATAGCCAGTAATCATTGAGCCCTTTGTGTAGGCAGGTAAAGGTCTCCTACGCTCTTCTATGTGCCATCCTTGACTGGATCACCTTCTGGGTGCTCTGGTCTTATATATGCCCGACCAGAGGTACCAAAAGGGTCGTCCCATATCGAGACAGGGCAGACTACTTCAGAGTAGGCAGCATAGTACTCATAAGCCACTGTGTTGCAAAGGTCGCCAGCGTTATACAAAGGCCAGCTAAGCGGCCGGCATACAACCCACGCCACTCCAAGCTGAGAAATGAACAGCCCCGCTCTGTGCAAGCCTGCGGCGTCGTAGGTGACGCTTACTCTTTTGGATTCATTAACTGAGCCTAATTTCTGTGGTTCATCTTTAACGCTATAATGTCGTCAATCTGTTTGGAGTTTCTCCGCTACCTAGAAATTGACATACCAGAGCTATGAACGGAGAGTGAAGTGCCACATGAGTGAAAATCTCATGGAGAGACAAACTTGAACATGTTGTAGTCTGAAACTCATCTTCCCTTCTCCTCTCGTGACGCAAACAGAATTCAATGCTGTAGTTTTCTTATCTCCTGACCCTGAGAGAAGGTAATGAAAGTTACACTCTCTTAGCAGAGATCTTGCACATTACTTTCTGTGGCCGCTTATAATATCTCTGCCCCGACCTGCTTCTTCTGGTATTTCTGGTATTTGTTATGTCAAACTAGACATGGTCTTAGGGATTACTTTCTTCATTGGAAAGAACCTCATATGCATTGTACAAGGTTTGTTTGTCAACTTGACACATCTGCTCATTCGAGGGGGCAGTGTAATCAACTGTGGATTCAAATTATAAAGTGGTGTAGAGCTGAAAAAACCGGCTGGATTGTCTATGAAGCTCAATAAACAATTACAGTATTTCCCAACTGTTAGAATGTATGAGTTGTTTGAGTTTCATGACTTTTGACAGGGACCCTGTTTTTAATCCGAAATGTAGGCTGGTTCCCCTTGGTTTATGGGAGACCCAGGGAAACAGTTTTGGGTTGAGGCATGGATTAGTAAACGCTAGCACCACGAAATGTCTGCTGGGAGAGTGCCCACTTGGGCTGGGCAGCCGATATGTGTCACATTACCAGTCATTCGCCCAGCAATCGACATAGGTCAAGCGGTCGATGCTACCTAACTGGGAGGCGCATTGGGAGGGCATCTGACTACGATTTCATGCCACGGTTGCAATTGGATGGGTTCCTAGTGCCAAAGCATCAAAATGATAATCATTATTTCTAGAAGAAAACCACGTGGGCCCATCGTGCTTATCCCAGCAACCTCTGGTTGTATGATTTTTCATGTCAGATTTAAGATATTCTTCTGAATACTGGGGTTCAAGTAAAATGCCATTAGATTTATGGATACCTGTAATATAATTTGACTTTGATTCTTTATTGTATTACCATTGTATGAGCATGTAATCAATTGTATAAAGAGAAACCCGTTAACAATTATAAAAAGAGAAATATGTGATCAATAAAATGAGATTCCTCCGATTTCACAAAAAATCTTTGATATGTTAATACAAATAAAACACTTCAATTCAAAAACAGTAATAGAATTCAATATTTTGTATGGGAACTCCTGATCGTGATATTGAAAATATTGAAAGATGGTGAGTGTCAATGTTGATGGTGGGTGTTGATATTTCTTTTGCATTGGCGATGTTCCGTCGACGACGGATGTTCATTAACTACTTGTTTCTTGTTCCTTCTTAATCATTACATGTTAATATAAGTCCTATTACAAATTATTTTGTAAGCTAGACCTGTTTGAATTAAACGATTTTGTTCTCTGAACCATCTCTTGAATGTGTGCTTTTTTTGTTTGTGAGTCACTCAATTACTTTTCAACCCGAGTGCACTTCTATGTGCACGTGTGTCACATCACTATTATAATCGGTATATCTCTAGAAAAAATAGAGGGAAAATGTAAAAAGGACTAACGCGGGAGACGGAGTTTAATGGGTATTTTTCATCTAAAAGAATATTCTTCCCGAGACAATAGCCGAGGCAATTGAGAATTTGAGGTAGGGAGAATTTGAGGTATAGGGAGGCAAGTAGGGAAAAAGATATTGTTTGTAGGGTAGGGTGGTGGTTCTTTACTTGAAGATGGTTCTGCAGGGAGTGAGGGCGAGTGCTTGCCGAGCAGGGCAATTCATGAAATAAGTGTTTCTGTCGCAAAAGGCGAATACAGTTGTCTCACATATTCTTCTTTGAAAAAAGAAATCGTTCGTAGGGGTGATTCTATCTATTGTCCTGTTATGGAGATACTGTGAGTTAGTTGACCATGTTGCTTTATATACATTCCGAAAAAGTCCATCTAATCTGGTGTACATTTCTTACTCAAGTGTATTAGTTCACAGACATTGTCATGTTCTACGATGAATTGCATAAGGGATCTTTCAAATAGCTATGTGTCAGTACAAACGCTTCAAGTAATATTGTGTAGTAGATTATTTGTTATTGGCTGACACATCCATTTATCATGATAAACTTAAGACTAATTTCGTGGTTTATAATAGTTTGGTAAACTTTGGCAACACTACAGCAGCTAGATTATGTGTGTAAATTCCCAAATTGTACTTCAACAGTGAACGTGAACGTTATATCTTTTGTTTCCTCCTCTGTGCCCATCACTTGAATAATTATAAATATGCTAGTAAAGTTCGTCAGTGCACGTATCCCTTTCGTAATGAACGTAGTGTTTTCACTTCTTTAAGTGAAATACAAATCTGCTAATTTTCACCCAATTTTAGGAATCTAATTTTGACAAATACCGCTCAATCGTCTGTTATTAATAGTCTACATATTGTGTACATCCAACGCCAGTTCTTACTTGTGTACCAACCTTGTGGACGCTGCATATCATATATCCCTCTACCCTATATACCTGACACTGCTCTAGACAAGTGAAACGGTTTTACTGCAGATTAATATCAAAAAGAGATCCTCTAGTGCTCAGTGTCGCAGCAACACCGAGGCTAGCGTTACCTGAACATCACAATCCGATATTCAAACCGCAGTGATCTGACCAGGGCCATGCAGCCAGCCCATCCATCATCTCCCTCATCAATAATGCATGGTTCACAACCCGGCCACTCCTTGTTCGCTCTCCAGTCAGCACTGTGGTGTTCATAGTGTCAAGTCAATTAAGATGCTTTCATTATGAATCTGTATTATTAAAATTCAACACCTGTTTTTGGTTTAGAAAACCTGTTGTGAATTCTGATGGACCAAATCCTACGTGGTTTCCGCAGGTCAGTGGAGCATTTTATTCCCAGTTGGCTGAATTGTTCATAATTTCCATGTTGAAGGATCTAGATCATTTATCACTTGCCATCAGTCCAATTGCAGTCAAATATATGAGAAGAAAATAAAGAAGCGAAGGATGTAATGCGGCATTTCTACCGGCTGAAGAACTAGGCCTGCATCGATTATTTGGGGATTGTACAAAATGTTGACGGGAGGTTGTTTTCGAGGATTTATCATTGCCTAATAATAGGAGACCCTAAAACACACAGTTTCTAGCCGATGACTGATTTTCCTACCTTTACATTGTTACATAATTCTCGCGGCTTCTCCTTGTAAATTACTGTCTAGCTACCGCTCTGAACACCTTCCCCTGATATGTGTTACTTCTCAAAACTGCACTCAAGTCAATATTGACTCAAAGCCAACACAGCTACTCATCCCCAGAGCCAGGTAGAGTCCCTGGAAGATAATTTACTCACCCTACAAAACACATAGCTCTAAAAGGATATCACAATCTTATGACACGTGGACACTTAGGCACAAGGGTACGAGGGTACAAAGCAATTCATTGTTAGAACGGGTTTTCTCTTGTTTAAAGGGGTACAACATATTACTTGAAAATAACATGTTGTAAATGCTAGAAGACTATTCAGGTTCGTTCAATATTTCCAGAATTATAGTATATTGCAATATTAGAATTATGCCTGACATCTACATTGATTCAACAATTGAATCGTGAGCCAATCGTAACGATAGCTTATAGGTCATAGGTCTGTGATGATATCTTCAATCTGGTAACAGTTGATGATGCAATTGAGAATTCCTCAACGGCGCTAATGTAGCGTTTCCACGTGCCCATGAAAAATCCAGCGATTATACGCAAACTATTCAAATGTCGGTCGGTGGTTCTAATTGAGAAATTATTGGTACATTGATAACCGATAGAAACTGAGGGAGTCGCCGACGGTCTTTTTCACGTTCATTTCGCCACCGATGGATTGAATGGAGAGACATTTTGTCGGTGGTATAAAAAAATCCTTGTCCCGTATTTACAATTATCGATAATATATGATCTGATTCTTGACAGCCAACATATGAGATGGATAGATAAAGAGATATTACTGACAAAATAATATTTTGCAAAGCTGTCTGAAAGCAACAACTGTATACTCCTAACCATGCCCTTTGTAAAACGCTACTACTCCTTATCGATTTCGATCAATCCAAACGTGACTGGAAGTTGAGTCGGGTTGGCATAACAAGGACTGTATGAAAACACCCACAATTAATCACTCTCGGTACCCATTCTGAGCAGAGGAGTATTTTGCTTTCGTTAATGATCAATCTATAACCACCAACCGACAAAACATGTGGTCTTGTGAAATATTGACGAGATTTGGCACCTCCCACCAGCTTCTGCATTGACCAACAATTTCAAAACACTTCGATTTCGTCGGTGGGTCATGGTTGCTAAATCCCACCAGTGAGTTATAATCTAGATGTGATACTGGAAACACACCATTGACCCTAACTGTCATCAATGAATCAATGTCTCTTTACAGTAGACTACATCGAACAATGTCTAAGTGTCATTAAGATAACTCATGTTGATTGAGATTTCTGTAGCCCAGGAGAAACAACCTGCCTTTCTGGCCTCATAGAAATGCAGACGAGTTGGCCGAACATCCACCTAGCACCGTATATTTTAGTATTAAAACAGTTTATATTACCTGTTTAGTTTACATCAGATGAATTTCAGCGATTGCTTCCTATTGTATGGTATTCCAGCTCCGAATATGGTGGGTTACACATGGATATTGCCTCAGTAATACCCCAGATATGGATGAGATCACGCGGTCACATTATATAATTTTCTTTATCCATGGAAAAAAAGGGACAACGGTCGACTATCAAGTTAAGACAGTCGAGATTCGTTATTAGATACCCTACTTTGTCTCAGCAGTGGAAAACAACACAAGCACTCACGCCCAACGTTCACACTCTTATGCCGGAGACACACCAAGCGAGAAACGTTGGCGATAAAACTACTCGCCAACAAAGTCATGGCGATTATATGAGCGATAAAATTCATCGCTTGGTGTGTCCTGTACTCGCTGTGTTAAGAGAGCGACTTGGATGTAGGCAAGTTCAAAAATCGCCAGCACATCCCATGAGCGAAAATATCAAACATGTTTGATATTCTCGCCAAGAGGAAACCAAATTCGCCCACATAATCGCCAACATAAAATCGCTATAGTACTGGCAAAAAACGGGACACACCGAGTTTTCTGTCATTGTGAGCGATATGTGAGCGAGTCCTACTAGAGACAACTAGTGAACCAATGAGATTGAGTTTTAAAGTCACATGATCACCTTACAAAACCCAAACATAGAGTGGCTTACTTGCCGATGAAGTGATCGCCAAGTATTAAACATCGCTCATACTTGGCAAGTTTTGCAGTAATCGCTCAGGGGAGTTTCTCGCTGTCGTTTTCTCGCTGCCTTAATAGCCATGGCGATTATGTGAGCGATAAAATTTATCGCTTGGTGTGTCCACTACTCGCCGGAATATGAGAGTGACTTGGATGTAGGGAAGTTCAAAAATCGCCAGCACATTCCATGAGCGATAATATCAAACATATTTGATATTCTCGCCAAGAGAACGCAAAATTCGCCCACATTATCGCCAACAGAGAATCGCTAGGGTAGTTTTGAAAATGCAGACACACCAAGTTTTTTGTACATATAAGCGATATATGAGCGAGCACTGTCAGTAACAACCAGTCAACCAATTAGATTGAGTTTTATAGTCACATGATCACTCACTTTTCTCACTTTACTCCCCGATATAGTAATCGCCAAATATCAAACACCGCTCATACTTGTCAAGTTCTTCAGTAATCGCTCAGAGGAGTTAATCGCTACCGTTTTCTCGCTGCCTTGACTTGCCTAGTGTGTCCCCGGCATAATACCGGGGACACACCAAGCGAGTGGAACCCTCGGCGATCATGGACCAGCGAGAAATGGAATCGCTCCATATTTCTCGCCTACAAGGTGGGAGGGTGTTTATCCCACTCGCCCACTACTTACGGACACACTAGGCGAGTCAAGGCAGCGAGAAAACGGCAGCGATAAACTCCTCTGAGCGATGACTGTAAAAGTATGGGCGATGTTTGATATTTGGCGATTCCCATATCGGAGAGTAAAGCAAGAAGAGCGAATATGATGCACATTTAGCCTTTGCAATAGCTGAGTATGCCATTAGCCTCTGGTTAGCTAGGAAACATTCTGACGCCGATTATTATTAGTAAAATATCAACCAATAGCATTTTGGTGGATAGTACTAGTATTTAAATGGGTGAAATCAATGTGACAGCACCTAGGCTTTTGTATGACCAAAGGTGATCATGTGACTACAAAACCCATTCTGATTGGTTGACTGGTGTACTCGCTCATATATCGCTGTCTATGTAACAAAAACCTGGTGCGTCTGCATTTTCAGAACCATCCTAGCGATTCTGTCTTGGCGATTATGTGGGCGTATATGGGCGAGAATATCAAACATGTTTGATATTATCGCTCATAGGATGCGCTGGCGATTTTTTAACTTGCCTACATCCTAGTTGCTCTCATATCCCAGCGAGTGGAGGACACACCAAGCGATGAATTTTATCGCTCATATCATCGGCATGGCTATGTAGGCGAGTAGAATCATCGCCAACGTTTCTCGCTCGGTGTGGCGAGCGCAACCCTTGGCGATTATGGACCAGCGAGAAATGGAATCGCTCAACATTTCTCGCTTACAGGGTGGGCGGGGGTTTTGCTGACTTGTTGACAACTTTGAGACACACCAAGCAAGTCAAAGCACCAAGAAAAACGGTAGAGAGAAATTCCTCTGGGTGATTACTACAAAACTTGCCAAGTATGAGCGATGTTTGATACTTGGCGATCACTTCATCGGCAAGTGAGCCACTCTATGTTTGGGTTTTGCAAGGTGATCATGTGACTTTAAAACTCTATCTGATTGGTTCACTGGTTGTCACTAATAGGACTTGCTCACATATCGCTCACAATGACAGAAAACTCAGTGTGTCCCATTTTTTGCCAGTACTATAGCAATTTTATGTTGGCGATTATGTGGGCGAATTTGGTGTGCTCTTGGCAAGAGTATCAAACATGTTTGATATTATCGCTCATGGGATGTGCTGGCGATTTTTAAATTTGCCTACATCCTAGTCGCTCTCATATCACAGCGAGTACAGGACACACGAAGCGATGAATTTTATCGCTCATATAATCGCCATGACTTTGTTGGCGAGTAGGTTTCTCCCCAACGTTTCTCGCTTGGTGTGTCTCCGGTATTAGAGTGAATGCTAGAAAATGCATCGGCGCTATTGCCGGAGACACACCGAGCGAGCGGAACCCTTGGCGATTTTGGACAAGCAAGAGATGGAATCGTTTGATATTATCGCTCATGTGATCGCTCACATGTATGTTGGCGATTTTCGAACTTGCTTACATCCAAGTCGCTCTCATATCACAGCAAGTAGAGGACACACCAAGCGATAAATTCTATCACTCATATAACCGCCAAGACTTTGCTGGCAAGTAAAAGTATCGCCAACGTCTCTCGCTTGGTGTGTCTTATACCGGGGACACACCAAGCGAGTGAAACCCTCGGCGATTATAGATTAGCAAGTAATGGAATCGCTCAGCATTTCTCGCCCATAAGGTGGGACGGGGTTTTGCTGACTTGCTGACAACTCTCAGACACACCAAGCAAGTCAAGGCAGCGAGAAAATGACAGCGAGAAACTCCCCTGAGCGATTACTGCAAAACTTGCCAAGTATGAGCGATGTTTAATACTTGGCGATCACTTCATCGGCAAGGAAGCCACTCTATGTTTGGGTTTTGTAAGGTGATCATGTGATTTTAAACTCAATCTCATTGGTTCACTAGTTGTCTCTAGTAGGACTCGCTCACATATCGCTCACAATGACAGAAAACTCGGTGTGTCCCGTTTTTTGCCAGTACTATAGCGATTTTATGTTGGCGATTATGTGGGCGAATTTGATTTCCTCTTGGCGAGAATATCAAACATGTTTGATATTATCGCTCATGGGATGTGCTGGCGATTTTTGAACTTGCCTACATCCAAGTCGCTCTCATAACACAGCGAGTACAGGACACACCAAGCGATGAATTTTATCGCTCATATAATCGCCATGACTTTGTTGGCGAGTAGTTTTATCGCCAACGTTTCTCGCTTGGTGTGTCTCCGGCATTATCCCGGGGACACACCAAGCGAGTCAAGGCAGCGATCTCTGTAATCGCCAACACAAAATAGCATGTATGTGAACAATTATTTTATAGTAATATGTCCCACCCATAAGTTAACGTCTCGGAAGCAAAAATCATATGAAATATAGAATAATAGCGCACTTATTCGCCATATTGTATTGGCGATTACGGAACTCGCTGTGTTTTTCGCTTGGTGTGTCTCCGGCATTATGCCGGAGACACACCAAGCGAGAAACGCAGCGAGTTCTGTAATCGCCAACACAAAATGGCCTATATGTGAGCTATTATTTCATATTTAACCTGATCATTGCTTCCAAGATGCTAAATCATAGGCAGGAGATATTCCTATGAAATAATATCTCACATATACGCTAATTTGTGTTGGCGATACCAGATATCGCTGCCTTCACTCGCTTGGTGTGTCCCCGGTATCCGGCATATCCTACACTTGCCAGTGTTTGACCGGGCAACGACCTATAAGGTCCGGCATCCACCTACTACGATATGCCCCCGATTTGGTCTATGATGGGCCTTCTGATAAAAAATCAAAATCGCGTCGGAAGGTCACCTAATATCGGGGCAGTTGACAACGTCTCTGCGATTAGAAACCGATACAAAATGGGGGTCTACGATTTAGTTCCAATGCAAAACCCATATCGTAGGGTCTCTATGACATTGAAACATGTTTAAATTGCAGTGGCTAATTGGGAGCTTGACAGAGTATTCTATTGGGGAAATTTATGAAATTTTCGAATTCGATGAGCGATACAAATGCCTGTATACCCTGCAAATTTGGTGTGTTCTGATTAGGTTTAAGTGTCTTAAATCAATATTTTCTTAGTTTGACTTGGAACAGAGCTTTTAGTTCCAAAGAAAAATACATTGTTGTTCTATGTGAAGTAATAAATATTATTGATACAATATTCCCTAGGTAACAGTGAATCATATAACTAAAAATGGAAATAACACCTCAAGATTATGCCCTGGTTTCATCATGGGGGATATCGGGACCATGATCACCTTTTTTCACTGTTCAACCCCTTACGATTCGTGGTGAAGGGGGTCGTCTAGACATTTGTACACGATTTCGCACCTTCCTGATATGTTTCCGATATTTACTTCTTGTATCGAAGCCATATCAGTTGGTCTAAATTTCTATCGTAGTAGGTGGACGCCGGGCCTAAATGTGGCGTTTCCGCCTGCCGATTATTACCACCGATCATGACATTGAGCACTGCCCACCGTTTATCTTACAAAAAAAATATGTTGCAATAATCGTCGTGTGGAAACAAAAAGCGTCAACGATTTTTTTCCTTCAAGATTTTTACGCAATATCGCACTACCTATTGACATTTGGTACCAACGATAAAATGTCTCTATTTGGAATTGATCAGGGGTTGAATGAATTTGAGGATGAAAAATCTGTCGACAACTACCATCAGACATTTTTTGAAAAGCATTCTTTATTCTCACTGTCATTGTTTACGAGCACCGATGATATTTCAAGTAGAACCATCGACCGATTTATGTACAGGGTGCATATCGTCGGTAGCTTTAATTTGTCTGTGGGCAGCTGGAAACGCCACATTAAGCTATGCACCGCTAGGCTTCAACAATTGGTTCCGCATGAGAATGGGAGTGATGGCCAACGAAATCTGAATTAACATTAGGACGTAAAATACTCCTGATCACATTCAGAGGGAAGGGTACAGATACTGTCAGAATCAATCATCTGCGACGCAGTGTATCTCAAACAGATAGATCATCATGTTGGTTCTCCCATGGATGGTTTCCAAGGAAAATTGATGAATATATATCTGTGATGATCTGAACTAAAAGGTTGCATAATATATTTACGTCTTTAACCACCAGTAGATTTATAAGGTTGTAGTAAACAACGCAAAGCACATTTGCATTGATTGATAGTATACCGTTTACCTATCACATTTAGACGTAATCATACATTGTCAATTGGTGCTGACTAAGCATTAGAACCAACCTCCATATTATATTACTACTGCCATGTAAGATAAAAGATTTAAAAAAGAATCAAATGGGATAAGTTAACGATCGTCAAATGCATATCAAGGAAAGATGGTTGGTGGTGCTACTACATAGAGTATAGTAGTAACTGTGAAAATAAAAGTCAATGGTATATTTCCACTCATCAATGTGCTATTGAATAGATGTGTACTGAATGATTATTTCTGCTGGAAGCCAGATGACTATGGAATATTTTGTTTAAATTTCGTCAGTCAGATTCTTTTTTTGGTCGGTAGTGCCAATGTTGGTCATTGTCAACACAAAGATCGGTCTGCGTATATGAATTGAAAGATATCTATTTTGCTGGATGTACCATTTTGTCTATACTCTGTAAATGTATTTGTCTAGTTGGGAAAATTGTTGGCCAAAGAGACTTGCCAGGTATTTCCCTTCATTAATTGCAAAATTCCATAAAAATACCGAAGTGAGGAAAATCCTAATATATTACCGAATATGGGCGAATCTACATTGTGTTCACTGTACTTTACGACTCCCAGTGCCCTTCATGCTTAACGTAAAGGTAGTTGAGAAGACTTTTGTTCTTTTATATTCGGGCTTAAAGTTGCAGGCTTTACGCACACTGCAAGGTTTGCCATAAACAAACGTTTATTCATGCACTGTGGGACCTTTTTCCTACTCTTTCAGCCGTCAGTGTCAGGGTTTTGTAGGGCCAACTGACAGGCATTTTTCAGGACACGAGATACATGGGTCCCGCTGGGAATGTGAGTAAGAGCAGGGGGCAGAAAGGTTGTTGATCATTCTGAATGTCAGGGAGAGTACGTTTTACTACATCGAACAAGGTGGACATTATATATATATATATATATATATATATATATATATATATATATATATATATATATATATATACACACACATATAATATTGATAGGGGGGTATTGATAGAAACAATTATTAATATGATGAATATAATGATAAAGACACAACGACGTGTTTGGAGGCATCAACAATAAATACAGGCTTTATTAAATATATAAATACAAAGCTTCATAAAAAACTAGTACAAACAGTCAAAAATACACCGAAAAGACTAAGATTAAAAACGTGCTTGTGGTTTAGATATGATAAGCCGACTGACCGTTAATGCGGAGTTCGGTTACGTCACGGGCCCCGTAACCACGGTAACCCGCGACAACAAGTAACCATACCTCCCGGTAACCAAAACCACGGTAACCGGTTGTAACAATTAATAGAGTATGTGTAGGCAAGAGGCGAGGCCCCCTACAATTTATATACATATAATACTTATATTTAGACATATATATATCGAATCTTATCATCCAATCAGTGATAAATGAGCTTAATGCTATAATGAATGACCCGAAGGCGTTACGGGGTTTATATGGACACACCATACTTACTGCCTTGCGATAGAGATATCACATAGTGAATGACGACACTAAATGCCGTGCTCCGTTGCGCCGATCCACTGGAGATTGATGATCACCGAGCAAACTTAACCCTAACTCTTCCCGTTCTCCGATATTTCTTACCCCTTGTTTCTTTCCCTGATCTTACCTCGATATTTTACCTGATTATTGCTTCCGAAATGCTAAATTATCGGTGAGAGATATCACTATGAAATAATATCTTACATAAATGCCATTTTGTAGCCATTGTGTATTGGCGATTCCAGATATCGCCGCCTTGACTCGCTTGGTGTGTCCCTGGCATTATGGATCAGCGAGAAATGGAATGGCTCAATGCTTCTCATCTACAGGGTGGGAAGGGGTTTTGGTTACTCGCCCAAGATTTTTGGACACACTAGGCGAGTCAAGGCAGCGAGAAAACTGCAGCGATAAACTCTTCTAATGCCGGGGACACACCAGGCGAGCGGAACCTTCGGCGATTCTGGACCAGCAAGGAATGGAATCGCTCAGTATTTCTCGCCTACAAGGTGGGAGGGGGTTTTGCCGTCTTGCTGACGATTTTGGGACACACCAAGCGAGCCGAGGCTGCAAGAAAACGCCAGCGATAAACTGGACTGGGCGATTACGGGAAAACTTGCCAAGTATGAGCGATGTTTGATACTTGGCGATCACTGTATTGGCAAGTAAGCCACTGTAAGTTTGGGTTTTCTAAGGTGAACATGTGACTTTAAAACTCAATCTGATTGGTTCACTGGCTGTCACTAGTAGGACTTGCCCACATATCGCTGGCAATGGACAGAAAACTTGGTGTGTCCTGGTTTTCAGCAGTACTATAGCGATCTCACGTTGGCGATTATGTGGGCGAATTTGGTGTCCTCTTGGAGAGAATATCAAACATGTTTGATATCATCGCCAACAACATATTGGGAGACTGTGAAATATATCATTTATCATTTCAGCTTATTATTGCTTCTGAGACATTAGATTATCGATGGGAGATATTACTATGAAATATTGTCTGACATAAACGCCATTTTGTGTTGGCGATACTGGACACCGCTGCATTTCACACTTGGTTTGTTTCCAGCTTAACAAAGCATCGCCTCAGTTAAACTTCTTTATACACAGATGTAAATCTCCGTGGTAGAGGCTTGGCAGCGGGTAGTTTGTGCTCAGGCTATAGCTGGCTATACCCCTATATGAATATCTATGATATCAATCTAAAGCCGGAGGCACACGAAACGAGAAATGCAGCGGTTTCCGGAATCGCCAACTTTAGTATCGGTACTCACGTATATAGTCAGTGCTGTGATTAATGATATAAATGTATTATTCATGACCGTTAGTTATATGTGATCTCACCGATGGTCATTGGATTGTATGTTCCCGGGTCTGAGGACCAATATAAAATGCCAGTTATATTTCACTCTAGGCACATGACATCGAAGAGTTCTATGTCTCTGATTTCGCTGTCAGATCTCAATAGTGAAGGGACAATTGGGAATCACAGACAAATAATTATTAATAAAACAAAACTTGAGAAATGTCTTATGGCAAAGATATTATTGATAGTATATACCAGATGGTCACTAGGGAAAGATAATTACAATCGCAGGGCTGTCATTCTAAAATATTCATCTATATATAATCATTAGTTTTGTTATTCTTTGTATCAGAGAAAAATCGAATTCAGAGGGGAAATAAATTTCATTCAGTCTGTGAATAAGATCTGCTTAGGATAGATCTTTATTCAATTTTAGAATAATCTCTTGCTTGTTACAACTCTGAAAATAATCATATCGTGATCAAAGTTGGAACGATACGACATTATCTATTTTACCTCTTTCTGTGGCTGTGGGTCATTCTTAAGTGGGTATTCCACTGGCACGATGCGTTTGCTGGGCTAAGTTTTGCTGGATTTTAATGTGCAATGCTGGGGCTCGTTGAACTTGGATAAACGAGACTTTCTGGTCTTAAGATATGTTTTAGGGCAGTCCCAAATCCTTGTCCGGCATGACTGTCGTTCACAACCATAATTTCATTCTCATTGTTTGATATCTAACGAACGTCCTAGGACAGGTCTCGTTTGATAAAGCTAAGAATCGTTCATCTAGCACCCCTGGACGATTCGACAGTAATACGAGGCCTTAAGGTATCATTTTGTGGTGGTCACTGCCTGTCTAGCAGGTTGGATGACCCCAATCCGGAACGCTAGTTCCAGGCAGGATCCCACCCTACGCACTCAACGTAGGTTGGTTCGGTTTTCGGTTAGTTTGCACAGACCTAATCACACATAACACAACAACGTCGTTTAACAAACAGGGATGTTTATTAATCACTTACTTCCCGGAAAGATCTGGAAGATCTTTCCCACAAGTACAGTACCCTAGCACATGGGTGCTAGGTAGCGCTTGAAAGGCTAATCTGGAAGACTCGCCTAACCACCAGGAAGGTTACAAGAACCCGCCTGCAAAGTGAGGGCCCAAGGGTCCGTTCCGTAGAAGAGACGCGCGAGGACAGCCTGTCGACCTACTGTGAACGCTGAGTATATATACCAAGCGTTACGTAATCCCGGTCTCCGCCGCGCCACTCTCGTGTGCGGCGTTGTCCAGAATCACTACACAGTAAGGATCGGCACGTCGCGCCACCTTCCGTGAAACAAACGAACACTGCTGGATTCCCACCCCACTACAATTTGATAAAGGCAAAGACACCTCGTTGTGGGTTCAGAACACATTAAATTGTGTCTCAACAGACGACACCGCAAGGGGGTGTGGAAGGTGTCGTTTTCCAATTAATCAACACATGAGACCATATGAACACCGTTGGAACTACAATGAATTATGAAAATGACAATTTATGAAGTACGAAAATGACATTTGGGCATTCATTCTACCCACAATTGATTCCGAGAAAGGACCACATAAGGCTCGTTTAATGAGGTAGGGACGGTAATATAATGAGTGGTGCTACCTGTGGTATCTGTCGGAGCTATCGTAAATACATTTAAATTTGTATCTGTGACAAAAGATGTATGTCAAGTGTACGACCATTTATAAGAAAGATGTGACAGTACACTCATGACCGATTTGTTAAAGGAGGTTTACCTTGGAACGTCGCCAATGTCCCCCTCCTCCTAGTTCGTTCAATATTAAACGAACATCAGGGGGCTGTTGAATAAACTACGAACGAGAAAAAAGTCTCCCAGAATTGTCTTTGGGGCCATAGTGTTGTATGAAATAATGTGCTGTATATAGAAGATATTTCGACAATAAGAGTAATCTAAACCTCTTACAAGGTGTTGTATACAAATACGTTCATTTAGAAAATATCGTCTCTTCTGTCATACAACACTGAATGTAAAAAAACGGCCAAATTGTGGTTTATCGTTGGACTTATCATATCGTCCAGCACTGCACCAGAAACGAACGAACTTTATTCTACAGGCCCCTGAACCGTTGAATAACATGTTGTGAGTTTCACACACATTGCCTACATTCCCGTCTGCCTATAAAAACGTGTTTTAAAGGACAACACACCCTGGGGTATCGTAAGCGAGTAGAAAGTTTCTAACAAGGTCATCCTAAATCATCAACTAAATCAGCAGAAATATATTTATCATGAAACCTCGTACACACTGTCCTCTGATTTCTCTTACAACTCGTTTCGTCCTCCCCAACAATCAATTTCAATCAAACAAGACTAATCATTCACGATTTGTTTCTCTATGGACGAGAGGAGTTATGCAGAGAGACTATAGCCAAAGATCGTCCGAATTCACGGTATACCAGTTTGACTTGCTGGGCCGTGTGCCAATTGCGTTGTTCGTACACACTGTCCTCTGATTTCTCTTACAGCTCGCTTTGTCCTCCCCAACAATCAATTTCCATCAAACAAGACTAATCATTCACGATTTGTTTCTCTATGGACGAGAGCAGTTATACAGAGAGACTATAGCCAAAGATCGTCCGAATTCACGGTATACCAGTTTGACTTGCTGGGCCGTGTGCCAATTGCGTTGTTCCACTACAAAAAAACAACCCCGATCTCTAGTTTAACCATTGTACCTTTTGCCGCGTAAAATCAACGTATAGGTGCGGCAACACAATTAGAAAATCTATAAAGGCAACGCACTGATGTCTCCTTTTAAAACTTTTTTGACACACAGGACGTGATTGGAATCGCCCGTTGACAAAATCGCCCGTTAACAAAAACCGGTCTGGTGAAACAACTATTTTTCTGTGTACAAGTTAGCCCGATCTACCACCACCTAACGCGTTGAATGTTCAGAGCAATTCCATCGGGCAGATCCAGCCAGATGATTCAGCCACTCCAACCGGGCGATTCATCCCTGCCTAGCAAGTAAACTATATGCGGGCAGGATTAACATAGATCATATGTATCCGCCAGTCTGAAAACGTGACGACTGCAGACCGTTTACCGAGGTGAGGTGGTGCTTCCCAAGAAAAGTATTACGTGCCCAAGCAGTGCTCTAAGCGTCTACATTAGAAGATTTATAGTCCTTTAAATGATGAGATGTCATTGGAGGATAAAAGTTTATTGCACTACGAAGGCGCACTGCGCAAGTTGTTACAATTAAGAACAACTACTTATAAATTGGTTAAACAATGAGATTATATAACCTGGTAAGCGCTTGATGCATTCAACATGATCATTTAATGAGGTTATATAACCTGATCGGCACATGCCATATTTTAATACTTGACAAACATTAAATAATCAAATGATAAACATAACAAGGTTGAATAAGTCCTTGGTCAAAGTATAAAGAGGTTGATTAGAAACTAACATGAATAAGATAATTAGTCCATATGAAGCATAATCCATGGCTCTGCTCAACTGTGTGACGTCTCCCCGCCCCATGTGATAAAAGTCTGTTGGTGGAGGGGAGGGCGGTCAGTAGACAGAAGTGCTGACAACCAGAAAATCTGTCTCAGGCTCATCCATGTTTGGATGGTCCTTTGTTGATTATCGCCACCGCTGCCTGGTTATCCGAGTAAACATGTATCAGTCTGTTTCTCGACTGGTCGGCAAAGAGCCTGATGGCTGGTTCTAGGGCCAGCACCTCTAAGTAATTAATGGTGATGGGTGTGTAAACGCGCTTCTCCAATGGCGCGACCTGGCCGTTGAAGACAAACAGGAAATCTGACCACCACTTGAGGTCAGCACACATAGACGGAGTAAGCCTTGTGCTGTGGGAGGGGGCTCCTAATGCCACCACCCTGTCCATGAACCTTCTCATAAACGACCCATAAACAATGTGCGAGTTAACCGCATAGGTGTTGAGTGCAGAGCCTAGAGGCCTGCTCCCATCATGAATGAGCCTAATACCTCCACCAGGCTTTGGGATGGTGGCTAGGGCAGAAACAATCAGCGGCTTACTCTGGCAGGTCACATACCAGTCATTGTCCATTCCAATTTTGATTTGCCTCTGAACTAGTCATTTTGTCTCCCGCTGTGTTGCCAATCTGTGGTTAGGTTGTTCTGCTCCCACCCCTTCTGTGTACAGGTTAGATATTCTAAATCCATGTTTGACACCTGTGATGATAAAGTCTCTGTCATTATCGCTGTCCGGTACCAGTTGCTCCCAGGCCCCCAGTATCAGTGCTCAATCTGTTATATGGGCCTGGGCGTCACAATCCTAGGTAGACTTGTGTTGGAATTTGTATTTGTCTCCATATGGGCACTCACCGCTATTTGCAAAGAGTTGGCACACCTCCTCAGGATCATGCCCTTTCTCCTATTTGGTCTGTCCGTGTTGTCCCCATTCCTGTGTGGTTTGCTGATATTCCTCATTGTAGGCGTTGGTCTGGGTTGTGGCAAAGACTGTTTCCATGGCACCAGGGCAAGGGCTTCAATGGAGGACACTTTGTCTCCCCACCTGTACCCATTCTGGGCCTAGAGCTCCTGGTAGCGTGTATCGAGCCCTAGCACCGATGTCCACTGAAATTTACATGCTAGTTCAAAAATGTACACCGTGTATGCCAGGTAGTCCTCCAGGTTGGCTCTAGCCAGGTGGCCATCCTTCATCAGCTGGTACATCACCCTAATGTTAGCTGCACTCCACTCCGCTATGGTGATGTAGACCGGCATTGTTTCGTCCGGGCTAAGCACCATCGTCCCATCCTCTGCTTCGGTGGATCTGATGGTGTCTTTCTTCTTTTTTGATATGCGCAGTTTTAAGTGCTCAGGCACATAGTCTGATACTTTGAGGGCCTTCTTCCCACCTGCCTTAATCGTTAGGAGCACAGGGGGGGCCGTAGCTGTTTGAACTGCTGCTGGCTGGTGCTCCCATGTAGCCCTCTGTTCTGCTACCTTGCTTCATTTGCACATCCTCCTCGCCCCCCTTTAACGCTTTTATCACCTTCTCCCATGTTTATCAGCTGTGGAGGGGGTGTCGTTGTCATCTTCACTGTCCTCTGACTCACTCCTCCTTCTCTCGGGTGTCTCAGTGAAGTTAGGATTACCCAGCTTGGCTAAGCCTTGCTGCAACCGTCTGGCTTGTCCACGTGGTATGTCCAGTTCCCTCATGTCGCCCGCAGTCATAATGACTAATACATCAAAGTCTGCATATTCTTCACTGGATAGGACCTCTGTGGTCTTTCTTTTGAGGCTTTCTGATTTCACGCCCTGGTTCCTGGGAATCGTCATTGCTCTTGTCCACCATGATGGTGAGTGGCTGGTAATAGCGTGTGCTGGGTGTGGGCCCCTGCAGAAATGTGTCCAGTCTCCTCTGGTTAGTGGTGTGAGGGGAGGGGGTTGACAGCCGAGGGTCGACAGCTGCCCCCTCTCCCATCTTTCATTTAAACCTTTATATATACTATATACCTCCTCAAATAAGTCCCATTTATTCAACATCCAAACCGGCTTTTACACTACGACAACTGAAAAAAAAACGTTATGGCTGTAGAATATCTAGGGAAGGATATTGAGGCAATGCTCCCAGACACTGTGTTTACACGATTGGGACTAAAAACTGTAGATCTTCTAGCTAATAGTCGTCAGGTGGTGCTCGATTATGCAATCTCGGCCATAATAGTCGTCGATCCTAGACTGAGTTTTTACAGGATCCTGGACAGTGGTCTAGATGATTATTACAAGCCGGCCTGAACAATTCGTCGGCCATCAAGTGGCCTACATATTCAACAGGTGGTGTCAAATTGCATAATCAGATGTAATCTCTTGGCTTTTATTATGGACGATTTTTTTTGCATTTTGCGGCTGTAAGTTGCTGCTAAATTCAAGCATCGTCGCCTTTAATTGTCTAGTTTAAACAACGGGTGAGAAAGAATCTTTATGAAGAATCATCGACCCAAGGATTTGACCAAACGCTGATGTGGGTGACGACTGAGCTTCGACGAAATTGTACCTTTTCTGAAATGATTCTTTGAAATATTCAGCGCAAAATCGTCAACATATAATCGTGAGGGGCACCTAGGTGCGCAATGTGACGATCAGAAATTGTCATATGGTGCTAAATTTGATAACTAATCGTCTAGTGTAAACACCGGCTTACGGAAAGTATTACTTCCTGCTGCTCACCTTAAACCATGTTGAATTAATCGGTGGCTGGGACCAAAAATCGATATGTAACCACCTCCTCTTCCGTCTTAACCAGTATTTTTTTCAACGCACCTGATTTCCATGTCATGTGCTGCTTCTATGGTTCGTCGCAAAGATAATACAATCCCGATGTATTTGTGAGATGAAAAGTGTATCATTCAATTGGAATTTATATATCAGAATTATTGCTAGGCAGGAGGTATGATTGAGAGAAAATAGGTTTATTTGTAGTTCTTCCGGATAGCAACCCAGTTCTTTTGAAAAGAAGTGTTGTCATCACAGTTTAATTACAAATAATCCCATCTGATTACTTTGCTGACGTCTAATTGCTCCAACTGGGAATTGGACCCTTAGCCTAATAGGCTTCCATTCAAAGCACAAGAGTATTCTCATTTATCTTCATGACATTGGCAAACCACCTTCTACTTCGTATAGGGTGGCCTCATGTGATAGCATCTTCACAATTCCATTGACACTCCGAACGCTCCGAGCATAGAACACTTTACAGTATTATTGTATACTTGAGGGAGAATGTCTATCAGGTACTACACTCTCCGAGGGGTGCAGTATTAATGATCGAACAAACATAGGAGGTGAGAGGAAGTGAATATACAGTAAAACCCGGCTTAAGGGATCACCCTCCGTTCCGAGCAAAATGTCTCCTTACGCGGGGTGTCCCCATAAGCGGGGTTAAAATCAACTGAATAAGAATTTTTTCTTCCGAGCAAACTGCCATCTTAAGCGAGGTGTTCCGGAAGCGGGGTTTTGATGTATTCCGTTCAGCAGTACGGTTATTCGTGAAGTTTATTGAACTGTGAACAGTCTATTGAAGATAATATTTCATAAGAGTGATAAAAATCAGGCAGACCCAGATGGTTATTACTCCTGCAGATATGGAGCCATGGCAGACTGTGAGGCCCAAGTGCCCTCAGCCTGCATGACTTGCAGGGAGACGTGATACTCCCCTCGCTGGAATGAGTGGAAAGAATACCGTGGGCATTTGGAATGCCTGCCCTGTAGAGGACGAGCCTGACAACCAAAATAAACTTATGAGCCGTCAGTGTCTCACCTGGTGGAAGAAAAAACGCGGGTTTAACGGCTACAGGAGATGCCCACGCCCTTTCGGCAGGGAGCTCCTGATGCGTGTAAGAGGTTTTTGCAGGACTGTACAGATTATGCAACTTGGCACCAGCTGACAATTCTGGTGTAACGTTGAGGGTACCGTATCGATGGTACTTGAACCCTAAGTTAATGACCTTAATGGGGAGAGCATAATTATAGCACATTGCACAATACGATGTTGCAATAGACTACTGCTTGTTTGTGCATCGGTGTATACTGGGAACAGGAGACATGAAAATATAGCTGGCAAAGGAACAGCTTCTGTCTTCCACTGAATAATTAATTGCGTTTCAGTGGATTGTGATTTTTTATAAGGAATGACATTTATATATCTGAATGTATACCATGATACGTGCATACTGGGAGTGGTACTATGATACACGGTACTACACAGTACCTTAAGGTAGGAACTTAACCTTAAGGGTACTCCTGCAGTCAAAGAAAAGTGGCCCCTTAGGCGTGGTTAGCCCTTAAGCGGGGTTAAAATAAACTGAATAAAAATTTCTGTTCCGAGAAAACTGTGCACTTAAGCGAGGTGTCCCAGAAGCGGGGTTTTACTGTACTTCTGAATCTTTTTTTACGAATCGTTCTTCCATATATCCTCTGGAAAAGAATCAAGAATTAATTCTCATCCAGAAGCTGGCACTGTAATGTCAATATTTGATTTGGACAAAGTAAGACTGGGTTGACTGTATGTGTGCGTAATGTGAAGTTCGTATTATTGCGAGAGAGGAGGTACTGAAAAACCTAATTGCAATCTACCTCCACTATTGCCTTCCATTCTGCCTATTCCTACTGGGTATTGTATTAGCAACTACCTGCAATACACTGCATACCGGAATATATGCATACGCAATGAAAAAGAGAAAAAAGGTTCATACGGTTTGGAAAATGTGGAAAACCCCAATGAGCACATGACATGGCTTTTGGTTCCTTTTACGACAGAGGCGCTGCGCTTTGCCAGATTGTAATTTTTTCGAAATGTGTTCTTGAAATAAAGGGGTACGTTTTCATCTGGCGAAATAAGGCGAAAACCGGGACAGAACACGAGACGGTATCCGGCTCGGATCATGTGAAGATCAGAGTATCGTTCAGAGAGTGTCTCATGTCGACAATTACAAACAAAATAACCCTTGTCTGCCTGCAGTCTTTTTTTCGTATTGAGAAAAGGCCTTTTTTTTTTGGTGCCACATGGAACTCTGTTAAATAATGCGGCCCTTTATTAATTATTGGTGTAAACCTAGAGATAGAAATGATTGGGATATGCAAATTACCACTTTGGCGACATACACACCATGCTACTGTAAATAGTAAATATCATTGATAGAGTATTATATTCATACTAGAAGCTTTAAGAGGAGTGAGAATTGAAAGTCATAACATGTAGCTGAGGCTCTCTTTGATATCTTATATATAACAACTTACACAGGAGGGGCCTATGGGTTCAGGTATGTCTTATTTCTGCGTATGTACGCGTATTTACGTCTCCTCAGGCGTCAACAAAGCCCTCCTTTTTGTGTCATGTTTTCGCTCGTGTCTGTATACGTATATGTTATTCCTATATAACCATTTCCGAACAATCTATAGTTACATACTGCTGCTACCGCTGGGATACAGAAATTATGGGTTATGTACCGAGGCTGACGTTTTCGTCCCAGGCCGACGTTTTCGTCCAGGGTTGATCACGTGATATAAATCGACGATGTGATTGGCTAACGGACTGTATTAAAAATGGTTATCCCCTTCCTTTACATTGACACATCCCCATGGCAAAAGTTAATCGAAATTAACAGAGCAAGTTATCAATATCCGTATATAAAACAAAGGAAAAGGGTGGGCATAGCTTCTTGGACTATGACAAGTAAAGAAATAACCATTTTTATCGATATTTCAAGGTATATAGGAATAGGAAAACCAAACTTGTACAGGTGAAAGAAAGTCAAAGCTAGTCATAAATTTACATCTTTGCATGTATTGACCATCTATCAAACGTGCACGCAAATAGATTTCTACCATCTTGTTTACACTATATATGCGGGAGACGGACATGCACGGAATTGTATGCGGACTGGGCCTTCACAGTTTACAAAGATGTACATGTAGGGTAGCATTCAGGACTTGCACACTAGCGCCATCTTGTAATGGCCGCCTAAGTAGGTCAATCGAAAACGAGACGAGCCCTCTCCACTTTGTCCTTAGTACTGGTAAAAAACTAGAATTTTCTAACTTAAAAGATGGAAATCGCTCTTACATCATAACTAATTTTTATAAACAATACATTTAGAAAGCTGAGACTTGGACCCATCTGCCGGTATATACATGATATACCTGTGTTATGGATGAGATTCCTGTTCATAGAATGAACTTCAGAATTCTTTAGGTAAAAAACATTAAAACAGGGTTCTTTCCTGTTTTCAGTGCTATTTAATGACCTATATGAATAAACATTCTATCTTCTTAGGTATTCTTAGGAGATGAAGATTTCTTAAGATTAGCTCTAGATATTCCAGTTTTCCCTGACAACTATCAATTTCCCTGACATTTTTCACAACTTAAATTTTTGCTGACAAATTCCCAAATTTCCTGACAATGAACTAATGCAATAACATTATATTATTGGCTAGTTAGACCTTAGAACGACCTAAACCCAGAATAAATGGCAACAAATTCAAATGACAGCAAGACCCAGCCCCTTGAAACACTGACATTATAAATAAACTGTCATATTTCAGTCAATAATCAGCATATATATTTAGATTTCAAATAGAGAGTGAAGAACCCCATAGAATACAGCTGGTAAGTTATCTTATTGTCTAAATCAATTCAGAGGTAATAATTTGCAGTTCTCAGCTATGCAATTTCCCCAAAATGCAACAATATCAGAGAATCACGTTTTATTGCTCTTTTGAACACTTGTCATTTGTTATAATAGTCCATTATCTCAGGAAATATCAATCACAACCTGATAATATTGGTATCGTATCAATCGTCTTGAAATGCCTAAAAAGGTAGGATGTTTATTTCAATAGGTCATCATGATATATTTTTCATTAAATCACTGTGAAATCAGGAAGGTAACGTATTTGTGTTTTTCACCTAATTAATCCGGATGTTAAACCTATGACTGGAAATATTAACCATAACACAGGTATACAATGTTATTCCAACAAATAGATCCAAGTTTCAGCTTTTTAACAATGTTTTATTTATAAGGATCGGCCTGTTATCCATAACACAACAACAGAATACATTTTGTAGTCAACTTTGTGCTTATGGTTCTGAAGCCATGCTGCTGACCCAGGTAAGGTATCACGTCTCATTTTCAAATGCCAGCATGTTGCTGGTTTTCTGCAAGTTGGCCAAAGTTACATGACACCAGCGAAACCCGTTATCATGGCGACCGACGCACCACACTTATGTGCAAGTGGTGAGTAGGGCACTAGTGTCGTATAGTATAGCATAATATAGTATAGTATAGTGTAATATAGTATTATGAGTATATAGTATAAAGTAAGCAAACACGGCGTTTGCACCAGAGTGTAATTGACGATAAACCCATAGTTTCGTCCTGTGTTACAAAAGAAAAAAAGTAATCAAAATAAGTATTTTTGAAGATATCTGAAAAATATAGCATTGCTATCTGCACTAAACCTGTCCACCAATATTAATTTGATCATTAGCAAAGTTACTTGCTATCTCACCTGGACGAAGAAAAAACGCAGGTTAAACGGCTGCATAAGATGCCCACGCCCAAGCAAAGCTTGGTAAAAGTACAGTTTTTCGTACGAGCCCATAGGCAATGCAGTAAAACAAGCAGGTTTGTGTCAATTTCCTCAAATGTTCAGATTAATTGATATAGAGACTAGTTGCAACATTTTCTAAATGTAGTATAGGTAACTTGTCATGATACCCTCCTCTAGCAAATACACAAATCTAATGATAATGCCTCCAAGAATAAGTCTTTGCAAATCGTTGTATTTAGTTATAGAAAAGTTGATAATTTACAGCACCCACATCTATCTTGCTTATTGGTGTAAGTCTTCCTTTTCGATTCTACTTTGTTATCGATCAAATCAGACACTAATGATTATCCAATAGTCATCCGTAAAGTGCAACGCTAACTTGATGGGGAAAATTTTGCGCCACTAATGATGTATGGTGGTGGTATCAAGGGAAGGGTTTCAAAACACGAAATTGGGAGGACTCTTTCAGGTGGTCTATAATTAGGTATCATTCAATGAAATACTTGTATTAAATCGGTTGCGTAATAACCTCAGTTATACGACTAAATACCGGGCAGTCAGATTAGTTTTGATAGAATTGCCTTTGACCTATCGATTTAACTAGCAAATCATTGATTAGATATAAGTTTCGTTTCCGGAAATCAGGGGGAAGTGCTTCCTGTGTAAGGCTAAAATTTTACAATAGGTGGTGAAGTATGATATGAAATTACCCTGTATTTTGTAATATCTGACTAGTACTTTTTCACCAGCGAGAACTGTCAATTACATCTATATACCTAGTCAAATGCCCGCTAGTATTGCACTGAATTATACTACTTGATGATTTTGTGATGCGTATTTTGTGAAAGAAGTAAAAAAAAAAAGAAGAAGGAAACTAAAGAAAAGCTACAATTGACCAGGCAGATCAAAATCATGATGTTGTTGCATTTATCATTCAGCATTGCAAATTTAAGTTATCAAAGACAACACTTAGGAAAGACAAAACGGCCACCAATCTTTTCAAGCACTCCTTCGCATGCTAGGTTTTTGTGTGTGTAATCTCCAAGCAGATTTCGACTATTCGTATTCTCATCGGTAGTAATCTCGAGACACTATACGTTTATAACCAAAGGTTAGGGAGATTTACTTTCATTTACATGAAAACGAGGTATATACCCTAATGACTACCCTAATGAATTGGGGAGCAGCTACGCACTGCCTCCCATCGTTGAGACTAAATGCTCACGATGTGTGTTCCTATTTGTTGTATGCATAGTTTTGCGTTAGATGTGATGAAAGGTCCTTAGCCTACGAGTTAGCTTTGTCAGTGAGACCTAGTTATTGAATTAATCTTAAATGTTGACCTTATCCAACTGGGTATGAAACGTTTGCGAAAGATCATCGATTTAGGATGCAAGTAAATAAAGTGATATTTAGTTTTAATCTGTCTTCTATTTATCTTGTCAAACAAGTGAATTAGGGTCTTCTGAAAGTTTATCTCTACAGTAACTAAGCTAGACCAACCCTTTTAGTCGTTAGAATGCCTGGAGGCATTCCTCTGGTACCATGGCTCACTGATATTTGCTACATTATACACTTGAAGATATAAAGGTAGCACGTCTCTTTAAAATTATATTTGGGACTTGTTTATGACGTAACTGCTTTATAACTTAATGAGTTTACTCATAGTCAGCAATTCAAACAATAATTGGGAAACCACATGAATACCATTTACCGAGTAATATCTGTAAGGTGACTGTTGACCTTTGGAAAAAAGATGAAATGATACATACATCAAACATCAATATCATAAAATGATCAGTTAAGAAGCATAGTTAACTGCTCAGTGATATACACCATGCCCAGGCCGAAAAGTATTTTTTGTTGATGAATCATCAGTTGAACGAAGAAAAAAGTCTATCCTTCAAGCACATTTAGGGATAAAATGCCTAGTTCACTATATTTTCACTTGCTTAAAAGATTCAATAAATATCTGCTACCTTTGATCCAAAAGTAGAAATATATATTGCAGATAATTGATTGAATAGATCTTGGATACCAAAAATTTCGACAAAGCAGTGTTTATCTGTGAGCAAACGAAGGAAAAGGCGACTGAAAACGTACTTGGGAAATTTCTCGAATAGATGCCTCTAATTCTCCACAGAAACTCACTTTGCGGGCAGGGCCATATGAGAACTGAGAAGCTACATATATATGGTGCCACAACACCTCATCTGAACTCCTTGATAACTTCATAACAAGATCAGGAATGTCCAGAGTAATCGGTCGTTGCACCGCATATATGTTCCGATTATCGAATCAACACTGGCATAGCTTGGCAAGACGCGGCCGGAAGTGGTCGGCCCCCAGCGTTCAGCGTGCCCCCTGTCTGCTGCCCAAAGGCGTTGTGGCGGATGTCAAGTTATTGGAAGTAGCAGCGTCGCCACGCGTTGGCTTTAATCGCTCATTACGGCAATTTATCGGTGCGCGTTGTCGCCATGGAAACTGACGCTACGTTAGCGACGCGACGGCCAACCCATAGCAACAAGGTGTAGAGACGTAGGTTGTTAGAACAACGTTTTTCGGTCGTACTTGTGAGCATCTCTGGGGTCCATACTCCAGGGTTTTTTCGAATAGGTTATGCCTATGCAAATAGAAGGTACAAGGAGACCACTTACAGGGTTATTGCTTTATAATATTCAAGCTCCTTTGCTTTGACAGTCCTAGCCGAATGAGGCCGTCTAAAAGTGTTGGCCCATGTCATCCCTTGGTCTCATTAGCTTACAGAAAAGGGTCCTCTTGTACCAGCCTGAATTACTCAAAAGGTCCCAATATATGGTTTGTGTGTGAAACACACTAGGATGGTCATATAATTGTGTCACAGTTAATCACTGTGTCTATTATCTGAGTATTATACATCACAATATCTACTGTAACTAAATTAAAATAAAGTAACGGTTCGATTCGTAAGAGTGAAGCAGTTGCCCAATAATACATAACCTATATTGACAACTACTGAACCGCTTTGAAATCAGAAATACAAATGGAGAAGAAGAGAGACTCTGGGACCCAAACATGAACCTCTAAGATTCTGAGTGATAAACCGAGTGATGTTGCAGGTCAAGCAAACCCTCTGTCACTAACGTCATCTACTGTTCACAAGGCTGTGGTCGACCGGCCGGTGGTAAACCTGATTGATGGAGTGCCTATTGGAGAACCTACCCAGTGTTTCTAATAATGAGATGTCCATGTCCATACGGAAGTCCATGCTACTTCAAGTACTAATGAATGCTGAATATTCAATCGGAGGAAATCGTTCAAATCGGATTCTGGAACAATTTATGTTGTTGTTGTAATTTTTTATTCAGGGAATGTATATTTTGTTTACATATACACCGAGTTCGGCAGTATTGCCGGTCTTCCACTCGGGCCCTCTTACATCAGAGGTACGTTCGAGTTTGCATATCATGTGGTCATCTCCAGTGTAGTAGTGTGGGCATATGATCCAAAGGACACTGGCAGTAGCAGCTATTCACCTGCAGAGTACACTATTTCCCCGTTTGCAGGGAAGGAAATGGAAGGAAAAGTAGAAAAAAAACATCCAGGACCATAGACAACATTAACAAGAGAAACGCTTTCTAGCTTTTGTTGAAAATACTTCAGAAAGTGTAAAATCATGGGAATATATATTTCTGGCTTTATCCAGGATATGTTCCTGATATTTGACTACATATTAAACTAAATTTGGCTTCTATAAATTATTATTGAATCTACTATGGTCTACAACCCACTCAAACCTCACTATAGGCCATACGTCTTTATTTCTTTTTCTGTAAGCACATTGTTTATAATGACATAACTATGGACAAAGGTGACCATATTTATCAATTAAACCAGCGGAAATACGATTACATTTGACTCAACTATGAAATATCGGGGCGGTCAAATTAAGGGGGAAAGATAGAATAGGAAATACGGGGTTATGTTCCGGGCCAAAGTGCCATGAGTTGCAGGGTGCCCACCTTTCCCAGAGATGAGACTTATAAGCATTCCATGTGAAGGGAATAACATTAAATAGAACCGTTAAATGTAAGAATATTATATATACATGTAGTCCATATACAAAGTAATGTGTAAAGACTTACTATTCATCACAATAGGTGAGACATGTATGTCAATGATGAAGTCCGCATGACGGCATTGCATTTCACAGTCAGGGAAGGCTCAGCGAAGAGCCTCTAACCGGGGGGTCGTTTCACTTTAACTCATTAGAAACAACAGACACGACGAAGGAGCCCTCCATGGATGACCTATATTTCGCAAGAGCTCGTCAATCGTATTTGATAACATATGTCATCCATAGGGATAAAAATCCTCGTTCATAGTGTCGTTTGAGAGAACCTGAGGACAAAATCGGCCTGAAAGACGCTTTGGAAGACACTTGAACGAGGGTATGAAATGATGCTACATAGTGGTATTTTTAGGAACTAATTTCATCATTTATGAATATATATGTGAATCTAGCTATATAGCACAGTACTTTTACATGTAGCACAGTAATTCGCCATCTAACACCTCCGATTTGTATTCATATCATAATAACATATTTCCGCTAGTTTAAATCAATAAATAAGCTTTTTTTGTAATTTTGAATCACCCACGATACCCCTATAGGGTGTCGTCCGGCAGGGGAGGTGAATGAGACTATGGGCGAGGTATCCTGGCCCAATGATAAATGATAAAACACAAATGGGCGCGAGTTCGTCTATCGTCGGCTGCAGCTGTCCTTCCCCACGATAAATCAGCTAATCAAACCCAACATCTAGTAGGACCTCTGCTCTGCCCTGACGCGGCGTTTACATTGGACGACTAAAAAACGTGACGACTGTAGATCGTCAAGCCAGTGGTGGCAATGTCCACCGCAAAAGTCGTCGACATCAGAATGTATCCGAGCGTTTACACTGACGACTATTAGTTTTCATAGAAACGCCGCCTATCTAGACGACTAATTCAAGTCCGATTGAAATAGTCGCGGGCGTCAGAGCGTGATCAATAGTCGTGAGGTGGTGCCTAATACAGCTGTTTCCATTCAGCGCCGCCTAACGGCCCACTGTCTAGATACGCGGCCGCTCGGACAAACACCGCGGGTGCCGCGCCATGCATCTAGGGACATATAGAAATCACACCTAAAGTGTGAATGGTGGGTGTAATTGCAGGAGTACTGTTTTTTGAGAGATTGAATTGCTGGAACAAACTAGAATATTGTATCAACGAGTCTGGACTGTCTAAACTTCATAATTGATATACATCATGGTTTTAACCTGGGAAAAGATGAGCATACTATAGCTAGGCCTGCCAATGTATTAGTGTAAATCCAGTTTAGGTGTCCCTGTGTTATCTAAGGTATATCTATGGTATCATTGAGGTGATATGCATGTATGATACATCAAATTGGAGCTGGAATACCATAGTACAATGCAATCGCTTTTATTTCTATGGAAATAATGTACATGGATATTATAAACGTATTACACTTATAGAATCATTGATCCAATGCTAAAGTATGCGTTGCCAGGGCTATGTTTGGCCGCATGCATTGCGTAACCAAGCAGATGAGGCGCATTGGCAGCCAGTGGAAAAAAGGTCTATTGTTTAATCTGATGTAACCAGGGACCTGTTTCACTAGTTTCTTGACATGTCTAGATGGCGTCTGTGACACCATACAGACCTATTGGGGTTGACCAGTTTCGTGACAACACAAGTAGCGCTGGCACAAGTGGCGCTGTAGTGTCACTGTTCGCAACACCGACATTGTGACACAACATGCGACAATAGATGTGACAAATGTTATGAAACGTGACTCCGTTTTGTCCATTCTTGCTTGCACTGTTGGTGCCGCTTTTTATGTCTGTCTAACAATTTTGTCACGAAACTAGTGAAACAGGTCCCAGACGCTCTGCAGTCGGCATGCTCTTGGCGCTTACACTAGAAAATTTATAGCTTTTTACGGATGATACTCGTCATGTGCTGCAAAATTCAAGAATCGCAGCTTTAATAGTCTAGTGTAAACGCCGGGTTAAACTTCCTGGAGTGTGAGTTTACAAAACACATCAAAGGGAACGTTCAACAATTATGTCACTGGTTTTTTTGCAAACTTTAGGACCCCCCCACCCCCATGTCACTGTTCGTCACTGGATGCCAAAGACCCCCCCTACTAATTACGTCACTGCTTTCCAAAGAGCGACCCCCCTTTGGCCATTATGGGAGTGGTACCCTCAGTAAGGGGACAAATTAAACCTCAACATCAGGGAGGGTAACAATTAAGCTTAATCCATTCAAGTCCTCATGGGAACACATCATTTCTTGTACCATACTCTTTTTTTCTTTTTTGAAGGAGGGGGGGTTCAATTTTTGGGGGGGGGGTATAGTGGCGGAGAAAATATACTCCAATGCCACAACATATGGTTATATGATGTCCATGCATTACTTTATAATTCACAAGGTACATCAAACTAAGTTGACCTAAGTTCAAAGTAAAACTAAACATGAGCCATTTATTTTCATACAAATACAAATGAACAAGTTATTTTGTCAATGTTGACTTTCAAACAATCATCAAGTATGGTAGGCCTAGTCTGCTTAGTCATGAGACACACACTCTCTCTATAGTAAACACCACTTAGCTCTACTTCGCTTAAACTCTATGAGAACATAAGCAGATTATTTGCTCTAGCTTAAATGAATTTACTCATTTAAGATACTTTGTAGGCTCCAAGAACTAATATATGTGAGGATTCGCTATTTGTCAGCTTTGCTGAATTACTAGCCTTATCCTGCTGCCATGGAGGGATGTGGGATGACAGGGCAATTACTGGTGTTCCGCTAGTAACAAGCAGTGAGGGAATATTTGGTTCTCTGGACTCCACATCCTCCTCATCTAACCATTCAAGTTCTTGTTCATTGATGTACTGGATTGCACAAAGAAGCTCCCTTTGTCTTTTTGCGGCAACACAGACTTGCCTTTCTCTCAGTACAGGTCTGTCCTTTTCAATTTTTATTTGCTTTCCTGGTTCTTTGGGCTTCTTCACACAGATCTTCTTGTGGGCTGTGCCTGACTTGAGAGATGCATGGTACAGTCCACAGTCACAAGTCCTCTGCCCGAGTCAGTCCTGTTCACCAGGACATGCAAAATCATATGGGATGCAATGAGAGAAAACCTTTGCTGATTTAGGAAGGACATCCTTACTGAGTGCCATTATCACAAATAGGGGTGCAAACCTTCCTCTTCCTATACAAACTTTCAGTCCATTTTGAGGGGTATGCTCCAGGGGCAGTGGTCCAAGAATGAACCTGTCACCAATGATGGAGAAGTAGCTGCTTCTTGGCTCTGAGCAGCAATCCATGTCCTTCATTTGATAATTTGAATCATGTATTGGCTCTCCCAGACATGTTCACTCTTCCACAAAGGAGATTTCTTCTCTGGCATATACTCACTGTCGCCTTCAATGTATGATGCAACAACTGGATGGTTACCTACCACATATAAAATGTTAGAATTTTGTCAGATCTGCTTGAAGCTGCTCCCACACATAGAGACAGAGTGAACCAGACATAGGCATGGAGACTGAAGGGCCACAAGAGTGAGATTCTAGTGCAGTAGTAAACTGAAATTTGCTATTTTTTTGTATTTCTCTACACAGATATACTTCTATTTTTAGGTTCTATTTCTTGCCATACTGAAAACATAATTTAGAACTCAGGGATGTCAGTTTTCCTTGTTTCCGCGGAAATCCATGTTTTCTTTTTTGAAATGTGAAATACCTTTCCTTGTGTAAAATGAACATACAAAAACACAAAGTAGAGAGATATAACTACTATATTACTCATATCAATAACAAGCCTTGATTCCCAACTCCACCTACCCACAGACTCTTCATAGAAGCATATGTTTAGTAATAGTAACATCACTTGTATCTAATACATTTCCAGTGTTTTTGGTTTATATATGTCAGGTTTAAACCCTGAATTGTCATGAGAAATATTTCCTTGTTTTTTCTTACCCCAACTGTCATCCCTGAGAACTGTAGTTTTCCAATCTGATTGGCCTGAGATCAGTCTGTGAGACTAAATTGCGCTGGTTCCTGGCAAAAGTCCTGTGTAATGTGAAATAATAGGAGCCATAAGGACTTTAAGTTGAGAAAGGCAGCCGAAAGAGGGCACCGCTGTCGGAAACATCCTCAGAGAAAAAACCCAGTTTGATAACAACATTGCCCTATCTGCTAACTTCCCCCATGCACTCCCATGGGCGTGTTCATTATGAGCAGGACAGGTGGGGGTGGGGGTGGCAGCCAACTAGATGAAGTCGCTAGTCATCAATAACAACCTTCGACCATATTTCTGACAATACCTTTCCAGCATGTGTGAAGTTCTGTCTTTTAAGTTCCTCATAAATAGTTTTGCCCTGGCTATCCAGATGTTTGCAAATTTGTCATGTTATAGCAGTATAAATGAGTGAAATTACCTTAATTGCTTGTGAGAATGAGTCCAATGTGTTGCTCTCTGATCAGCTGACCTTGTGCCCTAGATTCCAGACTAATCAATATGGCATGCCATTTGAGCAAATAACTTTTATTTATCTAATGGAAGTTTCATGGAAGATGGTATGCTTGATGGATTATTGCATGATAATGCAAGTAATACATTGACAATATAATTGGCCCTGAAAAAAACCCAGTTATGTCACTGACCCCCTGACACCCCCCCCACCGCCATGTCACTGTTTGTCACTGGTAGCCAAAGACCCCCCCCCCACCCCCTCAGCACTGTGATGTATGTATTGAGAATATCACAGGGTGCTTCCTAACAGGTCCTCGCTCCAGATAGAGGTTAAGGCCTAACCGTTTGGACTGCCACCCCCAGCGTTTGAACCATCCCCTGTCTTCGTTTGGTCTGACCCCCCGATAGGGTATATAAGGAAGTAGATTTCAACTCACAGCTCACTTGGAACCCAGACACCGTGGCGTCAACATCTCCATGCTACTCAGCATTACCACCACTGCAGTGTCAGGCTTGAAACACCATAGGACTCTATGCTACAGAGGCCATGACTGAGGATTGGGTTTCTCCATGATCTTCTACCACCCCAGCACTGGAGGAATAGAGACTGATGACTGCTATCACTACTTTGGATCATCTATATCCACAAGTCAAGGAGACATTGAACAATAACTGAAAGTGATAGACTGTGAGTACTGCTTAGACCAAGAGGACTTATATCATATGTACACTACAGAAGTGTATATGATTCTGTATGTTGATGAGAATTGTTATGTAACTGTATACTTTGTTATAATATATGTTATTAATACATATCTGTGTATGGTTATCTGTCTTCTTCATTTAGTATAGAAGATATTCTGAATTCTCTTTTCTTGTCACTGGGTTAGCTAGTCTATAGGATTAGGCCTTAGCTACTGTACGTGACAGAAATTGGGGGCTTGTCCGGGATTTGAAAAATTGTTCTCTTGGTGATGATAAGTACAACAAATCAAAATGTCTAAGTACCAAGCTTTTCTACAGTCACCCTCTGTGGAGGAGCTAGAACAGTTCAGAAGGGATGAATTGTTAGCAATTGCTAGGGGGTTAGAACTTGATGTGAAAAGGTCTAGTCGAAAAGCTGAACTGAAAAGAGCTATTGTGGAAATATTGGTTGATGATGAGTTATTGCCAGAAGATGTGTTACATGAATTGGATACTAGTGGTTCCTCAGAAGCAGGTCGTAAAGAAGTTTCAGAGAGAGAGATCAAACTCAAACAACTAGAAATAGAGCATGCACGACTTCAAACTGAAAAAGAGCTTGCTCAAATTCAGGCTGAAAAAGAGCTTACTCAAGTCCAGGCTGAAAAAGAGAGAGAGCTTGCACAGATTCAGGCTGAAAAGGAAAGAGAGCATGATCGTATTCAGGCTGACAAAGAACTTAGGCTTAAAGAAATGGAGCTACAGCTTGCTTCTGAGAGGACAAACCAGCGGAACATTTGTGATGTTAGTAGAGATGTACGGCTAGTGCCATCATTCAATGAAAATGAGGTTGACAAGTACTTTCAACATTTTGAGAAGGTTGCCCAAAGCATGAAATGGCCAAAAGAGAAGTGGGCACTGATGTTACAGAGTGTTTTGAGGGGTAAAGGTCAGGAAGCTTATTCGGCACTATCTTTGAATGACAGTCTAGATTATGAAAAGGTCAAAGCTGCTGTTCTCAAGGCTTATGAACTGGTACCAGAGGCATATCGTCAGAAGTTTAGGAGTTACCGTAAGCAAGATAATCAAACCTATGTAGAGTTTGCTCATGAAAAGGAAGTGTACTTTGACAGATAGTGTAAGTCTATGGAAGTGGAAGATAGCTTTGATAAACTCAGGCAACTGTGTCTTGTGGAGGAATTTAAGCGTTGCACATACAGTGATCTCAAAACATATCTTGATGAAAAGAAAGTAACATCTTTGCATGAAATGTCCACTCTTGCTGATGATTATGCCATAACCTATAAGACTAGTGTTCAACAAAAGAAGAGTGCACCCCAAGGGAGCAATTCTAGTCAGAGAGCAAAAGATGGTGATAGCAAAGATCTGATATCAAGTGTAAAGCCAAAAGGTGAGTACTCAGGAAGGAGTTCAGGTCTAAAATGTCATTACTGTCACAAACTGGGTCACATTATGTCTGAGTGTTGGGCACTGAAAAAGAAGAAAGCTGAACCAAAGCCCAATGCAATTGTATCATCCAAGAAGTCAGAGTGTGTCATTGTGCCATTTGTTGCTGATAAGGTGACTGATGTCAGAGAGGAATACAAACCATTTATACTTGAAGATAATGTGTCTCTAGGTAGTGACACTGCAGATTCTGTCCCCATTCGTATCTTAAGAGATACTGGGGCATCTCAATCTATGATTTTAGAAAATGCTTTGCCTTTCAGTTCAAGCTCAGCCACTGGTGAATATGTCATTATTCGTGGTGTTGAGTGTGGATTCATTAGTGTTCCTATTCACCGAATCAGATTAGAGTCTGATTTGGTATCAGGGTCTGTTGAAGTTGCAGTAAAATCTGATCTGCCAGTTGAAGGTGTATCAATGTTGCTAGGAAATGATCTAGCAGGGGGAAAAGTCTTTGTGGAACCGAAAATGGTTCTTGAGCCAGTCACTTTGTCATCAGAAGATGTCATTGATGAGGAGAGGGTGAAGTGTATCCCTCTTGTGCTGTGACTAGGGCTCAGGCTAAAGATTTAAGCCAAAAATATTCTGTGGATGTTGAGACTGAGGATGATATCATTGATTTGTCTCTGACATTTCTCAACTCAAAGGATGAACACCTTAAAGGTCATTCTTTTGTCAGTTCTCAACCAGGGTCAAGTCAAAATGATGACAAGACTAACTTGAATAATGAGGTCCCTCTTGGCAGGAGTAAGTTGATTGCTGAACAAAGGCAAGATCCTGATATTCTATCGCTTACCTGCCATGCCCTCTCAGATGAGGAGCTTGACAAAGTCTCCACAGGGTACTTCTTTAAGGATGGTGTTCTCATGAGAAAATGGAGACCACCAGATGTTCCAGCATCAGAGGACTGGTCTATTGTTTGCCAAATTGTGCTTCCTAGGGCTTATCGCTCTGAGGTTCTTAATGTAGCACATGAGCTACCCATGGGTGGTCATTTGGGTGTTAATAAGACATCTGAAAAGATCATGAGGCACTTCTATTGGCCTAAGATGAGGCAAGATGTTGCCCAATTTTGTAGAACCTGTCACACATGTCAAATGGTTGGGAAACCTAATCAAAAGATCCCTGTTGCTCCATTACGACCCATTCCTGCAGTAGGAGAAGCATTCAGCCATGTCATTATTGACTGTGTAGGTCCTCTGCCCAAAACTCGATATGGTAATCAGTACTTGCTCACAATAATGTGTTCTTCTACAAGATTTCCTGAGGCTATACCACTGAGAAATATCTCAGCTCCAAAGATAGTCAAAGCTTTGATTAATTTCTTCTCATTGGTTGGACTTCCACAAGAGATTCAGTCTGATCAAGGCTCAAACTTCATGTCTGGCTTGTTCCAGCAAGTAGTTCACGAACTAGGTATAAAAAAGGTGAAGTCCAGTGCTTACCATCCAGAGTCTCAAGGTGCATTGGAAAGATTCCACTGCACTCTCAAGAACATGATGCGGACTTACTGCTTTGAGAATGAGAAAGATTGGGATGAAGGTATTGGTATGCTGTTATTTGCTGCTCGAGAGTCTGTTCAAGAATCCTTAGGATTCAGTCCTTTTGAACTGGTTTTTTGGCCACAGTGTACGAGGTCCATTGAAGGTATTGAAGGAACATTGGTTAGGAGATAACCCTGAAAACAACAATGTCTTGGATTATGTTTCCAAAGTTAGAACCAGGCTAGTTCGTGTTTGTGAGTTAGCACGTGAGAATCTGAAAGAAGCTCAAAGAAAGATGAAAGACCAGTTTGACATGAAATCCCAAGAGCGTATATTCTCTGTGGGAGACAAGGTCCTGGTGTTGCTACCCATTACTGGGCATACACTCAAGGCTCGCTACCATGGTCCTTATGAGGTAGTCAAAAGAATTGGAGAGGTGAACTATGTTGTTAAAACTCCTGACCGAAGACGATCTACCCAGTTATGTCACATCAACATGTTGAAGCCTTATTATGACAGAGAAAGTTCTGACAGTGTCAAGACTGTTGGCTGTTGTATGAATGCACTGAGTGATGAGGGAGAAACAACTGATTTTGTACCCACAGACTACTGTGTAAAACTGAACAACTCAAATGTTCTTGCAAATCTAGATGCCAAGTTAGGGCACCTGCCTCCAGTACAGACAGAGGAATTGAGCACATTGCTCAGAGAGTATAAGGATGTCTTTCCTGATGTTCCTAGCCAAACAAAAATTGCTATCCATGATGTAGATGTGGGAGAAGCTCTCCCTATCAAACAACATCCTTACAGAGTTAGCCCAGACAAGGCTGAGAAAATGAGCAAAGAGGTATCTTACATGTTAGAGAATAACATCATTGAGCCAAGCAACAGTGACTGGTCATCACCTTGTATACTTGTACCAAAGCCAGATGGTTCTGTTAGATTTTGCACTGATTTTCGCAAAGTAAATGATCTCAGCAAGACAGACTCATATCCTATTCCAAGAATAGATGACTGCATTGACAAAATTGGCAAAGCAAAGTATATCACCAAATGTGACTTACTCAAAGGTTACTGGGCGGTTCCTTTGAGTGACAGAGCAAAGCGAGTGTCTGCTTTTGTTACTCCTGATGGTTGGTATCAATACAAAGTGATGCCATTTGGTATGAAGAATGCTCCAGCAACTTTTCAAAGAATGATGAATCAGTGTTTGAAAGGTCTGCCAGGTGTGGAAGTGTATGTTGACGATATTGTGGTTTACAGTGACACCTGGGAAGAGCATTTGTGTAGGCTGCAATCTGTGTTAGAGAGGCTCAAACAAGCAAACCTAACTGTAAACCTGACAAAAAGTGAGTTTGGACAGGCAAAGGTGATTTATCTTGGACATGTTGTTGGTCTAGGTCAGGTAGCACCAGTTGAAGCCAAAATCAAGAGTATTGTTGAATATCCAGTTCCAGCAAACAAGAGAAGTTTGATGAGGTTTCTTGGCATGGCTGGATATTACAGGAAGTTCTGTAAGAATTTCTCTGACATCACTGCTCCACTTACAAACCTGTTAAAGAAAAAGAAAGACTTTATCTGGTCCAAAGAGTGTGATGATGCTTTTGGGAAAGTGAAATCTATTTTGTGTTCTGGACCTGTTCTGACGGCTCCAGACTTTGGTAAGAAGTTCATTTTGATGGTTGATGCAAGTGACCATGGGGTAGGTGCAGTGCTACTGCAGAACGACGACAATAGTGTTCAGCACCATGTATGCTACTTTTCAAAGAAGTTCAATTGTCACCAAAAGAACTATTCAACTGTTGAAAAGGAAACTTTGGCATTAGTGTTGGCCTTACAACACTTCAGTGTTTATGTGTCATCCCCTCTAGATCCAGTACTTGTGTATACAGATCACAACCCCCTGACATTCTTGCAGAAGATGAAAAACAAAAACAGGCGATTGCTAAACTGGAGTTTGTTGTTGCAAGAATACAATCTTGAGATTTTTCACATACGAGGTGTAGACAATGTCTGTGCTGATGCATTGTCACGAGCTTCTTAAATGTTTCCTTTAATTATGTACATACTATTGTTTTAAGTGTTACTACCCAAAGATGGTAAAAGGTACTAAGTGTAATTTTGACAAAAGGTAAATGTATCTTGCAAAATGCCATATATTATATTGTATAACATATTTCTTGATGTATGATGTTAGAAAAAAAAGAAAAATCTTTTTTTTGTTTAAGGAGGGAGGTGTGATGTATGTATTGAGAATATCACAGGGTGCTTCCTAACAGGTCCTCGCTCCAGATAGAGGTTAAGGCCTAACCGTTTGGATTGCCACCCCCAGCGTTTGAACCATCCCCTGTCTTCGTTTGGACTGACCCCCCGATAGGGTATATAAGCAAGCAGATTTCAACTCACAGCTCACTTGGAACCCAGACACCGTGGCGTCAACATCTCCATGCTACTCAGCATTACCACCACTGCAGTGTCAGGCTTGAAACACCATAGGACTCTATGCTACAGAGGCCATGACTGAGGATTGGGTTTCTCCATGATCTTCTACCACCCTAGCACTGGAGGAATAGAGACTGATGACTGCTACCACTACTTTGGATCATCTATATCCACAAGTCAAGGAGACATTGAACAATAACTGAAAGTGATAGACTGTGAGTACTGCTTAGACCAAGAGGACTTATATCATATGTACACTACAGAAGTGTATATGATTCTGTATGTTGATGAGAATTGTTATGTAACTGTATACTTTGTTATAATATATGTTATTAATACATATCTGTGTATGGTTATCTGTCTTCTTCATTTAGTATAGAAGATATTCTGAATTCTCTTTTCTTGTCACTGGGTTAGCTAGTCTATAGGATTAGGCCTTAGCTACTGTACGTGACAGCAGTGACGTAATTGTTGAATGTTCCCAAAGTATACATCCACCCAAGTAAGATGGTCTCCGAAGACTGAGGTGTGTTGGTACAAAGGTTTACATCGAGTATCTCGAGGCGATGTACAGCAGTAACATCGCACCAACATTCTATAAACCTTTTCCATTGGCGCCGACAAACACGGTGTACATTTTTTAATGGTAGTGTATCGGGAGGTCTATCTTGGTGAATCGGCGGCATTGGGTGCATGGTTTTAGGCCGGGTGGGCACCCACTGCTTCTGACACACTCAGATACGATAAGGCTACGAAATAAATTTTCAAATCGTAGCCCTGTCGAAAGGGTTGTGTCGCAGTGTGTCGGAACAGGTTTCACGGGAAAAGGTGATCACGGTACCGACACACGCCACAACATATGAAGTACGATAATGCAAAATGATATATAATATATAAAGCCATATGTGTGTCAGGAGGGAGGGTGTGTGTGACAACGCTCCCCAGACACTCTGAAGCAGTCTAGTCCCTACAATGAATCGAATATGTTCAATCTTGTCGTAAGGCCTGCGATACAGCACTATTGTCGGGACCATGTTGTAGTGTATCGGAAGTCATTTTGGAGGGTCAGGCCCACTGCTGTGAAAACCGTGATGTTTATGTATCTACGAATGGGGTTAAGGGAAAAAATTCGTCATCAGTGGGGGAAAAGCCCTCTTTTTCATGGACAATAGAGATTGTTACCGACGGATTCAGAGAGGGAATTGTAAGTCAGAAACCTATTTACAGGTTCATTCAATCAGTGAGTCAATGAGGCGTCAGGTGGTGCTAAATTGCATAATGTTGGGGATAAAAATCATCCACCCGAGAGTTGTATCCCCTGTTCCACCTGACGATTATCTGCCTAAAAGTGTCAAATAGTCATAATCGGCAACCAAAATCGAGAGGTGGAAACGCTGCAAAAACACCAAAATCCAGTGTCCACCCCTTCGCGTAATACCTTGACGTGATACTTTGAAAAGATAACAACCAAACGATTCGTCGTCCATTTTCTTACATCAGACTTGATAAACGTTTTATAACTAAATTATTTGCGTTTTCTATATTTTTGTTACACATTATTCCAAATACCTTTCTTCTAGTTTTTGGTTTTATTACTAAAGTATCTAATTGCAAATGATGGTTTAGGAAGGAATGATACCTTCAAGATATCAGTACAATTTTCAGGGTTAAAACATTGCAGGTAAATCAGCGTCCATTTTCTTCCAATTGAAATTACTGGGTAAGCTTCTAAACAAAAAAATCTGTTGAATAGAGACACCCAACATGCCAAGTCATATGGTCCATATTGATTATACAAACTTCATGTAAGGACTGCAGGGTATCCAGTAGTAGGTCTAGGTGCATAGCATAAATGCAGATCGTTGTTTTGAATATACGTATTGCTGTGTATTCCTATTGCTCCGTTGAAGGGTAGAGTAAACTACCATGGCGGCTCTCAATTATTTGTGTTGGTGGTTGACCTGTGGGTATCGTGAGTCGCGACTGCCACTGCCTATCTGCCGAGGAACAGCAGTGTTACGTTTCAGAGTATAACCCTAAACCGATATGGCACCACCCAATTTATTCTCCATGCACATATTACCGGCCGTTTACATGGGACGACTAAAAACGTGGCAACTGTAAATTTTCTGGCCTAGAATCATCAGGTGGTGCCCGGTTGTGCAACTTCAGTTATGATAGTCGTCAAGCCAAGAATGTCCTCTAGTGTTGATTTGTAGTGGACGACTTTTCATACGAATAAATATCTAGACAACTAATTCAAACCGGATCGAAATAGTCGCCGGTGTCAGACCTTGTCGTATAGTCGTTAGGTGACGCCAAATTGCGTAATATGGTGTAATAAGACGATTTACAGGTAGTTGGCATTGACCTGGAGTTTACACTAGACGATGTCTAGCCTCACTGCACGAAAAGCACTATTTTACATATATATACGCCATCGCGATAACGCACGTATTGGCTGCTAAGTCGCTTGTTTATACTTGTATACACCTCTTATACGCGTCTACGTTTCGGGCGTCTACAAGACAGTTTCTATATGTAGACGCGCGTGACTTGGCTGTCTTTGACGCCTAGCGTATCCAAGATAAAATATACTCTGCGCAACATATATATATACGCCAGGCGTATATATGATACCAAAAAAAAAAGTGCGACCCGCGGCCCACCCAGGCCTGTGGGTGTTGGTAGAGGATACACCAACACTAACCCGCCACCCGCGACCTCCCAACCCCACCCCCTACCCTACGGTACCGACACACGCCACAACATATGAAGTACGATAATGCAAAATGATATATAATATATAAAGCCATATGTGTGTCAGGAGGGAGGGTGTGTGTGACAACGCTCCCCAGACACTCTGAAGCAGTCTAGTCCCTACAATGAATCGAATATGTTCAATCTTGTCGTAAGGCCTGCGATACAGCACTATTGTCGGGACCATGTTGTAGTGTATCGGAAGTCATTTTGGAGGGTCAGGCCCACTGCTGTGAAAACCGTGATGTTTATGTATCTACGAATGGGGTTAAGGGAAAAAATTCGTCATCAGTGGGGGAAAAGCCCTCTTTTTCATGGACAATAGAGATTGTTACCGACGGATTCAGAGAGGGAATTGTAAGTCAGAAACCTATTTACAGGTTCATTCAATCAGTGAGTCAATGAGGCGTCAGGTGGTGCTAAATTGCATAATGTTGGGGATAAAAATCATCCACCCGAGAGTTGTATCCCCTGTTCCACCTGACGATTATCTGCCTAAAAGTGTCAAATAGTCATAATCGGCAACCAAAATCGAGAGGTGGAAACGCTGCAAAAACACCAAAATCCAGTGTCCACCCCTTCGCGTAATACCTTGACGTGATACTTTGAAAAGATAACAACCAAACGATTCGTCGTCCATTTTCTTACATCAGACTTGATAAACGTTTTATAACTAAATTATTTGCGTTTTCTATATTTTTGTTACACATTATTCCAAATACCTTTCTTCTAGTTTTTGGTTTTATTACTAAAGTATCTAATTGCAAATGATGGTTTAGGAAGGAATGATACCTTCAAGATATCAGTACAATTTTCAGGGTTAAAACATTGCAGGTAAATCAGCGTCCATTTTCTTCCAATTGAAATTACTGGGTAAGCTTCTAAACAAAAAAATCTGTTGAATAGAGACACCCAACATGCCAAGTCATATGGTCCATATTGATTATACAAACTTCATGTAAGGACTGCAGGGTATCCAGTAGTAGGTCTAGGTGCATAGCATAAATGCAGATCGTTGTTTTGAATATACGTATTGCTGTGTATTCCTATTGCTCCGTTGAAGGGTAGAGTAAACTACCATGGCGGCTCTCAATTATTTGTGTTGGTGGTTGACCTGTGGGTATCGTGAGTCGCGACTGCCACTGCCTATCTGCCGAGGAACAGCAGTGTTACGTTTCAGAGTATAACCCTAAACCGATATGGCACCACCCAATTTATTCTCCATGCACATATTACCGGCCGTTTACATGGGACGACTAAAAACGTGGCAACTGTAAATTTTCTGGCCTAGAATCATCAGGTGGTGCCCGGTTGTGCAACTTCAGTTATGATAGTCGTCAAGCCAAGAATGTCCTCTAGTGTTGATTTGTAGTGGACGACTTTTCATACGAATAAATATCTAGACAACTAATTCAAACCGGATCGAAATAGTCGCCGGTGTCAGACCTTGTCGTATAGTCGTTAGGTGACGCCAAATTGCGTAATATGGTGTAATAAGACGATTTACAGGTAGTTGGCATTGACCTGGAGTTTACACTAGACGATGTCTAGCCTCACTGCACGAAAAGCACTATTTTACATATATATACGCCATCGCGATAACGCACGTATTGGCTGCTAAGTCGCTTGTTTATACTTGTATACACCTCTTATACGCGTCTACGTTTCGGGCGTCTACAAGACAGTTTCTATATGTAGACGCGCGTGACTTGGCTGTCTTTGACGCCTAGCGTATCCAAGATAAAATATACTCTGCGCAACATATATATATACGCCAGGCGTATATATGATACCAAAAAAAAAAGTGCGACCCGCGGCCCACCCAGGCCTGTGGGTGTTGGTAGAGGATACACCAACACTAACCCGCCACCCGCGACCTCCCAACCCCACCCCCTACCCTACGGTACCGACACACGCCACAACATATGAAGTACGATAATGCAAAATGATATATAATATATAAAGCCATATGTGTGTCAGGAGGGAGGGTGTGTGTGACAACGCTCCCCAGACACTCTGAAGCAGTCTAGTCCCTACAATGAATCGAATATGTTCAATCTTGTCGTAAGGCCTGCGATACAGCACTATTGTCGGGACCATGTTGTAGTGTATCGGAAGTCATTTTGGAGGGTCAGGCCCACTGCTGTGAAAACCGTGATGTTTATGTATCTACGAATGGGGTTAAGGGAAAAAATTCGTCATCAGTGGGGGAAAAGCCCTCTTTTTCATGGACAATAGAGATTGTTACCGACGGATTCAGAGAGGGAATTGTAAGTCAGAAACCTATTTACAGGTTCATTCAATCAGTGAGTCAATGAGGCGTCAGGTGGTGCTAAATTGCATAATGTTGGGGATAAAAATCATCCACCCGAGAGTTGTATCCCCTGTTCCACCTGACGATTATCTGCCTAAAAGTGTCAAATAGTCATAATCGGCAACCAAAATCGAGAGGTGGAAACGCTGCAAAAACACCAAAATCCAGTGTCCACCCCTTCGCGTAATACCTTGACGTGATACTTTGAAAAGATAACAACCAAACGATTCGTCGTCCATTTTCTTACATCAGACTTGATAAACGTTTTATAACTAAATTATTTGCGTTTTCTATATTTTTGTTACACATTATTCCAAATACCTTTCTTCTAGTTTTTGGTTTTATTACTAAAGTATCTAATTGCAAATGATGGTTTAGGAAGGAATGATACCTTCAAGATATCAGTACAATTTTCAGGGTTAAAACATTGCAGGTAAATCAGCGTCCATTTTCTTCCAATTGAAATTACTGGGTAAGCTTCTAAACAAAAAAATCTGTTGAATAGAGACACCCAACATGCCAAGTCATATGGTCCATATTGATTATACAAACTTCATGTAAGGACTGCAGGGTATCCAGTAGTAGGTCTAGGTGCATAGCATAAATGCAGATCGTTGTTTTGAATATACGTATTGCTGTGTATTCCTATTGCTCCGTTGAAGGGTAGAGTAAACTACCATGGCGGCTCTCAATTATTTGTGTTGGTGGTTGACCTGTGGGTATCGTGAGTCGCGACTGCCACTGCCTATCTGCCGAGGAACAGCAGTGTTACGTTTCAGAGTATAACCCTAAACCGATATGGCACCACCCAATTTATTCTCCATGCACATATTACCGGCCGTTTACATGGGACGACTAAAAACGTGGCAACTGTAAATTTTCTGGCCTAGAATCATCAGGTGGTGCCCGGTTGTGCAACTTCAGTTATGATAGTCGTCAAGCCAAGAATGTCCTCTAGTGTTGATTTGTAGTGGACGACTTTTCATACGAATAAATATCTAGACAACTAATTCAAACCGGATCGAAATAGTCGCCGGTGTCAGACCTTGTCGTATAGTCGTTAGGTGACGCCAAATTGCGTAATATGGTGTAATAAGACGATTTACAGGTAGTTGGCATTGACCTGGAGTTTACACTAGACGATGTCTAGCCTCACTGCACGAAAAGCACTATTTTACATATATATACGCCATCGCGATAACGCACGTATTGGCTGCTAAGTCGCTTGTTTATACTTGTATACACCTCTTATACGCGTCTACGTTTCGGGCGTCTACAAGACAGTTTCTATATGTAGACGCGCGTGACTTGGCTGTCTTTGACGCCTAGCGTATCCAAGATAAAATATACTCTGCGCAACATATATATATACGCCAGGCGTATATATGATACCAAAAAAAAAAGTGCGACCCGCGGCCCACCCAGGCCTGTGGGTGTTGGTAGAGGATACACCAACACTAACCCGCCACCCGCGACCTCCCAACCCCACCCCCTACCGCCCCCCCACCACCCCACGCCACCCCCAGCCAGCCTCAGTGAGAAGCCCCCCGCTGCCCGCCGGCCACCCCCCACCGCCCGCCGCCAGCCGCGTTTGTACAGGTTGACTTAGTGGGAAACCCTCCCCCATCCTCCATCGCCCGCCGCTGCCCGCCGCTGCCCGCCGCGAGGTGTTATGGTGTCGGCGGGGGCCGCGTAGACATGTGGTGTGAATGCGGCTGCATTCACACCTGTGCGGTCGCATTCGCAGGGGGTAAGATGATTTCAGTAGTTAGCTATAACCTTGAAGAGGGTGCTTATATGCTAGGCCAAGATTGACCACACATAGGCATGGTGTTTTAAAGTCAAATCTATCAGAAAAACGGTAAAAAAACAACAAATACAGGGTTTATTATGTGTAATTAATCAATTTATACTTAATTAGGTTTTTATAAAATAAATTGGTAATATAAGATTGCAATTTTCATATAATACAGACTTGGATGGTTAATGGCAAATGAAATATGCTACCAGTAGTGTCCCCAAGTGGCAGAGAATGGAACTTTTTGAGATTGGTGTATATACAACGGAATCAGGCGTATATATGACGTATATAAGACCGCACCATGGACATGTATATACGCCACTAGAGCGTCTACGAGACGGATAACAGGTCTAACTTCTAGACGCAAAATCCTACTGTTAGACGCGTTTCTTATACATATGTAAAATAGTGATTTTCGTGCAGTGCCTTTTACGGTTGAAAGTCGTCAGATGGTGCTAAATCCAAGAATCGCCGACTATTATCGTCTAGTGTAAACGCCGGGATAGATACCAACGTGGAGAGGAATGGTACTGCATGTAGGCAGGGATAGTGTTCGGCATATCCCAGGGAACACTGGGCCAGGTAGATCCTAGATTCTGAAATGCAATTCAATTTTTTGCTGAAGTGTTAGAATTTGAGAAATTGAAACACGTATTACAGCAAATATTCATATTGCCGGTGTTGAAACTATCCTTCATATCATCATCGATAAAATTGTCAAAGTTTGAAGGATATTTTTCGCTTTGCTGGTGTATCGCAAATGATAAAGTCAATCAGATGTGCGGCATTTCTGATGCATTTCTATATGGTTTTCAATTCTTCATAAGAGTTTCACCTGTAGTCAATAAAGAACCTATCCAGTGCTTCAATTTTTCTACCAGTGTTATATGTAAGCATAAATAGAAGGTACACAAGTAATAAATCGGTTGCTATTGAAAATAAATTTCGAAAGGCAAAGAAATGTTTCCGCACCTAAATTACTTTAGATGAAAAATCAAGAGAGATCTTAGATTTAATGACACTATAGGGGAAGATGGTTCTAAAAACTAAATTTAAATAAGTATTATATTTGGTATACGAGAATAACTATATATGTAGCCAAGAAGTTACATCATTACAATTAGCAAAATTTATGATTCATAACTTGAGGTATTTGGAAAATAACATTGGTTTCATCGCTAACCATAAGAAATGTAACTCCGAAGTATAAATTCAAGCAAAGGCTAATGAAGACGTAGAAATAACATGTAAATATGAAATATTTATTTGTCCGTAATTCCCCTTAACGTATCACTCATTCGATATACACTGTATACGGAATCTCCTGAACACATTCTTCAAGATATAAGTTTTACAATAGAATCACAAAAGAAAGCGAAACATTATTTATGCATGACTTGGTCAAATAAGAATGATCCTACACATCCAACTTCCAAAAACCTGACTGAGCATAGGTAAGTTAACACAAACACATTTACATTAGGTCTTTAATTATAAAAAAAACTAATACTGGAGCTCGGGTGAAGATGCGTTCTGCAACACTAAACTCTTTAGCAATACTTAAAATATCCGAAGTAGAATCTGGTGACAAATATGATGTGAAATCATAATAAACATTGATAATTAAAGGAAACATACGGCGAGTTGACAACAGTAATTAACATGGCTTTTGCAATATGATTTAGGACTATAAAATCGGGGATTAATGGGGTAAGGGCTGGGGCTAGAGGGTAGGGGGGTGGGGACTTTATTTCCTCCACCATTGGGAAAGGGCGGTTAGTCTAAGTGGTTTTTACAGTATACCCGCGTCTGAACTTTTATGTTACCTTATTGTACATCACGCGTTCACGCCGTTATCGCCATAACATATCTCCATATACGGTAATACCAATAAGTGTCAGTAGACTATGTATAGCCCCATTGGCCTAAGACAAAAAACTTAGACGAGAATGCCTATAGAGTATGGACACTTGGGGGATACTATGTACAAGATGATACTGCTTCTTACTGCAGCCTCGACTTAAACTACTCGCATCTTTCCGCAACTCTTGCCAAAAGACACAACTAATTCTTTCACTTATACATACGTTCATCATTCGTGTTTCATCCTTTCGGCAATGATTTCTTTATAAGATTTGTTTCAACTCTGTTATTTTGAAACAACTATCAGAACGACTGGATCGGCCACCGGTGTGTGTATATATATCGGCCATATTGTCTTTTAAAAGGAGGCTAGCTGATGTGTACTTGTGAGTTTGACATAGGAGAGATGACAAGTATTAAGAAGAATGAATGTACTAGGAAACTTGAAGCACAGTTGTTGGAAGGGTCCTGAACTAGATTGAACAGAAAGGCAAGAATTCGACTTTTGTCTATAGAACCAGCACGATGTGGCGGTATTGGTAGTGTCTCATGAAGGCTATTCACTTAGGATATTGGGTAAATACTGTACAGCTGAATAACCATTCATTCTAATATGTAAGCATTTCACAACTTCAAAGTATTTTTCATGATATTAAAAGGAATTTTCAATTGAACATGAATAAACCTAAACTACAATAAAGTAGATACATTAGCTTTTGCGGTTCCAGATTATTATATTTACTGCTGGCTAGTTGATACAAAAATATAGTACTCTGCAATGCATATTTACAAGATTTGTCTTAAATTTTCTTTGCACACGGCACCCTGGCGTTGCCCTACTAATTGGTATAAAGGCGATTTAAAATGTGCCAGGGTGAAAAAGGCTGGGTTAACTTGCTCCAGGTGGATTACTACTTTTTCTGCAGATCTCAATGAGAGAATTCAGCTTTGGGTGCAGCTCTCGTTATATACATCCTATTCTATCATCGGGTACCCTTGTGTTATTTGTTCAAGTCTGCCATAACTTCATAATTACTCGCATTTTAATGTGTCCTTTAGCATCAAGTTAAGGACTCATAACAATGGCCAACCCATAACCATGTACGACACATGCAAGTCCTGCTTCCGGTCCTTTAATGGCAAAAAACGATATTTCTCCCTCTGTGGTTGTTGAGCTTTTATAGAGAAAAAGAGCCGGCGCTTGACATGGTTAACCAACAGTCTATCGATAGCAGATGGCAGAATAGGATGCTCATTTACAGGATAAAGCTTGGGGTAGAGAAGTGTAAAACACACTGATCCCCTGATGAGCACACCGCATATACCGACCAGAAAGGGCAGTGAGAATACATCTTTAGCGAAGGACATCAACTATAACTGTGACCCATCATCAGGGTCCCCTGCGATAACCATCTGTCCATCACAACTATTCTTCGTCGCCAGCTGGAACAGGCGGAAAATGAGGAGCAGGCAGAAGAACACCATGACGCTTGTCGGGAACCAGAGCATCAACGCGTTTTCTATTTCATCAAAGACTTTCATCAAGGAAGCGTTAGGTCCTGTTGGAGTATACTCAGCCGCCTCGAAGCCGGCCCGTACAAGATTAATACTACCCAGTGTGACCAAGGCGGCGGCCGACATCGTCCCAGCTATGTTGCCCTTGATGTCTTTGTAGGGTTGTACGTGGACATGGTGGAGCAATATTAAAAAGCATACTAGGAGCATGCACAATAAACGGATAAGGGCGTCATTAACAAAGGTATACAGCAGAATCAGTACGAGTCGGCGGCCAATGAGCACGCCCGACCAGCATACGCCGCACGCGTAGGCCTTGAAAGGTCCTTGTAAGATGTTCAGAACTGCTGTGACATCATCCGGTCGTCGCCGGCGGACTGCATCAGCGATGGCCGTCGTAGCAGTGGCACGATTCCGATGTACGAGTTTCTTGATGAACCATACAAAGAGTGCGGGTAATGGGCAGATGCAGCCAGCGAAGAACTCCCACAGAGAGATAAGACCTGTAGATAGGAGTCCAGGACCGAATGTGAGCACAAGAAAGAAAGGGGTGACACCACAAACAGCGTACCCCAACACACCATACTGCCAATACTGGTAGCAGGTAACTGTACCGTCTATAAACAACACGCTCTGTCCCTCTACCGGGACACAGTTGAGCAATACAAAAGTGGTCGTGCCCATCTTTTGGAAAGTAAACAGTAGCGCTAAGATGAAACCTGATGCTAAACGTGTGGAGAAGGACTTGCGGCCTTGGGCGGCCCGTAGCATGTGGGCAGATTCTGGCGGGGTGCTCCCCCGCATTAGTTTTATCCATCGGTAGGCAATGTACATGGCAGCAAAGACGAAGATAACAAATGGTACGACCAGTGCCTTGGTCATGACCTTAGGCGCTGCGGTCATGTCTGGCATGGCGCAGACCTCCTCGATGAGTTCAAAGACGTCCAGCTGGAACTTAAACAGCCCGGAGAGAATAGTTTTCAGCAGTTTCTGACTCTTGCTCTCAGCGCGTACGTACACCGTGTTCACATTCAGTAGCAGGGCATCCTGGAAGTAGTAAAACAGAATGATGAGGAACCCGGAGCCAGTGTTCGTCCGGTTCTGCTTATCGTCTAGATGATCCTCCGGCAATGGCTGATCTGCACGACCACTCGTACCTACACCGTTACAGGAGTTCCGCACATGTGCTGGAGTACCTAGGTTATCCACCCCACTTCCGTTACCCTTATTGGGTTTATCCACATCCTCCACGTCCTTACTGTCTATAAACTTCGTATCGGCTCCTTCTTGCAGAGGCACGTTCATATGGATTGTACTTTTCATACACACATTCTTGTAGGTTTTTCGCAGCCTCCGACACACCCCACCACAGTAAATAGGCTCGGAGAAAAGGAACTGTTTCAGATCTACTTGGAAGAGGAGAAATAGTGCGTAAAGGAGACCTACAGAGATAGCAAATGGAAGGAGCCACAGAGGTCCACATGTCTCATTATTTACACAGTCAGGCGAGAAGAGAGCCTCAGCGTAGCCGCGCTGGCATCGCCCACACAGTCGCCCCTGCCGCCTACCAGCGCATGCGTTCATTGAAGGGCATCGGGGCGTGGAACAGCAGTATCCCTTTGGGCAGTGCTGAAATCGAGCTGTCTGACCATCCTGGTAGCCCCAGAAGTTGGCGATCGCTGTTATACCCTGTACACAATGACCCCCGTATGGACAATCCCGGCACTCGATCTCATGATGAATATAGCTCCCGCTGTACTGTTCTTGTGGCTCTGAACTGTTGATAAGCAGTGTGAAATACGCAAAACTCTTAAAGGTGAGGGTATAATTCAGGTAGCCATGATCCAGGCTATATTTATTCCTTGGGCACGACTCACAGAAATAGGAAAGTTGATCCAGTAGGTAGGACCGCCGTAGGCCGACGGAATGCACGCCGTATGCTGATGAATTAGTGATACGTAAGTTATATCCCACCGGACACTCGATCCACACATTGGTTATGTTCATAGTCCAATGATTCCCACTATGTCTGAGCATAGAGAGAGAGTTCCGGGCAGTGGTTACAATCATTTGTACATGGTTCATTATGACACTGCCATCAGAATAGATGATGTCCCCCTGTAAAGCATGCTCATGTACAGGAGTATTCTCCATGTACGAATTCAGCATCTCCAGGGTGCTCTCAATATCTACAAAGATTGATCCACCTAATAACCTAGCCGTGTTGTTGTAGAAGAAGGTATTGTTGATTTGCACCTTCCCCCTCTGAACACGCATCGCTCCGCCTTTTCCTACGAGTGTAATCACCCCTTTGCAGCAGGCAGAATTCACACTGACCTCATTGCCAATGATTTCGAACTCACCCGGTGGCTCAGTGACCTGGTAATCCGTTCGATACTTCCCTGCAGCATTGTTCAGAAAAGTACAGTTGTTGACGATGAGTACGGAGAGGAGGTCAATGAGAACAAGCACAGCCGAGCCAGCGTGCATGGCGACGTTATCCTGGAACACACTTTTGGAAATCCGCAGGTGTTTATAAGGTCCTATCAAGGTGATCCCCCGCTCGTTCTGGCGGAACTGCACATTCTCCACCACAGCTGTCGCATTACTCTGCCTGTCATTCTTACGCAAAGCCTGTGATTTGAGCCAGATAGCAGCGTCGAAGAGATTAGTGACACTCTTCACGCGATTTGGGTGGAGCTGTTTCATAAAAGTTGAGTTTTTAATGAGAATGTCTGCGGCAGCCGCACTGAAGGTAAGATGGAGGCCACCCATGTACTGGGCTTCTAACCCGTCCTCTATAGCTGAGAACGTCACCTCTAGTATCTTGATAACGGTGATGCCGGTACTTTCCACTAAGAGAGACGTCTGGTAGAAATTACTCCGCGTTATGCTTAGGTCAACATCTACACACCGCAGCACATTCATGCGCGTCTCCGTGCAGACACCGCGCTGGTCGCAATGCGCACGTCCGTACCACACGGACTCGGTGACGTACAACTGTAACGAGTGGCACCGCATGTCCGTCAACAGAGTCGCGTTGGTGAACGACGAGTTGAGGATCTCCACGCGGCAACTGTTACTGAACGAAATGAAGCCATGCTCGATGGCCACGTTGTGAAGCATGATATCCGCACCGCTGGTGCCGTCGTCATCTTGACGCGATGCGCACGCGAAGTTGATGATGCTCGCGTTGATTGCCTGAGTGCCGCAGCCGATCCGCGGCCGCCCGTTGTACCCCACGAACCGCAGGGATTTCGTGACGGGCCCCGCGAGAAACTCACGCTGATCATTGCCCACGCACAGGTGGTAGAAGTTCTTGGTGTTCTGATCGCCCTCGTAGTTACTTCCGTCGACCAAGATCTCGTCCCCATTATCCGCCATCTTGATGACGTAGTCGAGGTTCCGACAGGGGCTTAGCTGGTTCCCGCAGGTGTCGCGGTCGGTACCGGCGTGTGACACGTGCCATTGGCGAGAATTGCCTCCCACTGGAACGACAAGGAAACATATTGTCAGTATATTTGTTTTCTATACATTAAGGAACGATACTCTCATTCGTATGAAGGTGTTTTCGAATTGACCCCAATTAATCGTAAAAGAAATGCATAAACGTATGCTATGTATGGATTTGTATGATTTAGGAAAGAAATATTACTGTCTTCGAAGATATCATTCCGCACCAATAAAGTTAACTCCCAACAAACAAGGAAATTGCGAACATTCAGTTCACATGGCCATTTCTTGCACCTAAGTTGGCAAACTTATGCTATTTCGAAATATTATAGAGTGCAATTGCTACATCATTGATATCAATTTAAATGACAAATAAAAAAATTGAAGACAGTTATGTTGTTTTTGATAATCGTGAGGCCTACATCCCATATCAATATGTCCGTGTAATCTCCTTCTCCTTTTCCTCTAAAACTCAAAATATTCCACAAGTAATCAGACAAGGGAGTACGGTAAAACTGTTGATGCCACAGAAGCAAAACTGGACTAACATAAAATAAAAACCTCAACAGACAGAATTTTAACGAATCGACTGATCCATTGTGTGACAATATTATGCAGCTTTGGAAGAAAAGAAATAAAACAGTTACAATAAATCAAAATTAAGAACACACTGTCCTCCTGGGATATAAATTCAAGCAGGTGATAGCCTGAACTTCATAAGGCTTGTGGAGCGAGTTGGTGTAAAATAGTATAGACAGATAATATTCATTATTGTTACATCTAGCAGGTCCGGGTGATTTCTAATAATATCCTTTTTACATTCATAGAGCAGGGCTGATTTGACCCTCATATTTCTAAATTACGTCTTTCTATTTCTATTTTGTGCAAACCATTTGTTCTCTTTTGGCCGTGGATACAGCCAGCGAGTCAAGGCGGCAGAGACACACCAAGCAAGAAACGCAGCGATTTCCGGAATTGCCAACACAAAATGGTGAGTATATGTGATCTGCTATTTCACATTTCACCTGATTATTGCTTCTGTGACACTAAATTATGAGGGGAAGATGATACTTTGAAATTAGGTCTCACATACATGCCACTTTGTGTAGGCGATTCCGGAGATTGCTGCCTTTTCTCGTTTGGTGTGTCTCCGGCTTACCCCCCGCCCCCCCCCCCCCCCACTCCGCATCTGGATTCCTGGGCCAGTCAGGGGGAGGTTGCATACTAAGATGTACTTATTCTAATATAATATTCTGCATAATGCATGTTAACAATTAAAGATTTCAGCAAGTCTAAAACTTCTGTGTTGAAAAGTATAAGTGGGAGAGAAGTCTTGTCATACACAATAAAGTACTTATTCCACCAGCCCGGGAAATTGGTAGGATTTTATTCTATTTTAATTCCGTGTCCCCTCCGCCTGTCCGTCGGTATCATATCTCTTTAGAGGAGCAAGCCTAGGGCCGAAGTCGGCCGTCGCAAGCTGATTTTGGGGCAACTTTAGCACATCTGGGGGCATCTACAACAGGACATAAGTACTATTTCACCGAGCCGACCCAGCCCAGATATGCATCGTTTTCTTGCTAGGCGAGGAAACTGTGCCCATACATGAATTCCAAATGAGTGAAACCAAGATAGGCAAATAAAAACACACTGAATAAGCCTGATTCAATAAAAGCAGACTTGGCCACTTTGCTCACATGCAAACTGAGTGACTCCGCCTCACCGACCGTTCTATTTCACAATAATCTCGATGTGAATGATTGACGGGAGTAACACACGGCATTTGATAATGGTGCATTTTAATGGCTGTTACAACAGTTCTGACGTGAACGCCTGGCGACGACAGATGTGCCTTGGGTGTGGAATTAAAGCGTCGCAATCATTGGTAAGATGAAGAGCGCCACGCGTGATTGCCCACGTGCTACCATGGCGACAACAAACTGGTCAAACAGATGGACGTCTCCTCACTCTAAACCTGTCTGTGCCAATGTACAGTGAAGCTGTCTTTTTTTTAAACTGATGATACACCGCGTACATCTGGTTCAGCGTAGTTTTCAAATGCCTATTTCGTAAATACATGGATGCCCTACTGAGATCGATATTGAACCACGCACTTGCGCCGATGGCCTGTTTCAGATAATGCAAATGAATACACTGCTTCGTTTAAAAGGCTCGACAATGTTTACGTCCTTTATCTCACCCCGGTATTTTTCTCCATAGGCCTAAAGTTAGGAACTCATACTCCACGGCCGTGAAGGTAATGTACCCAAATTTCAATGGCTATTTGGACCAAGTTCTTTCCATCTCGTGAGACTCCTTCTAAATAAAGTTCACCAGAAATAGCTGCAATCAAGTTTGTCAGCACAATGGTGAATTGTTGATTGTAATATGGGTGGTAAATAGTATTAAGCCTATAAATAGCCTATAAAGCCCACATTTAAGACAGCGACATCGACATGCACTTCACCGATTGTTCCCGATTCTCAGTAGGCCATTTAAATAGCGACGATATGTATCCCCCTTTCTATTTACAAGTATCTGAACCGATTGGTAGGGGAGACATAGGAAGTTATAGGACTGAAAACAGTTTTCGGATATCTAAAATATATCTGAAGTTGACAAACTTTGCGTTACTGTCTATATATGAGGGTATACAGCGGCATTATCGTTTCCATTTCCTAGCTTTTAAATGAATAAACCAGGGGATCTTGAAAATCACTCCAACTAGATTTACTGGTGTGGTTATGGTTTGGGTTACAGGTAGAGATAGTGGTAGGGTTGGAAAAAGGGTGAGGCTAAGGATAGGTTTAAAGTAGGGTGTGATGTTCCGAACGGGTCGAGTTCGTTACGCGTCGAGTTTTTTCGGGTGATGTTCGTTTCGGGTCGAGTTCTCCAGCATTCCTTCTGAAGCATGCTCAAACATGCATGTAATAAGTTTATCAAATCTGTTTGTCATGTATTAATCCTACAATTGATACATCTTGATTCGTGGTCACAATGGGGTGGGCAAAGGTTCTTTAAAAATAAGCCTCGTTTACCAACAGTACAATACATCTTGAACCTCATTCGGGTAATCTAGATATACTTGCGCATCAAGGTCATTATTTGTTTATTTTACTCGCCTTGCCTTACGAAATTACTCCTGATAAAAATGATGTCCCGGATTACTCTTGTGGCACTCCTGGTTTATGGTTATCAATGGCAATGATGCACTCAGGTTTTACCTCGTTTTATCAGGATAATGGCTAGTGGCTTAACGGCTTTGTCCTTGTAAAAAGTCTTGCGGGCATCATAAATGAAGAAGGTAAAACATTCTTTCAATTGCCTTGTAGACAATTTTGCCATTACTTTTCAGCGAGATACGACTGGAATGTATTCCTTTTTGTTGAGAACAGAATGTACTTTAACAACCCTACATTCACTTGCAAACTACACGAAAAAGATCAACTTTCACTAGAACTCACTTAAAAACATAAAAGTGATAAAACGTTGCATTTGTCCATCGAGAATAATTCCTTTTGCTCGAATTAAAAAATGACAAATGGCCCTTGTTTGATGGAATTCACATCGTCACAAAGAAGTAAGATGTATCTTCCCGCCCATCCCGAAGACGCTCATAGGCACGGCTCATGTAAAATTCATACTAGGAGATAATATTCTGTCCTATTGTATAAAAGACACTGTGCCAGGCTACCCTCCCAGCCCAGCACCTCTCTCGGCATCCAAACGTCAATTCTCATTTTGTACAAGGGTTCGTGCAAATGCCTTTCATAAGAAAACAATCAGGTAAAGGCTTTCTTTTTTTAGAAGTGTCAGTTTGCTGCAGTCCTCTTTGAAAAATGATAAGATTGTCTCAGAGATTGGCAGGCGTCAGTGAGGTAAAAGGAATGCCCCTTTCAGTCAGCGAATAATCCTTCGCTTATGACAGTCTCAAAGCAAAAGTGACACCCAAGATAAACTTCCAAAAGGTCTTATCAGTTGCTGCGGTATTTTTGCATTCCAGTCAGTAAAAGAGGCGGCAAGATACCTTCATTGAAATATTCTTGACGTTATGCGATCTGAATATTGCTTTCTCAGGTAGAATCGAAAACGTAAAATGAGTATGCCTGCAGGTTCAGATAATCTACAGGAATAATGTCCGTGAAATTGCTCGTCGCCCTTATTTTCCTGAGGGGGTCGGGATAGATATCCGTAACGTCTACATCCGAGAACACTGCTAACTATATCCGAGCCACTCTCCCGTCGCCGAGATATCGCGGTGTCTCTTGGGACCTCGGGATGTCTCTCGATGTCTTGGGGCTAATCGAGAGGTAAGTATAGGGAGCTCCGTTGGAAAGTGTTGGCAGCGTTGTCGGGGGAAGGTAATGTAGGGGTAGCAGACATAGCCCTGGGGGTGGCAGCCATAACCGTAGGTGTGGCACATGGGAGATGGGGGGCGTCGGGATGTTATGAACATCTGTTCATGCCGTTCTCTAAGTTGACTATGTAGTATTGTCTTATTTTGCCGTATCATGGCGCCACTGCCTGTCGCTGTCACCATTGGTATTGGTGGAAAATCCATATTCACGAGGGGCACGTATTGGACAAGGCAGGGAAAGGCTAAGAAGGAGTGCTATCCAGTTTAACAACGAACACTGCAGATATGGGGAACAACTATGGGCACAAGACTGGCCACCTCGTATGCAAACCTGTTCGTGAAAAGAAAAGGAAAAACATGTACTAACCCACAGCGACCACAAACCACTCATGTGGCTTGAGCGCCTAATCCACTAAGGCGACTTAATTCGCATGCGAATACATGCGGCCGTACGATCACATGCATATATATCAGAAGGTTTTGATATTGTCGCATGCCGGTCGCTTATCCAAGCAAATTTGCATGAAACATGCGACCCCCAAACGAGGACCATGCGAACGCCTGATCCACTGAAGCAAATTTTTCATGCGACCGTGGGAACTCTAGTCGAACGTGTGCGATCAAAAACATTCGCATTAGTGGATTTGGCGCTTTAGATACGTTGGTGATCTTTTTTGACAAATGGTTAGAACAAATGAATAAATCATTCAAATTCTAACACATTCACAATTTCTAAAGCAACGGAGAATATGTAAAGTAGAGGACGACTATCAGAAACAGTGTGCAAAGAAATCAAGATATTGTAAAGAAAAACGCCACCCCACTGAAACGACAAAGGAGGGAAAACGACATGCAGACCAGCAAGGGAGACCACTTCATCTGAACAAGGGATAAAAAAACATAAGAGATGAGAACAAGAAAACAGATGATGTAATACTTGTAACCACATTCAAACCGGGAGATGATAGGTTTTTAGCAAGTAATCAAGAAGAATTGGGATTTATTGGCCAAATCAATAAGAACCAAAAGAATTCAACAACAAAAAACGTGAAAATGGGATACAAAAAAATCTGAAAGACTATCTGGTAAGACATACTTTAAGAACACCCCAAGGAACCCGGGGCCCGTTTTACTTTCGACATACGAGAGTATTAGGCCAGAGGAGAGATCGTACGAGGGTTTGGGTTTGATTATTCAAAGTATCATGAGAGAAGAGAGTTGTAGCCGACGATGCATGAGTTCTCCTCCATTCACATTTAACTATGTACCGTCGGTCAAGGACACCTTTTCATAGTATCCTTCACCTCTCCTGGTTCGACACACCTTATAGGGGTGAAGGTGTTAGATAGAGAATCATTGAGATATTTAGCTGATTCGTTTCTATTGACAAATTATGAAATGAGTTAAAAACCCTAGTGTAGGTCTCCTAAAAAATGTCATTCAGGCCTATTTTGTCCTCGGGTTCTCTCAGACAAGACTTGTTTGAAAGAATAATGATTTCTCTCTGTATGGACGATAGAGGCAATAAAAGGCAATTGACGAGCTCTCACCAAATGTGTCGTCCGTGGAGGTCTCCTCCTCGAGAGTTAAAAATAAAATGACCTCAAGGAAACAAAGATTTCTATATACCCATTTCCGAACAGTCTATGGTGACATATCGCTGCTAGGGGTACAGAAATTATGAGTTGTGTACCAAGGCTGATGTTTTCGTCCCGGGGTGACGTTTGCGTCCCGGGCTGAAGTTTTCGTCCCGGGTCGACCACGTGATATAAATCTACGATATGATTGGCTAACGGACCGTATTATAAATGGCGACGCCCTCCTTCACGTTCAGATACCACCAAGGCAGAACGTAGACCTCTAGTAGTTGAGGTCTATGGGCAGAAGTTAATCGAAATAAATGGTATATAATGTGAATATGATGTGCTACAAACCTTTATTTCAAAAAAGGAAATAGATCAACGAAGCCTAAAAAAGCTTTGGGGCCTGCAAAATGTAAACATCGTTACGGCTATGATATCACCGTGACGTTGTTGCATAGCAACCTGCATAGCAACCGGCATCGTTGCTATGAAATTGTCGGAAAACGGGTAGGACAAAAGCAATTTCTATTGATATTTGAAGGTATATAGGAATAGGGAAACCAAGTACCGGTGAAACAAAGTCAAAGTTACGAGGTAAGGCTTGGAAAAATTACTCTTGGGCAGTAATGTTTCCAAGCCTTACCTCGTAACTTTGACTTTCTCTTACCGGAACATAGTTTCCCTCAAAGAATGATATCAACGTAGACAGCAGATGCAAAATTATCAATCGTAAATATTTCACCGCATAGACATGGGTAGGGGGGTGAATTAACGCAAAAGATGACAAACCAAATTCACACGACAAAATTGAACCTAACATGTAAAATCAAAAATAATCTACTGCCTGGAATGCAAAAGGTACGGTATATAGAAAACGTAGACCAGACAATACACAAAATAAAGGAAAGAGTCAGAGAACATTTAATCTCTATAAGAAAGAACAACAAGCAAAGTGAGTTACAAAGTACGATCAATAATGTAGTAATTCAAAAGGCAAAGCCGCGTGAATTACGTAGCGATTCAACCAAGACCTGATTAAGCTCTGACTGTAAACTTGAATAGATTTTAGAATATATCTCTTCACACTGACTAATGGGCTAACCATTGTGATATAATCCCCCAGTGAATATATTGTCTAAACAATCCATGGGCTTTGGGTACGATTTCCCAATGTAAAGTATATGGGGAAAACTACCAGGGGTGAGGTAAATGGTTAAATACATCACATACTTACTACAAATACAAATAGGCAGGTCTATACTTTTTTTTTCGCTGATCCCCTATGGCTTAGCTTGTGGATTTTTCTGGTATGGCTTGATACCCCAATCCATCTGCAAGGTTTGCGTGGGCGTGACACCAGGGCAGCCTGTCTGGCAACTTAGGTAATAGCCCACCAAAGAATGAAGGCTAGTGAACTGACAGAGAGATAATTTGTTCTTGTGTTTTTGTGTATACCATTGAGATATCATCCCCCCTGGCTTTTCATTTTGTCCCCTTCACCTGGGCAGGAATCGCAAGGAAATATTGCAAGGTGTGTCGACAACTTTTATTGCGATATCTCCTACCTCATCTGCAGTTCAGGCGATTTTCTCTGCGACGTTTCCCCCACCCATGTTGTGAATATCGATGGCCTTTGCGATTTTCCTTTGCACATGTCGCAAGGGTATCGCAGGGGGAAATACCACAATGCGTATAATTTTCCTTTGCACATGTCGCAAGGGTATCGCAGGGGGAAATACCACAATGCGTATAATGGTCTTAAATGTGTATTGGTCTTTTGGGCCGGCGCCCGTTTCCTGGGCTTATGCAATAGTAGGAAGCTTCTTGGGGACACGCGTATTCAGCACCTACCTACCCCTGCCTTTTACCCGATGTAACGCTTGCCATAGGCAAGGTGCCCTGTCTGCGAGTGAGGGGAGCACCCCCAGCATCAGCAGGTGGGTAGTGAACTGCTTGTACGAATAGGTAATTCACGATAAACCATTAAAGAACTATCACAGTTGGAATCAAGCATGAGTCGTGGAAAGACTCGGCCGTGTCCTTGTTGTCTCATTAATGATAGTTAAAAAAAATACCGCCTTCAACTACTGAATAATGCAGTTAAACACAAATCTACTTCACATCGGACCTAATAAATATAGCACTGGGTGTCAAACACATTATAGTTCCCCTTTTTGACGTCTACGACCTTTGAGACTGAAGGCTGTAATAAATCGGTTAGTGAGTTCCCATCAGGAAACGAGGTCCTGTTTTAAAATGAATAAGAGGACACGCCCAAACAATCGTTCTAATAAATTGATAGTTATGGTTGCAATAACACTACAAGCGGTTTATAAATTGTTTGTTGTCAATAATCAGCATTTTCGTGAAATTATAAGCAATTAAATGTTGCATGGACTAATAATCACAACATATATCTATAGTGCACTAGGTCTAAAAAAGTTTTACTTGAAGCTTTTTATAATAAAGATAGACAATTGGTAATAAATCACCTTCCTACGGAATCGGGATATGATAATGAAATTTTCAAATGATATGAAAAAATGATATGAAATCAAATGATAAAAAGTGTGTAGATACTGGCATGTGATATAGCGCCTTAAGTGAAAGTGTGTATTCTGCGCGTTCCAAAGCCTATTACACTTTACAGCAGAAACGGATGCGTAAAATCAACATTTGTTAAGAAGGGTACATTCATCCTGCTGACGCTAATTGACATTTTCAACGGATTTCCCTCAATGAAATGGCATCAGAAGGAACGTTTCCGTCAACGAGACAATGGATCCGAAGAACGGAAACACAGGTAAAAAGCCAAAGAATAAGAATGTTCCTTTCGGTAAAGAATACCCCAAAGCCGTAATACAGTAGAATTCAGAAAGTCACCTTGAATATATGACAAAAGCTATCATTTTATAACTTATGGATATATTTGGAATTTTCATCTAGGAAAAGTATGAGACTAAGAGTAGGCGGTTAGAAAGTTGAAAAGCTGAGGATGATATTGTGCCCAGATATGGGCTCATAGATCTGCAAAATATATCAGGTCTAACTCATTTAGTTGACACATGTTTTTAAAAGACCCATATATCTTCTATAAAGATGAATTACAGGAATAACTCCATGAGAATCCTATAAAGTAAATTAAGACCCGCCCCCTCACAGTGAGAGCTGGCCTGTTTTTTTTTTCAGAACTTTTATTTCACTGTCAACATTACGATAAGTACATTGCTTCTCGAATACACCGGGAAAGTTCCCGCGTTTACAATCTTGTCTTGAACTTTGTAGTTATGACATTACTTTCCTCTACATTGGATATGTTGACAATGAAATCAGGGTGGATATCAAGTTTTGTGTAACTTGATTTTCATATCCTGCCCCACTCCCAGGCTAAGCCAAAATCTGGAGGGGGGCTTACAATGCATCCGTCCAAATATCCTCCAAGTCTCTTAATAGTCTTACCACGACAAATACAAGGACAAAATTCAAACTTTGGTAATATCGTATGTTGTATCACATATAGTAAACAGAGTAACAACCAGGATCAAATCTGTCTGTCTTAGAATAGGGGATGGGATCAGACTGTGCGGTCATTTATGGATTTCCTAGATTTTAGGCTTTTGTTTCAGAAAAATAGTACTAGTAATAATGATACAAGGGGCAGTCAGTTCGGTATACTATTCCTCAATTTTAATTTTGTGAGTTTCTTAAATGTTTCATAGTTCTCCGTGTTCCGGACTGCTGGGCCCAAGGCATTCCATTTTATAGCACCATGATGGAGTACAGACCTTTCATATGCTTGACAGTGAGGGGTTGTCATTTTTAAAATCGGTGCTGTCTGTGCCCGAGTAAATGCTGTTGGTTGTTGGCAGTATTCATTTTTCTTTGACCTTAGGTACATCAAGTTTAGGACATGACTGTTCATTCTCTCCGATAAATAGGGAATTCTAGATACATTGTGTAATGTTCTAACAGAGGTATAAATGGTCGCCCTTAGGCATATGCGTAAACATTTGTTCTGGAGCTTTTGTAGTTTGCTTACATGGGAAAAATCTGACGTTGCAAAAAGTACATTTCCATAGTCGAAGTATGGCATAACTGTCGATTTGTATACCTTTAGCGCACTTTCAACATCAAGATAAGGGCGCATTTTGCTTAGTTGGTACATCCGGTAAGATACCTTCTTTACAATGTTATTTATATGCGAGTGGTAATTCAGACTGGAGTCCAGAATTACCCCCAGGTATCGGTATTCAAAAACAGTTTGAAGAGGATTCCCACTATAAGTAATTATTGGTGTATGTTTGTTCTTTTTACGTTTTGAGGTGAAATGTAATATTTTTGTCTTGTCTGTGTTTACTGTGAGCTTATTTTGCTCGCACCAAGTGGCCATTTTATCCATTGAAGATTGTAATAATAATCCTAAACTGTCGGTATCATGGCCTGAATTAAAAAGGACAGTGTCGTCCGCATATAAGCAAATTTCTGAGTCTTTGATAGCCGCTGTTAGGTCGTTGATATACAGGATAAACATCAGAGGTCCAAGTATGGAGCCTTGAGGGACCCCACAACCAACTCCGAGTTGGGAAGAATTAATATTGTTCACTCTGGTAACTTGTTTTCTATTTGCTAAGTAATTTTGAACCCAATTTAAATTTTGATCTCGTATACCATAATGATTTAGTTTTTCTAAAAGAATTTTGTGATTAACCGTGTCAAAAGCTTTTTTAAAGTCTACAAAAATTGCTATTGTATCTTTACCTATATTTCTATTTAATAAGATGTGATCGGTTAGTGTAGCTATGGAGTTGATTGTGGAGTGTCCCTTTCTAAAGCCCGATTGTTTCTGGGTTAGTATTTGGTGGTGCTCAACAAAGTTAGTGATTTGCGCATGTACTATTGAGTTGACCAGGTCTTGCTGTTCAGGCGTTGAGCTTGCAATGGAGTACTTTAGCGTTGGGGCTGCTAGGGGGCAGAAAACCAGCTTTGCGTCAGGTCGATTTTGGTACAGCCAGTCGCATCCTACATCCGTATAAACGACCAAGTTCGTAGCAAGCTCATTTGCAGATTCCCAGGTTAACGATATTTGGTGTGTAGTTGGGTCTTTCGTTGTTACGTTACACACACCGCCACATACATAGATTATCGAGTGGGGATTATGTGATATGAATGTGTCGGCAAGTACGATGAGGTCTTGTATTTTGGCCCCCTTAAATGTATAAACTGCGAAGCGGTTCATATTAACATTTTGTAGGGTTATGGCTTCCTGGAGTTGTGCGACGCGTGAATCACCCAAAATTACGTGATTCGGGCATGGTTTCCAGACTCGGGTAAGCATTCTTTCAAGTTTACTCAGTTCGGCATCTAGCTTTGTAGGGTATGTGATTCCTCGTCGTGAATACATGATGGACACTTACTGCATTATTGTTAAGAGTGTGCGTAGTTCCTGTAGTATTTCGCCGTGTTTGTTGTCAGAAGTAATCCGGCCGTAAGAGATTTTGGCTGCCTCACCCAGGTGGTAGCTGCACCCCCATACAGTGTCATTAGTTGCTTCGTATAACTTGAGGTCCTTTGTTTCAATAAGTAATTTAGCCAGCTCCGAGTCCTGTGAGAACTTCTCTTTGAGGATGTCACGCATTACGTCAAACTTTTTGTCCTCCCATTCCTTGCTTTTCTGTAGCGTCTTGGCCAGGTACTTTGCTTCGTATGGATTTTGCGTGTTGATGATTAGGTCCGCCGTGCGATTGTCACTCGCCTCTAGCGCTGCCCTGTTCTGGTAGCACTGTTCTGCGCTGATGTATTTCTGATTATCAAAGACAAATTCACTTTCGTACAAATTTGAGAAAGGAGCTCTGGGTCCTTGATAGGCTATCCCATCTTGTGTATTCACTGTCTTAAGCTTTGATATAGACAGATCGTATGGGAGATTGTCGATGTCGTCGTGGGAGTACGTACGGTTGTCAATCCGGAGCGATGTTCCGCGTATCATGCAGTTCACTTTTTTTTATCGCGCTACCGATTGAATTACACGTAATTCCTTCACTTTTGCTCTGTCTGCAGGCCCTAAGTCATCATTCAATGATACTCGCTTCCAGGCAGGAAGCCCCTTGAGCTTGGCAATGTTTTTGAAAATCATAGACTTGGTGGATGAGTTTGTGAAGTTGATTACGATTGAGCGTGCCCTTTTGGTGTTCGGTTGGTGGCGCCCTCTTCTGTAGATATTCTCTACCATTGACGTGCGATAGGTAACCCCAAGATCAGTGGTAAGTCGTTGTACTATCTCTATCAAATCTTCATCTTGATTTTCAGCAACTCCGTCTATCACCAGAGATTTTTTCCTGCCTTCGTTTTCAATTCGTTCAAGTTTGTCACTTAGGCTTTGTAGTGATTTATCACTGATTGGATTTGCCTTCGGTTGCTGTTTTAGCTTGTCTTCGAGTTCATCGGTTTTTAGCGACATTTGGCCGATTTCGGTGGTGAGTGTTTTCATGCTAGCGGTGAGTTCGTCTAGTAGCCCAATATGCTTTTTGTTTACTTCTTCATTGAGTTTCATACGTTTGTCTAGTCTATCAAATAGACCTGTCCACTTGTCAAATGAGGTTTCTAGACCTTCCAGGCGTTCTTCCAACTCGTTGATCTTATTTATGAGCATAGAGTTTGACGCCTCGTTCGTCAGCTTGGGGGACTTCGGTGTTGACCTCGTGGAGCATGTCGGGGTGACATCGCCGAGCGATAATACAGCGTCCTCCGAGTTTGAGTCATCTTCAATTTCTTGTAAGTTCTTTGGTTTTTGTTGCTTCTTTTTGTTACCTATGGCAGTAGCTTCTTTGAGGTTTTATGCAAGTAATGCACGGTTTTCGTCTCCGTTATTCAGCGATATCCCAGTGTTAACATCAAAATTCTGCTGCGAGGTTCGTGACACGTCCGCCGCTACTCTACCATGTTCGCTCGTGGAGAGCAGTCAGTGCACCTGTCACACAACACTGGTGACAGTCCCCACACCGCACCAGGACCTGTTTCACTAGTTTTGTGACATGTCTGGATGGCATCTAGATGGTGTGTCCGGTTTCATAAGAACTAGACATTAGACTTTGTTTTGTCCATTCTTGCTTGCACTGTTGGTGCCGCTTTTCATGTCTGTCTAACACTTTTGTCATAAAACTAGTGAAACAGGTCCATGATGTGTCTAGATTTGTCTATTTATTATGTTTGGGGTCTGTCTTTTCCCAAGGGCAGCTGCTTGTGTTGTCACGAAACTAGACAACCCCAATGTCTGTATGGTGTCACAGACATGTGACGAAACTAGTGAAACAGGTCCCAGGATCAGTGAGTGGGGAACATACTCAACCCGCAGAGAGGGCCCATTGTGCATTACTCACTTCTGGTAGAGCATGTATAAATCACACCATGACATGGATTCACAGTGAGTGTAGCTATTACACAACTGAGCGCCTGTAATCTTGTCTTTGAAAAAATATTACTATGACATGAATTACAAGCAGAGGGGCATTGGCGACCAGGGCCTCAAAGCAGACCAGTGTACATGTCAGTGAGAGCCCCATGTAGGAAAATGTGCCTGTAAGCCCCGCACCCCGCGCTGCGCCTGCCTGACGGCTGTGTGGGCGGGACTCTTTAGGATTCATTAACTGAGCTTAATTAATTATGCTCATCTTTAAAATATAACCCAAAACTATTTGCTTTTTATTCGTTTTTGTGGAAGTTCTAACGCACAGACCCCCTAGGGAAACATTATAGTCAACAAAATGGGATTATCTGGTCGAATGACCCTTATAACATATACAGAAACGTCACCCATCGTGCGACAATTTCATGCGATTGATGATGGCCATTCAGTTTCCTTCCCTACCTCGCTAAACCTTCCCGACCTCTCTGTCTTAAATTCTCGTCTATGAGATAGCCGCATGTACCGCCAGCCTCCAGTGGGTTCTTCCTATGTCCACTTTCATTATTGGTGGACATGCGAAGGTCATACCCTGTAAGAGACAGACTAGTCACCGGGCTGCCATATGTTTGTTCCCATAGTGATGGGGTCTGACGAAGCATACACAAAACGATATATACTTTATGACAAGACATGTGTGCAGGAACTTTGCATCGAATCAGTTGCAGATTCATTTTACCTTAAAAAAAAACGATATTTATCAAGAGCCTGCCAGTCCACAGACTAGGATATTGATATTTATGGTCTGTTGGAAGTTATAGAAATATGTAGGAACACCCAGGGGGTTCTTTTATAATATGGACCTGTTGTCGTTTAAACAGAATCAGGCCAAGCATTGTGGAGTATTAAAAATAAACGAGGTATTGTCTACATAATCCTGTATGTATGTCAGTTGGCATATCGATAAGTCTTGTTATGTTTAGTAATTCGAAATTTAATTATGGTAGGATTGCTCAACCCTGTGGCCCCATACCTTTACGCTGAGTGCCATTACGGTTCAAGTTCATTATGTACAAACAGTGACTTTATAAATTAAACTCTGTGTAACGCGAGTACATGGTTGAAACTTTGGTAAGCTTTCCAAGGATTCGTCCTCTTCACATCTGGTGTTACTTGAGCCTCAGGTGAAATACTCCTATCATGTAATCTGAATGTCCATAATTATATAATCTGAGTGTCCATACTCTTGTATGTGTATGCGTATTTGCTTGTCTATCCCTAGGCAAACCATCCTTTGAAGTTATGACACAATGGGCTCGCCACAGGTCGTCCTATACATTGTCTGAGCTGGCGTGGGCCAAACTGAAGGAGAGGGGGCATGTCCGGATGGCGTGAACTGTCACTCTCCCTACAGAGGTTTAGTTCTAGCCCGCCCCAACCTGGACCTCAGGGCCCCGTAGAATGTGTATGGAGAGTGATGAACTGCTCGGAGCAACTCTGTTGTTCTGTATAGTGGAGAGTCCATCATAAACCCTGCCGCCATCACCACTCTACACCAACCCAGCGTTCATACCCGCCATGAACTCCGGGGGAGGCAGGCGATGATCCCACACGCGAGCGGCGCATGGTGGACGCTGTCTAGGAACGCTCGACGTCATAATGAAAAGTTGACGCATGCCCATCAGGCCCGCTATGTGTGTGTGTGTCTCTCTCTCTTTCCCTCCTTCTGCCATATTGCTAGATTAGACATAAGCCCTGGGCGGTTTAGGTGTCGAGTAGTAGATTGGGGCGATGGGCTGGGGTAGAGTGCTCGATATTGACGGAGATCAGCTGTCAATTTGAAGTGAAGGGAGAAAATGCAGTAAAAGGAGGCTCCTGTGTAAAGTACTAGGTAGACTTAGAGTGAGGTAATCCATACGTCATCAAGAACAGACCGAACCATCTATTTTAGACTTCATATTTTTCTTGTTTGCTACTATTTTCCAAATAGCTAGACTTTGGTCAGTATCATAAGAAGCCTGTTGGTATAAATCCGAGTAGCTCTTAGCAACCACGTGATTGTACAAAACAAAAATACTCGATTTCATTTGCAAGGTAAATAAAAAGGATATAAAGGTTGGATATACGGCATAACCTTTAAAGCGTATTTATAGAGAACGTCCTGACCATGCCGTACATGCTACAAAACGAGATGAACATTGACGGTAACGTGTTCAATTCACATAGCAACGTGCGTCAACGTGTTCAGTATACATAGCAACGTGCGTCAACGTGTTCAGTATACATAGCAACGTGAGTTCAACGTGTTCAGTACACTGCTATAGGGAAACCTGTGCAGTATATTATTTTTACTTTTTACTGCAGAACGGTGCGTATTTACTATATAATACGTCATGGGTATATATGATAATCTCTAATTTAGGCCAAGGTATATATTGTACACCATGGATTGATTAGAGTAAATCTCGTGAAGCCTCAGAACTATAGTGTACACATTAAGAGCCATAATAACAAACATCTGAGCCAAGATCAGAATTGCAAATTTGCATTCCCCCTAGTGATAGGAAATCCATGATGTATCATACAGCTTTACGTATTCATCTTCATTGGATCCTCTGCAGGCATTCTGCAATGAATCGCCTACACACCCCCTAGCATACAACCATGCCATCACCACTACTTCTGCGCACCACCACTAGGGGCACTGGGTTGCCCGTTCTCCTATACGCCCCACCTGATTCCGTTAGCCTGGTGTCCAGTTGATTGCCCCGGCCGCAGGCCCGCGGGCTGATGCATTTGCTCGCCGTTCTTCAACCGTGGGCAAGTTGTAACGGGTTAGGATTGACTCTGCCTATGTGTACGCTCCAAGGGCAATATGGCTACTCCCGCTGGTTGTGGGTACGTGTGTGTGTGCTCTGATGGGGGTAGGAGGGGGAGATACGCCCTGGAGGTGGTAGAAGGCGCTCAGATGTTGTGTATAAAGGGGGAGGGTGTATAGACTGCTGGAGACATTCGTCTCTCTAAACCCATCACCTTCCAATCCTCTACTTTCCTCCAGTCCTAGAAGTTCCACGCAAGTCTAGTTAAGTTAGTTGATAGATGGTCTTTGTCGGATCATATCATGGCAAGATCGAATCTTGGAGATGATGATGACTGACAAACAGGAAACACAAGGCATGGCTGAATACCACACCTAGAATCCCATTAAATATTCGCATACAAATGCACCAGTCTGAAGGCGTTTAATCATCGGCTTTGGATCTGATTTTGTCTGATTCACTAATCTGGAATTGTCAGTCTGATGGAACAGCTCCACCTGTGAGTTCGGGCATTCCCGACCAAGATCGGCCAGGCTCAGCTATGCTCGGCAAAGCTCGTTTGACGGTGCTCTCCTATCAGCTGCGTGCCTGACACTGCCCAATCTGTAAATAGCCTAATTCATGTGTACAAGCATTTTCCGCTAGGTGTCTGAACTGTTGGTGTCTTCTGGTGTCAGATGTCTACATCTTGAATCTGTCATGGCCACTCGAAGTGATTATTTGAAAGTGGGTGTTTTGAGACGAATAAACATTGTGTGTCATGATTATTTTGAAAAAGAGTATAACTTTAACTGTAGTCATTTCATTTTATTATACACCTAAGGTCGAACGTCAGTGAAATACTATTTGCTGCTAGGGGTGCAGTATGAATAATATTTAGGCACACTGAGCCCGAAGTGAATGTTTTGGCGCACTGTTCCTGTAGTGTACTTTTCATGATATTTAGGTATATACAAATAAGAAAACGTGGCTACTGAGCCCGTACGGGTGGTCGTGAAGATCTTTTGTCCCATTAAATATGTCCCCGGCGTCGGGGACAGAAGACCAGAACTAAGAAGACTTTGTCAATTTGTTAATTTTGGCCTGCTTTCACCAGAATTTAACAGAAAGATTGTTGCTGAGTCTGCCTAAACCGCCCAGACCAGCCCGAATTGGTCGGTTTGGTGGAGCACCCTCTTCAGTCACACGCTATCTATAAAGACAAATTAAGTGAATCGTTCCTTATGACGTTATTGATATTTATTGATATAATAAGTTGACCGGCTGAGAGTACACATCGTCCCTTGCATCTCATGTTATAGCGGATTGATTATTCGTTAACTTTGCTACTTACTTACAAACAATTTCATTTTTACAAACTTCTTATACTGATAGAGTGACCTCTCCTGTATCTCTAGGGTATCTACTTCCAGGATGGCGTTCAAAATATAATGGGCCCCGCTTACAGAATTAATTTTTGGGTTGTCTGAGTATTATTGTTCGCTTATTCATGTAACTTGATCTTGGACCAGCAAGTGGTGATTACTAAACATGACTGCATTTCCCTTTCCTCGCTGGTATATATTTGGTTATAAGGGTATTTCATGTTATCCCATATATGCATGCCCAGATTACGTAATAGCTAGTATTCTTTGCCTCGAATACTTAACTTGTCAGCCATGACACAAACCCAATGTATTCTCGAATGCCACGCATTTTACATTGGCCTCCTACGACTTCACCCGAAACCTTCTGGCATAATTTCTTGAACATGATCCGTACTGAACCTGGACCCACTTTGTTTGTATTATGATACGGACCATATTTAATTTACTGTAGCTTTTATGGTATTGTGCCAAGTCCGGTTTGATAATAGTAGGCTCACATGTAGATATACATATAAACATATCTATGTTGTAAATATGTAGTGTATACCCACACATATACAATAAACATCTATGCTACACCCACACGCACACCCACACACACACACTTATATATAATATTATATTCATACACTGCGCCTTGGGGTAAAACATTTACACGTGGCGTTTGATCTGTATGGGCACCGTTAACCTTATAAGTCCTAAATTTACGGCTCTTTGTTCCTTCTGTTAGTAGGAGCATTCATTTCACGTAAAGCCTATTGACGATCTCACTTTGCAGGTCCCACTCACATGCAACCGTCTGCACCTCTTTCTACGCGCATGAATCGCACCATCCCGATTCCCCGGAGCATATAGCATGTCGCCTGGTCGAGTCCGCTTCCTACTCAGTCCTCTGCACCTCCCTCAGCGCTATCCCATATCCGACAGGCCACTGGCCGCTTCGCGAGCACGCCCCAATCGAATTCCATTCCATTTACCTAGAGGGGTTCATATTTTACTGATTCGATTCCAGCGGGACGGGTCTCCTGGTGGCCAAGGGGTCTGGTTCATCAGGCCACCGGCTGGTGGCGCGCTAAGCATATTGTGTGAGGCGCCCCTTGGTTGCTTCTATTTTTTCTCACCTTTGTATACCCCTCACCCTCAGGCCTGTATGTCCTACCCAAACTCCCGCCTATACAAACTTTATATACGTGCCCGGCGGATCACTCCAACCCGCCTCTCACCCCTTCCTCTGTCGTCTTAGTCCGGTTCAATGTTCCCCGGGGGGGGGGGGGGGTATCTTTCTCCCCAAACACTGATAGGACATTGTTACTACCAAGTATAAAAATGATCCCAAACTGGTACATTGTTACCTGACACATTCACACATTCTGTTCCTTAGCTTTGAACTTTGATGGAATTAGAAGCTTTTTAAGACTTAATGCTCGCTTCTGGTCGCTTCTGGTCCACAACACCTGGAACTATGGACTGTCATTACATTATAAGTGTGTAATGAGTAGTAACATTGACTTTTCTATATGCCACAACACAATTGATGGGTTATCACTTGCTCTCAAGCATATCGTGAATAATTCGAGAATGAGGTCTATGATAATTCTTAAAAACTGGACCTTCCCTGCTAGAACTCCGGCCAGGATCGAGGAACAAAAATAACCCACTGACCTCTGGTTGCCTAAGAACTATAAACTTTCAACAAAAGATTATCTGATTCTTATCGGCACGGTCCAAAAGGAATGGAGTCGTTTTTTAATCCATCGGAAACAAGGGTAGTGTCATTTGATATATCATGTTTTCGGAAAATGCAATCGAAAAGTTTTTCTGGGATGGAATTTCAATATCTTAGTTTACTGATATTATGTTATGTTCTCTAAATCAAAATCCTATATCATAACCACCTTTCTTCAAATAATACACGTGTTCTACAAAACCTAGAGATAATCATATTTACAATCTCGGAAAACGACATGGGTTTTACATCGGTGAATTGTGCGATACTTCCTTAAATATGACCATTTCGCTGCATCAACTACCTTTATTGACACCAACAAACGTGATATTGACCAAAGGTCATAGTTAATGTACATCCTTCAGTCAATAAAGAAATTTTTGAGAAAAAAAATCATCAGAAAGCGGTTGGGAATATTTGGGTGTTTGTCCTGTTGCCAGGAAAGAGCTTGGCCAAGTGTTCCAATGCTAGCATCTTCGGCTGATATCAATCAGCATTTTCTAAGCTCATCAAAATCACCCCTTTATTGAGGAGAGACCAAATGATATTTATTGCGAAACTACGTGATGGAGGCAAGCAGTTACACTGCAAAAAACTACATAGCAGACATTGGACTTGTACACGGGAGTGGGGAAAAAGAAGCAAAGAAAAAACATTTCTAAGGTCATTGTTCTTTTTGGTTTCTATATAAAACACCTTGTTACTCTATTCCCCCACCCACGCGGACCTAACCATTGTACACATAGAGAATCACTCACGATTAGATCCACACGTGCGTCCGAGTAATGTTCCTGGAGGGTACCGGGGGCGGTGGTTAGAAGATGGATGACGGAGGAGGAGTCTTTCTTCACTAGAGAACACCATGTTTGCCGAACACTTCACATCTTCCATCCCACCCCTAGCAGCGCCATTAGACTCCGGTGGGCAAATAACCCAGTCTCAAAGGCGACACGTCATTTGAATCCTTTGAGTAAACCCCAGCAGCCCTGTGTCTGTTGGAGAGAGCAGCTCGCCTGGGACCAGGACCGTAAAGTTTGTTTAAAGTCACAATTCACACAGTCTCAATTTCTACGAGGTGACTTGGACCTCAATCACCACTAAGGTTCAATTCTAAGGAAGGACTGTTGGTCCGAGTATAGGCCTGAATCAGTCAACGCGTAGCTTCCGAATTGGCCCCAGGGACCAGAAGATAGAATAGACAATAACAATGTATCACATACCGATGATATAGATACTAGATTTCAAATTGGGGCTACAATTCTGGTTCAAATACAATGTATAAAATATGTAGTTTGTGCAAATAACCCAGAACGTGCACTTATGATTTCATATATTGTCTGGCTCCAATACTAGGTATCTGCCATCCAGGTGCCCTTTAGGTGAACTCCATCTCCACTTCATCTGACGTCTATGTGCCCATAATTTGTCCCCCATCTGCCCCTCACCCGCTTAATTCCCTTGCAGTCTGCTGCTGTTTACTCAATAAATAAGGCATACTCTGTGATCGTGCACGACCGATCATACACCAAAAAAGGTTTTGGAGTAGGAACGAAATATCATTTGTTTCAGAATCACTTTTACTCCGATCCCAACTTATAGACTAACTAATTGTTTATTGTCGTTCCAACGATAAATGTATACACCCTTAATCAATTCAAAGATTAATATACATTGTTTATTGATCTAAGTTTTGTGAAATGAACACAATTACCACCAACTGTGATTGGATTGGGCTTTATTAATACATTTGAAGGAAGGAGTATTTGTGACCTATTGTTTATTGGTATTCCATATATATATATATATATATATATATATATATATATATATATATATTTATTACCCACCTGATACGGAGTCTCCATACTAAGCCTATGTAGCTTACAGATCGCTACTGAGTAGGATACGGAGCTGCGTACCCTCCTAGGAGGATACGGATTTTTGAGATGAAAGTAGTCCCATTGAGATGAAAGTAGTCCCAAACATAACTTCTTTACTATGTTGAAAGGTTTTCTAACGATCATATTTATTGCTTAAATCTAAAAATAAGTGAGTAATAAATACAATATTACTATGATTTCGATCTGTGTGGCCGTATTCTCCTTGTAGTTGACGCTACGCAATACTCCTCGCTATCGCTCGGAGTATTACTACGCGTCAACTACGCGGAGAATACGGCCACTCAGATCGAAATCATGGTAATATTGTGTATATATATATATACATATATATATATATATATATATATATATATATATATATATATATATATATGTATATGTTAGTTATAGAACGCCACGATATGTCTCTGTTAATCAGATCTACTTTAACCAGAGTGGGGGCAGAGTGCTTGCTAAGTTATGGACTAAGGGGACTTATGCCGCGTTTCCACCTGCAGACCTGATGGGCAACGATTAATTTGGCACTGTGAAAAATCGGTGGGAGGTGGTACTTATCCCTGTGCATAATCGGTGACCTTAAAACACACAGCCCGTTTCCACCTGTTGATTGAACCAGGCAGACCAATCATGATTTAACGAATGCATTGTGTCAAGAAATCGTTGTCAGCAGATAACCCTCCCTAAACTAGAGCTGCATGTATATATCCTGTAATTGAAAAATTGCTTTCCTATATGACAAAGCTATTGTCTTATGGAAGCGACAATCTTGTCCCCGACGCCAAACAAAACACCAGATGGCGGGTCTAGTTATCAATAGATTTTATCTGAAATGTCTAGTTTGACTTCCCATTGAGGTTTTCTTAGCCTTGTCTAGGGACTATCTATAAATTTGTACGTCGGATCATAGTGTTTCTCCCCCGACTATAGTGGCACTATCTTATATTTTCCTGCGGCAATTACTTTGAGCCCTATATGTACACAGAAAGTTACGGTAGATATCTTCGTCAGCCTGTTTTGCAATGAGAAAGAGGTGGCTAAAGACTGAGCCTGAGTGGTAATCTTTGATCCGCCACTGATTGAATGTACCCGTAGACAAAAATCGGTGAGCCAAATGGTCATCAGATGGTACCTATTTGTTCAATTTTGGGGATAGATATCATCAACTAGAAATTTTCCTCCACTGTTCAACCCAACGATTACCTGCCCCAGAGTGTCGAATAGTCGGCGGGTGGTGGTAAAAGACATAATCAATGTCCAAAATTGTCAGGTAGAAACGCTGCATTACAGTCAATACACTTTCGCTCAGTCGATAAAGCATTTGGTGTGCTTAACAAGGGCAGGACGTTCAATCACCTGAACTGAGACAGTATTTGATCGCCGTTGCACAGGTGTGGATCCAGTCATATCACATTCTCGGAACATAGTCATTATATTATAACGTAGAATTCCACACACCCGTGGCGAGTGGATTTTACAAAGTCAGAACTGAAAATAGGGCCTTTTTATAAACAGGAGGGTGGATGTCTGGCAGAAGACATACATTGGACGTGTATTTCTAATGACAGTGGAAGTGGAAGTGATGTTTATCTAATTTTACAAATGATTTAGCGCGAATGATATATTTGTTGAATCGAATAATTCAAGGTAGCATTTGAACATAACAATTATGGACCAATTAAAGTAAGTGTGTTCAAGGAGGATCCAGAAAAAAGAAATTAAACTTTAACCTGGAGAATCGACTATAGAGAAATGTAAATGCAAGTCAATGTAGATAGTCGTGCGACTATATCATTGAAAAAGAAATATAGTCCAAAAATAAATTTGTTAAAAAAAATTCCTCCATGTCAAGCCTTTCTCTTTGTAAATCTAACACATCATGTTTTAGTTGGCTGGCACATCCACACAATAAACACACCAGTACCGAATCATGTAGGTAGTTGAATCATAAACTATATATGATAGTTAGGTAACTTGGGGACATGTCCTAACAGTTTATTATCTCTTTAGATATCAGCAAGCAAGGTAAGAATTCACAACGCATTTCTTCAATGCATCATTGTGAGTAAGACTGGACACTTAAATAAGTTCAAGATCTGTATCGAACCAAAATCTATCACCACTAGTTACACAATCTAATTATTCTTGCAGAATCAGTATCTTCCGACCATGTTAACTCAGGTAAGCAAGAATTGTTGTGTAACCTTAAACGCATTAACTGTTTTATAACAGGAAGCGCACACGCTTACCCGGATCTCTCTTTGTGTGCCGTTCTGTATTGACTCTGTGTTCAAAACAAACATCAAAATGATCTCAGGCTTTCATTTCATTTCATTCGGAAAAAAAATTAAAAGGGAAGTTTATCTCAGCAGCTCAAATATTGCATATCAAGAACAGGTAGGCTGGTTGCTGGTGTGCACCAATACTTGTCATGAAGCTGGCTTGTGTAATATGTACCAAACAACTTTCCCTCCATCACATGATATTAGTCCAGTAGCGTGCATAATAATGCACACTGGGATAATGAGCGATAGATCGTATGGGGGACGGTATATTTCAATGACGCATCATTGAGTGGCGCATCCTCCAGATCTTTCCATAGATTGCTGCAATTAAATGGTCACATTCCCGATGTGCGCTTCCTGTGAGCAGGGATAAAACCTGCCCCACCTGTTGTGGAAGGCGTAACAATTCCCTTTGTGTTGATGTCTTAGACATAATTTACATAAAAGAACCGTGTGATTATAGGTGTAACTTCGCTGTCGTGAACTCTTACAGTTGAAAGTGTCATCTATTATGAAACCCTACCTTTTATTTCAGATAGGATAAAATGTCTCCGTTTTGTAGTCTCACGCCTAGCCTGTATTACATCAGACTGCGTAAACACCATGGCCTGGTTTCGATCGCGAGCTTCTTAATTGAGTCCTCTGAATAACAGGTAAGCAAGCGTAAGTACGTTGCTTCCTGTCTGTACAAACTCAGTAATGCCTTTCAAGCAGCATTTTAAGACAATATTGATTCATTTTTTTGTCAGGGATCGGTCAAGAGAAAAATATATATCTAATAAGTATTTTGTCCGACCGCTGGAGCGCAGTGGGTCGGACTGGTAAAGAGAAATCACGTGATACATGACGCAGAGAGATTGCTAGCTCTGCCGGCCCCCACAAGCAAATTGTAAGACAGCACCGCTGTAGTCTTTCTATTTCTTTTGGGCAATATATCCGCAGACATGGATCTTTAGAACAAGACCTCAAGAAGTCTACGTTGACAAATTCAAGGTCATGAAAACATTAAAGCATTGGTTGTTCAAACAAATTCGAAGAGAACTGACAGTCAGGGAGGTAGCAGACACTAGACAGAACGATCCAAATTACAGGATTGGAGAAACATTTGCTTAAAAGTGAATTATTTGTCCGATCTGGGCATAGAAGCTGCATTAGAGCATAATCGCAAACTGAAAATCTAATAATTGAGCTTTAGAAAGTATTGAAATGGGATCGAAATCAAATTAAAGTTTCAGTCGTTCTAATATCATACTATTAAAAGTGTAACAGGCCAGTACCTTGTGCTTATACTGTGGTTTTCTAATCTAGTAAATGAATATTTGCAATCCATTTGGTAGAAAGAGGTTTTTACAATAAGGAAATCTACAGTAATTCTATTACATCTCTATCTCAACGACAAGCGTGTGTATATTCTTAAACGGTCTGTAGAATGGCTTTTATTGTGGTAATAGCCCACAAATGAAGTCCATAAAACTGTTAAGAAACTCCTTTAGACACTGTCTGCCAGCGCCTGCCTGATTCCCTCATTACCCACTGCAGTATTCCCCTCCCTTAATGGAATAAATGTCTGAACGCCATTCCTGAACCGTCTGGCCTTTGTTGAAATCATCCTTTACATCTACACTATATGCCAACTGTGAATTGAAGCCGCCTCAAGTCTACATCCATTACAGATGGACCTGTCGGTCGGTTGAATTGCGGCAATGTGGAATGAAATGTAAGGCGAACGCAAGTAAATTATTGAGGATGCAAAGAAAGCAAAGTCATTTAAGGAGCAAATGGATCAGGTAACAAGCGAAGAAGATATCAACGATGATCATATTTGATGAAAGGAGTGAAGCAGACGATACGAAAGACGATTTAATTTGGTGAAAGAAACGGAATAGGTAGGGATTTTGACATGTAGATTGACCCGCTTAAGTAGCATTACCAGAGTTCCCTCATGGGTAGAGGTTATGAATGATTGGTTTCAGGTTGTCATTCGCTCCATGAATAAATATTCCGAAGATTTGAAGTCTTTTTTATTACACAAAGCATAAAGTCTGGAGGACTCCTCAGTGAAGATGCACCTTTATTCACCGGTGTCCGTATTTACATTAGTACTTACGTCATTGTGTATATTCCGAGTTGCAATGGACTAGTGGAAGTATGTATGTGGACGGCGATAAAGGAGTGGGAAAGCATATTGAAGAAAGTAAAACTGGCAATATCATTGTCATCATATACCATCTTTATAGTACCTTGCGACGTTTCCTAAAGCACGTACTCCCGAATCATTCGGAATCAATCAGTGGTTGCTTCATGTCTGTGGACGCGTACTTCCGAAACAATAGCAATATTGCCTGAATAATTATCTTAACATTTAACTTTATTAATTTCTATAAGACAGACATAACATTCAATTTATGGCTAAATATTTCGTACAGGTTATGATTCAAAACCGGAAATTATTCCCTGTTCTAAAAAAAAAAGGAAAACAATTAAAAAAAAGGTTAATTTATAAGGATCCTCTTGTTGACTTTCATTTACACATCACAACAATTAGGTAAATCGTATTCCTTTTTAAGTAAAGCGGGAAATCATGACAGAACTCTCCACCTGTAGGGCCAGATGGCATCTTGATCTAGAAAAGACATGCAGCATTCACTCAGAAAAGGGCTTTCGGCTCCAATGTCAAGTAAATCATTCAGTAAGGTGCCACAATCATTTTTGCGAATGCTCAGCAAATCTAGGAACTATTATCAGGCCACTAAAGCCATCCTGATAAGGTCAACTAGGTTGCTCTTGTAAGGTCACTGAGGTCAAACTGCTGAGGTCAGTTAGGTCACTGAGGCCCTCCGAACATTGGAATTCTGTAAGACCCCTACAGCAGTATTCAGCTTTCGTTTACTTGCAGTCCATACCGCTGTGCCCCACTGCAACCGTCCATGTCTTCAGCCCAACAGGCGGCGCTACCGGCGTCCCTGACCTCACCTAGCACTAGGTGGCGCTCGGGGCGCCGCCTGGTGGACGCCCTCGGGGGCAATGTTTCTGCTTGTTGTCGGACGGCTTGCCGCTTATTGAGCACAATGGTGGTGCCTGATGTGATTTGTGTCAGTGCTGGTTGCCGGCGCGGGGCTGCTAACTTGTCAACGGAAACCGGGGGTACAAGCGGATGCAACTCCCCTACTCCTTCCTACACCCACCTCCATGTATTGCTACCAGAGGCGCCACAGGTGGGCCCGTTCATGTGGCTAGGTGCGGGGGTGGCATGTGCTCTACAAAAACTCCCATCCGCAATATGTTATTTGATTCAATATTCAACGGTTGTGTGGCCTTTTCAGTCACGATTCAGAATGAATAGAAGGTGGATCAGTGCAGTAGCATATGTTTTCATGTAGGACTTTGTAATACATGATTAATGATAATGAAGATAAAGATATCGAGCAGAAATGCAGTTGCGTTTCAGATATGATACATGTATACAATTTTAACTAGTTTCAAGTACACATGATGTCCGGGGAGTGAATGCGTAGTCATATCCGAGCAAATGCGATGATATGACGTAGAGTCTAGTCCGAGGAGATAGCAACCGCTTTTATCTGAAACCAGTTTATATTGAATCTCTCATTCAGCATTGCAAATCAAATGCTTCCAAACACTTGCTTACCTTTGAAGACATCTCCATGCCTCTATATTTGTGTGCCTCTTTTATACCCATGTCATATATCACCAACATATACTTATATTTCGGCTTAATAACGTATGGGTATGAGTTGGCAGACATATGTCTCGACTCCTTATTCTAGAACACATCTACGTATTCTTCACGTCAATACAGTTAGTGACGGACTCTTAGGGCGTAGTTTCATGAACAAGTGCCTCTGTATCTCAATAGACGGGGGGCCAGGAAAGTGGAGAGAGTCGCGGGTGTCCTCCTCTGACTGGTCACACCGCCATCATTATATCGCCGCTGGTTACCGCCTGTAACCATCACTAAATACCCGCGCCGTCCGGGTACCAGCTTCTCTGTGAAAGACGCCCGGGAGGTCGCGGCGTACCTTACAGCGCCCTCAAACGGGCACTACCACCTCTTCTCCTGGCTTCCCTCCCCCGTGCTCTCTGTGATCTCATAGTCTCAGATTTCTTCCACTCTCACCAAAGAAGCCAACAAAGGCATGCACTGGTCAGGTGACTCGAGCTGCGTTTGAACCGCGTCAGCGTTAGTGCGGCACGCCAGAGTAAATATGTAATGCATGATGATAATATGTTATTCCAAATGAGCCTCCAGTAGTTTACTAAAAAGGATATTTAACCTAGTACCCGTTGTGTTCGTAATGCCGTGCGAAGTATTTTTATAGGAACATAGTGAATTGATGATATGAAACCAAGTTACTCTTTGTTTCATTCTCCTTTGTTTCTCCTTTGTTCATCTGAGACGCACCTTTTACGCGTACCTTTGCTTATTGATGTATTTCTATGGAGTGTTATTTCCATTCATTGTGTTGTATTACAACCAGGCACACCCTCGATCGGAGACCTAGTCATTACCTTGGCCCAACATATTCATCACATTCTCTGTGTAATCTCACTCCAAATTGGTTTGACCAAGATCTACTATTCTCCTGATTTTATTCTGGTTCATCTTAGCTCTTACACATCAGGAAACCCATGAGGTACTCGTGATTGGGAGTTTGTTGGTTTCATATCTAAATGAAATTCGCCTCAGACGACAGATGGAGACTGGAGCAGTATAATCTCTATTGCTGCTGATAATAGCGAGTCTGTCTTGACCCTGTCTGTTCGTCAGCCTGGCTGTTAATGCATAATTTATGAGTAGTATACTGGACTTAAGGGACTTACAGCTTGAGCACAAGTCAGTGTTGTGCTAGATGGGAACACTAAAAGTCATGTTACACATACATATTTGTTCTGACTGAAGGTCCACGCGAGACAAGCGAGCTTGGCCGTTTCTGAAGGAACATCTATAAGTATCGCCTTAAAATGTGCTGGCAAAGCGTTATTCCCACTCAGCTTCCCTACACTGTTTGGATATTAATTGACAATGAAAGACATCATTTACCTAAGGATGATACAATCTTACAATCTGAAGAAAGCAATTTAGACTTTATTCTCTATCACTACTATTGTATTATGAATACTCTAGTTGCGGGTGTCACAGCTGATTTAGACTTTTTATACTTGACCTGCTGAGTGAAAAGAATGCTCCATGCTAGATTGGTGTATTGTTAGAATCGATAGGTATCTCCCCTCATAGGAATCGTGACATCCACATGTTAACATATTAGCCAAAAGATATGTAATTATAAGCATTTAGTCGGGTCTAAAAGTAAATATCTGGTTAGAACTATAAATCAGATGCAGAATCATGCATTTTTTATTAGAAAGGTCATTTGAGTTTTACAAATATCATGATTCGGAGCAAGACAGATTCGATTCATACTATGGTGTCATTAGGAAATTTTCTATTCTATTTCAAAATAGAAGGTTGTGATATATGATGAAAACCGGTTGAAAAATAAAAGTTTAATATATATATATTTCAAATATTTCTTTTACTTTATATGGTGATGAAGCGAGAAAGAATATGTCCTCGATAATCTGGTGCAAGGAGAGTATGCCGAGTATTCGAAGCTGAAATCGAAACAATGATACCGAAGGATATAATCCATGTAGTTTTCTTATTTGAAAAGCTGTTTATTTTGCAAAAGGCCATTCACATATTTTAATCAGTAAGTTCAGTTATGTATACTATAACGATGTGGAAGTTCTTCAAGGTACTAAGGACCATTTTTAGGTGTTGCAAAATGCACATCGCAGAATATAGAGTGGGAGCCTTGGGGAAAGGGGTTATACTGGGTTGTTTTAACAAAGAGGTCACTGAGCCAGTCATAAGTCAGCATTTCCCGCCACTGAATTCGTTATGTCGTATTGTGCTCACCTTTGCTCCCATTCCCAGATACGACAAGCTGAAGGGCGGCCAGCTGTTCATGAATAACATGAATTATACTGCTTGTGAGTAGCTCTAAGTGGAGAGTACACTGACCAGGACGGCCATATACCCGACGAGTGACTTTGTTCTCGTATTCTGAACGAGCGTATGGTGAGGTCGTCGCGGTGAGTTGCGTTACTCACTCCAGTAAGAGGTCGAGCTCGAGCGGTTGGCTCAATGAAGCACTGGCTTCTCTCCTCTATTTTCTGTCGCATTCCGAGTTGGAGACATTCTGTCTGTGAGTTACTCATTGTAGGAGCAGGTGTTGTTTACTTCATGAGGTGGAAATAATCACGGTAACTAACGAGCCCCAACCGAGATACGGTGGGAAAATGGCGTCTGCTATGATTCGCTATTGTCTGAAGGTATATAAAAGCTGATAGAAACTTTGCTGGGAGAGTGTTGCCTGTTGTTCAACCAAAGTGCAACGTATATAGAAAAAGATTTTACGTTTGTTCATCAAAACTGGTGGGCAACTTTCCCCTTAACTTCTTCCCGAAGTTTCAGCTAACACTATGCTGTAGCTGATTTCACATTCGGTTATGAGCGGCAGAATACCTCCGGTATCAATACCCTGTTTAAACGTGATACATTTATCAATCTTGTTCGCTCATATAAAGAACCTATATAAAACATTGACCTATGACTATTTCTAGCATCACGATGATAGATGACATGAGTTGGTAAGTGTGCAGAGGAAGAAAGTATAATATTACTAATGTTATTTTCAAAAAGTTCACCCCATGCTAAGCCTATGGAAATTCATATGCGGGGAAGGATAAAGAGGATAACATCCGATAAAGTGTGCTCTTATAGCCTAGCCTTCATGCCCACACACGAGTCAATGTAACCTCGTTCCTCTAGGAATCATGTATGCTTTTACCCAGTGCTTCAGTGATATTTGACTACCATACTCCCTCGGGAGTTGAGGGATTTTATCATTCCTAGCACTGAAGCTTTTCGATAGCAACTAACGTTGAAACTGTTTTGAGAGAACGACGAGGAACATACTTTTCCACTAGCGTCCTTATAGTGTATGGCTTTATCATATCAGACACACGCTAGATGCTACTAGCTGGATAGGGGGATCGTATAATGAACGAGTGTCCGTTACAGATAGAGGTAGAATATCAGATGAATTTCAACAATGTATGGGTAGAGCGTTTTCATATTTCAATTATCAAGATTATATGAGCGACAACTGTTAAGTCCAAAATGCATTGATTCTGATGATGAAATAAGTTGACCAAGTTTAGCCTCACAACATATTGTAAAGTTGAAATTATAGAAACGGTCACACATATGAACACCATCGTCATTACAGACAAACTTAGCAATATTCAACCCTTATAACATAAGATTTTGTTTTAACTGACACAATAGTCATCTTAATTTCAACCAGATAATTATTATCCATTATTTCGAGTTATATCTTATCTGGATGTATAATCTCGGATTAAATCAGATCGGACGAATATATTAGATTAAGTCTCATCACAAGTATTCTTTACCAATATTACAACAAACAGTTCCTGCTCAGGTTACCCTGCTGCAGGAAAGCCTATCCGCGATAGGTTTGTCTGTAGTGTCCATATAACCATCCACAGGATCAGGGGGTAATAGGACCGATGCTTAATTCCCCCACTAGGCCGGATGATAAGTACAGGTGATGAATACCGGGTGTTGATGATGTATTGTCATATTGACGGGCGTTATCAATAGGACTCCTGTGTTATCTGACTGTCGCCTCTCTTCCCTGCTCCGCCAATCATGGCCGATGTGAAAGTTTGGCTAGCATTGGCTAGATATACAGCTCTGAGCAGTATCCCAGAAACTATATTGCATATAGAGATAAATCTACTATTTTTTGTTCCATGAAATGTGATATTCCAGAGGAATTGTGAAGAGGAGCTTCATAGTAAAGATGAAATTTATTTAACAAAGGCTAACGTCATAAACTGGGGTGACACAGAAAAAATCACATATATGTGATCTTTTCTGTGTCACCCCATTTTTACAATAATATATTATTGTAAAAATCCATGAATGTTGCATAAATTCACCTATCCTTACTTTCAACCATTCCTACTTCCCACATAATATATACGTTACGATCGTATACATTTCATAGTAAGAGAGATGTGTGTTTTATCTTTGCATTGGATACTTAATTTCTTTTTATTTGAAAATAGAATATGCCTCATATTTGACCATTAGAGCAAGCTCTATGTTTTCATTCATATTGAATAAGGAGTCTCTGTTATGCAAAATCCTTATGAGAACAATAATGTATTGTGCACGTTTAGGTCCCATGTCATGAGTAGGATACTTTGAGAAATTCATAGTTCTAGGCAGCATTTGCCATACATAGACTATAGCCGTACATATAAACGAAATGGCTCGTGTCTTCCGGCGAGCTTACACTCTCCAAGCTGAGGATTCCTACATCCGGGCCCTACACGTGCACCACACGTGCTGCCTCCCAGCGGCACGCCAACACGTCAACTACCCGCTCAGGGGGAACACGAATCACACTTCATCACCTGCCACGCCACCCAGAGGGCGCTTCGAGCACCTGCCGGGGGCATTAATCGTACCCAACTACCCCCTTTATTGCCCGGTCTGATGTCTGCAGAAGGAAATCGCATACTGATGCTTAATATTTCCCCTAAAGATTCCTAAAGGCGTATATGTATTCTATCACTATTCTAATGACAATGAAAATAAAATCTAGATCATCTTCCAAACTATCGTGAAGGAAAGCATATAGTAGAGTGAATAGATTATCTTAGCATGCAGTACAATAACAGGCAAAAGTGGAACCCACAGGTTCGTGACTGATCCAATATACGTACCATTACTATGTGTTCGAGATGATTAAAGCAACTATTGATGCGGTAGATACTTCAGACAGAGTGTTATCGTGTTCAAATGACCACTCAAGTCTAGTCATGCATTGGACTACTATCTAATGGCCTCCCCATGGGCTACAGAATATTTGTTTGTTTCAATAGAGTTCCGATCAGTGAAAATAGACAGGGATACTGAAAAGTTGTACAAATCAGATGGACTGGATGCCAGTTGCTGGTAGTCTCTCCTTGCTGCGGGGACCGAGTGGGACTAAGAAATATCGTGATCCTGACTTAATTATCATCTTGAGTGCTTTGAGAGTGAGCAACGGTTCAGATGATTAATAACCGTTCTTTACACTTACCTTCCTCAATTCCCTCACTCACCTACCTCCATTTCTTCTCTCTTGCAAAGTATATATCCACTATCCCATAGCACATTTAGATAAGTCTTTGAAAAATAGGGATATCACTTTGTAACTTTATATTTACTATAGGATATTAAGGTTATTCATATTCAGACATCCTAGTAGTCTTTTCGGAATGTGCCAGAACCTCTGTACAGTTGTAATAGACCTGTCATTATGTCATATGACGCCGTCGTTGAATAAATGATATTAGTAGAAATATTATGAAGCGGGCGCAGGTAAAACATCACAGACAAGAGCTCAATATTTAAAAGATGTGGCTCGTAACAGAAAACAACGTGAGTTTAGTGAACACAAAACCTTCCAGGGTTTGCAGTAATTGTTCCCGTGGTGGCACAGGCTCCTCCTACCGAAAACTGGAGAAATTACTTCGCTCATCTTCATTTAGAGGCGTGAAGAAACCAATTTGAGTGACGATTAGTAGATTGTGCGTCAGCAGCATTCATGCCTGGAACGCAGAGACTCACGTCAATAAAGAGCCTCCCGCGAGACTGGGATGGACCGTGGAAATGTGGACTATGAATTCATGTCTTGGATTGAACAGAGTTAGCAGACCTGTGGTGACTCACTATAACTTCGTTGTAATTTCTCTAAATAGTAGGACTAATTTGACGAAAGGACAGAAAAATAATGAACGTGTTACATTCATTGGTACCAAGAGGCAAAGCAACATGGTTGTCATGACAACAAATTCCCAAGTGATTCTAATCAGCCATGTTATAAAAGCAACGCCCAACAAGCCATGACTGAGAGTGTTCCAAAATGAGCAATTATTGGTTCTGCTACCAATTATAGCGTCGTCCTTCAGAAGTGGAGGCTACTTAGGTGTTCTTGATCAGTTAGTTACTAAAAGTAGATGATAGCGAGACACATCTCAATTTATTGATAAGGAGAGTCGACAGTGATTTCACCCGACTTGTAGTCATCAGATTTCATCTAATTTGCATCTAATGTTTTTGATAGGAAGCTGTTATCTTTCTCGTTAATCCTAAACTATTGGTGTAACTTTTATACTTCCAGAGATCACATATGCTGTAGGTAGTGTCTCTTATATTTGACAAACTCCAATTAGAATGTAAAACCAAAATACTTCTCTCGGACCAGACACTGTTTACAAAATCACAGCAGTTGTGTTTTCGCCGTTAGAGTCCAATACACGAGTTAGCGTTCAGCGCTCGGTCAATCATTGTGCAGTCAGATCTCATTCTGTACTATCGCATACAGTATGAATGGTCACTGTAATCGCAGGACTGTTGTTTTACAAGAAAGGAGAGTACTGTTAAACTAGTATATTGTTTAGACTAGGTTATCATTTTCTCTTTTCTTATTTGGAAAAGCTCCTCACACCTTGTGGGGTGTTTCTGGATGTCTTTCTCCTAAGATTTTTGTTAGTCTAGGCTAGGCTGTCTGGACTTTCGAATTGATAATCTTTTCACATTTGTATAGATGTGCATAAAGATAGGCTTATAACAGCCAGGCCTGCACCAATGTGTTACCGTACACTGTGCCTTCTTCCACCTGCATATGGCCTGTCTTTTTTATCTAAACCGTATCTGACGTATCACTTGACCGACATACATGTTGAACGCACCGAATATCTTCTTAAGATAATCTAAATAATCTAAACCTATTTTGCTCATACACTCAGCCATCCAATGGAGAAGTTGCTATGTCTTTATTGACCGAACGTATTATGTAACCAACAGATAAGTCGCAGTGCCGGGCAGTGGGAAAAGGCATATTTGCAAAGCATATCAACACATTAGAGCCATTTTCCATGACGTTTCATCCCTTGCGCGGCAAACCACATCAACCTTCGTTATGATTGCGTTGCAGAGACTAGCGTAATTAACTGTTTCCCTGCAGCACCAAATTCCCCAGACCCAGCATCCCACAACAGGCATTGCCTGCAGTAACACCATTCCCATCGCAGGCTTAAACCAGGAAGAGTAACGTCACATGAATTCAGTATTTCACCAGGGTAACTGAAGGTATTCTATTGTTCTTAATCAAAGACCTATGCACTTTGTCAAAGGTTTATAAAATTCAGACAATATTTACTTTTGAAATCTAATTTTGTATATCATTACCAATAATGCCTGGAGGAATCCTAGTGCTGTGGTCGCATCAATGCCTAGATATGCCTCATGCTACATTAGCGATAGGAATGCCTGGGGGCATCATGCTGCGATGAAAAGGTTAATATTAGAGGTACAAAAAGGAGCCTAACAACTCATTGTTTTGGATAATCACTCCCTTCATGAGGTTAGAGAGCGCAATGCCTGCATCATATAGGTCTAAACCTATAAATAAAACAACAATTGCTTTCTATCAGATCGGATATAAAATTGATACCTTCTTGAATATTAAGAAATGAATTTATGAGTGCTTGGTATGTGTCTTCGTTCGCCATCGACTTTGAAGTGCGAAGTAATATGAAGGAGGCGTTAGCCGAGTAGATATTCTGAACTACTCCAAACGAGATGGTAAACAGGGTATGAGTATGGGTAACCGTACTCGCAAACCTGTTGAGAACGAGTCCGTTATGTTAAGTCTATGGACGTTTATACCAGACTAAGATAAATAGCAATAAACTTAATCGAAAGAGCGTCCTCAGGAGATCTTCAGCAATCGTTGGAATCATCGAAATACACTTAAAACAATTAGAAAGCCATCCCACAGCTAAGGTATAAGGTATGCTGTATACAATTATTAAATTGATATGGTTTGTCAACTGTCAGGCACGTTTTACCCTCCTTTCAATCTTGGTACAAGACTAATTTCAATGTTGTAATACTTTCGTTCCGAAGACATCCCAAGTGTTGCCGTGATTGGAAAAAAGCGATGGATAAAGGAGTGAATTTCGTTCGCCCCGTCAGACATCCAAGACTAATATTGATATAAGAAAATTAATAGATTCCTGTGTAGCAATGCCTTGGTCCATTTGACTCTAGGAGACCTGTTACCAGATGCGCTAGATATATTTAGTGTACCGTTAGAAACCTTACAAACAAAACCACAGTTCGATAGATACCTTAGTCTGTGGACGCACAAGATGTTCATGTCGCTAAGAGGAAACCTTACTGGACGTGTAGAAGGCACAGACCATACTAGTGTCCTTGGTGTTGCTACTCATGGTGGCAGTAGACTCAACGACGTGTAGGGGGTCAGGGGATAGAATCAGCTTTTCTCAGAAGAATTGCGATGAGTTCTTTTATTATCCAAAAGAAATAATCTCTAATCATGCCTCTCCCTTTTCCTATCATCATATCCAGAACCTTGGAGGTCTTCCATAGATTTTGTTTGCAGTCTCATCTGAGAAGACATTACTTGGAATTTGCTATTACCTTCGTAATATGCCTTTGTGGTCAGACATATATAATCAGTTAGTGTCTATATAGACGGGAGCAGCGTTAACAAAAAATTGCGCAGATTCATTTCTTTTGCGTGTTGTATGAATCAGTTTAAAGACTAAAGATAATTTCCATGCCACAATGACGGTGCCAAATACAAAATAATGTGTCAAATGGAGGTGTGTTGACTTATAAGAGGATATTGATAAAATGTCGAATATCTTTTTATTTTTGTGCTGTTTTCGTAATAGCTGCCACGAACCAGGAACATCGTCTCTCGTTTACAGAAGAACCTAACAGATAAAAAGAACCTGTAGAGCTGCAGGGGTCTTTTCATAGATTCCCATGAAATCCAAATCCAACTATCTTTTACTTTCCACTATCCTTACTCTATGAATACATGTAAAGAAAGGTGCTTTGCTACGCATGTATATTCGTCTATAGAGATCTCTGAAACGTCGTCTTAACTATGCTGGTGCCTCATCGTTTTATGTACGTATTTGGGATCTGTCCCATATCTAACCGGCCCCAACGGAAGGTTTCCTTACTAGCTTATTCTATATTACTGCTTTAATCAATGAATTAAAAGAAAAAGAGGAAAGCTATGTTCCGGTGGGAATAAGTCAAGGTTACTCGGTAAGGCTTGGACAAATTACTGCCCAAGGCGTAGCCGCGGGCAGTAATTTGTCCAAGCCTTACAGATACGAGGTTTTCCTATTCCTATATACCTTCAATTGTTGGCTAATATCGATTAAAACCGAACGTCTTTGAACCTCAACCTAGGTAGTAAACGTCAGCCTGGGCAGTAAACGTCAACCTGGGCAGTAAACGTCAACCTGGGCAGTAAACAAAAGCTATTCCACCCCCAGCAGCGTTAGGTAATCATAGGTTGTTCGCTCATAGGTATATAGGAATTCAACATCTTTCATTATAATATCACATTGAATTGAGGTATGCATATTTTAAAACTGTGTTCGTAAATGGGCAACTATTTAGTCAACATAGAGCCTAAGCTACGTCTAAATATAAGCTTGTGCGGAGAACTACATCAGGTATTGATTAAAGCCGATGAGTTCCTCTTATAATAAAGAGGTGAGAATAAGGTAGCTTAAGAAAGTGGTATGGTGGAGAGAGAAAAACACTACTACAACACCTCGCTAATCCACTAATACATATTGATAACTGCCGATAAACGGACTATGTGCGTAACAATACTGTCTTTCCCTGAACATACTGCGACTAAATCACACCCATCTTTTTTTAAGACCTTTATTTTCCCCAGGATATAAGCTGCTTCACAATCAAGCGGAATAGTGAGAACATCAATAGGAACAGTATTGAGTCGGGGGAGGGTGAAGTGGCCAGACTCAGTGTAGGAAAGATGGCCGAAAAAATTATATTAAGAGACTGAGCCAAAAAGGGAAGAGGGTTGAGGGATCACAAAGTTTCTCTTTGTATTTGATATTTTTGATTTAACATGGGACGGTGATTGACGGGTATGGCGGTATCTCCAAGCATTGAAGTTTCACACAAAAATGTTCACCTTATCTTGTTAACTTCATCTAGTGTTCGGTTAAATTTCATTTGAAATACTATATTATACGTGGCTTCATTGATAACGTATCTATAGATAATGCCTTCTGGGATGATCCCTGATACCTATTTTTATCTGAAAATGCATGATAGGGAGTCAAATTAAAAAAAGACAAAAAAAGCAAGACATAATATCCTACAGCGTTTCGCGTTTCTTTTGGTGCCCCCGAAATGTTTAGCAAACTGTTAACACCATCAATCTGTAACTGAATTAATCACTATATCATTGAATTGTTAAGAGTCGGGCGAAGTCGTGTGTAAAGGGTTTGATTCCGTAAGGTGGGAGTCCAAGAAATACAGCCGATTAGATTTGCCTCGGGAAATTTAGGACTCAACAATAATACCATATCTGTTCCTTTATTTTCTTCTCCTACAATCCCTTTTATCATTCTTATGTGTATTCAATTTCACTGGCCATAAAGACTCCCTACTCTAATATTGATCCACTGCTGAGGCACCCATGCATGAAAGCACTGATATGTAAGAAAACCAAAGACCTCACATCACCCCATTCATTCACAATAACGGGTATATTAAGGAGCGGTGGTGGGTTGAAGTACCTATACCACTATTCATAACAATCGACACCTGGGGACGAAACCCATTACAGGTCACTCCCTTCTGTTATTGAATTGTTCGCCAAGGCTTCACGAGGAGGCTCTGGGGCCCTTGGATGGACTCTGTGGAGCAGCTCGGAACTGCTCGTAGCGGCTCACAACTGCTCCGTTTGTATTGGAACTGCTCGGAGCGGCTCGCAGCTGCTATGAGCATCTTGATGAGTCTTCTGTGGCCAATGCGGGGTATGAGGAGTAATTCAGCCTGAGGGACGGAAACGATCCACAAGGGTCCAAAGTTTATCCAACTCAGCGCAACCCTTTCCCGTATCTCACGACCTGAATGAGCTGCCTAACGTATAGGCCTATCTTTATACGCACACGTTTCAAGGTATACATTTAATAAGTAAATCTCTAGTGATACATTCATTCCATTGGAAATACAATGAGCTTGTCCTCTATTATTGCCCCATCGATGAAGGTTTTTTAATAGTGGCGTCTACACTGCAGAAGACTCCATCGCAGTATGCAGGAAAAATACGGATGATATATTGGTACCAATGATAAGATTTTAGCGTAAGGTAAGATATATCATTTCCGGAATCATATTGGATTATATCTGCTACATAAAGCCCTGAATCAATGCACTGTCTGCATTGTGAGATACATCGAAACCATGATCACCTGTTTTGCATCCTCCTTATGTTACGACGCATGTTGCTACTTATACAGAACGTCCTGACCATGCTGTACAAGCACGGTATGTCGTTCTATATTTACTCTATACCCGAAATAAAGAAATTTCATTTATCTATTTTGGCCTAATACTTTAGACAGAGTGTATGGTACAGTATTCGGTATTTTCCCGTACGGAACAGTGTTCCGTACAGTACCTTCACGTTATATGGCGAAACGGTGCGTATCTACAGTATATTTACGGCATGGGTATATAGTAAATTAAAATGACTTAAGGTTGCCGCAATTCGTTGTGTAGTCAACCGTACGACATGGGCCCAACAACCTACATTGTGAGCCCGGTAGACTACAGAAGACTATGGAATCTTTGACAGACCTTAACTTTCCCCAACAACTCCCCGACAGCCATGACGGCCATGAGGAAACTTCACTGTTTGGACTGTCAGGGTGATGGTGTAAACCTAGCATAAAATTCTCAGCACTGATGCTATAGAGTTTTTGTCTCGCTCTATATATTAATACATTATAGGGCATCTCAGATAGCCAATGCATTTTCCCCAATAATAACACATGCCTACATCAATCACTACATCTCGAATGCGATGTGTTCTGGTTTCGGGGAACAAAGGCTGCTTCTAACTCTACCTTTTATCGTATCACACCACCTCCGGCTTATTTACACTGGACCGGCTCTTCTGGTAGGCTAATGAACCACGACTTCCATTGGTCGTTTCACGCGTCTTAACGCGTCCACCGTGCGTGTTTTATCGGCGCCGCTTCCGGCGCTGCCCGGGTCAATGAGTGCAAAGCAGCTTCTTCGGGGAGGAGATCGACCACGATAGAACGGGGTGGTGATTCCCGGGTAGGATGACGGGCAGAGAGTGCTGTGGTTGAGAGCGGTGGGCTCACAGTTGGTGATGCGATATGTGAGGCCTAATGCGCCTCCACTCTCCCAGCAGATGTCGTAAGGTGCTCGGGTCTGGCAGGTCAATTAACTGATGCTGTGCTGGGAGAATAGCCCTGCTGCTCACTGCCCAGCTTGTGTGTGTCTGTGTGTGCGGGTATGGGGAGGGCGCGTATGCGTGTTTGTGGTGGGGGGCTTTGGCTAAGAGGATAGGCTAACTCCTCCTGATGTCACGTGACTGACTGTCATATGATCAGTGTGAGCCAATAGGAGATTGCTCATCCCGGTATCCGTACTTTAAATTCAATAATACGGGTCGGCTAAATTTGGCCCCACCTAATCCCCAGGGCCCGCTTTTTCACAAGTTAGCTCTCCTTTCCTCTTTTCTTTACTCCCCGACTTGACCTCTAACTTTTAGGTCACCTGCCTTGCTTTATTCGAGTCCTATCCTTTTTTTCTTGGATTTGCAGTTCGTTCCCCAGTCTCCCTAATCTCACTGCATCAATCCCCTCCTTCTCGTTTTTCATTGTTTCACATTAATTATCTGATTTACTCTCCACCTCAGCATAAACCTCTCGGATTTTTGCTGTCTTTGTAAATGCATTTCTGTCTTAGTTTTCTACCTCCTTTCTACCTCTCCGCCTTAATTTCTCCTAGGTTTGTTTACACCCTTGCTTCTCCTGTTACAACTACATACTCTCACTCCTCTTCTTTTCGTCCAGGTCACCTTGCCACGTATTTCCATCCCTACCAGATTTTCTTTGCAGTTCTTTCTTAGATAAACTGAGCTGTAGCCTCTTTATTGTCAGTGCTGCCGCCTTCCTACCCATACAACGAGATCTACATTTGGTGCTCTCCTCTCAACCCCAAGCAGCAAGGGGAGGATAGCCGTGAGAGCAAGTGAATTTGGTTAGATACTGTATCGTCTTTAGGGTCCCTCAAATAGCTGAAGTGGTGCAACTTTAGAGCTCTGAAAGTGTTGATGCCTCGTACCGGTAGGCCCTATTAGGCGATGACAAGAAAAATCAATCAGGCAGCTTGCGGAGAATATGAGGACATTTGGATTTGCAGACGAAGATTGCCTCTAGCAATCGCCAGGGCCTTATTACAGACGATTCAGAAAGTCCTAAAAAATAGAAAGAATCTATCAACTGAGGAATAAAAGATATGGGAAATCGGGATTCATTACATTTTATCCATATCAGGATCACCCGCGAGGAGCAAACGAGTTGCCTCGAAGGAGCGTTGTTCGTTGTTTTTTTTGGTTTTTTATAAATTTTAATCAATGAACACGACATACAGTTTACCTGCGAGGGGCTTTTGAAAGGTAGTCCTATTAACAAGGATCATGAAATCAATTTATTCAGGGGGTGTATTACGATGTCAGCATCCAGTGGTTTACAGATCCACCTGTTCACAAGCACAAGACCATCGTTTGTCGTATTTGTTATCGATCTTTTCGAATAAATCCAACCCAGTAATTGCCATTTCAAATAGTATAACAATCAAATAGAAACTTTTCTTTGCTCTATAGAACAAAGGGACTATTTTCCCGTATACCATGGCTTTGAGGCCGTATAACACAGTTATTGTATCTGTCCGGTTTTACATAATGGGTCGTGATTTACTGAATCTCATACATTTTCAATGGAGTCTTTGTATACGATGGATGATAAAGTCTGATTACCATTACATGTACTTACATTTGAATATGTGTTGAAATAATCATCAGACATCCCGTCTAGGTACATCAACGCAATCTATACCTCTAGATGACTGAATTTTAAAAGAAAAATTATTAAATTAAACACTTGAAAATCCTCTAACGCCAAACTTTGCCAGAAGTCAGAAACTGCATTGAAAGAATAGCGCCAATTGAACCACCTCCATGTTTACTTTAGATTCAAGATTTAGAAAACGTGGCTTTGACACCTCTAACACAAGCCGATGCTACCTTGAAAATGAAGATTCAAGTTTCAGCATATCCGACGTGTTGTGCTAAGTTGCCAGGTGATGACCCAACATGCATCCTCACTTGATGTGAGCTATATCATTAATGACTTACTCACACAGCAGGTATCCTTCAGCCTCACGAGTAGAGGTCACTGACAGGAATTCCGCCCCCACGCCCCTTAACACTCATCCCTCTGGCGGTAAGGGTAAAGACGGAGAAGGCGATGGTAGTTAGCAGAGAGATGGCTGTCTCTGACCCCCTCCCCCGCTCGAGCAGCTCCTCTCCCGGCCGAGCAACTCCTCCCCGGGCTGTGCAGCTCCTCCCGCCGGGACCTGGCGTCACATTCGCCGTCTAATCATGGCCACCTCTCCCGGGACCACAGGCGCCCTGGAGGTGTGGAGTGGCAGGCTCTAATTACAACCCCTTTGGCGCCGGCTTTAGGTAGTAGGAACCCTGGTGCGTGTGCTACCTGTGACTACCATGTAGGTCTATCCTGCAATCTCTGGAAATATGAGCTGCGATGAGCTACTCTGAAGCCGTTGTCATGGATGTCGTGGGAGACAGTTAATCGCGACTTCCCGTGATACCCGCTCTAACCATTGCCATATATCTCATTAACACCTTGGACACAGTGAGGACGTGTTTTATTACGTCTTTCCCTCTCCATATATTTATATTCATATAGACAAGAGTGTGAATTGAAAAGATAAGCCAGACCGAAAGGCAAATAATGCAAGGCAAATACACCGTAAGCTAATAATAGAGGACCTAGGTGGTCTCAAATATAAGGTCAAACCAATTTTATATGATATATATTTAAATGTATGAATCATCAGCATTTTGCTCATATTTGCGTGAAAGTTATTTCTTCCACCTCATGTCTCAACTCGATAAATTCCAGGTTACAAACATCGTCATTGTCAATCAAACCTCCTATTTTGTGAGAGAAATAAACCAGAATCCCATGAGAAAAATGCAATATTCGTCTGACCCTCACCTTGAAATATATATGGTATCGGATTGTGCTATGGTTAACATGACTCATATATAAGGCATCGTGCCAGTAACTCAATACGACCAAAAATTGGAAGCTCTCGCATGCCGGGATTTTGAGCGCGGGAAATCGCGCTCATATACGTCATCTAGAAGGGTTAGAATGCTCACACAGGCTTTCAGCTTACTGCAAAGAATCTAACCCTTCACTATCCATGCACCAACTATAAAGACCTGGTCGGATGAGCAGGGGTCCAGTATCAAGCCTTACCATACCCCCTGCACTACTACTGACTTGGTTCCTTTTAATAGAACTTTCTTGGCTGAGTGACCTTGTGAGTGTGTGTGCGCTGCAGTCTAGGAAATCAACAGAAATCACATATTTTCAATGTATAAAATACTCAAGATGAAAACCAGGATTCTATAAATGGTTCAAGATCACAGAGAAAGGACAATTATGGTATTTTGAGTGTGATAAGTGTACGAAATAGGAGCAAATAGTATGTTCATCATTGATGAATGGGTGTGCAATTATAAATGAATAACAATTGAAAGGTCTACATTCAGCATCTGCCTGTGTCTACGATTCAAATATATCAAGCACCAGTAGGTCAATCAGGTATTTTCGTCTTGAGTGATTGGGAGTTGACCAAGACCTTCAATGAAAAATTCAGTCACAACCATGACGAGTTGAATGGGATGTGTGGTATGCTAGACCAGGCACAAGTCGAAATCAAAAGTTAGTCAACATACGACAAACACCTCAAAAGAAATATGCCAATGTATTTATGACTTGATTATGAAACATTTTCACTGTATTAGGATACTTCTATTTTCATTAAGTAATCAGTTGTCATCTGTTGACACATGTGATATATGGTGATACTTTAGAAAAAAAACTATTAAATCCATTCTCTGGGTTTATTGAAACATTCTTACTTTTATTTGATGAAATGATTTAGGTATACCGCGCTCTTCCATTATGAATGGAAATAACATTTGCTCCTAGTTTCTGTAAGTAGTTCATAGAAATGAACATATATGTCACGGGTCTTCTCTGAAATACTGTGCCGTAAATATAATCAACAAACAAACTCTGCCTTTAGTTCTTTCCCTACGTCAGCCACCTACAGGTGATGCCCGAAGAAGACCCATCATAATACAGGCAGCTTAGACCATAAAGCGGTAATCACGTGATTTGAATATGTTAACCTGACGGCATTGAATACTTTGTCTCAATATGATAATCTGTGGTGAAAGGATTAATTATTTAGTTGGCATATCATTACAAAATGTGTTCTCGACAATAGCGATCACCGGCTGAGTATTACCCTACTCTAATCAAACCGCACATGTAAACTGGCGACGTTCTTATTCAACCTGTTGAGGCTAGAGAATAATTTGGTTCAATGAAAATAACAGGTGTGTGCAATGTTAAGTCCCTGCTGACACCAACTGACATTTATTGGTAGTTTTATTTATTGGACAGTATGCACCGAAGCATCTCAACAGATGACGACAATATTAACTGCTCAACGTGGCATACACATTTCATCTCCAACAATCCCAGAAATAACCATGATGGCCCACTCCCGGGAGTAATTTCAGCTCAGACGCGTTCAGCCGAAAGGAATTCGATCTCCAGTATTAAAAGCACAAGAAATTAAGTTTCATGACAGACTGTATTCGCCTACACGTTGATGCAGCGTTTCTTATCGTGAGACCAGCGCACGAATTCAGGCAAACACTACTACGCTCCTAGAACAAACGAATAAGCGATCAGCACAAGAAAATTACCAAAGCTTCTCCGAAATCTAAACCTCAAGGGTGCCCCAGTGTCCGAACTGATTTTATTTTAAACACTATTATAATTCCTTTTTCAATACCGCCTAGAGGTTGGGCAGGGATTTAATAAAATCATGTTTTTATTCTATCACAGTTTTTATCATCCTCAACCCGCATGTATATGCTATGTATGTGCATATGAATGTATGATATCATAGACGAAACTATGAAAGTTTAGGGTCAGAGCGCGTATCCCATCGAGTTGGAATCGCGTAGTAATTCACAAGGCGAACCCGTAGGAATTACAGAGTGATTAAAGCGAAATTGGATCGTAAAATTGAAAAGGTTTCTGATTTTTATCTCACCCTTCACATTGACTAATGAGATAACCTTTGTGACATTATCCCCCATTGCGCATTTTATTCCAAATACTCCATATGTGTTGGGTAGGACTTTCCAATGTTAAGTCTATGAGGGAAAATACCAGGGAAGCGATATATATGTTTGTATATATATATGATAATGATTTGTATTTATATAGAGGCCATCCCAGATATGTCGCTGCGATGCTGCCACGGATGATTGTATAGCAGCTACGTAAATAAATTCACTTCAGATGTGTCGTAAAAAGCTTGGCCACATTGTGTTTATCCCTAGTCCCTTGACATTGTACTCGGCTTACCAGTAAAAAAAAGACATGCCCTCCCTGACAAGGTTTTGGGGCCAGGCGTCGCACTGACTCGATCTATTGAACTGGGCTGCACCTAAAGCGACCACTAAATGACTGAAGTAGTATGAGGACATAGGCGACCTCTGGTTAGTGTCATATTTAAATGGCACAGACGTATACATATAGATCTATGCTTACACAATACAGTGATATTGTGTATTAAACAACCTTACTATAGTGGTATATCATACAGGACTAAATGGGTTTTGACGTTTATTTACAGCACGTGATGCCGGGTTCCGTGAAGACCATTACCTTATCAAGTCTTGTATAACGTACGACCTTGGTATGTTGATCTATACTATACTCTATACTTATATTCTATACTTATACTCTATACTTATACTCTATACATACCCGAAATTGATAACTTTCTAAAATGAATTAACGTAGAAACAATGCCAAATTGAAGATCCACCGCCCTCAAATATCTGAACGTGTTCCATATGATAATGACCATAACTCGTCGAAGGCATTTGGTAAATTTTATTACCGATAAATGGAAGTATGACAGAACGGTATCACACAGTATAAAATACATGCCCAGAATGACTCACTGTGCAGTACACAATATATACAATATAAAGAATGATAGAACGTAATCATTAGATATACCTAAGTGTGAACTGCTATATAAAACTATCCGCTGCTTGCTATGCGGTATTGGTGACATTCGGGCCCGCTGTGAAGAAAGTTGTCTCACTATTGAAAATAGCGCCGCTCTCAATACTAACCTTTGCGGCAGTCGATATCATAAATAGGTAAGTGTATCATGATGATATTCTTGTGATAGCACTACCAATGAATATTCTAACCTTAGTCAAATCCATCAATGAATATGTTTCCTGTTGTCCTGTCCAGGCTCGGAGCCTGTCAGATATTTCGTAGTATAGATGCGGTCTCGGTGGGCATCGGGGCCGACCGTCTTGGGCCCGGCGGGCTGGCCGGGTTAGGGCCGCCGCTGTCAGCCGCCCTTCGGCCGGCGACCAATTTGTTCAATTTGCGTCGCCGCTTTCCAGCACGCCCGATACCGCCATGTCCACATGAGTTTCCACTGACGCTGCTAGTTTTGCCAATCGGGGATTTAAAAATGTAGGCAGTGTCTACCACGAAACGCACCGGGTACTGATCCATCCTCTCAAGCTTCTGCCTCTTTCCTCCACTCGCCTTCTGCGGTGTCCATGACAGTGGCTACTTAAGCACGCCCCTCTCCATCCTGTTATCGATAGCCGCAATCCATTTTCCATGAGCTGTATAATAACATTGTCTCTGAGTTACGTATCGACCGCATTACGAGTCTCACAGTGAGAGGTGTGGCTGTGCAGACTACATCTAGTTCGTACATTGTACTAAAAAGTCATCATTTTTGCAACATTTCGGAATGCACTCCATAGAGTGTCAATCCAGAGACAACTTGAGGAATAAGAATATGAAATAATCATTAGACAGATGCACTAAAATCAGTCTTGGTAGAAATATATCATGCAAGGAATAACACAAATAATTCGCGCATTGGTGATGAAATACGAAGGTGTTACCCTGACCGGTTTTCAATGATTCTTAAACGATATACAAATTTACAATGGTTATGCGTTCTGCCTAATTCCGAATTTCAGAATCTTCTGAATCTTCTGTGGAGTACTCCGCATGTTTGGCACTTTTCTCATTCGAATATATAGGGCTCATGATTCACATCCATTCTCTTCGATTTAAAAATCATATATAGACCTTTTTATCGTAGTTCATCGTAGTCCGTCATAGACCACTTCGGGGAAATCTGATCCATGATTACGATTTCACGTTTTAGTCCTACGCGATGACTTCTTGCATCGGGAACCTTTACGATACTCGCCCGGTGCAAAGATCGGGAGGAATCGTAGTAGGTGGCCACCCACTTTACTCTATACCATTTATATACCTTATCCTTAGTTATCGTTATTGCGTTATACCCTAATTCTGCAACTCTAAACCTATCATTATTACGCCTAGCCCTTCACGTATACCTCGTGTCTACATTGGTTATATTAGAGAAAGAGGAAGGGGCTTCCTAATAGCGGATCTAGAACATGGAGCTGGGGAGATGTAGATACCATATAGTGCTGAATGTCAGAGATGGATGCAAGACGACAAAGTGTCCTTGCTGCATGAGATATATGAAGATACGGATACCAATGGCTGTAGAGCGCGGTAGAAACATATGATCTGATCAATACGCGGTAAATTATGTATTGGTATATCAACAACAAATAAAAATCAAAACTGACTTAAACGAAATTGTGGTGCTATTTACACTTGATATATTTGGAAATACATGATATGTATGTATCTATTATATCTAAATAAAACATATTTGTTTAAGCAGATACATGATACCATGTGTGCATGTTCCACTATTCTAACGGGTCGAATACACATGGAGACACAATTACAGACACATTATCTTTAATCCTGCTTGGAGTGTAAGAATCAGTAATGGAATGAAATAAAAAATGAATCTCTGACAGGAAAGGATTATGGCAGCCACCAGAGTATTACCTCCTGAATAACTAAACAAGAAAAATGACACGCAAAACATGCTGTGACGTGTATAATCTTGTGTTACGCCCTGTCTACTTTATATAGCCACTCCACATGTCAGAGTCAGACAGGCGACACAGTCTGTCAACTTTGAATTTCACTCATATCCATATGTCAATTGCTAGCAAGCCCCACAGCTCAAGTGTCACCACAATCCCTACCTACAACACCCAGAACACGAAGTGAAAATGAAGGCCCACTCGGCGCGTGCTGCATGCGGGGACTCTGCGATCACGGTTGGGGATGGCGTGGGTAGGCGATGCTGGATGCGGAGGGCCGGGGACGAAGGTGTGGGAGGAGGATAGGATTAATTATCGACGTCGGACGTGTTGTATCATGATTATAGATGCAGGGATGCAGATAAGTATTTGCATTCAGGGAATGAAATTGACACGTGACTCCACCATACAGAAAAGGTATTATTTGAATTTGGCCCGGCGTCCACTGAACTAACAAAATCCGTTTACGATAGTTCTTAAGATACACTTCCAGGTACAAAATAAATTAAAATCGCGTAGGAAAGTGAGCTGGAACCGTGGCAGTTGGTCACTTGTTTACGATTACCCTACGATGCACACTGCCTACGATTTGTTCCTGACAAAAATACTCAATCATGGGGTGTCTATGATATTTAGGCCCTGCGACCAACTACTACGATACGATTTGAATACCTTCCGACGAAGTCCAGAACGAAATGTGAATAATCGTTGATCAACGATTTGTGATTGTCATGACAATCACAAATCTCTGTGTCGTAGACAAATGTCTAGATTAGGCACATCAGCGTGAATCGTAACCCAGAGACATGGAACACCGTAATATCCTTTTCAGAGAAAATCCTTTGTTCCAACTCAAACTACAAAATCATATCTTTGAGGCACTTAAACTTAAGTAAAACACATCATGTTTTCAATGCATAATGACGTATATGTCTGCTACTAATTCCACAATTTAACAATTTCCCGTCAAGTATTCCACACTTGAGAGTAATTTTGTGGGGCAGAATACCCTACGATACTCGCCGATAGAGTAAGACATCATAGATATCATAGAAGTATCCGATCGTCTACGATATGTGACATTTTATATTGTCGAGAATCGGTAGGTCTTAGATTTCTATTGTAGTAAGGGGACGCCGGGTCTTATATTTGACTATATTAACGGGAATGCTAGCGTGGTATATATACATGTCTTTCTTCACTACTAATATTGAATCGTTCCCTGATTATCATATACCTATGATATCCATCACTAAATTATATCACACTTGGTAAATATCTGAGGCATTGTCTAATTCTTGTTTTTTTTTTAAATGAAAGCACGCATTACCGTCTTTTATTTTGCCTATCATATCATTACAAATTAATCTGAAAATAATATATCAAGAAAAATAATTGGTCGCAAATTCTATTTTATTGTACCAAAATATAAATATTGATGAGTTATGCATCATATACCGGTCCTAATTTGATGCATGCGATTAATGGTTACTACCGTTTACTATGTGTCACTGTCTGCATATATACAAGCTAACGTTATCACTCTCCGCCGGCACCTACTTGGTGTGTGTTAGAGGCTAAAGAGCAATGGGATTAAGGTCGCCCTGGTAACAATGAAGTTGGAGACGGCTCCTAATACAATAAGGCTGACTGGCATGACGTCTGTCCCGTCACAAGGGATTCCCAAGAAAGTCAAACCAGAGGCCCCTCTACTTGGACTAAGTTCTGAAGTGCAGGAGGCATGCTCTACATTTACCTCGCCATTTTGCAATTGTCCTATTCGTACTCTTTGAAATTGCTAATGGCCTCAGATGTCAGTATACTGCAAGCTGATGTCTCAGGGAAGTGGCCAGGCAGCTGCGACTTAGTTCAAATGGTGCAATAATGCACGAGTTGTAACTGTGCTCTCCATATCTAACCAAGATCTGACAAGCATAGCCTCAATCATATATTCCAAAGGACGCAGTTTAGGCAATCTGATAGTAAATAATTCAAGTTGAATCTTAAGGCAATTCTAGGGTAGTAAGCATATTTAATGAAGCACATTTACATGTATTTACGATGGAATCTGCCATCTGCATAATGGATACACTCTGTGTAATTGGTACATCTGCATAATTCCTAACATTCTGTAAATATTTGAATAGGTGTATTAACTGTGAAAACCTGTGACTGACGTTGGCTGTACGCACAGCTCCCTTGTGATAGTTTCGAGTGAATTTCACGAAAACGAATCATCACTTTTCCTCCATCTACTCGGATTACCTCAGGCTGATGAAATTCATTTTCTAAGGAAATCATGCATTATTTGCGCTTATAAGAGATTTTTGTGACGGGGCAATTTCAGGATATCTTAAAAACAGTCCCTCTCGAATTACCTGTCTTAATCACGTGATCGGGATTGCCTTCTCGTTGAACAATCCTTTACCAAGTTACCTTTTTGATTAACATTCTCAGGCGACCTTGAATACTAATCTACATTTTTGAAGTTTTTCAACCGATGCACTATTTACCATACACATTTGGATCCCTTCAACTAGCCTGATGAAAGAAAAGAGCCATATCTCAAACTTTATATATCAATAATAGTGACATTTGGCTATAATCTAACCTGTGGGTTCCTTAGGGACCTCTGGGCCTAGATGGTTCAGCAGTGGTTACGGCATAAATTTCAGTGTGTTCCAGTGGTTGGTGATGCAAGGACGTTGTTCCCACCTTGATGTTCGCACTTGGCTTTTGTAGTCGTATATACACTTAAACCTTGTTTAAACTCACACCAGGTGGGTACCTTGTTCTTTCACCTTTTTAGTCACACAATTTGAGTTTTGAACTGATTTGGTGGTGCTGCTGTCAAAGGCCGACACCTTCTCAAGATGGCGACTGACAAACCGGCAGGCAGAACGCTCTTGTTGGGGATCGCCACTTTGGTTCAGTCAGAGTCAGGTGCAATTTCCGCGTCTCCCGAGGATTTGTCCATACTGGGAAGGAATATAATTATCCTCTCCCTAGAGTCTGATTAAAGACTATGTTTGGTACTTTTTTATTCAGTAATTGTTTAATTAGCAATCCTTCATATCCATGTACACATTTATATAAGCAACCAAAGAATAATATAACCCACGCATTCCAAATATTCAGTCAGTAATTTCCTGTTCTCTTCCTTCACTCGAGTTTGATTGTCCTTACAAATGCTAACATTGTAAATCATTTCACAAGATCAGCTTTTACATATAGTAAGCTATACAGTATTGGGTCCCCAAGCTCCTGCTCTGCCAAAAAATGAACATAGGCCTACATTTGGGAAATCTACATGCCCATTTCAGTCAGTAAAATGGAATGGCTTCGCGTTGAATGCAGTCACCGCGGTATTATATTGAATTAATGGAAGGCTAATCTCAGGTGAACTTTACTTCCCTCAGCGCCATGTTTACAATGACAGACTAGGCGACCGGAGTCAAGTTTCCATTGGCCAATCAATGGTTTCTATTACAGCCACTGCTGCGGGTGGCAGCACGTGTCCCATGAGACATACTCCAATGACAAAAGTGGATGGAGGGGAGGGAGAATGGAAGGAGTGAGAGAGGGACCTGTAGGAATGGATCTCCGCGGGCAGAGAAAAGGACAAAATAATGAATTAGGCCGCGTGGATGTGTACATGATTTTGTGGAGTAGATATAAACATCACCGATCGCAGTTTGCCAGCTGGTCGGGACTGCCAACTTCTACTCTGCTCTGTATTAGTCCGCGAATGACGGAGCTGAGACGAAGATGAGGCTGCGAAGAGGCGCCAGCGGAAATTCGCCCAATGAAGTAGGGTGAGGGAGGGGGCAGTTCCCCGCACCTCTGGTGCCGACTCACCCTCCTTCCTTCCAGTAATTCGCAGCGTGGGCAGAGCAATTGCGCACCCAGCCACGGCCTGTGCGCAGGCGCAAAACACCGTTGAGTAGCTCAGCGAAGAGTGTCCCAAACCGGTTTTATCGCCCAGGAGAGCCTTCTCCCTGAGAAGTTGTTTACAAACCAATCTATTTGGCAGAATTGATTTAGTGCCGATTCGAAGCTGGTAATTGTTTATCTTTGTCGTACTTCATTGGTTTGCCGATAGGCGGCCTGCTAAGCGGCACCTACTCATAAGCCATATATAAGGGCAGTAATAGGGGGCTACCGGAAGCAGTATAGGAGCGCCGTCTGCAGCGACCTCTCCAAACAAGCATAAGGGAAGCGAAGATTCTTGTTCGCTCCAGGTTTATTTAGAACCGGATCCAAAGGCTATTTTCCCAAGCGTATTATTTTTCATGTGTCCAAATGAAACGACCTTTCCAGATTCCCATGGTTTGAATGTTTACATTTTGGCAGTTAGTTGGCCTGTCAGCATTTAAAGCCCTTTTCGATTAAGAATCCCTTGTTCAAAATCATGTATTTGTTACGCCTAATCGAAATTATCGACGACGCTTTTCAGTTTGGACAAAAGGGTCTCTTTGAAATGACAAGCCAGCTTCGTCGACTTGCCCATTTACAGTGGCTCAGTGATTTCTGAACGCATTCGAATTTTTACTGAACGTGCCATTAGCATCATTTTGGAACACATGTTGTTTCTCCAGAGACCAGCACATCGTGATCAGCACATGTATTTCTGTTTCACTTTTGACATCTCTCTTTCTGAAAATCTCATAGTTTGTTCGGTTAGAATTCCTGAATATTACAAGTTTTTGTTGTATTCATGTTTAATAATGTTACAAGTTTTTTTTGTAATCATTTCTAATAATGTCACTACCGGACAGTGCCCTACAGACATGCTATGACATTACCCATTGTGGCTAAAGTCAAATGTATTTGATGTCATTTTAATATTATGCGGGAAGTATCTTCGAGAAAAGGGAAATTGGCTTGGAATGAAATGTTTAATGAAGGCGTGAGGTTATTGCCAAGTATCTTGAAAGCCTTCTCTTTAACATGCACCAGCATCAACCAAGTGAGTGAATTCAGATAGTTAAAGCGCCACTGTTTCTCGTTGTTGGCGACTTTCACAGCTCTGTTTTGTGTCAGTTGCAAGGTCATCGACCCATTAATCAGCCAGTGTGTGTTAATTCATGTGAATGTTTTGGGGTGTTGTGCTGACCATATTAATAATGGATAATCGTGGGTGACGCGTGACATCTTTCGGACCCTAGGCTGGCTCACAGCTGCCGTATGGTGTCTGAACTTTCTACCACACAATATAAAAAATCTTTCATTCGGCACTTCGTAACACATTACTTCCTCCCATATCATTCCATTTGTCAGTCTTAACTATTACACGCAATGATTCATTTAAGTGTTTAGCAAGGTTAGCAATCGGTTCAATAAGTTAGCAAACAGTATCAATAAACTTGTATCACATGAAAATTATTCATACAAATATTGAAGCTTTGGTTTTTTTTCACTCATTGCCCCACAAGCAGTGATGCACTATAAACACATAGGTAAATAAGTATATTTTCACCCCCCTCACACAAATTACAAATGAAATTGAAAAAGATTTAAAGAGATGGCAATTCGTTATGTAGCTTTTTTTTAAAACGAAATTACTTGGATTGCGCCCGGGTGATGTACTCAGATCACCACTTTCATGCTGCTGTAATGCTGTTATTGAAATGAGCAATCAACCAGGCAGAAGGCAACACAAACAAAACAAATCTGCCAGCTCCACCGTGTTTATCTATTCATCGGACCTAATCTAAACAAAACATGAACGAATGACTCGATAAATAGTTGAGTTATCTTAGTTCAGCTGGCAAATAATCACTTGACGAAATTACATATTGACGCCGGATTTCAGTTGAAAAGCATAACATATCTCGTCTGCGTGCATCTGTAAGATTATGGATCAAAGGGAATGAGGTCGACCGATTGATGGGATAAAACGTAGGGATATAAAACATAGCAGACTTCACTAAGCTGCACTTTAGAATCCGGGTTTGTCCTATATTTGATTGGATAATCAATCGCCCGCATGTAAATAGAACAGGAAATATATGATTTTATTTATATTAGCCAAAATTCCGTCACCAACCATTATTAAATTCTTCGGCTAACTGCTGTAATATGATTAGAAATAGATGTTGTATGCAAAATCTCCAATGGGCTATCAAGGAAAGTATATCTGAAAAAAATATAACACTAACGGGTGGCTGATTATTGTTCTGTTTCGTAAATTAATAGCTGGACATAAAACAGATACGGTCGCCAATCATGTAAAAAGCAAAAGGTAGATCACCATCGTCTGGTCCCATTCAAGCTATGTATATATAATATTCATGTATAGAAACAGCCTTCTTCCGGTACGTAGCTCATAGTATATCAATATGAGATGGAGCCATTGCACTTGCTAGACCGTAAAAAAAGGCAAATTGCATCGTGCAAATAAATCAAACAATGCTATACCTCCTACTCTTTTCCCCACAATGGTCATTTGCCATCAAGCTAAGGTCCCATACTAATAGATTGCCCATAGCCACATTTATGTACTCAGGCATCCTTTTGCTCTACTTTCTACTAGCCGTATAATCCCCAAGTGATAGTTCACTGTATAATGATAATTTATTTAGTAGGGTAAATGTAGGATAATTTTAGAACTTGGGTCTTTTAAGTCACTGTAACAATGTTAACCAAAGGTTTACAAGTAGCTAAAGATAGGATAGGAGGGTGATATCAGTAATACGCTCTGGTATCTTTTTAAGGAATACCTCATTTATTTCTGTAAGAGAGAATGTTTTGAGTAAAGGTATCCATGCAGTTCTTGACCCTTGGGTAGTAGGGGCAGTTTTTAAGCAGCCTCAAATAAACAGCGAGTGATGGTGAGACTTCCTTAAAAGAGTGGAAGCACAGTTGGTAAAAACGAACCTGCCTTTCCTCGCCGAAAAAAATCTTTTCAGCACACGACGACAGCGAAAAACCTAACCATTATTTTTCTTGGGTGGCAAGATAAAAATGACTGAAGCCGGTCATTTCGCCACCAATTTTCCCAATTTACTTTCTTTCCGTTGGTTGAAAGCCATGGCTGCCATAGTCAAAATTGCACATTCAAATCTGGACCGCCATCTTTTATTGGAGAGTGTAAATCTGTGTACGCCCCTGCTTGGAAAGTCAATGGCCGGAAACTGGGCTGTGACGACAGGAATTCTGGGAATTATTATGAGAGACTGCTTCCAATCGTGGATGGAATTCATTTCATATCACTTTTGGATGTGTCACTGTAGATCAGAGTTACCTAGCACAGTTCGGATTTGAGTATCATCAAACCGTCGCTTACCATCTTACCTAAAAATCATCTTGAATCACAACAAATGAGGTCATGAATTATTTACGATATAATTGGAAACGCCTAAATTGGCAAGCTATGGTTATTTTCTTGTTCCAGAAAAAAGTGTTGGTTTGGTATTTCGCAAAACTGGGGATGTTTTCAGTGGTTCTGGGTTCAGAGTAATTTTCTTTACAACGAGGATCTTTGCTTCATTCTGTATGACAGTGCATCAGATTAATTAGTTATTAGTAAATCCCAAAATAGAATATTTTGTTCACCATTATCCTGACCGTTACTTTATTTTTAGGTTTCATAGAAAATATGAGACTATGCGGTGTCCCATCCTCAGTTGAACAAGAGTTTCTCTTTTGTGTATCAATTTCTTTCAAGGACATGACTGACTCTAGAGTTGAATGAATGAACACGATTTATTGTATAAATATTAGTCGGTCGAATCGTCTAGCAAACCGTTTACTGTTAGGTATTTATGATAAACTAAAGGAATAGGTTGCCGATATGCTGCTTGCAACTCAAAGACAAACAACCGGACAGTGCCACCTCCCCTGGAACCACAGGGTATCAGGATGTGAGTCGACCAGATAACCTTTGGGTTATCTAGCTCGGGCGCGCGTATCTCTCACTGTACTAGATGATAACCATAATCGTCTACTAAGGGGAGTATGTAATTCCAAGTGAGATTCTTGGTATAGGAACCTTGGTTATAAGAAAGTATCCAGCCGATATCATTTGCCTATCTGATACCCTTTCTGTGTTTTTTTATATACTTCTTACATAATAAACTTCTCCTCTCGCTCCCATTGATAGATGAGTTATAGGGGCGTGAGAAGAAGGATAGGGGTATAAAACGGATTGAATAGACATATATGCTCCACATGAAATCCCTGGTTGTTTCAGTTTTAAAGACCTCACTTGAAACTATCTAATACAAAAACTGAAGTTCTATTAAGTCTAGGTTTCCAACATATATCATAAATATGGCAATAGGAGGAAGCGCATAAATATACTTACTCTCCATAGACTTATCATGGTGTGACTATATTTCACGGTTTGGCCATTAAATATTTATATTCCACTTGTGACTTATGAAGTTGAAAACATGTGACAAGGTAGGATAAAATCTAGACATGACTCAATTTCATATTATTTTTTACATGGCTTTCGTTGTCTTCTACTACAGCTATTACTCAGCTTCGCTTCGTGATGCCGTTTTGCGATGACAACTCACGCCATATAAACAACCATATGAATTTTTGTGATGTTTCATGATGCTATGTGCACCACAGTGATCTTTGGAAAGCCACTGCTTCAATTATCTTTTTGTTATATATTGAATCTGTCAGATATTGGTTAGATCTTGAGGAAATTGAGCGAGATATTGTTCACACTATCCGCGTCTTAAGATAAGTAGCTATCATTTATGTTTAAGCAAGGATTTTATATGAAAGAAGCGTAGTTTTATTTTCAGGTAGACTCCAGACCATGGTGGATATTGGTACCAAGCTTAATCTGTAACGTTCATGTGATAGGTAACTCTCAATACAACATGGTGTTCTAGAGTGCAGTGACTGGTGCGTATCTACGCATACTGTGTAGAAAAATAAACATCAAAGCTTTTTAGTCTAGATGATATAGAATGACACCCTGACATAGATTCCCTAATTAGATAATTGCAATCTGACACTAAAATGTCTCTCGAAGGCAGAAGATTATACATTTTTTCAACTCTGTTTGTAAGTACCATCTTCATTTCACACTCTGTAACCATCCGTGCAGGCCTGTGTCACCCGCCGTTTGAGCAGCATTTAGGGTTAGTCAATCAAGTTCTGATTTTCATTGTTTTGTCGTTTCATTGTGTCATCGCGTCATCTGATGATCGTATGTCAGATGTTTTTATGAATGTAAGTTAGAATCAATCCATGTCCATGTGTTTCCTTAGTTCGGTTTTACATCACTCAAGTCCTAGGGGATATGACCATGTTAGTACTCCGAAATAAACCTCTCATGAAACATTGCCCCCAAACTTTGTTCAAAGTCGTGTATTTCCACTGTTAACATAGAGGCTTGATTGAGGGTTCTCTGGTAGATTCTTTAATATGATTGTGATTTCTCTAAATGTTTTTCACTTGTATTCATAAATGAGACTCTCCGTGATCTAAGCACGGTATACTACAGTATTATAAACCTTTAATGGCGTGTCAACGTTCATGAAAGGTATCATTTTAGTAAGTTGGTATAGCCTATGCGATACCGTCTCATAAAGTCTATTCATGCGGCTTTTATAATCTAATGTAGAATTAAGTGAGTATCGTCAAAACAGTAGGTGTCGCTATAGCTCAAAACGATCAAAGCAATCAAATTCCACATTTATTAGGGTCCAATAAGTAGATCAAGCTGCAATAGAGTCCCGGACACGTTGTAGGAGATCTCCTTACTTGTTTTATGTTAAACATACCGATTATTCCATAGGATTTCATATTGCCAAACTAATTCTTCTGTCGGTTGGCGATAGTACATTCTGGGCCATATTCCCAGTAATCTTTTTTTAAATTCTGATAGTCTTGCTTGACAATTCGACTTACAGTTGACTTTCTTCCTATGTGGCCTTTCTTCGAAAATGCTGTAGATGCAATCTATTTCAGGACTATTCCTCTTTATATACAACCCAGAAGTACCTGGTTCACCTTTCTTTAGAATTGGTACGTAGTCGTATTACACAGTTGATGCATGATGTCTAGTGACAATAATTTCATACCTCCTTATAGGACAAGGTAATGTGTCATCTATGTATAAGGCATGTTGTTGAATAGTATAAAATTTGTGTATTAGGATTTATGTAAATCTTGTTCACGCGCGCCGGTCCGAGCCGATGTCAAGGCGGCGATCCGGTGAAGTATTCCGGTATCGGCGATCCACGCTGGCTTGTTCCTTGTATTAGTAGGTCTAGTTTCTTGTCCAGGTCTCGCACGACGGCCTCGAGTTTGTCGACCCTCGCATCTGAACGGGAACTTGTGTTGCTCACCTCATCGATTGTCTCATATTCGTCATATTCCGGCAGGCGTCTGAAGGAGACCTCGGGGTCGCTATCCGTATGGGCGTCCATGGCGGCCCTTTTCATGCTAGGTCCCGGGGAGTGAAATGTATCACGATTCACCACCTCCTCATGACTTTGGCCTCTCGTTTTGGGGGCCATGAGAATGGCCTTTACTGACCCTGGGCGGACTTTGATTTGATAAAGGAAGATGGGTGTATAAAATGGCGTGCCAGAACTGTGTGAGAGCAAAAGAAAATACGTGTAGTGAGATTGAAGGATTGGTGAAAGGCGAGGGCGAGTGTGTGTGGTGAGAGTGTGAGGTCAGAATGGAGAGTGAGTGGTGCGTTTTCTGTCCATCAGACGTCAGCAGTGATCACAAAACAGCAAAGGCCCCAATATGGAGCCTTGCGGTACCCCACATTCTACAGCAATAGTGGCTGATACGGTCCCATTTACTCTTACTTATTATCGTCTATTGGTTTAATAATTTTTAAGCCAGGATAAATTTGTGTTTCCAATTACATAATATTTCAGTTTATTTATTGATATAAGATGGTTGCCCGTGTTGAATGCCTTGCGAAAATTAATAAATATGGTAAACATTTTTTGCCAGTATTACGTGCCATCAAGATATCGTCCGTAAACGTGTCAATAGCCTTGATCGTTGAGCGGGTTTTCCTAAAACATGATTAGTTTACATCCAAAAGGTCATGTCCGTCTAAAAAAACCATTAACATTTTGTGTACAATTTTTCAATTGCTTTCCTAATATAGGGAGTAGTAAGATGATTCTCAAATCTTTATTTCCTGGGGGTCACCCCCTTTCGGGATAGGGACCACCATGCAGAATTTCCATTCAACAGGAATTTTCTTTGAGTAAAAGGAGGAGTTAAACAGGTTTGAAAAGATTCTCGGTATTGATAATAAAGTGTCTGCATAAGCTTGTGCCATTTCACAATGGCGAAGGCTAACAGAGGCTCCTTTCTGGTGATCAGGAAACCAAATCATTCAATTTCTGCTTTCAGCAAAGGCCATAACGCAAGAGAAAATGTGTATATGGGAATCATAGCTACAAAAAGAAACAGTAGGTTTGACTTCTTCTGCAGTAGAGTCGAGAATCTCACTGTTATGGCATTTCAGTCTCCAGGCACAACTCTGGTTAGGTATGTCTCTATGTGGGGGAGAAGCTCCAATCAGATCCTGTCGAAATGGTGCCTTTTTGTACATGGTAAGTAAAAACATAGAGAAATTCGTCAAACCATAGTAAGTATCGTCGGGTTTCGGTAATGAAACAAAGACAGCTAATGAAAAACAACTAAAAATGAACATATTGCGGGAAGGATAAAACCGAGATTTCTGATTCATTATTGAAGTCTTCTGAACATCTAATTCCTATAGTAGACAGCTGAGCCCCATTGCACAACCTACCACCTGCTTCATTATTAACCAGCCTACTTCAAAGACAGACTTATTTTTCCTGGACAATTCCTCTTCATTATCAAGCACGCTGTCTTTCCCCTCTTCTATTTGAGTGTTTGTACTTCAGCTAGTACGACAAGCCTTGGGCCCGCCATTTGTCAGTTCCTTTACTGCCGACTCAATAGTTGGTGTGTCCTTTTGGTGAACGTCTGTAGAGGGAGTGGGTGGATTGATTAAGGGCATACGTTACGAGAAGAGCGAAGGTAATGGTGGAGTGTGAGCCATGGTTGAGAGCGAACCAGACAGACGCCGTCTGACGTGTAGGAAGTATCGGTCTTCTCTACGAGTTTGTCCCGATGAGGGTCTCTTTGTGGGGCGGATTGATATTGGATGTCTTTCAGCATATCTGCATACTAATTTACTCATTTCTCTTTGGAAGGGGATATATCGATGCAGCGCCGGGTGCCCGGGGTATATCTACATCATGGCAGGACTTAAAATGTCTACTTGTTAACCGCTCAACCATCTCTTTTTGTCTGCCTACTGCTCGAACTCAGGCCATGTATATGTAACTACAACTGGACCTCATAGGTAATTTCTTAAATAAAGCACGCTGGGTCTTCGTCAATAGTTACTTCGAGATATGATTTTGGTCATTGGCAAACGCTATGATACTATAGGGGGTGAAGGTGGTAAATAGCTGATATTAAGGTTGATGCATGGAATTCAAGATAGCCACCAGACCCAACTATAATGATTAACACCAACAGATTACGTGTATTCCTTTTGGGACCATCGAACCTCAACGTTTACAATTTTCCTTTCCATCCAAGGAAGCGTACTGAAACCTTTTACTTCCTGTTCTGCGTTTTCCATGCCACCCCAAAATCCTATTGTGCTTGAGTGGATTTCCTCCAACACAGCATCGTCCTCTCTTGGCATTACGTGAGGTAGACTATAATCATTAGACTCGCACAGAGGGTGCTACCACCTCAACCACCAACTCCAACCTTAGACTTGCTCAAGTATTTGACTACGAATGTTTGTTATGATATAAGAACACCTAGCAAAATGTAGCCTTCGCTTAACCCATGGATAAAACCTAGCGCTCACGGAGGGATGGCCGGGGGGGGGGGGGGGGGGGGGTAGATATAGGACATAGAGACTAAGGGTATTCTAATCCGATTCCTGCCCGAGCTCCTAGCTGACTTGCTTTATGAGCTACTAGGCGCCATCTCTGATAGACATTTTCTAGGTAGAGGTAACTACCTATTTCCTGTCTTATTTTGATGTATTCCTCTGTGTTCTGTGACATCTCGTAGATCACCCATTATACATGTATTGTTTATATTCATGGCTTGTATCAGTTATACGGTAACTACACAAAACCCTGTGTGGAGAAGGTATGGACCTTCAATATTACAACACATCTATTACTGCTATTCCTAATAAAACTACAAGTACATTTTTCAATTTCTGTCATCTGTGACTTTTATACTTGTTGGTAGCTGTTTCTTCCCCCGGGGTTTACTCCAAATGAGTATTCACCCGGATCATTGAATTTAGCATTTTTCGTTCTGAATAAGAAATTGTCAGGTGTAAACAGCAAAATCCATAACTTTGTCTACGATTTATCTCTCAAATATTATAGAGAAACAGGCTTACTGTCTCCGTACGGATAAAATACGCGGTAAAATCGGCGATCAGATCAACCGATGCCGAAGGCAGAGGTTCATCTGATCGCCGATTTTACCAAGTATTTTATCCGTACGGAGACAGTCAGCCTGTTTCTCTATTATTATATACCTTAAAATATCGAATTTTTAACTTTGCTACTGGGGGAATATTTGGATTTTGCCGCCGTACATGCCCCGTACGCCACATACATACCCCGTACGTCACCTAGGTGTCGTACGGGTATAAATACGACATGGGTAGGAGCGGGCAGTATGTGTAGGATATACTACCACAGGTATATAATAATACGCAATATGGTACCGCTTCACCAGTATTTTGCGGCCATGGTTGTTTTTTTAAATAAGGTTGAAATAATCGTGGATGGTTATTTACGTTTAAATATGCAATCAACTGTACGTTGCCTGAAATGAATTGCTTCTGCATCAACCATTATTTTTACCGTAACACCTCTTATATGTGTGTGTGCACATATATATGTATATATGGTGCCACCTTTGTCGAACACCAGGAACTAATCTGTCCCTTCCGTTATTGAATAATTGGAACTCATTTCACCAATAATGGGTCGTAAGATGTAAACGCTTCAACGATTTCTTCGTTGATGACTCCTGGTACCGGTTTCCTTCTAGGGAAGCACTACCTCACGGCTTTTCTCATCACGATAAAATATTGATTCATTTTTTAGCCGCCTGGTGTAAACTGCAGGTCTGTTTCACTACTCATTACATCTGTTCAGTGCAAGTTTCCTAAATACCATACACTGCTCCATTCGCAAGCCTGGGCCTCCCACCGTCCTTTTAGTAACAGATCTCCTCTTAGATTCACTCTTTCTATTCGTTTCGTTCCTTCTCCACCTCCATGTTTTCCTGTAGACTATTCCTAGTCTTTCTACGAACCCCATTCCATTTCTATATCAGAGCTGCAGGGGTTTTCCTTTTTCGTGGCACAAACCTGAGGCTAAACGTCATGCGTGTTCTGTTGCGTATTAATTAGTCCTCTCTTGACACCGCCGCACCTTTCACAGCTGCATTGACTCTCTCTGCTATGCCCCGAGGTCAGGGCTGACTGCCAAGTAACGTGACAGCCGTAACAATTTACAGAAGCTGAAGGAAGGGGTATCTTTATTAATGAGCCACATGCCAGTCACTGCACACCTGACCTGTCATACTCCTACGGGTTTTCAATGTGTAGTCAGGGTGAACCATGTGCGATTTCCCCAGGACCCTGTGCTAGCCACTTTGTACGTTGAATTTGGTAGGCTGGCCATGCTTCGCTCTTTCTGGGACCTGTTTCACTAGTTTCGTGACATGTCTAGATGGCGTGTCCGGTTTTTCCGGTTTCATAAGAACTAGACATTAGACTTCGTTTTGTCCGTTCTTGCTTGCACTGTTCAAGTCTGTTGGTGCCACTTTTGTCACGGAACTAGTGAAACAAGTCCATGATGTGTAGATTTGTCTAATTCTTATGTCTGAGGTCTGTCTTTTCCTAAGGGCAGCTACTTGTGTTGCCACGAAACTAGACAACCCCAATGTCTGTATGGTGTCACAGACATGTCACGAAACTAATGAAACAGGTCCCTAGAGGGAAGGGCGATTGAATTTGGCACCACGATTGTCAGACATTCCCGTAACAAATCGTTTGTTGTAGACGGCAAAACCCTAACCTAATTTCCCAATCATGAAATATGGCACCACAATTAATTGGGCTCAAAATGCTTTCAGAGAGGATAAAAAAAATCGCGCGTTTACACATCACTGGCAACGATTTTTGTCGTAATAATTTTTGCATATAGGATCCTTGCATTTTGTAATGGAAAATAAATATATCCAGATACAGGGTTGGCAGGGTTAATCCTAGAGGTGCATCACGACTACGATTTTGCTTTCCATTCGCAATAACTTCTATCCATTCTGAAAGGCTCGTGAGTTGAATTTATCGTTAGGTGATGCCGAATTGCATTCTTCCAGTTATCCGTGGGGAACAGTAAGCAAACGATACATGTATTCTGTAAACAGGTTAACTAGACAACATATAGCAGTTACAGTATAGTAACAGGAAACAATGCATGACAAGAATGGATAATACAATACACAAGATTGCGATGCTGGTCTAGGGAATTTTTTTCGACAATCTATGCACTACATAGTTTAGGTTTCTCCAATAAGAAACATTTGATACATATTTTGTAATAGGAGCAGACTTCTGTCATTTGGATATTTACTGGCAATCTATCCCAAATGGATACACCTATACAAAGGGGTGATTTCCTATATGCTTTGGTATGAGATGGGTCTGTCTTGATTATGACTTTTGTTTGTCAGTATTTGCTTGATTAGATTCGGAATAAACATCTAACCGTAAAAATTCCCACGACAGGTACGCTATATGGCATCAACTAACGATAAATCTATGCTGGTGACCAGCTCTGCCAGGTTGCATAAGCGCAGACCACACACCACCACATCACCTCACATGACCATCTCCCACATGTCCCGTGAGCCTCTTACCATCGCCCATGCATGCTCCATGCATTTATTAGCCTCTATGCCGATGGTCTTCAACTACCATGGACATGACCACGCCCTCTTCTCAAGTATGAAGTAACTGTTTTTAAGGTGGCCCAGGCGGCATCGTCGTAACCACTAATCCTCACTGTTCAATTTTCAGAGTGTGTTGCCCTTCCTTTCTGTCGCTTATGTACTTGGCTCCAACACAGCTCAACGGAAATCAATCTTCCCCAACACCCTGGGCATAAGGCCAAACCTCATAAAATTGTACTGGCATTCGACCCTTATGCCCAATGGCACAAACTCTGCTTGATCGGATGGCCATGTCCTCCGGTCTCCCTGATGCCTCTCTTAGGCTCTGACATGTGCCTCCCTGGCAACTCAATGCTCTGCAACACTGCCGCACTTATGGGATCCCACCTCCACACAGTGCCTCTGCTCCCCTACTTGCCTTCAACACGCTGGTTATAAGGCCAATTCTTACAACGCCGTACACTCAAAAGCCATACATTTGTATAAATTGTATGTCTCTGGAAAATTGTTTAATGATTTCTTTCCTCCAAAATGTCCACATTTGTCGAATTATGATCGCACTAGAGGGAAGGGACCTGACGGAATTTGTAAATCAAAACAATGCCCTCTGAGAACAGAGATTCAATAGTCGGCCCAGCAAATACATTAGACAATTTTCAGTTGGTGATAAAATGTATTGCTTTGAGGGATATTGTCAATCAAATCGAGAAATGAAATGGAACATTGTTAGATATGACATTGTAAACACCAAGGCCCCGAGGCTACAATAAACATCGAGGCCCTCTGTCAACTATTCTCCCACTGTGATTTCCTAACCTGAATGATATGGTTTTACTGTTGGACGAGACTAAGGGGAATCCATCAAGTTAAACGACGGTAATCAATACAGGGGAAAGGCTCAGGCACACTTTAAAACTCTATTGTCGTAATAGCTATACATAAGATCATGAGGAAGACTACTTGGTTATCATGGTGTTTGAATTGCTCCCAGAAGAGCTGCTAATTGCGTAACGTTTTTATTGGTTTATCAATGTGCGATATAAATGTTATGATAGGGTGGTTCCCTCGCAGAGAGGCTAGATAAAAGTCCTTCCGGAAAATCCGTCACTTCGGAGCTGAAATCCTTTCATTCCCTTCTTTGACTGACTATCAAGCAAGTGTGATATAGCATTTTATCCATGCTTATCATAAAGATAGAAAAACTTTCATATTATATATCATATATATAATACAGTGTCTGGAAACGTTATCTGTTTGTGGATTCCATACACACATAATTATAGCCCACACCCTTAGGGAAGGCTAAGATTCACTATCACGTAAATGTTTGTAGTTCTGTACATTACCCCAGATCCCAGAATGAAACAAGAGGAAGGCCGGAGTGGGCTCATAAAATTTTATTAAATTTTATAGTTCTTATTGATATTAATAAGGTTATACAATGAATATCAATAATAAGGATAAGTGTATAATTGACATATGTATATTGTTGTCAATTATGAACAGTAAATGATAACATAATGAAGTTATTATGTAATATTACATAGTTATGAGTAACATGTAATAATGAAATAATATAACTAGCCCTACGAGTGGAAGGAGTAGAAGTATGAGAAAAGGTGAGGGTGGGTGGGAAGAAAAAGTACGTGTGTAGGGTATGAGACCTGAGAAACGTATGAGGCAGAGTACAGTGTCGACCTAGCGCACTTTGATGTTTAGTGCGGCCGACAGTAGAGAGGTGGCGCAGGGGTGCGCTAGTACAGAGGTGTTTCACCAGGGGGGGCAATGACCACCCCTGACCATAGGCCATGGGCAACCCATTAGCTACCATGAAGAACTCTTGGTTAGCCAATGTATCAGAAATCAATAATGAAGCATTTCCCCAGGAGAAGTTTCATGTATATTCACCATCAGAACTAGACTTGCTCAAGTCTTAGATTATGAACATTCATTAAATGATTAAAGATAATTGGAATACAATTCATTATAGCATGTGTCCTTCTCTGACTGGCCCATGAATCCTGTGTCACTCAGAAGGGGTGGAGGGGTAGGATACAGGGACTGAGGCCAGTCTACATCTGAACCTAGGCAAATTCGCCGAAATTCGCTCTTCTGTTATCTAATACCCAACTCACTGAAGTCAATATAAAAACTGTCTGACCAATATTGACACTGATATAGTAGATACGAAAGTTTAATTTTGTGACAGTTACTGACTGTCAATCTTTTCTTGCACAAGAAGTTTCCGTGTGACAATGTCATGTTTTTACTTTGTGTGTACTATATGGACGAAGGAAGGGTAAACGGAGCTAAGATCGGCCGACTGAGGGATTATTTGGGAACAAACGGGGTTCATTAGATAATTTAGCTGTGGTCAAGCCTAGGATTGCGTGGGGAGACCAAAGGAGACAAATGACGAACATAGTGGATGATTAACAGCTGAAGACCCAGTAAATAGAAAAACTTGATTCAAATTACAAATGTGTTACTCTTCTCATGTATTCTATGTTTTATTACAAGCGGATAAAGATATGGGCGACTGGAAAACTGGAAAAGTCGGTAGAAGGCTGGCGTGTGTTTTTTAAGGAAACATTTATTGTTGACATACCTACCACCTTGTGGCGATCTTCCATACATCAGCATGGCTCACGGGTCAAGGGTTCGAGGCTCAGCGGTACCGCTGTGTTTCCCTCCTGTCTGTTATTCAAATCTCCTATCACGTGAATATTATATGACAAAAGCTGTTGCAACGGCCAAAAACACCATCCAGCCACCCACTAACCAGCCAACCACTTGGAGCGCTCTTCAACCCTCTCCATTCAGAGCAGATGGTTATTCCCTGCCAGACAGAATCCGATTGTTATCTAGGGCATTACCCGATGCTCTGCTTAACCCAATCAGCTGTCATGATGAATCCCTTTCTCCCTTTTGTTCCCATCCGATACACCCTTGGGCCAGAATCCATAGGCAATAGACGAAACCCACCCCCAATAGCCGGCAAGTCGAGATGAATCCTCCTTCTCCATGATCATAGACCAGTAGAGTCAGGTTTCTCTTTTGTGAGACGGGCAGAGAAACAGATTACCCTAAATGACGGCTGCGGATGATCGTGGCTCAGACTAGGCTGCTTGGATATTAATTAAAGAGAGTTTTGTAGCGATTTAATCATAGGCGAAGAATTGATCAGGGGATAAGCGGGTAGCTGAATCCCTTGATACCCAACCCTCCCCTTACTCATCCACTCCCTGTCCGCCCACACTATGTTTATTGAACAGGATCAAAAATATGGCGTGGTGATTCTAACGCTGGGCTTCTGTACAGCTATAGAGATACGAAAATCAGTAATACAATAGGTCCGTTGTCTTATTCCTACTGGACTGTACCTGAATTGTAATGCTCTACTACTGCCACCCGTATAGAGACATCTGTGACCAACAAGTTGATGACAACAGTGATAACCCGAATTAGTTGAGACCAGGGGGACTGAGTTGAGGTTAAGCTACAGTGAGTTCACTGTAAAGAATGTAGCGAAATACACGGGATATCACCGTAAATGAGGACGGTAGATTACCGCAATATTATCTACTATTAACCCATATCCCTGGAGAAAAGAAGAGGAGGCCGGAGTGGGCTAATGAAATTTTTACTGAATTCCATGTGTAAATATATTTTAGAGCTTATTAATAAGAAAGATTAATAAGTGATAATTGATATGAATTATCAATAAATGATACGATAATTGACTTGAGGAGAATAGGTCAATTATGTAATTCATATAATATATAAAATATAAAATACTATAGGCCTACGAGTGCAGGCGTATATATAAGAGGATTGAACACCATTTTCATAAGACATTTCTAAAACATAAGTAGAATTGACTTTATCCTACCAAATCTCTGGTCAATGATATTGCTAAGCCAATATTATGCAGCTCAGGGAATATATGATAGTAGTGATCATGTCACATTCACTATCCTATTCAAATATCTCTTACATATAACAGCTCACAATAATAATGTTTATGGGTTATGTATATTAACGGGCCATTTGGAAAGTATGTTTGTACTGTTTTGCAATTTCATATTTAATTTAACTTAAATATTTATGTACCGGTCACAGTTTAGGCTTGTTTCTCTAGACATACTGTTTTCCTGGTATTTCTGAAGGTTAGCCCGGCTCTAAGAGGGTCATAGTGATACTTATAGGGCACCTGACGAAGCTTTGCCGCTTCTACAACAGGGGGTAGTCGACTTGCATGCAGAGGCCTTGGGCAACCTGGGGCCTTTCTATTCTAATTTGCTATAACATTGATGTTAAATTCAATTATCTTTGATTAATCAAATCATCGGGTATGGATTCCAAATCAATTCTTGCATCTTTGTCTCTTCAATTTATGATATGATGCTTACAGATATATCAACATCAGTTGTTTTTTTATTTTTACATATCCAATGCTCGCCAATTGAATTGACGCATTGAGCCAATACGTGTTTCTGGATTCTTAAATATCTGTTTTGTTTGCTTAGGCCTCCTTCAGTTTATGTACCGCTTAACAGTACTGTAGTAACAGAAAATGATGGAATTATTCTGCAAAATGCCATTCTACTATTGGACACATGATATTTAGTCTAACTACAACATCATTTAGATGTGGCTCTGCGTATTCGCTTTTACTCCCAATGACTGCTTTATAGTGTAATAGAGAGAAAATTATATTTATTTTACCGAATGCCATCGCCTTGCCATTTAATTGTGTAACTATATTGCAGTCTAGTTGGACCCTTAACTTTCGATCTACTAGATATCCAGGACCTACCTCACGAGATTTTCTCACGATATCAACATTTTGCTGCAGATGGGGTTTCCATATGCCAACTTATAAGGTATTTATAGCTGTAGATCTAGATATTATTTATTTATTCAGAACGATTCGTATTCTCCCGTACCGTATATTATATGAGACGCTTGAAGATTTGAACAAAGCAAAATCCTCACAAGAAACTTATCCTATAAGAATTTAAGCATCATATTTACAATGGAGTACAATCACAAATAGCCTGTACTGATGATGTTATCAGCATATGGCCTTCAAACAGTATGTTTTATTACCACACTAGACACGAGGAAATAATTTTTATGTAATTATTATGTATCGATGCGAAATAAGGAAACTTGATAGTTACTTCGTCATACTTATTTCAATCTACACAATAGAAAAAAATTACTCTTTGCCTTAAAACGTCAATAATCTCAAGTTGTAATCGTATATATTCTTATCTTAGACGAGGTCCTTTTAGATTCTCCAGTAAATGTAGGATTCACTCAGGAAAAACGAGATATAGAGAGGGAGTCATAGCCAGAAATATTCTTAGAGAGAGCCAGAGAACCAGAGAGTATTTTCTGCCATAATTTTATTCAACCTTTTAGCTATTGTCCCACCAATCGTATACCAGAGAATTTTATTCTTTTCAGGAATTAGCACAAGTCTATCAACAATTAGATAGATTTACATGCAAGTAGAAGGACCTTTCTATATCAACACAAACAGACAATTATTTGACCAAATGGAAGTATATATGTATCCAACAGATACCCTGGGAAATTATAACTAGGTCATCTTCCCGAAAATTGAGTGTGAAGATCTCAAAATATATTGTAGAATACATCTCTGATTTTAAAGTCGGGGGTTACGTGGTAGTTCATGTAAATCTAAATTGTCTATCTTATCTGATAAGATTCTGCGAAACTAGATAGCACATACAATTTACTCAGTCAAAAGACATCACAAAGAAAATAGTACTTGAAATTTGAATTCAATTGTCCAAGAAGGGCAGAATGCCGACGCTAAGTTGGAAATTAGAATAAAAATATGCGTATGACTTAGTTTCCGAGCTGCTCACTGCCATGTTTGTCGGAGATGAGGGACCAACGACATCCCATTTTAACGGCCAGTATCAAATGTATACCTTTCCATAGTTAAGTACAATGTTATAACCTCAAAGACAGGATCTAAGGAAGATAAATTGAGATAGATAATCTTGAAATAGCTGAGGTCCCTACAAAATAACATATGGTTAGGAATAACCAATGAGTAGATGCGCAGAACGTCCTTCAAGCGCCTTCGTGGATGTAGCCTAGAGTGAAGAAAAGTGTTGGCAAGCTATCTATCAGCGAGCAGTGATAATGCTAGAAGCGGATCGAAGTGTCAAAGTATGTCTGATGTCTCAGAAATAGTTGGATGACGGTGTTAGAATATATCTTATCGGTGGGGACGGTAGATTGAAAGAGATTGCACACTACGGATAGAGGCCTCTAAGGATTTGGGAGAAGATTAAGGAAGATCGTACACAAGGTGGGACGATACTGACGTGAAAGTCGAGAGCGTGGCGGAAGGATGGGCGTTATCAAGGCTGTTTCTAGAGCAGCACACTGTAAAAAATTTCCCGTGAATTTTACGATATTTTCCAGGCAACTGGGGTGCCAGGGAAATACTGTAAATTGTACGGGTGACCGTAATATATTTTTGACCGTAAATTATAACTGTCCTAGACTGTATTTTCCTAACGGTTTAAACCTGTAATATATTTCAGACCATGAATTTTCACTGTAATAAACTGTATTTTGAAAACGGTTCAGACCTGTAAATGCAGAGGAGCAAAGCTGTATGAAATATACTATATGCACAGCCCTTCGTTATACATATACCAGAAATCTTTTTATTGAGGTTCTTGAGAATTATTATATGTAGAGGGCCACTTATAGAGTATGTATACAGAATTTCTGAAATTTCAAACCTCCAACCCCTCTTCCCAAACTTTTATGCAATTGATCAAAGAAAGAGCATATGCAGAATTTCCTAAATCCTTGACCCTCCAACCCCCCCATCCCCTCAGTGCACATGGCATTTTATGAACGGCCCCTAGGAGATTATGAATATAAAAGTGAATATTTTGTATTGGCTACCATCATATATTCTCTATCGGCCTATTGGCTTATCAGTATCATTAATAATTATTATCAATGATATTTCAACATTTAAGTTTTTCAACTCTAATGTTATTAGTGCAAACTATTTTACAGGAGTACTCATCAGAATCTGACAGTACAAGGCTGCATTTGATATAGTAGGATGAAGTCAATCCTACATATGTTTTAGAAATGTCCTATGAAAGTGGTGTCTAATCCCCTTTATGATATTGATGTCATGACAACTTGAGAATAAATGTGCTCTAAATGGCAGGAACTTCACAGGAGATCGATGAATATCTATTACACATTTTGCTGAAGTTAACTCTTGCATTTTATCCTTCACTTTGATTTGTTGCTGATATTGAGTTAATCTAAGTGTATCTAATATGTCCATATTTACAGATTTATACTGTAAACTGACCGTAGATTGGGTGGATTACAGTCCTGAATATTTTTACAGTTGAATACCGTTTTTTGGTATCAAATATACGGTATGGCAATGTGAGTAAGATTACAGTGATATACCGTCCATGTTTACGGTAGTATACTGTATATTTTACGGAATTTTTTTACAGTGCAGGACCACATCTTCAAAGCAGGAAATGGGGGTTGTACAAGATGGCTGGCCGTGAGAGAGGAGTATGTAAAGGTATGTTGCTGTCGCATCGAAAATAATAACAGTGTCAAAATGCATCCTCGGAAATAATCTTTGTTGTGTATAAATGAGGCATAATTATGCAGTCATTAGATACAGTCCTTTCGTTTATTTGACTATTATATGCTGAGACAATCTATCTGAATACTCCAGATTTACTTTAAGGATATTCATCAAAATTATAGAGTCCTATCTAAATAGTAGGGCCCGGCGTGCATACGCTAAGAAATTCATGCATGTTGTGTTTTTTAAAAATCAGTTTATTTATCTTGGTGTTGAAAAGGCAAATTTGTGCCTGTTTTCGATCACAACAGGCATGCCCCACTCATCCTGTGAGGATGGGAATACTGAGGAGCTATAACTGTGCTATTCGCCTTGGAAAACATAAATGCAGGCATTGGGGGTGAGTGATATTAAAGGGTACCGTGGATTAGGTCCGGAGCCGTGGCAGAAGGAGCTGACGGTGTTTGCATGCTTGGACTGAAACGGATAAAGTCAGAGGGATGATTGGAGATGGGTTAAAAGCAGGAGATTGGAGGCAGGAAAGCCGCCCGTTGGCGGTGGGATAATGGGGCCAGACGGTGACGACATGTACGTGTCTAAGGGTTGAGGAGGATCAGATGAAAGCACATTGTATTAGAAAGAAGGTGTGGGAAGGTGCCGCAGTGGTACAGGAAGGGCGCAGGGTGATATCGAGAATTGTGTAAAAGAGGATGTAGGTGGGCGTCAATAATAGAAGTAAAAGGGGATTTGAGATAAAAAGGGAAAAAGTAGGGAACAGGAGGGAAGATAAGTGCCGTGTATAATAAGGACGGTAGGTAAACTTTATTTTTTTTAGTCAAAATGAGAGTGTGATTCGAGCATTTGGGCACTGTAGATGATGAAGGTATGGGATTCAGTGTGAGGTTGAGAACATCGCCACTCATGTTTACTAATGGTTACTAGATGAGTCAGTATCAAATTGAGCAAAGCAAGTCCATAAACAGTAGCTTTTGTTTTAGAAAAAAATGAGTCTAACTCTAGTTTTAAGATTGATGTTTATTTGATGCGGCGGGTGTGGGTATAAAGAAAAAGATTCACGTTGGATTGTAGGATTGGAGGCGGGGATGATTTGCTCTCTTTGCCAGGATTGGGTAAGAGGGTCTATTCCTCCACAGGCAAGCAATGTCCAAAGAGTATGTTAGGGTAGATGTACTAGCTGATCGGATTACGAATTATATCACCCCGAAAAATATCCAAAATCATCGAACCTGTTTCTCAAGCGGGGTGTGTTTTTCCTCCCCCAATTTGACATATTGCTAAATATGTCTGCTCCGAAGGCATTATCTGTTCTAAGTCTTTTTTGCTCCGTCCAAACACACATACATCACGTATAGACACCTTGCAGAGCAGACGCCTCCATGCTGGCGGCCGCTATGTGAGAGGCCATCGAGTAGACATTTTCTTTTTTTTATTGAGGGAGAGATTCGCGTGTACATAGATATAATGCGGTCTTCCATCCGACCCATAAGACAAAGTGCTGAGAGGGGGTTCTATATAGGTACCCGGAAAAATGTAGAATAAGATGGGCAGGAAATGACTTATTTTGATTTATAGTACTTAGAATAATTTTTGGCACTTTCCATTCACTTACTGCTGGCAAAACGTTGAAAGTCAGTCACACCCCTAAGACGTCACCTGAAATTGGTCTATTGGCAGGTTCTCATGGAAGTGGAAAACCATACCTATGATAATAAGTCCATGGAAACTCCATTTAAGGGTACCTGAAATAACTAGTTAGAATAAAAGCCTATGAAGGTCATCTGATTGGTGGAGGCGGTGGGGGTTGAATATACATAACTGGCGACTGGTAACGGAAGACTAGGTCCCAACGCTTCAGCTGATTGCAAATCAATCTTCGCACATGTTTTACGAACCGCCGACCCTCCATTGGTGATGTCTCATAGCCCTAGTTGTGGTCAGTTAACTGGTGGACCTTGATTGTCACCACGCTTGTAGCGCCACATTTAACCCTTTAAGGGCGAATGGTGCCTTGAGGCATCATCCAGCCCAGGGCGAATAATGCCTTGAATCATCATTTCTCAAAAATCTACAAAATTGTTTTTAACAAAAAATAATGGAGGAACATTAATGAAATTTTCATAGAATGTATGTATGATACCATTATTAATGTTTCTATTCAAAAGAAATAAAATATTTAAGATTATATATCATATTGATCACATGATTAAACAATTGAATTGTGTTTTTAACGACTGTGTGCCCGTCCTCTAGCTGTATAAAGTGCCACCAGCACCCGTCCTCCAGGATGTACCTTGGCCACAAGCACCCGTCCTTAAAGGGTTAACCCAGAGGGAAGGGACCGACAAATCGGGGATCCGCAAGACAGGATGACGGACATACAACACAGATGAAGGCAATGGGCATGAGGCAATAGTAGGGAGAGGCCCAGTACCATATTCTGACAAGGCGGGGTGCTGGTGTGGCTGTAATTACCTCGGCATAAAAAAGGACCCGATGCATTAGGCACAGTCAAGATGCGACATAGGCGGCCCTCGCCCATATTAAATCAACATGCTCAAGTGGTTTGCATTTCTTTTTCATCTCCGGCTTCCTCCTTGATGAATTTCAGACATTTGTGGTCGTGTTTGTGACCATGAGACGGTTGATTAAGATGAAGGGTCCTCATACTAATTATTACAGTCTATGCCAGTGCAGTTTTCTCAACACAAAAACATTTCGGTTTCCTAGAAATATATATACTGGAATCTTTTCAATTCATTGCCATGCTATAGTTAGGGAAATGTAAATAACACCCATTAATGAATACTCCGACCTCATTGGATTTATATGTACACATACACACGTCGTAGGTAGCATGAGAACGGACTGAAAAGGTGTGAAAATCTGTGCTAATTTGTGAGTCAATGGTCGTGCATTCTTTTGGCACCTTTGGTGATGGTCTCTCCCAGCCCACGTGATTTCTTAGTGTGGTGTGAATGACGTGTGTGGCATATTTATGGCGGAACTGTCCCCACATATCTTGGCGGCCTTGATACTGCATTGCAGATCTTCTAAATGACAAAATATACTCCCGTTCTGTCTCAAACCAGTAGAGCATATGCGCGTCAGGCTGTTTTTACCTTATCTGAAGTATTTACTGATATGGTGTTTACAGGCCTCTCGATATAGGACGTTATTAGTTATGAGACAAATATGTTCCATAGCCTTTAAATGAACTCCATACAACCTCTATCATGTATATAGACCTGTTTCGAGCAACTGAGAACTACACACAGACTTCATTTACGTGGCTCTAGCATAACCCGCCAGCGAGATGTTAAGGTACGCACATTGGGTTCCCTTCAAAAAGGCATGCAGGCCACTTTCCAATTTTATAGGTCTATAATTCTTCAGGTGCTTCGGGGATCAAAGCTGCAAGGCATTGGTATGTTGTAATGAGTTTCGAGAAAAAAAGATAGACTATCGCAATCTTCGGGCTTAGAAGCAGTAGTATAAAGGGATGCGGGAATGAAAAGAGAGGTAGAACGAGGAAATATTTGAACTTCATATATATTCATCTTGTATGTGTTTTTACTACCCATCCATTCTGTGGATATTTTGAGAATAGAGCGGTTTTGCAGATACATTTTGCACAGTGGATGGGGAACACGGACGTAGCGAAAGACGAAAGAAGAAATGCTAGAGAATAAGGTAAAGATAGATAAAAATACAGGTAATGGGATAGAGACAAAGATAGGGAAAGAGAGAGGCGAAGATTAAGAGAGAGAACGTACCTTGAAATAGAAGGGAGAAAGAAAACGATACTCTAAAGAATGAAACATAATCAGAAGCAGGAGAATCAATGCTTCATCCCCGTCACCGGCGGGGAGCTGCTCGGGGTTGCTCGGAGTCGTTCGTAGCGGCTCGGTAGCGGCTCGGGACCCGTCGGCAGCCACCGACTCACATCGATCCTCGCAGCTTTCATAAACACGTGCTAACACTCGGAACATTTCAATTCGGCCAGATTGATCGTCTTCGGGCACACTCAGCACCATTTGCACAAGAGAGGAGGCGGTTTCGTTTTTCTAGTGGCTCTGTTTTCTTGGTGAGGGCCTTGCTGGGGAGGGCGGGCGTGGGGTGACTGCCGCTTTGGGTGAGGGTTGAGAAGAGTTGGTGGGTGCCGATGGGATAGGATGGATTGTTGGAAAGAGACTGAAACCAAAAGACAGGGTGTCATGATCACATGACAAATCGCAGGGTTTTCAAAATGACAATATGCACGGGTTTAACAAATAGATAGTTGCAGGGAGGATTCCTTGATCGGTGTTTTCTGTGGTATTGTTCGCTAGAGAACGTCGTTCAAGTAACAATAGAGGAACTCCAACTAGAGAGAGACAGAGAGAGAGAGAGAGAGAGAGAGAGAGAGAGAGAGAGAGAAAGAGAGACAGACAGACCGAGACTGACAGACAGACAGAGAAAGGAAGAGGCAGATAGAACTACAGACAGAAAAAATGTTTTAATCATACACAACAAAAAAGGGCGCCACTGTTGGTGACTGTCGATGTGGGAACTATCCGAAATTTAGCCTGTCTTTGCGGATTTGGGTTTCAGTCATTAGTACACACGGATGATGAATGCAGAAATATATGTCTATGATAGTGAATATTCTATCTAAATCATAATAGGTACATATGTGGGTGCATATATGCACTAGATGTTTTGTAATAGAAAACACCATCTATTATCAATGCGAAAGTAATTAACCCTACTTTGTCTTATAAGTGCAACCCTATTCAGTGAAAGATGGTCATTGACTTATATTCAGGCCTCATTCTAATCCTATACTAAAACTTCTGAATATTACAACGGATGCTGCAGCAGTATATTCCTTCGTGTCCAGTGCACCCCTCCCACCCCTGTCCGAAAACCCATCAGTTATTCGTGTCAACCAGAGAAAATTGATTTCATCGAAAGAGATATTCTGTGAATTATTTCCACCCACCGACCGACTTTCACTAGAACATATGATACGTGTGTACTGACAGATCATTGCAGCTATAATCTCTTACAATCTTAAACCATTTGAATTTCGTCAGCTAGATTCTTTATTGGTCCATGCTGCTAGGTTTCGTCATTTTTATTAAATTATTTATTTTTTATTCAGGTAATGATTCGCTCGTAACATGTACTAGGCGATCTGCCACCATACCTTTGCTATCGTTCACACACATCAATATAACCAAATCCAAGGGGATACATTGAGATTACCCTATTCATATCACATTTCATCTTTATTAGGTATATGACGACGTATATATATCTGTGACTTGAAGAAAGTCTATGGTTTATATATAGTATGTATCAATTATATGTCTTATGAATGATGATAATGGTGATGTGGTGCCATGGTATACTTGGCCACGGGCGTAGGTGTCTAGTTACCTTGCAGCCCACACATACTAGTCTGCGCCATTTTCATTATGTGCAGAACTAATATTCTACGGTTGCTGGTGGATACTATGAATAAGGAGATGATCGATAATAAATCATAGTTAGTCCTAGCGTGACCAGTCTGCATTATTCTTTTAAGTGTGGCACAGCGTTTCAGCTACTCTTTTATCAAATAGTTGAAGTCATCCATGATCATCAGGTTTAGAGCTACTCTATTTGCTCAGCGGGTGGAATCGATATCATACCACAAACGTTTACTCTCATCAATCACTTGCACTTACCTTTAAATTGGTGTATACTACCGGTTTCTATATGTATTGAACATAATCGTTACGTTTAGCTTTGTCAGTTGACGGATACCTACAAATATATCAGTGGCAATAATTGGTTGATGGAAATGCGGCTGAAGGAAGAAATTTTCGGTGTAAAATCACCCAAACTAATATTAATTCACTCGGATGGTAATGCTGGTAATCTCTAATAAAAAGTTTCAAACCTTCGAAATAATTAAATCAACGTGAAATAGTCTTTTTTAAGAGAAGGTATAAAACTCTTTGCGAAGAAATATGGATTGCAGAAATCCGTTCACTCCTCTCAGTTTCTTTCATACCCAAATCAACTTTGGTATTTGGATTTGTACATGTTCGTAGATTAGAGTTGATATATGATAAAATCTGATTAATGTCCAATAAGGCAAGAGCGCGATTACTCTAAGTGCAGAAATGATGTGTGGACCTGTAAGCAAAATTCAATATCACAGGATATTACGGTGAAAGTCAACAAAGTTGTTATTGCATATCAGTGTTTGCACGCTGATATTCAAGGTAAATCTATTTGTCATATAGCTAAAGGCTAGGTCTTTTGTAAACGTGTAGTTCAGCAGAAATTAACACTTAATTGTGTGAACATAGATTCAGGCGTGTCATGGGCTCCTTCTAGTTTTTGGAAGTAACTCGATTTGTCACTGTCATACATTGAAGGGGATTTGAAATTGCATTATTTTTCAAGTGCAATTAGTATAATCAGGCCTCAATTAGCTTAAGTCTTCTAGCACGGCGAGGATATTGCTTCCAAATATAAATTGTTAAAGTCGTTGTCGAGATGTTGTTTTAAGTTACAGACAAAGGTCATAGAAATAGAGTTTCGAAATGGATGTTGCACTTTGAACTGCTGTATCACAGAACTCGGATAATATTTTTAAACCAAGTGTGTGGAGATCAGATGGATGTTCCCCGATCTATCCAGTGTTGGATACTTCAATTCAGAGCTTCCTGACTCTGAGACACATCACTGACATCTGAGCGAGTGCCTCTAGCATTGCACCCAGGGTCAGAGACCGCCCTAGTGGCGCCTTGAAAGTGAAGGTCGCCGACAGAACACGGCCAGTTTTGATTGGTGTTCACCCAGGCGGATCGAGAAGCGCCAAAGCAAGATGGTTATTCAAGAGAGTGGTAGAAGAGCTTGGAGGACCTTATGTAGTGGATGCATTTAGACTTTGTCTTTTTAGTCCATATGGGATTTGAATATTTTCATTCTTTCACATCCCATCTACTTCCCCTCCAAAATATGTGGTTTCTAGGTACCCGGTATGGGGAGGGGTGAAGATCACAGATGAACAACGAAAGCCTGGAATATCGGCCGCGTGATATATGTCTTGGAGAGTGTCATTCCTTGTATAAGCTCTATGAAAAGAAGTCTGTAATTACCTTTCCACATGATTTAACCGATAAAAGAACCCATGAGAAGTAAAAGGCTCCATTTCCGTGGCACGAGCATAGGGGCAGAAAACGATAAGTGTCCGAAAAAATGTAAAGGGGACAGCGTAGTCGACGGTCGTGCTGACCGGACTGCAGATGTATAGTGGCAGAATTTGAGTTTAAATGGAAATACATGGCAAGAAAGGTTTGGGAAAGGATAGAGGAGGAGAGAAAAAAAGATGATTTAGGCCTGAAGGGGGGGGGGGGGCATACACAGATAGCCAAACATAAAGATTACAAGAAAGAGAGGCGGAGTTGAGGGATAGGGAGAGAGACAAACGGGGGGGGGGGGGATATAATGGAAGTAGAAATGAAAATCTCTAAAGAGAAGTAGGGAGGGATAATAAAAGAGATCGACACGGAGGAGGGCAGAGAGGTGAAGTGATCAAATAAATAGGCAGAGTGTCACGTGAAAGGGAGTGACAAAGTGAAAGAGGGAGAGATAGAGAAGGGAAGGGGAGGGAGATGAATGGTGAAAGGAGAGGGACCATCTCTGTAAACATATTTATCAATAGATAAGGAGGGAACATGGTGTGACAGGACGTTTGGGCCATACCTCACCTCAAAGCACCAACCCACAGGCAAGAACTCACAGTGCCACTCGAGTTCATTCTTTACGACTCTAGACAATTTCGAGTAGGTAACCTTTCTCCTCCTCTGTTTGATTGCTATGCGCTGTTTTCCCTGCAGAGCAGACTGAGGAGTTTGGCCTCCCACTGGGTCCCCCATCCCCTGGAGTTCACGACCTTAGCGGTGTCATTACAGCCAATGCCTGCCCTGCGAAATGATAGATTTTGATGGATGGAACTGAAATCTGAAACTGCTTTGTAAACTGGACGGCGCTGCAGGAGGAAGGCAAAGGTTGGATATCGGTATGAATGTAGAACTGCTTCCTCCCATTGGTGCCCTAACAAGACCCCGGGGCGAGCAGTTACAGGTCCCTTGTGAGTTACGCATAGTGTCAGAGAGTCGAAGTGAGAGAGAGCATTCCCTGTAAAGCTAACTGACACTCATTCTTGCCAATTTATGTTCATTCCAAGATCCCTTGGTCTCAGGGTGAGTAGGTCCCGCTACATAATGATTTATAGTTTAGTGCCCTTTAAGTATGGTCATATTGCCAGTCTTATTCCTTGTATCATATAAGACCCTCTATGAGTGAGTCATCACTAATTTGTACACGGTGGTGAGAGAACTGCTTGCTTAATGTTCTTCGGTACATAACCACATTGTAAACCATTAGAGAACTTGAATATCTTACATATTTGCATCTTCTGGTCTTTTCATACCTGCATATGACATAAACGATCTATAATTTATATACTATAGCTTTGTTTAGTTATCATATATACACGTATACGATGATATAAATCTATCTAACTACATACCAGGTCTTGTAATGTGATATTAGACAATATGCAATGTAATTCAGTGATAACTTTCTTTTAATGAAGTGACTATGGCAAATTATTTGCATGGCCCATATGTTAAAAATCAGCGAAGAATTGTACTCACGTATGCCTGAGGTGGGAGGTTATCGTCTCAAAAAGACGGGGGTATGAACCGATAGGATTGTTGGCTGGCCCCATATGTATCAACACAATATAAGTATTAAGACTATGTCTCTATATACCATGCACTACGTTCTTTGGCGAGTTGGACACAGCAAACATACTTAATGACAAACACAATTGGTTGTCAAACTAAAGTATGTTACACTTAGAATATTTAATTCTCTGAAACGTAAATTTCTCAATATTTCGAAGCTATCCGCACCAATACGCCCTTCCTTGCACTGCCATTCCCATAAAAGATTGACGCCTGTAACCCATCAAACACATGCGCTGGCGTACAGCAAAGGTGATACTGATTAGCTTATCACAGAATGGGACAATTCATTAGGTGACTAACGAACCCGTCTCCTTTTAACCTCGGGTAACCTGCGTGTTGAGCAGGACAAGCCACTGGTCGACCTGCGCAAGCCCCCTCACAGTCCCCCGCAACACGGACTGAGCTGCTCACAATGATGAGTAGACTGGCCTCAGTCACCGTGTCTTTAAGACCAGGGTCCAGCCCAGCATGCACTTATCCTTATTCCGGACACCATACCGGAGTGGTGTTCTCATTGGATGTGTATTATGAATTAATCGATAATTATGGGATAGAATATGGAGCTACTACGATAAGGTAAATATAATCTGACCTTAGAGTGAATAAACTGATAAACTATTCAATTTCAAGATAATTTTGTTTATTGGCCACTGTGTTGTTGCAGCCATCAAAATAAGATCCTCTTTGTTGCAATCCAAAACGGTACCTCCGATGATAAAAAGATCATGTAATCGAGACAAGCCCACTGGTTACTCTACCGACTATTCCTATTCAATAATCAGTCGATCCATGGGAAGCCTTCTATATTCACAGATCTTTTAGTCTATTTCTATCCTAATTTTGAGAGTGTTCATCATCAAAGACTTGCGCAACTCCAACTGATGAGATGCGTGTGTAACACCCGGGCTTTCCACGCCCATCAATGGCTGCCGTAAATACACCACGAGCCACTCGCTGAGCTGCTGAGAGCAGGTCCAGCGCGATGACCGTTGCTGGCCGATGAGGCCCCCGGTGACCGGGCGAGGCCCGCCACCCGTCGGGAGACGTCGTAGGGCATCCCGGGGTCGCGATGCGAGCTCTGCGTGTGCTGGTGTGGGTAAAGGGGGGATAGTGGGTTTTCAGAAAGAGGTTGATTAAAGAACATCAGACAGTCAGATGGTGATATGGTGGCTACTAGGAATTTAGTTATCATCAAATATATACGTCCAGCAAGTGGTAGGACATATAATCATCCTTCGCATATATTATAATTTAAGGGTTTGTTCCACCATCGTTTGATATCTAACATGTACACACCCACGGCCAATGTGGAGGGGAGTCATCAATATGTGACAGCCATGCAGCATTTGCCGATACCCGACAAAAGCTATTCAATTAGATTTGAGCGGTCAGTGGCCGTTACCCCGCCGTGTGGCCGATGACGTTGAATATGTACTGTTCCACCGCACCGATATTGCAGCTGTTGGCTGCACAAGATCCACACTTCTGTGGTAGCTCGTCATGTATGTCTGTTGGAGAAGGCCCTTGGGATATATAATGACATGCTGCTGAGCACATGATCCATCTGATATCCGGTTCTATTGATGCTTTTTAAGATGGGTTCTATATAATACTCAAAAGCCCAGAGTCAGAGCCCAAACATTACTGACCGTCAAGCTGTGTAGCGGTAATAATGGGCCTACCATCATCACTTCTGAGTCCCAGTGCCCTCTCCTCTGCCATGAGCAACACACTATTAAAATTATATTTCGCGAGTCAAAGATCGCATACTGAGTAAAAGCATTTATGTTCTAATAGATGAGAACATTTTAGCAAATGGACACACTAGTCCATAGCTTCCTGGTTTTCTGTATTTTGAAACCGAAATTAAATCACTGAAAGTAAAACCTAATTTGATAATTTGAAAAAATAAATCCGAAACCCCGTGACCCTGGGACACGAACAAATATCTTCCTTAGTTTGATAATAGGATATCAAACCAATACACAAGCTCACTATATCAAAAGGATGATTAACTGGGTGTTGAAAGGTCTCTACAGAAGTTCCTTCTGACAGTGCAAATAGGTCTCTGTATTTTCATATTTCCAGTACAGAAGTATGTTTATATTCAGGTACCAACAACCTTGTCAGCATGTTATTCCGCTGACCTTTCCACAGTTGGCCGATCATTTTACCGCCTCAAGCGTCCGTTTGCGTCCGCGTGATACACCACGAGACATCCCTGCCTGTGTGACCTGGTAGATGAGCAGAAATATAACGCCTACTGGCTCCGACGGTAATTAACGACATCAAAGAACCGGTCTGAATACCCGAATGACTCAGCAGATTTCTGTCAACCATGTCACCCCCAAAGTCCCTTTAGTCTGTGTAGGAACATTCATTACTATATATACCCATGCAATATTTACTGTAAATACGTACCGTTTTGACATATAACGTAAAAATACTGTACGGACCACTGGTCCGTACACTAAAATACGGACCACCTTGCCAAACACGTTTATCAACATATCGGTTGTTAAAATTTAAATTAATGAGGTTTTTTTTAAAATTTGGGGTATATAGTAAATATATAACGTCCAACTATGCTTGTACAAGTCACAGAACTCGATGATAATTTACGGTTTGTACAGAACTCGGCATAAATGCCTCGTTCCGTACAAACCGTAAATTACCATCTCGTTCTGTGACTTGTACAGCATGGTCAGGACGTTTTATATAATTACTGACCACCTTGGCACTTCCCTCTCCTACTAGCATTGTCTGCGATCTGAGCACACCCCCAGCGAATTCTCCTCCCAATCTTATCCCCAGTGGAAATATAGATACGCCTGAGGGTCGGTAAGTTATGACAGTATAACCTCATATAATCATGAATATATCTTGTATATTCTGCCTACAGCATAGTGCACTTTCTAGGGAATTCATCTTCCTCTTGCCACCTCTGCGGGAACCATCTTGCATGTAATTGTTGGCGGGACTCCATGTCAGTGTACTCTGGATTAGGCTGACGGTAGGGACTTACCTCACGGGACGGAGATAGCAGAGAATTTCACATTCAGTTGTTCTTGAAAGGCCTTTTAAAACGAAGAATACGTAAATGCTGTAATCTAACTTTTTCCTAAAAGAAACACTAACGAAGAATGATCATTGAAGTTCAAAGATGTTCAAGAAAACGTTCGATATGCATAGTACGTTGCCCATATACGTTTGATATTATTTTGATGAAAAAAGGTATGCAGGTATTCCTGATCATCCCTCTAGGTATTAATATGATGGGTGCTCAGCTTGCCATCTGGTCTTTACCTTTATGTGATAACATGCATCGGTGTTATGGCAAAAGTATCAATGTCTCTTATGACAAATAGATAAAACCTGTTGAATGTGAATTGCAGACTGTGACTTGATATGTTAAAATCTATACACATAGTAATAATATCTTGTATGTAACCAATTTCTCTAAGGAGCTGTGTTTTATGATTTGACCTCTCAGTTGTTCATTTAGTGGGACGCAATACAGATTTACCCAGAAAATATGCCTCTTGCATATTCCATGCTTCAACTTCTCGCTGTACACCTTTGAGCAACAGTCCCCATGGAGAAAGACTCCAGGCAACAGTGTCCTCCTTCCTCCTAGTACTCTAACATCCCCATCATATGTGCGAAAAAATATAACCTAAATACATTGTTGCACGCGACTTTCGCATCAACTACCATGTCCTAGAAAACGCTCAGAAAGCCAACCTAGGTTTTTCAGCAGCGAGATGGATGGCCCTTGGGCGACGAGCAGCGATGACAGACGGAAGCGTATAGTGGGAGCAGTTTCTGAGCAGGTCACTGAGCTGCTCTTGGTAGTGGTGTTGGTGGTGGCGGTGGGGAGATCCGACAGCTAGCAGTGGTCGTGTCCATGACACATGCCAGAAGCTGAGGCACTGCTGCTAGTGATAAAAGCCGATACTGTGCAGAGCCGAGCCGAGCAGGTCGTGGGGATGGCACTGGTTACTAATGATCCTTCTCCAGGCCGAGCTGCTCAAGTTGTTCAAGTGTTTCACTAGAGACCGGTGACGTACGACCATCTTGGGTATAATAGATCGTACGAACGAGTCAAGAAAATGCTTTATGTGGAGAGCGAATAATATGATAAAACTAAAAGTATATATAATATATTCACCTGCGAGCAGAAACCTGTGGTTAATGAATTAATTTAGTCACCATGGACACATGTAGTTTGGTTTGTAGTATAATGGTTATCATAACAGGCACTTCCCATGTATTGATATTGATGAAATCCAACATTAGATATATCTATTAGTGCTAGGTCTCCTGTGTTTGCTTTTCATAGAAATATCCAATACTTGATAGTGATAGTACTCTTGTCAATAGCTTTACAGTTTACTCTCTCTACCACAATGATACCTCATGTGGTGAGACGTACGTGGTGTTATTTCCATCTCTATTATAGAAGAATAGCTTATCTGGCTCTCTTAACTTTGATGTTATCATCGTATCGCCTAGAAGGCAGATGCTTTGAGTCGGGACGAAGACTCATCTGACGGAGACAGTCCAACCCTCAGGCTAGGTCTAAACCAACAAAGCTCGACAACTATGATGAAATCTGTAGTGCCATTCAATGTAAGCTCATCCTTTCCTTTCATATTCTCCTTTGAGGCTGTAAAGTGATTATTCTTACTGGGATCTCTGTGACAGTTAAGTATGTGAGAAAACGGTTTTATCTATAAGATTCTTCGAAAAGGACTAAATGTGATTATACATGATAAATCTAACTATATTTGATCCTTAAGGATAAGACTATCTCTAATATATTATTTTTTTCCATCTATGGATAGTCTAGTAAATAGGCTTTGATGATTATAGCGTGTCGTCTTCTGTAGGATGGGGTTCCTATTCCTTAACATGCCTAATCCTACTATAATAAGATCTTTGAGGCTTCGCGAATATATCTGTGAGGCGGAGACTGGTTCCTATAATCAAATTCAACACAATTCTAAGGCAAGAAGTGAACAAAGCTATATATATATATATATATATATATATATATATATATATATATATAAGCTTAGTGTTTATGGTGTTCATACATGTTCATTTCACTGGATTCCCAGTTTTAAGGAAGTCGGGTAGAGTTTAAATCGCTCTAAAGGAATCTAGATGTTTTATTCAAGAATAGTGATTCAAGGCAGGCAAACTAGGTAAGTATGCATGGGTATCACTTCACTGGGGAAATATGTGCATATGTGCATGACTAAGGAGTTCTAGTAACAATAGAGGAGAATATTTACGATGGAGTATAGATTTTGATCCTATCAAATATCTAATCAAAGTGATTTAGTAAGGCTGCATTCGTCAAGATAGAGTTCGAAATCACTTTCCTTTTGAAATGATTGTGTGCGATCCTTTCTGTTCTGCATCAGATTTCACTCAATATGACGTATTATGTTTTCCATAAATAGTGTAAGCGAAGGTAGACGCCGTTCTCGAAACAATAGGAACATATCAATGACATAAACTCGGTTTATCTAGCTGATCGTATCTCTGATATATGCACCTATATCTTTTATGAAACCACAGCATAGGCGGATAGATCCATTGGTTGTATAACTCATTGCGCACACGCACTCCATAGCAACTACTACCATAGTGAATTTATACATGGACATTAATGGCTGATGATTCATTAAAATGTGACCACATTGTATGGGGATTTATAGATTTTCCCGGCTATTAGGGGTAAGAGGTAAGTGTGGATCAAGTAAGGCAATGATATATTATAAATTTATTTATCTCACCCCTGGTAAGTTCCCCCCATAGCCTCAACATAGGGGACTCGTATCCAACGCGAATTGAGTATTTAGAATTAGTCAATGTAAAGATAAATCCAGACACCTATTGAAGTTCAGGGTCTGAGTACGATCCCATCTCATTTGAATCGCTACATAACTCATGCAGTTTCCCCTTGTGAAATTCTATGTGATTCAAACTCGATGGGATATAAGCTCTGAACCGAAACTTTCATAGGTTTCCTCTATGAAATTATACATGCTTATAAAATATTATCCATTGCCCCTTTGAGCCCATCCTGCAAGATCATGTTCTATTCTGCAGAAAGAAACAAGGAAGACATGCAGCGAGGTTTTCAGCCATTTCCAAAGAAAGTATTTTGACAATTCCGGACATGGGAGTAACAAATAGGATCATAAATAAATATGAATCATTACATATTCTAGAAAAATTGATTATGATTCCTCAAAGAATGTCTTTCTTAACTCTTTATCCTTCTATATAGATATATCGTATGGATACTGTATAAGAGAGAAAAAAGAATCGTATTTGGTGTATCTTCCCTTACTGAACAGGTTTAAAGGAATTAATCGTTGGAGGGTTGTACTGAAAACTAGCAAAGTTGTATTTTAATAAGAGCCCGAGAAAATAACAAAAACTGCTATATAAAAAAAGCTGTAGATCCTTGTATATCCCTCAATCATCACGCTCTCCGTGTGTTGAGACGTATACAAACTGGTAATTCTGTTTCAGCTAAACTGGTAATTTCGTTTCGGTAAACAGGTGTCGTTAAATAAACTCTTCTAAGTGAGCTGGCATCTTTTTTACCATGTAGGCACCAGAGAAAAGGCTGAGCCAGCAATCCATGAGGAAATCATGGCGGTAGGCCATAGACCCAGCAAAATGTTCTAGAACGTACGCAGACAAAAAAGCGGACAATAATGAGACTGACTCCAATAGATCTGTGTGTCAGTATAAGAAGAAGGGTTTTGTTTCATATTCCAGTATTATAAACAAGAGTGCAGATTATGTTTTGTTTATTGGCGGTAAGCCGAAGCCGGGTTTGAATAGTATACAAAAAGAAGATACCATGTCTACCTACCCCACTAAAAACAATTCACTACATTCACCTGGGACCTGTTTCACTAGTTTCGTGACATGTCTGTGACACCATACAGACATTGGGGTTTTCTAGTTTTGTGACAACACAAGTAGCTGCCCTTAGATAAAGACAGACCCCAAACATAAGAATTAGACAAATCTACACGTCATGGACCTGTTTCACTAGTTTCGTGACAAAAGTGTTAGACAGACATGAAAAGCGGAACCAACAGTGCAAGCAAGAACGGACAAAACGAAGTCTAATGTCTAGTTCTTATGAAACCGGACACACCATTTAGACGCCATCTACTGATCTAGACATGTCACGAAACTGGTGAAACAGGTCCCTGTTGAGATACATATTTGGTCTGTGTTTTTATAAGTAGGGTAATGTCAATTTCAACCCCTTCCTCAAATTTGTATCAATTGGAATCATTACTTTATGTAATTATATGAATTTGATTGGAATAATCCTAAATAGATTAGAATTGATGTAGTGCCTTACCTGTTTGGAATCGGGGAACTTTGCTAAGCAGGAGGAACAAGTCTGTAGATAGTGTCTTACATAGACCCGAACATAAGAGCTGTGCTTTGTAAAGAAGAAGTACAACTAAAGCCATCTCTACAGAGCTTTCTATTCTTGCGCATGCCTACCCTCAGCTATCATGTTACAGTCCACCGCTATCAGGTACAATCAAATAACTGGGAATACTGGCAATATACGAAATATAGCATCATTGTATCTAGCAGACGACATTTCAGGAGACATGACTCGGCTCTCATGGATCCATGCCAGCTGGCGGTCTCATTATTCTCTTATCTTACGACCAAACAACTTTGGACGTGATGTGGTACACAGGGCAGCCAAGTATAGCTATATGGAGGTACATAAGAAGGAAAGCATTCAAGCAATGAAGCAAGAAGTTGTATATATAACATATATATAACATATATATATATATGATATATATATAAATTTTCTGTAAATTACTAACTTTCCGAGTAGATCTGCAGGAACAAAGTACCCTTTGTCCCAGGTGACCCTGTTTGATGGTATATAAGTATGAACAGAAATGTGAGAATTTTCAATCTTTATGTCTAAAACTTATTTTTCAGGAAACCTGTCAGTCTACGATACGGAATATGGATTATGCGGAACGGGGGTTAGGCTTAATAATGACTAAACAAGTCGCGGCCATCGGGACGTGACTTCATCTGCTTCTGCCACCTCCACGAATGCACTTACCACCCCACAACACTACACAAAAACGAAACAATGCTATTTGTTCTATTTTCAGATGAATTTGTTATTTAAGCCTATTCACGTTTGTTCACTAACTATAGTTCATATGTAAACCAACGGAAACACGTAAAACGTTATTCGTAAATATATATAGCACAGTTGCATTTCGGCTAATGCTTTCGTTGGTGCGTGACTTTCCGATGTCGAACATTTTAACTCACAATGGGCAATGTTCACGTATATTTGGACTTCCGAGAAAGGAAACCTAATTGTTGTCTGTGAACCATTTTGCGGCGACATGTGACGTCCACCCTATATTCAAAAGTATCATCAATTGCAGTATCTCTGTCATCTGCCATACCCCTTAGATAGGAGTAGACGAAACAAAAGTTTGCAAGTATCAGAACAGTCCAAATACCTAGGGCGGGTAACGCTGTATTGTTTTCAGACGCCCCGTTAGAGTGGTCATTTACAAAAAAAAAATCTGAATAAAATCTAAATACATAAATAGGAGTAAATAAAACCAATTATAACGCGAATTCTCAAAATTCTAGACAATATGTCAAAACATTATTACTGGAAAGCCTACATAGCTATACATGGATCTCATGAGATGACATAAGGGAGTCCCAAACTACCTTGGTTGGGTAAAGCCTTATTGTTGTCAGAAGGACTGACAACTTATACATACACAGCATAAAGAGTATAAGATCATATTATTATATACCTGTGTGCGAATGTCTATGAAATACTGCCCGCTGCTAGGGGTGCAGTAATAATAATGTTCGTGCCCGCTGTGACTGTGACTTAATAAGTCATCAAAATAATATTTTTTCATCGATTTAAGGTATATAATGATAAGCAAACGTCCTCACTGTGAACTAAACAATTCTATTTCTCGGTCAGTCTTTGATTTCATACTGCCTTCCGCCTATGGCGTCAGGCAGTATGAAGTCAAAGACTGACCTCGAACTGGAATCGTTTCGTCCACAGTAAGGACATTTCCTAATATTACGAATTCTTAGGATTGTAGACATTATACCAAAAGGTTATTATTAGAAAGTTCACATAGCTAATCCTATGCATGTATGTCACTAGATTTGAAATTTCATCAATTAGCCAAATGTAATGACTGTGTTTGCTATGTCCACTTCCTTCATTTTGCCAATATGTGCTCATTCACTATAGGAATTGCTTAACTTTCCATATGAGATTCCTGAATGTGTGTATCATATGGGTAATAAAAGTGAGCCCTGGTTTAAAAAGAATAAAACAAACAAACACGCACATTAGTGGGAGTGGAGCGTCCAGTTATTGGCGAAGACCTTGTTTTGTTTTATTGTAGAATACATTCCTTCAATTTCAGAGCTTGAACTTTCACCTCAAATGTACGTCATTTACTCCTACAAATAACATTGTCTATATACTGTCAGATGATCCAGCTTTAGATTATGTTTCACAGCTTAAGACAAAATGACAAAAACATAAGGATATTCAATCTGCTACCTCTGCAAGGACCTAATACTTAGTAGAAACCGAACGAGAGTTAGACTTGACAATGTTTATGTCACGACGGGAAGGTCGTGTATTACTACACGAGGCGTAGCCGAGTGTAGTGAGGAGCAGACCTGATCAGAGTGGCATAGACATTGACAAGTCTAACTCGAGTTCGGTTTTGTATTTATCTTACCCCATCTATGCTTTTGTATTACTGTTAAAAAGATAAATATTGAGTCAACGACCAACATAACTTTTTTCATAGTAGCTGATATCCTGCTCTCTGATTGGTCAATATTGTTATTACTCTAGTGGCATAAAAACACTTTATGTCACGGCCTGCCACATAAAATTTCCCTATGCTAAGTCTATGGCGGTTTTTTATTAGGGGTATGATAAAGAACTGAACCTTATCGAGGTAGACAAGTCCCGAACAAAATGGACCTATATGCACAAAGTGGTGATTTGATATCTGTCGTTCTCCAGGAGGAAATGAGATTTGGTATTTATTACACACCACGAAGGACATGGACTAACAAGTAACACCCAGTTTAGATTGGATTTAGCAAGCAGGGTGTGTATACATGCTGTTTTGCTGTTCCATCGTCGTTTTACGAGCGCCTGCCTACAACTGCTCAAAGTGATTGATCTTCCATTATTTCGTCCATTTCGGTTCCAACCATGGGCACGATCCTTCATGATATTTACAAACCTATTTATCTAAAAGTACGTATGCATATTCATATCTATTCTAAACTTGTCAAACATCAAAATTAATCAACAGTGTTAAATATCAAGCACAGGAGGCAAGGAAATAAAAAAGAATTAAACTTTTTCATTCAGAGAAGGAAAATACATTACATCTCCGCTGGTGTTTCCCAGCACTATATTCAAAAGGGAAAACCTATGTAGAGAGTTACATTCTTAATGTACAGTAGGAGAGTGAGCTCGACTAAACTCATCTGGATTGATTACCTAGGGGGAGGGGGGTAAGTTATTTATTTTATCTTAGATACTTGTAAGGGGTGTGCAAGAAAACCATATTTTTGTTAAAATGGGATCACGCGTTGAATATTGAGATTCCTCGCCATTGGCTTTTTCTTCTCACCAGGAATCGCTACCTAGCTGATGACATAAGATTCCATTTCAACAACAAGTGGTAATTCCTAAGTCAATATAGCCAAAAGGTGGGCAAATTTGGACAACCATGTATTACTATACCAAGTTAAACAAATAGCGCTGCATGTCGAGTTATATTGAAGCGTGTGCGGGGTCACAAGGTCAGGCCACGGAAGTGGGAGCATGTGTCTGGCTTTGAACCTAGATCCTTACACATTCAGAGCAACTTAGCTGCTAATAAAGCCTTTGTGGACCTTTCCCTCGCTTCATGCCCTTATTCAGCCTGTGCAAATTGCCTCCACCATGCTTCTCTACCGTGCACATTCGCAGCATGGGAACGGGCACTAATCCACATTTGTTAAACGAAAGTAAACATTGTTCGGAGACCTTAGATCACCGTGATGTAGCGTGCTCGATTCTTTATCACTACAGACCGTTTAATTGACCAATTTAGTACTCTAATTAATGTCCTTGTACCGGCCTGGTACAAGGATAATGTCCTTCATTTTAGCCAGCACAATCTCCGGTCACCGGTAATGGTGGTGGGGCTTTATAAGACTCCGGCCTTCGTTAAAACCTGCGACTCACAACATTTGAAAGGTGTGTCTGGTGTCCGCTGGTAGATGTATGTTCCGGACGGCAGCTTATTCCACCTCCTCCAAAAGATGTAATTAAGAATGTAATTAAGAATTCAGCATGTCAAGAGATAAATCGTGAAAGGACCGGAAATCCGATATGCAACAAAACGTTTGTTTGATCATATTTGTTGAACCTTTCTTTTTGTATGCCTCTTAATCATTGAATAATTTATAACTTGAAATATTTCCCTAGTATCTGTAGACCCTTGTAGGTCAACAAAATGCAACCAGCCTTCAACTGAAATCCTACAGGCATTCATGATATATTCAGGCATTTTCCGATCAATACAAGAAAATTTAAAAAGTTTGTGTAAAATATGGAAATATATGTGTGGAAATCAATACATCTTGTATATTGTTTCGAAAAAATAGATAAAGTCTTGTATAGGATATTCCATTCTTTATTAGTATCTTAAACACCTACTTCGAGTTATTGGCAGCCACCTAAGACTCAAGGCTAACTTTCTAAACGTATGCCATGGGACCTCTAAAACATCCACAGTGTACAGAAATCCTCATCAATGGGGTTAGAATATTGTAAACACATTGGTCAGAGTTGTTTCCCTGTCAGCAGGCACGGGTAGAAATCGGAATGGAAGTGACACTTAGGCCCAGGTCAATAACCTCCGGAGTGAAGTGTTCCCGGAGTTTGGCAAAAGCTTTTAGCTTATCCAGAGAGATTGTCCTCAAATCCTGTGTGTTAACATTTTTTTGGATACGATACGTTTTAAGTAACATGTACTTTTGCATAATATAGAGCTTGATAAATCTTTCTTTGAAAACATTTTGCAGACTACTATTTCAAAATCTCAACAGAATAGTCTCACAATGCATATTTTATAATGGTATTATAATAATGTAACTCAATGAGAAAATCTTTAACAATGTGTTTAAACAAGGTAGCAGTCTGATATGAAACAGGACATACATGCTATTTCTAGATATGATTTACGTGTGTTTTGAAGAATACAATAACTATCAGCATACGCCCTTTACATATACATCTTAATAAATACCCTGTGTCTAGGAGGGGGTAGGGCTGTGGTCGTGGTGTTGACCAGTCAAAGGGAAAAGATGTATTTGCTCAGAGGACGTCAATGGATTTCTTTCTATGACTGATGTTACATAGCACGGTCTTTGAACGCGGGTAGTTTCCAGATCTTTGGGCTAAGCTCGGAAATCTTTTCCGGAGTTACACTAGCAATCATTACCTTCAACCTAGAGGATATCTACTATTTACGTGCCCACCAACTTCCCCTACACACTCCTTTATATCTTTCTCAATATACTACAACTTATATGTGCCCTTAATGGATATAAGCTCACTCTGGTGTACCCTATTCAATCACCTTTTTTCCTCGAAACGTTGGATAAAGGTATCATATTTTCGAAGTATTCTTTCTCTAGAAATATAGTGCATGAAAACTAAAAATTTACAGCTAAACAAATATTACTTTGATACTATATGGACGGAAAGGGAACAGAGGCAGAGTATTACTGGATACACCTAAATTGTGACATGATCGTAAGTACGGGTCTGTAACATCGTTTCAAATGAAAAAGAAGCATATGACATTATGTGGAATATAGTACATAAAGGTGCAGTTATGCACACCATTACAAAGAAATGTCAGCATGGTGCCCTTACTTAAGAAATACTCAAATTCAGAATTGAAGTACAATGGCACAAAGTGGTATTGAAATGATGGACCTCTAAACTTTTCATATAGATCAAGTAGAAAAAGGTTTGACTCAAATGAAAGGATAGATCGACATCTTTTGTCGAAACCTCCCTCAGAAGCTGACCAGAATTTTGAATTACACAATCAGTTGGGAAACCATGCAGATGCAGATGCAATAAAAAGATGTCACGCGTTCTAGAGTGTGCGGCATGCCCAGATACTGTGCAGTGAGTAGGGGTAGATGTCCTAGAGAGTTTAACTGGCTGCGCTGATTGGTAAAGGGATAAAGGGCTTTAATTGACCACATTCCTTATCTAATGCTTACTTCCTATGAGCATAGAGACATTGCCAATCATTTCAGACCGAACTAACTTATTGAGAGACGAGTGATTGACATAATTGGAACCCTCAGCGGCAGGTGTCGAACTGACCTGTTGGCTGGGTGCCACTTTGTTTCAGAAATAGTACAATGACCACGCAACACCCGAATCTTTTCATTGTTTTGGAATCCCATGCGCATTTATCATGAGATAGACATACAATCTGTTCTTAGTATAAATAAGTGTGATAATAGGAAGGCTTTGGGTACAAAAAAGGATATTCGATACAAAAGTGAGGCATGACGTTTGTCCTACACACCATTATGTTTAAAAACCACTGCCGAAGCCCAAACTTGTTCCGATAACCTTGGAAACCATAACTTATTTGTGTATCTCAACGTCAGAACAAGTTGGAAATTTGATTATTTCATTATTACTTCAAGACAGATTGTTGAATCTATATGACGGCCATTAGCAAGTAATACTGGCACCATCAAAGTTCCTTCCTGTTGATGCAGGAAAACATACTATATAAAAAACTGATGACGATATGGAAGGGAAGTGGATTTCATGTTCTCCGTGGAAACCGTCTGATTGTATATAACAGCTGCTACTCCACCAGTTTGAAATACATTAATATATGTATATTTACAACACAAAAGTTTGTTTATTCTATGCATATTCACTAAATGACATATCTAGGAGACGTTTGAATCAGAGTTGAACAGAATTGCTACTCACTCCTATTTCAAATGTATTATACTGACAAAGTATGTATCGTCCAGCCAAGGATGAGAGCTCTTGATTAATTATTCCCTATCGCTTGGGCTAATAGCCAAAATGTATGAGGTTGCTTCGTGATTAGTCTAGAGATATAGAGATATAGAAATCTTCGGATACTGATATATATCAAGTTGTGTCACTGATTTGATTGAATGAAACAATATTCCAGCTTGGCAACCATGAACATGATGTACATGAGGCACAACTTGTTCTTTATATTACGAAACAATTTCTATCATCGATCATATCATTGATTTGTTCGATCCATACTATTACCTAAAATCCCACTCCAAACTACAAGGTTATTAATGTTGTCCCAACAGGTGTTGTGTACATAACTGCGTCCGAAAATTGTCATTTCCAAGGCAGATTCAGTTAACAGCTGTTGTTTGTTGTACGTGTAAATATTTACAGATACGTTGGTTTAACATTGGCATATTAATCTATGTGTCTACTAATATAGCAAAACTCCGACATACATTCTGCGTATTTCTACTGGCCTATTATTGGCCACTCATAAATTTGTCGGTAACCACAGACCTAGGTACATACCGGAACTTAGACACAGGGGCGATCAATTGGAAAACAATAGAATGCAGAGACACACCGGTCGAATTCTGTTCCAATACATTCGAAATTCGACACGACTGACCCATTTCTACTCCAAATGACTATATCACAAAACATGATTGAATCTTGGAAGTTCCTCGGATGAAGTTGTCTTATAGGTCCCAAACCAGTTTTCCGATATCTTAACTAGAATAGAAGTTACTTAACTTTTCATTATTGTCTATTAGACCTATCACCCGCTGGGCTAGCCTCCAGGACGCTCTCTTTGATCTCAATCAGGTGGTTTTACTAGGTCAAAAAGGGAGGGACCTTGCATCGTGTAACGAGAAATTCATACAGTCATATAGTCATTCAGACATATGATTTGATCATACCACTTACTGGTCATCAAGTTTAAACGCCTCAATGACTTCGAGTGTCACTGATAATCCACACCGACCGACCTTTATTTTCCTCATATTCCATCGTTGCAATTTGCGTCGTCAGGCGTAAATTAGGCCATAGGCTTGCTGACGGTGTTGACCACCGACCGATTTCTATACCCAGTAAAAATAATTATTAGGGTATATTTGTCGGTAAATTGAAACAAGGCTATACTCAACCATGTATAATGGAGATGAGGGATGACAAGGACGAGACGGTACTAAAGGGATCCAGCACTATACAGATGGGCAGCTGTGTCTGACTGGGCAATTAAGAGGGTCCGACTTAATGTGCCTCTGCAAGCCAGTCATCGCAAGGTGTCTAATGGAGTTGTGTTCCGAAACAGGCCGCTTGTTTCTAATGCTCTCTCTCTCTCTCTCTCTTTCTCTCTCTCTCTCTCTCTCTCTCTCTCTCTCTCTCTCTCTCTCTCTTTCTCTCTCTCTCTCTCTCTCTCTCTCTATCTCTCTCTCTCTCCATCCCTCTCTCTCTCCCTCTCTGTCGAGTTAGCTTGGTTAGTTCGTGTTCGTAATACAATATATATGAGGGACACGGGTCAGTCACTGGGTTATAAAAACGTGTGTATGGTTTTCCCATCTACATAGATCTAATAGTTTTCGTTTATATCTTGAAATATAACTTGACCTGGTATCTAGTTCAATTCATATGTACGTTGGAGTTTACTTGATACATCGACTTTGGTTATTCATATGTAAAAGATACATATTCGCATAAATATTGCGGATCCATTTCAGCAGTAGATTTAACCATCATTTAATTCTTCCTGTAAATTTTGATTTTCTGGTAGATAAGATATCAAATGGCAGGTTCTCAAATTGGGGTCAAGCTGTTTAACTATCTGCTCGTAACAGGCTGCCCAAATTCTTTCATCGCATAATTTAAAATAGGACGTTTTTCTATACTCGCGCCGCAGGTGCTGCTCTCCCTTTTACACCTTCCCCCGACACCCCCTCAACGAGTTTTAAACAAGACCCAGAGTGATGTCAAGACCGATCCGCCGGGGCCGGGACACAGACCCGGTCCGTGTGGGCGAGAGGCGAGCTGCAGCAGGCAGGAAACATGGTTTGCCGGTCACTCTCCCCTTCTTTTACCTCTCCTCACCCATGTACATGGCCTGGCCCCCGCGACCACCGCCCCCGGCACCACCACACTATCCCAGCACGGCTTTCGTCACCGCGGCGCTAGACAACGGGTTCTTCCGTTTCCGGTTGCAAACCGGAAGTGGTGCTCATTCTAGGCGTCAGGGGCGCAATGTGAAGGCGAGGCCAGTGTCAAGTGTCTGAGTGCTCCCCCACTCCCCCCAACCCGTGAGGCGGTGCTTCTGAAGACGGAACGACTGTCACGTGACGAGTCCGTGGTCATGTGACTGCCTCTGTCGTCACGTGACTATCATGTTCTTTCTGCTAAAGCCCAAGAACGAGGCTCCTACTGGGCAATGAGGGGTCGGACACTTCCGTCACGCCACCTAGCAGAAGAGGGGCACTTGGCAGAAATAGAATAGAAATAGAGATATTTTTCAAAGCTGTCTTGCAGATGACCTTTTTGCAGTTTCTCACCCTTCAACGTCTTCGCGTACGTCACACTACACCGCTGAGTTTGCTTCATCTTGTGGTTCAAAACTCGTAAGACATTAATAAGCATGAATATAATCTTCAATCTATATTAGAATAAGTTATTTACATTTTTTTTACTCATAACGATATTACGGACGTTTGTTGAGGCCAGTGCATTAACTTCTGCATTGGTAGTCAGGGAAGAATGAAAGCCATCTTTAAATATTTTTTGAGCGTAGAACACTGGCATGTGCACTGAAAGAATTTAATTGAAGAAAAACCAGTCATGATTGCTGCCTTGCAATTTAGAACCAGAACCCATTTGCACACAGTCAACTTGCCCTTTCTGCAATTACATGTCTAGGATATCTGCAAACATATCTGCACCGGTGGGTCTTGAGGTATTTCGGTCTCAGTGTTTGGCCATAGTCAACTGGAAATGCCTCTAGGACCCTGAGACACTGGCACTCTGCCCCTTTTCCAATATCCCACTGAATGGCATGCAAATGGTGAAGGGATATTTTTTGGAGCACGCTGAAAGTCTATGTGACCACTCTAACCTTTAGGCACCGTACATAGACGTGCAATCACTCTAACAACACGTAGAACCTGCCAGTGTGGTGGTCAGGTCCACCAATTATGCACAGGGATAAGAAGGGCTTCCCATCGACTGCACAGTGCTCAAATAACCCGCTCCCAGTTCGTCGGCAGGTGGGAACACCACATTAAACTGCATTCACACCTAGTCTGACCATCCTTCTTAAATCATTGGATTTTGACCAGTTTGTGGTTCGTAATGAGCAGCAAAGTTCGGTGGGATTCAATGTTTTCTATGTCTGCTAGCCTTAATCTTTTTATTCAAGATGAATCCTGTATATACTTAGGATGGGCAAATGTGATCAACGTCATATTGTGTTGCTTATAACTATTTTATACTCAATATCTCTAAATCATAATCGTCAGACATGTTTCACGAAAGCTTTATTGTGCTGGTTTGTCAAGTTCTATGTACATATCTGAATACTACAGGGCCAACCTTAATTTTTCATATACCAGGTTAAACCTGGTATCATATAGAATGCGATACAATGGGTTTATGTTTTATTATTCTCTTAATGTTCAGGACTGTCTCTCTAGTCGTGGTTTGTTTGGAGTTTACTGATTAATTAACCCTTTGGCGCCGGGTGATGCCTTAAGGCATCGCCGCCCGTGGCCGGATGATGCCTTAAGGCATCGCCGTGTGTGGCCGGATGATGCCTTAAGGCATCATTTTCTAAGACTTGCAAAATCATAGATTATGTGTAATAACTTTGTAAATAATTGATCAATAATGATGAAATTTTCACAGGATGTTGGTAAAACATTAGCCTTACGATTTTGAAATACTCATAAAATAATATTAAAGACCATGTGTTTTATCACGTGATCAAAAGTGAAACTATCATAATTGGCCTGAAAAGACCCCGTCCCCTGGCGGTATGTACTAACACCTTACCCGGCCTTACAGACATTGCTTTGTCAGAGGTGCCCGGCGTGAAAGGGTTAAGCGAGCCAAAATTACATTGGGCTGAGTGGCAGAATCTATTCTGATCTAGACTGAGGAATCATAGCTCTTCATGGAACCACAGTTTGTGTCGCGGTGTCTATTACTAATGAACAGCTTCATCAGTATCACCGGGATACGTAATATGATTATACTTTCACAATGGGAGCCCAAAATAACAATGGGATATTGAATAGTCCATTTCAGGTGGGCCAAACATTCGAGAAAATCCCAAATCTTTGCATAGTTTAAAGACAAAAGGTGTGAAGTCTTGCTTAACACAATAACGCAAAGAAACAACTACTTTTAACGAAGAGCGGAAGAAATTAATAAAGAAAGCCAATTTTAGAAACCAGGCCAGAAAGCAAAGTGGGAGTTGCCTGAGGGAAACCTCCCATCAGTTCGATGCGCCTCTGTCCTGTTTTCTTTGCCCTCTGTTCCTTTGAAAAGGTCGGCTCGGAACGTGTTGAAAATACTGTAGTTTGCCGGAAATATCCCGCAATTTGAGCCCTAGATGGAGAAACTTTAACGGCTTGAACGTGATTTACAACGTAAGATGATGCACCTCTGTTGCTTGCGAGGGGGGGGGGGCAATAATAAATCATCGTTGAGTGCTCGTTTCAATGAACCAACTAAGCAAGGAACAAGATTTCCTTTTAAAAAGGATTTGCACAAATGATATCCATAAAGAAATACTAGACCTGTAGAATATAAAATGTAACCATTGATATGCTATTGTTAGGCGTTGTTCATGTGTGCCATAATCTATTCCTCAGGATATCAGATTATGGACATTCACAAAACAGTTAAATAACTTCTGTTTGGTGAAGAGGCCTCTAGGGGAAGGTACAACGATCCAGAAGTAAACGATTTTCCAACACCATTCTTTGATTACAAATGTGGTCCACCAATTTCGGGCAAGTATGTGACACATGCCGAAGGGTTTGATGAAATTCATGTATATACCTTAATGGAGTTGGTTCTTCTTTTTGAACGAGAACTCGAACGAGTCAGCGTAGTAGTAAGCAACAACAAATCATATAGATACGAGACCAATACTCCATTATGCTACTTTTCTTCATATCACACTATGACAGGTGTTTGACACCTAACGATTTTTAGTTACCAACGTAATGTAAAATAACCTGATGGCATTGCTAGAAGAAATAATCATGAGGAAAATAGTGCTAGTTTATATTAAGTATGTAGTTTTGGTCCTGATTACATTGATCAGTTACCAATCGGAAAAAATAGTTAATATTACCCCACCATATGTGATAGACAAACTCTTTTTATCCATTGATTCTTGAATGTTATAAATTATGTAAATTGTTCCTCCTTGTCATCGTAGCCTAATAGAGTATTGGTCTCTATTCTATATCAATTGTCATTACCTACTACTACTCCGACTCATTTGCATTCTCGTTCAAAAAGAAGGACCCACTCCATTAATGTATATATATATATACATGAATTTCGTCAAACCTTTTAGCATGTGTCATACATCTGCCTGAAATCGGTGGAGCACATCGGTAATCAAGGACTGGTTATTAAGTCTTGAACTGGCATGTGTAAAGATATATTCATCATCTCGCATCACAGGAGGAATAAATACATGTGAAGCACCTTCAGAAAGACTGCTCAGATGGCCTCATTCACATTACAGTCAAATCAAAATTTGATGAAAAGAAAGACAGAAGCAAAAGAACAATGGTCGGAACGGCGCTAAAAATTAAAAACCTTTCTTAATAAAAGGAAAAAAAATTCATCTTTTACCGTGTAAAAGCAATGCCACAATAGGGACAAACCCATGCATTGGAAAAAAATAGGACGTAAAACATTGAGAGGTAATTTCAGTCTGATTAGCTGCTTTTTTAGTCTGTGTAAACACCAGTTTGAGTTTGAATCATGGTGTGAATCATGTGTTCTATGTAAGCGTGTGAAACAAGAACTTGATGGTTTACTCAACGTACTAAGTGAAAACAAGTTTTAAATGAGGCTGAAACGTGGTTATTTAACTCTCTAGAGGACCAACATTGAAAGACACTATGACACGACAAATATTTTACCTGTAGATCTGTCATTTATATTCATTGTTATCCCACCAACAATCAACACTTGTTATTCATTGTTTCGTGAACCTTTCGACAACAGACATCATATAAGCTAATAGATAAATTATATAATGTGTCTGATGACCCCAGCCGGAAGCCACGCCTTCGAACGCTTGTGTATGTTGCTAGCCCAACAAAAGATGAATTCGGACAAAAGCGTAATAAGACATGGTCGGCCTACAAGATGGTTCAGATTTGCATAGAGACCGCTTTGCAGCCTTAGGTTACTTCCCCATTATGGCTTATCATAAGCGCCGTGCTCATTTCATCACGATGCCATTTATTTACCAATTGCCAAGCAGAAAGAACCTCAGGCTTAACTGCATGTTCGTCTCTCTATCATACGATGTATGTCAGACTAGCGTACCATTCATTTATTTCCTTAATGTGACCGTAAACCGATATTTGCCTACATCTATCTTTACACAATACGTATATTCTTTTCTGAATATGATGTCTGTAATTTCTTTCTCTCTCATAAGAGTTGCGAAAATAGTCGTGGCACACGAATTAAGTCATTGAAATGCAGAACATGTGTCACACCGACAGTTTCAACGCATCTTACATTACCAGATACATTCAGGATTAGATGAGGTGTGAAGTGCATAGAGTCCAGACGAACGTCAGATGTACTGCCAAAAGCATTCAATGTTTCCACCATTGTACACATCTTCTCGGTAAACCTTCGTTCAATGAATATGAAAAATAGGTTCTTTGGATGTGTCTGGCATGGACGAACGATTAGTGGATCTAGTCTTGGCGAACGATCGGTTGGTCTGGTCTGGACGAACAATCATTGGGTCTGTTCTTAATGGAGGATTGTAAAGTCGATAAAGCGATGTCTGGATAACTCTGCACTCCGGTGGGAGCTGGAAGGTATCCTGCCAACTGTCACCTAGACAAGGAAATGAGGGTATCGGGGATAAGAATGAAAGTCCATCACCAACCCCTTTGTGAGCGTGGGTAGGAGGTTATCCAAGGCCAAGCAGACACACAGACAGACTGGGTCTTCTCGCAGCTCTATATGAAGCACACGATTGTGGAAATGCCAGGTGGATCCCCATTGAACCCTGCCCCGCACTACTGACAGAACACGATGGGGCCGTAAAATAGGGAGGAGGGGCGGGGGCAAAGAGAGGCGCCCACAGACACTATGGGTACACGTCTACCAGAAGCATGTCACCCCGCCCACCCAGCCCGCTTCAACCCCCTTCACCCCTTCACAGCTCTACGCCCTCTCTTTTGTTCGCCCCAGCAGCTGAGGCTGGTCTAAGGAAAAGGCTTGATTGCCAGGACTATCGTCGAGGTGAGGGTTGGAGCAGTGCAAGACAGGTCACAGTAGGACGGAGTCGGAGGACCATGGTATTATGTGCCTTGATGAGACAATGTATGAAGAAGCGAGTGAGGCAGAATCTGGTACATATAGCGAGGAGGGAGAGCAGGGTGGGTAGGTGTAGGGTGAATATGGCAGGGTGGGCGGGGCTTTGGTGAGTAAGGCAAGTTGAGCAGAGATAGGGTATGTAAGGCAGGGTGGGCAGTTATAGGGTGGGTAAGGCAGGGTGAGAAAGGGTAGGGTATGTAAGGCAGGGTTGGCAGATAAAGGGCTGGTAATGAAGGGAGGGTATGGATAGGGCAGGTAAGGTAGGGAGGTAACCCCCTACCCATCCCGAAAATCTTGTAATAAAGGAATAGATGTCTTCGTCACGCTTGGTGTATTTGCATTAATTGTTACATGGCAAATTCTTGTCATATATGTTAGTGTTATTTGATGCAGTGGCGGTGGCTTCCATGGCATATTGTCGTTGAATTCCTATTTGGCTTGCATCAATGTTGATCCTTCGTGAAGAGAAGAATATCAGAACAAGTTGAACAGGGATAGAATAAAGATAAAAAGTGGACCAGATAGTTTTGGCTGGTCACTTGCTGTCTAGATACAGGGCCAGGTAGGGGGCACCAAGAAGGGCAGGGCCAGCCAGATCAGGGCATGTGATGACAAGAAGAGACGAGACATGGACAGAGAGAGTAGGACCGGAGGCTACTCCTCATGCGACACCGCCTGCGGCAGACCTACTTGGGAAGGTCCCAAAGCGATATGAGTGCCCACTCGATGTGACAATCTGGGGGTTGGTTCTCTGACACTATCATTTGGTCGAGCTGACTTAAGAGGCTGGTTTTGTGGGAGCACCATTTGTTTGAACTGAAAGGATGTCCTGTTTCTGAGACGGAGCCGTTTGTTTGAACTGACATCACGTCAGGCCTTATGACGCCGGCATTGTGTTTGAAGTGCCATGAAGCAAGGCTCAGTAATTGTGCAGTTTGTTTGAACTAACTTAACACAGGCTCTGTCAATCCCACGGAAGGGTCCTTACAGTAGGCGGTGAAATTGTGTATCGACCCTGTTTTAACCATTTTATATTCATATCTCACAGTAATCATATATGTGCATGGACAATATCATATATCATATAATTAGATTGATTCTAAATGCGCCCATATGGGTGGCATGGTGATCGGCAGGTTCACTGGCCTGGAACATAGTCACAGGTATTCAGTTATTATTAGAACTGTATTTTTATTTGTCTGTTGGTAGGCCAACAACTGTACAGTAGGGCCAGGGTTACTGTTTGTACCACCAGCTCCGATCTGTATATAAATGGATGTTTAATATGTGAACGAAATCTGATCTAGACTTTGTAATTCTACCTCAAGTGTTCCATAGTTGAGTCTTCTAAGGGCTCTGAACCAGGGGCCCGTTTGATAATCTAGGATCGTACATGAAGACCATTTTCTGTACCTTGTACAAGGGTTATCGTTTAATAATATAAAATCTATCGATAAAAATATTTTAACGTCCCGGAATTCTACGCGCTCCCGGTGGGGTGTGGGAGAATCAGTTGGTTGGCAACAACAATTTTTTTTTTATATACTAGCAATCGCTCAAGCCGATCGCCCATCTACAACCCGATAATATCAAAATTTATTATCTATACAGTTTCAGCCGTGCATAAGGTCGTCCATAAGTCTTGAATAAAGTTGACCCACATCGTCTCTGGGTCTCTATGCCATACAGAAAAGGGTCCACGCGTGCGATCCTAGATTACTAACCGGGCCCCAGCCCCAGCACTTTACAACTTGTCCATCATCAGAGAATATTCTCGAAGCATTTCTAAATCATTAGTTTGATGAATCACATCTTAAGAAATGAAAAGAAAAGTTAACGTGCTCACGTGCAGTAAGAAAGTTCAAACTGAAATATTTGGTTTTGTGATAATCCTGCTTCGTTTGAGTAGAACTGACTTTTGATTTTCGGACATGCACATTTCTTTTAACTGGAGCGGGATTTAGTTTTACACTGGCATCCTTTGCCTGAACTGACATCTCACGTGACTCTCTGTTTTATAACATTTCGCGTAAAATCTCAGGTTCTCTCCCGTGAAACTATATCCGACCCTCACGGGCTGGGTGACAGATCTGTTGGATATCAAATTCCACATCGCGAACGATTAAAGCGTGATATGATAGCTTCATGTCGTTTTCAACGAACCGAAGAGCTACGGAAGCGTCCCGTTACTGAAGAACTGCAGTTTTTTGTGGATCAACACAGATTTCTCCAAGTTTGCTAGTGTCTAGCATCCTATAAATGCCATCCCCGGCTTTGTGTCGGATTCAATATAGCGACCTTCATGTTTTAGCGTGTCTTTCCAATATATCATCCGAGTAGTTTACTTCACGGGATAATGAATCTAGCATATGGGACGACAAAGCTATGAGTGGAGGGTATAGTGGCTTATATTGCTCTGTTGCTCTTTCTGGCGTAACATTAGCTGTCTAGTCTCTGAAAGTGTTTCTACATCTTAAATATACAGTATTGGTTATAAAAATAGGCATAATGAGTTTTATTAAAATGGTAATCTACATAATTGTTGAAATTCAAGTCAATAGTTTAGGTTTGGGATTTAATCACAAAAGGATCTTAATGAAATATATGATTAGGCTTGGGATGGCAAATAAAATGTTGAGAATAACATGAATGGAGGCTAACAGTGGTTAATAACAGTGTAATGCTCAATGAACCCCATCCCGCCACCGTTAAGTGGCATAATACGGTGAACTGTATCCGGAGGGGTTCTGCAGCCTTATCCGATATACACAGCTGTCTGCTGTTCCTGTATGTTAGAGTAAACGCCAGGGAGAGTCGGTAGCTTCTGCTTATCAACTGACAAGCAAAGTTGGTGCAGAACCTCACTGCTAAGTCGTGTCGAAATAGTTCTGTTGCAATGAACTACACGTATGGTATCAGAGCCCAATGTATTCTGTCACAGTTACATAGACCAGAGTTAACAAATGACGTCGGCCAGTCCCTGCTATTTGCACTTCATCCATGGCCTCACATGGTTTCTGGCCACTGACCCTTGTTTGCCGATGCCGTGATTTATACTTAGGAATAAGGAATATATGCAGATTCTTCTAATTTGTTTGTGATAGATTCTCGCATGTAAATTGAGCAACACGTCGTTACTCTCTGAAGTCGCTTAGCATGCAAATTTGCACATAAATTCCAAGAGTGCATAAAGGATCCAAAGTTTTTTAGAGTCCTCAAAATGAGAGACTTCCAAGGATCGCCAAAGTAATTGACCGCGCCAAAAAAAACATATAAGGATATGTCGGACGATCTTAGAGGATCCAATTACAACCAGTTACACAAGTATTACATAGACAATAATCGATGGTTTTGTGGACAGGCGGCCGTAAACCACGAGTGGTTGACGCGTAGTAATACACGAGCGCTAGCGAGTGTATATCGAGGTAAACTGCGAGTGGTTTACAGAGCTGCCTGTCCATAAAACCATCGTTTGTTGCATTTATTATCCATCTTTTCGAATAAATTAAACCCAGTAATTGCCATATTAACGGGTATAACATTAGGAACTATTTCTTTGCTCTATAGCAAAAGGGACTATTTTTCCCGTATACCATGGTTTTGAGGCCGTATACCACAGGTTTGAATCCGTATACCACAGTTATGGTATCTGACAGGTTTTATACAATGGGTCGTGGTTTACTGAGTCCCCATGCATTTTCAATGGGGACTTTGTATACGATGGATAATAAATGTAAAATGGATCCTGTAGTAGTGGACAACCGGGAGAGTGGCCATCTGATCACCACAGGCTGATGTTCACTATTTTGGTTTTCCACTTTATATTGGGAGATGTTTACAGCAGAACCTTTGAGTGCCTATCCTTGTGCTCGTGTATTCACAAATGCTGGTCACTATATCGGCGGCCCTAGTAGAGAGAGATCTATCAGTTCCTGGCTACTTTAATCGAATAGATACCTAGGTCAGGATTCAGGAGCCATCGTGAGGGCCACAGACTGAAATTAAGACGCTGAAATTCAAGTTTTCATCGAGGTGACCTGGACATTGGATCAGCCTTCCTTGTTGACATGAGACACTTGGCGCATTGCTGGTGAATTGGAGATGTTCAAAATCGATATCAGTTGTCAGGTCGCTGTAATTAGACGCCCCATTATTTCCAGCCACTTAATTTTCAAAGAGAACTAAAGATTACTGCAAAGTGATACTTTGGGGTACTACTACTGGATTGGACTAGTACTTAATCGAATTGGGAAAGGGAATCCCTGGGTGAACCTGAATTGATATATATTCAATTAATCATTAACACATGATTGATGAGGTTCGAAACTAATCATATTTCTGATAAAAAAAGAACCCATTTGACTTTGCTTACAAGGTTTACAATCGACAGACATTTTCTATGCGAGCTTCTGTGCTAAGATATCTAGCAGAAGGGATCTATGCAAAAAAGGGGGCAACCTCCTCCATCCTGTATACACTTCAGTAGAGGCTGTCATGGGTGTCGCATTCAGAGAGCAAGGCCTACTTGGCATGACTGTGAGGGGTTCCGACCATTCCATTAGAGGTGATTAGGGCAGAACGTCAGGAGTGCCCTGCTTAACAATGTAACAAAGACTCGGCTTCACTTGGTGTCTTGGCTAATGTTCCAGCCTCCTCAACAGGTCCTTGGCTGGCCACCTATGTTACATCAATGACCACAATGGGGCATGATCATAGCACTTGCGTGTGAAGAACATGGGCCTTATACACCTGGCATACGGTAATCTACTTGTACCAGCCCCACAATCCGCCCTCGTACGGCCCACCTGTCAACCAACAGCAAACAGGTTAGAATGAACTTTATGTCCAGGCCTTGCTGGGACTTGTTGAATAATTCCGTGTGGTCAATAATTTGGATGCATTTGCACATTTAAAATGTAAGGGTTATGTCGTGAAAGGAAATGATTAGAACTACACCAAAAATAAACGACATCTAATGTTGCATGTTGCACGTGGACAAGATCGATTCTATCATCAATAATCACGCTCCTCGGACTAGCTATATATATATATATATATATATATATATATATTTATTATCCATCGTATACAAAGCCCCCATTGAAAATGCATAGGGACTCAGTAAACCATGACCCATTGTATACAACCTGTCAGATACCATAACTGTGGTATACGGATTCAAACCTGTGGTATACGGCCTCAAAGCCATGGTATACGGGAAAAATAGTCCCTTTTGCTATAGAGCAGAGAAATAGTCCCTATTGTTATACCATTTATTATGGCAATAACTGAGTTTAATTTATTCGAAAATATGGATAATAAATACAACAAACGATGGTTTTGTGGACAGGTGGCTCTGTAAACCACTCGCGGTTGACCTCGTAATACACTCGCTAGCGCTCGTGTATTACTACGCGTCAACCACTCGTGGTTTACGGCCGCCTGTCCACAAAACCATCGATTATTGTCTATATATATATAGACCGGGTTTACATGGAAATTTCTAAATGGGTATCTTAACTCACAGTCGTTATTGAATACGGCAACCTGTCGGTGTTTTTGACACACTCATGTTTCAATGTAGCAAGGGATTCCCGGAACCAAGAGAGATGTCACCAGATACATCGCCTGACCTTTTCTGTTAAATCAGCTCAAATCCATTTCAATCCGTGTGGTTTGCATTTATAGAGAAAAAATATTATTCCTGCAGAGGAAAAGTTTGAATAGAGATGGTCCGTCAGGAAAATAAACCAAACATCACACTGTGAACAAGCTTCAATTCGGGTAACCCCACCGACCTACGCTGTAACTACCCTTCACTGGATCGCGGCGGCCGGGGTCGGGAAAGTAGGGAGCCTCTAGCTGTCGTGCACGGGGAACCGGCATTAGGCTAATGGCCGACCACGCCGGGGTCGCCTCCTATTGGCTGGGAGGGAGTCACGTGGTGGGGATTACTGCACTATGATGACATCTGCCGGCGACAGGCACGGGAGACCACCATCCGAGAATGCCTTGCAGGGTTTGTGTGTCAACCCTGCAGGTAATTCTGCGCAGGAGACTAGTGCGCAGGCCGGGTCATTGCCTGACCTTTGCTGACCTTTACAGACCTTTGACGGTTGCGCCTGTGATTGGTGCATGGCTGGGGAGTATCAAAGTAAAGAGAAAAAGCCTGCAGGTTTACTGTACTGGATCACACTATGTCTCCACCTTCGTCCCGCTAAATACGTTAGCGTGCTGTGCGTGCTTGTATCACATTCCTATATTGTGTGCTACATCCATTACATCTTCCTATCAACCATCATGTGCCATCGTCACTTGCATTTGGAGATGAATTAATTTCAATTCAAATGTTGGCTTGCCATGACACGCACGACCTCCGCTTTTTGTAATCAAACCAATGGACAGATAATTGAAGCAGTCAGCCTGGGCAGGAGGGTTGAGGGATGATAGTCCACGCTTCGCTGAATTTGTCAGTCACCTGGATATAACATCATCTGGGGTTTCATCACACCAAAACAAAACACGAAATAACCCTACCAAACCAGACACAGTTACGTATGCTCTGCAGTCATAAATGGTCTATCTTATATGAATGCCTGCAATCTCTGTCTTCGGTTCAGCATGTGCTCGCTCTGGCAACAGAAACATGTCATGAATTTTGTGTTAATGCACAGTAAGATCCCGGTAGCTGGGCACCGCATTTAGAAAACTAACTTTAAACTCGGACCAATCTGTTCAGAATGGAATTATCTTCATCTTTTTTATTTTCACCTGGTGAGCAGGAAAACCTACATCCCCAACCACTTTTTCTTAGAACGGAGGGTGACCACATCTAAATGTCAGCAATTCTTTATAAAGAATGTGTTTCAATGTGGTTGGGATTGTTCCAATGTCTTAATGAAAACAATCTCTGCACACCTTTGGATATTTTGGGCAACTTTCCCCATGCCAAGTGAATATGTGCGTTGGCCATAAGTACAATTGATATTACTCATTTATTACTGAGACCGACCCTCTTGATTCACTGGTGCCTTACCTTATTACCATGTCACGTGACCCGCTCTCGGGCATCTCCAGTTACTTCGGTTTCTTTAATTTTTGGTTTCTGTCAACAGCTTAATTTTACTTGGGGGATATATTGCCGGTTAACCTGGGTTTTTTGGGGTTTCTTTTGATTTATTTATATTTTTGTAGGGGGGGGGGGGGGGGGAAGCTAAAGCTAAAGCGCCTCTGAAACGATTCCCTGTATATGCAAATATAAATGGACAATGCAGGCTTAAAATCCATCATATTCTGCCATTCTCAATTCGCATCTGAACTCCAACCCTTGATTTCAATTGCCTCTCACCATATTGTTTCACCTCTTGGTTTAACTCGTTTGCTTTCTTTCCATTCCGTGTCACACTTATTTTTGTTTCTCCTTTTTTCTCTATAATTTCCGTGAATTCACTTTCCCAATCTCCTCCCTTCCTTTATCCATTCTATTGTTATTTCCCTATTCGGGCAACTGCCATCTCCTCCTGTCATTTCTCTCTCCCATATATTTGTCCTTTATCCTGTCCTCCATTATTTTTTCGGCCTCATTCTGGCCTTTGACCTTTCCGCACCCGCGGCTAGCGGGAAGTGTCTATATGCCACAAATGCGCAATACGTTCTAGTCACATGACCCACTGACGCGTCCGGAATGCAATAGACGCAGCGTTTCATATTATTAGGTCGACGTGTGTCATCTGTAAATATCCCATATTGTGCCGGATGGATGATCCTCACATGAAACAATTATACTATCAGTGATAACATCGCCAACGGCGGTGCGAATAATCTTGAATATTAAGTAAGAATATAATATAAGTACCTCATGAATTTGAATTAGAATGTACCGGTCATAATTTATTCATAAGACTGCACTAAATCAATTACCAATTTCACTGCAGAGGTTTTAAAACGATGGTTCGCAATTACTCTGCGTCACTGTTTACCTAACTTAGCAATGCCACTGTAGGTGTTTCTCGAAAACTAGGTTCTCCATGTTATTCTGACCACTCTACCTGTTGCCATTACTGCTTTGTACACGTGGATGTCGGAGATATCTGCCTTATCGGCTCTCATTTTTTTATCTGGTTATACGGCACGGGCCATAATCGCCCATATATCACATCGTGACCTCCGAGGTGAGTTACTGCTCTCACCAGTGCCTTGAGCAATTCAGGTAAAATGTGTGTTGTTAAACTGCTGACTCTTACTATTGTTAGCATAAGTACATCCAGAAATACTATAGACACCATAGATATTGAACACAACATAGCTCGTATACACACAAAGGCTTTGACTGCAGAGATGGTATAGACACCATTGATGCCTTTCTCTAGTCTTTACGTAATGTACAGGGCCCAGGTGTAGTGGTGGCGATGAAGGACACTAGAGAAGCTACAAGTACCTCGTTAAGGCATCTACACTCTCCTATGGCGGGGGAATATGGCAATGAAGGCGGCCGTTCTCTGCTGAAAGGTGTCTGCGGCAATGAGCTGCCATGAGAGGCACAGTTTGGCCGAAGGGAGTTTGGCTTTATCTCCACATTAACAGAGTCATGCTGGGGGGGGGGGGGGGCTGTGTAATAATATGGTAGGTACTACGGAGGTCCAACGGCTGATGTGTGTCTAGTCGGGCCGGGGTGTGGTTATGATGCAATCTCTTTTGTGGATCCAGAGTAGGGATTGCCATCAGCACACCGACAATTCCTTATACTACTACCACCAAGGCTCTCTCACGTTATACACCGCCGATACTGCACACCGCCTTACAGGTGTGGCTAAAGGCCATTTTCCATTGACCGATTATTCGGCACCGGTCAATGGTATAGGGTACAGAGCCATTGGGTTTTTTTTCTTGAAAAAAGGCTATCATTGTGACAATGGCCTATTATCACTCACTTACTTTTGCACTTCCAATACTGAAAAAACACCTATGTTTTCACCTTAAGCCTTTGGTGGCATAATCGTGTCGAATAAGCAGTCTACTCTCGGCTAAATGTTGATATTGTTTGTATGTTGTTTTTTGGAATTTGCTATCCTTCTATTTCTCCGAAAGATCATTAGATATTAGATCATAATATTTGTTGAAACCAAGACGAACACTTCACTAAATATCATCATATATTCTCTTCTGTCTCGTCATTGATATAGGACAAGGGATAAATAAACAATAGTTCCTTTGAAAAAAAGAAAGGTATTTCTCTGGCTTTGTATTTCATCTTCACTCTTAACATCCACTGATATCTTCGATATTTATTTTTAGAAAATATGATAAACACATACACTTCTTTGTTGGGGTAGTGTTACATTCAGTCTTTTGGTGATGAATGTATTCTAATTAGTCCGCCCATCTCATTTATGTCAATCTAATGAAGTAGAAAATATCATGAAAACGTAGAGTAATAATGAATTGAATAAATGAGTATTGATTAGCCAACTATAATTACGACCTTGTCTGTTACCCAGGTTATGGAATACCTAACGAGGTGTAGAATCAGCTTGATGACCGCAATAAAGGATTCAACTTGTGTTAATTAGGTAACTGTGTACGGAGCCCGAGTGACAGGTGGTGCTAGCGCATGCATCACCTCTTAGTTATGTAGAACTGTTCATATTCATTCTAAGAGGACGACGTGCTCTCAATACAACCCGACTATTCATACGTCCAAAACTTCACGGTTGTATAACATCTCATCACGTCGCAGACTAAAGTATTCTTAGGGGAATTCTAAATCTTTGGTTTGCAGGTAAAGTTCGGTATTAAGCAAATAATGTGGCATTCACGAAATGTCTGGGAGATGATGGATCGTAGATTCAGCTGAATATCAGCATGCTTTGCAAATGCTATTAAATAGCTGCTTCCTGGCGGATCCAATGACTCGCGTATAAGTGGCTGCGTAAGTCACGCATTATAAGGTGCTTTTAGTAGGGGATCTTCCTTTGCCCGTTTCCAGCCATGAATTTCAAATGCAAACATTAGCGAGCCTAACAACAGAAAGCATGTGGAAGGCTCTCTTTGTGTCTGGAGATGCACTTGAGACTAATCGAGAATTTGAAGATGGAAAATACTCCATTTCACAAAGACCATGTGTTAAAACAGGTTTTGCTCAGTGTCTGCTTTTGAGGTTCGACTCACAGGTTCAGAGTAGCGAAAGAGATCTCCGACTTTTTGCTGGTGAGATTAAATTTCCAATTTCAGATGGCGAAAGAGGATCGTGGGGATAAACGCTCACGGTTTTCTATAGAACCAGAGATGTTCTCGGCTAGTAATGGCGGACCGATATGAACTGTGGCACGGGGTTATTAACAGTGGCCCCAGTTCTCAGATGTCATTTCAGAGTATCGACAGGGCAGCGACTCTGACATCGCCGCATGTGACACTATATCTGTACATACAACGTACTATGCTATAATCTAGGTTTCACCACCTAGGGAATGCCCCTTCTCCCCCTACACCAAGTATAGGCTCACTATCGCGCTTTTACATATGCTTTTGTCAATGATACAAAAACCGTATCGATGTTGTAAGTGGTTTTTGTGTGTGTTAGTTCATTTGCCTAAGTATATTGAAAAATAGTCTTGACAAGGGGAAAAGATTTATTGGAAACACAATATATATATATGAAATAAGGCAGCAAAAAGAACGCCCATAAATTTGTGTTCCCGTGCACTCTGGACACATATTTATAGATTGTTTGGTATTAAATATCCATCAACAGCCTTCAGATTGTAACTTCCCTATTTTATCTTTGTTTCTTATCGCTCTTTTCGTTTATAACAAGGTAGAATGTAATCTGATGTTGGTTTTATATGACTACGTAAGCAGATAAATGCATTACTTTATACCTGTAGTTCGCGATAATGTTCTTCTCGAGGAGTCATCCGAGTGATGCCTAAATTAACTAGCACTAAAGCCCCATGTCAGTTTAGCTTACTACTATGAATTATAAATCAGGCCTTTGTTATGAGGAGCGATACCGTCCACAGTCGTTACAATGACGCTATTGTTAAGAAGCAGAAAGGTGCGGAAACCTCGTGCTAAATTACCTTGGGAAATAATGACTCTAATCAAGCCCATTAAGTCTGCCTCCTGCTGATTTGTACGGCTCGGGGTGGGTGTAAACTGACTCTGGTGTTGACTCCTCAGAGGGTTGGTTGCACAGGTAGCTGGTTTTCTCTCCACTTTGGTCACATGGATGGAACCTGGTGGCCCAATCTTTCTTTCCATATGTCAGCCTCCCTTAGGAGTATGAATGTTTTACGGATACAGAGTGGTTATGTATGACGATAATAGAATATTATTTAAACAATCAAGACCTGATCGTGTTCGCAGATTCAGGAAATTCTGCAGATGGGTACTGGTTCTAAATACGATTTTTTTGGGCGAATAGTAGAATCAGCAAAATCATCAATCGAAAAAATCGTATTATTTGTTACCTTGGTTACTGTACCTAATACTTTCAAGCCCACTGTTAGATTGCGTTGCAACTAACAATCAAAAGGCATGTCCGCTTATATACATTACATAGCATGGAAATTACTGATTTAGAAATAGCATACGGATATATAAACCAAACTGAATGAGATATTACTAGCATTACTACTATATATTATTTAAAATGGAATTCATGCGATGTTGATTGTTACCAACACGAAAATCCATCTATATTATTATAAATCCAGTTAATTGATAATATTGTATAGTCAGTCTACGTATAAACCTATGCTGTTGAACTTGTATACACCTGGTTATGTCTCTATTTAGCTCCCCCCCCCCCATCATATTGTATCGATGCAAAAAAAAATGACTTGAACTTTTTCGCCATACTGTATGTGCAATGTTTGTGTATTATTAATTTGAGACGTTAATCAACGTACATAATGATTCATTAACTCATCTCATCTCATTCAATCAGTAGTCATCTATGGAGATACCTAGTCTCAACTATGCTTCCTTGACTAACTAGTATGGCCATGTGAGCTGAGCTGAGCTCTGCAACATGCTTATCTTATATTCTTTTTATCCTGGTAACCCCAGAGGGACCCGGTGGCAGATCGGCCGATGCCGAACCTGGAAAACTTGTATGTTTAATACCCTAATAAAATTCATTAAAATAAAAAAAATAAAAAAATGAATATAAAAAAGCGTGTTTCCTGGGTAAAGCGTCTGGCTTAGCGGGGTTTCATACTCAGCGGATTAGCCCGAAATCGGGGATCTATTGTCATAGGACGTAGACTAAACACACCTGCAAGCCTGATATATTTCTAGTGCATATTCGAATAACTCCTTGATAGAATTAAACAATTAATATGGAATACCAGCTTCAATTTGATAGGTTTTACTTTCAGACACGCAAAATGAACACTGTACAAAAATCCCGTGAATTTTACGGTATTTTAACGGGTGACTGTCATATATATTTCTGACCGTAAATCTTAACTGTCCTAGACTGTAATTTGCTAGAGGTCTAAGCCTGTAATATATTTCAGACCATGAATTTGAATGGTAATCAACCATATTTTGAAAACGGTTCAAACCTGTAAATACCAAGGTGCAAAGCTGTATGAAATAAATTATGTGCATGGCCCTTTCATATGCACCGGAAATCTTGTTATTGAGGTTCTTGAGAATTGTTATATGTAGGGAGCCATCCTTAAAATGAGTACGCAGAATTTCTGAAATTTTAAACCCCCCACCCCTCCTTCCAATATTGTATGCAATAGAACAAAGAAGGAGCATATGCAGAATTTCCCAAATCCTTGACCCCCCCCCCCCTCCCTCTCAGTGCATATAGACTTTATGGATGGCTCCAAGGTGTGGATACAATAGTGAATATTTTGTGATGGCTACCATCAACTTTTTCCATTAGCATATTGGCTAACAATATCATTCATAACTATTATCAATGATATTTCAAAATCCAGGTTGTTCAAATCTAATGTTATGAATGCAGATTATTTCACAGGAATACTGATCAGAATCTGACAGTACAAGACTGCATTTGATATGGTAGGATGAAGTCTATCCTACTTATGTTTTAAAAATGTCCTATGAGAGTCTTGTTTAATCCTCTGAATGATACTAATGTCATAAAAACTCTAAATGGCAGGAACCTCACAGGAGATTCATGAATATCTATTACACATTTTGATGAAGTTAACTCCTGCATCTTATTCACCACTTTTATTTGTTGCTGATATTGGAGTTCTTCTAAGTGTATCTAATATATCCATATTTACAGTTTAATACTGTAAACTGACCATAGATTGGGTGGATATCAGTTATGAATATTATGTTTACAGTGGAATACCGTTTTTTATACCAAATATACAGTATGGAACTGTAGATAAGATTACGGTGATATACCATCCACATTTACGGTATTATCTTGTATATTTTACTGAATTTCTTTCTACAGTGAAGCTATCTTGCATTATCTAGGGCGTTCATGGTATATAGTAGATCAGTTCAAAAGAAAAGTGGTAAGAACCTGTAGACCATTTGACATTTGAACAATGTACCCGTTGTTTTGGGGTATGGGTATTTCTGATCGGGAGAAAGTCAGAATCCATTTTCCATACACCTGGAGAATTAATCGATATGATATATCTTGAATGCAATGGACTTCCGTGATGTTTAAGTTAGATGATATGATGCTTTGATTGTCTGCACTTAACTTGTATTAAATGAACTGCCTACCATGTGGCTGATTCTACATGCTGCTATGTATTCACCTATATGGTGGCGCTGAATAGCAAAATAGCTATTATAATAACGTTACATTGGGTCCCAGCTGCAATTAGCATGGTTTGGCCTGCTGCCGCCTACAGGTGCTGCCTTTGTGCTTGCATGGCCACTAATAAACTAATGTCCTTTGTATAAATGATTCGATAACGTGTATTTAGCACATTATCCCCCTGCTGCAGGCTAATACATATAACCGTGCTACTGACGTATATATGAGGAAAGCTGCAGTTACATGATTCTAAGTAATGACTAAATGAAAATGTTTCCAGTAATCAGCAGACATGCTGCACTGAGGACTCTCCTGTAGAGATATCCGTACATTATCTGCTGTTGACTCGATTAAGGTGCAAAGCCTGCAGAATCGTAATGATGGTCAATAACTAAGATAAGAGGAAACCAATTTAAGGCTGCACATTAAATGAGTGCCGACTTCTTGACGGCAGGAGAAAGCAAAATTTGTATTATGTACAAGCAGTCTTTAGTACCTGCAAATCTTTCAATGAGTTCTCGAGGTATGAGGATGGATAGAAAGGAAAGACGACACATTGCTGAATATCAATGAAGCCCATATACCAGTAAATTGAATAGCACGAGATAATTGGGATGTCAACTAGGCACGAGTATGCCACTGTATTTGTGCTGTTCAAATACACAATGTTACAGCAATCTAACCTAACATTTCCACTCACATAATTACCAACTATGCGAATGTTTATAGGTAAAAACTGTTCTAAGGCAGTGGAAAGATTGCCTGTAATAGGAGAAAGGCTGAACTAAGATTCAGGAAGAATGTTTAGATATCAATTAACTTAATGTATCACATGACTACTACCTGTCTTCTCCGCTGATTCATTACCGTAAAATAAATACATTATCGAGCAGTACAATTTCTGTTGATAAATATCTTGCACGTGTTTGGTGTCATATAATCTTATGAATGAATGACAATGATTACTTCGAGGGGCTTACAAGGTGGGCAACAACAATCCATATTTCTGAACGAAGACTACCAGACTTTGCCATTCATGGATATTTATTTGATATCTCATATTTGTCCTCTCACATATCAAGAATTACATGCACAAATTATTATCGTATTCTTACAGAATGCACTGGTTCATTTGAGAGAAATTGTAAACCAACTCTGATATCTGCCTCTGTGTTACCTCCTACCATATGGCTACGTGAGGAATACCATTAATGACGACAGAGAGATGCCTAATGAATGCCTCTACCTCATTATTACGTGTGGTCATCTTATCGACCTGCCCTAACTGGATCTTTTAGTCGGGCCAGTTTATATAGGATCTAATTAGTGTATGTAACTCATGCAGCCCATGGTATGCAGGCAGTAGTCCACTGTTGTTTGACACGAGGTCTTTATATCTTAGATTCATCTTTATTTTTGTCTATGTATCATCTTCTATATTTATTACCTGGGAATGGGGTTAGCATCGGGCGCCTCTCAGTGAGTCTATGTTAAAGAACTACAATAACATTCGGTATGATGGAGAAATCGATAACGGTGAAAAGACCCATGCTCGCTTCCGTTTCCTTTTAATCTGACGTATGTATGCTGTATGCAGACTGCATAGTGTCAACACTAGTTAAGTTGCCGAATATATTATTATATACCTGTGCACAAACTAAGTATAAATACATACTACTCCTGGGGGTATAGTTATTATACACCGATTGCACTGTATGCCGTGAAACGTTGTACCGGTGCCTTTGGGTATTGACAGACTGCACGCTTTGACTGACAGACTGCATCCTTTGAGCCTTACCTGCATGCTTTGGCTGACAGACTGCATCCTTTGAAAAAATAACGCAATCTGATTGGCCGATAGGCCGACAACAGAATTCTAGGTGCCAGATTCAAAAATGGCGGTTCCCTTCACTTCGCGAGTTCTGTGGCGTCGTACAGAAACCACGGAGCGAGATAGTGTGAAAATATATCAAACATCGAGGTGGAATACGAGTATGAATCGCGTGATACACTTTAGATAGCTTAGATACATGCGAAATCGATCTATAGAGGGATTTAAGGTTTCCCAAAACCCTTTGCGCGCAGCCAGGTTCCGGTATAAACAAAGCCTCTGCACTGTGCACTGCTACTGCTACTACCGGCCGTCCTGCCCACTATTTTAATATAGATTTATAAAACCTTTTCGCAAATAGATGTGTTCAGAAAAGTTGATACACATAAAATGTGACATATATATATTCCTGGGAATTACTGGACTTAACAAGCCTTTATTTAGTGTACAGGGATGCCTACCAAGACATGAGCGATAATCATGGTTCGACTGGCATTCGCGGCGAAACGCGCAACAGAAAACGGCAAATAAACATATACTCCTTACCATAAATCGAAATGTCACCTTAATAAATGTTTAGCGGATGTATTTGGCTACCTTCTGATCTTTATTTGGAGTTCCTACGCCCATTATTAAGGAAATTGTGATACCAAAAGCATAGACTAGGTGCATGCGCCAATGTGCCAAGTCGTTGTCGGGGATGGGAGACCGACCACGGCCCGCCCGCACTCCGACGTCTCTCTCCCGGGTCTGTGGTGGGGAGGCGCCGGGGGGTCGGGCGGGCCACATTTCTATGCAAAATTATATCCGAAAATGTAAACAATGGCATCGGCCCCAGTGCATTCCGACTTCTAACCATGGAAAGTGCGCGAAATTTGATATTTCAAAGTAAAATAACCTGAGAGGGTCTGACGTTATAGCGGTGTCTGCCGGCACTCCCACGCCTCCCGCCCGTCAACCTCCCGCAGACAGGCTTCGCCATCGGCACTTAGTCGCCTGAACTTTGCGCTGACAGAAGTCATAACTCTGTGAATATTCGAATAAATAACCTGGAAGCGCCAGGTGAAGACTAATAAACTGCTACAGATGTGAGGAAAACGATCAGCAAGTTCAAATTTAGATTCATGATGGGAATATATGTTTATTTGCCGTTCCGCCTTCCGCCGCGAATGTCGGGCCGATACTACTCCGGACCGTTTCTACCTGGGTTTCTCTACCTGCTACCGCTGTCTTTGCATGCTGACACTGACAGTGGTGACAGCCTCGGACACGAAGCCACATCAGTTTTCCACATGTTATATGATGCATTTTAGACTCTGGTTATGATTGCAGACATACCAGTGACTGATAGCGCTTTTTTTAGTGGTTTAAAACCACCTAAGAATTCATTGTTTACATTGTATTGCTTACCATACGACCAGGGTCTGCTATATCGGACACAAACTGTGACAAAGTTACAGCAGTTGTCCATACTGAGAATCAATAAATAAACGTAATTCTTGTTTACCAATTGTTTTAAGATTTACTTTTCGATTATCTATTTGCATCACCGATGTTTCTGGGAATTTGACAGTGTTCTTGATACTTAAAACTGCCTATACACTTTTTGTTTACATTGTATTAGTGGCCTTACGACGGCCGCCGGGTGCACCGGAACCTGGCTGCGAGAGCGCGAGAGAATGCAAGACTTGGGATTGTAAATGGGCCTATACCAACACTGACACTCGCCGGGCGGTGTGATGCGAAAATCGGTTACCTTGCGAAATTCCGCTTTTATCGCCCACTCTACTCGCGCATGCGTGTGGAGGCCTTCTTGCGCTCCCATTTCACGGGCTATTCTGGAGCCTCGGAATACATAGCATAATTCTCGGGAGCGGAACGTTCAAACCCAAACGAGGCCCTAGCTGGCAAAGGGTTTTGCCATTTTCATAACCCTAGCATTCTCTTATTATCGCTCTATCGCCGAAACGTAAATCGATGTTAGCGCTAGTACTGCGAAAGATCTGGGAGGAGAGTGGTACAAACTAGGATGGGAGCGCCCGATGATTTCCGCACTCTCCAATCGTGAAATTCATTACTGCGCATGCTCATGGGCGATAAAAGCGGAATTTCGCAAGGTAACCGATTTTCGCATCACAGCGGGCACTCGTAGATGTCAACAAATGTCCGCACCACTGTCAAGTCGGCGTGACGTCATTATCGGGGATTCCCTATGCTCTCGGGAATCCCGGGCCTCTCGGCCAATCAGAATGCGTTAAATTTTAAAGCCCGGAACAACGTAGTTATCCACTTCCGGCATGTCTGTTGACGTACATATCGTCTTTGCGAGTTGTAAAATGGGACTTCAGCATCGAATTACGGTCAGTTTTAGCGAATTAAGACCGAATTAAGGTATATAATAATATGAAACCATAGTGATGGTGCCAATACGGACTAGATCTATTCGTTGTCTCTGCTAAATTCGTTCAGAACTCGCTGTAAACAGCTCGTTCTGAACGAATTTAGCAGAGACAACTCATAAATCTAGCCCGTATTGGCACCATAACTATGGTTTCACATATTACTGCACCTTTTTGATCATTCATGGAGCCATGGAACATACGTTTCTGAACAATGATATTGCTGAACTGAAAGCCTTTGTGATTCAAGGTGAATATCAAACAGCACAATACACACCTGCTGGCCGCATCTCGCCACACCTGTGTAGAGGACCAAGTCCTATTTAAATGCTCTCATTAACTCCAATTATAGAGTCCTCTAATCATTTGGTATTTTGGCTCCATTGTATTCTATAAGTGAGGGTCCTGAGAAGTAATATATTTATTGTGATATAGATGGATGGAATGCAGGCTCGTATATCAGTATATGTCGATGAAGATGACATACAGATGAGACCTTTGTGAATCTGGCACAAATTGCACTCAAACCTTCATTTCATAAACATCTGTATCAACGGGACCTAGAGGTAGAGTTGCTAAAGGTATGGCGAAATTATGTAAAGCAAGTTGATCATAAATGCGGTATTTTGTTTAGCAGTTAATGAGGAGTACATTAAGATGTGTCCACGGGGGTATCATGTATGCAAGTACTTTAATAAAGAATCAATTGAAATATATAGAATGCGCCATTTCGTGAATCTATAGACTCTAACCATGCCATTATCTATGAAATATAGAATTTGAAATTAGATCACATAAAACTCTTTTGCCGGCTTAGGACTAAACAATAAAAGTGTGACCTTATTCATCATAAATCTTGTGAATAGCATCTTTCATGAAGCTAGAAGGCCACTTAGAACTGAAAGAATTGGGCACTCTACTTTAATGTCAATCATGAATATGGAAATGTGCGACGCCTGAGCTCGGCCCAAACATTTACAAAAGAAGAATGACAAATCACTCAATTTGTCAATCTGAATGATTGTTCCCACCAAAGAAGAAACATAAAATGTATAAAGTGATAAAAATCTAAAGAATGAAATATGATAGATGTTAATAGAATATTAGCTGACAGCGACTGGAATGATTCTAAGTTTCTACGACAGTTTGAATACTTAGTCATATGCTTAATTTTCTGGTCCCATTTGAATCAGCCATCGGTAGGCAATCCCTGTGTCAGATATGAAGTGTTTAATCGATAGAGGGGATCAATACCCCACTTATTGAACAAAATCAATGACTGTGCCTGTAGGCAAGAATCCATGCTCCCAACTCATCACCACATTTACGGTGCACTTGAGGGGTTTTGGTGGTTGTTCAACCAAGGTTCGAGTCTCAGGATGTTACTAAACTTTAAATGGGTAAGTGGGAACACATACAGTATTTGGGTAACACTTTATGCTGCTGAGCAGTCAGAACAGGTGCTCGTGCATTCAATCTAAAACATGGCAGGTTGAGAGAAAGAGAGTTTTTGAACATTCTTGATGTTGTGAAATTGTGTGTGTATCAGAATCGCTGACGTTTGCGATAACAGACCACCTTGATCTACTTACCCATCCTTTACACTAGACGACTAAAACACGCCGACTGTAGATCGTCTAGCCTGTAGCCGTGAGGTGATGCTCGATTATGTCCAATGCACGTCTACCCATTTCGGAACATTGATGTACTTTTGTCAGCGGCAAAGGGACGATTCTTTGTCTCAGGCGAGGCATCCTAACTGAGTCAGCCCTAGCTGGTAGATGTGGAGCAGCTAGGCAAGGGTCAGCCAACGATTAATGAGGCCGCACCCCTTGAGATGTTCTTTTGTCACTGATGAGTTGTCGGTCGATGTTCCAAAATCATTTGCCAAGATGTTATGTTGATAAATGCAGTCGGCAACAACAGAACATTGGAAATACCCCCCGTTCTGGTGGCAACGATGGGTTACGTATTTTCCTGCGACAAGTTCACTGACAAATATACGATTTGCGACCAATCATTCGACCCCGAATCGGTAGATGTGCATTGGACTTCATGCAATTTTGGCCGCAATAATTTTCAACCCAAGAATTTCCTCAAGCATTTACACTTGACAAACCTTTGTAGAAATGTCTGGCGACTGAGTTTCTACAAAGTCAGCAAGTGGCTAGACGATTAATTCAAGCCGCCTTGTAATTGTTGTCGGCGTCAAATCATCTGAATGATTGCCAGATGGTACCAACTTCTCTAGTCTGATGTAATGTGACGTAATGTGACGATCTGTCGTCGTCACTCATCTGGCGTTAACATTAGACGATTTTTAGTCATGTAGAGCAAAAGGTCGTCAGGTGGCGCTAAATTCAAGAATCGTCACCTATAACCCTCTAGTTTAAACGCCGAGTGAGGTTCAGGATACCCCGCCTGAAATGCTGGAATCACCAGATAAGGTCTCAGACTTCTTTTTCTCCCATATTCGTAAAAATGTCATATAGCACAGATATATTTACAAATCTACAGGGAAAACAGGAAGACGACTGGCGTGTGCCGCTAACAACCTGTGACGTTATAGATTAGGCTGTTACTCTGATTACCTAGATGCCATACCAACCATTACAAACATATAATTTGTATAATGAATGGACATAATAAATAGAACTAATGGAACTATTTAATGAATTTTGATGAGTGCACAAAATATATTAGTAATTAAGAAAACAAAACAATGGTTCAACATAGCAGACGAGTAATTCAGTTCTGTGCACAGTGTCAACGTAAATGTGCTCCTGCCACACGATTTAGTCCTTGCGTCATGAGAACCATTTATTCCCTTTGTCAGATAATGTGGCGAGTAAATATTATTTGTATTGGAGCAGATTGAAAGCTGCTCTTTACTATGAAACCTTTCGTTATCAGGTTACAGAAATCTTGTAATCTAGAATGGCAACACTGTTACCGAGTTAACATAACCTTAGGCACGTGTAGCTCATTCCCCAAACAGACATTTAGTGTGAGCTAAAGGAAATAGGCACGAGAATACTTGTTCGGTAAAATTTCAAACTCCGTCCACAATATTCTTCCTTGATATTATGCAAGATAGCGCCACTTCACATTTATTTGACGATCCATATTGACTCAGAACTGCTTGAAAAGAATCGTTTTCAAGTCCAAATTGTTCTATTAGTTAGTATGATGCTTATCAAATTCGTCCTTGTTTCATTGAAGCGAAATCGCGGTGATATGAGCCTTCGATCAGCCAACTAACTTACGAACCAGCAACTAGCATGAAAATATACAACATTGTCACATTGTACATGTACGGTTATTGATATAGATCGTCAAGTCATCTGATGAATTTATGTTGTTAATAAACTCTTAAAAAAAGATAGCACGCATCTTGTGGGATGTAGATAGACTGGCTCCAGTCCCTGCACCCTATGCCTACCCTCCTCGCTGGGATACATAGGCCAGTCATGATTGTGTTTAATCATTTAATGAATGTTCATAATCAAAGACTCGAGCAAGTCTAGGCTGCAGATACTGATAATATAACCGACACGCATCTGCGTATAGGCGCTAATAAGAATGTGAGACAACACATATCCCGTACACAATTGCCTTCAAGGCACATGTTCCAGTGACGATTATATCAGACGCAGTAAAAGGAGGAGGTTCGTGAACAATAGTTTGAGTATTGCATAGTATCCGTACTACACGTTACGCAACCGCATTACGCATGTAATACTATACCTTCCCCAATTTCCATGTTTATGGTCACACCTTGCGTTGGGCGATGGATATACATATCGGCATTATCGTAGCGCACTGTGTCAGGTGTCTTGTCGTATGAATAGAGGAGCCAAGGTACAACCCATTCCGCTCATTCATCTTCCTCCCTGGAGCCACGCTTCTTCCCTCCCTTGTCCTCTTCGCCAAACCAATACCTTTCTTCTTGATCCACCTCCACATTTATCTACCAAACCCTTTTTATCCTCTCCCATCGCTCTTATCTCCTCTTGCCATCCGTCCAAGGCTGTTTTTCATCTACAACCATTTCCATTGAAACGCCAGCTTGTTGTGGGTTCTACGACATGCCTTCATAAGCAACATAATGTAACTGACACCTTTTTCCACCACCACCACCCCCTCCCCTAGACCTGACCTACACTCTCCAGTTCTTATCTCCATCATTCACGTGATTCGTGGACTTACGCTACATCCGAAAGGTAAAGAAACGTGGGTCTATAGCTGCTTGGAGAGTGTTGGCGAGCAGCTCGTCGGCGACTTAGAGTTGCTCGCTGAGTTACATGTTTACAAACTCCCTCAGTCTGACGTGGGACTGCGGTACCAGAGACAGCCTAGAGGCTTACGGAAAGACAATATTGACAAGGGCCGTGACTCCGCCCCCACACCCTCCCTTGGCTCGCCCACCTCCGGAGTTCCCGTCGGCTTATCCGGCCTCGTTAATCCCAATCAAAACGTTTTACTGGATCCCCGTGGTTGCTCCTTAATCCAGACGAATCAAAATATCTCACTGCGACCCGCCCTACACTAACTCCAAACAAACGAGGTCGACTGCGCGTGCACTTGGAAGCATGTTGTGACGTCATCGCTCTGTGTGGAGAACGTATAAGTTGTACATGGTGTTTCAACGAATCAATAGGCCGGTCGATGGTCAGTATTCAGGGGGTTTAGTATTTGTAATGGGGCGCCTTGTTTTGTATACGAACACTCATAACCTGGGGGCACTGGTATTGTTGACTGACCACAAAGCTATCAGCGTATTCTGATCACATCTGAGCTGTATAAACTATGGCAGGTCATCAGGTAATATAGGGGTAAGCCCGCATGGGATGAAACATGTTCCTATTACATATATCACCAATAACAAAGTCGTCGCGCTCAATAAGCATTTTGTAGGGTAAGTCCATTTGTCCTTGTCGTGCCAATACGGCCCATTGTCCGATGATATTAAAGTATAAAAGCCAACAGTGACAGCATATCCCTTTGTTATATGCAGTATCGACTAAAATGATTATTTAAGAAAGGTCACCTGCTAGCAGTTTGCTTCACACTATCTACAACAAAACTATATAAGCTATCGAAGGTTCATTAATGCGACTCGGACCTGGAGTATTATATCAAAAACTATGATAACACGGATGTCACGCTACGGTGTCCATCCGTATGTCCATTGATGTTCGTCGACGCCATATCCCTTACTTTTCTGCCAACAATAATGTAAAATCCTCAAGCTTAAACTTACTTCGCGATTGTAAATGTCATCACCAACAAATCACTTAGATCACATCCAGGTCGTTCGTATTTGTCATAGCATTGACCATCACCTGTATTATTCGATTCAAATTGCCAATTATCTAACCACAAGTCTGGCAATGAGTTTGTGATACATATTGACACAGTGTGGTCCCATGACTTGAAAACATCACATGTCTTCCATTCTCTATTCGGTTCTGTGGTACCAACCGCATATCGCTCCGAAACATGTCAAGTGTTTGGTTGTAAATGAGGCATTAATCTGAAGCACATTCTCACATCGATTTTGCGTAGCAATGAACACGATACATATCTTCGATCAAAATCAATCTTATTCTAGTCAAACGTTTCCGTGTTCTTTATCATCTTCATCGTTATCATCTTATGAATATATTTCGATAAAGGTCGTACTCTCTTCAAATTCGACGAAATATTCTTATTCATTACCGGTTCATTCAAAACTATCCCCATCCAGGACCAATTTGTCTTGTTTCAAAAAAGTTTTGATATAGAACTTGATAACAACTACCAGTAATGTTCAAAGTATCTGTTTTATTGTAGTCTAGATTTTTCTAGTGGTGTATACTATTGCATCTACCTCATTAAACTCATCAGTATATCTAATCTTTCAGTTCCTACCATTTCAACGCTTGTAAAGCTCCAAACTATGTTCCCTTTGCACTGGGAAATGGAGTGCTATAAACTGCCGTGTTCACAGCAGTAATAATAATCGTGTAAACATGGATAAAAACTCACTTTGCCACATTCATATCTGCTAGAAAATGCTAAAACGTTAGTTTAAGCTGTTTCGAAAAACAGTATTCTAGAAGGTTGGTGAGAATTCACCACCAGGAATCAAATATGCCTCTTTTTCTCAATATTCACCTCTTTTACCTTAAATAAATAGTAAACTTAATCATTGTAATCTTTTATGTGTACTCCTTATTACATCAGGGAACTAAAATACCATACATGTGACCAGTAGGAAAATCTGATCATTCATATATTTATCATCAATAAAAGTTGCCATCTGCTCTTTTCTGAAATTATAACCGGTAATGGACGGCTCGTTATGTTTGTTAAAGGATAAAAAAAGTGTATTGTAGGAGAAGAATGATGAGACTGTTAGCGGTCAATCACGTCCTTGGTAGTCAATAACAGCAGCCTGACAGCAGCTGAGTGATTAGTCCATTCCCGCGAATTGTGACAATGTGATGATACGCTGCTGAAGTGAAGCTCAGTTCCACAGGGAATCCTAAAGCAAGCCCACGGCTGTGGTCAAAAATAAAATCCACTGTTCAATATTGAAAAGGATTTTAAGCCATTTAACCTAAACCAAATGTCTCAATAATGAGACAATGAAATCATTCGAGTTTACTTAGTAAATTGTTACTACACTACGCATTTTATAGCTGTATTACTGTATACAGACAACTGGAGCCGTCTCCTTAACCCTTTAACAGCAGCATGATGCCTCCAGGCATTCCCCTGGCTATGGCAGTATGATGCCTCCAGGCATTCCCCTGGCTACGGCAGGAAGATGCCTCCAGGCATCTTTGAGGCATCATAGATACTTATAAATGAAATTCAATAAATAAAAAGCTAATAGTTTGAATCAAAAGGTATAAATAAATCAAAGTATAATAGCCATATTGACCTTGATTTGGTATAACAAAATATCATCAGTTACCAAGGTAAATTTCTCAAATCACATGACACATCATGAGACATTGCTATTTCCCGAAAAAAGTGCCTGCCATAACAGGGTCGTTTTTGCAAGCAATGCCTGCCATAAAATGCTGGGCTGAGGAACTGGGTGCTGCAGGGAAAGGGATGCACCTATCATCTTAAAGGTCGTAGAATATGAGTGAACCTGAAGATCTGGGGTAAGCTTCATAAACCCATCCCGAGACAGGCATGATTATATATTTGGAAAATATATTTGGAAAACAGTCACATACTGTATCCGCAGTTGAAAACATCAGGTGGTTCCACGTTTTGATTTACCAGAATCAAATAATTGATAACTTGAATAATTGTTCTAAATATTGATATACTATCCGTACATCATAGGCGTGAGTTGAGAAAACCCTGTTATGATCGTAATTCAGATGATATGATGTGATGGCTTTACCCTTTACCCGGTATAGTGAGGATTCAAAAACGTAAAAAGCTAAGATCCTTCTTTGTTTGGTTTCGGTTGAAAGTAAGATTACGAGCAGGGCAATAGACAATGTTTGGAATATTTCAGAAGGCAACTGAAAATTTAATTGAAACTCAACCTCATTTTGGAATATGATAATCTGATCGGTCCTGAAAATTGACCATGGGCAAACATTTACACGTATGTCGAACAACCTTACCATGGTCGGATATTATACACGTGCTTCTATTTATCCCTGAAGAAGGTCTATTAGCCGAAACTAATAGGAAAATTCTCTGATGATCATAAACTAATTGAACAGTTTGTACAACCAACTATACTAATAAAAATTCAGACACAAATCCCAGAAGTGGTGCCTACTGCTTGGTTCGTGGCCACATAGTCATCTTTTAATAGTTACACGTTGCTACTCCCATTGCCGAAAATACATGTATTGCGTACGGAGTCCTGTATACTATACAATACTATGCGGAGTACAATGAATCATCGGTCGAATGCAGACATTCACTTTGAAATGTTTTTGAACCAAATTATAGTAAGATGGTATTAGATTCCTATATATATGATTTATATGAAATAGTAGACATTCACTTTGGAATGTTTTTACACCAAGTTATGGTAAGATAATATCAGTTTCCTATATATATGATGTACATGTATATAAAACAACATACCATAGTTCTATAGTATACATGACTCGATGAGGTTTACATTATTTACAGAAAGGGGGGCATATGGTGTGACGCAAGTAAATGTGCCTGGGGTTTTGTTGTGTACCTATGATGTACATATTGTGAATACGCACCATTTCGCCATAAAACCTAAAAATACCATACGGAACCGTGTTCCGCATGGGAAAATATACAGTAGGCGTACTCTTCGGGACGCGTCAAATAGGATATTAGTTTTAGGCCAAATAGAGGTAATTCTTTTAATTCCTTTTGCGTATATATGATGAAAATAGAACAACTATCATGCTTTTGCAAGCTACAAAACTTTACGATTATCTAAGTAAATATCATTTCGCTTCGTGGCTTGTACAGCATGGTCATGTCGTTCTATATAAGTATCAACTTATTCAACAACAAAATGTATATAGTAAACTCCAGCTAAGAAAACGATACCGGATAAGACTATATGAGTCCCGTTATTACGACAACATACCACTAAAAGTTATTCCTTTCATTAGCAGGCAAACCAGACAAGCCCGGTGATGCAACCACACAACGACGCAGGACCCACAGGTGGTCGCATAATTAGCAGGGAAGCTGCTGTCTTCGAGGATGGGGACAGAAATGGAGAAATAACGATACAAATCCAAAACTCACCGGCATAGAAGACATGCAGGGCCACTAGGCACCACAAGACGAACCCCTCCATGGCGGTGTCGCATGCTACCACGCCTCCTCGCCGCACCTCCGAGGACGCCGCGTCCTCCTCCTCTGCGCGTCTCTCACGGAGGCCCGCGCGCGCGTCCGGGCCCCGCGCGACGTCACCCGGCGTTCCTCGGTACGGACGCGGTAATCGCCGAAGCCCTACACTTCCCGGGCTCGGCAGGGCTCTATGTTACATGTATACGTCTGGTAAACGTGGTATATATGGATATATTTATGTGTGGGTGCGTGCTACTCCACGGGGATAACCGGGAGACACTCCGGTGGTATAGCTTGACGGGGTCCGTCAGGTACCGGTACCGCGACGGGCGGGTTTCCCAACACCGGAAATCTCCTCGCTTATTAACGTCGGCGACGTCCTGTTCCAGTAGCGACGTCTTAATCATATATCTCTACAATGACCACGTATTTCAAACTGTTTACACCATTTTTTAGTTGTGATCTCTATGGGTCAGTAGTCCACGCGGTTTACCGTGCTCCACAAATCAACCAATATCCTTTACAATGAATGTGTCGAAGAGCAAACAAATGAATATAAAAGGAACTTAGCCACATCTGGCTTCGGTAACCTTGGTCCTGCTAATGACATAGGAGTTATATTACTTGGTGTTATAAGGTCATGAGTGGTCATATAATGGACGGGTTGTCTTCCAGGCACAAACCCGTCTGTCAATGCACACCTCGGATATTTTAGTCCACGTAGTCGGCCTATTAGGCTTCCTGGGGGTCGACGGGGCAGTGGCTTACACCTGCTACCACCTGTGCTTCACCCTCTGCCCTAGTCACCCCCGCAAGTAAACTGGGGTGGTGTTTGGGAGGAGGTGTGGTGGTGGTGGGGCGGTAGGGTCCCAGTCAGACGTTTACATCCACTACACACGCATGCATGCACGCACGCACACACGACGCATCACACACGGCGTTGCTGCAGCGTCCGTCGGCTGACCGCGCTGCGTTCCCGGGCCGTGCTCCGCTCTACTCAGACGCTGACTGTACTCCACGCGGCGTCCGGCGTCACTGGTCGCCGACCCACCGCCGCCCGCCGCCGTGCGTGGCGCCACCGTCGACCCGGACCGACGCCGTGTTGGCTGGAGCAAGGAGAACCTGAGCGGGGACGCTATAGGATGGGAATACTGGGGTTGGTGACGGGGGTCAGAGCATTGTTCCACTGAATGTTCACCGAAATTTAAGCACCACATGAGAAGTGAGTTGTAATGTTCGTGATCCGTCCGTGTTGTGTTCGGCTCCGCGGAGAAGCACCATCGTTGCGCCACTCCACCTAGCGAGCAGGGGAGGAGACTCAATCGGATCTCTGAGAGTCGGCCTATTTCTTTCATGCCTTTTGCTCTAACTGGGCGGTTATTTCTCTTGGATATAGATGGAAGGCCACTGTTCATTGAAGCAATTTCACGACACACTGGTTTCGGTGAAATCGAATGGTTATCCGTTGAGTAAATGCATCATTTCTTCAAAAGGTTAATGTGCCTCCTAGATTATGGAAAGGGTTGGAGTGACCTGGGTCACTATGAATGCAGTATATTTTTTCATCTTGGAATGAAGTTACTATCCAGGACATTTATATGCCAAACTTAAATGAGGTTGACATTTTTTACAAACTTTTATTTAGGCTCAATTATCAACAGGAATAATCTGACTGACAAAGTATAACTTCCCACTATCAATCAACTGAAATGATGATGAGATTCAGCCTTATTTCTATGCTGATATCAACACAATTTGGCCCCACTGACAAAATACAACTGATGAAAAAAAGCTTGATATCGTGGTGATGATCGCGGCGATAAGTGGATCGTGACATGGCCCCGAAAGAATCTGGAATTACCTTTTAGAAATTGGGTTTGGGAAAAAGTAGTTGGTTTGTAGGCACGCTTCTTTCATAGAAAACAACATGACCTTAGAAGGCCTCTTACACATGGGTGATAATATGGCACCGATTCTTCGAACATGAGTTGCCCTGAAGTATTGACCAGTTCCAGCGACCCAACAAAATTTTTGACATCATGGTCGGGCAATGTTTTGCAGTACCTGTATGCACCTATTTAAGATGTGGCTGTGTGTCTCCCCCGATCTGTGCGACTACTTTTATTGCTGACGGGGGATCTTCCATAAGAGCAATCTAGCCATGCATGATCACTTGATTCATCCCGACCTAGCCAGTAAACTAGGTGATTATATCAACCTCGGGAAATTTCGCTGGGAGATAAAATCGTCGTACTGTGGTGCCAAATTGCAGAATTTAAAGACCAGGGACCTGTTTCAGTAGTCTCGTGACATTAGGCCTAGACAGACATCAACAGCGGCATCAACAGTGCAAGCAACAGCGGAAAAAGACTAGCAAATATCAGAAGATAGAAGTGGCCAATCTTCTTCATATTTGCAACAATTATAGATTATATGTATCCCCTACTCATATTAAAGTGTCATTGCTTAATTCCTACGAGAAGTGAGTGAAACTCCCTGTGTCATCGACTGCAATCTTGTGATCAGTCCGTATGGTGTCACAGACGCCATCTAGACATGTCACGAAACTACCGAAACAGGTCCCTGGCAGATATCGTTAGCCATAATAGGAATCTTCTTTTCTATCGCTACTGACATATCATCGGAAACATAAAATATTCTCTTGGTTACTCTGTGACCTTCCGGCCATGGGTGCATACATTCCAAGTGCGTCATGTCTAAGCCTGCTTCTGTAAGAGTGTGAACCCTTATTTACGCCACTGCCCGATCATTCCGATCTGTGCGTATGGAGGACACTACTGCTTTTGTTGTCATTTGCCATTCGTCAGCACATGGGAAATCCAATCTTATATTAGTAGATTGGATTACAAAATCTATCTAAACCCCAATTGAGTATCATTTGATTAATTACAAATTATAAATCCAAGGTTCTTTTGTTTTTTTAACGTAGAGGTTGATTTATTTTTAGGCTATTGACTTACTTTTTTAATTTAGGGCACTGATACAGTATCACCAGGTTAACGATGGAACGAACCTTCTCATATCTTTAAAACTTGCTCGGATTGATCACATGAACCCATGTAGAATTCACCCGGCGACATAAAACATGTTTGGCCCCTTATATATAAAATTCGATTCGTTATAAGCTACGGCCAAACACCCTATTACATATCGGGAAATCGACAACCAGTTTTAGCGCCAAATATCCAGTAAAGATGCATTTTCAGATAGCATGATGAATTCATCGACTAAGAAACAGATTGATATGCCTGGTATTTACTCGGAGGTGCTGGGACCTGAGCAATAGTGTTGTGTCTATTGGGATGCTTTGATATACATATTTTATCAACGATGTGGTGAAAGAACTATATAGAGATATTCCCAATACAGAGAATAAGAAGAACACCAAAAGGTAGCTGCGAGGTGGAGGAAGGAAGGCGTCAGTACCTTATTGAACAGATAATCCTAGATGAAAGGACCTGGATACGAGCACTCTATGTGGCCTCGGGACCTGACAGATTTGATAAAACTGTGAATAGCGGGAGAAGTTATAGAGACTATGCAATACAATGGGGATATCGATATGGACGCTTTGGGAGTAGGCAGTTACCAGTCTTTGTGAGTCCCGTGGGTATTGGTACTGAGGGATTATAAAATGCACCATCGGGTTGTATACGTATGGAAATAAACACACGATACTCCCGGGACTCATAGTTAAAGTAGCAGGGAATTGACTTTCCTCAAAAGCCTATACCATGATCTTATCTTATTTCAAAATAATCATGAAAAATTGTAATACCCACTCAGCTTCGTTTAAAGGTGGGCGTCCACCAACCACGACAAGGCTACGACAATGGCTTCCTGAAAAGGTCCACGATTGCCCTACGATTGGAGGCCTTGTCGTGGTTGGTGGACCACAGTTCCCCACAAGAATGTACGACAAGGCCACGACAAGGCCATAATTGGAAGCTTGTCGGGCGCTTTCCGACAAGGCTACAACAATATCGAACATGTTCGATTTTCCCCACAAGTGGACCCTTGTTGTGGAGTGTCATGGCGTGTCGGGAGCGTGTCAGAGAGGTCTACGATAGGACGTTTGGTGGAGCGTGCACTTCACGACACACCCCGACAATGCTGTCGCAAAGCCCCCCTTATTACGACAAGGCTGCGACAAGCGCCGTTTGGAACTTTCTTGTCGGCGCTTGTCGTAGCCTTGTTGTGGTTGGTGGACGCCACCCTTTAGACTCATTTATGCACCTATATAGAGGAATGCATCTATAATGAGGAATTGAAGAACCTCTATAGGGATAGTGACGAGAACATATCAATTGCCTCTCTATAAACAAGAACCTGCTCAAGCCAATTTAGTATTTTGGTGTCATATACATGCCTGCTTCTGCTATATTTACACTACTGTTCAATGATTCTGATTTATGCATCTAGGGGACACCACTGTTATTTTTATTTCATTGGCCATTAGTCATCAAGTCCTTTGTATATGGAAAATCCAATGTTATGTTATAAATTTTGATCATAAAATCGTCAGACGGTCGGATGTACCATCACTACAGCACAGATGAGTGGTCAGAAATTGAAGGGGAGAGACAGGGTGGCGAACCATTTTTTTCAACAGTTTTTTTTTCGCGCAGTGATCTTCAGTATAGCTGAATATCAGTTGATGAAAACCTCCTTGTAGTGAGTAGCAATATTTGTCTGTTGTTTGAAGGTGAAATCCGATTCTAATTTTTCACATTCAATTCCCATCCTTGATTAATATCGACCAGGAAAACAAATTTGCAAATAATGGTCCTTTGGCGTCTGAAATTGATATTCGATCGTCAGTCTGCTCTTTGCATACTGTCTTTTGTCAACCTTCTGGAAGAATTCAGTATTTACATGAAGGAAACATCAGTCTTACAGTACACTTAATTACCTTCATTATTTGTCAAACATGCTTATTTCGTTTCCATACTGTAATAAAGGTCTCGGTCTTACATCCCTGAAAACGTGGTTCAAAATATTTTTCATTGTTTGTGGATTCGATAAAAAAAATATTCATGACCCTTCTATATAATCTTGGGAAATGAACGACATACATCTAAAGTTTATGGCTTATACAATTCATTTTATATGTACCCACCAAATTACTTGCACAAATCATTATCAAAAGCTTTATGAAATCTTGATTAGACTGGACTAGACTTAGTCCTGGCTAGTAAAAAGCCGTTTAGTATATTCGATATTCTCATCAACGTCAGATAGGACAAACAAAACAAAATAAAAAGATAAGACCACTATAAGTAGATCTCTAGACAACCCTTATAGGGTCTATCCAGCTCAATCGATTATAAGAACAATTTATACAAACAACTTGTGCTTTGAGTTTTGTATCCACGCTATACATGGGCGGATGACTCAATTTGATATGGTCAGTCAGATCCCATCGCCGTTGTTTTAGTGTCTCATGGCCAGATCTGCACTTGTCTGTATTGTTTGGCCATATCAAATGTTGATTTATTTGAAATCGATCCAATTATTTAATATTTAGACTTCTGTTAAGTAGTGTTATTTCCTTGTTTACCATATTTCCTGCTTTTACAAAATCTGAAAGACAGGCCAATTATTCATGAAAAAGGTTGATAAGTAATTGCGATTTAAGTATACTTAGGGATAGATTCGCTATCTTTAAGTAGGATATAATAAATCATGACAATATTTATTCAGTCTAATGAGTCTAATGAGGGTGATTATTGAGAACGTTTCAGGATGATTCATACATGTATTATCACCACAGGGGAAAACTGTTCAGTAAAAGTAATTAATAAACTTGCACGATCCAGAGTATATATTCAACAAACATATTGCCAATATTTTGGCAACAATTTGAGAAATTTTGGATTTTTAGTCCAGCCATGAGATTTCGGCATCCAAAAATGGTTGATATATGACAAAATACTAATGACTCAGTAGTACTTATGGTTGTCAGACATTCATTTTGGTTTCATGTGGTTTTGGTAAATACACAACTTAAAAAATAAAGGTCTATTTGGTTGAAATAGGTATGGGATGTCGTCCATCTTTGAAAAATCCAAGATGGCCGCAATAAAATGACATGTAAATCTTTCAAGATCAATTCTTTTACATCTAGGGGTTCTAATCTTTCCGAGCATGTATAGTTTACAAAATTTCCATATTTAGATTGAGTTGAAGACATGAATGGCGATCAATATATAGAAGCAAGCTTTTTTTGTGTTATTCAATCAGACAATTAACGACATCGAGCAATCGCCGCATTTGCACTCTACCTCACAAGAGTCACAGAACATGTTTTACAGGACAATATATAGGACACACTTTTTATGAATAATTACCCTATGATTCGGATTTTCTTATATACATAAATACTAATTCTATTACGATCTTTTGATCCGCCATATTCTCTAGTATAATAACCAAACACAAATGATCTTCTGATAATGATTCAGTTAAGGTTGCCCTGCTTATTGGCTACTTTGCCCTTCTGAGGGCCTCCAACCTAGTGCCTGTGAAAGGCCCAGATGGAAGGATATCGTCCCCTCCCTTCAAGGTATCACCATCCTCCTCCACACCACCAAGATCAGGTCGGCCTTCCACTGGTGCATGGTTTACGACTCCTCCTTGCTCACCTGCTTGCCAAGCTGCTGCAAGGGATGCTTACACCAGAACCTTCCCGGCCCCCGTGGTGGCTTTCGCCTTCACGGACTCAGCAGACCTCTCTTTGCGACCTCTCTCACCTCCTCAGCCCTTCAACATCACAGGACCTGAGCGTCCGTGTATGACCATCACTTCGGGCATATGTTCTGGCTCACCCCTCCTAAATAGTTGCGGTCACCCTGACCTACACATTTGTCTTCAATATTCAGTTATACACAGACTCTGACTTCTCCTTCAATTATCTTAATCCTAATCCATTCCCCGACAATGTTTAATAAACTCAAATATTCTCCACCCTCTCTCCGCGTTACTTATTAGTTGTTGTTCATGGATAATACTCATATGGGAATGCGAGACTTTAGCATATTTTTTTCTATCCTCTGACAGTCATACATCTCATAAAGAAGCTCCATCTTTTGTCGAAGCTTTCTAGTCAACTTTCTTTAATTAGACATAAGGATATGAGGTCAATTTTCACTATATATCATCCATGTTCAACAGTATGACATTGTAAATCAGTGCACTGGAGAATCGTGTTTTTATTCACCTATCGGATATCAGACAAATTTCTAACTAATAACTACAAATCTAGTTTTTAAAGTTCTTTATCATGTAGGGCTATAATTTGAAAATTTGTTATCGTCGTTTTCCATTATTTCCCAATTATTTGTGAGACACAGTTGCGCCACTGCACGAAAACCACCATTTTACATATATATATACGTCATCGCGATAACGCACGTATCGGCTGTATCGTGACATGTACAGCCGCATTCACACGTGTGCAGCCGCATTCACACCTGTGCGGCCACATTCACACGGGGGTAAGATAATTTCATGATTCAACCTCAAGTCTGAAGAGTCTCATTATATAGCAAGCCTCACTGTCCACACATTGAAATGGTGTTTGAAAGTAAGATCTATTAGAAAAACAATTAAAAAAACAACATAATGCAACATAATGCAACATGATTAAGTTTTTATAAAATAAATTGATAATATAAGATTGCAATTTTCATATAATACAGACTTGGGTGGTTAATGGCAAATGAAATATACTACCACTAATGTCCCCAAGTGGCAAAGGTCAGAATTATTGGATACTGGCCTAAATAAACAGAATCAGGCCTATATATAACGTATATAAGACCGCACCATGGACACATATATACGCCACTGGATAAGGCGTCTACGAGACGGATAACAGGTAGAACTTCTAGACGCAAAATCCTACTGTTAGACGCGTTTCGCATACATATGTAAAATAGTGGTTTTCGTGCAGTGCGCGAAATGATCTCCTTCATTGAATTTCAGTAATTTTTATAGTCATGATCAATGGTATCAATATTCCTGTATATTGAACAAAATTACGTGGCAAAATAAACCACGAATAAAACTATTTTACAGAACGCAATTTACAACTTACTATTTTTATATATATATATATATATATATATATATATATATATATATATAGAAAACAGGGAATAAGAAATGAACACATTGAAAGGTATTTCACATTATTGATAAAACAATATCATTACCCCAGATCCCAGGATAAAACAAGAGGAAAGCCGGAGTGGGCTAATAAAATTTTATTAAATTTTATAGTTCTTATTGATATTAATAAGGTTATACAATGAATATCAATAAGTGTATAATTGACATATGTATATTGTTGTCAATTATGAAGAGTATATGATAACATAATGAAGTTATTATGTAATATTACATAGTTTTGATGAACATGTAATAATAAAATAATACAAATAGCCCTACGAGTGTAAGGAGTAAAAGGAGAAAAGGAGAGGGTGGGTGGGAAGAAAAAGTATGTGTGAGTGGTATGATGCCTGAGAAGCGAATGAGGCAGAGTACAGTGTCGACCTAGCGCACTTTGATGTTCAGTGCGTCTGACAGTGGAGAGGTGGCGCAGGGGTGCGCTAGTACAGAGGTGTTTCACCAGGGGGGGCAATGACCACCCCTGACCAAAGGCCATGGGTAACCCATTACCCCAGATCCCAGGATAAAACAAGAGGAAAGCCGGAGTGGGCTAATAAAATTTTATTAAATTTTATAGTTCTTATTGATATTAGTAAGGTTATACAATGAATATCAATAAGTGTATAATTGACATATGTATATTGTTGTCAATTATGAAAAGTATATGATAACATAATGAAGTTATTATGTAATATTACATAGTTTTGATGAACATGTAATAATAAAATAATACAAATAGCCAAGGAGCCAATAGTTATAGGGAGAGGTGGGTTGGGATAGAAAAAGGTCACTTTCTGAGGGAAAGGGACTTGATAAGTGAGTTGTTGACAGTCCTAAGGTCGGAGACCTTGATATAGGCACGATGTGCCTGGGACTTCCACCCTCCATACTTCTGGATATCGACTTCAGGTATGCCCGCCTGGAATGCCTGGGTGGCAGCGGCCTTCCTCAGGCTGTGGAGGGTGAATGTTTTCACAGTCTGGCCTGTGGCCTGCAGGAGGCGATCCCATTCTCTTGTCATCATCTGGGAGGTGATGATTGTCCCATCGGGCAACCTGAGGAATGGATCCCGCAGTGAGGCCGTAGGGGCAACCCGTAGTAATTCCCGAATCGCGTGTCAGGGGCAGATCCTTCTCCGTGGCCTCCAGGTGCATAACCTTCTGCTCGCCCACGTGCTGGAGGTTCTTGGGCGCTTTTATCGTGATCGTCACGTGCCGTTGGCCGAGTATCACGTCCCCTCGTGTCAGGTGCCGTGCCAGATCGAACGTCCGTGCAGACTGTGGCGCCACCTCGCCCTGCCGTAGGGCCGCATGATATATTAGGAGGAGCCCCGCTCTTATCGCCGTGTGGAGAGGCAATACCGCGAGCTCGTCGAGAACGGCCCGGAAGACGTCCATCGGCACTGGGGGCTTCACGTTTGGGACGTAATCCTTGTTTCTCTTCATGCCTTCCAGTGCACGCCTCACTCGGTGATCCTCTGTCGGTCCGATGTCCCCCCCCCCGTTAGTCGCAGATGCGCACGGATGTGCGATAGGTGGTTCGCCACCGTAGCCGGGGAAGGGGCGTGGTCGGCCACATACTCCATGTAACTCGTGATGAGGCTCACGGTCGGTGCCCTGGGTTCGATCTCCATCCTTCTGCAGAATGCCAGGTAGGTGCCCACTGCAGATCGCTGGTTAGCGAGCGTGCCTGGGGCACGCGCCTCTGACTGTTGGGCAGATGCCTTCGCTTGGAGTGAAAGAAGCGCCGGATCTGCAGAAGAGACGGAGTATCGGTAAAACGAGGCATTTGTACATGGCACGATGGGATACAGTTCATGGAGATGAGTGAGGGAGGTCGCTTTATCGTAATCAGTCGTTGACAGGTGGGCCCTGCTCAAGGCATCTGCGATGACGTTTTGCACCCCGGGGATGTGGGTGAAGACCAACTCAACCTGTAGGCGTGCCTCCACCATCCATGCCTGGCGGGCACACTCCGCCAGGACCCGGTTCCGGACACGCCCACTGTTGAGAGTCTGCACAGTCCCGAGGTTATCGCAGAATACCTCGATCCGGGATCCGCGGTCCCCGTCAGTGATGAAGGTGTGGAGTGCATATATAGTGTTAAGAGCCTCGAGCTCTGAGATGCACTCCACGGGATCGAGCACGGGGCAGACCTGGCCGGAATAGGAGAAGCGGCCGTCAGTCCCTCCTACACCCGAGAGGCAGGCATCGACAGTGATGTGCCTCGTCAGCGGGCCTCGAGGGATTAGAGCTCGTCCGTTCCACCCCTCGGCGAATTTCACAAACCAGTCCAGGTCCTGGCGCATCTCCGAATCTATATTGAGATAGAACCCCATCATACCTCGCAGAGCCTCTAGGAGTTTGGAGACGAAAGCACGTGCCGGCCTTATACACCTCGCTACGTGCAGTATACGTCCCAGCACTGACTGTAACTGTCGCTTCATGAGGGTGCGGCATTTAGCGACGGCCGACACGTGGGCACGTATCTCCTCCAACTTGGCCGTGGGGATCGAGAGACTCATACTACGGGCGGCGATCTCAATACCCAGCCACGTGACGACTTGACTCGGTTCCTGGGCTTTGTCGCGTGCCTCGGGGAGGCGCAGTTCTGCGAACAGATCACGTGCAATATTGAAGTCCACTCCTTTTGTCCTCAGGATCCCGACGATGGCCTCGGCCACACACTGCATGTGGTAGGAGGAGGCACGGGCACCGAACGGCATGGCAGTATCACAGTAGTGCCCGCCCTCCCACGTGAAACACAGCAGGGGCCAGTCGAGGGGATCACACCTGAAGTTCTTGTATGCACGCGATACGTCGATCAATGACATAAAAGAGGAGCTACCTCCCTTCACGAGTTTGGACACGAACTCGTCCACCGTTGGGAGCCCGTGATCTCGTTCCAGCTCGTAGACTGAGTTCTTGATCACGAACGAGTTCACGCTACGCTCCCGCGGGAAAGTCATATCCGTGATGATCCGCCTATCGTCCGTGCCCCGCTTCTCGCGTGTCATGAGAGGCGACACTTGACACCACGGAGCGAAGGGCAGTTCATGAAAAGGTCCCATCATATTAGAGAAGGAAGCCTCCTTCTCCAGGAACCTCCCTACCTGGTCCGGGTAGCCGGTCGCACTGGGGTGGTTGGCCACCCCCCTGGTGTCGCTCTCCGGGCCGAGGTATCCTAGGGGGAAACCGTAGTGGAGGAACCCCAGGAGCTCCTGCGCCCCTGCCACACCCCCTAAGTACTGATCCCAGGCCGGCAAGTGCAGATCTGAGGGGACCTGAATCTTAGCGCCGAGGGCGTTTGGTAGCCCTGTCTCCCTCACGGCCCGGTATATGTCCGCGTGGCTGCTGACCCTACGGCCGTGAAGTCCGGCCATGTCGCCCGGCGGTGGTCCCGGAAGGCGAACGGGTCTGTCCTGACACCCTCCCAATGAACTCCGGTTTCGCACACTTCTTTTAGTGCCGCGAAATCCGGAGTGTTACTCTCCTCGTGGCCGGCCGGCGTAGTAACACTAACACCGGCCATGCTGCAAGACATCGGTGGGGCGGGGAAAGCGTTGGTGCTATCCTGCGGGAGTGTATTCCCCGTTCCTTTGTTTATGTTTACTTCAGCAGGCCGGCCACGTGCCGGGGCGGTCACGTGAGGCATGACGTCACGTGTGGGGGCCGGCTTCGTCACATAACACACCGGGCCGCCGGCCCCCCTTTGATCTTCGTTTCGCGCCTCGCTTAGTCGCGGGGCACGGCCTGCCCGTTTTTTTAAGTCGGCTGTGGGTGTTGAAGCACGCTCCGGGGTGCCGCCGGCTTTGTAGTCGCTTGCAGTTGGTATCCCACCTGTGGTACCCGCCGTGGTGTGGGTACTGGGGGAGCCGCTGTGTTTTCGTAGCCGTGACCAAATGTGAGCTTGCGGTTGCAGGCGTGCACCGAGTGACCGCACTTCCTGCCCACGGAGTCACAAAAGGTGCACACGTGCAACCACCGGATGCCCCCCTCTGTGTGGTCGTTGCAGTGGCGGCACCCCCTCTCGCCGTTGAAGTCGCGGCAAGGGGCCTCAGATCCCCGAGCGCGTCCGGTCTCGGTGTTGTTACTGCTGTTGGGGGTGTGGGTAGAGGTCATGGCAAGCTGGACACGCTCTTCCTGTATCCGGCCGTGCTCTGACCACTGCATCCTGCGGGATTCGACCTGGTCGAAGACGTAATTGCTCCAACATCTGACCCCGGCCCACGGCCGTGCCTGAGCATCGACCGTAACTTGGTGAAGATGGCGAAACATGTCTGCCCTATCCATAAATCCAGCTTCTGGTGAAGCGTGTAGACGCCGTCCCTGTCAATAAACATATACGGTTTGGCAGTCGGCCTGCGGGCATTAAGGTCTGAGAGTAACGAGTTCTTACCAGTGGTCCTGTCGTGGCGCATGGCCTCACGGCCGAATTCCCTCTGCAGGTGTTCCTCCGACATGTATGTATCTCTCAATTGGCGTGGTGGAGGCAGCAGGCGGTCCGTCTGTTCTTGCGCCCAGTCCCGTGTCCGTTCGGCCGCCGCCGCCGCCCGTGAGCCGCTCCTCCGGGATGCCGGTCAGGAGATCTGCATAATGGCGTCCATCATGCCGTCCATCTGCCGTGACATCTTTGATACGTCCGACTTAACCCCGTTTACGTCCGTCTTCACCTCATTTACGTTGGTCCTTACCCCCTCGAGGTTTGCCTCCAAGGCAGTGACCCGTGAGGCCCGGGACCGACCGCTGGTGCTGGTCCCTTGCTTGGAGACGGAATCCACGTGGTCGCTGTCTGCCGCCGTTTGTTGCTGCCGCAGGGTGACTTCGGAGTCGGTCTCCGTTGCCGCGGATGCCGCCATTCCACTTCTGGTCAACATAATTCACAGTAAATATCTAATTCTCTGTCCTGGTATTCCTGTACACGGTCACCGATATTCAGGGGAATATGGAGACCGGAGGTACGACGGGCGGAATAGCCAAAGTACGGGAGAAGAAAAAGTATGTGTGAGTGGTATGATGCCTGAGAATCGAATGAGGCAGAGTACAGTGTCGACCTAGCGCACTTTGATGTTCAGTGCGGCCGACAGTGGAGAGGTGGCGCAGGGGTGCGCTAGTACAGAGGTGTTTCACCAGGGGGGGCAATGACCACCCCTGACCAAAGGCCATGAGTAACCCATTATTCAGATTTTCTCAAATTCTCAAACTCTGTTTTGACTCGTTGATTTCACAATATAAATTCAAAATATGATTTCTAAAGCCTGTCATTTCTCTTCGGGCCAACTGGGTTTTTTTCAAATACTCATTTTCAGCTAGAATTTAGATCTAGTATACTGTCCCTTCACCTCCGCCACCAATAATTCCGGAAATAACCATTATCATTGCTAATAGCGGAGAAATCATTTAGTCATGTTCTAATATACGAAAGGGGCCATCCATAAAGTATGTACACAGAATTTCTGAAATTTTGGATCCCCCCACCCCCTCTCCCAAACTTGTACGCAATAGAACAAAGAGGGAGCATACGCAGATTTTCCAAAATTTCTGACCCCCACCCCCAGTCGGTGCGTACGTACTTTATGGATGGCCCCAAAGGATAATGCAGGAAAATGCAAATTCAGCTTAGCAACAGAGGTGAGCACTTTTGCGGTTTTTGCTCGAAACGCCTTTCCTGTTTCGCTGGTCTACTGAGTGGAGTAAGAGGCACATACATTAAGACGGTTTTTAGACTTGGATCACCAGTGGGAACTTGCTAGTTGCCAGCCGGTCATTGACCAGTGGGCGTCTAGTGGATTTCTACTCGGTTTAGTCGATGCCATGCTGAACCAGACCTAGATCTGCTGCCTCGGTGAACTGTGCCTGCTATATAGTGTAAAGAAACTCCCCCATTTATCTAGGTCCAAAACCAAGGGTGATTCCCAATACTCTCTTTATATGCATGATGAATATAGAAGAGTTATTAATTCACATGTCTTTCCCTCGAAATGTGTAGAGGGTATTTGGAACATGCTTCTTACTATATATAATGCGTTTCTATTTATTGATTTATAAGAGCATCTCTGGGAATGGGTAAATATTGGAATTTTGTATCTCTTATAAGTTCAATTTTTGTATTTGTTTACTTAACTTAATGAAATACTTCAAAGTAGTATTATGTCGGCAAAGAAACATTAGACGAACTTTAACTCACAGAAATTGCTAAATAAACGAATCAAATGGTAGACTGAAATTGGTAGATTAAAAATAAATCTTTCAGCTCAGGTACGGTCTCTGAGATAGCAATCAATATAAAGTCGATAGAAAACGCTGATGGTTGTCCTTTTATCCTCTTTTGCCAAGACTGGTCGAGAATTACTGGAATATCTACTCGAAACTTTATGTATCAAATAAGATTATTGAAAAGACGTGATGCTAAAATGGAGAAATAAAGAACAGGCCATAGTTGCCAATACATTGTAACCATATATATATATGATATTCAACGGTACTAATTGTATGATATTGTAAAAGATAATGCAATATGAAGCGGAATCGGGTCACGTGATGGCTACGGAGCGAAAAGCATGTTGCCTCTAGGATGGGGCCCTATTTTGAAACTTATTACAATATCTCAGAAAACCATTTCTAGCTGCTCATAATATATTTGCTTCATGAATATACAGAGACTACACTAGTTTTGGACTTATTAGGATGTTCAGGGACCTACATGGCAGACCAACAACAAATTATTGATCACGCTGTGTTACTTTTCAACAGAGAAATAGTTGACATAAATTCATACCGGAGTAATGCGACTCTATGGCTTGCTCACCCCATCCACTCCTACCAAAACACACTACGAACTCCTATTGGATGTTTATATCCTACAGTTTACCTGCTTAGCACCAGGAAAAAATATGCCCTTCCCACAATTTCTACTGCAAGCTCACCTTCTACCCCTACTACTACAGCTCTATTTCATGTCTGGCCTCAGGTCCATCCTTACCTCTTACCTAAGTACCAGTCTCAATACTTGCCTGAGGCTTTGCCCCGAACCACCATACGAGCTTTAGTTGTTTGAGTAGTGCTTACGTCTTTCGGCCTAAAACTTCATAAGATATCTTTCGAAATTAAAATGTTCCAGTGGAAAATAGATATGGTGTCTTCTCACAATACGGGATTTTAGATTTACTATCAAAATGACGGGATTCTTCATACTCAACCTGAACAAAGTACAAAAATGTAATAAACATAGCAGTCTAATCATCAAGAAGTGGTTTAATCATCTTGCATTGTAGAACGCTTTGTCAACCATGGTTGCTCCGACATTGAAAAGCCACCAACATTTTTACCCATAATGAAAATGAAGAGGACGGGCTGTGGGGGTGGGATTAATATTGGGGGTTGGGGGTGAAGAGGTGGAAAAGGGAAGTGGAAAGAGAAGGGGATGGGCGGGGGAGAGTGGAAACAGAACTATAGAAACCGGAGGAATAATAGATGTGTAAGTTTAAAATATAGTAACGTTCGTCATTGGCATCTCTCTGCCCTTGTGGCCAAGACTACTGTCCTTGTAAGCCGCTCTTAAGCCGAGTCATACTCGTCCCCTGGGGCAAGGATCTTTCGATTCTCAGAATTTTTTAAAGAAATAATTCGGATAAGAAAATTCGTTTGAGGGCCGTGAAAAAAAGAGGGCATAAAGAGGATTCTCGCGCCTCGGGTAAAAAGATGATGAATGCCTCTTTGGTCGAGCAACGGACAGGGTGACCGATCCGCTGGTCCCGCGCGTGCGGCCACTGATTACTGCAGACACTAATTACACACAGGAAACCAGCAACACCAGTCAGCTCCGTTTGCACACCAGTTGGCGACTACAGCGTCCCTTTGGCCATAAATGACGGCAAGGGGTGATGTTTTAGACTTTTCGGGCGTCAGTGACATTTCAGATGTAAGTGGAATGCATAACGACTGCCTTTACGAAGAGGAAGGAGTGTGGGGAGGGAAGTTTTGGGAAGGGGAATGGGAGTGAGACTCATAGCATCAGGGAACCATTGTCAAAGGGTAAAAGACTGTGGAATGTTAAATGAATATTTAGAAGGTCGAGTAGCAGATAATCAACAAGAGCTGATGGAAAGTTCGTAGGGAAGCAACATGATGGCTAGGCAGTGAAGGTTGACAAGTGGATGATGAAACAACCTTGTTTTGATAATCATTAAAATACTGCATGAACATTTTGATGGTGAGCGTTCTTACCAGGGAAGTATCACAGGAATAATGTGAGAAGAGGGATTAAGGGAGAATAGGTTTATATCAATAGAAATTTGAGTTTGGCTAAAAGAGACGAAATAACAGTATTTTAATTGGCAGGCAGAAACTAGAGAATATATTTATTAGTAGCAGTAACCGCAACAATACAAACAGCAACAGGACAAAAATATCACCTCCATATAAACATATGATTTCTACCGTCTGCAATTGTACTAACTATACTAAATCATTACTATTTTGAGAAGGATGTCCAACATTTAATGTCAGTTATATATACATGTGATAATTTTCATTTCACTCCAGAACCGAGACTATCTACTGAATACCTTAAACTGGGTGGCAGCTTAGTTGAGTTTGTAAGATCAGTCAGTTAGGACTGCTGGCTACAATTTTCACGGCAGCTTAGTAGAGTTTGTAAGATCAGTCAATCAGGTCTACTAGCTACAATATTCACGGTTTTCTATATATACATTTGTTATACAATTCATCTTAAAAATGTGTTGTGTTTGGAGTTCCTCAGAGATCGGTACTCGGAGCTTTGTTGTTTCTTGTATTTGTTAAGAACATGTGTGACAATATCTCCAACTCTTCCTGTATACAATATGCGGACGACCGCATATATAGAAGATCGACCGAGAATCACCAGGAAGTATGCGAATATTCATTTTAAGATTTGAGCTCATAAAACTAGCAAATATGAGAAATCACCACGGTATAGTTGCCTGAAGGGTCCACCAGTCTGCCTAAAGTTGTCCAACATGAAACAGTTTCAAAAGATGTTAAACAAACTACATCAGGCAGAGGACTATAACTAGTGTATCCATCCTTGAATGGCTTGTTTTGTATTGTGTCTAACCCGCAAGCCTCTTATGTCTTTACTCCCTATCACTCTCTCCCTCTTCCCTATCCTGCACTGCACTATACTCCATTTTTCATACTAACATGCATTTTCGTCATGTATAGAAGCTGGAAGTGGTCATAACTAACACATTCAAATGGAAGAACTGTTTGTACAACAGAATTTGAATAAAATAATTAAAAAAAGAAAGCCAGTATTTTGTAAGACCATGATAAACGAATGTCTGCCTCAAAGGAGAGAAAGCCCTTCATCTATGACATATCAAAGGTCAAAACCTGATGTGGAAGTAAATATACAGGGAGCAGGTGTTACCTTAACATCAAAGTCTCAAATTGATAAGCACTGAAACTAACAAAATCATTACCCCTATCCCTGAACACAAAGAAGGAGTCGATAGTTGGGAATAATAAAATTTATTTTAATTTTATATACCTTTACCGACATGAATATTAATAGGTAAATATGAATATGACATAAGGTAGATAAAGTAATTGACAGAGATATAAAGAGGTCAATTACGTATAAGATACATATTTGTAATTGACAGGTATAATGGTATGTCAATTATGTATATGGTTGTATAACAAATAGTATGGTTATACAATATGAGGTATAATGGTTATACAATATGATGTATAAAAAACGCCCTACGGAGTAGGAGATAAGAAAGAGAGGTGAGGGTGGGTGGGAAAAGAAAAATACGTGTGAACGTAGTGGAGTACAGGAGCAGAATGAGGTGGAGGTCAGAGACGCGGTGGCCCACGTGACCGCGGGGTTCACGTGACCGACACCAGGGGGGAATGCGCAGGGTGCGCGAGGGGGCGTGTCAGGGGGAGCAATGACCACCCCTGACCAACGGCCATGGGTTACCCATTACACCTATCCCTGAACACAAAGAAGGAGTCGATAGTTGGGAATAATAAAATTTATTTTAATTTTATATACCTTTACCGACATGAATATTAATAGGCAAATATGAATATGACATAAGGTAGATAAAGTAATTGACAGAGATATAAAGAGGTCAATTACGTATAAGATACATATTTGTAATTGACAGGTATAATGGTATGTCAATTATGTATATGGTTGTATAACAAATAGTATGGTTATACAATATGAGGTATAATGGTTATACAATATGATGTATAAAAAACGCCAAGACCAGAAAAATGAGGCGAGGTGGGAGGGAGAAAAGTTTGTGAGGGATGAGAGTCACTGGTTGAGGGACTGTATGAGGGACGCATTCACCTCGTGTGCATTGGAGTCCCTAATGTATCCCCTGTGTGCATTTGAACGCCACCCCCCGTAGCGTTGAATGGAGAGTTCAGCGACCCCGGCCTGGAAGGCCTGAGTGGCAGCGGCCTTTCTCAGGCTGTGTAGAGTGTATGTCTTAGGGGGGTGGCCTGCTGTGGTGTTGAGCCGCTCCCACTCCTTTGACAGCGACCGCGTCGTTATTAGCGACCTGTCAGCGTTGAGCAGGAACGGATCCGTCGGTATCAGCGTGGGGACCGCGGCGAGCATATTCCTCACGGCCGTCACCGGGCACGACCTCGGGTCCGGGGAGGATTGGAGCCTCACGTGTTTTTCCTCCCCCACGCACTGGAGGTTCTTGGCGGCCTTGATGCGGACCGCCACGTGATTTGCCGTGAGCACCACGTCCCCACGTGAGAGGTGTCGCACCGGATCGAATGCCCTGGCCGTAGGGGGGGCGACCTCGCTCTGCCGCAGTGCGGCGTAATACAGGAGGAGGAACGCGGCCCGTAGAGTCAGGTCGAGGGGCGTGTCCGACAGTAGCTCGAGGATCCCCTGGAGGGCGGCCATGGGGATCGGAGGCTTGACATTCGGTGTGTAGGCCTTGTTCCTCCTCATGGCGTCGAGGGCCCTCCTGACCCTCACGTCCTCTGTAGCCGTAACGTCCCCGCCCGAGAGCAGTAGGTGTGTCCTCACGTGCGAGAGCTGGTTGGCCACGGTCGCCGGCGAGGGGGCGTGGTCCGCGATGTACTCGAGGAAGGCCGTGATGAAACTCACGGACGGTGCCTGCGGGTCGGTCCTCGTCCGTCGGCAGAAGGCGAGGTAGGTGGACACGGCGCTCTTCTGGTTTGCGACCGTGCCTGGGGCACGTGCCTCGGCCTGCCGCGCAGATGCCTTCCGTTGGAGAGAGCGTAGCGCCGGATCTGCAGGACAGGCGAAGCACAGGCACAAATGAAGCATGATTACAAGGCACCACGGACCACAGATCATGATATCTCATCAGGCATGCAGCATTGTTAAAATCCCTCGAGGACAGGTGGGCCCTACTGAGTGCGTCGGCGACCGTGTTGAGGACCCCGGGGACGTGCGTGTAGACCAGGTCGACTTGCAGTTTGGCCTGGACCATCCAGGCCTGTCGGGCACACTCGGCGAGAACGCGGTTGCGTGCCCGCCCCGACGTGAGTGCCTGGACGGTCCCCATGTTGTCGCAGAAGACCTCGATCCTGGTCCCACGATCACGGTCCCCGAGGAACGTGTGGAGAGCATAGATTGTGTTCAGGGCCTCGAGCTCAGAAATGCAGTCCACGGGGTCATTGATGGGACAGACCTGGCACGCGTAGGCCGCACGGCCGTCTGTACCCCCCACGCCCGAGAGGCAGGCGTCGACCGTGATACACTTTGTCGCCGGCCCTCGAGGGATGAGGGCGTGCCCATTCCACCCGGCGGCGAACCGTAGGAACCACTGGAGGTCCTGCCGCATGTCCGAGCTTACGTTGATGTAGAACCCGTCCATCGACCGTAGGGCCTCCAGTAGTTTGCTGACGAACGGCCTCGCCGGGCGGATACATTTCGTGACGTGCAGGATTTTGCCGAGGACGGATTGAAGCTGTCGCTTCGTCAGCGACCGCTTCCTGGCGACCGCCCCAACGTGCTCCCGCACGTCCTCCAACTTGTCCTGAGGGATGGTGAGGGACATCTCGGCGGCATTGATCTCGATGCCCAGCCAGCGCACGGTCTGACTAGGGGCCTGCGCCTTTTCCCGGGCCTCGGGGAGGCCGAGCTCGGCGAACAGGTCTCGGGCTATGGCAAAGTCCGAGGCAGCTTTCTCCCGAGAAGGCGACAGTATGATGAGGTCGTCCAGATACATGGCGGCCTCGACACCCTTACCGGCGAGTATCCCCACGATGGCCTCGGCCACACACTGCATGTGATACGAGGACGCGCGGGCACCGAACGGCATGGCCGTATCACAATAATACCCGCCGTCCCACAGGAAACACAGCAGAGGCCAGTCGAGGGGGTCGCACCTAAAGTTCTTATAGGCGCGCGAGATGTCGATGGTCGCCATGTACCTCCCTGGCCCCGAGGCCACGAGGCGGGTGACGAAACGGTCGACCGTAGGGAGGCTGTGCTCGCGCTCTTCTCCGTATACCGCGTTCTTCATCACGTACGCGTTGACGCTACGGTCCCGGGGGAAGGTCATATCCGTTATGACGCGGCGGCCTCGGACCCGCGCTTCTCCCGGGACATCAACGGCGAAACGTGGCACCACGGCTCGAAGGGAGCCTCCGTGAACGGTCCCATCAGGTTTGAGAATCCACTCTCCTTTCTGATAAAATCCCCGACTTGCTTCGGGAATCCGGTGGCGCTCGGATGGTTGGGGACGTCCCGAGTGTCGCTGGCCGGCCCGAGGTAGCCGAGGGGGAATCCGTATCTTATGAAACCGAGGAGTTCCCCTTTTCCCTCCATGCCCGTCAGATAGTGCTCCCACGCCCGTAGTTTGAGGTCCGTCGGCAGGGTTATCTTTGTGCACAGGGCGTTGGGCAGGCCCGAGGCCCGGACCGCCTCGTAGATGTGGCCGTGGGCCGGGGGGCCGGCCTCGGTGAAGCGGGGCCACTCGGCCCGCCTGTGTTCCATGAAGGCCTCCGGGTCCGTCCGGAGTCCGGGCGACGGAATTCCGGTCCGGCAGACTTCCTTTAGTCCGCCGAAATCCGGAGTGTTAGTTGGGTCTTCAGTCGGCGTGGTAACACTAACACTCATGCTAGCGCAGTGGGCTGGCGGTGGCCGTGCGGTGAGCCTGTCCTCCACGTGGCGGGTCCCGCCCCCTTCGTTGTTGTTGTTTATGTTCGGGGCCCGACCACGTGGGCCGGCGGCCTTCGTGTTGTGGTCACGTGGACCCCCCGTGTGGTCCCCCCTCCACGTGAGGGGGTGGGGGCCCGCAGTGGTCACCGGGCCGCCTCCTTTTACGACCCCCGCCCACGTCCGGTCACCGGAAATCCTGTTGGGGGTGGTCGAGATCACAGGGCCCGCTGGTGTTACATCACGTGGATTGCACCCCACGACCCCGGGCCCGGGGAGGGAGGCACGTGTTGTGACTGTGTGGGGGTGCGCTCCACTCACTCGCGGGGCGCACCGTAGCCGTTTTTTGCCCCGTGTCCGTGTTGGGGGAGCACATCCGCTCTCGGGTCGACCGCCCGGGGCGTGTGTCCGGCCTGGGGTGCGTGTCCGGCCTGGGGTGCTCGCCGGGGTGCCGGTGTGGGCGCAGCCTGACCGTTCTCATAGCCCATTGTATATCCGAGTTTCCGGTTGCACGCGTGTAACGAATGCCCGCATTGCCTCCCCACGGAGTCGCAATACGAGCACACGTGCAGCCATCTCACGGGTCCGTCATCGTGGCCGCTCCTATGGCGGCACCCCCTCTCCGAATTAAATTGCCGGCATGGCAACTCCCGTCCTTGGGCTTTCCCGGTGTCGGCGCCGCTGGTGAGGGTCCCGGTCGTCATCGCGAGTCGGACTCGCTCCTCCTGGATCCGCGAGTAATCGCACCACGACAGCCTCCCGGCCTCGATCTGGTCGAACACGTGGTTAGACCATCTCCTGACTCCGGCCCACGGCCGGCTCTGGGCGTCGAATGACACTTGGTGTAAGTGCCGGAACATGGCCTCACGGTCCACGGGGTCGACCGCACGGTCATCCCCGAGCAAGCCAATAAACGCACTCAGGTACTCGAGGGGGCCCCTCAGTTCCCCTCAGTTCAAGCTTCTGGGACAACGTGTAAACCCCCTCCCTATCCACAAACATGTACGGTTTACTGATCAAACGGGTAACATGAATATCTGACTGCAGCTTACCAGCCGTCTTGTCGTGGCGGATGGCCTCACGGTCGAGCTCACGTTGGATATACGGGTCCCCTGTGTAGCGATCTCGTAGCTGGCGGGGTGGAGGCATGGCGCGGCCGGCTTGATCCTCGGCCCAGTCCCGAGTCCTTACTTCGGCGACTGAGCGAACCGTAGGGGGCGATGCTCGTCCCGTCGACCGTTGTGTCTGTAGTTGAATTAATGCGTCCAACTTCTTACTCATGTCCGAGAGTCCGGTCTCTACGGCCACGAGGCGGGCCGACCGGAGGCTTCCGGCCTGAGACGCGGACTCCACCTGATTGCTCTCCCTCACGGTTGACTCCGAGGCCTGGTCCGTGGTCGTGGAGGCGCTCGCTTGAGCGCGTGTCGTTGGTGGTGCCATCCTAACTGCCCTGTAATTCACGTGAACTTTACCCGTATTCAGACACTGTCTCTGCACGGTCAGATACTCGGGGAGTATCGAAGACGGCGTGGAGAGTAGGCCAAAATGAGGGGAAAAGAAAAATACGTGTGAACGTAGTGGAGTACAGGAGCAGAATGAGGTGGAGGTCAGAGACGCGGTGGCCCACGTGACCGCGGGGTTCACGTGACCGACACCAGGGGGGAATGCGCAGGGTGCGCGAGGGGGCGTGTCAGGGGGAGCAATGACCACCCCTGACCAACGGCCATGGGTTACCAATTAAATTCAAACAAAGAATTCACACTACATTAACACAGCTCTTTGTCGTGCAGGCAGTGATGAACCTTTTAGTCTGATTCTCAAAAGACCCTAGACTAGTTACGCGGTTAAGTACCAACTATGTTTCAATATTTGAATTCCTTTAATCATTTGCAATCTAAATGAGAAGACCAGAGTTTGGAGGAAAAGTTTTATTACTAAACATAGGGCGCGCGACGCTAAATGAAGTACAGCAAAACAATAGAACATGATTAACAAATAACTCGATACACCTTAAAAAGTTCATCTAATTGATTAGCAAATAACTTGATACACCTTAATAGGTCAAATAATTAACAGTTATGCTATAAATATGATTCGTGATTAACTTCAAACACTTTAATTTGTTTTCTAATTAACGGTTCTGCTAGAATAACTATGATACCTCATATTAAATGTCCGGGAGTCTTCTTCTTCTTCTTTTTCTTCTTCTTCTTCTTCTTCTTCTTCTCAAAACCGCCATAACCACACGTTTATCATATCACACTACTTTATTTTTACCCACCCACCCAACACCAAATTTGATTTTATTTCTTTTTGTTTTGTGTTTTATCACATAATTCGTATCTTACATCAACCCATAAATCTATACCACTTTCATGACACCAACCAACAAACAATTTACCAACTTCTTACCATTTGTTATCTTTATCTATTTACCAATAAAATTTATCAATTACACTTAATAAATGTTATTTATCCAAACTACCAGGACGGGGGGAGCATTAGAGTAATGCCGTAAAAATATATTCTAATCCATACGATCACTGGCGAATACGCCACACCCTTGCTGAATTTTATGATTACCATATTCCTAACAGCAGGTAGTAAACTACATCACTTACACTAATCAACTGGTTATCAACTTGAAACACCATAATTGGTTTTCTAATTAGATGTTATCCCAGAATGAGAGTCTTCTCATGGCTGTATGAGCAAGGGTGAGTCTTTGCCGCACCCTCTCAATAACAGTCCATTGGCAGAGGGATGGTGGTAGTGTGTTGATTGCGCGGGCATATGCAGGCGCGTACCTGCTGAGGTGTTGTGATCCAGGGGGCTGACGTGGCGACTGTCGCCCCCTACCCTCCCCAATTTAAACTGATATGTATTTAATATTTTCAAATATTATAGTTGTATACTAGTTCCTCAACAGTGAAAAATGATGGAGATATATTACGATATTATGCAAAGATGGAAATGATACGATGCAGGCGTCACGATTATGATGCAGAGGTCACAATATGACGCAAAGGTTAGGACACAAAACAGATGTCATGAGAGGTCACAAGATCATGTTAAGGATATTATATATAGCACAGTCATCGATAGACAATGTAGTCATGATATGACACAGAGGTGACAAAATGGTGCATGCAGGAGTAGCAATTTTATTCAAACATCATGTGAACCAGTGTTATGCATATACAGCGAAAATATAACGATATGATGCAGAGGGGTCACGATATAATGCTTAATCATTTCCTATTTTCTATAATACGACACTGGTGCTTACATCAGCTATCAGCGATGGGATTGATGACCTCATCGTAAGGCTGCCATAGCTTGGGTATACTATGCATTTTGGTCGCGTGGTGATACCACGAGATAAAACCGAGAAAGATTTCTAATAAAGAATGTCATTAGAAGACAAAACGAGCTTAGATAGCCTCTGGTTGTATAGTATGCACTCTTGTTTTGTGGAATGCAGGTTGATAGTGCGCCACCTTAAGATTGGCAGGGGAACTGTAGCAGTTATTTGGTTCGTTTGTTGATTGTAAAATTTCGCGATTTTTTTTCCATATTTACTATTTTTCCATGTCTAAAAGAAAATTGATGATGATTAATGATTAACTGACCTTAAATTTACATATTTACAGAAAATAATCAGTATCTTAGCAGTCACAATTTTATCAATAAGCACCAAGGCATGAATAAAAGGCGTGCCCAGATAGCTGAAGATAGGAAATTTTGTATCTACTCTCGAATGCACTGAAGGATCATTCTGTGAGTGTCTTCTTCCCGATGCCGATTGTGTATTTGTGCCCCTTTCTGTAGATCTTTAGCGATGAGATTCATTTATCAATTCAATTGAGATCAGATCATGGGGTGGGATAAGAGGGGCGTCAGAATATTTTGAAAGTGGGGGGGGGGGGAACTGAAAAATTGCTGACTTTTTCTTGGTATGATATGAATCTGCACACCCGCCCTCCCAGAAGCGGAGTATCCCATACTCACAATTGCTGCGAGTAAAAAGAATCTGTTCACGCGAAGATGACTACGAACAACATGCAGCAGAGAAAATCAAACAATTCAAGGATCGAGGCTACCCACAGTGGATCCTCGACGAATGTGCACAAAAAGTGGCACAGATAGACCGAAACGAACTGAACAATAAGGTGAAGAAAGACACAGACGACGGGGAAGACAAAACTTTCTTGATCACCACATACCATCAAAACGACAACACAGTCGGAAAAGTGATACAAAAGAACTGGGAAATTCTAGGAAAGTCAACCACGACAAAACAGCTGTACGAAAGTAGACTCGTGAAAGGCTTCAAACGGCCAAAAAACCTACGGGACTACCTAGTCTGAGCCCGAACCACCTACAAACAACCCTCGGGAAAGGGCACCCAAAAGAGGCCCAATCGCAATGAATGCAAGACCAAAAACTGCAAATACTGCGAGAAAATATCAAAATATGGTAAAATGAAAAGCAAAACCACTGGTAAAACACACCAGACGAAGCACAATGTCACGTGCAACAGTTCCAACTTGATTTACTGCATCACATGCAAAACATGTGATATGCAGCACATTGGACAGACAAAGAGAAAGATCAGGGAACGAATGCGAGAACATATGAGAACAGTGGAGAAGAGAAGCAAAATAAGTGACGTGCCAAAACATTTTGGCCAAAAGGGACACCACGGCACTGAAGATATGGAGTTCAAAATACTAGACTTCATACATAGCCACCCAAACGGAAGGCAGGCCAGGGACCTCAGATTGAAAGTTGAATACAACTGGATACAAAGGGTAAAAACCCAGGCCCCTTCGGATCTCAACACCATGGACAGTAGGTACGGTTGATGGAACCAGAACGCCACATAAAAAAAATTTCCAACCGGGAAACATCCAAACCCCCCCCCAGGGACCGGGAAAATGTCCACACCGGATGCGAAAGAATTTTTAAAACTCCATATATCCAAAACTTCCATCAACCACTGACTGATGACCCCCCCCCCCAAAAAAAAAATTATAATCCAACCTCAAACACAACTAAGCAGGAGGGACCACTAAATACACCTGATATTTAGAATACTCCCCCACAATCAGCCAACCATAGCCTGACGAGATAATCCATTATCGAAACTGCAGGAGTGTAGGGATCATAAACATAGATCCCCATAAGATCACCCTTCCCCACATAGAAACATAGGTAGAGGGCACTGAAGCCATAATGCGCAATAAAAACACCAGGTGGCAGCACAACAGCAAACACACTGGTACCCTACCACCTACACAGCCTGGCCTAAAAGGCCTAAGAGCACATACACGATTGGCTGACAATATGCATCACCGGGCCAGCATGGCGTCAGAACCAATCACGGGGAGCCAATAATTTGTTTACTACAGAAAACCAATAGGTGAGAAGCTTAGCAGAGGATGGGATCACACTCTCTTCGCACCACCGCGGGAAGCGGAGACGATCTAGTCACACGCCAGCAGTCGTTCAAGTTGATTGCACGTCTACCTTTTTCTTGGTATGAATTCAGACTTGCACATTGACCTGTTCAACTGGATTTGCCGTAAATCTGTGAAAAGTCTGTGAAAAGTCAGGTCCTAGCCTTCATTACACGCCAAAAAGTCAGACTTTGACATTTTTCCACAGTGAAAAGTCAGGGCTGAGCCATCATTGCATGGTAAAAGGTTAGAATTTGACTCTTTTCCACAGTGAAAGTCAGGTTAGCCATCAAATGTTGCACGATAAAGAGTCAGACTTTGACACTTTTCCTCGGTGAAAAGTCAGGCTTAGCTATCATTGCATGCTAGAGAGTCAGACTTTGACATTTTTCCACAGTGAATAGTCAGGGCTTAGCCATCATTGCACGGTAAAAGGTCAGACTTTGACACTTTTCCACAGTAAATAGTCAGGCTTAGCCATCATTGCACGCTAAGGAGTCAGACTTTGACATTTTTCCATAGTGAAAAGTCAGGGCATAGCCATGATTGCATGCTAAAGTTCAGTCTAGACATTTTTGCTTTGATGGAAAGTCAAGGCCTAGCCATTGATACACAATAAAATGTCAGGCTTTGACACTTTTCCACAGTGAAAAGTCAAGGCTTAGGCATACATACATGTTAAAAAGTTAGATTTAGACATTTTAAGATGTTGAAAAATCAAGACAGTTTTTACACTTGATTGGCCGCCCCCCCTGCCCCCTCCTATTCTGACGCCACTGAATAAGAAGTGGTATAATCTTCATTAATGTTGATCTTGGTATAACGCATATACATATAATATCACGTATCAACCTATTTGTACTATCCTTATTTCCTACCAGACATTTGCAAGCTATAATATCATTGCAAAAGTCGCAAAGATTGCACCACATGTAGTGTACATACATGTTGATGTATTTTTTCTTCTCTGTCCCTTTTTTTAGGTGTTCTCTATGGAATCCTTCATACCATATAAAAGCAGCTATTCAATAGCAAGTTGGGTATAAGATGAGAACCTCACAGATTGCAGGCTCTTGGCATCTTCTATTGGTGGCGGATGTCATCTTCTTATTGATCGTGGAGCCCTTTACACGCGCCTGTTATGGCGACCCACTACGAGAAAGTGGTATTGCCTCCTTTTGTATGTCCGGGTTATAAAATATGTCCGATAGGCGTGGCTGTCCCAATACAGCATTTTACAGAGTCTGAATGCAATGGCACAGACAAACGGATGTTAGATACTTGACCAGGAAATAGAAAAAAGAGAAGGCTACAGATACAAAGGAACAGGTACGAAAGGAGGAAGAAATGTAATAATAATAATCAACGACACAATGGAAGTTTGTAAATTTACCCTTGGGATCGACAGACAAATAATCAATGAACAGAATTTCCAGAAGGGTCTTCATTTTGCACAATATAAATTTCAAGCTAAATCAATCTAGCACGATAAATTGCCTAGGTCTTTTTTCTCTATGACACTTATTTTCTCGGGAAAACTACTTTAAATTGTTGTATACACTTGCCTGGAAAGGCGAGCGAGAAATAGCCCCAAGAATTCACCTCGAGTTAGGCTTGCAGCATTATACTCGTTCTGACAGTCGCAGTAAAGAAGCTAGAATCTCAGTCTAATCAAACGTAATTGATACTGTTTTGTTCATCCTATCGAATACCGTTTTGCAACTGTATACAATACCAAAGACTCTCCAAGGAGATTACAAGCATCATAACATAAATACAATAATAGTGGTTCCGGAAATCTAGTTATGTGTAAAGGCTCAGAAACATTTCGTATATTATTGTATTTTTTTTATGAAGCAACGAATTAAACTCCATCTATTACAAGTATCTTCAATGGGGAAGGTTTGATACAGATCGAACTTGGCATACATAGCCCTGATATTAGCAGTGAGAGGCAAAAAAGACCAATTTGCCGGGGCATTAGTCAAGGGACAATATAAGTTAGAAAATGAAACAATGCTCAACACAAAAGACTTAAATATGCTTACCTAAACCAAGTTCCCACTACTTTTCTGACACAATTCGACAACCGTCCCGACATGGTCCCAACACACTAATACATTTTCTGTCGACAGAAAAGGTAATTCCGTCGTCGGAATTAACATGTTTCTTACGGCAGTGGACTCGGTTTTCTGATACTTGTTAACGACACACTCCAAAGCAGTCCGACATGGTTACGACAGGATGGCTGTGTCGCAGGCATTCTGACAAAATGGAATATAATCAATTTATAGCAGGGAATAGTCTATGTCGGAGTGTGTCGCAATCATTCTATCCTATGAGTAAGCTATGCACCCATCCACCCCTTCCCGACACACATACACTCTCATATCATTTGCATTGGCTCACCTGTTGTCTCGTGGTGTATGTCGGTACCGTGGTCATCCTTAAAGGCGGGCGTCCACCAACCACGACAAAGCTACGACAAGAGCTGACAAGAAAGTTCCAATCGGCGCCTTGTCGCAGCCTTGTCGTAAGAAGGGGTGCTCTGCGACAGCGTTGTCGGGACGTGTTGTAGACGTCGCTGGGTCCCGTAAAAAAGATGTCCATGTTTCTGACACACTATGACAGTGATATCGAGGAAACCACCACACTCACGACAAGGGTCCAGTCATGGGAAAAATCGAACATGTTCGATTTTGTCATAACCTTGTTGGAAGGCCCCCAACAGGCCCCCGACAAGCTTCATGTCATAGCCTGCCATAGCCTTGTCGTAGCCTCTTGTCAGGAACTAGGGTCCACCAACCACAACAAGGCTACGACAGGCCTTCCAATCGTAGGCCTGTCGTGGACCTTGTCGGGAACCTATTGTCGTAGCCTTGTCCTGGTTGGTGGACGCCTGCTTTTAATTCCGCAAACTCGCTCCGACACACTGCAGCACAGCCTTTCTGGCAAGGCTACAATTTAAAAATGTATATCGTAGCCTTTTCGTAGCCGTGTCGGAGTGTGTCAGAAGCAGTTGGAGCCCGGTCTCAAACAGACAAGGGGATGATTTTGATCGATTCTATTCATACATGACTGACCCGATACGATAAAGCGCCGCACAATATACTGATGATGCTTGATTGCCACATTGATGAACTGCCATCTCACAGTAAACATTGTTGTCATTTGTCTAAAGTATAACAAATACTACGTAACCGGGCGTGGTCAAAGTGACGCGGAACTGTAATCATATCAACAGTGCTTATACCACCATTCAGCGAGATGGTATACATACATGAAAGTAGATATCGTTTTAATCGTATCGTTGAACAAATGAACACAATAATACGGATGAGCAGACAGTAACCAGTCGACAGAAAATAACTACTCATGCATATATCATTACGAAAAAACATTATAGATTTAAAGGTTCTATCAGTGGAAATATTATGAATATATCTACATGGCTTGTGTGTACGTCAGGGAATTCGAGTTTATATATAAGAGTCTTCGTGCGGACAGAAGAAGAAATTAAAGAAAGTCTTTTGTTTCCAATAGATGTGAGTTGGATATAAGTATTTCCAATACTTTCAATTCAGTAGTTGAAAGATGTACACATCCATGATATGTACAGCAATGTAGATCCTATTGTCATCTTTGGTTGAAGCTGAGAGGAGACCCACCTTCAGTGCCAGGACCTTGGAGTCTCGCTTCCCAAGCATAACCTGGTTTGTTTGAGATGGCCGCAGGGAGGCAGGGAAGATTTAATCTTAGTGTGTACTCAAATCCTAATGTATCACGTCTAGGGGTCTGCAGAGATGGTACAACGTATACCGATTTCCAGAGGAAACTACATCCGTGCCTCCACAGTTGGCTGCAATATACTTTCCGGACGATAGAAACGGTATAGATGATTACATACACACTGTTCGATACTGTCTTTGACATTGTCTTTGCTCAAGTAAGGTCAATTATTTTCATGTTCATAACAATGATCTTTCTTAGTTCTTTTACAAAGGCTACATCCACTAGAATAGTTTTACAAGAGAATAGCTTTAATACTATATCTAAAACTTATTGGTGTCATTACCTAAACCGTTGATATTTGTTACTATCTGAAACTGTATTCCGTTATCCTTTTCTATATTGTTACTTCTTCTGTATTTCATCGTAAAGGGGAGCCTGTCCCAGGTGAAAGAATATGAAAGTTACGTGATAAGGATATTAAAAAATGGCATGTTAAGTAATTTCTTTTGATCCTTGGTATGAAAACTCTAGTTACGACACCCTCAGTGTTGGCGTATAGATATACTATGAGCAATGGAAGAGCAATGAAAGAGCGCAGTATACCTAAATTACTTCATGAAATAAAAGTAAGAGAATGTCATAAGAAATTATGAATTTGAGCCATCTGTTTTTTTTATATTGAGAATCAACTATCAAGAAGGTATCAATAAACCTAAAGATTTAATTTGATAGTTGCTCTCAAATGTCATGAACAGGATTACTTGATGAAACTAATTTCTGGCATTAAAATCAGTGTTTACATCCTAATGCATTACAAATGTCTCTGAATCAAGTCCAAATGGAAGTAAGGAGTGTGTGAGTGAGAGTGGGGGAGAGGTGCTAATATGGAGTGACTGGGTTGAGATAGAGTCATATGCCTACCCTTCCACCAACCTTATACCTCCTTACTGGGACTGTGTTTCTTTGAGGAGCATAGTGAATGGTCTGTCCTACCAGGCCCCATATGTCTACTCTCCTTGCTGGCATACATGATTCATGAGCCAGTCAGAAAAGGATACATACTATAATGAACTTTATTCTGATTGTGATTAATCATTTAATGAATGTTCATAATCAAAGACTTCAGCAAGTCTAGTTTCAATGCTATACAGCCAGGTCTGTCCCACCAGATTTGAAATGTACATGCATTGTAAAGTGGTAGGAGACGAGTGAGCCAGAACAAACAGGCTCTTGAGTGTAGCTAGTTGGTCAGTAAAGTAGATGGAGTGGTTGAGGGAGGGGAGGGGGTGAGAGCTATTCTGGCATGACTGTAGAGTGACTTTAGGTCCAGTGTGTTATACCTAAATCTTCATCTGTCCCAGTCTGTTAGTAAATATGTCTATTTCTCTTTGTTTATGTCTGTTTTCTGTATAATATTGTTGAGTAAATAAAGAAATAAGTATTCTGGTGTGCAAATATTGATTATCTATCTTCAAATCATGTAACATAATGGACATTAACCAGCTATCCAGCTACTGAGAAATGTGGATCGCAAGTGATAGTTTAATAGCACTTACTGCACACTGGTTCGCGTATGTATAGGAATAGACGTTACTGGAGTTATAACGCATCTGCCCTAGTAGGTTGGTTGGTTGATATATTGCAATATGTAATAAAAATGAAGCTGCTGTCGTAAACACTGCGTCAAAGACTCCAAGCTTATTGTAAGGCCACCATCATTACCCTATCCCCGGATGAAAGTAGAGAAGCAGTAGCTGGGAGTATAAAATTTTATAAAATTTTATGTAGTAAAATGCAGTAAAATGTTTATGGCGACCTTACTGGACGGCATATTAATATGTAATGTGAATATGAAGGTAAGTAAAAGTAAATATATGATAATTGACGGTAGAATAGGGGTCAATTATTAAGATATTAATATATGATATACAATAGAGTTGTATAGACAATACATACATAATTGTATAATATAATGAAAATGCCCTACGTAAGTAGGTAAAGAGAAAAAGGTTGTGGGTGGGTGGGACGAAAATGGTACTGGAGTACGTGTGTACTGCAGGACGGGTGGAGGAGAAGTGAGGCCGGGACCCGGACCGTGGTGGCGCTCGTGACTGCGCAGTAGGTGAGAAAGCCGCGAGGGGGCAGGAGGGGCGCATGGGATGCGTGGTAGAGGTATCAGTGTCCTTGATATATACTCGGTGAGCATTGGAATTCCAGCCGCCATAGCGCTGGATGGATAGCTCTGGCATATCCGCTTGGTATGCCTGAGTAGCGGCAGCCTTACGGAGGCTGTGCAGTGTATAGTTGGCTGGCTGATGAGCAGTGAGGAGGAGGCCTTTCCACTCCTTGCTGAGAGTTCTGGTAGTGAGTACTTGGCCGTCGGCCAGTAGTAGGTATGGGTCCTCGGGGTTGGCCGTAGGGGCGGCCGCGATCATCTTCCTGATCGCCCGCACCGGGCACGAGAACGGTTCGGGGGATGCCTGTAGAATGACTGTCTTTTCCTCCCCCACCCTCTGCATGTTTTTTGCTGCCTTGACGCGGATCGACACGTGTCGGGGCGTGACCACGACATCTCGGCGTGACAGGTGTCGCGTTGGGTCGAATTTCATCGCAGATGGTGGGGCGACCTTGCTCTGTCGCAGGGCCGCGTAGTATATCACCAGGATAGCGGCCCGCAGAGCGATGTGTAGGGACGAATCGTCGAGAGCTGCGAGGGCCGCCTTGAGGATGTCCATCGGCACCGGCGGCTTGACGTTCGGTTGATACGATTTGTTGCGCCTCATCGCCTTGAGGGCGCGTCTCACCCTGAAATCCGACGTCGGCGCGTGACCGCAGGTGTGACCGCACGTGGGATAGCTGGTTTGCGACCGTCGCCGGCGAGGGGGCGTGGTCCGCGACGTACTCGAGGTACGCCGTGGTAAAGCTGACGGTAGGTTTCTGGGGGTCGGCGCCCATCCTCCGGCAGAAGGCGAGGTAGGTCGCGATGGCGCTGCGCTGGTTCGCGACCGTTCCGGGGGCACGCGCCTCGCATTGCCGCGCAGATGCCCTCGTCTGGAGTGAGCGTAGCGCCGGATCTGCAGGTGAGACGCAACACAGGGTTGAACGATATGTGGGTACAAGGCATAATTTCGACGAGAGAATGGAATTCAGGTACATCGAGGCCGTGTCATAGTCCCTCGAGGTTAGGTGGGCCCTGCTGAGCGCGTCGGCCACGGTATTAATGGCCCCCGGGACGTGGGTGTAGACGAAGTCTACCTGTAGTCTGGCTTGTACCATCCAGGCTTGACGGGCACACTCGGCCAGGACGGGGTTGCGGGCGCATCCCGACCGGAGTGCCTGGACGGTACCCATGTTGTCACAGTAGACCTCGACCCGGGTGCCACGGTCACGATCCGTGAGGAACGTGCACATTGCGTAAACCGTGTTCAGTGCCTCGAGCTCCGCGATGCAGGTGACAGGGTCGTTCACTGGGCAGACCTGGCCGGAGTAAGAATGCCTCCCGTCCGTCCCCCCGATGCCAGACAAGCACGCGTCGACGATCAGGCACTTGGTGGGGGGACCTCGCGGGATCAGGGCATGGCCGTTCCAACCCTCGGCGAAGCGCAGAAACCATTCGAGGTCCTGCCGCATCTCAGAGTTGATATTTATGTAGTAGCCACTCATACCCCGGAGGGCCTCGAGCAGCTTACTAACAAAGGGGCGTGCCGGCCGGATACACTTGGCTACATGTAACACGCGCCCGAGTATGGACTGGAGGTGGCGTTTGGTCAGCGACCGTTTCCGGGCACCGCTCTGACGTGCTCCCGGACATCGTGTAACTTGTCCTCGGGGACGGTGAGCAAAATGTCTAACAAATTGATCACGATACCGAGCCACGTGACGACTTGGCTGGGGGGCTGTGCTTTTTCTCGGGCCTCGGGTAGTCCCAATTCCTCAAAGAGCTCTCGGGCCATCGAGAAATCGGAGGCTGCTTTCTCCCCATCGGGGGAGAGGATTATGAGATCGTCCAGGTACATGGCGGCCTCCACCCCCTTCTGGCTGAGGATCTTCACTATGGCATCTGCTACGCACTGCATGTGGTAGGAGGAGGCGCGGGCACAGAACGGCATCGCCGTATCGCAGAAGTACCTGCCCTCCCACGCAAAACAGAGTAGCGGCCAGTCGAGGGGGTCACACCTGAAGTTTTTGTACGCCCGGGAGATATCGATGGTTGACATATAGCTCCCGGGCCCCGAGGCCACCAGGCGGCCGACGAACCCGTCCACGGTCGGGAGGCCATGCTCCCTCTCCTCTCCGTATACTGAGTTCTTCACGATATAACCGTTAACCCTGTCCTCCTTTGGGTAGGTCATATCGGTTATGATGCGACGGTCGGTCGTTCCCCTCTTCTCGCGTGTCATTAGAGGCGACACATGGCACCAGGGTAGAAAAGGGGGGAGCCTCGAACGGCCCCATGAGGTTGCTGTACCCCTTTTCCTTCCTGATGAATTTGTCCACCTGTTCTGGGTACCCCGTAGCACTGGGGTGGTTGGTTACCCTGCAGGTATCGCTGACCGGCCCGGCGTAGCCAAGAGGAAACCTGAACCTGATGAAGTCTGTCAATTCCTCCTTGCCGGGGATTCCGGAGAGGTATCGGACCCAGACCGGAATGTTGAGGTCAGTCGGAATCTCGATACGGGCCCAGTGGGCGTTGGGTAGGCCCGTGCGCCTCAGAAGGTCGTAGATGTGGGAGTGATCCGGCGGCCCGGGTGCTGTGAACTGCGGCCAGTGGGCCCGCCTATGTCCGGCGAAGGCTCCGGGGTCGGTCCGGACTCCGGGGGCGGCGATGCCGGTCTCGCAGAACTTCCTAACGGCCGTGAAGTCGATCTGAATGGCTTCGTTGCTATCCCCCCGGGGCAATTGCCGAGCCAATTGCTCCGCCGCCCAGCTAACACCCTCATATACGGGAGTGTATTCCTCGGTGGGCGGGTGCGGTCGCCCTCTGGTACGGCCCAGTCGTCCTCCATCATGAGCAAGTACGCACTAATGTACTCCATGGGTCTCAGCGTGCCCCTAACCTCGAGTTTCTGGGACAGCGTGTACAGGCCTTCATGTTCAACATACATGTAGGGTTTGGAAATCAACTTCGATACGGTCAAATCAGAGGTGAACCTACCGGCCGTACGATCGTGACGAATTCCCTCACGGTCCATCTCTCGCTGGAGATGATCCTCGCTCACTTAGCGGTCTCGAAGCTGTCTGGGTGTCGGTAGCTGGGAGGCTTGATCCTGGGCCCAGTCCCTCGTGCGGTCCTCGGCCGTGGAGCGTGCCTCTCGTACCGTGGGTTGCGTAGCTCTGGTCGGCGACTGTTGGCGTGCCATGGCCTGCATCGTTTCGAACATGCTCTCCATGGTTTTACCCATCTTCTCCATGTTCGTCTCGGGTGCATGAAACCTTTTATTCACCAAAAGACATAGTAATATGTGTGATATTTCTTCACTCGACAGCAAATGACCTGCCCTACTTTGATTCATACATTTACAGATATATATTCTTCCAGCCGTATGAACGCCAAAATGTCATCGATGATGTAAGAATCATCATGCAAGCCAATTTGCAGTCCCGTGACAGACGGTACTTTGAGACCCACTAATATGCAAGAATGGCTTTATGCAAGCAGTATTTCGTCGTGTCCACTTCCCTGCCCGTTAGCTCCTTGTTCACGTGACTGTTGGAGACTATTACTTTTTTTAGCAATCAGTTTTTCTTTTTCTTTTGTTTACATCATTCATTCCAGTTTCTGGTCCCTATACATCCTAAATCTTTTCAACATTAAGAAAACCCAAAAAATACCACAGTAACAATTCCAAACAACAATTCGTAATGATGTGGTCATACCATTGGTCCTTTTTTGTTTTTGTTTTAGGTATTCTTACTACAGTGACCTATGAATATCTTTTCTCAGATCGGTGTTGAAATTAAGATTAACTTAGTCAAAATCTCCCATACAAATTGTAGGACATGCTTTAAACAGCTCACACTTTTTATGCAGATTCTCATCAACCCTAACCAAGGTGGTTCGATAGAATACAAGTGGTTTTCAACCGCTTTCTCAGGCACAAGGTATGACATAGATGTATATAACCCCTTCAGCAAATATACACACAATAATGACGGGTTTTGTATACAAGTGGCCGTAATCTCTGAGTAGTTGACGCGTAGTAATGTCCGGGCGGATGACTGTCCGCCCGGACACTGGATATTACAGGTCAACTAGCGACTTCGTCGAGTCGTATTTGACTACCCCCCCCCCCCCCAACGTTTACTGCCGTTCTGCCCCCTTGCGGGTGGACGGGAAACCATCGTAAATTTGTGGTAATCATTTCGTATGACACAGGTGCTTGAGCTGATCATCAGCGATCAGAACTGTATGGATTGACACCAGCGAAAGTTGGGATCTCATTAGTTTCTCACAAGAAAGGTAGATAAGAAAACTACAATACTAAACTTTGATTTAGGCATGGCTCAAAATGAATCATAAGAGAAGAAGTTTGTCTGAGTATAGTGCTATAAAAAAGAAGACCAGGTTCGAGTTTTTAAATACACGAGAATCTCACTCCCGTGGTGCTTCAGTCTCCAACCCTATGTCTGGTTCACTCTGTCTCTATGTGCGGGAAGATCTCCAAGCGGGTAGTACGGAAAATTACACGTTTTATATGTGGTAGGTAACTACGAAGAGATTACGATAGCTCGTATACAAAATCAGTCGTTATGGTATTTATTACCCACCTACAGGATTGATAACAAGTCTATTGCAATTGACAAGTTTCTGCAAGACATTTAGTTCCAGACACTACATCACTGTCAAGCGTGGCAGTATTTCAGTGTAGACTTACACCAATAATATTGTTTGCCATTTCTCCATGATTTTAGCATGCTAAGCATGTTATGACAGTGATTTCTGATGTTAAATGAGATTATTATGACTGATTATAAATAATCAATATTGAATGAACATTTAAGAAACTTATTTTGAAGTACATGATAATTTGACCTCATTATGGATGGGACTTTTTTTTCCGGAATCTCCTGCAGGAAATTCTGACAAGTCAGAATCTCCCGGGAGCCGATTCCAGGTGCTCCATACATTTCCTATGGAGACTATGTATTTGGTGGAAAATAAATTATTACATTATTCCGTTTGGTCATGTTGCGAAACAGTCGCTGACTAAAAATAAATACACAGCTATCGGTGTCAGGTGTCTGATTTTAAGTCATATCATGATAGATATGATTGTTCCGTCGTTTAATTACGCAGTCCATTATCTGATGAGAATTGCGTATTTTGACAGATTGTCATGGACTACTGAGGCTTTGTGAACTGAGATGTGGGTTATTGTTTTCATTGATAATGTTGGTAGGGTGATTGTGGGGCGTGTTGGGTAGTGTGGAAAGTGCGTGGAGCACGTTCGGATGGATCCTGGATGAAGTTTAGATCACAGTGTGAGAGCCTCAAAGATCCGGTAAGCAAACACTGGCAGAAAGCAGGGAGGTGTGTAGACGCGACGGCTTCGTTTTAATTCCGGGGCGCTGCCGTCCCTGGAGGGGCGAGGGCAGGAGTCACAGTGATACCACCACGAGGTCAACCAATTACTGAGGATCACACTGCACTTGACCATGACCTGAGCTGACAAGGAATCCCCAGGGCCAAATTTCCAAATGTGACATCCACCTCGGGGCTTTTAGATTTGTTCAAGACGTTCGCATCCTGAAACTCACCTTCTCTTGATTATCGTCAACAATTACGTTCATATATTTTCATTCTGTATTTTCTGATGCCAACTAACCTTCTGAAATAGCTAGAGCTGATTCGATTTGAGCGGGTACATTTCAAATGGCAGTGGGTTACTGATTTAACCCGAGAATCGGGCCTCGGCATGACCTTGTTCAACCCTATAAGGAAACTATCGATTCGTTACCAATTCTCATGCCGAGGCCCCCAGACTGAGCTAAAAAAATTTCATGAATTATTGTTTCTACTTGATCTGTTATGTACTAAAACACCAGTTAGTGCCTTGTGGAGTCTAATTGTTTATAATCAGATATTTTGTCTTTGAAGTGGTATTCCTCAGAATGTCTCATAACAAGATAAATGTCTAATCTCACTTTGTATAGCAAAGGATGGGTCATCTAGACAATATCGTGTTATATTATCAAGATGGATATCTGTGAATGTCACTTAAATATGAGCGCAGATCACAGGATATTCGCAACTTAAAATCCATCTCAGTTCATGAGGTCTTTCTTCAACTTTATAGTATGTGATAAACATGACAATGATGTCATTCTTAAATGCACCTTGGTCAGCCGAAAGCATACTTAAAGGAGCCAAGGACGGTAGCTTCAGAAAGCATTTTTACTTTTTCCAATGGGGATAATGTGACAATTAGAGAAGAGAATCAGGCGTAGTACTCCAGAAGGAGAAGAAAAGATCATCTCAAATGGCATTCATTTTCAGGCTTTTCTAAGAAGGGCAGGTCACCACTAGAGGCACTACTGCACAATTCGTAATCATTGATAACTGTACCGTTCTTGGGCCTTTCTTTCAAAGGCATTCATCCAGGATTACAAAGATTATGTGGTCTTGGGCATGCGTGTGAAAATCAAAATAATGACCGAATCAGATATTGCGCACGTTCATTTCTCCAAATCATGAAGATATGATAGCCTTGACTCGGTGTTGCCTTTAATCTTCGAACCTATAATTATGTTTCTAAATCAAAGGTGGCATGGAAGGAAGGTTTCAATGTCCAAATGAATCGGGCTACTACCAAGATATATCAAGACATCTGCGACGCCGTTAGAGGTCATGAATATGCGTATTCGTGTTCATGGCTGACCGTTTTCTATTCATTCAGCACAAGATTCATATTTCCTATATACCTATGAGCGAACGACCTATGATTACTTAACGGTGCTGGGGGTGGAATAACTTTTGTTTACTGCCCAGGTTGAAGTTACTGCCCAGGTTGACGTTTACTGCCCAGGTTGACGTTTAATGCGCAGGTTGACGTTCAGAGACATTCGGTTTTTATCGATGTTAGCCGACAATAGGCCTTTTTCCGTAGGGCGGTGTCGCGCCTAATCTTCTTGGTTACGCAATGCATGCAGCCAAGCAAACACCTAGCGACATATTCTTTAGCATTGGCACACTGAGTGTATAATCGTAATATGTCTGTAGATTACATTTAGATTATGTTTAAAGACAATACATTGAGTTCATCGTATTCTATGGTATTCCAGCTACAATTTGGTGGGTTTAACATTCATATCGGCTCAACAATACTTAATATATCGTTTAGATAATCTTATTCTTAGAATATATGTTGCATATACTCACCCTTGTAATTTGAATCTAACCTATATATCTTATATTTGTCCCATTAGGAATGTCATATACATACATACATACATACATATATATATATATATACACACATATATATTTATTTATATATATAATGCACATGTATCTGTAATATATATATATATATATATAATATATATATGTATATATATATATATATATATGTGTGTATGTATATACATATATATAAGGTATTATACATATAGCCCATTTGATACATTATAAAATCATTATATATTACACTTGGATAGTGTTATATAAGATGACAAATGATATATCTCTTGAGATTGGTTCATTTTTAAATCATAGTGTCTGGCATTTAAGATTCATGATTAAATATATTTTTTCAAAGTAATTGTTTTTCATATAATTACTCTATTGTGAGCGAGTTTTTGTACTATGAAATTAGTTCACAATCCATGACCAACAGTGATGTGTTATGATGTGTACCAATGTATTTTATTGAGGTGTTTTTTTTGGGGGGGGAGGGGGTTATCATTTCTTTATTAGGGAAATGACTTTTTACATTCATCACCAGGTTTGGCATGAATAGAGAGTGATGAATGAGATGGAAATGGGAATGATATACACAGTAGACAAATACAAGAGTCGAATGTCCCTCTTAGAATAACCCTCTTAGTATGCCCCTCTTTTGGTATATCAGTAAGCTCTGTAACAACTAAAACAATATCTAAAAACTAAGACAATAATCAACTCTGAAGTGTGCACAACCTGTCTGTGTTTTTAGAGTGTCTTAACTTGTTCTAACACTCCTATCTGGAAGAAAACAACACCTCTGCTCCCATACCCGCCACTCACACCCTATGTGTGAATGCATAGGCGGACACTCGGACAGCGCAATGTTTGGCCGAACGGCCACGACATGATGCAACATGACCGCATGGCGGCGTTGAACGGAAAAACAACAATTGAAGGTATATAGGAATAGGGAAACCAGGTACCAGTGGAAATTAGTCAAAGTTACGAGGTATGGCTTACCGAGTTTCCCTCTATTCTCCTTACATTTAGTAATCATATGATGAGGCCGTCAAGAATACAACGTCACCATCATGGAAAATGCTCACAATTATCTATCATCCTGCTACTGTGAACATATCTTTTGTATTTACTGATTAATAAAACATGATAAAGCTTACATGTACATTGAAAAAGTTAAGAAATTTGATTTTGTAATGTAAAATTAATCATTCCATTTGTTGGTTTATATTTTGTGTGCGCATTATGTAGCGATCGCTGAGTAAATTCCGGAAAGCCGGAATCTACTCATTAGAATCTGATCTAAGCTAACGTTGAATATTTAATTACTTACAAGATTTTGTTCTAATGATTAGTCGAAAAGGGGGTAATGGATATAACATTAACATGATTCTGATCTGAGTGGCCATATTTTCCTTTTAGGTGACACTACGCAATACATCTTGCTATTGAGGTTTACTACGTGTCAACTACACGGAGAATACAACCACTGAGATCAAAATCACGTCAATATTGCCTATATATATAAATATATATATAAATATATATATATATTACATATTGATAAACATATACATATATACAGTCTCTCATTCGCTCTAGCCTAAGTATAAAGCAGCAACAAGCCAGATCGCATGGTTATAATGTATAATTGATATTATCATTATCATCATCATTTTCCAATGGTAATAGATACAAGGGACGATGTTCTACAAGACGCCGAACCCCAAATCAAAACCATCAGAAAGCTGGCACATTTCTTGTCCGATTCTATCCTAGAATCTGCAGACCTTGACTAATATAATAAAACAGAAAGACTCTTCGAGTCTCCCATTTCCCTTAGGTCTACTACACTTACCCCCTTCTCTGCTAGGGCTGTCGCGCCAGACCTCCACAATGAATGAGTTCTGGCGTCATCAAGTCACAAAAACCAACAACTGTCTGCCGGCCTACCTGCAAACCATTCATATATTCCGGGAACATATTTTCTCTTTTTTTTATGTTAGCCACAAGCTAATAAAGCCTCTGAAGGGAATCTTACTTGTTCTACAAGTTTAAAAAGATAAGTGCTTAATACAAAAAGTATCCGAGTCGGTATCAGAAAAATAAAGACTGAACTCACTTTCCTTATAAGTAATTGTCTTTGATCTCCATAACGTTACCTCAAAACCCAATGGTTTGATAATAACATCCTTATATGATACTGCCAATCTTTTTTCAATCAGGTTACGTTTTCCGAACGGTCCCCTAAAGACTAATGACACACCTAGCCAGAAGGCTGTATCTTCTTAATTATCAAGGCTTGATACCTAATATATCTTGAACAATTAATTCCCCAACTGATATGGGCCGAGCTTGCTTTGTAGGAGCGGCCAGATTCCTCATAGTGCTCTTCGAAACTGCTATTATCTCCAAAGCTGCTGGGTGAACGTGTTAAAAGGCTATATAAACCAATTAAGCTCTGTTGATTATTCCAAAACAGTAAGCCCCGCACAGCATTGAGCATGCGCAGAGCGGGGCAACCAACAACATTTGTTCAATGGGAGTAGCGTGGGGCACTGTCAGGCCCTGTGTACATGTACCCTGGACAACTTTGAGGCAATGTACTTCTATGAGAGCTCTGCTCCAATGCTAAAGTATGGAAGTAGTGGACATCGCTACCTGCGGCGGGTGCTGGACGGGGGTTATATAACGAACACTCAGAGAGCTCTGGCCAGTCAGACACCACACCTGACACTGAGCAGGGCACACAAAACTGTGATTACCGACTATGAGAAGAAATATAGGCAGTACAATGACCACAACAAGAAAATATGGTAACTGATACAATATAAACACTATTTCTATGTATATCTGTATATCTGTTTATGTGTATCTGTATTTACACAGCCTGGTAATCTTTCTGTAGCTTGCATGTTCTCTAATGAATCTAGAAGGCCAGGTGAGAGAAATGTGGGAGGGAGCCATGACAGGTAGGGTGAAGGTTGCACTGGTCCTGTCCACCACCTGTATGTGTAAACAAATTGGGGGTAATCATCTGTCTGTGTATCTTCACTCAATGTGAATCCATGTCATAGTGTAATTTGTCCCTGGGTTCCCCAGAATGTTATGACCATTGGCTCTCTCTGCCAGTTGGGTATATCCTCCCTGCCTGACCGCAGTACAGCATGGGGACGGTCACCAGCGGTCTCTGCTTAGGCAGTGACTGCCCCATACACACAATCCGCCCTCTCACTGTGCGAAGGGTGGGTCTTATATTTTGTCATTACATTCTCAATGTTTTATTGGTTTATATCAGCTTTAGGACCAACACATTAGAACATAACTACATCTTGCGACAAATACGACAAGCTTTATGTTGAAGAGAAATACAACCCAAGTAATATCCCTCAAGCACCACACTGTCTTGCAAAGCCCTCAACTCCTGTTATATATAAGTGAAAAGGAAAAAAAGACATAGCTATCCCAATCACATTTGAGCACCTTTCAGAGCAACTGCCACTGGTCACAATTTCCTACGGGTTGATTGAATCACTCTCAACAAGTGGCACTTCTGCATGGTGACAAACGCGTTGGTCCAAACCAACCCAGGTTCCTGAAAACCAATCCATCTTGAGTACTCCACCAATTTGTCCATTCTTCCCATAGCACTGCTATTGTTATATCTCCTGAGAATTTCTATCAACTCCTTGGCTCTGTCCCCCTGAAACATCCAATCGCAATTGATGGACATTATCAATCCCCACAATTCCTGACCCGTTGAGTAGAACCTTTTGCTAATATGATATAAGTGAAATAAACGCGTCTGTAGGACTTTTTCTTCATTTATTGAGACAGGAGGCTTGGCAGAAATTTCCACATGCTTCAAAACCTTGGATGTTTCCTAAATTATATCATATGACTATATAATCCATAATATTCGTCCTCGTAAAAATACACAGTATACAGGTGTAGTAACACTGGTCATTAATACAAGTACCCTTAACAGTGCAATGCCTTGTACTTTCGTAGGCATGAGTTATTCAAAAGATCCCAGGTTTCTGTAAAGACAGTTCATTTGTTATATAGGTTTATGTTTAAAATTTAATCAATGTAAAAGATCGTTTTAAAATAGTAAACTTTATCCAATTGTGGCAAAATTGTAGGAAATATTGATCCGGACACAGGGCCCTGACGGTGATGCTACTTTTTTCTAAAGGTTAATATTACCCCGAGTAATCAGTTAGGGGACGTACAATTATGGCTCGCGATTTTGTTACTTAGATAACTGCTTATAGAACTACGCGAGCACATGGAGCAACACAGACATGTACAACACGTAAGTGTACTCGAACAACAAAGGTTCTCAGGTTACACAGCACAAAAATACATAATATCTGCTAAGACATGAAAACAGATGAAAAATACTGAGAATTGAGAATTGAAAATTCTTCACTGACAGCCCAAGCTTTGAAAATCATCACACAATCTACAGGATGGCTCCATTCTCTTGAAGTCACGGCCTCCGCTACTGTTATTTCATCCTTAGCCTTTCCTTTCATCTCTCCCTCACTCTAGACAACGTTTTATCTCGGATTTGCCTTAATCTGAAAATTAGTCATACATGTACAAAGAAAGCAACTAACGTTGTTTCAGGAAAAAACCGACAAAGACGTCAGCCTCGGGTGTAGGGAAAAAAGAGACATTTAGAAAAATGTCTGAGGGACCTTGCCCGTCTGGTCGCAAGCCTCAAGTCGGCCATCTTGAATCTGTCTAGTGTGGCTGCCCCTGGAATCAGGGTGGCGATTATAGGGTGAAAACATCTCAACTACGGACTCGGGACCTACGATTGGGGTTACGCAAGTCTTGTCTGGATTTTTGCTGACTTCCCAGGCCTCAAAACCAGTCCAGAACATGGATGCTCAATATCCCTTGGGGATTCCAATGGGCGCCCTCCTCACTTATTCTGAACTAGGACCAATACCCGGATGCACAGACTCATAAGACATGATGCCTCGTCTCTCGCTCTACCTGTCACCATCTCCTACAGTCAGGGGCAGGCAGGGCCAGCACCTGCCGCAAATTGGCACTCTGCATAAGACCTTTCAATACATTACGGAATCATCTGGATAGGGCGCCGCGGCAGCCATTGACGGACGTATCTTCCAGAAGGCTATCTCGTCTTTCAGCCTCTGGGTGTTTGGGTTCTTGCCCCTCTCGACCCTGATCTTGTCCGCAAGCTCAGGTTCCTCATCACGGTTCAGAACTATGACGTCCTCACAGGGGGAGTAGGGGATGAGGAGGATGTAGGTGATGCACAACCAGTAGCAACCACAGTTACACGCCGATTCATCGATATATGATTCCAGGTTTCCCGTTGTCTCTACATGCCAGGATGATTGCCCCCTACAATGCTTCCTCCGTGCTTTCTACTCACTAAAACAAGATCCTCGCAAGCAATCTGCTATACCACCTTCACCATCCGCCACACCAAAGACCCACTCCGACCCCCAGTGCTCAAGGTCTTTCTTTTCGTCCAGACCTTAACCAAGGTTCACAAGCTTCTAGTGCCAGCCAAAACGACATCTTCGGGGCTTTGTGATGGTAGTGAAGCTACGCCGCGGATGCCCCCACTTTCTCCTGACCTCAGGAGGCCACAAGCACCACCCGGACATGTTAACTGCCATCATACTCGTAGGCAGACTACCTAACCAAAGGCCTCCTGATTAAGGCAGCTGCTCATCACTCCTTGGCCCAGGCTGACCGGGAGTGGCACACAGACCACCTTCACATTTCCAGCTGTCGCCCGCGCGCACATCTTCATCAGGCGTCACGCCTCCCTGACGTTATGCCCAGTCAGGACCTCGCGATCGCCCTAGCGCAGCCGCCAAAGCCCTAGCTTTTGCTTTGGCGGGCAGAAACAGCTCAGCACTTTATATTGTTCATGAGACACGTCACCTCCTGAAACTTTTCAAGTTAGACTGGCATTTTTTCCAAGAATACTTGTCATTTATTCCTCCAGCCACATGACTGTTCGGTCATTGTGGCCTCACTTATGAGGGATAACGATCTGGATGCAGGGCTAGCTCCAACGGGGGCACTGTATATTTGTAGTCCCGCCAGTTTCTAAGTGAAAACAAGAGTTGCTCTGTGTGTTGCTGTGCTAATTGCTATGCGCTGTCACGTACTGTAGCTAGGGCCTAATCTTATAGACTAGCTAACCCAGTGACAAGAAAATAAAATCCAGAATATCTCCTATACTAAATGAAGAAGACAGATAACCATACATTGTCTACATCTCGTACATGAACAATCTCAAGATTATATTCTTGCAACAACAAACTCCAGTTCAACAATCGCCTGTTTTTGTTTTTCTTCTTCTGCAAAAATGTCAGGGGCTTGTGATCTGTATACACAAGAACAGGATCTGTAGGGGAAGACACATAGACACTGAAGTGTTGTAAGGCCAACACTAGTGCCAAAGTTTCCTTTTCAACAGTTAAATAGTTCTTTTGGTAATAAGTGAACTTCTTGGAAAATAGCATATGAGATGCTGAACACCAATGTCATCATTCTGCAGTAACACTGCACCTACCCCATGGTAACTTCCATCGACCATCAAAACAAACTCCTTGCCAAAGTTTGGAGCCATCAGAACAGGTCCAGAACACAAAATAGATTTCATCACTCTCTTTGGACCAGATGAAGTCTTTCTTTTTCTTTAACAGGTTTGTAAGTGGAGCAGAACTGGTCTGTCTTTGACCACCTGATTGTGATGAGTAACCCAGTCGTGGTGACCCTGACATCCCGCCTCCTCAGGTTCCTATATGCTGCCATTGATTGGAAGACATTGGCCCCAGCCCAAACTGCTGCCCATCTAGGGGCGAAATATCCAGCTTGGAGGAAAGGACCAGGAGTATGTCAGGTGTAATCGGCTCCTTCCTGCATATTGCATCCCCCAGGGTGCATCTTACTACCCTAATTACTAGTAGGATATGATAATTGTCCATAATAGGGTCCAGGAGCCCCACCTCATTGTGTATGTGTTTGACCACTCCCAAATACTGCCATAGGGAGAAGTACTTTAGCCTTTTGATAGAAAGGCAACGTACCTCACCAATGTTCACGTGTCCACAGGGCCTGGAGTTAGGCTCTAGATATTGCAAAATGACATGTACGATCACCGGTGAGATCTGTATACCTTCCTTGTATTCTAGCAAAGGAGTTGCATTGCAACCCTTCTGTCAAGCTGTCCCATGTCCATTATGCAGATAGGCACATCTGCCCAACTCTCTGAGCATGGGCTCCAACCCGTCTTTACTAATTCTGCTGGCTGCATCTGCAAGAGTGTTGAGCTTTCCAGGGTAATACACTGCCCTCACTCTGAAGTTGTATATTGCAGATATCCTGAACACCTGCCTGAGGCTGTCTATTACATTGGTTCTTTGCTGACACTTCGTTAAACCTTTAATGGTGGGACCTGTTTCCAAAAAGGCAGGTAGTGGTGGCAATATATACTATGGCTAAGGGGAGCGGGGAGGAACCCCCCATCGCAGGGCGGAGGCAGGCTTGGCCATCTACCTCCCAGGCTCCAGTCACTTGCCCCCCTTGCCTGCGCAGTCAGCACACACTCTGCTTTATGCTCTGAGCATCATCATGGCGGACAGGATAGAGTCCGCTTCCGACTTTGACTTCACCAATTGGGCTAAAGCGTCAGGCCTCAACTGAAAGACGACGGAGGTCCTTGTCCAAGACGACTACACAGACTATGCCATGCTATTGATCATGATGAAGCAGAATGTCAAAGAGATTTTGATCTCCTCCAGGACTGGCCAGGAGGCTACAACAGGCTCTGGCTGTACTCAGGAACCGCAGGTTTGCAGAATTCATCAAGGAGGAGAGTATGGCCTTGGAAAACGATGACAAAGAGAAACAGAGTGACACGGGTGAGCAAAAGAAGGGAGGTAACAACAATGCCGGCTGGCAGAAAGTCATAGAGCAGCTCCAGGCTAACGAGGGGGAGCCCGCGAATGCTAGCCACTCATGCCTTTTGGCGGGCTACATCCCCCCTCTGGCAGACAGAGACTATAACTCGACAGTACTTCTCACGAGTGATTACAAGGCACTGAAGGTTATGAATTTTACACCAAAGCATGTCAAGCTCAGGCTTGCCAGACAAAAGAAGGAAACAATAAAGTTTACAGAGGAAGAGGATGGCTTAATGGTCGTGTCAGCCGATGAGTAGGACCCGCTGTATATATTACATGTTGAATGGGGGCAGCAACATGAGGGTCCTGTATCACCTGCTACAAAGGGGGACCCTAGTGAGAACACATTAAGAACTACATGGCGCATACCATCGTCTTTGAGCTGGCCACCAAATACTACTGGCAGTCTTTCCTGGGACTTGACACCTGCTACAGATAGCTACAAGCCCAGAATGGATACCAATGGGGGGACAGAGTATCAGCAAACAAGGCCCTCTCACTGTTACCCAAGAGGTTGAATCCCACCCAGCAAAAGACCCAGCATGGCTCCCAGGAATGTAAAGGAGGAAGTAGTACCAAGAAACCTCAGACCAAGGGGGGAAACAGGACAAGGAGTATGACCTAGAGAATCTGTGCCTCATCTTTGCAAACACCAGAGAATGCCCCTATGGTGAGAATTGTAAGTTCTGCCCCAGATCAACTCCAACCCCCAAGCACTTGCCGCCATTCCTAAACCCCCTGATAAAATTAGGCTGATACACAGGAGCAGGCCCAAAGGAGTTTCCATGAATTCATACGTGGTCAATGATTCAGATACCAGGGCTTAGAGGATGCTGCCTTCATAAAAAAATGGGGGAATATATAGCAAAAGCAGACCTATCCAATGCGCATAGGAATGTGAAGGTGCACCCTGACGATTTTCCCCTTGCAGGGCTAAAGTGGAAATTTACCCCAGGGATTCCTACATATATACTAGACACCCGCCTCATGTTCGGAGCTTGATTATGGCTACCCTAGGCTTTCCCCATGTTTGTGCATACCTAGATGATTTTCTCATCAGTGGTTGCACCAAGTAGGACTGTTAGGACGCCCTTAACATGTTAATGGCTGTGCTCAGGGTTCTGGGCTTTAGCATCAATTAGGTGGTGATGCCCACCACCTCCCTGACCCTTCTGAGAGTGGTAATTGACAAAATGGACTAAGTGTATCATGTGCTGGCTGACAAGGTGTCCAAGTTACAGTAATGCCTGGAAACACTCGCATACACTCCGATCTCGATAGACACATGCCTCTCTGGTGCTGAAGGAGTCTATGGTGAGAAATGGTTTCACATTAACTTGAATCACTTTCCCGATCCCTGGAACCAGTGGCCAGGCTTTATTGCATAAACTGGAGGAATAAAAAGGTGACAGTGTACTTGGACAACCAGGCTGCTGTTGCCCTAATTAACCCATTCATGGTGGGTGATTCCATATGGCATCAACCATGGCGGGCTGGGAAGATGTCATATGGCATCATCTGTGCTAGGGCGGGTGATGCCGAAAGGCATCGATTATGAGATTTAGTATTCATGGAATAAAATAGGAAATATTGGATTAATGATCTTAAAATGTTCACAGAATATAGATATGACACCGAGGTATAGACTTTGGGCAAGATAGGTAAAATAGTTAAGGGTGGCACGTCACAGCTGCATTCACAGCAAAGGTAGCACAGCTACAATTCATGTCGACTGTCCTGTGCCCATATGGGATTAAAATAGTTGGACAATTTTGTCCAACTACGAAGCCAAATAATTTGACTTTAATGGAACGAAACATTTACATCAACTAGCTCCCACGTCTTAAGTAAGGTTTGTTTACAAGGTATCTAGTCGAAAATAAAGCATTGTATCTGTAGATGTAATAATCCGGATCCTCACTCATCCCTGGACGTTTACAGCTCGGTGTAAGCACCTTGCTGTAAACGTCGGGGTCACATGTTCGGATCCATGTTATTACGGTTACAGGAACATATTTTTAGTATCATTTGCGAATTGTGTTTCCAACTATGGAATACATTAATTCAGGTACAAATATTGAACAGAACAAAGGGCATCGTCATGTAGCTAATTGAATCATTAACTGCTTTAAACAAAAAAACAAGTGGAAACAATGAATATTTTGTGAACGGGAAACTAAACGCCCAAGACGGACGGATGATACATTCCTCAAGGGCTCAATAAAGTTTGCTATGCACATTTTTAAAAACGAGACACTTATGTGGTTGTGTGATAAAAGCAGGAGTTGAATAAGAAAGAGGGAGTTTGTGGGTAGTGGAAAAACCTTTGCATAATCAGGTGAAGTATATTTATACAACCAAACCTTCCTGGAATTCAACAGTACTTAATGCGTTAAAATACTTTCATTGTTAGTGTTTCATAAATGTTACTAATAATGCCGGGGAAACACAAAGCGAGAAACGTTACGATTTCCGGGATTCCGAAAATCCCTGCATTTCGATTCTTGCTTGATGTTTTCCGACATAATACAGGAAATACACCAAGCAAGAAACGGAGAGACGCATATGACGGGGGCACACCAAGCGAGAAATGGACTCTCCCGGGATATAGTAAACGGTGGTAGATATTACTATGAAATGACATCTTTTTGTTGACGATTCGGGAGATCGCTGTTGTTCCTTGAATTGCTTGCTGTGTCCCTCGCCCACTATTGGTAGCAAACTGCTTTGCCGGCGAAATAATCAAAGACAATGATTAATTTCAAAGTCGTCTTACATGAATGTTTGCTTATTCATAGCATGATTTATGTAAGTAATTTTCCAATAAATGGTCGAGATGTAGATTCTGAGACAAAAAGGAAAGAAAATGAAAAGAAAAGATTAATTTATTACTTTTTATAATGATGTAATTCGCTATAAAGCTCTTGGTAATGAATCGTTATCACCTATCATCAAAATGAGAGAGTGTTAACGGATATTACAATATCCGGGAGTCTCCCCTTCATATAATTTCACTCCCATGTTAGATCTTTATTCAATTTCTTTTTTGATGGTTATTGTACTCATACATTTCTTTGTAATATCATGGACGTCCGAAGTTGTTCACATCAATTAAAGAGGCTGTGCGTATCATCCTACCATTGGCTGGTTTTCCTTAGGCTAGCCTAAAAGCAGCCTATGGCTGACAGATTTGCCATATATCCACAGATTCAGAAATCTGTGGATTCAGAATTATTGTACAGTAGCGTTAATATAACAGAGTCATGCGTATATATGACGCTAAATAGGACGACCTTATTTACGCCCGAGGACGAATGTATACGCGGAAATTAAGTATATGTTAACCGAAATGTTTATGCTGTGTATTAGAATGTGCGGGCGTGCATATGATATTCATATGACTGCAACACAGACACCGCGTACCAATCTACATAAAGGGAATACACGATGGCAAATAAAACCTAATTATTTTCGCAAAATGATAGATATAGACGCATGGTGTAGACATGTGTAGACATGTGTAAAACATGTTTTTTTCACTCTGTGTAACGATCCTATGGACACATATGAAGGATGCCAAACTGTCGCCACATTCACATGACTGATTCGCTTGAATGATTTACAAATTCCGCCCTTTAAAGAAAAAAAAAGTTTATTCGAACCATGTAGATGCTCCTCAACCACAGATTATTTTGTTCTTGAGCCACATAAACTTGCGCCTGTGGTCTTTCAATCTCAATGTTTGCATGGGTTTTCTTTTTTATCTCAATGTGTATACTCATACGAAGTACATTACTTAGTAAAGGGGTTCTCTCTTTAAAACATGCCTATGCCCTCATCGGGTTACCACCGTGGTAAATTACCATATACTGTATTCATAGAGTAAAAATAAATGTTTAAAAAAAAAAAGAAAAAAAAAAAGAGTCAGCATGTTCCTTGTGTAATGTCAGAGAAGCGAATCGTTCTCATATATTCTTCCTGACATCGTTAGCCAAAGGTATACGAGTAACTGGTGATAAAATAGGAGCTATCCCGGGCAGAACTGTATGACCTATCTTTTACTCTAGATGTAATTCTTCATCCTGATAAGCTTTATCCATGCATGCTTTATAACATCCACATATCATATGAACCGGACGCGCAATGATTATAGACATTATCATAGTGTATGGTTCCGGCCCTTGGCAGCTTCTGTCACTTTCCCATTTGCATAGTTTATAGAATGAAAATATGTTATTATCGATCATTTCGTGAATCCAGAGGAGGCTATTCACAGCAGCCATTCACAAATTTTATCTTAAAAAAACCAACCTCTTTTCCATTTTTTATCACCTCCTGAGTAATAGATAGACACTTATTCCGTAAAACCAATCAGAAGTCTAATTTTATGTTATCCATATTACATGGAGTTGTAAGCAAGCTTTATGTCGTATATAGAGTTAACGAAGAGTTCAGTTTGCACTCTCTCTTACCCAGCGTTTACACTAGACGATTCTGGCCGGTGATACTGGCATTTTGCAGCTCTTGACGACTTTCAGCAGGAAAAAGCTCACGACTATTGAACACGCTCTGACGCCGGCGACTATTTCAAGCCGTCGTCTAGACAGGTGTCGTCTCTGTGTCATCAGTGTAAACGCTCAAGGAAATGTTGAGCTCCACGACTTCTGCGGTGGAAATTTGTCACCACTTGATGTTATTGGTCTGAAGATCTATAGTCGCCACGTATTTAGTCGTCTAATATAAACACCGGATTAGTGTCCAGTGGAGTCGATAAACTAGCACTGTGATTCCCTGTACATCACTGTTCTACTTTTTCATTGAGTGACATGGATCATCTTTTATTATGAAGGTACGATCACTAAGCGGATTACTTTAACATCATAATGGAATTCTGTAAAGTCTGTTCAACGACATTTCACGTGTATTCGGCGCGAAGAATATGTGAAACACATCCACTGGTAAGCAATAGACTCCTCCAGTAAATACTCTATGGTCTATCAGGGATGAGTTTGTGTAATTGCCTATTAATATATTTAATTCCCTTTTTTGTATATTGCAGAGGCATGGGCAATGACACAGTCTTAGCTGCAGAATGTTTGAAAATCAAATCTTTGGACAAAAGTAGTACCTCTATAGCTATACGAGATTACGACATTATTGCCGCTACCCCATTTTATCATTAGTTATCTTGTTGTGTCGATGGAATATTATGTACATTTTTTACTTTTAAAGGCATGAATTTATTCTGGGATTCACTCAACTCATGCGAGCTGGCATCAGCGTGTTCCCATACTGAATCCTTTCAGTTGCGAACAGTATATCATATTCAGGCATGGCATTCCATGCAGCATATAACGATGTGCATGGGTGTTGATATCGACATAAGCTTTATATAACAACCAATAGATTTAATATGTATCTAGGTCATCCTCTAACATAGTTCATAGTCTGACATGTATTTCGCTGGGTTTTTTTCTTGAAGTATTGAATGTTACTATTTTAGTCTCTTTTACGTTAGCAGTGAGCTTATTTTCACAACACCACGTGAATAATCGGTAGAGGTGCTTCTGCAGATGTGGTATTTTGAGACATAACAAGGGCAACTGATGGTATAATAGCTGTCTCTGTATGAAACGATAGACACATTAAATTTCTCTTGTCGACGCATCAGATGTCTCTTCTCGACGCACAGTTAGGCAATCAGCTGGCAATTGCGATATACGTGATCATGACTTACATAAAGATCTCCACACGTCCTGACAACTTAATATTGGGACGTAAAAAGAAAATCCAAAAGGCGTTCGCGGAAGCGAAAGTCGGAACAGATTTTCAGCATTTTACTAGGATGTAACACAATTTTCTCTGACGTGTCTTTGTCGATACCTGCCACATAGTTATCAGTTCAATATAGTTGTCATTAAATACGCCTCCCTCCTTTGTCAACGACACCATAATAGACCATCTCCTTACCTGAGTAAAACAATTATATTTCACCATATTGCATATAAAAGTGGAGAGTTCATGTTGTGAAGTAGTACTCCGATGACAGCGGAGAGACACATCCGACAGACCAAGTCTCCGCCATGTCGGATATATCACTACGCCGGATGAAATAGTCCCCCATAGCATCCCTGTCTTCTTATATTAGAATGCGGCAGGTGGCAGGATAAGCAGTACTGTGGAAACCCTATGGGTATCTGCCATTTTCCAAATTATCTTTTATGCCTATTAAAATATAATGAAATATTACCAAAGGAATCTATTACTTGTTATCGTCGTAATGAACATGGGAGTATTATTCTATATTGATTACCTCATTCATCTGAGTGACATACATCGCGAACTAATATTTGTATTCTGCCCCGATGACCTTCTCTACCTCACTGACCAGCAACACCGAGATCTCATGTTTTATCTTCCAGCTCGACCTCTGCTAACCCATTCACCTACCTTCCTACCTCGCATCTCGCACCCACACCACCCTCGTGCTTCGTGAGGCACACCTCTACCTCTGACCCCTCATGCGCTGGTACCAGTCGGCGATTAGGTTTGTTGCCGTAGTCTCCTCACATTGCCTCCGCCTGCCGACACCAGCAGCACTAGTCACGTGACTGGTGACAAGACGGCGAGTCTCCACTAAAGGGAGCGCATGTCAGTGGAACAAAGATGGCGGCACATATCCTCTATGGTGTCTCAAGGTGTCGGATGGAGGTGATATGTCACGTAGAGCGGTGGGTTTGGGGGAGGGGCAGATGCGAGAAGCTTGTATCTACCTATTATATCGTGGTGAGAAATATCACATGACAGACAGACACACATATACATATGGAGATACATAAAGTTATATATAAGTTTCCATGGTGAAGCATAAAGCAGAACACGCCTTGACTGTGCCGGCGCAAGCGGGTGAGTGACCAGAGCCTGGGAGGTGGATAGCCAAGCCTGCCCCTGCTCTTGGAAGGGGGGGGGGAGGGGAGGCTCCGGCCCTAGTCCCCCGTATCTCGTCTCCCATTTAAACCAGACAGACACCAGAAACTAATATATATATATATATATATATATATATATATATATTAGGTATAGGTTACAGTTTGCCCTCTTGCTGCGCGAGGAATCGCTTAACTAAACTAAACCATATCTCCAACAAAGGAAAATGTTGGTAACAAAGCAAAAGAAATAAAGGCCCTAAAGAATCCCGGGTATTCTTCATGTGTATTATCGTAAAACTGGAAGAGTGGTAATCTGGGCTCCCGTATGTGACGACTGGAGTTTGCAAGGTGATTTCACGAGGCGAAGCCGAGTGAAAACCGTAGCCAAAACTCTAGGAGTTCAGTTTTGATTTTTATCCTTCACCTCTCTACACTTTTGCATTACTAAAATATGGGAATATAAACTCATCAACCAACCTTAAATCGGGGCAGCATATCTTTTTACTATTTGTTATTGTCGGAGCGAGTCGTGGTTCACGCTGTTTTGCGCCCAAGTTATCTACCTACTCGGTAGTGCTTTGGTCTCCTCCATGAGAGGATATAGTTCGCGGTGGTTTTATTCCAGTCATTCAGCTATTACACTGCACGAAAACCACCATTTTACATATATATACGCCATCGCGATAACGCACGTATCGGCAGTATAGTGCCTTGTTTACATTTGTATACGCCTCTTATCCGCGCCTGCGTTTGGGGAGACGGTTTCCATATGTAGACGCGCGTGACTTGGCTGTATTTCACGCCTGGCGTATCCAAGATACAACTTGCTCTGTGCAATGTGTGGGTGTTGGTGTGGGTGTTGGTAGAGGATGCGCCAACACTGACCCCCCACACGCGACCTCCCAACCCCACCCCCTACCGCCCGCCCCCCCAACACCCCACCACCCTACACTCACTCTACCCACAGTGAAGCCCTGGTACACGACCCCCGCCTCCCTGCAGTGTGTGTAGACGGATTAGCGGCCGCTCGGCGTGTGTAAGATGTTTTCAGTCCTGAGTCGGAGGCGCACAGGGCGGGCGGCTGAGCGGGTGGCTGTGAGGGTGGCGGCCGCATTCACAAGGCAGGGGCGGAGTCAGAATCGGAGTCGGGAGTCGGACTTCAGGTGCACAGAGACACTGGGGGGAGGCGATTATATAGTAAGCCTGACTGTCCACACATTGAAATGGTGTTTGGAAGTAAGATCTATTAGAAAAACAATTAGAAAAACGACATAATGCAAGGTTTACTATGTGTAATTAATCAATTTATACTTAATTAGGTTTTTATAAAATAAATTGGTAATATAAAATTGCAATTTTCATATAATACAGACTTGGATGGTTAATGGCAAATAAAATATGCTACCAGTAGTGTTCCCAAGTTGCAAAGATCGGAACTATTGGATGGTGGTGTATATACAACGGAATCAGGCGTATATATGACGTAATATAAGACCGCACCATGGACATGTATATATGCCACTAGATAAGGCGTCTACGAGACGGATAACAGGTCGAACTTCTAGACGCATAATCCTACTGTTAGATCTGATAGCCTTACTATGACTAGAAGGAGACGTATGTACACTGATCTGTGTGGGCAATTCGGATTGACATTAATATCAACCACACCATTAAATGGATCTGAACTGCCGGGCCTTCAAGTTCGACAATGTCATGTCAACAAGATGAAAAGCTGGCACTGATAACAGCAGAACGCAGGGGCCAATCTTCTTGATATCTGGGTATGTATTAGGTCTTATATCGACCTAACTGGCATATAAATCTCATAACCAAATTCTAAAGGGAAGTGTGTCTATTGCCTGTTATTCATGGATGTACATGCTGACGTCTGTTCTATTTTTAGAAACATTCAATGGAACAGAGTTGGGAGCGACCATTAAATAGGTATGGCATTGGTGGGAGATTATAGCTCTATTTCATTTAGTGTACATACTTATTCTTCTTATTATAAAAATGGCATTTGGGATGGGGCTTCTTTCATAAATCACTTGTAATAATCTTTACCATGCTATAAAACATTTGAATTAGTGCTTTGAGCAGAACCGGAACTTTTTTCATAGTAGCTAAATTTTTGGTCCCTGATTGGTCAATTCTTTGGTCATTTGATTACAATACCGTATGCCACTAGTGGCATACAAAACTCCGTATGCCGGACAGCATGGCATACGTAAACTCAATGTTAAAACTATGGGACTTTATATTAGGGTAGGATAAACAGAAATGTAGTATACAACATTTCAGTATTTTGCAACAGCCTTTCAAAACAAAGTTTCGAATGATTGTGACCAACGTGCATCGAAGCTTTCCATTTATGACTTTAAGAAAACGCATATATAGGTATGTTCTCGTCCACGCTCTGGTAGGATATTTCTAGCGTGAATTAAAGAAATTGATTATTGAACCTACACAAATCCCTTCGGATATAAGAAAATAATTATCAACCAGCTTCCAATAGGGCCATCCGCTGGCAGTCCCTGGATGTATAGACCTATCGGCGATACTCCTCTAATGACGTCTACATCCTCCCAGACCACTCAGGTAGATTTGAAAGTGCGTGTGTGTGGAGAGGGGGATGGGGCGAGAGATAACTTTGAGGCTGTCAGCTAGACTATGGCTGCAACTGTCGACAGAGTAGGGTGTAAGCAGGTTAGACGTCAAAGATAAATCAATCAGAATTCCTATATACCTAGGGGTGATAACTCTATATTTACATACAGCTGTTGGGGGTGTACTAACTTCCGCTTACTACCCAAGGATGACGTTTACCACCCGAGGTTGATGTTTACTACCCGAGTCTACGATCGGTGAAATTAAAAATGGCGGCCAGTAGATTCGGACATTCCAAGATGTTTTAAGAACACCCAATAGTAGTTCATTGAGTATGTGACAACTTGATGTAGGAGTATTTCGTGTTGGACAATGATTCAAAAGAGTTTGAATAATAGGAATAATCGTCGAGAGCGTAATCAGTGTGATTTTGAAGACTACAAAATGTAAACATACAACATCGATGCAGCTATGACCATTTTTATCGATATTTTAAGGTAAATTGGAATAGGGCACCCAAGTAACGGTGTAAGAAAGTTTCATTCATTAAATGCCAGCATCTTCGCAATATACCTACCGGCTACACCCGACCACACAGAGGCAAAGGAAGAGACAGGGTAAGAGACTGGGACAGGCAGGAGAGAGAGAAACAGAACAGAGAGAGGATGGTACGGAGAAAGACGACGAGGGAGAAAGGGAGACAACAATGGACGAGAACGAATGCGAATGGAAAGGCGATAGAGTGATAGACAGAGCCGAGAGAGAATGAGGGAGTCACAGAGCCGGAGAGAAACAGTGTGGGTGAGGGAGAAAGAAAGATGGATACACACAGGAAACAGAGATGAGTAGAGGAATAAAGCAGGAGAGACATAAGGAGGGAGAGGCAATGAGACGAAGACAGACATAGGGAAGAGGGGAAATATAGAGACAGCGAGACACAGAGAGGTACAGGGAGGAATGGATAGACAGATACAGAATTAGAGGTCGGTGAGTGGTAGGGATAATTAAAGGGGTGGTGGTCCTGAAGAAATGGAAAAAGAGACACAAGTGGGATGGCAGTAGAACAGCAACACAATCGTTGGCTTGGTAGGCTTACAGCCGCGAACTAGACAGGAATTTAGGATGAACATTCTACGGACATGATCGCTGCTAAATCAAACTTAGAAGAAGGGACCCGTTTTGTAGGCTGCTTGCAGGTCGACATATATAGACAGATAAATCAACCCTTGTCTGATCAGGGACTGTGGACCAGATGGCAAACTTCTCGCCCGATGAGGCATGCTTGGGAAGCTCCGACCAGTGCACATACAGAAGGGATGTTTTAATTAGGGCAACAGAAGGATAATGAATAGACTAGGAGAATTATGATAGGATTTAGCCGACTTGAGACGTCCAGGGAATTCTCTATTAGAGCTGGCAGGATAATTACTGTTCTGCGTAGACGTGCGCTGTATATATATATATAAGTACCATCTGCATGACGGACGCAGTCGACTCGGAATCCCTTAACCTGAGTTTGTGCCTCTGTTTTAGGATTGGTTTCAAAGGGTTCTCAATTGAGAGTTTCGCATCACTCTATCAAATAATGTATACTAAGAAAAGTACTCCATTCAACATTGCACACTCAAAAAAGTATTGCCTTGCAATGCAAGCTCAGATTAAAATATATTTGATGGTAAAGATATTGTGCAACAATTGTGAGAGCTTGAGAATGCCCCTTTTAGCAGGCAGTCCCTGAATCAGAAAGGTGGCTGCAGTGGGACTCAAATTAACAAAGTCCAGGAGCCAGTGCTTTTTACCACTGAGCTAACTACCCACCCTGGTTGCTTTAGTTATGCTTGTGTGCAAGCATATTTGATCTGCACAACCAGGAGGTGAGGAAACTAAGAGGGTGAACAGATTGGTAATTGCTGTCCACCCCAGAAGACCGTTGAATGGAAACGCCTGACAAAGGCCATTCTAAAAATCTAAGCCGATTATTGGGTGAACACTTTTGAGATTTAGTCCGCATGGCAGGAGAAAACAAACAATATATTCAAGTATTTTCTACAATAATCCTTGTGCACGTGACTTAGGCAATGCCACTGTGGCTAATGTGTGAGGATTAATGGCCTAGGCACGGAACATCATGACCACGGTGGCTCCCTCTATCGCCCCACGCTCAGCAGACTGACATGCCATCTGGCGGATCCTCCGTAACGTCATGACCTCTCACACCCATCAACAAATTACTTTCACACGTTTTTTTTTATCAACATTTCACCCTCAAGACAACATCCAGAAAAGGAACTAATGGTATATCAATCAAGCCGATGTTCAAACATACGTTTAGGGAGACAAAAGGTCGTGTACGGACATATGCATATGGCGGACAACTCCTAAAACTTAAATTAGCTATTTTGGGTTCCCTGGCATGGCTATTGCTGGGTATGGGGCGGTCACTTTAGGCTCCACAGCCTCACTTTCTACTACTATTCTCAGGGCACTGGCTTCGTTCTGGAACAAGAAACACTGATCATTCGGGATGATAGATGCACTTGGGGCTTCAACAGAATTGTAAGAACTCACAAAAACCAAGCAAGTCAGCCTCGTTGATGGGTTGTTTCAGCGGTACTTGGATTTCTAGGAGCCCAGCAGCTCAGACCGGTTTGTTACAGGACCACTTTGCCGTAGCGTCACAACATCGGTTTCCGACCAATACGGCTCCCCACGTCTACAATCATGTCAAACGGACACAATCCTGAGTCAGATGTCTCATAGGTGTATCTGCTTCTACTATGCCGTGCTTGCTGCGCAATGGAACGAGGTTTCACGCTGCCTACGGCACCGGCTGTGCGCCAAACTCTGTAAGCTTCAGGGAGCTGTTTCAAAACCATAGACTTAAGCCACGTTTTGAAATAGCTCCCTGCTCTAGCCCTCAGTCTTTGAGGTCTCTGCCTCCGTTGAAAACTTCGCGATTATATCTCAATGCTCCCGGGCCCTGCTTGCCTTCACCTCGATAGTCCTCGCATTCACCTTGACGCTCCTCATCTTCATCTCACTGCTTTTCGCCTGCACCTTGATGCTTTTCAAATCCACCAAGCCACTCCGTGATGCCTATCTTCCCTCACGAGGGTCAACTTTCCTTCAGCGGCGCTTCTCACCTATGTCTACACAACTTGTCACACCTGCCCTGGCCTCCATCTACATGACTTTCTCTATTCAACCGACACCACACAACTCCATACAGCCTTGCTGAGTGCCTCACCCCCTTGGTCCTGCCATGCCTGCAGGACATCGGGATCTTATACGGCCCTGCCCCCGGGCAGTGCAAGACCCCTCACTCCAACTGTAGCTGTAAAGTGTAGCTTGACATAAGCCACATCGATGATTCGCTCGACAGCTCGACAGCCACTCGTGGTGTCTTCAACCTATACCCTGCACACCTCTACACAGACTCGGTGCCATGCCCCCTCAGTCATCTAACCACTACAGGACGTCAAGCTCTTGTAGGGCGCTGCCCCGCGCAGGGGCAATACCCCACATTCCTGCCCTGACCACATGTCGAGACCACCCATTCAAGGTCCCCCTCTTCGGGTCTCACTTTTTTCATCCTCTCTATACCGGTATTCTTGGTTCACCCGGTGCCTCATTTCAGGTCATGCATCGAGTTGGACATTGAGGTGAACATTGGGGAATCAATGACCTAGGCGCGAGATGGCACAAACACGGTGGCTCCCTCTATTGCTTAATGGACCCCCGTGCTCAGCAGACTTACACACCATCTGGCGGATATACTCGTTTAGTGACATCACAACCTAGTTCGGCTGTTGAAAAAAAATGACTTGAATTAACCACCCTCCCACTCTCTATCTTATTACAAACGTTTCTCTGGGTAAGCCCCCCTTTACTGTCATTACCGTTTACAAATGTTTATAATTGTTTAAATAACGTAGACATCTACTGTGAAATAAACCTGATCATTCTTGCTCATGTCACGCGTGGAGTTGGCCATTATCATCATATATATGAATTATTAAAACAATATACAGTAACGGCTTCCGCATATTTTGTCATGGAAAAGGTTTTGAATTATTCGAAATCCCCTTGAACATCTGAGACAGTGAACGAGCGCGCGCGCCTTGAATTATCGTAACCCTGTCCTTGCCAATTCCAGCCGAAACTCTAAACGTCCTGCCCAACCTACTCCTTGTGAGCACTTTAAATCCATCGGCCTATTATAGATTAATCACGCTACACCTACTCCGACTTCATCCTAACTAATCACTCACTTTGTTCCATCTTTAATAGATTATATTTCTCAGGTTTGTAGATGTAAGTGTCTATCGTTCTGATTCGTTCTATCCCTTGCATAGCAATATTATACATACCTAAGATGTTTATAATCTAGATTTCTTTGAATGAGTGACCGCTCTCTTTGTCTCTGTTCTCTACCATCTTTGAAGATTTGCCTCTCATCTTCATTGCATTTCCGTGGCGGTGGAAGGACGGAAACCTGAACCGAACTCCGCAGAATTACTTAAACACCATTTCTGTCTGACATTGAAGGTATCACCTTCTAAAATCTTCAGGCGTTGGTCTTATATTCAGCAAACACCATTTTGCCGCCATAGACCACCATTTAACGGGTATACATCAAGAAAACAAATTAGAAATAAATTGCGCCAAAGAAGTGTGTGCCTTGAGCATATTACAGCCGCAACCATAAAACGATTGCTCGTTCGCCGTAGGCCAAGTCGAGTGGATTTTACTGGAGACCCGTTTTACAGACGAGAGCGTAGAGTTTCACTCTTGTTTCTGTGCGACATAAAACTCGGTTCATGACGGTCTGTGAGTACCTCTCTGCCGCCTTCAAGTGCTGCACACCCATTATCCCTGATGGTAGCCTCACTGCTCGCGTCCACCAATAGAACTCTCACACCCCGCGGACCCTCCCCTGTAGACCCATTCGTGACCAGGAGACACTGCAAGTGCCGTAGACGGACAGAGTGAGCTTCTAGGGAATTGTGCAAGAGCTATGGGAGACCGAGCAGGTCATAAATGAGTATTTATGTCCTGTTTACAATCGATTATGGACGCAGTATGAATGATGAATGGTGGGGAGCTCGGTACAAGCCTGCCATAAAGTGCGCTTTTCTCATGGAAGAATTGCTGAACACATGGGCAACAATCGGGAATTACATACGCTGTAAATGTATACTTGTTAGGCAAAAAATGGAAACATTGTCCACATATAATATTGCTCAAATGTTTTTTAATTCTCATCCAAGTCCGCAGTGTATTGAAAGCCGTTATTGTCTTAGTATCCAGATAGTAAATCAAATAGACGACGTGTAAGAGATTCATATACAATACGTTCATTTCAATACATTTGTCAAACAGAATGGATAATTCACTTGTGTTTTTGTATAGAACTAATGTAATAAAATGTGCATGGACTTATGCTTTCTTCGTTATAGAGCATAGGTGCATATATCATTGAGAATCTTCCATTTAAGAGTGACCTGTATAACTATGTCAGTGGATTGAGGGGAGGGGGTGGGGGCATGAACGGTTTAAGGCATTTAGTCTGTGGGGAGCGAGAGTCTCTTTAAGGGAGTATTTTGATGACGGCGGGCACGAGTATAACTTGAATATACACATTTATGAGTATATCAATAAATACAAGAATCACCGAGGAATGTGCATAGATGTGGCGAAAATGTATTGAAGCCAACATGCAAATTATAACCATGATACTATTAATTAGACGATGTAGCGATGGAACTTAAGAAGATGGCTTGAGACATTCGTGCCACCAGAGACCTGCAAATGCGACAGAGCTTCTTTAAAAGCATTCTACGTAGCTACTGCTGCTCGCCAACTTACTCGCCTTGAAAGGGATGCCCAAATAATCATTTTTGAGATCTTTGTTTTGATACGAGGAGAGTCACTGTCTCGTGTATTTCGATTCTAGATGGATTAATTATTGATAAACAAGGCCGGAGAAGACATATCTAACACCGACTGAGCACTGATCCATATGAAATGGTTGAAATTAATGAAGCAGAAGAGCGCAATGATGTTTGACACACTGTTCTGAGGTACATCACGATGCAGTATGATTATAGGCGAGAAATAGAATCGGAAAAATCTAATAGCCGAATCGACAACTTTAAAACATATAAAAAGTATATAAATCAGCCTAGAAAGTCATTTTAGAACTGGGTGGGTGCAAAGAAATATCCTAATGCAGTTAGACGGGAAACCTGTCCAAATGAATAAAAAGACAGGTGGCACTTGTTTTCTGCCGAGTGACCTTGAAATTTGCAAACCAAACCTCATTCCCACATAAGATCCCGAAAATAACTTATCTAAATTGGTTTATAACGAATGGCAATGTTATTGTCAACCTTTCAAAATATAACAAAATATTTCATTATTTCATGGCATGGTTAAACGGTTGTACCTTTTCTGTTCACCAGGGGTTCCTCCAAACAGTCAGTGTTACAAATGCAATTGCTAGTATATTCATTCATCCTTTCGATCCCACACATTTGGCCCTGTCATAGAAAAATAATTAAATTTTAATTTAGGAATGAAAACCTATAGAAACCAATTGTGTTTATAGCGTGCCGAATCAGGGTTATTCCAAGGTGCAACCGCCTAAGAAAGGGACCCTATCTGGCCTAATATATATTTATAGTTATAATATGTTTTGAGAGAGTAACCAAGATATTGCACTGAGGAGTGCAAGACGAACGATGCCGACAAGAAATGTAGTATTAACATATAATCAGTTATCTCACCCCAGATATTTTTTCTCCATAGACTTAACATTGGGAACTCGTATCTAACGCCCATTAGATATTTGGGAAAAATATCCAATGGGGGATAATGTCACAAATGTTAGCCCATTAGTCAATATTAAAGGTGAGATAAATTCAGAAACCCATTCAAGTTTAGGGTCAGAGCTCGATCCCATCTCATTTGAATCACATAATAATTCACGCGGCTTCGCCTTGTGAATTACTACGTGATTCAAACTCGATGGGATACGGGCTCAGACCCTAAACTTTCATGGGTTTCCTCTATAATATAACGTGATAACATCCAAACAAATTATGAACTCTCATTATCTCCGTATATATCCACTGCGCCGTTGGTTGGGTTGTGGCTACCGGGACTGTCATTTCAATTCAACGCTACCGAAATGTAGCTTGCATCAGTGATGCATAGATTCTATTCTTGTAGGACCCCACATGTATATGGGTTGGATACTGTTGATGAGATTTCAACAAGTTATGGCTGATGAAGGCAGCCGGAGGAAAAAGTGGTACAACAGATAGATGCGCTCCACTTGCTTCAGAATTCAGAATATATAACAACCTCAGCTATACAATAGATACCTGAAAGAAGTGATTGTTTTCTCCTTCCATGCGGACTAAATCTCAAAAGTGTTCACCCAATAATCAGCTTGGATTTTTAGAATGGCCTTTGCCAGGCGTTTCCATTCAACGGTCTGCTGGGGTGGACAGCAATTACCAATCTGTTCACCCTCTTAGTTGCCTCACCTCCTTGTGGTGCAGACCAAATATGCTTGCACGCAAGCATGACTAAAGCAACCAGGGAGGGTAGTTAGCTCAGTGGTAAAGAGCACTGGTTGTTGGACTTAATTCGAGTCCCACTGCAGCCACCTTTCTCCCTCACCCCCAGCTCCCTGGGAGCTGTTTCAAAACGTGGGTTAAGTCTATGGTTTTGAAACAGATCCCTGCAGTTGTAGATTTACTGCTATATCAAAGGCCAATCCTTCTCATACCATGTCTATGTGGTGTGGAAAGTAAAAGACCTCTCACCTTGGTAAATGTGTAGGGGTGAGATTTCTACCTACATTCATCTCATAGATTCGGTCAAATCCAAAGTAAGTCTAATTGAACAAATTGGACGTTTGTAAGTTTGATGAATATGTTTATATATATATATATATATATATATATATATATATATATATATATATATATATATATATATATATATTTATATTTATATATATAGACATCTCTGTGTGACTTGAATCTCCAAAGCACATCGAGACTGCATGGGGACCGCACTGGGACCGCATCAGCAACAGGGCCATAGTTGGCCTCGCGGCACCGGCAGCCTACCGGGACTGCTGTAATTCACCCCAAATCACCTCAAGTACACAGGGAACGTTCCGTAGTCTACCGTACTTCGTCAGGCCTGAGCCGTATTGTGAAAGCCAATCATCTTGCGGCAACCTCAACTCAATGTGGTGCACCGTAAGTCGCCAGGATATATCTGAGGCTGAGTGGAGTAGACCAATAAAAATGTCTTGAAAGATACCCGTTCACTTATGGTTTGCGCAAAATTCACTGCCGGGACTGATGGGGTGATGGTATAAATGTAGTATAAGGCCCCGCACCCAGTAGTTATGACATGGTCCGACAAGCGTGACACACTCCAACACAGAATTTCTCTGTTGTAGCGCAATCGCAGCACTCTTGTCAGAGCATGTCGGAGCATGTCGGAGTGTCGTAACATTCTTTGGCAGATAAAAAGGAGACCATGGAACTGACACGAGCTACGACATGGGCTCCGACAAAATACAGTTTTGCTCAATTCTTTCAAAAATGCTGAGTGACCTATGATTTTTAAAACTTAAATAAATAGTTTTATACAAATACTTTATTTATACTTAATTATTTAAGATTGAAGGTGACATGGGTTTTACTAAGCGAAATTGAACTTTTCAGAATTCTTATATATTCTATTTTCAGATATTTTTCGTAAATGTTTTGGAGTTTAAAACTCTTAGGATATGAAATGAGCACATCCTTATTTGTATGTGACTTAAATTCTGTCGTAGTTTGTAGAGATAATAGAGATATAGAGGAAAATGTAAATGTCCATTGACTTACCATTGCTTCCATAGGCGCCTGTGTTAATATCGGGTGAAATCGTAGACTTGTGTCGGAACGGTGTCGTAGCCCTTGTTGGAAGCCTACCTCCACTAGAGCAGAACACTACGATAGCGTTCCGACACACTATGACATGCCCAACATATCGGAAGCCTCCCAACATGCGTGTCGCAGAAGTTGAGGTCAACTTGCGAACACTTCTGACACAACGTTCAATTTTGTGTTATATGGCGTAGTCGTAGTAAGGGGATTAGGGATATCTAGAGTATCACTGACGTGATGCATGTTTGACGCATCAAATTGGAGCTGGAACACCATAGAATACGATGCAATCGCTGTACTTTCTCTGAAAATAATATAAATGGTTATCATATTATATTAACATGTTACGCTCATATACTCATTCCTCCAATGATAAAGAATACAATGCCAGGGTTTTAGTTGATTGCATGCATTGCGTAACCAATTAGATAACGCGCGACACCGGCCTGTAGCAAGAAGGTCCATTGACCGTTGATTATATTCTGTTCAAGTGGCGTTTCTATTATACTACTTAAGAGTTTTACAAACGCACGGAGGGACGCCTAGGATAAAGGGTGAAAGGAGTGTAATTTTTAGTTCGTGCTGCCGTTGCCGGGTGACGTTGGAAAAAATAAAAGGTGAAAGTAACCTGACCTTTCCTTTCGATTACCATATCTCCTACTTTATCACATTTAACCCGATTGATTTAATTAAATTTATAGCTAAGAGCATTCCGTTGGTTTAATGAGAATGTATGTGTAATCCTTTCTTTTCTTCACACCTCGGAGCTCGTCTTGTGTTTCACGAGTGTTCTGAGGTACAGTATATCACCAATCATTTCCTCGAAGTTACACAGATTTCCCAGAAACAGATTAACCATATTTTGCAATGCATTCGCTTTCCCTTGGCACCTTCTCTTTTCACCAAGCTCATTTCATCCTTCAAGGAAATTTCTTGCGAAAACGGCCTCCCTGGGAGAAGCATATATGGGTGTTTTAATCAGTTCCCTACAGAGAACCCGCGGAAAGACTTTAGGGTGACAAATGAGACGGGGGAGACATATATAATCCAGGTCACTCTGAAAGCTGCTCACTGTTTTTTGCGCTGCTCCTGCTTACAGTTTGACACCTCGCCTCATGGCGTTAACAACCCCGAAAGCCGTTTTAAGCGGCAGCCCCGAGAGACACCTAGGAGCTTTAAAGCGGGTTAAAGAGGGAAGCGGAAACTTCATAAATCTATAATCTATGCAGACAGTCACGTCCCGTTTGGAAAAGACTCTTTCAGAAAAGGGAAAGCCTCCCTGTCAGGGTGAATATACAAGTGAGTTTGTGCACGATTTCCTGTACTCACCCAAATTGTATCCTTAATGAGGACTTTTTCCTCTATATATATATTTGAATATGAGTATACAAGTGTGCTATTCACAATCTATTAAGTCACTATGTTATCTTAATCGAGAGAACAGCCATTCAATAATGATTATTTTCATTGTGGCGAGCAGGTCTTTGATTTGGTGCAGTTCCTTCACCGACTACCTAATGACCTTTACTAGCGGGGATTTATAAGGTTGTGTTATATGACAAGGGAGGTTGTGATTCAACTGGTTCCATTTGTCATGAACAAGGATCTTCTACTCAGCAGGCGAGGTTCTAGTGTCCATTTGAATACCTTTTTTATTGTAATTTCTGTTTCGGTAAGTTGTTAATGAATAACCTATTACAATGATAGCAATATAGACATTTCATAATCCAATCTTGAATATGCTAAATTGCCAATTATAATTCCACATACCGTATTCCCATCCAAACACAAGAAATTACACTTGAAATAATTTCCATGAACAATGGTGTTTGTAAAACTGATTAGGAATTGAAGATTCAACGTGAAGCGACCTATACAGCTCCGGAAATTGATCAACTTTTCATTATCCTTCAGGATTGTGCTCGTACTATAGTCGATGTAATCCCAAGGCACAGTAAACTATAGAAACAAACGCACCGGTTTGCAAGAACCATGATGAGTGTACCAATCATCGTAGTCTCATTATGGCTAACCGGGGTTAGGAGTAATGCAGGAGCGGGGAGAGGACCCTGTAATAGGCACGCCTGACCACGGCTCACGTACTGCCCGGAGTCTGCGTACGCCACCCCTCCTCCAGTGGTCACGTGACCGCCGCCAGGTCACACGTTACACCGAGCACTAGGTTTGACTCTCTTCTGCTTCCTCAGGCAGTACGGAACCACCCACAAGAACCATGACTTTCCTTTTCTCGTTTTCACTCACCCAAAGGCTTTGTAATTATCAAACATCTCAATTGCCTTGGCAACTGCCCCGGGAGTATATATATTCATCAAATAAGTGTTTCCATTCAGCTTCTCTTCCGTGTAAGTCATTATACCACTTTTCATTTTACAATGGTGACGTTTTGGCCGACGTATAGAGGTATAAGGAGGGCTAGCGGGAAACACGAGGGTGCCGCCATCTCACGCTTCTTGGAATTGTCCTGCGCTTACAAGACGGCTGCGCCATTTGAAGGCTCTCACTGCGATGACGTCACAGGACTCTGCACCTGTAGACTTTCATTTAATAAAATGCTTGTTCACTTTGCTCAAGGTTCATCAAAGCCTTCTCACATTTACGCCGACGTTTCGGCTTCTTGAAGGATTATGAAAATCCGGTTTTTACCTTGGCAATGAAACCTGATCTATGAGGGTTTACCTAGGCGGCTCAACCTGCGATATCACTTCATATCTCAACGGTTCCTGGATGTCCAGGGACACAGCTGCTGCCAAAGGCTCATCTCGGGAATGGGTTTTAAACCATCACAAAACCTGTTTCTAACACCTTATCATGTCTTTCCTACATGTTTGTCACCTTCTCTATCATGTGTCTGGCAGGAGTGGTGTTAATAGGGGCCTATGCCCTTGTCTATGATTATGATTTCCGCGGGCTCCTATGTTCTCCACCAGATAGGGCTAAAAGTTTCAGGTTGCCAACTTCTCTACCAGACGCCGCTACTGGTGTTTCTCAAGGCACCACTCGGCGCACTTTCCTACCTTGGCGAACCTTGTCTGCACCACGTCGCACCATGATGTCTCGACCCCCCCCCCCCCCCCCCAGCAGCACTCTTCATCCAGCAATGCAAGTCCAGCCCTTATCATATTTAGTTTATGAAAAAGCCAATTTCTCAGACCATATGACCAGGTTTATCATAATGAATAAATCACCTTTTTTACCGATCAACCCTCTACGATGCATGGTGAAGTGGCATGTATAGACATTTGTCAAATATGTTTCACCTTCCGGATATGTCTCAGGTTCTGTCATATTGGGAGGTCTAAATTTCTTTAATAGTAGGTGGACGCAAGGTCTTGAATAAGGCAAATAGGCTCAGTAAACAAATCCAAAATACTAAGTTCTGCCCCCCACGCCCTTGAGTGTGCGCAAAGCGGAGCTAGAAGGTACAATGTTCAACTGGTAGCAGCGTGGGTCATAATCTGCCGGCTGGAAACATGGTGTGTATAACACTGGCGACCTGTGCGCCATGTGTGAGAGCCATGTGTAACTACATACCAAGCTGGCCTGCCACAAAGTCGAGGCGTCCTCAGTGCTTTGATGACCCACATATAAGGCCAGAGCCTCTGCAGGGTGATCCAATCAGGCATGGCACGTAGCAGAGTGTACACCCAGCCTTGAGCACCAACTCTGACATGTGTATGGTTCTCTGGCTTTCTGAGTCTCAGTGTTTATCCTACCCCTAATATAAAATCCCGTAGGCTTAACATTGAGTTTCTGTATGCCCCGCTGACTGGCATACGGAGTTTTATATGCCACTAGTGGCATACAGAATTGTTATCACATAATATTCCAAAATCGAGGAGATGGGGTATGATAAAATCAAAACCTGATTCGTTTTAATCGTGGCCTATGCATTCCACTCCTGGGGTTTTTTGCTCTGGACTTCACTCGGCTTCGCCTCATGAAGTCACTATGCCAAACTCCAATCGTGGTATATGGTGGCCAAGATTAAAACTCATCTAGTTTTACGATATAATTAGAATAAGTATAGGGTGAGGCTGATATACACAACTACACAACGTGGAATATTGTTAGAATAAGTATAACTATAGTTATAGATTTGCATTGGGCTATTATGCAGTATAACTCTGTGTATGTGTGTTTTTACCTGTTTCTGTGTGACTGTGTATGGCTGTAGCTATAACTCTGTGAGCACGTGTGTGTCTGTCACACAGAATGGCGACCTGTGTGATTTCATGGGTGTTTACTTTTTCTGTGTGTTTATCCCTCTGGTTATTCACAACTAGCTCTCCACACTTGAGAATTGGATCTTTTTGACAGTAGCAAATGACAAATATATAGAGATACTGTTAAATGTAAACGATATTATTCAATTTGTTTGTTATCTTCACTCGTCATATGCACACATCTTGAGGAACATCAAAATCACATCGAATATCACGTTTTATGAGCTATCGCGAACTTAAGCAAGATTGCATAAAGGGATACAAACCTATTGAAGATATAAATCGTTGTTTTTGTTTTGCGTCTTCATTAAACAACAGATCACGAGTTCTAAATGCTTGTTTTGCACCATTAATGATAGTTCGGTTGGTCATTTCGTTGATTGACTGCTTTCCGGATGCCTCAACCCGTCTCAAGAAATGCAAATTGAATAAAGCAACAAGATCGAACGCCTCTCTGCGGAAATGTTTTTTCAACTGTAACGCAACGCCCTCGTAACGATGCCCAGTTTTGAGGCTTTCAGAGAGGAGTATTTCGAATAGTGAAATAATTTCCTTGACATATCCTCCAAGTTCAGTAATCGTACTTACGAATAGCAAGTCATTCTCTAGTGTAAATGCTATTTTTTACATATTACAATGATTACCCGATTGCTATCATACCAACTATTTATTAAGCTGCTCGAAAGAACATGGTATATATAATTCCTCAAGCGGTGATTGACACGCTAAAGTCATTTTCCTACTGGCCGACTTTTCACCACCAGTCTGCAGATTATCGGATTATTTTTGCGTCAGCGTCTGCACTTATTGGGAATTTTCTCAAATGGAGACATTAATGGAAACATTAATTAAGATTCTGACAGGAGACGTTAGATACAAACACTTCAGTACTAGGATAACATTCATCCAATGCTTCTCATTCGATGAATGCTAATTTAACCTAACACAGAACTAATAAAAAATAAAAACAAGTTAAAGGGCAATAATTATTTAAAAAGGATAGTACATTTTATTTCTATGCCTTCTCCAAGCAGCTACAACACTCAGTACAATATACAGCAAGGATCAAAAGCTCTGCCGTCAGAGCGATATATGTCGTTGATAATAACATACTATTACACACGCTGATTCCACCAATCCGGAGAATCTCCTCCGAATTTATGTGTTTAGGATTACAACCCTCCTCACAATGACCACCAGTCACAGAGGGTCTACTTGATTTATCTTGTCAGTTCATGGCAGTACAAGTAGCGCGCTATCTAGTATCACGAGTTGGGAACTGTCCTATAATGCTGACGCCGCCCGTTAGGCGTCGCACCGAGCAGCTCCGGACGCTGCACACCTCAATGAGTCACTCACTAGTCTGTGCCCTTCATCTTTCTATGAGCTGGGAGATCACTGGGTGCGATGGAGTCTCATCAAGGGGCTAGCTGGGCCGACTAAACCACAAAGCGTCCCGTAAATACCATCCATCTAATAAGTTTCTCAAGTTTTCTTCAAAGGGAGGTGTCCCTGAATAAGTCAACCTCCAGTCTCCTTAGCACAAACGTTGATAAATGATTATTAGAACATAATTCACATGCGATTTAGACTATGGATATCTTTCATTGTGTTTATATTTTTCAAGAAACAGTATATCCATGTGTATTTACATGATGCGCAATGGAATGATATTCCCGAATGTTACAGATTTATTCACATCACCAAAATCCCTCATCTAATCTAAACTTTCTGCACCATCCCTTCAATTCACATATTTTAAAATGCTACCAATATGTAAATTATCTATCTAGTTGAAAATGCACTAGACAAGATGAAAGGTCCGTGGTTCTATTCTTTATACATGATACAGAACATGATAGGTACATGATAAGACAAACCCCTTGACTAACAAAGGGTGAAGTTTGTATGTAGGAATACAGAACAAGGCAACACATTAACACCGCTGATGTTTTCCCTATACTGTAGTCGTGAATTGATTAAATCCTAAAATAAACTGACAGGGCCCACTGGTGGCCAGACAATCATTGTCTGAGGCTGACTCCCTGTTCATTTCGTTGGGTAAATACTAATGCGTGTCATATCATCAAAACAAGTTCCCCTGAAATTGGTATATCAACAGTGGTTAACCATATAAAAAAAGACGTCAATATTTAAAAGACCACAGCAATTCATTCCGATATTAGTTATATTCATACTGATAATAACAAAAGGAGGTGGGTTTGTATACTTGATAAATGTCAGAAACTTAAGTTCGTATAGGTATCACCGAATTTTTGTATGTATTTAAAAAGAAGAAAAGAAATCTCCAAAACGTCAAGGAAAATGTATACAACAAGTCGGATAATATGGATCAACAGAATGTTTAACGAAGATTGTTCAAAATCGATAACAATATAGACATTCTAGATTTCTTCTTCTTCTCCAGGAGAGAGATCCTAGCCTACTCAACGCGGTTTCTCCGTTCTATCATGAATATTAATTAGTTTTATGGCAGAAAGTGTGACACCAGGTAGATGTTTCTAAAACTAAGAACGATAAAAAAATTGATCTTATCGTGGCCTTTGTTGCATTCTCGTTACCTTAATTGATCCGTCTTTATAGAAGACAGTTTAACAAGACGGTCAGTGAAAATATCTTTATTCTAATTTTTGAAAAGATAAATATTTTACCGGTTTTTAGGTCCGATTCTAGGTGAGTTTGATCTTTTATAACAAAACATCTTCCACTAAGAAAGAAAAAAAGCAAACAATATAAATTGCAAACGAAGTCCTGGAATTATGCAGACCACGTTTAAAATCGGACTGACACTCCGATTGTAATTACTGTCGTTTGAGGTTAGTCCTAATCGTACTCGTTCAGCCAATATCGTTCTTAGTTTTCAAAAACAGCCCCAAGCCCATATAACAAAGAGGAAAACATAACAAAGGACTGTTGAGCAACATATTCATAAAAAAAACAGTGGTTAAAACATACCATAGAGTAAGGGGACCTTGCATCGTTTCAACAATTAAGAATATCCCTTGGGCCTCCGCGATGTCCTTTCAAGATCGAGGGGATAATGACCAATCTTTCCTACGCCATGCCCTCAAAGAAATGTTTTATTATTCTAAATCCTAGAGATATGGCCATAGACAAACCATACGAATACTTTGGGGAATATTCCCACTTGCCAGAGAAAGTGGAAGTCCTGTCTTAATGTTGGTAATCAAGAATCGAATTGTGGCGCCATACATGAAAATGCATATAGGAAAACGTACATGTATATAAAGCCGTACGATTATCTTAATACAAATCTTTACAGTCTCGACATATTCTTAGATTCGTACAAATCCACAAGTACATATTCGAAGGAATAAAGTTGAATGGATACTACGCAACTTGATTTACATTTTTATAAAATCGTTTATTCACAGGCAGCATCTCTTCCACAAATGCACATTGAACATGTACCTATAGGGATTGGAAAATAGGGACGAGATGAAGAGACCACTTGCTTCATGGAAAATGAAATGGATATATGTGCAGGGAATTGAGAAATGTTGCTGAGATAATCTGAGATGTGATACCTTAATATACAAACATTTTTAGGGCTATTGATATTTCTATCATGATATACCCATGAGTCCATTTTCTTGATATAGATACGATGCTTCTCCATGTAACGTAAATACATTCTACGCAACCATTAGGGTTACCTCTAGCAGCATACGGAACACCTTTGTCACACGTTGAAACGTGTACGGTTTGTAGCAACACAGTAAGACATTGTTTGCATAGCGCACTTTGATTGGCGAATATTTCGGTAGTTTTCGACGAGCCAAGGAATAAACGAAAATGACACCAAACCAGTATAATTTGTGAAAGCCCTTGCCTAGGTAAGGTCACTATGATGAAAGAGTTACTCCACTCCTAGTATCAAGAATCATGTGCAGTTCATATCATGAAAAATGTTTTGAGTATGTATCCCATTTAACAATGAACTGCATGATTAGCTGCGGAGTAGGCTTATGAATGAGATCAGTGTAATACCTTTTTGCTATCTTGCCGTGTCAGTTTTGTTTGTCAAATATTGTCTTTGATTGTCTTTATTCACATAAAAGAACAGTTCATTGCTGGAATGCTGTTAGGTGTACGCATACATAATTCTGCTGCAACATATAATGGTAGATGTGTGTGTTTTATGATGTAGATCCTTCAAAATGAGTTAGGGATGAAGAAAGGCACACAAGAAGCTAAAACGAAACGGATCAAAGACGGTAATTGCTTTGGAAGGCAAGTCATTTCCCTGAAGGGATTGCGAAGCTGATATAGACTACAGCCTTGTTTTTTCTTCAGAGGTTTCTTCACAGAGAGCATGACTGATCGATGACCATATTGAAAAATAATAACCGTTAGTATACTGCAGTATACTTATTTCCGAGTTTGTAAAAACAGAAGATGCATGACTGGTAATCAGGTACAGCAGAACAAATGGGCCACTCGAAAACCCTCGGATCCCTGGGACTAACGAAGCGATTTATTTGGAGATTTAAGACTGGCAGGACGATACATGTAGAATATTTCATCCAATAGTCTGGTCTCAATTAAAACATAGTTCCTTTGGAAGGTCAATATGGAAGATCCGGTTTTACTACTGATTCTTGAGATAACACTTTGCTGACATATTGAGGCACTATTAAACTTGAAATGAATCTGATGTACTCAACATTACAAATCATCCCATGATTTTTCTTTCTAGTCTTTGCAGGCTAAAGCATAATCACCTGTCAATTCATCAAATGTACTTGTATTAAAACTCAATAGCCTCAGGTGACCTTAGTCGAAAAGCGCCTTACTACAATAGGGATATATATATCCTCCATAATGCATCTTTTAAAAAAGAAATATCACACCCAACTTGGTAACCTTTGTAAGCATCTGGACCGTTGGGGTATCTGTTTCTAACAGTCAGGCGGGTTCCGACGATGGTGGCACGCACATAGAGTCTGGTGTCTTCAACAAGGCAGTTATCTAAACCCACTCTCCAAACACATCTCTGATTAATTGTTTTTCCAGCTTGGAGATGCCAACACCAACACAGTTTACATCGTCGATATTTTAACTGCAGGAGAAAGAGAAAGAAAAAAATGTTGGTGTTGGTGGTGGTGTCAGCGTTGTTAGGATATGTGATGAGCGTGGACAGGGGGTGGTTTATATTGACGTATACATTCGTAACTCGGAGATGCAGGGTAAACACGTTGCAATGACGCAGGTTAGCTTCCACACACTTATCATTATCATCGAGAGGGGTTCTCTATTTCTTCTTCTGTTGAATTAGATTTTACTTCATAATTTATCTCTATAAATTATGTGAGGTTTGTATGAAATTTTCTTTCAGAAATCTGTACATCCATACAGGTGCATGATTGGATTCCTTGAACTGAGATGCGGGAAGCTATATGATGAACAATTGCACTCTTTTAGTCGTTCTCCTAGTTATTTAAAAAAAAAATCTGAAAATCTCATGATTTATTTTCCTGATTCAATGATCAATCCAAACCAGATCAAACTCGTATTATTCAAAATGGCAGTTAATATCACTAAGCAAGGTGATCTTTTGTATAATTTCTTTTTCGTTCAGGAGACATCTGTTCTTTTTCAAAGCATCGTTTCTATCTCCATAACGTTGTACTTTACTTCTAATGCTTCATATGCTTAGAGAATGAAAGTAGTGATATCTCTATAGTCTGGACATCGTGTGCGCTGTGGTGTCATCCACATCGACGTGCCTGTGTAAGTACTAAGATCAATACTCTTCAAATTGACCCCTCGGGGATTTCCCACAAGTGTCCTTTTGTCAATAAAAAGTACGTTTTCCTTTGCGGCTGATATTTATCCTACGAACTTCGGAACTTCTCACATCTGTCCACTGGATATCAGTAGCTTGAAAAGAGGACTATAAATTTTCAGATGGGTGTGGACTAAGCCAAGATCGCGACGTTGGTATCAGTCTTATGAGGGTAGGAGATTTGAGCACATGTGACGCATGTATTGAGAATAAAACAGGGTGCTTCCTAACAGGTTCTCACTCCAGATAGCGGTTAAGGCCGAACTGTTTGGACTGCCACCCCCAGTGTTTGAATTGTCTGTCCCCTGTCTTTGTTTGCCCTGACTCCCGGGTTGGTATATAAGCAGCAGATATGTTTGTAATTTCTTCGTTCCGATGGACCTGTCGAGGATCCGTGGTTGGAAAAACAAATTTTGATTTCATCAACAAAATAGAAGATCTCGGCGCTGCAAAAGAAGGAACGATTTTGGCCACCCTAGACGTAGGCTCACTCTACACCAACATCCCCAACGACGAGGGGATAGCTGCCATAAAAGAAAAACTCGACTTAGCCAGAAGTAAAAGACTCAACCCAAGCAATGACTCAATTGCAGAACTACTCGAACTGGTTCTGAAAAACAACAACATCCAGTTCAATGGAACCCACTACAAGCAAGTCAGCGGTACGGCAATGGGGACCAGACTGGCCCCATCATACCCAAATCTCCTAATGGAAAGATTAGAAAAACAACTGCTCGATATCGATGGAAAAAAACCCAAGATTTGGCTTCAATACATCAACGACATTTTCGTAATCTGGGAACATGGAGAAGAAAATTTGAAGAAGTGGGTAGTGGCTCTAAACGCACACCACCCGACCATCAAGTTCACCTCGGAGTACTCTACAACAGATATTCCATTCCTGGACACGAGAGTCAAGATAGACCCAACCACAAGAAAAATCTATACGGACCTGTACACCAAGCCCACGGATGCAAACACCTACTTGGACTACAATTCAGCACACCCCCCGGCAACAAAGAGAAGCCTACCGTACTCTCAATTCCTACGAATACGGCGGATCTGCAAACGGGATGAAGACTACGAAGAACACTGCAAGAAGAAGAAGATGGAATTCAAGACAAAAGGTTATCCCATGGAACTGATAGACCAGTGCAAGACCAGAGTCGACGAACAAACGCGTGACAACCTGCTTCAAAAGAAGAAACCAATGAAACAAGAAAAGAGCGAAAATGTGATACTGGTCACCACCTACAACCCCAACAACAACAACGTCAACGATGTGGTCCAAAAAAACTGGGACCTTCTGGCAAGATCGACAACCACGAAGGATCTACACAAGAAAAAAATCATCAAGGGCTACAAAAGACCAAAGAACATAAAGGACGTTCTAGTCAAGGCCAGAACAGACTACAAAGAAAAAGAGAATGAAAAGGAAAGCGAAACAAAGGCAACCACAGCAAAACACGGAGATTCAAAAAACAACAACAAGTGCACGAAAGTCAACTGCAAATACTGTGCACTTATCCACATGGATGGATCGATCACATCAAAGGCAACCGAAAAGAAGCACCAGACGAAATGGAACGTAACCTGCAACAGCTCCAATGTAATATATTGCATAGAATGTAAAAACCTGCAACATGCAATATGTGGGGCAAACAAAGCGGAAGATAAAAGAACGAATACGAGAACACCTCAACTGCATCAATAAAAACTCGACGAAAAATGAAGTACCACACCACTTCAACCAACGAACACATCGGGGCACCGATGACATAACGGTATATATCCTGGATTACATATACCGACATCCAGAATCCAGAGAAGCCACGAGACTGCGCAACAAGATTGAATTCAACTGGATACATCGACTCAAGACCAATGCCCCAAATGGTCTTAACACGCTGGACAACAGGTACGGCTAACTGTCAGAAATCCCACCCACAACCTTCCCCCATTCAATGCCACGTCAAAATTTTTTTTCCAACCATGGATCCTTGACAGGTCCATCTAAACGAAGAAATTACAAACATATACCATGTCCAAATGGGGGTTGACATCAGGGTAGGGAGTGACAGTTAGGACTACACAACATAGAGAGAAATCTACAATGGGCTGCATTATCCTCTTCCTGAACTGGTTTCGGGAGGGAAGACCACAGAAGAGTACCAACCACGATACGCCTGATGAGACTGGAGAACAGTTGAAACCACTAAGAGACCAAATCAGAGTAATCAGACTCGCTACACACCTCCGATACTGGCATACCGGAGACCAAACATTGGGTTTGACACCAGTAACTACACTGTCAAATCTTGGTGACACCGGGCTGAGTACCACTACTTGGCAAGGTTCAATCACACTTACCTGGGTATTTCCTCCATGTTCTGACGGGACTTGGCTCTAGGGTGAACCAGTTTCACCCCTGATAAAGGATAGCAGCTTATAACCTACTGTCTATTCGTTAGGAACTGTGTGGTTCGACACATAGCACCCATAACAAACCGCAACGTCGGGCGATTTGTACAAGTCGAATGCACGCGGCCGTAAAAAGCAAAAACAAAGTCACATGACTGTCACATGCCGTGTCAGCCAATCAGGAGCGCCGCACAGGATATGCAGATGAGGCCGCGGCACGTCCGTGGCCCGCTTCCCCCTTCTCTCTATTCAGTGGTCGCATGTGGTAGGAGAAAGGCTCACACTTCCAGATACGCCACGTTTTTCCCACATATAAGCAGCAGATATCCTAGCAAGAATCACATTTCAAGGAGTGAGATTTTATTCAGTTTGAGATGCAACGAGACACGACGTCTGTGAGCGTAAGTAAACAAGTGAAACGTGGTTATTAATAGTAGCTGACAGCAACAATACCATGCAAAGTCACATTCTGTTTTTTATTGTTGGGTAGCCGGGTACTTCATTTGTCTCTGAGTGAGCAATGAATATAGTACGTCCCTCTCTAGCTTTCTGTCATTCACAACTGTAAATAATAAAAAGGCATTTGTGATGATAGTCAGGTATATAAAATGATAAGAAGACAGGGTGAGGGTTGCCGGAAATAATCTGTCCCTTATTGTTTAAAACCGTTTCACCCACGGTCATGACGTTTGAATATTATTGAACAACTTAAAATGATAAAGAAAACACGCCATATTGAGCACAAGTTTACGATATTGCCGAATCAAACCTCCATGCTAGCACTCAATCCGTACGACCCGCTGTGACAGCGGGCGTGATCATTATCAATGCACCCCTATATGGCAGCAGGTAGTATTTTGGAACATTCAGATACAGTTTTTTTTAGTAATATGCTAGTAGGCATTAGATATTATACACCTCTAAGGTACAACGGAAGGAATAAGCAATATCCGCTAAGCCAGCGGATTCTTAAGGCTAAGAAAATACTGTAGATCAATGCGGAGGAAAGGGAAACTAACAAAATGAGGAACACCAGGGCAAAACTGGGGCGCTTTATAGTCACCGACGAATAACGCACCGCTGTCTTGTGCCTAGCTGGAGACACTACCAATGTGTTTAAGTGGGATCTCATATGTAAAACTTAGATAAATGAAATTCTCGAGCTTCAAAGAGCTGATGAAAAAATTTTGTTTGAGGAACATGTTAAAATTCAAAAATTAAGTATGCATAACCGGAAATCCCAAGGAGATCCACCTTTTGGTAGCTCAGTTCTACGGACACAATCCATATACTTTCATAGAAAGTGAAATGAGAGTACACGGTTGTGTGGTCTCAATAAGATGTTAATTATACCTGGGAGTAGCTAGTTCCTCTTACTTTTATAAAAAAAAAATCCTACCATGGGCTAGCTCTAGTCCGTTGGAACTGAGAAAAATGCACAATTAAGCTACCACTATGGGAAATGGCTAAGGATATTGTGACAGTTAAGACTACACTGCATAGAGAGATAATCACACAGCTTGACAATGAGCGGGGCTGACATATCCACCTCCCAGTCAGGTCCCGCAAGGAAGACCACAGAAGAGTACCTACCACACTTTGTCTGATGAGACTGGAAAACAGTCAAAACCACTAGAGACATACGAGGGTACAAAAACCCTCGACACAACTAAATTCTGACGCTGGTACATCAGAAGTGACAGCCCGGGTTGACTGGTTTCAACAAGTAGCTGTAATCAAGACATATGACCAACAAATAAAATCTGCCAAAAAGTTGACTGAACGAGGGAGCGTGGACTCATTCCCTACACTTCAAGTCGACACACATTGATAAACTTTTGCTATACCTAAGTATAACAGGAGAAAAAAGACAGCACATACTAGACAGCGACACACTACTGTCTGACTTACCTGTCACACCGGGCTGGGTGCAACCAGCAAGGTTTTACACATTTACAATGGTTTCCTCCTTGTTCTGATAGAACTAGGCGATGGGGTTAATCAGACAACCCCATCAAAGAGAGTTTACAAGGTCTAAACTTCATAGGAACTGTGTAGCACTACACACAGCACCCACTGAGTTCAAATCGGCGGGCGACACGGCCGTGTCGAACGTGTTGGTTGTTAAAACAACAACAACACGGTCACATGACGCTCACGTGACGAGCAGACCAATCAGAAACGCCGAAACCGGGTATGCAGATGAGGCCGTGGTGTCATCCGTGGTCCGCCTCCCCTTTCTCTCTATCTGTGGTCGCAACAGCGGTGAGCACTTGACTTCTCTACGTTACGCCACGTCCACATACACACACCTCTTACTTTTATAGTTCATATTTCTTCTTAAATCATAGATCATTTTTAAAGGTAGGATTACTCGAGTGGCACGACCACATGGATATGGTGGCCTCACATCACTGTGGTCAGAGGTAATAAGGATGAACAATGAAATCTTGATATGCAACTTTAATATCCTGAGAAGCAATCCATTGATATGTTATCTTGTTGGAGCTCTACAATTATGCCTAACTCACGCTCACAGTAAATGATTACAATAGTTCACAGCAACTCACACTCGTAAGTAAAACAGAACAAGTTCATAATAATAATATCCACATGCTAAATGATATTGTTCAAACCTGTATAATTATTGATGGTGACTTCCACTTATAAAGACTGTCCTGTCGATCATACGACTATCACTTCATCATTCCTAATTTGTCCTTAATGAATGTCCAAGTGCAAATATACTGATTCACAACTTTATAAATTTTTCTTTATTTAGGTAAAGCATCTCTTGAATGCAGCCGAGTTTTTCAGATACAATGTCAACATCTGGTATTATAGAATTGATTCATGACTAGGTTACATCGAGATCAAACTTCTAACATTTAATGTCTAGCATTTTAACCCCCCAATTCTCATGTAACTGTTTGATTGACATCCTGGAAGTGGGCTTGTCATAGGTTATTCTCAAACCCCTCTGATGCAATTTCTCCAGAGTCTGTTGGTCTTTTAGTTACATGCTCTCAAATATAAATGAGCAGTACTCAAATAAAGACATGATATCCGTGCTGTAGACAAGTTTGGCTGCTTCAGTCATTGTTTAGCAACACTTCCCGTGATGTTAGTCCATTTCCAATGTTCCGATACCACAAATCCGATGTATCCTCTCTGTGTACTCTCCGTTGAGAGATAAGTCCTCTCAAAGTCACTCTATAAACAGCTCATAGACACTATGTGTAAGGGATACAGTCACCCAATACATCCTGCCTCTAGGATTTTAAGCATACAAGACTATTGTTCAAAAGTATCAGAACGTTAATCAAATAACTCTTACAAAAGAATCCTACAAGAAGCTCTATAAGTATAAAGAAGAGTGTAGGCTAATGCTCATTTGCCCTTTATTGTTTGATAACATGAACAAAGGAAGGAAGCCTGAAGTATGCTGGAAAAAAACACATTAACACCTTCAGTAAGACTCGGTACTGTGTAGCTTGACATTTAAATGCTTTACGATGCCTCATATATTCATATCTTGCTGACAGAACATTAACTCTGTGTTACTCATTCTAAAATACATACAGGCCAGACAGCTCGAGATGTTACCGGTACGTGTACGGGACACTAAGGACGACTAATCTGAAGGATTAGTACGATTTTCTGCACAGTTTACATCAGGCAGCCACTGAAATTTGAAACTAAAAACTCACAAAAGCAGAGGAAAGGGTGAAATGTGACTAGATAAGATAACTTTAATCTACTGACTGAAAACCGACACTTTGAATCAAATTTTCATAAACTTATGACATAGATACGTAATAAATAATGAAATGTTGGACTCGAAGCTGAAGTAACAAAATATGATAACCGTATATACATCTGGACGATCACAATATATCAAATAGTAGGACAATTACATATCCATTTTTTCCGTTGGCGGAATGAGGCCGATGAATTGATATGCAACAACTGACTTACGATGAAATGTAAGTCAATGAAGACGTTGCATTCAGAGACAAGATGACCAATTTACGTATCAATAAAAATTAAATGGACTTACCAAATAAATGCGACCAAATAAATGCGAACATTTTAAAATGTTTCGATAATCAGCAGGGTTGAACAACGATAATTACTCGGTAGCACTGCTTCAATAATCGGTCGCTAAGTGGATAGATACTGCCGACATTAATTTTATCAGCAGACACCAACGACTGGATGATATACGCAAATAAAACAACCATGGAGGTCTTTCTCATCTAATAAAAACACCACTAAAATCAATGAATCACCAATGATTACTGAGAGAATAGAGGAAGCACTTCGTCAAAATTATATGATCTAAGGATAAAATCTACCGACATATGGTTTGCATCTGGTACTTTTTCTTCAATAGCTGTCACTGAGGTAGATTGATGGATTGTCGAGGAATAACACGATTCATCATTTCGTGGTGACTGCTCGTTTCCAACTTTTTCATGTCACTGCTAACTACAATATACGACATTTAACGGCGATTCTTGTTTAAGCATTCATCGCAGGTATGGTAGGAAATATGCCATATGTTTGATCTAATGTGAAGTGGAATTCATACTGATATTTGAAACAAATCCTGCTGAGATTCTGTACTGGCACACAACCTGCTCCTCTTAATTGTAAGGTTCCAGATAAGTTTCCCCCAGCAATTGTCGCTGACAATCACCCCTAACAACGTTTAGAATCTTATGAGATTTTGGTTTTACACACGGTTTAAATTCAGAGGCAATTTGCTGAGACAAATAGACCAACTGCTTAGTCGGTGACTAAGTACCCAACCTTGCAAATAGGAGGTCAGCAAGCAGAATCTAATGTTTGTTTACACCACTACCCTTAAGGGTACTTGAATCCCAGCGTGAGTGTTTGGGACTATATCTGAGATTATATACCAAGTGCGTCCTTCCGTGTGAATCAAATTCACCATTTTTCATTGAGACTGGTAAAGGCATCTTGCCATGAGAATTCTATACTGACAAAGTATTGTCTGAGACTAGGTGAAGTGTGTAGAGTACATTAGTCTCTACGTCTGATTCCTATTATCCAACGTTCATGAGAACTTTCTCAACTAGTGAACTGAACAGAATTGGACTCTTCTCCCAAGTTATCATTACCTAACAGCCCCCCCCCCCCCACACACACACTCACAGAAACACAAAAACAGAGCTGGAGACATGAAAAGGTGACCAGAGGGTTTAGTCAAAATATAATGCATGTTGTGTAGCGAACAGAGGTTGGGTAAGGAAGGCAGAAGTGCATCTAGGGTAATCGTGGTATATGAAGTGAGGATAGTTGTTGGTAGGTGGGGTTGTGTTAGTATGAGTGCTGGGAGATAGATGCTATAGGGGCGTCAATTAACCGCCATGGATTATGCATACCATGTCCAGATACTTCTAGTTAATAAGGGACTAACGACCTTGGCTCATTACAGTCAATCAATACTGGATAGGATCAGAAGAAACTCAGCATTGGATCATTAATGTCCCCCACTAGAATTGGCCTGCATCAGAGGGTGGTAATGAACAGTATGGACACTTACCATGTGAACACGGATTACATAATAGTTCCGGTTCGTTTGCATGATGATCGTCGAATCAGATATGTCTTAACGGTGATATGCCCATGAAAACTTGTAAACAATAAGTGTTCATGTGCTATTTTATTGGCAGGGTATTCTTTCACTTCTCCTCACGACATCACCGCTGTGGAAGGGAAAGAAAACGATGTTTGCATTTATCAGTCTGTTCATTTTCGAATAAGTATGACCTAATACGCATTGCAAACGACCTTGCTTGAATACAAGTACTTTCGAATTTCCTTGTTCAGTATGTTATTTCATTACTAGCATTCCCCTAAATCACAAACACCACATTATAATTTTTGTCCTTATTTTATGAACATTTAAACATAAACGCAAGAAAATAATCCACTACAATTACATTTTCGATTACCTTTTCTCAAAGCTCAGCGACATGTTTCCGATAAATTGTTTCAGAATTTCGCAGAACTTATATAAGTGTGTGTTTCCAAACAGAAGAGGACGCCATTACGTTTCTGGATGAGTCACTTTATCTTGAGCTGTGAGGTGTTTCAAATCTAGCTGCTTCATTTCCTCTAGAACTGCTACTTCAAATTGTTTTGTCAATGCTGTTTCTTTGAGTCATATGACTGAGGCTCGTTCAGATGTGAATATTTTCTTTGTGATGCCCTCTGCTATATGATAAGGGGTCGACCCTCATGATAATTGCTTCTCTGAGCGGAATGCTCGCTTCTCTGTGATCATAGCAGTCTGGCTGTAAACCTCGCTGGTTGCCCGTCCGCTTTCCGCTAGTAACTTCCGCTGTTGAGCCAGTCACGTGACACTGACAGTCACGTGATCTGCGGCAATTGGAAATATACCTTCATCCGGGTCCTCGTCGCTGCAATCCACGAAGCGCTGGCAGCCTAGGCCGCGTCCCTGACCCAAGGATGATTATAAAATTCTAATGCTCGGCCCAGACTTAATCCTCAGCCCTTTTATGGCAGTTTTTGCTTTCTAATCATGAATCTGTTCTGGTGATAGGGATTTGATTGTGGTTCAATGGACCCCTCAAATACCATTATAGGAAGCAAGCAGCGACGTGGAGAAATCCACTTTATCTGCTACTCTGATCACTGCAATAATGCGTCTTTAATTTTATTTTTGATAGACGATTCCAAATGTTGCACTCGCAATTCGGCTAACCACGAAGAGAAAAGAAGCATCAGCACTGGAACTGGTTTTAATGGTGTAAAAATGATATGGAGATAATTCTTTGAGACTTTGTGTCGAACAATGTGTTCAGCAGTACCATTCATAAGAAGGGGAAGGTGTATGTAAACTCCATTTGGTGTGAACCTGCCGGCTTGAGTGGAAACCCACATTCTATGGTGTGAACCACGGAAAGCGCAGTTAGGGACTGATTCATACAGACACAAATATATCTATCATTACGTCATTGCTTATACTGATATGATATTTCAGTATTTTCATTTGTAGAATCATGTGTTTCTGATGTGGATAAGCTTCGCCTCCAAACACAGGCAGTTTTCCTCTGGGAAATGACGCATCAAAAACCCAACCTCCATGGGTTTAGCGATATTCAAATAGATATCTCTGTCGTTGACAGCTTGTGTTGAAAACATGTGTGGTCGATAGATAGGAGACTATTGTAATAGAGAAATAGGTATCGTGTTTGAGGTTTCATAGAACTGGTACTGCTTTCTATTAGCTTCACAACGCCAGTGATGTCGTCTCAATGAAAGATTTTGTCCTGGTAGAAATTGATTTCCCCCCAAAGAAATTCAATGCGTATTTTTCATTTATAGGTATCACCTTCGAAATTTCTTTAATGTTTTATCACTGGCAAGCCAAGTTTTATTATTGTTGTCCAAGTGAAGTAATCATCGCACTTACCTCTGACATTTCATTTCCGGCTTGAAACATCCTTCTTAGGGATAAGATCGGGCGTTAAGATTACATGCTGTCAGAATGTCATTGACAATGTATACATAGATGGTTAGCCCACCTAGCACTTAAGCCTGTTTGTCAATGGAATTTCCAGGTAAGGGCTGGAAGGAAAATTTCTCCATGGCTGTTTGTAGAAAATACCTGGCAATGACTAGTTGAATTTTCAATTGACTCATTGTTAACGTTGTATATGTTAAATATGCGTTATCTTTGGTAAGCTGAATTCATTTCATGTAATGACTTTCACAGAAGAGAGAGATAGAATGGGAATATTTATTGGGACGAAATATTTTCTGCCCTAATCAATTGCCGGGGTAGTTGAGAGTTTATACAAGATGCATGTACAAAGCCCTATTGGGAGTGTTATGATAAATAGGAAAGTCAATGTTCTTGGGATTCCGTATCGTGCGAGCACTCTGCATGGACCATGAGGTGCAGGCGGTCACATGACTGGTGGAGGGGCCGGGTTGGCCCAGGTCATGTAAGGGGGCAGCATCCTTGATAATGACTCACTCTCTGCTGCTCTTGCATTGGTCCTAACCCCCGGTTAGCCATAGTGACTAACACGGAAGAGAGAGATGAAAATGGAGATATTTGGTGAGATGAAATACTTTCTGTCATAGTCAATTACCGGGACAACTGAGAGTTTAGAGCTTATATAAAGCAATTGAGCTCTGTTAACTAATCCTAAAAAGTAAGCCCCGCCCAGACGGCCTTCAAGCACGCGCGGATCGGGGCTGACAGGTATAGGGTCCTGTTGCGACGAGCTGACCCATGGTGTCTGACCTAGCCCACCTATAAAACCACTCTGAGCACCTAGCACGCTTCACTGACTCTCCGAGTCTCAGTGTGAACACATATACCGGATGTATTTAGTAGGGTGAGATTGGGATACACAACTACACAAGATGGCATATTGTTAGAGTGAGTATAATACAGTATATATTGGTTATACCTTATAGTTATAGATTTGGATTGGGCCATTATACTGTATAAATCTGTGTGTTTTACCAGTGTCTGTAGAGCCATGCCTGCCTCTGTGTGTATGTGGCTGGAGTTGTGACACAGTGAGCACATGTGTGTCCGTATTTGTATGTCTCTATATCTTCCTATCTGTGTCTGTGTATCTTTGTCTCTCTGTTTATCACCCTGATTATGTCCCACCATTCCTCATATTGAATGAAATAGTTGCACTCACATGATATGCATGTCCATGGCCAACCATGACACCTCCCACCTGGCTTATTATACCCCCTGACTGGCCCTGCTGCCGCCCTGGGTGGTCGCGACGGCTGTCACACACACAGGCCCATTCTCTCACTGTGTGAGGGGCAGGTCTTTATCTTTAATGAAATTATCATTTAGACTCATTTCTGTACTTCATCTTTAAGATGTACAGAAGCCAATTATATTGCGGCATCCCTGTGGAATGAACTACCCCTAAAAGTCCAGAAAGGTTCAATATATTAAATCAAAGAACAAAAATATTTTAGGCTTTTACAGTCAGATAGTAATATGACCTTGTAAACTCATAACAAGTACACAAGCCACCAACCATCTCATCAATTTTCATTTTTCCATTTATATTATCATACCATATTTTGTATATTCTGGATTTGGCATTGTTACTGAAAAATAATGTAACCTGTTATTGTTAAACCTCTTGCACTGCAGAGGCCATATTATTTACCTTTTTCTCGTACAATGAAAAAGAAATTGTCAGAGGTGTGTATAGGCCCTAAAGGGCTGATTCCACCAACAGGATGGATTTGCCGTGGTATATATTGGTATGCCTTGTAGTGTCTTACTGTGTCGCGATGTGTCGTACTTCCGTTGTCTCAAAACGTAGCCGTGCGGTGTCGGCTGTATGTTTTGGTGCTCCACCACCGCGACACCTCAAGACACATCGCGAAAGATAGGCATACGATCATTCAATCCTATCCCGATCTAGTAAGACAACGAAATTGGGCCGAATCTTGCTATATCTTGCTGTGTTGGTGGAATCACCACTTAAGGGACATCATGGAGGCCCAGGTACCACGATGCTGGAGAGCAGCATCAGGGGGTCCGTGAAGGTCTGTCTGTTGGGTGCCCCCATGCTGGAAGTAGTGTAAGGAGACCCTGGAGGTGTGGAGGATGCCTGCTGAACGTATGGCGGTGCGGAGGACTGTCTAACGCCCTGTGATGACAAGGGGGTTCCAGCGACATCAGGGAAGTTGAAGGCCACTGCCAGGGCTGGCTGGGCATGGGTATAGAGCATGGCCTGACTTGGGGTAGTTTGGAGTAAGTACTAGGACGTCGTTCTTCAGGGAGAACCGAAGGGCACATTTGCTTCTCGTCATCATGTCGGGCAACATGGTGGTGAAATAGCCAGACGGCACAACAACTGTGGTGAAGCGGACATCCACGGTGTTGATGCGGACGTGGTCTCAGATGTTGTCTTGGATGGTTATCCCATTGGTCCTGTCTGTGTATGATTTGAACTACTGATGGTCGCGCTGGGCGTCTTCAGTCATGCAGACATGGTCTAAGGGAGGCACATGAAGGCGATACGACTATTGATCAATCTATGGCCCTGATGGATGCAGTGAGAGACCTGAATGAGTCTGCCCACCAGCGACCACAGGTAGGACTTTGTAACCCCTGTGGCATTGCTGAGGTAGGCCTCCACCCCCCATGAAGTCGTCAGGATGGGAAAGGGACCAACTCCCCCCCACAACCTAGTGCAGGTACACCATAGTGTTTGGGAAATGTTGACATGCCACACCCGACAACCATGCACCAACTCTGAAGCAGATGTCCATGTAGGACTCGTCCCAGGTCTTAAAGCCTTGTCTTGTGACAAGGTCCATGTATGGAGGGGACCATGTATTCAGACCACACCCCTCCAGGGAGAGTGCAGTGGTTTATGCTGTCTCCCTTTAGAAAGGAGAGGTCAATTAAGACTCTCCTGCTCTGAGATCTCCACTTCTCACGGGCGAGGAGTGGAGAGGTGTGTCCAGGGAGAGAAAGGGGCTTAGGTGTACCCTCCTGATGTTGAGGCTAGAGGTGAAATTAATCCTAGCGCCTTTTAGCGCGATTTGGGAGGCAGGCATCTCTGGTGAAGGCAAAAGAACAGGAGTAGAGGGGGGATCCCACTGAGACTGGGTGAGGTAACGCCAGTAGGTATCGGGGGTTCTGGCTAGGTCGACAGGGGTCCAGCCAACCAAGCCGATTGGGGTGGAGGGTTGATGTGCTGGCCATCAGAGTGTGATTGCTTTGGTCGCATTGGCGAGGTCGGGAGGATCAGTTGGGGAACATCCGAGGGTGACTCGGGCGAGTTGGGCCAGCTCATGTTGGGCTTCGGTGGATCGTGGCAGAGAGTGACGTGAGTGTTGGGGAATAGTAGACCGAGCCGGCTGGGTGGCCCGGGGGAGAAGAAGTGCATCGAAGGGGTGGGTGGGGGTGCTCTAATGGCTGAGGCTGTGGGCCTGCTTTGAGGTTTTGAGCAGGTTGTGGTGGTGAGGTTAGCTGGTGTTGGGTTAAGGGGGGGGGGGCATGATGCGGTGACCTGGAAGCCCTGGGAAGGGCGAGGATTTTCTTTCCCCCTGAGCATGTCTTTAGGCCAGTCCCACTTGGTATACTGCTGAAATGTGGTGACTGACTCGGCGGCCATCTTGGCTTTGATTCAGCTTCAATGTTATGGTGTATGAGGCTGAGGGCTGACCGGCAATTCGAGCAGTAGAGGTTGACCGGCTTGCCTGCCACTCGGTGAACGTCGACCTTTGGGCAGCTAGCCTCAGAGTTGTTCACCAAGCATATGGTCTCCGGGCGTCTTGAGTGCATTACCGCTAGGGCTTTTTGCTCAGGGCCGCAATGCCTGAGTCCAGGCAGGCTCATTCTCACGGCTCCGTTCAATAATCTAGGATCGTACATTAAGACCCTTTTCTGTATGTCATAGAGACCCAGGGACGGTGTGCGTCAACTTCATTAAAAACTCATGAACGACCTTATGGACGGCTAAGACTGTCTTAGCGAAAAGATTAAAAAATTATTAAACAATAACCATTGAACGAGGTACATAAAAGGGTCTTCATGTACGATCCTAATTTATTAAACACCCCCTGGTCTTGTTGGACCAGGATAAAGTTCCCTCAGAGGATGAGCGAGGACTCTAATTCATCTAACATTAATTACATCACAGTAAATTTCAGATATATTATCTTACATGGTATTTTCTATTGTTAACATGCACACAATGATAGCACAGTATTCATGATTGTGATATATGTATTAAGAATAACACAGGATGCTTCCTAACTGGTCCTCGCCCAAGATAGTGGTTTAGGCCAAACCGTTTAGACTGCCACCCCTAGTGTTTGAACCATACCCTGACTTATTTACACTGACCCTCGATAGGGTATATACGGAGCAGATGACCTTTCAAAACTCACTTGGAACCCAGACACCGAAGCATCAACATCTCCAGGCTGCTAAGCATTATCACCACCACAGTTAGGAGGCTGGAATACCATGGGACACTAGGCTACAGAGCCCTTTACTGAGGATTGGGCTTCTCCACAACCTGCTATCACCCCAGCATTGGATGAACAGAGATTGATGACTGCTACCACAATATGCCACTGTTTTGGATCATCTATATCCACAAGTGAAGGAGACTTTGGACAATAATATCTGAAAGTGCTAAAACAAGAGGACTTGTACCATATGAACTCTACTGATGTGAACATGTGATTTGGATATTGATGAGAATTGTTATGTAACTGCATACTTTGTTATAATATATGTTATGAATACATATGTCTTCTTCATTAAGTATAGAGGACATTCCAAATTTTCTTTTATTGTTACTGTGTTAGCTAGTCTATGAGATTAGGCTTTAGTTACTGTACGTGCCAATAGTTAATTTAATGTAACCTATGAATCCGTATGCATTGTAATAAAACAAGAAAATAATTAAGAAGAAAATGCATTATAGGATTACCATGAACACATATTTAAATGAAAAATAGAAATGCTATGATGTAATCATATTATAGAGGACCTATGAAAGTTTAGGGTCAGAGCTCGGATCCCATCGAGTTTGAGTCAAGCAGTAATTCACAAGGCGAAGCTGAGTTAGTTATTTACCGATTCAAAGGAGATGCGATCAAGATCTAACCCTAAAATTGAATGGATTTCTGAATTTATCTCACCTTTCACATTCAGTTTCCTGACTTAACATGCACTTGGTATCGCGATCGTATACTCAGATTTATCAAAGGTTTGAACTTTAACAATATGTTCACGAAGAAGGACTTGCCGGTCCCATCAAAACCTAGTGGTGCACATACATATCAACCTAACTCCGAGGAAAAATTCTATTGTGTTGATTATCATTCATATTGTACATCATCTACCTCAAGAACATCACTTGATGTATTACCTTCTGCAAAAAACCCGCTGTTATATCAAAAAGAAAAAGAAAGAAAGATGGGCTGCTTTTCATTTAAAAAATTGACTCATTCTGAAGGTAGGCTGCATGTAGTATTAGTCTTCCCTTTCAGCATAATATCTGGAACTGATTGCATTGCGGCGGTACACCTGTGTTGTATGTACTTCGAGACGTTCTCTCTCCACTAAATCTAATCAACGGAAAGCCGAACTGGTTATGTTTGGTCGACAAGCAGGTGGCGAGTGCTACGATTGAGACAACAGCATCCTGTCCAGGAAGCCATACGGCTTTCAAGTGCACTATTGATGAAATGAGCCCAAGGATTGTTACCTGTAGCCTTGTCCCGGTGTGAGATAAATTACAGAACGCTGTCGTATTTATAAGTCGGCGGCTGTACCCACACACCTGCCGCAGCTTCTGAGATTTTCCGTTAGTTTCCCGTCCATGAATGCTGCTTACTTTGCCTCGATATGCATTGGCATTGGTATACAATAGATCTATGTGGGTTGGAGCTTTGTCAAGGGCAATAGAAAATCATTCCACTCTTAAATTGCATTAGTCCTAATAAGCATAGGTCGGCTTGAAATGAGGAAAGTATAATTATGTACAGTTCACTTCAGCAAGTGCTATCACACGGTTTATTGAGAAAGTGGAAAGATTGTAGCCAGAAATAAGGCAGGATTACAGTAAGATGTATATGAAAAGTAGATATTTAGCCAGCCTGATAAGATAATCAGGACATTTTCGGTTTACTTTATTATAGACTATACTTTAATTGAAGAATTTTGCATTTGTCTCCATAGACTTTAAATAGGTAACTCATACCTTTTCCCTGCAGTGTACAGAATGTAGACCGTGTGAATTCGTAACTCTTTAGTCAATCAGCACATCCAAAAGTAGGTCACTACCCAGCATCCTTTGAACAACGTAGATTCATGCTGACAAGATGGCGAACTACAGCAGGATGTCTTCTAACATATTCATTGTCATTCTTTATTAGATTTCAGGGGAGAGAAACCCATGGCAAACAAATAGCATATTTTCCAAGCTCACCTACTCAAGTTCATAGATTTTCTATATAAGATTGGACTATAGATCAGGTACGACTGCACAACTGACCAGGCAAAATGAGTTTAGGGAAATACTTTTACACAGAGAGAAACATCAACAGTAAATTTCTCTACTCTGAAATTTAATACCAAAGTTTAAAATAATTTGGAGCGAAAATATCTATATAGAACGACCTGACCATAAGTTACATACCATAGGGAATAAATTGAAGGTATAGGGCCACGAGTCTTTAAAAGAAGTCGCCTCTGCCGGAATTGAATATCAATTCACATTCTATTAAAAAAAAAGCAGTTCAGAAAGACTATATTCTGAACCCATGTCAACCATTTTCATACTATGTTTTATCAAGCCAGTGTATACATTTTCTGAGGGCTAAAGACTCTCTTCGTCTTAAGGAAAAAACGATGATATTTTCTGGTAATTGATCATGTGTAAGGTACACAGCTGAAGTGCCAATAACAACAGAAATGGGAATATATTTACCAGACTTTGATTGACATATCAGACAGACGACAGGGTGACGGGGGAGGGCGAGCAGTCCATTTCCCTCTCGACCACATGGGGCGTGAACACCGCTCACCTTACACAGGCCCTGCACGGTTGAACGGGCTGCTCAGTGGACCAGTAAAAAGGCCCCATGTTGGTTGCTATGGCAACTTGAATGCTGCAAAAAGCATCTTTGTCGACCACTTTGCGTTATAGCCTTCAGACAAAGAGGGGCACATATGATTGAATAGATTGATCACATATGACTAAACTGGAAATCCTATCATACCGATGCTGTGCTCATATGTCGACTCCATATATATATGTAGGCCTGTTACATTTGCTGATAATACTGCATTCATGGATTTCATTTTCGTACCTATTCAAAGATATTGTGATATAGTTCGAAACAAGTATGTGCAAACAAAGTCCAAGCTTAAGCTTCGGTTGAATGTCACTGAGTAAATGTATTCAAGTATGCACTGTTCAAAGATGACCCCCGCGATGTGGAAAAACAATCGACGGCGTATTTACCATAATGACTAACACAGAAGAGGTTCACTCATGGAAAATAAAAAATTGAGTTACCTTTTTACTCTAGACATCATACGATAGAAATATAATGGCAAATAAGAGTGAGGAAGAATTGTCATAAGCTATCGTAATAGCCAATTGCCATAGTCCAGGGACGGAATTTAGTATAAAATGACGAAAGCTTCAACAAATGGCAGAGGAAGGTTGGGTGTAGACTGGTTTTGTAGGAGGACAGAAAAGTGAACATGACTTCTGGTGTGGAGGCGAGCGCAGTAGCTATGAAAAGGTTGTGAGCTCCTGGCCCATGTGAGGTGGTCTGCTAGGTAAGCCGACTCGGACCCTGAGTAGCCTGGTAGGACCGGGGCGTTGGGGCCAAGGATGTGGCCAGGTACACTGAAGTGTAACTGGACCAATGGCACCACGGACCGATGGCACCTGGACTGATGGCACCTCTTTTGAGTTTCACCCAGACTGATGGCACTCGTGCCTGGACTGATACGTAATATGCAATAGTCATGTAATAACAGGGTTGTCTGTTTAGTTTTCAGGGTTTCAGGTCAGGGGTAAGTCAGGGTTTGCCCGCTGTGTGGCCAGGCGGGGCTACAGGTGGCTGGCCGGGACCCCCGGCTGCCGGTGCCGAAGGGCCCGGAGCCGGTTTTTTTTTTTTAATCATCACGTAAATTCTACTATCTCTATGTGAATATGATATACCCGGTAGTTGAATAGTGGTGTATACAGTATAATCTGGCAATAACCGTCCCTCTAAGTGAATAGTGCCATCAGTCTAGGTAGTGGTGCCATCGGTCTAGGGAAAATGTTGCCATCGGTCCGAAGAGGTGCCATCGGTCCAGGTGCCATCGGTCCGTGGTGCCATCGGTCTAGTAATCCGGGTGGTGAGGAGCTGGTGGTTAGTCAAGTGCATCGGCTGCCCCAAGGGGCTGGCCAAAATGATCTTGAGGAGAGCCAGAGAGTTTGGCACCAGCTGTAAGTTTGGAGTAAGGTGAGGTGAGGTTGCTGTGTGAAGACACATGGTGGTGACACTAGTTGAACACTCAGACGGCAGCGACCAGAGTGGCAAGGTGAGACGATGTGTGATGTGATGACACGTAGAGTGTGCCAGTGGCATGGTTTAGGGGCCAGACGGTTCAATCTGGCCCGTGAGGAAAACGTGCGATAACGCATGGTGTGAGCCCTAGTATGGCATTGGGACCAAAGACCAGGGTGTATAGGTTGAAGCGATGTGTGATGACACATGGAGGTGCCGAGAGGGTGCAGGCAAGGGCCAGAGTAACGCATAGCGATGTGTGGAGGGCCCCCTCAGGCCCATGAGTAACGGACCAGGGACCTGTTTTAATAGTTTCGTGACAAAAGTGTTAGACAGACATGAAAAGTGGCAGCAACTGTGATAGCAAGAACAGACAAAACAAAGTCACGTTTCATAACGCATGTCACATCTATTGTCGCATGTTGTGTCATAATGTCGGTGTTGCGAACAGTGACACTACAGCGCCACTTGTGCCAGTGCTACTTGTGTTGTCACGAAACTTGTGAACCCCAATCTGTCTGTATGGTGTCACAGACATGTCAGGAAACTAGTGAAACAGGTCCCTGGTGAGGATGAGAGGGAGGGACATGTGGTGACACATGAGGCCGCCTTGCCTCACTCTCCCCGTGGTGAACAGGCTGCAAACAGGTTGGGGATGGTGAGATGGGGTGAGCCGGGACTTGCAATGAGCGTCATCGGGTGCGGTTGGGCATGTGCCAACTTGAGAGGGAAAGTGAAAAGTTTGTTGTTTTGGTTTTATTACTGAGGCAATTGCTAGGGCAATTGACAAAGATTGGGTCAGGTCTAGAGTGGAGACATTAAACTGGGGAGAAGAAGGAGAGGGGCAGAGAGTTACATGACCCCAAGGAGTCTTTCGAGTGACTGACCTTTGTACCTACTACTAGGTCCGGTTGAGTTGTGTAACTTGACCAGGGTTGGGTGCTGAAGCCGGCGAAGATGGCCATTGGTCGTAGTCTGGACAAAGGGACCATGCAGCCGGTGATTCTAGTGGTGGAGCTGTAGAGGTGAATTTTCAAATTCTTGGTCGGTAGCTGCCGAGATATTTGGTGCCTGGGGCATGTTTCTGCGGAGAATATTTGGATGATTGGACCGGTGTCCGGTGACTCCAATGTGGTGCATGGTGGTGAGCAGGAACCGAGCAGAGGCAGACGTCCAATCATTTTGGCTATTTCTTCAGGTTTTTTACTTGGCTCCAGACTCCCTCCCTGTGACCCGAGTTTGCCATGACGGTTGTTGTAGTTTTCCCCATTTTCCATGATTTTTTTAAGGTTTTGACAGAGTGAAAACGAATCTGGTCAGAGTGCCACAGGGAGGTATCAGAATTGGCTGGCGGTCCAAAAGCAAATAGTCCTGTGATGGTGGGCGCACGTGATCAGTGTGGTCACATGGGGCTGAGGGATCCTAAATTACTAGGTTCTCTTCTGCCTGCATTACCGCCAACCTCCCGTTAGCCCTAATGAAATGGCGCTTCATAGTAAGTTACAAAGTATATCTTCAGGTGACTTATATGTACAATATATGTTAATTTCTGATAAAACAGCCTTATTTTGCTCTGCGTTGACTCTACTTAACATTCTCCTATTCGCTAGGATATTACTATGCGTCAATTCCTCAGAGCATAAGGCCACTAGTATCAGAAACTGGTGGATATTGTGCATATATCTGCAATTAGCACGCGATCGTGTTGCAATTATCAACCCAGGCCGTCGTGTCAATCTACTTTGCGAGCCATTATAACGAAAGGTACAAAAAAGAACCCACTAGAGGTTGGTCTATCATGGGACGATAAGGCTGTGTGTCCACATACTATGATAGAAATGCAGACCTTACAATGCAGAATTTATAAAATCGTTGACGCAATTGAAAGGTCTTTGTCATAGACATACTTCGGTGCAGAATTGGAGATGCTGTACCCACTGAATATCAGCTTTGTAGAAACCCTAAGATATGCCACCGATTTCACCGATTGTCTGTGACGATCTACCATTTTGATTGTCGAATACACCCTATGATTGGGCTTTTTCATTGGGAACCAATCGTAGATTACCGGCCTGCATCAAAAGTAATCGGAGAAACGTAAACAACAGCTTACCTTCCTACATACGGACTGAATGCCTGAATGTTACACATACAGTTGTATTCAATAATAGTTGCGTTCGGTATAGTACTGTAAACTGGTAACCGAGAGAAAATGCTGTAGGTTTTGACCGTCCATAGTTATAAACTCCATATGAATTAACTAAGAAGTCCAGCAGATCAACTTTCTTGAGACAGCTCAGTGGACTTCGGCTCAGATTCAAGAACGATCATTATGCATTTCCTATAGAATATTTATAAGGGCAAATTGAAGAAATGCAGACCCGGTCAATGGCTTCTCAACTCCCAATTGCGTAACCTGGCCCCCCGGATTCTGCAAAACACTCCGTCGGCAAGCACCTCCATTTTTGCACACACTGATCCATGCCATGACTGTCCATCTTGTTGGCAGAGAATGAGCACTGACACGTTTGTCATCTATTTGTGGATCGTCTGTGTACAGATATTGTACCTATAATTGGTCGTCAGGTATAAATGCCTCAACGACTATTGATAATGGAAACCGATATCTTATCGGGGTGCACCGCCGACCGACTTTTACTTCCCCTAATTTCATCAGTGCATTTTCCGTCAGCAGGTATGAACTGGGCCTATAGCTATATATATGCCGACAGAAAATGCACCGATAAAATATCGGGAGGGGTATAGCGTCATTTAGTGGGGCTCCCCAAGAAATTACCCTCTAACTCTACCTCAAGGGCCATTGATTAATGCTATATACCCAAAAACGGAGAAACAACCTTTAGTCTTTGCTTTAAGCTGCCTGTATAGTCGTGTGCTCTTTCAGGTTCCGTGTGTTTACCCTTTAACAAAGGGAAATTATGTAAAATCAATTATTTGTCTTCACAGCATTTAAAGGCTAAACCTTAAGGATGTTCGAGGGACATATAAAAGCTGAATTACTAGCGCACAATATAGTAGTTAGCGTTTTAAAATAGCCATGCGATATAGATTGTTTTTATTTCAAATTCTTTTAATCTTTTATCTTGACCTGGCATGATCATCAGACTGGGAACGATTCACAAGCTGCTCTGGTATGTGATATTTGTTGTGTGAAGATTTATATTCCATAAGGTTTTCCTGAAAAATATCTCTTAAATGTGCACCGTTTAAACAACAACAGTATATTCTACCATTCCTCGCCTACCCTGCATATATATTCAATCATTGTTGGGAAGTATGAGGTTAAGACCAAATAATACTTGAGCTGGGCACTTCACATTCAATAGCACGTTGAGGAGATACGAATCCCTGCCTTGTCCTTGATTGGAGGACGATACCCCGTGGCCTGTTTGTTCACTCTCCAGACACAGGTAGGCGAGGAGTGTTCCCACAGGATTCCCTGTCGAAGTCGTCATGTTGCCATGGCAACGTCACGTAGTAAAACACACACCGGAAGTGTCTGGATATGCTGGGGCAGCGTTCCTCGGTGACCGCGCCCATCGATTTGTCGAGAATGTTTGAGCAGACGACTTTCAGAGTCACTAAAACAATGTATGTTTTGACAGGAAAAGGTGCCGCGCTCGGCAGCCGTTATGCTATACCTGCCTAATCTGGCAGGGGAGAGGATGATCCAGTATTCCGTACACGAACGCAAATTACTGCCAACCCAACAGTGAATGTGTGATAAGGTGCTCTCCACTAGCTGACAAAATTATCGCTATTTTTTAGGAACCAAAATATATAAGGGAATGGTGGTGCTAGCGCTTAAAGTCTGCGGGAAGAATCGGCGATTTTGAATATCTTTATTCTGTTTCAAATTGTCGACATATTTTCTATAACACCTCTGACCAAATTGATCCTCGACAAATCAGGCCATTTTGAATTCGTGATCCGCCAATTTGTCAGGAAGTGCTGCCAAAAAATGTTCAAAATCTGAATAGATCAGACGGCCTTTTTTTATTTTACGTTTCCACTTCCGGATTTCTGTGAAAAATGCATAGGAGATCAATTGGTGGTGCCCGATAAATCTACTATGAGCCCAAAACCTGCAAGTGTTAAAAGGCCTTCAGGTATGTAGAGATTTTGGCCAACACTCTTATTAGTCTCCAACTGAATGGGTAGAGCCTCTTCATTGTGAGGTGCCAGATTAATGAGGATTTTGTTCAGCTGGAGCAACCCTGTCCATGTTGCCAGATATTCTGTAACGGATGTCCCACTGTTTCCGTAAGCGTAAAAAGGGAATGTTTAGTCTATTACTTCCTTTTTCAGAAGAGTTGATCAGCAAATTGTTCAATAATACGTTTCGTCTCGAAACATTTGATTCAACCTATTATTATCGCTGATATGATCTTCCAACTTTAAGAGAATCCATTAGTTATGCAAAGTTCCGACGGTATTTAATCTTCATGGGTGACCCATGGCCGTTGGTCAGGGGTGGTCATTGCTCCCCCTGGTGTTCCCCCCTCTCGCGCGACACGAGCGCCCCTCCTGCCCCCTAGCGGCCCTCACACGTACTGCGCAGTCACGAGCGCGGCCAAGCCACCGGTCCCGGTCTCACTTCTTCTCCAGCTGTACTGCAGTACACACCTACTCCAGTCTTTCTCGTCTTTTTGGCCACGTGCTCGCAGCCTCATACTCCACGAGTACGGGCCGGCACGTCCATTCAATCACGAGGAACACGCATCACGAGTGAGGAGAAGAGTTCAACATGGGTCCCCTGAATACGCGAAGTAATCCCGTCGCTGGACCGTCCCAAGGACCAGACATCGAAGGTACGGTCTCAGACTCCAGACAGACAGGCACGGACCACGTGGCGTCGGTCTCCGACAACGGGTCGACCGTTAAGTCCTCGAGGATGACCGCCCTGGAGAACAAGATGGATACCATGATGGAGGCAATCAACAGAATGTCTCGCCAACGATCCTCGTCCCGGGCTTCGAGGTCGAGGCCGCCGACGGAACCGACAGCCGTGGAGGCCCGGACCAGGGAATGGGCGCACGAGCAGACCGCACGGCTACCACCCCCGAGGCAGCTGCGGGAGCAGTACATGCCGGAGGATCTGCTACAAAGGGAGCTCGACCGTGAGGCCCTACGACATGAGAGAACGGCTGGTAAGTTGGCCTCAGATTTGACCACCTCTCGTTTGATTTCCAAGCCGTTCATGTTTGTGGACCGTGAGGGCATATATACCCTCAGTCAGAAACTCGAGGTCAGGGGTACGCTGGGCCCCCTCGAGTACATCAGTGCTTTCCTGGCACTCATGGAGGACGACCGTGCTACCCAGGAGTGTGACCGTAAGGACATGTATCGTCACCTCCACCAGGTCTCCGTGGACGCGCAGGCACGGCCGTGGGCCGGCGTGCGCCGTTGGTCCAACTTCATTTTTGACCAGGTGGAGGCGGGACGTATTTATTGGTCGGATCATGTACGAATCCAGGATGAACGGGTTCGTCTGGCCATGACGCCTACGGCTGGGAACGGTGCGAGTAAAGGAGGAGACAAGTCCGGAGGGCATGAGCTCCCATGCCGGGCATACAACTCGGAGAGAGGGTGTCGGCAGCGAAACGGCCACCAGGAGCGGGGAATTAAATGGTTACATGTGTGCTCCTTCTGCGACTCGGTCGGCAGGATGTGCACACACTCCATCCACGCCTGTAACCGCAAGCTGTCGTACGGCGTGGGGTACGACAGTACTGTGCCCACACCGACACCCACACCACACCGGATGCACCACGCCGGACACTCGGCTCGCGCGGCCGACACCAAAGCACTCCCACAACAGAGTTAAAAAAACGGACCGGACGCGCCCCGCGAGTGAGCGAGGCGCGTCGCTCGCCCCCCCCGCCCAGTACGTGCGCACCACAGCGGAAGGGGGGCTTAACGATCAAAGGGTGCAGCAGGGGTGACGCAACACCCCACGTGTCAACAACACCTCCCGCCGGGCACGTGGCCAACACAAAGGACGCTTACGACACGCACACTGAATCCACTCCCAGTATTATCAGTGATAGCGTGTACAGCGAGCAATTGCCTCGGCAATTGCCCCGGGAGGATATGGACACAACCGCTTCACCAGACTTCTCGGCCATTAGGGAGGTCTGCGAGACCGGTGTCCCCTCCCCCGGCCTCCGGACGGACCCCGGGGCGTTCGCGGACCACAGGCGGGCCCACTGGCCGGACTTCGCCGGGCCCGGGCCGCCGGGACACGCCTACATCTACTCGGAGGTGCGGCGAACCGGGCTCCCAAACGCGCTGGGGGCACGGATAGAGCTCCCCTCCGATCTCAACGTACCGGCCTGGGTACGTTACCTCGGGGACGCACCGGAGGGGAGGGAGCTACTGGACTTCGTGCGCTACGGGTTCCCTCTGGGGTACATCGGCCCGACCAGCGACACCCGAGGGGTACCCAACCACCCCAGTGCCACGGGGTACCCAGAGCAGATCAGAAAGTTCATCCAGAAAGAAGGCGGGCACAGTAACCTACTGGGACCATTCCAGGAACCCCCGTTCTCACCCTGGTGCCACGTGTCGCCGTTAATGACACGCGAAAAACGGGCCTCCAACGACCGTCGTGTCATTACGGATATGACGTACCCTAAGGAGCAAAGTGTAAATGGGTACATCATAAAAAACTCAGTCTACGGGCAGGAGCGCGACCACTGCCTCCCGACCGTCGACAGTTTCGTCGGCCGCCTGGTGGCCTCCGGGCCCGGTAGCTATATGTCCACCATCGACATCGCCAGGGCATATAAGAATTTCAGGTGCGACCCCCTCGACTGGCCGTTGTTATGCTTTGCATGGGAGGACGGGTACTTCTGTGACACGGCCATGCCGTTTGGTGCCCGTGCCTCCTCGTACCACATGCAGTGCGTGGCAGACTGCATCGTGGGTATCCTCGGCCGGAAGGGGGTCGAGGCATGTATGTACCTGGACGACCTGATCATCCTGTCCCCGAGCCGGGCCAAGGCGACCGACGACTTTAACATTGCCCGTGCGCTTTTCAAAGAACTCGGGCTCCCGGAGGCACGAGAGAAGGCACAGACCCCGGCGCCGGTCGTTACGTGGCTGGGCATCGTCATCAATGCCCCGGAGATGTCGCTCACCATCCCTGAGGACAAGCTGCTGGACGTACGGGCGCACGTTAGGGCGGTCGCCGCTAAACGATCACTGACGAAACGCCAACTCCAGTCGGTCCTCGGCAAAATACTTCACGTGTCGAAGTGCATACGGCCGGCCCGGCCGTTCGTGAGTAAATTGCTCGAGGCCCTATGGAGGATGTCCGGCTTCTACGTCAATATCAACGCCGACATGCGGCAGGACTTGCAATGGTTCCTCCGCTTCGCTGAGGGCTGGAACGGCCACGCCCTCATACCTCGCGGCCCGCCTACCAAGTGTATCATCGTCGATGCGTGCCTCTCGGGCATCGGAGGTACAGACGGGAAGTACTCGTACTCCGGGCAGGTGTGCCCTGTCAGCGACCCCGTCGACTGTATCGCCGAGCTCGAGGCACTCAACACCATATTCGCGATGAATACCTTCCTCACCGACCGGGATCGAGGCACGCGGGTAGAGGTCTTCTGTGACAACCTGGGCACCGTCCAGGCACTCACATCCGGACGGGCAAGGAACTCAGTCCTTGCGGAGTGTGCCCGTCAGGCCTGGATGGTACAGGCAAAATTGCAGATCGATTTCATATACACGCACGTGCCGGGGGTACTTAACACCGTGGCGGATGCCCTCAGCCGTGCTCACCTGACCTCGAGGGAATTTGACAAAGCGGCCACCTTCACCAAATTTCATTCCCTCACTAAAGTTACCCCCTGTACTCACGCGACCTTTATTCCTGTATTACGTCTCGTGTGCAGATCCGGCGCTACGCTGTCTCCAGACGAGGGCATCTGCTCGCCAATCCGAGGCACGTGCCCCCGGAACGGTCGCGAACCAGCGGAGCGCCGTCGCGACCTACCTCGCGTTCTGCCGGCGGATGGGGGCCGACCCGCAGAGGCCCACGGTGAGCTTTACCACGGCGTACCTCGAATACGTCGCGGACCACGCCCCCTCGCCGGCCACGGTCGCGAATCACCTCTCACACGTGCGGTCGCACCTGCGACTGACGGGAGGGGATGTCGCACCCACGGAGGACTTCCGGATCAGGCGGGCCCTCGAGGCGATGCGGCGGAACAAGACGTATCAGCCCAACGTGAAACCTCCAGTGCCGTTGGCCGTGATCCGAGCCGTCCTCGCGGCCCTTACGGACTCACCAATTCACCTCGCTCTACGGGCCGCTATCTTGATCATCTACTACGCGGCTCTGAGGCAGAGCGAAGTAGCGCCCCCGACGGCCTCGAGGTACGACGCGGCACGACACCTGTCGCGCCGGGATGTGGTCGTTGGCCGTCGACACGTGACCGTCCGGGTGAAGGCCGCCAAAAACATGCAGCACGTGGGGGAGGAGAAAACGGTCACGCTGCAGGAGTCACCCGATCCACGGTTCTGCCCAGTACGTGCTACACGCCAGATGCTGGTGGCGTCCCCTACGGCCAGCCCCGAGGACCCGTTCCTCCAGCACGTACACGGGGCGACCGTTACGACCAGGATCCTCACTAAAGAGTGGAAAGCCCTCCTACATGTAGCCCAACAGCCGCCTACCTTTACGCTGCATGGACTTCGCAAGGCCGCAGCGACACAGGCATACCACGCCGGTATGCCGGAACTCTCCATCCAGAGGTATGGCGGCTGGAGGTCCAACGCCCATAGGACGTACATTACGAACAATGACGCCGAATCTGTCAACCGGGCGTTGGTACTATCACTACTCAACAAAAACTCTTAAATTACTCCCTCCCACCCTCTCCTTGTTTAATGGATCCTTGGCATTTTTATTTACAATATACAATTTGTCATGTATTGTATCACGTACAATTTACATTTATATTGTATACCATTTTCTTATCATAATTGACTATTACTCCATTTGTCAATTAACCATATTTTCTTATCATAATTGACTATTACTCCATTTGTCAATTACATTTACCTTATTACTCATATTAATATCATATTCATATGTCGTCCAATAAGGTCGGCATAAAATTTTACACATATAAAATTCAATAAAATTTTATGTTCCCAAGCCCCTGCTTCTCTCCTTTTATCCAGGGTAGGGGTAATGGGTGACCCATGGCCGTTGGTCAGGGGTGGTCATTGCTCCCCCTGGTGTTCCCCCCTCTCGCGCGACACGAGCGCCCCTCCTGCCCCCTAGCGGCCCTCACACGTACTGCGCAGTCACGAGCGCGGCCAAGCCACCGGTCCCGGTCTCACTTCTTCTCCAGCTGTACTGCAGTACACACCTACTCCAGTCTTTCTCGTCCCACCCACCCTCAACCTCACTACTTTTTCCTACTCACGTAGGCCCCCCCCTTTTCATACTTCTCCTACTCACGTAGGCCATTTTTATTTACAATATACAATTTGTCATGTATTGTATCACGTACAATTTACATTTATATTGTATACCATTTTCTTATCATAATTGACTATTACTCCATTTGTCAATTAACCATATTTTCTTATCATAATTGACTATTACTCCATTTGTCAATTACATTTACCTTATTACTCATATTAATATCATATTCATATGTCGTCCAATAAGGTCGGCATAAAATTTTACACATATAAAATTCAATAAAATTTTATGTTCCCAAGCCCCTGCTTCTCTCCTTTTATCCAGGGTAGGGGTAATGCTCTAACCGTAGTCCCCTATACAGAGGCACGATTCTTCAGATTGAATTCTATGTACTTTTGCAGAATCATTTCTGACCTTTAAATGCCTTGACCTGGCAGCGAAAAAATGAATACAATCACAAATGCAATTATAGTTTCCTCCACTGATTTCTGCTTAAACCTTCGAACAGCCTAATGAAAGTTCCCCATCTAGTCAATTAACGATAACCTTTAGAAAAAAACCATATACCCTGGAGTACGACTTCTTATCGATATTCAAATCAAAATAGAATGCGTGACTCAAATGAAAAATATAAATTATTTTGGGACGACAGAGGTCATTCACATAAACATGGTGATAACATTATTTTATGATTTTTTTCCAGATGGGTATTTCTGGACTTCTGTCGGGTCGCCATCCGTGAATAAAGCAAATACGATTTCTGCATTCTTCCTCATACAATAAGTGCTCTATTCTTAGTTATGTTATTAATGCTATACTATCAAACTTCTTATGACACTCTGTCAATCGGTACTGGCTGAGCATTGAAACAAGTCCATTTGTGAGCTGAGCTTTTGACCAGTTTATATAAAAGATTTTAGAAAATGGCATGCAAGGCATGTCCTACAATACACAGTGGCGTCACCTGGTGATTTATAAAATACTGACAAGTATCAATTTATAACAGTTCCTTCGACTTATTCAAAATACCAAATGAGTGATTTATAAGATAGCATTGAGTTTAACATTACACAATAGGTACATTATGCAAATTTACATTTGACTGATTTACGTAGGGAATTATTCACTGAAAAATATAATTATCTTCAATACTCTCAAATACATTTATATATCTAAGACAACTCCTGAGTGCATGGGATGAATGTTTGCTTTATTATATCGGGATTGGGCGATCAACCAACTGTTAGACAATCTTAGAAATCATTCCGGGATATAAACGTTTCTTCTCGAACTACCAACTGTACTTGTGGTTGTAGGGTTTGGGAATAGCTGGGAGGTAAAATATCATCCTGAGCATAATTTTTCTGTTATTTTTATCCTAATTGTAAGTTCTTCCAGCCTGAACCCTCAATCCCGACTACATGATATGGGACATATCATGGTAATCCAGTACTAACTAGGTACCTGAGAGTTCATAGTCAGGCGAGGCCATTTTTCGCACAGGTCGTTAACTGTACATCCTGTAGAGTGTTAAGAGTTCAACCATGGAAACTATATTCATATGCTGAGAAACTCAACAAACAGCGATATAACAAACTAAAGGTCATCGTTGCCTTAGAATATGCAAAAAAGATATATGTTTCCCAGGTGGCAGGAGCAATTCCTCATTGTTGCATGTCGGATAGTAAGTGTATACTTCCGGTATTCATTGTGCAGTGGGCGATAATTAAATCTCAAATGGTGATGTAATTAGTGAGGAGATACGCATCTGATACCGCCTGCTTGCCAGCGCCCCTCGTGGTCGCTAAGTGAATTGCGTGCTGTAGTTTTAATTCCATCGTGTATTGTCCTTTGCTGTCAGCCTCTGCTGACAGAGTAAGGGAACTCAGGCCGCAACAATAGTCAGGGTTGAATACGCATTGGTGTAATTCTGCAAGTAATAATCTTCGTAAAAATGCATTAGCAGTGCAGGTCATATGCAAAGCTAAAACATTTCCATTGTGCACAGTATTCAAGCATACGGCGCTGTCTAAATTACCTGCAAAATCACAAATCACAAAAAGAAAACATATATGCCCAAGCCAATCTAGCCATCTGACCTTTAGATTTCTAAGCCATTATCATCGAGTATGTCTTTAAAAAAAATTTCAATAACAATTCGGGTTGTCAATAACTTTGTATAAGCATACGATTATATTGATTTAATTTAATTTTAAATAAAAAGTATATGGAGACAAGCAAAAGTTAACGATTACAGAGACATAGACAATATAATCTTCACTTTTCACCATAAGTGATCTCGGCAGTTTATACTCTAGGTTTATCTGACTGGTGCACAACAGTAAAGTATCTCCGGGTGATATCACAACCTTTATCCTACCCCTAATATAAAATACCATAGGCTTAACATTGAGTTTCCGTATGCCACGCTGACTGGCATACAGAGTTTTTTTATGACACTAGTGGTATACAGAATTGATATCACGTAATATTCAAAAATTGTGGAGACAGAGAAGGATAAAATCAAAACCTGATTCGTTTTAATCTTGGCAACCGCATGCCACTCCTGGAGTTTTGTCTCTGGACTTCACCCGGCTTCGCCTCATGAAGTCACTATGCCAAACTCCAGTCATGGCATAGGGTGGCCAAGATTAAAACTCGTCCAGTTTTGCAATTTTTTCGGTGAAATCGGGACCCGATTTACGAAAAATCGGGGCCCCGATTTTTCCACACGAAAGAATTCCCACACAGTTTTGCGATAGTATCGGGATCTGTGTAAAGTGAAACTAAGAAAGCACTAACTCAAAACACAAGTTTAAAACTAATCCAAAACCACAAAATTTGAAGGGCATATATGGCCATAAGTATCGTCAATCTAATTCCTAAATTTCATAAAGTTCTGATTAGTAATTCTCTTTGATGCTCCGATTAGCCACCGTAATTTAAACATGTTTAAATGTAATAGAGACCAAACGATACAGATTTCACATTGAAACGAGATCGTACATCCCCATTTTGTATCGAAATCCAGAGACATGGTCAACTGCCCTGATATTAGGTGACCTTCGGACGTGATTTTGATTTTGTATCGGGAGGTCCATCGTAGACTATATCAGAGCCATATCGTAGTAGGTGGATGCCGGGCCTAATGTTCTTATAACTTCTATTCTGAATTTAAACTGAGGTAAAAGTGGTCTTTGAACAATTGTGGGAGGAAAAGACTTAATGTCAGACACATATATACTATCTACAAATAGTTCCAATGTGTTCCGAAATACCAAATTGGGTTAATGCCTCGATTCGACTTCCCAAAAAACAATTAACACTAGTTCGTTAATAATTGTTTTCCTATTTCCAATTATGGCCAAGGCAATTACCATTATTTCTGCCTATTGCCTCTATTAAATTTACTTAAATGAAGCCCTTCTTTCATCAGGTCCCTATATAATTGCAACCGGTGCCACTGAAATCTCAATGGGGATTATATCTAGAAGGGGGTCGGGTTTGGGAAAATTGAATCTTTCTAGAGGAGTAACATCCATTTAGATCTTGATGAAAGAACAGCTGATGGCCTTCGGCAAAATGACGCATTTGTTAGTGGATCCATGTCCTTGGCGTAGGTGAGAGCACAAATAATTTGGACAATTGAAAGGATGCACCAGGGATCCAAGAAAAGAGAAAATAAATTTAAGTGTAATAAGCTCCAAAGACAAGTTTGAGATATTTCCGATAAAGAATGGTGAACTCTACATCATCTGTGAGTGAGGTCAATTGAATATCAATGAAAACTGAACAAAATCAATTTTCAAAAAGGACTTACCCATGGCAGAGGGTCATTAGTATTGAAGGGTGTATGGATAATATAAAGAAGGCAGAAGTGTAAGGAGGCAGAAGGGCTAGTGCACCCACATAGCAAGATATTGCCAGTTTTAAATTTCCATTCCACCAGATGAAAAAAACAAACCCAAAACCCCTGTATTTCTCTTTCAGAGGGTTGGGTACGAATTCCATGGATGTTACCTGATATTACCGAAATACATCGTATATTGTATTTCACTACCAACTATAATTACTATGATCAGAAATTTGCGTAATGCATTTCCTCCAACACAGAATAATCTCTCGTGTCGTCACCACTACTGACGGCTGCGCTTACATATTTCGTCCAATTAGTGCATAATTAAGTGGGTTATTGTGGATCTCTTATACAAGTGTGATGGTAGGCCAGAAGAAATAAAACATTGGTACGCCATGATTTTGAAATTTGATTTTAATTGTGTTGGTAATCGTTTCCTCACTCTAAATAGGTGGAAGAGTAAAGGAAATTTCATGAATAATCATAGAATATGATTTTTACTAAGATTCCACTGGGTCAATTAATCCCTATCGAGTGTGTAATTAGAACGCCAACTGAAACCATCAGTAGGTCATGATTATTTGACTCAAACTGACAAAGCTTCAGGATCCTCAAATTTCAGTCATTCAGAAGAACTAACCTCATTAACACTGCAATTATGCTGAACAAATATCTGAGAGCTCGAAAATAAGAGAATTAATTAGACAGAATATTGTTATAAAGGGCTTCTTAAGCGAACTGTGTCAATGAAAGACATTTTATCTAATTAGAAGCGCGATGCTTTGATAAATTCTATTGAATACAACAGGTCTGAAAAGATTGTCTATGGTTTTGCAGTAACGTGCAGATCTTTGCTGTGCTACCATCGGGAATGAAAGGGTGATCGTCTCCTAGTGCACATGTGTCAAGTTATATCATGAGGTTCGTAGATACTAATCTACTCATACAGATCGCTAATCGTGTACCAGCAATCAGATATAATTGAAATACATTATGTTTGAACAGTATAAAAGTATATATGCTGCAGATCAAGTTATATGTTTGCATGTTTAGATTTGTATATATTTGAAAATTGAATAACTAAGATCCTTTAGAAGTATTCCCATGCAATCTAGACAGTCTTATGGTACCATCCCTAAAATGGCTAATAGTTTGGACTGATATTCGGATCAGTAGATGATATTGTAGTAGTAGTCTTTTCAATATTCTGCCTCCGTGTGCATAGGTATATATCAATTTAGAATTCTATTTTTGGCTTTTGAAATATAAAAATAGTAAAGTTTCTTTGTTTTTTTTAGTATAAAGAACATGTTCACCTAGAGGATAAAAGTGAAAACGATTCCCTACCTATTACAATTAGATATTGATTACCAAATGTATAGAGGATATTGTTTCCCAGGGCTGGGCGTTTTTCCATGAATTATGTAATTTCTTTAGTACGATAAACAAATATGTAAAAGACATGTACCTGTTGATGAACATGTCCCCAACAAATATGGTTAATTCCAAGAATCTGGTACCATTCAGCTGAGAGCTATAAAATATTGAAATGTTGCATATGGAGGCAGATGCTATAAAATAGATAGAAACACGTACACGGAGGCAGAAGTGTGTACACGGAGGCAGAATCTGCCTCCATTTACATTATTTACCAGTATAACTCCATAGTGTGTATGGGGATTTCTATTCAATTCCACACATAAACAGATGTGGTCATAATCTACTTATATTATATCTTTTTCAAGTCATATCAGCAGATCTTATGGAAGTATTGATAAATATATGTGTACACGGAGGCAGAAGCACATTTTAATCATTGTCCTGCCCCTTTTCTAAAGTTTTTTCTTTGCTTCCGACATCGTCAAAGGTAATAACATAAAGATGAGCGTGTTTTACCCACAAGGACTTTCCATGATATTAGCATTCATGGTGTCTATAGATCTTTCCTCATAATTCTCAAAGATTTTTTCTCATATTATACACCATAAGGGCTACAATGCATACCAAAAAAACAACAATGGTTAAACATGTTTTCCTTATTCAAGGGGATGGAGAAAAATGACAATATAATTATAAAGAGAAGGCTGATTTTAGCCAAGATAAATGTGCGTATACAAAGTTTTGAAAGGCAATTGTTTTCAAAATCTTTACTCGGAACATATTGTGATAGGGCAGGTTGGTTATATCAATTTTGGAGTAATGAATGTGGCAGCTTGTATTTCTTTTTCTTTTGTGTACATGTGTATGGCAAAAAAGGAGTAAATTGTATGGTTTTTCATTTTTATCGTCTATTCTTATACATATTATCCAGGTACAACTATACGTGGCGTTTTAGCTCTTAGTGAGATCCATAAGATGAAACATTAATTGGGTGACTAACTCCAAAAATGAACGAGTTATAACATGGTGGACCTGAAAGCAGAGGTTCCTCCCGTTTCGTGAGAATTAGTCATATATATATGTTTATATATATAAAGGTATATATATAGTAGAAACATATTGTGAAGTGGCACATTTCGATTGATTGCATGTATCATATATCTGGTCCCTATTTCTATTTATTGTCTTGAAGCATCAACGCGTGCTTTTCAAGTTCAACTTACATATTAAAGAAAAATTCGGACACCATACTACTTTCTTGTACTTAAATATGAAGATATGTGTCTATATGTTTATGGTGACTATTAACCGGATTCTAAATATGATTTCTGCATCTGTAAATACCCTTAAGCTGTTGTTCAAATATCCTTCTCTTTGCCTGCATAACACCCCCACACTCTCCCGTCCTTCTCTTGGCTCTGCAAGGTAAAAAAATTAACATCAACGTGGTTTTTGTCCGTCATTTTTTTGCATATCAATTTTTTTTGCAAGGGCACTGACAGGACACCTCCGCTTGTTACCGGTCAGTTTTAGGTAATTAAAACCGTATTTTAAGTCACAACGCTTGCCGCTTATTCAATTTCTTCCCACAGTTTTATTCCGGCAAAATCCTACTTGGCCATCAGCTACTGTGGGCGAGGGTAAAACCCCGGGATTCAGGATGAGCTTCACAAAAGAGATGATGTTAAAACACGTTGATTTATCCCAAGCAAAATCAAATAACAAAGAAATGTTGAAGCCCTCGAAAAGCCTGCCGTCAAATTGGAGACTAAAGGAGGTGTCGAGGGTGGGAGTTTTAATAAGAATAAATTGAGGCTTGAGGTTGGAGTGATTCTTTCAGGGGAAGTTCGCAGTAGAAGAATGAGGTAAATGAATGGGTTTCTTTCACATGGGTGCTGTACTATCACAACTAACTTAATGAAACCAAAAACACACCCAACGGAATGCTGTCCGTTCCATATGCCTTAAAAAATGACCTGCTAAAGCAGGTTCTTTGAAAGGCAACTTTCTGTGGTGTTAGGAGATGTCTACTGAGGAAAGCATCTACGTAACACCTTAGTTTATATGACAAAAGTGATGTTAGTTTATTTTAAAATGTCCAATCACTTCATATCTTTTCACTCCATCCTCTCCACTATTTTACCCACTCACACATCACTTGACATGTATTTGTGTGTATGAACTTATCTAAATATAATAGTTATATAGTTATAAGATGAATTTATAACCAAAAATATTATCGATTGTTTACAGCTCGGTACCATTGTTGTTTGTTCACGACATGCGTTTTGCACTCTAGTTACCATGTAACACAAGGCCACACGCCGGATTACCTGGAAACCAATGTCTCTTAACAATCATTCTGCTATTTCTACACTGCTCACCCAGTCATGTCTTAATCTTTTGTCAGTGTTATTCAATTTTAAGCTCACTTGTATTTCTAGATATATACATATATTATTTTTAGTTTTTGATTTATACTGGAGTAAACTGTAAGGGACAGTCAGTGCTTTTCTTCCACAGGCTCCAGTACAAGGTACACCAATTCAGTGCCCAGTGAATGGGCATACAGAAATGGCTTCAAAAAAGTGCACAGGATAATATTGAAACAGAGATTTGAGTAAAATATTTAATCAGTCGATGATACAGATGACCCTCCTCATTTTTACAAAGGCACACATAATTGTAGGATGTTCAACTAAAATATAAAATCAGTACACCGTAGTCAAGACATAAATCAGGATATGACAGCGTTTTAACATACATTTGGAATGGGTAACACCCATCGTACAGCCTCAGTACAATTGCATATTTGATATAACATAAGTTAATATAGTACATTAGGTAGTCATATCAGTAGTTCATCATTGATTCCCTGAGTCATTGCTTAAGCACACTTTTCATCCCAGCCACATCTCGTATTGCCCTAACATTTACAGAAACATTATTCCAAAGATATACGGTGTTTGAGCCACTAACCAAGTAATACCCAAGTACTTTGTCTTCTTTGATTTCCCCAGTTTTATTCATTCAACATAGGTTACAATTTGGGTTACGGTTTGTTTCACTTTTTCAGTTGTCCAACTAGTTTCGGCACACAAGTGCCTTCATCAGGGACTGAGAGATAAGTGATGAGATTGCCTGGGGTTGTCCCTTATATACCTTCTAGCTCGTCGCCCTGGTGACGAGAATTATGGGATGTCTAATTAAATACTGTAGTGCCCCCTACTGGGTGTTATAAGGATTAATAGTCCATGAAATGGGTACAAGCATTGTATGATTGAGATTTCTACAAGTTATGTTGTTCAGTCCTTATCTCATTATATAATAAAGTGATATTTGGTATTGGAATTTCTCTGATTAATATCAGTTGGTGGATAAGAGTACATATAATGATGAATATTAGGTGTCAACATTAATATCAGGTGAACATCTTTGGAAATACTGGTGTAAATAATAATGTTTGATTTCTACTCACAGTTTGAAGCTTGTTACAATGTTATCATATTTGTTAGTTATTATTTTTGTCCATTTATAAGATGGTAGTCTTGGGTTCGCCTTTTTTGTTAATTATTTGCTTTCTAGATGGGCGAAGTCGTTGGCTAGTTGAGGATCGAGTGAGTTGATCAGTAAAAATAAACACTTCAGAGTCCCAGAGTTCAGTGTGTACCCCATGGGTAGAGTGTCACTTTCTTCTGGCACCACATCGGGTATGGTGTTGGGTTCATCATTCGTGTCCATGTTGTTTTCAGTACTGTCATCGTTGTCACTGTCACTGTAGTCTTGTAGCATCGAGAGTCCATCAGTTGCATGTAAGTCGGAGTTATCAGGCAGAACCGGAGTTGGAGATTTCTTGGTGGTGGATGAAGAAGTGGTAGAGTTGGAATCGCTGGAGTCCGAACTAGTACCACTACATGTACTGGTTGTAGACGAGGGTGTAGAGCGGCTGCTACTGTCACTGCTTGGGGTTGTGTTTGTTATATCATCAGTTTCTTTCTCGGTATTGTTTCCGTCTAGTTCATGTGTTGTAGTTTGGATGGTGTCAGAGTCGGCGTCAGTCTCATTTTCGTTGGTTAAGTCATTGCGGAAGATTTCTTTGATTTCGTCGGCTGTCAGTATTGGTAAGGGGTTCGGAGTTGTTTCTAGAAGGTGCGATGCTACATCCACTAGTCGTTGTTTAGTGGCGGCGGCGTTATTTGTGCTAACAAGTATTTATCCAGTGGTTGTCCTAGGCGTGATACATGGTGCGTTCAGATGGAGTCCCAGAGCTTTGTAATCCGTGTCATTAATAGTATTGATGCGACCAAATCGTCTCGGTGGAGGTGGAATCGTATGGGTCTGTCGGACTGTGGGCTCAAGGCCTGTCAAGTTGACAATTTCAGTTAATAAGTCCTTCCCCTTTGCTGTGCGGTACGCTTCTTTTGCAGTTGTGACAGCTGACTTGGTAAATTTGGGATTAAGATTGGGTACGATAGGTTTCGGTGCGCACGTACTCGCTTGACTGGCAGTATGTCCATGTGCTTGTTTTTGATGCCTACGAAGCGCCGAGCGCGAACTATAAACTTTGTAGCAAGTAGCACAACATAGTTTGACACCTCCCCCTTCATGTGCTGACGAATAGTGACGGCGGATTGCGGTGATGCCGACGAACATTTTATCGCATTTGTGGCAGGCAAACGCCATGTTATTGTCATTTATGCTAACCACCGGGTCAGTCTGAGCCATCGTTGTTTATTCTATTGTCAATCGTAATTGATATGTTGTGAGCACCGCGGTTCGATAGATATTAATTGTCGAAACGGTCGCATCAATTGAATCTTGGCGTTTCTTAGCAACGGATGTTCATTCCTTGAGGTTGGTGTGTTGCTAGGATACGTATCCAAGCCTTTTCTAGGCATAGACGGGTATTTCGGTCAGTGGCGCCGTTGTCTAGTACAAAACAGTGACGTCATTGATATCGTGGTCTGGTGCGCAAAAGTGCGCAGCTACCGGTTTGTCGGTTCTACGGTGTTGGATATCGTTCCAATGTTGCAAAGGGCGGGTATGTAGTGTATTCTTAGTTTGTCCTACGTACATTTTGTTGCAAACTTTGCATCTGATAATGATACGATGTGTGTGGATCGGCAATTGGATGATCCGACGGTTTTGAAGCATTTTGTGCCGAGTTGGGTCCGAACGATGTCGGTCTCAACTATAAGTTCGCACGTAGTGCAGCCGGGTTTCTCGCATTTGCGTGTTCCTGGTTTCTTGGCGAGTCTCGGGAAGCGGCTCTGTGTTAGAAGATCCCTTAAGTTCGGTCCTTTCTTATAGGCCACCATGATCCGCTTATTGTGAAATTCCTCTGAGTTTATCGAGTTATCGATTATCGCCTGATTGTCTCTGAGGGTACGGATGGTTCCATCATATCTCGCGTCATATGTTATGACAAACAGAATTTTATTGTTGTCGTGGGTATAGTCTCCGTTGGTGGGGGCTAACAGTGTGTCTCTGTCAGTATTCCGCACTCGGTGGAGTGTCTCCAATAGGCGTTTTTTCGGGTATCCCCTTGCGGCGAAGTACCTGAGTAGTGTCTTGGAGTGCCTATCAAATTCCAATATTGACGAACAAATCAGACGAATTCTGAGTAGTTGGCTATAAGAAATTGATGTCTTCTGTGACAGTGGGTGGTGGCTGGTGTATTGTAGATACAGGTGGGCATCTGTGTCTTTTGTAAAAAGCGTAGTGCAGAGTTTGCCGTTGTCGTCAGTGTAGACAGTTACATCTAGATAGTCTATAGAGAACTGGCTGCAACTGTGAGTGAATTTGATGGTTGGGTGAACCATGTTGAGATAGTTCATGAAGTTGGTGACTGTGTGTTCGTTGCCCTGTATGATGCAAAATATGTCATTCCAAAGAGTAGCCGACTTAAAGAAGCCTAAGTGTTTATATTTGCTTAGCCTAATGTTCTCTGCCGAAATCAGTACAGGTGCGTCGTGCAGCTTCATTTCACACTTAGGGTCGACTAAGTAGTCTCTAGAGGCTGATCGTTATGTGCAATAGACAGTAGCTGTTTTCCCCATTGTTCGACAAGGTAATTTGTCTTACATGCTCGCGAATTTCATTTCTTGGGGTTAGAGGTTTAGCCTTTAGACATACATGCAGGCCTCGATTCTGACACCTCGTAATTTTTCAGTGAGGGTACAATGCCTTCCGTGAAGGCCCTTTTCTATTTGCCGACAAACACTGTGTAGATATTTTTGTGTTCTCCTAATAACCTATTTCCATTGACCATCACCGATATACAGTCATGAACTACCGACGGACCTTAGCACTGCTGACACAAAATGGAAATAGGCTATCAGGAGAACACAGAAAATCTACACAGTGTTTGCTGGCCAATAGAAACGGGCCTTATAAGGGAGCTCTCCCATGCTCAAAATACGGCATGATCGCTTGTTGGGTAGTCAAATACTTATGGATAACATGCTAATCTAATGACTAACACAGAAGCACGGTAATGGAAATAAAGTTTATTGAGTTACACTTAAACGAAAACGAGATAAGCTTTAGGGTAATTAGATAATATGAATGTCACAAGCTATTGAGAGTGCCCTAATTAGTAGGGGAGGGTGAGGAGATGAAGTAGAGACTTTTTGTAGGGTGGGTGGGTAGTTCCTTCTTCGTTGGGTACAAGGTGGAGAGAGGGTTGGTCACGTGACCGGGACCACGTGACCGGAACCACGTGAGTGTGAGTCCGTAGTTACCGACTTCTGAGTTTGCCGTTGTCGTCAGTGTAGACAGTTACATCTAGATAGTCTATAGAGAACTGGCTGCAACTGTGAGTGAATTTGATGGTTGGGTGAACCATGTTGAGATAGTTCATGAAGTTGGTGACTGTGTGTTCGTTGCCCTGTATGATGCAAAATATGTCATTCCAAAGAGTAGCCGACTTAAAGAAGCCTAAGTGTTTATATTTGCTTAGCCTAATGTTCTCTGCCGAAATCAGTACAGGTGCGTCGTGCAGCTTCATTTCACACTTAGGGTCGACTAAGTAGTCTCTAGAGGCTGATCGTTATGTGCAATAGACAGTAGCTGTTTTCCCCATTGTTCGACAAGGTAATTTGTCTTACATGCTCGCGAATTTCATTTCTTGGGGTTAGAGGTTTAGCCTTTAGACATACATGCAGGCCTCGATTCTGACACCTCGTAATTTTTCAGTGAGGGTACAATGCCTTCCGTGAAGGCCCTTTTCTATTTGCCGACAAACACTGTGTAGATATTTTTGTGTTCTCCTAATAACCTATTTCCATTGACCATCACCGATATACAGTCATGAACTACCGACGGACCTTAGCACTGCTGACACAAAATGGAAATAGGCTATCAGGAGAACACAGAAAATCTACACAGTGTTTGCTGGCCAATAGAAACGGGCCTTATAAGGGAGCTCTCCCATGCTCAAAATACGGCATGATCGCTTGTTGGGTAGTCAAATACTTATGGATAACATGCTAATCTAATGACTAACACAGAAGCACGGTAATGGAAATAAAGTTTATTGAGTTACACTTAAACGAAAACGAGATAAGCTTTAGGGTAATTAGATAATATGAATGTCACAAGCTATTGAGAGTGCCCTAATTAGTAGGGGAGGGTGAGGAGATGAAGTAGAGACTTTTTGTAGGGTGGGTGGGTAGTTCCTTCTTCGTTGGGTACAAGGTGGAGAGAGGGTTGGTCACGTGACCGGGACCACGTGACCGGAACCACGTGAGTGTGAGTCCGTAGTTACCGACTTCTGAACGCATTACCGCTAACTCTTCCAGTTAGCCCTAACAGAAGGCAACTAAAGTCGTCTACACAATCAATAGTCTTATCATGTAGCTTTAGGTCCGTCTGTAGATGCTGTCTGGTTCTAAAGAGACTTAAGTCTTCTAACATTTGTAGTAGGCATATTGAGATCTCACCAACAAGCAATGGTGACCCATGGCCTTTGGTCAGGGGTGGTCATTGCCCCCCTGGTGACACATTTAACCACCAGCGCACTCCTCGCGCCACCTGTCGCTATCACCATGCACCGCGAGCCGACCTGCGTGAGCGGTGCACTCACCTCAGCCTCACAATTCGCTCAGCTGTCCTACCGTACTGACGTACATTTTTCTAGTCTCCAGTCTCTTGGCTTTTCCCTCTACATACCTCCGGTCTCCGTATTCCCCGAATACCGGTGACCGTGTACATAGGGATTCCATAATTTCTGGTATCTGGACAATTGTATTCTACAAGGATGAGTGGACCAACTACGCAAAGTGCAGCGGCCGCGTGCCCGGAGGAGACGTCTTCACAGGCCGAGGACTCAACGGACTCGGAGGTAACCGTGCGCCAGCAGCAGCAGCCAGACGACCACGTTGACTCCGTATCCCAGCAAGCGACCAGCGTACGGTCTTCAAGGCTAACGGCCCTCGAGTCCGGCTTCAGCAAGATGTCGGACAAAATGGACGGGATGATGGACGCCATCATGCAGATCTCCCGCCCGGGATCCAAGGCCACCGGCTCACGGGCGTCGGCAGCGTCCCGGACGAGGGATTGGGCCCGGGACCAGGCCGAACACGCCCTACCCACCCCGCGTCAACTACGGGACAACTACGCGCCTGAGGACTACCTCCAATGGGAATTTGAAAAGGAAACCATGAGGCATGACCGTACGACCGGTAAGCAGTCAATGATCTCAGACTTCAGTACCCGTAAATTAACTGCCAAACCGTATATGTACATTGATCGTGACGGGGTGTATACACTCCACCAGAAGCTCGAGCTACGGTCATCCCTCGAGCGTGGTGAGTTCGACGCGATTAGACGCATGTGCGAGACCGGAAAAGTGCAGCCTGGACTCCGGACCGACCCGGCGGCCTTCGCGGACCACCCACGGAGGGAGTGGCTGGACCTCACAGCCGTGGGGCCCGACAACCATCGAGCGATATACCGGGCCGTGAGGGATACGGGGCTGCCCAACGCCCTGGGCGCTCAGATAGAGCTCCCGTCAGATCTGCGGCTTGACGCATGGGAACGATACCTATCGGCGATGGGAGGAAAAGACGAGCTATTAGGATTTATGCGCTACGGGTTTCCCCTCGGCTACCTCGGGCCAGCCAGTGACACCCGAGGCATCCCAAATAACCCCAGCGCCGACAGCTACCCCGAGCAGGTACAGAGGTTTATTGACAAGGAAAAGCCATTCTCGCACATGTTGGGACCGTTTGAGGACCCTCCATTCACACCTTGGTCCCACGTGTCCCCACTCATGACCCGGGAGAAGTGAGGCACCGATGCCCGCCGAGTGATTACGGATATGACATTCCCGAAGGAGCATAGTGTTAACTCGTATGTCATCAAAAACTCGGTCTACGGGCTCGAGCGAGAACACGGGCTCCCTACGGTTGATGGCTTCGTCCGGAAGCTCGTGGTGGCAGGTAGTACCTCTTTTATGTCCTCGATCGACGTGTTTCACGCTTATAAGAACTTTGCTGTGATCCGCTGGATTGGCCTCTGTTATGTTTCATGTGGGGGGGCGGGCACTACTGTGATACGGCTATGCCGTTTGGTGCCCACGCCTCATCGTACCATATGCAGTGCGTGGCGGACACGATCGTGGATATTCTCGAGAGCAAGGGTATTACCGCCGCGATGTACCTGGACGACCTCATCATACTCTCGGCCGACGCCCCTACGGCGGAACGAGAGTTCAGAACGGCTCGCGCCCTCTTCGCGGAACTAGGCCTCCCCGAGGCACGTGATAAGGCGCAGGCACCCAGTCAGACGGTCACCTGGCTGGGCATTGAAATCGATGCCCGCACGATGACACTGTCGATACCCGAGGCTAAACTCCTCGACCTTCGGGCACAAGTGGCGGCCGTAGCAACGAAAAGATCCCTAACCAAGAGACAGCTGCAGTCAGTCCTCGGGAAGGTTCTGCACGTGGCGAAGTGCATTCGCCCGGCCCGGGCATTTGTTAGCAAACTTCTCGAGGCGCTGCGAGGGATGCGTGGATATTACCTCAATATCAACGCCGATATGCGCCAAGACCTGGATTGGTTCCTCCGGTTTGCAGAGGGCTGGAATGGCCACGCCCTCATACCTGACGGCCAATACTACTACTCCGGTCAGGTGTGCCCCGTTAATGACCCCGTTGAGTGTATCTCGGAACTGGAGGCCGTAAATACCATCTACGCCCTCCACACCTTCGTTACGGAGCGAGACTGGGGCATGAGGATCGAGGTGTTCTGTGATAACCTGGGAACAGTGCAGGCCTTGACCTCGGGACGTCCCTGGAACCGCGTGCTCGCGGAGTGCGCGCGGCAGGCCTGGATGATACAGGCACGAATGGAGGTGGATCTCGTCTACAGTCACGTGCCCGGGATACAAAACACGGTCGCCGACGCTCTCAGCAGGGCACATCTCACAAATAACGACTATGATAAAGCTGCCTCATTTGTATCCCTGCACCGCTTGTATCCCGTGATACCATGTTCACATGCCTCTTTTGTCCCCATCCTCCGCCTCTTCTGCAGATCCGGTGCTGCTCTTACTCCAAGCGAGGGCATCTGTCTGCCAATCCGAGGCTTGTGCCCCTGGCACGGTCGCCAACCAGCGGTCAGCCGTCGGCACCTACATCGCATTCTGCAGGAGGATGGGGGCGGACCCCCAGGCACCGACAGAGCATCACAGGGTCAAACGCGCCATCGAGGACTTGAAGAAGAACAAACGGTACGTTCCCAATGTAAAGCCCCCCGTGCCGATGGAGGTATTCCAACGAATTCTATCGGGCCTCGGGGACACCCCTCTTCACATCACCATACGGGCGGCACTGCTGATCATATATTATGCGGCCCTGAGGCAGAGCGAGGTCGCCCTGCCCTCGTCACGTGCATACGACCCGGATCGCCACCTCTCACGTGGGGACGTGACCGTGTCAGCCACTCACGTGACAGTAATCATAAAGGCGGGGAAAAACCTCCAGAGGGTAGGAGAGAAGAAAGTAATGCGCCTACAGCCGGCAGAGGACTCGAGGTACTGCCCGGTGCATGCCGTGCGCCAGATGCTACGGGCCATCCCTACGGACACACTGCGAGATCCATTCCTATTGTTACCGGACGGATCTACACTGACATCACGGGTCCTCGCAAAGGAATGGGAGACATTGCTCGCTGCAGCAGGCCAGCCCCCGAGGTCATTCACGCTGCACAGCCTCCGGAAGGCTGCCGCCACACAGGCATACCAAGCGGGTATGCCAGAACTTGACATTCAACGTTATGGCGGGTGTAGGTCAGACTCTCATCGATTGTATATCAAAGACTCAACATCTGTGAATGTCAATAAGTCTCTAATTCAGTCTCTATCTAATAAATAGTCTTTTTCTTCACTCCCTCCCACCTCTCCCTATTCTAATGGCTCCTTGGCTATATTCTTATTATTATCTTATTACTATTATGTAATAACACATAATAACTATACTTCATATGTTATTATCATTATAATTGACATACAACATATCTTTGTCAATTATCAATCTTCTATATTATCATTAATATTCATACGTACATTGTAGTACACTTATTCATATTAATAAGACCTCATAAAATTAATAAAATTTTATTTAGCCCACTTCGGCTTTCCTCTTCGTTCATCAGGGATAGGGGTAATGGGTGACCCATGGCCTTTGGTCAGGGGTGGTCATTGCCCCCCCTGGTGACACATTTCACCACCAGCGCACTCCTCGCCCCACCTGTCGCTATCACCATGCACCGCGAGCCGACCTGCGTGAGCGGTGCAGTCACCTCAGCCTCACAATTCGCTCAGCTGTCCTACCGTACTGACGTACATTTTTCTACCCACCCACCCTCACCTTTTCTCTCCTACTCACTTCACTCGTAGGGCTATATTCTTATTATTATCTTATTACTATTATGTAATAACTCATAATAACTATACTTCATATGTTATTATCATTATAATTGACATACAACATATCTTTGTCAATTATCAATCTTCTATATTATTATTAATATTCATACGTACATTGTAGTACACTTATTCATATTAATAAGACCTCATAAAATTAATAAAATTTTATTTAGCCCACTTCGGCTTTCCTCTTCGTTCATCAGGGATAGGGGTAATGAGCATCTACATCTTGTTACAGGTGGGGTTCAATAGTATCAAGATCGTTGTCGGATTCGTACAAGACTGCATCATCAACATGCATAGAGAAGTCTCAATCAATGCATGCTCAATAGAATTAGTCATATTATTAATAAAGGCCAGAAAGAGCAGAGGCCCCAGAATTGACACAAGATGGGTAAGCTGTTAGAGGTGACATTGTTTGCAATTGTAGCTTGGCCACGATCGGTGAGATAGTTTTGAATCCAGTTTAAGATAGTTAGGTTTATGCCCTGCGATTCAAGTTTATCTAAGAAAATTGGCTGATGGACTGTGTCAAAGGCCTTAGATAGGTCTATAAACACTGCTGCAATTATTTCTCTACTGTTCATGGTAGAGAGAATATCATCAGTAAATTTGACGGCAGTTAAGAAAGTGGAATGTGACTTTCGAAAATCTCCCTGTTTGTCACTCAAGAGATTATTTGACTCAAGATAGTTGTATATATGCTTTTGCATAATTCCTTCCAAGATCCTACCAGGAAGCAACAAGATTCACTTTCAGAATCAGGGCTACCTTGGTTATCTTCCACTTAAATGGACAGAGTGATAGAAATGGTGATAGGTTCAGGATATGTGTCAGTTCTGGAATTAATTCCAAGAATGAGTCCATTAAACCGATGGACGAAACATTCTCAAATGCAGAGGATTATGAAGTGTCAATCAGTTTACAGGCATTAGCTACTTCTTCTTCAATATGCAGAAGTCTTCAATCACTACATCAGGTAGGTTTGGTTTAGATACCCAATTATAAGGAAACCTTTTTGCCCAGTCAGCGCCCACATTAGCAAAGAAGCTATTTATAAAATCAGCAGTTTCATATTTATGTACCCTCAAATTTGTATCCCCATTCATCAACTCTATGTCCTGTTCAAGTGGGTTTGTTAGGAGGTAATTTCTCATTCTTCTCCAAAACGTTTTACAATCATCATTATCATTATTCTAGCATAGCCCATTCTAGGTCGAGTAACTAAGCGATTTGGTATAATTGCAGAGCTCTTCAGCCCTCGGTCAATTATCTGGATCTTGTGTAACTTTGGTGGTGCGCCAAGCTTTATTTTTGTCAACAACTGATTCTAGAATATGATTTGTGATCCAGGGATCATCTTTGTACGTGATATGGTGTTCCTTGAAGGGACACATCGTATTTAGATTTGCAGTAATAGTGGTAAGCATATAGTCCACTAGAGCAGTGTGTGCCTATGTATAAAGGCTTAAATTCACAGACACAGCCTGTCCTTTTCATAGTTTGTTTTTCTATCACGCCTCCTGAGGCACAACACCTACGTGGAGTGTATTGACACCTGGGACAAGGTGTGAAAACACTCCACTTGGCCACATTTTAGCTCTTTTAACAATGTTTTGTTTATAAAGGGTGGCGTCCACCAACCACGACAAGTCTACGACAAGCGCTGACAAGAAAGTTCCAATCGGTGCTTGTCGCAATCTTGTCGTTAGAAGGGGGCTTTACGACAGCGTTGTCAGGGTGTGTCAGGAAATGCATGCTCCACCAGAATTAACTATCGTAGACCTCTGCGACACGCTCCCGACACGCCATGACACTCCACAACAAAGGTCCAGTCGTAGGAAAATTGAACATGTTCGATTTTTTCATAACCTTGTCAGAAGGCTCCCGACAAGCTTCCCAGTTGCAGCCTGTCATGGCCTTGTCGTAGACTCTTGTCGGGAACTGGGGTCCACCAACCACGACAAGGCTACGACAAGTCCTCCAATCGTAGGCCTGTCGTGGACCTTGTCGAAATGCCATTGTCGTAGCCTTGTCGTGGTTGGTGGATGCTCGCCTTAAGATTCAGCCGTTTATCTATGACCGAAATGCGATTCATATTTACAGTTCATGTGTATTTTTTTATTTATTTGACACAAGAAGGTGTACAGGCAAGGCCTCTGCGAGGTGAGTATTCTGGCCGAGCTATTGACCAGTGAACAAGTCTTAGGACGGGAACATTCTACCGTCTTTTGTATCTATATAAACATTATGTGCATAGTATGGGATGGTAATTGATTGATGCGATGAATACTGCTTAAATAAATAAGCTGACTGACTGATGTGAATATCTGATTACCCTTGGAGTTACTTGTTTAAAAAATATGTTATATAATTTATTATGCAAGAATATAAGGATGACTTGAATAAGCAGCAAACCCAAAAGTAACAATCTGTGCTGCTACACAAGAGACACTTCTGAGAAGAATATGGTGTAATCACTGACATTTACATGATCAAAAGAAGGACTAGCAGTGCTATTAGCCTGAAAATAACAAGTGACAGTCTCTCTCCCACTTTCCCTCTCTCTCTCTTTCTCTCCCTCTCACTCTATATATATATATATATATATAAATATACATACATAATTATATATTTATGTATATATTCTTATATATTTATGTGCACATGCAATTATTGATATATATTCTCTCCGTTAGTATATAACTGCAGCTAATCCACTAAAGCCCCATCTACCCCATTAATCCTTTAAGGACGAATGACGCCTTGATGTATCTTAACTTCAATGTTTATTTTTAACACGGAAGTGATGGAGCCACATTGAATATCTTTTCACGGAATGTACACACAACATCATATTCAATATTTTCATTTCAACGAAGCAAAATGTTTAGGATAACTTTTCATACCACGTGACTAGATTTATGAGTTCTGATGACTTAGTGTACGGCCCTCAGGCCCACACGAGCTCCCGACATTACGGAGATATCTCGGCCGCTATCTTAAGGGCTAAAGGGGAAATCTCGCCTATAGAAGATGTCTCACCTAGAGGGTTCTGCTGTACATGGCATTTACATTGACATAGGTGTTATTGATATATATATATGGGTCGGAAGTGGGGATCTTTCAATTGCAATATATCATATCTGACTGAAGATGGCGTCGTCGATAATGTTCCCACCTGACCTGCTGATGACCTCTGCTCATGAAACATCAGCATATAGGAAATACGCAATACACTCTTATTGTACCGATGGCCTTAATGCAAATATAGCATCAGATCCCATTGTCATGTAGATGGGTAATCACCACAATGAATACTTACAAGACAAGGTCATATTTGATTGATTTCAATTGCAATTTATTTTAATTTTTCTTTTTTTTCTATACAAAATTCTACTTTAGACACTGCGTCATTTGTTCTCTGAAATAAATCTAATCATTCATATCATACTTAAGAGTGATTCTAACATGCTTGGGGAGTACATTGATGTATGATAAAGTGTTGAAGGTGCCATATTTCAGATTTAACATGCAATTTCAGACAATAAGCTACTCATCTGGCATTCCTCTCATACCTAGCCATGAACTACAGACATATATGTATTAAAAATGACCCAGATAGAAATACTCCCTGACTTAAGGTGGGCCCTTTTTATGAAATATTATCCTCTGACTCATGGACTAGGAAGAAATAGTATGAGTGTACCAAGGATACATGCAAACACCATATCTACTTGTTTGGCATAATGTCCACGATGATGATGACGATGTTGCGTCAATTTTACCGTACAGCCACAGTAACCCTGTTTAGAACTGTATATTCAGGATAAGTTCCGATGTGAGGTTAAACAGGAAGATCTCTGTGGACAGGACATTCCCGCCCTATTGATTAGTAGCTAGATTTATAGAGGAGACTTTGGATGGCATCCAGATTGATAGTTCAAAGTTGTTTCGTGCCGTGTCTAACACACCAACCTGTACCACGCCCACTTCCAACCTGAGACATCCAATTAGCGGCAACGGAGCCACCGGCCTCCTACTGGCCGCTAATATAAAGTAATTACCCGCTCCCCGCAGCCCAGCCTGGACGAGCAGCTCAAATGGTCGGCCTGTCAGGGAGTCTCCTTCCCAAACCGCTCCTCACATGTCACTCCAGTTCTGACGCGCCCGGCCTAATGGGCGATAATAGAGGGAAATGCCCTGCCTTACCTGCCTAAAAAAGCGAAACCTCGCCTGCCTCTTCGATGTGGCTCAGCATAACTCGCCGTGAGGTGCTGCGTGGCGGGTCCTTTTGGTATGAACCTATTTCTTCAACAGTGATTAGATGTAGGTCGGTGTGTCGTAAGTAGTAGGTGATTTTCCTTGAAGCGGAAAGTTCGGATATATGTATCCCGATTCGGAATTGCTATTTTTGCATGTGTCTTTATTAATAATGTATTCCCTATGATCTTGATAACCTGCCACTCACTGAAGCCGTACCAATCTTTACCCTGCCCCTAATAACAAAAAAAAACGTCATTGATTTAATATAGGCAAATTTTTACGTGGCGTGCCATGTACCTAGAGAAATAGAAATAAATTGACCAATCAGCAATCAGGAATTATTCACCTATGTAAATAGTTCTGGCTGCAGAGCAGAAATTCTGACAACTGTAAAATACGGACAGAATCGAGTATGACTTTCCTAATATCATAAAGTCTTGGAGACAGGGTAGGATAAATACAAAACCAAACTCAAGTTAGACTTGTCAGTGTCTATGCCACTGGTCAGGTATGTTCCTTAGTTACTACGATCAAAGTTAGTCTCACGCTATCCGGTTCTATTCTATATTTTCTATAACCTGAGGGAATGGAAACTGCTTCATTGTGATTGGGCCATCTTTATTACTACCTTGATCTTCACTGCGGGATAATCATTCAGTACATACTGGAGGAACCCAACTAGTTCCAGAGAAATTGACCTTCCATGTCAGCCATCATTACCTGCCGCCTTTCTTGTGTTTCTTTGCCGACTTTTGTAATTGGACTCCATGTTTCCCCTGACATGCCATGTGCTCAGTTAACTTCATTCCCATTCTTAAAACAGGAATCAAGGAAGAAATCAGATATGGGAACTAGACCTAAGCAAGCTACACCAAAGTAAGAATAAGCACATTTCCACTGACTATGGCCCAAGGAACAATTATTTTGGCGTTTTTGAATACTGTTTAAGTTTCTATTTGCATACATGCATGTGCATGTTCTTTTATTTGTCAGTGTGTGGCATTTCGGGTTAAAATGTTATCGAAATCCTAACACTAGAGACTTGGAGCAGCAACGTTCATCACCAAAGTCCGTGGCTAAGTGGCAGGGGTCTTCACCCTGAGCATGGGCGGTCATGGGTTCAAACCCCGATTGTGTCATATCAAAGACTTACACACACAAAACTGCTCATTTGACTTAACACCCGCCTTTAGAACGAGGATTAGGGTCCTAGAGCCTCAGTGGAAGAACGGCTGTATAAAGCCGAATTCGGTGGTATTCCCTTAATAAAAATTGCTAAGAGAAAAAAAATCTGCCGTAATTAGTGTGGCCCATTTCCACTAGTCAACGTTTTAGTTCCTATATCACTGTCTAAGGGGTTGCATGTGGCCCGTACGTATACCCTTATGAGAACACTAAGTATTGGGTTTGAGAGTTTCTGTGTTCACATCGGATTTGAAAGAGCTCCAACAGCTTAAATAAGGTAAATGACTTGATGTCCTTTTTAGGAATATATAGTAATTTGAAACCGTATGCTTACATGTATACTCTATATTACGTTGCCTATATTGCCTAATGGTTAGAGTTGTCACAGGTAATTGTCACAATAAGCTCGCAGAATACTGCAAACTCTATCCCTTTACTATCTGCATGCTAGCTACTCACTGTGATACTGGGAAAGGAGCAAGGTGCCAGTGTCTTAGTGCCTTAGAAGCATTATCAACTGACCGTGACCGATCACTCAAGATCAAAATACCTGATTTTTAAATGATTTTTTTATTGATATAGTTCGCAAATGCAGTACATTTAGCGGCCTATCACTATACCCTTTTCAACCAATAGTTCAATTTTATGAGGTACATCTAGATTTCCTCATACAGTCAAGCTTACATTCAGTTTCAAGTAATTTTTATGATATAAGTATATGTGAATAATCATGTAAGTATATATAATTGTAGTATTAATTTTACAACGATTGACCTACGATTGACCTACTGGTGCTTGATATATTTGGATCTGAGGCAAGTTAACTGGGGGCAAGTGTATACTGAATGTAATCCAAACCTTGCTATTGTTATTCATTCATAACTGCACGCTCATTCATCAATGATGAACATACTATTTGCTCCTAGTATTATTCTGATACCACTGTACCGTTTGGGGTCTCAAAGATGTTACTTAAGACCAAGGAACCGCTACTAGATGAATCATACTAAGAACCTTGAATCTGTCAGTTAGTTGCTTCATCTCATATTATATTTTAGTAGAACTGCTTGCTGTGAAACAACACAGTAACCTCACACACTCTGTGTGCTCTCCCTATGAGAGCTTGTTTCTATAGAATGTTGGTTTTCTAGGCACTCACGGAGTAGAACTATACTCCAGGTAGACTGAGCCCCCCGGTGCCTACTAAGCAGACTGATCGCTTATGAGCAGCAAGCAGCGCTCGTGATCCATAATTTCTAGAACCAACTCAATCAGTAATTAGCTGTCGACATCTAATCTCTAAAATAAGATCAAAGGTTTTCCTGATATTTCTAGTGACTTTAACGTAAGAATGACGATTAAAGGGGACACAAAAATCTTCAGAGGTATTAAATTCTAGGTGATATCCAATAACCTGTTCCGACGCGAAGTCAATGTATTCAATGTTAAATGAGTCAATTGTTAATTGAAGAGAACTTGGTCATGCGGTAATCGTTTTTGTTGAGGTTCAGAGGTTTATTGAGAAAATAACATTTTTTGTATTACTGATTGATGACCACATAATTTTTAAAATCCCTTCATAATAAATTCAGAATCCAATTCAAATTTACGGTCAGGGCGCGATTCCATCTCGTTTGAATCGCTACATAATTTATACGACTTTGCCTTGTGAATTACTACGCGAGTCATACGCGATGCCATACAAGCTCGAAATCTAAACTCTCAAGCAAGCAGGCTCCTAACATTTGATGTTGGATTTATACAAAGTATATGTTCAGAAACCGGAAGTGGATAACTAGGTTTATACTCATTAAGCTTTGATCTAAGGAAACGTTCCTATCTAACAAAATGTCGAATAAAAGACCCCCTTTTCAAATGTCAAGAAGCCGTTAGCATGCCAGAGAGTACGGCGCGGCCTAGGTATTGACGTTCGTGCTTTCTCTCTTTTTTTTAAGTCGATTTACGGTGAAATATCTATATTTTAGGATGGATAATAGAGAACTGAACTCTGACGGCCGTGAATGGTAACGCGCCCGGCGGGCTCGTAACTCACGGCTGTCAGGAATTTCGTTCTGTTATCAATATGCAAAGCCTCAAGCCTCTTGTCTCAGTATTACACTCTCTGGCTGGAACCATATAAGCAGACATCTCATACTTTTCGACCTGTTATTTACCTAATGCACCTCCCACAGTGTTCTCATAATATCCAGAAGGTGTTTGTTATTTCAGCCTGTCATTTCCTTTCTTTATAGACCAATAACTCATTTCTCCATCATTAATTATCCCCGTGCTTTCAGGCTGATCTTGACCATGCATCCGCTCTGAGGCACACTATTATAATTACTTCCCATGCCTGATTTCCTGGCCCTATTTCCTGCCTACTTCCGGTCCTACTTTTCGTACCCCAAAGCCTTCATCTATGTGTTTTTCCCAGGGGTAAAACATGTTAACCGCTACGCCCACGGGTATGCTTCTGCCAGTCACCTTGTATGGGCTCTTGCAATTGATAGTTATTCTTCAATTCAAAAAGGGGACTTACTAGAGACGTTATCCAATAAAGTGTAAAATAACTTCATAGCTTAAACTGTGGTAGTAAAGGCACGCTACAGCGCGTTGGTCTCAATGGACCGACTTATGGTGGTGTAGTGTAGTTAAATTGTGGTTTTGCCTCTTGTGTCCAATATAACCCGGTGAAGCCAGCCATGGTAGAACTATAGGGAACAGAACCATTTTAGTTCCTAAGGCAGTCACTAGGTGGCCAAAAGTATGGTGGTTCCCTTGGGGGGGGGGGGGGGCAGAACCTGGATTCTGGCTCTTTGTCCTTACAAAATTCAACTGCCTTTCAATGTTTTACCACAGTTTCCTTGATTCTCTACACCCATCTTAGAGCAGGATGACATAATGATCAAATCCAAGACCTGATTTTTTTCACATGGAACACTTTATATACATATGTGAGCAAGGCTAGAGTTGCGACACTTCCCAATTATCACTCACTTCTTTTGCACCTCCATTACTGAAGAACACCTACTTTTTCACTTCCACCTACTCGGAGGGCGTCACCCATGGATCATAGGCTATATGCTGTATATTATCTGAATGGGTAGTGCAGCTGGAAAAGGGTGAGGCAGGGTAGGCGATAGACTGGTTTCAGTCCCGGCATCCTACGGCTACCCCTCCACATAGTTCATCCTTCCTTGCTGGGCAGGGTTGAACACAATGGACGATGCAAATGAGGAGGTAAATATTAAGCACTTGATGAAGATCCACGGAGTAAACCTTAAATATACATTGGTATCATATGGTTCGTAATTTTTTCGTTCCGTTGAAGTCTTTTGACCAAGTCTTGGAACCAATCCGCCGTTCGTGTCATGTGACGCGCATGGCCAATCAACGACGCAGAAACTGGATATGTTGATGAGAGCGCGGCAACTTCCCGCGGTCCGCTTACCTTTTCTCTCTATTCGTGGTCGCAACGCGTTTGGTGTTAGAAGTGCTTCAGCTAAGCCTCGTGAATCCACAAATACATTGGTATCATAATACCATTAGCTACTTTCATGTACTTCAGTCTCAATTTTACCAACTAAGAAACAAACGATAACAAAGTACTTTGGTTCAGCAGATTCTGCCTGTCGGAGACGGAAGTAGTGAACATATGAATACCCAGATACTGAACAGATGTCCTTAAAGAGCTGTGAACAAAATGTTTGCTAAACAAGTACAGACGCGAACTTATCACTATTAATCAACATGATCTATTTAAATGAGAAGAAACAATTGAGTTTTGTCATATACGACAAGACATAGGTTAAGCTAAGTAATTAAGTGTAGCCATAGTTTTTCAATCACCAGTCTGTCTGATTTCTTCTCGATGAAAACCACACCGGCGCGTCTAAGCCGCACGCACTCTAATTAAAGGGTATACATGACTTGCTTATATCAGAATTTATAAACAAATATTTCTAAGGGGACACAATGTTGAATAAGAAGTGAACACGATGGGAATTTTTTTTTATTTTTTTTATTGAGAAATATAACAGCGTACAATTCTGAAGGTTGCAGATATTCCCTTGTATATTGTGAGTTCTTTCATAAAACTGAGTGTTTTTTAGCTTTCAATCCTTACCGTCAATCTCCAATAACAAAAGAATATAGAGTTCCTCAATTAATAATGTGAGGATTCCAGATTGTCTGTATTGCCTACTGCTTCATACTATTTAGATTAACAAAAGCAAACAGGTTTACTCTCTCTCTCTCTGATATCCAGTGTAGGACGATCAGGTTCCGGATCCCCCAGGAGCCTCTTCAAACCCAACATGGTAGACTTGGATACGTAACTGGATCTAGTATCAGATATATCATATCCATACAATTTGTCAATTAAGATAACCCCACTGAAATTATTCTATATGGAACCAAACTAGATAGAAAGATGATATATCGAGATAATAATTCCTCTGAATTAGGACTAAAGAGTTTTTCAGCTACAACATTGTTCGAAAACATGTATCATCAGCTCCTGTTATATCGAAATCAAAGAAATTTCTGTTATACAATATTTGCGAAATACAATATGTGAAGGATGAGCGTTATACCTGTGAAAAAACGGAGAATAATTAAAGGTCTCCTCAATGTAGGAATTGATAAATAAACGTACATGCCTACTCGCGTCTGTGATAGTGCTGAAACCACCATCACTTTTGGGAACAAGCTCGAATATCAATACAAGCATAAGCACCGACTTTAGCAGATTTATGATGAATACATGAGACAGAACTGTGGACGAACACTTTATTCCGCCATTTTGTTGACAGAGTGACTTTCTGAATTGAGCTGGAACCTTTTCGTAGTTGCTCACTTTCTGCTCTCTTATTGGTCAATTGTCCTATTACTCTATTGACATGAAACGCACTTCATGTCATGGCAAAATCAGAAAATCCTAACCATATGACCTTTTATTTCATTAAGGGCAGAATAAAACATATTCTCGGAAAACCTAGAATTACCTCATCATGTATTCAATGCAGATGATATCATGAGGACGACCTATTATCATGTTCCTGCTATTGTTAGCGGGAATAATTGCTAATATCCTACTTTTTAGTATGTACATATAATGGTTATATCCCTCCGCCCTTGAGTAGGAGGGATATCTCATGCTACATAAATCATTGCCAGTACTGGGCTTCAGATAACCTTTGATTCTCAACCCACACTCTCCAGGCATACATCCAGTCTATCTCCTACTGTCTGTCATAAAGCATTCATAATGGGTAAAAGCGAGCCGTATCTTGACTCTCTGTGTATAGGTATCTTCAAAACATTACTGCCCCTTTACATCGACTATCGGTGAAACGTATGGAGCAGACATCCACGGGAAAAGATAAACCATGAAGATCACAGACGTGATGTCTGAAGCAACGTATAAGCACACTATTATTACTTGCGATTTACATGTAAACCTTACCTCGACGCCACATTGTTATTACGCTGTAAAGGAGAGTCCATAAGCCCATTTAGAGCTTTGCAATTCACTGACCTCTGTTTATCATAACTACCAAAAGGATTCCTATATATTGATATATAGAGTCTAAAGTAGAAATTATTTCGGAGATGTGGAATATAAATTGCGAGAATTAACCATATATAAATTCCCATATAGCTCAAATATGATAGTAATTCATGATATCAAAGAGGATGCATAGGTTTATGATAATATATTCTAAAAGTGCTCTCCTTTCTTTATACCAGACGATAGAAATTTGATTGATATGGATGTTCCACTTTCCTGATTGTTTCTTGAAACTATATTAGGGTTATCACAAAAATCACAAGAGAGAGGCGCATCAGTGTTCTGGGAATCGTATCACTGTTTTGAACTCTATATGCAGTGTTCTGTACATGTCTATCAATTTCATGTAGAGTAATCCTTTATCAAACTCAGGGCGTGAAAAGAGAGGGTCAAGATAAATACAATCTTGTATGAATCAATCTCCGTTAAAGATTTACGCTTAAACTTATATATATGTATACTAACTGATGGAACAATGATATGAATGGGAAATAAAACATTCAAATAAAAAAGACAGTGGAGACTGTTTTCTTCTCCATAAAAAAGAGTGGTTGTGTACGCGAAATATCGTCTGCTTTTAGAAGATGAGAAACAAAATAAAAGGCCTTCTCATCCGGAGTTTCCAAATTGAATCACTAAAGCTAGAGTCCATAGGCAGATCATGCTTTAAGGGGAGTGGCCACCTACTACGACTAATCCCGATCAGGTACGATGCAGATTACCCATTTTCCATTGGAAGAAATCGATAGGTTAAGATGTATCTACAATTCATGGTGGCGCAGCTACAGTTGGTGCCGGGTTTTACTCTCCCCGACAAGGGCTGATACATATAGAAATACTTTAAGGCAATGCCAAATAATCCTAATTCGAACTGGTCTGTTCTATTCCTAGAGAATCCTATATTTTCTCGGGAAAGTAAGCAGACATGGCTTTATAGAAGTCACGAGGGGAAAAGCTCTTCGTTTTTCATACCCAGACTATCAACCTTATGGTAAACATTACGTGCCAAATCCGACAGGATTGTCTTTATCAGCCTTATATCTCCGCGTAGGTGTTCAGAATATTTGCTATAATTTATTTCCATATCTTCTCAGTTTTGACAGTATAAGGTATTTTCTATAAGAAGACTGTTCCATTACTGTTTTTTTTTCGGCGGCCATAAGAAGACTGTTCTATTATTGTTCCCTTTTTTGGCGGGCAGCCGTCAGCCTCATATGGTCTACACAGCCGACCATCTCAAAATCATTGATTGTTGCATTTCGTACCCATGGTCATTGATTATTTCTATTCCTAAAATTCAATAACGGGTTTGGAAAGGCAATAACCCTTAGGTTTGGTTTACGGCCACTAATAAACTTAATGTGGATCCATATATATTCAATGGGAACTTCGTAACCCATGGGTAAGAAGCACCAGTGACCAATGGCAAGATGAGACAAGGGAATTTTAAAACTGAGAACCGTCAGCTCAAAGTATAGTCATTGAAGCTACTGTCGATGTATATGATTGAATTCTGAAAGATGAGTATTTTCATCAATGCTGTTGGTCAACGATTCGGGCGATGAAAATATCTCGCGACTGCTTTTAGAATCAGCCAGCATGAGTCGCATGCAGGAGGCAGGAAGATGTGGTGGTTACACTTGTAGGAGTGGCCCCTCCTATCCCAGTTACTGGTCACGCATTCTTGTATGCCTGAAGTAGCAGGCACAAACGGCAATTTTAGCATGAATGACTGAGCGTGGTTTTATCAAAAAGGATTAAAAATCGAAAGGTTTAGATTGTATTTAGTGTGGGAAAATGCGCTCATATATGTCACCTAGAGGTTAGAGTGCTCACACAGGCTTTTAGCGTACTGTAAAGAAACTAATCCTTCACTCAACCAACTATAAAGGCCTGGTCAAATGGTCAGATGCCCAGTATCCCAGTCTCACCATACCCCTGCCGCACTACTGATTTGGTTCCTAAAAGTAGAACGTTTTGGGGACAAAGTATTCACTATCTCAATCCTACCACTTAGTAATGAACACTGTTGTATGCTACTGGAAAAGGAAATTATTCGATGATGATAATGACTAAACGTGATATTCACATTTTCAAATCCCATGGGACAGACCTAAATACAATATATTTAGATGCACTGATTTTCTGAGCACACTGATATCTGATGGGACAGACTACCTACATGGGACAGACCCAGCAAACCTGTTTGACCAATTATTCACCCGTGTGCTCTTACTGACCACAGACAAAACCCTCCCTCCCCACAACCCAACCCCAACCCTAACAACTACTCACTGACTTCTTCATAGCACAGAGCACACAAACCTGTTTCAATTTTACGCCGCCATGCTTTTACTGACTACAGACCAAGCCCACCTCTGCCCTAGGCCCTAGCCCCACAACTACTCACTGAGTTCCCTACTGATGATCTGACCACACTGATACATAGTTCGCATAAAGTTGCAGATTAGTCAGTCAATTGTCTAACATCTATGATAACCGGCGATGAGTCAACATGTCAAGTGAAGGCATATCGGACAATTTGTCCTGAAAATCTAAATCCATGTCAATTTCCAGGAAATTGATTATAATGACTGATACGAGGCCAAGCTGTGGACGAAAAATTTTATTTTTCACGTTGAAAAAGACAAATATGTAGTATACATGGTATACGGTATACGAAGGTATACGGAAAATTTGTCAAACAGTATAATTCATAAAAGGGCATATGTCGAAGACGGAATTTACTGTAAGTAGATGGCCAAGGAAGCCTGCGAAGCCCAAGTGCCGAGCTTCTGGATGTCGTGGAGAGGCCTACCTGAATGGACGAGGTGTTGGGCCCCACCCCTGCGGAACGAGTGAGGCGTGACGAGGTAGGCCTCGTGATGACCGGCACGTGACAGAAGGAGTCTGACTATTGAAGTGAAATGAGGAGACGTGAGGGCCACTCCTGGTCTAAGTAAAAACAAGGGGTCTAGGCTCTGGCCAGGTGCCGCGCCTCTATAAGACACCCAAGTCTTAACAGGACACATGTCCGGAAAACGTGACGACTCCACACGTAGTACGACAGGTGGTGACCCTGATGAAATAGTCTTGGATGAACGAACGGTGAGGAGAAGACAACCATCAATGACTTGAACGTCCCCTCGTGATAAATAATGAGGGGACCGATGCATCTTAGAGGTATCCGGGAAGAGGTTCGAAGCCTTCAAAAGGGAGTGAAAGGCCAACAAGGCCGCAGCCTTGACAACAAGACCGCACAACAAATGCCCAGATAAACGGCAAATATCCTCCAGCATACTCCAGGATATCGGGGGTGCCTGTCGAGCAACGTGACCGGACGTTACTAAGACACCCCGTAGAACAGACGCCACCTGCGTGGAAGAGAACGCAGAAACGTCCCCTCCACGATGAGTAATCCAGTACTTAGCGCTAGAGATGTAATTCCTAATGGCTGTGGGCGAGGCGAGGGTGTCGGCCAAATGTTGCACGTAAAGACATGCCTGGAGGATCGAAGGGTGGAGAACAGACGACTTGTTCCTGACTGGGAAACGTAGGTACTTGACGGCTTGCGTTGACCTGTTCCGGCACGTGGAGACAGCTGAAGCCGCCTCGAATGAAGATAACATCCGAGCGTGGAGCCCGGGGTCGGCATCTGGAATCAACGAAAATCGTGTAAAATTTCTTGGACACCAGGGCAGACGATTTCCACAGGTGTTTCAGCACTTTCAACGGTCAGAACAACATCTGGGACGACTTCATAGTCGCCCAAAGCGGCCCCCAACCAAATCCTACGGGCACAGGCGGCGATAAACGGGTCTCGTATTAACCCGTGGTGAAGAGGAGCGAACACGGCGGCGTGGGAAGCCGTTACCCGCACCGTGGCACCTGCTGGAACGTTCCCAAGACCGTGTGTACACGCCACGACCAAGGCAAAAGCCGCGAGTTTGTAAAAACCCGTGCCGGGGTCAATAGCTGGAACGCGCCACGCCCACTCCAAGTCGACGTCCCACATCTTGACCTGACCTCGATTGCTGGACACGCCAACGTGTAGCGTCATGAAAAGCGACGTTGTCTGGACAAGGTGGCGCCCGTTCGACGAAGCTGCGTAGGACCCGAACCAACGTAAATCTGCTCGAGCTCCATCACCAAGAGTCACAACGGGAGCCACACGAGCCGCCCGTAGAGCCGCGAAAAGACGTGCCATAAACTTTTTCGCGTGCCGTACACAACTGGCCACGTGAATTAACTGACCCAGCAGAGACTGCATGTGGTGGAGGGAAATCCATTTGGGGTCGAGACAATTGGTGCACTCTCCCAGCACAGCTTCGAGTTTGTCCCGTGGAATTGTGACGACCATGTCACGTGTATTCAATGTGAACCCCAGCCACGTGATGACTTGCGTAGGAGGCTCGCATTTTTCTTCTGCTAACTGTAGGCCTAACGTGTCGGCTAGGTCGATGAAAGTCTGGTAGGCTCGGTAGGCCTCATCTTCCTGTGCCGCCGCCCCGGCAAAGTCGTCCGAGTAGGCGAGTACTCGAAACCCAGCCTAGGCCATGATATAAACGACAGCGTTAGATGTCCTCTGACACGCGACGGAAGACGACCTACACCCGAAAGGGGGACACCTCTCCGCGTAGTAAGCTCCTTGCACGTGAAAACACAGAAAAGGGGCGTCGCCTGGGTCGATCCTCAACTGTCTGTAGGCCCTACTGAGATCAGCCTTCCAAACGTAGGAGTGTCGGCCTAACGTCCCAATGAGTCCAGTCAGGTCGCCTATCGTAGGCAGTGTGTAGGCGCAGCCTTGTCCCAAATACAGGCCTACTGGTATCCCATCATTCACCGATTTGCCCTCGGGTAAAGATAAGTCGAGGATCACTCTCCTGTCCCTAGAGTCCCGCTTGGGACGTGTCAAAAGCGGGGACACCTGAGTATTAATGCCGAACGGTAAAGCCTCGAAAGGCCCAAGAAGTCCGCCTAAGCAGATCTCTTTGTCAACAAAACGTTGTAAATCCGGAATACAAGCCCATGCCGAGGCGTGGTTGACATATGTAGGGAGCGGCCATTGCTCCCGGGTATAGCCAATAGGCCACCCGTAGTCGAGGAAATCACACAAATCAACATCATGAAAGTCGGCTAAACGAGCCCTCCACTCGTCCACGTGGAGAGCCGAGGAGACAATAACACGAGCCCCCTCAAAATTGTAAGCCTCAACGTTGGTGATAACAGAATAATCCGAAGTAAACTTAGGGTACCGCTCCCTGAATTCCTCAGAAGGCTGAGGGCGCCAAAAAGCGCTAACCGCTCCCCCCACGCGGGACGGCACATGATTGGACGAGGAGTTGTCCACCTCCCCGCCCATGTCGCCGCAAGCGCTCTCCGAGTCGCAGTCCGTGCGTGCCGGCTGGGAGCGCGCGGACACCTCCAAGTTAGTCGCGGGCGGCAGGCGGACCTGCCCTACCCCCAAAGGGCCGGCTATTGCTCCTGACCGCTGCCGCAGACTCGTGCTTCACTTTGATGCGGCAATCCTTGGCCGCGTGGGGGTGGTGTAAGCTCAAGATATCATAGCAGTACTCGCAAACGTGATCCACCGTTCCTGCCGCTGCGACGTGCGGCGCTTGGAGAGTGCAGCCCTTCTCCGTGTTGTAAGCTGGGCAAGGGGCGTGGCTCCCGCCCGCTGGGTGCGCCTTGCTCTTAGCCTTTCCCGCTTGGCTCAGTAAATCCTCCTTGCCGAGCCTGCCGCCCTCGGCCCCTGATATTGCCGTCCGGAGGTGCTGGATGTCGCTAACAGAGTTCCAGCCTTGGAGGAATCGTCCCTCTGTTAGTCGCGAGAATATCTCCTCGCTCAAGCGGTGGACTTGCCGGAAATCATAATCTATGGAATCCTCGACTACCTCCCTGAGGTGTGTCATCAGCGGTCTGCGGCAACTGGCAGGAGTCTTGGGGTCGTCAGACATGCGTAAGATGCCCCACAGATATTCTTGTACATTAAGAGCTCCTAAGCCCGCTCGCTCTCTCTTAGCTCCTCGGAAAACATAGTGAGCCGGGTGGGTGGGCTTACCTGAGGTAGGCCTCAATACGTGTGATGTTGACTGGAGGATCTGTTGTACTTGACGGTCGAGATCCTCGTCCTGGTAGGCCACGCCTACCGCCCGTCCATCACGTGGAATCCAGGGATGCGCAAGCTGATCCGTTGATAAGCCCGCGAAATCCGAATTTGGCGCCAAACCTGATGCCCTGGACGCCATGGCCGCTCCTGCGGCAATGGCTGCAGTATCGGTCACGTCGACCGCGATTCCCGTGCAAGGCACTATCGCCCTGTCGTTCGTCTGTGTCGGCAAAACGTTGCCTGCTGGTATCTGAGGATGCACCTCGCTTCTTTTTTGCTGCCCGGTTCCTGCATCGTTCCCACGAGCCGATGCGGATGCTGCCGCCAAAATGGCCTCCTTCAGGCCTTCAATTGGGCCTGAATCAGGTCCATCCTCTTTTCGCCTCTAGCGGCCCGGCCTTCGCCCGGTGTTGAAACCTTTGGAGTCTTCGTGACCACGGCCTTGTTTCCCTTTTTAGGCGGCATGCTTTCTTCGACTTTCTGTCCAAAAAACGTAATCCTTAGAGGTTTAAGAAGCGCTCCGCTAAAGAAACGTGTTGAGTCTTTGAAAAAGTTGATAAGACTGTCACGTGATATACACGTCACGACAGTGTGAGTTCATAAAAACGTCTGGTAGATGTCTCTTGCGGCGTTGCCGCGCTTAATCCGACAGCTGCCTCAAGCCATTATATCTCACACGTTTGTACCAATGATGATCTTCAAGTGGTATAGAACACATTTCCAACCTAATATGTGGGGGTCATGGTGCTGGTTTTGGATTTAAAGATCAATATTATGATAATTCTTAAAAAAGAATATATAGAAATTGTAAAATTTCTCTTTCACAAAATATAACCTGCTCAATACAATCTAAAAATCAGCTGTAGAGAACTACACACTTAAGTTTCAAAATCCACAGCCTTGATTTGTAAAGAATTTAAGACATTTCAAGACATTGTAATTTAAAAATCACTAGGTGGCACCACTGTGAATTGTAGGATATGCCTTTGATAAATGCCAGGTATAGTAAGGAAACCTAAAGCTAATTACCTAGCCCTCTAATACATTTCTATGATGAGATATCATGTTCGAGAAGAAATTATTATGGGCTATTTGATAAACGAAAAAGGATGCTTCAGTCAAGAAACACCCTTTATAGTCTGAACTTTAAAGCTATTGGTCACGTCCTTAATACATTAGTTTATCAACAATTCCAATATCCTGACGCTTTTAGTACAATTGTTTGAACATGTGCAAGGCCTGCGCGCATAAAGAAGCAAGTTAAATTTGCCACATGTAAATATGGAAGTAATAGTATTTATAGCTCGGCAATTAACTTTGAATACAAATTTTTTTATGCATCACCATTGCGAATAAACATAGCTGGATTTCGGATCAATTTGATAAAGCCACGCTGGCATCACACGAACTCCGACGCAGTCTGGTCGTCTATGAGTAATCTCTCCATACGCTTTCACATTTATTACATGAATGCCTGTTCATTGGGTTCATTTGTTCCCACTACCAACAGCCTCCAAGTCTAAATCAGCGGCTGGTGTCGCTATGGCTGGAAGTGCGTGTGCACCTAATCAGTGTAATGTGTCATGGCATCCACACTGATTGACACGGTCATTGATTGATAACATGATGTTTATCAATAGATAAATACCTCCGGGATATGCACCGTGCATGTCGTGGCTAAATTTGCAGAATGTGTTACCTGTTATATCGGATGACAGTAGATTAGTTTTATCGAATATCGGTAGGTTATTGAATGGTGCTGACATTATAGAATGTAATAGACATCTGACGTTTTTTCTTAACTAGAAAAAACACGTGCTTGCAACCTTTTGCTAAAGGGACAACCTATCAGGTGTAGAACTTTAAGTCTAATCCCACACGCCACTGGCACTAAGAGATTTTTGGTACTTGCCTGTCTATGCCGACACGAGGAGATATTCTGTTTAATGAGTTTAAGTATTTTGAGCTACTCAACACAGATATCCTCATCAGGTAGACCTTGTCAGAATTAGTCTCTTATGCAAAAAATATTGATAACAAGAACAAGGGGAATCTGGTTACTCAATCCTGGATCTAAGATAAGCGAATAATCAAAACCCATTAATTAGGTTACAGTTTGATGACTATAATCAAAATATCCCTCTATTGCGTCTTCTGTGGTCGTATTTACATTGGTATTACCTGACCGTTTTGATACACAATGCCCATTTTACTTCGGCTGGAGATAAGTTCTTTATATAGCCAAATAATAAAATTTCACAACTTAGACTATCATTTGAAAAATAAATGTGTACTTTCGGTAGATATTGCATATATAGTGTGACCATGCTTTACGATAACACTGTACAATATGCACGTACCATTTAGACACTCCATAAAAACATTTCATATCGAGTGTAACTCAAATTAAATTTCTCATCAGCGCGGTTGTAAGCATTGAAAGAAAATGCTATTTTGTATTTGAGCAGTGGTAGACCTTTATTTACCAGCCTTTCTCTATCATGGGCATGGTCTATAATCCATAGACCGGCTATTCATAACTACGGGGACTTACAAAATCCAAATAAAAGTAGTGGATTTATCGTTTATACTGGGTGAAGAGAAAACGTGTTCTAGTCTGATCGTGCCAGACACTGCACTGCAGCGTGGCCATAGTTAAAACATCGAATGAAAACCCATCCTTCTCCTTCGATTGTCGATTACCCGCTTAATTTCTTATTAATTAACACCTTCGTTTTTTCGACCTGAAACTTTCTCAACGGACGTAAATCATGTGAAGTTAAAAAACAAGGATTGATCTTACACCTGGGCGAGTCAAGAACCGCAGTTTCCTGCAGCAGAAAATCAATCATGGTCTCCTAGGTGGTATTTTAGGCCCAAGGTCACCCGCTCCCCACACACCCTGCAGAGTCAGACCGGCAGTCAGGCTACCCCTTGCCCCATGAGGTCCCAAGGGCTCGGCCCAACATGGCCTCACCCCAGAGAAGTTAACCACTGACCTACCACTGCCGTTGTAGGGTAAGCATGAGGAGTTGGGGCATGGATAGTAGTGAGAGGGGAAGGGTGTATTGGTTACTTCCATAGGTAAAGTTTACGATCCTTCAGATAGATGTATGATAATGCCCCTACCCTGCTGGAATAAGCAGATGTGATACAGGGCTGGGATACAAAAATTATCTTTATAATATATAAGAGATAATTTGATTGAGATGATAATAATGATAAAAAGGGATACAACATAATACGGAACTGTCATTTTAAGATCTCATTTTCAACCAATTGTGTATCTTTCATTAAAATTATTACCTATAAAATGGTTCGGTCTATGTATTGTAACCGTCTTCATAAAATATAAAAATGTGTCATTTTAAAATGTGAATGATGATAATTGAACTATTGATTTGATAAACAAACAATTGCAGTGACCCAACATTTGTTAGCTGCTGGCTGATAGGCGCTGCTTGTCCCATCTTGTTTGAGTGATGACTTTCGGTGTGGGTGGGTTGGGAAGTGTTCAGTGCCTTAGCCCAGTCGCGTGTGAGGTCTGGTGTCGGCACTGTATTCGCCAGGTAAGCTCCAAGTCTCGCGAGAGTGGTTCTACAATGTGAACATTTATCAGAAGGAGAAACGATTATTAGAAACACAGTGGTCTGTTGTGGGACGGTGGTTTGTAAAAGTATGTATGCGTGCAGCAGTCCGTGTTAAAATTCTCAAATTATCGATACTTTTAACACGGGACTGCTGCACGCATACAGAGACCTGTAAGAATGCACTGGGATCGTTTGCCAAAATGGGGATTTCTTTGGAAATCCTCGACTTGAATTGTCTGACTGAATATGTTCGTGGCAAAGTGCTGCACTATCGCTCAGCTGACACCACAAGACCCGTGTTACACTAAAATAGCAATGCAAAGGCTGAATACACACAAAAGAGCAAGGATAGAACCAGCGGTGTGCCCAGGATTTTATTTGCGGGGAGTGTGGGGGGGGGGGGGGGGAGAGTAGGCACACCTATAAGGTTCGGAGAGTACCGGGGAAAATCCCCGGACGCACTTGCATTGGATAGATTATAAACAAGTTGTATCCAGGACTGTTCCAGGGGAAATATTGCCAGGCATTCAACAGCAAAGCCCCTCCTGAGAAGCTTGAATTTGACGGATTTTTCTTTAGGGACAAGGGTTACACAACCTAGGCTATCTAGGAATATTACCAGGGGTCTGGCCGTAAAGCCTTTTTTTTTCGAGTATTATGCTGGTTTCCTGGTGCGAAGCAATGACAGCTGGAACCAGCTAACGCGGAACCGAACCGATGTTGTGTTTACAAGTCTATCATCAAAACAAATGTCTATCTGGAGAGTGAACATGACCTGCCCATGCGTATTTTACTTCCGGTTTAATCCAATGATTTACACAAAACGTTGACGTAAAGAGACAATGTCATCTGCGACAAATTACGGTCAGTTTTGGCAATTCGTAAACATTTATTCATATAAATAGGTGAGTGTTGGCATATTTATTACATATTTATTACATATTGTTTTTACATATTATTCACTCATTTACTGCATTCATTAAACTTGAGGCGCATGGATATAACACGATATGTAACTCATCACACCCTAGAGTGGAAGATCTTTACGTTGTAATGAACCGTTTGTGCAAATAAAAGACAAGTTGTACATTTCCTATCATGCCAAAAGCACGTGTATGTGATTGTAGCAAATGTCTTATGTGTTGCAAAAGGGGATGAGCTAGCTTCAGGTTTTGCTATGGTCAAATTCTTCATATGATGCATTACAGTGCAATATTCCACGGTTATAGGTGGTTACCATCAGTCAATGGAATACCGAAATACTATTTCAGAAACTTCATAATCTGTCCATGGGTGTGACCTAGTGCAGTTGCTTGCGAAATTGTGACATGAATGGAGTAAATGATCCTGATATGGGTTGACAATTACGGGAAACTCACCCTCATTTATCATGTATGGGCCCGGGAAGATAACTTCAGATTGCAAAGATAAGAAAGACATGTTATAAGATAGATCTTGACTTTCGAGGCGGGGTTGGGGATGCAGACTGGCGCTGCCTACGATCCTCGCCGGGAGGGATTGGACGGGAAAGCTGGCTAATTGGGGACTAAAAGCCCCAAGGCCCTTTCCGTGGAGGGGACGTTTGGGATGGCCATATTTTTAGCGAGCCTTCCCATCTCAACCTGCCATCGCTGAGATCGCTCTTTCCTGGATGACATCTGAGTGATAAGACCTGGGAAGGTAGAAATGCAGTAGGCTCTATGCGTCATTTTGCCTCGTATTTAAGACACCAAATGCTTACATCACCCAAATATCAATTTGATTACCTGGATTTCTTTAATTCATGAAAAACATAGCTGAAGAAGCAAGTTCCTTTGGTACAGTAGTTGGTATGCGTGTAGACTCAGGGGGTGAGGGGACCTCATGGTCCAAACCACGACCGTGCTTCTCAAAAGTAATGTTTGAAAATCATTCTCTGAAATGTGAGATTTTGTCTTTAAAAAAGACTTTATCCAAAGCATCCGGATATTTTTTCGGCATCTGAGAGAACTATTCGCGAGGTGTAACGTCATCACCGACCAAGAACCAGCTCGCTGATGCCGACTCTCAAGTTACTCACCCACCTACACCTATGGATAAGGACTCTCAAAGTAGATGCTAATATCACAGTGTATCTTTTCAAACATCTAAGCCTCTCCTAGCCATCTTATTACCATTAATATTACCATATATGTCACTGATTACTATATATCCTACCATATATGTGAACAAACAATATATAAAATGTTTTTGTCTCCAATATATAGTTTTTCGAATTTTGCATAGATTATGCATCAGGCCACCACCGACCGACTTGGTTAATTGCCGACAGAATCAAAATTCAAATCCGTATAGACATGCAAAATGGAGTAGAAACAAGGCATACACTGCACACTCCCCGATAATTTGATACCGACGTGCAGTTAGTGGTACGACCAACAGTTTCTAGAGGAACTCAATTAGACGGTGCTGTTTTCGTCAGCGAGTGGGAAATGGCCTTATCGGTGATGATTCTCAATACGCACCCCAAATTGGATGAGGCGCATACGACTGTGAACAGGTCGGAGGGGGCTTGCAGTCAGTGCCTTGTCTGTGAGCCGTCTATAGGGCTGCTGCTCCGGAGCAGCTCATCAGGTAAAGTACCTCTCCTAGCAGTGCCGGGAGGATTACTCCAGCTGTCAGATCAGCGCACACATACACACCTCCAAGCTGAGAGATTCATGAGTAAATCCTCCACCGTTGTGCTTCAACGGCATTATCCCCAAGACGGGACAAACTCAGGGAGGTCGATCACAAGTTTAGAGCAAACATTCTTTACTAACTTTGTGAATATGGCATACAGGAGCTGGGTTACCTGGAATTTAAAGGTTGTAATCACGAAAAGAAATGGCTTCCCCTGACTTCATCCCTATCCCATCACAGTTACTTCCTTAAGGCATTGAAATTGCTGCACCTCACCTCCACGTTTACTCAATAGAACTTAATTTAAAAGAACTCCGATCAGATGCTTTGGATGTTGTTCATTCACAAAGGCTTCGGTTGATGTGCAGACTTGGGTCCTCATTAGTAGATGTAATGCGTTCAGCATGACAAAGGAATTTGTCATTATGTAATCCTCACTTTGTATTCGCCATCATTGCAGGGTATCTAGGTACAAAACACTCTGGTTTGACTGATGTCATTCGTCCACGAAATGAATATTTAGGGTTATGGCAGTATTCGATTATTGTTATGCAAATGTTTTGAATTATCGTCAGAGTAGTTCATTCTCTGACGCCGCAGAATGTTGATGAAATGATCTAACATCCTGGTATCCTTTAGGATTCTACCACGCTACTATCGCATTAACGTACTTTTCCATTTATGAATGTCACAATGTAATGCACTATGTAAAATTAAGGAAATAATCTATCGTAGAAGCCTTACGTGTTTTCCTCTACCGGGTTTTACTTGCGGTGCTCTGAAACTGTGTAAGTATATCATCTTATTAGGAATGGTGGGCTACGTTGACCTCTATGTCGTTCGCAAATTCTCAGGTGCCACTAAACACTCCAATTATATACAACAATAGCAGCTGATAACTGCAATACATTAACTTTGTCAAGGGTCTCATAACAGATAGAGATTTATTACCCACCATATACGTAGTCTCCATAGAAAATGCATAGACCACCTGGAAACAGCTACCTGGAGATTCTGAAATATCAGAATCTCCCGCGGGAGATTCCGGGAAAAAAAGTCCCATTCATGATAAAGTCAAATCTTCATTTACTTCGAAACAACTTTCATGGATATTCATTCAATATAAATTAGTTACAATTAGTCCTAATACTCTTATTTACCATCAAATCTCACTGTCATAAAACGTTTACCATTCATTTCGCCGAGACAAAACTCAGCACCTCGTCGAGACTCGTTGAAGTCCAAAATTTATACAACTGGGCTTCCACTGCCTCAGTAGCCGTGTATTTACGGTGATGCCGTTTTCGTCTGCGACCTTTGCCTTTTTATGAACTTTTCACCTTTATATCCTATTATAGTGTATTATACTGTTCAAGTTGTCATCGTTCAAAAAGTGAAAAATTAAGCATTAATTCATTAAGGCGAATGTGAGAGTACTAATAGAAATAAGGCAACTGTCATCTACCATGTATGGAAAATATCCGGACTTGCGACTGTGTCTATCCATGTGACCAGTCTCTCCCATGGATTCTAGTGTGTAACTTTTTTTCTCTGTTTGGTTCTGGTTCTTTGATCAGTTTCCAATCGGAAAAAAATTCTCCCATGGATTCTACCTTATCAAACAGGTTTTTTAACCCTCTCTTCCTACAGTAGAGGGATAGTAAATTGGGGGTCCTTTTCCTAAACTTTCCACCTTTATACACTGTTATGCTGTTCAAATTGTTATCTTCCACCAGTGGTGATATCACCTGGTTGCGCCATGTCATAATGATATCAATGGTTATATCTGGGCCCTTGTGAGATCCTGAGTGATGATGGATAGTACTCGCCTTTCACATAGATATCCACATTGGATCTCTATCAGCGTAACTTTTTCCCTACTTGTATGCGTATTCTAAACAGGAGTTCGCCTACTATCATGACATTAAGTAAGCCCCCTGCCAAGGCACCTCCACTGTCGAGATGTGGGAGATTGAGCTCATGAGCCTCCTTCAGAGAACAAATCAAATACTGGGGGTAGATCGTCTGATAAATGTGGAGATATTCACCCGGGATACATTGAGTGATAGAAAATGTCGTTAAGTGGTTTTGTGACATTCCGTATCTGTATTCAAACTGGTTATATGTAAATTGGGACATTGGCAGTGCAAATATAATATAGATTGTGAATATAATAATTTCATTCAATAATATGTACAGCAGAACCCCGGCTAACGGACACCCTGTGTCAGCGGACACCTTTGCATGTAATGGAAATGATTCGATATTAAATTCAAACCTGTGTAAGCAGTCATCCCGTGTAAGCGAACACCCTGTGTTAGTGAACAGTTATTTCGGTATGAAAAGGCCCGAAATGTAAACGGACACCTTGGACGAAATATGGCTGACCAGTGTTGAGACAACACTCCCGATTATCTATATTAAACTGGTTTTGAGTATGTGTGTATGTTTTTGCGTGTGGCGGGTAGACTGTCGTAGGCTCTTGTTGCGCTGATAAACAGGTGAGTCCTTACTCCTCGTGAAATCCGAAAACAAAACTCCATGAGTGTGTGAAAAGTAGATTGTTCGGTGGGATGCAGATAGGCGAACAACATGACCTTAACTAGACTTCAGTGAGTTTACACAGATTTTGTAATATTCTAATAATGTTTAGCATCATAATTATGGTTCAAGCAGGTATTATTCGATGCTGGTTTTAAATTATTATTGGGCTGCGAAGCCTTGCGCTGTCAGGTTGTCTAGTTTGATACTGCCAAGAACGATGGCATCACCAGCAAGCTTCATCGATCAGCCAGTATTTACAAGATATCAAAATGGTGAATAATGCGATTAAAACTAGATTTTTTCTCAGTGTATGAATATCTTAAATAGAACAACAGCATTTGAAATGGAGCTAGTTGCATATATCACCCGTGAAATTCTGTATCGTGCACCTGCTAGAAAACACTTTAATCAACGAATCTTTTTCGTCGGAGCTCACATTCTGGTCGCTGATTGGTTAATGAATGGGTCACGTGTTCAACCTTTCGTATGCTCATATGAGCATACGAATCACTGTCTGTGAGTCACAGTGGCATACGGAAACTCGATCTAAGGGGTAAGATAAACATATATATTATGTATACAACTGATATCGAGAATTTATGTAGCACTGAGCATCACCTCGCACTGTTTCTCATCCCAATACAAGGAATGAGACAACAATATAAAGTTGTTCCTGAATCATGAGGGTACATCGAGGACGTTATATTATATTGGAACTGAATCACCAACAGCTCTACCTGGATAACGCATGATTCGGCTACTGACACCTATTGGTGTTTTCGCTCCCATATTGCTCCCATACCGCATACAACAAAATTACATAGACACATCGAACAATTCCTGTTATTTTTAGAGTTGCATTTGTTCTCTTTTCATTAATCCATTAATAAATGATATTTTCCTGACTCAAATAAGCGACTTCTCATGGTATAATACGGCCTCCGAAATCTATATCAGTCAGATTTCATATTTCTACTTGGCAAATCTTCTAATTGTATCACTTCTTTCTCCCATACTGTATGCATTGGTCCAATATCCAATTGGTTAATAATTCATCTGCCCTGGTTCCATGGTTACATTCGAGACTTCAACTTCATGTCATAACGACAAAATATAATCCAATAAAGAAAAGAGTGATGGCCTTTGCCAGATGAGGTAATGTAGAGATGAGATTGAATAACGCATAATAAGCTATATATGAGAAGTTAAAAGGTTTGGGTTAGGGTTGACAAGTTGCCAGGTACCTAAAGGCCAAGACAAACTCAGGATCCCTCGGCGACTATTAAAGTTAATTGAACACCTGTTGAGTATTCCTGTTATCCCAGACCAGCACTGGGGATTGATTGAAAACCCTGATAAGCACGAACCATCGGATTAGTGGAGATTATCTGCATGATCGCTTCTGATCCCTGATTAATAAAACTAGGCACCAAGATAATCCCAGTGAAAACCAAATGGCAAAACACACGGTGGATGTCAACAAGGTCAACTACCTCCTCTGATACATTTTCTTATCGCACCTAATTTCCTCCCTTCAACATTTGATAATTGAATTTTGGCAATTTGTAATTGTATTTGTAATTGTAATTGCATTTGTAATTGTAATTTAAACAGTTGAGCACATTTAGAGAACTATGAATGTAGGATTTGCAATAGTTGACATCATTTCTTTGCTATTGAATATCTTATGCTACAAGCCAGTGGGATAGATAGATTGGTGGGTAGGCAGGTTGGTAGATGGGCGGGAGAAATTGTGAGTAGATTGATGTGTGGGAGGCTGGTGTGAGTAGGCTGCTGTGTGGACATGATGGACGTCACATACGGGGTGTCACCTAGTGTACGTCGCATGCACTGTTGAGCATAATGTACATAAGGGAAACTAGTTAACCTAATTGGGACGGCTTATCGTCCGGCGTTACTTTGGGTAGAATTATCGCATGAGCTCGCAGAGCGAATGCGATAATCTATCGTTACGCGGCCGTCTTCGTCTGCAAGTAGCAGGCGAACTGCCTCTTTGTTGACAACTTGCTTTACCGCAATGTTCATAGCCGTGATTTCGTAAATAAAATTCAAATTCTTAGAAACATATTTTCTTTGCGAATATTAGTCTCATAAATTTTTTTACATATTTTCTGTCTGATATTTTTCTGTCTGGGTATTGATTATTTATGATGTATTTACAGATTAAGTGTTCAAAGTGTTGTGGTATGGCGCCATACCAGTACAGTATGGTGGTACGGCTCAACTACCACTTGCAAAGCACAGATTGGTATTTGGAGCATTTATAGGCAAGGTGTACAGTACAGGTCTGCATAGCATAAAGATATTTTCCATTGGCCGATTATTAAGCACCGATATGCAGTTGGGGACCACCGATCGATTTTGTGTGTACACCGAGACTAGATTTTCTTTTCTTCAGAATTGAAAAAGATATGATGTTGTACATTCGCCGAACATAGACGTATTTCCATTTCCATGGTCAGAACATATGCATACACATTACGGACAATTACTTAATTGAACAAGAACAAGGCAATTATAAAGAAATAATTGTCAAGTAGACAAATTGTCCATAAAGGTTAGAGTTCTTCTTGTGAAGTTGGTTTTGTCCCATTTGTTGGTAATGTAAAGCCTATAGGCCTAGACTAGCTAGGTGTAGACCTTAAGAAGTAAGGAGTAAGAACTCAAATACAGATGTATCATGCACTACTATGAGTCGAGAACTTAACTGATTTATTTTGACAGGTCCATCTGCTTATATACACACAATAAGTGGCAGCTTGGTACAGGGTAAGCTTGTAATCTCTGTGCTGGGATTGGCTGTTGATGCAACATCCAATCAGGACTGGCTAGTCTTGTTCCAGTCTGTCACACATGCCAGGAGGGCTGCTCATATCACTTACAACTCAGGTGTCATGTCCGAGGGCCTTGCCCCCATGTTGGAGACTGGAAATTAGAGTGAGTGATAATGTAGGTAAACATGCCATTCACTACATGGCTGCCATACAGTCAACTTCAAGACAGGGAGGGGCTGCTACAAAATAGGTGGCTGTCTTAATGCAGTCTTTTTGGTACTCATAAATAGGGACAAGATTACTTATTTCTTCGCATACAAACCAATATAATTGGTCATGATATGGATGTATAGTCTGGAACTTTACAATGTGACTCAACTTATAAAGCAGCGTACTTGTCATATTTTATATGTAAGCATTTCATAGAGGCTGTTGGGCCACAAGTGAAAATTATTACAGTGCTTAGATAGGAAAAATGTCATCAAGTAGACAGACAATAGTACAGATCTATACCGTTAGATAAAAATTCCAATGGGAATTACACAAAATTGCTCAGTAGCCTTGGAGATGTTGACGCCATGGTGTCTGGGTGAAGAGTGCATCCTGTGTGCACATCTGGCTGCTTATACACTTTCTCGCAGGGGTCAGTGCGAAGGGAGGGGACGGTTCAAACGCAGGGGATGTCAGTCCCAACAGTTGGGCCTTAACCTTGACCTTGACCTGTGACCTTGTTTTCCAGCGTGACCCTAAAATACCATTCGGAGGACGTTAATGTTTTTCCACAGATACTATCTACTGTAGATATTTTGAACTATGATAAAATTCGCAAACATATTCTAGCTTGCAGGGCCAAACAAATGAACACATTTACAAGGCCTACTGCGATCGGTGGATTTTGGTACCTATTTGTTGTTTGTCAGATACTAAGATCCTAGCGATTGAAGTTGTACGCGAACCAGATTAGAAGCACGTGCCAGATTTGGTGCTGATCCAGTGAAAATGTGTGCCTCTAAAAGAGGCTTCTATCTGGCATGATGCGTATCGGGATGAAAGATGCAGTCAGAGTTAGGATGTCCTCGGTCGACCTAGGCCAATCTCATGGGAGGGAACTGTGGAGGTAGTGCTCCATCACATCAATCCAGTCAGATGTCCCTAACCCTTTAAATTCTGTACTGCATCCTGTTTCGCACGCTATTATACGGAGAACGATGAAAAATCGGCGAAGTTAAGACTGTCATTTCAGCACGCCAATGTGTAATTCGGGTACAAAACTTTCCGGTAAAAACAACCATTCCCATCTCGTTTTGTAGCATGTTAAGCATGTTCAGCTCATCTATATAAATACCTGCCCAAACCCGTATCTCGCTGTTGCTAGGGTTACACATTGAGACGGCTTTGATGTATACATTCTCCGTTTACCGGAGTGTGATTCTTTGAAATTGGGCAGCCCAGATATCAACACCCTCTGAAAATCCACAAAACTGATCCACTTTCAACCTCATCAATAGAATCAGACTCTGATTAAGGCTTAAAGAAACGGTCAATTTGATTGAAAGGAACTAGAAAACAAAAGCCACTACTCGCAAAAGCGGATGCTTCCTGTAGGAAACAGCAACTTTCCGCAAGGTATGAACCTTGAAATCAGTACCTCTAATGCAAATACAATGACCAGTGTCCCCAGCCTGGTTCCCCATCTCATCTATATAGGCATGGTGTTGTCTAACATGCACCCACTGGCTGTAATCCTGTAGGGAGGTGTCCATGGTCCCTCTCTCCAGGGTAGGTGTTGGTGTTAACATGCACTTTGAGCACGTGATCTGCCAGCATCCTATTCGGCGACACGCCTAGTAGTGTTTGTCTTGGCCGCTTGGGGCCGTCAAGGTGTGCGGGGTTTTGTAGTCAGACAACACTGCAACAGCTGTTCCACTCCCAGCTCGAGCACCGACCGCCCCCTGGTGGACATGAGGTACGGGGGTACACTCCTGGTATCTGGTGCTCTGTGTGTCCTCAGATATATATGCAGCGCTGTCGATAATAAGCCAGGTTCATCTTGAATGGCATCCGGGGATAATATCGTCTGCTTTGTCAGCACTGTTGATGATGCTGTGATCTATGCTGGGTTTAAGGATGCGCGGATCCAGATCCCTGAGAGCAGTTTACAGCAGATGACCATGTGACAATAAACATTATAGAAATTAAATGGAGTTGCTCATAGGGCTCCGCTGTGTTGTTTGATATATTGTCTGTCAATGCAGCATAATCTACAATGCAATCTCGTTGTCTAGTATTCCAAGTTGGTGACGCAAGGAGAGAATGTATTAGAAACAGAATTGACTGAACATTACCTCGTGCTTCATGGAATATTAATAAAGGGAGGTTATAAGTCACTCCAGGCGTCCCGCAGGGCTTTTCTATGGCCCCTTCAAATTTCGTAAAGCTTTGCGTCAAGCAGCACTACTATAGGCCGCAAAACCATATTGGGGACTGAAAACTAGTTATTTTTGACTTGATATACCAACATTCTCATAACTTAGACTGTAAAAAGTATACAGCTTTGCAAAAGGAACCATATCAAACCAGATATTATGGGCCTTATTGTCATATATATTTGCAATTCATTTAGATAATTCATCTGTGTTAATTTTTTACTTATTTTCTCAGAAATCATGATAAAAGTTGCCATGTTTGACTTCCGGAATATGAGTGAAGATTCCATAAAATTCCATATAAAAATCCTGCTTAATCAAAAAGAGATGTCTTAAGCATTCATTACCCCTAATCCCGCAACACAAGAGTAGAAAGCAGAGTTTGGGCAAATAAAATTTATTTTAATTTTATGAGCGAGAATAGAAGATATTAATATGTGATAGTAATATCTTAAAGATAATAATATACATATGGTAGATATGTTATATTATGTGATAACATATTGGTAAATATGATACATATTTGGTAATATGGTATATGGTATACATGAAGTAGATGTGATACCGTATAAGGTATTACATATGGTGATATGTAATAAAAGAATACATATTGATATACATGTATAAAGTATTATGGTATATATGATTATACAATGTGTATAAAATAGCCAAAAATCCATGAAAGGAAGTGGTGTGGAGGGTGGGATAAAAAGTTTAGTCATTTGTTAATAGACTTGATCAGCGAGTCATTAACCTGAGTGGCACTCGACACTCGGATGTAGCTCCGGTGAGCGTTCGAGCGCCACCCCCCGTATCTCTGGATGGACAGTTCGGGGACCCCGGCCTGGAAGGCCTGAGTGGCCGCTGCCTTTCTCAGGCTGTGTAACATATACGTTTTTGCCGGGATCCCCGCCAACGCCGTTAGCCTGTCCCATTCCCTGGTCAACGACTGGGTCGTTATCGGGGACCGATCGTCGTTCATCAGGAACGGGTCTCGGTCGCTAGACGTTGGTACGGCCGCGACCATTGCTCTTATAGCTCGTAGTGAACAAGAGCTCCGGTCGGGAGACGGCTGGAGAGTCACGTGCTTCTCCTCTCCAACACACTGGAGGTTCTTTGCCACCTTTATACGGACGGTGACTTGATCTGACGTGACTTTCACGTCGCCGCAGGTGAGGTGTCTCTCCGGGTCGAACCCTCGGACCGATGGTGGGGCGACCTCGCTCTGCCGCAGGGCCGCGAAGAACATCAATAGGCAGGCTGCTCTCGTTGATCGGTCGGGGGGCGTGGCCGTTAGTCCGCCGAGGACGCCCCTCAATGCCTCCATCGGGATGGGCGGCTTGATATTCGGTCTGTACGACTTGTCCCTCTTCATCGCGTCGATAGCCCTCTTTATCCTCGCGTCCTCGTTCGCCGCGACGTTGCCCCCGGACAGGTGCAGGTGCGACTGTAGGTGCGACAGGTGGTTGGCCACGGTCGCCGGCGAGGGGGCGTGGTCGCTCACGTACTCTAGGTAGGAAGTGATGAGGCTGACCGACGGCTGCTGTGGATCCGTACCCATCCTCCGGCAGAAGGCGATGTAAGTCGATACGGCGCTCCGCTGGTTGGCGACCGGCCTCTGCTGGAGACAACGTAGCGCCGGATCTGCAGGAGAGCCGGAGGACAGGCATGAATGAGGCGTGGTTACAAGGCACGACAGACATGAGGTTATGTAGTGACATATAATGTACAGCTTTAGCATTGTCCCTGGAGGTGAGGTGCGACCGGCTGAGGGTGTCAGCGACCGAGTTGAGGACTCCCGGGATGTGGGTGTACAGGAGGTCCACCTGTAACTTAGCCTGTGCCATCCAGGCCTGACGTGCGCACTCGGCGAGGACTCGGTTGCGTGCCCGCCCCGACGTCAGTGCCTGCACGGTCCCCAGGTTGTCGCAAAACACCTCCACCCTTGTGCCCCGGTCTCGGTCCGTCAAGAACGTGTTGAGGGCGTAGATCGTGTTGAGGGCCTCCAGCTCCGATATGCATTCCACCGGGTCCCCGACCGGGCAGACCTGTCTGGAGTACGCGAGGCGACCGTCAGTGCCCCTGACTCCAGAGAGACACGCATCCACGGTTATACACTTGGTCTGGGGGCCCCTGGGGATCAAGGCACGCCCGTTCCAGCCGTCAGCGAACCTGGAGAACCAGTGGAGGTCCTGCCGCATGTCCGACGAGATGTTGAGATAGAAACAGGACATCCCCCGCAGGGCCTCGAGCAGCTTGCTAACGAATGCCCTTGCTGGCCGGATACATTCGCGACGTGCAGAATTTTTCCCAGCACGGACTGCAGTTGCCGCTTCGTGAGGGAGCGTTTCCGGGACACGGCCGCGATGTGCTGCCGCACATCCTGTAGCTTATCTTCGGGGATCGACAGCGTCATGTTCGCGGCATCGATATCGATCCCCAACCAGCGGACCACCTGGGACGGCTCCTGGGCTTTGTCCCGGGCCTCGGGGAGACCCAGGTCGCGGAAGAGCTCCCTGGCGGTCGCGAAGTCCCCCGCGGCTTTTTCCTTTGTCGGCGAGATGATGATCAGGTCGTCGAGGTACATGGCCCCCTCGACCCCCTTGCCGGCCAGAATCTCCACGATGGTATCCGCCACTTACTGCATGTGATACGAGGATGCGCGGGCACCGAACGGCATGGCCGTATCACAGTAATACCCGCCGTCCCACTTGAAGCACAGGAGAGGCCAGTCCAGGGGGTCGCACCGGAAGTTCTTGTATGCCCTCGCGATGTCGATGGAGGCCATGTAGCTCGAGGGACCCGACCTCAGGAGATGTGAGACGAACCCGTCGATGGTAGGGAGGCTGTGCTCCCTCTCCTCACCGTAGACCGAGTTCTTCATTACAAAGGCATTGACACTCTGTTGCCGCGGGAATGTCATGTCCGTTATCACCCTCCGGGCATCGGAGTCCTGTTTCTCCCGGGACATCAGGGAAGAAACATGGCACCACGGGCTGAACGGGGCATCGGAAAACGGTCCCAGCAGGTTCGAGAACGAAAGCTCCTTTTCAACAAAATGCCCTACCTCGGTCGGGTATCCAGTGGCGCTGGGGTGATTAGGCACCCCCTTGGTGTCCGTCGCGGGACCGAGGTATCCTAAGGGGAAGCCGTATCGTATGAAACCCAGTAGTTCCTGCTTCCCTCGATCCCCGTGAGGTATTTCTCCCACGCCCGTAGCCGTAGGTCCGTGGGGTGAGTTATTTTGCTGCACATCGTGTTGGGCAGCCCCGTGGCCCGTACAGATGTAGATGTAGCCGTAGATGTGGCCGTGCGCCGCCGGGGCGCTCTCGTGGATCCGCGGCCACTCCGCGCGTCGATGTGTCCTGAATGCCTCCGGGTCCGTACGAGTCCCGGCGGCAACAATCCCGGTCCGACACACCTCCTCGAGTTTCTTAAAGTCCGGGATTGAGGTAGGTGTGGCTCCGTCCTCGGTCCTGTGGTCGGTCGTGCCCGGGTGGGGGACGCCCACCGGGCCGGCCACGTGGTCCCGTGGAGCCGTGTTGTTGTTATTGTTTTGCACCCCCTCCCCGTCACGTGGGGGAGTCCACACTCGCTCGGTGACGTCACGTGTCCGAGCGGCTTCACGTGGGGGAACTCCGACCGGGGGGCGGCCACTGACCACCTGTGCCCACGTAGCCGGAGGCGGTTTCCTGTCCCGTGTTGTTTCGCGTAGGGACTGCTGTGTGATGTCACGTGCCGCGCACCCGTTGACCCCGGGACCCCGGGTGGGGGGCACACGTGTACATCCTGTAGTCGGGTGCGCTCCGATCACTCGCGGGGCGCACCGTGCCCGTTTTTTGCCGGCTGCGGAAGTCCGTGTTGGTATAGGGCATCCGGTCCAGGGTCGGCCGCCCTCATCGTGTATCCGGCCTGTGGGGTGTATCCGGCCTGCTGCACGTGGCGTGTTGTTTGAGGGGCTACCGGCTGGGACTCATACCCTATGGTGTACCCCAGCTTCCGATTGCAGGCATGGAGGGAGTGCCCGCACTGTTTTCCGACCCAATCACAGAATGAGCATATGTGTACCCATTTAATGGGCCCGTCCTCGTGCCCGCTTCTGTGCCTGCACCCCCTCTCCGAATTGAACTGCCGGCATGGCAGCTCCCTGGCCCGATTTTTTCCTCCGTTGTCCGGTCCGGCCGACTGGGTCGAGGTCGTCATAGCGAGCCGGACTCGCTCCTCTTGTATCAGACCGTAGTCGGACCAGCTAAGCCTCCCGGCCTCAATCTGGTCAAACACAAACTGACTCCATCGCCTAACCCCGGCCCACGGTCGAGACTGGGCGTAGATGGACACCTGGTGGAGGTGCTTAAACATGTGCTCGCGGTCCGCGGGCTCCACGGCTCGGTCGTCCCCCAGCAGACCGATGAATGCGCTCACATACTCCATCGGCCCTAGGGACCCCCTCACCTCCAGCCTCTGAGATAATGTATATACGGCCTCATGGTCAACAAACATATACGGCTTAGATGTTAGCCTAGAAATGTTAAGATCCGAATGGAGCTTACCCGCCGTCCTGTCGTGTTTGATGGCCTCAGGGTCAAGCTCGCGTTGGATGTAGGAGTTGGCTGCATACCGCTCCCTCAGCTGGCGTGGCGCCGGTAGAACCCGTGAGGCCTGGTCCTCGGCCCACTCCTGTGTGCGTCGATCCGCTGCCGACTGGACGGTTGCTGGCCGTGAGGCCCGGTCGGACGTCCCCTGTTCTGCCAGCCGGTTGATCGCGGCCAGGACTCCGCCGATCTGTTCCTTCACATCGTTCTTGAAATCCGCGAGGCCTTTCTCAACGGCCACGAGTTGGACCGTTTTAACGCTGCCTACCTCGGAGGCCGATTCCACGTGATCTTCAGACGGTCTGTTCGTGGATTCCCACACTGCCTCTGCCTCCGCATCCGTCGTTTGCGATGTGCTCGGGCCGGCTCGTGTTTTCGGCATCCTCACATTTTCCTGCAATCAATTAACCCGTAGATTTAAACCCTAAGGTCCTCGGTCCGATACTCATGGAGTATGCGGTGCTGCGAGCAGCGTTGGGCCAAAAATAGCGGAGAAAATTAGAATGCGTCTGAGCAGCGTGAAGCGCAGGAAGAGAGTGAGAGAGATTGTGAGAGCGTGCTTCACCACGTGACCTAATAGATCACGTGGTTCGCACTAGGGGGCGCGCAGGGAGCGCTAGTAGAGAGGGAGTGCCCTAGGTGCAGCAATGACCGCCCCTGACCCTACGGCCATGGGCTACCAATTTTCATGCAATAACTGTTGTTGCACTCACAGCAGAAGTCTATATCAAAGCGCTGTCATGGTAGGCAGAAAATGGAGAATTAAGGCTTGCTTGAAAAATATTTTTATATCTTTATTTCAGAGAATCTTTTTCTTTAAGATATCAGTTACAAACAAATGCTTACTTTAACTAATTATATGCAGCACAATGGAACCTATAAGATCCTTTAGGGAAGCACTATTTGAATACGGATCCCTAATATACGTTCCTGGCCCATAGAATGGGTGTACTGCAATGGAATTGGGATGAGTTAGAGGACATCGCCGTTAAAACACAGTATCTGATCAATTAATTTGTCAAAAGAAATAAATAAAGATAGCAGTTTAATTATTAAGAATGCGAATACTTAAAAAAAGATGATATGAAAGTTTCAGTTAAGTTTATCTTAATTACGTTATTAACCTATCTAATGATTTCTTATTATTATCACTCTTATGAACCATATATATAATGTATTTTAACTATCATGGTAGATCTCAAAAGAAATCAATTAAGGTAATGATAAAGCTTTTATCAGCCTCATACAAATCAAAATGGTTCCAATAGCATTATTTTATAACGACCAGAGTGATAGGTAATATATGTTCTCTTAAAGCCTGCCCCCACCTACCACGATTCTGGTCCCAATTGGCCTTAAGATGGCCTTCCCAACACCATTCCGATTCTAGCGTGAGGTCTGGCAAAATTGTGGTAGGTGGGACAGGTTTCTGTGATTCCGTCCACGACAGCTCACGATAGGCTGCGATGAAAACGCCAATCGTAGAGCTCCCGATAAATTCCAACATGTTGGAAATTTCGTAGCCTGTCGTTGGGTATCGTAGCCTATCGGGAAGATATCGTGGTCAGCGCATATGATTCACAGATTGGATCACGACAGAGGTCTACGATTTGGGGACCTCCCGATAGGTCACGATTTCGCCATTTCAAATCGTAGCGATCAGGAAGCATGTTGTGGCCTATCGTGGTAGGTGGGGGTCCCCTCTTACTTTACCCCGAAGGAGGCAGTCTAGAAGAAATAATCTAGGTAGTCGATACATAAAAGGTGCATGACCAATGCCATTGGGATGATACATCAATTTGATGTCGCACATAATCAGTGAATTGCGAAAATATATATAACTATATAACCTCGTTTATATAAATATAAATCAAGCCAATGGAAATCAACCACTCAATTCGCCTCGGACCTTACAGGTGTTTCACTACCCACGTCATAGTTGTTTTTCAGGTAGTTATTGCATAATAGATGCGGTAGCCGGGGGTACCATGGTAACCAGGTTCCCCCGAATGGTCATTCCGCTCGCTGTTGTCTTACCTGTAACACATATTTTAATCTCGCTGAGATTATTCGTTTTTTCTACCCAATCATGGGCCGTACAAGGAAAAAGATGGAGAATTTGCAAAAGAATTTGTTGGGCAAACGTGTAGAGAGTTCTCCAGAGGAGACTTTCACAGGTATTTTAGGGGATTTATCCTCTAAAATTGCGGAATCTGTGGCGACACCTTCAACTCGCGAGGATGGGCGACAGGAGAGCTGCTCGAGGGCATCGGACCATGCTGGTATCGCCGGATCAAAGATGGACCAGAAGGATGAAAACACAGATGAACGACTGAAAACACTGGAGGCGTCGATCTCTACTATTTTGAAGATGGTATCAGCGACTACGAGTACGGGAAAGAAGAAAAAAACCAGAAGAACTCGCTCGAAAACTCACAAAGGAAAAAAATTGAGAGATTCTTCATCTTCTTCGGACTCAAGCGATAGTTCTCATTCCACTGACTCTTCAAGATCTGCGAGCAGAGGAAAAAGAAACTGTCGTGTTGGTAAATATGATAATTCGAAATATTTAGAAAAGGATGAAAAAGTTCTAAACTTTGAAACATTATCGCTGGTAAATTTGAAACTTATGAAATCTTTGTTTGAGAAGGGAAAAAATGTCTCAGGTTTTTTAGAACATCAGATATTATTGGCCAAAAAGGCGAAGACAAAAGTTTTCCACTGCGATACTTTAATTCATTACGATTCATCTGTCAAAGACCCTGCTAATAAATCTGGAATCAATGCATTTGAAGTAGAAGCTTGCGAGATAATGAAATATCTATCGTATGACGGAACTATCAGTGCCAGAAATGCGAAAAGTAAAGTTTTGAGTACTAAATCTACGATAACTCACACTTGTAATGCTTATAATAAATCAGAAAATGGCTGCCATTTCTCCAATTGTAAGTATCGCCACCAGTGCTCTGGGTGTTCCTCAAATAACTATGGTTATTTCGCTTGTACAGCGAAGAAACAGGGTCAAAAATGATGCTTAGCGACAAGTAACCGCAAAGCTGACGATATTGATACTTTGTATCGTTTTGAATCTATTAATAATCGCGGTCAGACCGCTAACGGTAGTGACATCAATCTTGATCTCGTTTTTGAATCTGAAACGGTTACTCAGGATTACGCACCGGTGGAGGGGGATTCGTTGGAAATCGCTCAAAATGAACCTAATTTATTGGTTGGTAATGGATTTGTTAAACTGTACACTGTTGACGGTTTTGATAACAAATTCGTTGAATTTGAAAATACCCATGTATCAGTAAATGTGGAAATGAAGCATTTGAGGCCTCGTTTGAGTTGATAACCCGGTTAATCTAAGTGTCGATTTTCAATTTGAATTTTTGGATCTCGCAAATCTAAGCATAACAGATAAATGTTTTGAAGACACTTGCGATTGTGTATATTTCATCGGTGGCCAGAGAGCTCAATTATTACCTTGTCGATTTTATAAATTTTTAAAATTCGATAATGTGGTGTGTGGATTATCAAAAGGTGAATGTGAATATATCTGGAATGGAATCAGATACGGTTTTAACATTGTTGATTCAGACACAAATACTTCGTATGAAACTCCCAATTACAATTCTATATTAGCGAATCCTTGGTATGGTGAAATGTCTGATATATTAAAGAACGAATTGTTGGAGGGTAAAGTAGCTTACGCAGTTGAGAAGCCTAAATGCGTACACGCCTTAGGGGCTGTAATTAAAAGTAATGGCAAATTACGTCCAATTACAGATTGTTCAATGCCCGAGGGCATTAGCATCAACAATTACATGCAGAGTACTTATGAATCATTCAGTTACAACACGGTATATGATGCAGCATCAAATCTGGTAGGTGGAGAATTTATGAGTGTGGTGGACATTAAATCCGCTTATCGATCAGTTAATGTTAATCCAGACCATACCAAATTTCAAGGTTTTTTATGGAATTTTGGGGAAAATGATTGTTATTTTGAAGACAAAAGACTCTGTTTTGGCTTAAAGTGTGCTCCAAACATCTTTACGAGGGTCTCTAATTTTGTTGTTGATGCCGCTAGTCAATGCGGCATTTGAAAAGTAACAAATTACCTGGACGATTTTCTGGTCATTGGGAAATCAGAACTAGATTGTTTAACCAAACGAGTAATCTAATACACTTGCTAAAAAGCCTAGGGTTTGAAATATCGTTGTCGAAAGTAACTCAACCCTCACAAACGACTGTATTTTTGGGAATTCTTATAAATTCGGTGGATATGTCATTGTCTTTACCCCAGGAAAAAATTGTAAAGCTAAAAGAAAATATCAGGATTATAAAAGAAAACGGTAAAGTCTGCAAAAAGGATCTAGAAAAAATTGGGGGACTCTTTTTGTGCTCAAGTTGTCCGCGGCGGCCGTACTTTCAGCCGCAGGATTTTTGATTTATGTGCCAGTCTAAATCGTAAAAGTTATAAAGCAATCACTCCCAATCTTCTGGACGATTTAAACTGGTGGGAGAATTTTTGTTCGACTTTTAATGGGCGAGAAGTGATACAAAGAGACTGTAATTATTGTCTAATCGTTTCGGATTCATCCCTCACAGGTTTTGGTGCCTGGGCGGGCAAGGATTTCATATACGGGACTTGGAATGATAACAAGATTCCAGGAATTGACGATTCCCATTTTGCATTATCTCCTCAGAGTGAAAAAATCGATGTAAATATTAATCTTTACGAGTTATGGCCAGTGTTATTGGGAGTTAAACGCTGGGCCGAGGTTTATCGCAATTGTCGTATCAAAATAATCACTGATAACATGCAGGTACTAGCGATGATTAACACGGGGAGAAGTCGTAACAATCAGTGCATGACATGGTTGAGAGAACTTTTTTGGGTTTGTTTTCTTCACAATTTAAGTCTCAAGGCTACTTACATTAGATCTGAAGACAATGTCTAAGCTGATCAATTGTCCCGGGTCTCCTATAAAGGTTACAAAGAAAAATTATTCAAGACCCTAACTTCTATGAGAATGTGTTGTTTTGATTCCAGACCCACAGCTGGACATGCTCCAGGAAAAACACAAAGTGATATTATCTAATTGTATCTCAGTAAATACCCATAGGGTAAGAGAAAACCAGATAAATTGTTATCGTAGGTTCTGTGATATTCGGAACTGGGAACCTTTTCCTGTTAACATGTCGAATTTTTCTTTATATGTGGTATTTTTATCACAACATATGAAACCCATTTCGGTAAAGAATTATATCTCCGCGATTAATTTTGAGAATAAAATGCGTGGATTTGAGGATTTCTCCTCTAGTTTTTTGTTAAAAATGACAGTAAAAGGTATTACAAGATTAGATGTGTCTGTAAAGACTATAAGATACCCTATTACTTTATCAGACATGGTGTCTATGTATCAGAAATTAAATCTCAATTTAGACTCTGATCTAACCTTGTGGATAAGTTTTCTTCTTGGTTTCAGGGGGTTACTGAGAAAATCCCACTACACTTTATCTCAACACACTTTAAAGTGGGAACATGTTAATATTTCCACTGACCATGTCATTATAAATATTACATCATCTAAAGTTGATCAATTTGGTACGAAACCTCAGGTTTTGAGGTTTGATATTATTCCAGATTCGATTTTCTGTGTGTTTTTTTATTTTAAATTGTTATTCTCTAGGCATTCACCGGGTCCAAAGGATTTTCTGCTTAGATCCTCTTTGGGTGGTACCCTTTTGCCACTAACTTATCAATTTGTCAATAACAAATTAAAATCTCTGGCCAGTATTTGTGGTTTTGGAGATAAGTTGGTTTCATGTTACTCTTAACGGCATGGGGGAGCCACTTTTCTCAAGGATATTGGCTTAGATATCTCTGATATTAAGACCAGGGGGAATTGGATATCCTCGGTGGTCCACACTTATCTCCACAATACATCGTTTTCGGTGGCATCCTCAGATCGGATTGCCTCGGAATTCTTGTCAAAATTTTAATTGACTTTGTTTGTGTTTGGCGGGTTTCTGCCTGTTATTTATTCAAATTTCCGCCAAACCTGTCTCTGTGTCAATTCATATCCTATATTATCCTAACTATTATCCTACATTGGCCTATTAATATTATATAACTATATAACCTCGTTTATATAAATATAAATTAAGCCAATGGAAATCAACCACTCAATTCACCTCGGACCTTACAGGTGTTTCACTACCCACGTCATAGTTGTTTTTCAGGTAGTTATTGCGTAATAGATGTGGTAGCCGGGGGTACCATGGTAACCAGGTTCCCCCAAACGGTCATTCCGCTCGCTGTTGTCTTACCTGTAACACATATTTTAATCTTACTATTGTTATTTATTAGTTTTGTACATCTAGATGGTTAGGACTGGGGCTTGTCCCATTGTATTTACATGAATAAACCTGTTATTTATTCAAATTTCCGCCAAACCTGTCTCTGTGTCAATTCATATCCTATATTATCCTAACTATTATCCTACATTGGCCTATTAATATTATATATCAAAAATATTTCATCCTCAAGGATGTCAGAAATGTACAACTCTATCTGTAACATAGAATTGCTGCTTATGCCTGGTCATCTGGGATCTTTCATTATACTACTAGTCTTTAGTTCAACGGTAACGCAGTGAGCCTGAATCAAACCTATTTGTCTACCCTACTTATATCAGTGGTTTCTAAATAGCGTTTATTTTTAGTGCGTTTCTATGTCATCCCAGTTTCAAACAAATAAATTAGATGAGAAACATGGTTAAAAAAAAAGGACCGATGTCTGAGTTACCAATACCCACTTAAATCTATCAATATTTCGTGAGGCCTGGAACCTACTAACGCCTACGCAGATATTCAGACCTCCCGATGCACCCTGACGCCATTCAAGTTAAGACAATTATGCAACGTAGAGCGCGTTGTAAGGCGTGCTGGTTTGCATTGGAAGCCCGATGGATTCGGGGTTATGATGATTACATTCACAGAACCAAGATAGATGTACATGTTTAGTTATAATCTATATTACTTTTCCAGCAACCAGGTTGTCGGGAAGCAGTACCTCCAGGGTCGAAAATGTCCTTTGGCGGTAGGTAGCTTAGACGAGAATATATCATTTTCTACAAAGACACTTTCTCTGTGACCTTATCCGTGCTATCGTGGTTCCATCCCTTAAATGCATGAAACATTCGATGGTTACTACAAATTTTATTCTATATTCATAAAAAAACAACTTTAATTCCTGAATTTATAGACATAGTTATTAAAAAAAAAATTCCCCTCGACCCAATTATTGAATTAAATGAAATGGCTTTTTCGAATTTGTTAAATTTTGCTAAGGGCAATACAATCCACCGTCGCTGGTATGCCGCTTTAAAAGCATATTCTATGATAGAGAGTGGTGCCACCTGGCGATTTTCAAATACTTACAGCAATCAATTCTAACCAGTTCCTTCGACTTATTCTAATACCGAAAGAGTTATTCATGATGAATTATCAAGTTTATCTTATCCCAATAGGTTAAAAATAAATAGGTTGAAATAAAATTCACTTAAAAATATTTATCTTCAATTCTCTCAAAAACAAAGACAGTGATATATTAATTTTATAAACCTAAATATATAGTACTATACATTTATTATTACCTACCACATATAAAACGTGTAATTTTCGGTACTATCCGCTTGGAGATCATCCCGCACATAGAGACAGAGTGAACCAGACATAGGGTTGGAGACTGAAGGGCCACAATAGTGAGATTTTCGTGCAGTTCTAAACTGTAAGCAGCTACTCTTTTTTGAATTTCTATACACAGACATACGTTTTCTCTTATGATTCATTTCAAGCCATGCCGATATTAAAGTTTAGTACCGTAGTTTTCTGATCTACTTTTCTCGTGAGAAACCAATGAGATCTCAACTTTCGCTGGTTTCAATTCATACAGTTCTGATCGCCGATGATCAGCTCAAAAACCTGTGTCATACGAAATGATTACCACTGTGTAGTACGTCCCGTTGTCGCTAGGGTCAGGGCTATTGATGGTTTCCCTGGTGAAAAATTGGACGTACTACAGTATAAAGTCAAATATGAATCGACGAAGTCGCTAGTACTCATTGAAAGTTTGTAGAAACTGACATTGGTTTTACTATGTTTGTAGCAACCTCTTAAACTTTCAATTTATAATTAAAAAACAAACACGGTGAACCCCCCCCCCCCAATTCCTAAGTTAGATATATGTCCTACAACTCCTAGATATCAACATATCCAAGTTTTAGGAAAGTGACATGGGTTTCAATTTTCAAGGCAAATCGTCCGATATGTCTTTAAGGCATTCTTGTAAGTAGAGAATTAAACCCAGGCAACCTAACTTTCACAATGATAAAGACCTGCTGAGTTGTATGCGCGGCTAACTCAATTAGAGAACTCGGGTTACAAGCACAGCTTGTGACCTCGTCCCTGACATCGGCGTTCTGGCAGTCCACTCTCGTTCCCCATTTGTGACCTGATCGGCTCCGTTCCGTCTCGCCGGCGGTGAGGTTGTGTTTTACTCACACTCGATAGGAAGCATTGACATGGGCACAGACGAAACGGAGCCGGCGTCCCGTGAAGCCGCTTTTTACGGTTGACGGATCACGTGACCCGGCAAACGGAGATACGCCTGCGCTGATTAGGATCAGGGACGCACAAAGTTCACTTCCGCTTCCGGTGGACTTAGAACAAAACCAACTGCCCGCTCTTGGGCGGAAGGCACAAGGTGGTTGTTATACTTTTCGGCAGGACATACAGATCTCTATATTACTGATCTTTAGAAGGAAACTCGCGAGATGAGAATAACTCGTATGACTGCCACGTAGTTCACTCAGCTTCGCTTCGTGAATTACTCCGCACTTAAACTCGGTGGAGTACGGACCAAGATTTTCTCATCGAGTGGGTTTCTGATTTTATCTCACCCCGTATAACATCATTTATTGATGAAATAACTCACCAAATTAGCCATTGAGTATGTGATACACTACCTTCACGGCCGTAGAATACGAGTCCCCAATGTTAAGCCTATGGAGATAAATACCGGGGTGAGATAAGACAGTGTATTTGGCTCTTTTTTACTGTGCAATTTAGCTATAAGCTAAACGCCGAGGAGGTATTAAACGATAACATCTAAAACATCTAAAATCAAATTAAGCCCTGGGTTGATATCAATATCGATATAATGCCTATTAGGCTATTTCATTTAGAATTGATCGTTCGCAGGTGAAATCTAAAGATACAGAACTGATGTAAATCATTTTTGAAACCACTGCTGTAATGGCCTCCAGAAATTTATTCTATTGCAAGAGGACTGACGGTATCCGGTATTTTCCATCAAGCTGCCGCATATTCCCGTTTCTCCTAGACCAATTAAGACTGATTTACAATCAACGACCAATCAGGGAAAGCGTCTGAGACAGGAGTTCCATACGGAAATCCCTCACCGACGAAGGGAAATTTGCAGGAAATGATGGTCAATTGTTGACAACTTACAAGTGTTTACTGGTGACATTTTAAGAGATTCTTTAGAAGCGTACTACTGCGACCGAAATAGATCACGGGGCATGCAATATATTTCAAGTTCTAACGACGATATGTTCGTGGACATGCTATGACCGAGCTGCAAGGCAAGGAAGTTACATATCAATTCGTGAACATTCCGATTGTTGCGTCAACCCCATATATCATACAGGTCTAAAACCATATTGTTTAGGCTAAATAGATGATTTGATGTACACAAAATGACAGCGCAAGCACACTTCTGACATTGCCAAGCACTATCATATTTTCGTAAGTGTTAACGTATCTAGTATTTCGATGGGCCATGATTAAATATCGATTTATCCCTTTGAATAAAAATAAATTCAGATAATATACATTAAGGAAAACGTAAATGGTAGCGGATATAACTGCCCTTACGTCGAATAAAAACAATGGCCTACGTGTCATATTACTGTTATGTTTGTGGAATAATTCTGGGAACTTTTGCTTCTGTCGGCAACCACCTAGCTTCATCAGTATAGATATCCTGCAGCGGGGGAGGGTGGTAGAGTTCAACCCGCTTCCAAGCGCAGGTTTCAATTCTTTTAGCAGCGATGAAAGGATTTTCGCTTTCTGTAAAAAAGTACACGAGCTTTGATGATGATTTGTTTTTCCCTGTGCCTATGATTAAGTCCATCCTAGGTACTTTTTCTGCCATCCACACTTAATGGTCCCCGCTGTCAATAACCAGTGCGGTTGGTTTACCTATCCAGAGGCTGTGCTTTAATTAGATCGGAATGGAAAAAGGAGAAATAATGATAAAAGGGTAGCAAGTAATTAGGAGAGTTCAGAAGGATAATATGAAGTGATTATCCACATAAATAAGATTAAACCTAACGATATAAAAAGACTTTGCAATATGATTCAAATTAATTTCAGCACATCTAAGTCAGTTTACATTAGAAATTGAGCATGGCAGTTGTTTTGAGCAATTGGATATAACACATGCATCACTTTGTATTATGAAAATGAAGCTGATACTGAAGTTATATTCGAACTAGGTTTGACAGATTCTATCAGAGATTTAGACAAACCTCGTAGTTACGCAGTACTCTCAATACTTTCGATAAAACATGAATTAGTTAAATATTTCAAAGCAGTATAGTAATCCATCCTGGATTCCTTTTGGGATATTACAGATCAATTCATATTCACTGCACGAAAACCACTATTTTACATATGTATATGAAACGCGTCTAACAGTAGGATTTTGCGTCTAGAAGTTAGACCTGTTATCCGTCTCGTAGATGCCTTATCTAGTGGCGTATATACATGTCCATGGTGGGGTCTTATATACGTCATATATACGCCTGATTCCGTTGTATATACACCACTGAGTCAACCTGTACAAACGCGGTGGGCGGCGGGCAGCGGGGGCTTCTCACTGAGGCTGGCTGGGGGTGGCGTGGGGTGGTGGGGGGGGGGGGGGCGGTAGGGGGTAGGGTTGGGAGGTTGCGGGTGGCGGGTCAGTGTTGGTGCATCCTCTACCAACAACCACAGGACCGGGCGGGCCGCGGGTCGCAATTTTTTTTTTTGGTATCATATATACGCCTGGCGTATATATATTGCGTAGAGTATATTTTATCTTAAATATGCCAGGCGTGAAAGACAGCCAAGTCGCACGCGTCTACATATGGAAACTGTCTCGTAGATGCCTGAAACGTAGACGCGTATAAAAGGTGTATACAAATATAAACAAGCCACGATACAGCCGATACGTGCGTTATCGCGATGGCGCATATATATGTAAAATGGTGGTTTTCGTGCAGTGATTATAATCTGGGTAACTATGATCTAAGGTTTATCTATACGGTTCCTGTATTCATAAACATACATATTCGCCCACATGCTGCACTTTATCATTGCTTGTGCAATTTCTTTCCGATTAAATCTTTCTCCATATCAACATATGCGCCGCTTATTTGCAGGTTCCTATAGTAAGAATATCGTAAATGATCGACAATTTTTAGGAATTACTCCTTTACACATGCAAACAAGAGGATGGCGTCTCAAGAATTCGAACAAATGGAGATTCTGTATATCATTGCTTTGTTTTCAATCCCCAACCGATTTTCCATGACACCTCTGACAAAATTGTCTACCTGTACTCAATTTGACAACAAAGAACTTGTCTGGAAGTAGAGGAACTCGCCAAAAAAAAGGAACATAGACCAGTCCCCAACTTCTTTCATTTTCTTTTTCTGCAAAGGAAAGTTGAGAAATCGGTTGGCAATGGCCGGCAAGTCTAGCAGGAGTAAGAAATACACAAGTAGTTCTAAACAGGCTATGTTGGCTCAATGGCTATCTGAGATGTGGTACCAGTATTCGGCTTTTGCTGAGCAAATACATTGTGACAAGTATATTCACAAAATAATAAATAACAATAAAAAATTCTGCTGGGATTCTGTCGCATTTTGTTTTACAATTATTTGAGACGATATATCCTTATGGTAATGTGTAGCATGACGAAGACGATTCGGTTTGATCTTCTTGTGACACTAGTTTAGGACGTACACATAAGAGAGCTTCACATGAAAGTGTTCCCATATAATGACCGTCGTTAAGAACATTTTCGAAATTGTTTTGAAGAAATTCGAAGAAGCTCGGATGTTGATTTGTCCTCAGTCGAACTAATTGAACAGCTTTGTTTGTCACATGATTCAAATTCTAACAGACAGACATATATATGTCAGATTACATGATGACGGACCAAGACGAGAGAGACTGACTGTGCTGGGCCGAGGCTGAATGAAGCGGATGTATTTTGTGAGCTAATGGAACACACCTTTTATTTGTAAACGAAACATAAATAAAAGAGGTGGGTTGTAGGAACTAGTCAGCTGACCAAAATGATATGAACATAAGACACAGAGCAGTATTGTGACACTGCAAGAAAAGCACTATTTTACATATATATACGCCATCTCGATAACGCACGAATCTGCTGTATCGTGGCTTGTTTGTATATTTGTATACAGCTCTTATACGCGTCTACGTTTCGGGCATCTACAAGACAGTTTCCATATGTAGACGCGCGCGACTTGGCTGCCTTTCACGCCTGGCGTATTTAAGATAAAACCTACTCTGCGCAATATATATATGCCAGGCGTATATATGATACCAAAAAAAAAAAATTTGCGACCCGCGGCCCGCCCCGTCCTGTGGATGTTGGTAGAGGATACATCAACACTGACCCGCCACCCGCGACCTCCCAACCCCACCCCCTACCGCCACCCACATTGAAATGGTGTTTTAAAGGTTAAAAAAAATCAGAAAAACTGTAAAAAAAAAACAACTTAATGCATGGTTTATTATGTGTAATTAATCAATTTATACTCAATCAGGTTTTATAAAGGTTTTATAAAATAAATTGGTAATATAAGATTGCAATTTTCATATAATACAGACTTGGATGGTTAACGGCAAATGGAAAATACTACCACTGATGTCCCCAAGTGGCAGAGGTTGGAATTATTGGATACTGGCGTAAATAAACAGAATCAGGCGTATATATAACGTATATAAGACCGCACCATGGACATGTATATACGCCACTAGATAAGGCGTCTACGAGACGGATAACAGGTCGAACTTCTAGACGCAAAATCCTACTGTTAGACGCGTTTCGGATACATATGTAAAGCGGTACTTTTCGTGCAGTGTGAGGAACTGGGTGAGTGGTAATATCGGTAACGTCAGGCTTTCTACCACATCCACCACGCCATCTGGTGTTTATGTCTCCTGCGCCACCTAGCGGAATTCTGACCATCGATGACGTCATTCAGTCTGCTCCCATCGTCTCGCCTTGAAGATTTTTTTAACCACCCTCCCTCCCTACAAATCAAAATAACTTTCTGTACCAAGTATTTCAGGTACGGTGCTGTTCACATCTGATTAAATCTGTTCACTTTCACAAATCGAAATAAATGTCATTTCTCCTCCAGTCTGACGTTTGTACGGTCATTACACTCTAATTGCGATTGGTATATTCTTCCTTCAGTAAGCTGTGGAACATGAATGGAAATATGCAGAAAATATAACCCAGCAGATGATATTACAGACCCTACTTAGATCAGAAATACTATCGGAAATGGACGGGAAGTACGATACACCTTCATGGCCCTTTCTCAGGCCAATATCACATCATTGATGCAGGCCTGAGGCCCTATGTTGGACGAATAGGAAGCTGCAAGTTGTACACGTTTTATATATACGCTATTGGGGATAAAGAAGTTGACAACAAAGTTCTCTTTTCATATCAATCCATGTCATAATGGGGGGGGGGGGGGTAATATTAGCAGATTAGAAAAAATATAGAGCCAATCCTTTTGCACATTGATTATTTGGGATCAGTTTCTGGTGAACTCTCCGATAGAATCCCAAAATGGATAGCTGTTAACTTTTCTGCCTTCTTTCAAATTAAGCATAATGGTATATCCTTATCGCCCTGTAGCAAACAGATGTACATATATGTAGCATGGAGAGATTAGACATGTTCTGGAATTTAATTTGTTTTCTATGCCAATTTTAGGAATGTATTGCCAAGTTGAGGTATACATACTGAATATATATAGAATCCACCATGCTTGTTTATACTCCAAAACTGATTTGAATTGATGTTATTCTCTGAACTCGCCGTTGGCCTCGTTCCAAAAAACGTTGATTTCCCGACTCGTTTTGTAGCATGCACAGCATGGTTAGGTTGTTCTATGTGAGTATAGTTAACATTCATGGATGATGTACTACTTAACAATGTACTCAATAGGAATTTTCTCCATATTGACTGAATGGTGGCAAATTCTTTCTTTCTGCACAGTGACCATATGTCATTCTAAGTAAGTGATGTCTGTCACCAATCTCACCCCTCCTCTAAGACCTATTAGGACTATTAGGTGTTAGGGGGGGCTTAAGTTCCGTCTAACAGTGTTTGTTCACTTCAGTCAGTGCTTCCAACCGCCCATTGAGCCGTTTTCTTGAGCTCATTTTCCTCTGCTCGAGCGTCCTCGCCCTTGGACTGAACAGTTGGGGATCGCTCACTGGCTGTTTTACAACCTGTTCGCCCGTGTTTGTGGAACATGACCAGACATTAAAGCCACTCACTGCCGACCACTGCAGCGTGCCTGTGTCAGGGAGGTGTGTCTCCATCAGGGTAGTGTTTCAATAACGAAATGAATTCTGTTGGCCTCATTTTGTGTTACTATACTCCGGCAACCTAATTTTTTTTTTCGAACGCAGCGGCTCCATCGAAACCCCAATACATGGATATTGACTTTACACGCAAGATGGTAAATATTAATCCTAATTAATATATTGTATTGGTGTGTAAATAAAGGAGGCTCTTCCTACTATAGGCGTAAAATTAGAATTTATTATAAAACATTTTGGTATTTAGTCACTCAGAGATTTATATAACCCTTGTGCAATTTCGCTACCTGGCCCCATATGCCAAATCGTTTAACTTCAATTATTGCCTGTTTGACTTTTGCTAATAATGTACTTCGTAGATCTCTCTCACCCTGGTGCAGAAAATCAGGAACAGTGTGTAACACTGGTGACTATGCTAACCCGGCGATTTCACTAGACCACTAAAATAGTCGTCAGTTGGTGCTCGATAACGCAATATTGGGTGCAATAGTCGTCAAACAAAGAATTTCCTCAAGAGTTCATACTATAGAAATATTCTGCCTTCAAATGATCGTCGGCATCAAAGTGTCCGCATTTAAATCGCCAGGTGGTGCCAAATTGAATAATTTGATATAACCAGACCATATTTAGTTGTCACTTGTTTGGCGTTCACACTAGCCGATTTCTGGCCTTCAATGTTGAAAGTCGTCAGGTAGTGCTAAGAATCGTCCCCTTTAATCGCCCAATGTAAACTCCGGGTAACTATAATTGTATATATGCACCAAGGAACCTACCAGCATGAACTCTCAATCGTCATGAATAAAACCTCCAATGAGTGGAAGGTTAGCTTTAGTCTAACACAATAATACTAAACAAATTTGAAAAGAAGCAAAACAACGAAAGGACCACGAAGAGAGAGCGTGTTTATAGTATGAGATAAAAGTTGCACTACTATTCAAAGAAAGGATGTTAAGATAAATGTATGCACTTACTAATGACTAAAGCTTTTGGCCTTATCGAAAAATACCTGCGGTAACTGGCATTAAATTTTACTGAACAATAGGTTTGCTATTTCCTTAAAACATCTCGAGGGCTGATTTTGAGAGCCTACTTCGGGTATTGGTAAAGGAGAGTGAGAATTTAGGAGCCGGAAACGTTTCCAAAGGATTTCAAATTGAGCGGCCTGTACCAACCGCTTATCGATTCAATGCAAAGCACAGGCACTCAGAGAGACATTCACCAACATTTCAGAATCAGAAAAACACACCAAGTATGCGCTAGATATCCTGCATGCGATTTAATGGGTATCCGCATCTAAGTTTCCGGAGGAAAATCCTTTCATTATTGCGTGCTTAACTCAGGCTTCGGATGATATCAATCTTTTGGGAATTTGTAAGCTTGGGTAAAATAGTAGGGGAAATGCTTCCCGAGCAATGTCCTGAATCGCTAGCGATAATTTGTGAGGGCCTGGCAGCTCTGCGGAAGGATAGTAGCAGGTACCATGGTTAAAAACCTCTGCGGCTGAATTATAGAGTTCCAAAGAAAAATCCTTGGCACTACTACATCTTGTGGTACTTTATTTAAAAGATTCCTCCAAACATAGTTCGGAAATGTGGTCCTTGTATCTTTTATGATAAGGAAATAGAATATTCGTAGTGTAAATCTGTGGTTGACTAGATGTAGTTCCTTTTCAATTTCATCAGGAGATAACATTGCAGCAATCAAGGAGAGGATAAACATTTCATGATACATTAGATAATATGTTTTCATACCAATTATACCCAGGAAGAATTTGAGTATAAATTTGCTTTGAAAACATCGTTGTTGCTCTGAAAATATAATTAGCTAAGTACATGATGTGGTTGGTGTTTGTAACAGTAAGAATATATATATATTGCTGTGACATACATTGGAGAGAAAAAAAGGAGTATATAACGATCATCGTGTCATTAGTCTAGCAGATGTTACGAATGGTGCAGGTTCATATATCGACAATTAATGAAAATATCCACAAGCTCCACCTGATACAGCAGACGATGGCATTTGTGCAACGTTGTAGATAGTATGGGAAATACGAGACGTTAGGTCTCAAGAGAAAACGAACATCAACACAATATTGGAGGTTGTTCATGGGTGAAGCTCATCATTCTCGCTATAGTGACATGACGCAGGTTGTTGCCGCTAGATATAACGCCCTTTGGGAGAGATCGCGCGGGTCATGTATCGCCATCTCGCGGTTGTTATTAGTGTTATTATTCTCGACCAATCATGCTTCCAGTCCAGCAGCACTCTAAGAGCCCTGGCGATGTCATAGTGCGACCCCTGTCTCCCTCGCACCTGGTTTGATTCAGCTTTACTAAATATTCTTCCTATAATCTCACATGAATATTGACTAATTGCAATGTTCCGGTTATTTGCAAAACCATATTCTTGTCTTGTCATATTCAGAGTGTTGTATAATGATAAAGCGTCAACACATAATATAGCTTCTATGTTAGTAACCGATCTATGTATCAATGCCAATTTTGTTGGCGTGTAAACATATGGACAGCTAACATTTCCATGGTAAACAGAAATCCAAAACTACCACCACCGTCACTCACAACTTGATTTACAAGTAGAAGGGCCGTAATAACCTTACGGCTTTGTTTTGCTATTGTGCATTGATTGCTGGTTTTACACCTGCCTGCCTATAAAGTGGGCCCAAACTGTGTTGGCACTGTATGAAGCTCAATAGGTGATTCATTTCGAGAATTTACCCCAAGCCATAATGAATGAGCACACATACCATTTCCATCTGACGACTGATTATTCCCGATTGTTGGCTTTGGGCCAATTTAATTATGCCGTTGAATATTTGCCGTTGAAACATTAAGTCGATGATCAAAAATGTTGCGAGGATGGGCTATATTTTTTCCTCACCATATCCCCACATCCAACTGACGATAATTTGACCAAAGCAAGTACCTCTTGACCAAATGATTGATAGATGGTGCTAATCGGTGGCAATAACGGAAAGCCTTCATTGCACTCCATGACATAGGTCGAATGAAGTGTTACCACATGACTGATTATCACCGATTTTTTGCCTCTAGGCTGGTTCCATTCTGCAACCTGTTAATGTACTCGGAGGCAGTTAATGGGTGAGGCAAAACGTCGCCAGGTGGTTGCGAATTGCATAATACCAAGGATATAAATCATCGCCCTAACATATTCATCCCTTTTTCTACCTGCGATTATCTGCTCAAAATTGGCAGCTTTTGGCACCACAGGCCTAATCAGTGATTTATTGTCGTCAGGTGGAAAGCCCACATATCACTCCATGGGTCTATCGCTCTGTGCCGTGGGTGAATTATATCCGTGCCATGTGTGTATTAATCTGCACTGTACCGTGCATCACTCCTCACCGCATGTGTATCACTTTGCCGTACCGAGGTGATCCGCTATAATTAACTGACGTCCCTCTCCAACTCCTGCGAGCAAATTTCCACAGGAAAAGAAACATGGGAAGTGCCACAGCTAGCTTAGGGGGCTGTGAACGCGCTTTTGATTGGTTGTTGGCAAACACGTGACAAGAGGTCAGAGGTCGGACGAGGTGGATCAGTAATTGGGGGCTGGGGATAAAGAAAGAGGGGAAATGCCCTTCGGCTGGACTCGGAAGAGCCATGTTTATTACTACCTTCGTGGGCGTCACAATTTCAGTCCTGATTAGTTGTCCAGAAAGAGGCTGCCCTTCACCTTCTGCCCCTGGCATTACCACGACTACTGACGTCATTGAATAGTATACGCAATTATACCAGGTTATTTGTATGGATTCTGTTTGCCGGATACATTTAGTGTTGGGAATAACTGCTGAACTGAACTCATAGTAGGAACACTTTTCAATGGACTTATTGTAGCTTTTATACAATTACCGAGTCGCCATAGAATATTGATAGGTCGCCTATGCTCAGGGGATTCCGCCTACCTAGAAGCTCCGGTAGGAAATTCCGCAAAAACAGACCCATCCAAAACGAGGTCAGATGATTATGTATACTTCATATGTAAATTTCTAAAATGTTCATCTCAATGTTCAAATATATACTCCAACTGTAAGATGGCATAATTGAACACCGAATTACCACCGTACTTAACAGTGCTGCGGCATTGTTAGATAATTGATTAAATTGTTCATCAATTCTGAGGCAACCAACTGACTATGTTCACGGGGCAAGCATGCTGCGGTCGTTATATAACCAAACAGGCCAAATAGGCCGGACAGGATAGAAAAGGCAGGCAGAGAAGGAAGGTGCAAAGAAGAATTTTTAAGTGTCTTTTTATCCACGGGTTCGCCCAATACACTAAAAATCCAACACGGTTTGGTAGGCGAATAAGATCTGCCAAGATAGGCTAACAAAAGCAACAAAGGTGCAGCGTCAGAACAAGTCACAAAGGTGCAAAGTGAAAATGACACGTTAGACTTCACTAGCACCACAAGAGCAGCAGCAAGCACATACCTGACCACGACGCTGAAGCTAGCGCCATTCGCTACGCACCATTCGCTACGCACCATTCGCTACGCGACATTCGCTACGCGACATTCATATATGTGCCATGATGACATTCATATATGCGACATTCATACATGCGACATTCATACATGCGACGTTCATACATGCGAATTAGCCTAACCCAACTGAGTCGGCAAAAATCACGGCTAGTGAAGTCATGGACAGATATGCCAGAGTTAAAAGCTACAACCCAACTACCAGGGGTAGCCTATACCGCTGAATTCGTTCCCACCACTTGCGAGACAAATCAACCTCCAGGCAGGGCTTATTTGAGGCAGGTCGCAGACCTTATATCAAAAGAATGCAATCTTGGTGCGATAGTCGTCCCATTTGATGAAAACCCTTTGAACCCTGGGCCCGATAATGACTAGGCCTAAAAAAGTAGAAGGTAATAATTAATTTGTCATTTCCAAAAGAGCGATTGGTGAATGATGAAATCCCCAAAAATGCATTTGAAGGTAAAGAGGTAAGCTACAAATTACCCACAGTCCTGGATATGACTGGTGAGGTAGAAAAGGCTGGCCCAACATGTTACCTTTGAAAATGCGATCTACAAAGGGCATATCACCAACTAAGAACTGACCCCCTAGCATGTCCCCTCACAGGTATCAAACATGAAAATAGGTACTACATTGACATATGTATCGCTTGGGTCTGCAGTGCCTCAGGTATGATACAACAAAGATTGTCAGAGGCAATTTGTCATCTGGTCTGGATAAAGGGTTATCATGTAATCGCATATATCTGGACGACTTTGGGGGCTTTGAAAAAATGCTCACTGATGCGATCAAGGCATATGAAGAATTTCATAGAGTCTGTTATCTCCTTGGTGTGGCAATGTCGGTCTCTCCAATACAGTGTATATAAGGGCTGGGGTATCAGATCGATACAAATGCCCTGATACTATCTGTACCAGACTAAAAGCCCAAAGAATTATACAGAGTGCAGTAACTGGACGGAGAAGGTAACAGCAACAAAAAGGTAATTGTAGAGCCTCGCTGGTAAGCTTTAGCATATTTCGCAATGCATTGTCCATGTATGCGAAGGGTACTCGATGCCCTAAGGGCAGCTCACAAAGCTCACAAATCGCAGTAAGCGACCACCTGAAGAAAGATGTGGAGTGGTTTTGCGAGTTTGCACATGAGTTCAATGGTGTCCTTCTCTTACGGCCAGTGAGAGAGGTAATAGACATTGAATGCCTGCCGAGAAGGGGGCGGCGGCTTTGGTCAAGGTAAATTCTACTTTGTTGAGTTTCCTAGCGAATACCAAGACCAACACCACATCAGCTGTCTAGAGGCTCTCAATGCTGTTATGCAGTAGAAACCCTTGTGTTGAGTTGGTCATAACAAGTGACAACAACGCAAGGGTCAGTGTGACAATGGTACACAAAAGTGGAGTGGACCAGGGACCTGGGGCCCGTTTCAATAGAATGGGTCACTAAACCACTTACTGACATGTTTAGTGACTCAAATAGTGACAGGAATAGTGACAAAATTTAATTCTAGTTTCAAAAGGCATGTCACTATTGGGGTGGTGTGTCAGTTCACTGTTGGTGACATAGTGACATTGCTGCCTGGGCCTTACAATGGATGGTGTTAGTGCTCTCGGGAACAAGTGGTGTCAAGGTAAAAGTCGCTGCAGAAATTAGTGACAGGTTTGAGAAATCCTACACTGGCTATCAGAGCAGCATTTTTCTATGACAAAATTCAAATGTGAATATCATTAGATTGCATGGACCGATATCCTTCATATTTGGCATGTTTATAAGTTGTATGTGTCCCTAACTGGGGTTAAAGTCTCACAGCTTAATTCCCATGGGAAGAGAAGTTACACGTTTATGACAATAGAAGCGAGAGGGTATACCCTCTCGCTATTATAGACACTATAGTGACCCATTTAGTGACCGGACAGCCACTTTTGAAATGGTACAAGCCACTATTTCCGCCTGTCTGTTACCCTATGTCCCACAAACGGTTGTCCCTTAACTACTGCAACGCGAAGTACCGCTATTGTGTCACTAAGCCCAATAACGGACGTCCTACAGACTATTGAAACGGGTCCCTGTTTCACTAGTTTCGCGACATGTCTAGATGGCGTCTGTCACACCATACAGATAAATTGGGGTTGACTAGTTTCGTGAAAACACAAGTAGCTGCTCTTAAGACAAGACAGACCCCACACACGGTGTGTCTGGTTTCATAAGAATTAGACATTAGACTTAGTTTTGTCCGTTCTTTCTTGCACTGTTGGTGCCGCTTTTCATGTCGGTCTAACACTTTTGTCACGAAACTAGTGAAACAGGTCCCTGGTCCTGGCTGACACTTTCTCGTGTTGGGCAATTTCGGTGCAGACCGACTCCTAGCGGGGAAAATCGTCAGCCGGACCGGCGTCGTAGAGGTCAAACCTGTTGACCACGGCAAAATTATTGACAATGACATATGTTAATTATCCTTGCAGGTAACCCCCTTCAATGTCAATACACAGCCAACCCAGAGAACCTGTGTGCAGAAGGAACACAGAAAAATCCCGAAGTGCATGTGAAGATTTATTTATTTTTTATGTTGAACTATGATTGCAATCCGTATTACCCGTTTTGCACTCATGTATGTCTACACAAATATTGTTTAATTTGTATGACTCTCAAGTTCCTGTAAAGAACTATCTTAGTGGTGCAAAGAATTTTGTCATAAATGTCTCTGGCGATTTTATGGTGTTTTCGTGTCTTATCCTTAGCAAATTAGGTTCAGATCATATACCAAAAGAAACGTGTGAGCTGGATGTAAAGGAAATCACAGAATTCAGTGCATGGTTCATGCAATACACTCTCAAATAAATGTAAACTATAGAAAACTTTTAATATTTTACCGTAACGAGATTTTACTTTCTCATTGAGCAGTCACTGAATAAAAGTGTTAAACGTTTTTTAGAAAAGTGTATTTCATCCCTAAAATCAGACTATCAGAGCACAAATCCATGATCAGAGATATTCCTTTACAGACGAGATATTTCCATCCTGTAATTTTTTGACAATCGCCGTCCATAAAGTACGTACGCATTGAGGGGGTGGGTGGGGGTAAATTCTTTTGTGAAATTTGCGTATGCTCCTACTTTGTTCTTTGCATAGAAGATTGATAGGGCGGGTGGGGGGCTAATGTCTTCAGATAGTACATGTATACTTTATGGATGGCCTCCATGCAAACTCTGTTTAGGCGTAGGTAAGCTGACGTTTCGTCTTTAGAAAGTCCGATTAAAATCGTGTCGTGTTCTCTCATAACTTTGCATACGCAGTGTTTCTTGATGGCAATCCACTATAACGATACCTCACTAAGAAAACGCAATCTTCTCCTGGCTTCACTTCATTAGCCTACAACTAGGAGATAGACTGAGCGCCAGCAATATTTGAACATATTTATAGAATCGTTCCTACACGAGAAAAAAAACAACCGCTTTGATGACCAGAGAATGAAATACTCACAGAACCCAGGAGATCGTCGATGAAGTACGCTAACTTGGTCGCTGACATATTTCGTAAATCATCATATAAATGAACACTGAATAAATTATTCATGGAAGCCATCAGTGAGAATATGAATTAAATGTAAATGTTATAGGGGAGCTGATGTGGCAGTTCTAAATGTAATATGTGTAGTGCATTCAACTACATGTTCAAACTAGATCGACATATCTGGTCTCTGAGAATCTTAGTTCTCAAAACGGATAATATACACTATGACTACAATCTGCATTTCGTCGAAATTTCTTTTCTTTTCAACGTTTTATTCTTTATCTCACCCCTAGTATTTTTCCCAATAGACTTAACATTGGGAACTCGTATCAAACGCCCATTGAGTATTTAGGAAAAATACTAAATTTGGGATTATGTCACAAGGGTTAGCCTATTAATCAATGTGAAGGGTGAGATAGATTTAAAAACCTTTTCAAGGTCAGAGCTCCATCCCATCTCGTTCGAATCGCTAGGTAATTCAAGCGGCTTCACCTTGTGAATTATTATGCAATTCAAGCTCGATGGGATCCGAGCTCTGGCTCTACATGTATTTTCATAGGTTTCCCTACAGTACCCATTTTTTCCTTTTTTGATCATTTGATATGTCAATGACATGTTCACTACAGAGTTTGCATGGAGGCCATCATTGCCCATTCTCGCAACTATAGTCTCATTTTTAAGAAGCAGCTGGTGTTGTGGTGCAGTATGAGTAGTAATCAACATATTTGAGATTTTTGTATTTTGTCTAAGACATGACATATCTTCATACAACTTAAAATTGTTACCCACGATGTATCTTCTAGTCTTTTCAGATACTGTTTAGATGGAAACTTAGTTGGCAGCTCTCTCGGAATATCTTTCCATATTGACATGTCCCTATAAAAGGGGCTGGCCCGTTGTCATCAGAAATATCTATTTTGAGGATTGCCTTGTTCTGTTATCTTTACAACGATCTTCGATGTCATCCGATAGGTCTCCATTTTCTAAGTCATTGATGGTGGTGCATTGGGCATTAAACTGTCCTGATGTTTACCCCTATGCTACTTTTCGGAGGCGCTAGCTAAGCAAGGCAGCCACCACCGATTTGGAAAAGAACCTCTTCTGCGAAGTAGCTGACTACGAAGTCAGTATCTGTAGTAACAGGTCCATCAACCGATCCCATCAGACCATATTGTAGATACTCAGCACGGGACAGAGAGTCTAAGGGTGTATCTTTTCTACCTTGACCCTGCAGGTCACAAAGTTGCGCGGAGCCGAAAATGTGTGTGGGCAGCGACCTGGACCTGTTGCTCCATGAAATGGCCTGCAGCGATGCGATGCAGTAAAGGATGAGTATTTGTAATGTTTGTACAGCAGTTGCAGCATTCCCAAAAGATGTGACTTCTTGTGCCCCTGACTCGGAAAGGCTTGTAGAGCACGTGAGTTCATTTATGTGCGTATGAAAGCGCGATCCTGGTTGAGGAAAATCTAGTGGAATAATTATGGTCTATTGTTCACCTTACTCTATATTTCCATCGATCGCTTCATGTAAATACTGCTTGACTTAGACGTGTTTTTGGCGGATATTTTCCTTTGTTCACCTATTCTACAAGTGCTGGATTGTCTTTTATCTTGCCCATTTGAGAGTAACATGAGATGGATAGCGTTGTTGAATAAGATGAATAATCCAGAGCGGAAATGGGGATAGAATTTGATAGCATTTCTTGAGGCGGGTTGACCGTTGGATGCCATGAAGGGATCGGCCAGTTGAACGTCATATGATCTAACTGCAAAATGCAATTGTTTTACTGGCTACTCTTGATATAAGTGTGTGTACATACTATCATAAAACATCACGAAATTTCATATGATTGTTTATATGGCATGAGTTGTCTTTGCGGAATGATATCACGAAGCAGAGCTGAGTGATATCTGTAGCAGAAGACAATGAATGCCATGTAAGCAATTATATGACAAATGTAGTTATGGGATGAACTATTGGGAAAATATTCAGATAAATGGACATAGCAGGTGAGTCTCAGGAGCGGAGTAGCTGCCATACTTGAGTTTCCAGACTTGTAAAATGTGATCTCCTATGCTTTGATAAGTTAAACTTCATTATTAGACACAGTTGACACTTTTTGAAAAGAAACACATAGCGGACCGTTCAGTCAATAATCACAGCGACAAGGGATCTGCTTTAATTTTACACAGAAATGATATTTAAAACAAGTTATTGGTTTTTACAAGCTAATTAATTATGAGAAGGCTGCCCAATAGCTTTGAAAAAAGCTATGTAATCGTTGAATTCATATTCTAAACCATTTGAACATATAATGTGAAGCAATCCAGGAATACTGACCGTGTGAATCATTCAGGGTCCAATATCAATGAAACTTCTGGCAACACATATATATTCCCACAGTTTGATCAATCACAGACCGATAAACCTTGGGCAGTCATACATTTGCAATCGAATTCTAAATTGGTGCGACCGAAAACCCATAGTCCGATCATACAAATAGAGGGTATTGGGCTAAAAGGCCGGGTGTTCAGTATGCACCAAGTATTAGCCTGCACTTGAGTGCGAAGGCCAGAGTGAAGATTGGGTGAGACATGCCCACAATGCCTTCAATATAAAAGGTTTTCAGGTACGTTTTAGGGCGGCGTTGAAGTGACAGGAGGAGGGCGATCAATATTGCAAATACATAACATTTGGAGGATCGGGTAGGTATTCAGACTGAAAGGACGTCGCATCATGAATGTGGTAATCTGATTAAACATGGGAAGTGTAAGGAACGGAAACCTCATGCAGGGAGGAGACTCTGAAGGGGAGTCTATGAACCAATGTGGGGGAAGAACACGATCTGGGGTATATGGTATTTGAGCACATTGCGCGTCCGAAAGTGTATTTCTGTCTTTTGTTAATGCCGAGATTTTTACATTTCTCAATATGAATCTGCAATGAAACCCATATCATAAGCAACAAAGAATTGTTGTCTAACTTGGAGATCAAAAAGTGGTTTAAAGTGTTTTAGTCGTTTATGTATCTTCTGCACCTCAGGGGTCTATTCCTTGCTTACAAAAACTGAATTTTGGGAATGTCAAGAAGGAATCTCATGCTCTGTTCATTTTTGTTTTGTTTTATTTAGGATAAGTGTCTCTCTGGTTTAACCGAGTTTTCAACCTCGGTACCATCAATTTAATATATATTTGCAATGGTAGAAGTATAGAATTATGTAAAATTGTAAACTACTACCTCACAAACGCTCGGCGTCCACTGAACTCCAAATGGTCTACGATAGATTTGACTTATTGGTGGTTATGATGCACGCTGATGTTTCTAGTCTAGACGTTTGTGTAAGCATGTTCCCGACTGTCTGTAATTTATGATATTATACATTGTAGTGCATTGCGGGGTCTAAATTTGATATCTTAGTAGGCAGACACCGGTCCTCAGATACTCACAGGTCAATTTTCCTGGTTCTGAAAAAATAGCTTCTCATTGGTAAACGACAACTTATGGAAAAGCATCTATTTCAACAGTTATAGAAATACTAGGTAAACCAAAATCAGTTATCCCAATATAGGATCTTAAACAGAATAGTACCACCCAATTCCTACCTATATTAAAAAATAAAATAGTGAACAGTTCGATATGTTTCTTTTGTGACAATGAAGACACCAACCATTCTCTTATAGAATGCCCAGAAGCAGTACAGTTATGGAAAGAGGTTCATAAATGTTTTTTTCTGACTCAACTGCTATCAATTTAAATAACACTAAACGAAACAGTATCTTGGTCACGACTAGACAGAGGTCTTCTCTTTCGAACTCCATTTTTATTACCCACCTGATACAGAGTCTCCATACTAAGCCTATGTAGCTTACAGATCGCTACTGAGGAGGATACAGAGCTCCGTATTCTCCTAGGAGAATACGGATTTTATCGCCGAAAATAGTGCGCAACGTCGGTAACGTCGCGTAGTGAGCGTTTTTAGAACTACGCACACCGCGCCATCTATCGCGTATGCGACGAACGATTTAGAATACGCCGCAATGGACGCCAGCGACGCAATATCAACGAAATCGCTGACGATATTTTAATGTCTTTGGCGTCAGAGGGAGTGATTAATGAATTCAAAGAAATACACACTGAAGAGGAAGCACAAGAAATAATTACAGATGAATTTTTAAATGATCTAATCGAAAATGAAATGAAAACATACCTGAATCACTTGGAATGCGAGAAAACGTCGGAAGATGACATGGAAACGTTGTTGGCCAGTCTTGGAAACGATGTCGACACTGAAGTACCCAAAGAAAAAGAACATTTATCGGAAAGTGAACTTAAATCATTTATAAAAGGACAAAGAAACAAGAATACCAACAAAAAGACAGAACAGGTATTTAAAAATAAATATTGAATTTTTAAATAGTGTATTACCTATACATAATTTTTAAAAGAAATTATAAGTATTTCACCATTATGAAATTGTGTATAAAAAAAAAAGGTTTATATATTAACTAAAATTGATATACTATATTATTTGTTTTTTCAGGTGGTAAGGCGATTTGAAAAGTACCTGGAAGAGAAACACCACCTAACCTGTAAAATCGAGGAAATCGAGCCAGTGACTCTGAACAATTTGATAAGCAACTATATGTACAACGCTAAGAAAGACAATGGAGAATCGTATGAGCCAGATACGCTGACTTCAATTCACCATGGGATAGACAGGTAAAAAAAAAAAATTTAAAAAACAAATTCAATTAATTTTCAGGGGGAAAAAAATTTATGTTAATTTGAAAATGAAAAAACAATAATTAGATACAGATATCTACCGATTTCACTTGTTTTCTTTCTAAAGGTATCTTCGTGATGTCGGGTATGAAGAAAGAATTCTTGAGAGTGCAGTCTTCGAAACGAGCAGAGAAGTACTGCAGGCCAAACGCAGGGAACTGAAAAGCATGGGAAAAGGAAATCGACCAAATAAATCAGATAGTCTTACTAATGAACAAGTCGAAAAAATGTGGGAGTGCAATGTCTTGGGGTCTGACAACCCTAAAAATTTGCAAGACACTGTTTTTTATTATTTGTCATCTGGTTTTGGTTTTAGAGGAGCACATGAGAGTAAGCAGTTAAGGTTTGGAGATATAAGTGTACAGGTAGATGACGACGGAAGCGAATTTCTGTTATTTAACGAAAGGCTGTCCAAGACACGACAGGGTCAAGCTGGATCTAATCCACGACATTTCATGCCAAAAATATACGCAAATAACGACCCAGACAGATGTCCTGTAAATATTTTCAAGAAATATGTTTCTAAACGCCCAATCGAAATGTGTAATGCCGATAGCCCGTTCTATCTGTCGTGCAGAACGAAAGGTAGCTGGTCTTTCGCCCACAGTATGGTATGCAAAACAACCCATGGGGGTTCACACACTAGAAAAAATTGTTAAATGTATGGCACTTTCAGCAGGACTCACAGGTAAATTAACGAACCATTCGCTCAGAAAGACACTATGTCAAAATTTAATGGACAACAACATTGTTCCGACTGTGGCGTGTCAGTTGACTGGTCACAAAAGTGTGCAGAGTCTTAACAATTACAGCGTGGCGAGCAAAGATCAGCAAAAACTAATGAGTTTGATAGCGACGGGGTCAAATAAGAGGATTCAGGGGAACGAGTTAGTTCCTATATCTAACAAGAAACCATGCCAAATAGTTCAAAGATCTAGCGAAAGTGAAAATCGTTCTCCTATGGATAACTTGGTAAAATGTACTAACGGTATGTTGACGGGCGCTACTATCGCAGGTAGTGCTACTATAAATGTAAACTACAATGTCTACAGTGCCAGCTCTGTAACCTCATCTGTAACAATGTCACCTAGCAAACCTGCGATAAGTCAATAAAGATGTTAAGAGTGTTCTTACCTTGTTTTCTCCTTTGCTTTATTCGTAAAATCCATTATCGTAGCATGTGAATTCTGTGCGGCCGCTCGGGCGCACGTATCTTAACTGAGCGATAAGTGCACAAAAAAAAGGTAAACATAACTTTTTAAATACGTTGAAAAGTTATCTAAATATCATATTTATTTCTTAAATCGGAAAATAATAAGGATTCGGTTAATAATATCTAAAAATAGTAGGTGATTTAAAAAGTTTAACTCGCTAATGGAGGAACTACACAACTCGCGTAGGGCCACTAAGGTGATGCGTCCAAAAACGACAGCGTCGCCATCTGACGGTTTCTTTAGGAACTATATAAGATAAACATAAGACGGCGCCACAGTCGCGTAGTTGCGGAAAATGGCGTGATCCGGTAAGTATTTCTGCATTTCTTCAAGTAAAATGTCGAAAGGTGAGTAATAAATACAATATAACCATGATTTGGATTTGCATGGTTGTATTCTCCTCGTAGTTGACGCTACGCATTACACCTCGCTATCGCTCGGAGTATTACTACGCGTCAACTACTTGGAGAATACAACCACGCAGATCCAAATCATGGTAATATTGTGTATATATCTTCACCAAGTTCCTCATTTATGAAAGGAAGATTTTCAAAAGAAATTATCTACCCCTCTACTCTATCCCTGTTTTCAGAGGTAAGAATTTCTGTGTAAAAAAAAGAAATAAGAACCGTTTTTAAATTAGAAAAAATATCTATCAAAAGATACAGATAAAGGAAAATGAGCGTTCTGCGATGCCCTATCAATAACTCTTGTAAAACAGCATTGTTGAGATTATCCATGTACACAGAGAAAGTGAAAACAAAATGTCCAGCTCTCATGCAAAAATTGCCTTTCGGATTCGCTAACTCTATGTGATCTTAATTTGATACCACGTACCACCTCACTCTCTACAACAGTAGACATATTACCTGTATCTCCATTGTGCTAAATATGTATACCTATATCCAAGTCACTACGCATGTACTACAACTATAAAATCTCTATTTTCTAACTTGGGTATCTTATATGTTACTGACGGGTATCTGAACATACAAGAGTTTTGTATTATCCATATGCCTAGTCCATATCCTTGGCACATAGACTCATAACTTTATCACATGGATAATCACAAAAATAATCAAATTTGTCTACATGCTCAGTTTGGGCAGGAGGTTTACATCTGACCTATTCGAGAAATATATTTAGTTGTATCTAACACATGAATATATTACACAAAAAAGCCTGATATCATCGCTCAACAATAGGCCTTTTCAACTCCATGAAGATTTAATCAGGGACACGCGTACGGCCTCAGAAATCTGCAGGGATCTGCGAGCACAATCTCTTTGATACAATTCCAAAATATTCCCTTCGAAAATTGGATTTAGAAAAGGGATGTTACAAAGGCCAATTGATTGAATTGATTATATATCAAGAGAGTAAACCATGCCATGGACTGCACGTATTCTGAGTATCTAAATTAATACTCAAACTTATGATTCCACTAAAGGTATTGTGTACACAACGTCAACCTAACCTTCAATGTCCCACAGGGATCCATCACTTTACCATTTAAGTCATTTTAAAAAAAAATGGAAGAATGGAATACTTTGCTTACAGCTGTTAAGACCTCATATGAACTCACTTGTTGAACAAACACTGTAAGTGGAGGGCAGAGAGTGACAAGCAAAATATCTTACATCCCAGCACACCAGCAACCTTGACCGTGCCCCAGTAAATACGCACAGTTCCGCCATTATTACCCAGGTAGCCCCCCCCCCCCCCAGGTGGCCTGTATCCACTTACACCTTTTAATTTCCGCCTCTATCCGGGAACCTGACCGACGACAGCAGCGCGCCTTGCGGCAGTTGTATGGTAGCGAGAGGCAAGAGTGGGAGTAGTGAAGAGTGTGGCTGTGATGGAAGTGGGCGGTAGGAAGATGTCGGTCGAAGACGTCGGACGGAGATATCGAAAGGATGTCATGAAGCGAATACGTTAATTGTTCTACCCCCACCATCTGTACAACGTTTCAGAATTGATGACCATTTGCTTAAGTCGCCCTAGAGAAATGGTCATTCAACCCATTTTACTAATTTGCAATCATGGATTTCTACAAAGTTTAACTGTCTTGATTAACTGGAACATGGACTATTAGACAACAGCAGGACTGAAGTTACATGTAGTGAGAATGAATATATGTACATTACTTATATCACTTACTATATACCAATTTTTCTATCTACACCCTATGTTCCAAGTGGAAGAACTACTTTTTAGAATTTGGACTTTGCAATAAATAGAAAGAACAAAAAAAACCCATCATTATATAATAATACCCCTATGGGAGCTTTCATAACGCCATTGGTGAGGGGGAAATTCAGAATGAGATCTCAAGGTTTGATGCAGCATGTAGTGCACATGCGAACTATCGTACTTGACGGCTATTGCAAGAACACTTATCATCAAGTGTTTTTTATTCCTTATGAACAGCGATTAAATTGTTACATGCCAGGGGTCAAGGTCACAGGTCTCGGAATCGGACATCAGAGGACGCCGCCAGTAAAGAAACCTAGAGGAAAACTGGTGAACTAGAATCGGAACGCCTCATGAACCCAAAGAATAATAGAACTGTGCGGATGACGGTGGCCGAGAGCACCAATCTCACCAGTTTATGGTGTTCCATTACACACACTGTGCACCCGAATAGAAAAGCAGCTGCGACACAAGAATACCAGACGGGCATAAATCCAACATACAGCGGTATACGGGGGGTGGTGGTGATCTTATCATACCTTATCATGCCTTACAAACTCTATCAGTCAATTATTATTTATCCTATTAATTAACCATCTTAATGAATTTCAAAGAAATTTTATTTACCCAAGCTGCCGCCTCTCTCTTTCACCCAGAGATAAGGGTTAATATGGTTCTTATTTGGATGACTCTTAAGGGAGACCGTTCATCACAACGGTTAAGGATACATGTCCGACAATGTCACCATATTCTATTGACGTTTCAGGGGAACTCACTTCAAGATCATTGATTCCCTCCCTGATGAAAGCGATTACATTTCCTGTAACAGGTACTACTTGATCAGTGGTGATAAAAATGCTAGAAAGAACAATTCACCCTAAATTTCATTCATATTCTAATGAAGTTTCCGACTTATAGTTTATTACATCGCTCTGACGTTTTCATTTCACAGCTGAGGACATACTATTGGATATACATGCATGGGTGATAAATAAAACGGTTCAGCAGGGAGAAAATCCCTACTCGTAAAACCTCAAATTTGATGTCTCTTGCACCATGGGTTTAATCATGATGATCGCTTAGGGTACCATTGTTACGAAAAGGCAAATATTGTCGGACGGTGCTGATACCATGCCTCTTTAAGTGCCTAATGGCATGAGAGGAATTTAAACGAAATGCTTCAGTCATCAGAGGTTCATATTAGGGCTGAGGTATAACGCTGCCGTATGATATTTGATTTTAGCTGATTAAAAAGTCAACCACCGATTTATTTTGTCTGTGCGAGAAGATATGATCGTAGTTAGATTCGTGGAATGGTAACAGAAATAAAACAACTTTCTAATATCCAAAATAATGAATATCAATGTGAAGTTAATCCCAAAGCTTAATTTTTTAACATTGCTTGATGTCCAAACTGTCTCATAAATAGAAAAGCGCGAAATTAGTTGGTACAGCATAATTTACAAATATATAATTTACCAGACGATTACCTGATATCTGAGATTTAACCATAAGAATGGGTATAATGATTTTGAGGTTAGACACTGACCGGGCAATATATGGCAGACACAAAGGAAGGATTTTAATTAGAATACTACGGCTCTGTGTTTTACTTTCCTCTTGAGGTTCAGAGATTTATGATGTTTACATAGCACAAGACAGGACGCAGAGGGAGCAACTACAGAATGCTGACATTGACATATTACAAGGGTCAGAACTGGGGTCACTTAGGGACTCTGGTTTCAAGTTGATAAAGATCAAAATCAATAGCCTCTTCCCCTCCCAGCCTGGAGACTGAACCGACTCAAAATAGATAAAGTTTTCTGATAGGAATGTTACATCTTCTTACATGTTCTTTTTGGATAATAATTGGTCAAAACTATATTAATTTCCGAATGGAGATATCATGTACCCCATCAACCACACAGTATTCATTTGGAAAATGACTGTTTAACATAACCTGATTGATCTTAAAAAACATTAGACCATTTGGAATGGTTGTCTAACCTTTCAGATATTGTAGTATAGAGCATCCGGATTTTAAGAGTATAGGCTTGGTATTGCGTCTGAAGAAAGCCATTTGAATTACTACGCAAAGAACCTTTCATAATAAGTCCCAAGATTGTATCGAGTAAAAACTACGGATACAGCTCGGTCAAATGCCTCATAAATCATATTTCCTAAAAAGAAACATACGATTCATCATACTTCAATATGATACACATTGCTGCTTTGACATTTACCACTCTGTTCTGGTCGACAATGAAATCGCATTCACATTTGATTTGATTTTACCCCTACATTTAAACAAGTATTGAATACTATACCATGCTTAAGTAACAGTCACACAGAAAGATATTCATTATAAATTATATGTCCTCAGTGATGATGAACTGTCTATTGAGGAAGCAAAAGAGTGGATATCATTTCGCTGAATTTCTGCATACTTATATTGATCCAACAACGATCTGCCATATCGCCTGATTCTATCAAAAATTGCAACTAGCGTGGAGAGATCGATCCCCTTTATGAAAATGATGGTGTTAATACGGTAAAACATCACAAAGCTTGATTCAATTGTTTGTGAATTTCACTTGATTCAAATGATTTTACTGAAGTGTGCGTTCCAAATTGGTATATTTCATAACCCCATGTGATATATCAACCGCTATGTGAAGTAGAATCTTGTAATGAATGAAAAGAGTAAGTTTAGTTTCATCAAGTCTTCGAAACGGCAAACCTTTATGACAAATTTACATGGTCTAATGGTCCTTCACGTTTGGAAGTATGCCCTTAATAATAAAATGTTATTTGTTAAAAACCTTGGATAACTTGAAACTTTAATGATAGGAAGGTGTATGTGTGTAGGAACCATGTCGGAGTGTGTCGGAAAACCGTATCGGAGTACCGAATTTACCGCTGAGAAAAACGTGTCCCTTCCGATCGAAAATCTGATTGTGTCAGAAGCAGGTCGGAGAAACGGGAGCCCGGCTTTAAACATGGTTGTTCTCTCGTATCTTATATACATTCATCTAAAATCGCATCATTTCGGTAATACATAAGGAGAATAGAAATATAATAAGTGAAGGAAACATATTCAACGTCGTCTAAAAGGTCCTAGGGTGTGACTTGCTTTGCAGAATTCAACCTTTAACATAGGAACCTTGATCATTGCTTTATTCACAATATTGAACTGCAACCCCCACATAAAATACATGTAAAGGAGTCACCGTTTCCAAGAGCTGGGGTTGACTCTCATCATTTACACTACAGTTAGGCCTATGAATTAGTATGAATTACATATGTATGGTATCTTTAGTTATTTGAACATATGTCTGCTTATCTGTTCATTGCTTTAGGAATGGACATTTATACCGATGATGAGGCTATCTTGGCTATGTGATGAGTGATATTTTAGTAAAAGACATTCTTGTTCTCTATAGACATACGACCCTGAACCTACTGCTACCCGACGTCCCGCTCCTCCTGAAAGGGTTTATTGGTATTTCTCTGGGATGGGATCCTTTGAAACGGAACCTATAACTGCCTTAGTATTGATGAAGACCTGAAATCCGAGTAGGAAACCCATCAAATGAAGTCAGAGGCCAGGCTTAATACAATAATCCCGATTCAATTCAACCGAACATGTCATTACCATACCGCTGTTTCTTTGCTTTTCCATGTCATCAAAAAGAAACTTGCGAAATCATGTCTCGAATTAATATTTTTCATTGGAAATCCGAGACTGCGGTGGAGAAGAAGTAAATTCACTGGCATCTGAGTACAGTCCGTGTTTGTATGGTACTGGAGAAAAGAAACCACTATTGAGGCCTTTCTGTTACTCTGGCGAGAGGAAAAGGGATGTTGCATATCAGATAGGAAAAAGAACAACGTATCACTGGTCCGTCAGTGAGCTGCTTTTAATTTGCAGTTTTAATTACTAGCGCTCTATGAGAGGTCTGTCCATGAGTTGGAACTTCGTCTGTCAATATGTGTTTGTAAATTGAGTGTGAAGACACGGGGAATCCCCAAGATAAAACTCTGGATAAAAGGGAACACAAACAACTTAATCATGTGGGCCATAGTATATAGATGTCAGTTATGGTAGACGGCGCACATGTTCGCTGTCCTGCTTAGCATTGACAATATGTTATCATAACCAGTTTTGTTAATATGGTGTTCTTATTTGCCGATAGTGCGTCGACCCTACCTGTGAACCTTTTTCACGAACTCTATAGATACTGTTGAGAAAGCCGATGATATTATATTATAATATTTCCTCAAGCGTTTACACTAAACGAACTTTTTATAGAAATGTATACGACGACCGTATTTTTACAGAATTGTCAGCTGTCTAGACGATTATTTCAAGCCGCCTTGAAATAGCCTTCGGCGTCAAATCGTCGGCGTAATCCCCAGGCGGTACCAAACTGTATAATTTGACGTAATCAGACAATCTTTAGTTGTCACTCGTTTGGGCATTTCTAGCCAATTCTGGTCGAAAGTCATCAGGCTAGATTCAAGATTCGTCGCCTATATATGATCGTTCCGTGCAAACGCCGGATATAGGCTCTTTTATTGGATGAAGCATATCTATAGAATATGATAGAAGAATAGGAGATTGATTCTAGGAACCACCAGGAAATGGTTCCTTGTATTTGAGCATAGCGTTTCTGTGCTGGTGTAAAGCGTGAGCAGACGCATGGGTTGGGTTGGTGGTGATGGTAGCAGCGGGCAGCGAAGTGGAAACCGCTGACTCAGCAGGTTTACATCTCCCATTTCAGTAAAGGCATACGAGAGCAAAGATAGCCCGACTATTCATATCAGCAAACAGGCGTAATGTGCGCGCCACAGAATTGAATTAATACCTTTATGGTTTCCGAAATCACATTTAATCCACACGAATTGGTATTTTCCTTTTGTAAGTAGTTTTATTCACATTTCACTTCCAGCTCTCCTAGTCTACATACATTCGATTCTTCTTGTTTTTCCTTATTTGGTTCAGTCGATACACCTATATTACCGTCTAGTCATATTCTCTTGCTTGGTCCTTTTCCCTGGCCTTACTTGGCCTAATCTTTTTTAAACTCTTTTCTTGTGTCTTTTTTTCATAATGTTCTGCTAGCAATAGTCATATATTTATACGCTTGTTCATCTATTTATATCACGCCAACCACGAAGGTCCTTATACCACTATTACCACATTTGCTTATTTGTAAAAATGTGCAAATCACCGATAGTGAAGACAATAGTATAGCGTAAAACTTCATAGTTGGATATTGATTTTTTTTGTGCTTATACCTGTATGTCATCATTTCAGCACCTCTGAAGATATTATTCTATAACCACAGTCTTAAATATTTATCTATTTAGTTCAGTCCTTGCCGTAACTTTTTCTGGTAAATGTACTATCAGCCCCTCTGCTCCTTCTGGGACCAGTCTGCATAGTTTCTAGGCGGGTCCGGACTTATTAGGCCTGACACCCGTGAGGCTCGGGGTAGAGACCAGGAGGAAGGGATACGAGGACAGGCCATGGGTCGAATGAGGTACTGAAGATGCGGGGCGGGGTCTGTACAGCGGTGTGGTGGTAGACAGGAAGCTGGTGGCCGCTCTATCATTGGCGAGACGGGATGAGAGGAGACGCGGCCTCAATGTTCCCAACTGGATCTGACCTCTAACCCGGAATCCAAGGTCATCTGTGATTCTCCCATGTGGGTTTGGTTGGTATCCAATGACCTATCCATCATCCAACCCGAAACTCGTATACTCCCACAAGAACCCTCACATGCAAACTCTGCCTTATCCGCCTAGCTTCCGCTGGCCTGTCCTTGTCTCTGCCATTTCACCTACTTTTGCAGAAAGCATAGATGTAACTTAAAGGACTATATAACCCAAATGATCATGTTTTTCTCTTTCTGTCTTTCTTCTTGTCGTTGACTGTGAACTAGATTACGGCCTTCAGTGTTTCACCTCCTATTGACCTTTATCTAAAGCTTGATTATTTCTACCTAGAAAATACAGTATCTTAGGTGTGATGAAGCCAATCATTAAAAGGATTATATCATGCCTTTTGCCCACCAATCAATGATCACACGTACCTCTTAAAATCTATTAAAACAAATTTTCTGCTTATATGGAGTCCCATTTTTCCAAAATACATACCAACACCAAGGGGATGAGGGGAAAACAGGTTTGTATAAGCAAGACTATTTACCTTTAATAGATATGAAATTCAAACGCATACCTTACAATAAAACAATGATCATCTAATTTCACCTAAAATAAACCCTCTGGCTTTAGAACTGAAACTTACTTCCCTGCCTCCCTTACGGTATCCTCGCATCCCCATTTATCTCCCTGCCGTGGCCACTTCGACCCTAACACATTGATTGCGAACCCACTTCAGAAGGCCACTACTTGAATACCCATTTATGTTTCTCACGATCTGGCATCATGAATACAGAAGTCAGATAACAACTAATTGGATACTCATCTATACATTTCACACTAAGATAAGTCATAAAATAGTCTTTATGGCTAAATCTTCAGATATCACACAAATCCATCAATCAATTTCATCAGATACCCTCGGCTCTCCCCTCTTGGCTCGTATCGACCAGATATCCATCTATGTACCCACCAGTGCACCAAGTCAGCCATCCATCTTCCCACGCTCACATCACACCCCTTCTTTCCCTCCCCCATTGGGTTCATTGGGAACTAGGGCGGGTTGAAGGCAATGTGGGTCAGCCGCTATCTGCGTATGAACTGCTCGGATGAATGCATCAAAGGGCACTTTACTCTGGGGAACTCATGCAGCTACATTGACAGATGAATTTGAGTATTTTGACATGTGCCTGAAGAATCGGTTTAGTATCATATCTGCCACTTGTTTAAAAGATGGGCAGAGATCCATCATCATTTAACATTTGTTTGCGCTATTGAAGATATACAGGGCATGAAATACTGGTCTGGTGTAGTATATATTTACTAAGGTTATTTGAAAGTTTGAAAATAATTCGACGACACTACTGTATGATGCCATACCCATACTTTGATCAAAATAAGGACAATCATCATAGCCTATGATAGGTCCAGGATGAAAAATGCATCAAAAGACAATTTCTGGGGATTTTTGGTAGTTTGATAATCTATAATAAACTAATAAGAATAATAACAAACCCTGTGTATTTATTGAAATTTCTGAGGATAGTTCAAGAACTATGAATATACATGGCGGTCCCCATCAATAATACCACCAGGGTAAAGGCCAGTTCATACTGTGCGACTCAGGGAGCTTGCAAGCCGGTACCTCCAATCTCATACTGGAGGTATCGGCTTCCTTGCGATTGAGCTCATCGTATGTACCTCCAGTCGAAAGGAAATGCAGTTCACACTGTTCACTGCGTTCCTTGCACTTCGTACCCTTGCGACTGGCCGTACCAACTCGCAATTCCCCCAGTCGCACAGTGTGAACTGGCATTGAACCGACTGGAGCGATTACGTTTTTCGGTACATAGGTTAAGTCCAGTCTCAGACTAGCGGTTTGATAGTCAAAAAGCTTGCGATTGGGCATATACATGAGTTACCTCCAGTATGAGACTGGCGGGGAACTTGGCAGTCCATACTGTGCGATTTGCCGCGTTGCGCGCCTGATGGTACGTCCAGTATCAGACTGGGTGTGCCTATGTACCTAAAAACGCACAGTGTGAACTGGCCGTGAATTTAAGAAGGACCCAGCAGTTCCGGGAAATCTTAGGTTTTGGAATAGAGCTGTAAGAATGGCATGTCATTCATCTGAATAGATCTGTCCCCGATACCAAACGCCTCCATGGTGCTTAAAGGCCCTAAAGGAGCCGTATATTCTTTACTCAGAACTCTATTGAGCACAGAGTGGAGCCTACCAGAAGCCTAGCCAAATGGTACAAATACCCCGGGCTGGGATATTAAGCTTTGTTTAGGGTTTCGGGGCTTTGGAACAGGTGTTCTTTGTTACACATTCTCCAGATGCTCATAGCGACGTGAACTTCCTTGGACTGTAATTATTCTGGACCTGTCGGACATGGATCCTCCGCTTTACATTCCATTAGGTGCCAAAGTGCCATCAGTAGTTGCACCATATTGCGTCACTTCCATTAAGTTCCAGATTGCTATAAATCATCCAAAGCTTTGCTGACCTGTTAGGACACATTCCGCCATTCTTTCACGGCCACTTGGGGGCCCGCTGAAGAACGAGAGAGGGAGTTTTCATTGGAAGACCGCCCTAAACCCATCCTGCGGGTGCTATGAGCAATGAGGCGTTGAGGGAGCTCCTTCCCCCGCGTAACGTGAGGGAGGAGGTTAATGTGACGGGAGTTGCTCGGGGGAGTCGCCGCCTGAGCAGACCGGGCACCGCCGGGCCCGCCCCTGCACTGAGCGGCTCCATGAGCGCCTTTCTCACTGCCGTCATTAATCTCAGCATGATCTCCGTTTTATGACCTTGTCAGGCTGACAAAGTGGGGTCGTTGTGTCTTAAACCGACCGACCTGGTGATATGGTGAAACATATAGGAAGGAAAAGAAATATTTCATAGCTGAACTGGAAAAGTTTGGCTGTGTGCACTACCATGCACTAACTATTTCAGAACGTGTAAACCAGCAGTATCTGATTCATTTTCCATATGCGGTTTTTATCACCGAGAGGTTTTAGGTCAAGTAGATTAATTCATTATGGACAGTATAATCTTATTTACGTTTCCACAAAAATGCACTATGGCAGAAACGTAGAAATTCAATATTCAATCAAAGACAGTAGCGGTATTAACAAAATATAAACTCAAATACGAATCAGAAACTCTGAAGTCAACAGCAATGGTAAATATGATGTCATGTATTGTTTCATTCCTTTTGAAATAATTTGTTCTAATAAAAAAGTACATAATGAACAACTCACTGACAAGAAATATTCAACATCTTGTTAAGGGATGGCGTTTTTTATTGATAATTCACCTGGTTAGAATAGTCCAAATGGAAGAAGATATCAATTAAAATACAAACAGGTCAAAGATCGACATCCAGACGAACCCCTGCCTAGCATTCTACATGCAAACATATCCAAGAGTCTCCGGTCTGGTTTCTCCTGACAAATTATTATAGGGGAATAATATCGCTAACTGACAAGAAAAAAAACAACAACCAAGCAATAGTGATTACAATGATTAATCAATTAGAATGATGCAGTACAGTATACTTAATCCTGTTTATCCTAATCCTATACTTATCATTCCCATGTGTCTACTTTGTCACAATTCCGATGGTCTTCCACCAAGCTAAGGATTTATACCTCATAATTGGAAATCATATGATGTGAGCTTAGCGGCCTGCACTTCTCACAGGATCTGGCTGTCAGAGAGGCGTTGTGAGGCCCCTGAATAAAGACCATGTTTGCCACACTTTGCCAATAGTCCGCCGACCAAGGCTTCTGCAGTATTGAACTCCTGGTCTCATGTTTCCTGGTTTGACCGCGAGGTGGTGGCAGGATGATATTTTGTTGTCACGGCCGTATGCGTTTACCAATCGCATGGATCGGAACTCCCAGAGGAATACATCGACTTTTCTTTATGTCAACAGATGCTGTTTCTAATCTCCTTGTAATAGCGCCAAGCTGATTCAGCTGTCTAACGGTAAAGGGGATCATCGGATTTTCTTGTCTCATAGAAAACTACATGAAAGGCTGAAGGGCATAAACAGACATGGGCATTCCTTACAAGAAAACGAACGGTGTTTGGTATAAACTGCACGTTCTTGGTGCCAGGTTCATGATGCCAATCAAAAAAATAATTATGTCATATTTGTGTCAATTTTACCAATATCCCCAAATGTTCTATTGCATGAGTTCTCTTAAAAGTAATAATAATCATTATAGCTCTTAGGGTACTTATGGAAATAGTGAAATCATGCGTGTCCGTGTTACCAGAAACAGTGAGAAAACAGATGCTGGCCTTGTTCCGTAGATCGATACTTCTATACGACCGATGGCGCTTTAATTCAGTGTATGGATATTCTATATCACTCCAATGTCGTCTTGCGAATCTTGAAAGATGGGTACGGAGCCATGTCCCGTGACAAAGATAAAATGGTAGATGGAAACAATAAAACTCTGAAAGTGTGGGCTGCAAAAGGGGCACGGACCTAGCAGACAATCGGTTGAGGCTACTAAAATACAATTCAGATCCTCAGACAGTAGAATGTTAATTTATAAAAGAGGTTTAAACTTAAATTGAATTTAAAAGGTTATGTCACATAATAATGATAACAATTTTTAAAACATTTTTAAAGACTCACAATTATATTAAAAGTTACACGGTATCTGTATGTACCTTTAATCACTGTTATATTTCAATTTTTACTGAAAATCTTTTCCTCGCAAAATGACTCACTGACTACCTCAGAAATTTCTCAGTCACAAACGACTCACTGACTACTTCAGTCAGACTATACATTTCTAGAGTTAACCTTGATAAAGGGCAACATGTAGCCCGAAACGTCGGTTCACTAAATAAAAACGCCATTAAAGCCAACTTGACTGTCTCTTAGTTGTACTGTCACACTCCATCCTAAATAATAACAATAATAATAATAATAATAATAATAATATAATAATAATAATAATAATGATAATAATAATAATGACTTGGACCGGATATAGAGTAAGTGTCACTTTCCAGAGGAGAGACAGTTATATCAGAAATTGTCGATAATAAGTCGGCCATATATAAGATATAATTGTATCATGTCTGCTTTAGTGGGAAATAGTATTCTGATGTATTTATGCAAATGTTTAAATGTACGAAAATCACTCACTGTATGTCTAAACGAAAATAAACACTTCTTGCTCAAAAGAAAGAAAAAATCTAGTCTTCAGACTACATAACATACACCTATATAGTCGAAGATCTAACCAGACGTTAGAACTGTTTGTACCGAATTAAAAGGTAAAGAAAAACCCGTACATTTGGCAATGGAAACCTGAAAGAAATTGACTATTAGAATCAAGACGTTTAGAATTCGATTTTGATAATATGTTAAGCATTACTATCAGTCCTTGATGTGGAGAAGCTCTCCGAATAATGGTTTATAATCGTTCCATTTTCTGATCTCAGAAACCTGGACTATCATAGCGTTGAAATCAGTGACCAGATAATCTTCAATGCTGCAGTCATCAGGGACGTGTGCATTGATCTCTGCCCGCCTCCAATTACTCAACCTCTTCACGCATCCGTCAACATGCACATTAATCTTTTACTGGAAACACCCTCGCGGTGCAGACCACGCCATAGGCAGTACCACGCATGAGTGGCCTTTGGAAGCTGTGGTCGATGCATATATATATGCTGGTCAGGGATCGTTAGCTAACGATTCTTTTATCATTGTTTCTATCTTTTATCATTATTTCTATCTTTAACCTATTTTACAACCTAAAACTGGGCACTGATTACAAACATATCACCAACCTTGAAAATATGACTGGTCTAAATACAAAAATAAATACACCCACCAGACTAAACAATACCATAGACCTGGCCTTCACAGACTTCACACACTTCCTACAAGCAGGCACATTAGAGCGATATACATCACACAAAAAAGATAAAGGCAAAGTTTAATACTACACAGTTCTACGGCAGATCCTACAGAAACTATAATAAAAACACCCTGCAAAACGCACTCAGGGCACAAGACTGGAACGAACTCATGCACACCACTGACCCAGAACTAGGCTGGCAAATGATGAGCAACAAAATCACTGCAGAACTTGACAAACTGTGCCCATTAAAACGCCACCAGATTAAATTCAAAGATGAACCATCGATTGATAACCATATTATAGAAAATATCATCAATAAAAATAATGCATGGAGACATGCAAAACAAACTGGTGACCCAAAAGACTGGGACCAAGCCAAAAGACTTAGAAACCACACAAAAAACCTAATAAAAAATGCCAAAAGAGAATTCATCACAACAAAGGGCAGTACAAAATTCTGGACTGCAATGGAAAATGTAATCCCTAACAAACCAAAGCATGAAAAGATCATTCTAGTAAACTGTAACACAAACCAAGAATTTGAAGAAATGGAGGTAGCCTACAAGGCATATGCATATTTCTTGAGAATCTGAGAAAAATTGAACGAATCAAACAAGTCAGACTGGGTAGACGACACAGATGATATTCAAGTGATGATGTATGACATTGAAGTTCATTTTGATGATGTCGTAAAAGTGATCCATAAAAGTCCATAATAACCCAAAAGTCGTCGGCCCTTTGAGCATTTATCCACACAGGTGCTAAAATACAGCTTTGAGGTACTGGTACTGCAGCTAACACACATATTCCAAATTCCCCAAAACATGGAAAATTGTAAGTGTGATCCCACTGAAAAAAACAACTTCAAAGGGGAACTTGAGAACCTAAGACCAGTATCCTTACTGCCCCTCCCTGGCAAACTCCTCAAAAGGATAGTATACCAGAAAATATCAAATTTCCTAGAAGGTTTTAGCCTGCTGAACAAGAACCAAGGAGGATTTAGGTCTGAACAATCCACAGTCATGACATGTGCAGAACTGTCTGACGAAATCCTAACCAACATGAATAAAGGTAATCTCACACTAACTACTTTCCTTGACATGTCAAAACCTTTTGATACTTAAATGGAACTGAACGAGAGGTAGCAGGTCGGGTTGTTATGTCACGACGGTCAGGTAGCGAATTACTACGCGAGGCGTAGCCGAGCGTAGTGAGTAGCAAACCTGACCGGAGTCCGTATTTATCCCACCCCCTAAATATGATCTTATGATATTAAGAAATTGTCCAACACTCACCGAGTTCCTCTTTGAATGCAGTAAATGGACATCTTGGTTCATTGTTTACACTGTCGCTAGAACGCGCCGTGCAGTGATCTAGCGGCAGCGCTCCGACTCTAGCGGAAGTGATTTGGCCGTAGAGAGAACCAGGATATAGTCCGCAATGTTTTTAGTGGACATTTTTAATTTTTAATGTTAAAATCATTCATTAAACTGTATTTCTCTTAGATATATATATTAAAACACAAATAATTTCAACTTTAAAGAAATTCAGACTTTATTCAGTAACTCTTAATCATAACAATGCCACACCGCTATGTGGGTCAGTCGGACAGTAGTCTAGACAAGAGTCTAGGTTAGATGTCAACTAGTTTGAATACCACGCACATTGGATTTACCATAGCAGGAGAGGAAATCTTAATTTTTCAGGATATTTGGGCTCAAATTAACCTGGCTTTGTGTAGAACTAGAGGAGGAAACGTTATAGTTCATTGTGATGTGGACATTTCCCGTTATATTAGCGGAATTGAACATGCCGGCCACTGCATTTTGGAACTCACTTTGGCGCACAGCTGGAAGTTGGCCAACGGCCGGTTTTACTTTTGCTGGCGGTGGTTCAAGCTCCAACACGCCGTCACTTGGATCTGGATTTACCCCTAAGGCAGCTGTAGCCGTACGCTTTGTTCTACTGGTAAGCATTACACTCATAGCATGTTGTTGTTCTTTACTGGCCGTCGAATAATGATTTAGTGAATTTACGTTGCGATGTCCGGTCAACTGACATATTATATTTGGCGGCACATTACGATTTTGTAAGGTCTGACATACGGTTTTTCTTAGTGAGTGATTGGTGTATTTTCCTTGTAGGCCAGCCCGTTTAGCCATGTTTGGAACGATTTTAGAGTGATAATTTACTCCCATTTCACACGCAATGTACCAAATTTGATCTTCAATTGTCATTTTCTGCTTCACTGTCAAAAAAAATCCAAAATCTGGAAAACAAGTGGCCTTCGGCCGTTTAGAAAGAAAGAGTTTATACAGTTCGACTGGACAACGATCAGTATTAGTTGCCCACAACTTAGGAGCAAATTGCCGGGGGTCGCTTCCTCTCGTTCCCGTCCTCGTTTTTGTTGTCCTTTCGGTCCAAACTAAGTATTCTTGTCCATTCTCCTCCTGTAACGTTAAACGATAAAGTGAGCAACAAAATACTGATCCATAAAATGAACAAAATAGGAATATGCAACCAACTTATAATATGGACAGAGGACTACCTAAACGACAGACATCTAAAAAGAACAGCTAAAGGTTCTACATTCAACACACAACCGATAAATTGTGGGGTACCCCAAGGCTCGATTCTGGAATCCCTACTCTTCCTGATATATGTAAACACCATTGATAAACCAATACAACACTGTAAATTTAAATTATATGCTGATGACGTGGTTTTATACATAGCTGGCACAGAGCAAATTCAAATGCAAAATAAAAAGCAAGAAGACCTACTTGGGATACATCTATGGTGTGTAAATAACCAGCTTGGTCTAAACTCAAACAAAACAAAAACAATGATATTTTGTACTCATCAAAGAACTAGCAACGGGAGGCCAATAGACCTAAAAAAAAGAACAACAAACTGAGTCAGATAACAAATTTTGACTGTCACTTGATGACCAACTTTCATACATTTCATCCACCTCAAAAACCATATGTCGTGTATCGCATAAACTAAACCTACTCGCTTTTATTAGGAAATACCTAAGAGAGGAACAAGGAACTACTATTTATAAATCCAAGATCCTTCCATGCATGGAATATGGGGACATATGAGTGCATAAAACCAATGAGGTACTGCTAAAGAAAATACAAAGACAACAGAACAGAGGGCTACGAATCTGTACCAAAACAAATCATGATACACCAATCACTACACTACACAAAAACTGTAAAATTAACACACTAAAACAGAGAAGGGAAGCCCATTTGCTCAAAGAAGCCTATCAAAGATCGACAAATTCCTAGTACCTCACAGAGGCTAACAGAAACACACGTTAGCACCTGTATTATGAATGGAAGAGAAAAGTAACCTAACCAGATATATCGTAAGGCCCGGCGTCCACCTACTACGATAGAAATTTAGACCTACCGATATGGCTCTGCTACAAAGAGTAAAAGCAAAAGGGACTTATCGGGAGGGTCCATATCATAAACAAATATTTAAACATGCCACTTCACTATGCATTGTAATGGGTTCTCCTGTAAAAGAAGGTGATCATGGTCCCGATATGCCCCACGATACAACCAGGGCACAAGTGCATATCTTGAGGTGTTATCTTTATCTTTAGACTTTAATTCAGGAAATATTGCATTGATAATGTTTACCAGTACTCATAGAACAGAAATGTATATTTTTCAGGTACTAAAAGCTGGTCCAAGATGGTCCAAGTCAAACTAAGAAAGTATTGATTTGAGACACTTAAACCTAATCAAATATCACCAAATTTGCCATGCATAATCTTGTATCTAATCGCAAAATATCATACCTTTCTGATCAGTATCTCACAAGTGATACTGATTTTACCCAGCAAAATACTTTGCGATGTTCCCCATTAGCCAAATGAATTTCAACATGTTAAAATGTTATAGAGACCCTATGGTACAGGCTGTTCATTGGGACAAAATCGTGGTTTACGCCCGCCTGACCACAAAACTATCGTTTATTGTATCTTTTATCTATCATAGTGAATAAGATAAATTAAACCCATGGTTTATCGGTAGGGACAACATAGAAACATCGCATAAGTATTGCACACCAGTACACTACCATTTTGACCTCCTTGTAGGGTCGTTTAAAAATTAAGGGACTATGTGGTGATGTCACCTGCGGTATCAGTTGGTACATAACTGACACGACCTATCGCGGCAAAAGATAGTTGTCAAATATACGACCACTTACAATAGGAATCTGACAGTATCATCATGACTCGATTTATCAAACGAGATGTACCTTGTATCGTCCCTGAGGTCCCCCACCGCTTCATAGTTCACATCGTGTAGCCTGATTATTTTTATTATTTGTTCAACATTAAACAGACCCTAGAATTTAGTCACGACAGTGACATCATTCTGTGTTATCATCCATACTCTACTAGGAAAACTATCAACATTTTTCTGAATATGGGCCAATGAAGGAAATTGGAGGGGCTACTATGGTTCAGTGTTTATGGTTGAGTAACTATTCAAGATATGAATCATCTGAGGATTGTCCATAATGAAGTATGAATCCTTTCACAAAGAAAACCCGATCAATCTTTCTCAACGACCACATCCAGGTCAACAAGTATAACCCGACGTCAACAAGGCAATCCGTATACTCTAAGGAACCCACACTTCCTGTGTTAAGTAAGAGCAACAGCCAAAGGCTTACTCAGATATGGCTAAGTAAGCATATCTAAGCTTTTTTCTTATTGAGCCGATACTTTCGTAGAGCCAATGGTGAGTGATTGGGGCATTACGCAACCCTGACACACAATACATTGCCTACTACGTATGCGTAGGCCATTGTAGGGTTAGCTGGGTTTACCACGGATCAACCACCGGATGCACATGTCGTTTATGAGGTCAGGGGTTATCAAGACAACCATACGTAGCCTTAAGCTTGTCAACAAACCTAGCGTCACCCCATTACCTCTATTATACCTAGCATCCCTCCATGCATTCATCCACTAGTCCATAGCGCCACACATCGGCACTTCCATAACAACTGCGGTTGTGGCCACCATTGCCGTCCACTTCCGGGGCTGGTTACCAGCATGTGACTGCATCTCGGGTCACCAGCAAAACCTTGCACAAGAGCCAACCACCTGCGCTTGTTCTCAGCAAGAGTCGACAAGTAGGACGTCTCCGGTTGCCCTAGTAAACTGGGGAACAGCGAGTGACGATTGGTAGTAGGCTACATGGTCGAGGAGGAAAGGGCTTTGGAGCAGGCACTATGGTTAAACAAAGTAGACCATATTTCTTGGCTCAGTTATTACCTATATTTTATATACCTTTATACATAATATTTTCGAATACTATGAATGCATAGTATTTTAACTGGTTACCGATAAACTAAGCCCGTATATCCTGTAATATTTAATGAAAAATATCAATATTAAAAATTTGACTTTTGTAGTACATTTCAGCAAGTATATTGAGTATGATCTATTGGTAGGTCAATATAGTGAGCCTAAGATAATGACATTCTAATAATTTGTATAAACTAGATTTGTTCAACATAACGAGTTTTTTATCATAGATACATGGGCAAAAAATACTATCATTCATCATTGTTTACGAGATATGTTTTTTCATTACTTGAAAAAAGAAACCCCTGTCAATTATGTTATGTTATCATTTTAAAACTTCTGAAAATCGCCCTAGTGGTGGACGGGGAAAAGGTATTATTTTCTATCATACATCTTATCCTCACTCCTGCATGTAGCCATGTTGAGCATATTGGTCCGTCAACTGTAAATAATGTATGCATGTACAAAACCCTCCAACCTTGCGCTCCTGGAATTCGGTTTCGGTGCTCGCATGGCTCTCATACGGCAGGCAAGTGGGATGTGTGTCGGTCAAATGGGAATGCGACACTGCTGATGGGACGCTAGTAGGTGTTTGCATAGCAACACAATGAGGGAAGGGGCTCTCCCGACCCCTACCCCACCCCTAGCCACACGTTGGCTGTGTCCGCCTACCAGGTCACTCCCCTCCACTCAGCCCCTCCCTGCCACACCTCCCCACCCACCCACCATCGCCGCAACTCGATCACAGCGCCTCTACGGGGCTGCATGGCTGACAGCCGATAGGTGGCGTCCCCGTCCTCCCACCAGGGGTCAGCATTGCATGGGTTGATTACAGCAAGTCGGTACGGGTGAATTATCACTGCTTCCCGTTCGGCAGTTCTCGCGGACACCGGCCATCGAATCTCGCGAGATCACACTAATTATGCACGAGACCTGATGATCCACAGACTCTGTATGGTGTGCGTACAAGGATTATGCAAGTCACAGAAGAGAAGGCCCCACATTCTCTTGCCGTCCTTATGCTAAGGTCACAGACGTGGTAGGGCACCTATCACAAGGTCAAGGTCACGTAGCGAGACCTCGACCATGAACACACGCAGAAAGGACCAGTGTCCATGCCAAACCAGCGTCCCTGACCTTTCCGATTTCCGAAGACCCTCAGCAGGGGAGGATTTTGTGTAGTGAGGCCTGAAAAGAGTAATCTGGTGAGTCCACGTGACCGAGGACGAGATCTCGTGGCCTTGTGGACGCCCTTCGCACGCTCCGTTGGGAGGGATAGGGCTTGGCCTCGGTCATGGTCAGGAGGATGGGGATGGTGGCAGCCTTAGGCCGGCTTTAGTGTCGTACTAATAAACCGGCCAGGGCTGCTAAGTGAGGTGCTAGCTGGAAAGCGGATGTGTCCTGCCACGGCTTCCGGTCGTGTTAAGAACGCATGAGACAGCGATCGTCACGTGTCCATGTGTGCTGGGTTCGGTCCAAATTGAGAAACGCTAGCTATGAGTATTTGTTGAGGGTCTTCGATGAAGAACCACCTGCTTGGTGAAAACGTGCAGGTCAATGGCAAGAACCGCCATGTTTCAATAGGGCCAGGAACTGACTAATAACAGTATATGGCATGATTGTGATGACAATGAAAATCGAATCTGATTCAGGCCTGATTTCATTCAGGATTATTTCATTCGACACAGAACTAGCTCTAGCCGAGAGGATGGCGACATTTGCACAGTAAGATACATTCTCCCGGCTCCATTGTTTGGCAATTGTGTAACAAATTGTAAAATACCCAAATCTATCGAAGGACAATATAATCCGCATTTCAATATATCAATTACGTACCTAGATCTGGCTTTCAGTGTGCTTAATGCGGACACCTTAGTCACAATTCATCATGTGGGGTTCGTAAAGAAGGTTTCCAATTTGGATAAATCTATCATTTCCCCCACCCCATTCATGGCCATGTATTCCGATATTGACGGGGGTATTTATTTCCTAACAATCTTCAGAGATGTATGATTTGATGATGTGCTTCAAGGAAATAACAAAGGAAGCAGTGTTACTATACACCTATGGGCGAACGTCTATGAGTTACTTCCCGCTGCTAAGCATATAGTATAAATAACGTTCGGGCCCGCCGTGTAGTAGGACGTAGTGATTCCCATAGGCTTAAGCATTGCAAAACGTACGTCCCGCTGCGACGTACACTACGTCGTACTAACGTAAAATATCGCGATAGCGCAAGATCATTGTCCATGTCAAAAACAAACAAAAAAATGGCGGTTCTCTCTCATTCATAACTTGGGAGACATGCTAAGCCTTACCCGTAAGAAATGGAAGTATGTATTGTCCAAATATCGAGGTAGTCAACGTGTGAAATTCACGTAAAACCGTTTAAATGCCTTAAATATGCGAGAACAATCGATATCAACAAGTCCGATCGCCTCCCATTATGCCGCTCCCCGTTGTCGACGTCATAATTACGTTGGCTACCAGAGTTCCAGGTCGTCCTGTGTCATACATTTCATAGTCCGCTCCACGTCGGCAGTTGCCGGGTTTTCACCCTCCCACCTCCCGTTGCTCAGTGAATGTTGAAGTCGCCATATTCAAACGCCGATATCTTTGGTTTAAAGTGACTGATCTTCATCATATTTAGTACGATTATAGGTTATATATGTGCCGTACTCGTGTTAAAATTTCATTGCTTAATTCTTACGGGAGGTGAAGTTACAGCGTCATCTGTTGCTACACATCGATCATTGCCGGGTTTTTACCGCTAGCGGGCCGTAGTAAATGTCATTAGCTTTGAACAGGAACAGGGGCATTAACCACGGTGCAGGGAAGGTCATGAAACGGCGTTTTAAATGAGTTGGAGGTGTATAGTAATAAGGAAACGTAGTGAATGAGCCCGTACGGGTGGCCGTTCGAGGTCATTTGATGAAAAAATACGGCCCGACGCCGCAGGCGGGAGGGCCGTATTTTTTCATCAAATGGCAGAGAACACGTTTTCTCATATTTCTTAATTCAGGTATATGAAAGATTATATAGCTAAAACCCCCTCCAAAAAAGAGGGAAAGCATAATATTCAACCAGGATGTGGGCATTGACTCCATTCCTAGCTCGATAAATTCTGGCTAATGTGCTGTCTATTGCCAAGCTTCTGATTATAACAAATGATGCTCAGTTTATAAATAACAGGGATAAGACATATCCAGATCTAAACTTGAAGACAGTGTGTCTCTTACCACCTGGGTGTCATTCAAAGTGACAGCTCTCCAATTACACCAGCGAATGAACTAACTGACTGCACCTCAGTTATGGCTAATTCACAATTCACACTGTGCGTTTTGAGGAACTTAGTTATTGCCCAGTCCTTGCGTTTTGAGCTAGAAAGGTACCCCCAGTCTGAGACCGAGCGTACCTATGTATATTAAAACGCACAGCATGAACTAAAGGTTTCCCGCTAGTCGAAATCTGGGTTTACCTGGTATGCCCAGTCTCAGACTGGAGGTACCTCAGGTACGCCATATCACAAGCGTTTTTACCTACTATATCTAAAACGGTAGAATTTTGTGATATCCGCATGGAGTTGCTGCCGTACACAGAGACAAAGTGAACCAGACCTAGGCATGGAGATTGAAGACCACGAGAGTGAGAATCTTGTACAGTTCTTAACTGAATCCTGCTACTCTTTTTTGTGTTTGTCTACACAGATGTACTTCTATCCTTAGGATTTGTTTCTATCTGTACTGAAATCATAATTTAGAACTATAGTTTTCCAATTACCTTGCCCCGTGATCAGCTACGAGAATAATTGCGCTGGTTGCTGGCAAAATATCTGTGTCATCGAAATAATAGGAGCTGTAAGAACTTGCAGTTCAAAAACTCCGCTGATTCCCCCACCCACCAACAGCCTAAGTATTTGACCCTGAACATGGCACCTATCTTGGTGGAGCAGTCGGCACCGTCTGCGGCTCCGAATGCGAAGGTCGGGAGTTCGAATCCCGTTATAAGCGGTCTGTTATTTCATTTTTCTATGTTTTCGGAATCGACGAAGTCGCTAGTTGAATATCAAAACGCTTGTGATATATATAAGCAATGCACTCAAGTTGACCCAAGTCTAAATGTAACCGCTGACAACATGAATAACTACATGTACTTTGCAAATATAATCTTGACATTACTTGGTAGAGTTGAAGATGTTGCTAGCACTATATGTATACACAATTTAAAACCTTACATCTTAGGTCCCAAGATAATATCAAAAACCGAGGTAAAACAAATTATGATGAACCTCAACTCCAATAAAGCCACAGGCATAATGTGTCAAAACCTTAGGGCAACTCAAGAAGATCCTGTTAAGTAACCCTAATACAGTGGAACCATACCGGACACCCCGCGTAAGCGACCACCCCGCGTCAGCGGGCACTTTTGCTCGGAACGGAATTTGTGTCCCCTATTAGATGTTTATTTTAACCCCGTGTAAGTGGACACCCCGCGTCAGACTGGAGGTACCCGCTCGCAATCCCCAACCCCACCCCACCAGTCGCAGTGTGAACTGGCCTTTCGTTCCAAACCTGTCTTTCGATACTCACAGATTTTAGCTCTCTGATGTGCATATAATGTGCCCGTATAGTGTTGGGCGCAAGGAATGATATTATAGGAAATGAGTGTGCTTGTGATATTGCATGAGCCTGTAGCACATCCCTATGAAGAGGATCGATATCTTCGTGTCCATTATGTCAAGCGTACGTCCTATTAAACGTCAGCCATTCTGATAGGAAACCTGTTTATTCATAGGGCACAGAGCGCCAAAAGTCGCCGGCTGCGGCTTACCCCAGTTCCCCAATCTGATCTCTGAATACAAGTGAATCCGAACAGAAAGTGACGAAATGTTATTAGAAATATTGACTACCTTGTAAATGTCCGTATGTATATTGATCTGTTCGAGCCGGGTTTCTTTTCGATCTGTTCTCGGGACAGAGTCCATTCTATTTGACATTCATCATCCCTCAATTTATCTGCCAAAGGAATGTCAAAGTCACACACATTATCTGGTACCTATTGACCACAATGTGACCTGTATGACCTTCATGGGATACCATTCCAGTTCCTGACATGCATATCCAATAACGGGACTATTTTATGTTGCACTTCCTGACCTTCCACTCTCATTCCTGACCCTGCGATGACCGAGATACCCGACCTATATTTGGAGAAGCCAAAGCTTGAATCTCCGTCGCTGACATCTCTGGAATCTTTTCCTGGTGATGAGGTCATCTGTGATGGTGCAGCGGGTACCGTGCGTTCCTCATCTGTGGTATTGTTGGTGTTTACTGTAATATCCCTATAAATCACAAGCCAATAGTTCCCTCTCTGGCTACTAAGGTCAACGCACTTCTAGTTGTCCTAAATACTGAAAAAGCAGAAATACTTTGTGAAAATATTCATAGCTAACAGATTGATAAAGAATCAAGCTTTATGTTCACTATATCTTGGAAAATACACACAGGAAAGGTATTAGGAAAATTGGCTTCGAGATTATAATGAAGTAACGTACTCTCCAAGCAGTACAAAAAAATTGGCAGGAAAGTAACAAAACATTTCCCTATAGTGGCCATGGACTCGTTATGGGCTTGACCCGACCAGAGCAAACATTGTGGAGCTCTGGCCGCCATTGTAGCAACTACTATACTGCAAGAAATCCACCGATACTTAGTAGAAACTGAACGAGAGTTAGACTTGTCAGTGTTTATGCCACGACGGGAAGGTCGTGTATTACTACGCGAAGCGTTAGCTGAGCGTAGTGGTTAATTTTTTTATGCCCTTAGAGGCATAAATCGCACCTTATGTCATGGCATGCCGCATAAAATTTGCCTATGTTATGCCTATGGACCGTTTTTATTAGGGGTAGGATAATGCTACGATCACCACCTCTACAACTACAATCACAAATACCACTATTACAAAATAACACTGCAATCATCACAATGATCTATGCTGTATATACCGTTAGAGAAAGTCAAATATTTATGCATACCGTAAATATCTGTGCGTTACCATATGCAAGGCAAGTATTATGGTTCGCATATGGCGAGACATAGCGATGAGACAAACGCTACGAAATGGTCACTGCACGCCTATAAGGGCCCCTCCCACCTACTAAGATTAAGTCTACGATTAACCCTTTGGCCTCGTCGGCGACAAACTGAAAACATCGTGGATGTGTCGCCGACAAACCCGTCAATTAGTCAGGTTTTGTCGCCGACAAACTCGCTACGCGCCGACGGGCTACGACGCGCTACAACAAAAAAACGTTAATCGTAGAGGGTCTACGAAATTAAAACTTGTTTGAATTTCGTAGCCCGTTGGAGCCCGTCGTAGCCCGTCGGAAGGTTAATCGCAGAGCGTGGCAGGTTGTCACCGCAATAAGGTGGCCCACGATTAAATGCCCGACACGCGGCGCTGTCGGGCACTTAATCGTGGGCTGTCGTAGCCCGTCGTAGTAGGTGGGAGGGCCCCCTAATAATGCCATTCTAGACATGATATCACATGAATATGGCTTATCATCCAAAGTATTGTGTTTGTAAAAACATAAACACGATCAAAAGCATCAATCTTTGATAAATTGCAACAGAAACATTCAGAACAATACCTTTTCCATTACCCTATGGTTATATATTGAATATGATCGTTCCCATCACAAAAACAGGATCACCTTATAATTAGTACATAATCTGGTGGTAATGGGAAAACTACTCTAAATGATTCATCGTCAACACCCGAGCTACTGCCAACAACGTCCTGTCTCATAACGCCCCGGTTCCTCACTCATAGCGTGGTCATTTTCTACCGAGCTGCATATTTGAATGGAAGCAGACATTAACTCACCGTCTAACGTCCTGATAACGAATATATTCTGCTCGATGCAGCGTCATAATATCCCTGTGCACGCGTGGAGATTTATGCCCGTCGCTACCGCGGCCCTTAGGTGGCTGGTCTAGTAGCTTGACCATGAGATCTGTTTTCAGATTTCTGAAGAAAATATTGTTGTCCAAAATTAAAATTTTAGTTAAGCGTACCAGAGAACATCAGATTAAAGATCATTTCATAAATCAGAATTCATTAATTTGCTACCAATATCACGGTCAAGAGCAGGTTTATTTTTGGCAACATAGTGTCTATTCTGAGTCTAGGCAGAGAGTATTCCCACGGTACATTTCTAGAGGATGCGATGCCATGCTGCCAGGAGGTTGACTATTATAGAGATGATAGGAAAATACGATAAGAAGCGAGCTCTATAGGGCACAGAGCGATTTGTAGTTCCGCCATCGTCCGACCTGAAATTGTAAGATTGCGCAACTTTAGTCGGGGGACAGCCACTATTATCGGCTGTTATAATTTATAAATGATTGTTAGATGAGGCTAAACCCCCTCTATGGCAATAGAAAAAAAACACCTGCGATAATATCCATTATAACTTTATCCTAATGCGGAGCGGGTACTGATTGGAGACTTCAATGTACATTACCAGGATGTTTAGGACTCAGAAACTAATACACTTAAACAACTCACAAATGTTCTAGGACTTAACCAACATGTAAATGAGAAAACCGGACTATCAAACATGATCGATTTAGCCGTCACATCAATGGAACATATCACTAACAGTGGTACTCTAAACTATAATGTTAATGACTACAAAGCAAAATTTGAATTTAACTAAGAAAAAAGTTCCAGAAAAATATGAACTAGTACAAAATCTTGGCAGGTCCTACATATTCTATAATAAGGAGAACCTTCAGAACAATCAATCTAGTCATGGGAAACTGGAGGCTTTATGACGAAAACGATCAAGGGGACTGTTGGGATATTATACTAAATAAAATAAAAACTGAGTTGGACAAAGTCTGCCCTCTAAAATCGATCCAGTATAAAAGCAGATATACACCATGGCTAACGCACGAGCTAATTGAGCAAATTTTTGACAAACACAATGCTATGAATAGAGCCTTAAAGCCTGCCCCCACCTACCACGATTCTGGTCCTGATTGGCCTTACGACGGCCTTCCCAACACCATTCCGATTGTAGCTTGAGGTCTGGCAAAATCGTGGTAGGTGGGACAGGTTACTGCGATTCACTCTACGATACCCCACGATAGGCTGCGATAGAAAACCCAATCGTAGAGGTCTCGATTATTTCCAACATGTTGGAAATTTCGTAGACTGTCGTAGCCTATTGGAGGTGATTAAACAGGAAAATATCTCTTGTGCATGGAATAATTGGTGAAAAATTACGAAATTCTGGAATTAGGTAGGGCGCATATAGATGTATAATCGCTGTAAATATGATATTATTTGATGAAGTCTAAATGTCTGAAAATAATAGTTTCATATCGGAATTATTATTCTACCACAGTTATATTGTTCAATTTAATTGTTAGAGTGTTTGAATTTAATGTCATAATATATTGTAAGTAGCAGTAGAAAATTATTCGGATTCATTCAATATTTCCAAAATTATAGTATATATCAATATTAAAATCATGCATGAGATCTACAGTGAATCACCGACCGAATTGTGAGCCAATCGTGACCATGGTTTATGTTTTTGGTGCTCCAAAGACGTTTCTACGCTCTACGATTTCAAACCATGTCCACGATTTCAAACCATCGGGGACCTCCCGATAGGTCGCGATTTGGGCATTTCAAATCGTAGTTATCGGGAAGTATGTCGTGGCCTATCGTGGTAGGTGGGGGTCCCCTCTTAGTTACTGAAAATCCTGATGATCTAGCTGCAGCAAAAAGGTTAAGAAACAGAGTCAAACAGAACATCATTGATGCTAAAAAGAACTATATTATGGAAGTTAACGAACAAACCCCAGGGAAAGGATTAAAGAAATAATTTTAGTCAGAAAAAACTAAAATGATATTGAGCTAATTTTATGATGACACCAATGAGGTGATACTCAAAAATGACACTGCAGATTATATTAATAATTTTCTTTACGTCGATTGGTCAAAAAGTAGCGAACAACTTTAAAGATGAATTGCTAGATACTCTACCAAAACCAGAAGAACACGATATACATTGTACATGACTTGTTGATCTAAAGGGAGGTTTTTGTAAATTATCTTCATTTGTTTGTATTATGATTTTCACATATTATGTTTACCACAACAATAGTTTTCAATTATTTAAATGTTGGACCGGTTATGAAGAGAATCTGATAGAGATGCGACATCATGTATTAAGAAGATGTGATAAGAATAGCAATAGAATGAAATTACCTGAGAACTGCAAAAAATACAAACGTACAGGTTTCTAGATAGGAACAAATTACTTGGGTCAATTGACGGCAGTAGCGGAATCATAATTCACAGGGGATATATTTAGAAATAGGTTAAAAAATGAGGTCCTGCAGGTGGCCCTTATACCGTGTGCCGAATATATCACTGTATCAGTATATCAGTGAACACTTATAAAAGTATAGGCCTATATCATCAGCTGAGCTAAAAAGTGTCACGTGTTAGCCCAGTCAATCTTGATGTGTATGCATTGTGGAAATTGTTGTCTTTTCTAATCTTGTTAAATATGTTTTTGATTTTGATCAGGAAGATCAACCATATGGATGATCATTGTATGTGGTAAAATCGTGAATAACACCCAAAATTGTAAAGGATTTTGAAGCGGGCTGAATGATATATGCATTTTCTTTCTTCGGTGCAGCAGGGTTTCAGGCCAAAGAGGTACAGAGGACGTGGTATTTAACTTAGTAAACGATTCATATAACACCAAGGATAATTCACTGGCCACTGCTGTTTGCTTTATCGATATCAGAAAAGCTTTTGACTCTGCCTCTCATGGTGTTCTCTTGCTCAAATTGGAATAAAAAAAACTAGTATAACTCCATGCAAACTGCATAGCGTAGCTAACTAATTATCTTACTAATCATGCTTAGCATATGGTTGCCCATCGGATATGTTGCCCATCGCCTAAGAAGTCCCCCAGGGGTCAGTGCTCGGCCCTCTTCTGTTTCTGGATTTTATAAACGACATGCGTCATAATACTCTCGAGCAGCTATATCCAATATGTCGATGATCTGGTTTGTATATTCATCATATATATCCTGAAATAGCCAGTTAAGACCTACAGCAGTCAATGAATCAAGTATATGAATGGTGTAACATAAACTGTTTCAAAATAAACAAAGAGAAAACTTGTACAATTGCAACAGCTCTCAGGCAAAAGAAAAAGACATTTACTATATACCCATGCCGTATATACTGTAAATACGCACCGTTTTGGCATATGACGTAAGAATACTGTATGGACCGCTGGTCCGTACACTAAAATACGGACCACCTTACCATACACGTTTATTAACATATGAGTTGTTAAAAATCAAATTAATGATTTTATTTTTTTATTTTGGGTATATAGTAAATATATAACGTGTAACCATGCTTGTACAAGTCACAGAACTCGATGATAATTTACGGTTTGTACGGAACTCGGCATAAATGCCTCGGTCCGTACAAACCGTAAATTACCATCTCGTTCTGTGACTTGTACAGCATGGTCAGGACGTTCTATATAATTACTGTCTAGATAAATTATGTGTGGGAATATCTTATCGATACTTGGTGATATATCTTATCGATACCTAGGGTAGTGCTAGATCAAACTCTCCCTTATAACAAACAAAACCAGCTGATAACATGATTATTGAGATATGGAAAATTCAGGAAATTCATTTCGTTAGACGCAGTATAACAAATTTATATCACAACTATTAGGCCCTTTCTAGATTATTGCGGTTTTCTATACGATTGTGCTGTAAAACAAGACATAGATCAATTACAGCGAACGCATAACCTGGGCCTGAGAGCTGTCCAAGGCTATTTTGTAAAAAAAAAAATTTAAAAAAATTAAAAAAAAACCAACCGTGTAAGGACTTGCGTGATTTATTGAATGCTAAACTACTGTGTGATAGGAGAGATCGATAGCTCGCGAAAATTATGTTTATGTTGTCTAAGAAGCCAGAGTTGATATACACACAAGAGACGCGTACAATGTTGTCTAATAAAAATTGCTTAAGGCATTATCAACGGACTACTAGCTATGAAAAGTCCACAATGTTACACATCTGGGATACTCTGCTAGTGGATACACAGCTAGTGGAAATGGACGATAGTTTCAAACGTCTCTTAGGCAAAGAACCATCGGGAACCGAGAATCTGAACTAGAACTCGCATTAAATGAATGCTTTATTTATAAATACTGAATATGGAAATCATATAATATTTGCAACTGGAAAATATAGATTTGCGCTTACACACCTCGGACTTTCCAAATGAAAGATTTGTAGAACAAAAAAATACGATACTAAATGAAAATTCTAGGTTTTTCAAATCATATTAATCTTTTCAAAAGATGTATCTACCTTACAATTAAAAGAAAAGACCCATCATATCAAATGTGATATCATCAAGCAAGCAGAAGAATAGGGATTTTACTGATGACCATTCTTTAGAAGCTCTACAGCTGTTTTGGCACAGATGATACAGATTCTCAGTAAAAGATGAAACCTATTACATCTGTTGATCTGTACAACATCTCGCATCTAGTTCATTTTAAAATTTTATATCAGACATTACTCTCCTCATCTTGAAATTCCTAAAAGTCTTCTGGATGTTAGTATGAAATTCAGAAACGGAAATGTAAAGGGCAGGAACATTTTGATATCACTTAAAGAAAGAAAATAGGAAAGACAATTATTTTAAGCAGTTCTACATTATACACGGGCGTCTCTGACAAGGGATTCCCTACGTTTGAACATGAAAGTAGACTTTCTTGCTTTTCTTGAATTCCTCATCCTGCTTATTGTTGGGCACTTTAATACCTCCTGACCCGGAATCGCGGTCGCCATTACCTGAAAAAAGGAATTTGAAGACGAATGTCCCAGGGTCTTAAGGAGGTTAGCGGATGCCTGTCCTTCTTATAACAACGACGTCATGTCAATCGACTCGCACACGCCAGAGACATCTGGCAGACAACACCGGCATTAAATAACCATTACAATGTGAAGGTCCTAACAGCAACGCTCTTTCATCCCTCTTTAGTTCGGCTAAGGAACACCAATGCCTCGTGGCGCTGTGTCCAGATGGCACTGCCATCGCTCCTGAGGTCCCCTCAATATCGCCCAGCAGTGTGACCCGTTACAACAAGCCCGGGGCGGAAGTGCTATTTTACCCAGCTTTCTTTCATGTCAGGTCTGTGATTGGCAAGACCGGAAGTGGCTTACCTTGGCCGACTCGAGGGAATGACGAGAAAGGGCGACAGCGGTGACGGACGACCAATAGACGACTCGATGGTTGAGGTTGACGGGGAGAGAAGAGGGGTTTAAGATTGGGCAGCAAAGCAGTGGAAGGGGCTAGCATAGTAAAGGATTCAGAGAGAAAAAAGATGGACAGCAGTCTCATTTCCGAACAGGCGTTCTCCAATGACTGACTTCAATCTTTTCCTGCTCTTAAACTAATGCGAACAGATATCTCGTCTCTCTTATTGTTCATACTGCTTCCTGTGCTCTAGTTTTAGATAATCCTGATTGATGAATGTTTCTGGGAGCACTCCATTCACCAAAGTATCAACATCATAGAAAGTGACTCGTGTACCTCTGAGGTAGATGGATATCAATTCACAAAACTGCTGATGTGAATCCTTTGGCCGTAGCATAGTCATCATTAAAGATGGCAACCATATGGTCTAATAGACCGCATTAGTCCTGACGTCATTATCGGGAATTCCCACCTATCACGTGGCATTTTGGTGCCAAACAAATCCAAACTCCGAGAAGCACTGCATAGACGTAGCATTGTGGCAGGTCTGCTGCCAACTAATAATGAATGTTTTTGTGGCAATCCAGCTAAAATAAAGTAAGTGGAGAATGTATTTAGCAAGAAACATATTTTTGAGCTGAGCTGTGACTAGAATATTGGTATATTTGCCGGTAAGACTAAAATCAGACCCATATTTGATTTCATAACAATGGTGCCAACTTTGCATATGAGTCTCAATAATTCAGTCGAGTTGTTCTTTGAATATTCAAAAGTATGTCAACATTAATGAGTTCGATCATGAGAAAGTTATCATATTGATACTTCTTTTTTAGTGCCATAGTAGAGTTTAAAAATATACTGCAGAATTAAAAAATTCGAGATGTCTAGGATCGCCGACTGCTGCACTTATGAAGGGATATCCCAATGTTTGGCACCAGAACATAGGGAAACCCCGCTTTTGGCAGGTAAAATGACGTCACACTAATGCGGTCTTTACCCTGCATATATTGATACAAACTATGGACGTTCTCGCTAGAGATTAAAATTTGGCATAGATTTGATTGAGGCAGTAAATAGAAACCATTCTGGTAATATAGGTTAGAATATCAGTCTGAAACAGACGTCAACGTATTTATTTTTCCATCGGGTCAGCGAATGTTTTAGAGTCTGTCCTATGCTGATAGAAAATCTCTTTCAGTCCACTGGTGTCTGACGGTAATGAACATCCAATGAACCAAATAGTATATATATATATATATATAATATTAATAATCCAATATGTTGAAGAGATTGGTACTATGAATCATATATGATAATGAATGACTAGAAAACGGGTTTGGCGGAAATATATATAAAAAACAGGCTTTATTCAAAAATTGACAATGGGACTTACCCCCACCTATACATCGAAATTTACAGGAAGCTAAGGTTCAATAACCAGGGTAAGACTAAAATGCGTCTGATACCTGTAACAGCAAGCAGCAGATTAACTGTTATCGAGCCTGGTAACCAGGTTACCCGTAGCCAGTGCGGTAACCCAGTAACTATGAGAGAGATAAACAAGTGACGATTAATAACAACAACAGTCACAGATTGAATAATTACGATTATACAATTGGATAATAATTTATATACATATAACGTGGTTGATATTTAGATATAATATTAATAATCCAATATGTTGAAGAGATTGGTACTATGAATCATATATGATAATGAATGACTAGAAAACGGGTTTGGCGGAAATATATATAAAAAACAGGCCAACAACCCGCCAAACACAATTGAAAGTCAATTCAATGTTGAGAGGTATCTTCATAAAAATGCTCTCCATCACCGAAATCCCATATCAAACCTTGGAATTTAGTCTAGTTCCCTCGAATATTAACCGATCTGTATGCGGATTCAATATCAACGATACTCATGTAATCGCCCTTATTAAGACTCTCTACCGCAGAATAGACACTATTAATATAAGTGAAAGATTCATATGTCGTATTCATGTAATTATTATTACAGGAACATCGTTTTATTACTGTACTGATTTTTTGTAGTAGAGAACAGTCTGTAATGGGACGTAATTTCCCATTACTTTTATAGACCGCCCCTAAAGAATGAATACATTGAGATTCTTTTTCGGCTTGGACTACCTTGCCTGAGTTCAACTCGTCTTTGAGTATGCTACCCATTTCCTCATAGGCTTTAGGCTCCAGAATGGAATTATAATTCACGCATCTATAAGATGAATTACAAGTATTATCAATTATTTTGAAATCTTTTACTATGCCAATCCAGATGAAATCTTTATCAAATTCTGTCATTTTACTTTTAGGATTTCCATTTCCTAAGTATTTTGCAACCCTACATGGTCTCAATTTAGACTTACTATCGCCTATGTAGTGTTCAAAACCGCAAGTGCCTAAAATACATTCATTTGAAACCTGTATATCTTCAACATTGTTTCGAACATCATACAACTTTTGTTTTAAAACTACATTGTTTTCAAAAACATTTTCATTTGGAACGAGTGTTAACTCATGATGGCTATCTGAGTTTTTAATGGTTTCACTCTCGTTTGAATTTTTACCGTTTAAATTCAAAATATCATATTCAAAGGCTATATCGTCGATTACCTCTTCGACTGATTCATCTACCAACCTTGTAGAACCCATGCTTCCCGACTCCAGAAAGCGATTATCGTAATCCATGTTATCAGTTTCTTTGATATCTGCATGAGCGTTAATATTTGAAAAGACGTTAGAATCACTGTACTCCGTGACCTGACCTAAATCCATACGACCTGTGACCTGACCTAGATCCAGAACAATGTCGTGAATGACGCTCTTTCCATAGCAACTACTGTTTTCGATACATGTATCCTTATCAACTTTGCAGATATCGTTAGATAACCATCATTTTTGCCTGTTCTCTGTAGAACAAACGTAAGACCCGTGAGATTTTGACATGCAAATATTACATGCATGTAGGTATTTGCATTGGGTGAAGGTACAGCCACCTTCGGATGCATTGTAGGCGTTACAAGTGTGCTTATTTTGATACGTAGGTTGTTTTTGTTTGATACTTTGTTTTGAGATATGTGCTGATATTGTGCCATCATACGAGAGGTGTTTTACTATATCACTTGGGTCTATGATATCAAACTCCGATAAGCCATTATCGCTTGCGCGTTCTTTAACAGAAAAATCATATTTAATGAGGGCATCGTTGTGAAACACTTCGGTTCTAGCCTTTTCAGTTAGCAAAATCGCATGATTTAAAATCCCAGTGATATCTTTCTCTTTGTTGTATAAACTCTTTATCATTTTCAAATTCAATAAAGTGAGAGACTCGAAACTTGCAATTTTTTCACTCTTTCCCATGAAATTTGAACAGTGATATTTACCACGTTTCTTCTTCTTTGGAGATTTTGATCTGCTTCTGGAGACTGAAGAGTCGCAACTTGAGTCGGAAGAGGTGAATCTTGATTTTTTCTTGGCCTCACTTCCTTTTTCTCTGGGACAACTTGATTTTCCCTTTTCTTCCGAAACAATTTTGAGTATCGTCGAAATTGAAGATTCTAGCTGTGATAGTCTTCTTTCAGTCTCAGTATCACAGTCCTTCGCATTAGTCCTAGAAGTCGCCTCAGCCTCGCCCGAGTGGTCCGACATCGAAGTAGTTGCTGTGGCTCCCATTGTGTGAGCCTCCTCCGCGGCAGCTGCCCTGGAATCTGCTTTAAAATCGTCAAAATTCCCCTGGAAATCTTTTTCAGACGATTTATCAATATCTTTTTGGTTTTGGGGAGATTTCCCCCCCGAAACCTTTTTCCTAGCACGACCCATGTCGATGCGATACAGGAAAAAACAACGAAAACAGGTCCAAGACTAAAATGCGTCTGATACCTGTAACAGCAAGCAGCAGATTAACTGTTATCGAGCCTGGTAACCAGGTTACCCGTAGCCAGTGCGGTAACCCAGTAACTATGAGAGAGATAAACAAGTGACGATTAATAACAACAACAGTCACAGATTGAATAATTACGATTATACAATTGGATAATAATTTATATACATATAACGTGGTTGATATTTAGATATATATATATATATATATATATATATATATATATATATACATATATATATATATATATATATACATATATATATATATATATATATATATATATATATATATTGAAAACTATGTGTTTTCCATCTATGCTCAAAGTATAAGTTCTTAATGACAGACGCAACATACGATTCCATCTGTGATGCTTATCTTTTTTAAACATACCAATTTACTATACATACCCATTTTTTTATACATGAGCTTAGCTATCATAATTCAATCTTTATGAATTAGCAGGTATACTTCCAACGTTGAAGCGATTTGCCTTGTGAACGCCCAGCTTCAGTTTTTTGTATGACCTGATTTTCAATTAGAAAAACTGAAACATGAATCCTTATTGTCTAGCGATGTGGCTTTACTGATGAATGATTTTAATTTTCAGTCACTCATGCAACATTCCTTTCTTATATACTTACGCGAAACCTTTTTAGATAACTTTTAATAACTGTGTTTTTTTAAACGGAATCAATCTTTGGAAAAGGAAGTTTTCCTTTTCTCTAATATAAGTGTGAGCTCTGTCGTCTTTTTTTTGTCTTTAAAATATCTCAGACCTCATGGGCTGAAAAAGGACCACTGATTCTATCACAAACCACGAGGACATTAGGCATTATGATCATATCAGGATCATTCTCTCTCTTTAGGGTTTCAAACTTCCTCGCTACCTGGCTATGATGCTAGCCAACAATAATCCCACACATGTACCCATTTCTGATGCAGTCTTCCTGCAGATGCCTAAAAACTAAAATATAATAGCCAATCTCCCTCTATATTCAATACTGAGTTTATACGTTCGTTTCTATTCCTTGACGAATGTTCATCTAGCATTTTTCTACATCTTACAATCATAAGTAAAAGAAAGGCATTGGCCAAAAATACACATATATGCGGCGCATTGCAAGATCCTGCATGCCAAACACCGACAGATCTATTGGTTTAATGTAGAACAACGTTGGCAGGGTTTGTTTCATAGCACAAGATGTTTTAGGTCTTCGCTACATACCTACCGAAATGAATAGCAAAAATATTTTAGCGAGAATTCTTAACAGTTTTATTGCCAGAAATGCAACACTTCTTCAGTATATATCGCCTGTTCGAGGAACAAATCTTCTAGTACGCTATTGTGTCACAAGGGGGCACCAGTGATGCTTGGAGGGAGCCCGATTCCTATCGCATTTCTGAAGATGTCATGTACGCAATGCTCTCGGCTTTGCTTTTGGCTGAACATTTTTGTCTGTCCGGATGTTTTTGCGCGTTATAAATGGCATTCTTTACATTGGAAAGGTCAGTGCCGAAAACCGTGTGGAAGGATCAAAACCTCCAATCCATCAACTAGTTACCCAAGTCGCTCATTTTCCGGACTTGATGGGGAAAGCCTTTGCAGCATGCACGACTCTATTTACGGCACTGCAATAGTATTGCCTTTCTCTGAAATACGTCAAGATAAAATGCCCAACCCCGTTTTAGAGGCATAATCCGTTCTGAATGATGCTACGAAAGCTATTATCTTGTGGAATTAAATTCTTTTGCTGTCTTTGAAATCAAATTGCGCTGTATACCTGGGATTCTTCATGGAGGGTAAATCATGTCAAGTATTAGTTTGTACAAGAGGTTCGATATATATATATATATATATACTTATTAGGAGATCCTAGGGAAATAATACTTATATATAAACTTATATATAGGCTTGTTGGTATAAAAGTTGTCACATGAAAACACACAAAATTATTATGATCAACGAGTTAGAAACTTGTTCATCATAAATCGGTTTCTTCTATTTTTCATAACTGTATTTCAAGATTGTGTTATATATCTGTAGGATTCCCTCTGAGATCAGATAGACTATTATCAGGTTTATCAGCTCACCATGATCTGTAATGGATGAACGAAATGTAAGGAATACAGCAAAACTTTGGCAGAAATGATAAAAGGTAGCTACGCAATGATACTCGTAATGGTAAAGGTAATATGTTGTGCTAAGGGTTACGGTGCAGAGTGCACTTAGGTGGCTGTGTAACCACACACTATGACACCTGAGTAATAAAGCCAGACAACACGCAAGCTGCTCATGCATTTATCCCAGGCCAGTGAGCGGCTCGGTGAACCAGAACGCACTCACCACTTCATGGGAATTATGGCAGCGAGCCACAACTGTAACGCATCAAATGGTGTGGTAGGTATTCATTGACAGTGGGCTGGGTTCGGGGACAGGGTTCAACAAAGCATACACGGGAACAAATAGGAAAAAGGGACAATGAAATTTCATCTAAATGGTTTATCTCACGCTAGGTCCGTATCGGTATCGTAATATTCATACACGATCGTATAACCAGGGGGCGCTCAGTCGGTCACACATGTTTTAGGCCGGATGCATAAGCACGCTTGCACAGGGGTCTTTCTGCACTCTTGCATGTTGGCAAGAGTGGATCAGGAAGCGGAACACAATTGGTTTAGGAAGGATAACAAAACATTATACAGAGAAGGGACATTTTACGTATCGTGTTCCAATATTCTAAAGATAACGCTTTGAAATGGGCGACGCGAATAACTCGATGATGAATATCCTCGGAAAGGTGATTCAGACGATTTAACATCTTAAACTAATTTTCCAGAAAAGAGAGGAAAAGCATTATGAGGAAATGAGTGAACGTTGTACACAAAAATAAGAGAAAGTCTAAAGAGAGAGAGAACGAATAATAGTTTTTTTTAATAAGGAATAATAATATTTAATATCATCCCTCACGGCTTTAGACTATTCATATTAAGACTTTGCATGTAGATGTATAATATTTGCAAATAGGTAAATGTAAATAAGTGATGATAAGTGTGGGCAGCTCACATATGCGAATATACTGGCGTGGCAATTATAGATCGTCTAGCCAATAGTCATCATTTTGGGAGGAAAAAAACATTTATTCAAGGTTTTGAGAAGAGACAGACCATATATGTATAAAAGTATGCCCTAGGGTATACAGACTAAAAGCCTTAAGAATAGATAGTCTGTCTCTTAGTGTGAATGGGCGGGTTTAAAATCTAGGGGCGACTGCGGAGGGGGTGGCTCCCTCTTTGAGCCATTCTTGTGAAGTGGTTGACCTGAGAGCCAGGAGGTGGCACCTATGTCCGCCGTAAATTATTGACAATTTTTGATTCTACGCAATTTCGTCAACAGAAGCTATCGACCCGAGAACTTCCCCAAGTGTTAAAGCTAGAAACCTTTTATGGTTCCTCGGTAATTTTGAGTTAGTCTAGACGATCAATTCGAGCCGCCATGAAATAATCGTCGGTATCAAATCGTCCCTTAGGTGCCAAATTGCATAATCTGATGTAATCCGGCGATTAATGGTGGTAACTCGTTTGGACTGGCCGTTTTCTAGCCTTTTACTACTGAAGGTGATCAATTGGTGCCGAGTTCAAGAATCGTGGCCCAGAATCATCTGGTGTAAACATTGGCTGCGGGTGAGTTGTCTTGCCGCTTCATATCTCCACTGTGCCTTGTTATGATCACTATGCGCAAGATCACTATGCGCTACTTACGGCATATAAACAATTTTACAAAATCGTGTAACGTTCAGATATTATCTAAAACGGGGCATTTTTTTCAGAATTTCTTTATTGGGTCATTATTTGTGTATAAAGTATCTTGTAGACATCTCATTTCGATTTCAATAAAGTGGGATTAACCGTCAGCATAAATTTACAAACATGCTGGTTTCAATCGGGTCCCGGCATCTCAACGACTTTAGAATATTTAAAAGCATATATATGCCCTCACCAATCAAAATCTAGTTATGAATACGTAAATAGCCACGTTTTCGTCTTGAAGATCGGGCACAATATTTTCACTAAATTCTGATGTTTTAAGATGCACAGTTTGCATAATAGGTTAACTATCAACACTCTTAAATATCAACAAACTATAGTGTCGCCAAGTTTCCCATGATGGTGGTCTTAACGGGGAAACACAAAATAACAAACTGACATCATCATGCATCGTTATGTTGCACTGAATCGACCTACCAGAAGCCATTTATGGCTCATCTTGGATTATTCAATATTAACCGTCATTCTTATCTGTTAACATTGATATTACGGGATACAAAGGTACCATAGCATTTACAATTCTGTTTACATATGTTTATATCGTTCATGTACAAGTCTATTTGGGCGTAAATACTTTGGTCCTATTTGGCATTGTAAGATGATGTTTAATGCTGCTAGTTCCTGCTGTGCAGTGTTTAAATTCGCTACTGATCTCTTTCTAGCCCCCAGAAGAGAAAAACTTCATCTAACTTTTAGTCTAACCTTATCTTATAATTTAGTTAATCCTTTTCTACAGTTTCATAATTCAAAGTTGGGCTTCAGTCGAACACATCAATGTCACAGAGAGGTATGCAGATGGTATGAACATCAATGATGAGGGAGAACCGAGGCCGCAAAGTCTAGTGAGTAGTCGACGAGGGCTGCTATATATGAGCCAGACCTGACGAGCAACCTTGGCATAGAGATGGTGGACAGTGCAGCCCGATGTAATGTCTTCCAAATGCCCATCCTTGTCTGTATATACCACGGACCCAGGGTCGCAATGGCTTGGAGGAGGGACACTGCGTGGGTGAGACCTGATGGTATACGAAGATGTCAATGAGGGCGCCGATAGGTCCTGCACAATGGAGTCGGAAGCTGAGACCGACTGACGGGGCGAGGCCATTGGTCGAGATGAGGACCAATGAATACCTGTCTGTTGGTATAGTAGTGATGTATGATACGAACCACTGGAGGTCAGCCTTAACCGAGGCCGGGGTGACAGCAGATCCAACCTCGGGGACCGCGGCAAGAAACGCCAGGATGCGTGAGACAAACTTGCGAGCCTGAGATACGCAGCGGGATGCACAGATGAGGCGGCCGGCGAGGGACTGAAGCTGAGCCCTATTGATGGAGGGACGGACTCGCCACGCCTTGCAGTATTGGATGACCTCTGACAGGCAGGTCATGATTATCTATGAATGAAAAAATATCCCGCTAGACGTACATTCTGTGCAAATTTCAAATTTATTGATACATTGGTTCTTAAAAAAAAACAATTTCATAGATATAAAGCAAATGATGTCTCAAGTCATCATCCACTCTTGGCCAGTTGATGCTGTAAGGCATCATCCACCCTGGGCCAGTCGATGACTTAAGGCGTCATCCACCGGTAAAGTTTTAACAATTGGGTCATCAAGGCGACCAATCTCCTGGGCAACAAAGTCAACACTGGCTGCGACAGGAATCCCAGCTGTCGCTGTCGCGATATTTCTATTTTGACCGCAAGGGCCTATGACACAGGCGGGCTTACCGCTTGGCACCCCATACCCGCCTACTGGTAAAACAAAACCGGTGGGGGCATGGCCGTTGCTGTGGTTCCGCGAACCGCCCTCGAAGTGGACACCATGCTTGCAAAGTTTTAACAGCAAGTGAGTTCGGGTTGAGGGTAGTAGGCCCCAGTATAGGAGCAACAGTAGGAACAAATGTGAGCCTCATGTACCCCGGCCTCCATATGACAATTTTGCTGGGATTTGCTCGGACCAATGCCTTACTTGTGTATTATCAAAATCATGAGAATCCTCAAGGAACCCGTCAAAATGAGCGGGTGCAATCCGTGCCTCCAAAAGCATATAAGTGTGGGAAATATCCATGCTTACCTGGATCAAAGCGAGACTGAGTCGATAATATTGCGGACTTGGGCCTCAAGGGCCTTTTCTTAGGTGGCCGGCCGGATGATGGACGGGCAAGGTGAAGGCTGTTCTCCGAGATTGTTGACGGCCCCGAACACGATGTTGTGTTAAATGGTGAAGATGACAAAATGGTGAGGAACTCGATTACAAATCCATTTCCTTTACATATCTTTTTATATCAGAATGGCGTTTGAGATGGGATGTGTTACTTAGATCGCTCATGATATTCTGCATTGCGGCAAACAGGCTCACTGGTTGGTCAGTATTTTCATCGCCTGTTTAAACTCGCGTAAGCCACTATTGGCAAAGGCAATTTATGTCACCACCAGGGCATACGGTCCTGCCACGCGAAAATGATCAATGAACACATATTTGATACCTTTCAGAGTACAACGGCGTATATATATATATATCACCTAAAAGGTATATACCACATAATTCATCTGATATTAGTTGAGAGTACAATAGAAATTATAGACTAGCCCAACCCTTTTTATGTACGGTGGGTGCAAGGAAAGATTCCAGGTTTGTATCAAATATTTGAAGACAGCACGAAGTGACATATGTGGTCACGCGTTTGTATAGTTCCTATAACAGGCTGCGGGGTGCCACTGGCGTTCCCGCGCTTTGAACAGTGGCCCTTGTCTTTACACATTTTTCCACAGGCTACTTCGGGCTAATTCCAAGGGTTAACAGATACCCGGACACTCGCCGAGACAAAAGAGACGTGGCATATCCTGAAGCCACCTTTGTGATTCTCTATGCATTTAATAATTGTGTTAAAGGCAAAGAAAGGGGTCGTATGTATAGCACCGATGCTAGGGTTCATACAAGTGACCACCTGGACTGTTGATCGGCTAAGAATGCACATCAATGATACTACTCTCTGCAGATTAACAGGAGAGAGTGGAGCGTTTTTAAGAAACCCTTATCCTGTTTAGAAGGCTGTGCGTCCCGTCCTGATAAAATTACTGCACTTACTTTTACAAATAATTGTCATAGTTACAAGGTAATTCGAAGGCAACACGTTAGGTAAGTGTTAATTAGTAGGAACACTATGCACTTGAAGAAATGTGGATATATTTATAAACATACTTTAAGAGTTATTACTTCAGAATTATAGTCGATTAATATTTTATAATGCTTCAAGCTCGAAACAAACTATTAGGCTATAATGTCTCTATTTCCTAGCTGAATGGTAAAATACATCACTGAGCAAGGAGATCCTAACGCAATATTTAGAATGTTCGTATAAGGAAAAACAAAGAAGAGAGATTAATCATTTCATCTCGATGGTGCCAATAAGACAACTCTGTCTGGCACACTAATGGAATCGAAGAGGTTTTTTTCTTCAACTGACGGAAGAGCTCTTACTTATAAAGCTTTTAACTGCAGCAAATACATCCACATTAGAAAAGACCATACCTAAAGTGAAATCAGGCAATAGCAGAAACGGTTTAAGTATTTCTCAGCTATGCAGATTTTCATGCTAAAATTATCCTTCATTTGCTCTAAAGAATTGACCAATGGGCTTACAACTGTTAATTGTACTTGAATTGTATTATTTAAACAAATCATATATTGTATATTTTATAGCTTAATATAATCCATTCATATAACATCCTTTATTCAAATTACATATATGACCAACCTTGAAATAAGAGTTTTGAATTACTCAGAGAGAATAGGAGACTTGTCCATACTCCAAGACGAAATGAGTTGCAGCTTTTTATCATACATGTTTCAAATCATTCCAATTGGCCTACCTTTATTAAGGCACTCGAACATGCGAAAGTTAAGTGCTTTTGCATAAAACATTGTCAAAAACGATCCCATCAAAACCCTAACCCAATTTCAGCACACTAAATGCAGATTCGCTTCATTTGAAAATACAATCGACTGTACTGCGCTATCGGAGGAACATGAAGAGTATTTTCTCTGAATAAGCAATTAATTGACCCAATAATATTTCTTTGATGCACGCATGTAGAAATAGACTGTTATTTACGAATACAAAATATTGAGCAGCTTTTAAGTTTTTGAATAGATCCTTTTCTTGTGAGCAACAAATAAGTCATAGTTATTTATAATCAGAAATGGTCTTTAGAAATGCCGATTAATCTGTTAGAGACAGCTTTTCCAAATATTGCCAAAATCACATCATTGATATTCCAGCAATCTGCTTTATTTCAGCAGTTTGCTTTATTTCCATGTAACATATGGAGACATGTTTGGTAAAAAATTGTTATTCGTTCCGGAAAAGTGTGTATCACAATCAGTGTAATCTGTTCAGAGATATTTTGGCCGGATATATTTTCACCTCGTTCGAAAATCTCTAACAGATGGATTTCAGGCACTCTAACCATGTCTCCTTAATACCTATGTCCGAATGTCTATTAAATACTGCCCGCTGCTAAGGGTGCAGTAATAATAATGTTCGTGCCCGCTGTGACTGTGACTTTGAATGTCATTGAAATGGCGTTTTTTCACCAATTAAAGGTATATAATAATAAGCAAACGTCCTCACTGTAGACGCAATGGTTCTCGTTCTCGGTCAGTCATCGTTTTCATACTGCCTTCCGCCTATAGCGTCAGGCAGTATGAAATCGACGTCTGACCTCGAACAAGAACCGTTTCGTCCACAGTAAGTACGTTTCCTAATATTATTACACACCTAGAAATCATTAAAAAGTGGACACATGGTACGGAGGGACGTATTATTCTTTCGTTACACTCAGTGACAAACGGAATTTGAACTCCTGGTCAGTAAAGTGAGACATTCGCCCGCAGCAATATGATAATATCCAAATAACAGTTATCGTTAAGTGTTAAGTTTTATGATATCTGTTAATTCTAGAGTTTGTGACATTTTGTTTAGAGATTATTGAAAATAAGTATTTAAAAAGGAATGTGTGATTCCGGCAATATGCATCCTTCATTTGATGACAGTAAAATCAGTGACTCAACTTCCTGCTTTGGGCAACTGTAATAATTGCACACACAGCTGATACTCTTCGGTATCACACTGAAAGGCTCTGTGACAACCATCAATAATGGAATATACGAAACAGAAGAAAACAAAGCTGTGGGAAGCCGCAGCCACCACGGATGCTGATTAAGCAGATTTATTTTGTGCTGCACATACTCCTACATAACATCATACGACAAGGTAATAATGTCTGATGAGTGGCAGCTGACAGGAAGTTGGCATTTGGCCAATAAGTGTCACCAGAAACGCTGAAAGTAGACTCAGCCGGAAGTAGCACCAGGCACCAGGGCACCATGCGAGAGGGTGCGCGCGCAGGTTGGTGACGCCCTGCGGGATACAGGGCAGAGAAGGGTTTTAATTTAGCGGAAATTAACAGGGACTCGCAAGGTAAGCCTCTCAATGAGGCGCACGAATGAGCCAGCTGTGGCCAGGCCAGGCCACTGAGCAACTCCAAAACGTGCGCCAGCAGCTCACACAGGCCTACTGTGTATTTGACCCACTTTTTTGCAGGAAAAAACACTATTGGTTATAATGATGCGTTGGAACAATTGACAATTCGAAATACTAGATCACACATCATAAAACGCTAATAAGTAAATCTAAGACTTGGACAAGTCCATTGAACAAGGATGATTTTACGATGTAGAGTGGTGAGATAGTAAACACGCTCCCTATGAGAAAAAGAACAACAATGGGACTGAAACAAACACTAACTGTAAACCCCTTTTGCAGAAGCACCCCTCTGATATCCCGGCTCTAAGCTGTGAAAGTTCTTGGTAGCTATGACTAAGAAAGACCACTAAGCGTATACATTGTATCATTCTCACCGATTAAGAAGGGAAGGAGAGGACAAAAGAGGAATATGACTCGAACTCTTCCTTTGCGTCGACAGGATAATAGTTTTGCCTTGGTGCACGTATCGAATTGCATCGGTGCGATTTTAGTTCGAAAAGATTTACCATAGCACAGAAAAATACAATCAGTGCAGCGACGCAAATCTCAGGATAGACTATTATCTCACCCGAATATTTTTTTTCACAGGGCTAACGTTACAAATTCATACTCATTGACCGTGAACGTATTTTACCAACTACTCTAAGGCTCATTGAGTGAGTCATTTTATTGATTAATAATGTTTCTGATCATGTATACAGGGTGAAATAAAATCAGAAAATATCTGGATCTGCACTCCATGGACCACGGAGTAATTGGCAATACCACATAGACATTATGACATGCGAGCAATACAAGCATACTACTGATTGAACGGACCGGCGCGACCACGGTGTATGGAAAATAGACAGATTTACGTGGAAAAGGTGAGACAGTTGACCTATACCATACGCCATTCTTGTGTGACAACTGGAATAGACACGAACATGGAAAAAGAGAACGTACCAAGGAAACAGATGTTGTCAATCAACAGCCTGAAGCCTCAAATGCTAGCTTTCTAATATTGTAAAAATCGATTAGTTCAAGGATAGGCAAGATCGGGTTGATTTCATCTCCTAAAAAGCACTGATATCCTTGATAAGCTTCAGTGAAGAATGGACCATAGTGATACCTTTCAGAAAGATAGGGCTCAATTACTGACTAAGCTCAGTGATAAGGATGACAAAACGGCAGAAAAGGCTGATGATCCAGAACTAACAATCCTATCCCAGGAAGAGGATATTATGGTTCTACAACAAATAATCGATCAATTAACCAGGGTTATGTTTCACATTGACCACCACACTTTGAAGCTTAAAAATGTACATGAGCGTAAATTTATTTTAATTTATGGCTTGCTTGGGAGAGAAACCTATGAGACAAGTTTTATAGAGACAAGCTATGAGAGTAAAGGGTTAGAGGTCGTATCCCATCGAGTTTGATTCGCGTAGTACTTCACAAGGCAAAGCCGCGTGGCCCCGGGGTTTACACCGAATTAGAATCCACACCTACAAGCCAAAGTCCCTTTCCTGACTAAAAAAAGGAAAGTACATAGATCTTCTGAATTTTGTGTTCAGAAGATCCAGGAACCCCGATTATATTGATAATAGAGCAAGATGTACGGCACTATTAGGAAACACCCCAAACTTTAAGTATTTCAAATCTCTGACGAAAACAAAACTACTTGATAGTCCGAACAATCTATAAAAGTTATGTTTTAATTGGTAACATCTCCAGCGATGAGAATTGGAATTTGTGCTATATTGTTATATCTACGGAAACAACCTCTGATAGATCAGTGAAAAGGGATCCCCAGTGTTTATATAAGCGATTTTAATGTGTGTGTTTATTTTTTATTGGATCAAAGCAGTTCTAAAGCAGATCTTCCACTGCATGTGGGTTTACAATCCATATTTACAAAGGTTAACAACCACCTAGTACAACAATACATTACAAAATAAATAGTTCAATAATACCATATGAGAAGGTTTGATGAAATAAGATGATTCGTGGTCTCAACACTAACACCAATCATATTCAGAATACACTACTTTGATCTCTTTCTTCAACTCTTTGTATGATTCCCTTTTCTGAATCAGGGGAGCCAGTTTATTCTAAAGGGTTTGTCCCCTAAAAAAACGGACGTATTACTATACCTCGAGTAGGGAAAGGTTGGACCATGAAAATCAATTGTGCTTAGTTGGTGTTCTAACCTTTTTATTCGTTCTCATAAGTTGTGACGCACTGGATTACTATCGTATTGCTTTATATGTATTAAGACCAATAAAGTGTTGAAAAGAACACGATAAAAACTACGTGGACTGAAAGATACAGATGTTACTATCTGTACTAATTGTAATACTGTTAACAAGTTATCAATCAGGTACCAATCCACATTTATTTTGCACAGTCATTATCTGAAATTGTTAAATCAATTGTTTCACCTTTAAATGGCAAGTGCTGCTATCGAATATCAACACTTTATAATACCAAATAAGTAAAATTCTTTGGATTATAGAGCATATCATGTGATGAAACGATTGACTTATGACTCTCGCCAAAAATGTCTTCGTTCCCTAGTAGTATACACATTGATACTGGCACCCGTTCTTATGGGGTTAACAAAACCGAATGGATGGCAATGAAGCAAAATGATAATGAAATATGAGGTATGACACTATCAACTGGGAGATTTCTTACTCGTTGAATTAGCACATATGATCTGAAAAGTGACAAGAAGGGATTTAAAATACCAATACCAATCTAAGGAACCATTTGACGATCAGAATCACGGAACCGAATATGGCCTTATGCTCCGCAAGAAGGGTCCACTATTGACAAATGTGTCTCACATGAGTTAACATGACTCAGCAGACTCGGCACCACCATCGACTCAAGGTCAAAGGTCATGACGTCTGGACTTGTGGCCGTCACCCACGTGACATCTTGGTTTAAAGCCGAGATCGATTGGTGGCGGAATGCACGTTTAATGGGTACCTGCTGGGCAAAGGAGAGTTCCTCTGGGCATTGGAGAGAGATGAATCGATGAAGTAGATCTTTTCGTCTATCATTCCGGATACACGAATATAGCATACAATCAGTATGTTTCTGTGTGGGTGTGGGTTTTACGGTTCCCCTATTTGTATTTATAGCGAGTCAGGGAATCCTTTCTATTGTTTTCAAATATCATAAAAGAGCATGTCGTCCGTATACAGGAATCCTAGTAATAAAAGCACTACGTAATGCTTTTATTACTAGGATTCCTGTTTTACCTTCAATTTTCATATCTATACTAACCCATCATAACATGGCGGCGGAGTGATCGGTAGCGGGTAGAGCGTCGCTCCGTAAAATTCACAAGGTTACTAACGAATCATGAGGTAATCAAGGGTATAAATTATACAAGACGTCGGTGAAACAACGTGGATCAATTCTATGACAGTGCTATGTCCCAGATCGCAACAAGAAGTCAAAAAAATCCATCGGAAAACTTACCTGGTCAGATTGACAGCGCCGGCCCAGACGAAATGCCGCCAAAAACGCCAAAGCCTGAGAAGAACAAAGAGGGCACCATCGGAGACGTGTGGAATCTCCTGCAAAAGATGTCGAAAGATCATGATGAAGTCAAGGTAGAACTGTCTGAACACAAGTCGGTTATAGATGACTCACTAAAGGAAATCAAAATGAACATAAATTCGCTTACAGTCAAAACCGATGTAGTGACAGCCGATCTACATAAAATGGCCGTGACAGTCAACAAACATGAAACTGTACAGACTGAGCATGACACACGAATAGGACGACTAGAAGAAAGATTTAAAGGGATCGAAGTGGAAAAACGCAAGTTAAACATGGTAATTGAAGGGCTGATTGAAACTGAGCATTATGTGAAAGAAGATGTCAACAATTTACTGAGAACTATGGGCACAAACTTCAAACTATTTATGTTGCTGCTGTATATAGACCCCCATATGGTAATGTATCAAAATTTTGCGACAGGATTAAGGAAAGCGTATTTGATTTGACGATCCACAAGGAAGCTGATGTCTTCATCCTTGGTGACTATAATATTGATTATTTGGTAAAAAACTCACCAGAGTATAAAGAACTAAGATCAATGGAGACCGCACTAGGAATGCATCAATTGATTAAAGATGTAACGCGCTACAGCAAAACCAGAGATAGCTGCTTAGACCTAATACTTACAAATAACAATAATTATACTGACTCTGGTCTAACAGGTACTCATCTGAGCGACCACCTAGGTATTTTTGTGACACGGAAAAAACCTACTACTGTTTTCAAGAAAGTTACCTTTAAAGGCAGGTCACCACGAAACTACTCTAGAGAACAATTTGAGGCTGAACTATTAGCATATAACTGGGATAATTATTTTACCCTAGATGATCCAAATGAGTTATGGGAAATCATGTGTAAGGTCATTTGGCAAGGTCTGGATCAAATGTGTCCAATAAAATCGTTTACAGTTAAGGAACATAGGGAACCATGGCTTTCTAACGAGCTGTTAGAGATTATTAAAGAAAAGGATAGATTACTGGCCAGAGCGAAAAAACATAAAACAAATACAAACTGGGAAATAGCAAAGAAAGCCAGAAATGCGGCCACAAACGCCCTTAGAAAAGCCAGAGGTAGCTATATAAAGGAAATTTTAGAAATAAATCAGAGTGATAATAAAAAATTCTGGTCAACTTTATCACAATTTACTAAAGAAAAACAAAGTAAGAACTCGTATATTAACCTTAAGGATAATGATGATGATGTTGAAACCCATGAAACAGCTGATTATATAAACAAATTTTTTGTTGAAATTGGCCCGGACCTTGCCAAAAATTGTACTGAACCCTGGATCAATGGTGTAACTGCTGGACTCAGCAATCTCAATGATGTTCAAACCACCAGAGAGGAAGTTTTAGGCTTGGTAAATCGGATTGATGTATTAAAGTCTTCAGCGATAGATGGTCTAGCAAGTAGATATTTGAAAGACGCTTTTCAGATTTTGTTGAATCAACTTGTATAAATTTTTAATACCTCGTTAAGGCGAGGAATTTTCCCAGATGCCTGGAAAAAAGCTACTGTTATACCACTAAAAAAGGAGGGAAATAGCTCAGACGTAAGTAACCTTAGACCAATTTCTCTTCTCCCCCTTCCTGGTAAATTGTTAGAAAAAATTGTCCATAAAAAAACTACTGCCTTCCTAGACGAAAACAACATTTTATCTGATAAACAGAATGGGTTAAGATCGAATCGCTCAACCATTAAAACAGTTTCCAAATTAATACATGACATTTATAGTAATCTAAATTTAAAGTATTTTACCATCTGCACATACATAGATTTCAGAAAAGCATTCGATACAGTAAACCATATTATTCTACTAAAAAAACTTGAAACAATAGGTATAAAATCGTCCCTTCTCCTTTGGTATTCCAGTTATCTAACAGGTAGAGCACAACAGACAATGGCAAACGACATAAGGTCGCCCCAGAGATTGATCACCTGTGGAGTGCCACAGGGATCAATCCTGGGGCCACTGTTATTTATTATCTATGTTAATGACTTAGAAAAGGTTATATCAAAATGTAAATGTCTGCACTATGCAGACGATACTGTGATCTATGCAACCGGTAACGACATCAATGATATTACCGCTGATGTGCAAACTGACTTGGACAGACTGGCGCTGTGGTGCAATCAAAATAGGCTATTCATAAATGTAAAAAAAACTAAGGCAACACTATATGGTTCTTCAAAAAAAGTAAACAAAGACGTGATAAACAGATGTAAACTTTTAATAGATGACAAACAAATACAAGTAGTTCAATCATACAAATACCTTGGAATAATACTAGATCAGAATTTAAATTTTAACTCACACATAAATGCACTAACCAAAACTGTATCCCACAAACTGTTTATCTTAAGGAAAATAAGAAAATATATAACAACAAATGCGGCACTTACTATTTATAAATCAATGATTCTTCCACTCCTGGACTAAGGCGACATATTCTTTGTACAAACTTCCTTAGCAAATGTCAACAGACTGCAAATACTACAAAATGATGCTTTACGTACAATCTACAAAACACACCCACTAACACCTCGAACAGTATTGCACCGCAACGCACAGCTACCTGTCTTACATGATAGAAGAGAATACCATGTAAAATTGTTTATGTACGATAAGAGAAATACTGAATCTATGTTGAAAATGAATGTATGAACTACCAGACACTCGGCTGGAATTACCTATAAACAAGAACGCCCAATGTGTACTCAATTCCAAAAGAGCCTAAACTACTACGGTCCAAAACTATGGAACGAAATGCCCTTAGCGGTACAAAACATTGATAATTTTGTGGAATTCAAAAAAACACAAAAACTCCTTCTGGAAACCGCTATACCATGAAATATTATTCTCAGTTAATGAACCACCTTACATAATCTGCTGATGCGCTAAAATCAAAATTCCCAATGTACTATCTTATTACGTTACAAAACTTGTATACTGTGCAATGTCAACGGATGCAACATCGCATGAGATAATCAACAGGGAACGCCCCAACTATATTTATATTTATATACGGTCTGTCTGCTGTATTCTTTTGTAATCTTGTATTGTCTATTGTTATGTAATTTAGTATCACTATTATTGTTATTATCATTATCTAATGCTGAGTCGATCACTCAATGCCAATGTACCACGACCATGGTTACTGTAAACCGAACACTGGTCGAGCAAGGATATCAGTTTTATAAAAAACTGAGCTTTACCAGTCTAAATAAAAGATTTTAAAAAAAACCCAGCTCTTCTCAACACACAATATCGGTAAACGGTTCACGGAGCAAATATATCTTAGGTATGAAATCATGAGTATTAGATTAGCATGAAATTATGTATAGCTTGTTAGTGTGCCTATTCTATTGGCTTATTGAAATGCGTTGTGGCACTCCAGTAGACATTCCTCATGCAGATACATGCCTTTAATACATTTTTGGTATCTAAATTACCATGAGTTTGGTGGTATTTACTTACATACCGGTACGCCTTAATCACATCCATCATATCCAAGACCAATACGTCAGTATATACAAGCAAAAGTAGATTTCTACAAAACAACTTATGATACATTTATGTATGAAGTATTTCATAAATCGCTGACTAATTTTCAATCACTCGTGTCCATACACGATTAAGAATAACTGAAGACGGCGTCCTCGTCGTCACCTTCTGAGAAACCCACCAGCGGAAATCATCAATAATTCGCCATGCGCTTGCCAACATGGCTTATTGGTGAGATTTAAGAATACTGGTGTCCCATGGTGAGGGAGAATATAAGCAGACAGTTACGTGACATGTGCAACTCCTTATAGGCAGGTATTCGCAACAGGTTATTGGGATGACTGATGTATCAGGTATTCTACTGTGTATCATTGAATTATCGGGCTAAATGTTAAATAATCTAATCTATCCTCTAAACAATCACCAGGGGTTAAATAACAGACACAAAATAAGTAGAGAGCCTAGTCCGGCGTTCACATTAGATGACTAGAAACGTGACGACCTTAGATCGCTTAGCACATCGTCGTCAGGTGGTGCCAGATTACAAAATATCGGCCGCAATATTTGTTGACCAAAGAACTTCCTCAAACATTTACATAGAAATGTAAGACGACTAAATTTTTACAGAGTCATTAGGTGTAGTGAACTAATCTAAGCTGCTTTGAAATTGTCGTCAGTATAAATTCGATTTGCTAACTACCATTCATTGGCATGACAACTTTCACAAGGATGCAATAGTTTTGAATGTAGATGGTACAAAAGCATTTTCGATTTTCCTCAGTAACTACCAATTCTTAAAATGAATTTTTTTCTTGACTTTGAAGAATTTGCGGGGTAATATCCCGGGTAATATCCCGGAACTAGATTCATGATTAAGGTTACCACCAACAAATCTAGCTTTTGGGTGCTTTGGATTTGATTTGCTTCCTTGTTTTCTTTCCTATATCTAATCCTCCTGATTATTTTCTATTTAGGATAAATGTCTCCCGGACTTAGTCCAGTTTTCAGACACATTCATGATAGCTGATGATAGATACATGAATAATGCATGTTTAGGATACATCTATATGACTAGGAAAGGCAAAAAGCCAGTTGTGGAGAAGATGGAAGTGGAGGAGAAAATGTGACTGTTACCCGGCGATTACACTAGACGATTATAGGCGGCGATTCTTCAACCTAACGACTTTCAGCCGTAAAAGTCTAAAAATCGTCTAATATAGACGCCAAGAGCATGGCGATCTGATTACGCAATTAAACACCACTTCACGACTATGGGACAAGCATTAATGTTGGCGACTATTTCAAGCCGTCTTGAATAAGTCGTCTACTTGGACAGCGATTCTGTGAAAATTCATAGTCGTCAGTGAGAACCCTCGGGTAAATTCTGAGGTTGACGGCTTTTGCCACCGCCTGGCGACTATTGGCTGACGATCTACAGTCACCACATATTTAGTCCTCTAGTGTAAAAGCTGGGTAAGTGAGTTGATGAGTGATATATAGAAATCCTCAATAACTAAGTGGACCAAGTGGTTCATCAATGGATATCAAGACTATAGGTGTTTTTTGAACAAATGGTCACTTATATATTGATCATGGACTTGGCATGCGGCGTCCAGGTGAGTGAGCTATCAACTTTATTAGTTTATAACTGAGCAGGTTTGCATCAGATATTAAGTCAGAAATTGTAGCATGTATCAGCTTTTCGAGTACTTTGCTTGGTATATACAGGAAGGAGATAAGTCTCCAGTTTCCTATCTGTCTTGGGTCACCTATTTTTGGCAGACGGATAATTCTGGCTACTTTACATTCATTGGGGAACCGGCTTGCGAGGTACGAGGTATTCATCATCTCTTTTAACTTGTCTAGTATATCCTTGGCAGTAAATTCAATGTTTAGATTGGTTAAGGAACTGCTCCTGATAAGTCAGTGAGGTTGCTATTGAATAGGGTCTGTTCTATGTTGCAGAACGGCTACTTCTCTATGGTTGAAAAGAAATCATTAGAAACTTTGTCACTAGTTATAGCTTGTTCATTTAATACAAGTTCAATTTGACCTATGTTGTCAGTTGGATTGATAATGTTGTTGATAACTCGCCAAAATTTCTTAGGGTGCCCTTTTGATTCATTAAATTTAGCTCTACAATAGGTGCTTTTTCGATAGCTATTTTAAATTCAATTTTCTGGAGATTCTGCTTATCTCGAATAATAGTTTAGTGTCCTTCGATACGTAGGATGGCAATTATTAATCTTTCCGATAAGGTGTCAACATTTTGGGTGGATATTTCAATGTTTTCTTCAAGATAGGTTTTAAACGTATCCGCATCAAAGTTTTTGTAACCGCGGCTTTCGAAGTTGGTTGGGATTTAGAGTATTTGATCCTTCTTTCTGGCTGCATGAACCGAATGATGGTCACTTAGGCTTTCATCCATGACACAAGCATGTATCACAAATAGACAATTCGTCCAACGTGATCAATTAATGTCCCTCCTGCTGGGTTGGGCCTCGTGATATCAAGCACCAGTTGATTCAACATAGAGGTGCGAATGAAATTTTGCACAGTGCGATAGTCATGGGTATTGGTTGACTTCATGTCTATATTTAGATCACCCAACCTCCGATGAAGGCAAACAGTGCTCAGTAATTAATATCATTTTTCACGGGCATACGTGTGGTCGGTAGGAATAGTGTGTGGAAAGGAGGCTGTCGTACCCGCCCACCCAGTACCCACAATGGTGGCTTAATTGAGACGTCATGACGCAGAGACGAGACGGATAAATGAAGCAAAGGACGAGAGTGAGACATCCATCATGGGACCGGTCATTAAATACTGACGATAGATGGCTCTGGAGGAGTAAAGTGCATATTGTTCCTCATCGTGGTGGAGGAGATGGTGTAAAGAGACACACGCTCCCATTAGCTGGTGTGGTAAGTGGTAGAGGAGTGGGGAACGTAAAGGTTGGTGGTAGGCGGTCGGGGAAGAAAGAGAAGATAAGGAAGAGACGTACTTTGGGGAAGACAAAAGGGAAGGATAAAACATACATGGAGGAGAAAAGGCTAAAAATAATCAAAGAGTGTAGTGTCTTTTAATAACAGCTGAATCTCAAAACCATACAAATAGTGGTAACTGGAGTGAATTCTATTAACTTCAGAGGGCGCTTCAGCTGCCATGCTTACGCCCCCTATATCGGACGTTTTCATGATCGGGTCCGTGCACGTGACCTCACAGTAGTCCCGGTACACAGAGGCTGAAACACGTTAAAAAATACCACCCTCCCACCCTACAAGGACTTTGTATTATTCTGGCTGTTTATAATTGATTAATTGAAATATGATTTTGTATTACCTTCCGTTTTATACTGCCTGTATAAGGGTCGGATTTTTGAAACCTGCTAAATTCCGCTTTGATCCTGGGATAAAACATACACATTTTTTTTTTAGAATTATACTTCTTTTTATATTCTATGTTAATCACCTACTAAGTACCTTCCAGAAAAACATTATTTCAACAAAATCAGATGAATGGTTTAGATTTGAGAGCCTTTTGAAGTTGTGTTTAATACTGCAGTTTGTCCAGCCCCCTAAATATTTGAAATTTCAAGAAATGTTAAAAATGCTTATAACCTAAGAAAGACTTATATTATATGGTAACACACATTATATTTTACTCAGAATACTTTAATTATATATTAGATTTAAAAGAAAAGCTCTGAACCATATTTGGGGTGTTGGGCAACACAGGGGTGTCGGACAACACGAGGGGTGTCGGACAACACGTTAATAGAATTGCTCAGAACAATGAGAAAAATAATATTTGAGGCTATAATCCTTTATATTTTTAATGAAGTGATAATAAGCTATATTTAACAAAGAAAACCACTCAATTACTGATAAAAAACAACCCCAAAATCATAACTTATATCACAGCATGTTGTCCGACACCCCGGGGTGTCGGACAACACGTTTTCAGTTTTTGAACCATAAAAAGTATATTTTTTTATTTAGAAGAAAATCAACCTGGGTATTCATGAGTGGCAGGGGTACTTGCTATAAACAGGGATATTTGCTATTCCATTATGATTATTGTTTCTTTTATACATCCTTTAGAGATGTGTGGTCCAACACACCATTTTTTGGAAAAATATCATCATGAAATCATAATGTTCTGATATCAGAATGGATAATCCGATTGTGTTGAAACTTTCAGGTATCACAGCCAGGATTCTTGTCAGCATTGTACAATAAAGGAAAATTAATTTCTCTCAATATATTTCATTAGTACTGTCCACTGAAAGTTGGGGTGTTGAACAACATGCTCTATGGGTCTCTATGTTGGAAAATTTGAAGGTCCTAGATATTTTTCACCATTTTAATATTTTTTCAATCTTTTACCAATTTTCAAAATTATATTGTCTACACTTCTCATGACATATTCTTTAAACATCTTAATAAATACAATTGGCTCTAAATTGTGTCTCCCAAAATTTGAATAAGGTGAAAATCACTAGAAAAACACAGTTTTTGTTAATTTTCGAAAGGAAAAATTCCTCAGAGCTCTACAAAACCCCAAGTTGGAAAGAAAGACTATCAAATGATCCACCAAATAATTTCATTTTTACATTGATGAGGTACGTTTATACAACATGAACCTTGAATAAGCTTATTTTGGCAATTTAGCAGGTTTTAAAAATCCCACCCATAAATCTCATGTATTCTTTTTTTATTCACATATGATTTACCTAGAAGTAGTTTTTTTTCCATTATAAGATTACAAATCTGGGAACATACACAGAGGTTCAAATGGTTTTCCAAGTCATACAAAAAGGTTACATGACAAATTAAAAATAAGTATGGCTAGTCCTAGGTGGTTAGAATCTATAATAGGAACTATGTGGCCACACACATAGTGCCCCATAACATCAAGTCCAACGGGTTGCATGAAATGCAGAATGTAAACGGCTCGCAACCAGTGGAAACTACGCATGAGAGTCACGTGCATGCCTCAGCCAATCAGATCCACAGAAAGTAGGGTAGCCAACAGGCTGCGGGAACCTCCCCGCGTCCGCCTCCCTTTTCTCTCTATTCATGGTCGCATCCCGTGGGAAGAAGTCAAACTAATCTCCGCTAAGCCACGCCTAACCTCATAAGTATGGATAGTTAACCATAAATATTATATTTGAATTTGATGAGTGGTTAATAGTATATACACAGATTAAGTAGAAGAGGGATCCTCTTGGAGCACAGAGCAAAAGTACAATATTGTGAGGATAGTCTGGAAGATTGAGATAAGTCTTCACCAAATAAATGAAAGCTTGATAGTGCAATTCACAAAATGACATCCCATGATAATTAGCATTGGTACAAAGAGTAAAAAGGTAATGATTATTACGTCCACGACGTGGTGAAGGATTCACTGGAATACGAGTTCAATGCAGTTCATAAGTGGAGCGAGGAAGTCTTCGCACGCGATGAAGAGGAACTTTTCCAGGACGGTTGGGGCAGCGAAAGCCAGATTTAGCATCTCAGAACAGATAAATTCAATACTACATGAAACAAGGCAGAGCCTCTTTAAATTGCGTAAGTGTCCCTTACTTACCAACTTCACTCCTCCTAACCCTATTTTCCTATCTCTTGTGCAGGATCCCGGCAGGAGAAGAGCTGGATGTGTAAGCTTAAACCATTTTATGTTAAATGCTGCCATCTGAGGAAGCAAATCGTGAGGAACCAAAATCTGAGGAACCAAAATCTGAGGAAGTTCAGGTAACAATGACATATATGCCTAGACAGAATAGACTGTTACCAGCTCATATCCACATGCAGAAACACTGGTGACCAGTTGAACCAAATTTTGACGTAAAGTGGCGTAATCTAATCAACATCGATCTTTTGATGCTGTCATGTGTACATCCTCTTTAGGAGACCCTATAGATACATGAAGAGAGAGGGGGGAAAAGCATGGGTACCAGCGTATGGGATAAGGTATTCATACGGAATAGGAGTGGTAGGATTTGCTTTTCATAACTGGTGTAGCGACAATCTAAACATACTAGGAGCTATATATCATATATTTGAAGGTATATAATAAAATACAAATGTATTGCTTTACTGGTACATACTTGTGTACCTTGCTTATTTTGATAAAAAAAATATTCCACAAGCTCGCAGAGCAAGCGGAATATTTTCATTGAAAGAAACGCGGTACATGAATACATACCAGTAAGGTATATACATTTTATCTTAATGCAGTCAGATCTGTCCCATCAGAAATGAACATGCTTTTTAAATTGATAGGTGAGCAGTGAGCCAGAACATACTTGATTCCTAAACCATCATTTGTCACTGTCTGTTATTATATACGTATTTCTCTTTGTTTATGTCTGTCTTCTGTCCCCAGCTGTCTGCCTCTTTGTCTGTCTCCCTGGCACTATCCCTGTCTGCATACTGTATGTCTGACTCTCTCAGTCTATATCTCTCTCTCTGACCTTGTCTGTCCACGTGTATGTCTCATTATCTTTATGTCTGTCCCTGTTGGTTGGAATGTATGTCTGACTATTTCTCTTTTTATCTGTCTCTCTGCATCTCTGTCTCATTGTCTCAGTCCCTGTCTGCATATATCTGGCTCTCTGTCTGTTTACCTGTCCCTCTGTGAGCCTGTCTCTGTCATCATCTGCATCATTATCTGTCTCTCTATGTGTCTCTCCCTTTCCTCAAGAAGGTCCATGATCAAGGGTTTCAGCAAGTCTATGGTCGAGTCTCAGGCATAAGGCTTGGTGACAGGGTTGAAGGGGGTAAAACTGGTTTGTCAGGTCTGTACAAAGTGGGTCTGAATACTATGTAGTTAAGTCTGTCCCATCAGAATGCATTGTATTTAGATCTGTCCCATCAGATTTGAAAATATAAAAACCACATATGGTCATTATTATCATCTAATAGATTCCTTTTCTAGTAGCAGATAACAGTATCCATAACCAAGTGTTTGTTTTTTAATGGTAGGATTGATATAGTGAATACTTTGTCCCCAGAAAGACTAGAATAAAAGTTCTATTTTTAGAAATCAAGTCAGTAGTGGGGCAGAGGTATGGTCAGACTAGGATACTGGGCACCTGACAATTTTGCCGGGACTTTATAGTTAGTGCACGGATAGTGAAGGATTAGATTCTTCACAGAAAGCTGAAACCCTGTGTGAGCATTCTAACCTCTAGGTGACGTATATGAGCGCGTTTTCCTGCGCTCAATAACACCATGGAGTTGTCCCATTACCTTAATTTCATATAAGGAATACAGTAGACCGAGTAGCCAATGACTGCATTCGCAGCAAACCCCGACCTTCACCCTGACCTCCTTACATAATATTTTCTAGCGCCTTGGGACCGCTCTTCAGTCGAGAGTTGACCTCGAATCTTAGAGGCGGGCCACAACCACCCTCATAAAGTCGATTGTCCTTCCCTATGACACACCAGGGTGAATAAAATTATCACCCGGCCCCCCCATATGTGTACCACTAATATGGCCCAGAGTTTATTTCAATGTCAGGTGTATCGATTATTGAGTGCAGCCGTATATTCTTCTCGTCTCTCCTATACTTTTTCCATATATTTTCGACTAAATATATTACAAATCATATTTTGCTATATTTGAACCGACTCTTCAGCCTATGAAAAAAAAGAAAAAAAGTTATCAGATATAGACGGATATTGCCCGTTAGTTAGAACATTTATTTTCACTTTTTGTCTCCTGTTCATAGTTTATATGCCGACTGATTAATCAAAGAGCATCAGCAAAATGTTTGTTATGCCTCTGTTTAACTTTTGAAAAAGGATTTCAGGAGACAGAATTCTGGAGTTATGAGTTGAGCTGACTGAAAAGATAGTTCAGCAGAATAGGCAGAGAGGCAATATTTTGAGACAATTTACTCTAGTGACCAAAATGTCATCCTTGGCATAGAATATATGGAATGTGTCACACATTTGACACCTAAATATGTATTATCAGCAGGTAGTCCTATTTTATAGAAAATACCAGAAGGATGTATAACATGCAAAATCAGATCGAGGCCAAATAGCCTTATATCCATATAGCAATATAGCTGTCAGAGCAGTCATACTCTCCCTGTGTCTTTAATGTAATGATGTATCAACGCACTTTAAGGTTTTTTCTATCTAATACAAGAACAGGTACAATCACCGATTACCGGTCGCTCTTCCAAGTATTTGCCTTAAGTATCAAAAGCAAAAGTATTCGAAATTGATTTCCCATTAATTACATGTGAGAAAACGACATACGGTCTACACTCAGAAGTAAGAAGTCATGCCACATGGCAACTCTCCCGAGCTTTAAATCACTACTTCTGTCAGCTCTAGTGAATAGGTTTCAAGAGTGATTATAGTATGGGGTGATGTACATCTTCCCAACAGAGAAAGGCATTCAAAAAAAGAGAATTGATGTCATCGCAATATGAAGCTCGTGCAATTGCTTAGTGTTGCACCAGTGTAATTTATTCAAATTCCATGAACAATGCCTTGGTCTAAAACATCAAATTATTGATAAAGCAGAGTATAAAGACGATTCATCTTATCCCTAGTAAAAACACCAATGGCTTAAGATGGAGTGACTGAGTGACTTCGACAGGGCATGGTATGAAATGTTTTAATGCAAAGTTGTAGGTAATAGAAAAATGACCGATTAGCGATCAGAATGTGAGCTATTACAAAAAAGGTTTTGGTTACACTCAATGCGCCCATTCAAATGTTTGCTAACATGAAACAGAATATTACGAGTTATTTATCAAATCAGCTTGTGGCACCTTAAATGTCGTTCTACTATTGACAATACATGCACAGTTAAGAAAATCTAAATTTAATCACGTTATTTGCCATTCTGACATCTTCTTGACACTCGCCGATCGTACATACTTGACGGTGCCCCCATACTGAGATAACCTAATAATGCATACCTCTTCACAGCATAATTATAATTCTAACTCAGCGTATAGAAAATACCTGATCTAACCTGTACCTGCCGATTACCATTAGAATATAAGAAAATACGTTTAAACTCACCAGTTATGATTGTATATTCATCCATGTTGTCATTGATTTTGTCGAACTCGAGCAGAGCAGAACACAACCTGAGCCTCACAGCGATAACAGGCTGATTTTCAACTTGCTCCTATATAGGGATGACCTGTATTTCAAAGCCATTCGACGTGGTGGTTGATATCAATATCAAACCTAATGGTCCATACAGATCAGTGTATCGAGTTCGACTAAGTGATTTCTTACATATGAATCCAAACGTAACTTCGTGATTATTCATGATTATTTTCGTCTTTCATACGTTAATAACAAACTCATGAAGCTGTTTAAACAACTACAGTTAAATTAACGCCAAATATAATTCTCCCCTACAGCAGACCAACAACAGTATAGGCAAAAAAACCTAGCTGCAAGGTATCACACTCTATTTTTTCGCCGAAATTTCAGAATCACCGAGTTATTGTCGACCACACTTAGCTAACCCCAGGCATCTAGGTAAAATCTAACCGGATCATATACCTGGAGTCAATTGATCTAAGGAAGTACCACATGTAGTTTTAAGGCCCATCAAAGGGCTCCACCCAGGTAAGAAAGCCAGTATGATAGCCAAATGTTTTGGGGGATTTATCTTTTAATCATAGGTAGACCTCTCGGCCAAGCTTTCCCGTGATCATGACGGGTAATCTACGATTCACTACCTGCTGACCTGTCTTTGACCCCCACCTTGAACATGCCAGATCCTTTTTGAGTATATCGTAAAAATACTCTGCATCCCATCACAGGTAAATGATGCCCACTGCAGGCTATGCTGCTGCAGTGATGTATTTTCTTAAGCCTATGTAATTATAGATCTCCAGACAGGTGATTTCATGGCATGCTGCCTTTGTTGAAAATCACCTAACTATTTTTCTAGGTTTACGTCTGTAGTCGGACTTAATCCCTTGATTATATGTGATTAAGGACTAAAACTGATGCTTTTGTAATGGTATCATTCAGTGAAGCCACAAATATCTGGCTTGTAACAATAGTATTGTTTTAATATAAAAGGAAGGAATGTATATGTCATACGTATTTCAAAGGCCATTATTCTTTCAAACCAGGAGAGAAAAGTGGATCGCGGAACTGTATATATATGCTCCACATAAGTCATTTACATATGAACGGGCCCCACCGAATCCGGGGCCACTTACCCTATTTCTCTGTGACAGTACCTCCATTTCCATAGGCCAGTTAGCCTTTGATATTTTGCCCAATCTGAGTGTCACTTCAAATTTACTATTTCTCTAATCTTCCTTTGTCTTTGGGCACTACAGTTTAAAGCCGGGCTCCCACCATCCGACACACTCCGAAAGTGCTACTGTATCGGCGTGCATCCTAATGGGTTTATAGGTAAAACAATAAAGACCGGATCACGGTTCTCACGCACATCACAATGCAACCAATGCATATCTTAAAGAACCATTGTATTTCTAATTCTATAATGTACTATAATTGAGGAAATATTGCAGGATTGTGAATACATTTTACTTGTATACCACAGACCAACACCATACACATCTTTTACAGACAATTAAAGCTGGTTTCATACACTGCACGAAAACCACTATTTTACATATATATACGCCATCGCGATAACGCACGTATCGGCTGTATCGTGGCTTGTTTATACTTGTATACACCTATTATACGCCTCTGCGTTTCGGGCGTCTACGAGGTAGTTTCCATATGTAGACGTGCGCGACTTGGCTGTCTTTCACGCCTGGCGTATCCAAGATAAAACATGCTCTGTGCGATATATATATACGCCAGGCGTATATATGATACACAAAAATAAAAATTGCGACCCGCGGCCCGCCCCGTCCTGTGGGTGTTGGTAGAGGATACACCAACACTGACCCGCCACCCGCGACCTCCCAACCCCACCCTCTACCGCCCCCCCCGAGACCCCACCACCCCACCACCCGACACTCACTCTACCCACAGGGAAGCCCTAGTACACAACCCCCGCCTCCCTGCAGTGTGTGTGGACGGATTAGCGGCCGCTCGGCGCATGTGAGATGCCCCCCACCACCCCCCGTCACCCCCCGACTCCCCCCCACCACCCCACGCTACCCCCAGCCAGCCTCAGTGAGAATCCCCCCGCTGCCCGCCGCCCACCGCTCACCGCCCGACGCCAGCCGCGTTTGTACAGGTTGACTCAGTGGGAAACCCTCCCCCACCCCCCGTAGCCCGCCGGTGCCTGCCGGTGCCTGCCGGTGCCCGCCGGTGCCCGCCGCCCATTCTTAGGGACTCCATCTCTATAGTGTTAACTTGTTAAAGGCTTATATATGGGATTACCCAGAATACAACAGAAGAATGGTGTTTTCAAGGAAAAATCTATTGGAAAAACGGTAAAAATCCCAAAGAATGCAGGGTTTATTATATGTAATTAATCAATTTATATTCAATAAGGTTTTATAAAGGTTTTATAAAAATAAATTGGTAATTTAAGATTGCAATTTTCATATAATACAGACTTGGATGCTACCAGTAGTGTCCCCAAGTTGCAAAGATCGGAACCTTTGGATGGTGGTGTATATACAACGGAATCAGGCGTATATATGACGTATATAAGACCGCACCATGGACATGTATATACGCCACTAGATAAGGCGTCTACGAGACGTCTAATAGGTCGAACTTCTAGACGCAAAATCCTACTGTTAGACGCGTTTCGGATTCATATGTAAAGCGGTACTTTTCGTGCAGTGATAGTGATTTGATATACTTTGGCCTGATAAAAAAAACCCATCGTATATCCAGTTCAAAAGAACAGGTATATCCATATTTGCTATCTGTTTCTTAAATATCGTTAATTTTCTGTCGAATATCTAACACATTGGAGTGATTTCTCTGGCAGATTACTCTATGATGCTCCCCATTTATATACAACAATTAATCATCATTAAAGTCCTGCATCCACCAACACCGATTCTTCCACTGATGGGCCTTACGATTGTCTTCCCGATTGAAATCAAGATCTCAACGGGAGGTCAGACAAGCAGTTGAGCTACGATCATCCTTCCCAAAATAAACATTCTTGAATGAACGGGTTTCTCATAGCAGTGGACCCTGCAGGGTTCCAACAGAATGGTCATGATCGCGGAGGCTTCCAAAGGACGACAAATCTCAGGCGGGGTCAAGCCCGCTAACATGCACAACACCATGCACACCCTATCCGTCACAATCTCCTGTTCCTCCAAGGACCACATTGTACTGTGGGCATGGCCTACCATGGCTATACATATATTCTTGCAAAAGGGGGCATGTGTTTTGGTCATAGTTTGCCACACCCTAGCCCTTGCCACGCGGCCGCTAGTCAAGCCAATAATGTCCGTGCACCCTGCTCTGAGGTTTATCAGGCAACCTTTCGTCAACAACTGTGCCCAGCAGGTGTGGTTCATTGCTGCCCTCGCTGACTGCAACATCGCACTGCAACAACCCTGCAGACTTTTCGCTCCACACCACATGCGCTAACACATGGAGATATTCCCATCTTCGGGGATCGCCTTGTCATCTCTGTTCATTCTATTAAGAACTTCTCTGCCGAGTTGGGCAACACATCAAATTCAAGGCAAACTTGGAACTATGGCTCTGCCCCGTAAGGCTATGGGAATTTTACATAGTGGCTGCGCGAGTGCAGTCATTGGACCCTGCCAGTTCGTCTTGGTAACAGAAAATATTTATATTAATTTTTGCACATTATCGCACAATTTTTTGTAGAAAGAAAAGTTCTTTGTGCGTGGTAGTCTGGGGAAGGATAGAGGGTCCCTGTTATCCTAGAGAACCATCATAGTGTCCTAGGCTCGTAGGAATATCAATTCTCCTTCAGTACTAGGTAAGTACCTCGGGTAATTATCTATACGGAACGCCAACGGGTTCATGGTTCACTCGTTTCGGTGCAGGGGTGCCCATCTTGTCACCAAAGGCGTCCCTCTCCATCCAGTGCAGGCACAAGGCACTTGGGCATCCCCCGCAGCCATGGCTCCATATCTCCAACAGTGATAATCCTTGCGGTTCGGCAGATTTTATCGCTGTCGCCTTCAGCTTTTTAAACTGTTCACAGTTACAAGCTCATGAGTTTCCTCTGAATAAACGTAGTTTTTGAGCCACTCCAAAGTTTGAAAGATCACTATGATTGTCTCAATTAAGAAGTCCCTTCACTCTGATAAATAGAGAGTTTTGTGTGCAATTCAGCAACAGAATATTCGACTCTATTTTATTTTGTGCCCATGAAGCCTCCGTTTTGTATCCTTTATGAAGTACACATGGAGGCATCAACTCTTAAAAATCCACACAAATGATTAGGGTGATGCCACCGGTGGTGCCACCGATCAGGTCAAATAATCGATGAGGGTACTGTGAATGCCTTGATTCTACTGCATTTTATTTGTCCATATACTGACTTAAATGTCCCCCTTAAACATTGAGCCGCACGGATGAAATCAAAGTGTTTAGATTCTGTTGGTCGGTGACTCCGTTGGTCTGTAATGGCCTTATTGCATGATATATTCACAATTAATAGGTGAGCATTTCTCTACATTACTCTCTTGTTTCCATTCACCGATCAGGCACCGGTGTACCAAGTAGATAAATCAGTGGTTCCCGACCAACGATCGGTGATAGAATAATCGGCAAATGGAAAATGGCTTATACTGGGACAATAGCAAACACACTACGCCACGGAGCTCATACACTACTCCATGATCAGTGACGTCATCAGGGTTTTGTCCGTCGTCAGTTATTTATACGCGCTCAGCCCATGTGATGTCACCGTTATGTCCACGTGATCCGGCCCTTCGTCATCATTACCGCTAGGGGTCAGATGGGCGCGCTTATTAGCGTTTTGACGCGCGGTCGTGCCCGCCGCCATGCTGCATGCCTAAACGGCGCGCAGTACTGTCATAAAATACAGAGAGCTAAACTAGGGCGCTATGTGAGGGACCGGCGCGCGCATGCTCCGTTCACCACATAGCCTCGCTTAATGAAATGTTTGATGATAGCCTCCCATATCAGACACGGCAATGGTTCCCAGCCACCGCCATCAGATGGCGCTGTAATGAAGCCATCACGTGACTTTAGTTACGGATACCCACGTGACCAACCACGTATCACGTGACCCTCTTCCATTCGTCTCGGTTGCCTGGTGAGTAGAGATCTAAGCGAGACGTTGGTCTTCGTGCGGAGAGGCCTATTCCAGATAGACGTGTTAGATTAGACAGACAAAGACCAAAGATAGATTCCACAAATATTTTCACACAAAACATATTTGGAGAAACACAAACTAAATAAGTCTTAGCAGATTTCTTTACCAGAGGTATCGTTTGAATTAATAATTAGCAAAGGGAGATATGTCTTCACGAACACAAAATCATTTTCAAATAGGCTAATGATAATAATAATGATGATAATAATAATGATGATAATAATAATAATAATAATGATAATAATAATAATGATAATAATAATGATAATAATAATAATAATAATAATAATAATAATAATGATAATAATAATGATAATGATAATAATAATAATGATAATGATAATGATAATAATATTGATAATAATAAAATCATTCTTTTGTTAATATTTTGAAGCTAGTACATAACCGACCACTGGTAGGATTGAGGATAACACTACTCATTTCCTCGATAGTACAAAGCATTTAAAGCGAGGTTCAGACGTATCAATCAATATTTAATTGAAGGGTTTGAGCAAAATCCAGGAAGACTTGCGAGATGTCACATGTTCATGAAATAATGAAGATTACCCTTAGTACCACACTAGTCGAGAATCAGGGACTTCTCCGTTCATATCTCAGTGGTAGTTCAAACATTAAACTTACCAAAATCTGGAATTCAGTTCGAGTGATGCCTGGGAGCATTCCTACTAAGGGAACGAACAATGCCTTGAGGCACCCCAACCCAAAGGGTGAGGAATGCCTCTAGGCATCTTTTGAGGCCATTACTACGCACGGTATTTTCATAGATGTTCACGATTATTTCACTATCAATGACAAATACTATAGGGATAATCATCCAGGGCAACTACTGTGCATGTAATTAAGATAATGTGTATCCAACGTTTATGTTGGATAAATTCCTGCACCACTGCCATAATGGTATCGTGCCCTGGAGGTATATTGTACTGCGAGTCGGATTCAGTAGATGGGCCTCCAGCTAAAGAAAAATAAAGACAATTAATCCTATGACAAGGCCCACTATTTCTCTGTTCAGTAATGACCGCCCTGATTGCTATCATGTGTCATTTTGGCATTACCGCAAAATGGACCTCACTGTTTCGGTAAAAAAGCTCTCTGATTGGGAAGCTTATAATGTCATCAAATAATTTCTGCAGGTACCAACTCAGATGTTGTCACTGTTGACCCATTTCGACAACAAACGATCGTTTTTTGGTTAGGTAATATGCTATTCTGATGAGCAATGCTGCCACACAAATTATTCTTGATGTCATGATGATAATTGAGTAGGAAATTATCTATTAGCGGAAAAATACCCCTACAAACAAAACACAAACAAAACAAACCTGCTGAACTCTGATGTTCTCTTTCTGTCTCCATACCTATCATATTAATGTCTATACTAATATTCACGTTATAGACAATATTGGTACGAGTAAAAGACGGGCAACAATGGCAAGTTTGATTTATGGTTAATATACAACTGCAATGAGGCTAATTGAAGATTGGCTGATATGCGGTGACTACCTTTGGGGTATTCCAAGGAGGTTGGGGGGAGGGGGGGCATCCGAGCCACACAACCTCATAACAACACTAAGTATCAGGTTGGGCAGTTGAATGACATCAACACCGACCTTGTATTGAACATGAAAGTGGGGAAACCGAAATGTGTCAGCAAGAAAGGCTTCGTGCTGGACTTTGAAACTTGTTGGCAAACCTCACATGAGGCTACGAGCAGCCGGTGCCCAAATTAGATTTGCAATGGCTCAGATAGCTGAAATAAGGTAAATATCTAAATGTTTTTGAGGTATATAGTAATGAGAAAACTATAAACCTGTGTTCATACCTTACCTGTATTCCCTGACGTTTTAAAGCTAGAGCTCCTTAGGGCAATGAGGTCTTGTATGGTAGCAGCAGTATAAAGAAATGCTACTTAAAGGATATGATGCCTATGACTGGGAAAAGCTGCTTGGTAAAAGCAAACAGTTCTTGGAACGTCATAAGCTACCAATAACTGGCAAAAAAAAAAAGACAACCATCATTCCACTTTTTTTTCATCATTTCTTCAGTAGATGATTATTCCTCAGGTTAGGAGAGTTTGTTCATATCACGAATAACACATCAAAAGATCTGGGCAGTAATCAGAAAGAACAAATTTCAGTTATTATAATACATATTGGTATTTATCCTACCCCTAATATAAAATCCCATAGGCTTAACATTGGGTTTCCGTATGCCACGCTGACTGGCATACAGAGTTTTATATGCCACTAGTGGCATACAGCATTTTTATCACGTAATATTCCAAAATCGAGGAGATAGGGTAGGATAAAATCAAAACCTGATTCGTTTTAATCTTGGCCACCGCATTCCACTCCTGAAGTTTTGGCTCCGGACTTCACTCGGCTTCGCCTCATGAAGTCACTTTGCCAAACTTCAGTCGTGGAATACGGTGGCCAAGATTGAAACTCATCCAGTTTTACGATAGTAACATCGGAAGTGTGACAACTACCATATACTTTGACAATTAGCCGAATGTAACTGGGTTTGTTTTGAGGTAAAGTAGGAAAGCTATATTGTAAAAAACAACACTATTTTAGCCTCCCATGTGCTTTGGACATATTTCTGCACCCCACAAAATAAACATTCGGTCCGTTTCGGGTAACACGCTGGGTCAGCTGTTGACCGACATCCGGGACACCTACGCGGCATAGGACTGTAAACACCATGTCGACCGCCTTTTGGCAAGCTCAGAAAACTTCTTACGTCAGCTGGAGAGAATGGAAGCCTCACCCGAGGAATGTTATCTTCGCAGATAGCCACGGAAGGAAGTTATCCCGCCTTTTAATGACAGAACAAGGTAAAAACGCGGCGCGACGTTGCAGAATGTACTCGTCCGAGTACACTATCACCTGAACCAACACCCGGACGACAACATTTACGTTATCGCCGGTATCAACAACACAACAACACGCGAAGCTAAACGATTTAAATTTGACTGGGAGAACGAGGACAAGTTGACAAGACACCTACAAATCTATCTAGAAGTTGGCCTGAATTGGCTTGACTTTCACCACCTGTCTGCAAAAGTAATAATCTGTCCCACTGTAGGTATGGATCTTAAAAAGTGGGTCATCAACCCATCGCAGGAAAATCAAACTATGCTTGACAACAGCATTGTCAGATTCAACACAACCATCGTTGAACAAAATAACTTAAGATGCCTGGCCACACCGTGGTTGTCAAGGGACGGCCATATACGTAGAAACGATAAGTATTACCACAACTACGAATGTCTTTTCGACGGACTGCACCCATCGGACTCACTAGCTGAGAACTGGTGCAAAGAGCTTCTTTATTGTTTCCCGCTAAACAGCCTTAAGGACACCTAAAAGTGCGGAACATATTCTCTCAAATTTTGTTCAATATTGCGTGTGTGGGTTGGTGTATACAAGGGGGGGCCCTAGTTTGTGAAGCCTACATGTTTATATAGTTGTCATTTTTTTTCCCACACTGACTGTCACAACCCGCCCGCACCACTGAAGTTGTTAACTTGTGTGGTCGGGAGGAAGGTAATTTGGGTATTGTCGTTGACATGCTAAATTACTGTAATCTTGACACATCAGTCTTAATAACTTAAAATTCAATATCCCGAATCCCTTCCTTACATTGCTTTGTCTTAACACCACCAACCACCACTCTGAGAACATACACTTTGTAATAATGCCTGTTAAATGGTTTACATCAACACACAACGCCAAGAAAGGTAGGCCTATCTAACAAAGTACTACCTATGATCTTTGCTGGTCAACTGACTGACTTACATTCGTTAAAGTTGCAAATTCTGTTACAAGTTATATATTGAAAGTTACACTAACATGTTACTAATGAGACCATTTAAACCTTAATGTATTTTTTCATATATTTGTTTAAATGTGAGCACCAAGATGTATTCGCCACTGCTCCATCAGAGAGCATATTCGCTTGGGGCAGGCATATACTGCCATAGTCCCGTAAATGCTACGAAATCACAAAATGAGTTATCGAGCACAGATATATCGCAATACATTGATGATAGCCCCGAAAAGGTAGATAATCAATAATCACCAAATGATTAGTTTAAATGAATTGCAGTTGGAGAGAGGATTCAAGGTGGGCCATGTAAATATGTGTAGCTTATTTAGTAAAATAAACCTTTTCAGAGCTCAGTTGACAGATCAATTCGATATACTGTGTGTATCTGAATCATGGTTGACTGACCAGATGCCAGATAGTTTGGTTAAACTTGACAACTATGATATCATACGGGAAGATAGAACTTGGATTGACCCTAAATCTAAGACAGGTAAAATAAAAAAAGGGGGAGGAGTAGCCCTATACGTTAAAAAAGGAACTCAGTATACTATACATAAAGACACAAATCTGCACACCTCCACTATAGATTTAGAAATGATCACCATACAGATAAAGCGGTTCAACCAGAAAGATCTTATTTTCATGGCAGCTTATAGATCAAGAGATGGTGACACCTCTAAAATGATCGAAGAACTAAAAGAGAAAATAGACAGCATAGACCTTAGCAAAAGGGAACTGATATTGACTGGTGACTTTAACTTAGACTGGCTTGAAAGAGGCAACAAATTGGTACTTGATATAAAATCTTGGTTCAAATCTAGAGGCCTGTTCCAAATTATATCTGAACATACCAGATGCACTGAGCAGACTGAATCATGCATAGATTGGATGGTAACAAATATTCTTCATAAAAAAGATTTTGGTATACTTGATTGGAATGTTAGCGACCATTGTGCAATATATTTAGTAGCTGGTAAAGACAAATCAAACTGGACTAAGGTTGAGTTTGAAGGTCGCTCGAGTTGTAACTTCAACAGTGATACATACAGTAGAAACATTAGGGATGCAGATTGGACCCCATTTCTGAATACTGAAAATGTGGAATCAGCATGGATTATTATGCTCAATATATTTTTAAACAAACTAGATCTACAATGTTCTATAAAAAAGTATAAGATTAAGAAATCCAAAGAACCCTGGCTCAATAATGAGATCTTAGAGCTTATAAGAGATGCAGCACTTAAAAAAGCTAGGAAAAGAGATAAAAACTCTGACTGGGTGGAAGCTAGACGGCTAAGAAACAGAACTAAAACTGTTATAAACAAAGCCAAAGCAGATTTCATTATGGAAAACCTGGAAAGGCATAAACATGATGGCAAGAAATTTTGGCGTCACATAAGGTCTCTTTTGCCTAATGATAAATCAGGACAAGATATTTATTTGGAAGATAGTGATACAGGTATACCTGTAGACCCTCCTAAAATCCCAGACTATATTAATAATTATTTCACCCAAGTGGGGCCCAATCTGGCATCTGGCATCAAACTTGAACGAGAAATGGCTTTTTTCAGGAGACACAGTACAAACAAACCTGAGTGAAATTGAATTTGCCCTCGAGGACTTAATTATTATCATAAAAAAAATTGACATTTGGAAATCTTCACGCATGTCGCAAATATCATCGAAATTTATGAAAGCAGCTCTCTTAGCAGTACCTGAAAAGGTTTATCACCTGTTTAATTTATCCCTACGTACAGCAAAAATACCTGACAGTTGGAAAATCGCCACAGTTATCCCACTAGTGAAACAACCGGGAAACTACTCTGTCTCGAATCTAAGACCCATTTCTTTATTGCCCATTATGGGTAAAATAATGGAAAAGGTGGTTTACTCTGGCTTAACAAAATATTGTAATGAAAATGGAATTCTTACTGAACTTCAGGGAGGTTTCAGAGAAAACCATTCAACTGTTGATACCATGGTGCATTTCTCCGAGGACACACTTAATGGTATGAACAAGGGGAAAATCACTGTGGCTTCCTTCATTGACCAGAGCAAGGCGTTTGATACCGTCAACCATGTTATTCTACTAGAGAAATTGAAAAGGATCGATATCAAAGGCTTCAATCTCTGCAAAATAGAGCATTACACATAATCTTGAAGACCAGACGGGACCAGATGGATCCTGGTGCATTACATAGGCAACTAAAAATCCCACTACTAAAAGATAGAAGATACAATCACTTAATGAATTATATGTACAAACAACAAACAAATCCTGACATGCTAGAACCGCCCTCCAGAGTGACCAGATCGGTACAGGCTGCTAAATTCAAAATTACTTTTCCTAAGATAGAGAGGTATAGAGGTGGCACCTTGTACCGAGGGGGAACCCTGTGGAACACCATAAAACCCGAGGTTCGAAATATAGAAAAGTACTGTAATTTCAAAGCATTGCTCAAAAAAGAAGCAATTTATAGATTGTTCTAATACAATTCTGTTAATACCTTGTTTTACATCCTCTTACCACTGTCTTTGACTAGGGTAATATTTACTTGAATAACCATAATGTATGATAAGAAACTGCTAATTTTGTATCTTATCTGAGATTGAATTGTCTACCAATGGGGACAACATCTACTATGTGATATTGTAACCTTGCAATGTGATAACTCGTCGATATTGTATATAAAAGGGCGACCACATTGCCTAAACTATGAACTCTTACAAAAGATGGAATGGAATTCCAATGAGGTATCTCAAAGATACCGTGGACTTTATAAAAGACTGAAATGACTTTTCTACAAGCTGAGACTTGACAAATGACTATGTTAGTTAACTAGTCCTTCGTATGAGAAGGAGACCTGTTGGTTGTATTATTTCTCAACCTCTTGAGTATGTACAAAAGTTTATATTGAGCTGTAGAGGCAAGTAAAACCGGTGGCAACACCGACGCCTCTACAGGGTAAATAAAGCAAATAATTTTATTTTTTTTAAATGGAGGGGGGTGGGGGGGGGGGTTGGGGGCATTTCAAGGGGGACCAACTTTTTTTGTCAGTATTCCAAGGAGGGGCTAATTCAAGTGAATTTTCTAGTGTCCCCTTGGGGGGTCAAGTCTTTTTACCGACTCATGATTAATGAATCTTTCCGTGTTTCCTCAGTCACATGTTTCATCAATAACATATCCATATTTTTGACAGACTTTCTATTTCGTGCTTCAATGTATTGCATAAGGTTCAAAGACCTACTCACGTGACGTTTTTAAGGTGATTTGATAATAGATAGGCAAATGATAGGCAAAGCAATTATCTAAATTAATCTAAGTCTTTTCCTCTTTGATTGGAGTCAATTATCAGATGCTAAGTTCTACTTCAGAACCATCAGAGATTCCTTGATGAGACAAAGTGCAAATTATTTTAATCTTTTATGTCTTAATTCATGACAAGAATATTTGAGCTCCTTATCATGTCAACTGTAATTATTCGTTGCAGCAATTTGCAAAGCTCTTACAGAAATTTTACCATCTCTGGACTTCAAATTATTTGGCTCATTATCTTTTCCTTTAATTAAGAAAATTATGACTAGACCTACCTTTTGTGAACAATGTTGCATTATATTTTCAAAATGATTCTTCTTGTGTCATATTTTGTCCTTGCATCACTATTTTTAGCATGTTTACATCTTATGCCTGGGGACGCCCGTATTGCAAAGGTTTCATTCGGTCCTGTTGGGATTCATGCTGATCGCCAACGGTTTTTCCTAAAACACAGTAATCAGCATGTATCCTCAATAGTTCTGTTCCCTGTGAATATTTCTCTGCTTGTCTGGTTAAACGGAGGGAATCATAAGTAATATACCTATCAACACATAGGTAGACTAGTATTCATGGGGTATCGCTATCTGGAGCCCGTATACAAGCAAGCCTTTGTATGGAATAAATGTATTCATACATTGTTATGCTTTATTACAATCATTATTTACTAAATCAAACCTTTTCCATAATATTCTGAATATTTTCTCTTTAATCCTTATATTAAGATTGGGGTAAGAAAACAATTATGCGAAAACGTTATTAAAGCAAAAAACGTAACAAAGATAATTCAAATATGAGTACATCTTTGATATTTATCTTAAGAGTGGGGTGAGAAAACAATTATACGAAAACTTTCAAGCGAAAGCGTAAGGAAGATAATTCAAATATGAGAATATTTTGAGATGTTTTATAAGAACGGCTATGGACCTAGAAGCTACCCAACTCGCTTGCTAACCAGATGGCGACATTATAAGCACCGCGCGCAATTATATATAAGATCATTGCATCTTTATTGGACAGGCGATAATAAAACGCCTGCAGTTCTTGGCAGATCCGACTGCGTTTTATTGAGTAGTTTCTGTCTGGTTTATGTCACACTAGGACCAATGCCTGCTCTCACGTTGGTGTACTACCAACAGGACTTTGTCCCCAGTGTGAGGACGGCACAGACGAGCCGTGAGAGCTGCTCAAGTACCCGTCTGGGATGAGCAGCTCTTGTATCTAACAGAGGAAACAACGCAAAAAAGGGTACGTTATACAACAGTCTACTCGTCCAGCCATAAGGCAATGATAACTCATATGATCAAACTTGTAGACGGTTTGGAATAAACATATAGTAGACCAAAGTTGACAGATAAGTTGGATTAAAATATATGAAAGTTAGATTGCGATTAATCGGAATTGTGATATTATTAAATGCAGTTTCTGTGTTCATAAATGAATTAGCGCTATATGACTAAAATGATGTCAATAATCGGTGGAGATAATCTTCGTCGTTGGGGGCGTTTATAATTGAAGATCCATTAGTAGTTCATTATATTTCCACCATATATAGAGAAGGAGAAAAATCTGCATATCAACCCTGCCTAAACTGCTGATGAATGTATATATTTCAATTACATAATGCTAGTACTCGTCTCTGGTATGATCAAAATCGCTGTCAATGATGTGCACGCCTTGTTTTCACTGAAAAGTAGAGCTGCCTGCTGAAAGAGTGCTTTCCAAAATCTGCGGGTCCTTAAGCCGGGTGAGGATCATTCTTGAAGGGAATTAGTGTTGTTTTGGGGTTACCACCTGCCAATCTGACTCAGAGCATATACCTGCCTTTTATCCTGCCAGTCTTGCATTCATTTTGTACATGCGCCAATCTACATATATAAGATAAGCACTTGTGGCATTTTCATTGTTCAGCGACGTGGGGAGTGGTACTCGTATCTTCGTCCCCAGCGTCCTAGCCCTACCACTGAGCTTCTTATCAGGTCCCTCTATCAGCAAAGAACGGCAGCTGGTGGTAGGAGCAATTAGCTTTGAGGAAAAGAAGGGAAGAAGCAGAGGGATATTCTGAGGTTATGATGATTCTATACCGCAGCTGTGGATATTACTGTTGCGGAGATTCGCAAAGCTACTTGCACATGGCGGGTGGGTCGAGAGGGTGGGCTGATTCTGTAGGCGGTTGGGACCAGCGTAAATATGCTTCTTATGATTGTGTGGGTGGTACCTATTAGGATGGTAGGATTAGGGATACGGTTCTAAGAGTCTAAGGACAAAAGAAGATTGACGTATATTTACTGTGGCCGATTCTTCATGCGCCCAATCCGGTAGGGCAACATGGGATTGTGTTCAGAATAAGACTGAGACATTTCGGAGATATTGATGAAGGGAATAATCAAGCTACTACAAATGGCCATGGGGCATTTTGAAGCAGGGTGAGAGGGGGATACGAAAATAAGGGAATTATTTCAAAGAGTAGAAATCTTCCTATTAGGTTACAGTTCACGGTTTAAAATGATTCAATCATAGGTAAACTGATAAAGGCAAGACACTATAGGCTTAACAGTCATAAGACCCGGTTTGGATCGCAACATGGGAAGCATGCGGTTTGTTCAATGCCTACCGAGCCTCAGTGTATAGAGGAAACATTAGGGCCGGAACCCGTATCCCATCGAGTTTGATTCACATAGTAATTAACAAGGCGAAGCCGCGTGAATTAGGAAGCGATTCAATCGAGATTGGAACGGGTTCTCACCGTCCACTTGAATAGGTTTCTGAATTCATCTTACCCTTCACATTGACTAATAGGCCAACTTTTGTGACATAATCCCCCATTGAGTTTTTTGTCAAAATACCTCATGGGCATTGGATACGAGTTCCAGATGTTAAGTCTAAGGAGAAAATACCAGGGGTGAGATAATACAAGGAAACCTTGTTTGTCGATTATCATTTAATGATATCCAAAGCTCGTTCACTAAGACTGTCCTTCTTGACCTAAGGCTCGTAAGTTTTTGTTTGTTTGTTTTCTTAATTTGGTCAACACAATTCACCAGTACTAGTGGTCTTACATTTCCCTGGTTACAACTCATGTCTCTTCAGTCCTCTCGTACACAGGATGAGTGTCATGAATATATACAGATGAAGTATGAGTAAACAAAAAATAACAATGGATTATAGTAAGTTTAGGCGAATGAGGCATTAAACTGACAGACTGTACTGATCATTTCCGTTAGATCAAGGTCCCACTTGTGGTCCAAGGTGAGTACATAATGTTCGGTTCTTGGTCTAGGCAATTTCATTTGCATGTGGTTCGTCAACCTAAGTACCCTTCTTGGTTCTATCAGCACTCTGTTCTCTGCATCTACGGTGTTGTTTATTTTCTGCATACAGGTAAGCGTTAGTTCATCCCTTCTTCTCTGAAGTGTAGCGACATTTGTTAACCGGTGTAGCCGGTTATTAACGTGTTGAATAATGTTGACCCACATCATATATATCTGGGTCTTGTTGGCGTAGAAAGAATGATCCCCATGACTGGTCTGAACACAGGTAGGGCTTGGCTGGTCCCTGCTCTCGTTGCTACGAACAGGTAGGTGGTAATATCTTGGTAAACCGCTGGCATTGGCTGAATGTTGTTCCTCGCAGCTCATGACCTGAGGGAGTTAACACAATTAGAACAAATTCTACTTCGCGCACTCCCTGCGGTCTAATTTCGTTGTCGAAACCAACGTAAAAGTCAAATGCATTCTGGGATAGTGCTGACTCAGCAAACGGATGGACAAAAAATGTTTATACAGGTTTCTATCATTCTCAGATTCAAATGGGTAGTCAACTGTCTTTCCTTGACCAATCTGTATGGTGTAAACAAAGAGCAAATGCGATCATTTCTTGTATCAACCGTTTTTGTTTTTTTTGGTTTTTTTTTAGATTCGTTTATTTAACTGAAACAAGCTTCGGCGATTAGCCGGTATGACTGCTTACTCCAGTGGTTCAAGTACAATCACTGAGTGGTTTACATGGTCAGGTATAGTACAAATAACCAAAAAACAAGTAACAAAAGGAAAAGAAAAAAACCGGAAAAAAAAACCGGAAAAAGATCCTTTGTTTCATGGGGAGTTCAGAGGTGGCTCCGGTATTTTACACAGTTGTTATTAATGTAACAGAGTAATAGTGTCCTTTCTGAACTCGGCACAGTCTGTATCACAGTAGCTTTCGACTTAACAACGAATGTGTCTTATCGATCGCTTATTATTATTGTTCGGTTGTGGTGTCACCCATATATCGTTCTTGGCAGTCAACAGATTTGGCAATGAGAAACAAAACTAGCTCACAATCATGTCAATACATAGCAAAAATAAAAGAGTATAGAATTACAGAACAAATATTTTATATACAGGCAGAGGTAACTAGGGAACCTGGGTGGGACGAGTAGTAAACAAGTTATTAAATATTGACAATCCAGTTTTGAGCCAATGCCCAGTTCTTCTGGTATCGTTTAAAGTTAGCGTATGTTGGAATATTACGGGTTGACGCCGGTAGACCATTCCATTCAGCACTCCCTCTGTACAGGGGGTTGTTTTTAAACTTTTCGATAGTAGGTTTTTCCAGCTTAAACACCGGGCCATCAAACTGCCTAGTCCTGTTTTCAGGTTGGTTGACTAGAAGGTCTGGATTTCCCTTTTTCTTATACATGAAATTTCTCAAGTGGGTCAGGCGCCTGGCTTTCAGGTTAGGAGTTTTTGCTATCTGGTGTAGGTTGATAGTTGGCAGTTTTTTGTGAACCCCTATACAGAGTCTCAAACATCTATTCTGAATACTTTGGAGTTTGGCAACAGAGGCATTTGTTCTCTCATCATAGGTAACGTCACCGTAGTCCAAGTACGGCAGTATCATCTGTTTGTAAATCCGAAGGGCACTGTCCTGGTCCAGAAACTTTCTTATTTTTGACAATAAATATAGTTTGTGAGTTGAAATTTTGATTGTCTGGTCAAGATGCTTCTTCATTGTTAAGGTCTGATCCATTATGATGCCCAGGTATTTAAATTGAGTTACGTGTTCTATTGGTGTCCCATCCAATTTTGGTGGATTATAGGTTAGTTTTTTTAGCTGTTGTTTCGTACCGAACACCATGTATTTGGTTTTTTTCTGGTTAATTGTTAATTTATTTTGGGTACACCATAGGGACACATTGCTGATACTTTTGTCGATTTTGCTAACAACATCTTTAATCGTTTTGCCAGTACAGTAGACCACGGTGTCATCCGCATAGAGCATGCTCTGACAGGGCCCAGCCGATTTGCACAGGTCATTGATGTACACCAGGAAGAAGAAGGGACCAAGTATGGAGCCCTGTGGGACTCCACACCTGATCCCCCCATCCCCCGATACTCTATCGTTAGCGATCGTTCGCTGGACCCTGTCAGTTAAATAGCTCATTATCCATGTTAACAGCTTGCCTCCTATGCCAACTTTACAAAGTTTTTGTTTTAGGATGGAATGGTCTACCGTGTCGAAGGCCTTGGCCTGGTCAATAAAAACTGCAACAGTAATCTCCTTGTTGTTCATTCCCGCATATATGTCATTAAGTAGATCTACAACAGTGTCAGTTGTTGAGTGGTTGGGTCTGAACCCGCCTTGCTTATCGTTTAGAATGCGATTGGTGTCACAATAACTCATTAGACTGTGGTGTACAACCTTTTCTAGAATCTTTCCTGGAACAGGCAGTAATGAAATAGGGCATAGATTCGATACGGCTTGTTTATCCCCGTCTTTTTGTAGGGGTACTACCATGGCTTCCTTCCATCTGTCTGGAAATCTGCCAGTAGCTAGGGAAATTTTGAATAGTTGGGTTAGTTTATCAGGTACAGCTTGTAGGGCAGGTTTTAAGAAGCGACTAGAAATTTCAGCTAGCCCAGATGACTTCCATACGTCCACTTGATCTATTAACTTACTTACTTGTTCTTCATCAACATCGATTTCCCTTAGTTCAGAGTTTGCAATATCCCCATAATATTCCCATTCGCTGCTGAAATTTGCAGAGAGTTTGGGGCCGATGTTTATGAAGAAGTCGTTTATGTAGTTGCAAGTTTCCTCATACTTTATCTGTTGACCAGTGGTTTCGTCTTTAAGATGAATTGGTGTCTCGCCCTTGTGCTTTGGGATTAATTTAGATATCTCTTGCCAAAACTTTCTTGAATCGTCTCTACAGTTACTTAGGTTGTCTTTAACATAGTTGGCCTTGGCCTTCAAAATTATCTTTTTTGCCCTATTTCTGAGTTCTCTCGCCGTATTCCAGTCTCCATTAAATTTGGTTCGGTGTGCCCTAGCTAAAGCATGGTCTTTGTCCCTGAGTAACTCCAGAATCTCATTTGTCACCCAGGGAGATTTGACCTTCTTAATATTATAAGTTTTCATAGGGCACATCTCATCAAGGTGTTCCAGGAAAATTCCCATCATGGCCTTCCATGCATCATTTGCATCGACGGCCATGTCAAATCCACTCCAGTCATGGTTCCTGATATTTTGCTTAAACAGGTCTACATTAAGGTTTCTAAAAGACCTCCCGCTGAACTTTGCTTTTACATTGATCTCTTTTAATCTACCCTGGACTACATAGATAAGATGGTGGTCGCTCAAGTTTGTTGTTATTGTACCAGATTTCTTTATGTGTTCACAGTTAGTGATAACGTGGTCTAGACATGTATTGGCAGTTTTACTAATACGGGTCGGATTCTGGATTAGTTGTTTCAGCCCATTTGATTTCACCCACAGTTTAAAGCTTTTGGTGGTTGGGTCTTTATGGTTCATCCAGTCAATGTTATTGTCTCCTAAGATAAATATATCTGATCTGGCAGCATTAATATTATCCGTTATCTTTTGCAACGTGGCAGTGAAGTTATCTGTGTTTCCTTTTGGTGGCCTATAAGTGGCTATGTAAATCAGGGGTTTTTGATTGATCCGGTCTACTTTTAAGACTTGAATTTCAGCATCCCTATTTGATGTATCGAATAGTCCGTTTTTATACTTACTAACTGCTATATCCTTTTTAAAGAATGTACATAATCCTCCGCCTATTTTAATTTCGTCTGAGTCATCTTCAGACCAAGAGCGATCCACACGCAAAATGTTATAGTCATTAATATGAACTAAGTAGTCAGGGTCATGCATAGTTAGCCAGCTCTCCGAGTAGGTCATAATGTCAAATATTTCAGCATGTTGTAGCCTAACCAACTCAATCTTACCCATCAAACTCCATACATTGTGGTGGCATATTTTCAGTCCCCTCAGGTTCTTGACCTCTAATAAACTATCCATAGTCTATGTTGATTACATCATATTCGTATTGACATTGTGAGGTTGAATACATGGGCAACTGTACAAGTACAAAATATTTACAATCACAATTGTGGGTTGTGCAGTATGTGCTGACCCTTTTGCTGCAACACATTCGCTTGGTTAACTAGTCTTTGTGACTTGGTGAGTGCTTGCGGGTGCACCCTCGCCGCTAACCTAGGCAATTTCTGGTATAATAAAACTGATAAAAAATAAATTCATTTTCAATATCGGTAGTGTTTAAAAATGGTTTGATGCTAAGTGGGGATGGTTTAGATAAGTGGACAGAAGAGTCTGGGTAGGGCCAACTAGGCTTGACTGGTTGAAAGAAAAGTTACATTTAGTCGACGACTCAGTGCAAATAGTCTCCACACAACTATGGCAACTTGTTGACAACACGAAGCGAGTTATGTTGCTCAACCAGTCTCGGCCATGTCGTCCCCTTATAGCAATATATACAGTTTATATTTATTAGGTGGTGGTATTATGTGATGGGGCTAATAAGTTTAATTCACAACATCTGATGAATTCATTGCACCAAAAGGCGCTCAGTTCAACGCCTGGGTGGAGGCCGTCAGTTAGATTGTCATATGTGTGGACGATGCTGGACGGCTTGTTTCAGTGGTTTAACCGTGGTATACATGTAGGATGGATAGGAAAGCATAAGTGTTAGAATTCATGTATGCCAACACTTGAATTTGTAGCACAGGATGCTTAAAGTAGGTAGTAGTGGTAATGCAGTCTAAGACTCTATATTAGACTGCATATTAATGACACATTTGAAGAAGGTTAAGCCCGGCGTCCATTGAGCTCCAGAACATTTACAATAAGCCCCACGATGCACCTCACGACGAAGGATCAAAATCGCATCGGGAGGCAAGCAGTTGATCACGTTCCTACGATAGCTCTACGACAGCGTATGATTTGTTCCTGATAAAAAGCTCAATCGTAGGGTGTTTACGACATTCAATCATGTTCAATTGTCGTAGACAAATCGTTGTGTATCGTAGTGTATTCTGCGGTGGAAATTTCCTCACGTGGGAAATATTCAATAGAAAATTTGGAAAATATGGGATTAGGTAGAAAACATGTCGACAACTTTGCCAAGTTCTTTATTAAGTCTAAATGTCTCAAATCAATTATTCAACAGTATTGCAACTGCATTGAAAGGCTACATTTATATCGTAGTAGGTGAAAATGCGTTGTTGGTGGTTGTGGCTCTCATGAGGGAGAGAGGCTTGATTTGCAAAGTTCAATGTCACTCTGCAGGAAAGGCTATCTGTCTTAATATTCATTCAGAGAGCCCCAACTCTACGAATAGATGGCCACAGGGCAGGCGGCCACACTTGTCGGTCTGGGAGCAGCCATAGCTGCCTTTTACTATAGACGATGATTAAATTGAACATGTGAGGTCTAATGTAGCAGCTAGGGAACTGTCACTCCCAAACTTGTGCAGTCAGCAGTACATCCAACGACAAAGAGGTCCACGGTCGGGAGAGGGGAGAGTCCAGAGAGTAGAGAAGAGGATGGATGCTCTTCAGTGTTCGAGATCTTTTAAACATAGGGATGGTAGTATATATTCTACCGTTTCCATAGACAAAGGAACGATGTTGACATTCACTTTCAATGGTCAGCTCATGGAGACTAAGCAGCAGGGGGCTGTTGAATAAACTACGGACGAGAAAAAAGTATCCCAGAATTGTCTTTGGGGCTATAGTGTTCTACAAAATAATGTGTTATAAGCATAATATATTTTGATGATAAAAGTAATCAAAAGCTTTTACAAGGTGTTGTATACAAATAACTTCATTTAGATAATCTCTTTTATCTTGTCATGCAACACCGATTGGACAAAAAATTGTCCATGATGTCGTTTATTGTTGGAATTATCATATCATTCAGACCAGCACCAGAAATAAACGGTCTTTATTTAACAGCCCCCAGATGGATGGATCCTGCAAATACAGTCTACTGCACCATTGTGTGGTCTCAATAAGATGTTTATTAGACCTGGGAGTAGCTAGTTACTCTTAGTTCTATAGTTCATCTCTCTTCTCAAATTGTAGATCATTTTCATAGATAGGATTACTAGCGGCACAGTGATCTCACATCACTGTGGTCAGAGGTAATAGGACGGACAATGGAATCTTGAAATGCAACTTTAATATCCTGAGAAGCACGGCACCACCAGGTAACATTTTCTGTCACCATCTAGCAGAGCTTCCGTGAACTAACGTTCCAGTCCTCCACTGATGACGTCATATCGGCACCCGCGCTCCAGGACTTCAAAGGTTGTTTGACCTACCGACCCACACCATTGTTCTATGTCATTCCTCTCCTATGAGGCTGAAATCTGGAGTTCATATATCATACTGATGTACACAGTATACCATGTTATGCACCAAATGACTCATGTTTCACTTTGAATAAATTTGTCTAAAATGCCGTTGCACCTCTTGTCTCATTTACAATAGTTCATACTCATAGATAAACAGTTCAAGTTCATAATAATGATATTCGCATGTTAAACGAGATTGTTCAAACCTGTATAATTATTGATGGCGACTTTCACTTATAAAGACTGCCTGGTTGCTCACACGATTATCGCTTCATTGTTTCTAATTTGTCCTTAATGAACGTCCAAGTGCAATTATACTGATTCACGACTCACTCACTGTTCAGCAACACTTTCCGTGATGCTACCTCATTCCAATGTTCCGATATCACAAGTCCAATGTATCCTCTCTGTGTTCTCTCCCATTGAAAGATAGTTCCTCACACATTGGTATGTAAGTCACTCACAGAGTAGGCAATTCCATGCAACCATCTTTCTCCTATAGGCGACTCCACTCCATGTAGAGTGAAGCCTCCAGTGCCTAGAATAAGCTCATCCTCCAATGACAGGAACGGCTTTTCTCCCTAGATTCTCTACTAGATCTTAACCTCATACACACTGCTGCTCTCAGTAAGAACTGCAGAGGTATATCCCTCTGCTGCTACATCAGCACCTCACATGGTTATTCCCTTCCTTATACAGACGATCTGCTCTATGTCTTACTTCCGACTATCACCATCTTACTTCAAATTAGCGGCTCTGTTCGCACACCAAACCTTATCACAATATCCAGTTGAAATACTTATTACCAAAATCATAACATAATCTCGGACAAACACGAAGTGCACTACCACGATGAGCGAAGTTTGACAAGCAAGTGTAGCAGCTCATCACCTCGATGGGTCACATGCTGAGACAAGGCCAAGGTAAAGCGCACTCACCCAGGTTCCACATTCAAGAGAGCAAAGTGCGAGTATACTGCTTGAGCAGTCTTAAAGATTCAAGGACATAGACCTGCAGATGATTCTGAGGATGTCAGACGAGCCTAACCAGTGATAAAAGTAGGTCCCTAAAAATCATAATAAAACCCTCCCAACACGTTAGGACGCACACCGATAAACACCGATACAAGGGGGGAGCCACACTCACAGATGACTACATAAATGAAACAAAAAATAATCTCGATGATATAAATGTCTATAGACCCCTGGCAGGAAATCCAACTAAGACCATCTTGGAAAAAATAGAGAAACAGTTAGATACACATCTAGAAAATGTTGAATTAAGTAACAAAACGGCAGGGGCCCTGAAAACTCAATATCAATGAACAAATTGCAAACACCACAACTTGGGGGAACTACGTATTCATCTGTGGCCCTAAGAAGAGAGCGGGAAGTGGGCGGGACAGATGTATTCTGGTACCCTGCTCTTTCTTGGAAATTGGCCGACAGGTACCTGTTGGCAACAGCTGATAAATACAAGTGTGATCCTACAAGGAATGTATAACTACGAAGGGGCTGGCCTGCATTTACATGAAATAATTCATATGGGGATGTGCCTATACCCTCCCGTCAATCAGTGATTTGTTACATGCAGTGGTGTCAATTGGTGAAGGCTGTTACGTATGGAAGAGCAGAACAACTCAGGATAGATTATTCCTATGCCGCCTTCCGATGCCTCCATGTAGGTAGGGATATTTACGAGGGGTAATTCCTGCATTTCGGATGTCACATGTCCATCCCATTGGCATGCCAGCAAACATCTAACGCATTGGTGCACATGTTTAGACAAGTGGAGTTCCACTGCCTTGCCTATTTTGGTGATTTTGTTGATGCACCTGTGAGCCGGGAGAAGGCCTATCAGGCCCACGATACATTTTATGGATAGCCGAGGAGGAACTTCCAGCTTGAAGTTAGACGTCGACAAGCGCGAAACATCATTGGCATTACAAGGGATTTCTTGGATGGAGGAAGTCAAGATGGCATCAAAGAGTGGAAGTTTCCTGTCCTGGATTCTGTCCCTGCAGAACGGTCCTACAAGCTAGCAGCTCTATCGTTGCTAACGGCTTAAATTTTGTAAAGGCGTATGTCTTGATAATGGGTCTAAGGACTGCTATGTGGCGGTCTTCACTCCTCTTTACAATCCTCTTTACCATTACCTTATATTGCATAAATTCAAAGTTATTTGTGCCCATTGCAACTGGCCTGGGCCTGTTGTACATAACTGTGCAATGTTGTCCCACGCTTATGCGATTAATCTCGCCTTGCATTCTGCCGTGACAGTCATGTCCTCAGACCTCTTTGTGTTAAGTCTGGTTGATTTCAGGATGCAACTCATTTTTATGCCTGGATGCTTTAATCGTTGAATGCTGCTACATCAGGGACCTGTTTCACTAGTTTTGTGACACCATACAGACATTGGGGTTGTCTAGTTTCGTGACAACACAAGTAGCTGCCCTTAGGAAAAGACAGACCCCAAACATAAGAATTAAACAAATCTACACATCATGGACCTGTTTCACTAGTTTTGTGACAAAAGTGTTGGACAGATATGAAAAGCAGCACCAACAGTGCAAGCAAGAACATGAAGTCTAATGTCTACTTCTTATGAAACCGGACACACGATCTAGACGCCATCTATGTCACAAAACTAGTGAAACAGGTCCCTGATTCTACAACTTAGATCAAGGCTTCACAAATTCTCCGATATGCCCGCTTCGCTATCGCCAACGCTATTTCCCCACTAGGTCCTTCCATCCTTGAAGCCTCTTTGTACGTGCAGACTTTGGCGGATGATCTCAAGGCACTTACATTTTATCTCAGGAGCTACGGACTGGATCAAAATCAGTCGAAGAGATCCTTCAGCCATTTCATCATCACAGGTAGCCGCTATCGTTAAACGAAGTAACTTTGCTCACCAGATTAAATAGTGTCATCTAAAACTTAGCAGAATGGAACGTATTCAAGATCAAAGAGGTCTTGCATGAGCAAATAGGATATGGAGAAGCCGAGGATTTCTAGATATAATTAAAGATCATGATATCAGGTAAGAAATCCTCGGAGTACTAACTGTATTTGTATCGTCTTATCTTTCTATCGTCCTGTCTGAATTGAAATTGTCCTTCATTGGGATTTTCCAATTTGACATCAATACGGGTCGGCGGGGAAAACTGACGAATATTTTTGTTATTAACCTTTACCTGAAATATAAACACACAGAGACACACAGAGAGGCAGGCTCCTCCTGTCACGTGGATCATGCCTGTGGCTATTTGTAACAGGCCTTCACCCCTAACCATGGGCCTCGTGATCAAGGCGGCCTCGTGATCAATGCAGCCACTCTTGTGCACGTGGCGTTTCAATCGTTACTGAGAAGGCTCAACCTTTCTTGAATTCTGCCCTACTCTGTATTTAACGTGAACTGTGTTCATAGTCTACGACGTTGCCTTATCTTGAATTGGTCACTAATCTCTTTTTTATTCCTTTATTTATACTAATAGCTCTGGGCTCAGAAGCCTGTCTTCCTTACGATCAGTTTCATACAAAGGTCACTTTTGCAGTGATGTTGAGTGACTAGATTTTGTAGGTATATACTACACGTCATCAGTTACATTTTATCATCAGGTAAACTTGGACTTACTGCCCACATGATACTGTGATATCTTTATTCAAGAATGATGATGATGATGTTGATGGTGGTAATGTTACAATGGTCGTATGTTGTTTTTTCTGGTCCTTCATATTTCGTTTTGAATTCCGTTTGTGGTGCAGATTGACTTTCACAAGATGGGTGCCATATATTTGATTTTCATGAATGAAAGATCACATTATCTTTATTTGTTTCTTTGCTTTTTTAGGTAGTCCTTTATGCATAGCTGGCGGTGGAAGCGTGCATTTTTTCTGGTAATTTTGGATGCTTATACGATTTATCGTGCTAAAATATTCATTATATGAAATATTCTTTGATACATTCCAAGGACTTCAGAAACTTTCCGATAAAGCCTCTGGTCTGGTGGAATCAGCACTTTAGGGTCGATGGGGACTTCATGGCATGCACATTGTTGGGGAGAAAATTCCAGGCTCTTGTAGTTTTGTATCTGATACTTTTGGAATAGGCTGCACACTTGGGCCAATCACTTTTTAGCATCAGTGGGTCATGAGCTCTTGTATTTTGGTCAGTTTTGTCAATATACTGAGGATCAGTCGTTCTGTTCTGTGCAAATATTATCATGTCAGATAATTGTTCAACGTTATACATCTTATGCAGTTCAGTTGTGCTTGGTTTTGGCCATTTTGAGTGAGCGAGTCCGAAACGGTAGTTCTATGTAGCTTGTAGAGTAGGTATTGCAAACGTTGGTTGAATAAGATGTCTAAATAGGGCAGGATCATTTCTTTGAAGATTTTAACATTGGCAAAGTCTGTGATATATGGTCTAATTCTATATAGGAGATATAGTATATGGTTGACTTGTTTTAGGGTTTAGTTTAGATGGGTTTTAAGGGTTAGCTGGTTGTCAAGTGTTATTCCCAGATACACCAGTTGTTGTAGTTCTCGAGGTCAATGTTTAGTAGAGTCATGCTGTTGTCGTAATGATCATTATTTGCTCTGTAGATGACTGTGTCGTCAGCATAGAGTTGTATTTTTCAGTGTGTTAGTGATGTTTGCTCATCATTGATGTATATTATAAATAGTAGGGGCCGAAGGGTATCGTTTGGACGGGTAGCTATGAAACCAGTTCAGTGAGTATCGTGTCAAAGGCTTTTTGTAGGACTATGAATATTGCACTAGTGTAGCTATTATCATTAAGGTTGGTGTATATGTCGTCAGTGAATTCCACAAGTGTAGTGATGATTGATATGCTTGGATTGAATCCCCCTTGCTTTGACGATATTTTATGTTTGATGTTATTTTCTTTCTGATAGTCATACACTTGGCAATGTACCAGTTTTTAATGATCTTACTCGGTAGTGGGATAATAGAGATTGGTCTATAGTCATTAACATCATTTTTGGGACCGTTTTTGTGTTTATGGGTGACGGTTGTTTGTTTCCAGGCTGTAGGGAAAGTATGTGTAACTATAGATCTGTTTATTATGTAGGTGAGATGGTAGGGTAAACAGGTAAACACGTCTTTCAGTATCTCTGTTGACATGTCCTGATTGCCTGAGGGTTTCATAATATTAATTTTGTCTATAAGTTTTAGTACCACTTTTTCGGTTGTGCATTGTAGAGTGAAAAGATTGTCGGAAGTTTGGCAGTTCATAAACATGGAGCGTCTAGTTTCTCAGCCAGTTTGCTGCATATGGTTGTGAAGAATTTGTTTCATCGTCAAGTATTTCCTGGCCAGTGTTCTGGTGTTGGAAGAGTATTTTTGATTTCTCTTTTGTGTTCTTGTTGGTAAGTACATTTATGTTTTTTCCAGAAGTGCTTTGGGTTGTTTTTGTGTTGATCCAGTTGTAGTTCCGGGTTTAGCCAATGATGTTTTTTATTTGTAGTAGCAGACTTCTTTATGGGGCACACGTGACCTAGCAATTCAGTTACATTATCAATGAAAAATTACCAAGTTTCATCTGGATTTTTTAAGTCCCAAAGTGGGTCCCAGTTGTGGTTTTTTAATGTTTGGCTAATAAAAGACATCCTCATCATAATGAAGTATGTTCTGCACACAAACTAAGTGGCTCTTTTGGTGGGATATGCTTCCTTAGTGAGAAGTAGATAATTACATGGTCACTGACATTTATAGGGATAGTGCCAGATGAGACATCTCCACTGATGAATATATATATATGAGAAGAATTGATATTAAATATATTTTTCCTCCACAGTTCGGCCTTGTGTATTCAATGATCTAATTTTGTGGATTGTATATTCAGCAGCAAGACGACTGTCATTCCCAAGCGCGGTAACGTTCGTGGCAGTTCATGACAGAAAGCTTTCTTCGACTCAGTACCACGTGACCCTATTTGCTCATGTAGTTTCTTCACGTTCTTTTCCTCCCACTCAATCAAAGAAAACAATGTTCACTTATGCGTACCACTGTTTGCATTGATATGTCCGGCGAACTTGTTATCAAGTATTTTCCTTGGTAATGAATAGGCTCTAGATTATTGTCATCTGCACATAATACATCTGGTCTAAAAGCCGGTTCAATCATGCTTTTTGATGAAGAACTATTTATTTTTGTCTCTCCATATATATCTGATACATACATGTAGCATATACATATATCTCTAGTATATACATTTAGTATATGCTAGGGTATTATACTTTATTATGGTCTCATTACTGAGGATGACCTACGAATTTCTGACTAGAATCCTAACTGACGGTCCTCTCTAGGATGTCTAAGTGTCATCAACCCTCTTTAATTAATCTGTACTGGAGGAATGAACGGATTCATTCCTCACAGTGAGACTGAGGCCAGCTGCATTGTGAGCTCTAAGTGCTGATGTAAGAAGGTGGAGGGATGCTTCACATTTACTTGAGATATTGTTGGGCATTGCATTTGAAGAGAGTTTATATCGTTAAAAGAAGAATAATCAAAAAGCGTCCAAGCCAACGAAATGACTGAGCAATCAATGATACATGTTTCCTTCCTGTTACTGAATGGAATATATAGGGAGGTATACGTTTTGCGGCGGTGTAGCATATCCTATGCGTTTTAAAGTGGTTAGATAAATGTACTGAATAGTTATGTCCATGCTATCTTGATCATAATCTCGCTTTTTTTAAAGATTAATATTTATCCTTGAGGACACCTTCTCCAGCAAGTCAATTCCGTTTGACCTGTATCCAGCTAGTGGGTTGAAATGGCGATTCGAACAATAATTTATAATTGGTTAATCACGGCCTTTGGTCAGGGGTGGTCATTGCCCCTTCCTCCTGATTACTCACTTCCTCGCTATGCATCCTATATAGGCCCGTTTCCATTGGCCGACGAAGGTTGTTTAGACTTTTTGAGTTACACAGAAAGTCTGCCGGTGGTGCCACTGACTATTTGTCGGTATAGAATAATCGCTGAGGGTAGTAGATTTCAATCAGTGCCCTAGCTCTCACTCAGTGGTGGGTGGTGTCACATTGCATAATCTAAGCAGAAAAAGTCGTGGGGCATTTCACGAGCTTGGTTGTTTCCATTGACCGATATTGGGTCCACAGCGCCAAAAGTCTGTCGGTGGCTCCTGACTGTAGATCTGTGATGGGAAATCGGCCAATGGCAACGGGCCTATGTGCGCCTCCTCCCCTAGTGTCTCATATCTGCACCACGCACCTCACGTGTGCTTCTGCTTTCACTCACTCCCCCCTCACTTTCTCTTCTGTTCTCACACCACATACACGCCTCAATTTTTCACCCCCCCCCCCTCTATCCACACTTCTTCTATTTCGCCTACGTTTAAAGGTATTTTCTCTTATACTTCATCATTGTATATTCAATATAATTGACACTCTACTCTATTAGTGGCCCACTAATATATCACACAGATATCATTAATGATTAATATGAAGAACTCCTCAAAAGTTATCTATATTCATAATGACAACTAAAATTTTGATTTTGATTTATAAAGTTCAATAGAATTTTATTTGTCCAACGCCGGCCTCCTCTCTCTCACCCATGGATAAGGGATAATGAAAATAGTCCATTTTGGTTAACAGCAGAAACAATCCAGTTTGTATATAAAATTCCAACACAAAACGTGGTTGCAATCACATTAATGATTCGAATCCCTCCAATTGTAGAACCCCATGCTAGAAGTTACGTAATCCATATAGATTAACAATAGAAACTAATCGATATATCCACCAATTTTGTTAGAGTTGTGATTAACATATCAAAATATTTCATATTCAGATATACTGTCTTGCAAAACATTTTATTGACAATTATTTGTATCGCGTTTGGCTGCTTGGAGTAACGCAAATTCTATGAACTGTCGGTTTCAATTTGTGTCTGAAGTCAAGATTTGCAGTGACCAGTGTTCAGTGGTCAAAGTCTCCAGTTGACTTAACGTGTCCCCTTCTAACTGCTGACTTTCCTGTATACCCAGCAGCAGCCTCGCCCCTACACACCCCTCACACAGTGTCCGAGGCAATCTTTGTTAAGACAACCCTCTTTGTCACCACACAGACTGACCATTTCACGTTTTGCAGGGAGGGACGTCTCATAAGCCAAAAATTCATGCTATGTTAAGTCGGTATAAACTGATATTATCCCTAACCATAAGGGCAACAGGAGGTTCCATGACATTGGAATTAGTTATCCCTATTGTGCTTTTATTTCTAATAGAAGAATCAGAGAAGATGATCTATATACTTTTCTAATTCCTCAGCATGATGCATGGATTGTATTAGGCAGCGCGGTACCGATGGATTGCACAAACATTTCAATATAGATACAGAAGCAAACTATCTGGATTTGATAAATTACTAACAGAGATAAGGGGGCATGTCGGTATTTGATTCGACAAAGGGCACCAATGGTAACCATGGTAAAATACCGGAATTACATATAGCATTGTTGTTTCTGTGCTCATTGTGTCTGTGGTAAGGGTTCTGGAGGCACTAAGCCGAGACCGATGCTCTCACAGGGGCCGTAGGCGCAGGAGGGAAAGGGTTACAGTATCATTGCTAACCTCAGAATTCACTTGTATACCCCCTACTCGGAATTAGCGGAGTCTTATAATGACACCTAATTAGTCTGTCCTCATCTGAAAGAAGGGTTAGCCATTTTAAATTTACTTTCATGGACTTGAAATGTCATTGCTTTAAAGAAACTCTAGTTCTATCTATGTGATAAATATTCTACACGAATCAACATGAATCAGTATGAATTAAAGAGAAGGCATCAGATGTCCTTATTTGCAAAATGCATGATGTACATAATGTGCTTCATCTACTTATGCCATTTCTTTTTAAACAAATCTAATTCTATCTATGGAATCGAAACTCTCCACGAATCAGCATGAATCAGCATGAATTGGAAAGAAAAAACCAGATGTCCTTATTTGCAAAGTGCATAATGTGCCTCATTTCTACATGTTACTGATGGCATTGTCTATATACATCTACAGGAATCAATGTAATTAAAAAAATAAATTCAAATGTACTATCGAAAGACTTTAAGAAGATCAATACTTGAAACGTTAAAACACACCCTGAACAATGCGACTATGTATTCCCTTAACACAGAACACGTCCGACAGGCCATGGATATATAGGGAAATATAAATACTAGAAGAAGGAAATACTTCAATATGTTTTCTGCTTTCATTATAGACACCTTTAGGAAGACATAAGAGTGCAAATATCTAAACTGAAATACACTTCATTGAAAGTTGTAAGGCACATTGATAATACTCAAAAAGGACACATACATGGTATAGCACCTCTTTTGGGTAGTTCCTGTTAACAAAGTTATGTAGGCATTTGTCGAGTCTGCTCCCCATATGTTTTGTGTCACGAGTCATTTTGTGCTTTGTGAATACGAATATATATAGAAATTCATTGCAATGAAATGTCACCTCATCTACCCCAGAACCAGAAAATAACAACATCGACAAATTTCATGTGCATATTAAGTATTCTAAATCCCCTTTCTTCAGTACACTATCCACACTTTGTTGCGCATCGTATTTTAAGGATTCTGGTGAAGATTTAATGGCCAGTCCGGAAGTGACCGTCAAGCAGACGACTTTTAACCACAGAAGGCAGTGAAGGTCATTAAAATGGCGGGAGTGGCGAACCTTGTCAGAGTTGTGTGGGCTCAGCGCCCAGACCAACTTTTTTCTCATCAGCCCGAACGTCAGCTGCAATCCGACCGAAGTCAAACACGGACAACAAACAGAAATGCGTAGAGTTTCTTGAATCTGACCACTGGTCAGTGACTATTGAGATTAGCAACAAGAACATTTCCTTCGGCTATTGTGGATATTCATCATGGTTGTTATCCCATTAACAGAAAGAGACATTTGTCAGACCTTGTTGAACCATTCAAACAAAGATCATTTTCACAATGTTTGAAAATGTTAGTGATCTCGGTAAATCGTTCATCAAATTCTCGGAAATTAACTGCATAATTCTAACATTTTCCTACATTGCCTAATCCCGTTTCATCTATTGGTGTAGGTCTTTGTCGCTGAAATAGAATATCAGGAATGTCAGTTCGTGTATGGAATATTCTTTTAGTTCGTTCTGAATGCAACATTGAATAATGTATTAGGGCATTATTCTGAAAACAAACATTATGAGAGAAGAAATGACGCTGCAATTTCGACAAATGTACTTTCCCATCCACTTACTCCTGAACTCTAGAATTGATTATAATTGCATGAGTTTGAAGGATGATTTAATGATAAGTAGGTTATGATAAATGGTCATGTCTTTGATTTTACTGCAGAGAGCTACTCCCTTTCTCTCTCACCCATTATTCCCTGGGCTGACAGGTTATGTCAGAATCATGGCCAGACAAGACAGCTCTTAAATCTCGTATTTATTCTCATTTCCTTAAAATGTTCCATCTCTTTTAGGCCCTCATGTAAGGAAGTTAATGCCTCACATGCCGGAGAACTTCTTAAGCTCTTGTCAAAAATCACTTTAACGGGAAGGCAAGTCCAGAAGTGGCAAAATAATGTTTTCTTGTGTCCTACCTTTTTTCTCCTTTGATTAATCAAGAATTAATCAATTCGGGGAACTTTGAGCCTGCGAACACTCAGAAATTTAATTCAATGTGAAGAAATAATTCCTATCCTCTGTACTCAATTATGATAACAAATGAGATCAGACCACCGGGGAGAGTTGAATATCTAGTGCAGGGTACTAATGGATTATTTATATCTAGACAAGCTGTGGGCATCCCAGCAAGCGTTGCACTGTTGATAACACGTGTAGCTAACTAGGACACAAAAACACCACAAAGGAAGTTTCCATTCCTTCAAATGCTATTCAATAGTACCAAATTCATAAATTTGCTGCATCTACAATTCCATATTACAAATACAAGAGACCGGATATATTATTATATACCTATACACAAACATGTGAGATATACTACAAGGTTACTATAAAAGGGTTCAAAGAGGAGCAGAACTTAGGGGAATCTGAAGGGGGCTGGAAAGCCTGGAGATACGACGACGTTATCAAATTGCGAAGGTGATGTATAAGGGATCAAATAAGTTGGAGTATATAGAAGATATATGGCGGAATACACGAAAAAAACAGAAAATACAGACATCGTAGTGCAAAATATGAACGCTCGCCTGCCTATAGAAGGAAAAAGATCTGTGACGCTTTAGATGAGGAAACGCAAAAAGGGATAGTGTGGCATCTTTTAAGAGGGAACTAAAACAATTATGGTCTTCTTGAGAACTTATTCGAGCAACCAACTAGTCATCATTTATCATTATCATTATTATTATATACCTGTGCAAAAACAATCTACACATACAGCCCTCTCATACCCAGGACGTATTTATATCCGTACAGCACCCGGGTGCTGTACGTTTGGTTGATCACGTGATAGTTACTTGGGAAAGATTGAATCTGATTGGATGCTAGTCGCAGGGGAGTGTAGAATTAAAAGGCGCTCTGTGATTGGACAAGGAAAAACTTCTCGTCCAATCAGATTGTCGCTATTAACGTTGGTTGGCTACACACTGGATAACATTAGGATCCATACGTACCGGGAAAGGCGGAGAACCCCGCCAAGTCAGCCGAACAAGATGTCACAAAATAGTTAAATTAAGGTAAAATAAGGTATATAATAATACGAAAACAGGCATACTGTGTCTGTACGTGATAAATACTTGGTAAAATTGACGATAAAACGACCCTCTGCCTTCGGCATCGGGTCGTTTTATCGTCAATTTTACCGCATATTTATCACGTACAGCCACAGTAACCCTGTTTCCGTATATTACTATACACCTATAGGCGAACGTCTATGGGTTACTACCCGCTGCTAGGCATATCGTATAAATAACGTTTGGGCCCGCCGAGTAGTAGGACGTATGGATTCCCATAGGCTTAAGCATTGCAAAACGTACGTCCCGCTGCGACGTACACTACGTCGTACTAACGTACAATATCGCGATAGCGCGAGAGCAGTGTCCGTGTCAAAAACAAACAAAAAAATGGCGGTTCTCTCCCAACTTTAGAGACATACTCGGCCTTACCTGTAAGAACTGGAAGTGTCTATAGTCCATATATCGAAGTAAATAACGTATAGTTTTCACCTAAGATAGTTTAAACAGCTGAAACATATGACATTAATCGATAACAACAAGTCCGATCGCATCCCGTTCCGCCACTCCGCGTTGTCGACGTCATAATTACGTTGGCTACTAGAGTTCCAGGTTGTCCTGTGTCATACATTTCATAGTCCGCACCGCATCGGCAGTTGCCGGGTTTTCACCCTCCCACCTCCCAGTGTGCAGTGAATGTCGAAGTCGCCGTATTGAAACGCCGATATCTTCGGTTTAAAGTGCCCGATCTTCATCATATTTGGTACGATTATAGTTTATATACATTCCGTACTCGTGTTAAAAATTTCATCGCTTAATTCCCAGAGGAAGTGAAGTTCCAGCGTCATCTGTTGCTATATCACCTAAGAACCACCGAAGTGATAGCGGACCGTGTTGCCAAGAGCAGTTTGGAATAGTCCATTATACGGCGATACGCTATCTCGAGGGGTGGCCACCACTTACTGAACTTGTTGATATCGATTGATTTCCCATATTTAAGCTATTTAGACTGTATTAGGTGAATGCTCCATGTTTTTTACCTTGACATTTGGCCATTGGCTATTACTGGGAAGCCGTAACATGTCTCGATCTCACAGAGTTTTTTAGTTGTGTTGCCGACGAGCCGTTTGGAATAGTACATTTTACAGCAAAGCGATGTATTGAGGGGTGGCCGCTATAAGAAAGGGATGACAGGTTGGTGGGAGACAGCGGGCCGTAGTGAATGGCAATGGTTTTGTACGGGAACGGGGGGGGGTTGAATCATGGAGCTGGAAACTTAATAAAATGGGTTTTAAACGAGTTGTAGGTGTATAGTAATAAGGAAACGTAGTGACTGAGCCCGTACGGGTGCCGTTCTCGGCCATTTGATGAAAAAATACGGCCCTTCCGCCTGCGGCGTCGGGCCGTTTTTTTTCATCAAATGACCTCGAACAGCCACCCGTACGGGCTCAGTAACCATGTTTTCTCATATTACTGCACACCACTTATATAGATAACATTCTTATAATATTATTGTTATCAGACATCCAACTAATTCATATACATATTGTACTGTTTTCTTCCTATCATAATTAACACCAACACATGTACTACCATTGGATGATCCGGTATGTTAACCAGAAATGGAAAGTTCCATTAAAATAAAAACAACAAAATAACTACCTGCTGCTAAGGGTACATTGATAATAATGTTCTTGCCCGCAGTGAGTTAATACATCGCGTCAACGTAAAATAATGTCATAAAAACAAAAACAAAATGTTGTATTACGTGTGTCGCCTCAAAGATTTGATAACGCTTAGGATGTACACAAAACGATTATTTAATCGTCAAATACCTGAGATACATATTAATTTTAGTGGAAAAACAGATCAGTAAAATATCTAAATAATGTTCTAAAATCGTTAAAGGACAATTACCTATCGACCGTCGAAGCATAGCCATAAAAACAAAAACAAACCCACTTTATATGAAAATAACGCGTAAACTATGTTATATTCAATTATCATCAATCGCTGTGCCACCTTGATAGACAGGGAAATCAATGTTGGCGACTGTAAGATTTGGGACCTGACATGGATGTTGAGGAGGTTGTGAGTTGACGAATTTGTAACTGATTGAATTAACTAAATTTGTGTTCTTCAAACTCTGTGAGTATTTCTGACAAAAATATCTCTGGACAGATTCCATTCATTCACACTAACCGTGTCTCTATATAATACCCTCTCTATCCTCTTACAACAGTTTTTTCTAACCCAAATGTTATTACCTGAGAACAGGTTAAATTGATTTGCAATGAATATCGGATTGATTAGCCTTTCTACCTAAAACGCAATACAAGGAATGGCAGTTGTCAGTGCCTCTGCGGGAAAGGAGCTCGAAATCTGTCACGAGTAAATCCTGCACATAGACTACAATATATGCTTGTAAAGTTCTTCACGTGAGTAGAATACATTATACATTATTAACGCTGGTAGTTTTCTAGTAGCAGATTACGCACTAGAACAGTTACACTGTCTGTGACGTGTTAGGCGGCGTTTACAAAATTTCCTTATTGAATCTAGCTGATTTACATTTGGTAATCAAGTAAAGTCCATGGTTTTGATCGCATGCCTCTGTGCCAATGATATTCAATATATTGAATATTGTCGCAAGGCATTCGCATGTCCATCTGCGAACGTCTGCGAACGTCTTCGAATGTCTGCGAACCCAAATTCGCCTGGAAAATCGCCTTAGTGGATCTGACGCTTAAGGATAACCGATGAGCCAGAAATAGAGTGCATCTATGTAGAAACTCCCTACTTCGAAAACTAGACAAAATTGAAAAATATTTCGGGAAAACCTCAACTTTAGCTGGCACCAGTTATTCCAACCATTCATAAGTATTTATTGTTGGGTCATGATTGATACAGACTCTGTATCAAGAGGATCTTAACAAAAGACCCGGCCATTATGAAGTCTGTGTCATGGTTTATCGATGTAGGATTGAAAACTGTGTGACGGAGAGGGTGGAGAATATAGGAGTAGAAGATATAAAATTATGTTATCTTTCACTTGACCAGTGTGCGCCAGATGAATGGCACCATCGGAGGCTACAACAGAATCCCACACTTCTTTGTACCTATTGTTTCAGTATTGAATCTAACGGTGAGTCCTTTTCCGTGTTGCGTTTCACGTAACTCAAAAGCTGTGGCCGAGGGTTTTAAGGAAGAGGACATTGGTTTCTTGCTTTGTTTCAAAAACCGTTGCGATCATGACATCCGTTGACATCAGAAGATAGGTTTTAGGCGTCAGCTGTTCAATGGGATTTGTGAAGGTATTGTTTGTGTGTGGCATTTATTGAAAACAGTTATACCGCAAGTGTATTTATATAGCGTGTTATTTCAGAGCTGCCTCAACCAAGGATAATTGAAAAAGAGCACCAAGAAGTGATGGAGTATCACACATTCCAAAGAAAACACAGAAGGTTCCCGCTATATGAAAGAACTAATCATCATTTGCAAACAATAAATTCTGACGAAATAGTTGCGGTAAATGAAGAGTGATTGTACTATTTCGATACATTTTGAATCTTGTTACGCTTCGTTCATTTTTTAAAAACAGAATACGAACCAATGAACATCATTAAATCTAAACTTTAATTTGAATTGGATGTTGCAAAAAATGAGCTGAGATATTCCCTAGGAGATGTCTGACATTGGACACAATATTTAAAACGGAATGGTACTTTCGAAGCCTGTCTATATATTTGACTCTTTAAGCTTAATGGATTTGTTGATATTGGCATATTGTTTTTATTTCCACGTATGTGTAAGTAAGATCTATCGTCGTGTTGTACAGAAATGTTTAGTCTTTTAATGGGCAGACCGATAATTAACTACATGTGATAGTAAGTACTAAATCATATCTATACTATGAGACAATACCGGACATGTGCTATAATGCTTACAGCTAAAGGCTTTCACATGAGTTTAATTACGGCCAGTGCAGTTATGAATTATTCTAAAGACAGAATCAGATTGTTTGCCCACTACTTCTGACAAAGTAGACATTTAAAGGGATGTTCTGCTTTGTCCTTTGGACATCCACTCGAGATTCAGCTACAAAAAAGAGCCCGGGAATCACAATGCCTCCGTGAAAAACTAACATCACCATTTATCATCCAGTACATAATCGTGAACTCCACTGCATAGTTTGTCTGGCCGGTCACAAAGACCATCCAATAACAATCAAAATCCACCTATAGGGAGGAGGGGTCAGTGAGCTCCAGACTAGCCTTACACGGTGAGAGTAGAAACTAGATCTATACTACGTCTACATTCTTTATACACTGATCTCTCACGTGCTGTGCCTTACGAGATGTTCTGCTGTAGTCTCGGTCTATGATACATGGAGGTCGTAATGGGGAGTGGCCGCGCAGCAGGGCGGGGTGCGAGGAGGACCCGGTAGAGTGTGAACTCTCGTGGATGGTTTATCGAGTCACTCAATTGAAGAAGCAGAGACCCCCTTCACACAGCTGCGTATTACAAAGTTAAGAGATATTACATGTCTATTATATTTATCTCCAAACGCTTTGTTATACGTAGGCTCGTTCAGCCATTTGTGCAAATGTTTTATTATATGGGTAGACTTGTTACGTTCATATGAGGTCAGTTTTTGACGCCGTGGTTGGAAAAACAATCGCGGTGGATAAAGGTGACACTCCAGCTAATTAGCCTCATCTCTACACATTTTGCCTGTATCCCTAATACGATCTTTTTTATTTCATTAAGAATGGCGGTATTCCGAACACATGAAATGTTAACCTCAATGAACTGTTGAAAATAAAACTATAGTGTAGTGGATATGGGTATCTCCGTTCTGTGAGGTTTCACCGGAGACCTCTTGCCGCGGCCCCTCCGGAGACGGGCCTCCAGATTCGGGAAGATCTCTCCAGAGTACGGGCGGTTACTAGCCAGGCACTATAGCTCATAAGACAGCGACATCTACTAGCGAATCTCGTCGATCCTATCTACGATTACAGTCGGTAAGGTCGCTGTCCTATACCCTCAGATATTGTTCCCGATCACACCTCCTCCCTTTATATCCTCTTAAAACGAACTGATTGGGAACAAAGAGAGCGACCGGGAGTCGGGCCCGGCTGGGCCCTGGGCCAGGTGATAGGCCATGATAGACAGAAATGCAAAGTTTGACAACATCTGTTCTATTTAAGATATCAGAAAACTGTTTCCAGACTTCTTTTTTTGGGTTTATCTATCAATAGTACCTCTCAAATAAATTCGAGTTTTTCAGGCACCGCTTAACACTTATGACTTATAACTGCTGATGGCTCCCCTACAAATCGGTATATATATCTTGTATATCAAACGGAGGGATACATATCATTGCCATTTAAACGGCCTACTCAGAATTGGCAACAGTCGGTGATGTGCGTTCAGCGAGAAGATTAAGGTCGGACAGAGTCGGTCATTACCCCCATGCTAATAATGCCCGACTCAACCTGTGAAGTGTGTACAGTGACATAAAGGTCATCGATTCTGACCGACCCGATGGATCCGTCGGCTGAAGGTCTGATCGGGAAGAACCGCGGTGTCGTTGTCCTATAGGCTTATAGGATTCATCACGATCTACACTGGCAAAGAGATCACGCTGGTGGAACACATTCATAATTAATTAAAAAAAATTGTGAATAAGGCCTGGCGTCCACCTACTACGATAGAAATTTAGACCTCCCGATATGGCACCGATACAAAAAGCAAATATCGGAAACACATTGGGAAGGTGCAAAATCGTAGACATATATCTAGACATGCCAATCCACCACGCATCTTAATGGTTTTTTTGTTGTGCCTAATCGCAGAAACGTTGTCAACTGCCCCGATATTATGTGACCTTCCGACGCGATTTTGATTTTTTATCGGTAGGTGCATCGTAGACCATATCGGAGCCATATCGTAGTAGGTGGATGCCAAGCCCAATATACTAATTGCATTGGTAACATACCTAGTTAACTGATAAAATGTTAACCGCTGTGTACAACGGACGAATAAAAATGCATCGATATTTTGTCGCGATGACGATAAGTGGTGTGTGGTGCTCCCTAATAAAACTTTGGTCCCAATAGTCATTGATCCAATAAGTAGTTGAACCATTTGCACTTGACGATTTGTTTGCTTTCTACAAGAATATTTAAATGCAAGACATATTGTGTACACAACTATTTCAAACAGGATTAAGAAACTGTGCGCTGACAGAGTGATGCCATATTTCGTAATATTGGGGGAGGGAAATTGTCGACCAGGTTTGGGTATTCCGTTTCCACCTGATGACATTTATTGGGAAGGTCAAATAATCCTGAAGTGGTGTGGAGTTTATGAATTGTCTAAAAGAATCCTCTGGTGCAAACATCAGGTATGCAGTGATGCAGTCAATATGGCAATAGCGATCTGTGGTCAATAATGGGCATAAGTGGTATATTCCTAATTGAACGTTTTGCTCTGAGTACACCTCAGGTGTCTCGTTAAAATCCTATGAATGATAATAAATAAAAATATAGTTATGATGCCAATACGGTGGTACTTATTCAAGGTGTTGAAGATAAAACAATCAGAACAAGTTTGAAGAATGAGTTCTGAACGATTTATCATTGACTCCGTGAATAAGTATCACTGTATTGGCATCGTCACTATTTATTTTTTTATTAATATTATATACCTTAGATTGGTTGTAAATCACCAAAACTGACCGTAAAACACCTCTGTTAGAACTGTCACTCTCTCTCAGCGCAGTAAATACACCACCAGACTCATTCGGAAATTATTTGTGCCTGCGTGAATTAGATTTTCTCTCCAGGAAGATGTTTGCTCCCCATATATACCGCTAACAAATCCAAACTCCGCTTGGAGAATGTGACGGAAGTCTTACATACTCGCCTACGATGAGCTTAGCTTTCATCAATCTAACTGAATGTCATAGAGACTACGATTAGGAGAGGGACGATCATTTATATATTTTTGCGCATGCGCAACGGGCAACGTCCGGCCCTGTTGTTACCAAAGTCCCCAGTTTCGTAGTGTCACATTTGACGAGTTGCGAGGTGTCTGACAAAGAGCCCCAGAATGAGTTATCATGAGTATTTACCAAATATCAAGGTATGTTACACGGGGAATGCACACAATACTGTTTAAATAGCTTAAATATGTGAAACTGATCAATACCAGCACTCACAGCCAAGTAAAGCCTACTGACACTGTGGTGCCGCCATTCGTGGACATCTGTGTGTCACCCGCTCCGCTTGCGAACGTGTTGATATCGGTCGATTTTGCATATATATCTAAGCTATTAAAACGGTATCCTGTGCATGCCTCACGTTAGATACCTCAATATTTGCTAAATATGCACGATAACTTGTTCCCGGACTTTTATGAAATGCCTTGGAACTTGCGAAGTGAAGGGGTCTGCCATTTTTTAATTTTCTGCCCAGACAAGTGCTTCCGGCATTCTCAAAGAACGCAGTAGGAAGGTCAAAGCATGCCGTAGTAAGGTTCAAAGCATGCCGTATCAAGATGCAAAGCATGCAACCTGTATGTAGGTACAAAGCTACACGGTATATCATGCAATATGTTTATTACTCGGGGCATGCGGCAAGCTTTTGTCTGCGGCCATATCGCATTGAAAACACTGGTTCTCGCCTGATCACAGAAGATAAGCAACGTTGAGCCGAGTCAGTACTTGGATGGCTGACCGCCTGGGAATACTGGGTGCCGTAGACTTTATACCAAGCTCAGTGGCTAAGTAGTAAGGGTATTTGCCTCAACCATGGGAGGTTGTGGGTTTCAACCCCGGTCGGGTCATACCAAAGACTTACACAAAAATGGTAACCACTGCCCATTCAGCTTAAGACCCGCCATTAGAATGAGGAGTAGGGGACTAGGGCCAGAGTGGAAGAACGGCTGTATAGCCAAATTCTGTGAAATTGATGAAAAAGAATACTAATGAACCCCCCAGCACTAGTCAGTATGGTCATTGACTTCGTGCATAGGTATGTCATAAACGCTGGATGATACCAGGGCGGCAACGATGTGAGACACCATGGACGATTCTATCATATTCTCGTTTAGTACAGTGGCTCCTAACGAGCCTGCGCTATCGTTCGTCGGTATAATAGGTCGTGATACCTGCACAGTGAAAGGATGGAAAACATAGGATACCATAGGTGGAGCCACTATATTATAATCGTCTAGGATTTAGTATCGTTCCTTTGAACGATTCTTGCATGTATTAAACCTGCATGCCGTAAGACAGTCAAGCGACACTTACTATTATCACTCGTAGGATTTTAAACAAACCCCAAATACTTACGCCGTGAATACAGTCAATTTTACATGAATAATTGGAACAATGTGAAATAAAGAAAGCAGATATGATCAAAACTGTACTCATGCGTGTTCATATATGTTTATATAAATAGCAACGTATACATTTCTAAGTTATATATTTGTTACATATACATATTTATAAGTATATGCAAATCTCCCACTGCTGTACCATCCCAGTTCAAAATGTGTGTCATTGCATTTTTGCTGACTTCCCTCCATTCCCCAGCACCCAATCTAACCCTTCCCTTGATCCGCTCTGAACATCCTACACTTCTGAGATAATCCCGTTCCCGGGACTTTACCCACCTCGCGTCTCGAGTATGCATACCATGGATCGACAGTAGCAGTGTGAGTACTCAACTCCCTCACAGTCTCCTCCCCCATTCGCCTTTTAATGGTTGCGACCAGAAAAACCCATCACGGCTCATTCTCTGCAGGCTATGTTGGCTTACTTAGCTAAGACAGTGTCAATTTCCATATGAAGCATGCCTAAGATATTCAATTATTGGCGGGATATTCAATTTGCGGTCGCGCCGTCTAGTCTTGCTTCAAGAATTTCGCCATATACGAAGTTACATCATGCTCGATTGGGAGTTTTTTTCCCTACACTACCAAAATACTACCTTGGACATGCGAAAGGTATGTATGAACATCACTGAGAAATGCTGTTTCATGTTATGTGCGTTTTTGGATATCAGTTCTTATTTGTCTGTTTATCAAAACATTAAATTCCCTGATTGTTTGGTTCACTGGATATGGCCATAACGGTTCCTGCATATAATAGCAGTAACGTTCGTATCGTTAGTGTTCGGCTCTTTTTTGCTCCCACTCCTTTCTTCACTATATAAGTGAATTTCATATCGTGTTTATTGATATAAGAAGGTTGAGTTGGGAAGTATACATGGCAATATTCTACAAAGATCTTCAGATAAACTCTTCATATACTACTAGCGCAATATACCAGAGTATCCTTTATTGGATTATCTTATATTCTATGTGGGATTGACAGGGATAATCAGATGTAGACTACAAGAGAAAGTTACAAACAATCTTTGGAAAGAAATACTGAAAATAAAAAAAGAGCTGAGAAAAATTTGAATAAAAAGAGATTGGACAATATACTATCCATAATAGGAACTTTGAATGTTACACACTCTATGTACATAGCAATTCCACATTATTTATTTACACAGACAATGTACAAATGTACTATGTTAACTACTTTACAAAACATTACAATTCATAGGAAAAGGATATTCCTTTAGAAGAGTTTTGCCGATAGATATGTAAAATTTAATGCAATGACAATCTGAGCTGTTGAGTCATTGACATCCAAAGAGAATAGCTATGGGTGATTATTCACATTTTACAGATAAACCTTTCACACAGACTTATTCAAACCTGATAGGGCTCTACAACAGACATAATCAGAACCACAGATTCCCTGAATCATATATTTTACTCTGAACCATATATTTCGGCAATTATATGAACGTTTCTTAGCTTTTAGGAGACAAATAGGCACAAAACCTACTCTGATGAGGTGATTAAAGTCTTATTTCTGGGTGTGAAAACATCGAACAAATCGAACACTGTCCACAAATAAATAGTTGAAGAAAGGCACTCTGACTGATGATGTAAGAACACAGAGTTCAGCTTAATTTGAACGCTGATTGACGTCACGTCCGGTGGACGATGTTTGAAGAATACTTCAAGCGAGTCATTTTTCACTTTGAGTCTCACTTTCATTTGTCCCGTTAACACCTGGTCGGAGAGTGGTCATTATTTAAAGGATAATGAAGGTGTGAATTATGTTAAGATATTCATTACTGTTTGGGATTCTAAAATAACAACCAGTACACGTAAATATGAAATAAAACCCAGTATTGTATGTTAAGACAAGTTTGCCTAATAAGAACATGGTCGATAAAATAATGATTGATGATACGAATCATGTCATGTATGATACATCAAGACAAACTATAAGTGGACGCACGGGAAGGATACATCCAGGTCTTCAACAATAAGATCATGGGAGTCTTTTTATATGATAAGACATGATTATTGATAAAATCAATTGTGCGGAATATATGAGGATTGATGGCCTAGGCGCAGGACTGCACAAGCATGGTGGCCCCATCTATTGCTTAGCTGAACCGCTGCACTTAGTTTGGCAACCAACCCCTGAGCTACGATATAGGGGTTGGTCGGGTTAGATCACACACGGGATCACTCGGGTAGGCTCTAGTACAGTCCGTTGTCGTCAGGGCCAGGGGCGCAAAGGCTTCCATAAGGACTGTTAAGCACTGCCATCTTGGCCAGGGATTCCTGCCTCCATCCCAGCATACCACTGTAAAATGGCGGATAGCTTCTGTAACTAGATTGCCAGCAACCAACTTCTCGAGCATGAGTCGTACGTGTGGCTCCACACCTGCACCAGACTGCTTGGGTTCCTACTTGTCAAACCGATGCTACAAATAGAACAGCCAACCACTAAATTGCTCTTACCGAAAATGGTTGGCCAATAGGAGCCATGCTCTGTTACACCTTCACGTACTGTTTGTTACCTGAAGGCGGCGCGGTGCGTGAACGGACTATCACTCGGGGTGCGCCTCAAATACCACTATTGATGACATGGCTTGAGAAACTCTTGCGGTGAACAAGGTTCCTTCAACAAGAAAATAAACGCACTGTTGTCCAATGTTAACCATACAGTATACAGAGGAGATGTCCAGAAAAAGGGAAGGATTCGTTATCAAACCTCAATTTTTTTTCCATCTCAATTGCCTCCCACAAACCATGTGGCAAATGGGTTCCACTTAAGGCAGTAAAAAGGTGTAGTCGTTTAACGAATGGCTGCATGCACGCCTCCATCATATCTCTATGACAAGAGCGGTTTTTCTGCTTATTGGGTGAACTCTCCTTTTATAGGCGGTTGGCAAATTGATTGAACAGTCATAGGTTTTGGAATCTGATGATTGAGGAGCCATTTGTTTTATGGCGTACACAGTGCATTCACTATTTTTCAAGTAAATACAGAAAACAAACACAACATGACCTAATCCGAATCACTCAGCGAGCTCCTTTTTATGTCAGAGGCCACGCCTCCTTCTGTATGATTGACAGGCCGAGCTTCTCATCTGAGTCAAATCCCCTCACTAGCTCACCGTTTGTGGGATGAATCCATTCGCAATCAACCATAGGAAATCACGGCCTTCTCCCAGTTCTAGATTAGGAGTTACTGCCCATACCTGCTACTTGTCACATTCATTAGCCCTACATACTGCTGGTCCCTATGCATTATAAATTGTATACTGAGCTCTGTGCAGTACACTATTATACTGCATACGTTGAAACAGCAGCAGTGTGTGGGCTTTCATGCTGACATTTCTTCTATACCAATATATGGTAAGATTTAATAAATTCTGGGTGTATGATAAATATATAACGACCCACCATGATTGTACATTCTACAAAACTCGAGGGGGAACGAATGTTATTTACGGAAAACTCGGCCTGGAGCCTCGTTCCGTATATATAACAACCATTCCCCATCTCATTTTGTAGCAAGTACAGTATGGTCAGGTCGTTCTATATAATACTGGGGACACACCAAGCGAGTGAAGGCAGCGATCTCTGGAATCGCCAACAAAAATCGGCGTGTATGTGAGATATCATTTCATCGGAATATCTCCTGCCTACAATTTAGCATCTTGGAAGAAATAATCAGGTGAAATATGAAATAATAGGTCACATATAGACCATTTTGTGTTGGCGATTACGGAACTCGCTGCATTTCTCGCTTGGTGTGTCTCCAGCTTTATGCCGAGGACACACCAAGCGATTGGAACCCTCGGCGATTATGGACAAGCGAGAAATGGAATCGCTCAATATTTCTCGCCTTCAAGGTAGGAGGGGGTTTCGCCCACTCGCCCATGATTTTCAGACACACTAGGCAAGTCAAGGCAGCGAGAGAACGGTAGCGATTATCTCCTCTGAGCGATTACTGAAAAACATGCCAAGTATGAGCGATGTTTGATATTTGGCGATTACTATATCGGCGAGTAAATTGAGAAATGTGAGTGATCATGTGACTATAAAACCCTATCTGATTGGTTGACTGGTTGTTGCTGATAGGGCTCGCTCATATATCGCTTACATGCACCAAAACTTGGTGTGTCTGCATTTTCAGAACTACCCTAGCGATTCTGTGTTGGCGATAACGTGGGCGAATTTTGCATGTTTGATATTATCGCTCATGGAATGTGCTAGTGATATTTGAACTTGATAACATCCCAGTCGCTCTCATATCCCAGCGAGTAGAGGACACACCAAGCGATACATTTTATCCTCATATAATCGCCAAGACCTTGTTGGCAAGTAAAATTATCGCCAACGTTTCTCGCTTGGTGTGTCTCCTGTATAGGTACTATGTTTACACACTACACACTTGGTTTCACATTTTCTTGAAGCCGGAGACACACCAAGCGAGAAACGCAGCGAGTTCTGTAATCGCCAACACAAAATGGCCTGTATATATGAGCTATTATTTCATATTTCACCTGATTAATTCTTCCAAGATGCTAGAGATTGGGCAGGAGATATTCCTGTGAAATAATATCTCACATACATGCTATTTAATGTTGGCGATTCAAGAGATCGCGGACTTGACTCGCTTGGTGTGTCCCCGGCATAATGAACTGTATCGTCAAAGGAATAATTTCAGGATACTGTATAAATCATTTTGGTAAAAAAACACCAATTACCAACCAGAACTTATGCAACGCAGGCCTTCGGTCAAAGTTCTCTGCAGAACAAGAATTTTTCCTCATTTTACACGTCATGTAAAATCAAATCGTTCATCAGTCGCCCGTCATTCTTCCATACATATGTCGATAATTCATATATAACATTGAAGATACCTTAACCCTTTCCAAGAGAGAATGTCTTCAGGCATAGTTTACACGAAGGACGATAATGACTAACGCAGACAACAATTAAAATCGACACACAGGAAGTTTTATTTGTAGTTTTGCTGGATAAAGTAGCAACTGAAAATATTCCTCTTCGCTTTAGTAATGGATTGAGTCGCTAGATTGTATGAAACAAAGGGGAAAATGATCAGTTTTTCCTGTATTTATTCAAAATATGTCGAATCTGCCATATATGCCTGAAGGCATTTTCACCTTCGCATACATAATTCCTCAAAACATTATGGCTAACTTTGGGCAGGAAATACACAATTCCAAGGCGGTGTTGGGGGCTACACCATGGGTACCACACTTCTACCTCTGACTACGGACCTCTCAATTACTTTTAAAATATATTTAAATCATCACCTTCTGCGTGTGGCTCATAATTCTCCTACTGATAAATATCTCCAATCAAGGGAAGTCCGTGCTTGCATGGCCACACCTCGTGCCACACTATTTATTATAGTACGTTTACCACCAGAAAGCCAGAACACCAAAACCCGATTCTTATTAAGGGGCCGCAAGAGGAAGCGGAAGTCAACCCTTCCCAGAATGCCTCAGTAATGGCTAGTTCTCGGGGTCATCACCAGGTGGCGGCCGGGCAAATTGGACATGACATGTTCGATGAATACCAATGTAATGTGCCCATGCGGCCAAAGTGCCCCCTGGGCGTCGATGCCATCGGGTCCCTCATGCTGTGACCTTGACATTGGCCGTGCCCGCGTATCCTTCGCGGTCTATATTACATGACCGGGGCCCGCTAGGTGTCGCTGGGGCTGTGTATAACGGGTGCTGATTTCAAACCGTTGATTACATTGTCTCTTCGTTTTAAAACCATAACTTACAGGTGCGGCATTTGATGACTGAACAACCTAAATAAATGTACGGATAAATGATAGCACAATGATAATGACTAACGCGAAGAGAGGGTGGAGTAGTATTTGAGGATTTTTGAAAATATTTCAGAAATAGATAACGACCGGGGAAGGTTGAATAGGTGCTCTATTGTCCGTAGACTACTGAGTGATAAGTCGTACGAGTGAGTGTAAGGAAAGGGAATGACACCTTGCAGAACAATTGTTGCAGACTGATGAGTGACAATCCTCTTTAGAATTAACACGATTCTTCAGCAGAAACACCGGGAATTCAGATTATAATACCTAGCTTAATAGTAAAAAGGAGCCTAATATGATAGAGATTTACAGAATATGTTCGCAAGTTAAAGCAGTAATCCATACCATTAAGTTATACACTCCCACATTAATAGTGATTTACAATCAGCAACAATCCCAATGTAATTCTGGGATGGTTACTAGTAAATATGGTGTTTTTGAACCTCATCACCTCTGTTGGCTGTACGTATTGTGGGAATGGAAGGTAGGGTAAAATCATCTCAACAATGTGTTTTAGGCTTTCAAACTAATGCTCTATAAACATATTATAGATCCAATAGTGCTTGATGGCCGTTTATAGGTATTTAATCATTAAAAGCCTGCAAGATAGAAGAGATTAACTGTTGAAGTTCCCAAGGGTGTCGGAATAATGGCCGGTTACTTTGAGGAATTTATCAGAAGCTTTGACTGCTGCCAAATGAAAATTCATTAAGAATATCATCTTTAAAACGTGACACTGACTTCTACATCAGCAGACCATAGAACTCTTTATATTTAAGTGACAAAGTTCCACTATTCAATTAGAGTAAGAATAAAAACGTCATTACGGGTTACATCTAAATGACTGTCATTTCTAAAGTGCTTCTGGCGAGTGTTAGACTATGAATTGTTAAAACAACCACGTGTGATGATATAAGGGCCACTGAATGCTTTCCAGTGATGTACATTACAACTAAGTATCACATTTCTTATATGTCTGAGTCTTGCATAACGCATCATTTAATGCTTTAGGAAAGGATCGAAACTTTACTTCCCTGCCCAGTGAAATGGAAACAAAAAGGATGAGAATGGATAAATATGATTTGCTATTGGATGCTATTGGACTACCTTCATTCGGAGAAAATGTACCAATATACTTACAAATATAAATGGATGAAATATCGTGGACGTAGTATCGTATACCATATCATTGCGGTATGTCCATTCCCCCAACACACCCATGCTGGGCTCAGAAGGCAATGTGTCGTGGGTGTCTTATGGTTGTCTCGTATCCAATCTGACAATGTTGAAAAAGTGTAGAAATGGAGCAACACACAGTTGTACGAATATGGATATAAGTGATGGGAATAAGGAACCTTCGCTATGGCAATTCTTATGCAATTGCACATATATTTATACTTGGAAATTGAATATAATCTAGCGGATCCATGTTTTGCCTCTATGGAAAGTGATATTTATTTGAGCACTATGGCTACAAGGTTCATCAAATTGGGGTGAAAATGATAGGAACCATTAGATCTCATCAAGTCAGTCATTTTTTCTCTCCATTTTTGGCGGTCATTTAGAATTTTAGCTTATAACTCCAAATTCCCACACTTCCCAAAGGTTGGACCCAGATAGTATGAGAGAAGAGAAAAAACAATCTGCACACCAAAATTGATCTGTTCGTACGAACGACTCATAACATGGTATATTATTATATAATATATTGATATAAATGAGAAATGGTATCAATTGTTATATACTTACTTCTCTTCTGAAGCCACGGTTATCACCAAGCATGATGCGGTATCCAGGGTAATCTTTCATAATTATCGGCATTGAGCTGCTCATAACGGTTTGAGTCACTCTTCCCGGCTCGACCCAGCTGGTCTCTCCATTGTTGGCGGAGAAGATTTTAAATCTTAAGGGATTTAACCCATATCGCTGTATTACTATTGTGGCAGGTTTATGGGTTGTATACCCATTGCAATCTAGCATGAATAAAGCCTGTTTATATATATATATATATATATATATATATATATATATATATATATATATATATATATATATATTTATGGATTTAAACAATGTTATTGTTCAATATATTAATATGAGAGGGCGCTATTGGGTCGCTATTGGCACCCCATACTACCTGGCCCGGTCACTCCGAGCCACCGGGCCCTCAGGTCGGACGTTAGCCTTCGCGCTAAAAGTTTTTTTTATTTTATTTTTTTTAACTTTTATATATTTAATTTATTAACTTTATTTTGTTCACACTTTATTCATATTTGATAAACAAGGGGAGTCAGGGAAAATACTCCCAAGCCGCATTTCACTTGTCATCATCTTTCCCTTACTTATTAATATAGATGACAAGATGACAGATGACAAGAGACGATGATTCCTATCATCGTCTCTCACTTTCACAATGTATCAGGATATGCAAGAATAAATGGTTCTCTCAAGGTGCGAATGAGCGGCAAGCCTCCAACTACGGACAATCCGTGGGCCTCACTACCTCTGTAACGACAAAATATCAAGTTTGATGTATGTTTAGCCGTACATTAGTACATCGGTTACAGCTCCTTCACTGCGTCATTTGAGCAGACTCTGGAGCCCTTGGGTTTAATGTGTGATATTAGAGACATCTAGCGGTCGTTCGCAGGACTAAAGAGCACCTGACATCCTTACCACTGGGGTCGATATTGTCAACTGCCGACATTAACAATGTACTTTTCACTATTCTTTCTCAAACGCTCGGCACAAATAAAACATGATGCTCACAATAGTGTACTCTGTTGTCATAACAGAATCATTACGCCTCCTGTTTCGGGTGTTGATTCAAGGGATATTAGGAAAATGCTGGAGGCTAGGTATCCAATACTACTGATGTAGGAATCTTCATTCAGATACAGTTCTAGTTCAGGGACGAGAGCGTTCTTTAAAAGGAGCCTTTTGCAACCGCCGCAGAATTTGTGGAAGGATATACTCGTTTTCAGGACAGTAAAAGTTGTACCTATAGGCAGTTCAATAGAATTTAGAAATATGTCATTAAGTACAGGATTTAGTATATATAGTTTTGGAAGTAAATACATGTGCCGTAGGTGAAATCCATGATATCGTAAGGTTACGTTACAAGGGTATAGTGTAGAAAATGCGTAAGAACATTCTCGGCTCTGCACCAGCTATACTGCCCAGGAACAGACTCATCTGCAAAGGCAAAAGAACAGCTAAAGGCAGTATAGCTACTTCGTCAGAGTTTATGTGATATTTGCGTGTGTAAAGTAGATAAGTGCGCAATGAGGGGGCAGGGAAGCTTCTTCGTATTTGTAATCGATTGCTTAGAACGCCGACAGAGGCTGAGGAAGGGTCAAATGTTTTAGAAATATTATATGTACATTTAAGGATGGCCGCCTGACAACTTGAGGTAAGATAGTCGACTAATTAAAATTCTGATTAAGCAATGCATTCGTTATCGATTCAATCGTAGGTATTGTGAATCGGATATCACCTTTTATTGAACATTGCATAGAGATGGTAGCTTTACCTATATTATAGTTTAAACACAATCCAAAAGACAATGTCGTATATCTTATAGATTCTTTTTATTTCATGGAAATCAGTATAAATGTCTTATCTTCACGATTCTGACTGTACAAATATCATTTAATTTGTTGCCGCGTCTTTTTCCTGCTAGAATACCACCCTGTAGGGAGTGGATTTACTATGGGCTAGGCGAAATGAAATGTCAAAGGTTGTTACATCTTCATTAATACACTGATGTGATTACATGGAGTCGTACGTAGATATTATAAATACATTTCCATCTTCTATGACAGTCTACGAAGCTTCTGATTAGTTTTGAAACGGTTACTTGAGCCTTAATTTCCCCTCATTTCCTGTCATCAAGATTGAAGCTCTAATAATTCTATCTTTTTCTTTTTTGTCTATTTTTTCAGGAATAGTAAAACTACCGTTTTATTATTCGAGCAAACACGACATCGGATATTTCATTCTGTTTTAAGCCCACTATATTTTATATACTATACGTGGCGATATTACTGATGCCCAACTGTAGGAAGGAAGCCTAATTGAAGACTTTTATTTTGCCACAGGAAATTACATGAATTTGCTTCGTCCTCACATATTTCTGTTCACAGAGAAGAAATAGCATTTGACCTGTCGAATAAATGATATTGGAGGCTCATGCCTTTTTGCACTGACAAAATATATCGATATTTAGTCGCTGCAAATTGATATATTTAACCAGAAAAAGGTATCATTGCATTATTAATCTCGGAATAACATCATATGTACTTCGGCTTGGTAAGTTAGTAGTGCATTTGTTTGCGATAAGAATCGATACAAGTATGCTATAGTTATCATTTATCATCTTCGTCGTCATTACCAAAATCGGGTTTCACCAATACTTAATGTTTTTCAAGGGAATAACGTTTGATTTCAGAGTCAATCCTTACTTAAATCAGGGTAATAACCTTAATTTGAAATATTAAGTGTTATTGACTGTTATTTGGTCTTCATATTAACAGTATCAGCACCTTTAGGAAGGAATCCCCTCGTGTCTACGATAAAAAAAATCTACTGGAATCAGGTACTACTTTGAAATAACTATAGCTGAAAGTCATCTATCAAATGTCTCTCTATGTTTATGCCTTACCTTTTAATGCACACAGGCCACCATACGAAAGGTCAAACTCTAGAGTAATACTGAAATAGTGCATTTTATCATATTTGTTTACTTTTATGGTTAAAGAGTGTTTCCATGTTGAACGCTGCTGGCTCTGTCGCCGGCAGTGTGTTGAGTGTATAGATGGGATCGATCCTGAGGCCGCCTGCTCCGCCACTTGACTGTCCCCGTGTTTGCATAATCATAAAACAGGTCATCGGTACACTGCATTGCCATTTCTCCAATAATACAGAACCATTAAATAAATGGAGGCGTTCTCTGAAGAAGCATCGATTAGTTTAGTTAATCTTTCTTATTTTTTAACAGCGGGACACGGTTTTTATTTTAGTACAGTATCTTTGTCTGGTGTGCCATTCGTAAAAAGATGCCTTTAGGGAGTATTCTTTGATAAGGATATTACTGAGATAATTGAAAATACATTTCATTTATGGAATTCATCTATTATAGAATAACAGGAGGCGTCCCTGCATCCAAATCAGGTGTGACATACGGAAAGTTAAAAAATGATTGGTTTCTCAAATTGTTCATCCCCTCTCGACAGGCATTTTTTATAATTACACTGCAAAGGATTATCACACTCAACTTCTGTCACCCATTGTCATTCTCCCAAGGTGTAAGCGTCAACGACAAGGGATTCAGCTAGTTCGTACATGGGATTACTTTTTATGTGTCTATTAGAATACGACAGGCAGTTTTAGGATTCTACTCTCAGTCCGAATACATCCTACTTGATCATCTATGAAATGGAGATTGATAATATTACTGATGGTACACATGATGCATATACTTATGAGCGTATACTTAGATCTTTACATAGATAAAAAAAAAATCATATTTTTTGTTTTGTTTTATTGAGCTCTAATGTTTTTATGAGCCAGTGTGCGTTTAAACACGGAATCGTCTCTTATTATGTTATCATATGTGCTCATGTTATTATTTAACATATTTCTCCAAGCATTTGGACCAAATATAATTTTGGGGAATTTATTGGGTTTGTGATTGGCCCATCCCCTTATATCACATATGGCCTTCTTCCTATATCCCTTTTAAAAACTAAAGCCTGCACTGCATGAACATTGCGTTTTATTTATCTATACACCATCACGTAATACGACGTACATATTAGTAACATATTTTTACATATGGATACACCCCTATTTTTCGCCAGCGTATATAAGCAGCGTATGCAACATAGTTTTTGTGTGTATACACGAACGCAATGACTGTGTTTGCCACCCAGGGTATATGAATAACTAGGAGCAAATAGGTATTCATCATTGATGAATGAGCGTGCAATTATGAATGAATAACAATTACATGAGTTAGATTCAGTCTATGGATAGCTTTCTGTAACCCACTTGCACCCAGTTAATTTGCCATTTCTGCAATTGCCTGGATCGAGGATCCAAATATATCAAGCACCAGTGGGTCAATGAGGTATTTCGGTCTCAGGTGGTTGGTCATGGTCAGCTGAGCATGCCTCTTAAACTCTGAGACATTGGCACCCTGTTCCTTTCCCACTATCACAGTGAATAGCACACAGATGGTGAAGGGATAGTTTTCTGGAAGCACGCTGGAAGTGTATTTATGTGACCACTCTAAACTCTTGATGATGTAAATAGCGCGTGCAAGCACGCTCTAAAAATATACTATGCGCAATATGCAACATGGTCATATACGTGTTACTTACGTTCAGCATAGGCTTTCAGATACACAATGCAAATAGTTTACCCACTCCCCTTACAACCACATCGACCTGCCCGCCCTAGTGCCACCCCGCTGCTCGGACCCCGCCTACATGTCTCCCTAGCCATTGTGTCGAGGTCGAGCTTTGGCTTGGGCTCAGAATCGGAGTAAAGAGCCCCTAGGGCTTCAGTGTTGGTGCACGCCCATAGGGAGTGTAGAGAGAAACTGATAAGCAGATGGAGGCAGACGGTGTTTGGAACGGTGGCGCCGGCAGTGGCAGTGGAAGATGCTTCGGTCACTTTCCATGCGGCAAGTTTGAGATAATTATACCTCGGTAATATGTTCATCTGTGATCCAAAGTAAACCTCTGTTGAATTTATCGGAGATTAGGTTGTCGGGAAGGGGTACAAAATTCCCAAAATTGGAACATGGACTGCTTGCTGAAATCGTTTGTTTCAATTTTCGAGGAATGATTTCGGAGGTCACAGTGGTGTCAGGGCAGGGAGCAGGCAATGTAAACTTAGTTCGATCTAACATCTCAGAGACTTAAGAATATGCTACATCTGTGGGGTGGTGTTTCTAGAATTCTGGTGAATTCCTGGCTTTGATATTATTTTCAGAAGTTTTCCTTCAAGTAAGTTAGGACGGAGTTGGAGCTCTATATCCCATACGTTAAGGGCGTTTCTAGCATTTCATACTAGAACCAGGCCCATCGTGTTCTTTACTACACAGTTACTTACTAACTGTATAGGGTCTTGGCTGACTGGTGTTTGGATGATATTTTTAGCCAGGATGAGGGTGAGTGCTCAGTCAGAGCTCATTCTCATGGAACACATAGGACAAGATGCTAACCAGTAGGACAGTGTTGGGTGCCTGCTCTTCAGGGCCCTTGCTGATCTGGAAATAAAATCTGAGAGACTGTTTCAGAGGTTTCATTGAACCCAGATGATCTTTGTATTCTTCCTGGGAGTTTTGTTGGAAGTGAGCAGAGAGGTGACAGACACAGTGACAGGTCTTGCGCAATGTCTCAACAACTAAACCCGACTGATGGTGGACTTGAGAGTTGGTGATTTTCTTCACAGAAAAGCATACCTAAGGCTGCCCCTACACAAGTTTACGGTTACACGTAGGGAGGTGTATCAAGTGGATTGTGTACCCATTGATCCTGATCGTTCTGTTGCTGGGGATTTCGATTTGGAAGATGCACCTTTCTGTGTAGTAAGTGCATGGTAGGCAGGAAACCTCACTGGACATGTACAGTGAGAAGTCAGAGTGTGTGGGGTGGCACTCTGATAGGAAACAGAGCCAAGAGGTGTTTGAAACTGACTCAGACTTATTGGAGTTGATCCCCGGTTTTGCCAGGGCCAAGAGTAGGAAGAGAGCACAGGATGGAAATATGTCTAGCAGTCAGAGAAGGAACATAGGTGATATGGTTGATACAGTGGAGTTGCTGCAGCTTATAGAGGTGGACAACACATGTGAAAAGGTGAACGATTCTATCAAGGTTGTGGTGGATAGGATATGGTAGAACCCTCACCTAAGGATAACGTTGCAGATATTTATAAAAAGAGGAATTGGAGGTTTGAAAGAAAACCAGGTTGAGCCTTGAAATCATGGACAATGGTCTTTATTATAGGGTGACTAAGAGAGACAGGGATAATAGGCAGGGCCACTAACAAGGTCAATAATTCTAAATATATGTGCCGACTATGTCCTTAAAGTTCTACAACAGGTAGATTGAAAAGGCAGACATAGCCCCAAATTTTATTCCAAACATTCTTGGTTCTGCTAGAATGTTGTACTTATCAATCCAAACTATGACTATCAAATCCATTAGTTTTCATTGGTTGCAAATATGTGGCTCTATATTGCTCTAGCGATGACAATATATCTGATTTAAGGGGTGATTCCACCAGGACGTGCGATATATGCCGATTATGACCGATTTGTTGACTCGCAAGGTCGGGCTGAATCGTGTGAAGGTATCTGGTTGAATCGCTGCAGTGGAATAGCCTCCTTTGAACTATGATAGGGGTGAAATACATAGGGGTAAGTGCACGACCAGCTCTTGCAAGATATATCACGATTCATCAAGATGTAGCAAGGTGCTACAAGACACAGCCCGACCTTGTAAGGCAAAAAAAAATCTTGCCGGTGGAATCAGCCCTTTATAGTTATCGATTGGAGAGATTCATACGACACTAATAAGAATTATTGATACCAATATCCTAATCTGTATTGTTAAGAACAATTATCCATTATCAAGCGAGTTGAATTAGCCCTGACACCACCATGACCTCTGAAGGTCACATGAGATTGATAGAAAATTAAACGATTACAATGAGGTTTGATTTTAATCAAGCCATGAAACCTTGAGGTCAAGGGGTGTCTGGGCCATGCCAGTCATTATGAAAGTGCCGAACCTGATCCAGTTTTGGGATAATGAATTGTTCTTGAGCAAGGACTAAACATATATATATGTACACCACCTGTGACGATTTTCTAAGCCCATACACCCTGTATAGATGACCTCAATGTTTCATGGGTTGATTATAACTAAACTTTATTTCAATTTAATTTTCAATTCCCTGCCATTGATACAAACATGTGAGTTGTAATGGTCATAATGCAGGATGGACCGACAGGCATGTGCAGGCTTCCTGACGTCCGTGAACAGCATGCCACCTGATGGCTCACGGCGGACGTCCTGACGTTACAGACCACTCCTGTTGCTGCCATGGGTTGCATACATCTTAATACATCAACCATATATGAGAAAGAGAAAAGGAGACTTGCATAACTTCTGTCTGTGATCCAATGAACTTTTATAGTCATGTACACGGTTTACAGTCGTATATTCTTGAGGTCTGACTGAATCTTTCAGCCACTTCCGCGTTCAGTACATCATCACAGCCCAGGGTCCATTAGCATACAAAATATCCTACTTTTATATCCTTAAAGGAACAGCTTTGTGTGATAAAACTTTATTGTGTGTAATGAATATCCAACGAAATATTTACCATATTTGGCTTAGAAAGAATGGCATTCCCTTTTCTTCACATTTCAAAATTCGTCAACAATTTCAAAGAGAGATATTTAGTCGCATGATAAGGGATTTTGTAACAGACTGGATTATGCCTACTTATAGGCGCATCATATTATGAATGTGTTCAATGGAGCTTACGCATAATTTGATCGGGGTGCCTAAAGTGAGGGAAATCAAGTCACGGACAAAGTATTTTAGACATTTCCGTCACGTTGTGGGCCCATGCATATTCCTTTTGCGATTCGATAATTCTTTTAAAATATCACACTTTATTAACCACTTCCCGTTTTTCATCACATGCGATGAAATCATAGATTTCTCTGATCACTAACAAATTATTTACCTAAAGGAATCCCAATATGACAAAAAGTCTTGAGTAGCAACGCACAACTAAATGCGGAATTTGGATAGTTAACATAACAACCGCCATATTGACTTACACAACTTAATTTGGGAACCCGATTCAAATTAGAGACCATATATGAAACAGTTTTGTATTTCGAGTCACCTACCTGGTTACTTGGCAGGTGTACACGCCTCGTCCTATATCATATATGTGGAACAAATAATCTTAGATTCTGCCACTACAGCATCTACAAAGTACAAAACAAATAACTAGATATTTCAAAACTCTGTCAAAACCTTGCTATTTAAACTGTATTTGGCGTAATGACCTCTGCTTTTGGCACCACCTCTGCTTACGGTTTCTTGCTGTATCTAATCTGAACTCACGTCATCTTTGCCAGCTGGCATTGACGTTCTGTTGTCTGGTGTACAGGACCACCTTCATCACGTGTAGATTTGGCTCACTCTTTTCATTCACCACGTTAATGGCTTTTGGGTGGAGTAAACTTCATTGTCCTTTTACGTAAAGTTTAAATCCCTCTAAGATGCTTTAATGATTGTAGGCAACAAGTAGTTTATATAACTTGGACATTTTATCTAATTACCAACAGGTAAAAAGGACCCAGTACCCTGAGAAGTAAAGCAATTTGATCAAATAGTACCCTATTTACATTGACTTTTACATGCACTCCTTTTCGTTTTGTTTGTATGCTATTTTATTTCTATATTATAGTAAAACAGACTGGGCATTGTATCTGTTGATAATTTACTGACTTTTGTCCTGAAGATACTTGTCTCGACGTCGATTTACACCTGTCGACGAAATGAGCATTGCACAACAGTCGGCATGTTTTTCGTCCTGAGAATCTATCCCTACCCACAATTTTCTAAGACAATATTCTAGCTATCTTAAAATAACCGTATGTATACAGCGCATCAATTAGATTTGATGGTATTTCAGAATGGTGATAACGATGATATTTGACAAGATACAATTTGTATAAGATTTGGATAAAAGGTTTATAACAGCTGAGTTGATAACAAGATCAACTATCCGTACTTAATACAGGTAATTTGAGTACGAAACAACATTATTTGTGTGGCTGCAGCAGCGTTCGACCACCTTATGAGGCACGTTGAATTCATATTGCTCAGTGCTCCTTGGTGTGGTAGGATGGTTTGTTGTTCAGTCAGCGACCCAGACAGGAGTGAGCTCGATGGCAGGTAAGTGCCGCCGCAGGTCACATGGGTTCTCGAGTAAATCTCAACTGAAGCAAGACCTTAAAAATAGGTATGACACGGCAGTTTTAATTTAAGGTATGCAACAAGTAATGTGAGACAAGTATAATGACGAAGGACAGTCCTGCTAGAAATTATCTATAATTTACAAACGTCGACTCTTAAAGCACACGCACCGTTCCTACCCGTCAACGATTGAGTATTACCGACCATCGCCTTCAGGCAAATATCATTCTGCCACCGAGTGAATGTATCCGGAAAGTGAGTGAGTGAGAGAAAAAGTCGTGAATAGGTACTTAACTGCGTAATATTAGAGATAGAAATCGTGACCCTGAAATATGCCCATATGCCCTTTTCCATTTGCCTACAAAAACGGTGTAGATAGCCTGATAGCCTAATAGCCTATTTACATTTTGCGTCAGCAGTGCTAAAGGTCCGCCGGTAGTTCCTGACTGTTTATCGGTGATGGCTAATGGAAATAAACTATTAGGAGAACACAAAAAATCCACACCGTTTTCGTCGGCCAATAGAAAGGGTCCTACTATCATCTGCCCCAAACTGTCGAATAGTCGTCGTGTGGGGCCAAAAGCAATAATAGTCTGCAATAATCAGGTGTATACGCCAAATTAGAACGAGAGGTTCCTATGAATCACCATTTATTTGGTCCACTAGTGAAAATTGCCTATTGGTTTCTGAGATTGATTGAAAATCTTAAGTATATACTTCTGCACGTATTTGTAAATGAGGGAACATTTCAAAAAGAATAGATGAATAAACACATTCTCTGATATCCCGTCAATCCTATGGTTACTGTCTGGCGGTGCCGAAAACTACTGGAGTGTGTATGTGTGTGTATGTAGGGAGGGGCGGATATCAAGCATGTGTAATCGTCTCCATGAGCTGCCGTCATAACTGCATGCGATATGACTACGCTCCATTTCGCCACGTTCCTGATGGGCATGTCAAAAGTTTTAGTGATGAGATTATCGTCTGTGTCTGCACACACCATATCTCTGTCAGTGTATCGCATTCTGATTCGGCTGGCATTTAAGGTGGGTACCCACTGCGCTCCCGACACACTCCGACACACTAAGACAAGCCTTCCGACAAGCGTTACGACACAGAATCGAACGTTTTGGGTTTTTGTCGTAGCAGTGGACACACCGTTCCGACAAGACCTTCCGACACACTCCGACACACTCCGACACACTCCGACACACTCCGACAAGGCTGCGACACAGAGCGCTTGTCGTAGCTGTGTCGTAGCCCTTCCGACAAGATTAAACATATTCTATTTATCGTAGAGGCCGTTTTGTGTCGGAGTGTGTCGGGCTTGTCGCAGTGTGTCGTAAGGCTATCGCAGAGCTCTGTAATAGTGGACACCCTCTTACGACACACTCCGACAAGCCCTTACGACACAGAAAGATATCTTCCCCGCTTCACACATGGTGGCGTGCATGTATGCGTAATTGGGACTGCTGCCTAGTGTTCCTTTATGGAAGTAGAGTCTCCGATGGACCAATCAGAGCTCTTTTCCGGTGGCCTTCACCCTTATACAAACATGGCGCGTGATAAACGAACCCGTGCCTCGCGCAGTGAAAGAAGCGCTCTATCACACATCATTAGCGGGTAAAGCAAAGAGAAACCTACCAAAAAAGCTAGGCGCCCACCTTCGGAAGCGGAGGAAGTAACCTCAGACGAGAGCCCGCCACCAGTTGCAGCCACACCTCCGAAGGAGAAGCCTATCGCAATCAATCGCAAGAGGGGCAAGGGGGTGCAGAAGTTCGTCTGGACGGAGGAAATACTACACACACTAATGGAGTTGTGGGAGGACGCTGTGTTTCTGTATGATCGGGCCGACAAGCAATATTTCAATGCCAAGTTAAGGCATGCCGCTTGGATAGGTAGCACGCGTGTCTGCTGAGGGGTACAAAAAACATCTAAAACCACAGCTAAACTGCGAATAGGCGGCCAACACTTGTCAAGTATCTTCATAAAGTGACAAAGAACACCACCAACATGAGTACTGACGGTACAAATACCAGGGAGACAAGGGAATCCACGAAAAAGACACGGAATCCGAAAGGTAGTGAATCAGAAAGAGGCACCACTACACCTGCCACGTCCACAACGAAAACAACCAGTAAGTGTACCGCAATGCTGAAACCTACTGCTTCCCTGTCCTGTGTTATTGAAAAAATAAACGAAATAGAAGGAAGACTAAAAGACCAAGAAAAGTTATCAAGTAAGCAGCTGAAAATGATAAACAAGATAGAAGAAAGGATGACTAAATCTGAGGCCAACATAAACAATACCGCCAAACTGCTTGACTGGATTACCACCAGACTAGATGAGATGGAGAAGAAACAAGTCGAGCTATCATCAGCAATGAACCGGACCAGCACCCAACAGGACTCCATGCAACAGTGAAAGGATTGACATTCTTGACTCCGAAAAACGGAGAAAACTCCTGATCATATCTGGGAAAGCCGAGGATAAAAACGAAAACCCTAGAGACACGGTTCAACAACTCTTAAACGACATCAAAGTAACCCCGACCGAAGTGCCAATCGACAACTTCTACAGACGAGGACGATATACTCAAGGGGCGCGACCTAGAGACATTGTAATCACACTACATTCGGCAGCCACCAAGTACCGCATATATAGAAACCTCTACCTGTTAAAAGGCAACAACACATGGGCAAAGGTATCCATCCATGACGAGCTCTCCCGCGACGACCATGAATCCCAGAAAGAACTTAGATCGTTAAGTGCCCTCGCAAGGTCAAAGCAATTAAAGGCACAGGTGAAGGGACTGACCATTATCATTGAAGATCGTGTCTATTCCGCTTCCCGCCTCGACAACCTGGAATGTGATTTCCCATATATAACGATTGAGCGTGCAAAAACCCAACGCACCCCTGACGGCATAGCATTCCAGGGAAGATATTCACCCCTGTCCAACCTGTATGAATGCCCTCTGAAATTCGACGGCATTAACTTTGATTAGGCAGAACGAGCATATCAGGCCACAATGGCTAACGCGTGCGATGACGAAAAAGCCCTGGAGAGCATAATGATAGCAGAAGATGTATATGAAGTAATAGGTGCTGCAAAAAAAGTGAAAAAAACTCCCCAATGGAAAAAGATAAAGGAATCCACGATGGAACGCATCCTGCTCTGTAAATACAGACAAAATGAGGACATCGGAAGAACCCTTGTTGATACTCATGGACAGTTCCTCTATGAGGCTACCCGCGATCTGGAATGGGGCTGCGGTAAACACCTCGGCCAACTCAAGGAGATCACGCAAGGCAAGTGCCCCGGCAAAAATAAATTGGGTGAATTACTTCAACAGGTTCGAGAGAAAATCAAAAGTGAAACAAAAGAGGACAGTGAAGACGAAAGCGCAAGTGCGGCAGGAGAAAAATCAGATACAGACACAGACAAGGAAAAAGAAACCGATCTCGACTCAGAGGAAGACGAAAAAGACGAGCAACCACCACATGTGGAGGACTAATCTGAGGTAACAAATTACCACGGGTGTTGACCCCATTCGGCCCACACGTAAACATCTTACATAACCAAACCTGGAAATAGAGAGAGTGTCCTGCAAATCCATAGACAACTAAATATCCCCCTACTACATAACCGAAGAACTGCTCATTTATCAAATTACATGTACCAACGGGCGCAAAAAGACGAAAACATCGATAAAAGAATTCTGCCCACGAGACAGCATATTGGGAAAATATTGAAAGTGTTCACCCCAAACTGTAAGGCATACCAAAAATCAGTTGAGTATTATGGTGGAATACATTGGAATACGCTACCAGCTTTAGTTCGCTCTACCCCAATGCTTAAAATGTTTAAATCGCTTACAAAGAAAACCATGCTGGATTCAATTGTCTAGATCTACAGACCTGTGAATGATATGACATGTGATATACTCACCCTGTTTTCATGTAGCCCCCACATATTGCCCCGAACCCGGATTACGGACTTATTGTGTGTAGGAATAGAAATGCCCAACGATGTACATATGATAGGGATCACACGTAATACAAATGACATGCCATAAAATGTATGTACTGTAACAAATACAAATACACAGGCAACTTATTGTTATAACATGTTCATCAAGTAGCCAATGAAAACCAGCCTCTGCTGATGGCTACTTTTTTATTGGAAAAAATACTACAATGTTATCACCCAAGCGGAATTGTAAACGATATATTGAACCAATAAAGACTGCTAAAAAAAAAAAAAAAAAAAAGTTGAAACAAGAGGCGCTCTGTAATATCGCAGCAGCATTGGATGTAGACCGGGAGTTCCTACGATATTTACTTGAAAATATGAATATATAAATCTTAGGTAGTTTAACTCACTGATGGTGGCGACTATGGCGGGCTAGGCGTGCGGACGTGTGGTGCGAGCGGGTGCTGTGACAAATTGGATTACTACTGACCAGAACGATTGTGTATTGCTGAAACTATGCATACAAAGGTATAATACGACAGTGATGATAGTGAACCTAGATGACACCGGACAATCTGTCAAAACTGTGAGTTATGAACATTTCTAAATCACTAGACTATACCGGTGAGCGATATTCAGTGCTGGTAACCAAGCGCTACGCATAAACAAAACATGGCCAACACACGTGCACGGCTAGCCAGCGAACACGGTATGCAGGAAGCGATAAATAGCATGCTAAATTCACTGAGTGAGATCACTGAAAATATGAAGGGTCTTGAGGCTAAAATGGATAAACTCTCGAGTGAACGAGAGGAAGAGAGGAAGTCAATAAATGAGCTAAAGACGAAGATTGACACCTTTATCCAGACTAAAGACGCGCTAGAAGGCGAGGTAGACGAGGTAAATGATCGGGTGACAGACGTAGAGGCGGATGTAATTGAGTTAAAAAAGTCAAACGCTCAATGGGAAAAGGATCAAAAGAACCTAAATCTCATCATTAGAGGTCTCGATGAACCCCAAAATGAGAAAATGCACGAGACAATGCATGGTTTTTTCACTGCCCTAGGCCTCACTTTCCCATTCTCTTTAACCCACGGCTTGGTAAACAACATGAGGGTGCAGCGGGCGTTCGACTAACCCGCCCGATTAAAGTCACTTTGCTGACCAAACAACAGAAGTCGGAGATGTATGGAGTAAAACACCGACTAAAAGACACCAAATACAGTAAAGTATCGTTCTCAAATGATCTGGGGGACGATGACTTGATGAAACACAGGGAGCTCCAGCAGATTGTATCAATAGCGAAAATGCAGAAGAATATTGATGCCAAGTTCAAGGGTGCAGGTATTCAAATCAACGGTAAAACATACGATAAAAGCAACCTAAAGGATCTTCCTGAAGACCTGACACCTGAGAAATGTTCAACACTGATCAAAGAGGACTGTCTGTATTTACAGGGCCATTGTAGCCCCTTCAGCAACCTATACAAATGCGAGATCTATGATGCTGAACTGGACTTCAAAGGGGACTCAGTCGAACAACTGCTTGTAATGAAACTTGCACGGAACCACAACAATGAGCACATTGTGAGCCTAGCTAGAAGAGAAAAAAGCCCCTATAAGATCAAAAGCCTCGCAAAAAGGATAAAAAAATAACCAGCGTGGATAAACAACGAAAAGGACATCCTAAAAGATTTAGTGTGACAAAAGTACGACCAGAATCCCTACCTAGCGGAGAAACTGAGAAGCTGTCAGGCTAAATATTTCCTCGAGGCCACCAGAGATCCTATTTACGGGTGCGGACACTCACTGGCAGATGTTAACAAGGCAAGTACAGCCCTTCATACCAAAGCGCAGAACGAAAACCGCATGGGACTGATTACCAAAGAAATAGCCGAAGAAATCTGTGGCAACCAGCACTGAACACTCTCAACTAACTACTATAGCTAAGTATAATTTGTCATACGGTGATATTTGTATATAATTATGCCAAAGTTTAGAGTGATACTAATTGCTGACTCACGAGGGAGAGCCTTCAGATCACTGGTTATTCAGGAACTACTGAGGCAGAACATTAGTGATGTACATTTCGATCTACTTTATTTTCTGGGGGCCACTGTGAAGCAAACGGTCGAAAGAGCAGCGAAACAACTGAGTCAACGTAGAGTCTATGATGTGGCATACATTATGACAGGTGTAAATGATTTGTCAACGCTTATAGGATTCAGAAATATATCACCCAACTTTGACTCGTCTGACAAAATAACATCGCACCTGACTAAGGAACTAACAGAAGCTAGAAATAGCCTGTCTAGTTTTGCTAAATTGGTGGTCCTATGCGAAGTTATTGGCCTCAACTATAAAATGTATAATACAAATGGCCTCCCTTATCTTAGTGAGCAGAAAGCTGTGAATGATGCAATGTATGATGTCTCTATTGCCATTGACTGTTTGAACTCGATGCACTCTGCGGTTACACCGCATATGATCGAGCACATTCACAAACCAAGAAAAAAGTATCTTGCGCACCGATATATCACCGGAACCACTGACGGGATACACTTTACTAATGAAACCAAGAAAAAATTTGCCAGGAACATTGTATACACTATACGCCCAAACATACACGTGACTTGTAATTAACCATTACATTAATCAATGAACTAATACCCATACTGTCGACTGACAATACCGTCAACTTGTTTAAATCCATCAAATTAGCTTGCTCTGCGCTGTGGTAATCACTATGCAAAGTAAAATAATATCATATCTCTTATAATCAGATACTGTGGTTAATCATAGATCTGGCACGAAACTGTGACTTATAATAAGTAGCTATATTTAACATATTGACTAATCTACTAACTACTGGATACTGGTATGATGAAACTTGCCCTGGTGATAATCTATTGTGTATCATGAATTCGTATGGCAAAGTAAACTATTACTTTATAAGATATAACTATGTTCTCTTAACTATACGTATCATTTATGACTAGAACTGTAATCATAACTGACATTTAACTAATCTTTCATTACCTTGATAGAAATCATATGGTCGGACGACTGATACCTAATGACTCTACATAACTATAACCGTGTGTGGTTAATCATACCGGAATAAGACTGGATCCCATCGTAATTAATGCTTAATAGTGACATATCTAAAAATGGTCTGTGGACCGACTTGATAAATGATACCTAGTAATGCATTCAACTATAAGTGAGCTGGACTATAACCGTGTGTGGTTAAACATACCGGAATAGACTAGAGCCCAATATAGGAGATGCCTGAGAGTGATATGTCAAATTTTGGTATCGTATAGGATGATCCAACCGTAAGTGATCTGGAACGTTTCCGTGTGTGGTTAAGCATACCGGAACAGGATGATTAAATAGACCGATTTTGTTTGTAACTATCTCTGTCTTTTTGGTTAGTAAATTATGTTTAAGTAATTTTAGTTTAATTCTTAATTGATGAACAGCGACCCTTAGGGAGCACTCACCTTCGCCTTAAGCGCAAGACATATACGGGGACTACTGATTGGTTCTCTGTTATGTTTTGTGGCTTCATATCATAATCATTCATTAAAGCAACTTAGGATGGAGCGGGATATCGAAAGGGAATTACAACACTTTCAAGAGAATAGTTATGGATGATCATCAACTAACTATAGCGGGCAAAGGACTACACATAGCTCACCAAAATATATGTAGTATTAAAAATAAGCTTGACTTAGTAAAAACCCATATTGAGCTTTCAAACGCCTCTGTGTTCACGTTATCTGAGACTTGGCTAACAAGCAACTTTCCGAAAGAACTCTTGAACATACCTGATTATAGCTTATGTAGACTTGATCGTACATGGCTGAATGAACGAGGTGAGGTAAAGATAGGTGGAGGGATCTGTGTCTATACTCATAAAAAACTTACGAGTATTAATTCCTTTGTAGAAAAATTTAACATAAGCTCCCCTGAAATCGAATGTGCATGGACTATTCTCGAACCCGTAAATCAACGAAAAATCATACTCGGAACGATTTATCGTCCTCCAGACACACCGATCCAAACAACAGTGGACTACCTAACTGAATCCGTAGAAGCCATTTTAGATGATTACAGTAATGCTGATGTAGTATTAATAGGTGACTTTAATGTAAGCTACTTGAACTGTAATGACAGAGATGCGGGTAAACTGAAACACATGGCAAACATCTTAGCCTTAACACAGCATATTAAAGAACCAACTAGATTCGACAATACAATCGACCTAGCTTTCTCATCCCAAAAATATATAACGAATAGCGGAATTTTAAATTTCAGTTTAAGCAACCACAAGGGAATCTATATTACAAAAAAGAAGAACCCAGAGAAATACATAACAAAACAAATCCTAGGTCGTTCCTATAAAAACTATAAAAAGGATAAACTCCAACTAGAACTTGCTGAGGAGGACTGGGTTGCTTACTATGGTAATCAGGACCCCAATGAATGCTGGTCGATACTACTGGAAAAGATCAAGAAACACCTTACACCAATGTGTCCCTTAACGATTTACTCGAACAAATGCACGACAAAGATAATGCATGGAAGTTAGCTATGTCTACAAAAAAAAAGGATGACCTAGTATACGCTAAAACACTACGAAATAGAGTGAAACAGAATGTGATATATGCTAAAAGAGACTACATTCAAGAGAACATAGACGCGGAACCCTCCAAATTTTGGAAAAAATTGAAGGAAATCATACCTGACTCCTCAAGTAATGATGTTATCAAACTAACTGACCTGGAATCAAATGAACCTATTGAAGAAAGGAATATACCCGAATACATAAATAACTATTTTACTACTATAGGGAAGAACTTGGCATCTAATTTCAAACATGAATGGTATGATGGCCTAAACCAAGCACCTCAGAACCAGATTGAAATAATTCTTAGTGAAGCAGAGGTTGGTGATATTGTTGAGAAAATAAACATACACAAGTCATCATGTTTGGACTTCTACTCGACAAGAGTCCTCAAAGACAGCTTTCTGGTACTAATCCCTCAACTTACTTACTTATTCAATCTATCACTTACCAGCGGTATTTTTCCGGATCTGTGGAAAATTGGGCAAGTTACCCCAATTCCCAAAGTTAATAACAGTAAAAATGTCTCCGATCTAAGACCCATCTCTCAACTACCCCTCCCGGGCAAACTTTTAGAAAAACTTGTACATTGCAAAATAACCCAACACCTTGAAATCAATAACTTACTTACAGAAAACCAAGGAGGTTTTAGAAAAAATAGATCAACCATTCAAACCACTGCAGACTTAACAGATGACATACTCCAAAATATTGACTATCAACAAATAACCTTCGCAGCATTTATTGACTATACTAAAGCTTTTGACACGGTTGACCACTCTATTCTAAATTCTAAATTAAAAAAATATGGATTCACTGATAAATTAACAGTATGGATGACCAGTTACCTCAAAAATAGAAAACAATATACAAGACTAAATAACATATCCTCACCTATTCAAAATATTACCCATGGTGTGCCGCAAGGCTCAACATTAGGGCCCCTATTTTTCCTACTCTATATAAATGACATCGAAAATTGCCTTAAACACAGTAAAATAAAACTCTATGCTGACGATGCAGCCATTTATACATCACATCCTGACAGCAATATTGCACATAAGAACCTACAAGATGACATAAATAGATTATATGACTGGTGTAATAACAATAAACTCACAATAAACATTAAAAAGACTAAAACCATGACTTTTGGCACGCCACAGAGACTAAATACTATAAACCGTAAAAAGATCCTCATGAATGGCACAGAACTCGAGGAAGTGAAGCAATTCACTTACCTGGGGATTCCTTTGGACCCTTCTCTAAATTTTAAAGCCCATACTAAAAACTTGATTAAAAAAGCTGCCCATAAGACTTACCTTTTATCCCAGATCAGAAAGTATCTAACTGGGAAACAAGCGGTTAACATCTATAAGACAAAAGTCTTACCTTTTTTTGAATATGGCGATATTTTCTCACAAGAAAAATACTTCCCGAAAACTAAATGTGGCCACTGGAGCCTACGGAAGACAGGGACGTGTATCCCTAGTAGTTACTCGGAACCAAAAAGAGATGACAAATATATATTGTTAAATTAATGAATGGTGATATCTTTACAGCCCGACGATGACGACTTCTGTGAGGAGGGTAACGTCCCGCCAGTGAGGTGCTCTCCTGTCGTGATCGAAAGCGACGATGACGTCAATGATGCGTCTCAAGAGCTACCCCTTACCCAGGAAACTGCCACCACCAGTAAAGCCGGCGTAGAAACAGAGGAGGCTGCAGGAGATGACTTGACAGTCCCACCCCTTCCCCCCAAAAAAGGTATGTACTAAGCATAGCATGAAAGAAAATTCGTTTGAAAATTGCAAGCTTTCTTTTTCTCCCCTGGGACAGAACTTCAAACTTTCTCTGACTAACAATCATAGAGGTCGATGCATCACAACAAACCATTTTCGCCTACAGTTTAGAATGCTAGAGGCACTGTACAATGTATTTTCTATTTAATAAAAAAACGATTAATTTTGCTTAAACCGAGTGTGTGCTACTCTAGGGACATCGTTCAGATCGTATTGGGTTCATATTCATACAGGATTCAATGCTGCTAGAAAGAACGGAAGATCGTTTGCCGCAAGCAGCAGCAGCTGCTACGACAACCCCCACTACACGATTTAGACCGCCTGGCAAGAAAGTCAAGAAATCTGAGGCCGCGGAACCAGTCGCAATTCTCAACGATTTGTCCGCCAGTGTGAAAAGGGTTTTAGACAAGCTGCCAAAGGAGAAGACACGTCTTCAAATGTGGTGTGAGTTTCTGGGTAACGACCTACTCATGCTCGAAGAGGAGGACAGAGATACAGTTCGGTTGACAGTGGACGCTGCTGTACGCAAAATCAAAAAAGGTACATTTGTTTTCGCTGCCTCATCTTACAGGGTGCCCCAAATATGTCTTTCCTTGTAATTTATAGAGCAGGCGACAGTGGTTATTAGTATAAATCGTGCGGGTCAAAATAAAAAATACTTGTTTATTTTCATGGTATTGCATCCACACACATTGTTGCGTGTTACTAAAAAAAAACAAAAAAATTTATATCTTACAGAACATATCACTGCCGACGCCTTATATGATGTGGTTTTGGCGACAGGTTCTAAGAAAAGTACCCCTTTGCAAGCTGCAGTCTCCATTCCCAGTGTGTCGGGGCCAAACCCGGTCGTTACATCTTCTGCGTCTGCGTCTGCGACAGGAAGGTATAATTTCCAGCAATACGTGCCACCTACTGTCCCAGACACGGACTACGGCCTGTACAATATGAGAGCGGCACATCACAGCACGCCGCCGGAAACCTTCACCTATGTCATGCGCGATATCAATCATTTTGTTTCACAAGAGCCCATTAATCTCTCACCTACCAAATTACAGCAACTTTAGACATATATGTTGTACCAGGCCAGCTCACGACTCAGTCACTTTTATCGGCCGTATTTAATCTTTCCAGTTTACGATTTGTATGTGTAATCGCTTCAATGCCGTTAGGTCCCGACTATATGGGCCTCACTTCTACGTTCTTGTTAATCTAGTAACCAGTTATGTATGTAGCGTTCCTTACCCATTTTCCTGATCTCAAAACAAGGGTATATATGAAGCAAATTTTGAAATGTTCACCTTCACAGGACCGATATGATGATGCAGCTGTTATGAAAGTGAGTGACTATACTGCTAGAGGTGTAGCATGTGCTTTCTTTTGTGTGATATTTCTTGGATCTGCTTTATTTATACTAATTGCACCCTTGGTGGTTAGTGCGGATACTTAGAAGGAAACCCATGAGATGAAAATATCTTGGCACGTACTTCACCGAGTTTGATCACGCAGTAACACACGAAGCGCATCGTAAGGGTCAAACGAGGTGAAGTGCGGACCAAGATATTTTCATCTCGTGGGTTTCAGATTTTATCTAATCCCGAACATGCGATCTGGAATATCGCTGTATATTTTAAAAAACATTTCCTACCTTCTTGCTTCATAATTGTATTACAGTGTTATTAGCATAGCTGTGGAGTTCGACTTCCCAATGTTAAGCCTATGGATATTAATACCGGGGTTAGATAATTTATTTGCTTTTTCATAATCGTGGCGGTGGTGGTAGTAGTGTACTGACTTGCATGTGTGAAAACCATTTATAACTTGGAGCATGTGTGGATTAAAGAGCTAATTTATTTGCTTCTGCTAATCGTGGCCGTGGTGGTTAAAAACAGTACTTGTAGCATGTAGCACTGTAGCACTTGTAGCATTCTTGTATCTGTAGTACAAAGATAAGAAGATTAAACTTTAAGTTACACATTTTCTACGATTTTCAATAAAGAACAGTTGTGTTTACGAGCAACATTAACAATCTTTATTAAGTTCTTGTACATTTATTACTTTCTATTTCTTATTACTGTATACTTCTTAACTTGTACTTTCTTTGTACTATTTCTTTACTCTGCCACTTCTCCATTTTTCTTCCTTCCCAGTGCACGTGCCATAAGCCGTTTAGTGCGATCATGTTGCCACGATACCGCACCCTCTGGAGAACAGAAGTACTGCGTCATCAGCAGGCGTTGTTCCTTGGCCTCAGTGGAGTAGTTCCCACGCGTATACTGGAGAGGTAGTAGTTCCGGGGCTTGCCTCCACTCACCCTCCACGATTTCTCCATCAACATCTTCCTGATCTACTGCGGTGGCTGGAATGTAATTCCATCCGCAATCGGCCCGCAACATGTTATGAAGAGCGGCACATGCCAACACAAAGTAGTTAATGTGGCGCACTGATCCGGTGATGCACGTGTGTAGAATGCGGAATCGTGCCGCTAAGATGCCGAAAACATTCTCGACAATGCAACGAGCCCTGCTCAGCCGGTAATTGAAAATTTCCTCGTTGTTGCTGAGGTTCCGCTGGCTGTAAGGTTTCATGAGCCTCGTGGATAGGGAAAAAGCGTCATCGCCGACAAAGTGTGATTTTATTTCTCGGCCACCGATTACCTTCCCCTTCGGCAGTTCATTGTCATGTTCCTGGAGATGTGTATACAGTCCGCAGTCCTTCCAAATTCCTCCGTCTGAGAGGCGTCCCTCCGCACCCACACTGATGTAGAGTATTTCGTAATTGAAACTTGCGACTACCATGATGACCAGAAAACATAATGATATTACAAATAGAATAATAGGTTGTACATAGCTTGAATATATACAGGGAAATTGGTGGGAATTCTAATTTAATTCAGATCTTCTTCTTATCACATATTAAATTATTATTATACCGATTATAATTGAATCATTATATTAAACCATGGAAGTTTCTTACCAAGCGTATACGCCTTTGGAGTTTGAAGAACGTATTTTGGTTGCCTGAGTCTGTGCGTCCCGATCTCCATTGCTTCATCCAGCAACTGTGGCGTCTTTTCTTTGTTTTTTCTCGTCTCCGATCCACCTCGGTAATGTTCCGTTAGTACACATATGTGGCAGTACCAAGAAGAGCAGCCAAAACCACTAAAGCTTCTACATCCATGTTGATAACGCAACGTCCCGGACGTCTTCTGTCGTAGCTGGTGTCGGAGTGTGTCGCTACCGTGGTAACCCTTGATTTTCCCGCCAAACCCTTATGACACACTCCAACAAGGCACTACGACACACTCCAACACACTCCGACAGAGCCCTTCCGACACGGAATTTCTTTGTCGGAGTGTGTCGCAAGGCTTGTCGGAGTGTGTCGTAAGCAGTGGGTACCAGCCTTAGCCCTGCAAACCCCCAGCCTAATCTCCGCCTAGCCCACCCTTCCCCCAATGTATGTGGAGGGAAGACCCGAAGTCCTATGCCTACATACATTATCAGACTAAAAATGATGTAGAACCTATCAAACCCAAACTCCCCCTGAATAAACGGATGTCCACTCCAGTTTGAAAAATTGAACACTTTATTTGTTCTAGTCGACGTTTCGACCTACTGAGGGTCATTTTCAGGACAATAGTGAATGAGAACGTCAGAACAGTACTGAATTTATACCAGTGATCCTGTCATCTTATCATGATGACCAAAGCCCAAGGGCAATGAACATCAAGTACGGTGACCATAGCCCGATTAGATTGTTTCATTATGATGAGTGAAATATGAATGTTCAATAAGATTGTGGTGATCCGTTGGAGCCACAGAATAATCTTATGTTAATGTTCATAATTCAGTTGACATCTCAAATGCAATAGCATAACTATATAAAAAGACAGAGTATTGTCTATGGGTGGGCGGGCACATGGCTGTATGCCGCCGGGTAGTAAAGGGTATGAAAGGGGGGGGGGGGGGCGCAGAGGTGTTGGTGGTGTCTGCAGCGGTGGCGTTGGTGCCGCTGTGTAGCCAGACCCAATGTCTATAACCCCAACCTCTTAATGCCTTATAAAGGGCAATATCAAGAATCCTGCAGAAGAGTGGTGTTTTGAAGCTAAAATATATTTAAAAAACATTAAAAAAGAAATATGGATTTATTATGTAATTAATAAAAAGTTTATAAATAGGGTTCTAGAACGATATTATAATCAAAACTGTGAGCACAGGGTTTCTCCTGGTGTGGGTTGGACGGTTAACCTGAGATATACATGGACAATCGCTTTTTCTTTGCAGCCAGAAGCAGCCCGTATATATTTGTATGTTGTTCACATTTTGTGGTGGAATGTGCGAAATGTAAAAATTGTATAAATTACTTGGAATTTTTAGGGTTTGAAGTAAATCCTAAAAGATTGGTTCTCCCATCAAAAAGAATAACTTTTTCTAGGTATTTAGATGGACACTACAACCATGCAGCTGTCTCTACCCCTGGAAAAGGTGGCTAGGGCTCATACTGAAATAACGGAATTGTTGTCAAAAATGTGGGTTAACTATGAATCAGTGGAGAAAGTAGTCTAGCGCATTGTGGGATAGTAGTATATGGAGGCAGGACATATATGCAGGTTAGTAATGAATTTCTTAGGATCAACAAGGGGTCTCGTAGAGTCAAACTGGATTCAGCTATTGTGGCAGATCTTCACTGGTGGAGAAGCTTTATGGCTGTGTTCCGTGGGAAATCTAGGATTCTAAAAGATTGCGATTGTGATAATCTTGTAACTCATTCATCGGCCTATGGTTTCGGCAGTTTTATAACCAACAAATTTTTTCTTCAGAACTTGGTTGGAAAAAAATACCTACGTGTGTTCATGTTGAGGAATGCCCCACCTTTGATTAGTTTGATCATATCATGTCTGTAATGGAGTTGTGGCCCATTCTCAGGAAAGTTGCGCATTTGAGTTATTTGTTTCTCTAACAAAATACTCTATGTGTATAGTGATGATACCCAGGTTTGCGCAATGCTGAAGGCAGGGCAAAGCTAAAAGAATTTTGTACCTCACTATATCCCTACAGCAGAGAATATTTTCACAGACGCCTTGTCAAGACTTGACTCACCTCATCATAGAAATGTGGTTATTAGCTGCATGGACAAAGGAATTGCCCATGTTGTTTTTTCAGTGGAAGAGGCAGATCTATGTGCTAGGTGTTGCTCAAGATGTTCACCAATTTTTCAGGCAAAATAACCTATGACTGATCAGGGATATCCCCCAACGGCCTTCTTGCACCTTGTAAAGTTATCTTAATTTTGAATGAACCCTTGTCAACATGAGGGACATCTAAAAAATTGTGGAGTGACGAAATGGTACTCAAACAATTATATATCAAAGAATTATTATGCTGAAGCTTTGGAAAAAGAAGTTATGTATAAGCATTAAGTATTCACTGATGCTGATATTGGGGTAAGATTAAAATCTGTTCAGAAATCGAAAAACGGGTTCCATTCAGATTTCTTTGCACGCCAAGTGTAAATCTCCAGGTTAATATCCATAGAAATGTTGATCGTTTGAACAGTGACCATCCTATCAGAGATCAAGGCAACAGTGATCACACTGTCAAATAGTGATTGGCTGTATGGAATGTGATGCAGTGACGATCACTAAAAAGGTCACAAAATCAGTCACTAATAAAGATGGTGCTTTCTATAAAACACCTCACAGGGTCCAGATATACATATTATTCAACTTAATCATTATCAGCAAATTATTTTGAGCAACAATTTTCCTTAATCAGGGTACCTGAGAAATCAGCAACATATTGTTATGTTCAGTTGGATTATCAGCAGTTCAATTCTTCTTAATTATGATGTGAGAAGAAATCATCATGTTGTCATATCATTATCAAGGGATTTCGCGCATATCACAGCATGGTGTGAGAAATCATCGAGGTGCACTAGATAATTATGTCATTATCAGGCTTTATCACACCGATAAGCCTGCTAAGTTAAAAAAACAACTATTTAGTCCTCAACTCTATTGTAATAATGTGAACATCGTGTTTAGGCGAGGAATTTCATCTCTTTCTAAGTCAAACTTCACCAAACAGGACGAGAAAGGTATAGTTATTTTTGATAAAACATGTAATTAGAGATAAAGTTACACCCGACGTGCATAATATGCGTGTTCAGGGGGCTTTACTGTGTATTTTATTGACCCCTCAACGGTAGTATTCACAATGTGTCGGGTGGTCTAGAACTGATGGAAGCTGCTCATCTGATCATAACGAGCCCCCTTGGCCAGCCTGGTCAGGAATATTTCATCTACTTTCTACTGAAAGGAAGAGCGCGTTCTCAAAGCGACTGAACCAATCCATTTACCTCTATGTCGGACTCGTGTTTTAAAAAGGATTTTCTCTGCTTTCTATAGGTCACGTGATTTTTCTCACATTTCAAAAAGAGCAGGAAGAGCCTAATAAGGACCACGACTGCCAGAGGAGTATAATATGTTCTGGTCCTGGCGGATGATTGCTTCCATTTACCGCTAGGTAGACGGATAGATGAAATCAACCTAGCGGTCAGTCTTTTTTTACTTCCGGTCAACATATCGTAAGGCAATAACAGCACAAAGAAGGAGAATATTTGCAATCCTAGGCTTTAAAAAACTGTTTAGATTTGGTCGTGGCAAAAATTGACCAAAACGAGGCATCTTCATACCAATATTGTATATTCATACGAATATGTTGTATATGGTCAGAAAAGGGATGATTGCTTGAATCACGTCTTGTGCCTCGATCATTGATACCAATATTACGTCACCAAGAACTACCTCACGATTTTTCTATACATGATGAATTATCATCACGTTTTCAGTCGCTTAGTGTAAACACCGAATAAATGTAACGTTTACACCTACATATCGCGTGCAGGTCTGATAGTGCTAAATTGCATTCGCCAGGATATTACTACGTACCTATTCTTCGGAGATTGCGATCGCACTTATCTGAAACCAGTTTGTATTTTATTTATTGTTCAGCATTGCATAACTGAATTATCAAAGAAAAGACAAAATAACAGTTTTTTAAGCTTTTATTTATCCTGGAATAGTGCCACAGGTGACGCAGTGTACCTATTTTCCTTTATCTCCAGCTGTTGACCTTCTCCAGCATCATTTTGAACAGAAACGACCTGTTTCCGTACCCGGCATTTACAAGACATTTATAAACGACAAAAGCGACACAAGCTAGCTATCATGTCATATCAGCAGCATTCAGCAACAACCAGTCCTGTTGGGACAGGGCTGGTTATACTGGCTACAACTCATTCTGTCGTTGCACTATGTGAAACTATAGTCATGGTCACAATACAGACTAGCGTTTTTGAGTTGTCTCCGATAAATTTGTTCGGAAAGAGCTGTTTACGGCGAGTTCTAAATAAATATATCGGAGACAACGAAAAAAGACCTATTTTGGCACCATCACTATGGTTTCATATTATCGTAAAACCGGATGAGTTTCAATCTGGGCTCCCGTATGCGACGACTGGAGTTTGGCGTAGTGATATCACGAGGCAGAGTCATGATGCTACGTCTATGCAGTGCTTCTCGGAGTTTGGATTTGTTTGGCACCAAAATGACGTCAGGACTAATGTGGTCTATGTCATCTTGCCATCGTTTCTGACCACACTGCATTGCTCAAGCAACTTACAGAATCAGGTTATGCGGAGTGATAAGCCTGAGCGGTGCAGTGTGGATATTTACTTCAAGGTAGCTGTTGGTCAACTGCTGTGGATCGCATCAGTGAACTTGTTGTTATTATTTCTCATTTATGAGCTATTCAAACTATATCATGTAAATACCCCATGTTATTAACCTTGATATTTGGTGAGTATGCACGTTCACACGTTTCGGGACGTCTAAGTGCAACAACTTTACCCCTCGGAGCAGTACATATTCACACTGAGGTTGTGTATTGGTACATAATAACAACATGAACTAGCGCAGCCAACTTCAACTTCAACTTCAACTTTGAGGCAGTCTCAAACTTGGATGGGACATTCACATTATGCTATGACTCCTGTGTACTCCTGTGTATCGGAAGATTTCTCCACAGGTATATAGAGATGGTGCCAGAGTTCGCCCTGCTTAGAATATAAATCGTTGGTTACAGATATCTTTTGATTTTAATTGTGGACACTTACCAATATTCTATAGCTCGTTAAATGTGGGGAAATAAGTCTGGTGAAAACGTTATCTTTTTTGTGGATTCTTCAAATACTCGAGTTCTGCAGACATCACAGGGACAGACGTCAGCGGCAGGCGAAGAAAGTAAACAATAGGATGTTTGAATGTTATGATAACAAGATTAATACGCAGTCTACTGTTTTAGAGATGTCAACTAAATTAATCATACAATGCATGATTAATAAGATGAAAGACAAGGCGGAGAAAGGTAGTAATATTTTATTAGCCATTATTATCATTGTTATCACTTATTAGTTTGTACATGTTCAGGAGACATCAGTATTGAGTAAAGGAAGAAGACTGAGGCATGATGGGAAACGTCTAAAACGCCTTAATCTGGGTATAGCCTGGTATGGTTATGTATATACCATGTAGAATGGTCATCTGGAACCTATGTATGTATTGATATGTTAACGCTAACCATGAATGGGGTATTGAAGAGAAATGCGCAGCTTGTTAAGTATAGGTGTACACCGAGTAACCCTTGGTTGGTCCAAAAAGGTAGTGAAAGGGTAAAAAAAAGCAACAGAATTCGCTTTATTATACACAGAGGAAAGGCTAAGACGGGAGAGAACTGAAGTCGATCCATTTGAACTAACAGAAACATTCAATAGTTTGTATATATACCTTTAAACAAAACATCAAAACTCACGCATTCCAGTACATGCCGGTATTACAATCGATATCTCCGCACCATCTTCAGCACCCTTACGGAACAATTGAAAAGGGGTGTAACTGCAGCCACCCCACCCCCTCCCTATAGATATCACGTCTTTCACACTTAATAAACTATGCACACTTGTAGACTTGATGACAAACTTTTCATTAAATGATATATGTATATCCCTCTTGCATTACTCTCTCCTGACTTATTTTCCTAATCTGACACTTTCTTGGAACAAATCAATTCGCTTATATAAAATGTAAGAATAACCGATCTGAGAATCTCGGTCGTTTCGAAGTGGAAGACATTTACGTTATCGTTTCAATTCCATACAAGACAATTCTCTTGAAGGTAGGCTGTGTAGACCCCTTAACCCTTTAAACCTGGCCAACTATGAACATTATTCTGTATTTATGACGCCATACCATACTTTCATAATTTAGTGACACACTTTCATGATTTCAAGAGGGGAACGGAACATTGCGCTGATGTCATACTTCTATGACTTAATATAAAAGATACAAAGAGCCTGAATGACCTGTTTATTTTGATATTATAAGATGATATATCTTTTACCAGATATGCTATATCACTAAAGCCATGTTTAAGTCTTAATTGGAATATTAGATTAAGTCATGCAATGAGAAACCAATACTTTTATCATTAGAAATCAGATAATATTGGCGAAATACTGACTTATTACAAAATGGCATCGCTACACTATGAAAACAAAGTATAAATTACAAACTTTATTCACTCACACTGTCAAATCGTATTGCTCGTCTGAGATTCGCTGTATTTAATTGCTGCCGCATTTCTCTTCAACTAGTTATCAGTACCCTACAACACCCAGACCACGAAATTGTCAAAGTTCTAATCAACAAACGAGTATTACAGGTACAGTTACAAATCAGGAGCGCCGCTGTTCGAGTCAAGCCCTGCTCTCCCCCCATTCGCTATATTATACTATCATTAGCTTCAGTTAAATCTTTCGCATCATTTTGCAATTCGAATAAAATGACAATGCACGAAGCGTATTAAACCGGTGATATATCATGGGTAACAATGCGTCAAAGTCTGCTATAATACAGGCGGATATATGGTACAGAGTACAACAAATTATTGAAAAAGGTTAAGTATACACCGCACTTCACAATATTCTTGTCAGGGAAGGATCCCTGGCTCCGACTGGCTCAAGAATAGCTCAAATATATTACATATCCATTTGGTATCAACCAGTCTTCCCTTGCGCCATGGTAGAGCTACGCATCCGCGGCGATAAGGTGTGTTTTTTGGAGGTAGGACCCGCCTATAATAACGCCTTGTAAAATAGTCCTCACTTATACTGAACTGCATACGGTGACTATCCCGGAAAATATTTTCCCTTGGCATTTTCGCAAGCGGAGAGATAATAACCTATTCATTGATGCAGCAAAGGTTTGTAAACCAATGATGAAAACTGTATCTTGCAATGCAATGCTTTAGAATACATTAATGAATTCACTTCATCGTGCTAAAAGTGTTCAATAGCAAAATATATTTTGAACGGATAAAATCAAATCATGCATACAGTATACTATACTAATAAAACACAAGCATATTGAGTAAAGTAAAGTGATTGATTGGAGCGTTGCTTGCTAGTCGATACTCCTATACTAGCGGATGCCCCAATACGAGTAGATGCCCCTACAGAGGTGACCTTGGAGGCGTGCCCACGAGGTGGCGCTCACAAGGTGGTGCTCTCAGTGTGAGTGTTCTCCGTCACTTGTGGTGGTATGTTGCTGCTCTTATCAGTCAGTACGCACTTCAGGAACAGCAGGAAGAGTTTAACAGAGAGTGCCAGGAAGATGAGGGACATCACGCCCAGTGGAAACCACAGCATGAGCACGTTCTCCACCTCCTCGAAAACCTGCATGAGCATCTCGTTAGGTCCCTGGGGCACATACTCGGCGGCCTCGAAGCCCGCGCGCACCAGGTTTATGCCGCCAACAATGAGCAGTGCAGCGGCGGAGGCGGACCCGGCCAGGTTGCCCTTGGTGTCCTTGTAGGGCAGCGCATGCACATGGTGAAGCAGAATAATAAAGCACACAAGCATCATACACAGCATCCGTATTAAAGGATCATTAACAAAGGTGTTCAGCAGTACCAACACAAGACGCCTGCCGATGAGCACCCCTTGGCCACAGGTAGGCCCGAAGTACTTTGTATTGGCCTCCTTAAATGGACCCTGTAAAATTGCAATGACTGCTGACGCCTCGGACGAGAGTTCATTGGTTTCAGCACCCGGCGGTTTTTGCCCGCGCAGCCTTAGCCGGAGAATAAGCCAGTACAGTAAGAAAGGCAAAGGACAGATACAGGCACAGAAAAACTGAGGCAGGCCTATCAATCCCTCCTTCAGGAGTCCTGGTCCAAGCAGCAATGCTAAGCAGAAAGGTGCAATGCAGGCCCCTGAATAAGCCATAATCCCCCATTGCCACATCTCGTAACAGACAATGCTGCCCTCAATGAACAGTACATAGTCGTTGCCTACATTGACACAATTGAGCAGAGTAAATGAAGTTGCAGCTAGTTTCTGATATGTGAAAAGTAACGCTAGCACAAAGCCCTGGGAAAGACGAGTCAGAAAGGTTTTCTTCGCCGGTTGGTCCCGATCAGTGGGCAGTTGGGTTCGCAATCCTCGGTGACTTCTTAGTGAGCCACGGATGGCAGAACACCAACGACAGATCATGTACATCATACCAAACTGTAAGATAACATATGGTACCACAAGGGCTTTTGCCAGGAGCTTACTCGATGGCGCCATCCCCTGTACAAAACAAACCTTATCCATGAACTGGAAGAGCTCTATACGAAACTTAAACAATCCCGAGAGGATGGCTTTGATCATGCTTTTGCTCTGGCTATCAGCAGAGGCGAACACAGTCTTGATGTGCAGCAGTTGTGCATCCTGGAAATAATAGAAGAGAATAATGAGGAATCCAGCCCCGTTGTCTGGTGGTGGGGGCGGACCGTCTGCTTTGTCCGCCGTGTCGGCTTCAGCTTTGTTTTGATTGTTATTTTCAGCCGGACCCTCAACTTCCATTTCCGCGTCCGCACAGACCTCCAAATCTGCCGTCTCTTTCAGCGGGCTTTTTGCGGGATCTTCGTTGTGGATGATATTGTTCATTTCGTACCGAGCATGGCTTCTTCGTCTAGGCAATGGGATGTCCTTCAGGCTAACAGACGTCATGAACATAAGGTCCCTGACGTCCTTCTGGAAGAGGAGGAAGAGGGTATAGAGCAAACCCGAGGCTATAGTGAATGGCCATAGCCAGGTCATGTCGCATAACTCGTTACGTACGCATGAAGGAGAGAATAAAGCTTCGGAATATCCCGGTATACATTCTCCACATAAAACACCTGTGCGCTGATTCCTGCATGTATTATAGGTCGGGCAGTGTGTGGATGAGCAGCAGTAGCCTTTAGGGCAGTGTTGGAACGCTATTGTGTTACCCATAACATACCCCCAGAAATTGGGCACAGCCGTGATGCCCTCCTGACATCGTGCTCCGTAGGGGCACTCTAAGCATTCAATATCGTGGTAGTAGTAAGACCCGTTATAGGCAGCAGTTGGTTTTTCACCGTTGATGAGCAATGTGTAGTAAGCGAAGGAACTGTACACCAGGCTATAATTAAGATAGCCATAGTCCAGGCTGTATTTGTTACGTGGACATGATTCACAGAAATAGGAAAGTTGGTCCATTTTGTACGATCTCTTCAGGCCGATGTCGCTGACTCCGTACGCTGATGTGTTCGTTACTCTCAATCTGTAGCCGATAGGGCATTGTATCTGCACATCGGTCACTTCTATAGACCAGTGATCTCCGCTATGCCGAAGCATGGCCACGTGGTTCTGTGACGTCCGCACGAGCATGCGGGCGCTTTTCACCTGCACTTTACCGTCAGAATAAAGCAGGTCCCCTTGCATTGAGTGCTTGTGAGTTGGCGAGTTTTCGAAGTAGGAGTTGTCGATGGTGATTTTGCTCTCACGATCGACAAACACAGCACCCCCTAGAAGCCTTGCGGTGTTGTTAATGAAGGTGCAGTGCGAGACGAAGGCTTGTCCACGTTGTACGCGTATCCCACCACCTTTACCCACAAAGGAGATGACTCCTTTACAACAGGTGGAGTGGATGCGCACCTCATCGTCCAGTACCTGGAAGGAGCGTAAGTAGTGTACTATATTCTCAGGGCGGAAGGCTCCGGCGGCGTTGGAGTGAAAGGTGCAGTTGTACACAGAGGAGTTGGTGTGTGGTTCGGTCAGAAACAGGATACCAGCCCCAGCATGCATGGCGATGTTATCTTGAAAAGTGCAGTCTGATATATGAATCTGCTTGAAGTCGGATATGAAGGTCAAACCGCGTTCATTGTCACGGAAGACATTACGACGGATGTCAACTGTGGCATTGCTTGCACTGCGGGACAAAGACCTAATCATAAACGGAGCCTCATACAAATTCATAACGCTGTTCACGGGGTCAAAGTGGAATTGGTGTTCGAATATACTGTCCTCTACGATGATTGTGCTAGGTTCTCCTCCAGCGACTGTTAGATATATACTGCCATGTGCTGGAGTATTTGACATATCATTGGAAATGAGGCAGTTGGCAACATGCATGTCACCAGCAACAAAAGCCATGAACGTCTGTGTAGACTGCAAGAATGTGGCATTTCTATAGACAACCTTCAGTGTGCCTGTCTTGACAGTGATGAGTGAGGACGGCTGACACTTTCCCGAGGTCTGGTTACAGTGGCGGTCCATGGTACCGCGGAAAACAGAAGAGGTGACATTCAGACCAAAATACATGCTCTTCCGGTCCTCAGTGGTCATGAGCCGGCTGTCGCGCACCTCGGCGTTGAGAAAACTCAGGCTACTACTCAGCACGACGATGTAGCAGCGTACTAAGATGACGTCGATGAAGGTGACGTTAATGTGGTCCTCCCCTGACGTCGTGACGTTGACGAGGGTTGGGTCGCCGTGACCCTCTGGGCACCCCACGTGGGGCACACCACGCCACCCTCGTATGGTGACCGACACGGGGACGTTCATCGGGTGCTCGTCGCAGTGCCGGTAAAACGTCCCCGGACGGAAGGCGTCCAGTTTGATGACGTCACCCTCCTGTGCCGTGTGCCGCAGCGCCCCCTGCAGGGTCAGGCACGGCGTTTCCGGTGTCGAGCCACATCCGCGGCGGTCTTCTCCGTTTCCGGCGACGTATATGTCAGCAGGGTCAGCTCTGACGTGACCTGTAATCAAGGAAACAGAATGATTTAACTTCAAACGGTGTGCTTTCACTAAGGTCACTATCAATTGTATCTAACATATAAAACAAACATTGAAATTGAAGCCATGCTATATAGTTTGTGATCACCTCCTCAAACAAAATCTTAGATTTTATTTTGCTATCTGGTCATATATCAATAACAACTTTACGTATATAAATACAACAATAAAACGATATTCGGTAGATTACAATTATGAATACCAAAGAAGTATTACTCTAAAACTTTACTATTTTACATGAGTTTTGCTTCTATAAAGGATCCGTCTATATTACCTATGAAAATCACATTTATTTGTATATATATAAGATTATCGAACAATTTAACAACCCAATATATTGGTTTGAAATGTTCCAATTATATTATATTTTCACAATCGTGATTCCTTTTACTCTAGTTGATTCGTGGTAATATCCATAAGAATGACCTTCAACAAATCCACTCTTCACAATACTCTGACGCTGTGGACCTTATCCTAAGATGGGGTGATTATAAAACGTGGAGTTAATTGCTAAATGTGCATTACTTATGAAGCTACAACATGCGATCGGACGTCAGTCTAGAGTAGCAGTAATGTCTGGGCCCCTTAATCTAACAGCAGTGTCTTCGTAATTGGCGCTAAATCAAAGGAGCATTTTTCTTCATTTTCCAAAAATACTAAGAACAATCAGCTCCCACCAGTGTCATTAATTTCATAGTTTATGTATTTTCCTGTGAGGTTTATAGCATTTAAATGGTCATCCGTTTTGTAACTGTTAGCCAACGTATTTTCGAACTCGTAGTATCAATGTATTGTGTCATGTAAAGCTAAATTATCCTGATTGTTACTTCCCATAATTTCATTATATTTTCAGACATGAATCTGAACAAATACATAATACATAATGCACCATTTGATACAAATATCAAATGCATCAATGTGTTTGTCACTCTCTTAGTTTGCTCCCAACACAAGAGGTAGATCTTTATGTAGACCAGTGCCTCATACTGATAATTTCCTACACCTTCGCAGTAACGCTCACGACGCAAACACAGACGCTTTTACTGGCAAAGCACAGAAATATTCTTATGCCGAAATCAAGGAAGAATCTTCCAAGTTCACCCCACTGACCTTTATCATCTACCGCTGACACCGGTTTTCATCAAATTCAGTTTCGTATACCAGCCAATATCCAAGTTACTACGATATGTAAATTACATCAAACCATGGCTTGGGCTATGAAAGCATTTTCTTGTCTTTTCCAGCCAATACCCTTCATACACGAACACCGGCAGCCATCCATCACCCAACCTTCTGTGTCTACAGTGAGCCTTGTCTAACTCGCCTCTCCACCCCAACTCCTCCCCCCACAGCCCTGCCAGCCCCACCTCCCAACCTCTCAACCTCAACCAAGGTAACCAAATATCGGACACCACAGCCACGAGAAGGCCCCAATCTGTGCATTCGGTAGTCAGACAATAAACACCAGTGCATTCTGGGTAATGAAGGGCAGTGATTAATGGGCGAGGAGTTTGCTAATGATGTTTACTTTCCATTCGCGGGACAGCGCCGCTGGCCACCTAAGCTGGCGCCCATCTGTAGTGTCTGTGAGTAGCTCGCCGCCAGGTGCTTACCGTGTTGACTAGATCTACCGAGCAGGTGAGCTGCTCAGTGTATGGCTAGGACCAGACATCCAGCCTCCCATCTCTCAGCCAGAACCACTACACAATTTGTGTACCTTATCAGTGACACCGAAATAAGTGCCTTCTTTGATGTTAAATCTTACTTGTTATTATCAATATAAATATCAGTATGCATTCTCACGTATTAGGTCCATCGTTGCTTTACATATTTTCCTTCGTTTCATATTTACCAAAATACCATGAGGCTGGTTCATAATTGATGACCAAGGATTTTTCTTTCTTTTCAATTTGTCATTTTCTAGGGAGTCCTTCAGGGGATATACACAACGGAGAGTCTTGTGTTCCTGAGATTATATTTTCCCTACCTAGTGCACGTTAGATAACTTCTTAGTGTTGCTGAGATTACTTCTATGTCTCTACTTCTCACAGGCTGGAGTGTAAGTAGGGGTGCCACAGGCGGGTGTGCGTGTCAGGATAGGTGCGCGAGCGGGCATGTAGAGGCCATCCTCAGGGCAGTCATGCCCAGGGTGGCTTCACACTAAGCCTGGTACACAATTGGTAAGCGATGGCCCATGTAGATGTAGTCATTCATTGAAAGCTGTCCTTTTTTTTCTTTTTTTTTAAAGAATTTCTTTATTAACCTTGTTTTTTTCTTACATAGATCCTTTTCGATTTTCGTTACAAGTAGTGGTTAACAAAGGGGCGTGGATGTCAGCCATATACATTGTGGCTGGTTTTCATCATCCTGCCCACAGGTTGATAATAGCCCTGTTAGTTTATACATTTTATGATCAACATGTAACTAGAGATACTTTCAAGTGTACATCGCAATAATTACAATTTTAAGGATAGTGGGACTCATCAGGTTTCTTGTATCAAAAATTCAATGTGTTACACAACCAGGGTAAAAATACCTATTATATACTTCTAGAGACCAATTTAGGTTGAGGGGTTCATTTAGTCCAATGCTCTGCACTGAAACACATAACTGGGTTTAGAGTAGGTGCAGAACAATAAGATTGGTAATTTATTTTAAACTAAATCCTTGCTTCAGGGCTTGGGTCCTCAGAGGTGGAATGTTCAGGCAATTTGTGGAATAGAGTTCTTCATGTTCTTTTTCGTGATAGATTTGAATTGCTTATAAGTATCTGTATTACGCAACAGGGCAGGCAAATTGTTCCAGCGAGTAGCACCGTCGTACATTAAAGAGTCCGAGCATGCCTGACAGTTTGGTCGTGTTACCTTTATGGTTGGACCTGCCACCATTCTAGTGGGTACTAAAGGAATTACCACGTTTTCATTATCTCTTGAGAGTTTATACATCAAATTGTAAATATGACAGAGCCTTCTATCTTCTAGGTAAGGGATTTTTGACATGTTATGTAGAACTAAAACAGGTGTTCGTTTATGCAATTTGAGACATGTTCGAAGGCATTTGTTTTGTAAAATTTGTAATTTGTTTACCAGTCTAGTTGACATGTTATGGTAGAGCACGTCCCTGTAGTCGAAATGGGGGAGTATACTGGTCTTATATATCAGTAGCGCAGCATCCCTAGTCAGAAATTATCTCATTTTTGTTAATTGATACAGTCGATGCGAGACATTCTTGATGATTCTGTTAATATGATTTGCGTAATCTAATTTGACGTTTAGGGTTACCCCTAAGTACCCGTATGTTACAACTTTGTCCAATTTTGCCTCACCTAGTTTGTAAGTCGGCTCTAGTGCTTGATTACGGTTTTTATTTGAACTAAAGAACATGGTTTTAGTTTTTTTTTATTTATCCTTATCAGTATGCTGCTACTTTACATTCACTTACTTTAAATGTGCATAGGTCACGAACAGACTAGCTATAGTGGATGTAGTACATACAACACATCAGCCTAATATACTGATTACCCATTTTCTACACCATATTTACAACCCAAGTGTGTTTCCAGCTTGTAGAAATAAGCATATTCTCAGGAAAATCAAGGTTGTATCTAGTGACCACTTGATTGAGGCAAAAGTCTCAGGAGAATTAAGTATTTAATACCAATAAATATATACTAAATCTCAGTGGTAATTGTTGATATACATACTATCATTAGTAGCCTGAATCCCTCTAGTTTCAATAGAATGTCTCTAACAAATTTCCTCTCTACACCTAGCCTATTTATCTATAGTCAAATGAAGAGCTATCAGCCTCACACCACTAAGGTGTAAAGGCTACAGGCTACTACTGAGCAAAATACTTGAAGATCCTCTACGTGAAGGGAATTATTTGTAAGGTATGTACTGTAGCAAACCTTTTATTGATTCATCCTATTTAATACATATCCAAATTTATCTCCATTTTATAGATGAAACAAGATCAAACGATTTTTTCGACATCATATATATCAGTATTGCAATAATACATTTGGCACTAGGATACTACATACATGTACTTACAAAAAATTAACGAATGTCCAGAAATGAATGAGGGCATTTTTATCACGACCACAACTGACACCACAATGGACATAAACGTTTAAAATAAGAGTGCTTCACTTTTAACAAATTCATAGTTTTTTACAATAATTTCTTGTTTCATGGATCTATGTTCACTCTGTTGGAAAATACTTATTTATAAGCCATGACAGATTTTCTGCTTATGTACACTTCGTGCACAGCGTCTCGCTGCACGTTGCAATTCCCGCCAGCCGGTCACATGGGTGGCCGGCGGAGTGGTCACGTGATAGTCAACTGCTTCCGCCGGATGCAGCCGCCTTTGGCTAACCAATCAGCTTCTCCATTTTCACGCCAGGGGGACATAATTGGCAATGTTACCAAAGTTCGGTGTTTGCTCCTCCTGGCTTTGGGGCGCAATATAAACTGAGTCATCGTATCCTATTCCTATAACTTTTTGATGAAAAAATTCCAACGGAGGTGTTTTTAATGATGCTGCGTATGGAAAGTGCACCGCCCCAGGACATTATAAAAGGGAATCGATGGCGTGCCCAAGGGATTTCTGCCCACGCGACTGGGTTTCATGGACTGCGGACTGCGTTTCCTAAAGAACTAGTGCTGCATTTCCCCAAAGTGTTCATGGGGTTGTATTAATGATCTGTGCGGCGATGTCTATACATTCTATATATGTGTAAGCCTATGGATATTTTGATTGTCATTGTCTTTCTAAATGTGACGTCGTGGCAAATGATAAGCTGCCATCTTCCGAAGGCATGTGGAACTATCACATCACGTGACTGATGACGTCAGAGCTATATAATTGAACGTCACTCATTAAATGTATATGTCTTAGTAGGTTTCGATTCTTATTTTTCCATACAGACATCACAAGTGCATGCAGGAATCAATCAAATCAAGTACGGTAGTACCAAACGAGATGGAAATATAGAGACATTCCCTTTCCGTTTGGTTTTACAGTTTGATACGACATACAAACCATTCTCTTTCTAAAAGATCTATCTAAATATTCCAACGGACTCGTTCAAAACGGGGGAATATACAGGCTTTACATTCCACTTAACTTAAGTGAATAACTGGTTCAGCAGAAAAGAACAATTTATAGAGGCATTTAATTCCTCCTCTACCCTGGTATACATCCGTCTGCTGTTTAGTGGATGGGACGCCTCGTATAATAGTTTTTAACATCGCAGCTAATCGGTTTCAGTCTGGTAGTTGTAGCCCATCTCGGTGTCCCTGAGATTTAGTGACATTTAGTTCCTCTTCATTTCACTCGTTCTTCTATGATTATGTCAAAGAATACTTTTTGTATTATATCAAATAGTACAGGTGCATTTGGAGGACTTAGAAGCAGCCACGCCACATGTACAGAAATGACATATTTCTGTTTTCCTCGAATGTCACCTTCTAACCATATTTCTTTTCTAAAGTTACAATGTTAACCATTATATTTCGCCGTAACTTATCCTCACAGTATCTAGAAACACCCAAAGTCTCCCAATATGCTTCATGATATGCCCCCCATCCTCAGTCCAGCTGATCCCCGTCTCTTCATAAACACCGACACTGCACAGAGATTCCACTGAATTAATTTGTTGATTGGTTGCAAGGATGCTGGCCACGACATTTCTGTGCCGGGATCTACAGCTTCTACACCACCTATATCCCCTACATCACCCTGCCACCAATTTCCTCTCGCCTAATTTCACCCTAGCCTCCCTCCTCTCACTAGGCCCGGCTTAAATTAATTCTCTAGGTAATTCTATAATGTAGACACCCCTGCATCCCGGTACTCCACGTAGCGGTGACCTCCATGCCCTGCGCCGACCTTTTCATGTCGGTCCCACCCCTCTTAGATCTCCCCTAAGCTAGTGAAGATCCAATTGGGATCCGACCACGATCAGTCCGTGATCCGGAGGTGCCTGCCGCGCCGCCCTGGTGGTGAACCTGTAAACATGTCCTACGGTTCCCCTGTCCTTGAGAAGGACATCTTTCTTACAGACCGAGGCAGCCTCCCAGCCTACAAGTCTCCGGAACAACCCTCCAGCTCCACCCCACCCTTACCTCCATCTGTTACCCGTCGAGCGAGTTACTGTGTAAGTTGATCACCCGAGCCCCTGTCCTCCGAAGAGTAGCTCATTCAAGTTGGTGTAAAGCTGTGATGTAAAGGGGTGGTAGAAAAGGACATCGTGACTATCCTTTATCACATCCTATAGGAACGACGATGTTACTTAAACGATTCCATGGGGAAATAGCCTAAAATAATAGGTAACCAGTAGGCCTTTAAATTGTATGGCCAGTTGAAAATTATTACAAAACATACTGAAAAGAAGAAAGTATAGTTCGATTCGATTCGGAAAGTTATTAGTGGAAGTTGATATATCATACTAAATAGAATGTCAATTGAAGGTCTGGTGAATACCTTCCGGCATTCTCGCCCTGCAGAGATTCACTATCTAGGAATATGGCTATATATATGTGTGTGTGTATATATATATATATATTGGATAATGGGAGGTGCCACTTTAAGAGAAAATTAGAATGGAACGACGATGGAGGAAGTACGATTTAGAAAGAAAGAGAAATGATGGGATTTAAATTCTGGGCAAAGGTGAAAACTCCTTTCCGTGGACACTTTCAAGAGGTATAGCCCGGGACTGGAGCAGTGGGCCACAGCGGGCAGGCGACCAATGTGTTAAAGACCCTTTACTGATTCAATTTACCTGAATAATTAGCACGTGGATACCATGACAAAGAGTGGGCCCGTGTCAACACCTCCAGGCTGGACCATGGAGCTGCAGTACCTGGCCCCGGGGGCTGTACAGAAAGAGTCTCAGGTGTGTTGCAGTACCAGGGGTGCAAAGCTTTGTTTAAATGATAAGTAGCGGTAGGAAGGGGAGGGTCTGGAAGTTGTGGTGGGAGGAACGGAAGGTTTATAGGTATTAGGTTAATGGTCTGGCGTTAATAGGAAAAGGGAGTTCAATAAAGTGATATACTGCACGAGGAGTAAGTAGGGTTTGTGGAACAGGGGAAAACAAAATAGGGGCAGGTGTGCAGGGGAGGAAGGAGACTGAGAGATGGTAATGGTATTCGGGAAAATCACGACAAGCGGGTGGCAATCCTCAGGCACGGCTGTGAATTAAATGGCATGAAATCTGTAAATCAAAGCAAACCTCTAAATCCATGGACATACTGAATATCGAATATTTATTTATTATCAATATCCTGGATTCTTTTCTCGGGAGGATTACATTTTTAAAAATAAGTTCAATGTTTATTCATTTTGTCTCTAAACATTATTTGGCCAGGCTTTTAAGTTTTTGGATTGCATTTCCATATTGGTGCCAATGCGTCGCACATTGCATTATGTCCGCACAGCTAACCATGTCAAACGGGGAGGCATTCCGTTACATTATACCCGTAGACCCACGTAGTAATTCGATATGTTCTGTCAATTCTGTCTTCTATGACTGAGATCTCATCTTATTTCAATATGTCGCTTTAGCTGAACGGCAGAAGGTATCATATTAAAACGTCTGCACAGTATCATTTGTACTTTCTCTAACAAAGAGTCGCAGGTATGTCACTCCTTGTATCTCCAGCTACATGATGATTTGCAAGAGTTTTGTTTGTTGGCAACAGAATTATATTTTGAAAAAATTGACACGTGTGCATATTGTCTCCTGGCCATAGGAAAAAAAGTGGGGTTCTCGCTCGTTCGCTCTTAGAGTTGGTTTCATCGTTCAGATAAAATCTAGCCAGTGACTAACGTATTGTCCTATAAATGTTATCACAGTGGTTATGAGTGAGAGACCTATTGTTTTAAGACCAGACTAATTATCATTAAAATTGGGTTTCGCTTGGAATTTCTCATACAAAATGTTTATCTATGCGTAAGTATAAAGAAAAGGTCGTTATGTTCGTTGTTTTAGGTCCGGCGTCCACCATTACGATAGAGATTTAGACCTACCGATATGGCACCGATACAAAAAGTCAATATCGGAGACATATCGGGAACGTGCAATATCGTAGACATATGTCTAGACATGCCAATCCAATACGCATTGTATGGGTTTTTTATCGGTGTCTAATCGCAGAAACGTGGTCAACTGCCCCGATATTGGTTGATCTTCCGACGCGATTTTGATTTTTCATCGGGAGGTGCATCGTAGACCATATCGGAGCCATATCGTATTATGTGGACGCCAGGCCTAAGATGTGGCCATAAGTCTCCTTGCCTTGTTATATTAAATTTATTAGGATACATTTTCATATCCCATACATACATTTGTTTCAGGAGTACAACTATATGTCTCGGTCATACTTTCTTCTCCTCTAAACTTGGCCAATAGCAGACATGATATTACACGCTTCGACCATATGGCTCCACGATTTCAGAGACTGTGCGGATTGAAAAGAAACCACCCGATGTCTTTATTGGAGATGCAGTCAATACAGGACTTGAGCGTCCTGCCTTCGATCCCAGTTACACGCATTGCCGTTCACTATAAGGACAGTGGACGTTGTCAGACATATGACAACTGTGGCGGTAGTTGATTATAAGCAGACCCACTCTTGGTCTTTAAACGGTTCGGAAGTAGTCATAGGGCGCCTATCGCATTGGCACACTAACGGCCATGGCGATGTAGTTCACGTTCGGCTTAATAGGAAGGCAAATGGATTTGCTCTTTATTCAGGCCTCACAGTCATATACACGGGATCTAAAAGCAGAAGGAGACTCAAAAGAGAGAAATAGGGAGGAGGGACTCATGAGGAATCGGTCTCCCCCCTTTCTCCAAACAGACCATAAACCCTAACCCACTTTGCGCTGGTATGTAACCTATAAAGGCGAACGGTGTATGTTATTACTGTATAATGCAAAACTAGAAATATTCAAGTACAGTACTATCAAGCCGGCAACAAATTGCAACTTATTTCTTAATTTGAGTTTTTGCAAATTCTCAAATGATTCTGGAGGTATGGCCAAGTTATATGAAGCGTGGTAAATCCTATTAGCCACGTTCTATGACTTTATGACTGAAGTTGTGTCGGGAATAAATCCTCTTCCTTCTCATGTATTCTCCCTTGTATTTTTCCGTCTTCCTGAGGGAACCGTTTGAGAATCAATTACCTAAGATGAAGATGTGCATATGCATGGAGGCGTGAGGTGGGTTTTAGCGTCACGAATCACATAAGTCGTTATTATTCATAGCGTGCGGCAAATCCGATTGCGCCACGTTTTCCAGTCGCCGAACCCCAAACGCAACGATGTTCACTTTAACGTGTAAATGACGAGTTATTGCTTGTGGCCCGGCTTATACAGCGAACGTCATGCGATTCTATTACAGGCCTTTACGATGCAGTGCAAAAAGATATTGCTGTAAGAGAACATCACCAAAGCCCTGAGGATTGCTGAATGGAAGTTCTCCGGCCTTATATCTCACTTTTCTCTACTGTACCCCGTGGCCTGTGTGCCCTCACCCCTGGGGGTGAAACAATAGTCCCTGGTGACCGTTATTTTAAAGTCAAGTCCGTCCTTTAGAGCAACACCCCTATTTTAGTATTAGTTCTCCTATACCACAGTTCCGCGAAGCTACCAGCTCCCATGGTACGCACAAAGAGACCTGCGAGCACTTACACAATAATAAAACCAATACATATATATGCGGAAGGCACTTTGTAAACTGATGAAGAGTATGCTTTTTTCCTGCACTTTATAAATTGTTGAAATGTATGTTTAAGTGACTCGGAGGTCCCATGGGATGACATGAACATTTTAGAGGCTGGTAGTTACTCTGGAACATGTTCCGGGGGCACCTCTCCATTGAACAGTAAACAGGAGTACATCGTTTCACCATCTATTATCATTAGATGTGCACAAATAGAGAGAAGACTTACATCAAACAGTGTGTGCATCACCCAAACTCTGGAAGTAGAAGTACAGTATACACAGACTGCTGACTGTTGAGTGGGCCATAGATACACACCGCGGTGCCAGCTGTAAGGGTGGTATGTAAGCTCTGCAAACTGATGCAGGTTTCTCCGACATATTTGCCGATCATCAATCAGTCTGTTATCCCCGGGGCAGCCTTGTCACTGCAGTATCATCGCCTGCCCACCCATACCCCTTATACCCTACTATAAGTGCCCACTTCTCATGGTGCTAGCCACCCTAAGTGATCGGGCGACAGCAGGCCTCTCAATCAATCGCCCCGTCGAAAGTGCCCGTTCAACGGACCATTTGCCTCCAATCCAACCGCTCTCCCTCTGCCCTCATCACGTTGTTTCCCTGAATATTGCGACTTGATAAGAATTACAGGCAGGATCCTCATCAGTAGTGCATCAAGCACTAGCCCCTTGTACTGGTCTATCCTCGTATCAAGCATCGGCACCACTTCACCTGATGCTCGGCTGTTTCCACGTACCCTCATTTAGAGACAGAAGTACTGCACATAGCTTGTCTAGAGAGGTTCATAGAACTCATCATACATACATTGAATAATGGTAACTAGAAAGAGATGATATTGATTATATATAACTGTGTTCATTTATGCAAATTTAGTCAAGAACAACAATGAAACAAATTGAACAAATAAAAGAAAATAATTGCATGCGTTTGGCGTGTTGTGCCTTTTGTGTCGTTCCATTAGTAGCTAAGTTTAGTTTTGACCATTGCTTCTTCCTTCCTCACCGCTCTCACAACGTTCGTTTACCTTATCCATTTCTGGCATTCCCTTGTTTTTCGTCTCTCTCTTTTTATGTCTGCCTGTTTTAGTATTTCCTCTCTCTAGCCTTGCCTGTGTCTGTATGTTACTCCTTCCATCTATCTGTTAGATTATTACTCATTTTCTCTGTGTCTGTCACTCCCTTCGTCTTTCCGTGTCTGTTTCTCACTGTCACTTCTTATTGTTTTTCTAACGGATTACTCCCAACCTTTCCGATTCCCACTTCCACTGGTCTACATGTCTCGATCTGTTTCCATCTTTTTCTTCATCTGTCTTTCTCCGTGTTCTACATTTTTATTTACCTTACTGTTTTTAAACATGTTGCATCCCCTGATTCACAGTGCCAGCCGTGTCTTTAATAATCTTCTCTCTCACCCATTGGTTTTGGTTCTCTTTACATCGAATCTTGATTTCAAACAGTTCATCATAGTTTTGATCAATTAACGCAGCTCTCGTTCCTCTTCGTCTCTTAGCTGAATAGGAATACAGGGTGTCCATGCATAGGAGAATACTTCCAAACCTAATAGCCTTTCACGCAGTCAGTCCACGTCCGTACTAGGGTAGGCCCGTGCAGATAATTCAATGAGGGTTGTCTAAATTTGGAACTTCAATTGGCGGCAAGAGACCCTTTTATTGATAGACACTAAGAACCAGGGTACGCCTAAAACCGGGCTGACAGTGACCGAATCTTCATTTCAAGGTTAATGCCAAAGGTCATATAGATTACTGGCATTATTCTCCATAGTTTCCAAATTTCCGAGGTATTCTAGTGATAGATGTGACAAAAATATCTTATGATCATCCAGTTCATTAAACTCATACAATTTTGTTCCGATCCTATGATCATTGATATCTAATTATCATGATTTAAGATACTTGGTAACAGTTTTTCGACCTTTATCTTAAACGTATCACCAATAAGTAGGTAATCTGTCCCAGTAAACCTTTCTTTACAAAGTGTAGATCGCCTAAATTTCCCAGTGCATATTCTTGGGATTTTGATCAACTGTCGCGCTTTTAGTTGGTACATCGTAGACATGAACAGTATCTCATACTCACCATTTTATCAAGACGAGGAGGTGACTTGCTCTTCAGATATTTAATGTTTTCATTTCATAAAGCTCGTATACTTTAGCTCTTCTCTACTCAAATTATCTCGCTTGTTTTATACCTAAAACAACTGGCATCAATATGGTAGTCTTATATGGATTTTTACATGTGCCACTATGACATATATCTTTGTGGAAATCAAAAGACAATATTGTAAATGCTGGATGACCAATGGAGTACTCTTTTGAATAATGTTGCTATATGATTCGAATTTGATAATTTAGTCTTCAATAAGATATAATTATCCTACCCCTAATATAAAATCCCATAGGCTTAACATTGGGTTTCCGTATGCCATGATGACTGGCATACGGAGTTTTATATGCCACTAGTGGCATACAACATTGTCATCACGTAATATTCCAAAATCGAGGAGATAGGGTAGAATAAAATCAAAACCTGATTCGTTTTTATCTTGGCCACCGCATTTCACTCCTGAAGTTTTGGCTCCGGACTTCACTCGGCTTCGCCTCATGAAGTCACTTTGCCAAACTCCAGTCGTGGAATACGGTGACCAAGATTAAACCTCATCCAGTTTTACGATAGTATCATTGCTGGTGATTTGGTCATATAGTCTGGTAAGTACTGTAAAGCCAGACCCCCACCTACCACGATGGTCTACGACATGCTCCCCGATGGCTACGATTTGAAATGCCCAAATCGTAGCCTATCGGAAGGTCCCAGAATCGTAGACCTATGTCGTGATCCAATCTGTGAATTATACTCGACGACCACGATATCTTCCCGATAGACTACGATAACCTATGACAGGCTACGAAAAATCCAACATGTTGGATTTTATCGGGACCTCTACGATTGTTGTTTTCAATTGCAGCCTATCGCAGCCAATCGCAGAAATCTGTTCCACCTACCACGAATTTTGCTGACCTCACGATAGAATCGGTATGGTGTCGGGAAGGCAGTCGCAGGGCCTATCGGGACCAGAATCGTGGTAGGTGGTGGCCCGGCTTAAACCAATGCTTGATAGTCGGTCCCCTTCATTTAGTTGGATCTGAGGTATGTTAATTGGGTTAACTGTTTCTTTACGTTTCGTGCTGGTTGTACGCTATGTGTTTCCCCAGACATTAAGCCGATCGATAGTCTTAAGCGATCACTCATTAGGACGGGGCTCGGGTAAAACACACCACTCAGGGAGGCTGTTAGTGGCGGTTGCTGATCTGATATCCCTCACTCCGAGCAGTGTCTAACACCACGTACTCGGTGACGTCTCGTAAGGGCATAATTCTATTACACTCCTCACGCTGCACGGGGACTAAATGAGTCCCACTGGATTTTCCTCCACAGTGCCGTGCTTCCTGATTTCATCTCTATTACTGGATTCTTAATAGTCATTCGCCAGCTAATTAATATTCCCTTTATCAATTCTAATCATGTTCCGTCATTTAAGGTTGCTGAACCCAAGTAAGAGATCTTTTTATCAGGTAGAATCAGTTAATATGGGATGGGAATGAAACCATTAGAACCGCATACATCACCGACAATTTGCTCTAGTAAATGTTCTTACACAGATGCTGATCAATTGATAAGCAATTTTCTTACAACAAAGCTGCTCTCATACAGTACCCTACCGCAGAGGGCAACTGAGTTGGGACTATTTCTATCAACGGTACCTAAATATATAACCTTTTTCGAATCTTGCTATTGTAACTAAGAGCCTTTTATAGAATTACAACTAAGTCCTGTAACATTGTCCAATGTTTATGGAATTCTAATGACTGTTTATGACTAAACACTCACGATTCTGACGTCAACCTTGCCAATGTCGTGACATGGACAAACCCACTATATGGAGCTATAGGCATCTTGGATTACTAAATTTAAACCAAAACACTGATCTGGAAGAAGACAAACTCTCTGATCTGTGTGGAATATTCTGATTAACATTTATATCAACCACCACATATTTGGCTTCATAGATGCTGGCGATTAGAAATCATGATGTTGTACTGTTGTCGGGTCTCAAAGATGTACCTAAGACTTAGGGAATATTAGTGGTTGAATTGCATGAAGATCTGATAAATTCTTGGTTAACTTCTCAATCAATTTGAGGTCTGTTCGTTATGACCATCTTAGCCGTCCATAAGGTCGTCCATAAATGTTGAATACAGTTGACCCACATCGTCCCTGGGTCTCTATTGCATACAGAAAAGGGTTTACATGTCCGATCCTAGATCGTTAAATGGGCCCCAGGCTCTGAGTTGACGTGGCCATCGTCACTGGAAGTCTGTGAGTAGAAACATTGATTGCTGGTAAAGAGTATACTTTTCCTTTGATATATTGATGTATTTATGCATTTTATTAAGATTGTATGTGTTCAGCTGTCTATATTCACTGTATTACGACGTATATCGTGATGCCTAATGTCGAGTCGATGTACCGTTCACGTTAGACTTGCTAAAGTCTTTGATTATGAACATTCAATAAATGATTAATCACAATCAGAATAAAGTTTATTTTATATTTTAGTATGTATCCTTCACTGACTGGCCCATGAATCAAGCGGGGTGTAGGGGTAGGGCTGGTAGGATACAGGTACTGAGACCAGTCTACGTTCACGTGTGTCTGGCATGGCCAGTTCGTTAACACTCTAGGCGTAACGTACATTTCTACACGGTTATGCAGGCAGTGATTGTTACCGTATACATAACATTGTGTAGTAATTACGTTAATTACGGCAGGTATATAGTAATATAAATGATACAACAATCCATCTTGCTCCGGTTTCCCTGGGAGTGCCTAAAGGCAAAATGCTAGGACGAAAGGGTTGAAAAGAATCTTCAATTCCGGGTAGAAATTCGGATATGTAATAGGCTGACATATATATTCCGTTGTGTGAGGATCTAACATGTTGTTCAGACAGAGTTGGGATAGGAGGATACTGTCTTAGTCTTCGTGAACGTTGTATGGTACGCTGTTCTTGTAAAAAATCGTCTGTCAGGAGGTCTAAGACCTCGCGACGTTCGACTGGGACGAGGGCCAACTGTATGTATAAATGAATGTTCCCAAGCAATGGTATGTATCTTAGTGCTATACTTTTTTATTTTTTTAACATCTATTTTCAGTGTAGCATAAAACTGGTCGTCCATGTGAGCACTATCGTTCGTGCTTTAGCCGCTAGAGGTACCCGAAGCCCATACACTGAATACAGGTGCTTCCAGTCAGGGCCCCCTAACGTTGTGTAGTTAGGCCGCTGGGACCTGTTTCACTAGTTTCGTGACATGTCTAGATGGCGTGTCCGGTTTGTCCGATTTCATAAGAACTAGACTTCATTTGTCTGTTCTTGCTTGCACTGTTGGTGTCACTTTTGTGAAGAAACTAGTGAAACAGGTCCATGATGTGTAGATTTGTCTAATTCTTATGTCTGAGGTCTGTCTTTTCCTAAGGCCAGCTACTTGTGTTGTCACGAAACTAGACAACCCCAATGTCTGTATGGTGTCACAGACATGTCACAAAACTAGCTAGTGAAACAGGTCCCTGCTCGGACAAACACGGCCGAGTCCAGACTCGTGCCCATAGTGGTATACTGCAATGACAGCTAGAGTGGGAACGGTCAGTGTGATTGCAAGTCTAGGCTGTATATCAATTTCAGAGTTGATGATTGTTTTGTTTTCTTCCGGAGAGGAAGATAACGCTATAGTGACCAATCCTGTACCAGTGTATCTCTGCTATCCATGTGCATTGTCTCTATGTTGTCCTCACCATATCTGAAATTATTCCTGATGGAATATAAATGTTTAACCCACCAAATTGGAGCTGGAATACCATAGAATTAAATTCAATCAATGCAATATCTCTGGAGATAATCTAAACAGGTATTACTGACTTATTACACCCATATATTCACTCAGTCGTCCAATGCTAAAGAATACGTTGCCAGGGTTTGTTTGGCTGCTTGCACTGCGTAACGAAGCAGATATGTTACGACATCGGCCGATTGAAAAATCTATTTTCAGCACGTATGTATATATGTATTATCTGACACTTCCTCTCAGTACGCAAAGACGGGAGTTTCGCGCACGGGTGTATAATAACAGATCTATGCACCTGCTATGAATGGAAATGTCACTTAGAAAGCAGGATGCAACATCGCACTATAAAAACTTGTTTTATTCTAATCAGACGTCACTGCACTGGTCGACTGTCTGAAAGCACACCTTAGAGACATGGCAGATACACAGGTAAAAAAAAAGGGGGGGGGGGGAAAGGTACGAGAACGCCAGGAATAACAAATAGAAACTTGTCAAATGCAAATGGCATTTAGGGAATCCCAGTATGAATCAAATACGTAGGATGGTGTGGATGTCACATTCACTTCAATGTTTTAATGATGTTTTTTTTCAGGTGAGACTACTTTTACAATTGGCTTTTGCTGGCGTGTTTTGAATGATCCTTCACACCTGTTATTTATATGGTGCTAATTGTACATATTGTCAGGTGAGGGAGCCAATTTTCTTGCCTTGGGACAACCATGTAGCCACGGCCAAGTGAGAGAACAAACCTATAATGAACGGCGAATTAAAAATATTTATCAAAACAAGTCAATATGATACGACAAGCAAAATATCCTCCTTCCACATGAAGAATCTAATGCAAAATGTGTGAGGCAAGAAGATGTAGAAAGAGTCCCAATCAAATGTTCTGTCTTATATTATAACAAAGGGTTTGTTCTATATATATTACAGCCTTTTATTAACTGGTCGTTAAATAAGGACTCTTTGTTTGGCACAAGGGATTCATGCAGCATTGGGTAAAATTTGAGTAAATGGCCTTTATGTGCAAAAATCCATCGGTTACTTAATAAAGCTGTCCTCTTGGCATAAGTTCTTCCTATATATACAGTGTTTACGGCATATTGATAACGTCACAGCAACTCGGCAGTACCCAATGATAACGAAACAGCAGAACATATTTCTTACTTCACATCATATTCTAATAGACAATCCTAGATATATCCCCACTCACAACATTGAATAACTCGAGATACTGGGGAAGGGACAACGAAAGAAATGGGAGAGTTCTGCAAAGAGTGTATACCACTTGGGAGTGAGTGGAGATACAATTATTAAATGAACTGAACAGCGCGTTGGACAAAGCAGATTACCTTGTTAATACAACCCTCTCATGCGGAAGTCTTCTGTGTTTTAATCTACTTGTCGAGGTAAAAAGGAAAGTAGATATCTGTGTAATTAAATGGGCTTTGAGTCTGAAGAAGACTCTAATTACAGTCTACTGGAAGTTCCTATACGATTATCACGACAGCTTTACTAAAGATCTTCGAATGAATGTAGTGAAAATGATATATAGAAAATAACAGGAACATCACACATATGGTTGATGGTATCATATAATTACACAGATCGTTATGTGCACGTATAATTATAAAATTGTTTTCTATCGATTAATTGATAATAAAAAGACTAAAAACAATAAGCAATAGAAGAAAGTTCATTTCGGCTTCATAAATTTTTTTCGCTTGTTGTTACATTTACTATTTAGGTATTAATGGAGATATGGTGTGAACGGATGTGTTATGAGATGTCTCTACGGGTCTTTTCCCTTTTTTCTCAAAACAGTCCTTTCTTGTTGCCATTTCAATATAAATTGATGGTTATGTGTTGTATAAATGCTTTCATCACATAGCCTAAATGTGATGTTATTCAGATCAACACCCATGACAATGGCATTCATAAAGCAACCTAGTTTGTGACAACAACAAGTAGGGTGAATATCACGACATTTCAAGCCTGGTTTTCATACTCTGCCCCTGACTCCCCAACTTCTTGTTTTAACATATATACTAACAGCAGTCGATTTAGGATGCAGCAGGGATATTGCGACGAGGATGAATGGTTGGTATGTTAGTAGATAGAGGAAATGTCACACAGCTGTGGTCGGATGGGGTAAAACGGTAGTCAGTGCGGCGGGTATTACCACTTTCTCACATTTTAACATATATATGGGATGTCTGGAGATATGGACATCATAAAGCCAGAGTCTAACCGGACCAGTCAAACACGTAACACTCAGAGACTGATGTCGAGGTTAAATTTGGATTTATTCTACCAATCAGACATAAACCCATGCGCATTACAAAAAATCGTGAAATTAATTTTAGTCCACTTTTTAAGGCACCTTGATATTCATATCGGATGTTTGGACTCACCTGAATGGGACTACCGATTGGGGCCTTACGTCATGAGAATGGTTCGACCCTGAATGTAAAAAAATCTAATTTCTTATAAATTCCTTTTATGGATGTGAATAACTGTCCTTAGGGATTCTAACCCGCTGTTGAAACTATACGACCGAATCATCCTCTGGTTATCAGTTCTAACCGATAGAAATATATAACCACCATTACCTCCAAGGTCACGTACACCAACAGCAACAGTCACACCCTCCCTTCCACATCGCCACTCACAAGAGCAGCTGTCACCACCACCATAAGCTTGAATTCCCCTGTCTACCATCCGTACAGAGTCCGGGGGGTGTGAAGACCCATGTCCAGGGGATCGAGAGACTAACCACTGTCCTCTGTATTGATCCAGCCCGGGGTCCAGACCCTCTCCGCTCACCCCAGCGACCACCACGCCCATGGGGCCGGCCGCTATTTGCTCAATAAACAATCCAGCCCACAATCCAATCACAAGGTGTAATCTCCATCGGGGAGCGGGTGCTGCGCTCCCGGAGGGTGGGCCCTCAGTGACGGCCATGTGGACCTCTCCTGCCCACCCCGGAATCCCTCTCCTCGCTCACTCTCACACTCTCCAAGCGGAGTGGTCCAGCTGATACCACCATAACAGATTACCGCCAGTCAGCTGACCTTTCCGCGTTATGAATACAGCTGGTGTGTGTGCGTTTGGGGGGAGGGGAGGTGTTACTTGTGGTCCTATCTGGCCGCCACAATATGTTACCCGCTGGCGGCCTGTCCACACGCTGACCCGGGGACGAATGGCTGGACGTGTCTAGGTGAAGTATCAGTGGGTGGGTGCTTGGGATTGGTTTGTGGTTGGTTACTCTAGGGACCTTGGTAGAAGTCGCCAAATAGAGTTATGGAACCGCAGTTGCACTTTTAAACCAATGAGACAAATATATACGGTACGTAGGGACACAGCAAACCAAGCCAAATTGGACTATTGTTGTTACAGTCTGGCGTCCAGCATAAACCTCGTTTCCATTGAGTTACCCTGAAGGCTCGTTTGCATTGGCTGACGAAAAGTTTGTAGATTTTTTGTGTTCCTCTAATAGCCTATTTCCATTGGCCATTTGCGATCTACAGTCAGGGACCACCAACTGACCTTCAGCACTGCTGACGCAAAATGAAAATAGGCGATTAGGAGAACACAAAAAATAGTCAACCTTTTCGTCGGCCAATGGAAACGGGCCTTAAAAGTCTGTCGATGGTGCCACTGACTCTACATTTTGGTATCAATTTATCTTTGATGGTGCATTGTATGCACTGTTTCTACTGTATTTTCCAGGTACACACTGATTTCCTGTGAGAAAATCCGTTGCTGGTGTCCATGTTACATGATCTATACTAACTTAATGGCCGAGCATTCTCTTTAGTTCTCGTTTCCTTTCACCGATCTGGCGGCAGTGTACCCACAAAATCTATCAGTGGTTCCCGACTGTAGATCGGTGCAGAATAATCGGCCAATGGAAACGGGCTATATATATAGGTATATTTCCAGCTTCGCTGTAATAAGCAAATGAGGGGAAGATGGTGCATGTGCTAAATGTGTGTACAATAGATCTGCGGTTTTGGATATCCTTTATCTGTTTCAACTTGGCAACCGTTTTTCTATAATACCTCTGACCCAATTCAGCCCTAAAATCAATCAACCCATGCTAAGTTCGGATGGGATACATTTTTCGGAGAGTGGGTGCCAAGAAACACCCAAAATCTAAGATTTCATACCGTCACTAATTCATTCTTTTGCTGTTCTCACCTGCCGACCTTTAACCACAATAAAGAAATAATCGTCAGTGGTGGCCCAAAAATTCATCGAAGGTCAAATGTTGGCAGGTTTTGTTTCAGTATAGACTGTGCACATGATACAGAGCTGCTAGTGACTGATGGCTGGCCACTGTACCCCCAGTACACCGTACACCAATAAAATAACACCTTTGCAGTCTCCTCCATATCATTAACACATGCATCAAAGTTCATGTCAGTTGTGGAGAACCTAATATCGTGTATATATATATATATATAAATATATATATATATATATATATATGTATATATATATATATATATATATATATATATATATATATATATATATATATATATATATATATATAGGTGTCCGCTTACGCGGGATGAAAAGAAATATCTAATAGAGGGAAAAATTTCCGTTCCGAACAAAGGTATCCGCCTCCGCGGGATGTCCGCTTCCGCGGGGTGTCCGTTTGGCGGGGTTATATATATGTATATATATATATATATATATATATATATATATATATATATATATATATATATATATATATATATATGGCACTGTGATAACTGTACGAAAAGGTGATATTACGATCAGAAAAATGGGAATGCAAAGTATCCAAATGATAGAAAACCTAAACAGCTAATATAAGATTGAGGTAAAGCAAAGTAGGTATATTGACTGTTATAGTATGAATATTTCTACTGACCTGTTATATATGGCATAATTCTCATGTACATGATATTATATTTATCATGTAAATAGGTATATTGTATTTTTACGTATATAACTTAATTTAGTCCCATTATTTCAACCAGCATAGAGCTGCTTATCAAGTGAAAGATATCTAGGTGTCACTACAATACAAACAATTGATCTGTGCGGGGAGAAATCTTGTGAGAAAATAAGATGGTAGTTCACAATGGTGGATTGCTGCGAGTTACACTCTATTTGCTAATCCCTCTCACAAAATGATCTCAGAATCTTCTTCGGATAATACCGAACGATAATGCTTCCTGTTAAAGATACTGACGACCTGTCAGAGTAAGCGGAAATATCCCTTCAATCATAAGCAGTTTTCACAGTCTTAATTAAAAAATAGAACCAAGAGAAACGAAGTGCCATTTCTTATTTGAGGTTAAAGGATTTCTTTCCTCCTTTATATATCTACTGGTCTAAGAATTATGTGCACCGAAAAAGAGGAGATAAGGCACAGATACAGGTTTAATTTTAGTCGGGGTTTTATCAATCTAAGTCTCTTCAACTCGTGACAGGCAGGTTAATGACCTGTCAAGATGAGGCTTATAAGATTAGGAGACAGGAGAACAGCGCTGTGTACTAAAGAGTAGATGGTCGGTCGTGTAAAGTTATGAGCAGAAACGTGTTTCAATGTGAGTTCTTATCTCCAGTCAAGAAGCAAAATTATTCCTACATTAGTTAACATATTTTACACCTGAATACCCCTGAATTTTTCATGCTGACCCTCGAATCTATGCATATGAATTCAAGCTATACTTGGTTTATTTATCACAGTCAATGAAACCAAATGGAAGGCCGTCAAAAGTGTAAGGTAAATATCATGAATTCTGCAAAATGAAATTCCACGAACAAGACTTTCCCATGACATTTACTGCAATACAATGCAAAGACAGAGATCATTTACAAAAGTCAGGCGATCTTATGTGAAGTAACTTTGCACATAAAGTTAGGAGTGATCCGAGAATAACAAAGTTCCCTGACCTATAAACGGAAGCAAAGACTGTGTGCCTGCCGTGTAAATGCCGACTAACTATAAGACGTAATCAGGGGTTGTAGCATAAAGAGCCCCTCATTCTGCACACATGATGCAATGCATCTAATGAGGCTTGTAATAGGAGGCGTATTTACACAAATTAATAACCATTACAATGCAAGGCTAATCAGACGAACACTAATTGGTGTTCCCAGTAATCTCCTTTGCCTCCCACCCTTCTGCAGTCATGGCACTTTCACAGGTGTAAGACCAGAAGTTATATGAAGTATCCCAAGCAATACACAATGCAGCCACCCTGAAAGGAGCAGCTCGCAGGGCAGGTGTGTGAGTCGCTAATCTGTTCCTCCACCTGTCGGCAATCTGACACACTAGCTATGGCTCCAGGGTAGCCTACTAATGAATGAGTAATCAGCCGGGTCAGAAGTTAATAAATGAGGATCCATGTCACATGAGGGGGGAATACAGTCAATTGGCATCACTCAACATTGATGAATGTGTCTTTGTGGGAGGAAGGGGAAGGGTATCCGATGACGGTTGGTGAATGGAGATAACTTACCATATATTCGTAATCCCCGTTACTTCAATATTTCTCATCATCTTCAGACTGTATCACAATATTCTTATTTCATGTTATCTCTTAATACATAACCTTAAATGGAACCCATTCTATATAAGCTTGAATTTTGGTTTCTTTTTCTAACTGAACATCAACCAAATGGCGGGTTTCCAACGGCTGAATGTTTGCTGTACTGTTTCTTGTTGCAATAACGAAGAAACCACAAGGTAACATTCTTAGTTACTTTCGCTTTCGGATTTGGTCTAGAGAATATATGGAGATATATAATGTTATAAATAGGCTTAAATGGGAGACGAGGCTCAAGGGAGCGGGGGCAGATCCCCCCCACTGCGGAGCTGAGCCGGGCACAGCCATCTACCTCCAGGGCTCTGGTTACTCGCCCTCCGGTCCACACACAGTCAGCACGCGCTCTGCTTTACGCTTCTTGTATGACCTCATACTAGCGCTGCGTGCGCCATACTAGTAATAAAACCTTGTTTTACCTCCATTCCAGTCTCCTTATTTAAACAACCGCGTTCAATAATCTGTACTCAAGCTGCACTTAAGGCTATGGGGTGCTTATCAATATTTCCGCAAAAATACGAACTCTAGGAATTCTAGGAGCAGCGGACATTGCATTATGCTTCTAATAGTTCACTAAAACTATTCTCCTACTATGATCAACTTTTACAAAAAATGGGATGTTAGATGAGCTAATTATCAGTCAAACCGTATTTCCTCTCTAGCAAAATGGGCCAAACTGAAGGGAATGGGAACGCGTAGGTCAATACCAATACATCAATGCTTAAAGCAACGTTCAGTCGAGTAATACTCAGTTGAACACTAATTAGACATTTTATATGTACTGATATTCATGAGATTCACGAACCTGCTTCTTGGTCAAGGCTCCATTGTGAAAGCAATCCCCACCATAACTAGTGACAAAGACTGTCAAGCCAGCCGTAGGTGTCTGCATTATCGCTTTAAGTGCGCCATCGCCGCTCAGAACCTTCAGCTCGATCGTCAAAATGTTGACTTGTTAATGCTATATTTACCGACATCTCTCAACATCTAATATATATTTCCCTATAAACACATCCCTCTTGCTCCAGCCCTCCCTTTTGTTATCTTTGAAGAAACAATATAACAGTAGATTCGAAGAGTCGTAGGAGAATTTCCATCGAGTCCCTTCTTGTTATCAGGCAATCATTATTCTTCTTATGTAAAAGATCTTTTAGTACAATGAAGTTCTAATAACAGAGCCGAGGTTATATTCTGCAGAGTATAAAAGACTCTAAATGCATTTGCCTATGACCTCCCCATTCTTGACCTACCTCCTCTTGTCTCGTCAATTTTTATCACTCTGTTAGCAGTCATCTTTAGAAATAGATAATCAAATCCATTAATCTTTGAGTATGATTATTTGTTCAGGAATTTCTCTAAAGGTCTGCATCAATATCATCTAGCTGGACACGAACAACACGAATACCCCTAAGACAATATGAAAAGCTTGTAGAGAACATATAGGTTGCATACTTCCAATTCATTTAGGAAAATCTTCCACCTTTTCAAAAATGATATTACACATCATCTCGTGAACGATTCCTGATCCAACACGGGAGAACACGGGCCTAGACGTTATTAGCCCATTTGAGAAAGTGGCTCCTCCAGATTCAACACCGAAGGCGCCGTGTCGGAATCACTATCAAATCGTTTTACACCGTTTAGAAGACGGATTTGTTAAAGGAAAACCTAATGTCTTTTTGATGAGACGTTGGCAAATAGTACAAGAAACAAGAGACACACCATGGCTATTCATGAATGGGGTTTTCCTGGCTACTGTGAGTTCGTGTTGTTTTGAGGCTTTGCTTGCAATACATAGTTTCCGATGACTTTGTTCTATTGATGCAATACTGTCTCTCTGTAATATCTTTTACCAGAGAATGTTAATGTTCATAAAAATATTTTGAGTCTCGAAATGTCTGCTATAATTAGGGCAAACTAAAGACTATTGCTATGCTTGATCCTCATACAGGAAATCCAAGTTAATCTTTTTTATTGACCCGGTGCACTTACTCTGATCGTACAGCACATATTTGCTGATACCGGCGAAGTCCTCTAATGCTCCCCAGACATACTGCTCCGAAGGAGAGTGACGCAAATGTAATCGTGGGGTAATGGAGCCATAGGCATTGTTAGGTAACAGAAAACAAGAGACGTTGAGCCATAGCACCTGAGTGGTGGCTGTAATTTCCCACCCTTTTGTTACTTGTTATGGATTACCTGTCAAGCAAACTATACCACATGGCTTGTTCCCGGAAATATGAAATAAGACAAAAGCTTTACCGCATGTTTTGTCTATATAGATGAGGAGTGGCAGGGATGTCATTCAGATCGTGCCTACGTGTGAGAAAATGTTTTCCTGTCTATAGGTGGATCATCCCTCGTTGGCGCACATCCCCGGATTAAGCATCCATTTGTTAAATGTACTGTCAATGCTAACATGCAAAAATAAGAGGCTTTGTAATGAAAAATAATTTACGGGGAATACGTGCTAATTAAAGACTCGGAAGACAGAGGTTAGTTTAAAGTTATCCAGTTATAGGTCGATAGTATTTTCTGAAAGCTCAAAGAGGGAAGAATGCTAGAGAAATTGAAATTATTATTCTAAAGATAGGGGATGTACGCAAGTAAGCGTTTTTGTTTTAGTAGGAAAATAGGATTTCGAAGCACGTCTTATTCAACCTCCTCTTATAGCTTTACATGATCTGACTATGATGCTTTTTTTTTATTCAGCAAAAAAAGGTTTTACGACGAACAAAGTTCGCCTGAGTAGGCGATCTTCCACTTTGTGGTCGGTACAGAGCATTATAGACACGATAACAGGACAGTACACGATTACAGGAATTTTTCAGTTCGCGGTCGTTGTACTTTAAATTTTTTTTTTTTCAAAACTTCTAGTTCTTTTGATTGCAGAATCATAGATATGTATGCTATTGGTGGTCCACCACTTTATTAAGAACAATAAATGGCTAGCCCTTCTAATTTCGAGTGGCCTTATTTTGCAGACTTTGTGGAGTTCTTCCACATGCATTTCCGTTGCCTTTTTTACTCCCATTGCTTGCCTAAGAGCTTTATTAACTAATACTTGTAATTTTGATCTCATCTGCTTGCTCATGAGGGTGAAAGAGAAGTCAGCGTATTCAATAATCTGGAGCAACATGTGATTGACAATTGCTAGGCTGGCATCTGCGTTTAACAAAAAGCGGAATTTCCTAAATTTAAATAGTTTGTGGTTAAAGTCCCTTATAAGCTTATTAAAATGGTCTTTCAAGTTAATATTATTGTCTACTATTAATCCTAAGTATTTATAAGTTCTTACAGCCTTGATGGTTTTACCTCCAATATCTATATCTTGGTGCTTATCTCTCCCATGCTTATTACTTAACCACATGGTTTTCGTTTTATTTTAGTTCAGTTGTTTTTTATTCCACCTTGTCCATTATTCAATTATCTTTAGAATACATTCAAGTAGTCTTGCAGCCTGCTCCTGGGTATTCCCGGTGGTTATTAATGCGATATCATCAGCATAAAGAATTGCTTTAGTGCTATTGAGATGATTAACAATGTTATTTATAAAAAATATGAAGAGTGGAGGGCCTATTACAGAGCCCTGAGGGACTCCGCAGGTCGTTTCCATTCTATCAGATAAAACACCATTCAGTTTTAGATTAACTTCTCTTGCACTCAGGTAGTTCTCAATTAGTAAGGTCATATGATTATCAAAGTTATATTGCTTCATTCTATCCAAGAGTATACTATGATTTACTGAGTCAAAAGCTTTTCGAAAATCGAAAATTGCTATGGAAATTATTTGTTTATTATCTAAGGCATTAGTAATCGTGGTGATAAGTGAGCAAATTGCTTGAGCCGTTGATTTATTTGGAAGAAACCCATATTGTTCTGGTGTTGTTAAATGATTTTCCGCTAAGTGATTCAGGATTCGCTTATGAATGATTTTTTCTAAGATTTTAGAGATGAGAGACAGTACTGTAATTGGACGCCAGTTATTAAACGAAGTCAGGTCCCCCTCCTTGGGAAGTGGAATTATCGTACCTAATTTCAGTATGTTATGAAAGCGTCCATTTTGTAATGTTTTATTTATAATCTGGACCAGTGTTAACGGGTATATTAACAAAACTTTCTTTAAAAAGCTAACAACATGAAAGTATACAGGGGCGCTGCTCTTTGTCTCTTCCGAATTGTATTACTTACTACACGAATGATAAATAATGGTGACATATTCTTAAAATTGAGTTAAATCTAGCTTTGGTTTCAGTTTTCGCTCATTGTTTTATGATATGTTAGTTGTTTCCTCTTTTAACATAGAAATATATACCATTTATATGCGATCTACAACCTCGGCAGTTGTAGACGTGCGTTCTTTCTTCACGGTGATATTGGCTTTAAATTGTGATACTTCTTATACCCAAATTCATTATAGCCTTGTTGCAATGGAGATGTCTGTTATATGTTCCATGATGTAGAGGTAAGGCACCACTATTCATAAAGCAGTCATGCTCCAGATCTGCCCATATACAGAACAATGCTGCTGACACCAATCACACCAGGTCATGTACTGAAACTATGCACCCGTGCCATGTATCTTAATTATCCATATGTTAATGCCAATTCTGAAGTTGCTAACACTAAGGCTGCCCATACAAACTTCAGTGTGGAACTGCCCATCCATGACATGTACCATGTCTGCCCATACAAAGGTCATGTTCCACGTATGTCCAGATCACGTGACGCCTTTTTGTGTTATCCCGTCCATCTCCAATACCCATCACATCTCAGGTGTCCTTCATGAATTGGTCTCAGCAGATGTCCATCTCCTGTTTGCGCCCCCTCCCCCCATCTCCAGGTGGAGTACCCCCTCCCCCAGCGTCCTCCTCACGCCATGCCGCCTGCACTGCCCCAAACACTGCCCGGCAAACAGCCGGCAATGGGTCCGGCGGCCGGCAGCTCACTGACATAATAGTATTTGTGTTTGGGAGCAGCTCGCGTCGCGGGATCCCGCCCTTTGTGTATTGAGTGCCGTCTAGAAGCGGCTCAATATTTGCCGATTGTTGGTTCTGACGAGCAGCTCGGCCGGCGCGCCCCCTGCTGAGCACAGCGAGAACAAGACGGATGTGGCGCGCGGGAGAGCGCTTGAGAGCTGCCCCCCGTGTGTATACGTGTATGCGTAGATTCTCTCCAGGGTACAGGAAATAGTGGGCAGAGCTGCTTGATGGTGGGCAGAGGGGCTTTACCAGCATCCCCCCTCAGCCCGAACCATGGAACCGCTTAGGAATTCCCCACACCTTTCCCTGCCATTTCCAAGTGTTGGCAACAAACCACAGACCCGCTGAAGTGCGATCTTTGACCTCACCCTCTTAAAGCACAGTGCAATGGCGGAATCCTTATTATCCACCCCTCCCTCAGCACTAGAGCAGCTCACTCTATCACCCCTTCAGTCCAGACATGCCTGAGGGGAGACTGTTCATACCCCTGTCTCCCTTTTACCCCGGGCGGTGGGTGTCTCCAGGGTCTTCCTCCGTTTAACACCTTCCGCTGTGAAACTTTTGAGCCGCTCATTTCTCGCCCAGCCCGCGGGGAGTCTTTAGAAGATGTTCCTTGGCTCTCTGTGCGGTAGTAGGCCAGGCCTCCCTAGGGCTCTTTAACTCAACTCCCGAACTTCCCCGGAGCCGTGGTTGTTGATCAGAGGCTCTCATCGCAACTCTTTGTGAGGCTTTTACTCTTTTAGCGGACACGTAGTGACGTCAAACAGTCAGAGTTGGACCGAGTTGTTAATTACAGGTTCTACAAGGAAAGTGAAAAGTGTACTAATACGATCAAACATGGCAGTAGAGTTGGAGACAGATCAGAACTGTGAAGTTCAATGGCGAGTCTGGAAAACTTGGAAAAGCTTCCTTGTCGAGGGAACATAAAAAAAAGTTAATTGTGTTTCGATTCCTGACAAGCGATCAATGAAAGTTCTTTAACGTACTCGTACTTTTCGTGATCAATCATTTTAAGACACGTATGATTTCGTTATAACTATACTCCCCGTGTTTCACTTAGTGCTCTACGTGTACACTCCCCTCAATTGTCCAAAAGCGAAGGTCTTCTTTGTAGATACGCAGAACATTTCACTGACAGCCCTTCAGGAATTAGGGATTAGAGAATAAAAGGCACCTATCAGAGGCATATATAGGTTAGGAATGAGTGAATACAAAAAACGTTTAGAATTATATAGAGGGCTGATTAATTGGATACATGATTCAAATCTCTTTTCTGGCTTTCGCCGTACGAAAAAGATGTTTTTAATTGGATATATGATTTGCTTAGTCAGGGATGGGAAGAGCTTCCACTTCCTTTAACCGCTGCATTTGGTGTCTGTTCCCCAAAAGGGGTGCACGCATCTCTTTGAATCCTTAGTTTCGCGACAAGCACCTCACTCCCGCCAGTATTAGGAGAAAGAGAGAAAGTGAGAGAGAAAGAGAGAGAGAGAGATAGAAAAAGGAAGAGAGAGAGAGTAAACTGGCTCCACAGCCGTAACGACCACTTCTCCCGTAATTGTGAATTTAATTAATTCACCTCCGGAGATGACAAATAGGCGAGTCTGAGACGGTCACGCCCATTAAAGGCATTGATTGGAGTAGAATGGCGTGCGCGCGTGGTGGAACAAGCTTTAACTTTGTCGGTTTTATTTTCTGTACTGGGAGCTGCTCGATGAGCCGCTCATAGTGGGTACTTGTGTAGGGACGAGGGGAGGTCCAGGCAAATTGCACAGGAGTCAGGGCCAGGGTAAAGGATATGAGCATCAACCCACTAACGCCCTAAACGAAGCCTTCACTTCTAATGCACTCAGCGATCCCTCGGACGTTCACAAAGCTCTTAAGGGCTTCCCGAAAGGGCGGCCATGGGGGGCTTTAATGGGAATCCAGGCTCGGAAAACATGACTGGAGGGGCGGCCTCATTCTCCGGCCCAATGGGCTTCCTGAACGAGAGTTCCTGGTCAGACCAGACCGTCAGTATGCACTCACCGTCTACCAGCTTCCTCCAACGGTCTAATACCTATTGTGTATTTTTTTAAATCTAGATAGCATAATGCTTATGTTAGAGACCACACTAAAATATATAGCAAGTGTGTGTTGGATATCATTGATGAATGAATAAAATATCTATGATGGCTTTATGATATATATGTATGTATATAAATGGCTTGGAATATTAAATGTGATATAATCATCTTTTCGATAAATCATATAGTTATTGGTTTATTACACCTAGTACCTAGTTGTTGTCCATCATGTGTACACATCATATATGAGAAATAGAGATAGCTATCACTCATCTACGGTGCTCTGTGTTGTAGGGTGCCCCCCTTAGATGGGTGAAATTCAAATATCTTATAAGAGAGAAATGAATATGTTCGAGCCCTTGCACTTCAGGTGCTTCCCATGGCGGTGAGCTCCGAAATCGTGGTTCTACTGTATATAAATACGATATTACGCAGACCTCATACATCGCCTAATGTTTACTGTTCACTGTCAATTGATAACACCCACTGCTCAACTTACATCCATCACCCTCCAACTGCCGTAAACCGACATTGATCCTTGCCCACTGCCTAAACCATTTTGTTTTGTTATTGAGCAAGATTTCATTTCGCAGATTCTCGTACTTACAATGTTCAAGTCAACGATGTCCAAGTTATCACGTGGTAATACATAATGTATATTTTGTGGTCGGACAATTGCTCCTTTGTTTGTATTTTTGTCTATACCATTAATCTATTGGAAACTATACTGAATAAATTGTCCTAACTAAGTGACTTTCCTTATGATTTCCACTTTTCCACCCTATTTTGCTGTCAATGTTATGGTCATATCCTGAAACATATTCTAAAAAGGATATCCACTGTTCGTATTTGCAGCATGAAGAAGTTATCCTAGACAAGCGTGCATTGTCCTGTAGAGCTATCTGCTGCACACTGCCCGCTACCTTCTCCCCTCAGCAACCCTCGGCTCACCTCCTCAGACTCCCTCAGCCACCCTCAGCTGACCTTCTGCCCCAGTCCCCTCGTCACGCCAAGCGCTGCCTAAATAACCGGTTCATTGACATCGACTCCCCAAACCTGTTATCACAGGTTAATGAACCGGAGAAGATGCCAGTACGACCTGGGTTCAGCTGAGTAATGACGACTCCCACAGTGAGTAGGTTCTAAGTAGATGGGCAGCTCAGAGTATACACGAAACCAGTATATGAATGTCATTGTAGGACTGGTAACACATGAATCTCACTGCATGACTGCCACCACATGACTGCCACCACATGACTGCCACCACATGACTGCCACCACATGACTGCCACCATATGACTGAAGACTAATACTAAATTACTGACACCAAACGGTTACTCCAGTATGACTGCTACCTCACGACTGAAATTATATGACTGCTATCTAATTACAGAACCTGCATGACTGTCACTATATGGCCACCACAAAATGGCTGCCACCACATGTTCATCACCCATGACCACTGCCCATATGACTGCTCCATGTGATCGCTATCAAATAAAGCTGATTACGTAGTAGTCATCCTGGAGCTACCACTACGTAATCATGATCAAGGGGGCCTTTAATTGTGAGGTGTCTTGGATGGGGGAGGCTGACGACGGAGACCTTCACCTATGACAATTTCCGCGAGGGGTCGTCAAACGTGTTTGATTATCCCTGTCGTCCATGGAGAGTGCAATCCTGGGTTAAAGTCTCGTTTCAGTGACCCCGATCGTGACAGTCTTCGGGAGATTTGAAGAAGAGTTTGCAAACACTGCATAGGTGGCGCCCCATGGTGATATTCTAAAAATATTTCTCCATTTACAATGCTAATGAATCTAGCTAAATATTTGAGATATTATCGCTTTATCTCTACTAGTTGTTTTTATTTCATAAAAAACACATATATGTGTAGGTTTGAATGTATACATTACGCTGTTCTTATTCTGATTCTCCCAGGATACCCAAAGAGGCGTCACCAGTCAGAAGAAATCAGGACACTTTTCACGAGGTATCATTCCCCCACGACAAATTAATAAACGCAAATTTGACGATATTTTGAGGATTGTCAGCCACAGCTGTCCTTAATTGAATTATCAAACCCAAACCCTCCTACGACCTGTCATTGGACCTTCAAGTATCGTCGGGGTGTAAAATTAAACGGCCCCCAGATGACTGTCATAGGACTACTACCATAAGACCAATTTCACATGACTTCCATCATGTGACCGCTACCACAAGACAGTCATCATGTGACCAGCACCTTATGACAGCCATGCTAGAATCTTTCCATTTTATTTTCCGTCGTTTTAAAGCCTCACTTAGAAGAAGGAAGGGGCCGATACCAAGCACAGCAGGGGGCTTTAAATTACTCTAATGAATGTCTGCTTCACGAATGCATTCTGATTCGAGGTTTTAATAGGTACTTAAAGGAGGTGAAGCGTGTGACATGGAGGAACAACTCAATATGGTACTTAACTAAAAGTAATTCTGATTGACTGATTGGCATGTTGGACCCCCGACGGTGAGTCGACTGCAAAGGGCACGGGGGTATTGCGGTCATGTGTAGACGGCACTTGATAATTTTATTGGCCTCTTGGGGTTTATTGCCCGTGATATTGATATTGACCCTCAATAGTCTCACTCCTCACTACACATGACTCAGTATTATATTGACATTCACTTTTCTTTAGCTTACATTCTTTCAAATAAGTCAGAAATGTATATATTGACTAGTAGTGGGAGTGTATCTAGTTCTACATTATATAGACAAGACATTTTTGATTGATTAGAACGATAGCAGGCCTGCAATGTGATAATATCATTAAACATCACGAAATTTCATATGATTGTTTATATGCCATGAGTTGTCTTCGTGGTATGATATTACGATGCGGAGCTGAGTGATATCTGTAGCGGAAGACAACGAATGACATGTAAAGAATTATATGAAATCGAGTGATGTTTAGATTTCATCCTACCCTGTCACATGTTTTTAACTTCATATGTCACCAGTGGCATATAAATATTGTATGGCATAACCGTGGCATACAGGCCCACCATGTTAAGTCTATGGAGATTTATATGAGGGGTAGGATAAAGACTGATACAGATATGACCAAATAAGAATTAATCGAGATTCAAGCGCCCGTTATGGAATACATCTATAACAGATACTTTAGGATACACAGGCCTCATTTTATTGGTCCCAATCCATGGGAGTACATATATCTAACACCGGTCAGTGGTTTTCTAAAGCAGGCAAATGACCAACTACCTTCTGTAGACATTCACCATAGCAGCCGGCGATAAGGCCCGTTATACTGCACTTTTTATATTTACGTATGGGTCCCCCAGACTTTATATGGCTCCCAACAGGGCTGCTTACTACCCTGACGAGTAGCAGTCCTTCGTGGCAGCCTCATGAATGAGGAGCTACACTGTAGATGATACAAGTCCGAGGAGGGAGGGCCTTGTGTCCCTAAGTCATCTCAGACGCGTTGTGTAAGGGATCGTGGTCATTGGACCGTGACGTTTTGCGTCAGCGTGAGTGGGTGCGGTCAAGGATGACCAGAGTTGAGCTACTCACAGCGGCCTCTTAATAACCCCGCTGAGCTGCTCAGCCTCCCAGGGCACCTCTCCGTCTCCACACCAGAACCCGCCCCTATGTGGGTTATATAAAAGCTGCGCTCGCGGGCCCCCTTAAGGAACTATACTGCAAGTGCATTAATAGTGTGAGCTTCACAGGCAGGGATCTACTGAGGAGCAGTTGGGCCTTAGACCATGGCGCACGGGCTGGTTCGTACTACAACAACAAATATTTACGAATGTGCAAATGCGGCACAGTAGTTGCATTTGGAAAGTCCTACAGATGGGTTCTCGGATTTCTATTTACTTAGTTGTGATATCACGGTTTCATAGCTGCAACACATCCTGCACGAAACGCAGTCTTTTATCTCTGCAGATACACGTGCTTTCTTAATCTCCGACAACAAGGTTTCGTCTTTTTTCACTTCCCTTCCCTACTACTTTCGCATATGCGGCATATATGAAATAACCTGCAAGCCAATGATTCATGCTTCTTCGATACAAACATTAAGCTCTTTACTTCTAGCTTCGAATTTAAAAACACATTGGTTTTCTGGTTAAGAATCCAAGCGATAAGTCCCGTATTAAGAGTGATTAACCTTGCAACGGAGTATCTCCTTTCAAGGTCATAATTAAGTAATGCAATAAGCCCTTGTGAAGCTACTGAAGGCAACCACGTCATTGGTTTCTTCATCTCTAAGCAGTTTTCCTTAAAGACTAATTCCCATCTTCCACGGGCAAAAAACACTTAACCCTGATGAAAAACTGCTCTGGAGTGCAAGAACATAATTTGTCAGCTAGGTGGCATTTAATTTCTCACCCGCCATATACCACTTCTAAGAGGATAAGAACACTAAAGAAAAGTAACTTAAGGTACCAGAAATGGAATGAGTAAAGGGTAGTCGAATCATGCACATATACTGGAATCCAGAGAACTATACCGCTAAGTTCAGTTTCACTGGTACAGAATTTCTGAAGTAGGCCTATTTCAGTATCGCATCACGAAATCGTGCACTGATATCAAATTCTACATGGGTCCGTGTGATAAGAATCAGAACCCAGGTCTGTTTTTATTGTGCCATTTCAGGAGAATCTATCGGCATGAAATGAACATAACGAGGCAATGTTCGCCATCCTCAGTCTTCATTAATCTTTCCCGGTTGACATTTAAATTCGCACAGGACATGACCTCGACGGTTTAACTGTCATCCTCGACAGATAATATTGACCTCTGATGGTACTTTATCAATATGATATGACACAGCAGGGATTCTCATGAAGGTAAAGAGAAAATATTGAGTTTAAATGTCGGAAACAAATTCTAATTGTGCACACTGATGCTACGAAATCTGAGAGGTGATACACGTAAAGGCTCATAAAACATGTAGATTGTACTATTCCTCTGCTTGGATAGGATCTCTACCTCACTTGGTTTGAGGTAGAAATATTTGGAGTTCACAGTGGGATAAGCTGAAGTAAGATTATGAGCGAGAGACATTCTGCAGAAATTGATGTTCGATAAAAGAGAAAAATAGATATTTTGGTTTACTCCTTCAGCTAATAAAGACTGCTTGGGAGAAGTTTGGACAGGTAATTTGAAATCATGTTACATATGTTACACTACATTAAACAACTAATTCATCTATTAATACCGGTACTTCTTTCCTTCAGTTATTCACTCAAGCAAGCATGGATGAGTAAATCTTTCAGCATATCCGAATTCACATTACTAAAACAGAAATACCTGTATGTACGAGAAAAGCAGAGTAAAGTAACATAGCAACATCTTTCGCTATGGTTACTCCGTGCAGGCGTAAGTCTTGTAATCCCGAAAATGCATTTTCACACATGTTTTTATCAACCCCGCTTAAGGCTATAAATTATCTCTGTGAATTACACATGTCTGAGAGCATCTGTACATGTTCTGTTCTGTCACGGCGTTGTCGACAACTCACACAAACCTGATAAGGGTAGCGTACACAGGAATGGTTATGGAGGTGAGAAGGCAAATTCTCAAAGAAGATACACATGTTTTGTATAAAGAGTGATTCAAGTATGAATAGGGCAGTTACTGTTTGGTGTGAAGGTAATATAGTTTCTATCATGTGGCAGAGATACTAATCATAGTCTCGTATTCCTCAGAAGTGACAACCCCAAATCTAGAGATTCAAAAATACCATCTTTTACGATGATATATTTGTTAAATCCCTGCTAGAATTCCAACCATTTTTGGTATTGTCCATCACACGTGTTATTTGATAACTGATATCTTATCAACAAAATCAAAGTTAATGCTTACATAGAGAAAAGCAATTAGGGTGCGATTCATAAAACCGTTATGACGATAGCAAGTCGAAATAGAAAAATTCCTAAAACAGAAGACATGGCTACAGGCGCGACACATTGGCGATGATAAGATACAGGCATTAAAGGGAATACCTTTGTACAACAAGCCTGTGCCATCCCCCAAAAGACAAACCTATTTTCTTGAGGAACCCAATCTTCCCCATGTGGTGAAAATGAAGAGCTGTGACACTGTTCGGTTGATGGTGGGACTGACGGGTCATGAACCTCACGGGGTGAGGAGGAAGGGATGTCCCCGTGTGAAGTCAGGCTGAATCACATGTAGAGTCTTAATCATAGCAGGGCAGCTGTCCCTGTCAAAGCCCCTCCCGGCTCCTAGAGGGGCGCCTAATCGAAGCGCAAATCCCTGATGTGGGAAGCATACAAGACCTACCCTTCCTTCCTGGGAAAACCCTGGGGTATTGTCCGGGGTTTCCTCTTTTATACTGCAAAGAACTCTCCACCTACCATTGCCCACAGGGATGGATCCGGAGCTTTTATATATCAGAATAGACACATATACACAGTATCTAAAATATAGGAAATATTGACAAACATACAGCGAGAGATTAGCCAAGATGATTATATGTGCAATGGTTACAGTAGGAATACTATCAACATTTTGATCGAGGATCTTCCGAATATAGCATACCCGATGTATTCATACCACAAGCAGTGAAGTTTTTTTGACAGTTTGTTCTTTGTTTATGAACAGCCGACTTTCAGGCTGGGTATAGAAAGCTCAACCCTGCCTACCTCAGATTAATATGATACTTTTCCTGACCTTTAAGTAATGTGTTTGATAAATAACAACAAATGCGTATAATTCTCATGCGAAAGTAATTCCATTTTCCGTACCGACCAATTCTTTTATGAGATGAGAGGGATCAGAGCAGTCAGTCGCATGTAATCCCGGAAGTGTGGGTCAAATCATGAATATTGGAGAAATTAATGTCAGAGGACATCACCAGCTCCTCAATCCCAACATTCAGTGGAGCGGACATGTCGCTGCTGGTTACTGACGTAAGACGTCTCAGGACAGCTCAGGCCGCGGGTACTCAGCGATTACATTTTAGTGCATAAGGTCTGAAGTAGACACTATTGTGGGGAAAGTTGGTCAAGCATGACGATGGAGTTGGGGGCTTAAAAGGGGCGCTGGAGCACTCATAAGGTTTCACAATTGAATTCTGAAGTAAAGGAGAATATTCTGTTGGGTGTCACGCGTCAATAGCTAGAGCCACGCACAGTTCGCTTAGCAAGAAAGAAGTAAAGAAGTCGAAATGGAAAATGGAATTATACCGACAGACGGCCAAGCAGTCCCGCTCACTTGCACTATAATCGACTTGCCAAACAGTATCGCCATCTGGTGTTAGTTGACAGTTTTGGTTTGGCTCCAGGGGAAGAGTGCCAAAGTTAAGCTGACGTTAACAGCATTCGAAATCTAAATTGAAATCAAATAAACTCTGGATAAAACCGAATTGTAATGTTAACTAGGGTGTGGTCTGGGGAAGTCCGGAAGAAAAGCGCGTCAGTAGAGGGTTGGGGGTGTGATACGAATATAATTAGTTGGCCAGTCTGAATCCACGATAGGTCTTGCGATGGTGAAGTGTAGCTGTGTAATGTAATCACATTACGTAGAATCTGGCTTGCGTCACACGTGGCGGAAGCAACACGTCTGCTGTCCCCCCAAGTAACGTTCGCTCCTACTGCCTTCCATCAGAGACCTATCACCAAGAATTCCGTCAGCATTTACTGACACAACGCACCTCTGCCTGCTACGTACTAGGCAGTCACCCCGTCACAACATTTGAATGTTGGCTTCCTTTTGTTTCCAGTTATCCAAACTTCTACTTGCAACCGTGCGTGCAAGGACTACCTATGACATTTCCAACTGACTTCTCTAAAGGCTTCCCAGCTCTGAGCGACAATCTGTACAGTGACTGCACATGTAGTCTTTCTCTGCCACACCCGAGCCCAAAAGCTATGTATTTCTGCTGTGTGTTTCTGATGTTTGTGGCAAAAATCTGTCACAGTGGCCTGATCGACCCATCCTTATTCCCACAATTACCTTATCGACAGATGTCCCCTTATCTTGGCACAAGCCGATAGAGACATTGCTGCAGAAGCTACCGGCTACCCCTACGTCGCTCTATCTATTAAGACGTCATAGGTACATTTTGAAAGAAGAGCTCTGATTGGCAGGGGTGGAGGTCGATGTGGGAGGATTGAGAGCGCTGCACAATGCCCGTATGTTTGTAGGAATAATGACGAATTCCTCATTGCCTTCAGGCTAATCTTTCAATACTGTCACTTCTTTATATGCTGCAATACAAGGACGTATAATAACTTTCGATGTTTGGCATGATTTTAGGTCATATATAATCAATGATTTCCATAGTTTCCTTTGTTAAATCAGCAAAATATTTACTCCAACTGAATGTACTAAAAGGCGTATTTATTCATCTTGAATCCAAACCATTATTGTCACTACATTAGATTAGTATATTTGATAAGAAATGGTAATATTCTGCTTATCCACTGGGGTGGTTCTTTTTCGTTATTTTCCGGTTTTACTTCTCATAGTAGTATATGTAAATGAACCCCAATCCCAGGCATAGGCCTTTAGTATATTACATGAGCCGTATTCATAGACTAATAAACGTGTCCAATTATGACAGCCGGTATCCATAGTTGGTAAGATGGCCTTTTTCATTTAACAATGGAATTTGAGTATGAAATATAAAGATAACTCCGGACCTTGTTTTTAATACCGAATGAATACGGATGGTCAAAACGTATTACCACGCCATTCAAAGAAAGAATCGAATAACTTAGTGCTATTGGCCTTTACCTAACAGATTTTGACCAAATTAAAGGTTTTGTAGTTTGTGAGATCACACTGCCACCTACTAAAATGCAATTACCAAGTTTGATAATAACAGAACTCATTCATGAAAGAGTCGGGCGAAATATACTAGTGATGGAAGTGAGACAGTGCCGAAAATACGACAAAGGATTTCCTGTATTACAACACAAAGACGCTCAGAACTTTAATCCAATAACCCGTTCCTTGGAAATGTAACACGTTGAATTGATGAAAATAATCGCAATATGTCATAGGTCCTTTGAAGATTAATTTTCTTGTGAGTTAATAGATGATTCATCCTGAAGAGGTTTTATGTAATATTAGTGATCAATGTCCGTTGCATTAGTGCCATAGTGATTTTTCTAGAATCATTGTTACAAGGCAACTCATACGTATTAATTGTCCACCTTTTAAAATAAGCAGGACTTCTTGAATTTGAAATATCAAAATGTTAAACATTAGGTAAGTAGGACCGTTAAGAACCAAAGCATTGTCATTTGAATCACAAGGCAAAATCGGATCCCACTTAAAGGAGAGATGATACTAATTTAACATAGTCCACAATCGGTATTGAAGTAGATACATGATTATCTAAATTGAAAAAAAATAGTGCTGCTCTAAGAAAAAGGTGTACGTCCGGATCATCATCTCTCTGTATTTCAACGAATGAACCTTCACTGCGGAATTTTAATATCTTATTCTGTCCTTTCGCTCGTGTGACGAAGTGCTCCTAATCTGTTGGATACCCCAATACAAGGTGTTATCAATGCAGTGATGAGAACTTCACAACTACAAATATCGCGACTGAGAGCAGCTCAATCTCTGCTAGAGCACGTTTATCCACATCTCTCTGTACCACTTATTCTCTGCTCCAACACTCTCGAAAAGTGCGCTCACCACCCACATACCCCCACTGAGGAATCTCCTGTCTGCCCGTCAACATCCCTGCCACCCTTCTCCGTGCCGCAATCTGGTTCCTGATAGCCCCCCTGTGCTCTAACCGTCAGGTCTCCTTGCCGCGGGAAAACGTCCGTCCTTTACAGTGACACTCCCCACCCCTCCCTCACGACACTCCCCGCCTGCTTGATTCCGGCCCCCTGCTGCACAACCACCCCGCCTTGTCCCCGCCCTACCCCGTTAACCCTTCTCGGCAGCAGCCAATTACCTTTATGTAACAATCTACCGCAGGCTCTGCCGGAGTTAGATTCTGCCAATTCTGCCGCAGTCACCTTAATAGCAGACATGGAATGGTTTTCTCAATAGACGTATTCTATTGAATTTTTAGTTCAGAGGTTTAATTTCTACAATCATTGAAATAGGTATTTTAGTATTGATGATTTCTGAAGGCACGATGCTGCGGTAGCAGCGGCAATGCTTGCAGAGTTTGTGCTGCGGTATCAAAAGGAAAGTCTGGAGGCCTAATGCTGCGTTACCAAGGATGATGCCTGTAGGTATAATGCTGTTAAACTCGTGGAGAGGCATCCTGGCATCATGCCGTTGTACATAGCGACAGGAATGTCTGGAGAAGTACCCACGGGAATACATAAAGGTATCACGCTGTGATGTAAGGGTTAGGCTGAGATCTCGGTCCCCGCCTCACGGCATGTCCGACGCCCGGGACCCGGACACAGAGCCGTCTTACCGAGGTACTCTAGGGCGGGGCGCCTCCCACCAGGAGGCGGACAAAGGGGGTCGTTAGCGGTGCCCGCTCATTATCTCCTACTGGAGGAGACAGCCGTTTGTTGGGATGGGAGGTAGAAGGGCGGCAAATGGGAAGTGGGCGGATGAAGGGAGATGTCGGAGTATCGGAAGGGTAACAAGGAGGTTCTGGTGGGAACTAGCGGATAGGATTAGAGTCTGTAGAGATGGCAGAATACACGGGGTAGGTAAGGTGGATCTGTGAAGATCTGTGGAAGCACATGAAGCTCTCAGAAACCTATATATATATCTGATATATATGTACATGTTGAAGTTGACTTTAGAGAACCTGTGAGGTCTCAACTCTCGATAGTCGACAGAGAACTCGCAAAACGACATCAGTGGACTGATAAGTTTTGTAAACATTTGACGGATAACTTCAATTTCACAGAAAGTACCCTCTTATGACACGTATTGCTCGAGGCTGCCCCATGTGCATTGGATAAAGCATTTGAAATCCTGCATTTGATCAAATCGCATATGTTGAGACAGGTTAATGGGTTGAAACCTAAAAAAGTCTTCTGAATCTTTCTCGTTTCAAAGTGGGACAATTTCGTTGACATCGTTGAAATAATTGGTATGGAAAGGAGTTTTGAATATAGAAAGATAGTAACATGTATATATAGCTTTATCGGGAGGATACCCAGGAAGAGTATCTATTGTCCCAGTGGCCTTGGAAAAGTTTCGTTAGTGTCTGTGGAGAGGGTTTGCATTTACTTTCACAGGGAGATAAGAGAGGAGAGGATTCGGAGTGAATGAGAGCCATGGCAAGTTACAGACAAATCTACAAACTTTAGCAGCTCTTTGAAGTTCTCTCAAGAAGGCCACAGAACTTCCTCATGAAAGACTCAGTTACTCGCACCGACTTTAGAGCATCACTGAGGATAGTGCATACGTGTCGATGGGCATTATGGACCGATTCTTAAAGATAGCCCACAGCATAATATATTTATATATTGAAGAGTTAAAAGGGTCAAAACGCAATTATTCATAGTAATTCACTACCTCTTGCAAGATATATAGAGCAGTGGGAGTTGAACTGGAGGCTTTACGATTGAGTTTAATAATAAAATGATAATAACCGTGTTCAGATGATGCATCTGGCATGGCATTTCCACCGCATCAAAGTGAGGGAATTGTGGACGGATTTTAGAGCCCCTTCTCATTTTGAATATTACTACAGTGCGTTGTGACATGTTTCATGGGAAGAGTGGTGGAGCATGGGGACAATTAAAAGGTACGACGACTCGGGCAATGATTTGGAGCCACCTCTCGTGGGTACGGATTAAGGACGAGGAAGTGGGATCGATAAGTAGTAGGAGGAGTTTGGCGAGCGACTCATTAAGGCCAAAAGAGGATTTGAAGATCTGAGCAAAGTAGCTGACGTTCCAGACACTGCTGGAGGTTCTTTAACATGGTCGCATAATCCTATCAGGTTTCTCATATTGAGAGGTACTGCTAAATAATAGCTCGTTTTGGGTCAATCGGACCAGTAATGCTTGTTTTGTTGAAAAATAGGTGTTCTTGACTAAGCTGTGGATGATGTTTTACAGATTTTCAGAGCCACCCACGTTAATTTTTATGCGTGGGCGATAAAAGAAGTCATCAGTAATCTGCTTTAATTGATCACTTTCGCATCGATGCTAACGGTTTTAATGACCGTGTATTTAATAGTCTCGCCTGAGCTGCTAGTCCAGGTAGTTTTTATCATGAACGTGTTAAACCTGTCAATCAGGATATATTATTTATCATCAGGCCACGCCCACTTGACCTCTGTGCGTGTGGCTAATCAGCGACAGACTTCCGCTTGGTTGTAAATTGGCGGGAAATCCTCCTGGGTTCTGGCCATCGGGGGTTCTTCTGATGAGGGTTTATGGGTGACCGACTCCAAGTGGGCCCATCACTCACTTGGAGCTGTCAGCTGCCGCGAAATATCGATTGACATACCTAATAGGTCGTTGAGAAAGGGGATCGAGGTACCTGCAATCATGATCCGCCACCCTTTGATGTGTTTTGCAACCATGGTTGTTTCTTTGTCGCAAGGCTCACTGCGTCACACGTAGGTATTTATAAATGCAAAATCTTGACCCCAAAATGAGACATCATTGTACCCTTTTTACGTGACTATAGTGTTTTACACAGTGCCGGGGACGCACTGTGTGGTAAATAATGGTAAAGATATGCGATACCGGTAGCACAAAGCAGGGGATTTATCTGGTGGATTTCAGCTTTGAGAAGCGGATCAGCCATTGGACTATATTGCAATCTACCACAGAAAGGTGGCCCCCTAACACACGAATGCAGGTTTGATGGTTGGTTACATAACACACAGCACTCGACGCATACAGTACAGGTAAAGTACGTACCACCTCTTCAATATCGTTAGAAAGAGAAAGAAGGCGAGAGAGTTAGGGAAAAACAAATATATAAAACAGGAGACTGAGGAATGGAGTGTGCCAGCGAGAGACCTAGATTGCATAAAGGATATATAAGGAGGGAGAGAGACGGTGAGCAAAATGGAATGAGAATGTGAGAGCGAAAGCGAGGGATTGAAACAGACTGACGGTGAGAAAGGCGTAGAGGAAGCGAGAGACTCTGTGGTCTGACCTACATGCGACCAATGTCGTTGTATCCATCTGGTGTCATATGTAATGACGTATGCTTCATGAGCGTGACGTATGAATGACGTGTCTGTCTGACACAGGTTCTCGGGGTAACCACTTAACTCAATGAGATGAAAGACACATTCAACTTGATTACCTTTGCCCCAATGTTCTCAATTCCAATCCCTGTAATTTGTCAGTGTTGTTCCTCATATCAATAGTTTGGTTATGATGGTTTTCGTGTCCTACTGATTGCATCTGCTCAGATGAGACCAAAACTACTTAGAATAGGGCATAGAAGAGGACGATTCATAAATGTCATAATCTGCATTATGATAATCACTAAAATTCAGTTTTTGTTAGACTACATCTATATAAGAGCTACTGTGATATTTGTATGATACCCATTACCGTAAGTCTCACACAATACACATTGAACAACTGTAGCCTTTTTCATATACAATGAAGACCATGCTCTTTCGTATGCATACACTAAACTTGGCATCTATTAGTGGCTATAAGGTTGCACGCACCTAACGTATACCTCACTACAATGAAGAAGCCGGATCCATAAACACCTGAGGGGGGGGGGGGGGGTTCTTGATATCAGGGTATTTTGTTATGTAATATTTCTTTCTATTAAGCAAGAACATCTTTCTGCAAAACTTAAAACTGTACGCTTAAATAATCATTGACATATTACTAATAACATAAGTACTTGTAAATTGAATTCTCTGTCGTAGTACACTGGCATGGACTGCAGTAGGATGTGTTAACTGATTAATAATATGTGTACAATTAATCAAATATAAGATATTCTATAGACTAACATCTGATAAAATGATAAATAGTCAGCTATCACAATCGGTTAACACGAAGCTATAGTATTTCTCTCGAGACAATATCAATATAAGCTAAATATGAACATTATTTTTATCTTGTATTGCTTGTCTCAGCAAAAACGGTCTAAACCTAAGAGATCCAAATCAAGGTCAAGGAACACATCCTTCAAATCACAGGTGCAGACGTGGCCAACTGAAGCCGGACCTATGATTGGAATCTATCCGTCGACGAGCGGCGGTAATATTAGTACGCCGACCCCGGCGGATGTGCATGGACGCCTGGGGAGTGATGAGGCCGGAAGACCCTACTGTGTAGTCCCGGTTGGCGAGAAGAGAGGTGGGCTGGAGAGGAGAGAGTGCAGAGGTGGGGGTATTGTGATTGGATCGTGGCGCCCTCTAGGTATGATTGGCGTTACCTGACAAGGCGGAACGTCGGATAGGGAGGGTCCTGACATATTGGAGATCGCATTTCCGATGCAATCTTGAAAGACTAATATTACCACTCCGCGTGAAGTAGTATTCTATCCTGTACACTGCATTTTGAAAAACCACATCCCTCACATCTGTTTAGTTTTTTGAAGATTATTTCAATCGCATTTGTTGAATATGGATCTCTAGTTCATGTATTGCAAGGTTTCTCTTGTTCGATCACTATCTCTGAAAATAGAGTCAAATCGGTTTATTTAATTTCTTGGCGAACTGCTTTTCAAACCGGAATACTGCCTGCCACATTTAATGCTTCATTTAATCATTTTGTCTTGGCATCACTAGGTCTGGCTTCTTGCCTGGCTTTCTACCTGTGTATTTGTAGTATTACAGGTTACAAATGCCACATTGCCTTCATATTTCTCTCCAAATACACATCACATGTACCCTTGTATAGTTCAAGCTTTTCAAATACAGATTGGACATTCTGGGGTCTGTAGTTTCTCTCCCGTCTATCTTACATCTCTAACGCTATCTGGTATTTATTTACCGATCTAGACGCGGTCATATGCAGGGCCTTGAAAAACTGGACGTCACTGATAGTAAAAATCTACTTCGAACAGTGATGAGTGTGACACAATGATGAATAGCGATGTCATTTGATGCCATCAACTCTTCTCTTGGTAGTAGCAATCATGATTTAGGAATAGCTGAAAGCATAATTTTTAACGGCAATGTTTAGAGCGCCAGCTCTTCAATGCTCTCCGGAGGAGCATAATCTTGCACTTTGTTCGCTATATTTGTCAAATAAAGGACCCTTTCTAATATGCATCCTAAAATATGTGCCCAGACCCCTTCTCTTCATCCCTTTACTGATATCAATGTAACACTTCCCTACTCCCCGTGTAGACTTCTTATATTCAACTTTAGCATATGGGATTTCCTGAAGTATAATGGCGACCATCTAATGTGGCGTTTCCATCCGCCAAAGAAAAGGCTACCGATTATATACACCCTGTACAAAAGTTGGTCGGTAATTCCATTTCAAAACTTATAGGTGCATGTGCTCAGTGGCAGTCGGCAAAAAGACTGTTTTCTGAAGAAAATTTAAATAGTCCCCGACCGATTTATGACACTCAAGTCCATTGCGCCACCGGTATATTCTACACAAAAGTCGGTCGGCGGTGCTAGATTATATAATGTTTGAGAAAATAATCGTGGATCCTGACGATTATCGCACCAAAATGTAACATAATTGGTCGGCGGTAAACTAAATTCGGTGGTCATAATCGGTAGGTAGAAAAGGTTAATCAAAAGGAGAACAGGATGCACCGTGAAGGTATAACACACATAGGGTTTTCTTTTTATCTGTGATTATCAGCATCGGTTTTACAAATAGAATTGAAATGTTTTGGATGCATCCCACTTCAGCAGTGCGTACAGCACATAGAAGTCTCCCAGTAACGTTAATGCATCTATATTCTAGCAGCTCTTTGAAGCTGAAAAGGGATAGGTGGCCACAACATAGGAAAACTGATTCCGTGTTTCAGAAAACTGGGGTTTAAAGGTGAGGGTAATCATAATTTCCGGGGCCCTCGCCGTGAAACCATAGAATTCTGACACCCGGAAATAGTTTCCCTGTTATCATATATCGAGGAATAATGACAATATGTCATATTTCTCACAAACAATGTTAGTTCGACGGCCGTTACATGAGAATGCTATCCTTCACGTCATGGACTCCAATATCAGGGTGCCCGATTAGCTGAGAACGCGCCACATGGTTAGTTTTGATTCGATATGAAACGGCCAGCCTTAATCAATATGAAAAAAACACCCTTGATATGAACTAGTATAATGGCGTATTGAGCAACACTTGGTACACGATTATGGATTGCTCGGCTAACGGTAAATAACAATAGAGCAAACCCTCACACTATCACCCAGTGTTCAGCATTGGTCATTACGTTGATTGAGTATAATTTATGCCATCAAGAATCACCCATAACAATAAAGAGTAAAGAACAGCCATTGTGACGAACTGTGTGAGAATTAATAGTGCTAACAGCAGACTCACTCCTAGCAACAACCATGCCTCGTTACATTTATTTGACACCTCCTCCGACACCTAGTGAACTCTCCGCACTTTGTGACGTCATTGCAAAAACAGTTTTTTCAACAACATCCTACATAAAAAAAGGGTATCAACTCTGCTACTATATGATGTTCACAGCTGTCTACACCGGTTCACCTTTCGTACCGAAATACAATTCACCTTTCTTTAGTCTGACATTTGGAAGTCATTGTTCCTGATTGAGAAGATTCAAACTATCAAGTATAGATTCAATTGGATTCTTAATCTAGTAGTTGTTGGAGAAACATTAGAGTAGTCTACTTCAGAAGAATATATATGGAGTCTCCACATAGATGATACTCAGTAGTGCCTTTGGAGTAAGGGTTGATGTATGGGGGCAATTCGATAAAATGATATGACTTAAAGTGATCCTTAGTTTGAAGATGTTTTATCATCAGTGACAGCAGAGGCAGTACCACCAGGACATAAAGGTTATTCTTGCCTCTATTCATTATCACATTTGACACATCAAAAATCATCAAACCTGTTATAAATATAGCTGCACGAAATAATTGTTCGGAATCTCCGATTTTGTCCTGGCGTATGTTCTTTCGTTTTGAACAAATCAGCACCTCGGATTCGGATGGGAATGGAGCCTGAGTCTTGGCCTTGATAAAGACATGATGATAGAGCTGTCTGTAAGGCACTCAAATAGATCTGAGCGACAGACAGAGGTTGTCAAAGCACTCAACGATCTGATCTCCGAACAGATTTCTTCTGCCATTCACACCCTGTCGGAGATAGGGCAGGGCGATTACTGACGCCTCAGCTTGGAGATTAAGCGTTTTAAACACAAACAGATCTAAAGCTTCACTCCTTCATTTTCACTGACAGCTCAATCCCGTCCCACCTTACAGCTCTCCACATCGCCTGATCGATTGATGCTGTTCAGTGAAATCATCAGAGAATCAGAAACGTTGAAAGTTGATGACTTCAAGCCTAGCTTCATCTCGGAACTATCAATGGAAAACCTCTAAAAGGGGCCTCCAATGGGATCTGAAGGGCAGCTGTCTTACTATCATAAAGACCTGCAACTGAATTCTGTTCTATCTTCACCGATCTCTACTGAAAGGGAGATTGTACACTTCGCCAATTTCAATTTTCACTTCCTTTCTCATGAATCGTTATTTCACTTGGCTTAAGCAGCATTGTAGTTTCTTCTCCAGGAGAAAGCCTCCTCTTTGAAGATAAATCATATGGTAATGAGGATTTCAGGCCCAGTCAGATGTGATGAAATAGGAGGATTTTATTTTTTGGGGGGAGGGGCATGTTTGAAGTGGGAGACAGGAGAAAGTTGTAGTGACTGTTGTTTCTACTAACCTCAGTATTTAGAATCTATAAAGATTTGTGTCCATTCTCAGATGTTTTTCGAGGTAAAAAAAGGTTATGTAGTTCTCTCTCTAGCAAAACCTCATGTATATGAAATTATGGCAGCTCTTATAGCATATTGAAAAGAAACGTATAATTGCAGCAAAACCAATAGGCTATACTTTACATGATAGAAAGCTGGATGGCGTTAAACCTCACAGTGTCAATTTCATTTTCGTAATTCAACGTCATCTAAACCACTTTCGTTTCTTCTTCCATCTCGGGATTTATTCATTTACATGAACCTAAAATGACAGGTATAATAACGGCTCTGATTTAAAAGCAAGCACATAAGAGTTTCCACGATCGTAGAACCTGTACAATCCGTCATGGTTAAAGAAGGTGCAGTTGAAGTGAGATAGGAGAAATTGACTTCAGTAACAGAGGATGATCAATCACTCAATGCCAAGATAGGCGGCTATCCGCAATTGAGCCACTGTCATTAGCAATTCTAGTCCAACGGCAACCCTATCCAGCCAACAACAACAATCACAACAACAATTGTCCCTAGCATAACAATTGCCGAGGGAACGTCGTATCTCTGACCAAACCTCGGAGGGAAGGAAACCTTCATTATTTAGTGTTAGTTCAGCATACATCCATTGGGGTTCTTGGCGCTGCTGTATATTCCTAGACCACAATTCACTGCTCTCTACCGATATGTCACTGATACCTTTATGTGCCTCAGACCGCTGTTTATATTGCCTTCAGACAGTTGTGTGTATATCCTATTTCTATCATTTGAGCTTTCATTTAGATTGAGAAACATGTTTTAGGAGATTTCTTAATCTGATTTTGTTCTAAGGAAAAGATGATATAGGTAATGTTAATTCATTGCGAGTGTCACTTAACCCTAAGATATATGAGTTGACATATGATTCTTGACTGACACAAGAGCTGCGTGTCATATTCCAGCTTACATTTCAAGAGAGTGACGACATGTTTTGTATTTACAGCAGGATTTTTTCGTTTGCAAAATGGAGTGAAATGTAGCCTAAATGTCGAATGATAATTTAGATGCCAGGTAAGAGAAAAGCACATTGTATTTCTAATGCATTTCACACAGTGCTAGAACGATGGCTGACAGAATTGCATGGCGCTACGCATCGATCTAGGCACCTAATTATAGCTAAAAGCCAACTCTCTAATTAGCGTGGGGTTTCTTGAGAGTCCGGAACAAGATGTAGTAATTATCAACAATAGCACACCTACAGGAGGAGTTCCAAAGGTAACTAAACAAGAAACCTTTTAACTCTATAATTAGGAGACTTCAAAAAGCTGGTAATACTTCGCCGCGGGTTATATGGACTTAAAAGTAAGAGGGTTTGAACAACGTCATGCATTGACTTAAGAGCAGCGTTCCTTCGAACCAAATTATTTTAGAAAGTATATGTTCAAAAAAGGTTGAGCAATGAAAAAAGATATATAGACGCTAGGGATTTTTAGTCGACTTAAGAAGAAAAATTCACAAAACAATCTATAGCTATCAATAGATTGGGGGGAAATAACGTGTACCGATAAGGGCCGACATCGATTAACCCATATATTGTACTACAATCCCCTTGACTTACTCTGATGAAGCAATTGAGCAAAAAATAATATTTCACATAGATAGAGGTCTAGCGGACCGAAATTACAGTATCCCTATTATATTTCAAAGAATATTCTCGCTTAGTTTTCTATGATTATCGGTGTTCATATGATATTTATGTTATACAATTATCTAAAATTCTAAAATCTAAATAGAAGTTTATCACGAAACCTACCTTCTGCCTCACCAACGTCATTGCTTTTCTGAGCTCTTACATTGGGTTGCTATTTTTCGGATTGATAGACACATCACCGTGGATGCTGCCACTTTCTCAAAGGCCGACCCCTGATACTCTACACGGAGGCATTCTCACGCCCGGCTACAGTGTCCCCGCACCCTCTCCGCCACTGAGGATTGGCTCATTGACTCTATGCCTTCATCTGCAGTGCTCTGACGTTTATCCCATCATCTTTCCCCGTGTTCAATCTATTTTACACCGGGATCCTACTAGAGGCCACACTGGAGCATTGCCGTTTGACGCTGTGATGATGTATTTGGTCAGCTATAGGGATGTGTCTATAATGAGTTTTGTGTTCTGTTATAAAGCTGACCGTTTTCTAGTTCTGTGCTTAGCCTCAATTGAGTCTAAAATGATATATGACAGCCTAGCATGGAATGAAATGACTTTATGATCGCTTCTGATATAAAAATGAATATTCAAGCAGGATTTCTGTATGAGTTTCATATAAACAAAATTTACTCTTGATATGGATTTACAAAGTTGTAAACCACAGTGAATTTCTTTCGCTGTTTAATCGCCAAATCACCGATGAAATTAAAGCGTTTGATTCTGTCAGTCGTAAAACTATTCTGTCAATGGTGGCGTTATTACATAATCTATGCCACGGTGAGCATTTGGCTGCGTGTCTCGTTCCCAATCACCGATCTCGCGTCGGTAATACCAAGGAAATCGTGGTTCCCGACTGCAGATCGGTGCAAAATAAAATCGGTAAATAGTAAATGGCTTTATATCTCCTCATTTTTAAGTCAGATGGTCAATGTGTTTACACTATCTCTCCCTCCAGTCCAATTTGCCCTTCCCGCAGACAAACGTCGCGACCTCTACCGGGTACCTGTCACCAGGGGTCGAGCTGTCAGTGGGAGATGGTGGCGGCACCTATCGACATGTGCGGCGGGTGGGATGGTTTGGAGGACTTGGACAGGATGAGGAGGAGAGAGGGCGGTGCTGAGTAAACGGCAGGGGGGTAGCTTTTATATATAATTAACAGGAGGTAACCGGAGCCTTGGCGCCAATCAGTCGCCTCCAGCACAGCCGTCCTGCCGGGCACGTTCCCCTATTTGTCGCCATGATGGGTCGGGACAGGCAGCGAGGTGGGGTCAACGAGATACAGGACAATTGACAAGGAGATGGAGACACAAGTCATAATATGCGCCGTGGGGGTATTTCATAATAGTGGCAAATAACAGGTGCCTAAAGGCTCTCGGAACAAATATGGGTGTGTTGAGATGAGCAAGGATGTTTTAGGATGTGTTTTTTTCGGTCAGTTTATAGAAAGGGTGTAGTGTCATAAATACATTTTCTTCTTTATCAATTACTGCAGTGTCAGCTACTATTTCAGTTCAAATAGTGTGCAAGGTTTGGAGAAATATTACACTCTTGTTTTTGCATGAAGTAGTGTCTTTATGTCTGTTTTAACCTTCTCAGGTTTCACTTACGAATTTGTTCCATGGTAATCGTTTTGCCTTTGCGGTTTTTTTCCGACAGTAGTTCTGCCTGTTTTCTTGTTTTTATTTTCTACCCTTATAATTCCCGCAACTCATTTGCCTGCAGTATTCCGATAAGGGAGAAACTAATCATCTTGCATCAGATCTATAGTCGTCGGGAACTGCACACCAGGCGTCTCATGAATCCAGTGTAGCCTATAATAGCAGACTGCTCTCTTCTTCGCTCCTCCTGGAGCCCGGCCCCGGGACAAAACACCTCGACGCGCCGGGACTCTGTGCGCACAGTCCCCGGTAAACACGGAGGGCACGCTCGGATACCATCTCTATAAACACAGGCCACTTTAAACCCTCCGCGACATCTCCCAGTCAACATCGCCACCCTCAACCAGGGCTACGGCCTAAAAGCCCCCTCATGGCACGTAACCAAATTAGAGCATCCCGCTTTCCGATGGTCCCAAGTCGAATCAACCAGGAGGCAATCAGATCTCCAGGAATCAGCGAAGTAACCCTCCTCTCGGAAGGCCTCCTTTGTTTAGAATTCGATAGGAGGGGAGGTTGGAGGGGAATCGAGTTAGCACGCCCAGATGCGACTTATGCCACCTACGGCATGTTTGCGTTCTGTCGAGACCAGGTGAGAGCAGGAATATCCAAACAGGAAAAGGAGAACAGGATATGGATGTAGAGAAAAGAGTAGGAGGCGATAAGAGAAGGTCGAGACAGATGGGGAAAGAGACGAGGAGTGAGGCAGAGGCAGAGAGAGACAGGGAAGGGCAGAGAAGGGGGCATTGGTGAAACAGATAAAGTTCAAGCCATAGGCAGAGTGATAAGGAGGTACGCAACATTGAATGTTGATTTTAACTATGAAAATGAGGTCTTTTGATTTTAAATTGTGAATTAACCAGACTTCTAAAGGGAGTTGCTTTAGGCCCGGCGTCCACCTACTACGATAGAATCGTAGACCTCCCGATATGGCACCGATTTTGACATTTTGTATCGGTGCCATATCGGGAGGTCTACGATTCTATCGTAGTAGGTGGACGCCGGGCCTAAAGCAAGGTGAAAAATCGTAGACATATGTCTAGACAAGCCAATCCACCATGCGTAGTATAGGGTTTTTATCGGTGTCTAATCGCAGAAAGGTGGTCAACTGCCCCGATATCAGGTAACCTTCCGACGCGATTTTGATCTTTTTATCGGGAGGTGCATCGTAGACCATATCGGTGCCATATCGTAGTAGGTGCACGCCGGGCCTTAGGCGCATTAACAGGTCTTCCGAATATGTGGTATTATAGAGAAACAGGCTTACTGTCTCCGTACGGATAAAATACGCGGTAAAATCGGCGATCAGATGAACCGATGCCGGAGGCAGAGGTTCATCTGATCGCCGATTTTACCAAGTATTTTATCCATACGGAGACAGTCAGCCTGTTTCTCTAATATTATATACCTTAAAATATCGAATTTTTAACTTTGCTAATGGGGGAATATTTGGATTTTGCCCCCGTACATGCCCCGTACGCCACATACATACCCCGTACGTCACCTAGGTGTCGTACGGGTATAAATACGACATGGGTAGGAGCGGGCAGTATGTGTAGGATATACTACCACAGGTATATAATAATAGACAAAAGAAATGCGAATATCCTCTGCGAGATAATTGAGGAGAACTTGATAAGTGGATGTAGAAGAGGAGAAAACGGACAGAAACGAAGAAAATTACAACCATACTCTCTTGTCATTCAGCGTCATCACAACAGAAGAATGTCAAACCGTTCTGTGTAGTGTAATAGCCGCAGAACTGCAGAACTATGACCAAAATTTGTGTAAGATTTGTTTCTCTCAAACACAGAACCAAGTGAACAGGCGTATACTTTAGATTACAGATTTAGTTTAGTTTGGAAGGTAACCGAATTGGCAGGGCAGCAGAGTATGAGTTAGTAGCCCCAGACAGGTAGTGAGTGGGGTGGTGGTGTTCTGAATGTAAGACCTATATAATGTGCTCAAGAGATAAACCTCCAACACCTCCTTATTAGGGAATTTATATTCTCACCGGAAAAGAGTCTCCATTGTACGAATTGCTACCGGCAGTGGAAAGGTTCTTCGCTGGCGCAATAATACCATACTAAGACCGTGCTAAACTGAACTAATTTGGACATTTTAACCCAGCAGATTCTTTCGTGTTAGGAAAGACCTGTCTAACTAATGTCTGTGTTTGGAGAGCGAGCGTTGGAGCCTTTTCCTGATTGAAACGTTTGATTAATTAGATCTTAGCCAGTTTTGGTGAAAATAACCTTCGGTGTGAGAAATAGCTATTTGAAAGAGAATTTAATCCCTAGGCTCAAGGGCCAGTGTCTAAAGAAGGGATGCGGGTGCCAGTGGGTGACGAGCTATTCTGTCAGCATTCGGAAATTACAGGAAATTAGCAATAAGGAAAAAGTCCCGTGGTTTCATGAAGGTTTATCGCACTGGACTTATTCCCATCTCATAGAGAATCGCAGTCTAGCACTGTCTTCAATCATTGCCGCAGCAAATTGATTTCCAGCAGCAACCTTCTCCTCTCCAAACCGATTCTACCAGTTCTAACACCCGGCGAGCAACCATAGCTCTAGCAATGTAGCTCCATTCGTGGTGCAATCTGGCTGTCAGCTTCACAGAAGTACTTATACAAAGGGGGCTACTTAACCTGATTGGAGGTCATATGTGGTACCCAATCGTAAGGCCCGGCGTCCACTGAGCTACTGATACACTCATATAGGCGTTATGATGGATTTCAAGATACAAAAGCGTTTGAAAGTCAGAAATAATTTGTATTCGATCCATCCGAGGGTGCATCCCGATGCGCGCATCGTATGGTTTATCGTAGGGTATTGGGAGCTTAGTGGACATTGGACCTTAAGGTCCCTAAGTGGACGGTATTGACAAATGCGCTTATTCGTTGTGGTGGAAATCGCCACCATCATTAGCGGACTTTGTTGTTGTTCTGCTCTTTCATATAAACTTGAAACTTGAGTTCTATTTCACCCGTTTCAGGGCGTTCTTATATATCCATATTAACGTCCAATCACAAGTTTTGATATAGACGCTAGATCATTAATTGGGGGAATACTAAAGAATCATGAAAAATACACGGGGAGGTTATTCTCAGCTACAAAGTGTATTCCTTGCACATTTGAAAATGGCATGGTGTATATCAATCTTCAAATGGTCAGTTTACCTTCGGAGTCCTCAACAAACATTCGTGCACATGTGTCCAATGAATTAGGCAGTACCCACAAAAGACAGTTTAATCCTTTGAGAACGAATTTGAAATGACAGTTTTAAACTATTGCTAGGATTTCCAAAATGCGATCTTTGCTGACTCATGAAAATTCCTTCAAGCTTTAGCTGTGGGGGAGCAGGAGGTGTTTCTCTGATGTTTCTCATGGGCGATAATTCGTGAGATTGACGCCCCTTTAGAACCTCACCCCATCATTTAACCCCAGTTTCGCTGGGTGAGACAATTCTATTGCTTCCATGTTGGTCTCCTAACAGGCAATCCCTGATCAAACATTCCAAGTTCCCAAGAAACATCCACAAAAATTACAATTCTTTCTGCTTATGATCATAAAAAATGAAATAAATTGTGAATGCCTCAACCAACAAAGCTTGTGTTTGGAGCCTGCGAGTCACCACTAACAGATGGTGGATTTCACAGGGAAATAAAGTCGCCATAATTGGTGCTGCCTTGAGCACAACGGCCACCAACACAGTGATTGATTGCGAGTGTGGATATCATTGTCCTGGACTGTAGAATCTTCAATAGTCAGGGGAAGGTGGAGGGTGAGGACAGAATTGTCACAAACACCCACACTTTCCGCAGCACTCTCCATGCGTACTCCTCGCAGTATTGCTCCAATCACAGAAGTAGTGCCACGTAAATCCTGATGGGATGGCCTTGAAGCAGTGCTTTGGTGACCGCATTGAGTGTTTGCAAATCACAACTCCCCCACAGTTTATTGCGAGAGCTCGACGCGGGGCAGGACTATTACTGAGCATTGCTGGGTAAATGCAGGGGCAGTAATGGGATGAGTGGAGAGAGGCTGAGGGGTTAGTATCTACAGGGCTACGTCCAAAGTCTGGCGTCACAAACATAGCACTATTCCCGTATCAGTCTGTAAACCGTACCTCGACTTAACAGGTCTCAAAATACGTTTGAAATCCCATTGTAGTTTAGCCTAAAGGTTATTTCCTTTTTATGTGTATGTCTTATTTTATAGTGCACTTCATGTGTATAGCTGTCCATCCAATTAAGAATGTAAGCGAGGTTCCTATATGGACAACGAAGTAGTTACTAACTAACAATTGACAATATTCGATATAATGTGAGATTGGGTATGAGCAGAGCAAAAAAAATAAGAACAGAGAAAAACAATGAGAGAATTAAAAGTATCAAAAGTCAAGGCAAATGAGAATGCCAAAGAAGGAGAGCGAGTGGACACAGAAATGGCTGTCTGATGACCAACGCAGAGCCCCGGCCGCTGAGCGCTAAGAGTATTTAATCAGGCCCAGCAACTGATAGAGCTCCTTGTTTCCTGACAATCCACTTCCCTTGTCATACAGTTAGCGGTCGTCATCGCAGCCGTGTCAATACACAATAGACGCAGGGGGGAGGGGGGCTGCCCACGTGGCGGGGTGGCATACATGTAGGGGATATCAACCTCTATGTGTATTACCACCACCCCTTAATCAGCTCTCCACCAACCACATCACGCCCTCATTGAGGCATACACACTTCCGATGATGGCCAATGGGTAGATTGATAGCCCCGTATGCCCTTTAGTGTATGTATCTAGTGCTATCAGCACAAACGGTGACCTCATAATTCAATACGTACACCATAATGACTGGTTTCGGATACAGGCGGCTGTATGTTCCGAGGAGTTGAAGGCTAGTAATATCCGAGTGCTTGCGAGGACACTCTGCAGAAGCATACAACCGCTTTTATCTGAAACCAGTCAATAGTACATTAACTATCCACCTAAATCTGACAAGTGGCATATCGGTATATGTTCAATAAGGTACGCAGTATTTTTCAGTATGCACTATTTTTCTTTTTTATCGGACCCCGGATCATACAACATATCTGTATGCTCTGTACATGGTAATACACGCTCCCTATGACTTTTCTATTGGCACTTATATTGGATGATAATAGGATTATAGATGTATCTAGTCCCTGAAGAATGTATACCCTTGCCAATACATATTTCATTTCTATACTACAGTGTTAAGGCTACAAGTATACATAATCTTTGCATTTTCATCAATTTTTCTTAATCATCGTTGTTTATAAAATCAGGATGGACTCACGTAGTACTCATTCAAAAAAATCGATCAAAACAAAACAATAAATAGATTTTTTATCATTTATGTCCAGAGAATACGAGAAGAGTAAAAGGGTGTGATTGTGTCGATTCGTCAATTCAGCTAAGTGCTCGTCAATCAGTAGTGTTCTTTTCTTTTGTGACGAAACTTATTCTTAAATCAATGGAAAATTTCCGATGAAAATCCGATTTCTTTACAAATCGGATTTGCATCTGGTAGCCTGGAATGATGCATTTGCATACAATTTGTTATTGCTGGCACATCCTCACCTACCAAATCATGTTCTTTAATCTTGCTTGTGGGAAACATTTCGACCCATTCGACAAACCACTTATGCCGCTGAGTCCCTCAATATGGATGGTGTCAGTTTTGACGACCAAACAAATGAGCTGCCACCAAGTCCAGAATTATTATGTTCTCCTTCACTGAGCAACTGTCGATAGAGGTAATTTCCCAGCATCATTTAATCAGTATGATTGAAGTGGAAAATAATTGCCAAATGTATTTTGATCTTCGCTCTTTCGTTCATATAGATTCTGCCGACTGCCGGGGTCCCGGAAGTCCAGTTGACTAAGTAAATCACTGAAACTGACGCCTCATCTCCACTCTCTACACGTTGCACACCATACATATTTCTGTGATCCAACCAATCCTTCTCTATAACCAATAATTATTCATAATTCCCTACCCCATCAGATGCTGTCATATTTAATGAATGAAGGTCTGTAATACATCGTTTCATGTCCAATGGATTGTAGGCTTTAGTGAATTTATGTCTAAGACAATATTGACAATACTCATCTTTCATCACTTGCCTGTATTTGACTATTACATGTTTAGATCTGTACATTATGTACAGTGAAATTAAGTTGTGACATATGTAACTGATGATGTTATGCAATCCATTGGAAGACGTTGCTTTGCCAGAAATGGCTCTGAAAAAAAAAAGTGATATGTTGGTCCTGACGAGAGTGCAACACAATAAAAGTCATTGTAGTATATGGAAAATACACAATGACGCGGGCGATTATGTAAGTAGTGTAGGAAAAGTTATCATGCACGCTGGCAACTTTGTGGAGATATTCTCTTCCCATCTGTGTTAATCGAAGGAAGTTTTGACACTATTCGATAGGATGCTGTAATTGTCCACTGCCTGCATTTACAGTGGATGGATGAGAGAAATAGCAGATGACTCAGATCATTGGGAAAACTTTCCCCAGTAGGGATTCGTTTAAATTACCTACCCGCAACTGCCACCCGATCATTGAACGTACTCCGCTCAATCCGGAAAACTTCCACTTTGATCAGAAGCAAAGGAAGATACTGGGAATGGGAAACACAACTAGGAGGACAGAAAAAAGGAAAATAATAGATGGACCTGCAAGAACGACAGATTTCAATTCGCAAAAGTTCCCCTTGATAGCGCCTACTTCGATCCTCTTTCTTGGATTATCAAATTATTACTACTTGGCTGTAGATTTCCCTGAAGTGGGAAATGGGCCGATCTCGAAGAGGACGTAGTGGAAAAATTGGCAGTAGGGAGGCTGTAGACGGGCTTAGTTGGACCTCAATGGAGGGTATGGGGCGGGAGTCAATGGGCCTGCTGAGCCGCATAGCGCCGTCTGCAAAACGGCGCCGGCGCGATTCTAGCCTTCCCTGTTTCTTTGGGGAACATCAAAGTGAGCATAACGTGGTGCTGAAGGCTGTCTGTCTGTGTCAAACACCGAGCCGCCTATGCTCCGCCGTGGGGACCGGCTGGGGTGCGCCGGGCCCCGTGTAAAGTGTGCATTTCTCCACGGTACTGCCTGGAGGATGGGCGTCAGATTGGCAGGAACAAGGGTGGGTAAAGTGCCTGTAGGGAGGTGGAGAATGGGCACGTCTATAACGGGGTGTGGAAGACTTTTAAGAAGACTCAGAGGGACACTCGGATTGGAACTAGAGATGGCAGATTAAGGCGATCAGAGTGGGGAGGATCGTGGACTAGGGGGGGATGATTGTAGACTAGAGGTTTAAGATTAAGGCCATTGGATGTAAGTGGCAAATTAAGGTAATCGAAGGGCAGATGATTGTGGACTAGAGGTGGCAGACTAAGGCGATCAGAGGTAGAGAGATTGCTGACTAGAGGTTGCAGATTAAGGCGGTCTGAGGTAAGTGGCTGGTGATCTGGTCATCTGAGGGGCAGTCATGGGAAAAGAATGTCTTACTCAAGGGCATGGGAACAACAGAGACTGGAGGACGCAGAACGTGTCCCGGGTGATAACCTTCTAAACACCTGACCCTAACTTGCAATGTTTTCCCCACTTACACCAAATCATAATAGAGACCAGCACTTTATTTTTGAAGTGGGAAAAATAATTACAACGGCAAATGCAGAGGACTACTTGTCGTGATTCGAGTGTTCAGTTCTATTCACATTTTGGGCATAATCCAGCTTGTTCATTCCCCTCTATACCGCCATCCTTTGAACAACATACCCTGATTTTCCTATTACGAGCGTACAGTGATAAAAGATTTTGCATCGTGCAAGAGATGGTGTGGTATCATCAATATGCCGTGCGCATAGCAAAACACAACAGCGGAAAATTAAAAGAAAAACCTGCCTGGCGCCTGCAATTCCTCAGCCGGAAGCGGAAACTAGAAGGGGACGTTGGCGTCCTATGCTCCGATACTCTCTACCAGAGAGTCCTCACCGCTAGATGGGGCTTTTGGGGCCGCCTCATACTGGATTCCTAGCGGGGTAACTGTATCATCATTGATGACTAGACGTGGCCACGGCGCCGATGGCAAGGAATATGTCCCGTGATACATTTTCTTCCCTACACGGTCTGGTAATGGGGCTGGAGCTGCTCATAGAAAAACACGCGGGCGCTAAATGAAGTAATGGCTACAAAGTGATAGGTGCAGCCAAGTGGTGCTGAGTATCAAATGCAACACAAACAAATTTCCCTAAGATTTCCCTGCACTCCTTCTAGCACTTCAGCCAAGATGGATTCGAGCGAGCCTTGCTTGCTTCCCGGCCACAGACATCTAATCTTACTTTAAATTTAAATGAGCTACTCATCTTTTCCTCTTCTGAAACACCGCCAATGCTCTCTCCACCGCCACTGCTCATTCACGGGTGGTAGGTGGTGGCTAGAAGAGTGCATTGATTGTAATTATTCTCCCTCTCGCGCAATTAAGTCGGGGATAAGGACAACAGGAGCCTTCTCCTAATGACAATAATTAATACGCAGTAATCATCGCTAGACGAAAACAATTAGGCGACAAATTAAAATTAATCGCTTTCTTTGCGAGTGGTTTGTCGGTCGGGGACTAATTGATGACAGTCGGGATAGATGGATAGTTGGTTTGGGTCCTTCAGCTGAGTTTAACACGCATACGCGATGCCAAACCACCCCCTCCCCACTCTTCCCCATCCGTCAACCCTCCTCTGTGACGTTTCAACATGTCTTTTCTCTCCCCTTTGACAGCGAACCCCAGCCTCACCTTTTTCTCTCTGATACCTGAGTTGACATGGCATTGTTAGTGAGCAGCTCAGTAAAGACTAACTAAAACCTCATCATACTATGCTGGTCTGCTCCCACTACATCAATTATCGCCCACTTACAGCAGTCTCCTCGGCTGGGAAGGTCCCCGCGGAGCCCCACAAGCAATAATCACGCGAAGTCCCAATGACAAAAAGAAATACCTCATTCATCGTTTACATACTTGTCACAAAGCAGGTTTCATGCCAGAGAGTAATACCTGCTTAAGCTGTTCTTCTCTTCACGGATCTGGCCCCGATGCCCGTGCGGGTCATTTGTGGATGAAGTGAGTTTGTCAGTGGATTTCTCTGAGCTACGCCGGGATATAGTGTATAATTTTAGTCGGCCATTTCTAAGCTGGGACGCATTGTTAAATCCTAGCTGTGCAAATCCCCGGGTAGCAGAGGTTTGACGCAGTGGACGTTGTGATCACCAAGCAAAACACTAATACATCAATAAAACATGAACGCATTTTCCTCTTTGCTTTTCGTCCGCACTTTATCACTACAGAGACGCATACATGTCCGTGTGGATGTTCTTCGAGTCACCTACAAACGAAACATTTGACAGACATCTTCTCAAGGACAAGCCCCTGAGGCCTCCGTAATCCTCAAAGAGAGACAGTGCAGTGGTGAGAAAATCCCTACTATACATCAGTGCTTCAGTCAACGATACAACGCAAGTCATCCTGACACAAGACTTGTGCTCCCCAATACATCTCTAGGCAACAGGGCCAGGCACCAGTGATCCATGTTTCCAGTGGGATGACACTAACATAGACGAGAGAAGATATCGGAAAGGAGACTATGGATGTTAGGTCAAAGCTCCATGCCAGGATGATTGCTTAACAATAACTGGCATCCATCACGGTAATATGGGCAAGGACTGTCTTAAATTCTGCATAGAATCTTGCAGATTGGAGTTCTATACTTTGTGATGTCTGAGCCATTTTCCACTGGGTTTTCTGCAAAACCTAACAAAAGACAAAAAAAATCTTACTTTTCCCTATGGGAGGATATTTGATGGACTATCAGGACATGGAAAAATGTACAGATGAAATGGTGCTGCCGAAAACATTCATGAAATATGTAGATGAACGTCTTATTGGATAGTCCTATTTTTACTTTCTGTCAATAGTAAATTATATAGCTATCTGTTCATTCCACCTAAATAGCTACTTGGGACGTTTATACAATAAAAAAAAGGAACTGGTGGTCAGTATGTAATTCAAGGCATCGCTCCAGTCTACTTCTCTGCTCCACAATGTACTGAGGTGACAAAAAAATCATTACTCCTTCCTACAGATATATGAATGGGGTATTTGAATAGCAAAATAATCATCTAGATCCCCTGAAGGTTCTAAATTTGTCTACAATAATAAAGAAACATCATTATGTTTATATTTGACGGATGTAGTCGGGGTGTTTTATGATAAGTGGTTGATAAATCAAAATCAATCTACTTATAATAGACAGATGATCATGCCAATTGGTTTAGTAGACTGTGTTTTACAAAGCCATACCATATATGACTCCTTGATCAATTACCCTTCGCGGTGCCATGAAAATTGCCAACTCGATAGATGAGGAAGATCTTGCCTCTGGTGCCAGGGATTATGAAGATGAATAAAGACGTCGTTTTAAAAGTTTCATTATCGGTAGTTTAAATCACTTTTCTCACTGGGGGAGAAGCCCATATGTCGAGCCAGCTCACATACCCATCAAACGATTGTGTCCAATCAGACTTCACAAGTCATCCAATATTCCAGAGCATGACATTACCAGAAACGGTCACATAACATATTGAAGTTCAGTCTGGTCTGGTAGAGCTCAGAATAGAAGATGTTGAGGGAACATTATTGCATGTAAATTAAGTATGTCACATATAAATCACTGGTGCCCTAGGAATGTATAAAATACGTAGAAACTATTGCATGTAACTCCGAAACCCCTGGATTTAAAGAGGTCAGAGGTTGGTAGGCACAGTAAGGAGGGCTAGAGGTCAGGTTTGGTGAATCCATCTATCTATGCATAAACGTGAGTCGCAGAGTCGATGCCATGCTAGATGAAGGATGGTAAAACGTTTAGGGGAGGGGGCTTCGTCCATTAAAGTAACGTAGAGAGGTTGAGCCCTGCCAGGTCCAGGCAGCGCCATTGGGAGGCCCCCTGCATCTCCCGCCCATCCCTTCAGATCTGAGTGCTGCTTTCCACTCTGACAGCAGGCCCATATTTCCCAAGGTTCTGACCGAGAAAATGATAAAAACCATATCTGACATCTTGAATTTTATTCAGGGAGGGAAAAGGATAAGCCTGTTTCTGGGAGTGAAGACGTGATGCGGGGCTTAGAAACGTGAGACGGTTGGTGATGATATCTGATAAAATATTGCTGCTAGAGATAGGTATCTGAACGATTTCTAGCAGTTTGTAACATTTTCTAATATGTATAATGTAGATATCCTCTACGAAACCATATAAAGTAAATAAGTTAAAACAATTACGTAATATGCCCAAAGATGTGCGGTTCACAGATACCAAATTAAGTATCAAAATTGAGATTTGCTACTCAGATTAATCAAATATTATTATCAGAAGACGACCTAGGATGATAATCCTTCCCGGAATGCTTGTGCTATTTCAAAGGATTACCTGCCAGACAACAGTAGAATAGTTCTAGATACGTGAACATAGGAGATGCTATTGAATTCCAGTGAAGTGAGATATAATTTAACGTCTTATTCATTTGATTTCCATATCGAATAATTAATATTACTTTTTTAGCTTTCAGATGCATTGCGTCGCATAACACATAAGTTGAATGCATGTTCCTATGTATCATTCGGTTATCAATGCTTAAACAAAGATAGCGTGAATAGAATTAGTAGTGAAAATTGTTCCGGTAGTTGAACGGATGAATCAAAAACCAATATATTAATTCGCTAGTTCAGATAAAAAGCTAACTTTCCTTGATTTTCCCACGTTATTGTCATTTCAGATGAAATGAAAGTGGGACAGCTTCCGAAAAAAATGATATAAGCGTGAATGCATTGCTCTGCATTTATTCTGTTGAAAGGCAAAAGGAAACCTGTCTATACAAAGGGAATGTCTCCCAAGGTGACGGAATCAAAATAAAAGAAAGATTTTACACACAAGTTCAGCACAAACCGTCTTTGTCTGGAGCTGAAGAGAAAAGGGCAGGAGTGTTCTGGATAATTGAATCTGTTTGCTACAGACGTGCATCTATTGTCTGTACCTGTTATAAATTCAACAGGGCGTGTCTTGTTCTTCATAGTACGTGCGATAATACGCTTTGTTTAGATTTATTTAAATATTCTTAACAAATAGGAATGATTCAATGGAGCGTGTATGTGATAAACCAAACAATTTCTGTGTGGTAATTCCTTGTCATTGCATACCTTTAAAATCACAGTAACAATCTAGCAGGTATGATAGACACTTCTCAGGCTAGGCCTTCGGTTTACTCAGGAAACAAAATTGTCTTTCCGCACTAAGGCGCACAGAACCCATGTTGTAGTTTAGTCATTTCCTACGGATTCACTGGTTCTCGACGACCTGAGGCCATACGCTGATTCATGTTATGGAATTAGGCCATGGGTTCTCGCGAGATAGGACGGGACATACTCGTGACAGGGACAAGCATGACCCGGCATGTATACCGTAACCTGTCGCGGCCTGTCAACACGTATCTGGGTGGGAAACTGATTGGAGAACGTGTGTTGGGTGATTGTTGAGGTCATACCCTGTCCCAGTAGTACGGTTGTATACATACAGTGAGATTTCCTATATATATATTTTTTGTTTGTAAAGTTTTTATTATTGCTTTCGACTTGTACAAAATCGTTCTTCCAGGCAACAATTTATGGAGACAACACAAACGAACTGCCCAGTATACAATGCTGAAGGCAGCGATGGTATATACAATGATTGATGTAACAAGTAACGATTAGCGCGTTTCACAAAGTGCACAGGTTCTACTACATATAGGAACATCACATACATAGTTTTCTTATCAACCTTATACCCATTTTCAATAATGTCTGAGTAGTATAACTTCGTGTGAGTAGAGCGTACCAACATGATATATACAAGTTATTATTGCCATTGTTCTTAATACATAACATAACAGTTCGAAACAATAACTATCCGTATTTCAAGTCTCTTTCATGGCATTTATAAACGGAGTTCCCTGATTTTACTCCCTATCTTACTCAATCCTTTCCTACCGACAATAATCATATTACTTCTTTCTTATACTCCCTTTTAGATCCATCCTTCTGCAAACATGCACTCAGCTCATTCCACATCTTAATACTAAAGTATACACAAGATTTCTTGAAACTCTCTTTCTTGGGTCGGGGTAGGTAGATCTGGATCTTATCTGCTGATCTAGTCCTCATACCTCTATCTACATCATCACAGTTTACTTTCTGTAATTCCGATATAAGCACTAACCTTCTTACTATGCCCATAAGCAACATTCGTCTCCTAACATCAGGAGCGAGTAACTCACATTTACTCCATAATAAGTCATTGCTTATAAAATGGTCATTCAAGTATGCCTCCCGGCCTAATGCAATACGTAAACCCCTATTGATTCCCATGGATATCTTCTTTTTAACAAGCTCACTCGACCCCTCCAGTAAAAAGGAGCAATGGTCAGCAACTGGCAATATGCAAGTTTTAACTACTCTGATTGCTATATCTTTATTTATATACTGTCTAAGCCTCTTAAATCTATAATTCTTGTCATTTATTGATTTCAAAAGTTTCTCCCCGTGTTTATTAAATTTCAGATCTTGGTCGATTATTGCCCCTAAGTAATTTGCGTCTTCATAACTATCTAATGCTACACCATCAATTCGAAGTACTCCCCTCCTTTCCCTTCTTACTTTTGCTTTAGGGCCATGATACACTATTTTGTTTTTTTTTACATTTACTGTAAGCCTGTTAGCCTTATACCAGTTGCTCAGTTTATCACAGGCTGTTTGCATATCGGATTCTGCCCTCTCCAGTTTTCTATGCGACGTAACTACTACTAAGTCGTCTGCGTACATTAGACATTTATATCCGTCAATACAGTCTGGTAAGTCATTAATATACACAAGGAATAACAGAATCTAAGAAGATACATTTTAACTAGATGAAGTGGTGTTTCGTTAGTTTTCTCTCAGGCTTGATGCCACTACCTATAGCAATATAGAATTTCTTTAACTAATTACCTGATTTAATTGGGTTTGGTTTAAAAGCTCTGGCATGACAGATATCCAATGTTGTACCATGACAGGGAATACTATGATAGTGTATCAAGATGGAGGAGCAGAACAAGTTAGTTTACTTAACCTTATCCTCGGTTAATACGGGTTAAGTTCGGAATGAACTAAATATAGCCCTTATGTCTTGAATAAGGTAAATAAATGAAAGTGTTGGAGATATTCTATTTTTGTTTAGTTTATTTAACGTCGATTTCAGGTGTGTGGGTAGTGCTGGGCGATCGTATTGTGTCAGTATACCTCTGTATAAGGGAAACGTCCTCCATTTTGTCTTTTTATTTTCTATCCCATTGTCAACAAGTCACGTGGTACAAGGGATAGTATTTATTGCACACTGTGCAGTATGATATTTTACTGCACACCTGTGCATATTTTACAGTTACTATCTCGTAGAAGTTAGTAATTGTAAGATATACATGCATCGGTATATAATAATATCGGATCCTGTTGGGCCCTGGATATGTGCAAGCCACCGTTGCAAAGGGAAATGTGAAGTGATACTATGTTGGCCTTTCAATTCCCTTATCATATGTTGTTACTCAGATAGCCTATAGTATACATTGTTGTATACATGAGTTTTGTGTTTACTTTCCTTTAGTTGCAATATACAATTGTGTTTTATATTTGCAGTAGTAGGGGAGTGCTTGCATCTCACGACAAAATACCTACTCTAATATCAATGTCTGTCTACTGCAGGGACATCTAAAATATGAAATACAAACATATCAATACGACCTGCTTCAAAGGTCCGAAAAACTCACTATTGTGAGAGACGCATTTATAAAAAAAGAGAAAATGAAGCCAGTCAGTATCCACTTAAGTATGTAACCATTCTCAGTACAGCACACGGCCTAGGTTTAATTCAAGCCCTAACCTCTCAGATAAAGCCGTTAAGGGATCTTATGACACCGTGCCCTAAGATATATTACTCTCCGTCAGGGAATCGCACGTTTTACTCTGTTTTGCATGATTGCTATATATTTTAACTGCTCATGAATGCATAGCAGCTACAGATTGGCTGTGACTTTCATGGAGACAGACGTGATGTCCTTTGCTGGTAACATAAAGATAGAGCCAGGCCTTGAGCAATTGTACAAGACAATGGCGTTGGTAGTAAGAGAGACATGTCATCCTACAACAAAATCTCTCTATATTACTACTGCTACAGGACTATCTGCAATTTGGGAGACAAATTGTCCTTAGACATAGATTCCTTAAATGAATAAATCAAGACATGGGTGACGTACCGCGGCAAGGATGATTTGATCAGGTCTTCTCTCATCTCCTATCAGGACTTAGTATTATAGCGTATAGCTAGGTCTGGCAACAGCATACTTTGTCTAATACTCGTAGACGTCCTTAATAAAGTCAATGTGCTCTTATAATCAAATGACCATATAGCAGACATTGTATTAACATGTTACAAATACCCATGAGTGGTATAATTTAACATTTATCGATGCTAGATTACTAATTTCAGGTCTACGATGGATAATTCAACTGAGTGTTATAACGTGGCCTTTTCCGCTGTTGTGTCAGCAGTACCAATCAAGTACTTGTTCCGACTCTCTGCGGGAGAATAATTGGCACCGTGAGATAATTGACGCATCATCAATCAACACCTAGTTTACACGATTAAAACATGTTGCACATGTCAGGGGCAGATTAATCAAAATAAATCAGCACACAGCTATAAATGATTTCATTTTCAATAGAAAAAAGACAATGTGTTCCAGGCTATAGCTATTTGTCATACGATTAGCTAAAACAGCACTAAATAAACAGATCAATGCGTCGGCGGAACGACTGTAGGCATTTAAGAGCCATGTGACTGTGTCATATCAAGGTATATCTTTGTTCATTCAGGTAAAATGTCTGTTTCCTCCTAAAGGCAAAGCATGGAAATCCAGCATACTTAAAGAATTATACATAAACACATTAGTCAAATGATTCATGTCATGTTTCTCCTAGCGGTAAAGAGAATGTTGAAATGTAAGCCCTCGCTTATCGCTTGGAAAAAAGATGTGATCGAGTTGGTAGTAGGTAGGATAATGGGTGAACATGGGATTCGGGCAAACTACAAGTGTTATTGATGTTTTCAGTAAGAGGGGCAGAGTGTGGTTGGAGAGTGAAGGAGTGCTGTGCTCTTATATGCTGAGTGCGGCTGGAGAGTGACACGGTGTGGGCCTGTGATAGTTGCTGTTGAGTCTATTTCATCAAGTACTTAAGGCTCCGATTCTGTGCTGCACTTCTCAACTCTTTCCAGGCTCTTTCAGCTACTGACAAGTGTGCTACGATAGTGAACCGGTACATATCTATTAAAGGATCATGGCGATAAGTAATATAAAATGTCATTTATATGTGTAAAATAAAGTTTGTAAATGAATAGTGAGCACTTCATGTTATTATACCATCTTAGATATAACATGTTTGATTTCACCGCTGGTTGGTAGTCGTGTCCTTCCAGATCTCATTTACTATTTTATCACAATTGTTTCAACAAATATGTACTAGTATTATATATATGAATATAGACCTTCCAACCTTTAATTTTTCCTACGAATTAAAGGAACGAACTAATGACCTGCAATAATTAACAAGATTTATTATCTATCGTATAGAAAGTCCCCATTAAAAATGTCTGGGGACTTGGCAAACTACTACCGAATAGGTAGTCGACTGTCAAATAGCATAACGGATTCTGATTGTATACGGCCTCAAAGTAATTGTATACGGGGAAATAGTCCCTTTGTGCTATAGAGCAAAGATATAGTCCCTATTGAAATACACTTTAGTCCAACAGTTCTTGGATTTAATCTATTCGAGAGGATGGATAATGAATACAACAAACGACAGTTTGTGAACAGGTAGCTCTGTAAACCACTCGAGGTTGATGTGGCAACCCCTCATGGTTTACGGCCGCCTGTGCCCAATACCGTCGATTAATATCTGTTCATTTTCTTGTAATTAGCGTCTGATAATTTCTAAATCTAAGTGTATTGAACCGAAGTAAAGCTGACTACTTACTATATAAAAGCAAGGCGGACGTAACCTGACCAGAACACCAGCGAAGGGCACCAGTGTACCTGCGCAAATGGCTACCGTCTCTTAGTTTAAGCTCCACCCGCCAGGTTGTCTTCCTATGCGTGACCTAGTTGATGCTAACCCAATTACGTAGCCTAATTTAAGAAGTGATGGTCGGAAAAAGGCACCTGAGCTTGGTGAATCTGACCCGGCTATGACCCCTACGTCTGCCAACTTGACCCCGCCTCCTGTCGGCTTGACCCCGCCCCCTGCCAAGCCGCTTGGGAAGTGGGCGGGGCGGAGGCTCGGTGTCGAGTGACCAGGCGTGGCTTGTTTACCTTTCCTGATTGCTGCTGACTGGTCCCTGACAGGAAACTGCGATTCTGTCGTTATGTACAAGGAAATGCTACCTGAATTGCAACCACTAAAGCCATCTGGATACAAATTGCGTATTTAGGTGTTTTTTTGATACAGAGAAAAAGTCTCCACATGCCTTAAGAACGGAATCACGGGAGGAAAGTGGGTAATATTGGAATATGTTTTCTGATCATGGTTCTTGTATAAACGACTATACCTGAACTACCGGAGTAGCATGGATTGCATAAAGTTGGCTGTGAACATGTCGAAGGTGCAATTCAAATCGGTTTCAATGCCCAGTCGTAGCGTTTCGTGTCAAATTACTATTAACCCACATGAGCTACCAAACACGAAACAACATAAATTGACCGGAACGTAACACAAGCATGAAACACCATCATGTTTGATGTTAAAACCTGAGCTAGTTTGTCAGCCAGTACAACTAGAATCAATACTAGACCCCATTCATTGTAGCAAAGCCAATCTCTAGAGTTCCCAACAAGTGCGCCTCAGCTTTACACAAGACATATAATAGCCTGGTCCTCAGGTAGTTCCATTATATCCCCCATTTGCTTCTTTCGTCCCTGGACAACCTTTAGTTAATTAGTACCTGTTCGTGCTGGTAGACTATCGGTCCTATGGGAATCACTGAGGCTGGAAGGGGAGGAAAGCAAGCAGATATTACATCACAGATGGTTTTAGCTGTGCATCGCCTGGGAGCGAGATAACGGATTACCACGACGTTGAAGGTATTGTCATCCCCTGTGGCCCAACAGACTTGCGGAATCCTTTCCTTGACACCCACCGCCTACATTCACTCCCCAGACTATGGCAGTCAATCTTTTTCTACATGGTACTCATCATTTTCCTCGTTAGAAACATCATATTACTAAAATGATGAACGATTTCTCCTGAAAGAAATGCATCAGTAGCCAAGCAGTACCGACTTAGGTATAGTTCGCAAATGCATTAAAATGATATTGTTTTATCATCGGGTAACGTTCCAAAGAAAGGTTGATTGTTTTTAAAGTAGTATCAAGTATTCATCCAAGTGGGTGTGAATGAAGACGGTGTCGCTAAAAGGAGCTGACGGTGCAAACAGGACATTCTGGTCCGTCATATCTATCACTCCCAGGGGTCAATCCATCATCCACCTCATATTACCAGAAAAAGAAATCATCCCATTCAAAACAGCGATGAGAGCGCATCCCAAGACACGCACCGTATGGATCCACCGTGATGGTAGCCGTATTTAGAAATATGCAGGAGGTAAAAAGAAAACAATCTTCCAAGCAGAATATTTAACACCTCATGATGTTTCGAATTGATGGGCCTGTTAACTCATTTCAACACAGATATCCTATGAACAATATACCTTACTGCTGCCACTGTGAGTCCCGGATTACAGAACCAATCATCTCTAATCGTCTAATATAGGAATAATTCGATTCGATTTTGATACACCTATTAATCTAGCCTCAGATATATCAAGTGAAAAAGATGAAATGTATTAAATCTCAAATCCAGTTTCTCCTTGGTGTAGTCTCAACCCAAGCCCAATCCCGCCACAATGCAAAGATAGTGTTACTCTGCATAATACTCCGAGGCAAATCTGATAGCTTGACTTTTAATACGTCCCTCATTCTGCTCCCTGCGCAGCCCTGGGGGATGGATTAAGATAGTGGCCAGGGTACAACACCACAGAATTTATAGAGAGGTTTCAACTTCGGAGAAAATTGATAATGAATTCAGCTTGATAACATAGGTGGTGCGCGTCAAGACAACGTCCGCCTATAGGCTTTCTTCCGATATGGCTTATTGCTGATGTGTTGCAGCAATTTACCTGTTGTTCTCATCAGATATCCTAATTCACTTAAAATGCGTTGAATATTGCATTATAATGTCGAAAAGATTTGACTGATATAAGAGACAATTGGATGGATTTCATAATATCTTTCTTTCGCAAATTTCTCCTTGAAACCATTTGGGTACGATGTCATATGACAGGCTACAAAAGATCCAACATGTTGGATTTTTGTGACTGGGCATACAAGTCGCAAGCAATTTGGAACGTCCAGTCGCACAGTTTGAACGGGGCTTTTAGCGCCAGCTATCGGCGGGAGGGCTAAGAGGATCGGAATGCCATATTGCCGTCGGATTGGTCCGAAATACGATTCTTCCGTACCTACAGACACTGCGCTGTGGACGTTACCCTCAGCCAGAGCCACAGACCACGCCGGGCTATCCGCGGCCAACTCTAGATCCACTTCAACCTATCCCCGCCCTGATATGTCTGACGCGAGGTCGGTGCCCTGCCTAAGCTGGCATATCTCCTTCTGCAGTAAGAGTAACGCCACTGGAGCCAGCGACAGAGCCGAAGGTCGGTGCCCAGATGATGACGGTTGGATTCAAACGTATGCAAGGTCAACTTGGCTGTATGTATGGATGTGGATTTTTTTTACCATTTGATGTTACTATGCTAAACAATAGTTTCTATGTAATCTAAATGAAGGATGTCGTCCCTGGTGGCTATGCGTCCGTTGATGTATAGGAATAGGCGTACACTGCTGTATTGTGGGGAGCTATGTTCTCGAAATAAAGTTTGCTTATAGTATGCCACTAGTTTCCACAATACTAAATCATCACGTAAGAAAATACCCTTGATCCAACAATTACCGAAGAAGAACTGCTTGAGATTTGATTCGCCAAGTAGTCACTGATTGTAATCTGATGAATATGGCAGTCAATATTTGTTAATAAACTCTTTACAACAAATCCTCTGCAAAATATATACATCAAGAAATTATAAGTGGAAGGAGAGCCTGTAAGATAAGCATCACAAGTTTGTTTCCTTGATCGTGGCCTTTGACCTTTGAGATGATATTTAAATTGATGTACCTACCTTGTAGACACAAGAGGGTCGTCACCATGGTGATGGCAACCCGCAGAACGGCACTCAGTGGCGACGCCATCCTCAGGGAACGCCCAGGATGGCCTGAAGAGCCCGGATGTGATGTGGTTGATGGGAGGGTGAGGGTTAATCGGGGCCGGAAGTCGGCGGGGCCGTCTGCGCATGCGGTCTCATGCTGGCGTCCGGCCACCTGGCGATAAAAAGAAGAGGAAAGATCAGAAATGGGACTTTTCCACATTTCTTTTATCAATGCTGGGCTTGTCGCACATCAATTCGAATATGTTAAAGATCTTAATGGTTACCATTTCAATAATGCCTCTCTGTACAACACACATTCAATACTGCTAGTACACTAGTATAGACTGGTATGCAAAAATGGTAAAGGAAAACATGATTCATTACGCCGGTGGGACAAAATGCAGAACATTAAATCCCCAAGACAAAATTCCTCTAACTCTTTATGTATTCTTGCATAAAACTTGGACAAGTTTGTCCATTGAAAACATGTTATTTTTGAAGGAGTGATCCTTGAGGAAAGTTTCATATTATAGCAAGGAAATAGGGATTTATTTCACACATACGTATAACTTCGAACACCGTCTTAAGACATATTTCAGCCTGACCAATAACGTCGTAAAATTCAAGATCAATCTGCATAAGATATATCGTCTAATCATTAGTTATATATATATATATATATATATATATATATATATATATATATATATATATATATATATTCTTCCACAATCTGATAATATTAGACTCTTTGATATTGATTGTAATAGAGCGACAAATTTCACTCAACTAGCATTAAGCGTATGCCTGCTTGAGTTGCATTTTAAGATAATCCTATCCAACCACGTGCCTTTATAAATGCTAGAACGCTTTCCGAGGACTGGGTGGTTTTATTTCCAAAGCATGGAAGCAGAACAGAAGCTTTCAAATATAAATATGCAACTGCCAAATTCAATAATCTGCCATGGCTGAATAATCCAGTACGCCTCAATTTTCATTCTCCAATGGCGGTACTTTAGATAATACCTAGACGCAGTACATTCCTAGGAGGAAAAAGAAAAAAGTTAATATCATAGAATCAAATAGATATGTAGAGTTAGAGTGGTTTAAAGAATCTGCTTTATGAGCCTATTGCATTCGATATGAAAATCGTTGATTGCCAAAAGTTATTTCGATTTAAATCCAATACTAGGCTGTAAAGCTGTAGATATATTCTTTCCCTTGCAATCAATTCAAAATTGAATCAATTCGGAAAGCCAGATGTGAATGGAATTGCAAGCATTATCAACAATAGCATTAGATCACTGATGTTAAAATTGCATATGAGCACAATTAACGAGATACATACACATGTTTTACTATGCATTGAAACATTCAGGTAATCTCCTTGTCTGGAAAATCTATCCATCAGGAGAACCGAGTGACGTAGCATAGGTTCAGCAGGGAAGTGTGAGCTTAACCTCCTTGAATTTCTAATATAGCTACACTAAAATCCCCAGCTACTAGGGTGTACTATAAGCACCTACATTTATACATAGGGTTCACTGACCCCTCGCCCAGACTTGTATACAATGTGACTCTCGCTTGTTACGAAGTCATCAGGACATGGGCTCCGTCCCAGAACGTGCGTCAAAGCTTTGATGTATCCTCAGGGAGACATATTTAGGAAATGGCTGCGGGGGCGGGCACAATATGCCTCACAAGAGGAAGGGGGATGTGCGAATATGAATTGCTTTTTTTGTCAAACGTTACACGGCGATAGTAGATGGACAACTCTGGATATTGAACTTTCTCTATCATGAGAGACACTTAATACCCACTGAGCGACCATTGACTATTTCATAATAATATCCATTATTGAAGAAGCCACCACAGTTGTTGACATAGTGTGGATTCTATTTTATTTCGGGAAATCTACTCATTATACCTTGATTTTCCACACTGGTTTGGGCAAACCATGAATTCATCGCTATGATAGCAGATCATTCACTGTGGATGCACTAAATATCTTGAAGTATTCAGTGTTTGCTGAATTGTCAAACGAGTGAACGTATATTATCAGCTATTCCTTATAATGGGAGATATTGAAATACTGAATGGCCACACTGTTTAGTGCTGGCATACAATGGATTCCTCTTTATTAAGGGAGTTACGTATTAAACCCGGGGATGCCACACTAGTGTTGGCATACAATGAATTCTTCTCTATACTTACTATGTACTGAATGGCTACACTTATTTTGGTATACATATTGACTGTATGTGAATGTTACCAGCCTCAATACTGATCCCCTTGATGTAATTGGGATAGATTTTTTATCCTTTTATCTATGTTTCATTCAGTATACCTGTTCTATTACGTTCAGGAGTATGATTTATTTCACAGAGTAGGCTCCTATCTACTGTCTGCTTCACTTCGAAAATTCCTTTTTTATATAGAAACAATTCGACAATGATCTGATGACGTAATGGCTTCTATTCTGAATAAGCAGTGCTCCTCGAGGAATCATAGAACCCATCACGGATGCAAGGATGTTGCTTAGTCACTAGAGACTAAGTAGTTTGGTATCAAAGTAGTTTAATCATCCGTTGAGTTTAGTTTACAGAAGAAATAAGAGAATGTATTCACCATTCACTCAGCGGCTCTTCATGACGAGAGCAATTCTCTGAATACCATGAGCAGCTCGTAAGGAGGAAACACTGAAGGACTCCCCGCCAGCTCACCACGATGCCATCGGCTGAGTTAGATACAACACTCTCCACATCGCAATGGCACTCTTAAATCTACTGCGTAGCGCCATTCCACACTGTCATTTAAACGAGACGTCAGCAAGCACAGAGAGAGCACATGGCGAGACGTGATAAAGGCAGGCGAATGGCCACCTCAGTTAGACATATGGCCAACTGTTATCGTCAAGTTTCAAGACGAGGGTCGTAAGCGTCTAGAAGCAGCTGTCCAGTGCTGTTTATGAGAGTGCGCAGTGGTGGGCGTGATGGAGATGTTTAGTGTATACAGGTAGACCCCAGTCGTTCCAACTTACTGCTCCTTATGACCGCTTTTATGGGTTTTCTGCGTGCTACTGATGTCTATAGCTCTCAATGTGTTTTTAGCTGTAATAACCCTTTGGAGACTAACATAAGTTGTTTCTGTGGTTTTTGGCTTAGATCTGTGGCTTATGTGAGTGGGAGACATGCTATGGTGACTCGAGTGGTGCGACGAGGGAGAAATGGTGATGTACGCAGGCAGTAAAAGATAGAAATGCCCACGGAGAATGTAATCTAATTGTCGACTGTCTTTTTTCGTGGAAACCTTTGTATAGATGTAGACGGAGACTCCTTTACACAAAAAGGTTAACACATAATCTCATGACGATACTTTGTCCTATCAAACCAGATTTCCTTGTTAAAAGAACTTTACGACCCCATATCACTTGTAGGAAATATCTGTCACAACTACGAACAAATTTGAAATATTAGCCAAACTAAATTAAAACGATCCTAAATGTATCCCTTGAACAGAACCATATGTATGATATTTTACAGCCACTAGGGTAAACCGTATCAATGTTTGTAAACTATGGAGCGCTTTCTTTCCACCAGCGTTCGACCTATAAATACCATTGAAGAAGAACTAAAATGAGCAAAAACGCAAAAAGAAAACCTGCCTGATGGCTACGAGACAGTGTGTACGACCATGTCCGCTTAGCCCGTGTCTGGGGATGTCGTTGTGTTTACAACATAGATAAGGGGAAAGAGCCTGATGATATAATGATCTTAAAACAACCTTGTGAAACACAAACCGTTTTGCGTTATGTGCCTCGCGGGAAATTGGTTCCAAAGCCAGGTTTTGCTTTTCTTTGATTGAACAACTGTAACGGCGCACGTAAAGGACACGCTTTTTAATGTCTATCTCTCTACCCGATTTCCTTTGGTAATTTCCCCCCGTTATAATGCTTTGCTCGAATGCAAATATATTGTGCAAAATCCTTTTCAATGACGCAATCAACTTTGCTGTTTTTTACTCTCTCAAAGATATCTCCCTGAATATTATGTATCTTTACATTTTTTCTAGATTCGAAACTATCCATGACGATATATGCTCTTATAAATAATCCTGCTCTAAATAAATTCGAACGCTGTGCTGACGAATATGTTCTGCTTCAATCTGTCTCAATTCAAATGACAAATTGAATTCCTCAACTAGAGATGGTCTGAGGTTATCAGAGAATTCAGCAGTATCACCATCTATACCCAGCAGTTAAGTTGGCCAGCTGGAGCCCCGTATAATTAGTGATTATAAGTCTGCTCTCTGATACCCACTGGTCTTTCTTAGGTGCGCTCTTGGCATCGTTCCTTCACGTACGGACCTCGTAGTAGCCAGAAAAGCAGGCTGGTGAGCTACTCACTGATCTGACCTAGTTATACCGGGAATCAAGATCTTAGACTATGTTTATTTCCAAGAAACTGTATGCATTCCACTCTGGTAGCCAACCACTCACACTGTATCTATAACATGCGCCAGACATTCGGTTAATTTAGAAAATATTTTAGAAGAGAATAAAAAAAGAGTATTTTATTTGCATGCTTTAACTTGGAAATGTTTTACAGTGAGCGCCCTGGTCGAGCTGTAATCCTGTAATCGCTCAGCTGTTACAAAATAATTGTTAAAATATATACATTATTCCAATATAATGAGATAAACCACCTAATGCAATTAGTATGCAATACGCTTTCTCAAACAGTTGTGACAATCACAATGTGTAACATTTTCCAAACACGAATGTATGGGACGTCAAATAAAGCTCACATTTTACATTCCATTTTGATTCAGAAAAAAACTCGTCTATGCAGAGATTGGCCTGGTTCGAACAAGGTGTTAAAAGTAGCATTTCTCTCAAAAACTTGATCAAATTTTCCTCAGGCGGACTAGGTTCCGGTTTTGCCTCCACCCTGTACGGTTTGACCCAGAAAAATATTTCTCTCAAAAACACCTGCATGCCTTGAGGCATCTGCGCAACTACCATCTGTTTCTGAAAACGCTTAAGTGTCTAAATATTTTAGACGTATCTCCATTGGTCGACTATCACCACCGATAAATATATTATTACCCACTGATTAAACAAGACCTCTGATAAACTATTGGTCAGTGGTATGTAGAGCCACAGCCATTACTGTGCCGAAATTTAGCACCACTGCTCAACAAAGAACCCAGACAACGAATTGTAAATTATCTTTAATTCTTCAATGATCATCAGGGTTCGGCTGAAATAACTGGTCAGTTCAACTTATCCAGTGATTGGACAGTGAGTGTTAAATATTACTAGCTGTAGCTTGTACCAATTTTATATTGGTAAACAACACTGACTGATTTATTCATGCAATTGAAATTGTCATTAGGGTTTGTGTCCACCAATAAAAACGTGTCTTCTGCTTTATGATCAGACGAAAAGATTTTAATCCTCACATAGGTCTCATGTGTTTTAAATATGTACAGATCGAATGCTGTCAAATAGCACCCCGAGACTCATAGGTCCTTAAGAATTGATGATTAGAAATCCAACCGACTTTGTATTCACTCTACAGTTCTATCTGAAAGAGAGGTAATTACCATCAGTAATTGCAATCATGAACTAGTTTCTTCTGACCACCAATTCAAATAAAAGATGGTAAAAGCATTCCTCAATTAAGGGTAATTATCTTAGGATGCGATATAGTTCTACGCATACTAAGCCTATAGCCGATACCATCCAGATAGAAGCTGTAGAAGTTAATTCAGATTCCCCTTAAGCAAGCTGTGAGATTTGTATTCCGTGTGGCGGGTATGGTAGTAAAATTCCATATTAATCTGCAATAAACAGGAACCTGGTCCTGGTGCGGTCGACAAGCCAAGTTTATATGAGGACCGACCCGACAAATCTTATTAACCACGTCGTTATGGTCGCGAGTTTTACCTTCTTTTCTTCTTTTCTCTGACGCATATGTTGGTTATCAGGCGCGAGCAGACTTGGAGAAGCGGTGGACGTGTGACAGACGGGCCCCCGGTGATACGAGTCATAACCCCCGGACTATCGTGTCAACGGAATGGTGGGCAGTCCGGGGCTGGTTAGGGTGCAGCTGGGTGGGGCTGATCATGGCAATGCAGGACGGGTGGGTTGGGGAACGACGATGTAGGGTAGAGTTGGGTGGGATAGGGCGGAGTAGGGTAGGGTAGGGAAAGGCAAAGCAGGAAGTATCATATATTATCATAGCCTGGTATAAACGTCCATATGCTTAACGTCAGGATCTCGTACTCTACAGGCTTGCGAGTATGGTAGCTCATACTCAGTGGGCGATAAACAGATACATATTTCAAGGCTAAGATAGAATCAGAAACATTTTCGTGTTTGGTCTGAGTCCCCAATAGCCATCTCATTTGGAGTGCTCGGAATATTCACTCACCTATCGCCTTGCTCGTATTTCTGTTTTTTTTTTTGTATGTTCTTTATTTATCCAGCAAGAGTAATCAGCCAAAAAGGCCGGTGCGATCTACCCTTACAGCAACACAGTTACTGTGTACTCCAAACTCGATGGGGAACAAGGACATACACCAAATACTCATCAGTTCCTTTCTAGCTTTATATGGTAGAGAGGGCAGCATAGGGTAAGGCAAGGTAGGGCAGAATATGGTGGAAAATGGTGTGGTAAGGCGGTGGCATGGAATACATGGACAAGGAGGGGCATAGATTGGCAAAGAACAGAATCAACTGGAGAGAAACCTGATTAGAAAGAGCGATGATGAAAATAGGAATGCGTGAATCACATCGCGGAACATGAAGAGGAGGAGGAAAGGTAAATTACCTACACAGAGCCTCCTCGTAGTTCTGGAATCATCTTCAATTTTAAGCTGAATATTACTCTCGACGATACACGTCTATAACCTTACATGAATTACCTTCCTACTATATACAAATGTCTCAGTTTACCTGACAGTCATCCAAATAGTTATCGTGCTGCAGGTAAGTCATTATTTTCGAAATAATTATAGAAAGTCACCCCTCCTTGGTCCATCTACCATCCATATCTAGCAGGGATTATATTCATTTGGCTATAAAGTAGCTATGTTTAATCCTATACTTAAAACAATATCTACTCATGTTCCAAAACATGCTCGTGATCCTCTCATAGATTTCCATCAACACTCAGTAGAATATAAGCATTACAAACCTCTCATACAAGAAGATCGACTAGATATGACCATTTCTCTGGGTAAAGACAGTTATAAATAAACAAAAGAAGAAAACATTACAGCATCAGGTAATTAATATCCTCGTATCGGAGGTCCACCTCAATGTAGAACAGTAAAATTATACAATGTTTAAATACATTTACTACAAGGACTCTCAAATATAATGATTATCAAATAAAAAATTCGTCTCTGTGTAAGCATGATGCATCCCTTTACTAGGAAACCGTTATTCTTTGCGCTTCCCGGAAGTGTTTTAGAATTTTTTTAAATGTTCCTACTATTTCGTGCTCTTGCACATGACCTATTCAGCTATTCCTTTCCTACAATACCGACAGCATATTGTATCCAGCCAAACTTTATCAGTCTTATTGATGGCGACACTGCCATTATGTGGAGGGAAACTGTCCCTAGGCATTCCCACGAAGGGCATATTAAGGGCACGAAAGGCCTGTAAGCATTCTTAGGAAAGTGTTATCAAATTATAAAGTATGTAAATATACCGATAAACTTGCTCTTACTTCTATGGCAGTATGTGTACAACGTCAGATAGAGGTGTTGACCTTGTTTGAGGGAGCAGTTGTCCGTTTTGAACCCTACATAGTTACGTTGTTGAATTAAAAGCGTTAGACCCTGCGTCCTTCTACTGTTCCTGCCCCCCCCCCCCCCATCCCATCACTTCCCCTCCTCCACCACCACCCCCACATTCAAACACACACACACACACACACACACACACACACACACACACACACACACACAAATGGCTAGCCTGTCTGACCTTCCACCCTATCCGGAGAAGGTGACACCAGTAGTCTACTCCGGGAACCTTGACCATGTTTTTTTCCCCACCGGTGATTCTTTCCAGTAAGAAGGCTCCGTCCCCTGCCTCCCTCCATCTCCTCGAGGGTCCCGCTATGTGCCTGTCAAAGGAGTGGACATCAGACCCCTCCTGACAGGAGGTAGGTACTGTGTGTGGGGTCAGGGGGTGTTTCCTTCAGCTCCTCCGGTGGAGACCGCCGTCATTACTGTCAGAGGTAACCGTGGAGGGGACGTGCCTTGGACTCGAGAGAAACCAACACCTTGTTAGTCGATGTGCTACAGTAGGCAGGTAGGATTATATACTTCATATCTGATATGTTGGTGAGTAAAGGTATAGTCAATTGCATCTAGTGTAGCATATATTATTGATATTTAGTATATACTGTAAATTTTAGATATTATTGTCATATCATGTGGATGTAAGATGTTTTATCATACCATAGAACGAGCCGACAATATTCCCAAACAAACATAGCCTGACTACATTGACAATAAACACATATTTTCTCCAGATCGAGGGTCAATAAGTGAAACTTAAAACTATTCACAGGCTATCGATCCACAATTTAGTTTTTTTGTCTAAAGATATTTTCACAATTCCTTAACAAAGGCAGTTTATACAAAGGCAGTTTATACCGGGTAGTAAATAGAGTAAGAGAATTCCGATACAAAAGGTGCAGCGTCAGTGATGCAGCGTCAGTGATGCAGTCATTGGGTAATTTTTTTACCCTCATGCACCCTGTCAACTTTCCCATTCTACACTGCCTTTCTAGGATCCAAATATATCAAGCACCATTGGGTGAATGAGGTATTTACATTTCTAGTGATTGGCCATCGCGAGCTGGGCACATCTCTAAGCCACTGAGACACTGGTCTTCTGAATCGTTCCCAATATCACCGAGTTAGCTCGCAGGTGATGAAGAGATGGTTGTTGCAGTACGTTGAAAGTCTATGGAACCTCTTAATAGGCAGCTTATTTAAGCTTGTAGCCCACTCTCAATAATGAGTTGTAGCGTTGATATCAAAATATATAGATTTCTTTATAGAGAGAACAATGGCCTTGGTTTCCTGTTACCACTGGAAGGATAACACTACCAACGACACTGCTGACTTTTAAACAGAATGTTAGTAATGCACACGCTTCACTTTATACGCACTGGCTCCAGCTACAACATACTGAGCAGATGGTAGAGGCTTACGAATACGTGAGAGGCATGAACTAATTGGCGAGTCTTCACGTTACATCCAGCGAGAGAGCAATGTTACCGACTTAAAGTAACTGCTTAGAATCCCATGGCCACTGGTTCTGGCACAGAAACCAGCTCTGAGAGATAAGACTGTCTGGCAACCTCCGGAGGGAGCTATCCATTGCGGAATCCTTATCCTCCACCCTGCTCACCACATCACGTGACTTCGTGACGTCATACAGGGTGACACCATCGTCAATGGCAACCATCATGGAGTCACGAGTCTGATGGCCGTGCACGCAGGCGTAGAGCACCTCTCGCTGATGCCTCCTTATCATACTTATCACACTTATCACCCCCCCTGATCACCTCCTAGCAGACACACCGTCGCCATGATACCGCCCTTATCCGCACTCCGCCTCGCCAAATGATCTGAGCATGCGCAAGGCCTCGGCTACATTGCAGGTTATCGTCGCCAGGTGGCGCCAAACGTGTTCTCGTCTTTGATAACGTGGATAACGAGGGGTTGGGAAGTCTTCCGCGGATTATTTTTTTCAACGTCTTCCGTCAACACTTCAACTGGGAAAGAAGTGTTCTTTGATGACATTAAATAAATCGAAGGGAAGGGAAGGGAAGCCATAGGGATTAATACGACTTAAACTGACTGAGACTTTGACTGAGACTCCGATTTATTACAAATTCAAACGAAGTTGGTATAATAGATTTAAGATTAAAATTAAATGAGTCTTCTAATCTCCATCAAACGAGAGTTCTCGGTCATGACGCCGCCGCGGTATAGCTTACTAATTGAAAGATCATCTTCATGCTCAAGACATAACAGCGCTATATGAACGTAATGGTAAAGCAATAGTAGTCTATATAAGCTATCCCTGATATGAGTGCCGCCTCCCCTTAATGGACAATGGAACTTGATGTTGAAGAAGACTAAATGCATTGGCAGCTCTTTAAATATGTATCAGGAGATTGCCTTCAACAAAGTTGATTCCCATGGTCTAAATAATGTCTACGAATAGGCGCTCTATTTAAGATGATTTTTCTCTTTGTTTGGCGTGATAATTGTTTTAGTTTTTCAGAACTACCTTAGCGTTCTCTGCAAATAAAATAGCGTTATCTTGCTCTGCAGTAGATTTAAAAACATTAAGTTTGCCCAGACCCTGTGTGGAACTGATTTGGTAACGTTCTAAAATTTGCATGGGAAAAGTCTAATCTTTGGAATTAGCCGAATATAATGTTGTGTTCATATTGTGAATTTCCTGAATTCGATTATCAAATAATGGGTGCCTTATACAATGAGAAGACGACGTCTTTACAACCTTCCCCAAGATGTCAATCCCTGTACAAAAGCCACAAACTGGTTCAATGTTTCCTTCATGATGCCTCATGCTCAATGAAGTTAAAACTGAGTAATGAGGGGAAAGGGTTGAATTATTGTAAAAGCGGTCCTTTATAAGATTGGTGGCCGGTAAGCAGATGTTTTACCATCCAAAGATCCATTGCCGAGTAAATGATGCAATAGGTTGGCCCAATTTGAAGGCAGAACGCTGCTACACTTTAAATTTGAGGATTGCAAGCGGATAGATGTCTGGTAGAATTGATCGTGCGTTTACCACCAGCCTGTTGAAGGGCACCACAAAAACCATGTGATGAAGTGTACCCCAATGCGCCGTATTCCCCCTGTTGTTGACTATTTGAAAACACATAAAATCCAGAAGGGTTCCTTTCTTTTTGATACTGCAATTCCTCTGGGAGGTGGTGCCTCAGCCCACAGGCGGATGTGAAATGTTGTCGTGACTGGCATTGTCGTGAAGGGCCAAACATTGAGGTTAATTTTGCCAAGAGCCAACTGTTCATATGCATGCGAAGGAAGTCATACGTCACTCAGTCAGAAAGGGCCTTGTCAAAAACGATGAGTGCGAAAGAGTCTACACTATCAAACATGTAATGTGTGGTGTCACTAAATAAGTGGAGTGATCCTGGCTTATATATATGTTCCTAAGATTGTGGAGATATCCTGCATCAGGGGATTGTCTTAGATATTAGTTTTACCAAGAGGAGACGATTTATTTTTATTTTTATTTTATTGCAAAGTAATAATAATAATATTACGTGCTTAGTGTATCAGACATACTAGAGATTCCCGAGGCCCCATTGAGCTGCAATGAAGAAGAAATGCCTTTTTTCGGGACGTGTCTTGTCTGCGCGTTTTCGCAGTAATTCCACAGGAAAGCCAAACCGTGGTTTCGGAGATTAAATCACACTTCTGTAAGATTGGTAGGATGTCCAACCTCGAAGGCAGCTTGATGATTAATCCTTCCAAGGTTTTAGCCGATTCCGTAAGTTTTATCCCCGTTTCCACCTGACGATTATTTGTACGAAAAATAGCAAGTAGTCGGCGGATGATACTAAAAGCCAAATTTGGTGGCCAAAATAAACAGGCGGAAATGCCGCATATTGGTCACTGACCTTAAAATCAGAGGTTTGCTGTAATAGGTTCTCATATAAGTATTAACATGTTTTTATTAGGGAAATTAACCGATTATTACTATAGTGGTCTTACGGGAACATTGCACCCAATAGAATATCACCTTTTAAGGTAAACATGATCTTACTGTTTATATATTCTTCTCTGTTGAGGCCAATGTTGTCACCTTTCCCTAATATGATATTCAATACCATGTGTCATTCTTGTTTAGATATGTAAAAAACATACGATAAAGAACCCTAACACCATCCATCTTGTTTGTATATGTCCCATTATGCGGTCACTGATTCCATTTCCTATTCAATATATATTATCAGGCCCTGTCAAATACATTATTCAGGGTTGGGGCCACTGGCTTCATCTTCAATATGTTACAAAACGTCAGCCCTTGTGCTGTAAGCCCTTAGGCAGACGTCAAACAGCCCCATCACTGCTTGGAGGTGGCACCTGCGGACGTTAAACATAGGGGTCTGGGTCATGATCACCCTTGCAGGTGCCGTACGGGAAGTGAATTTCCCACGGCAGGTGGTGAGTACGACGCCTTGGATGTCATGTGATCACAGCAGGGAGTCCCCGCCCGTCGCGCCATCTATCGTGGGCACATTAAGGGTTTTCAGATTTTGCAGTGGTTGAGTTGAATGAAACTGAATGCAGAAACGAGGAGAGAGCGAATAAGAGTATTGTTCAGTCGGGCTCAGCTGAGCAGCGGGTCACACTCGCCGGAAATCGGCTGCCCCCTGCATGCATGGTGGCGCAAAAGGCACGTAGTCCCAGGCGTTGCTGTAAAAGGTAAATGTCGTCTGTCGCACCCCTCGCGTCATTAGAGGCACGTTTCGGGTGGCTCCCTATCATGATTGGCATTGTTTTACGCAAATGCCCGGATGCTGGGTAGATTGGCCGCCACCTCAGTTCAGACTAAGAGGTTGGTTGGGTTCAATCCCACACGGTATCGGCAGTATGCGCCTACAACCAAGTAGTTTTGTTCTATGTAGACTCTAAAAGCAGATACACTTAAGTGAAATACTCACAGCTAACAAATTAATAAAGAAACCGAGGTTTATGTTTGTTATATTTTGAAAAACAAATATACAGGAAAGGAAATTAGAAAATGCAAAATTCGCTTCGAGGTTGCGAAATAACAAACTCTCCAAACAGTTCAAAAGACCTGGTAGGAGAAAAACCGTTTCCGCTACTGGTTCAAGACGGCCATGGATTTAACCTGACCATTGCTAATGTAGTATAGTTCTGATAGCCAGTGTAGATATAGGGCTGCTTTATTAAAGAAAGGATAGTGATATAGGTACAACTAAAAAATGGTTGTGACCGTCTTATGCAGGTGCTTATTCATAGTGTGAAGTATATATAATCATATCCTATCTCTACCATTTATGAAAATATATAATAGTCATGCAGGTTCTAATTAGAGCGCATCTATTGTGGGCGTCGGCAGAGACACGCGTTGCTTTGAGCAGTTATTTTCGGTCGTCATTCATGCGAATGAGACAATTTGTAAAGATAAAAGATAGAGTCCAGGTAAGTCCGGCAACGCACGCTGCCCCACCTACAGGACGTTTCAGGAACTCTCTACGCGCGTCGTCAACAAGCGGCAGTCTTCCTGATACCATCATAACAGCAAGTTGTTCTTATATCCCGCCATCCCTGCGGTAAGAATATGAAATATCTCAATGAAGGATACTTGCTATTATTGTTCTATACTACAGATACATTCTATACAGTGCTGTACCGTCTGCGGCACAGTTAAGTGATGAAAACTTTACGTCAAACCTTGTCGCGTCAATTATTTAGCTGGTATCAAATAGCCCACTGCCTATGCTTCGGTACAACTAGTGGTCAAAACTACAAATGACCATTTCAAATCATCGTTGGTTGCGGTTTTACCTTTGTGTTGTAGACTCCAAAAAACTCCATAGGCTTAACATTGCGTCACTGTATATTCGGTCTGGAGTTCAGAAAAATTAAAAATATCGCTCTAGTGGGATACACGAGACAAATGACGTTATTTGTTAATGTAGAAGTAATTTAGACGGGCGGAGTAGGATAAATTCTAAACCAAACTCAAGTTAGTCGTATTATTGTTCATCGCACTCCGGCAAGATCATGTATTACTGCTCTCGGCTTCGCCTCGCGCAGCAATACGCGATCTTGCCTTCGTGCGATAAACAACAACACGACTAACTCTTGTTTGGTTTGTCATATTATCTGACTCTAATGAAGCTAATTTCCCCCAAGTCGCCATATGCACACCTAACTTAAATTATTATCAGTCTGCATCTAACTATCAGATATTTGTATCACAGAAAAAAAGTATATGTTTTTTTAACTGTAGAATCTTGGATTCGGAAACACATCCAGTCTCATGGTTCGTTACTCTGGTCTGACACCTGTCTTCATTAGCTGCACCCTCGTTTGCATGTCAGGTGTGGTATTCTCAGGGACTATAGGCTCAGGTTTACCTGATACGTGTAACTAGGATACGGGTATTAACCGTCACCTTGTGCGCATTTACAAAGTTACGCTATCCTTATTTATATCCGACCCATGTCCATAATGTTGATATAATTACAGATTTTATCGGTAAACAAGGCTTTGTTGGATGTGACCAGGCACAATTTCTTTCTGTCTGTAATGTCGAAGTATCATAGTTTCTATATGAATTTAAGGATGTTCAATAGTATACGAAATGGTCACATGATAGGCACGTTTCTTCAACCGTGGATGTGCACAGGTCATTTTGCCAAGTACATAATCAAATCCACGTGTGGTAGTAATGAAACACAGACAAATGAGGAATCACACGATGAAAACAACACCCATATATCACGCATATCACGTAATATATTGCCATGCTCACAAATAGATATTATATTCAGAATTAGATACGCACATCTTCAGAGGAGAAAGTCACAGCCAAATATCCAGACGTCACAGATATCCATGGCCAAGGTCCTGCTGCGGAATTATATCACAAATAGTGTCTCATCTACGACGTGATGTAAACTAAAATGACATAATGCGCCAGAAAATGCCTTATTAATGTCAGCACAGTATACTTTCCTACATCTAGTATAACGTCATAGCTGCATGATAATTGGAGAATCATTACAGTACTTCCTTCCTGTCCAACTAGCTCATTGCCCTGACTTCACATAGACACTCCCTTACGTACATCATTGATGTTGACAGCAGCATCTCTGAACTTTTCACCCACTACCCACCGGAAATAGTATGCGGCGCCACCTGCACGCTATCTGCCAGCCTAATAAGCTAGATCCACTTCCTGTTGTCCATGTCAAAACGAGTCGATATAGATTTGGGGTACATATTGAGGTAACCTGTAGTTGATAACAATGTTTAAACAGATAGGCAGACGCAACCTAGACGATATTTGCTTAAGCAAAGCAAGGCAAGTGGTCTGTCTTCCTTAAAGGGACTTAGTGTTGGTGATTCAGATGCTTGTTAGTAGAGAGACAGTATTCCGGTCATAGAGAAGTCAAACAAAGGATTCAAGCAACTTTGAGCTCAGGGGTCTATGGGTCCCCACATATGAGTGAAATGATCGGAACTAGTTTCTGTTGAAAGAATTCCAAAGTTATTAGGTGGTGTGGTTTATAGTTGCATATAGGGAAAGTAACCGTAGGCATCCTTACCAAGCAATAATTTCCTCTATTACTACATACCTTCACATATTGATAAAAATGGCAACTTCTTTGTCTCCGATCGACAATGGAAGCCAGAACCACAGTTATCGAGTGAACTTTTATCGACTGTAATTTGTATGTTTCCTTCACGGTTATCACGATCTCCCCTACGATCTGATTGGCCTAGACGTTGTCACCTGGCCCCGTTGCTCCTTGTTTCGCTAGCTATTATCGGATCGCAATTTTATTTTTACGATTACTTTACCGATCCGATTAAAAAAGCGTTGCTCCTGTAATACCGGATCGTATCCCCTTTCGCTATATTTTACGATGCGATAGCGATACAACAATTAAGGGGCACATATTGAATGAGACAGGGCCAGATTCATTGGTTTTTTTTTAAATTAAATACAGATGGCATCACAGTTAAAACTGATCTGACATCTGGTGGTGTGGATCACAATGTCCCATAGGTAGAAGAACACGGGATGGGGGTTGGTGGTGCCACCATGGATCGTTATTTAGAATATCAGACAAGGCTGTATTTAACACACAGCGATACGATCCGCAGTGCCCTGGAAGTCCGCGTAAAAAGTATCGCTAAAAGCCGTATTTTACGCTGCGATGTGCCTATGCGATTATGACGCGATCCGCAAAATCTCAGGAGCAACGTTTAGGCCCTCGGATCGCTATTCTGCGATCCGCAGCTCTGTCGTAATCCTGGAGCAACGGGGCCCAGATACCTTTGATAACGAAACAAACACCCTCGATTGCCAAACAAGCAGGTAAGCGTAAAGCAGTGGTTACAGGGGCAAGGATTCTCCTAGGCAGTGATAATCTCCACCTGACGACTGAGGAGTACCGATTAATATATACTGAGAGCCCTGAAGACTAGCCCTCCCTAAGCTCCAGCCGATTATATATTTCTAATAGATACAGTTGCGGTGTTCCTATATGTACTAATAGGGTTAAGATAGAAAGCGTCGTCTGTGAGAGAAAGGCTTCATTTTAATGGAAAATGGAGTTGTCCCAAATGGATCCGGAGTGGGAATGCTGTTTTCTGATGAAATCTGAGGTAGTCGCCGACTGAATTTTGATACCCATGTTCATTTTGCCAGCGATAATCTCAACGCAGAGGCATTTCGTCTGGCATATAAAACGCCTGTCGGTGGTGATGTCTGATGTCAAAGAAAACAATTGTTGACCCCTTTTACCCCCACCTGACGATTATACGAGAAAGAGACAGACAGACAGAAAGAGAGAGATATAGGACATCTGAGAAAGTTTAAGAAAGGCATAAAACTAAGTGGGGACTGACGCCTAAGGAGAAGTAACTCCCCCATATCTAATGGAGGATGCATCGAAGTAGAAAGGAAACGGAAGGTCTGAAAAAGACATGAGATAAACTGGAACAACAGGTGTGATAGGGAATAAAAGAATAGAAAGTTTCATGGATTGGGTATTTATAGCAACCATTCTGACATAGACTAATAAACTGCCAGTTTTATACTCTTTTATGAGGTGTATGTGTTGCCAAAGCCAGCGCTGAAATAGGTTTTCAATGTGGCTGCCTCCATACAGTTCATTCACTGCTGTCCTCCCTTTTGTTCAGGTCACTGATCCAATCTGTTACCGGCGTCTATGGCTGTTTTTTTCTATTCCTCAACAAGAGGATTATTTTATTCCACTTGATGTATTTTTGATAAATTTGTTCGACCTTTATCAGTTAAGTACCTTTTCAGATGAAGAACCAGTTCAGTTATACAATGTGCCTATTGCATTACAACTGATTGTTAGATACCAATGGACAGTGTCGACCAGGAGAAAGTGGCAGTGCATTCAATAACATAGAGTGTCACTTTGTGAGACTTTCAGGTTCTTGATAAGGAATTAGGAATTTATAAGATTTAGATTGAATGGGGTAAAATTGAGCATGTGTACGGGATGAGTAACGTGTATGGCATAATAGTGTGTATGTTGGGACACTGAACAGGTGGGAAGAGACGTCTGGGTGGGGGACAACGTGGCAGTTAGGTGATGAGCAATGGACCTTGTACCACAAGCCGGTAGTGTACCTTATCTGCTTTTCTAAGGAACGCCTTCAGTCAAACAACGCATTCTTTAGTAGTGGATGACAGAGCGTGAGCGCACCCGTTTAGAATATGTCCAGAGAAAGAACAGCGATTCCATCGTAGTCTATGGTATTCCCGCTCTAACTCGATGGGTAACCATGTACACAGGGTTTTTAAGTTTCCCAATGACCAAACCGCTCCATCCAGACGTGGGTGCTCACTCCTCACTCCCCCTATGTTTGTGAGGCCTATACGCGTTGATATTATATATCATATATCTCAACAACGATAGAACACATGACTCGAATTCTACGATAGGTCATACGTATTCTGCTTTATCTTGAGTTGTATCTTATTTTAGAGCCGAGATATTTCCTGTAGATTATCAAATAGCACCCTGGGGCCCATTGAATAACCTAGGATCGTACATGAAGACCATTTTCTGCACGCCAAGGAGACCCTGGCACGATGTGAGTTGACGCAATTTAATACTTATTGACGATCTCATGGACAGCCTAGACTGTCTTAGCGAACGAACTTAAAGAGTACGGGGTAGAGAAAGGGTCTACATGTACGAGCCTAGATTATTCAACGGATACGACTTGTTGTTACAATCCCCAACTTTGTCACAACTGCTATCTCAGTGGGAAACTGGTAAAAAGACACATCTGTATACACTGCTAGAGGCAACCGTTTGAATGATATAGAAAAACAATCTATAAAAACGAGCTGTATTGTGATTCTGTAGCGGCTCACTTTTCATGAATTACTCAGGAAGTCGATCTAAGACTGGGCACTAGACGCTTCTTTATCACGCCTTCAGTCTCCGTCCGTTCCGCGGCTCGCCACGGAAGCCATTGTTGTCACGTAAGCAAATATTTCTATCGACCAGCCTCCTAACTGCGAAGAAGCCACTGAGTAAACGTGCGAGGAATCTGAACTCGTTCAAACACGGCGGTTAAAATGGACAGTGAGGAGCGGGTACGAGACCTCCGTGCCCCGCCATAAGCGTCCCTGAAGAACGCCCAATCCGGACCGGTCTCATCTCCCCATGCGCATCGCCCACACACTCCCCCGTAGGTCTATGACGAAGTTTGCAGGCTCACCACCAGATGGCCCCGTCTGTGCGCGGGTAAGGAGGTGCATCTGTCAGAGACGAGGCAGTAAAAGTCCGCTGGGCATTCTGCAGTGCACCCATCCTTGAAGCCCCAATCAGTGAACACTGGTGCAGGTAGAGTTATAAAAATCTACCCAACTCCAGGTGTGAAAGGGAACGGGGTGCGGAATGCTAACACACACGTTCCTGGAGAGACCATTATTCTGATGATTTCATGGCTAGTGGGTTTTGGACAGATTGCAGTAGCTACTCAACCTTTTTTTAGAAAAAAAGTGTCTAGCATAATGTCCATGTAGGTTATTATAACATCATGGGTAATACATAAACATACTTTCTCTTTTATTAGCTGTATCAATTACTCTGTGGTACAGACCCGGTGTATAGCAGGGCTTCTTTGAGACTAGTTCATTCCCCCAAGGGCAAAGTAGCCTCCGCCAATGTAAAAAGGAAGAAAAGGAAAGGAAAACCGGTTTACTCTCGAAGCTGAACACATCTTTTTTGTTATCTTTATTCATAATCAAACAACGTATTTCGTCTGATGTGTTTGCTTTTAACACTTCTTTCAACATCAAACAGCAGTTTGTCTTAGACGATTTCTTCGCGTTTTAAAATCTTATTTTTTGACACGGCTTTTAATGTTAGGAAATGCTTCCGACCCCTTATTCATGAATGGTGAAATATCATTGTATTATGAACATCAAATTAATGAATACAAGTTCTAGACGAATCATCTGAGGAAATGGCGTTATATCAATCTATATGTAATGTTCTGTATTATATCCTACCATTTCTGAAAGAATTTGGAGTATGAACCTATCATGAATATATAGCTCAGGAGCTAATAAGAGACATTCTTTAAGTCAGAGAATGGATCAATAATGAAAAGCAATAACGTATTATCTGCAGGATTGATAAGAGTAGATCCTAATGTTACATGGATTCTAAAGCTCACAAACCAATAAGATATTCATGAATTGAACGCCTGAAGACATGTTGAAAGGATAACTGTAAGGGTTGAATAAATTTTATGCTGGTTGAACCGGAAGTAGCTAGGTCTAGTCGGAAACGACAAGAGGGCGTCACGTGCAATCGCAGGTTTAGAATTTCGGGGGCAATACTTAAAGATATCAGTCCATGGGGTTTGTGTCGCAAACAGAGATCACCCAAAGATCCGATAATTAAGAATGATGTAATGTATTTACTTTACATCAGCCGGGCCAGCGTCAAGTCACCTAACCGTATTATTTTACGGCCAATTCACCCAAGCTTTGCCCCTGCAGTTTTAGCTATTTACAGACCCATTTGTAATGCGATGTACATGAAATATGTGTACGTTCTTAATGCATTTCGTTCGACAAGTCTTGCTCATATGTATGAATAACGTAGCTAAGCCATTGTCTTACTCAAAGCAAGGAAAAATCAAAATGAAATATCGATAGTGGATCAATGATGATTACAGATGGAAATCCCTGGACAAATATCCTGCAGAAGTTAGCATACCGTGTGCAGTTTTGGAACAGCTGTTCTTTCTCGTGGTGTTCCCCAGTGCCCTCCAACAACTATATCATGATCGAGACAACTCTACTCACCAGATGGCGCCTTAGAAGTGAAATGCGCCTTCCGGGTCCATCGTGGGGTGGTAGTTAAGGAAGGCATCGGGTCGTTTTTCATTACCTTGCGCTTATCTAAGATCAGCGATGCGTCATGAAACCACCCTAAACCCAACCTAAAACCAACATGAAACTGACATTAACGTATCGTAAACCTAGATCCTATGGTTATTTTCCCAGGATCATATATCGCTACTGGTTACCAGTGCCGTTCTGCTTGTTGGACGTTGCTGGTAGCTGTAGGTTGCTGTAGGTACCTGAGTGGTACAGCTGGGGATCCAGGAGGAGGTAAAGGCGATAAGGAACTGCATATATTTTAGCTTTTCTCTGTCTTTCTCTTTCATTCTATCCTCCTCCCATCTATCTCTCAACTCCCCAAATACATCTCACACCCCAATGTCGGGCATTAGAAATGTATGACTTCTTCATGTATTTTAAATTTACGTTACCTTTAAAAGATGTTAAACATGGCAACGGGGTACCTAGATATCCCCCTGGCATGCCTTTATATTATTTAGAGGTCACACTGTCATTGTAAACATTATAACAAAAATACAATGCGCGCATTTTAGTTTTCAATGCTCCCTTTCTCGTTAACACTGCCTCTCCATCTGTTTTTCTAAGCCTCTCCCATTCTGCTTCTAGTTCTCCCTTTCCTCCCTTTCTTTATGACTTTCTTTATTTATACTGGGTGAAACGGCGATGTGAGGCACCGTTCTGAGCATATCTCTGTGCTCGGTAGTTACGAACAATTGCACCTAACCTGTTTGCCAAACTATGCATCGTTCGGTCATCATATGACCACACATCTTAAGGTTGTTACGCAGTTGACATTTTGTGGCGAAAAACTTCTGTTGTTCCTCAATTTACATGTGAGTACTTGTATTGTGTGCAAAGGAAATAATCTAGATTAGCGGATATATATATGCCTCCTGACGGTTATTTTCTAAGGTTCCCACAGACTGTCGGTTTAGGTTTTGGAATATTTGACGTATAGTATAGCCCAAACAGAGATTGCTGCGCATCGTGTTGACACCTTAGTATTGTAATGCCTGTTTCCCTCATTCCATAGTCCATGTTTATACGCCATTTGGTCATCTGGACTCATGAATTTTCATATATCTATTATGTAATTTCTGGCTAAGATCTAGAGCTGTCTGTGGACAGTTTACCTCTGACCGCCGTTGTGTACTGAGCCCATCCAATTAGCCAGATTAATGTAGCACTATAAATGTCTTCGTATTATTTAAGGCAGTAAAAAGTTTCGTATCTGTGCAGCATATTACATGCGAATCAAGGCAAATTAGAGGCTTCAATAGTTTTCACTTTCTGAAACAGACTATTAGCTGAGGCGTGATGTTTATATGATCTAATAATTGCTGCAGCATCAGAACCACTGTGCTTTGGAAAAGAGAAAACTCACAATCAAAATGCCTTATTATTACAATAAACGAAAAATCCTTTGTTCTAACACAAAATTGAGAAATCAAATTCCATGAGAGTGATTCATTGACAAAAGGAAATTATCTGAATAACTTTAATCATCAAATCACGAGGTAATGGATGATGAGAAAATATTTTGACGCCGTCCAGAAATCATTATCACGCAGCTTATTTTCCGACCTCTGATAGTTGGCTAGCTTGCCCTCTATTTGAATGAGATTTAAATAGATGATGTTGTTTATAATATCTTAGATCAAACTATGCGGATTGAAAACCAGGTCAACATTTCACAGTAGATTAATGACTCCTGCGTGGAATATCTTTAATATCTTTTCTTTATTCCACTGATTCATTTATTGGGTTTAGGTAAAATGCTTATGTCCAGTGTTGCAGAACAACCTAGTAGTATTTCTGGGAAAAAAACATCGATATCCGTGTATCTAAGTTTTGGTTCCACCATGCAGAGCTCTGCTTGGGGGTATACTATAAAATGAAAATAATATTAGAAAACCAAATACCCAGGTCTAGGACAAAGTAAACTTAACTGGTTCTAACATTTTGTCACCCGTATTGGTACGTTATCGAAATGTCGGTTCCAATGGAAACGCTATCTCTATTCACCTAGATAATTTTCGTTCTTATATTCAGAAACAACCTTGAATGCCTTCCAGAAGCAGTGATCCGAGCTTTATTTTGGAAGATTTCAACAGAAAACTCACATCCTCGCCCTCAGAGTTTTCTAAATGTTTGCTTTTTCCCGAATTCCCAAGAACACAACATTTTGCCAAAGACCAACAGCGTTTTCACAATCAGCATATTTATAGATTGGTCATCGTCCCACAACACAAACAAGTGTTTCTTTCACCAGCGTTCAAAATGTAAATTTGGACCTCGTGAATGAAATTTGATTCTCTTACAATTCATGAAATGAAACCCATGTTTTCACACCAATGCAGGATAACACGGATCGATCTGCTGATACTAACAGGAAGAAGAACGGACAAGATTGATGTCCTATGAGAAGAACGGACAAGATTGATGTCCTATGAGTGGCAGATTATGTAAGTGGATTTCACAAAGAACATTAGGATGCTGGGGTACGGTTTCGCTGAGTAGGTAGTATGTTTATCCTTTCTGCACATCTTCAATAGCTCTGACAGAAATTGTCAAGCGTTTGAAGCATCAGTACTGTATAGTGGTGCAAAAATATATCCTATTACGAGAAATACAGCGACTTTGAATGTCGTTAAGCCCTAGTTGAGCCATCTACTCTTCATTGTCACGTTGTTTGCTTGTCATTGAGGTATGTCGACATTTTAACTTTGTCTTTGTATTTCAAAGCTATAAAATCAAATGATTTTTCACTCAGTGATTCTATCAGCAAAATAATCAAACTGTCACTTTTCACTGAACAACCACGTGCACGGAATATTCAAGAATACCGCAACAACTGGGTTCCCTCTCGCACTGCCAATGTTACTGCCCATTTTGTGACTAATCCTCACAATTATTGCCACTGTCAAACCCAAAAGTCTATGTAAACTGCATTTCTCTTCTCTCAAACATCAATCCTGGTATACAATAAACCAGAAAACTTTATTTTCCTCAATACACTAGCTTCACCCCCAGATATCTGGAAAATAGTACTTGAAGTGAATATGCAAACTACATTTAAATAATTTCGCGTCATATATGTATTCACAGCTTGATAGCTATAGTGGCAAAGCGGGCCGTACAGGTCGGACTTGCCTGTACATGATATTGTCCTACCACTGTGCCATATGCTATACACTGTTACTAACTATAGGACTATATGGACAGGCATATAATAAAATGGGAATATTTGTGAATGGATGCGAACTCACGGACTGGGTAAATACCTGCCCCTACAACGTTAGGCATATTTTCAAGTCTGTTAGTGAGTTTTCATTCGCAGATTATCGTCTGGTCTATTTTCCCCTTTTTAGACTTCTTCAAATGTTTCAAATGCATAGGAATGACCCTTTTATCGCCATTTGAAATCAAATTCGGCCACGCAGAGCTGGTCCATTCATGCTGATACGGCCCTGATATGCGGATGCAGACCAGTAGTTCTTCATTTAGTTTCATATCCCCATCCTGATACCACGTAGATATAATTCTGAAAATAGTGCGTCATCAGTATAATTTATTCCTGCATATTCAAAACTGTGTGCTCTATTGCTTGTTTTGTCCAGACACGCATTCACGGCTCGACCCATGTCGGACTGGTCGGTTAATGATTTTTTTCACCACTTTGCAATATGATATACTTATGATACATTGAACAAAGGTTAATAGGTATTGCGGTGGAAGATCTTCAAGAATCGTTCAATGAAGAATTCAAAAAGTACAGAACTGACTTGCACAGGTTCTTTGGCAAATATGTACGGTACAGCCCCCTGGCATTCACCCAATAGGTTGCATTCGCCCGCATACAAGCTCTCGTGCCCATTTCTTTTCCTATATCAAGCCGAAATATTAGGTTTTTGCATGGCGGCTACATTATCACCGCCGAGATCCTATACTGAGTGTACCCATTCGCATTAAGTGTTGATTTAGGTGACAGCCAGGGATACTCCCAAAAGCATTGAGTAGGGGCGCGCATGGAACCATGGACAGGTCAGTATGCGAGGAGACCCTATGAACGTAACGGGCAGGAGGCTTACAGTGAAATAGGAGAGGATTAGACCGCAACGTAGTCACCATGAGATATGGGGGAACGACACAGAAGTATGCCATTTGCAAAATTAAGTCGTTTTTGGTGAGTGTTGGAGCCTTTAGTGAGGTCGCCCACTCTGGGAGCATAGAACCAGTGCTTCTCGTGGTGGCTAAATGCATGGTTTTATGTCACCTCGGTATTTTTCTCCATAGGCTTAACGTTAAGACCCATTCCCACTAGGCGATTTCTGCCCCTGAGACTACTGCCGGGCATAATCGCCGGGAAACCGCAGTCGCACAGCAGGTGGGAGGGCACAGTCGGCAACTATGCCCTGATATATTTCAAACATGTTTGAAATTGAATCGCAAGAGACTGGTGCCCTTTTAAGAGAGAATCCAGTCGCCGACTCAAGCCCGAACAACGGGGGGTAGGGCAATAGTCGCCGACGATTTTGCCATTTTGCATTCCCACTAGGCGACTCGGCAAATTCCTAGAAATTTTGTTGGATAGTCGCCGACGGGTGCCCTATAAAAGCCCCAAAATCGCTTAGTGGGAATCGCGCTTTAGGATCTCATATTCCACGGCCCTGAAGGCGGTGTTGCCTGTATATATATGTACAGTAAAAGCCCGCTTAATAGGATACTCTTCGTTTCCAGCAAAGTGCCCCTTTGAGCGGGAGTTTTAGTCTATCCATGGTCTACATGCCCCACACACACACACCATAGACAAACAAGATAATCTAGAGTGTTGTCCCAACACTGTCCCATCAAGTGCCGATCAAGTTCCCCCTTAAGCGGGGTTAAGAAGCATTCTGCATCGAAATGACGGTCCCCTTAAGCGGGGTGACCTTTTTATCGAGATTGATATCGGGGCAATTGACCACGTTTCTGTGATTAAGCACTGAAAAACACCCATTACGATGCATGGTGGTTTGGCATGTCTAGACATATGTTTACCATTTTGCACCTTCGCGATATGTCTCCGCTATTTGCTTATTGTATCTGTGCCATATCGGTAGGTCTAAATTTCTATCGTAGTAGGTGGACGCCATGCCTTTCTTATCATATAGACCCGAAATATAGCATCCAAAACAGTAGGACACAACATAAATGGTCGAGATAACATATTGTATGAATGCGAACACAACCAGTAACCAGTGGGATTGGGGCAGAATATGCTGATACCGCAGACCGACGAGATGAGTGGGTTCTCCCCCACCAAGCAGAAGGCCCACTGGTGACACATTCCTCTGACATCACTGGACATATAGTCTAGCCCTGGTCGCTGTGTCTCATGGAGTCAGTAGGCAACACATCTCTCTCTCTCTCTCTCTCTCCCTCTCTCCCTCTCTCTCTCTCTCTCTCTCTCTCTCTCTCTCTCTCTCTCTCTATCTATCTATCTATATACATACATACATATATATATATATATATATATGTATATATATATATATATATATATATATATATATATATATAGAGAGAGAGAGAGAGAGAGATAGATAGATAGATAGCTCTATAGCAGGGCCAGTCAGGGGGTATATATGTCGTGTTCAGTTGTTGTGAATATTACCCTCATGATACCAATGGCAGTCATATGCATATGTTCTTATTGAGATCCAAGTACCTTCTGAACCGCATACAGTCTCAGAATGTGTTAGCCTCTTCCACAGACGACTTGGAGGCGCACCAGGGGCCTTGCCAAGGGTCTGTAGGAGTCTAGCTGTGCTGGTCGCTGATTGGTGGAGGAGCGAATTTTCTCGTTGGCATGCTATAAATAGTATAGATTCAAACCTGGGGAATCCGAAACAAACCTTCATTTGTCAGATGAATTAACTGCTCTGATTTTTTAAACCGAATTAACTGTGTTCTGCTGAGACACTATTCATTTGCAAAACTTTCAAACTATAAAGGGCTGATTCCACCAACAGAATGGATTTGTCGTGATACATCTTGGCATATCTTGTTATATCTTACAGTGTCGCGATGTGTATTACCTCCGTTATCGCAAAACGTAGGCGTGTGGTGTCGGGTGTATATTTTGGTGCTCCACCATCGCGACACCTCAAGACACATCCCGACAAATAGGCACGGGATTATTCAAACCTAGTCCGACTTAGCAAGACACCCAAATCGTGGCTAATCTTGCTAGATCTTGTGTGTTGGTGGAATCACCACTTAAGTGATTCCTGATCAGAAACGAACTTTGGTCAGTTTGACAGGTGCTTGTGAGATAATAGGGACCGCAAGCACTTTACAATTAATTATGATGGTGCATATTGCTTAGGGATTGACTGTCAATATATATGCTACACATCCAAAGACAAAGGAAGGGTTATACCCCTTCATCTCCACATCATGTTTGTTACGATACATTTAGTGACAGTGTGCAACTGCGATTACTTTGTCATTCCTAACCCCACTTGCCATATTGTTTGTTTTGAATTTGAGGGCAAGGGTTGTGACCTCATTCACATCTGGTTATGAGTATGGAATTCCCTGCCTCGGCCAATAAACTCCAACAGGCCCACCTTAAGCCGTGAACCTGCTGTCTGGTGAATGTTGGCCGCACTACAAGCTTAGCATATTTATATAAAGCTGGGAACCCCCTGATCTCCTGACACACTACTACACAGAATGTTTCCACCCCATGACACAGCGACAAATCAGTAATTTAGTTTCGGACTCTGACATTCTATAACACCGAATTTTTCAACATTCTGACAAGGCTATGATGTGAAAATGTCTATTCATATCCTTGTCGTAGCCATGTTAGAGCCATATCCCATGCAGAACTTTGGTGCCCGGCTTAAGTGGTGTGAGGCTGTCAGCGCCGGTCCCCACATCGTGACACCGACCCTATTCCTCAGTATATGGGGCAGTGATAGTACTGGGGGATGTTGAATAAAGTTCTTCGTTTCTGGTGCTGGACGAACGATCAATCCAACGATTAACAATATCCAGGAACACCTTATTGCATTCAGTGTTTTATGACAAGACAGAAGATATTTTCTATAAATGAACGTATTTGTATACAACACCTTGTAAAATCTTTAGATCAATTTCATTATCGGAAGATTTTATGCTTAGAATACATTAGTTTATACAACACTATGGTACCAAAGACAATCCTAAGATACGGTTTTTTGTCGTTCGTAGTTTATTCAACGGCCCCAGGTCTGTATACCTGTTCTGTGCGTGCCTGACGTGCGCACGTACTGTGTTGACCGGGCTTAATCTTAAGGATTCGTTGACAGAGCCTCATTGATTAAGTCTATCTTTAAACATAGGTTACAAGACACATTGTAGGATTCAACTCCTTTCTTACAACTATATTTCCATGCCAGCTAATTGCCACACCCTACATTGTTGTGAATGTCGCTAATTAGTGCAATAATCACAAGTCGATGGCTTCGTGATATGACACGATTTAAAAATTATATTTATATAATTATGGTTTGGCAAACTGAAAAAAAAAAGTTTAACGTAGTGTATCATGGGACATGATCCTGATATTATGAATATAGAAATTATACATAAGAAATTCGAATATAATTGTTAATAGCGATATTGATTTGGAATAAACGTTTCCAACTAAGATTATGAAGGTTAATGACTTCATTAATTTGTAATACAAAGTTCCTTGGGGAACGTTATTGGTAGTGGGAGAGGTAACTGTAACAGTTGATTGAATATCTGAATTCAATTTAAACTGCAACAAAATGTCCAAGGCCTCGGGTGAAGTAATCAGGAAGACTGCTCCTTCAAGATAGTGTTTAGCCCTTTCCAGGATGGAATGCTTAGAGGAAATATGTCAGGCATTCGTAAAAATGCCTTTAGGCATAAATTTGCGGCTGACAAGAATTCCTTAAGGTGGTCTCGACAAATTCAGAAATATATCAATATATGCTTCACAGAGGAGTCTAAAGTACATACACATTATATACCGGAATTCGCACTTCTCCGGTGGCCAAGTGTTATAGAATGAACTGGACACTGAAACACAAAAAGCTCAACTAAAGAAGGCTTCAAAAGATTAGAAAAAAAATTGAACAATGCTATCCTAAAGCTTGATCCGTACTCCATCGAGTTTGACTGCAAAGTAATTCACTCAGCTTCGCCTTGTAAATTACTATGTGGTCAAAAGAGGTAGAGTTCGGACCAAGCTATTTTCATCGAGCGGGTTTCTGATTTCATCTCACCCCGTATAACATTATTTATTGATGAAATGAATCACCAAATTAGCCATCGAGTATTGGGTACACGAACTTCACGGCCGTGGAGTAAGAGGGTCTAATGTTAAGCCTTTGGAGAAAAATACTGGGGTGGGATAATCCTCCAAAATCCATTTATGATCATAGTTACATCTTTTAGGTCCCATGACAAACCGTCGTGTAGAAAATGTCTTAAAGAATTCTAACCTCCTTGGACCTGCTGCCTGTAACAACTCAAAAGTAGATCAAACACTAGGAATGTGGGATTTCTTTTTCAAGTTTGTCACTCTATGAATAATATCTTAAGTTTGGCCCTTTGCATCAATAAAGATACTTTTCCCACAAAGGAAATAATCATCCTTTTAAACCCCGTAACTACTCTTTTTATTCTATTATTGCTGCCTTACCTGTTTCAAGCCTTTAAATACTATTCATAACCAGGTCTGTCGCTCACGTGTCTGCTTTCGAGTTCGCCTTTGTTAGCTTCCGATGTCTTTTTCTAGAATCGTTCACAAAGGAAACGCTCTGATACACATATGCTGTATTGTTAAATGGAGTTTATTTTGTCTGTTGCGTTCGTGATTAAGATACTTAACAATGTGTAGGTAGCATTCTTTTCAATTCCCTTGGCCTAAAAACCCCATAAAAGTACATGTGTATTCCCCCATGCATTTGCATACTCAAGTTACTATTTATTTACAGGTACGTGGCTTTGACTCTACATATACATGTCATTGTCAATACAGGCATCTACTACAATAGATTGGGGATAACTTCTTAAATTCCCAGTCAAAAAGCAGATATTAGGCTTCGGAATTTAATTCATTTACAATCTGCAGAATTGTTTGGCCTTGTTGTATACTCAAAAGATAAATTAGGAGTACTAACTTACGCCGAACAACCTTTTGTGGTTTAAATAGTAGTGTTTCGATAAAAGGAGTTTAAAACTTTTAGATTAGATAATGCATTTCAGCTGGTTAAACCAGGCTAATGACCATTGTGCTGTTCGACTGCTCCTTGTAAGAACGATAGTATGTCAATGAGGTGCAGCCCCATGCAAACGTTTTCTGAGCGAAAAAAATGTTGCTTTATGTCACGATCGCTTGGCTAAGCTATTTATGAGTAAAAAATAATGATACTGGGAACTTTTTCACTTTTAGATAACGTCTAGATTGGCAAATTTTGATTTAGGCGATAGCATGGTGCTTCATCATATTGTAGAAGATAGTGAAATGAATACAGACCTATTGCTGGCAACATATGACCTTATTGGAAAGACCTCATAAGAGAGGGCAACCGTTGCAACACATGAGTGCAGTTTGTCCATTTCAATACTGGCTCCATATGAAGGTACCTAAGACATTTATGGTCTTGAATATATTGGATTGACATTGGAATTGTTCCTGTGTAATTTAAAGTCTAGTTTTTGTCATAAAACGAGAAATATAAAAAATATAGACTATCACCCCTTTTTCTGGTTAAACTAATACTCTGTTTTATGGTACAAAACTTTTTCGTTCAGTGTTCTGCCGCGTTCCTGTTGGGGTCTGGATAGAACATGTGATTCTGTCAGAAAAAAATACTGTTTTATCTACAGAGTATTAGAACATTTAAATTGTTAAAATGTATTATACGGAAACTGGCTTATTGTCTACGTACATAAAAAAATAAGGAATAAAGTTATAGATCCGATACATCCCGATTCCAAAGGCAGAGGGATGTATATCTGATTGATATTTCACATACTAAGACATTCAGCCCCCTTTCGTATTATCATATACGCAAAAATCGCGAAATACTAGCTAGTCAGGTGATGTCATACCCCATACGTCACCCCATACAATATACGTCATTGGTAGAACCAGGCCTAGGTATGTGTAGGCCAAACGGCCACAGGTATATAAATAATTGATATATTTTCCAAAACATGGAAATACTAAGCACAATATAAGTGTAATATACTTCTCCACATTTTTTGCATTTGATTTTTCTTCTTCTTTTTTTTTTGAGGGGGGGGGGGGGTGGGGGGTGGGTCGGGGTGTGTTTGGTCATATTGGAGTATAGACACACATATATGTGAAAGGTAAACAGTATGTTTGATACTTGTTTACCCCCCCTTGGTTAATAAGTCTCCGCAAAGACGGGGCTACCCAAGTCAATGTACCGACATATGAGTTATGGGAGGGCAGTCCGCTTGCCTCATTACGTGGCCGCTACAAATACTGCAATTCCATCCTGCCGCATGTACTTTCATAACCTTTGCTTCAGTCTCGGAAGGGGTTATCGATTAGACAGCCAGACTCATGCAGTCTAACCGGCGGCCATTTCTAAATATGGGCCGCCAGTTGTGCAGGACAGTAGATCAGAGATATTACCGGTAGGCCGACCAGAAGAGGGTCAGCTTCAGACACCAGGCGGTGTATGATGAGAGGATTGAGAGGCTCACAGATGTACTTTCAATATTGAACTCCTGATACATGACTGCGCAACATACAACGGAAATAAGCATCTAAGATTCCCAATTAAAAAGGATTGTTTTCTGTTTGATATTGGTTGAGCGTTCTGATTTTCCTAGCACATTTCACATGAATGGATCAGATTGTTATCGGCTGTTTTGTGGGGTTTTATTGGTATCAAAAACATAAAAGGCATACAAATTCTATTATTCCATGCTACCAGTTTTTATTACTTTTGTCTGATATTTATGTACACATGTATACACTTAATCATGAGTTTACAGTATGAGAATGTAACAACAAAGAACCACAGTATAGTGACATAAACTAGACCTTAAATTACACAGGAACAATTCCAATGTGAATCCAATATATTCAAGGCCATACATAAACGGTGGTTCACACATTGTTTAGATGAACTCTATCAAGTGAGGTTTCCTGTAAATGTCCAGGAATTCATCGCTGCTGCTGATGACTTCAACATAGGATGCAATAAGATCTCCCCCAAATATAGAGTTGATCCAATGTAATTATGGGTAAAGGCGAGCAGCGATATTGTTTTGCATGTGGCCTCCTGATGCATTCCACGGAAGAGGATACTCACACAAGGGAGGCCAGCCTATGCCCATGCTCCTATGAATCGTTTACAGCGCGTGTCAACCCCAGGGGGATCCTGAAAGGGACACCCTCTCCAAGGATCATGACAACCAAATGGGTTATTAAACACCCCCTGCCATTTGAGTGACGCAGCGAAAAGTGCCGCAACAAAACGGAGTAAAATGAATCAAAGGGAACGCGCGGGAAAGAAGAGAATCAGCCGTCGATCGTTGGAGCGGAAGAAAACTTGAAAGAGGGGCGGTGAAAACGGTGCGTGATAAAAGCGAAACGTGGGAGGTTCCCGTGAGAATTTAACTCCCACACCGCTGTCCTTCAGTTGTGAGTGAGGCGTGTGTGCGGGCAGAGACTCCGCTTGGAGATTTACAACCTCCGTAGTGGGATGTCCGGCCATAAAGAACAAGCCGTAAGCACAGAACGGCAGATAAAACCTGCAGATGTCCTACATGGCCGTGTTGTGTTACGTCCTCACTATAAGACCGACTATTAGGCTATTATTAGGCCGTAATCCACGGGCACCGGACATGTTACCGATTAACTGAGCAGCTCTGCATTAGTGGGGCAAGATCAGTATCTATGGCATGTCTTTTGTTTCATACAAGACATGTAACATACAAAGCAGCAGTGGCAATAGATACTAACCCAACTCAACCGATTTCTGACAACATAGGGGAACCTGGTATAACTGTAATGACAAAGACCTTTGCGAAATACCTAGCACCACAGTTGTATCTAGTAGCAAAATGGATCAAAAGTAACAGTGGGGTAACATCAGAAACTAAAGCACCTGCAACAAGGATGCCTGCCATCGAAGAACTAATCGAAGTAGACCTAAATACATTGAACGACCCAATGACTCACTACCACAGTGTAATGCACCTGAGAAACCAAAAAATCACCAAGCAAGAATGAAATGTCAAATTTAAAATAAATATTCATGAATGATAAAAGTAGTTCGGGAAAGTCAAGTAAATCATCATATTCAACTTTTAGCAGCCCCCAAGTAATTCATCTAGTAGTAGCTCGACAAACAGTACTACCAGTAATAAATCTATTAATATAAACAAGAGAAGCCCGACACCATATAGTCGAAGTCGATTATGACGCGCTCTACGTAAGACACACACGCCGCCGGTGCTCCGCTATTAGTGTGATAATCGGAAGTTTCACGACCAAATCTGCTAATTGGAGGACGTATTTCCAACTATGATATACTGGTGAATACTCGGACAGTGTCTTACTTCATCTCAGGTCAGTGTTTTATCGTTATCTTGATCAAAGAAAAACCTGACACGGGACCTACTTTGTTTACATCGCGGACCTATCTTCGCGCTGCCTGAGTGAGTCTGTCACTGTGTTACTAAAGCTATAGACCGTATCCAGCGTGCGACTACGCGAGGGAAAGGGAAAGGCGGAAAAAAACGCAATAGAACAATCTCCAAGGAAGTAAAAGTAGCAAACATGGTCGTGGACGACCCTAAACGGCTAAAACCAACTAAAGAAGAAGTAAACCTACAAAACGGCAGCATACTGCTTTCCCAAGGTGAAACAGTGCAGTCAGACCCACAGCAGGCGACAAAAATTAACATGGCTCAACCAGCTAATCCCGATTCGTCCTGTGAGGTGCAACTAAAAAATCTTACGGCACTAGTACTCGGTTTCAATACGACTCTAGCTAATCAGACCACAGAGTTAACGACTAAAATGGATAATTTACTATCCCTCAGACTGGCCGAGACAAGGTTAGAAATACAAGGGGAGCTAGCTAAGGAGATAAAAGATGTACAAATAGCAGTCAATGCCAGAGTAGACGAAATCTCAGTCAATCAAAAACAAATCTATACCACTCAGAACAAATTCTCAAAAGAGTTAAACACATTAAAAACAAATCTCGATTACCTACTACAAAAAGACAAACAAAGTGGCGGTACTCCGTCTGCTTTCACAACACCCTTGCATCAAACAAATGGGCAAATCCCAACATATTCTTCAGTACTAACTGGTAGTCCGACAAATCGGCACACTCGCTTCTTCTTTACTAGTAAAGACAGAAATGCTGTAATAGTGGGAGTACAACAATCGGACACGGAAGATCTACATTACGTCTTTCATGAACTGGTGTCCCTCACTGGTCAGTTCTTTAAAAGAGATGACATTCTTGACATAGTCCGACTTGGGAGTAATCGAAAATCGCAAAACACATCGCGTCCAATGCCGATCTTGGTTTCGTTTAGTAATCTCGCCGCACAAGAAAGGTTTATGTCGCATGCACATAAAATCCAAAACGATGATCTCTCGGCAAAAATCACAGTGAGACTGGATGAACCGTGGCCCATTCGTCGATCTCGTGGCATACTTCGAATGATTGTTGGATTTCAAAAGCGTACAGGACAGACAGCTGAAATCACACAAGATGGGGCAATGATTCGGGGAGTACTTTACAAACTGGGTGATATCAATGGCATACCGGACCACCTATTCCCACCGGATTGGAACCCTGAACGCCAAGATACCCGACGTCATACACAGCCTCCCTCACTAAATGAACCCAGCTACAGACTACAGATATTGAAAGATATCTCGAGTCAAATAGCAGGGAACGTACAACCAACAGAGGATCATACACCGAAACGCCCTATAGTTGAACCGCCTCGCATTGCACCTGACACAATGAAATCTACACCTATGCCCGTGCAAGCAAATGATGTAATCGTCGACCCCAAGCCAAATAAAACAGCTGATCAATCAACCCCGACCTCGGAAGGTGAACCTATGCAACAAAACAACACCCCTCCACCCATAGCTACTGACGTAACTGACTCAATGAATGAACCTACCGCACAGCAACAACAAGTTCCCAAGGGGGGTACGAGGACAATCCGATCAGGGGCTATCGTCTTTGCGGGAGAGGGCTCTTTCCTCAGTAATTTTTTTCCAACTGACGTAAAAATCACTGTACCCTGGAGATCTTATGATGAGAATGGTTTGATGATATATGAGATCGATAAATCCAACACCTTCACAAGTGTAGAGCAAGCTTATGTCTACTCCAAAGCAGGAGCTGAAGGCAACATCGATCTAGGCGAAACTATCTTGAATTGTCATGATCCACGCAAAATCAAAACCTTGGGCAAAACCATCAAGCCTCCAAATTGGGATAAACTAAAGATACAGATTCTTGAAACAATAATGTCCGCGAAATTTACACAAAACAGTGTATTAGCTGAACGACTGATCGAGACCCACCCTGCCACTCTCATCGAAGCAACCCCCGATGATTTCTGGGGCGGTGGTTACCCCTTTGATGACGCGGACAAGTATCTGACAGAAGGCTACCCGGGACAGAATCATACTGGGGAAATTCTGAAGCGCATCAGAGAACAACTACTCGCAAAAAGTGGAAGGTAACTCTTCTTCTCGACACAGGCTGACAAGTAAGTGAGTAACATGTTACGCTTGCTGATAGGAGACTCAAGGGCACGATATCTGAAACGTGACCTACGAATTATACAGAACTTTGTTGTGATCTCGTTAAGAGGTGCAGGCTTCTCAAGAATTCGTTCTTACCTGGGAAAACACGGTGTGCTAGATGACGTCCAAACTATATATATAGCGTGTGGCATTACCGATATAACTAAGAAGAACCCGAGAACCAAGCTTGTATCGGTACATGAAGAAACGGAAGACACTATGATCAACAGAATCAGTGAAGTCTGTCTAGCTATTAAAAGGGACATAGCTACAATTAATCCGACCACGAAAGTAGTCTTCATAACAACCTATGCAATAAATCTTCATGTCTACAACAAAGACAACATTATGTACGACCACCAACAACCTATCCTGAATTCGAAAGTATTAAAACTAAATGCTTATCTCGGAAGGCTAAACGACGAAGATTATCTGTACACCCCAAGGATTCATCATACTATCCATCGATACCGCTGCTCTACAAGGAAGTACACACACTCGCTACAAAAGCTATTCGACGGATGCCATGCAGACGGTAACTATGCAAAAAAGATGGTGGACCTGATAATCCGTGCTCTCCTTAACAACATAAATGGTAACCGTCATCTATGAACAATCTACAAGATGCAACTTCGCATATACACGGATTTACACCCCTACACTTATACATTTTCATACCTTTACTCTGATCTAAGTCGAACACTGGCGGCCATGCATGGTCACCTTCGCACGACTATAATAATAACATAGTTAAACGCGTTACCAAATTATAATCTAGAAGTTGACTATTTTCAAATACAATAATGTTTATGCAATTAAGTATTAGAGTATTATATTTATATTAATTATTATAGAAACCTCATATATGTTATGATTGTGTACAAAATCTGTGTGGTACCTATTCATTTGTGTCCTATATCGGCTAGCTTAGTCGACTCTAGCATAAATTAATCATGACTGAATTATGTTCCTGATTGTTTCGCATGTTTGTTTATCAATGTGACTGATTACTGTATTGATATTACTTTAACTAGTGAAATATATATATTGATAGTTCATAATTGTGCACTTTAGTTGTCTATACTTGGATAACCGCTTCATAATAGGCTTGGCTATTCCTAGTCATCCATATTGGTATAAAATATAACTTATAAATTATTATCCTGGATCCACTACGTTATCATATTGTTATAACTAACGGGTCTTGCAAAAGTATTTTTGGTAATTTCGGTATATACATTAATGTTCATTATCTTAATCTGTCTCACTTATTTACTTATCACATGAAACGCGGAGCACCGGACGGTCACCCCTGTCCCCGACACCTCCTCATCACCCATGCCGGGACGAACACCCACTTTTCACCCTGTTATACCCGGCATGAGACTACCCTTGAGGCCGGCTCGTTTTCCACCCGCCTCGTGGGTAACCCTCATCATTACCCCATCCTGTCTATATATCACAAGAAATGCTACTAAAATTGTAAGTAGAAATATTTATATTTATCCTGATTATGGATCGTAGGCTACAGAAAGGTATAAGTTTTGGTTATCTTAACATACGCAGTATACACAAACACTTAGATGAAGTGGCCTATATTTACCGTGATATTGACTTTATGGGGTTTGGTGAATCATGGTTAACCAGTAACTATACAAATGCGATGTTAAAAATGCCCGGCAAGACCTTGTACAGGCAAGACAGGCTCCACGGAACGGGAGGTGGAGTATGTTGTTTTATCTCAGATGCTTGGTCGACTTTCTGTAAACTCGACACTGTTAACTCATGTTCAACTATCAATCATGATCGATTAGTCCTGCAAGTTGAAAAGCCTAATAACAAAAAATTACTATTGGTCTTTTATTATAAACCTCCTAACACGTCCTTAACTGATTTTCTCGATAGTTTACAAACTCTACTCGACCTACCGCAATACAAGAATTATGAGAAATGGTTACTTGGAGACGATAACGTGAACACTCGTATACGGAACTCTAGGGAGTCTGTGATATTTAATGAATTCTGTAAAGATAACCTACTAACAAATCACATAAAAGACATAACTAGACCATCCAGTAAAACGAGCCTGGATCACATTCTCTCAAATTCAACCTTAATAGACAATCCATATGTAGACGATCATTTAATAAGCGATCACTTAGCTATTATTGCCTATCGTACTCGATATCCTAAACCTAAGGTCAAAACTACCTTCTCCGGACGAAGCTATAAAAATTACAACAAAAATGACATGTATGACCACCTTAATTCTCATGATTGGACTGACTTTTATTTATTATCTGACCCCAGTATACAATGGGATTATATTATTCGGGTTCTTGAGCAATATCTTGATAAACATTGTCCTATTAAAACTATGTCATTTAATCGAGAAAGATCATACTGGATTACAGAATACATCGAGGATCTTATGGTGGAGAGGCATGACAAACTAATGTTATATAGGCAAAACGGCTCGAGGGCCTTACTTAGAGAAATCAAGGATTTTAAAAGGAAAATAAATAAAGAGATTGACCTAGCTAAAACAAACTACTGGAATACTCAAATAGATGATGCTCTAAAACATCCGAAGAAATTTTGGCGTAATATTAAACGATTATATGAACCGAAAGATGACATCCGGCCTACTAACTTATTCGATAATGTTAATGACTGTTCAGTGCCTCTTCACGAAATACCTGATTTCATAAATAAATACTTCATAAGCTTAGGCGATTCTTCGTCAAAAGCACATGAGACAGAAGGTAATGAGTTTCAAATAAATAACCCTGAATCAGGAACGGACCAACAATTACCCTATGAAGAGCTTGTAATTACCCTAGATGATGTACACAAAGCTATACAAGATATAAATATACATAAAAGTAGTGGAGTACCCAATATTAATGCAAATATTCTCAAGGACGCCTTCCAACTGATTATTGATCAGGTTAGGCTGTTGTTCCAGAATTCTATAGAGTATCATAAGTTCCCTAGTAAATGGTCCAAGGCAGACGTGGTTCCGATCCCTAAGTGTGGAAGGCCTGACCTTGTATCAGATTGGCGTCCTATTTCACTCTTGCCTCTTCCAGGTAAGATGTTGGAAAGGTTCGTTCACACTGATATAACTGAGCTTTTAGAGTCTAATGGACTCTTGGATGCTAGACAGTTTGGTTTCAGGAAAAACAAAGGCACTACAGATGCAGTAACAAAATTGGTCCAGACCCTTTACACTGATAGGGATCGGGGGCGTCTCACCTCGTGTGTTTTCGTTGATTTTAGTAAGGCGTTTGACCGAGTATCACATAAAATCCTGCTAGATAAGTTATACAAGTTAGGTATAAGTCCACAATTGTTGGGCTGGTCGAAATCGTATCTACAATATAGACAACAAAGAGTGAGGGTAGGCAATTCTTTGTCTTCCTATGCTAATATTAGATCTGGCGTGCCTCAGGGAAGTATCCTTGGCCCCTTATATTTTAACTGTTATATCAATGATATAAAAGACCTAGGTTTTGGTTGTTCTCATATATTTTATGCGGATGATCTGGTCCTTTATACTTCGGACGCTAATCATTCAGCTTCAGCAAATAGACTCACAAATGATCTAAAATTGTTAAACAACTGGTGTTCCACGAATGAGATGATGATTAATATAAAGAAAACTAAATTATGTATTTTTGGCGGTAAAGTAAAATTAAATAAGATTAACCATACGGAACCAGTAAACCAAGTCTATCTACAAGAAGTACCACTACCCGCTTGTAAAAGCTACAACTATTTAGGTATAACTTTAGACGACACCCTGTCCTGGGAAAAGTGTGTGAATGAAACCGTCAGGAAAGTTAATCATAAACTATTTAAATTAGCTAAAGTAAGAAAACATATTACCCAAAAAACCAGTATTAAAATATATAAAAGTATGATAGCCCCTATATTTGACTATCCCGGATACTTTGATGCAGGCGCCAATAAATTAATTTTAGCTAGATTGCAAAAGACGCAAAATAGGGGTTTGCGATTGTGTACTCGGTCAAACGCCTGGGACATGTCCACAAAGTTATTGCATGAAACTTGTGAGGTTCAACTATTGGAAAACAGAAAAAGCTATCTAAACTTGTTATACATGCGCAAATATGCTAGTGAAATAGAACCGGATGTAAACTCTAAGACTAGAAGACGAAACAAAAAGATTATTAAATTGGAAAGACCTCGTACTACCTTGTTCAAACAAAGCCCGATTTATCGAGGTATGGAAAGATGGAATGAACTTCCGGAAGAAGTACAACATGGTTCCCTTTATAGCTACAAAAAGTTTATCAAACTAAAATTATGGAACAAACCTATCATGAGCTCTTAGTATAAAATATATTCCGTAGTTTTCATCCGGTCTATTCATCATTACTCCTCATACTCACCTGTACATATTGTATTTATATAAGAAGACAAATATTTCAACTATCCTACCCATCGCCGGTAATAGAGCAGCCAGAATACCTGCCTTGGCAGAGGCCGTTTATGTACTTTTGTGCAAATAAACAAAACAAAAACAAAAAAATATAACAGGAGGAAATCTGACAATCGACCCAGTAAGAACAACAAACCAGGGACGCAAGATAGAGTCCTTCTAAACGCATTATCGTATCAAAATATGTACCTGTCACACCTGTGAAGAACGAAAACATATCACAGCCCTGAGGTCCATTTAATAATCTAGGATAGTACACGGAGACCCTTTCCTGTAACTCGTACCAAGGGTTATCGTTTACTAATATCTAAATCTGTTCGCTAAGACAAAACTAGCTATCCATAAGGTCGTCCATAAATGTTGAATAAAGTTGACCCACATCATCCCTGGGTCTCTATGGCATACAGAAAAGGGTCTACATGTAAGATCATAGATTATTAAACGGGCCTCTGGTCCACTTGCTGGGTATGCATATATTCTGATGAGCATTGTTTGCGTTATGACAACCAGGTACTAAAAGGAGTTCTGTCGTCATTAATACACGTGGTCTTAATGGATCATGCCTGGTCCACGGGTTACGGGGGTACGTCACACGGGTTTATAGTTGACGACTCGGTGGATGGAGATATTATGGTGCATAGCCTTACCGATCCAGTAGCAGCCCTTTGTGAGTGATTCAAACACCATCGGGGTCAAGGTCTAACCCCACGTAGAGTAATGGATAAAACTAGCGACCGTATACCCTTTCATTCCGCCTGAGAGATTAATATGGTTGGGGAAGTTTCTTGCAATGACTTAGGACTAATGTATGGGGTGGTTTTACAGAGAGGATATACGGCAGAGAGGAATTGTCACAAGGGCGCCCCTATTTTCTTCCCAATGCCAAAACAAACACAAGATGGTTGGTACAGTTCACAACGGATCTGAATATACCCTGCTCACATAATCTGCCCCACTCCTAGAATTTATTATAATTCTTTGGTGTTACTTGTCTTCCAAAAAGGACCAACGATCTGCTTGGAGGGCGGGACTCCAATTGAGCCCTCTAATAGCTTATATAAGAACTAACAATGCCTCTGTACCCCATAGACCCCATACCATTGCACCGATGCAGAAACATTTGCACGTGTCGCTATAGATTGTTGGTTTAAAGTACTCTCTCCTGCTCTCTTCTTTCTTTGTCTGTCGAGATGAAGTGTTGATTTTATCTGGTCAAAACGCATACAATCCTCTGTCCCACTCACGTATCACTTGTGACCGAGACAAGTTTATCTATACATCTATCTATCTATCTATCTAATTATATATATATAAATATGACCTACATATATATATATATATATATATATATATATATATATATATATATATATATATAGGTATGTTTGTGTATGTATATTACATATATATATATATATATATATATATATATATATATATATATATACATATATACACACATATCTATATGGAGAGAGAGAGAGAGAGAGAGAGAGAGAGAGAGAGAGAGAGAGAGAGAGAGAGAGAGAGAGAGAGAGACCTAGACAGAGACGACTTTGTCTAGCACTATAGTATGAAACTGTACACATAGTATCTTGTGCTCAAAGACGCCCATTATCCTAACCTCAGCAGAATAACGTCTCAAGTCATTTAACGCGATTACAGAATTATTTCAATATGGCAATACAGGTACCAATTATCGTCTCGAATTTCTATATTTCGCATCTGCTGTTACTCTCTTTGAAATTATATCACAAGCAAAACCATATCTCTGAATGCTGTTCCGACTCCTTCATGGATCATTGGTCCTTTGCTCTATCGGCTTCTTTGTTTACACGTTTATTCTATTTATTATACTGATGTTACAGGGGCTTTAGCATTTAGTTCGTAGCGGTGATTCTAAAAAGGAACCACTTGGCAGTAATGTTACTGAAGCAATCGAAAATGCAGTTTCTGCCATGGCAAACAAAGCATGTTCACCAACATATGACCTACAATATCACCGCTAACTTTACAGCCTCCGCTCATTTGACGGTTCGCTTATGCTAATGAGGAAGAGATCTGAGGAAAATTTGATAAGTAGAAACATTAACATACTGTACTTCAATGACGCATTAGTGCGAGACACTACCTAATGTTCATGGTTTGAATCTATCCTTGATCTCAAATTATTCACTGTGCAGAAAGCTGACGACGAACCAATACTGTCCAATACATTGTCGATATGATAACTATTTAGCTGGGATCAGAGGGGTTCTTTCCAATTAACATTTGCTGATTCTACTACTTTCGTGGAGATTTTTAAGGAAACCAACAACAGAAATGGACTAGGTAGCAAGATCCTCTACCGTATACATGTAGCTTGCAAAGGACATAATAGCACAATATAAAACAGGACACCGTCCGTCCTGATTCAAAGTGGACTGGGTTGTGGAGTCCCCCCCCCCCCCCCCTCTCCTAATGTGGTACGACAAGAATATTTAGCTTGGCCTCCTTGTCCTGCTACTGGCTATTCTGATATAACAGGAAAGGGGAGAGCGAAATGGTGTTATTATACTGATGACTTGCATTGTAAAGCCGGTCACCCACTGCTTCCGATACAATCCGACATGGCAACGACATGGCTACAAATCAAAATTTATGGATCGAAGCAGTGACGGTAGGTTGGAAAATTCTATGTAGTAGTGTGTCAGAGTACGACACTAAATACCTGCATTCTAGCAGAGTCCAAAGGTTAAACATTCTGTGTCGTAGTGTGGCGGGGACCCAGCAGGTTCAGGCATTAGATTGACGAGAAAGGCATATAAGGAATCGGCTTTCTTAATAAGCACTGACAGCAGGTGAAAAGAAATTTGATTCTGTCTCAGCTACGCCGAATGACCAGTAACGCATATGGCTAGTATATCGCATGATGCTTTATTGGCTGTGTTATCAGTATAATCACATGGTCTACGTTGGCTTCTATCTATTACTGCCACGTGTTTATATAAACAGTGTACCAAATTGGCACCAAACCATGTAAACAAACGTGAGTATTTGGCTGTTGATGTTTCACTTCTGTGATTGGTTTATCGAAATATTAGATTTATTTAGATTATTGATTAAAATGTTTACTTTATGTGACATTCCTATGATAATATTAACAGCATTAGATTTAATCTATTACAAAGATTTGTTTCAATGTCTTTGACCATCTCTCATTTTAGGGATTGAGATCTGATTTAGATTGGAGAAGCACCAGCCTACTGGTGGTGCATATTAACAGTGCCGATTTCATTGGCAGGTGAAAAGCGCGCAGAACAGACATATTCACGCCATTTGTACAGCTCAGATGTTTTTTACTTTGTGGAAAATCAGAAATCTCGATAGATGTACGCACAATATTGACTGGTTTCAGATACAAACGGCCGTTTGCAACAAGGAATATCCGAGCGCATTTTCCTGACAGTGGCAAACCGATATTAGTCCATTTAGGTACGCACTATTTTCCCTTGCGCATTATTTTTCCGTATCCGCCTCCCGGAACATACAACATCCGTAAGCTCCGGATATGTCGATACAAGCTCTCCAGGTGTTTTCTATGGACACTTAGTATTAGGTTGATGATAATTATATACCATGTCAACACTGCTATATGTTCTATTAGAATTCTGTGTTTGAATTAAACAACTTTACTTTGCTGCTATAAACATATATGGAAATCCAGTACGGTCTTTAACTTACACATTTTCGAAACCCATAATGTTACCTAGTATTGTTAAAAAGTGCATGCAAACTTCGGGCCGATTCAAACAATCATCCGCTGTTTTGAATGATTCAATCGGTGATCACTCATAGTACCTCCTTAAAGGATTTTAGAAGCCCCATGATCAGTGACCTTCATTTGATATAATTATCAAAAGCTGCGAGCTTGGTATTTTTCTGGACCAGCTTTAGTTTGCGTCTTCATATTTGTTTTGGACTGAATACATAAAGTATGAGTGATTCACAGCGCCGGTAGTACTGTCTGGAGAGGCAGGCCCCCAAAGTGAACACTGACTGAGCAGCTTGGGAGAGGCTGAGAACTGCCCACTGCATACCATCAGTTAGGTGACGTAATTGAGGGAGCTCACGGAGGATTATCACTGAAAGGTATCTATAAGTATTACCTCTTGCAATAACAAGACGGTGCTCTATCTGTTGACACAAGTGGCTAATACACAGAGCACATGGTCTGTGGTTCCGATTGAATTCAACTTCATAGCGCCGTTACTGTTATATTCAGTTCCCTGCCGATATTGGTTTAAATATAACAATTTGTACATAGAGTGGTTTCATAGTAAATGGTCGTTCGGATTTTTTTTTCAGGTTGGCTAGTAACCTATTACAGTTACGATTTTAAAATCTAACCTTCCTACTTTATATGAATGATATAAGTGAAACCAGGAAAGCAGTGGTGTTTTCACGGTGAGGCAAGAATCAAAAACCGCACTAGTCGAACCTGTAGTGGAAAATACTTCACATGTCAGTTGTATGACGCGCATACTCAGTATACGTACATGTTATGGTGTAGACCAGACCAAAACACCTGGGACTGCGTCACAACAATCGATGGCAATTAGGTCTGCAGCCGCTATCATGAAATACGATTTTCTAAACTGCAGACATATCTGTGTTTTCTATATCTGGGCATTCAATATCCGTTCATTCAAAATTGCAGCAGGAATACCGAGCGTGTTGTTTTCCTGTCATCAAGTAACTTCTAAATGGAAAAAAATTATTAAATCAATATTTATAAATCATAGTTTTGATACAAAATCTCACTTTTAAACATGAGATTCTGATTCTCTGGTGTAATGGTATTTTACTTTTTGTATTTGTGTAACGGCCTCTCTGTTCATTCTAGCACGTGTATGTAATTATTCTGTCTAGTGCTGTACCTTTGTCATAATTATCATAATTGTTCTGTTCACCTTCACTTATGTAGACAAGGTTTCTTATCTCAACTTCAGAATTTCGTATTTTGAATTTGGTAAACAATAACACACTACTCAGTCCAAGTTCTCAAGGGAACCAAAAAGTATAACAGTAACATTGCTTGTAAGTTGATATGTATGTATATACAAATTGCAAAGTAACAATACGGTCTAACACCCACTAGTATGTGCATTCGCTATATAGTAAACAGAGTCTATGTAGTAAGTAATCAGATAATCATTGTGATAAACGCATGATAAATTAATGTCCGCCAACGTGTAGGTTTCGTTGTGAGATAAAAAAAAACATATGATTTATTTTGATCTAAAAATGGGCAGTCGTTCGAAAAATACACCTTGTCTCACTAAATTGTCCTAACATTGTCAAAGGGCGTGGTTACAATTTGGTCACTGGAGTCTATTTGACTTAAAACATCGTGGCAGACAGAGAGCTAATTTCTGGCTTTGTCCAGAGTTTATTATCTCTGAAAAGGAGGCTTAATCACCCAAGTTACCAGACACCAAGAGCACCACGACAGTCGTATAAAGTCATTTGTGAATACTGACTTCAGTTACATAGATGTGACGTATGATGAAAGTAGAGTTACCGGATACGGGCCATTGACCTATAGTGAAATACGTGCGCCTGATATGTGTCTGTCATCTGACAGTACTACATTGAGCTTCGACCAGACTTCACTGCTGCCACCCCTCCAGTGCCCATCAAACCCCGCCTATACTTACTGGCCGGTTACTGAGAGCCTACATAAACACTCCGCCAAACGCAGGTAGTTAACTAGATCTCCGGCCCGACTCTGGAATTAGCCTGATGCTGAACGCCACCTTGCTGTGGACAAGGATGGGCTCGCTGCTAACTCATGACTGTAAAGCGTGATTTACACGATGAGATTCGTGTCCCTCACATGGTGTTTGTCTGAAACAAATCCTGCTCAGATTCTGTACTCAAACACAATCTCTCCGTCTAGATTGTAGGTTTCCAATTCCCTGAAACATGTTTTTACCCTGCAATTGTTGGCGATATTTACCCCTTACAAGGAACGGAATCTCATGAGAGTTTGAACCCTGTGAGGCATATGAATACCACCGTGTGAACTCCACTTTATCATTACCTCATATCCCTGGATGAACGAAGAGGAGGCCGGAGTGGGCTAATTCCACTTTATATTTACTGTACACATTGCCAAGAGGAGAAATCACCCCAAACCAGAAACAATCACAAATTCTGAGTATCCATGAACTCTTTTACAAATAATCAAATTACCAAATCACACACATTTTATATACGTTGCCTAAAGGTCTTGGACTTCCAGTTTGCTGCAAAAAAAACTATCCCCTCACTATCTGTGTGCTAATCACTTTGATATTGTGAAAGGAGCAGCAGGCCAGTGTCTCAGGATCTTAGAAGTGTGCCCAGCTGACCATGACCAATCACTTGAGGTCGAAATAGCTCCTAATGGTGCTTGATATATTTGCATCCCTGACTCCAGCAGTTGTAGAAAGGGCAAGTTGAGTTACAGAAAACGATCAATAGACTGAATGTATCCAAAACCTTTTGTTTGTTATTTATTTGTAATTGCACGCTCATTCATCAATGATGAATATAACATTTGCTTCTAGTTTACAACGGCAGTGAGCTAAACCCTTTCCGTACAACAGCGGACCCTACCCTGGAATGCTTAATGGTTGTAAAGTAATCAATAACACAAAATAAATACACTGCAACATTTTGCTTGTGCTGCATATGCTGCCTCCTAAATGTTTGATCAATTCCATATACCTTAATCACTTGTATGGTACACTCTAGATAATGACTGTAAGACAAACCCGGTACTGTAGTACAAACGGGGGAGGAGCAACACAGTTGTTCAAGCTTTATCAAAAGCAAAACCCTGACATAAGTGTTTATCAGTACTAATACTGATTTCTCCTACATAAGGAATCAGTACAATTGACTCGTTATCGCCAATATTAACTCCTCATTGAAAAAGATCTTATAAGTTCTTATAAGCGTCACACAGATGATGCCTCCCCAGGTGCTATAATTGAAGCACTCACCTGCTCGTTCCGCACTGGGCGTGCCGTGTCCTCTGACACCGTCCAGGATACGGCCGCGTTTGGCCGGCACCATACCCCGCTCCTCCGGGCTCGCCGGGAGGAGAGGCACCGGGGGAAGTTCACCTGGACCCCCGGGGATGGACGACCCTGTCCCGTGACAAGGGAACGAAGGCCAATAAGGTGAGGAGCTCACAGATCCCAGTCCTCGATCCGTTCCTTCTACCTCCCACGCACGCCCTTAACGATGAGCAATTGACGAACAGTTTAATGAGCAGCTCAGAGGCTAGGTGGAAGTCCGGCAGTAGTGACAGCAGCACGAGGAACGGTCAGCGGTCTGTTAAGAGGGCCTGTGGTAATAGAAGTCTCTGATGTGGTCGGGTGCTCCTGGAGGCGCCACCACGGAACAGGCTGGCACACAGACACAGGGATTGGTGATGCTTGTGAGCTGCTCTCTGTTGCCCCCGCACGCAGGGGCGGCTGAGCTGGTGTGGCGTGGCGTGGCTGACGACAGGCGAACGCGCCAGCGGATAGACATACGGCCGGGCACCCAGCGTGAGGCACGGGTTTGAGGAACCTACGTGCAGGCCACCAGCATCGCTACCACCACCTGACTGGCCCGCCGCACCCCCTTAGCTGCCCTCCAGCGGCGGTCGCGGAAACTAACTAATAGCTGCGTGCTGGTGGTGGCGGTGGTGGTGAAAGGGCAGAGGTGGGCGAAGGACGGCTGCGCTGGCTGAGCTTCGGTTCGCGGTAGAGATATGGGGTTAAGGCAGCTAGTGTAGGAGATCAGGCGTACTTTGAAGACGGGAATCGATGTACGAATAATCAAAGGTCGTCGCAAGATACAGAAAACGATGTATCAGTATGAGGCATTTACTTCCAATACGAAACACCCATCTGCAGATATCTCAAATGCTCTAAATAAAGCAAAAGTGGTGGTGTCACAGAACGAGAATACTTGCACCCTCTAGAGGATTAGGACAGGGTACTACTGCATTGGAGAAGGAGCAGATACATACTGGTTATATTGTACTCAGGCAATGCAGAGCCTGTTGATAATGAACATATCATAAATCTAAAATACTAATGAGGTTGTTGAAATCAAAGTGAGGTTTAAGGCCATACAATATTCAACGATTGTCCACTTCTGTAGCTAGGTGTACGTTTTTTAGAGAATGATGTGGTCTTATTATTAGCATAAAATGCGATCGCATTTCCAATCTGTGGTTATTCTGCGTCTCATGCTCATTTAGGATTTAGGTGAACTACTCACAGAAATCCTGCAAATGTCTCTAACGATCCCTCTCGCGACCTTACTATCAATTAGCTTAAGAGCATCTGGATGAGGATTAAATTTCCAGCCCAGTTGAAGTTCCATACAAGGGCCTGGCCGGGTTCAGTGAATTCAGTCGTCTATATGCAGATTAGTGGGTAATTTACGCGCGCCCGTTGGACCTGAAGGACGGGTGATATACCGGATCTTTAACATTCACGACCAGGCTTTCAGATAGGTTTGAAACCCTGAATATATGCAACACGTTCCCTGAGGTCCCCAAATATGGGTTCTAACACAATCGATCTAACACACGATCGGATAATAGTTGAGAGCACGCTGTGTTTTGCTAATCGTACGTGTTTTAGTCAGCTACCCTGTGCCTTAGTAATATTTACAAATAGATCCCACATCCCCCGTGACAAATATATGTCTGTGTTGCATAACATCTGTTACTTATCCGTTATTTTGTAGACAAACACAATGGCAGACTTCGTAATGGGTCGAAGCCGTTTCATCAAAACTGCCTCCGATTCAGATTCTCTTATAAAGGCCCAACAATATAGAGACGCAATATAGACTAAAAATAACTGAACTCTCAGTTTCATTTGATGATAGATGTTTTAGGGGTATGTTAAATCCAGATCAGCCAGTTAGTGTGTGCCATCTTTGGGTATATTTGGAGAGTGATCGTCATCGCCTTCGATTCTGGAGATCACTCTTGGAGCACTCCTGTGAGCAGAACATAATCACTAAGCGTCCTTCTGTAGCACATTGGACTGTCTCACTACAGAGGAGCCCACGCATGAGACGCATCTAAAAGCGAATTATAAGAAATCTCCCGACATTATTAATGGGTATGCAGCATGTGGTCGGAGCAGTCCAGATTATATAAGATTTACTGACGCACTTCTATAATCAAAGAAGACTGGCATGGAGCGAATTCCTTATAAAATCAATATAGGAAATAACGTGGAATGGCAAATACTTTCCACAACGACATTGTACTATAAAATGATATTTTGAGGACGTCTCATAAAATACTTCTTCAATAGCTACATTTTGCTATCTGAGACACATCCGTCTCTGTAGTGTATTCCTTGCAGCAAATGGTTAAGCAGCTATTACAAGGCAAGGAAGTGACCATTGATGGCCGTTTGTTCATTATCCTAAAGAGGATGGTGTGTAGATAGCGCCACAGACCAAATGTTACTATATTTCGTGGGTGCAACATATCTTTACTATATATGATAGCCCTCGATATATCACGTCAGGGTGCTTCTAAAATACAGGCGGAGTAGGTTCCACGGTAAATGCATGCTATCAGCCTGATGACCCTCGTTGAGCTGCCTATTACCACCACAGCCACACCCACCCTCTTGAGCATCTTTGAGTAGATCACTGAGAGCAGTTCCGGGCTGTTCCGTGCGATCTCAGACCATCTCGAATGTACTTGAACTCGACAGGACGGAGGCTGTTATATAATATTCTGAACCTTATATCTCTGAACGAGCAATTACTCTTCAGTGGACATTAAGGGGAATATATACAGACGACTGCAAGTTTATAGTCTGCTCTATATCAAACTCCAAGGATTGAGAGTAATTGGTAGAAATATACCGTTGCTAAAGTTACACATCCAATTATAGATGAAAAAGGTTATATTTAACATTTATTTCTTAGTAGACGAGATATCTACTATTTGGACGGATCAAACCAGTTATCACACCACTTCTCCGCTTCCTACTGAATAAGATTCAGGTTGTGATACTGATGGAGTACTGGCAATGTGTAACATTCTGTGAATTTATGGTAAATAATAACAGAAAGAGATTCGAGGATGTCATATTTCAATTCTAAATTCATAGTATATAGATACAATGTATACCCTACAAATATCTAGTTTTAAAACCTTACGGGCAACTTATTCTCATGATGAATGTATTTTACGTCTCATTCACAAGGATTGTGTTACTGTCTATTGAAAGAGTTCAGATTGAAGGCATAAGCTAGCAATATGTTGAAATCATTTGTAAATGTGGCTCAGCGTACAACTAATAGAATTCTTCTTCGATGTTTGGGTCGCAAAAGTCTAAATGGTATTATGGCAAGTAACCACGTATGACGATGTTCAATGAGAAGGATTAAACAATGATGCATACACGAAACTGCTAAGAGTGTTTAATTTTTCTATTGAGTTGTGTAAGAGTTGTCAATTGATTATTCCCATGACAATAAGATTCTGTGTTGACAAGTTAACTACAAATACATCTGCCACTTGTTATCCAATTTCACATTCAAATGAATTTAAAGGCAAAGTTAATAATGCTGTTAGTGGTAATATAATTGTTCCACCTTCAGGGCTGGAAACGAATGCAAGACAAAGAAATCTTAAGAAACAAGCAATGGAAATACAATTCACTCCATAAGTAAATTCGCGAGCCTGATGGGAATAATGAGCCCCAGATTGTCACCTTCACTGGAGACAGCTAATGCAAAATATATAACCATTGACATCGTGTCCTGCATCGTTCACAAGTAGCAGGCACACATACTGTAGGGAAGGTCGGCTTTGGAACACCAAGTCTCAAAGACATTTGTCTCCAAATCATAACCTGTGGGAATCTACAGACTAATGAAAAAATGTGATTCATTAAAGTCCACGTGTACTTGAAACACAATGAGAAATACGTGGTAATACAAGTGAAAACTGAAATGTTGAAGTGTGTAGAATATGATGCCGGCGCATTCTGCATGAAATTTACAACGGCTACAGGATTCTGCAAAAAGTCGATGCCTTTAACTTAAGTTTGAGGCAAACTGCACCACACCTTCTTCTTTAAATGTACAATGAAGGGAGGATGTCGGGAGAAGTCTGAAAAAGAAATCAACTAATCCCTTCCATAATCTTTTCTATTATTTCGCACGTCAAATGGCGAGTGTCTGATTTTAAGTGAAATATGCAGCAGCTAGTTCTTAGAATTTGCTATTTTTGACTTAAGCATTAAGAACTTTGTGAATTCTGTTATTCCCAAATTCACCATTTTATCCCCAGGAACACAAAGGAAATGCATCAATTTCTAATAATGAGAGAACAAAAGGAAGGCTTTCCGATGTTGACTCTTGGCGCCCGTTGGGAGACTTTGCAATAGTACTGTAACCCTGTTTAATGAGCAATATATATCTTGTGTATCTTTGGCAGAGACATCCATATAGGCAATATACTATCCTTCCAATCCTTATGCGGTTCCTCATATTTCTCCCCATTCCTACGCAATCCTCTTTTTATTTCACATCGTTAATATAACAATAGTAAAAGTGACAGTGACGGTGAATGTGACAATAGTTTATGTGGGGATTATCGGAATGGTAACGCGAGCGCCGATATGTTTCTGCTAGTAACGATCCATCCTCTTCTAATGAAGGACGTGTTATTTTTGGTAATATCGAGAGACGTCACGAGATTGAGTCTGAGTTTATTTATGCCACGCATTTTGTTGGCACTGTAATTTCACGAGTCGAAGACGAGTGACATTACAAAGCCAATAAAATGAGTGGCATAAATAAGCTCAAACTCAAACGAGTGGCGTCTAGATTTTATCCTGCCCCGTTTCCATATTTTTTTTAGTATTAAAAAGTAGTGCCATAAACAACACTTTATGTCACACCGGTGACATAAACAAATCTCATGTTAAGCCTATGCCATTTTTTTATTAGGGGTAGGATAATGGAAGTAACCGATGTTAAGAGTCGGAGTGTTTTTCTTTGTAGTTTGGGGATGGCAGGAGTAGTTGATTGGTGGTATTCCGATGGAGACAGTATCACAGAAGGATAGTCGAAATACCGTACCGAGAGCAGAGAAGCAAGGTAGTGCTGGATAACCGAGAAGGAGGAAGCAAAAAGGACAAATGCCAGAAAAAATAGACGAATGGGTCGGGTTAATGTAATTCTACCGGGAAGCAACTGCCAATGAACTATCAGGGCCAGGTCTATTCTACGTTATGGGAATGACTCTGGTAAATGTAATGCATCGGGCAGGACCTGAATGCAGGCCCCACACATCAGAGTCAAACGCTTCACCGCCTGTCCTACACACCCCTCCCCTAAACCAGAAAAAAACGAGACAGACAAACAGTAGAGTCCCCATGTAGCCATGGAAAGGAAGAAGACACAGCAACCCTGGATGAAAGCAACCTGTGTGATGGAGGTCGACAACTGGCGTAAAGCTCAGAGAGCTGTCGCTGTCTATGTCTAGCCCTGAGGGTGGAGGTAGTCAGAGAGACTTGGATACTGGAGCTGATGGTGGTGGGGTGAGCACAGGACCCGCTGCCAGAAATCACTGGACAATGTCCAGCTGCCTACTGGGCGTACATCACTGGCTGAACCGATGACAGGGAGTTAGACTGACCTCCCCTAAATCTGTGCCTACAATTCGGCGCTCCAGACAGGAGCAGTGCACAGTTTCAACACCAGTTGGCCTTGACTTCATGTATTACCTACAACTAGCACTCATAATCGCCAAAGCCACGATTATCACTAGATTGTAGTGAAATTGAGATTCATACAAGTGAAATATTTTCTGATCTGTGGAGACATGGTGAATGTACCTGAATGGAATTCGTTCAGAGGTATTTTTGTTGGAAATATCCAATGAAGGAGGTGAATATTTCCGCCGGTGAATATATCGACAAACAGATGGAATCCAGGTACATTCACTATGTCTCCTTATCATCATATATACCTGGAAATAATTTAAAACGCTATTTTATATTGATGACGTGGTCCGGAGTGACGTATGAACATTGTGACGTCACTCAGTGACGACTGGAATTCGTACGAGTTCATGGTCAGTAAACGTAAGCCATTCGCCCATAGGTATGTAATACTATGTGAAACCATGGTTATGGTGACAGTACGGGGTAAATTTATGAGTTGTTTCGGAGAAATCCTTTCTGAACGAGCCAGCACGGCGAGTTCAGAACGGATTTCTCCGAAACAACGAGTAAATCTACCCCGTACTGGCACCATCACTATGGTTTCATATTATTATATACCTTAATTCGGTCTTAATTCGCTAAAACTGACCGTAATTCGACGTAGAAATCACTTGGCACAACTCGCAAAGACGATGCGTACACTAGCAGACACGCCGGATGTTGATAACAGGAAGTGATCACCGCGCAGGCGCGAATACATTATCCCACCGCATAAATTACCGCTCGATCACCCTGCTACACTCGATCGTGCCGTTGGACAGCTACACTCGAGCGGTGCAGTGTCTCCGCTACTTGTTGACATCGACGAGTCGCCCGATCGGCCCGTGAACGTATCGAAATCGATATTTCTCGCATATCTAAGCTATCTAAAGTGTATCATGTGGTTCGTTATCGTATTCCACCTCGATGTTTGATATATTTTTTCACTAACTCGCTCCGTGGTTACTGTACGACGCCACAGAACTCGCGAAGTGAAGGGATCCGCCATTTTTGAATCTGGCACCTAGAATTCTGTTGTCGGCCTCTCGACCAATCAAAATGCGTTATTTCTTCAAAGGGTGCAGTCTGTCAGCCAAAGCGTGTCGGTGAGGGTCAAAGGATGCAGTCTGTTAGTCAAAGGGTGCAGTCTGTCGATACCCAAAGCCACCGGTACAAAGAATCACGGCGTACAGTGCATTCTGTGTACGATAACTGTACCCCTAGGAGCAGTACGTATTTACACTGATTTAGTGCATAGGTATATAATAATATATCTGTATTCATCTCTTTAATATACTGCACGTGCCTATATCATGAGTTTTGGGCTCCCTATCTCTTTTATAAAATTGTCTCAATGTATAACCAAGACAACATTATTTCGATATCAATTGGCAATGGTGGAGGTTACCTATGCCCACCGTTTATTACGGGATCCCTATGGGTATGAGCCCTTCACCTGACAAATGAAGATAATATGAGGGAGGAAGAGAGCACTTAGTTTTTAGGGTGTTTATAGCATGACGGCAATGCCGTTGACCAAGATTCTACGGACAAACTATTACTTTACCTGTGGACCTCTGCGGTCGTGCCTAGAAGTCATAGCTGGTAAAAGCCGACCTGTAGTTCCCTCAGTATGTATTCCCAAGATATTCATATTGACAACCAGCCCTTTCGTGCTTACATGCTGTTAGTTTAACATATGCACGAGTGAGACCGGCTTGGTGTCTGGACATGAGAATAACTGAACCGAAAAACACGGGTAGCAGCATGGGGTACGAGGAGTGAAATGGGGGGGGGGGGGGGCATGGCAAGACAGGTAGGAGGAATAATTAAGAAGAATTATTGACATTCGGGACTGTTTTGTTCCTAACTATTAGGCTGAAACATCTGCTTCCAGCATGTGCTAGTAGGCCTAATATTTTGAACCCTATTCAAACCCCACCTTTTTTATCATGGACGTTCCTCGTAAATATTGAATAAGAAATCTCATTTACATAACAATCTATAAATGACTATGATTATACGTGGTGATTCTTTTATACCATGTCATTTATGGATAATTGGAGTCTACTTCTCTATAAACAGCCGCGCCTAACGATGTCATAACCAACATCTCTGACGCTAATGTTCATTCGTGTCTATGGGCCATAACAGAAAAAGACAGGTGCTAGAATACGAACCACTCCCTCTTACTGACCTCCATCAGGATCACCAGTTCGAAGTTATGAATATTCAGTGTTGTTACCATAAAAGCATGTATCTTTCCTGTCTTCAACATATATGCGTGTGATGCCATATAGCGGCCTTTGTCGTGGGTGCCATGACTGCTGGTTTGCAGAAACATGCAATAACATAGAACTTGGTGGTTTCCTTCTCCTTTCACTTATTACATGGAAGGAGCTTCCTGTGACGTGTCATCAAGGCAAATGACAAACAGTTACAAAGTTATCTGGGAAAATATTCTTTGATATTTGTTTTCCTTTTAGAGAGATTCAGAGGATTTCTCTTTAATTAAACGGAAAGTAGAAGTCGCATTGGGCGCTTCGATAAACAGAAACCAATCCTTGTTGTTTGGTTTATTAACAGGTGCGACTTGGGGTAATGGCTTAAAGAGTAGGCCCCTACTTCTGCTGAGCTCGGCCTGTCTCTGGGGCATCGCCGCGAGCCTCATTTTTGATTCGTTAGTGACCAGTTATAATCCTTTTATTCGGCATGTTGGTTTTTTAAACAACTGCATAGTTGTGAACGAGGTATAGAGGATGGGGGACACTGGTAGGGACCAAAGAATATTACAAGAGGTTGGTTTGATGTGTTTAAGCCATGGTAATAAAAGGGACATGTAACCACAAGATCGAATCTATATAGTTGCAGTACCCCAATTTGGGGACACCCCGTGTACGGTGGACCGGTTTAAAGGGGACGCTTTTCTCGGAATGGTTCCCTCTATCAAATGTATGATTTCACAAAGTGTAAGGGGCCACCCCACGTAAGCAAAAAAAATTCCAGTTGGTCTAACTGGGGTCTAGAGCTTATGAATGAGGATAGAGATGCCGGCCATGGAGCCCGTGATCTGCATGCCAGCACGCTACCGACTGAGTTTCTTGCTACTCTACTTGGGAAACTGTTGAGATGCATCGCATCGTCACAAATAATTCGGGCACAACCAAAGATTATAGACGAGGGCACAAGGTACCGAATTCATCCAGGGTCGTGACTTATAATGATTATACAAGCCATTTACTTATTTCAATTTTTAATGCGATTTGATTGTCACGATGGGCGTTTATGCGATGATAACAGTCGATACCTTTCTTATACGATATTGTTTCCACTGATTTGTATGAAAAGTCTGCAGCACCACCACGATTCACTATGAGAACTAGTCATCAAAGGTTAATAGAGGTGTTGACAGAGTACGGCTTTTAAGTCAGTCACAGGCGTTGGGAACCCGCCCATAGTGACAGCTATCACCCCTGCACGTCTGCCCCGCGCCCATCACCTGCATAAATACGGTTCTCCACTAGTGACCTAGTATAGATTATATCTGTCTTCCTGAATGAAGTAGACTTGATGACTTCTTGTAGTGAGAGGAGCGTCGTTGTGTGCTTCCTTCTCCACTACGGGGCTGCACGTACATTGTGTACTCCGCTTGCTGGAACTGCCGCTATCACTAAGGGTGAAGTTGGCTAGTTTTCGTATGTAATAGATGACTCATTAAACATATTTCATTACGAGAATCTGCAGACTATATAACTGAATATTCTGCTGCGATCACTGAGGATGAAGTTGGCTACCCCATGAACATTCATCATTGCGGTTAGCGGTCCAAACGAGCAGGTAGATAATGAGTCACTAATAAATGACTCATTAAACTCATTTCATTACGAGAATCTGCAGACTATATAATAGAATATTCAAAAGCCCAGGCTTGAATATCACACGTTCTGGCTGCTAATTACCCAATGATTTTATACCAACGAAGCTACTTCCATCAGAATAAAACTCTTATTGATTTGCCACCATTGACCAACCTACATATTGGTATCACGAAGTCGAGTAGCTGGCGACAGGCTTCATTTCCGACGGGGCTACAGAAGTCAACAAGCGATAACGGCATTGTAAGGATTTAGAATGACATCTGATTTCAGGAAGCGATATTTGATGACAACACAGCTTATGGGTTGTGTCCACAGGTCTCGGGGCCTTTTACAATGAAATCCAGCGGGGTAAAGAAAATACAATACCAGTGAGGGGGCCATCGTCTTTGGCTCCTCAACACTCTGCCTCTCTGCGCAAGCGCACAAGCAAACGCTGGTCACGTACACGTCACGTGCAAGATCGGAACTCCTTTGTCAGCCCACCCACAATGGCGCTGCTTCCGGTTTCGGGGGGCATGCGCGTGAAGCATCGTGCCTCGCTTTGAGAAGAGGACAGGCGACGATGGGTTAGAATCGGGGGAGGGGGGGAGTATCAGCGAAGCGGCAGCCGGGGGAGGGTGCGATAGCGAGTGTCTGCCAGGCACCAGAAAAGGTGGCTCATTTTGATGCCGGCCAGGAATACCCTTCCTGCTGGTTCGTTTCTAATCCGCGAGCAGGAGCTGCATTGGCAATTATTGGGTCGGAGATTGTAACCTGGTAGAGATTGTAACCAGGTGGAGATAAATCCGCAATTTCAGCGCATATTGTGGTTACCTAAGCAATCAATAGCCAACTTGGTTGGCCTGATCTCACACTTACGCTGCTGATTATTATGATATCGAAATAAACCTTGGCTGCTACGTTGTTGCTTTCTGTAGTGACTAACGTGTGATGATCTTTTAAAGGCCATTACACTTGATACTCGGACAATAGACAATAAATCTCAGTCCCAATGACACCTTCTACCTTAAATCATTACGATATATTTAGTGGTTTATGCCAGGGGCCCGTTCTAGTCCTAGTCCTAGTCGGTTTATGCTTTTCAATGTTTCTGTTGCTTTATCGACACTAGCGAATGTTATACCGGGAGATCAGTACGCTTAACTACGTGACATTGCCAATATATTGCCTGGGGCCCGTTGAATAATCTAGGATCGTACATTAAGTCCCTTTTCTCTACATAATACAAGGGATATATAGTTTAATATTTTTAAGCTCGTTCGCTTAGACAGTCTTAGCTGTCAATAAGAATCGCTCATAAATGTTGAATTAAGTTTACATACATCGTGTGATTTGTCTTATGTACCTACGAGTACAATTCCTAAGGCATGTACTTATTGAGCTCGAGGAATGATGCGGTATTTTAACATAATCATATCTTTATAAATCGATCAATTATGTAAAACTGCGTTATCAAATAAAATAGTTTTATCGTGCAGACTTTACAGACATGTAATTATATCTAAAATCCTCCTCTTAAGGACTTCATGGTGTAAAAAGCATTTACCGTAGACCGAAATCACATCATACATTTACGTAGTTTTTTTTGTAGTCTCACTCTCTGTAAACCCTGAAGCACAGGCACAAATGAATTTGAGTCCTACTCATATAGTCCATATTTCTTAGGTTATAATACACCCCGGCAGTTTTGACCAGAAGGGGTCTCGAATATACCCTTCATGGAGAAGTAATGAGCAATTCTAGTTAATCCCCTGGTGCCATTGGGAAGTAAGTGGCTGTCTTATTACCCCTCAGGGACTGGATTCCGACTGTCCCATCATTACGGCTGATAGAGTCGGGTGAGGATTAAGGCTAAAATCATACATAATTAAAGAAGTAAAGTCAAACGCCTATCAAGACTACCCCAGCTGGGAATTAACGTAGAGATAAGTACTCTAGATATCCATAGTTGTCCAGATATGTAGTACCTGCTTAAAGATAGAGAACAGAAAGTTCAAATTCTAATAGCAGTTGATCACAACTAATAAAATAATATTATAGATTTTATATATAAGAAAATTAAATTGTATCTGATCCGTAAGACAGAAACAGCATCCCTCTAGAATCAGATAAACACACAGAATATGTCAATGTTCATCTACTATAGAGAACATTTGAAAGTACTACCAACAATTATGAAAAGGAAAGATACGAAAGTGAGCCCTCAAGAGCCACTGTCTGTTTATATAATAAAAGTAGCAGACAATCCGATAACCTAGTGCCATCTTCAAATGAAAGATTCTTGTATTGATTCTTTTATATATTTGAGGCGATCCATCAACACACATTGTGTCTTTTTAGTTACTCCTTATTCATATGAATCATGGCACAAGAGATATGAGATGATGCATTAAGGAGGGCGTAGTATGTTGCGTAGTATGCAGCTGGACACTGAAGCAATTGAAGAAAACTAATGTTTGAAATCATAGCATAAATCATATCATAAACATCATTCTATCGATGCACAATTTATATGATTTAATGGAACCATGATTAAATTAAAAACAACTGTATCCCTAGTTTACATGTGAGATGCTTACTCTAATTTTCAACACCTGCCACAGTGTAGGAAGCAGTCAGAATGACAAAATAGAATAGAAGACAAATTCCGAAGCAGTTCTACTATAGGTGCATTCGCCACTTCGTCACATTCACAGATTAAAATCTCTTTCCTTGCACCTGAGTTAGGGCGAGAAGCAGCGCCCCAAGATGCTAGCCCCCCTCCCGTACATGAATCTTTTACCACGGCCCATAGTCGCCACACACTGGAGGGGCACTCAGGGGACCCTCTCACAGCTAAGCTGGATGCGTTGTCATAATCTGGTCACTTACTAGAATGCGTGCGGTTCCGTGATGTAGGCGCTGTCGGGTGAAGTGACGCAGAATCGGGGTTCCATTGGTTTTCATTAAATACATACATTATTTTTACTTTTAATTTAGCTGGGAACGTACTCAGTTAAAGACTGGTTTCCATGTACGCCCAGACCTAAGATTCACAAATATCCCTTTCCATTACTGTTTTTGCATACTAACAACTTATGTACAACAGATTGTATATCAAAATAGCTATACCAGAGGCAAGTACAAAATATCTAAGCTACAGTTGTAAGACATATTCATAGTAAAAGAGACAGATCGGCATCGGTAATGTACACGTGTGATTACAAAGTTAAACTGTTCATGAAATTATAGCTTTTAGCAAGCATTTCTGTTCACTTTTGAAACTCACCAAAGTTGAAATATTCCTCGATGGATTCCTAAAAATATGCCTCCACCTTTATTTGATACTCAAACATTAGACCCATGTTTCACACGATTAATGAACCTATCAAGTGATATATGCCGGTGTTTAAGGGGGATATTCAGCAAAGGAGAATGTACGAACATATGGTGGACCAGCATTGAGCCATCTGACTGATATGTGTTACTATGGTGGGCATGTGTCCGGCAAGAATCGCCGGTATCTTGGTATTTCTTCATTTCTGCATTTCACAGGTGCCATTTTATCGAATACCAGATAAACCTTCAAGTGCGAATGATGGTTTATACAGCAGTGTGTACAGAGACGTATTAACCGGAATCTAGTAAATATACCACCGGGAAATATATAGGCTTTGAAAAGTTCACATTCAAGGAAAAACTGTATATATCAATTAGTATAGCATTTCTTTACTTGGATGGAAACTTTAGGTAAGCAGCTTAACTGTGGTAATGAGGGTGAGATAAAGAAAAATATGACTAGCATTGCACGACGAAACTAAGATACATTTGAGAACGAGCTGTGCAGGTCACTTTGTGGGACGTAGCAGGAGTTAATTATATCCCAGCAAAATAAGAGTGGTGAGTCTAGCACATATGATCTTATTTAAAAGGGGACTTGGAACTTATAGCAGTCATACATCTTCACTAGTCAAAATCTAATTACGACCGACCACTGCAAATGGCAATGAAAAATCTTTTAATTATAGTATGTGTTGTGTAAGTGAGACTTTGCCCAGATACCATTTAATCAACTCTCTGGTGGTCGAGGGCAAAAATCTTAAAGGCGTGACAAACACTTCATTTTAGATGGTGTAATATGTAATTCCCATAAGACTGACTCACTTAATGCTCTTCCATCAGATATCTAATAAGAACTCGAAAACTCATTAAGACCTGACTGCACGCGTCACTGTATAAATGAACGGCATACATGTCGACAGACATGAAACCCGAAGTATTTCAATCGTCATTATTGTCACCATTATATTGTCTTGATATAATCTAAAAATATTGCCTGACTAGGTTAGAAGGCAGCTGATTCAATATCAAATTAATCCTATCCAATGCTGTATGATGTGAAAATATGGAAATACATTCAAAGGAGAATCAGGCTAATCCACAAGCTGAAATTCTCACATTGGCAATAGTTTTAACAATGATAGATATGGGAGGGATTGGGTTAAGAGATATATATGGGTGTCCCTAGCTTCCATTGCAGGATTACTTTCTTTAGGGATATCATTTGCTTGAAACAACAATGCAAAACCCTACAGAAGTAAATTTATGTTTAAGGTTGCTGAGTCTTCTAGACATGACGAATGTATTCTGACAAATATTCCAATATTCTCTGTTACATGGTATACGAAGAGGTTTAACAGAGAATTGCTATCGAAAAATTAAAAGATAGCGCTAATCTCAGCAGTGGCTTTAATATCCTTTCCGGATGGTGAGGAAAACGGAGGATAGCTCAGATGAAACTAATAAAGCAGATCACTTAAGACAAATGGCCCACGAATGACCAGCATCTCATCTAAGCCTTTATCGCAATATCCCCTGACAAACCGGGCGCAGACCTCCAATAAATATTCATTGCCTTCTAATGGCATTGTTTGGTTGTGTTGTTGGCCGAAGACGGACTTATCCGCTTCTGTAATTCCACTTTGACCCCCGTGTATTATTACGTATGTTTACCTTCTTAAATTGGATGTTGACCAAATAAGGCACGTTTCTCACGGCGACGGCAGCTTCAGCTTCCAAGGACAATCTGACGAAGAAAAAAAGAAATGTTAGATTATAAATAAAGATGAGACGTTTGGCCCGTGCCTATTAGCAGCGATAAGACATTTATAACACTGTTCTACTATTAATGTATGGGTGTGTTACTTAGCATATTTACCTAATCGATTTGTTATTAAACATGAATAACTGACCAATACATCTAATGTAATATATTCAATTTTTTTAGGTTAGTATTTTGTGTGTGCTGTAATGAAGCCACCGATTCCTCTAACAGAGATTTCTACTTTGTTAAATAGCACTAAATGCACTCTGTAACAGCATCGTCCACCTGCAACCGATCATATATGTACCGGTTTGAATTTATCGGTGAAGCAAATAGTCATCTGGGGGGCGTTACATAAGTTTGTCGCCAAGACCATCGCAAACGTTTTGCGATGTAACTTTTTAACGATCCTGTTTTTTTTCTGTTACAATTGAACGCTCAATCACGATCGCTAAGATATCGCTACACTGTTTTTAGCTACAACTATGAAAATTTAGCAATAAATTCCCTTGTGACGTCATAGGTTGGGAGGTGTTTCCAAAGTTTTCATCGCTATCTGGCCTGTTTTCAGTCACAATTATCGCTGGCAGCGATTATTTCTTTTTTTTTAAATTTTATTTATTGTTTTCTATTTTTACACACACAGACCCATTCTCTCACTGTATGAGGGGCGGGTCTATATTTCATCTTTGTAGCTTGTTACAAGGTTAAAGACCATCGCAAAAAAATTATCGCTAAACCATGAAAAATGGTCTTAATTGACTATATGATGCATAGGTAAAAAATAAATGGTATTTCACCAATATTTTTCATAATTTCTTTATTTGGTATAAAGAACAACATCTTGAGGGATGTAACAGTATGATTTTAAGGAAAAAACATAAAACGATAATATGGTTAAAAACAGCTTTTGTGGGGAATTGCTAATGCGAGACCCACCCTTTGGGTCGGGTCGGGTTTTTCATAGCTAATGACCTCCAGCGATACAGTCAACGATCAAAAGTGTCTTTTTGTAATGGGCGTAGTCGCTAAATTTCATCGCAACAATTTTTTTTGGTGATTGCCAGCGATCCATGAAAATCAATGAAAATTTGTTGCTAAATTTACTAATTGAAACGATCCGAATCGCTAAAGTACACTTTCATAGTTGTCGTTATTTATGTAAAGGCCCCCAGGTGGTGTCAACTTGCATAATTTGCGATAAAAAATCGTCGACCTGAAATTCCCATCCTGGTTTCCACCTGACGATTATGAACGACATAAGAGACATAGTCAACGGCAGGTGCTAAAAGCAATATTCGGTGACCAAGATCCTCAGGTGGAAACGCCGCATAGCGTTCAACACGGACGCGTTGTACGAGAACTAGTACCACACCAGTGTATGTGCTACCGAAACATCAATCTGGGCCGAAGCCGAGGATATGGGGTGTAAGGATTAAATGCGTGGGTGGCGAGAGAGGGAACTAACCTATGGGGGGCACCCTCCGCATCCTCACACACATATGCAAACGTGAGGGCCTGTGATGGGACCTGTTCGTGACGGGAAGCTTGATGTGGCCTATACTCCATACGACACAAAATTCCACTCTCCCCCCTGCATCTCAGAGTAAGATAACTCATTGTGCTTCATCTTTCACACTCCCCCGTCCTGCCTCCTCGTGCGACCGTATTGACTGTGCTGTCTAAAGCACGTTGGGATCTATTAAGTGAATCCACGCAAAAACCTACACAAAGTGATGACTAAACCATCTGTAAAAGAGAATATGCTTGATATTGGTGCAACTCTGTAATGTATGGAATGTAACTCTGTAATGTAATGTAACTCTTAATGTGATGTAATGACTAATAACCAATATGTATTATCAATACCTGAGGTGAATTCTAAGACGAATCGAAGAATATGCCATGGTTTGTTTTTGTTGCGTCTGCTTGTTTGTAATGTATTTGCTGTGTGACTATTCTGTTCCTCGTGACTGTACAAGGAAGAACCCTCCGTAAATGAAAGATTGTATCAACATTAACGTTTCAATAAAGATGGTTATAGGAGATAAGGATGTATGCCATAAATGAGAAACAGAATATGTTAAAGTAATTCAATGTATACGTCTTATCAATGATAGCACGTTTCATAAAATTACTATTGTATACTAATAACCACAAACATACGGTGTCCCCCTTTAGCACTGCTGTCCTCCGGTCAGAATAGACCTTCGTTCCTAACTGAAGCTTCTTTGTGTGCAGCTCGAGCGTTGGGTCAATCTGATTGCCCAAATAGACAGAGTTTGTAAAATAAACGTGATCGGCTTGCGTGAGTAGGCTGAGGTTTGTTTTGATTTGCTATGCTGCTATTTGATGTTAATGCACGGAGGTTGTCAGTTGGCGTCATGCAATATCCTCAGACAGTGAAATGCCGATGGAATCCATCTGAATCTAACATACAAAGTGTGCCTTTCACCAATACATGCGGAATGGAGAACCTTGGGATCCAGAGCTCAATATTTGCGCGCAACCTATTCTCTATAGACCATAATAAACTCCATTCAACGCCAAAGTTAGAATTGATCGGTACAGCAAACAAAAGTAATTAGTTTGAATACTTACAAAATTTTAGAAAAAAGGGAGCAACAAGAAAGACCACCCAGAAGAAACATAATGCACTATTGATGTAAGGTGACTGACTAGACCAAAAAGGTAGTCTCAACAAACAATGATCAGGTGAAACGATGGAAATAAAAGTTGTTTGCTCAAAAACAAAGAAAGATTTGACATACGCATTCTTGGAATCCGATATAGCTATTGTTACTTTATATCTTTTTTAATAGAGCATAGTCTAACGATTTTTTATTCTAATTCAGCTAATCATTGATTGGAGAAATGATCGGACCGAGCTCAGAATTCGATATCGGATACCTTGACAAAAAGGAGAGTGTACACAATATTCTGCTATTTTCACAGACCCAATTCAGTAGGAATACCAGCCCACCGACAAACGTCATTCTATTCTGCAAATGTAGAATCAATCAGGGACAGCGAGAGAAAATGTCTAGATTTATATTAACAGCCACCCCTTAAAGCAGCGTATTTCTTCACAGATTTCAAGCACCAAGACCTGCTGGTACAATATGCCTGGCTTGACAAAATCTTACCCTAGGGGTACCGAGCCCAAAGGTGCTGTCTGTGCCAAAGAAAGGAATACAAGCACTAAACCCCTATCGACTCAACCTATTGACATAAATGACCGGTTCAATATTTACTCGACCGTGGGACATTCTCTGCGGCCGCCGTAACTTCTTCTGACTCTAACCCAGGATCAGACCTTACATGGGAACCTTACACTGACGCCGTGACCAGGATGAGACGAACTGGGTTATTGACTGCCGAGTATGTCACGTGGGTATTGACTGTGTAAGGGTTCCTCATCGAGCCTCTAGTGGTCGCTAGCGTCTGGTAGTGGGAAGTGGTTGACTGGACCGCTCAGCCGCGAAGGGCCACATCTAGGGTATTCACCTTGAAACCTTGAAGAGTAAATGGACGAGGCTGGGAATCCAAGATCGATTCGATTTTGATTCACAGCCAGTAGGCGTCTAAGAAGCCGCTACTGCAACTCCCCATCCCTACCCACCAAACGCACTTAGAGAACCGAATGAAATCTTGAAATATCATATTCCTGGTTGTTGAATGAAAGGAAGAAGATAATGGGTTTTTTTAATCTTTTCAGAACAATTCTGAACTTCAAAGAAAAGGGATCAAGGATGAAGATAAAAATAGGTTACAAACAACATCTTTTCTCATCTATGAGATTAGTATAACTGACCGGTTTACCCGTCACACTATTACGGAATTGTATGGAGTATTTCAAATTAATCTTAGCGAATTTCGCGTAGTTAAGTATATCATGTTTCTAGTTATTGTAGAATCCACTTCGATATATCTTTTAATCCAAAGTGGACATTTTGTGTGAATCGACTCGATGTAGATATTGAGCCCATCCCTGAAAATGGAAGTCTATTTATGTCAATTAGACGGAAATATGATAAATGAGCCAATGAATAGATGACTACCAATCAGAATGGGTATATATAAGCAAAATTGGGAAGACCCACAGGGCGATTGGAAAGAGAAACTGATTCATCGAAGGAACATCGCCGATAATTTAAATAGCAAATACATAATTGCTTCTGTCATGGAAAATATGAACCTTTGTTTTCTTTGTGTTATAAATCGTATTTACGAGGCGTAGCGTTTCACTTCTTTACCTAGCGCTTCGCGACCACGGATCAATACATTTTCTCTAACCCAAGGATCTCAATATAGACCCTAGCGGAACAAATAAATACACAAAATTTGTGTTCTTTGTGTCCCCAAAGTCACTGCTGAATAAACCCAGGAACCCAGGATGGAAGAACAGTTCAGAGGGAAAGCGGAATATTATACTATTCCTTATCTCACCCCGGTATTTTTCTCCATATGCTTAAAATTAGGAAATCGTACTCCACGGCCGTGAGGCTTGTCTACTAAATACTCAATGGCTAATTGGGTGATTCATTCTATCAATGAATATTGTTTTACGGGGTGAGATAGAATCAGAAACCCAATCGATGAAAACCGCTTGGTCCGCACTTCACCTAGTTTGACCGCAGAGTAAGTCAAACTCGGTGGAGTACGGACCAAGCTATTTTCATCTCATTGGCTTCCTTCTAACTACTTAGAGGTGCCCACCATTGACCATTATTTCTGGAATCTAGTCGAACGGAATATTGAATTAAGTATCGCCTTAGTTTGACTAGGTCTGAGAGAGAGGGAGAGAGAGAGAGAGACAGAGAGACAGAGAGAGGGGGGAGGGGGTTTGAGCTGAGGGTTTAGAGCTGATGCTTTGACGATCGGCTGGAACTATGCTATTGTCCTTCAACTACTCAAAGTCACAGACCCGTGAGGTTTAAAGGTCAGGTGAGGAGGTACATGGAGGTTTAAGTAATCCGGCCCCCTAGACTAGACGTGTTGACCTTTACCAAATTCCCTCAAGTGAGACCAACAATGTCTCGTAGACTCTTATTGAAAAATTGATTCAGCGTTGGAATAAGGTGTGAACCACGCCTGTCTTTGAAGCGTTACATAATGCTGGCTCATTATCGCCCCATAATGTTTACTCGCATACACTACCTAATACTACATACCATTCTGATGATACACCAACCCCTAAACATACCAACGATCCTCTAAATCTCTCAGGAGTTGTGAATTATCTCGTCTGATATTTTAATTGATACAATAGTTGGTTTGGTTTTTCTTGGGAGGGGGGTGGGGGGATTCTGACCACCTGACTGACCGCTTTTTGTTGTTTACGAGGAAGAATCAAAACACAGAACGATGTCGCTTTATGAGTCATCTCAATAAGTGCATGGGAGATCGCTATTTAGTGAAAACTTTTCTCAATGAACATCTTTAAAAGAAAATCTAATTAAACTAACAATTTGGTTTTACAGCAGCGGAACATCCATTTCCTGATTTAATAAAATGAGACGTTAATTGATATGGAAGCTTGTGACTTCAGAAGTGAAAATGGATTAACTGATTAATGCGAAAATATTTCCTGGATTGTGTAATCGGGACAATGCATGTAATCATCTTACAGACTTCCATTTATTATTGTGCATGAACCGTAAATTTAATTAAATTGATATACATATTCAAAGAGAAATAGCAAAAATATTTGTGCAATTGCATAGTGAGAGTGACTAGAATGCCCTACTGACGTTGCTTAATTCTTTCTTTAATCACCTCATATAGGTGAATATGTTATGAGAGTCAGTGGCCAAAGTTGATGAGGCAACTATATATGATAACACTCTGATGACATTTGGTGAGGGAAAAGGGTAAAAATAGAAAGGATACATAAGATATAAGCAGCATTGGCAACACATGATCTTATATGTATGCCCTTCCTAATTGCTTTACATAATGCATATCGGGAACTTTTGATTCGTCAACAGTAGTAGTTTGACATTATCTTTGACCGTCTCTCATTCCCTGTGTTCCAACTACATCCATTCGCCATAGAGTTGCTCAGTTTTCACTTTTATTTGTTCAGGAAAAGAAGACATACAGATACAGTTACAGAGAACACAATACACAATCTCTATACAAGAATGCTGAAGTACATATATTTTGTATGCGATACAAGACATTGATCTTAGATTCCATTTCAATTTGATGAAGCCATTTAAATCTGTCTGGAGGAAGTACATCTAAAAGTGCTCGGTCATATTCGCCGGCCATACGGCAGAATCGGAAAGTTACTGACTCCGACATATAACCCTTTTGAAGTATCTTTTATGAAAAATGGGAAAAGCTTAGGAGATAGTTATCACAGATAAACATCACAAAAACATATTTTCTTGGGAAAATATTTCTCAAGAAATTCCCCGCAGGTGAAACTGCTTGTGTTTGTCTGTCTCAAAGCAGAATCATATCGTGAGAACTTTCTTTAATCCTTACAGCGTGAGTTCTTAAAAATGTAAGAAGAAACTACACTAAAAGGCCTCCGCGGTCTACGCTCTTGCCATATATCATACTTTTCGTAGCACAATAATAAGCTTCTTTTTCTTTACAGAAAAAAAACATCGTTGCCTAGCACTCTCCGCGACTAGAAGCCAGGGTAATGTCTGTCATCGCCATTCTGCCGCTAGATTTCGCGGCTGTGACGAAGCGTTCGGCCACGTGGGTTGATCACGTGACTGGGTGCGCACGCAGGTCTTTATAATTCACATTGACGCTGGTCGCCTAGTCGGGCAACGTTGGTAGACGACCGCGCGCCACGCTCCCCATGCGCCGGAAGTGATGAACGATAATAGCAGGAAGCGGAAATATCCAACCGGAAATAAGCAAACCGGAAGTGGACCCGAAAAGGAGTCTGAGTGTGCAGTGGATTAGGTGAAGTGGGTCGGTGAAAGGGGAAGAGGGATGGAGCGATGGGGGTCGGGTGAGTTTCGGCCCTGCTATATTCTTCCTGCTTGGAACATGGATATGGCTTGGTGGTTATAGCTCAGAGGCGAGCTCTGCTTTGCAAAAAGCCTCTTTCCATTGGCCAATGAAAACGGCGGAGACTTTTTGAGTCCTCCTTAAAGCCTGTTTCCGTTGGCCGACGAAAACGGTGTGGATCTTTTTAGTTCTCGTCACTGATCTACAGTCAGGCACCAACGACGGATCTTCAGCACTGCTGAGGCTATTTTGAGAACTAAAAAGTCTACACCGTCTTCGTTGGCCAATGGAAACGGGCCAAATTAGCCCGTTTCCATTGGCTCTCACCGGTTTTCAGTCAGGAACCACGGACGGATCTTTAGCACTGCTGACACAACATGAGTCAATGGAAACAGGCTTTTAGGAGAACCGTTTTCGTTGGCCAATGGAAACGGGCTTATAGCATGCGGAAGGTCAGTAAAAGAAACCCCAGACTGCAAGGTCTGAGTGTTCTACGTATGCATCATCTATTACAGGGGCCGTACATATGTGTGTCTGGCCTGCTACAGCTTATTCAGTCACCCACAAAAAGAGACTCCTATTATCAGCAGGAACACAAACCCATATACTTGGATGGAAAATAATCAGGTTTCTTCCGAAGAACAACTACCTAATGGATATTCCACCGTCTTCGTTGGCCAATGGAAACAGATCTCACTTGTGAGAGAACACATTCAATTAAATTTCTAGATATGTACCACCTGCCTTGCAAAGCATACACAATTGATGATTAAACGTACCCAGGCTTTGAGAGGGCAGATTCATTCCATGGAACAATGAGTTCACTGCATGTCTTTTTAAGCAAATCCTCACAGTGGTTTGCTTTCCAATTGGCGGAATCCAGTCTTGATGTCACCCTAATATTCTTTAATCAATAAAAGAAGAATGCATCCTAAGCTCAGACCGCAGCGTTCCACCACTGTTCACTGGAATACACAGATCGACTTAGCTCATCCATAACCATGATTGAATGACAAACTGTGTGGGACAGCCTTTGACCGGTCAACGTTGAGGAAGAAAGAAAAGAGGAAAGATGAAAACGAGAGTAACAAAAAAACACTGCCCTTCATAAATGATACCACATCAAAACAGCAGTATGAGATAAGAAAGGTTTATTTTGAGACACAAGCAGATTACTTTGGGATAAAAGCAAGAGTAGGTTGTTTGCATGGCTTGGATAGTGCACAAGTTTTTTGTCTATCTATTTTATCTGAGTGCCTGATTTTTAAGCGCCGCTCATAAAGAGATTAGAAGCTATTACAAACCAGATACCAGTTAGATCACAGATTTGATTATTTCCAAAAACTCAAGTTTAATGTGGACTACAACATAAATACCTTTAAAAAAGAGGGGGGGTGGAAACAATCCCAAATACGAATTTGAAGTTTCAACAAATCTTATTCATTTCACTTGCTGTGCAAACTGTAAATTTCCAGTTTAAACCAAACTAGATTCCATGCACTTAAGCATTTATCGTCAAAACATACCTGCAGTCACGAAGGAAAATTTTCATATTCACCAAAATACCTCAGGATCCACTGGTGCTTGATATATTTGGATCCTAGATAGGCAGATGCAGAAATGGCAAGTTTACTGGGTGCAAGTTGGTTACAGGAATTTACCCACTGACTGAATATAACTCAAACCCTTTTGATAGTTATTCATTTATCATTACCCCAGATCCCCAATGAAACAGAAAGGAGGCCGTAGTGGGCTTATAAAATTTTATTTAATTTTATGAGTCTTATTGATATGAATAAGAGGAATACATGAGTATCAATAATAAGACAAATATAGAAATTGACATAGATATGTGTTTGTCAATTGTGATAAGATTTGTGATAACATGACAAATATTGAAATTGACATAGATATGTGTTTGTCAATTATGATAATATTTGAGATAAGATAAATGGAGATTATGTGATATTACATAGTTAAACATAACATGTAATAATAAAATAATAGAAATAGCCCTACGAGTGTAAGGAGTAGGAGAGAAAAAGGAGTGGGTGGGTGGGTAGAAAAAATAGGTGTTGAGCGTAGGAGACCAGTGAAGCGAATGAGACAGAGGACAGTGTCTTACTCGCGCACTTTGATGTCTAGTGCGGCCGAGTGTGGAGAGGTGGCGCAGGGGTGCGCGAGTGCAGAGTGGTTTCACCAGGGGGGGCAATGACCACCCCTGACCATAGGCCATGGGCAACCCATTACCCCAGATCCCCAATGAAACAGAAAGGAGGCCGTAGTGGGCTTATAAAATTTTATTTAATTTTATGAGTCTTATTGATATGAATAAGAGGAATACATGAGTATCAATAATAAGACAAATATAGAAATTGACATAGATATGTGTTTGTCAATTGTGATAAGATTTGTGATAACATGACAAATATTGAAATTGACATAGATATGTGTTTGTCAATTATGATAATATTTGAGATAAGATAAATGGAGATTATGTGATATTACATAGTTAAACATAACATGTAATAATAAAATAATAGAAATAGCCAAGAAGCCAATAGTTAAGGGAAGAGGAGGGTGGGAAAGTTTGTTATAGTCACTTTTTGAGGGAGAGAGACTCAATGAGAGACTTGTTGACAGTCTCTTGGTCTGAGACTTTGATGTAGTCCCTGTGAGCCTGGGACCTCCACCCTCCATACCTTTGGATGTTAAGTTCAGGTATCCCGGCCTCAAAGGCCTGAGTAGCGGCGGCCTTCCTGAGGCTGTGGAGGGTGTACTTCTTCACAGTTTGGCCTGTGGCCTGTAGGAGGCGGTCCCATTCGTTTGTCATGACCCGTGATGTGATGGTCGTCCCGTCGGGCAGAGTCAAAAAAGGGTCCCGCAGTGAAGCCGTAGGGGCCGCCCGTAGTAGGCCTCGGACCGCGTCTACCGGGCACACCCGGATATCGTCCGCGGCCTCGAGGCGCATCACTTTCTGTTGCCCCACGTATTGTAGATTTTTGGCCGCCTTGATGGTGATAGTCACGTGCCGGCGGCCGAGGACCACGTCCCCCCGAGTGAGATTCCGAGCCGGGTCGAATGCCCGAGCCGACTGCGGCGCCACCTCCCCCTGCCGTAGGGCCGCGTAGAAGATGAGCAGCATGCCCGCTCTCATCGCCGTATGGAGGGGCGATCCCGTTAGGGCATCGAGAACCGCCCGGAACACATCCATTGGTATAGGTGCCTTCACGTTTGGGACGTAAAGCTTGTTTCTCCTCATGCCCTCGAGGGCACGCTTCACCCGGTGATCCTCTGTTGGCCGCACGTCCCCCCCCGTCAGTCGGAGGTGTGCCCGGACGTGCGATAACTGGTTGGCGACCGTGGCCGGCGAGGGGGCGTGGTCGGCCACGTATTCCAGGTAAGACGTGATCAGGCTCACGGTCGGTGCCCGGGGGTCCGTTCTCATCCGGTTGCAGAACGCCAGGTAGGTGGTGACTGCGGATCGCTGGTTGGCGAGCGTACCTGGGGCACGCGCCTCTGACTGCCTCGCAGATGCCTTCGCCTGGAGTAAGAGAAGCGCCCGATCTGCAGAAGAGACGGAGGACGGGTACAAATGAGGCATGGGTACATGGTACGATAGGGTACAACTCATGAAGGTGAATGAGGGAAGTGGCCTTATCGTATTCCGTCCTCGACAGATGGGCTCTGCTCAGGGCATCTGCGATGACGTTTTGCACCCCGGGGATATGGCTGAAGACCAGTTCCACCTGCAGACGTGCCTGCACCATCCATGCCTGGCGGGCACACTCCGCCAGGACTGGGTTACGTGCACGCCCACTATTGAGGGTCTGTACCGTGCCGAGGTTATCACAGAACACCTCAATCCGTGATCCCCGATCCCTATCGGTGATGAATGTGTGGAGTGCGTATATGGTATTCAGGGCCTCGAGCTCCGAGATGCACTCCACGGGATCGAGGACGGGGCAGACCTGGCCGGAGTACGAGAAGCGGCCGTCTGTGCCTCCTACGCCCGACAGGCAGGCATCCACTGTGATCCTCCGCGTCGGGGGACCTCGAGGGGTTCCAGCCTTGAGCAAACTGCACGAACCAGTCCAGGTCCTGGCGCATCTCAGAATTGATGTTCATGTAGAATCCTCTCATCCCCCTAAGGGCCTCGAGCAACTTCGAGACGAATGCCCGGGCCGGGCGGACACACCGGGCGACGTGCAATATCCTCCCGAGCACCGACTGGAGCTGTCGTTTCGTCAACGTCCGGCGCCTCGCTACGGCCGACACGTGACCACGGATGTCCTCGAGCTTGGCCGTGGGGATGGATAGAGTCATAGTACGGGCGTCTATCTCGATCCCCAACCACGTGACGCACTGGCTTGGCTCCTGAGCTTTATCACGTGCCTCGGGGAGGCCCAGCTCCGAAAACAGCTCTCGCGCGATCCTGAAGTCCTCGGCCGCCTTACCTCGGTCCTCGGAGAGGATGATGAGGTCGTCGAGGTACATGGCGGCCGTGACTCCCTTCGATGACAGTATCCCCACGATTGCCTCCGCCACACACTGCATGTGGTAGGAGGAGGCGCGGGCACCGAAAGGCATTGCAGTGTCGCAGTAGTGCCCGCCCTCCCACGTGAAACATAACAGAGGCCAATCGAGGGGATCGCACCTAAAGTTCTTGTAGGCACGCGACACGTCGATGGACGACATGTAGGCCGACGTGCCTGCCCTGACGAGTTTGGCCACAAACTCGTCCACCGTTGGGAGGCCGTGTTCTCGCTCCAGTCCGTAGACCGAGTTCTTAATGATGAACGAGTTCACGCTGCACTCCCGCGGGAAAGTCATATCTGTAATGATGCGCCGGTCGTCCGTCCCTCGCTTTTCCCGTGTCATGAGCGGCGACACGTGACACCACGGGCTAAAAGGCGGTTCGGCGAACGGGCCCATCATATTGGTGAAGCCTGCCTCCTTTGCGAGAAACTTCTCTACCTGCACGGGATGAGAGGTTGCGCTGGGGTGGTTGGCCACCCCCCTGGTATCACTCTCCGGTCCCAGGTACCCCAGGGGGAAGCCGTATCGCAGGAAGCCTAGGAGCTCCTGCGCCTCCTCTACTTTCCCCAGGTAATGCTCCCACGCAGGTAGGTTAAGGTCGGAAGGCACCTCGACCCTAGCGCCGAGTGCGTTGGGGATTCCCGTGTCGCGCACGGCTCGGTATATCTCCGCGTGCCCGGCGGGCCCCACGGCCGTGAAGTCCGGCCATGTCTCCCGGCGATGTTCCCTGAATGCTAACGGGTCTGTCCTCACTCCCTCCCGGTGGACACCTGTTTCGCAAACGTCCCTAAGGGCCTCGAAGTCGGGAGTGTTAGATTCCGGCGCACTAACACTAACACCCGGCAAGCGACTGAGGCCATCGCACACCGGGCCGGGGGCGACCGCCGCCGGGAGAAAGGGGGGTTCCTCCTCCGGGAGTGTATTCCCCCCGTCCTTGTTGTTGTTTATCACTACCCCTCGGCCACGTGCCGAGGGGGTCACGTGATCGTTGACGTCACGTGGGGGAGCCGGCTTCGTTACATAACACTCCGGGCCGCCGGCCCCCCTTTCATCTTTCCTTCGCGCCTCGTCTACTGGCGGGGCGCGGCCTGCCCGTTTTTTGAAGTCGCCTGAGGTTGGTGTACCACGCTCTGGGCTGCCGCCGGCCGCGTAGTCGGCTGGAGTTGGTACCCGGCCTGTGGTACCCGCCGTGGTGTTGGTACAGGGGGAGCCGCCGTGTTCTCATAACCGTGGCCGTAGGTGAGCTTTCGGTTGCAGGCGTGCACCGAGTGACCGCACTTCCTGCCGACTGAGTCGCAAAAAGTGCACACGTGCAACCACCGGATGCCCCCCTCTGTGTGGTCGCTGCGGTGGCGGCACCCCCTCTCTCCATTGAAGTCCCGGCACGGGGCCTCGCTCCCCCGGGCACGTCCGGTCTCCGTGTTTTGACTGCTGTTAGACGTGTGGGCAGTGGTCATCGCGAGCCGGACACGTTCTTCCTGTATCCGGCCGTGATCCGACCACCGCATCCTGCCGGACTCGACCTGGTCGAACACGTAGTTTGACCAGCGTCTGACGCCGGCCCACGGCCGTGCCTGCGCGTCAACCGTCACCTGGTACAAGTGTTTGAACATGTGGTCCTTGTCCTCGGGGTGCAATGCGCGTTCATCATTTAATAAGGCCACAAAACATGAAATATACTCCAGAGGCCCGAGGCTCGCCCGTAGGTCCAGTTTCTGGTGCAGCGTGTACACCCCATCCCTGTCCATGAACATGTACGGCTTCGCCGTCGGCCTCCGGGCATTAATATCAGAAAGTAGGCTCTTACCCGTTGTTCGGTCGTGTCGCATGGCCTCACGGCCGAATTCGCGCTGGAGGTGTTCCTCGCTTGTGTAGGTCTCTCGGAGAGCCCTGGGTGCGGGGAGTAGGCGTTCGTTTTGGTCCTGGGCCCAGTCTCTTGTCCGTTCGGCCGCTGAGGAAGCCCGTGAGCCGGCCCGGCGCGAGGCCGGCCTGGAGATTTGCATGATGGCGTCCATCATGCCGTCCATCTGGCGCGATATCTTCGTCATATCCGTCCTTACTTCCCCGACATCCGTCTTCACCTCGTTCACATCCGTCCTGACCCCTCCGAGGTTGGCCTCTAGGGCTGTGATACGCGATGCCCGGGTCCGCGCGCTTGTACTCGTCCCTTGTTGAGACACCGAGTCCACGTGGTCGCTCTCGGCCGCCGGCTGGCGTATCGTTATTTCCGAGTCCGTCTCGGCCTCCGCGGGTGCGGATGCCGCCACAGCGCTTCTGGTCAACATAACTATACTATAATTCCTGAAACACTGAATCGCTTGGTATCGCTGACCTCGTCTGCCGATATTCAGGGGAATATGGAGACCGAAGGCACGGAGGGCGATATGGCCAAGGAGTGTAGAAAAAATAGGTGTTGAGCGTAGGAGACCAGTGAAGCGAATGAGACAGAGGACAGTGTCTTACTCGCGCACTTTGATGTCTAGTGCGGCCGAGTGTGGAGAGGTGGCGCAGGGGTGCGCGAGTGCAGAGTGGTTTCACCAGGGGGGGCAATGACCACCCCTGACCATAGGCCATGGGCAACCAATTGCACGCTAATTCTTCAATGATGAATATACTTTTTGTTCCAAGTTTAGAAAAAGAAGGATAATATAGAAACTGGCTTTACCATTCTTAGACTAAGAACTTGCTGCAAAGACCTAAGCATAAAACCCCAGCATATTCATATTATGAAAAGAGTATTTGCTAGATGAATCTGGTATTTAGCCTCTCTGACAAAGCAACAATTTGTATTGCGGAAATACTAGATGTAAGTAAAGGTTATTAAGTTGAAATTAAATCGAATCGTAATATGGGCATTTGACTACCCTATTATTATTATTATCTAAATGCATCAATTCTAATTCGGGCTGTTTCAAAATATATGTTTCAGCCCAGGATATAAAATACGATACATCTGGGATTTGACCTGAGCTTACAAGACTGTGGCTGGAAGGAGTACTGCAGTGACCTTATTTGAAGAATGTGCAATATAGATGACCATTCTGGTTGGGACAATAGTGTCCTACTTTCCAGGAAGCTATAAATCAACAGTCGGATGACTATTGTTTGCTTGGATTGATTAATGACGTGGCATTATAACTACTTAACCTTAGCCTGGATTCCTACCGCATTGATCTGAACGGACGCCTCTGTGTTCTTGATAAGCATAAATCTGAACTGGTATTACCTTTTTTATATGATTATATAGCATGACCTGAATCGCGTAGGCCATCAGATTGAACGGTCCAGTCAGTTTCATTTGACGGCGAAACTGATTGCACGAATGTTTCTTTAGGACCACGAAATGGGTCACGATTCCAGGTTAAATTTTGCTACAAGTCAAAGTGAAGATGGACAAAGTCAATGGCAAAAATAGTATTTAGCAAAGTATTGAATGGTGAATGGCTTAGTGAAGAATATCACTTGTAAATTTATGATTAAACAACATTACGATAACCTATTTATGCACAAACATATTTAGTAGATTGTTTTTGATAGATAATCTTAACCTTGCACATTTTATTTCAGTGATACCGTTCTATAGACTATTAATTGCTCTAATAGTTCCTAGGCGTTTAACAAAATAAGAACATTGTCAGACATTCTGCCGTGAAGAAGAACTAAGTAATTGAATATACACCGCTCTTTTTCCTGTTGATATCTTTGAAAAAAAGAATCACATATGATGTGAAACAATTATCTATTGATGGATGCGTTCCATATGATAGAAACCTGCACGACTTCGTGCCCATGGCCTTAGAGGGAAAATGGAACTTGACGGCTTGCGAGCTTGTTTCAAATTCCTCTGACATGTGAGTATAAAGTACAGAAAACGTATTGGCCAGGAGCTGTTTGCACGGTGAATCAAATCCCACCCGAGGCGAGGAAGACACAGAACCTGGTCAAACTATTCCGGAGGCAAGTTCCTTTTGTAATAACCTGAGCAGTAACCGCGCGTGTTTACCTATAATTAGGTTGCTCAACAAGTGACGCGTATGTCTTATATCTTGTATGCTTAATAAACAAATCTTCCATACACATACCGCCGGAGCAATAAAGGCACCAACATCATGGGGGTTCCCTTATTCTCGGGTGACGTGGTTTATTCATGAGGGCCACCAGCTGTTGTGGGTTCGCTGGTCCCGTCCTTCACGCCTGGATAGACCTCCTCCACGCTGAAATTACACTCTCCAACAGAGGCTTAGACCGTAACCAAAAACGAGGCTTGGCGTCGAGCTCGATGGCGCCACCTGGTGGAAAAAGATGCAGATGCGCCACCTGGTGTCGTCAATGGGGGAGTTTGATTATTCATCGACATGGAGGAGAGGTGAGGCTGGTGGGTGCGGGGTGTCATCCGCTTGAATAAATATATTACGAGCCACTCGCGAATGAGGTGAATAAGAGCCAGGTACAGCGATAGGGGGCGGCTTCAGTGTTATAAATGTCGGTGGGACGTCCTGTCGCGCGCTCCAGCAGGCATCTGACGTCATGTCACACGTCATGAACAATGCAGAAGATGCCACACGCGTGTTTTATCACATCTATGTCGAGGGTGGGCAGTTTCCTATAGACATATATATATATATATATATATATATATATATATATATATATATATATATATATATATATATATATATATATACATATATATATATACATGTCGGATGGTTACTCTCAATACGAACATAATAAAGTATACATTTCTATTAACCCATCAATAGGACAGCGATTACAAGTAGCGTCTCAATGTGTGTTTTGAACAAATAACAGACTTCCAAATATCACAACCCAGTCCTCTTATGAAACCAAATCACGATCGCATGACATTCCATGCAGTTTTCCAAGAAGAGGATATTTCTCCTAAACATGTGTCAACGTTATCACGTATAATGTACAATATCCTCTTGGACAACTCTTCAGACCGGGGATTTAGGAGCAAGATCAATTTTCAGAGTCTGATCAACTTAATGGATGGGAAAACTACGTTTTATCACATAAGCACTTGCTGAAACCTTAGAACCCTTTTACAGAGCGAGGGTGTTCAACTGATGGCATCTAGGGTTACCGCAAGCAGAAACCCAAAACTCAATCAGTTCTTATGAACACGTTGCTAACGCTCACATCGGGGAATAAATTACTCCCTTCAGGTGTTAAACCCTATTTCATCTTTAGTACGGCTAAGGGTATGCCTAGGTGTCTTGTTTTGTGTTTCAATGGATTTGTTTACAGAGTTACAAGTCTCAGCTTTCACGCAGTACGTGGGTCACGTAAATAGAATAGCTCTCAGCATACATACCGGCAGTGCAAGTGGTTAATTCTAAAAATAAAAGTAATGTATAATATCACAAACAGGCAATGAGAGGTATTCAATTCAACAATGAGACCACATGTGAGTTTTGTTGTTGTTTTTTCTTCTCTATATTATGAAAAACACAAGGCATTCTATATTTTGAAGGACTAAAATCATAAACCGTGGTCACGATTGGCTCACGATTCCATCGGTCATTTAATGTAGATCTTAGGCATCTACTATAACTATTGAAATATTGAATAAATATCAGGCTTCGATAGGCTACGAAAAATATGACATGTTAGATTCTATCCGGAGCTTTATGATTGGCATTTCCACTCGCAGCCTATGGGTATGCAATCGTTGGGTATCGTAGAGTCAATCGTAGAAACCTGCTCCGAGGTTTTTCTGACCTCATTTATATAATTTGTTTCATGTCGGGAAGTAAATTATAAGGCTAATCGGGACCAGAATCGGCGTCGGTAGTGGTAACCCTGAAGTTTCAGCTTTCAGACAACACTTTTAAATCCACTTTCAGCAGTATGCATAGAAAATTATTTTTTATATTGCTCCAATTGTGGTCGAGAAATATCATCGCTCTCCCACACAATGTGTGGTAACGAAATACAGTAACTTTTGTGGGTTAATATAATGATTTTCCGTTTCGTAGTTTAAGGAAGTCTGTCAGCAGTTACAATTATGTTGTCTCCTGATGAATTTATATCCAATATTGACAGTTTCCAATTTGTGTTGAATTTCCTGATATTGCCCAATGTACATTTCAAGTACGGGTCATTTTGCGGATCGTTTCGGAATCGGATAATATGGCTTTTAGTGATACTTTTTAGACGGACCCCCACACCAGGGCGGATCGTCTGCGGATCGCATCTCTTCAGCCTCTTTTATTAAAAGTGGTCTGAGATTCTCATCAACATTGGGTGGTGGCACTACGATCTCAGCCCCTTGTTCTTCTACCTATAGCAAATGTCAATCCATACCACCAGATGTCAGACAGTTTTAACTATGGTGCCCTATATATTTGATTAAAGAACTGATGAATCTTCCCCTGTTTGATTCAATATGTGCCACTGAATTGTTTTAAAATCGCTGTCACATCGTAAAAAATAGCGATACCGTATGAATAGGGATAAGATCCGATATTGTGCTGACTTAAAAATATATATCGGGGTGTATCAGCCCAATGGTACCTTTTCATGCACCTTCCTAAAATGTTACGATACACACCGATACACACCGATACACTACGATATGCTTTCCGATATGCTACGATTTGGTCATTTTGTATCGATGTGTGTCGGCGTATATCGGCGTATATCGGCGTTGGTGGGTGTCCGGTCTTAGGCATTTTTCAATTGGACGTAAAAACAAAATTGTGATCCGATAATGCTGGGAAGAACGTCCTTGGACGACAGTCTGTCTTCCTTACTTGAATAAATACATCAAAAGAATAATAAACATCGATAGCAAAAAAACACGAGCAATGCCTTTCCCCCTTCCATACATTGAAACACAGGAGTTCTGCATATTTTCCAATAGCACAGACTTCGCACGGAGATAATGAAGGAATCAGTTTTGCAGCACGCTGAAAGCACAACCTCTCCCTAACCTATGCAGGGTATCTGAGCATGAGGCCCACGCCCAATAACAAGCAATATTGAATTCATGCTTATTTGCTTTTGTCATTTACTTCGCTTATATATCAAAATGTATTTTCGAATATCCTCTACTTTCAGGGTGGTCACCCTGGTCACATGTGCGATCTCCACGAACCATCCAAGGCGACCTGTGTCATTACTACCCATCTCTTTTATATCCATGGGATAAAAACAGTACCCACTGCGCAGCCATGAATACGGGACACATGAATTTTTCTGTAGGCTGGTGGGTGGTCATATGACGTGCGGTCCTATAGGCAGATTGCGGCTGTAATCACCGTTAGATGGTGCTGCGGAGTTCATACAGTTCGACTTCACCCGGGCGCGCAATCCTAGCCCGAACTACTCAGATTGTTAATGTGAGGTTCTCATGAATTCACAAGGAAGCGGGGATGAGAGTACATTGAGGAAGGCAGGCAATTGAGAAACTGTCCGAAGGAGATATTGTGCAAGAAGCCCAAGATTAAGGGAGGTTTTTTCTGTAGATTTGACGTAAAACCTTTGTTGGCGTAAGTATCAAGCATTACGTCATTAAAACAGACAGTACACTAACAGTTTAACAGAAATGCTCTATTATGGCGAAAGTTTTAATTGTTCACTGCATTGTAGCGGAGGCGATGAACGATATGTCTCGTGATTTCAATATTTTAAAGGTTAACCAATGGCATTTTGTTATACTATATCAGAGTATGTATATATACTTTGTCAAAGTTTCTCTATGGAATCTTGAATATCATTATCAATTATGCGATGAGGCATCATGCTGAGGTAGGCCTGAGGGCATCATACTAAGGTCAAAGAGTTATAGAACTATGACAGGGAAGTACAAATTTTTCTCAGCTAACTAAACTGGGTATACAGCCGTAAGATACCTTTGGAAAGCACATTAACGAGAATGTTCTTGGCAAATATAACGTCAACAGCAGTGCTTTATCACGGTGCTTGCGGCATAGAAATGTCTAGTCATGTCCACATTTCACGAGAAACAATGACTCAAAATCTAAGCCATAAAATGATATATTTGAACCAATATCTTTCTAGTTCGATTCGGCTAAGGTTGAATTCAAAGCGATTTGTCAGGTATGTATGTGAACAATAGCTTCAATACTGGCCTAAATCAACTTGAGTCAACATAACAGGAAATTGCATGAGCCTTTAAGTTGGTAACCTTGGCAATACTTAACAGAAAAGAATAAACTAGGGTCATACATACTAGAATAAATCGATAATGATAATGAAAACTCCATTTTAATCAAAAATATTTTCAGAAGAAGTATATAGGAACAGCTTACCATAATAGGTGGACCTATGACATATATACCCAAGTCTCATTGCTACAGCCTAACAATGTCGAGTTTGTTCGATTTGAAGCCATCTGTAGCAAAGTCGCATTTTATACAACACCCCTTGATTTGTTATTGATGTCTAGCACGGTAGAACATGAGAGTTTAACTAAGACCTATTTAGATCCGATCGTTTAGTCATCGCATCCGCCAAGTCCGTTATGCAGACGGCTTTACCCATGCGCACGAGTAATCACTTCCGGAAGGCGCCACCCCGCGGGAAACGGGAAGGGCATCTGTAAATCATCCCGGGATTATAAATTAATGCGGCAAATCTTTATCTTAGGGAGTCTGATGTCATGTTGGATTAGGTGTATGCTGACAGTAGACAGACTGCACTTTGACAAGAACATCTCCTTTATCTCCTAAATATGGACAAGATGCATGCCTCAGCCTGCCTCGTCATAGTTTATGTTGACAGTGTGAGCTAACCTGAGATGGGCGTCTTCTGAATATATATACACCGTACCAGATGTGTGATCAAGGACCTGGGGCCCGTTTAATAACGTAGGATCGTACATGTAGACCCTTTTCTGTATGCCACAGAGACCCAGGGACGATGTGCGTCAATTTTATTCAACACTTATATGGACGACGTTATTGGCGGCTAATACTGTTTTAGTTTGATAACACAAATGTTATCAAACAATAACTCTTGTACGAGGTACAGAAAAGGGTATACATGTACGATCCTAGTTATTTAACAGACCCCAGATTACTATTCACAAGTCGGTCCTCATCATCCAATGTATAGGACTTCGTATAGGTGAAAGTCGTCAATAGCATGGCTGTACTGTGATGAGGAGAAGGTTAAAGGGGGTAGTTTCGTAGGCACATATGACATGGTTCCATGGTATGATCAACTAGTCGTTACTTAGCGTGGGTCACACGCTCATATTATCGTAAATCTGGATGTGCCTCATGAAATCACTATGCCATACTCCAGTCGTGGCATACGGTGGCCAAGATTAAAACGAATCAGGTATGATTTTATCCTACCCCGTCTCCTCGATTTTGGAGTATCACGTGATAAAACTGCTGTATGCCATTAGTGGCATATAAAACTCTGTATGCCAGTCAGCGTGGCATACGGAAACTCAATGTTAAGCCTATGGGATTTTATATTAGGGGTAGGATAAATACACTGCCGTGGTTAGGGAGAGGTTATATAGACTTGCTGCCATATCTATCCCTTCACTATCTGCGTGCAAACTCTGTGACATTAAACAAGGTGCAGAGGGCCAGTGTCTATGGCCAGCCGAACATGACCATGCCCGATCACTAGAGATCGAAATACCTCTTTGACCTACAGGTGCTGTATATATCTGGGTCCTAGAAAGGCAGTTGTGGAATTGGAAAGTTGTCTTGAGTTCAAGTTGTTCCAAAGAGTTACCCATACACTGAAAACAACCCCAACTTCTTTTCTTATTTTGTCATAGATTCGCGCTCATTAGTCAATGATAAAATAGATATAGTCATAATAGTATTGTATAACCGTGATTATTTAATATAAATTAATGACCAATTGTCTACTCACATATAGTCCTTTTTTGGATATTTTTCATTGGCGCCACACCCACTCTTCTATTTATCCCAGTTAATTTGGTAACCGGTGGTTACCTGGTGATGCCCACCTGTATAAACGGCTATTCTGCTTATAGTTGTTCAACCTGGCAGTGGTTGGCTGAGGTTGTCTCGGTACAATCGAAGATGAAATTAAGAATTTCCCCATTTTTACAATTCAACATAAATAATCTCGGGACCCCAGGGGTTCGTTTGTTCCAAGGAATGTGGGAAATGCCTTACTATCGTGACATCAGATCGTGTTGTGCGTTATTTTCACGTTGAATCGCTACCTTTTACAACACCACATATTCAGTAACATAGGTGAAAGTGAGTTGATGATCTTCTCAATGGGCTACATTCTTGGAAGAGATGGGAATAGAACAATCTAAACACAATATGGTTTCCCAATGAGTGCAGGTGTTATACGCAGTGTTGGGACAACATTTCCAATCATCTTCAAAATGATATGTTTGGAATGAAAAGGGAAAGAGGGTTATTAGCTATGTAATTGCTAATGCATGCCTGTTCAGATCCTGTTGTGTAAGTGGTAAAAACCCAATATATACACATCTACAGATTCAGGGTTGAACGATTAGTTCCCAAATCAAATAGACCCTGAGTCGGTGAACCTATCGCAGGCGAATTATGTAACCCCTCGTCCCGTGTCGGCTAATCTAATCAGGGACCATTTACCAACGTTCCATTGTCGGCGATTGGATTTATCAACATGCGTGACCGATTTAGGAACATTGAAAGACAACTCGTCGGGGGCAAAGTAACATCTAAATGGGGGAGGTTTCACTAATCGTTGGCTGACCCTTGCCTAGCTGTCCTTCATCTACGGACTGGGGCCAACTCCTTAAGGATATCTCGCCTGAGACAAATTACCGCTCCTTTGTCGCTGTACATAAATGTTCCGAAATCGGTAGATGTGTATTTGGCTTTACACTTGTTGCACCTGAACCTAGTTAGAGCATGCTCGCACGCCCTATATACGTTGCCTATGAACGGTTTGAGTGGTCACATACACTTTCAGCGTTCTGAGAAAAATCTATCCTTTAACTATATGTGTGCTATTCGCTGTGCCATTGGATAGGGAGCAGGGTGCCAGTGTCTGAGGGTCTGAGAGGCATGCCCAACTGACCATGACCATTCACTCAAGACCGAAATACTTCATTGACCTACTGGTGTTTGATATGTTTGGATCCTATAGATAGACTCTGGCAGTTACAGAATTGGCAAGTTTACTGGGTGCAAGTGGTTACAGAAAACGATCCATAGACTTAATGGAGCTTACACCTTTTAGTTGTTATACATTTAAAATTGCACGCTCCTTCATCAATGATGAACATTCTATTTGCTTATAGATAAATTAGATTTTATAATTTTCTTATATTCTTTATAATAATCAGTTTGCTGTACATCTAATGGTAACAGGTTCCACAGTCGTGGGCCGGTATAGTTCAATAAGTTTCGATACATGGTTAATTTTGGTAAAGTTTGTTTGAAAATTGGACCTCGATTCATTCTTGTAACTACAGTTGGATAAAGTCTTAATCAAAACTGTCTCAGTGTCTAAAGTGGGATCCACACGATGGGATTTATGTACCTCACAGGGTGTTTCTCTGAGACAAATCCTGCTTAAACTCTGTACTCGAACACAAACTCTTCATCTATATCATAGCGTTCCCTTTCCCTGACACTTGTTTTCCCCACTGTAATTATTAAAGACATTTACTCCTAAAAAAGAACAGAATCTCATGAGATTTTGAACCCTGTAAGGTAAACGAATCCCACCGTGTGAATCTCACTTCAGAAGCATGCCCAGCGGACCATGACCAATCACTCAAGCCTGAAATACCTGATTGACCCACTGGTGCTTGATATATTTAGAACCAAGACCCAGGCAGTTGATGAAATCACAAGTTGACTGGTTGCAAGTAGGTTACAGATAACGATCTATAAACTGAAGGTAACCTAAGCCTTTCAATTGTTATTCAAAAATAGTTGCCCACTCATTCATCAAAGAGGAACATACCATTAGCTCCTAGTTGAGCGCGGGAAATCGCGCTCATATACGTCATCGAGAGGTTAGAATGCTCACACAGGGTTTCAGCTTACTGCAGAGAATCTAACACTTCACTATCAATGTCCCAACTATAAAGGCCTGGTTAAATGAGCAGTGGTCCAGTATCCCAGTATCCCTGCCCCACCACTGACCTGGTTTCTTTTAATAGAACATTCATGGCTGAGTGACCATGTGAATGTGTGTGCAGTGTGGTGAAGCAAATCAACAGAAATCACATATCAATGGACAAGAATCAGATATCAATGGACCATGATAATAGTGCTGAATATATTTTAGAAGTAGAAGGAAAACATATGACAAATATGTTAGTAAGAGGACTACCAAGGGCACTAGCAGTACTCCAAATGAAGTAGCCTCATGCCAAACAAACATAAGTGCATCAAGAGCTAAGGGGCTATTAGAGAGTGAACTGAGTGGCATAGCTGACCTATTAGCCAGAGAAATAGGGCAGTTGACCAAAAATTCAGTCACAACCGCAAGTTGAATGGGACCCGTGGTATGCTAGACCAGGCACAAGTCAATGTTAGCTAACAAATGACAAACACCTCAAAAGATGTAGATGTCTATACCATAATACCTATTCCTGTTGATGAGAACAACTATTAAATCCATTCTCTGGGTTTATTGAAGCATTCTTGATACTTTCAAATATAAATCGCTTACTGATCAATAATTTCCTATGATAATCTCTACTTTTATTTAATGAGATTTTGGTATACCGCGCTCTTCCATTATGAATGGAAATAATATTTGCTCCTAGTTTATTACAGGTAGGGTGCTGTCTTATAAAGGCATACATGAGTCACTCTGCTCTTACCTGTCTCATCTTTTATCCTACCCCTAATATAAAATCCCATAGTCTTAACATTGACTTTCCTTATGCGCCTGTATGTCGCATACGGATAAAAAATCGCTCCTAGGAGAGTACAAAAAATGGACCAATCAGAGATCAGCAGCTGAAAGTAGTGCCAAGCGCCTTCAGAGCAGCAAGGAGAGCTATATGGAGGACTTCAGAAAGTTTGTATCATGTTTTTTGTTATTATCCTCACATAAAAATATCGTTCACATGGGGTAGGATAAAATCAAAACCTTATTCGTTTTAATCTGGGCTCCCGTATGCGACTCCAGTCGTCGCATACGGGAGCCCAGATTAAAACTCATCCGGGTTTACGATAATCCTCTGTGGTTAGGTCTAACATGATATTCTACAGACTCGGTTTTAATTGTGAAAAAGGATATTGCATTGAACACTGACCTGTACTAGTTGTTGGCATGTGAACCTAGATCTACTACAATTCATAGCGTAGTGTGTACTCCCACTGTTAGACAAAAAGTGATTGCTCATTAGAAAGGAGGTCAACTAGAGCACTTGCCGTCGGTCACGGCGGTCGCAAACGATCTCCACGGATAACCTTGTGCAAGTACCCAGAAATATAATTGGAGATTTGAGTAATCCGGCGAGTCCTATCTTTCCAATCTTTCCAAGTTGGGAAATGAGCCCGAATCCACGTTCTACGCCAGCTCACGTGTCAGCGTTTATTCTTTGGGATTCGTTGACAGAGCTGCATTGCTTTATCCCAACCTTTCATCAACATTTCAGCGTTTTAACAGCTTACCCGAAACATTCTTGACCGACATGGTGCAAACATAGCTGAGAGCATATCTGATGGCCACATTGCTCCGAAAACATTCTTGGCACATTATTTAATTGCACAATATGATGCAATAGTTAGAAGACTCTAGAACAGATGGGTAATACTTGAACGAGGGTTTGTAATTACTGCAAGTGGCACCATAGTGGTCTGTTCGATAACTTATTTCAGCATTTATAGATATAAATTAATCTAACGAAATATTCCAGACATTCTCCATCTAACTTTGCCAATTTGTATTTGAGTCCATAATAAACAAATTTAAGCTGCTCTTATAGTTATCTATCAGCGATATTCCAGGGAGTATCGCTCCCTTGGACAGGTGAACGAGACTATGGACGATGTGTGTCACTCCCACGAGAAATGATTTAACTCAAATGGACGAGCCCTCCTCAATCGTTGGCTATAATTGTCCTTCCCGACAACAAATTGAATAATTAAACTGGAACCCTCGTACGACCTCTCCTTGGACCTTATACCCTTGTTGGCGTAGAGACTAAAATACCCCCCCCCCTCCTTTACCAGGGGGCTGTTGAATAAAGTGTGTTCGTTTCTAATGAAGTGTTGTACGATGCGATAACTTCAACGATAAACGGCATGTTTGACGTGGTTTTTTTACATTCAGTGTTAAATGATAAAAGAGACAATAACTTCTAATTGAACGTATTTGTATGCAACACCTTGTAGGAGGTTTAGATTAGCGCACATTATTTTATACAACACTATGGCCCCAAAGACAATTCGGGAAGGCATTTTTCTCGTTCGTAGTTTATTCAACAGCCCCCTGATATCTCCGGATACAATGTTTTGTGTCAGGGACAGTCACTTTATTTTGAACGCATGATGGTTCATTAAGGGAACCTTGAAACAGGGGGCCTATCATAATGAAAGAACGATTTTAACACATATCATACGACGTTCATTGGGAAGGTATTGATTGGTTTGTCAGGCCAAGACCATCGGACGATAGGAGAGCAATGCGAGGGCTAGGTATCGTTTAATAAAAGCTAAGGCTCCTCACCTATAAACTCATAAGTCTTTAAGAAGTTTTAAACGAGTAGGCAACACCAAGGAGGGTGTCGTGGGTGTAGTTATTTAAACCTTAAACGAATAATTAAACATTTTAACCCTGTTGGAATCCCTTTGACTTGTGAAAATGACAAATGGTGAAGTAATAAAACGATGTTTGTGTCTTTATTTTACCCAGTATCGATTCCTTGACAGAGTATCATATAGGACCCGTTTGATAATGAAGGAACGATAACTATGTGGTGCCCCCTGTTGTATCTGTTCAATACCCACATTTCTCTCTATAAGTGTCAGGACCTATCGCCACTAAAAATGTATGTCAAATGTACGGCCCTTTTCACGAACGACCTGACAGCATACCAACGACCAGCTTTATCAAATGATATTAACCCTTTCCAGGCGAGCAGGTTGGTGGGTACCAGTGGCTACAGGGGCGAGGATGCCCCTGGGTTGTTTGTCTCTGGGGGGCGAGAATGCCTTGAGGCATTCAGGAAAGTTTCACTTGTCATGTGACCTAGAATGCTTCTTTTTTGTCATAGTTCAAATTTTTTTGAAACAGTATACAAAGATCTTGATTTCCACACATATCTTTCCACATTTTACACAAACTCTTTAAATTTGTTTTTTACTTATTGGAAAATGCCTGAATATATCATGAATGCCTGTAGGCATTCTCGCCCCCTGTGTACATAATGCCTGTAGGCATTTTCGCCCCCCATGTACATAATGCCTGCAGGCATTTTCGCCCTGAAAGGGTTAAGCTTGTATCCCCGAGGTGCCTCTTCGCTTGATAGTATTAGTCTTGAAATTGCGAAGAAATATATCGCTTTGGGAGTCGGAGGAACTTCAGGAAGGCTTCATTTTGACTTTTCTTTCACGTTTTACAAGTATATAACACCTTATAAAAGTTTTGGGTTACTCTTATCATCTAAACATCTTCTGCTTACAACACATTATTTTATACAACAAAATGCACCCGAAGACAATTATAAGATACATTTTTGTCGTTCGTAGTTTATTCAATGGCTCCCAGGACGTTCGGGTTTCAATACTCATCACAGACTGTGAAAGGTGTCTAGATTAACTCCATGCTGGTCTTCTTATTTTCACTAGACATTTTCCAAATCATATTTGAATAAGATCAATTACGACCTTGTTTATAACCTCCACCACATGTCTGGTATTACAGACGAATGTGCTCAAAGGATTATCACAGGCCGGGTCTATATTGACTCACGTCTGGCACTTTGGCCTAAGCTCACTGGGGAGTGCTGGTGGCTATTTCCTAGTGTTGTCTGCACACGGCCAAATATTAGAACGAACTTGCTAAAACATATACCTCACCTAAAACAAAACAACTAGAGAGCGGGCTTACTGCTAGGTCCGATGGACCCTGTACTGTGAAAGTTCAATGTATGAGACCAGCCCTCCCCCTCCGCCTCTTGGGCACATACCATACAAGACTGTCTCTTTAGCGGTGTTATCTTGGCATCCAGACACACTTAGTATGCTTTGTTGCCCGCTACGTTTTAGCAAACTATTGATCAAGTGTAATTCTAAATAAGGATAAGTAGAATTGCAGTGTCCTTTAAAATGTATGAATTGGGATGCCTGCGTGATGCTTTTGAAGTCATGACAGAAGTCATTCAATCTACCTCAAGCGGCTCCTTTCTTTTCAAGGAAATTTACATTGAAGTCTCCTCGTAGCAAGTATTCCTGTTTTTTATAAAGATTGTCAGATTCATTTTTTCTAATATAGTTTTAAAAAGCATTGTCTAGACTGAATTTATGTGTGAAGTAGACTGTGATTATGAGCATTGGTTTCATATGTTTGTTTTGTTTCAATAGTCAGGCATTTTAAATCTGTGAATATGATGCTATGAGTGGACAACATTGTGCTGTGTTGCACTCCATCATCTCTCATGCAGCAGGCCAGGCCACCACCTATCTTATATGATCGATCTAACCTGCTTATTCTCCTTCAGGCCAGTGTCTCATGGCATTTGTACAATTGGAGCTGTACCATGTTTCGCTAAAACATGCAACACCAGAACGACTGAGGGTATAGAAAACCTCATCACATTTGTTACATAAGCCATATTTATTTCATAAGCTCTATACCAAGTTGAAGCTGTAGGGGTATATATCATACCGGCCATTACCTGACATCCCTTACATGGTAAATAAAACCTATTTAAAACATTATCTCCAATGACAACTCTTTCTCAATAAACACTATCAGTCACAATTGATTGACTCACACATATAGACGAGCAGTTATCCATACTCACTACGCACCACCCATTTGGCTTAAGCTATTGAGTACCTCACGACAGGCAATCCACCCTCCTCGATGATGATGAAAGCATGGAGGGGCGTAATGTCCGCTCGCCCTGGACAGTCACCTGTCTGCCGCGTCGGGAGACCACGCACCAAGTACATCCTAGATGGTGCGAAGAGAATGGTTGACGGGAGGGGAGGGGTAATCATAGAGACGGGACTGTCACTTGGGAGAAGTGACGTACAAGAGAGAAGGCGAGAGGGAGGTGGCCGTTGGGAGGCCCAGACACGCCTTCCTGTTCGGCACGACCAAGGCTCTCAGCCTGAATGCCGCCAGATTAAAGGCGGAAGGACACAGGGAGAGCAGTAAGGGGGCGGCTGAAGTAGCCTTAAAGAGCTCCATCAGTCAAAGTCACTCCACCACCATTGTTGTAGTTCACTAGGTTGGATGTAAGCGGCCGCTGGTCGACTGTTGTATGTACGACGTCACCTGCCCAAGGGAAGTCTCCTTACACGTCACTATGGGTTGTTGTTACTCGAAGTTGTGCTGAGGTTCTAAGTGTTCTTGTATTGAAGTAAGTTGGACCTACGCAGCTACCTATTGATCGCTGTGTTATGGACAATATCGGTGTATTGTCGATGGCATATATATACATCAACAATCGTTGTCGTCCGATCGTGATAACATCAACCTAACTATTTTGTATAAGTGTAAACAGTCCCCATATTGGCTGTCGTATAGACAGGTGTAGCTCGTCCTCCTTTATTAACATATTACACGTATCATCAATATTCATCAATAACTAGCTTATAGTGGATTATGAAGATATTATATAAGCATGATATATACATTTATGAATTAGAATGGTTACTAGCAACCATATCATTTATGTTGTCGCGAGTTAGGCCTATCGTTAAAAAGGACAGTAGATATGAAACTATGATAATGGAGACATCGCAAGAGGTTATCTTGTTTTCATGTACGCATAGAATATCCATTCTATGAATCATTGTTCTGTTATATTAATCCCAATGATTTGTTAAAGGAATACCTCTGATATGTTTTGCCAATATATCTTTAAATACAGTATCATTTTTCTATATAATGAGTATCTGTATTGCCTATCTATATAGGCCATTATGCCCTATTTCAAATAACGTAAAAAAAACGGTGATTCATCGTGAAAGAGTAGCAGATACTGGTGTTTCACTCCTAATGTGAAAACCCAGCTTTCAATAGTTCTAAGTAGATGTGTCTTAGACAATTAATCAAGTATATTCAGAGAATGGACAACCCCTCCCACCTTGTGACCTTTTTCCCAGACACACTGTGTGCTAGAATTCTTGTCTCCTTCGAAGAGAGGAGAATCGTGCAAGGCGCGACATGAGCGAACAGCTCTAGAGCCACATGCTAGCGTGCCAAGAGGACGGCCATCACAGTGACCTAACTGCCCCACAGGGGGAGAATATATGCCAAGCTGATAAAACATGCTGATAAGAGACAAGAGAAGCCTTTACTCTATGAGGACTCTAAAAGGGAATGTCGTGAGAGAGCGAGGCAAGCTAATGGCTGGGAGACACTGCCCTCGTGGGCATGCCAGACAGTGTGAGTATCTTTGATGATTGACAGGCGAAGCCGGCACTGTCAGAGAGGTTAATTCGGAAGAGTTGTCTACAGCGAAAAGTAAGTTAAGTGCATAATATGTTGACGTCGAGGATTCATCAACGATTTAATGTCACGTGATGATATACACGCAAATCTGTTAACACAGAAATTAATTGTACAAACAGAATAAGCATCGTGGTTCCTGGGGATATATAAACGTGGGGGGCAACCACGTATATTCATTCATTTATTGATATAAATACAGCTTTAAAGCTTCTTGTATTTGTTTTGTCCACCATTTGAACCTAAAATTAATCTTATGATTTACACACTTTGATTTATCGATTTAATTACCGTCAGCTAAAGGGAAATTGCGAGGCCAATTCCCATTCTATGCGGCCTTCATGACCTAGCTAAGTTTCTTGGGACAATTGAACTTTTATTCCAAGGATAATCAATCGAATCAGGTTCACGAGTACGTAATCCAAATTGCCCCACGAATCTGAACAAGAAATATTATTAAAGTCTGAAGCAAGCCAGAGGACAATTATAAAATTGAAAGTCCCTATTGTCTGAAGGTAATTTCAAGAATTATGCATTAACTAAAGTACATCCAAATGAGTTCATAAACATGAAGTATTTTGTTCAATTCAGTACACGCTCTTTATATGTCTTCTGGTCATAGGTCTTCATCAATTCCATAATTTCATCAGAAATGGGGGAATAACTGTCGTATGAGGGCAAAGAATATTTAATAGGCAGTGAAATGAGAATCAACTAAGGCGGCATATATAAAGTCACTTTTAAATTTAACGTAGTTGCAGTGAAGATTGCTCTATAGGGGAGAATCTTCTAATTCATATTTGACTCTAGTCTCATATGGTAAGCTTGGCACGTCGCAGCTTACTTCCTTCAGGGAGAAAATTACGATTTCACTAACTTAAACGGAGGGAGTTGATGTATTCCGCCTCTGTGACCTGCTTACAGGAAGGGGAAGTCACCAAAGGGCCGACTAACGATTAAGGCTTACTGAAGGACTCAGTATGGTGAAATATTGAATACATGTATGTTAATGGAAATGATGTCATTAAAACTAGTAGTATGGACTTCTTAAACAAAATTCCTTTCAAATTAGCACCATATTCTATCACCGGCCGCTAATAGTCTGTTGAGGCCGAGAGTACCGCTTAAGATTATATATGAAAATTGGTTGTCCATTAGTAGGGCTGTTAGGTTGATAGCATCGTGTACAGAATGCTGTACACGAAGAAGTATCACCACTGTGTTTTCATTCTCATATATGTATATATCGTATACGGTGTATGTGAACGAAGATTGATCCGAGTGACAAAACCAAGGCGCTCATTTTGTAAAAGCGTATGGAATCATGTGATACAAAAAGACTTGCATATTGTAAGAGAGCATCGTATATATCATGTAAAGTTGTTGTTTCTCTGTTGTCAATATTGTATTGGAAGAGCGATTGAAAATATCGAAATCAATGAAGACATTTAAAAAAAAGCAAATGCCAAATACATGTATGTAAGAAGGTAACAATAAGAAAGAGTCTTATTGTGTATAACCGTAATATCATCAAGCAGAAGTTTATGAGCGACTGATGATAGGGTAAAAGTAGCCTACTTCCGGTCGAAACAATCTAGATTAATCTCCACAATGATAGACAAGTACTCGAAGGCCAGCGCGCTAGCAACCAAGCCAGGCAACCGTCCTGCAAAGGATTAGGAGTCCTTCTTAATGTGTATCTTTGGTATGGGTTCCATGATAGATGTAGTGAAAATGACAATGGGAATGATATGTTCGGCATCCCAAGTCAGAATGCTGGTGCATCGGATATGTGCGGGTCTTTTTTCAAGGGCAATATAGGGCACTGGCTATGCTGACTTCAGCATTATACTGAAATCATCATGTTGACTTTCTCCACTAGACAAACTGAATATGCTTACATTCTTCCAACCATAGACTTATCTTTTACTTGATGAGGCTTTGGCCAGTTCTTGAATACAGCAGCCGGCATGAACGTACCGAATCGTTTGTTCACTCTTCATTCTTCATTCAAAGTTTTTTTTTTTTTTTACATCTTTCCTCAGTTTGATGAGGTTTTGTGTGTAATGAGATGAGGAAAAACCATGGCATTAAGTGGTGAGCTGTATCTAAGGTGTTGTTACCGAAGGGTGACTAGATTTCTGTGAGCAGGGTAACCACGCGGTCAGGAAAGGGGCATGTTCAACGACCGCCACCAGGGACCTCATTACAACTCGTCAGAGGGCGCCACTAGCTCACCTCCAGCCGCTAACCCAATCTGTCGTCCCCAGGCTGCAGGCTCCGCGCCACCCTGACGATGCCCACGGCGGTCCATGGAACCCGCCTCCTGTCGTCCCACGTCCAACGCCTGCCGCCCAACACCCGCCCACAGTCTCTCACCGCCCACACACCACCGGCAACTTCACGCTGCTCAGCTGCTATCCATCACGGCACACGCCGCAGGATTAGCCGGCAGCATCCGACCCATACCCCGGTCTCCAGCCTCCATCACCCCGAGCCCCCAATCCCCGGCGCTGGATCCACGGGCTGCCGGGGCCTTGTCCGTGATAGCCCTAGGCCTCCCTCTCAGACCTCCACGTCCGCCCGCACCCACACAGTGCGGTTCTCCACGGCGTGGTCCTACACTGAGTGGGGATGGAGGAGGGTGTGGCCTTCTCAGAGAGGCTTACATGTAAAACTGCGCTGATCCTTGTTAAGTCCCATCAGGGGGCGCCCCAAGCTGCCGTGTGAGCGTTTCTGAGAGAGCGTCCAGCGTCTCTCCTATACGCGGCGCCACCCACGACCACAGCTAGCGCATGGTCATTGGTCAACGGTTATAAGGATTCTTTTTAGACCTACACTTACTCATTCCCAGACTGACCAGTACACTTCAATACAGTTAGCCCCGAAATCATTTATACACTGAGCTTCCAATACAAAATTCCCTCTGACTTATCGACTCCTAGAATGTTCGGTTATGTTTACTAGGGGAATTGTGTTGGGCTCCTATTGAGCCATATTCAATCTCGTTATATATTATATATATATAATATATGACATTTCATATGTGTTTATCAATGGTGGTGACTTAGTGTGTGAGTGTGTGTGTGTTTGTCAATGTATGTGTACATTTGTGTCAAGGTGTGTATAACATTTAAGACTTACTCACAACAATAATTATATATATGACCACCACTGATACAAATTTAGATGTTACCATCTGATGCTCTGCTCCACCTGTTCATTACCATTCATTATCAGTATGTACGCACTGTCAAGCGTGATAATTTCATTTATGCAGAACAGATGCACCAACATAACTGTTCATAGAAGCCAATATTAACACAAAGTTAAATTAGCCTGGGTAACTAACTAACAGCTGTGTTGCAGTACTACACATACAGAGTATGCAAACGGTATGTTCATCATTAATGAATGAGCGTGGAATCATAAATAGATAAAAATGAAAAGGCTATATTCAGTCTATGGGTCATTTTCTGTAACTCACTTGCATACAGTAAACTTGCCATTTCTGTAACTGCCTATCTAGGATCCAAATTTATCAGGCAACATTGGGTCAATGAAGGTACTTCGGTCTCTCGTGATTGGTCATGGTCAGCTGGCCACACCTCTAAGACACTGAGACACTGGTCATCTGCTCCTTTCCCAAAACTACATTGTCAGAACGCAGATGGTGAAGGTTTTTTTTCTTATTGTAGCAAGCTCAACGTCTATGTAACGACTCTAACCTTTAGGCAGAATGTATCAGTGTGTGGCCCACGCTCAATAAAGAGAAAGCGTCTTTTACAACTTCGTCTAGACCCTCTTTCTTTAAGGCAGTTTCCCAGAAGTACTACCCTCAACTCCAGAAAATGATAATACATACTAATTCCTACTGGTTTATTTGAAAAGGGACAATTCGAAATTCGACTACGTTTCCCACGATTTAGAACCTGATTATTTCTGACAATAGAGCGCCATCTTCATATATTGTTAAGGTTGGACTTAACCTCATTTCAGATTCAGGGATATATAGTCTTCTGAAAGGCAAATCAAAACGGGGAGGCCGTTTCCTATTAAAAGAATTCTGGTGTCACAGAACCTATTTGTCATTAATAGAGGTGTGGACTTTTGATATAATAATGCCTCTCCCGGCTAACGGCGGCGGGGCAAGTATTTCGCGGTCATGAGATTCGTATCCATTAACAAAAATAACGCCCAATGTGTCTTTCTAATTCATTATAAAGAATTATACTTACTGACCTTTGCTCCCTATATCGTAGAAATCATATGCGGCCTACTCTACCATGCGCAGTTATACAGACCAGCTCTATATGCCCAAATGAAACTTTAAATGCTTATGAATCTAGAATATTCAAATGTGTATAATAAAGGGAAAAATACCAGGCATTTGATCTGTGAATTGTACATTCACAGACTTGATAATATGCCCTTCCAGCATAACATCGCTGGGGCAAATATTTGCCGGTCTGTGAGTGTACCGCACATTCTGCAGCAGCCTACATAATATATATATATATATATATATATATATATATATATATATATATATATATATATATATATATATATATTTATAGGTAACAGCGATAGGTAACAGGTATATGATAAAATACGGAGCAAATTTGGCGAGACTGGGTTAGAAGCAAGATCACAGGGCAGCCTTACAATGGCCCGTACTAGAGCGCCCCCAGCGACGTGTCCGACAACTCACCTGACACCCGGCCCACTTTCCTTGCACTACTGGGGTTGCCGTCCCACTGTGGTGGCACTCCTCCGGTTGCCTGGTCTAGTGTACTATACACGAGACCTTGCTGAGCTGTGCTGCTCATTTTAAGGTATAATCCAGTACATTAGAGAACACCAAGAAGTAAAATCACCTGCAAAATTGTGGGACGATATTTTCGGGTTCTGTACTGCATGAGCCGAACTCGTTATTTGAATTAAAATATCATATTTCTTGATCCGATGCAGATCCCTAACATGGAGAATTACGAAGAATTATTTAACCAGTCACTGAGGTTCGCTCTCTGTAGGAATACATTGCTGTTATGAATCCAAAGCAAGTCACAGAATAACCTCAACATACATTCTATACTTTTAGACTAGTAAAACAATAAATTAAACACAGGATGCCATTCATGTAACGGAGTCGCATCTAGAAATCAATATCCATACCTGTAACTACCCGTAGTGGGACCTTCAGCTATGACATTCGTCAGATTATGGTAATGGATATCTTCGTTTAAACAAAAAGGCTTAATATGTAACACACACGAACGAGCTAGGCAATTGCCCCGGCTTGGACAAGGTGTCTCCAGCATGATTAAGTCATCAGCTGTTACCACACATAGTCAATACCTTACACTAATGATGCAAAACATGTAACTGCGGAGAGAAACGCACTAGATCGTGAACGTACAAGCACCCTGGTGTTACATGACCTAAGCATATTACAAGTTAACTATTGCTCTGCAAAATGTTCTAAAGATCAGTGTGAGTGAAAGACACCTAAATAGCTGGTCGCGTTAACCCCTAGCGTTAACCCCTGGCACCCTATCATCAATCTATTTCGAAGTCCCCTTTGAAAATGTATGGGGCTACAGTCAACTGTCCATTGTTTTTAAGCTGTCAGAACCCAGCTGATCACAGGTAAATATACTTCCAAACAGATGTGTAGTCCCTTTGTTCATAGTCCCTAGTTATCATATGAAATTGCTTGGTTTAAATTTTTTTATGAGGATAGATAGTAAATACGATAAAAAAAATCCAGTGTCCACTGGCTCCCGATGGCCTACGATAGACCTTGCGATACGTGTATCGGAGTGAATCGCCAGGTGTATCGGCTACCATTCAAAGCTGACATATCGATTTTGTGTCTGGAGGTGCATCATGAGGCATATCGCAGGGTACCGGGAGCTAAGTGGATGCCAGGCTTAACACTGGTTTTGCAAACAGGTGGCTCGCGTATCACTACCCGCCAAACCATCGTGGTATATGACCGCCTGTCTACAAAACCATCGGTCATTGTTTATGAATTATATGACTACAGAATAACAATGTAATGAAAATATTTCATATTCACTGTATCCAGTTAGGCCCGGCGTCCACCTACTACGATCGAAATTTAGACATACCGATTTGGCACCGATACAAAAAGCCAATATCGAAGACATATCGGGAAGGTGCAAAATCGTAGACATATGTCTAGACATGCCAATCCACCACGCATTGTATGGGGATTTATCGGTGTCTGATCGCAGAAACGTGGTCAACTGCCCAGATATTAGGGGACCTTCCGACGCGTTTTTTATTTTTTATTGGTAGGTGCATCGTAGACCATATCGGAGACATATCGTAGTCGGTGGACGCCGGGCCTAAAGCAAGGCTATCCATGACGCTGGGCACTCTGGCTTGAAACAAAAGGATACACTGCTTAACGGGTTTGTGCCGTGCGGCGTACTTATTGTTAGGAGAAGATTTAAAGTGCAGGATGAGAAGTATAAATACTATTGGGTGAGTGTCCGTGTGTATTTGTAATAATCGCTATCTGATTTGATGGAATGTGAGATTTAGGGAAGGAAATGTCATGCTGTGCGGTGATTACCTTGTGTTTCATGTTCGAGTTCGCTGCTCTATTGTTATTCGTTATTCGGGAGGGTCTGCTAACCATATGTGAGCCCATTATTCTAGACAGGGTCCACAGTACTGAAGGTATCAGCTGTTCTTACATTTGCACCGTCTGTTTTATACCTAGTTATCCAAAGAGAGATTCTCTGGTGTAAAGGACTTTAGATATGGAGGGAACTTATTCTATTCATATCTATCAAAATCGTCTGTATAAGGCAGGCATACCTCGCATTACAGTGGTAATTCAGTGCAAATCGCTTGCACGCATGTAGAGCGTAAAAAGATAAAGACTTATACTTGAGTCAACAGGAAATGCTAAGTAACCACAAGCGATTCGAACTCGCCGTAATGGCCTTTTGCAATGGAAGGAAAAAGATAAAGCTTGCATTTTTCGTACTGCTCTTTTACCAGTTGACCTTAGAACAATGGTTTTTGGTGAAAGGTCTGCTAGAAATCAATTTTCTGTCAAGGACAGTTGCATCTGACAATACCACTAGATGGATAGATAGAAAATGTCAAACACGTACTACCGGTGTCATTTCCAGCAATGACTATTCTATCAGGATTATCATATTGTTATACTGTGTAAAGGAATGCCAATTTAAGAATATTGTGAGTTTTCAAATCATTTCTTTTAGTTAACTCAGAGCGTCCAACTTATAGGTTGTCGTAAAGAAATGTAAAATGTAGTTATTTCCTATATTAAATTAGAGAATCGCAAGTAGTGGTAAAGATGCTTAAAGTCTGCAGATGAATATAGTTCGGAGATTCATTTTCAGGACAGCATGGTCGTCCCTGTTTTAAATGTCAGTGGAATTTTAGTATGTGGGCTTGCTGGATAATTTAGGCTCATACATGAAGATCCTTTTCTGTACACCAACGAGGCACTGGGATGATGTTGGCAACTTTATTCAACACTAATGGATGACCTTTGGTCCGGTAGGACAGTCTTAGCGAATGGGGGTTCATTTAATATTTTACGAACTATAAAAATAAGGGTCGTATGGCAGTCTCAGGGCAAGTCTCGTCTGATAAGGGTAAGAAGCATTCGTCCAAGCCCTCCGGACGATACGCTAGTAAGAGTAAGGGTAGGTCTCGCTTAATGGTATATCCTACCGCCACCTGGTGATTTTCAAATATTGCCACTATCCATAAAATCCGCTTTCTCTGGCTCATTCTAACACCAAATAAGTGAAATATAAAATATCATCGAGTTTGACCTAACCCAATATGTAAATTAAGCCAATTCATTTTTGACTGATTTATGTGAGAAATGTACTTAAACATTTGGTTTTCTTCAATTCATTAAAAAAGGCACACTGATCTACAATCTTGTAAACCTAAATGTGTAGTACCCCACACATTTGTTATATATTTTATTAAGTTTGAAGGAAATGAAATGGCTTAGGAACTACTTTTTAGTTAGATATATGTGTTCTGCAACACCTTGGCATCATCATATCCAACTTTCAAGAAATTGACATGGGTTTTTGATTTGCAAGGCAAATTGCCTGATATGTCTTTAATAAAAGCCCAGACACCTCGTTAGTGGGCTCATAACACGTAAAAAGTACTTGAACTGGTGCCCCCCTTAGGGGGTGTTGTGGATGTATTTTCTTACATCTTATCATTATCTTATCATCAAATAAAAGCATATCAACCCTGAATTATTAGAATGACAATTTGTGAAGTACTAAAACGATGTTCTACCAGAATTAATTCCTTGAAAGAGTACCACATAATGCTCGTTTGATAATGAAAGAACGTTAATTATATGACCACCTGTGGTATTTGTTGGACCTACTGTACCAACACGCCCCTTTATAACTGCTACGACCTATCGTAATAAAAGATGTATGTCAATTGTACGATCATTTATAAGAAAAATGTGACAGTTTACGCACGACCCGATTTATTAAACGAGATTTATCTTGGATCGTCCCCGAGGTCCCCAACTAGCTTCATAGATTGTATCATTCAGCCTGATTGACCGTTCGTCCAATATTAAACTGGTCCGAGGTTGAATATTATCAAACAACAATCCTCGTACGAGGTCTCCTTGTACACTCTACCTTCGTAGGTATAAGTTATTCAACTGGTCCCATGATATCATGGAACTGCTCAGGTTACATACTCAACCCATCCTGGGGCTCGTTTCATAATCTGGGATCGTACATGAAGACCCTTTTCTGAACCTCGTACAAGGGTTATCGTTTAATAATATTCAAGTCTGTTTGGTAAGACAGTATTAGCCGTCCACAAGGCCATTCATAAATGTTGAATAAAGTTGACCCCCATCATCCCTGGGTATCTAGAGCATAGAGAAAAGAGTCTACATGTACGATCTTAGATTATTCAACAGGGCCCAGGGCTTCGTAATTTGGAAAGTGTCCAAGGGTATTCATTTTCTTGCGATAATTTGACCCTCTACAGGAGAAGAGGTTGAGTATGAGTCTTTGATCCATTATATTCAATTATTGGTCCAACATAGAGATATGGTAAAAAGAATCGGCGCTCGAGTCACTGGACAATGATTGCTTCATAGAGATATTTCTTACCCTTTAATTTCTAAACACTAGATTGCAATGATGTCGGCTGCCATTTTTTCTACAACTATGCCAGGTTCGTGTTTGGAGAACGAACCTGAGAAATGGGGCTAACACTCATATGGTGGAAATAACGCCAAGCTTAATGGGTACAGAGTATAGAGTTGCCTCCTACCATCAGCGCCAACTGTGAAGAAGACGGGAGATGGCTTGATTAATTTTGCTGCAGGAGGTCGGGTGGTGAAGGAAGGGTCAGGACCCCTCTACTCACAGACACGGTGGATCGCAATGAGCGCTGGAATTAATCCCTGCCTCCTTTTTTAAAGATTTCGTTTCCGGATCCCCCCGTTCTCGTGACCTAAGCGAATGGAGTCGGATTAAGGCAGGATATTGGCTGAGGGAGAGGACTGGAACCTGCATGGGCTGCCGGTCACATCGCGGATTATGTAAAGAGTTCCTTCTGCCTGCTAGAGAGGTGTCTTTCTTACCTGGGAGAGACAGACATGCCGGGCAGCTCTAATTAATAACATCGGGGTGTTAAGTTCTGTCTTCAGATTTCATGATTGATTATTCACTATATTCTGAAGTTCACGCAGGATATTCAAAAATACCAGAATAATGTAACGGTGAATAATTGGTATTATTTATAATTATCTATCATTGTATAAATAATACACACTGTCGGGTATACATTTCGGGTTGTTATGTAAGTAATATAAGGCTGTCCAAATTGATCTACTCCAAGAACACACACACAAATATATATATCATATCTCTCTCTCTCTCTCTCTCCCCCTCTCTCTCTCTCTCTCTCTCTCTCTCTCTCTCTCTCTCTCTCTCTCTCTCTATATATATATATATATATATATATATATATATATATATATATATATATATACATGTGTGTGTGTGTGTGTGTGTGACAATAGTTTCGCCTGTTTCTCTTCTACTACCTTCATCCTTCAGAGTTGAACTTATGATCTCCACTTTAGTACTTGAACCCATCAAGACTAGATGTGAGACCGTTAAGATCGTGCTATGTAAACAAACGTCAGTTGGTTGTGATTCCCTATTCTATCTTGTTTATTTCGACTGAAAAACAAACACAGGCTTAATTGAAGCTTATCTCCGTATTTAAGCGAGGACCATAAGCCACAAACAAATTAGGTCGAGTTTTCTCGCCCACGGCTATATATATGACGGGAAATAATCAACGAGACGCATTGCCAGTGATTACGTTGTGTTTACCCGCAGGCAGTAGGACTGGCTTACCTCAGCAGGTTTTTATTTTATTTATTGCACTCCTATAACAGAGAACAGACGCCAATTCAGGAAGGCTTTACTCGGAAATAAATGCCTAGTTTCCGCTATCCCACAGTGGTTGGTGGCGCCGCGTACTGGCCTGTGGGTTTTCCATCCAATCAGAGGAACCTCATCCAGGATTCGGTTTGGCACCGTTCTTCCAATAAGATCTCACAGTAGTTCATTTCCATTGACATCATTGATACATATGGGTGTTGTTTATAATGTTTAAATGTCCCTCATGACACCTCCACGACTCTGATCCAAATAATCGCTAAACCCAAACCTACGTCTCACACATTCTTCAACCTCCCTTCAATTCTAAACATAGCCCTATAGCACTAGCCCAAATCCTAACCCGCGCCTAACCCCTAGCCCAAACCTAGCTCTAAACCGTGACTCTGAGTCGGTATTCATATATTAACAGAGCTGGAATCCGTTGGAAAGACCCTAGAACGAATGGTGTTTATATAGAACGAACTGACAATGCTGTACATGCTACAAAACCAGACGGGTAGTATTCATTTAAGGAACGGTGCCTCTAGCATCCCCATCGACTCCCATCGTGTTTTTTTATCATGTACAAGCATGTGGGATTTTTTGTATATATCATATATCCGTATTTTATATCTTTCTACTATGGAACCATGTTGTTGTGAATGTCTACACTCTGCCTATGTTTCAAAGTGTCCCGTACAATAGCGTAAGGCACAGGGTGCAGTACATAATTTTTACCGGATATGGGGCAGCGGTAAGTACCTGGTCCCGTTCGGGACGTCCCCGTGCAAAGTTTTTAAATCTAACCTTACCCAGGTGAGTAATCTCGAGGTCAAGAAAATATATTACCTACGACTAAGTAGTTGTATGAGCAGTAGTAGTCGGGTTCAGCAATATGTGAAATGATATACACTGAGTTTGTTCTAGACGCTGTTGGAAGCAATATACACATGTATCAAAACAATTGCCTTCTTATACAAGATTAGATTTCTGTGACAATAGAATGAAGATTCATTGATATGTAGTTGCGTTCCCCCTTGTGTGTGTATGCATCATAACATTGAGATATGTATTCAATGAAGGGCAAACATTGGTTTGTGGTTGTAGCCGCGTTTGCGAGCTCCTTCAGCTCCCAAAGATAGCATGCCATCTAAACAGCATGTCCGTAAACATGAGGCCACTGTATACTCTAGAAGTATAAGAAGATTATGTGACATCTGATAGGCAGACCTGTAGATGTTCTGATATGAGAAGGCCTGTACAGTGCCATAACAGTTAGCTCCTACATGACATTAAACAGAGTCATCTGTTCTTGGTAAAGAAGGGGTATTTGATGTAACGTAGACATACACGTCAGTGTACCACCACCACACAGTAAACACATAGCAACAGGTCCACTGTTGCATTGACGAAGAGTATAGTTGCTTTAGGATGCAAAAGATTCAAATGTTTTCTATCTATAGTGTTCACTTTAAGGCGGTTTTAATCGGAAAATCTATACAATGCTCTAAGAATAATCGCCCAACATTACGATAAATGATTCTGGCTATCATCGTGAAGGTAGGTATATTAGTATTGTAACCGCTAAAACTATGTCCCGACGATGGAAGGAGAGCAGCATTGTCGTAAGCTGTGATACATCTTGTTTAATAAAAATGTCAACTTCGAGGTGCATTTATGACATTATGAAATACAAGATCTACAAAGTATCGTCCCTATCGATTAAGGATTACAAGCAGCCATGACACCAACATGACATCAATATCCTCAACAAAATGCAATGTAATAGAAAAAGAACTTGTTTGTGTATTTCTAAACAATATCTTTCTCAATATAGAATAAAAACGTGTTAAGCTCATATGAATAAGGGGACAGTAATCCCCAGTCCTTCTCCTGCTTTCTCTAAGACAGAGCTGTAAAAATCTATTTTGTAATAGCTCTAAATGTGTCCCACCCTAACTATATATGACCAGATTCCACAGTCAATTCAAAGCAATACAATTCCCATAAGAATTGAAGATGCATTCAACTCATTATACAATTCTGACTCCTTCTCATTGTCACTGAAGGCGATTAGCCAGGTATTATGTATCTTACGCAATATTGAGGTCTTATGATAAAGAAACTGACTATCTTGTTATCAAAACGTCGTAGCACGAGACTCGTTACATCTATACGGAACATTAGAACAAAAGAGTGCTAATTAAATCCTGATATTCTCAGCCCCTCTAACGTGCCGCCGCCGTATTATACGGAAACAGGGTTCTTGTGGCTGTATGTGATAAATACGCGGTAAGATTGACGATAAAATGAACCAATGCCGAAAGCAGAGGTTCGTTTTATAGTCAATTCTACCAAGTATTTAACACGTACAGACACAGTATACCTGTTTTCGTATTATTATCATTATCATTATTATTATTAGTATTAGTATTAGTATTATACCTTAAAATATCCAATTTTCAACTTTGCATTCTGGGCGAGTTTTTGGATTTCACCTCCGTACATGCCCCATACGCCATATACATACCACGTACGCCACGTAGGTGTCGTATGGAAATCAATACGACATGGGTAGGAGCGGGCCTTATGTGTAGGATATACTACCACAGGTATGTAATAATAAATCCGATTTATGCAGCTCATGTGACAGAACTTATCATTCAAAATGCTCTGACCCTTTCGTAGGCAACTAGAATACTTTAAAACTCAGATGGATTTCTTTAAATTTGAAACTGTTGAACTTCAACCAATTTAAACTTATAAGCCCGGCTCACTGGTATCAGTTGTCTATTCAGGATATTGATTTATATGTTAGAAGGATTTATATCTATACACAACCTACAGTATGATTTCCTCGAAGTATGTGTTGCAGTCAATCTGTATTACATCAGGAGCTATGCCTTCCAAAACATACATGTTTGCTTCTCGGATAATGAAATACTGACAGATCTAGCTTTGGGTTTTTGTGCTGGAGCAAATTTTGTGATAAAGCTGCCTCGAGATATGCGCGATATTAAGCTTATCTATAATCTTCGCCATATAGCACGACACGTGGCCGTCTTTAATAACCAGGTCAGCACTGTGTATTGAGGTTCTGTCACCGATCTATAAATGGTATTACCAAGAAAACTTCCAAACGAGATCCCAAGCAACGGAAAGCCTCCACTATCACATGTTCTATAGAAGGAATAGGCGTGGGTGAACTGCTCATTCATGAACTAATACGTTTACTCGCAGTATCGAGTAGTTCGTCTTCCTAAATGGCATAAATTCCCAACGTGTAAAACCAAATAGAGCTTTCTGCAGTGATGTTACCAATGGAGAACGTATTATGGCTGTAAGTTGACAATGGCTTTCCAGAATACTCTCCATGATTTTCCACCTAGAATATGATCGCGCTTATTGAAATATATCAATTGATATGCACAGGACTACTTGCAATAAAAAGACATATCTTTTCTTCTACAATTTTGTAGCCATTAACACAAAATGTAGCTAATTATGTCCATCCTTTCCCTGTATGTCCATATCAATTATTGGTCAACGATGGACACATCATAATAGAAATCTGGGTTAGGCTGGACAAAAAGTCACGTTACTGAGTCCAGTTATACCTAATGCAATCGAAGTGTTTGCGACTTAAACATTTACAAGTTGGCACCCCTCTCTCCTTGACATATTCAAACAAAGAAATCCCACCACCTTGGGAATAGAATAAAGCATAGGGGAGGCTAAAACGCTAATTCCATCGAGCAACCGAAACATGCAGAAATGGAGATCGGGGGAAATCGGGAAAAATCGTATAAGTATAGCTGGTGGTGGAAGCGCGTACTTTTTTCTGATAATTCTGGGCGTTATTACAATTTATGCGCCCATTTTCGATTAACCTTATCTTCTGTATCTTATAACAAACCCAGTTGCTTTCAGTTGATTATCAAAGTATATAATAGTGGTAGCACTTCAGACGGTGATAGGTATATAGTGCATTTACTAATGTGTGCAATAATCACATAAATTTTCCCCCTTAGAAAACCATCCAGATATTGTCGTTTGCTGTGCTATCCGTGATATAAAACGCACTCTCTTGATCTGATGAGGAATTATCAGGTTCTAAAGATATCCCTCGCATGACAATCTCTTCTGGCTCTTTGACATCCTAAGTCTCAGACTGTAGACTGATTTCAATTAGACTGTTGAGCCTCTCTTGTCATAGACCTGCTTTGTTGGTCTTAACCCTATTCTTCTTTTGCCAGTTAAAGGTAAATTATGGTATTCCAAGTTTATAGACAGTTCATCTACAGACAGTTTGCCCAGCTTGCCTTCACCAAGTACCTGTTTCCAGTCATAGTCATCATATATCCTTCAACATTTCTACATGCTGCTGCTACATTAAATGTATTGCCTTGAGGAGTTCCAGTTTTAATCATCAGGCTCCCTTGCATTATCATTACTGTTTCTTGTAAGGGGTATAACTCACATGCAAATGATGATGTTCTGGCAATTTGTTGTAGCCTAGCATGAAGTGTAGGATCCTGGGCATAAGTAGACCACTCCATGGTGTGGCACTACAGGAGGAACACAAAGTCTCACATTTCAAATGCATTACCCCTTCAATTACTCAATGTAGGTTTCTCCGAACCCATAGTACCCTTCATGAATATGGTGATTTTATTGAAATAAGCAGCACCAGGGAGGTGATTGCATTCTGTAGCACTTGATGTTGTATAAGGTCTGAGATGTATTAGTGTATTTAAGTCCCCACCCATCCCATGGAAGTGAAAAATTCCCCCTTCGAATACCAACATCCACGATATTGCCCCCACACCCAAGAAAAATGTGCCCCTTCCCTAAGTCAAGAGTAGTGAATTCTCCCTTAACCCTTTAGCTACGCTATGATGCCTGGAGGCATTCCCGGGCCTAGTACGCTATGATGCCTTGAGACATCGTACGGCTATACATACGTCATGGGTAGCAGCGGGCAGTTTGTGTATGTCATACGGCCATAGGTATATAATAATATCCTAATTATTTTGGATTACCATGGAGGTGTTATAAAATGACCTCACTGTCTCATATTTATGAGAAGTGCCAGCGTACTACAGGGGTGAAAATGGTACTGTAGCGGCATATTTTAGGGGGTGTATTTGAAACTAAGCAGAGTAGTGAAAGGGTTAAGAGCTACATATGTACACAATAGACGAAAACCTACATGATATTTCTAAGGATTGAAAATGGTGGTATGCGGTATGTTCGTCATGTTGGTATATCTTAATAGTAAAAATTACAGTACTGAGTGGTTCCTGATACAAGGAGATATATTCTTTACGGAGTTGACTCTAAGCAATACCCACAAATATGCCTGGATATTACTACGTGTTAACATCTCATAGAATATGGGCTATAGTATCAGAAACCTGTCAACATTTCTAATTTATTATACTCACCTGATTACACGAAAATGAACATCGACGTGTCATTGATTACGTCATTATTCCATTGGCTATTTGTTAAACATCGATAATTTGTCTTTGTTTTAAATACGTTTTTGAATTTTTTAATAGGTTGACTAGCATTGCAATATATAAAGCTATATGTGATTTATGTACAATCAGAGAAAAAAAACCTGTCTATTGGGAGTCACAGAAGCTTCGTCCATGATTGAATTATGAGTTGATTATAAAGACCGTACAATAAGGTGTATGTAAAATGAACAAAGCTGCCAAATGGGTCCGCCCCCATATGGAGATCGTACCAAGCTGGTTAATTTGAAGAGCCAGACCAAGAACACCCACAGAGTCAGACACCTATATGAGACGACGCAATGCAGCTGGTTTCTTGGAGTCTCTATGAGCTGACTCTCCATTCTCCTCTAGTTTCTAAACACATCTGGCATATCAATGGGTGGGAGGGGGGGGGGGGGTGGTTGCACATGCGAGTCTCAAGGTCTTTAAAAAGTATAGCTACCCGTTTATTAATAAACTGTCCTTTTATATATATATATATATATATATATATATATATATATATATATAAATATATATATGTGTATATATATATATATATATATATATATATATATATATATATATATATATATATATATAATTATAAGCAAAATGACGCATTACTCTTAATTCTATACAACTGAGTGTTGCAAGATTATATCAAGGTAAGGGTAAGTATAAAAAGGTTTATGCATGTTCTGATGAAGTATTTTCTGGACCGGTACATTTACGATAAATGTTGACATATTTTATAGGAAACAGTACCACTCACTCCTCCGCTGACATTACCTACAGGGTCTGAACATAGAGGTAGGCCGATGTATACAGCATTGTATGCCGGCCTTTTTTAACGACATCTCATCCACCAAATGAGTACTGCCATTGACATGAAAGGCTCTATCTGAGCACCATATGCACGCCATGTTATTCTATACAACTTTCTGCCTTTGAACACTTCAGAACACAAGACTAGTGCTTCTTTTTAATGAATTGAGTACACTATATTTATCACAAATGCAGTCCAATAATACTTGAATGAACAGGATCAGTATGTAAGAGATGACCTTGCAATCTGTTTATATCTGCTTATCTGTATTAATTGAAACATCATCTTATTCACAAATTAAGTCCTTTATTCTAGAACCTTAAATATATATCGGCTATCACAATACCTTTTCCTCTCACATTCCTATTTCAGTCAGTTTCAGCTTCCAAATCAGTCGTTAATAGAGAATTAATGCTTACTCGACGTCTTCTGAAATGCATTTAGATATGGTAGCAATACGAGTACCAAAGTACAAAATATTTTTCCCGAATCCTAGCATTAGCCTTATGCAGGTCTGATGTTTATCTTAGCCTGGTATAAATCTCCATGGGCGTAATATTAGGAACTCATACCCAACAACCTTGGGAGTAGGTTAACTCCTACCCAGTGGGCGATAAATAGATATATATTTCCAGGCTAATATTCACTCAGCCATAGTCTCATTCATACTACTGTGCGCTCCAAACTTGATAGCGACACAGACCAACCACTCTTCAATTTGTTTCCTAGGATGCAACAGATCATGGTACAATTTCAATGCGCTAGAGTTAAAATTTAAGCATTTTAGATACAGCTCAAGATATAATTTACTTCTCTTAAACATACATGAAACGAAAGAACATGATATCTGCTTCAATGATAAAACGCCATTCATTCCATACACATAACGTATACATTCTAATCGTTAGTCAACGTCTCTTTGATAGGAATTCCATAAGTAATAGGTCGCTTGAATATATGTCTTGCCCTTCTATAATCCATATCTATCTATTACTACCGGTGACCAAAACCCAGTAGTTGTGTATACCGTTATTCACTAATTAATGAGTACTAGCCACTGTCCAGACACGGGAACTGTGAAGGCAGCCAGCCATGCCTAAGATGGAGAATTGAGCAGCGCTGCCATCTGTATTGAGCCGCTCCGTGCAGGTTGGTGTACACCTAATTGAGCTCATGTCCCGGTTCTAAGGTGCATCCAGTGCTTGACTCAAGCCAACAGAGATCAATATCTTTCGGGAGGCTCTGTATATATCCGGGGCGATCTTCCTCATAAATCAAACTCGTACGAGATCTTTTGTAATACGAGACTTATGTTTTTTAAATGTAGAGGGGTTGTAGATAGTGTTCAATTGCATCTTTTTGGAAGGCATATGTGAAACTATATACAATATTTTTGAACATAGTATCACGAACATAGTTTCCATAGTTCAAATTCTATCTTTCCTTAATTTCTGTACAAACACTATATTTCTAGTAGTCCCACGTTACCTGAGTTCAAAGTTACACTGCCAGGATTGGAATAGTCAATTGTCATTTCTAATTCATTCAAAGGCATGTATAATGAAATACAATGAAATCATTTAGTGGAATAGGTAATGAGAAATATACGGCGACATATACCACATTCAACATGATGTCTTGGGGACTGTTCGTTCGGCGTTTTAGATAAACATTTCTTAAACCTTTCCCTGCAGCACCCAGTTCCCCTGCTCAGCATTACACAGCAGGCATTGCCTGGGCTCCGTTGCTCCAGTTTTTGTGGTATCGCTAGCTATCATCGGATCGCAATTTTATTTTTACGATTACTTTAACGATCCGACTGAAAAAGCGGTATCGCTAATTTTTACGATGCAATAGCGATACAACAATTCGGGGGTACATAATGAAAGAGACTGGGGGAAATTCATTAGTTCTTTAATTAAATACATGTGGCATCGCAGTTAAAACTGGTCTGACATTTGGTGGTGTGGATAGCTATTTCCTATAGGTAGAAGAACAAGTGGGAGGGGTTGGTGGTGCCACCATGGACCGTTATTTGAAATATCAGATGAGGCTCTATTTAACCCACAGCGATACGATCCGCAGTGCTGTGAAGGTCCGCGTAAAAGGTATCTCTAAAAGCCTATTTTATGCGGCGCTGTGCCTATGCGATTACGATGCATGACCCTGCTATGGCAGGCAACCTTTTTGGGGAATAGCAATATCATATGATGTGTCTTGTGATTTAAGTAACATACCTTGGTGACTGATCATATTGTGTTATACCAAGTTAAAGGTCAATATGGCTCTCAAAATTTCTTTTAAACCAAACAATTATCTTTTTATCTATTGAATTTTGTATATAAATATCAATGATGCCTCTAAGATGCCTGGAGGCATCTTCCTGTCGTAGCCAGGGGAATGCCTGGAGGCATCTTCCTGCTGTTAAAGGTTTAAGCAACTGAATTCTTAGGGAAGATCAGAAGATTCCACAAGTAAAGGCAGGCTTGAGGAAAAGGCACATGTGTTTAAGAAATTGATAAAAAGATGTCAAAGATTCATCAAAACATTTGACTGATGATAATCAAGGAAATGGCTTGATAGTAATGGGGTGATGTTGATGGATTGAATTAGATATTTTGTCCCATAGATTAATCATAAAATAAGAATAATTATAAAATAAGAGCCAAATAGATGGTTTCGGTTGATGGTTGGGAAGTAAATTGACGCTATTTATAGCCTGGTGTGCTGTATATAAGGCCCATTTCCATTGGCCGACAAACTTTGTGTAGATTTTTTGTGTTCCCCAGAAAGTCTGTCGGTGGTGCCACAGACTGCGTCGATAAAGAAGGGTAGTATATTTCACTAAGTGACCAAGCTTTCACTCAGTGGTGGGTGGTGCCACATTGCATAATCTAAGCAGAAAAAGCCTTGGGTCATTTCAAAAGCTTGGTCGTTTCCATTGGCCGATTTTGGTTTAGCAGTGCCAAAAGTCCGTCGGTGGTTCCTGACTGTAGATCGGTGACGGGAAATTCGCCAATGGAAACGGGCCTTATGAAGTGAAAGTTACAGGGGCTAGTTATGGTGGCTGAATGTAGGGCGAGTGTAGGTATACGTGGTATGAGCGGGAATCGTCGTCTCAAGGCGAGACGAATCTTTGTAGCAAGTGAGACGAAGACCCACAGAAGAACAATGCGTATGGTGCATTCCATATCAACATTTTGTAAAACCCTATCGAATTCTTATAAAAATATATCCAAGTAACATTTAGTTTAAAACCTTGGGTCATTTACATGCACGACAATTAAAAAAAAAAGTCTTACTCAAACTTCACGGTCTCGATCACAGGTTTTAATGTCTGAACCTGACCTCCAATGACAATAATCACATTGCAGATGCTAAAACAATCGACCATGCAGTCGTCTGTTAAGGGGGCATCATTACGTTGTTAGGACCAGCCAATCGCTTTCAGCCCTACAGGTGATGCAATTACCACGCCCCCTTGAGTCGATCCTGAAATCCCTTTGTCCCCAAGGGATGTTAATAAGGGGTAATCTGGAAAAAGATATCAATTAATTCGAATTTGCTATGGGGAAGATGAAAGTCCTTCTCACCTCAATTGGATTTAGTCGCAGGGCATTCACTGACAGAGGTTAGTTTTTCACGTATGTCCTTAGGAAATGCCGTCTTTTTTTATTGTCATTGAATAACTTTATTTCTAAAGTTATTTATCAAATTAGTTTAAAAACCGTATGCAATAGCTACACTAATGTCTGCTTTGAAGGTCTACGTCTCTTGTTAGAAATACACAAACCTCCTAGTATTCTGCTGTTACAAAAAAAATAGAATTCAATATGGGCAAGAATGAAATATTAGGTGGGATACAGTTACGTCATATCATATAAGAAGAACACAAACTATCGATTATCTTCCGTGGCATATTAACCAAAAGTTACGCGAATGATGCAATATATTATTACTTAGTTTCTGAATTTGAAAAAAAAGATTCCTGACAACCTGGCCATGGGGACGACCGTCACTATCGAGGGGGCTGGTGCCAGCGACTAAGTTTGGATGAGTAGACATATTGAATTATTAATTCGGACACTAGAGATTCATTTAGAAAATAATAAGATTGAAGCATGGACATCATAAAGTGTAGTGACTTTGTGAAGGGTACCATCAGTCTAAGTGAGTGGTGCCATCACTCTAGGTAGGAGTGCCATCAGCCTGGGGAGAATGTTGCCACCGTTACAAGGAGGTCCTGTCCAGTGCCATCGGTCCATGGTGCCATCAGTCTCGTAATCCTTTGATTCATCTGTGGGTATCTTTTTATCATTTTGAATAAATGATATATGGAGTGGAACACATCCAACGTCGGTATCAGTATTGCTCTCCCACGTAATTACTCTGTTATATATTATCATCAGATACCTATTGCTGAACGTCTGTGAAGTACTATGCACAGTCAGGGGTACAGTACAAATATTAATACATACCTGACTGCGAATGACTATCGTAAAACTGGATGAGGTTTAATCTTGGCCACCGTATTCCACGACTGAAGCTTGGCAAAGTGACTTCATGAGGCGAAGCCGAGTGAAGTCCGGGGCCAAAACTTCAGGAGTGGAATGCGGTGGCCAAGATTAAAACGAATCAGGTTTTGATTTTATCCTACCCTATCTCCTCGATTTTGGAATATTACGTGATAAGAATGCTGTATGCCACTAGTGGCATATAAAACTCTATATGCCAGTCAGCGTGGCATACGGAAACCCAATGTTAAGCCTATGGGATTTTATATTAGGGGTAGGATAAAGTGAAATACTACCCTCTCACGGGGGTGTCATATTTGGCAACTACGGCCCACTATGGTGTGCTTCGTCTTACTTAACATATTTTAACGTTCTATGGACATGATCCGTGAGATCGACCTCATCGCCACTAATGGCAACATGGAGGACGATGTCGATTCACGACTTGAAACCCATGATACAGGCCCCCGTAACAACTAGAAGTGCGTAATGACCTAACATCGTGGTATGTTAGGCATCCACCTGACACCGTTTAAATAGCTAAAATATGCGAAATTGATAGATAGTAACAACACATCACTTGCCCTTGTCCGCAATGGGCGACGCACAGACACACCTGATGTGCCCGTTCCGCATGCATGAAAATACGTTGATGTTCACTCTCCTCAGTATAGTCCTAGACGTACACTTACCGAATAGCAGCCAAACATCGGCTGGGTGTTGTGTTTTGTTCAAAGCAGTGGATTTCAGCTGATCCCAGTAGCAGACAGTGTCACCATGTAGGGGTTGTGACTCAACAACTTCGTAAATGGCATTTTCTGATCGAATTAGGCCATGCAATAATAACAAAACGACCTGACTGTGGGCGGGTTAGTTCTTGGTCACCTATCGTGGACGTTCGTGCCTCTGCCTGCAACGTTGGGACGAATGTCCGCGATAGGTGACCTCAAACTACCCATGGTTCGCCCACAGTCAGGTCGTTTTCTTTTGATGCCCGGATCCACTGTGACGTAGTGAATGCATCAGGTCAACAGGACATCAGGTCAACAGGCTCTGAATCGGTGACTTCATAACCATATTAAATGGTTTTTTTCTTGTGTTTTGAAGAATATGTAATAATAATAAGATGTTATTTTCATCTCGTGAGTTTCCTTCTAATCAAGTAACTGATATCGGCACAACACTTATGAATTATGAAAGTCATGTGCTGCATAGTCTCTTGAGTCCTGGTTGTTATTCATTTACGATACGTCTGACCCAGTAAGCATTCTGCTGGTATATAGGTAGAGCTATATAATGGTTAAACCGAGTTTGGATTATGATTGCAATCTTTCAACAGGATCAACCGCAAGCGTGCATTATACCCTTGGATTTGTTAGATTCAGTGCCCATTTGTATGCGAACGACCTTTCCGAACTGTATTGCAAAATTTACTCTTGCAGTGGCGTCTTCTTTCCATATTATGATGTCTGCCTATTTCATTCTACATTCTATATAGCCTTTACCCTAGTCCTTTCTCTCTCTCTCTGTTATATGAGAGAAATAATCCGGGACATGTGGAATAGTCTACGTTTGGGATGTACGGCTTAGCTCAGAATCAATAGAACTCATCGCGATAGGAAAGTTGAAATCACATTTGGTTTGCTTTCAGTTCTGTGAGGCAATATTTCAGTGTATATTGGGAATACTAAGTCTTCATTTGGTTGAGATGGTTAAATATTCTCCCTCTGTATAACTGTGATTTCGTAGCGTTCCCCATTCTACCTGTCTATATACAAGCCAGGGTGTACCGCTTTGATTTGTATTGCGTTTTGACGTGTACCCTCGAGCGTGCAGCGCAGCAAAACTCACAGTGTGAACTGCCCGCTTTCCGCCGGTCTAAAATGGGATTCACACGGTGGGACAAATGGACCTGAGACTGGTGTACTTCACACCTTTGCGCCAGTCGGCTACTATTTCCAACTGGGAACAAAGTTTCACAGATTGGGGTGTTCTACAGTCTCAGGGTAACATGGCGGATTCAATTCACATGGGAAGGCCTAACAGGTACATAGTCTCACCCCCACACCCCTACACAGGGTACACAGGGTACACAGGGTACACAGTCGCCGACTCAGGGTACTTCCCCGTGTGAATAGGTGTTATTTGAGACCGCTGAGACCCACAGATTGGGGGAGAACGTGTGAAATACATTTGTCTCACCAAAATGTCCCTCTAAATTTTAAACCTGTTTAAAGTCAAAATCTCATGAGATTCTGTTCCTTGTTAGGGGCGATTGTCGCCGACAATTGCAAGAGAAAAATGTTGTCTCAGCAAAATTAAAGCCTGTCATTCACACGAGGAGATTGTGTTCCAGTACCGCATCTCAACAGGATTTGTCTCAGACAAACGGCCTGTGAGGTACATGAATCCCACCGTGTGAATCCCGTTTAATGTGGGATACTCAAGTTGGGACAAATGTACCTGAGATTCATGTACTTCACACCTTTACACCAGTCCCTGGCAATTGCCTGCAGGGTACAGAGTTTCAAAGATTGGGGAGTTCCCCGGGAACCATGGCAGATTCTATTCACATGGGAAGACTTATCAAGTACATAGTCTCACCTCCACACCCCCTACACCCCTACACAGGGTACGCAGTCATCGACTCAGGGTACTTCCCCGTGTGAATAGGTGTAATTTAGGGCCACTGAGACTCGCAGACTGGAGGAGAATGCATGAAGTACATTTGTCCCATCAAAATGCCCCTCTAAACTTTGAACCTGTTTAAAGTCAAAATCTCATGAGATTCCATTCCTTGTTAGGGGTGATTGTCGCCGACAATTCCAAGGCAAAAAATCCGTCTCAGCAAAATGGAACCCTACAATTCAAGTGGGATTCACACGTAGGGACAAACGGACCTAAGACTGCTGTCCTTCACACCTTTTTACCAGTCGCCGACTATTTCCTGGCACCTCTCCCACAAGATCTGACACTCTAAGTTGTATTCTGAACTCTCACTATGCTCTATGAAGAAGAATTCCTAACGAACTAGGCTTAGAGCCTTGAGAATTCACTGATCTGCTATAGACGTACATCAATGCAACCAAAGATTCCTATAACCTCAATGATGCCACCTAGCGGGAATACTGTGAGCCAGTGGATTATCAAGGCTCTAAGCCCAGTTTGATAAGAATTCTTCTCTCATAGAGCGCAGTGAGATCCTTACAAGTACAGATTACGACTTGGAGAGTGTGAGATCTTATGAGAGGGGTGCACCTGCTGGGTACAGAGTTTCAGATTGGAATATTTTACTGACTCAGGTAAACATGGCGGATTCAATTCACATAGGAAGACTTATTGGGTACATAGTCTCACCCTACACCCCTACATAAGGCCTATTTCCATTGGCCGACGAAAAGGGTGTAGACTTTTCGAGTTACCAAGAAAGTCTGTCGGTGGTGCCACTTAGTGTGCGTCTTTATAGAAGGGTAGTAGATTTCACTCAGCGACTAATGGAAACAGGCCTATAGGGTACACAGAGTAAACATTCGACGACTCAGGGCACTTTCCAGTGCGAATAGGTGTAATTTGGGACCACTGAGACTCACAGATTGGGGGAGAATGTGTGAAATACATTTGTCTCACTAAAATGTCCCTCTAAATTCTAAACCTGTATAAAGTCAAAATTTCATGAAATTCTGTTCCTTGTCAGAGGTGATTATAGCCTACAATTGCAAGAAAAAATATTGTCTCAGCAAAATGGAAACCTATAACTCAGACGAGGAGATTGTGTTCCAGTAGCAAATCTCAACAGGATTTGTCTCAGACTAGGCGTACCAGATACCTCCAGTGTCAGACTGGCGGTGCCTAGTACGCCCAGTCGCATTCCAGTTTTGAATACCAAACGTGTTTGATATTTGGTACCACTAGTTTCAGACTGTACGTATTTAGGTACTAACAGTTGCAAACTTTCTAGTCGCAAGCGGGGTAGTTCACACCCATATTTGAGCATACCTTGCTACTGGACATACCTCCAGTTTCAAGTGTGTACCTACCTCCAGTCCCAGACGCTATTAACCCCCCCCCCCCCCCCCACCAACAGTGGCACAGTGTGAATAGTCATAGTTGCATTTCCATATAGCACACATAGTAGTAATTGCATTTATTATGGTTTATATAAGAAGTATTTTTCAAGATCGTCTTCAATTCTGTTTGACGGTTGATCGTTATCCTTCATGCTGTCGTCGAATTCCGAGTATACAGAAGAAGTGCAAGCAAGCTTTTAAACTCCTACTCACAAGGGCAGTAAGTAGTATTGGTAAATAAGAACTTACTATGAACTTATTATGAATACACACCGCTGCTATTGGTGTATAGATTAGTTTCGCTGGAAACGTGGATTACATACATAACTCGGTCTAATGACCTCGCTATGAACATAATGCACTTATCCAGTTCATAAATGATTCTGTATTGGCGTCGATCATCCTGTTTTTACATAATATTATATCTTCTTGTATTCACAGTCCATACGCTGAATGAACACTATATGGATCTGTAGATAATCGCTTGAATTAATCCGGCAGATTTCGGATCAAGCTCACTACTGTGCAGTAGCCGTACTTAGGTTTGGGAATAGGACACGCTTCAGTTCAGGGTTGAGCTTCAGAGTGAGCTCAAACACTCCTCTTTCCACCCCAGCTCTCATCACCACGCGACAGCCACTTACCAAGCACAGCAGGGAAGCCATTAATAATAAACCTAACAATGTCTGCGACGCAGCACCACTAACAACGTCTACAGTCTATCCGTCAAACCCCCATCTCCTCCACACGTCCCCTGGCGAGAGACAAGCCAGGTCGAGGGCTAGCAAGGACCTCCTGACAACCATCTCTTGCCTTACGTCGCTTTCTATTGTGTGAACGTGCCAGAGGGAACCTATCCCTTTGTCAGCCTATCCCAGTGGCAACCTATCCCATTGTCAGCCCGAGGCGTATAGTGCGCCTGCGTCCCGAGAAGAGGGTGCCACCTGCACCACTCGCTAAGTGGCATTTTCTGCCCGGCCTTTTTTGCCTTACTTTGCGCATGCATGGTTTGTCATACTTCCGCTGGTCCTGCCCTTGGGTTAATCATGTATATTACGCGACCGTATCCTATAGTGTTCTTCCCTGTACTGCATCTTGGGCTGTGTGTCAGTGTCCAACCAGATACCCCTCACGCCCTCTCAGACACACTAGCCGAACCGCACACACACAACGCTCCTACACATCAACACTACCGCACCTGCTACCCAGCCATCGCAAGTCGACATTGACACTCGGTTGCTGGCGTGAAGCGCCAACTTTTAGGCGTCACATAATGGCCACTTTCGCGATTCCTATACAGGTCTCATTTTTTAATGCTGGCTGACATTGTAATGTCAGAAAACACGTGTCAGTGATAAATTGTTTGAAGACATGCCAAATTGATCAAACGTTCTCACTTCCCTTCCTCAAAATATGTCACTCTGTTTAATAGTTGCAGAGATCTCGACTTGTTTTTTAATGTTCTTAATTAATGTACATATATATATATGTGTTTTCCAAATGTTTATCCATCTACCCATGTTTATCTGCCGACATATGTCTGATGGATAGATCTGTAATAGATATGTTTATTTAGCTAACAAAACGCAGTGCAGAACCAAACTGCAATAAATCAAATACACGGGACAGTGAATTCAATGGTCAAAAGGTCATCTCGATTCAGCAAGCTAGATCCTCCTCAGAGGACATTATGCAACGCTTGTCACACCAAATTTTAGTATAATGTATCTGTGCTGACATTGTGATTTATGCACCTCTACCCATTGTAGCTATTGACAGGGGCCTAAATAACCATCAAATACTGCTCATTTATTATTTCCCGTTAAAGAACCTAATGTTCCATCTATTCATTATTCCTAATTAGAAAACAGAGTCAGTATATTCGGCGATATTCTGACATTCTGTGCTCCGGTCCTATGTCTCTGTGCCTTGAGGTAGGGACTTTGCTAGATGACTGCGTCATGTAATATGACTGCCGGTCACTCGCTGGTGTGATTCATAGCCCCTCGCGGGCCTCCCTCTCACTATTTACGTCTGATAGTATACGCAATTGTAAACGTTGGCAATGATGTTACACAACAGGGCCCTGCAGGCCTGGCTTTTAAATGGCATCACACAGAGTGATGTCAGCCATGAGGCGTAGATTATAGGGAGATGTGGGGAGTGATATATGCATTGTGTGGAAGTGTTTGTAGTGGGAGTGGGTGCAGGGTTGAGGGTAACGTTTCGCTGTGATGGTTGTATAGGATCCTTTCTCAACCAGATGATTGGCAGGAAAATAAGAAGATAGAAATACAATTCTAAAAAGATATTGGCGGATACTTTTGGCCCCAACAGTATCCACCAATATCTATACTTATATATATATATAGATAGATGATACAGTTATTGGCATTGAACCACAATATATTACAGTAGTTTGAGCCCAATAATGGTGCAACATCCTCAATTACAATACAATTGGTTCCCATATATATAACATGTGCTATATACCTGGCTGGTACGTCATTATTTATACCAGGATTGTTCATGAAATATATTCCTAGTTCAATGGGGCCGTTTAATTGTCACACAGAAACCTCGAAATGGCCATTCTACTTCCAACATTTCACCAAACATTTCGTCTTACTTAACTTCACATTCAATGCTGAGTGGGTATCTACATATGCATACATTGGGATGGGGTGGACGAGAGGTTGAGAACCTGTTTCTGTCAGCGGTTACCAATATGGACTAGTCACAGGGGGAATTACATTGCTAGTTGCTCCAAGGAGGTAAATGGCACTTTCAATCCGATTGATTCCTGCTTAGAATTGGCTCGATAATTGTATTATCTAGCTCCCGCAAACCACATATTGATTGTTTATTTTATGAAATACATCACAAACAACACCACAGACCTCTTCTATATTATAAGCAACTTGACGTCACAATGGCAAAGGTATTCTCTTTTGGCCCAACATTAAACTACCCGAACAAACAAACAAAACGGGATGAAGGCAAGACCAATACTGTTGTAGGTCAAAGGCTGAGGGTCTGTATTAGCAACAGAAAGTAAAGAGTAGGGGACATTAAGTTTTTTTGTGAAAATATTTGAAAACAGATAGACAGAGACGACTAGGTTTTTAAATTGATGTTTGGAGAGATCGATGGGGTTAAAAGGATTTCAGTTATCCCGATGATGATAGATCTTCTGCGGTTTTACATCGGTAAGCTAGGCTAGGGGAATAATCCTACCTCCGGCATCTCCAAAGTAGGGACTAAGCTATGGTTTTTTTTCGTATTTCGCTTTTTCGAAACATTTTCGAGGATGTGAAACTAAAAGTGGAAATTATTGGGGATGTTTGGGGATAGTTTGACAAGAATAGTATGCAGGAGGTTAATGGGATGAGTCTCCACAAGAAGTTAGGGTAGTAACTAAAGATTGCTGAAACAGGTTATCATGAATCGCGGAATTTCATTAATGTGCCATGGGTAAAAAAGATATTCAAACTAAAACCCTGACACGCAATTATATAGTAGGCTTTCGAGGACCACGAAACCATAGCTATCAAGTTGTTTAGTCTTATCTTAATTATGGGGGATGAAGGATAACAATGAAGTAGATAGACCACGGTTTGGAACTACTTACGATAGTGAGTAAAGAGGGACTGCCGAATGAGCAGATGAGTCACTAGGTTAACGAATCTACATATATATATATTGAATAAGATCGAGGATCTCAATAAAGACCTTTTTTAATCAATTCAAAATTTCTTACTTCAATTCAAGTATGGAAATTGTAGTTTTAACATCTACAGAGGATAAACATCCTCTGACAAGTGAAATGTGCCGTCGACCTAATTATTGATGATTTGCTGAATTAGGTCGATGCCGATTGATTACATCTATATAGGCTACGTATCGGAGTAAAAGGGTGACTGGAAAAGGGGAGTAGACAAAAGGCGACTGGGAAGACTTGGTCCTGACAGCAGACTATAGACGGCCCGGGTTGCAGGTCATGGGCCTGGCAAAAGGCGGCACACCGGGCCTAAACGCTCCCCACTGATACCACACTGTGAGTGTTTCATACCAGGCTCACCCTCACACGTCCCCGCCCGCCACGCCGCTTTGTCGGTGAACAAGAAAGTCATCGACCGGTGTTCGTGTCCGTCTGCGAGTGCTTGGCAAACAGCGGCAGGAAAGCGGCCAGGGAATGGCCTCCAATGAGCGATGGGTGGAGATAGGGGCGGCGGGAAGCAGGCAGCGGGCGGCGGTCGGTAGGCAGTAGCCGGAGGTCGGGCGGGGGTGAGAGGACAACGGGCGGCGGACAGAGACTGGTTGGCGGCAGGAGACAGTCGGCAGTTGGCAGCGGGCGGGGAGAGGACTGCGGCGGCAAACGACCAGCGGTGGGTGGCAGAGTTGGGGTGTCATAATGTGGGTAAAATATACAATAATCGATGATTATTTGGACGGGCGGCTGTAAACCACCAGACGTTCACGCGTAGTAATACACGAGCATGAGAGAGTGTATTGGGCTGTCACATCGAGTGGTTTCCAGAGCAGACGGTCCAAAATCATCTATTCATGTATTCCTTACCCATGGTCATTAATAACATTTTCTTTTCCTATGGATTTGATAATGGTTTGGAAAAGTCGCAAACCATAAATGTGATTTACGGCCACTTATAGAAATGGGTAATCGTTTACTGTGGCCCCATACATGTTCATTGGTAAAAAGGAGGGTAGAGGGTGATGGCCCGTGCCGTTCGGAGGGCGAAGGGAGAGGACGCCCACCATATGACTCCCGAGAATAGCGTGGAACGAAGAAAGTGGGTTGTAGCGTGAGGCAAGGGCAACGGATAGCGAGCCTATTAGGTTGTGGGTGGTTCGCACCCTCATCGTGAGTAGTACATAGTTGGCGTTTTTCAGCGGGCGGGAAATGGTGGGTAGTGGACCGTACAGCGCAATGGCCTGTGGGCTTTAGTCGGCGGACGTTGCCAGGAGGGGATGTATCTAATTGCAAACGGTTAGAAGCCGTCGGATTCTAGTCTTCACAGGGGGAGGAAGGAGGAAGGAGGAAAGACACATAAGGAGCGGTATTTAGAGAATACTGGCTTAGGCTTCGTGGACGTTGTTTTGTTTGTGGTCCTTGGGCCAATTTTACGTCCTGAGCTCGTAGAGCAAAGGACGTAAAATCGGGCCAAGGACCAAGAACAAAACAACGTCAATCGAAGCCTAGACTGTATTCTTTTTATTATATATCCTCAAATTGTTAGAATTAGTTAGATATTTACCAAAACGCCATTGTCAAAGTCGGCGGGCATAGCATCGTGAACTCGTATCATGGTTTTCGGCTATGACGTTGCTCTTAAACTGAAAGCAAGGCTGGAGCCTGTGACATCATCAACTTGTCAATCTCCATACACATTCTTTGTCTTACTTCATTAAGGGTAGGGACAAAGTATATGCTGGGCGAGTGAGTCGTATATAACTTGTTGCCGACTGTTCTTTTACGAGAAAGTTTGAGATCTGTACATAACTAGCATATCCCCCACTCACTCTCCCTGCAGAACTTCCGTGGTGCTTGCGCTTATTCATCTCTGCTACAACCCATCGCTATCACTCTCCCTGACGACGTTGTGACGTCATCGGTTGTTTACATTTTGCTATGGCTAAGTGTCGACCGTGTATGGAGCTGTGGCCAAGTTCTTTGCTATGGCAAGCTAATTTCATTTATATTTCTAACCTTGTATCTCAATGTTTTATATTTCCTAAAGCATTTGTGTACCACTTTTATGGGTTTTAATTGTTTATATTTACGGTTGATACTGATGCATGGCATTTTTTTTTTTTTTCGCTGGTTCTTATGTGAAATATAAAATCGGGAACAAGCTAACTGCTTCCTGTTTCGTGCACCCGGTGCCCTTACACTGAATTTCGTGCACATACATATGATATCAGAACATTACCTCCATACAGTATAGGCGTCAGTTTCGTGCACGGGTATATAATAAACGTCGGTACGTGACAGCTCTGAGCTATAAAGGGGCTACAGTTTCGCTTGTTCAGGATCACGGAGTGGGGGCTAGAGGGCAATGATTTATGGGATTAAAGTCTTGAAGAGTTGGTATTTTTACAGGGGAACAAATTGGTAGTGTGCATTGTAGCGTAATCGTGTACATGTGATCAACTGCCATGATTTCAGCTGACCTTCCGACGGGATCCGGAGTTTTTCGTCGAGAGGTGCCTAATAAGGCCTATCGTAGACGATTTTTTAGCTCAGTGCACGCGGGGCTTAAAGGATTTGTAGAGTTTAGGGGATGGGGGGTTAGGGAACAGGGGTATTATTAGATTGGAGGGTTAGGGATTAGGGTTTGGAGGATGGGGAGATTGAGGGCCAGTGGGTTTGAGATTGGGAGCGGTTTTGGAAGATAGGAGTTAACGGCATGGGAAGACTGGGTGGTCGGGATTTGAGAAGGGGTTGAGCTTTGGTAGGTTGACGCACTACGAAGCACCCATGAGCTGGCAGTGTTCCGGGGACGCGTCAACCAGGCCACTAATGGTGATGTAATGGTAGACGCTGTTTGGTTTTACTGCGTTCGTATTTGACACAATTATTTACTGAATCTCAGCTTCGACCGGGAATTTGACCGCCCTCTATCTCTCACTGCATCTGTATAGGATTCCATATGTTCCTTAACATACGGAATAAGGATTCATAGCGGGCATATTGGGCAAGGGATTGGTAGTATACTCTATACAGTTATCTGACAGTAACAGCGGGGAATGTGTTTTGGGCAATCACTGTCGTGGATTATACTGGATTTCAGAGATAGCTGACATTTACCTATCATGTGGAATGGTCTGCATCGAATTGCAATCAACGGAGTTCAACAAATCCGACTCTATGTTCTTCCGTTTTCTCTTTTTTTCCGAAGTAGATTTGTTAGCGAGATTTCGTCGACGAACAAAATTGTTAACCTTTTGATTCGTGCTCCTTTTTCAATACATACAAGTTTGAATGTTGTTTATGCGTGAGAGTTAGATAATTACATTAACAGTTCTTAGTGTCTTCTTTGTGTATCATATTCTATCCATTGAATGTTTTCTTCTAAGTCCTTCCACCAGGAATCATAACACGGTCACATCTTTTCCTCTGCTATGTTGGCACCCTGAATTGAAACCCACCAATCCTATATATATACGACGAAATGTCTCTCTCACCTCCTGTTGTAAGTTGTGTTGAAGTAGCCATGGTTCCTACGACCTGCAGTCCTGGAAATTACAAAAACAATCAATTGTTAGAGACCATTTGTAACAAGATACGCATAGCGATGGTGGGTGATAATACCTTTATATTAAATTCTTTTTAATATCATACTGCTGGGAAATAGAATACTTTATCCGAAACTAAACAGCATAGTTAGATATATGGTGAAGTCTTATAATTAGTACATTGGTCAAAGTAGCCTGGGACAGAGTATAATCGGTGCCTCGCACTGGCCGAGGCTAGCCTTGGGTGCGGCCCTTCACGGGCTTTGTGTGGCTGCACTCAGTATGATTGACATCCTGCATGGCCGGGCGACAGGCGTAATCCCTGCCGGACGACCGTCCCTCTCAGTTCAGGCATACGGCTTGTAGCCTGCTTCCATGCCAGCACACACTGGACCCTTCTCCAGATACCCGCCTGTACAAGGTCTCATATACCCATCCGACAACGTAGGCTATGGTAGACCTCATATACATCCCCCTCAACCCTAATTCCGCCAGGCCTCATATATTTACTCCTCTTTCAGCCCTAGCAATGACAGCCCCATACATACTCCTACAACTGCAACTATTACAGACCACATATATCTATCCTACAACCTCTTCCTCCTGCCATCGCATATATACTCATCCTTCAACCGAAAATGTTTTTACGCAACTGTTTGTTTCAGATATCCTGCCCTCCTATTGACTCCTCTATATAATTTCTATAGTCAGCGCTTCTAAATCTAGGATGTTTGATTTTACATTTTGGTTTCTTCGAATTAGTTGGTCAAATTAAGTATTTCATCCATTACATTATGATGATAATTGTCTCTTTTTATGTATGCCAGTCTTATAAAAGTTGTGCAGTAACTCAGAAGGCTGGGTCGTGACATTGTTTGTTATATTCAGAGGGTGCGGATTTCAGCAAAGTTGACAATTATTCTGCCAGCTACTACAATATATCTTTCTTCTACATCCGTTTCTATTTCTACTCCCAATGCACATGAATACATCATGAATTTGAATAATGCTTAGTTTGAAACGATTGAGACTTGGAAATCCTCATCACATCCTTTGTCGAGGTTGGTATATCTCTCCATATGTAATATGTTCCTTGAAAATTAGGACCGAAAGGAAAGAAATCATTCGACTTTATCGAACGGGACAGGATCTAATCCAATTTGCAACCAGTCTAGCAATGTGATGATTCGATTTAAGCGCTCTCCCTAGGTCTATCCTCGTAAGAGGTTCGCAGCTGGTGGACTGTATCACTTTAACCAGGATCATGCATTTCACAAAGAAAATCGTTTTTGGCGTCTTGTATATGCTTCAATTTATCGTTCTCAGATATAATGTGTGACGTTGTTAAATCACATGAAAGGAAAGATGTAATACTCATCTAGTATGTAGAAATGGAACTCATCTATACACACACCAAGATTGATAAAATCTGGATTCAACCAAGACATACAGCCACAACCATTTCAGGAAACAGACCTTCCTAGTAGATTTCCAGATTATGAAATTATAGAGTGATATATAGCACTTCTGGAAACAAAGTTTTTATGTGTATACAATGAATGAAGTAAACTTGTCATTATCTGTAACAAATAGGGAACAATGGTTTATTTTATGGCAGGGTCGTTTGTCTAATTACCAAGGAGGAATATTTCATCACAGAACATTATCCAAAATGATGTGGGCTTACAACTGACAGATTTGACACACAAGCCACCAGAGTCTGCTACTCCGTCAATTTAAGTGTCAGCCTTAATGACCACATTGGTTCTACACGGCACCAAATACCGTCTTTATATTAGCAGGGTGTCAAAGACCCATCAAAGACCCATCACAGGCTGTCATCTAATGATTACAGTCTAGGTTCGCTTCCAGGTAAAATGTCACTCCCCGTGGGACCTTTTTACATAATTGCTGCGACCAGGGGTCTGTTTGATATTCTACGAACAATGATATGGCTGGAAGATATATCTTAGCTTTTATTAAACCATACCTAGCCATATTATACAGCGAGTTGTTCCCCTCTACTTGTCAAAGATGAGTGAGTAATTGGCCATCGGGAGGAGGCTATGTGACTCTTGCAACTCATGTATAGCATCCTATTTCTGTCAAAAGCAGAAATGGGGATGGCAGTCTGTCTTGCCGAGAAAAATAATGACGACTCAGGTCAACCGTATATATAAATATATATCTGGTTTTGCTGCTATGTTTGAATAAAACAATATCTTATATTGGTCTCGGGATGAAGCGACCTAAGATGAAGCGACCTGATAAACTAAACATCTTCTATATAAAACTTTCCAAACTTATATCGTAGAGGAAATGTTGTGAAGAATGATTTCTCACGCCCATCGCTGCTAGCATAATAGTGGATCGATACCTTGGATATGATTCCCCGATATTGTTGGTCACACCACTGATACTCGTAAAGCAGAGAGAAATTAGGAAAGATGCTGAAGTGGCCCCAAGAGTACCAGGATCGACAACCTATTTGTCCCATATATCACCATGTTCTGGCCGTATCTCTATGGTACGTGAAGGTCAAGGGTCTGAATTGCAGCATCTTTCACTGACACATGCGGCTCGATTCTCCATTAATGCATCGAGAATAAGATTATTTAAAGCAGGTGTGTCCACATTTCATTTCATCAGAGGTGTGGTTATATGAGGCTGAAATCAGACATGTCCCCTATCCAAGCCTTAAATTTGGTACATAACCGATATTCCTAGGGTACGGTGGCTCATTTCTCTTCCATTGACGTTCCTTGGATTTAATAACCATGGGTGCGCAATTTGATACTGGGTGACATAACACCAGACCAGACGCACCACTTTCTACCACACCAGGTGGCCACCAAGAGGAGACCAGTATGGGTCATGATTTTAGAGCAGATTATAAGGCACCAAGCCAGAGAGACCCCAGCTAATCATCGAAGTAAGACCCGGCCTTATGGAACCAGCCCTTCATACATCTATAGACTTACCTATGATAAGAGTAAAATAAGCTGGATTTTTTTTTTTTTTAATGTGTCAGTGCAATCCTTTTGATATATTATCAGATTTATTATTTCCATCAAAGGCATATCCTACAAATCACAGTGGCGCCACCTGGTGATTTCAAAATATTAGTGGAAACTGGTTTCTTGGGATTCATTGTAATGCTACATGAATAGATTTAACATTTTGTCTAGTTTATCCAATCTTAATAGGTAAACTAGGCCATTTTATATTTGCTCGATTTACATAGGAAATGTACTGAAAAATACGGTTTTCTTCAATTTAAAAAAAAATAAGGACGGTGACCTATGATTTTTAAAGCCTAAATAAGTAGTATTATAGATGTACTATATTCTGTGAAAGTTTGGGGAAAATGACATGGGTTTAACTAGGTGAAAAAGAATACATTTTAGAATTTCCATATATTCTAATGTAAAATTATCATAATATTGATAAATAAACCGAAAGCTAGCATGGTGACCCCCGATTTTTAAGTTAGATATGTGTTCCACAAAACTTGGAGATCATCATATTAAATTTTCAGGGAATTGACATGGGTTTAAATTTTAAAACCAAATTGTCCGACATGCCTTTAAGCTTTTATATGTATGTATGTATGTATGTATTTATCCTTCTGGAGTTTTGGCTCCGGACTTCACTCGGTTTCACCTCATGAAGTCACTATGCCAAACTCCAGTCGTGGCATACGGGGGCCAAGATTAAAACTCATTCAGTTTTACGATAGTATGTATGTATGTATGTATGTACAGAGTGAGTAAATGCTGGCTTCTCTATGTTCTCTGTGGGGAGCTGCCCGAGAAACCGTGGTTCTGGTTGTGTCACCAGCCAGCTACGTTACCGGAAGGCGACATCACTTCCGGTTTAATACAACTTCCGGTGGGCTGACAGAGATTGAATGGCCGAGAATGGTGACCTGGCAGTGCGAGCGACCGTGAGACCGCCGACTACGGTACAGGTAATGTGGGTCACAGGCATTGTTTTATGTTGGTGGTAAACATCAACAATCACGCAGAACACAATGGGCATGATTGAAGACCGCCTTGGTGGCATAGATAAATAAGCAGTGCTGTTTACTCTACCCAGATTTCGTGTTGGTGTTTTATTGTGAGCACAGACCATTAATATAGTCTTCACGGTGAGGAAACGATAATAGAAAAAAACAATAGTCTACAGAATCCCAGTAGGCAGTCCTTTATGTTCCGATTGAAGCTCAATGGTTCTTAAGGAATATCATTGTTCGTCAACTTTTTATATTCTGCTATGACCTATCTTTTGCGCCTGAAGATACGCAGGCGGGTAAAGGAGACTACCATTAAGGTAAAATATAGTCCACTCAGAACTGTTCTTGTGTGATATATCGTGGTAAGCAATAGCAGAAAACAACGGGTTCGTCTCTTAAAGGGAAAAAGTCAAGTATAGCCGCACGGTGCCCTGAAAGGACTATGCTTCTGATTTAATGACAAAGAAGCACTACTTAGGCAATTCAGCGTTGTGTCTTTTTGTTGCAAATCTCCCCCGCCCCCACTTGGTCTTAGCCTGCAATAAATATGTCACATTTATGGTACAGTCACTGGTATAGCTTGTCCTTTTCCTTTTGTTGTAATGTTTTATGGATCGGAATCCTAGAGCTCTTGATGTATTACAAGGTTTGTCTTATATGGCCAAACTTTTATAGTCATATCCCTGATGGTATAGCAATTTTTTAAGAATATTGTTATTGATCTCAGGAATATCAAAGAAGGGAACAGAAATAGAAGAACCGACCTATATAGTTTCACCCTATAACCACGGGACAAAATTATTAATCTCAGGATTATGAAGAAAAATACAGACAGGGTCCTTATAACAACCGACCTATATTACAAATTTCAGATTTTATGGTGTTATACAAGAGAACTTTCCTGAGCAAGCTTTCATCAATCTCAGGATTACTGAAAGAGGTCTCGGACATTATCATGAACTAAAACCCATCATGTTCCATCAGTAGATGGGGCCAGCCAGCCACCATCACGCTAACTACACAACACTGGAGCATCTCAGCGTGCTGGATGAATAGGGAGAGCATTTAACGGTTATTGGGTAGAATTAATCAGTGGGCAAATACCACGCCTGGTCCTCGCGACGTTATAACACTCATCAACCATTTAGGCTGACAGAGACGGCACCGGGCCTGACCGCACACCTAATCTCATATTGCCTTCTTCACGTCAAATATCTCCTCCCGCATCTCTCACGGCCCGCCCTGGAGGAGGGGGCAGGACGCCCGGATCCCAGCCGGTAATCTCGTACCCCGTAAGAGGTAATCTTGCACACCGTAAATTCGCCACTTGTTACCTGCTACAAGTTTGGCCTCATCCCCGGCAAGGACTGCATTGGATCTTTCCAGCTAGACCCAGGTCTCATTAGAGGTTATATTATTTCCCCTTTTTCGTCTACGAGTTATATTTATCGGCCAATGTAACGGGTCCGGGTTATGCACCATTATAATCTCACTTATTGCACCAGCTGGGAATAAAGACAGGCATGTCCGCTTGAGCAAGTTTATATATATATTATGATATCATTATACCTTATATAACATGGATAGTAAACAACAGATCATAGTGTAGCTGCAGGTAGCTGTTGACTTAAATGTTTTTCTGTATGTGTCTCACAGTGTATATTGCTGTAAATGAGCAAAGAATGTTAGTGAAATTGTAAACGCAAGGAAACCAGCTCGCATATAGCTGAGTGTTTGTCAGTATAAATAAATGATTTGAAAACATGTACTTGATAGATACCCTACGTGTAACTCCTAACCTAAAACAGCACGCGGCAGACAAGAGTGTGTCATAGTAGAGGAGGAACAGTGGTTCAACAACTTTAGTTGAATCTCTGTCACACCTCAGTCATCTAACTGACCTGCTGTCACCTGTTAGTTATAAACCTCATTTCCATTGGCCGACGAAAACGGCAGAGATATTTTTGAGTTACCCTAAAAGTCTATCGGTAATAGCACTGACTGTATGTCGATGTAACCTCGTTTCTATTGGCCGACTATTTGGCACTGATCTATAGTCGGGAACCACTTATAGATTTTTTTAGAATACTAAAGCCAGATCGCCCATTTCCATTGGTGGACCAAAGCAGCAGAGATTTTTTAGTTACCATGAAAGTCTGTCAGTGGTGCCACATCGATGAGGGTAGTAGATTTCACTCAGTGACCAAGCTTTCACTCAGTAGTGGGTTGTGCCACATTGCATAATCTAAGCAGAGAGAGTCGTGGGTCATTTCACAAGCTGGATCGTTTCAATTGACTGATTTTGGCTCAGCAGTGCCAAAAGTCCGTCAGTGGCTCCTGACTGTAGATCTGTGACGGGAAATCGGCCAATGGAAACAGGCCTATAGAAACGAGACTTGCAGACAATACTCACAGATTACTTCAGTCTAGATTATGTAACAAATCCACCATCGATGGATTTCCCCCCAGAAAGCTGTATGTACATTGAATATATAGTCGTAACAGTGTAAAATGCACCATAACCGATCAATTGATACTGACATACAGTGGGCGGCACAACCGACAGACTTTTAGGGTACATCAAAAAATCTCTACGGTTTTCGTCGGATAATGGCTGCGAGGTTTATTAAGAAATGAGTGAGGGTGTAGTGTATGCACTGTTTATACTGTGTATTGAAAGTACACACAGATTGTCTGCGAGTAAATCAGTTGGTGGTGGCCTTGCTACTTAATCTAAACCAAATTAATCTCAGAGCATTCTCTGCAGGTATCGGTATACCGGAACTTCGCCACTCATCGAAGCCAAGGGCTTACAAGTAATATATTTCTGTTTGATGAATGTATTGCAGATTTGACAAGGAAATCTAGAGACTCGAAAACAAACGTTTCTCTCAGATTGGCCATATTAGTCAGTTACTCACCAGCCGACCCAATGAAAAAATGCAGGCTACTAAATGCCTTGTCAATTCGGTCTTACACGTTTTTTCAAATCAACATAGACTATTTCACATTGCAAATTGTCTATCAATTTATTTTATACACATTGTCTGGAGAAATCAAAGAAGTACATTGCGATCGATTAATTGGCAAATATACGTTCATATCGACTTATGTCTATGTACATCAATTACAATAACAAATAATGTATTGTATCTTTTCTGCAGATCAATCCCACATTATACATCAAGTAGCTTTAAATTTACATTTCAGAATCGGAATTTCCGTATACTTAGTTGCTTGTGCAAGAAGAAAATAAATCCCACATATTCCCGGAATATCCCACAGCTTATCAAATTTCCTCGCGATCCGTACTCCCGTCATAATCAATTTTCCCTAGTCCAGCACTTTAAGTATTAATCAAAGAGCAATTGTAGGCAGATAAACTAGTTCATCTTGAACGTCAAAAAAGAAGAAGCTTTAAAGAGTAATCTCTCTTCATATAACTGAGGCTTACACAGTTCTATAGTCAACGTCCACATCCTCATCGTATCACTTAGTATCATTGTATATTTCATTCACTGGCTTATGTACAATCTCTAAATGGCACTTACTGTCAATCTTACGGATCGATACTTAAATATCCCACTCACCTACGCGAATAAACACAGGTCTAATTATAGGGTGAGTGAACAAAGTCAACAACAATGGCTTCAAGACAACGCTTATGCAGATCTATGCGAAATACATATACATGGCGTGGGTATGTAGATCTATACGGGTGTTCGTGTTTAGGTGTGTGTCTGTGTGTGTAGTTGTGTCAGGCTATCTGTGTGTGTCTGAGTATGCGGGTATCCATTTATTGGGTGTTGTTATGTCTAGATAGATGTGTGTGTTAGTATATTGATACCGCTGTGTCTATGTCTCTGTGATAGGAGTATGTCTCTAAGGTAGATGTGCCAAGGTGTCACTGTGGCTGTCTTCCTATGTGTCTATGGGTCTGTGGGTGTGTCTCTGTGCATGTCTCTATGTGTATCTCTGTATGTAGGTGTAGTGTGTAGTTGAATATGTGTCTGCGTGAAAGAGTAAGTGACTGCGTGTCTGTGTGAGTGGTTGGAGTCGACCACGCTCATAGCGGCCCTCTCCATATCAATATTGTCGGGCCTATTATTGTGTCGCTGGCGGTCTTTATATTATAACCCATAATCTGTCTTGCCTTCAGTGGCTTCTCCTCCGACTTGGCAGGCGGCTACATCAAAAGCATTTTCCCCTTACTGCCTTTCCACATCCTCCCACTCCGCCTCCCTCTCCCTTATTCTACCCCCCCCCCTCCCGCCTATCCGCCCCCTCCTTTAATGGTGTTATGGACGCTAGTCTGCCGCCCCAAGTCTTTCTGAGGATCCCTCGTTGCCTTGTGACTACGTTCATGTATATGTGGCTGTCTATAGCTGTCTATAAAAAGCAAGAGTAAAGAATAGGAATACACAACAGTTTGGGCGAGACAAGATAATACAGTGTTGTTTTTTACCTCGCTGAATTCCAATCCGGTATATATATACACATATATATATATATATATAGAAATATACGGTCATTCATAAAGAATTGCAAGGAACCATTTGATTGCTCTCTCGGTGCACATAATGAAGACCACAGTAACATGAACCTGTGTACCTTGCCTCCTCCAACCTAGCCTATCCTTTCAAATAAGCCACTCTAAGAAGAACGATGACGGGGACAACGACGTCATTGACAACTAGCCCCGGCACAAATATTGCCCAACCGTAATCCCTGTGATTTACCGGTTATCAAGGTCAAGCCGAAACTCCCACCAATTCCCTCCTGAGGCTTTTTATTACGCTGGGTCGTCATCGCCGTAATGACAGGGTGTGAAAGCGCGTGTAAGGGTCATCTAGCCGGACCCTTCCGGCGCTCTGGCCCGCGACCCCCGAGCACTTCCGAGCGACTCGTACTCCGTCAGGAGCTGCTCGCCGCTGTCACTCTCCATCTCGAGACCTTGTCGTGAAAGGGCATGTAGCCACTACAAGGGACACCCCAAGAGGGTCATAAGCCAAGTTTACACCCTCAGCCGTGTGTCCAGGCCACCGCCACATGGACATATTGAGGGGTAATGAATTTATATGGAGCGGACATGTCTTCTCACTACCTAGAGCTTCCCATAATACACCAATAACCTTCCATTTTAGGGATACATCGATTAACAATTCATCTTTACTGCATTTCACCAGAAGAAACTATCTTTCTTGCTTTAGTTTCTCTCGTGAAACATGGTGAAGCAATCCAGTGCTGGGGTATAATGACCAATCACATCTTTATTGCATGATACTCATTAACATGACATGCTTCAGATCCATCGAAATGTCCCAATTGCAGTACACTGCAGAATTGTTACTCTGATAATTTGTGACCCATGGCCTATGGTCAGTGATGGTCATTGCACACCCTGGTGCCTCACCTCTGTACTATGCACCCAACGTGTGCTTCTGCCCAACTCCCTATACCTCAGTCTCACCTCTATTCACACAAATCAATTTTTACCCACCCACCTACACCAACGTAGATGTGTCTCCAGTCATCCATCTTTATCTTATATTTTGTTATCTTATATGATTATACAAGTTGACTCGATACTCAATTAGTCAATTACTTCAGATATTATTATTAATAATTCTCATCAAATATTTTTATTAATAATCACTATCAATAAGGTAAAACATGATTTAATCCTTCATAAAATTCAATAAAATAGTATTTGCCCAACTCCAGCCTCTCTCATTCTTTCTAGGGAAAAAGGGTAATGCTCCAACCATCCTCATAAATACAGATTTAATAAAAGATACTTGACAGCGCTGTTAAATAATTCGCTGATAAATAAAAGCCAATCATCAAACTAAATTTCGGAAGATGTTGAGTTGTATTTGTTTCACCAGTTTTGAATAAAATACCCAAAAGTATAACCGCGACACGAAACTTGTATCCTTTTTTAACCTAAGCCACCACAGGACGAACCTTTGAGTTTACGTCTGACTAGATAAGGCACCGCGGGCATAGATATGCCGATCCTATTGGGCGTCATGCCTACGTCTGCTTCTATACGCACCTATGAATCTCGTATAGTTACACACATGCAGCTCTAACGTAGTTCACTCTATGACGTCTAACACATTGTTGCATTAGTCATTGTCTCTCATAGATTTGATCTCAGAAGTAAATCTCAATATCAGTAGTTTACTGCACTATTCGTTTGTATTGCAAAACAACCATGTGCCATTTTGATGTTAACCGGCTGTCTCGTACTTCCATTCTGCTGCAATAGTGATCTGCCAATAACGCGTGCGACGCTGGCATTTGTAGTAACAATAGATATTTGCTCTTTTGTTTCTCACATACACATCACCACCTGTAGAAGCCTCAGCAAGTGATGCTTTGTGAAGGAGAAAATACAAGTTGTATTCTTTTTTAAGTTTGCTATTATATCATGTTTTTGAGAGCCCGATAAAGTATATAATCACGTGGTACATAGGTGTTTTTCAACCATAGAAAACAATACCTATCTGGTAAATACCAACTTTGCTACAAATATATATTTTGGTCATTCCATGGAAAACGTACTATTGCAGCTTCAGAACAGAAAAAGGTATTTTCTATTTGTTGAAGAACTCCTCCAAAGTACATGTGTTTAATTATATCTAATTATGATTAAGTTTTGGCAAAGCTTTGAAAAATACCGCACTTTCTCAGGGAACACTCGGTATAAAACTGTTTTATTTATAGAATCTACTAAAACACGGTTGAATACGAATTTCTATTAAACATTTTCTTAATATAGCCAAATATATCATCTAAGACCATGGAAAATATGAAGTCTCTCATGTGAGTACAAAGACATTTATTTGGTAACATGGAAATAATGCAGTTAGACTTGATTTAAGGAAAGATTCGAGAGAAGCATTTAAGCATTTAGCAACGTTTGTGTAAAAAAAAAGATGTGGTGCACCATACTGAGAACTAAATAAATGGTTAAATTTACATATTCTTGCAGGTTTCCTTGACTCTAAATCCTAAGGTGTGGGAAGAGACCCGATTGATATACATTTACGTGTATACATTGTAATGTTCTCTGGCCATGAATACCAAATATGACTCTGTGCAATAAATGCAAGTAATTCAAACTTCTCTAAAATGTTCGAATGTATATAAAATGGCTATTGCATGTTTTTCCGTGGAATGACAAATTTGTGGAATCAATGGGATATGAGCCTTGCCCGTGTCGGGCCTTCATACGAACGTGAGATTTGATGATTTATGAAAGAGAAATTCCAGATTTGGAAAAGTATTAACTTTCATTGATTCACAAGATTTTCCTCTCAAGATATTGGATTCCATTGAGGTTCTTGATATACACAGCTTCTGATAAAGTCAGCGGCGAGGGTTTCCTAATATACTTGTGTACATAACTTCACATACAGCTTTCAGCGTATACATACTTTCTCTATCTGTGTATATACACGCAATTTCTAACCCCTCAGGAGATGGGCAGGGGCTGCCTGTTTATATAAGTGTACACCAGGGACTGTGCAATATTGTAAGTACATGCCTGAGGTGGGGATGCAAGGACGAGGGTATGTCAGAGGACAGGCCCGGCGGAGGAGTGGCTTATTGCAGGCGGCCACACGACACCTCGGCATGGAGAGTGGGACATCCCGGGTGTGAGCTGCTCACGTCGCAGTCTTTGATGGATTCCGCCTCGGGACCAAATCCATTTGCTCAATGACAGAATCTGAATAGATCCGGAGCGAGTGGGTGGAGGACTCATGCGTTTTGTATGACAGGACTTCAAAACAATGACAGCTAACAGATTTACTGTTAGTTTCAAATGATGTACATGTTTGGATGTATGTGTGGGTAAAGACAACGGGGCTTTAAGGGTTCTCGTGCATGAGTGTTATAGATTTTACTCGGGTTTGCATCACGTACAAAAAAAGGATACATTTGAAACTTGATCTAGATGATGGTTTCACTACTTGTGGTACACTATCAAAACTATGTTTGATTAAATACTCACAAAATTTCTGAACACTGTTTAATTCTTCTACACTTACAATATTTACACACATATATTCAAACACCATTAGATTCTAAACGGTTGTTCTGCTACTTAAACACTTATTTCTTGCACACTTTTCCCCTAAGTTTTCTTTAGCCGTTTAGGGTTTACATACTACTGTGTTATTTCAAACGTGTACGTGCAACCCCCATATACACCTCTTTTTAGCGGCAGTATACTAATGAGCATCGAGGTGACAGATACACAACCGTACTAGTCAAGAGCTGGGTGTGTAGGTTAAACGTCAGATATGTGAATGCGTATATCCATTCAAAACCCATGAAATAGTCGAGTAAAAGCCGTGAAACATAATTTGTAATATCAGACATAGCTTAAGTATTATGAGAACTTAAATCTAACAAATCAAGTGATAATTCAAGTCATTTTCTTTGACAGACTCTGGGACCTGTTTCACTAGTTTCGTGACATGTCTGTGACACCATACACACATTGGGGTTGTCTAGTTTCGTGACAACACAAGTAGCTGCCCTTAGGAAAAGACAGACCTCAGACATAAGAATTAGACAAATCTACACATCATGGACCTGTTTTACTAGTTTCGTGACAAAAGTGGCACCAACAGTGCAAGCAAGAACGGACAAAACGAAGTCTAATGTATAGTCCTTATGAAACCGGACAAACGGGACACGATATCTAGACATGTCACGAAACTAGTGAAACAGGTCCCAGAAGCATTATCGGTGTTGAAATGAATAAAGATGGTATATAAAACCAGCATCTCTGCCTACAATACACCTTCCCGGCGTGATTTCAGATCTTTACACAAACCCTGCTGTTGGCTCGCTTAAAGAAAAGCATCATATAAGAAAAACATTAACTCTTGTAAACTTCGTCAAGGATACTTACCTGTACTTCATGATTTATGGCATCAATAAAGAAACATTAAACAAAATGAACACATCAAGTACACAATCCAGAGGTGCCCTCAGGTATGAAACCCCATATTCTCGCCATCCTCAGAGAAGTAATCGAAGATGCTCTAGACTATGAGTTCTCAGTCCAACGCTGAGTAAAGAAGTGTTCATCAGCATTTCTGAAGGGCGTCCACCTTGTCTGTGGTAAAGCTCTGATCATATTGAACACTTGCATACTGTAGTGTCCAGGTCGGAGGGTTTGCACCTATTCAGCGAAGTGGAGCCACCGTGACATAAACAAAAGTTGTAATATCAATCCACACATTCCCCCGTGCTCATCTTTCAATGTAGTCCAGTGGTGCACTCTCTTCCCCTTCATGGAGACAGGGACAGTTGCCAACAGCTACTCATTTTGATACACAAACTTCAACGCAAACAAGGTCCACGCTTTCACTAACTGCCGGATATCGGTTGGGCATGAGGCATCCCTCAAGGTCCAAGTGGCGGCCCAACCATTTCATGACCAGGATCAGGACCTGCCGATCCAAACCCACTCCCACCACTTGATTGCATGCAAGGTGCTTAGGTGGACAACCCCCTTTCCACTGGTCGGAGCGAAGTATTAACCCTTGGGGTGTTGTGTAGATCCCCTCCCTCCGACGATGACTTCTTTCGCCATTATCTGGCGGAGGTGGAAGTGTAGGGCAAGACTATGGCTCAATTTTCGCTGAGCCCATAGGTAAATGCCATCGTGCCTTTGGGTCAACCCTTGGACCAACTTCCTTCAAGGTAATCATGATGCAAAGATCTGTCTGTTTATCCATTACAGATGGCCCACCAGCTTCAACCAAGATCGATGGCCTCTCCCCACCCTCAAAAACCACGCCTTAGGTAGCCGCCAGGGTGCCATGCGGTCACGGTGTAAGATCTCACCTCGATGAGAACCGTTGTCAATAAAACAAAACAAAATAGAAGCTTAGTGTGGAGGTGTTCCCGGACCACTTGCAGACCTTCTGTACGGACCTCAGCTGTCCCCCCTTCTCACATGCCCTAAGAAATGGGGGAGGGCTACAGGGTAATCTTGGACCTCTCCCCCCTCGACAGTTTTGTAAATTAGTCCATCATGATGGGGCCGTACCTCAGGAAAGCGGCTGCATACGTCCTCCCGACCATAGGCTCACTCTTGAAGGTGGTGGTCACGGTAGATCAGTCCACCTACATCACAGGCCTACGTACAGTTCAGGATAGACCCGACACCCCCCCCCCCCCCCCACCCACACACACCCCTACTGTGCTTCAGAATTTGGGGGAACTTCTACGTCGAAAGGTGCCCCCCCCCCCCCCCGTTTCCGGTTCTGCACCTCCTCCAATAACGTCATGTGTATCATGGATGCCAGACAGCTGCCCTGTCTGGCCTAGTTTATTGGCAGTCCTCTGGCTGGCTGATGACTTACCACTGCAGCTGGTTGATGACATGTGCCAGCCACCAAACCGCTTTATCACATCGTTGGGCTTCCCCGTCGATGGAAACTCCTCCATGGTCGCCATTCTGAGTGACAAACTTCACAAGGATTTTGAGATGTATCGTACCTGGGACTCAGAGTCCCATGATACCAACACTCAAATGAAGTCACTTTGGGGAAGCTTGCAAACTGAACTCACTGTGTGCACTCTGGTTCATGGCATATCTATTCGCAGCACTACAGGCCACTCAGAGTGTGGCCATCACCACCATCGGGCCTGCCATGAAAGCTACCACAGCATTGGTTCAAGCTTAAGCTGAGACACCAAACAGCCAACACTTCTTCAGGGAAGCTCCTGTCCTAGGGCCTGTTTCACTAGTTTCACTAGCTCACTCTCAGGGCGGCCTACACTCTGTTGTTGCAGTCTTGTTTCGTGACAACACAAGTAGCTGTTTCGTGACAAAAAGTGTTAGACAGACATGAAAAGCGGCACCAACAGTGCAAGCAAGAACGGACAAAACGAAGTCTAATGTCTAGTTCTTATGAAACCGGACACACCATCTAGACACCATCTACACATGTCACGAAACTTGTGAAACAGGTCCCAGGTCGAGGAAGGAGCGACCAAGACCCTTGGCGGCCGGTTTGCAGAGTGGGCGTGGACAAACAAGAAAGGGGCATGCTGCCTGAGCTCACTCTCAGGGCGGCCTACACTATGTTGTTGCAGTCTTGTCCTTGGCCCCAACACTGGGTCGGATTTTTTAAACCTGCTAAATTCCGCTTTGATCCTGGGATAAAACACGCACAAAAAAAATTCCGAATAATACTTCTTTTTATATTTTATGTTAGCCACCTACTAAGTATGTTCCAGAAAAACATTATTCCAACAAAATCAGATCAATGGTTTAGATTTGAGAGCCTTTTGAAGTTGTGTATAATACTGCATGTTGTCCAACCCCCGAAATATTTGAAATTTCAAGAAATGTTATAAATGCTTATAACTTAAAAAAGACTAATATTATATGCTGACACACCTTATATTTGACCCAGAATACCTTTATCATATATTAGATTTAAAAGAAAAGCTCTAAACCATATTTGGGGTGTTGGGCAACACAGGGGTGTCGGACAATACGAGGGGTGCGGACAACACGTTAATAGAATTACTCAGAACAATGAGAAAAATAGTATTAGAGGTTATAATCCTTTATATTTTTAATGAAATGCTAATAAGCTATATTTCACAAAGCAAACCACTCAATTACTGATAAAAAACAACCCCAAAATCATAACTTATATCACAGCATGTTGTCCGACACCCCGGGGTGTCGGACAACACGTTTTCAGTTTTTGAACCATAAAAAGTATATTGTTTTATTTAGAAAAAAAAACAACCTGGGTATTCATGAGTGGTAGGGGTACTTAACATAAACAGGGATATTTGTTATTCTATAATGATTACTAATTCCTTTTATACATCCTTTAGAGGTGTGTGGTCCAACACACCATTTTTTGGAAAAATATCATCATGGAATCATAATGTTCTGATATCAAAATGGATAATCCGATTGTGTTGAAACTTTCAGGTATCACAGCCAGAAATCTGGTCAATATTGTACAATGAAGGAGAATTGATTTATCTCTGTATATTTCATTAGTATTGTCGCCTGAAAGTTGGGGTGTTGAAGAACATGCTCTATGGGTCTCTATGTTGGAAAATTTGAAGGTCCTGGATAGTTTTTACCATTTTAATATTTTTTCAATCTTTTACCAATTTTCAAACTTGTATTGTCTACACTTCTCATGACATATGCTTTAAACATGTTAATAAATACAATTGGCTCAAAATTGTGTCTCCCAGATTTTGAACAAAGTGAAAATAACTAGAAAATCACAGTTTTTGTTGATTTTCGGAAGGAAAAATTCCTCAGAGCCCTACAAAACCCTATGTTGGATAGAAAGACTATCAAAAGCTGCACCAAATAATTTCATTTTTACATTGATGAGATACGTTTATACAACATGAACCTTGAATAAGCTTATTTTGGCAATTTAGCAGGTTTTAAAAATCCCACCCCACTGGTCATGGCGAGCCATGCCGTGCTGGTTCACGCCTTTCACACCAGCAGAATCACACACTTCGCTCATGGGTTACTACATCAAGGGTCGCCGCTTGCACCAGACAGATCTGGCTCCACATCACTCCCATGTCGTTGGGGAAAACACCTAAATCAATTAACATCAGAAAGCCACTTGATAAATACAATAAAGACTGGTTTCAGATAAAGGCAGTCGTATGCTCCTCGGAGTTGCCTCTGCCCAGTAACCTCGAACACACTCGGATATTACTGTACGTCAACTCCTCGGAGCTTGTATCTGAAACCAGTCAATATTGTGTATTTATGTATTTAACTAACTGGAAGCTCGACACTGATTTGCACACCATGTATTCAGCCATGCCAACATGAATACCGAAGACGCTATAGGCCCTTTGCCATTGGACGACAAACACGGTGTAGATTTTTGTGTGTTCTCCATTGTGTTTTCCATTGGCAATCACCGATATACAGTCTGGAACCACCGACGGACCTTAGCACTGCTGACGCAAAATGAAAATAGACTATTAGGAGAATACAGAAAATCTACACCGTGTTCGTCGGCCAATGGAAACGGGCCTTATGAGAGGGATTTCTCATTGCCAGGTCTATCATGACGCATTCCATCAGTCCTCCCATCTATTGGGGCTCTTCTCGTGCCTCGCTCACTGAGACATTGGCGCCTGAATGATTATCAGGTATCAAGCATGTACCTGCGAGTATATAGCTAGCGGCCGGTAACCTATAGACAACGAATACACATGGGATCCCTAAATGTGAATGCCGCGATTAGTTTACACACACATGCATAGTATTACCTATCATAGGGGTAATATGTAAATGCGAAAGGAGTTATGGGTATTCATGAGGCGTGATTGATACAGTCGTCTGACCCCTAGACAACATCTACGAACGCTGCTTAGGCAAGAGAACAGCCTTTGGTCGAGATTATGTTATGGGTACAATTCAGTATTTTAGAATGCAATGATGATCTGTTCATGTAGCTGTCTATCGACAGCAATATTCAAAGATCGCCTCAGCTCATTATGGAAACCTTACAAACATATACACCTTAAGTCTCTGTGGAATCTAAGTTATAAGAGAATGATAAATTCATTGTTTCCTAGGTAAAATATTCTAATCATTCTAAATGCTATAATGTCAGCTAGCAGTGTCATCCTGGTGCGAACTGTACTTGGGAGAGCGGCCGTCCTTTGGGACCTTAGTTTGCGTGGTGTAAGTCATCAGTGGTGTGAGGTCAGTGCATACCAAGTCCAGCCTCAATACGCAAGTCAATGAGTTGCTCCCTATTGACTGAGTTGCTCATATAAGCCAATTAGATAGGTACAGGCTACATCTACAGCGATGTGGCGAAGTGTATGGTACACAGAGTCATATTATCCAAATTCACCCAGATCTGGGCTCTCATTGCTGGAAACCCAGGATAGTAGAACTGGTAATCTATATAACTGTACACACACACATATACACACACACATATATATATAGTCATTTATTCACCACCTTGGTATTTGAAATAGGACGGAAGCTATAGTTCAGCTTAAAGTATCGCCACCTGCCTTTTCAATAATCTACCACCTGGGGTACTCCACCCTTGATCGTCAATGGCGCTTTACTGGTCATAGAAAGGCATACCAGATAGAGTGGGAGAGCACTTAAAGCACAGCAAAGGCGGTCTAGGCTCTAAAACAGGCACACGCTATCTTTCATTTTGTCCATACTCATATTTCACTCGGGCCCCAGGTCTTCTGTGAAATCCATGCCTAAAGAGGGAGGTGTGCATTGTAGAATTCTTGCACGCTGCCATCATTATGTTCGGTATATCCCCACTGAGACCTTTACTATATATGAGAACGCTAAGTTTAGAAATTGAATACTTTTGCCGCTAGAATCTGTTGGTTTATTAGAAGGTATGTTCCCTGATGGGTGGATGAGGTTTGCAGTCTAGTCACATTCCACAGCTCACACCACTTTTTAACCCTAACCACTTACCTTCTTCTCAATTCAATAATGCCTTCTATTGGCTCATAAAGCTATTGCATCATTAGCTCCTGTGCCACGATTAATGATCTAATTACGCTCCTTGTGCCACCTCATGTTATCATAATCCGTGTATACATTCCTTGCAATTCATTGTATATTTATAACTCTTATGTCTCATCATCTTTATATTTTTGGCTTTTAAGCCTTAGAATATATTTTTTTCTGTGGTGACAATGTTGACTGACGTAATAAAGAACGGTAATTAGTCTCTGAAATGGCCGTATGCAATGATATTCCTGGAAAACGCATATACATGAAGGGTTTTGTAAATTGTCTTTGTTGTACAGAGATGCTACAACCTTTAGAAATAATTCCGCTAGACATTTCAAATACCCCGAGGAAAATTTACAATCGGTTAAATGTATTGAGCAACTCGACTGGAGCAAGCTATGGATATCGTTTGTGAGATTGTATCATCGTCTGGTATCAAATGAGACATGGTAATGCTTAGAGACTGATCCTGACAAGACCTATACTCCACGCTGCCTGTTACGACGTCCAAATTTATCTCATCACATGTTCGGACGCAGGGGTATGTACATACAACTATGTAAATCCCAATAGCATGAGAGGGAATGATATAGATAAGCATATATCCTCCAAGAGATGTATGGAAATATAAATGTCATGAAGGGTTATCTCAATTATAGCTTCGTATCCTACACATTCACAGTTGCTAGAATATGAGTCAATGAATTAGATTTCAGCCAGTTGAGAGAGAGAGGAAAGGAAGAGCTAGATTGCATATTCAATATTGATCCATACACTTCTAACAGACCATGATTATCCATATATGAAAATATGAAAGGTATTTAAGAAAATAATCCTGCAGGTAAAGCACTCGTTTACAGTACCATAGAATTATCCGTGAATGATAACACCGAACAATTCAATTTCATCCATATGAAAATGGGGACATTTTCAGTAATACTATTTGCATAACAGGAAAGCTAAGATAAACTGGCCATCGGTATTATCTAAGTTTTTGTTGAAAGTGAGGATCAGAATTCAATAGATAGATGTCAAAAAGAAGAGGAGATTCTTCTTTTAGGTAGAACTATGTTGAATACGAATTAATCAAAACCTCAGTCGCTGTTCTTAAAGGACTCGGGCTTTTCTGTGAAATAACAAAGAGACACACATGAATATGATAAGGATTGGTTCTTTCGTGTGGGTTTTTAGCGGTTAACAAGATTAAACCAGAGATTACATAAGGGGATTAACCTAAATACATCAGCTTTCCTTTCTGCCATTCTCAGCTGTCAGTTAAGGTTGTTGGCACATAAAAAATATTGTGCAAATGTTAGTGTCTGCCGCCTTGTAACGTGAATAAACATACGGTTGTGATGTTTCTTTTTGTAATAGGACTTCTACTAGTGAATGTGAGTCCAAGTCCACTACGGTGGAGGTCCAGTATAATGAACGCCAAGGAAAGTATTATGTCCATTGTAGCTGGTCATTACGTCGATTGGCGTAGTATAATTACAGTCACTAGCGCTTAACTACTTCCCTTCATTGTGTTCTCCACATGTCAATATTCCTCCATGCTCTCTAGGAAACCAAATAGAAATGCTAATTTACTCAAGCATACTAGGTGATTTGGCAGACTTTGGCAAATTTCCATATCCAGTGAGACAACGGTCACACGTATTCCCCAGTGAACAGATGCATCATAAACCAAAGAAAGGTCGGGATGAGCCTTCCCTTAGATTACAAACATATTTCCCCTTAGATACATGCAGTGTGTGACTGCTTGCTAAAACCTTGCAATGAGGATTTGAATGATAATTGGATCGATGGCGAGATCATGAAGGGAATATGTCCTGTCAGTATTTCACAGGGATATATTTATCGATATCCGAGCGAAGAGGCTGTATTAGACCTGTGTGATATCGCCCAAGCTTATTACATGCATGATTCTGGTCACGTTTGTGGACTGCTAAACACCAGTGCAGGTATGTCTTATGTACGAAGCGTATACACAACCTTTGCTGAAGAGAGCTGATCATTCATTGATGAGCAGCTCTCCAAACATTGGCGTCAAGTGGAACACCTCCATGCTTACCAGGGGCTATATAAGTATGATGCGTTTGTGAGGCTAAAAATCTTGTACTAGTGGCCCGAATGTAGTGTACACAGGATATATCGAATTTAGAATTACCCTGAATGAGGAAGAATGTCTATCAAAAGTGTAAACGGGGGATTAAGGGATAAGGTATGTCAGTGGTAGGCAGGAGAATAGGATAAAGACATCTACTCAAGGACATAATTCCAGCTTAGCTTGACCTAGATGTGGTGGCAAAATAGTGCGACAGTATTACCCCCTCTGTCGATATCTATTGTTACTGGCAATGTGCACAGTTCCATATGCCCTCAATGCAATCCCAAAGTTCACTCTCTCAACCTGCCTACCAATAACCACAAGCTCCCTCCTCCCTGTTCCTTTCAGCAGCATTTCATTCCGCTCACTTCTTAATGTAAACCCCGATCTGTTATGCTTCTTCTGAATCCTTTTCTTCCACATCTGTTCGCATTTCTTTTACCATATGCCTTTTTTTAGCTGCGCCCATTCCTCGCGACTTTTTTTTGCAAGATGAGATCTGTTTTAATCATTAAACACCCATGGGGCTGGAAGGGAGGGGCTGGCTAACACCCGATCATCCCTTCTACTTTTCTCTACACGTGTTATCGGAATGGGAAGCCATGTTGCGGACGGGCTACGTGATACCTCCCCGATGACGCGGCCATACCCACAAAGAACCCAATCTGCTGGGAAGCTTGGTCTTCACACTTAAAGGTAGACAAAATGGAGCGTCTTCCTGCCTTTCCATTTCCTCTTCGCCTCTTACAGACCAAAATGTCAATCATCTCCGCTGTACTAAAAGAATTGTGGTTTGAAACTTTTTTTTCCGCGAACGCATACATTTGGATGTATATACATATATATATTCATACATACATATATATATACGTATATGTATATATATATATATATGTGAATATAAATACATATATTTATACATGAATATATATATATATATATATACATATAATTCAACCTTTCATGTCTATATTTGTAAACGGTCTACGATCCGAAATTATATTTGAAATATCTCACTTTGTAGATGCTAATATTTTGCTTATGTGTGTGAGGGAATTCTCTCCTTCCAACTGAATGGTAGGGTATCCGGACATATTGCAATGTGTCCCACAGTACTGCGATATTAGCCTGGAACCCCGCCTCTCCCACACACCAACGGAATCAATCTCGACAACACTGGGCTACGTTGTAGGATGTAAACGCGTTAATAACTGTACCAGTAGAAGTTCCCCTCACTGTGGCTCCCCCCTCCCCCACCGCAGTCAGGAATCAATACTTGGACGACCATCGACTACCGACGGCTGGCCGGCTGGTGAGAGTATCGTTGGCCCGCCGGAAATCTATGGAACACAACGATCGGGCATGGTTTGCCATCTATTTATTAGACTCGCGTGTTTTGTGCGCAGGAGTGTCTTGAGTGTTTGTAGTCTATGCGGGTGTATGTGGGTGGGTGTTCGAGGACCGCCGAGGGAATGTGTTTGCTCAAGATCGTTTTTATGTAGACCTGGGATTCTATGTATGTGTTATCATCATATACCGGTGCTCGACTATCTTACAGTTACTAACCTCTCCTAAGCAAATAGTAACTGTAAAACATTTGCAGAGTGTGCACTAAATTCCATCATTATATGCCTATGCCAGTATGTTGCACAAATACCAACCTATGCTACGGTATTGGTGTTAATTATATACCACCATAGTATAGAGATACCTAAAAGAGGTACCACCACACTATGAGTGCGAGTTGTGATTGGCCGAAAGAATTTCGCCAACAAATCAGATTTGGAGAGTAGTCACGGTTCCATTTCCGGTAAAATGTCCACATATCTACCAGCATACTTTGAAGTCAGCTCAGGCGTAGTAACATTTAACCAAGTATATTGAAAAGTATTTATATATGAAGATATATAATAAAAATAAAATGTATTTATATAGAACAACCTGACCATGCTGTACAAGCTACAAAAACAGATGATAATTTACGATTTGAACGGAACGAGGAGTTTACGTGGAGTTCCATACAAACCGTGTTCTGTGTGGTATTTTTATGGCGAAACGATGCGTATTTATAGTATATCCGGCATGGGTATATAGTAATAACGTTATTGGTACATACTCACGTACCTTGTTTCTTTCGATAAAAATATTCCACTTGCTCTCTGAGCTCATGTAATATCTTCATCGAAAGAAACGCGGTAATGGCTTTGAGGACCTATACCACGGATTTGAGTCCATATTACCTGGTATATGGCATCTAATGTTCAGTTTTTAAAAAGTGGGAGGTGGTTTACTGAGTTCCCATACATTCCCAATGTGTACTTTGTATACTATGGATAAGAATATATATATAATATTATTAGCCAAAGGTGAGTATACATACCAATAAATGTATATGAAGAAATGTAACAAGAAGGCGAGTATGGCGGAATTATCAACAAAAGAGGGTTTATCCAATAATACATTGGGACTTACTACACATCAAGATATATATAGACTAAGATTAAAATAAATAGTTATATATCGAAGTAAGATTAAAACATGTGTAGATCGGTCAAGATTTATCAGCGAAATGACCGTTACCCAAGTGTTTGTTATCACGTAACCTGTAGTTACCGCATCAGTTACCTTGGTGAGTAACAAAGACGTGAGCAAAAGCGAGCTCCTCTGTTCCTGCAGTTAATAAATGAGAGCTGCTCATTGGCTTAATTTATATATACATAAGCGGGGTTATATATCATTATATATGCAGGTGCGTATGTGCATGCGTACATGTAAATACGTATTTATACATATGCGTGTTTATATGTGTGGTGCTGGTTAGTTGGACTAGATATTGGTGAGCACCTCTAGATATGAGCAGCTCTCGGCTTGTTTACATAGAGCTCCTGTGGTGTTGGTGCTATACCCTCAGGTTTCCTAGTCGCCGTTTACCTAGAGATAAAGTATCGATACCCTCTGCCCAGGAGGCATCTCCTCTGTGCTTACAGATGTTATCACCCAGTTAACGGGCCTTAGACTGGGAGGTTTTATAGTGTGGACTGTCTGAGTTTTTCATTTGCTCGCAATAGCTCAGATGAGTGATGGCTGACAATGGACGTTTGTGAAAGAAAGAACAGTTCGCTTCGATTTCGGCGTCATAGAAAGTTATAACTGATAGGCTTTGCGTAACCCGAATCTCCTTCATTACAACTATGGTGGGGTGTGCGCATAGGACTGAATTTAACTGAACTCTATCAGAAAGAGATTTCAATCAATATTTGAATAAAATCATGTTTGTTGTTCCTCTTCTTATTTCACACAAAACTGTTGCCTTTTAGTTATTGGTATTGCATTTTGTTCATGAAAGTTTTGAAAACCAAACATCTCTTTGTTGAATGCTGAATATATTCTAAAATGATTTGCATCCTTCCTTTATATATGTTGCAAAAAAAACGGTTGAACCACTTCAATTAATAAACTAAACCTGTTGTAAGGATAAAAGAGGTACCAAATAGTGATTTCAGAAATGCAATGACTTGGCCTCATCTTGCTGATAAATAGGTCGTTTTTAATTCTTGAAGTAAATGGTCACACAATGAAAAGAATGTGTTTAAATGACGCTAGCAAAGAATGATGCCCAGCTAATTAGGTATTGATTAAGGGTAGTTCATCTCCCGTAAGGACTAGGAACACGCCAGAATTCAATAATACTTTTTTCAAGGAGAACACATGACCAAGTCACAGGATAGATATATAGTGGGCTGCTGGTAGGTTGCTGTTTGGCCTCTCTACTCGACCAACGGGGATGACTATTGCATAGCATTTGATTTTGCACAAATAAAGATATTCTAAAAACTTCTTAAGATTTTGAAATCCTATCCCAATATCATACTAAGATGATTGTGTACTACATTTGTCCATGGTGGAGTTGAATATGCCCACTTTGGTTTATGTAGAGGTCCGGTGGTGTTAATCCTAGAGGTTTATGAATAGATCCTTCATCCGTGGCCCAATGCCATTTAGAGAAACGAAACCCTGCGGCAGGTTACTTTTCTATGTATCAAGGATACCATTGTTTTGACCAAAGTTTCTATTATTTGCGACGCAGACTGACATACAATGAGTGGTGGTTTTAATTTAATGATTGCACAATTCACAACAGTTAACTGGCAATGAGTAAAGACATGAACTGACATAGACAGGTTTACTACAACCCTTAAAATAAGATACTTACTTTGAGTTTCATATGTTCATTATGAAATCAGTGCACATTAGAAAATAGCAAATTCTGTACACTAGATGTAGGAGATATTTGCTGTGTGACCGTAAAGGTATTAAAAAGCCGTGACTATCTAAAAATACGTTCTGCTTTACAATGCAGCGTGTATGACAACAATAGCCCGTATTAAAAAAAACTAAAAATAGTAGAAAGTGTAGAAAGGTGAGGGGCAACGCCTTTTGGCATATCTTGAATTAGCATGACCTGCTCAATGAGCCGCTCCGTGAGAGTCATTTAGATCGCTTTGAGTAGCATTCTTGGGATTCCTAGGCAGGCAGTCCTGGCTGTAAGGACCATTCCCAGTGCCGTAATTAGATTTGGGCTTGATTAAGCAAGTCCCTTCGTAAGCATTGAATAGCATCCTTAGAAGTATGTCCCCAGTCTATAGACTTTGTGAGTTACTCGATCAGAAAACCCAATGTGCAACTTAAAACCAGCCCAATTTGTACTTAGTAAGCCTGCTTGACCTTCGTAATTTCTTGGATGGGAATATAAAGAATGCAACATGATGCAATTACATAATATAATTAACAAAGGAAAGGTTACGGAGAGAAAGGGAAAACACGTTTTGTTTTTCTAAGATGTCCCTCATTTAGAAGTCCAGATGGATTTGTTCCTTCTCTTTTCGTTTTAGATGTGAATCGAGGGTAACACACTACACTCTGAATCATGGTATGAGATTAATTCGTTGATGCCTAACTTGGTGTAACTATCATTTTCCATGTGGTCAGATTTAGTTATGATTTAAGTTTGATAGCCAAGGTTCCTATAGTACTTCTTTATATAAGATATCAGATTATTTCTGCCTCGAGTATTGTGTTTAATCAAACCTTTATCAAAGTCTAATCATAATATTTGGAGATATAAATGGGGTCTACATTTCCAGAAACGTTGGTAGCCCCTAATTGATGCGGTGCTGGCAGCAGGGGGCTTGTTTCTGCATAACTAGTTTCCATTGAGCGATATTTTCCCGAAAGATTCACGAAATCAGTCGCTGGTTACCAGCATATTGATTCGTAAAATATGGTCAATGGAAACCCAGCATTAGTTAAGACTACATTGTTCATTGTTGTATCCACCTGCCGATTATGGCCACCGATCATGGCATTTAGCACTGCCGATCGATTACGTGACACTGTGCAATATTCGTCAGGTGGAAACGGAAGGTGCCAACGATCTTTCTCTCCAACATTATGTAAGATGATACCCCTGACCGCCACGAAATAAAACTTGGTTGAATTAATCTGTGGCGGGGACCAAATATCGGTCGGTGACCATCTCAATGTTACTAGAAAACAGCGGATTTTTTTTCACCACCATGCACTGATTTCTATGCTAATCTTACGTACACATGTAGAAACCCCACTTTTTGGTTTATGGGAAATGTGCACATTGTGCTATAAATTGGGGGGGGGGGGGAATCCTCAGGCTTGTCAGGTCATTTACATATTGAACGATCGGTGCGCATGGAACACGTAATCGGTGGTCAGGTGGAGGCGAGTACAATGCCTTGGGGTCAATGATTATTGGCAGGGATTCAAGGAGGATTTTTGTACAGGGTGCACATAATCGGTGGGGTGATAGCGGATAAGGGTTCTAATCATGTAAGTAGCAGTCCTGGCATGGTACAAAACACATGCAATTGGATCTCTTTCTAGGGAAAATCCCAATGACACCTACATATGAGACTAATATCGGAATCCAATATAATTTACACGAATTGAATAAATCCTTTAGCGACGGATTATTACCATGATACTGGACCTGAATCAGGATATAAGTATAAAAAATAATTATTAATACAATGTATTGTGGACACGCTTCACTCTTCATAGAGCAAACAGTATTTTTTACCCACGAGATAGGATCGGCCTCTGACTTTAAACTTGAATGGGCTTCTTAGAAGGAAACCCACGAGATGAAAGTAGCTTGGTCCGTACTCCATCGAGTTTAACCGCAGAGTGAAACGAGGTGCAGTGCGGACCAAGTTATTTTCATCGAGTGGGATTCTGATTTTATCTCAACCCCGTATAACATTATTTGTTGATGAAATGAATCACCAAATTTGCCATTGATTATTGGGTACACGAACTTCACGGCCGTGGAGTATGAGTTCCTAATGTTAAGCCTATGGAGAAAAATACTAGGGTGAGATAACTTAACATTGACTAATGGGCTATCATTTGTAACATAATCCCCCATTGAATATCTTTCGTAAATATCTAATGGGCGTTAGATACGAGTTCCCAATGTTAAGTCTATGGAGAAAAAATACCAGGGGTGAAATAAAAATAGGGATGATATGAACATAGGAAATACTCTTTGATTGCTCTGAAATGGTTCCAGACAGTTCAAATATTTGTGAGATAATGCAGTCACCATTGGGGCTAACAGGAGGTTGGCGGGCATGCGTTAACAGAAGAGACAGATAACTAAGGACGCTCCTCGGACGCAAATGTGGATCCACGACTCATCCTACAAAATCTGTTGTCTCTCCCTTATCGAATTCCCCTACTCCGTAGGGCTATTGAGATACCTCGTGATCTTTCCACCATATTCTAATTACTCTCAAGTGTACCTCGTTGTTTATATAAGTAAAACTCAATAAATTTATTCCATATAAGGCCCGTTCTTTGTTAGTCCTTATGGGATAGAATGGATACTACAATTAAAACCGGTATATAGTCCCTGACACGTATCTAACACAAGAAACGGCGAAATATCAACAAACATACACTGCAGTGCATGGAACTAGGTGATAGGTGCATAGGTTGCGAATCGTATGCTAGTCAAAGCGAAGGTTTGAATGCTCTGTGTTAAGTTTACACACCACCCCTTTCTTACTGAGAACCTAACACTGAGACAAGTAGCTTTGAGCTACTCGTCCGTGGATCAGAACTTCCCCTTGTCTGCACAAGTAACGTCCGGCGTTTACTGAGTAGCTCTGGGCTGCTCTGAGCTGCTCCGAGCAGAGGCTCACTGTGCCAGCAGAAGCGACATCTGTTGGTTGCTGGGAGCCGTTAACTTAGTCAGAAATCAATCCCCTTGTGAACCTGACTCCGGTTTGCCCGCCAGCCGTAGCTTTTTGAGTGAGGTTTTTTTATCCCTTCGTTGCATCCGATCATGTTTGTTTAAAGAGATGGCTTACGCAGCCAGGCTTAGCAAGCTTCATTAACACTATTAGCCCTGGAACGTGCACCGTGCAGCAGCCTGTTGCTGAATGTTGAACGGGGATTGCAGCTGTGACCAACATGTGAAATGTCCCGAAGCCGGACACCTGCCAGTACACACAGCATGTGAAATAACCAAAAGCTGTTCACTCACTAACTTATTAACCGTATTAGACCAAAACCCGAAATCAAATGCTTATCAATATACAAAGCATATGAGAACCAGATATTCATCAACGCGCCCAAACCCAAAGCAAGACCTGAGCCAGGATATATATATATATATATATATATATATATATATATATATATATATATATATATATATATATATATATATAATTATATAACCTCGCTTATGTATATATAAATTATACACATGTTTTTATCTTTCTTCCATGTATAATTGATTATTTTAATCTTAGTCCATGTATATCCTGATGTGTAGCCAGGGGTAAGTCCCAATGTATTATTGAATAAACCCTATTTTATTTACATTTTCCGCCAAACTCGCCTTTCTTGTTATTCATCTATTTCAAGATATCTTCATATTAATTCATCTTTGGCTATGATATTATATATGTAACCATGGCAGGCAAGTGAAATCACTGAAAACCTAGAAATCATTAACATTGAATTTACAGTAAGTAGTACAATGCAAAAAGAAATACATACAGCATGAAAAACAACCCAAGGCCAGCATTACATTGAATCTAGACATTTATCGAACCACAGTATGTGAGGTAACCGAAAGCCAGATATATGTCAACATGTCTACTTTACATACTATGACGACATATGTCCTGCGTAACAGGCAGCTGGTATTTTCTATTTGTCTCGTTGATATCACTGTCACACTGTATGACATTTGATTGTATTTTCTGTTTATTATGTTTCACATACTGCGCTATATATCACCAGTCATCAACGTGGATACGGTAAGCCGGTGCTGGATGGGTATGAAAACCTGACTACGATTGTTTTGAACTCTGACCAGCATAAATAAGACATTGAAAAAAGAGAATAATGATAAACATTTGGACTGACCTGAATTGAGACACCGACAACACTTTAAGCATATAACCCAAAGGCAGAAGCGCAGTATACCGAAGCTAGACATTTGTCAGCATATTGAAATCGTATGGTTACCTAACTTTAGATACATGTCTACATACTAGACATATTAAAATATCAATCATATGAAACGATCCAAAACACTTGTAAATAGGTTAAACATACGAGATATAACCCGAAACTAAATAGTTACTGAGAGTGTGAGAGATACCCAATGCCAGTTACATGTTGACCAACACAATCAAGATGCTCTTTAATCTAAGATAGATATTTGTCTCAGCACATGAAGGAGATGCCCGACCCAGATCCAGATATTTTCCAACAAACCCACACGCAAAACAACTCAAAGGAACTTTAATGTTACTGATTCTTGAATAAATGAAAGAATTCAAGATATGAAGGCAAACCCTAAATATATATTTATTTCCAGTATACAATACATACTTCATATTTTCATCACACTTTATTCACACGATGGACACCTAAGTTAGTGAACCTCGAGTAATCAAATAGTAAAATAGGATTTGCCGAATATACACACAGGGTACGAACATTAACCTCGATTCCTATTAACCCCTACACCACCAACATGTTTCAAACCGTATTGATTGCCATAGCTGCGGCTAGGTTGTTCTTCTATAGAGTGCATCCTAAAAGGAAGCAGAAGAGAAAAAAAAGTTACTAATCATTGGACGTTACTAAAAAGTGTTCAAAAGAAATATAACTAGGTCATAAGCTCGTGAGGGGTGTATTGGTGTATTGTTTATTGTTTCTTCCTATCTGATTTATCGCTACTACACGTTTCCTATTCCACTTACTATATAAACAACCTGAATAAAATGCAACAGGTCATTTACCATGGAATACCTTTATTATTACAGAAGGTCAATAATCGCCTGATTTCTAAAATGCATAGGGGTACATGAGCGTAGATTTGGTCATATATTTTGCCCCATTTGCATTTAGAGTTATCACAAATCATCGGCCCTCCTTGCAGGTAAGTTTCGGATATGAAATCCTGACTACGATTGTTTAGAGCTCTGATAAGAGGGATTGCGCAGTAATCTACTGCTGGATTGAACTTGATCACCTTGCAATTAACCGTAAATTTGCAAATTACTGTAGACCAGTTCATTCAGGTTCAATTCGAATCTAAACCCTTTTGATTCACTGACTCACTTTTTACAATAGGAAATCTGGTTAACTGAAACCTACACAAGGTGTAGCGGTTTTGATGTCGATAAATTGGATATAACAACATTATTAGAATATAAAGGTGGGACTAGATTGTAATTTGAATTACGGTGTACTTGCCTTAGCTAGATTATAACTGTTCAACGCGGCCTTTTGTATTGCTTCCCTTAATCCAAACACCTGTAAGTCGGTCCCTAAACAAGCTGCACTTATACTGATAGAGGTCACTATGCTAATCCTAATATCCGATAATCCCAAAGTACCACGATATAACTACGAGTCCATAATACAAACCTATAGACCTGATACTAGGGCTCTATATCAACACCACGCTCTCAAAGAAAATGCCGTGACGGTTCCCATTGGATTGTCGCGGGATTTTTGCATACCTTCAATTGTACCTTTAGATTCATATAGATGTTTCTCCACTTGCCGAAAAATTGATCAGCAATTTTTATCACACAATCCTTCAAACTAATTGCAAATAAGGGGAAGGTGGTGCGAGCGTGATATATCCGCACAAAAGATCGGACATTATTGATATCGTAGCTTTGTATCCAATTTCTATCCGATTTGTTATCAGTCCTCCTACACAATTCATCCCTAATATAATCAACCCATGTTGAATTCATCGGCGCCGAATCGCTTCGAAGTGATGCAAAAAGACACCAATCATCGGAACATAAATCGGTCGCCATCTTTTTTTGTTTTATGTTATCACTTATGGATTTCAGAAAAGGATTTATATACAGACCACGTACCAAGTAGTGTAGTGGAGTTCTATTGCGTTATCCGTGCGTCACGATGACACATAGCCCCAAGCACTACTTGGTACACCCCTACGGTAGACGTTGTGTCTGTAACATTATATAAGGACATCTAATGCTAATAGTTGTGAAGCATAGGGCCGGGAACGAATGTACTTCCTATACTAGTTTGGTGTGTTTTCAGCTTAAGCAGAAATTTACCAGCTATCTAAAAGCACTGCATGCAAAAGTGTAAGGCAAAAACATGCGTTTATAATTGATGTTTTAAAATTGAATTTTCTTTGTAATAATGTTTTTTTATACGCATGAAAACCACCACACACCACATAAAAGATGCTTTTTTACCTGCGGCATACATATGTTTTCCATTGACACACACTTGTATTACTTGTATTATATTGTTTGTATTGAACCAGGAAACCAGGAAATTATGTCGTCTATAATCACTTCATGCAATTGCGTCAGGTGACCTTGTAGGCAGCTCTCATTGTGCTGAAATCCAAATTGGTCCATGTCATAATCTTGTTTGAGTATATATATTTTTTTTTATATATATAAACTGCCTGAACAGACACATGTAATACGGGATATCATTTCAATTATAGGAGGTCGTAGGCGGCCGCTTCTCTAGAACTTTAAATCCAGCCTGAAGCAACGCACCGAATGCTGTTTTTGGGATATATAACAAGGTATCGGACCTCCATTCACGCCCTATTGCGAACTTAAAATAGCTCTATAGGTATTGTGCGCAACAGCTCAAGGGTGCTAAGAAGCTTAATTTATCGATCGCGGGTTTCACAAATATTGCTGTTTTCATAGCCTCAACAAATTCATTGATACAGAGGGTGATTACCACATACATAACCACCTGCAGTTCAGGTCGTAATGACAAGCTTCTCGCCTTAATCGATGAAAAAAGATTTGTTTCGAGGATTATTGGTCTGGACGCCAGATACATCGCTGGAGTTCTTGAGCGTGGGCCAGACGATCATATACGCTATATAGGATAGGGATAGGTCATTTATTACCCACCCAATACGGAGTCACCATACTAAGCCTATGGAGCCTCCAGATAACTACTGAGTAGAATACGGAAATCTATATTCTTCTAGGAGAATACTTGTCGCTATCACTCGGAGTATTACTACGCGTCAACTTCGCAAAGAATACGGCCGCTGAGATCGAAATCATGGTTATATTGTGTATATAGACTTGCTGCAAAAACTATCCCTTAACTATTAGCGTGCCAACTCTGTGACATTGGGAAAGGTGCAGAGGGCTCGTGCCACAGAGTATTACTGTCCTAGTGGCGTGCTCAGCTGACCATGGCCGATCACAACAGACCGAAATACCAAATTGATATACAGTACAACCCCGTGTAAGCGGACACCCTCCGTTCCGGGCCAAAGTGTCCGCTTACGCGGGGTTAAAATAAACATCTAATAGAGAGAACCGTTCCGAGCAAAGGTGTCCGTTAACGCGGGTTGTCCGTTAACGCGGGTTTCCCGCTTACGCGGGGTGTCCGTTAGGCGGGGTTTTACTGTACAAATGTAGTTGGATCCTAGACAAGCAGTTGCAGAAATGGAAAGGTAACTGGGTGAAACTGGGATACAAACATTGGCCCATAGACTGAATATAACCAAAAACTTCTACTTGTTATTTTCTTTCATAGATCCACGCTCGTTCAGCAGTAATGAACATGCCATATTTTCCTAGTATATGGTTACCCAATGCTCTTGTAAGATATGTTCAACAGAATCTAAGCGAAGTCTTGAAATAAAAGTGCCTCTGCAATATTCACCCAGTACATGATTGTATTACAACCATGCCTCTCATAACATTATTGAATACTCCATTTCAAAATCTCCCAGTGCTTCCCATCACTCTCCTCATCACTATCGGATTTTTTAACCTACTTTACACACGCCACACGCATCCCTGCCTCAACCCTAAGTACAAACACCCCTTTAGAACACGCCTTTCTGCATCAAAGTCAGGTTATCACACCTTTCAAACCCACACTCCTTACCAATGCTCAGTGCTCCCTATTTTCAGTGATGATCATCTCATATAGCCCTCTTATTGCTTTCAGGCTTATACATGCCATCACCACCTGACGCCTTATCTCCGTTCCTTGGTTCGAAGCTCAGCTGTGCCGCTGTGTTCTCTGCTTGTCTGTCACCTTCATTTGCAAAACTCTCTAGGACTACTTCCTTGATATACAACCACCTGTTCTTAGATATAACGTTCCATCCTCTTTGTCCGGTCCATCATCTTTCCCACCTCTTTAACTGCTATCCAACATCGTATTGACTACCCTGCTGTACATACCAGATTGAATTCACTATATTACTCTATATATATATAGTCGGTAAGCCTCTTGAATTGTAAACCCAATGATTCGGGTCCCGGCTGTTTGGTTCGGCAATCGTTAAGACATGTTTTCTCCATGGTATGACTCGGACTGATTCTATGGAGTAAAACACTACCAAATTGCCATCCACATCTCATGACACAATTATGATGATCTGTGCGAGGCTGTAAAGCGTAAAATGAATCAACTATAACTAAAAGATTCCCCACAATATAACCTCCAGTTATACTCTTAAGTTCTATGGCCTTACGTTTCTTGACTGTAGACGGCCTACCACTAAGGGCATAGCGCCTGCCTGGGAGCTTCTGCAGGAGAGAGAGCAGGGGAAAGAGGGGGAACAGGAGGTGGGTTGGGGGGATTGACCGGGCATTGCGCCTCACTTTACATCACGTTGCGTGGCGCGGCGCCTGCCCAGCAGTGTCGACCGGAAGATGAACAGAAGCCACTTACCGGAGGATCCTACTTACGGCGTCGGGCGTTCCTCCAGGGTACGGGAGTAGGTGACGGGAGCAACAGGCCCCGCGCCCGGCTACGCCTCCGTCGCCTCCTCCTGGCGCCTGCCCGTGGTGGTAGAGTCCGTGCGCCGACGCTCAGGTAACCGGGGCGCCTCGCCTGCTTCTCCGGGAGGACGACGAGTAGCAGTCGTAGCAGTTGTGGGAGTGGCGTCCAGGGTAAATATCGTCAACGGTAGCGGTAGAGGATCCCATGGGCCGCATGGCTCGCTTTGAATGGGGTGCGTATACTCAATCACCTACCAACCTGCCCGGCGCCAACGCACAGACTCAACTGGTGTGGGTGGTGTAGGCGTCAGATCAGATACCCATCAACTTCTTGTACGCCGCGGCGGCCACTGGTTACAGTGCTCAGCAGTTGGCCATTCGCTCGCCGCCCGTTTATCGGCGTACGAGCGGCGTGCGCCACCCTGCCCTGGCGTCAGGGCTCAGGGTTGAGTTCTACTCGTGCTTTTCCCCCACAACCCCTTCCATTCACCCCGCCACAATTAAGGGTCGCCCTGCTGTCGCACACCTTGAAGTGACTCCTCACATGGCCCTTAAAGATTATATACATACACTATGATCCAATCGGTGGGTGCCTTGGATTAGTGGCAGCGCACGTAATCCTGCACGCGCTGTGGGGAAGGACGCGTCCGAACGCTGCGTGGCGCCGCGCGAGAATGGCCATGAACGCGGCTTCGCGCAGACGACTGCTCCGCGCGCTGCTGGCATCCGGCGTCTGTTATAGTAGCGTGTCTCTCTGTCAGGACGGTGACCAGCGAAGTGCCCGGCGTGGCAGCGTTCCTGTGTCCTTCCGCAAGCGTATCTCTCACTCGGGTTTTTGTCTTGCCGTTTGGGTTGCTGTTACCTTGAACATCCTATTAAAACCGTTTACATTTCCCCTCCTTTCCCTTGCATTGCCACACATGGAAAAGCTCTTATTCTTTGGCATCCTAACTGTGGAACATCCAATTGATCCCTCTAACTTGTATCTAGTCTTATACTAGTCTCTGAAAGCTTAATTTGTCTGTGGAGTTCCCCTAGTTAAGATGTTCATTCATATATTTCATCAATTAATCTAATGTGTTCGTTCTACAGCTTATTTTTCATGATTGACGAGATTAGTGTTGCAGAACACGTATTCCAAACATCATATATATATCGAGCTCAAAATGATTTAAGTCTCTGTGAGTTTGTAACATCTATCTTTGCCTTGTGTGATATTATAAAAAAAAAATTGAACCGATATGATATCATGAGGTGTAATTAGCAAAATTCCCAACATGCCTAATTTTTCTTCACTCGACATAATATTGGTGCTGTTTTCTACAGCGGATGTAAACGTTGCCTAAACTACCATTAACACTAGGCAATTTCTGCTCATGGATGACATTTTGCATTTAGCACCACCTATAGATAGTTTTACAGTTCTGATGAAATATAGGTAGCTGCTTCAAGCCTGCTTTCAGATCGACTTGAATTGAATAAATTGTTAAAAGTTCTGTCTTCGAGTTGTCGCGTTTGTTAAACCTACTTGTATGAAATATAGGTAGTTCTAAACAGCAAAACTCCAAACACAACCCATCCTTTCTGTCACCAAAAGTACGCAATCTGACACCACCACAGGACATTTGCAGCTTTTGACGAATTCAAAACCGATTGTTATTTAACTGTTGATGAAATTCTTTATACCAGGAAACTGGGCCCTTTATTGTTCTCAATCTAGGAGACTGGATAAAATGCACAAAAAACGTCTTATACCTAATGTATCCTGACGATTTTGTTGTAATTACATCAGACAAAGACGCGAGTATGTCTGAGAGCGAAATTCAAAAGGCCATTACCAATCTAGATAATTGGTATCATGCACATAGACTGACCATCAATATTAAAAAAAATGGAAGTTGTTTATCACGGTTCACATAACCAACAGAACACAAGAAGGAAAGGGAAGTTATTTATGAAGAACGAGGATATTTCTACGTGTAGCTATATAAATTGTCTGGTTGCTATTGATGAGTCTTAACTTCAATAAACATGCAGACAAAATTGTGAAAAAGGTGAAAGAAAAAATGTATCTTTGATGAAAAATACGTAATATTTTTGTAAAGAAACTGCACCGAAAATGGCCCATGTTTGGATTCTACCAATAGCTGATCATTGTATATTTCTGCTCGAAGGAACTAGGGTTAAAACACAACAAGTGGTGGATAGATCTATTTACAGAAGCCTATGAATTGCCTTAGGCAAGGACTCTTATAGAGATGGTGTGTTTGTTAGTAATGTGAATTTATTATCAAATGGTGCTGTTATGTTGCCTAAAGAAAGACGACTGTTGCTCCTTATGGGTATCATCGGAAGCCTGTATAACATGAAAGCTCTGGGTTTGAAACAGGAGACTAGGCCCACTAGATCCTCCGATAAGTATAATGTATGTATTATTCATCCTAGGAAAGATAGATTTTGCAAGTCACACGTTTACATGGGTTTAGGCGTTTGAAACAATCTATCAAACAACTCTCAATGTGCGAATTCATGTATCATGAAAGAGGCTTTCCGCCATGAATCACTGCAAAAGATGAGACAATACTTACATGAAAAAAACTTGATGCGTTGTAAATCTAGACAGCAGCACATAAAAGACTAAAATGAGCTCACCCCTACCGACAGCCCTAATTGACCAGTAGTGACCACGGCGGTCAAAACCATTTACATCATATGTACTCTACACTTATCAATCTACGCATTTATTTTGTGTTATGTCACTGATCACTTGTAGTTGTACACTATCATTCTACTTGCGCAATTCATGTTCCTGTTTACATTTTCCTGTTGATATGCTTATACTTTGTATGGAAGATCAATTGTCAATCGAATACAAATGACTAAAAAATGAAAAAAGAAAGTAATATGTCAGCTACCAAAATCCCCAGTTGTAGTGGATTCAACAACTAATATCTAGTAGTGATATTTATTTCAGTTATCATAATCGACCGTTTTGTCTTTACTCTAAACAATATCAGTGCAGTTCACAGCAGTAGGTGAAAATGCCGCCTAACCCGACGTTTACACTAGGCGACTAAAACCTCACGACTGCAGATCTTCTGAGGGAAAATCGTGACTTAGCCGGCGTTTGCATCAAACGACTATAGGCCCGTTTCCATTGGCCGACGAAAAGTTTTTTAATTCTCCTAATAACCCATTTCCATTTTTAGCAGTGCTAAACGTCTGTCAGTTGTGCCTGACCTTAGATCGGAGAGGGCCAATTCTTGAAGGTTAAGGGGGTGCGTCCACCAACCACGACAAGGCTGCGACAACGGCTTTCCGACAGGGTCCACGACAGCTCTACGATTAGAAGCCTTGTCGTAGCCTTGTCGTGGTTGGTGGACCACAGCTCCCGACAAGAGGCTACGACAAGGCCACGACAGGCTGCGACATGAAGCTTGTCGGGGGCCTGTCGGGGGCCTTCCGACAAGGTTACGACCAAATCGAACATGTTCGATTTTGGAGCCGTGTCGTGGCGTGTCGTGGCGTGTCGGGAGGTTGTTGCAGAGGTCTACGATAGAATATTTAGGTGGAGCGTGGACGTCCCGACAGGCTGCGACAAGGGGTCACGACAGCCCCCCTTCTCACGACAAGGCTGCGACAAGGCTGCGATTGGAACTTTCTTGTCGGCGTTTGTCGCAGCCCTGTCGTGGTTGGTGGACGCACCCCCTAAAGGGGGGCGTCCACCAACCAGAACAAGGCTACGACAATGGCTTTCCGACAAGGTGTACGACAGCTCTACGATTGGAAGGCTTGTCGTAGCCTTGTTGTGGTTGGTGGACACCAGTTCCCGACAAGAGGCTACGACAAGGCCACGATAGGCTGCGACATGAAGCTTGTCGGGGGCCTGTCAGGGGCCTTCCGACAAGGCTACGACAATATCGAACATGTTCGATTTTTGCTACGACTGGACCTTTGTCGTGGATTATTGTGGTTTTCTCGATATCACTGCCATAGTGTGTCGGAACCATGGGCGCCTTTTTTTACGGCAACCAGCAGCGTCTACGACACGCCCGGTAGGCCTGTCGTGGACCTTGTCGGAAAGCCATTGTCATAGCCTTGTCGTGGTTGGTGGACGCCACCCTTAATAGTCGGCGGCACAAAATCGTCCCAATAATCGCGAGACTGCACCATATATGGCGTTATATGACAACCAAAAAGCGTTACCCGGTTATCAAGTGTAAACACTTGAAGCCCTTTTTGGGTCCACGATTGTAATTGTCGATATTCATTGAGGAGTGCTACTTCGCAATTTTTAGTTACATGACCTACTATCATCACGTTTTCAGTCGTCGTGTGTAAACACCGCCTGGGCTGTTCTTGTGGTCCATTCCTGTATTACACGACTATCATTACATCTCTATTTGGCTGCTGCTTCTGAGATGAATCCTAGGAAGAACCATGGTTTGATTGACTTGCAGTTCTGTACTCAAAACCTCAAAGCTTATGTTACGGCGAGGTGAAATATATGCACCAATAACAAGGGATTTTCATCGGTAAATATCTATATTAGTGATAGTAGAACACAGTACAACCACGAGGTAGACAACTCGATTTTGTAGGCATGTTATTATGAACCAACGTTTCGGGCGGATTTGCCCTTTATCAACTATATTGGTGTTAAAGAATGTCTAGCTATTGAATTGCTAAGAATATCAAGTAACGTTAAATTAGGCGAAGCCTTTACAGCCAGTTAGTTGTTGATCTATTAAGGAAACTAGATTAAATTGAAAAAAAGTATTTTGTAACACAGATATAAAATGGTGAAACCAACATAACTTATAATGAAAGTAATTGAGTTTAACATTGCCATCTCTAATATCCTGCATTCTTTATGAATTTTATTCTTGATGCCTTTGTCCAGTTTATATCGGCTGATTGGTATTCCTTGATTTCATACATCAACCTCGTGGCATATCAACCGTATATTTCAGTTGTTCTCAATCTCGATGCTTTTTGTTTGCAAACATACAGGTCTTAGTCTCTGAGTTTAAAATATGGTCTCTCGAGCAAAAAAAAATATCTGCAAAGTTTACACACTATATAATCAAGTGGTATTGCCTCTTTTTCGCCATCAATAACGCATAGCTAACTTTTAAACCTGAGGAGTTTTTAAGCTTGTATACTTCTTTCCGATGCATTTTTGCATTTTCCTTTTGTTCTTCAAAATATAGCACCATTTGACTTAATTTTATTTCATGATCTTTATCAGACATTTTCTATGTGCCTTTGAAATTATTCTATTTTTCTTCATCATTTTTATGCGCAATTTTCATTGGTGGTCTATTTCTCTTCTAACATACTCTGTCATCTATGATACTTCTCTTTATCTTTATGCGAACTCTCTGAAAAGGACCCTAAAGGCTTACCCCCAACAACGCGGATTCTGATCCTGATTGGCCTTACAATTGATGTCCCGATACGAAAACGATTCTATCGTGAGGTCAGAAAAATAATCATGGCAGAGGAACGGTCTATCATTTACACTTATGTCCACTATTTGAATTATCGGGAACGATTGGAAATGGCCAAATCGTAGCCTATCGTGAGGTCCATCGTATACCGTCGGCGTTGGTGGGATTAAGCCTTTAGTCATATTTTTTGTTTCTTAGTATGTAATGTAATTTGTAGGAGATATTTTCTCATCAGATAGGCCCCTGATATATTTACAATATTGACTGCTTTCAGATACAAGCGGTTGTATGCTCCAAAGAGTTGCAGTAAGTCGTAGTAATACCGAGAGCATGCGAGGGTATTGCACAGAGGTAACCAAGAGGAGAATGATCCGCTTTTATATTAAACTAGTGTATATTGTATTTATTATCCGCCTTTTCCTAAGTAGTGGGGTACTATTGTAGCATACAACATAACAGTATGTTCCCGGTATGTAGATACGCGCTGCCCATGTGTTTTCTATGAACGCTCTATTAGGTGGATGATAAACACCGACACGCTACGAGAAATCTAACATGTTGGATCTCATCAGGAGGCGTGAATCGGGGAACACAGTGGGTGCGGGGCTTCAGGTAAACTCGTTAACTCTAAGATTTGAACTTTTAAATGAGAGGTTATGTGTTAATACACATTTTTAACGTCAAGTAGCTGATTTTAGACTATCGGCTATTACGACTTAATTAGAATGTTTAGAGAGCCAACAAGCAAAGCAACTGTTGTTATCATTTCAAGGAACTTTAGGAATGTGTTAACTAAAGCAGGTATTAAACATCAGTAAATAGCTTACTCATGTCGACATGAAGATGCATGTCGGATTGTGGATAAATCTCCTAGGGGATAGACACCCCTGATGTTAATACCATACAAGATCGGGAGATCTATCATGATGCATCGGCGTTGGTAGCAGTGGGGTTAATAGGGGGATGTCCACTTCGATTTTGGCATCGGGATCATATTGTAAAGGCTCTTGATGACCTTCCGATAAAAAGGATGCATTGCAGGCTGCACTACGACATAGGGAATCTACATCGTAGTTCATCGGGAGGTCTTCAATTTCCATCCTAGTAGGTGGACACCCCCTATTAAGATAAAAAATCATGGTTGTTGACCAGGAGTCCGCAAAAGTAGAGGTCCACTATTTACTTTGGTTGCATGATATTAGAACATCCTTGACATAGATCTCTCGTTACGAAAAGGTGCTATGACACAGAATCCATATGAAAGCATATGAAAGCCTGTGTAATGGCAGTAGACTGTATGTTCTAGGGGTTTGCTAAAGTCTCTGCTGCAGCCCTTTGTTATCCATATCTCGGGGGGACTGAGTAGGTGCCGGGTAACAATACCTCCACTACCACTGCACCCACAATACCAGCTCACACCTGCTCGCACCAGCCCACACTCCCATAATATGCTGCAATACGCGTCAACCGCCGGGCCTAAAACACACATGTATCTTTAAACGTCTGCCGGGTGGACCTCGCACTGTGGTCTCAACCGACTTCAAAGGCAATTCCTGGCTGTCAGACAAGTGTGGGTGTAAAGGGGGTTGATGCGGCCATCTCACGCGACCTGAAGCTTTGGTGGGCGATAATAGAGTGTCACGGTGTCATTGTAGTCCTGTACCAACAATCTGTTATCACACACCGAGCTGGACTGATATATGTACACACTGCATCGGAGTGCCAGGTGATAACTAGAAGGGTTGAGCCTAAAGGACTGTTTTATTATGGGTTTATTTTAGATTTGTTTTTTTCTGAGAAAATCCATCTTTAACGTTAGAAATTTACATCAGCGATCTTCATGGTAACATCTTTTACCATTTTGGATGCTTTGAAATATAGACAAGGCAAGAGCTATGTACTGCACTAATCAATGTTACAACTCAATAAGACATATATTGAATGTGTAAGACCTTATTTGTTCGAAAACGCAGGATATTTTATAAGAATTACAGAGAGATGGTTCCAGAATCATTGGATAACACCTACGAACCGAGACCTAACTCTCAAATACATACGTAACCGGTCAATGGGCCTAGCAGTAGATTGTTCAGTTAAGGTCGTGGGTCGGTCAAACAATGTAAACTGTGGCCTCACATATATGGGATAGCATTGGTATAGATCGCTATCTCACCTAGAGTGTGAACGGTGGGTGTGATTACAAGGCTGTTGTATTTTGCACGACATGACTGCTGGAATAAGATAGAGTTTGTATGATCTTGGACTTGGTTATATGGAGGTCCGTGGTAAGGTCGACTATTGACTGTCTTGTTGCCCAAGCCTGCCAATGTGTTAATGTGCCGCCGCTTGTGGTTTTCCTGTATTGTCAAAACCATGTCTGAGGTATTACTGGTGCAATATTCATGGGTAACCCACCAACCTATAGCTGGAATACGATAGAATACGATGCGATCGCTGCACTTTCTCTGGAAACAAGCTTAAATAGGTATTCTAAGCGCTCATAGACTCATAGACTCAATGATTTTATATGGTAACTTCTGGTGTATCATTAATGTAAATACCGTCGAATAAAAACTGACCTGTGCCTTTAGAGGCCAAAGCATCTGCGAGATTAACTTCATTGTTAGACCTGACTTCAAGACAAGGTGGTTTGTGTACTTCTATTGCTGACACGTGCAACGCGGTGTCTATGTTCGTATATGTTTCAGCCAATTATCCAATCAGATTGCTTCGCTCTGTCATGTAATCAGTTCGTACAACTCCTTATCAAATGATGTTAATATGAACTTTTAATTTAGTTCCATGTTAGACGCAATTTAATTCCACCGTAATGGGAGCAGCGGGATTTGAAAAGGACGTATTTGCAGGTGATATGGCAATATGAAATACAAAGGGAGAAATAATGTTTTCTTTTAAACAAGCGGCCGTAAACCATGAGTTATTGACCAGTAGTAATATAAGCGCGCCAGCGAGTGTATTACGACGTCAACCACGAGTGGTTTGAAGAGTCACCTGTCCACAAAACCAGGGTTTGTTATATATTTTCCAATAGATCAGCACCAAGGGCAAATTTGCCAGTATACCATGGTTTTCAAGCCGTATACCATGGATTCAAATCTTTAGATGATAGGTAGTAGTTTACCGAGGCCCCATACATTCTTAATGTGTACTTTGCATACCATGGATAATAGATTCGTTTATGAAGTGAGTCTTCTGATTAAATTAAAATAGATATGTTGGAGTCTCTCAACATGTTAAGAGAATGCAAATAATTTCATATTTTGTTTTTGCCTTTTCAAAGTGTATTTGATCGTGGTCGGTATAATCTTGGTTAGAGTTGAAATAGACTAATTTCCTACCCACGAGGGTTATCATTTATAGAGGACTAGCGGGTCTCATTCTAATAGTTACGGATGCAAATTATATATGACAGTTAAATATGCAATGGCAATAAGGGTTTCGACGATACAGGTCAAGAATAGGGTTCATTATAGATCTGTTCAGAAGATTAGATGTAGACGTATGGTTGACCAAATCATGTAATATTAACGTGGCAGAATGAAAGCACACAAACAGATGTGTACAGTAATTGACTGGAAGGAGAACATGTAATCAATACGCCGAAAATACAGCTGTGGCTACTGAGCACTAATACAATGAGTTCAGTGTACATGTTGACCAACAAGGTCTCCTGAGTAGCTCAACAAGGTGCTCGGACACGAGCTGAACTGTCCACAGAAACACCACTAAGTAACACCTTTCTACTTCCCGCTCCCCTAGGCTATCAATCCTATCGCCATGTCAGTTAGTCTTTTCGCAATTTTCTAGCAGGGATTAAGTTAATTTCAGCAATATTCCTATGTAATTTTGACTTAATGATTGGAGGCAATACGTAGTTTTATATGTTTTAGAAATCATATTTTACGGGGAGGTAAGTAGGGTATTTCCCTGGGGTAACTTATTGATACTATTACATAAGAAGTAAAGGTTACGACAAATACACAGTTGAGTATGAAGTCTAGAAAGTCATTACGAGTTTAAATCACCCTAAGAATATAGTTTTTCTATGTCAGGGAAGGTGGGTGGAAAGGTTTTCCCATGCAAGTTAGGTTGAAGGAGAGCTGTGGTACATTGTGCGGTTGCTGTTGTATCCATCAGATAGCATGGTGTCATTACTAAAATCTCCGATACAGCAGTTGGGGTTGAAGGAGAAGCTGGGGTGCATTGCAGGAATGCCATTGTATAGATCAGATGGTGTGCTGTATATGATAAATCCAATGTTATCAATTTTGATTACAAAATCTTTCTAGAACTCTAATGAGTACCATTTCATTGATTACATATAATAAACCAAGCATTCTTTTGCCGTTTTTTTTAATAGATTAATTTTTAATAGATTTCAAAACACCATTGTTCTGTATGCTTCAGGATGAGTGTGTATATAAGGCACACTGTATAAAACTGTGGCTATAGACTCGGGTCATGCTTTGGGTCGGGCTCGGGGTCAGGTTTGGGGTCAAGCTTGGGGTCAGGTTTGGGGTCAGGCTTGGGGTCAGGCTTGGGATTGGTATCAGAATCATGGGTGAGGGCTTCAGTGTTGGTGCAGTTAAGCCTGATGCCCATCTACCGATTCAGGGTTGAGCGATTAGTTCCCAACTCGTATAGCCGCGGTGAACTTGTCGCAGGCAAATTATGTAACCCTTCTCTCGACCAGCGGACATTGAGGAGATGGGGTGGTGGATATTACTCCTAAGCAAATCGGTCTACTAATCGTTGGCTGACCCTTGCCTAGCTGCCCTACATCTACCGACTACGGCCGACTCCGTTAGGATGCCTTCGGTGAGCCAAATTACCGTCCGTTTGTCGCCGACAAAGGTACATGAATGTTCCTAAATCGGTAGATGGGCATTGGGCTTTACACCCTACCACCACCAAACCGCTGCCAACGCCACAGACACCGCCACCACCACCACCACCGCAACCGCTGCCACCAAGACAAACACCTCTGCTACAGACACCATTTTCACACCCACTGCTTTCACACTCGTCTGTTTCTTTTTATCTTTTTATCAGTATTCATACATGTACATATGCCAAACACATATGACTTGTATACAACCAGCGTATACATGTTGCAGACAAGGTGTTTCTTCTCATATATGCTGGCTGGCAAATACAGCCATTACGCTTCCTTATACATGGAAAACACATTTGTATACACCACATATGCTGGCGTGAAATGTCGACATATATATAAAAACATGAAAATATATACAGGGGATAGATGCATTTACGCAGTATATATGAAATAACTTGGGATTTTCGAGCAGTGATTGCTACATTTGTCTCATAATCTTAGAGCGTCGTGTACATCACGCAAGTAGCATGGTAGATCATGAATATTCAAATAGACGCTAGCGGCCCAGGCTATTATGGACATTCCAACTCTGATTAAGTGAGGGAGAAATTCCTTCTATGTGAGGGAGAAATTCGTGCCTTTTTATATATGGCCGGTAAAGATGATTTGAAAGCGTATGTACCACTGAGGGTTATCAGTCTAAAAGGTCTTTTTTAAATTTTTGATAGGGCTGGTTTTCCTTTTCAGTGTACAAAGGGGTATACGTGTTGATACTCCGCCTCTCAGACTAGCAAGACTGTTGCTCTAGTCTACTTTACCCATTTCATCACATTCGTCTATTATTGTATACTCTCTGTTCACATGTATTGTCAAATTGCACTGTTAGGACCTCTGCATGGAGAAAACGCTAAATGAAGTTAGCAAATGTATGTATGTCCTTTATAAAACTTCACTGAGTAAGAAGAACAAAAATTACCATAAATTGGTGCATACCCAGAAAAAGAATTTCTGGATTCCAAACATGACAAAGACACACGCTTTGCCCTAGCCAAAACCTAAGATGCTTTATGAGTCTTAACCAGATGAAAATGTGTCCTCCCGACCCCCCTGCATCAGCTTTATACAGATATGTCTATTGCCACATCTCAAATACGTAAATCTGAAAAGTGAGAAATACGAAAAATACTGAACTATAATGATATTTGAACTATTTCCAATTCGACCACAAAAATGTTAACGTGCAAAATTTAGTTTCAGAGGTTCGTTTGGGCTTCAACATGTTTTTCGCAGTTCATTTCGCTTTCTTACACATGTCCATTGTTAATCGTGGACCACAGGCTTAATTAAACTGCCTAGGTTAGGGAGAGGTTATATTGAACTTCAGCGTGCTGTATAAATTATCCCTTCACCATCTGCCTACCAAGTCTGTGACAATGGGAAAGGTGCAGAGGGCCAGTGTTTTAATGTATCAAAGGCGTGCCAAGCTGACCGTGACCAATCAATAGAGACCGAAATAACTCATCCATCTACTAGTGCTTGATATATTTGGATTCTAGAAAGGCAGTAGCAGGAACGGCAAGGTGACAAGTTGGTTACTATAGAGGAAACCCATGAAAGTTTAGGGTCTGAGCTCGTATCCCATCAAGTTTGAATCACGTAGTAATTCACAAGGCGAAGCCTCGTGAATTGCTATGTGATCCAAAAGAGATGGGATCGAGCTCTCACCCTAAACTTGAATGGGTTTCTGAATTTATCTCACCCTTAATATTGACTAATGGGCTAACATTTGTGACATTATCCCCCATGGGATATTTTTCCTAAATATCTAATGGGTGTTAGATACGAGTTCCCAATGTTAAGGCTATGGAGAAAAAAAATCTGGGGTGAGATAAAGGAAATAACCCATTGACTAAATATAGCCCGAACGTTTTTATTGTTTTTCGTCTTTTTAGCAAAGATTTTTCTTCTCGCTCCTTATTTCTAAAGATTTGTTTAAAACTATTAATGAATTAATTACAAACCTGAGCTAGTCTAACTAAACCCTTTCTACTCTTTCTCTTATGTTCCATATTGATTGCCACCCTTTTGTCATTTAATTCTTTACTTGTTTTTTCTTCATTTGATTCATCAGATAATTCTGTTTCATCTGGTGCTGCTTCCATTTTTTCCATTCTGACCTCCTCCTAAAATAGTATACCATACATTCCCCTTTAGCTTTGGCTTTTCTCTTCTTCTTATATACCAGAGCAGTATTTAACACTAGATTTTCTGGAGATGCTACAAAATGCCCTCATATGATTTTAATCGGCCGCTTACAATAACAAAACAGCACTTATTCATGTCAAACAGGAACAGCTACAAAACTGACACTGGACATCACATATGTGCTAATATATATTAGTTGTAATTCCTCTTATTTCCTCACCTCACTCTCCAGGTTTTTCTTTGCTAGGTAATTCCACGTTTATTCACCAATGATGAATATACCATTTGCTCTTAGTTATATGATGCACAGTGGCTACCAATAGTAGCTACATTCAAACCCCCTCCATTTCAGAATCTGACTGGCTGAATCTAAGAATTGAATAGCTTGCCATAGCTGCACTTAGGTATGCTGACCAAGATCTAGGTGCGGCCCCGGGAGTGGAATCAAGTATGAGGGCGGGGAGAGGAGGAAGAGGAAGGGTTGCAGTAAGGTAGATAAGCAATGGTATTGATTACTCAGCAATATACGGCTCTGCAATCGGCGGCCAGTCAATGATTGACTGCGTGCTTCCTCTGTGTATATTACCACCGCCTACCCCGCGCACCACAAGGACATTGACCAAATACGGTGAATAATTAAATATAGACGAATAAATAAATCACGTCCTAAATGCGGGGTCTGCCCGGAACATCTCAGAAGTAGGGGACAGATTTTGAGGTTTTCATTTACGGTTGTTATATTGGAGGACTGATGTGGTTGCATCAAATGGTTAATTGTTCAGATTATCAACTAGTAATGTTATGATCCTTAACGAATTGCTGAACTGGCTTCGGGAAAGGCAATTTCATGGATGGCAGAGAGTGCCGGTTCGGAAGCAACGTCTAGCATTTTGATTATTGCACGGAGTTGGCTATAGTGGAACTCGTGGCTACTGATCACGGATTGTTAAATCCTGATGAGAAACTGGACACACGAGGCGAACAAATTATGGGACTTGGAAGAAGGGAGTGTTGCTGAGACAGGCAGTTGTTTGTCTCCTATTTAACGCCTTAGGCAACGAAAGACATGCATAGCCGTTGTTAACAACCTAGACTAGATTTGGAGACTAGATATGGAGGATGAGATTCCAGAAGTACTGTAGGAAAATAGTAGTTCCTATGACCCTAAAATACACTGCATTGGCACGAACTCACTGCCTGAGGGCAACAGGCATCTAGGTATTCGAGGGATTATATAATGTAGTTTCATTATGATACTGTATGTTTTGCAGAGAGGATTTGGGCTAATTTATACTAAGAGTACTAATTTTGAACATTTCATTAATCCAAAAGAAATTATATACATATATTTCTTTCATCTGAAAAATATTCCTCATATATATTGATGTAGATCAGCACGACCGACCATGTTGTACGCAATTCAAAACGAGATTAGGTTTGACGTTTATTTGCCATACGAGGTCTCAGGCCGAGTTCCGTGAAAAAACCTTGTCGATTAAACATCAACCTCATCGGTATAGCGAACAGAAGTTTGTAGGTACATGTATTATAAGTTCTGCAGAGAAATGTAATTAAGAAAAAGATTTACGGACACTTGTATAGAACTAGGAAGAAATAGTATTTTCATCATTAATGAATTAGCGTGGAATTATAAGAATAAATCAATTGAAATAATTGGGTTTTATGCGGTCATGCTGTCGTTTTCTGTAACCCACTTGCACTGAGTCAACTTGCCATTACACAGTCAGTCTAGGATCCATATAAACCAAGCACCAGTGGGTTACTACTGTCTGTAGTGATTGGCCATGGTAAGCTGGGCATGCCGCTATGACACTGAGACACTGGACCTCAACTACTTTCCCAGTCTCACAGCGTTATACCGGGGACACACCAAGCGAGTCAAGGCGGCGATCTCTATAATCGCCAATACAAAATAGGATATACGTGAGATATTATTTCATACGAATATCTCTCACGGATAGTTTAGCTTATCACAAGCAATAATCAGGTGAAATATGAAATAATAGGTCACATAAAGGTCATTTTATGTTGGCGATTCCGTAAATCGCTGTCTTACTCGCTTGGTGTGTCCCCGGCATAAGGAAGCAGATGGTGGAAGGATAGTTTTTGTAGCAAGCTGAAAGTCTATAACCTCTGCAAACCCAGGCGGGGTATATGAGCGTGTGGCCCATGCTAAAAAAATGTCACTCCATAGTTGTAGACGTACATATAATAAGAAATGAGCTTTTCTGTGCCCATGAATATTGATTACACTCTAGGTAATCAATACCCTTCAGGAATATTAATGTTATGCATGCTTGGGGATCAAATGTTTTGTATGAATATAACGGCGTCTGGGTTAGATTGGGCAGGATTGAATACCACAAGAATCCATTGATGGCATCTTGCAGTTGCCCATGGAGTTGAATATTTGATAAATACTTTTATCTGGCAGGTTATTTACGGAAGGCGCCCGGTGAAAAACAGGGGGTCTGTCTGTTGATAATTACCTTTAATTAAACATTATTGTGGATAAAAATGAAAATGGATGTGTTTTATTAATTTCAATGAACCTAAATTGGACAGGAGGCTTTCGATGGACTTCCGACCATCTGCAGAATGTCATCCAAGGAATTCAAAGTATTGTTCAGAAAAGAGACCTATGCTAATTTTGAGAATTGTTTTTAATCACATTGAATTTTACCAATAGGTAAATGACGCAAAATCATTAGAGGAAATACCCAGGTGAAATTTCAAATGCAATCCACAAATACGCACACCATATGCATATTACATATTTCAAGTTTCACGACATAATTGGCCTTAGACGATTAATGGCCACTAAAACTCATTCAACAGTAAATTATGCGGATTCATGGTCAGATCTGAAACTATTTATATCGTTTGGATAAGAAGAAGTGGTACATGCTCTTATAGTTTCACCAACACCTCAGGTCTTGCCATGCTGACAAAACACCTTAAAGATGAGATAAGGAAATCACTCCTTATGATAATTATCAAAAAATAAAACGCCGCCCCTCACACGGTGAGAGAACGGCCGGCCTGTGTGAGTGTGTGCATCAGTTGTCACGACCAGTCAGGTCACCAGAACCAGTCAGTGGGGGTATATATAAGACAGGTGGGAGGGTGGCCTACACCTCATTTGCATGCGAGGATCACAGCAAGTCAGAGCAGGGCCACGGAATGCTAGTGAACATGGATTCCCTGTGAGTCTTTCATATAGTGTGAGGAATGGTGGGACATAAACCAGATCTTGAGATAGACAGACATGCAAAGATACAGAGATACATATACAGATATTTAGATACATATTACACAGAGTTACATACATACCTCCCCCTCCCCATACACACTCTGGTCAGTACAACCCTGACCCCCACCTGTCATGCCTCAGTGCCCTGAACCTTTCTCTCACCTGGCCTTGTAAATTCATTAGAAAACATGCAGATACAAATACAGAGACATAGAGACAGAGATACATATAGAGATACATAGAACATAGTGTTTATATTGTATCAGTTGCCATATTTTTTTGTTGTGAACATTGTACTGCCTATGGTGCTTGTCATGGTCGGTAATCACGCCTCTGTGTGTACACTGCTGAGTGTCAGACCTGACTGACTGCCCCTAGCTCACTAGCTGTCGGTTTTATAGCTCCAGTCTGACAGTCGGCGCAGGTAGCGATGTCCTGACACTACTCCCATGCTTTAGCATTGGAGCAGTGCTCCTATAGACGACCCTTGCCTCAAAGTTGTCCAGGGTGCATGTACACGTCGGAGCTCCGCTCTGTGGAGGGTGGTGCTTATTTTTTTGGATTGATTAACTGAGCTTAATTGCTTTATATAAGCTTTACTTCTTGCACTTAAATGTCGCAACACTTCATTCAAATGGCTCTCAATACAACTTCAGATATTGCCATTTTTGTAAGAGGACGACAGTGATAAGCTGGTTCCAATGAGCCAACAGGTAATTTCTCTTTTTCAACATATCCAATATATGCATACAATGGCGCACGAAATGCATTCGTTCAAGTAAACTAATGATGCACACACCATTGGGTCCATTTAGGCAAGAATTGCACAGACAGATAAAGAGAAATTTATATAACTTGCATTTGAATTATCACAAACCAACAATTTCTTAATTTTTGTTTATATTCATTTTTAATTACTTTTGATATACTACATGAGTATATTTTGAAACGACGTTTCGAACATAGGCACCGTTCCTCAGGGGTACTTACTACATGTTGATTACTTCTGAGGTATGATTTGAGAGTAATTTCTCCAGACGGCTGTCATGGTCACACAATAAACACGTCCTCAATGAATGAGTTTTACAATATATTGATATTGAACTGTTCAAGTGATATATACACAATATTACCATGATATATACACATGATATACACATGATATATACACAATATTACCATTTGTAGTTGACGCTACGCAATACTCCTCGCTTTCGCTCGGAGTATTACTACGCGTCAACTACGCGGAGAATACGGCCACACAGATCGAAATTATGGTAATGTTGTATTTATTACTCACTTATTTTTAGATTTAAGCAATAAATATGATCGTAAGAAAACTTTTCAACGTAATTAAGAAGTTATGTTTGGGACTACTTTCATCTCAAAAATCCGTATCCTCCTAGGAGGGTACGGAGCTCCGTATCCTCCTCAGTAGCAATCTGTAATCTCCATAGGCTTAGTATGGAGACTCCGTATCAGGTGGGTAATAAATGAGTATATAAGTAATGTATTTAGGTAATTCTTACGATATTTATTCATATCCTTTATAAAAAAAGATCTACAAAGCATAGTACCAAAAGTCTAAATTTAAGTGTACAGTCAAATCAAACATGTCTACATAATGGCAGTAAAGTGACTGACTATACCATGCTTCAGTTGTAGGCTTGAATCTTGATTGCAAGTAACTATACTATGGAGGTGTTGTAGGATTGAATTCCACCATGGACACATGTTTAGGGCAACACACTTTAAGCTTATTTGTTGTTCTCATCATCCCTCGCACAAAAAATATCTTATGTTGTCTGATTCACATCACATGGGTCTTATTAGGCTTAGGTAAGTCCGAAAGCTATGTGTCTTCTATTGAATATCACTTAAAACACCATATAAAATACCTTTTTCTATTTTTCTAAGTCAACTGTTGGACATAATAAAATCGCCGAAAAATATTTGCCGTTCTTCCTTGTTCCATAGAGAGGTATCTTCTTATCAGATTAGTTAGAATTACCTCAGAAATGATTTAGACTGTATATTTATTTTGTTCCTTAACCCTTTAGGCGCAGCATGATGCCTTGAGGCATTCCCGTGCGAACCGCAGCATGATGCCTCCAGGCATTCCCGTGCGAACCGCAGCATGATGCCTCCAGGCATTCCCGTGCGAACCGCAGCATGATGCCTTGAGGCATCATAAACTTGGAATTTTTTCAAATACACTTTTTTGGTAGATTTAAGCATGAAAGGGTTAAGAAAAGTTCCATATATAAATAGAACAGTTTAAAATCAATGTATTTGTGCGTTTCGAGTCTATTTAGTGAAATGGAGGTGGTTTTTTGCGAGTAGAACACAGAGAAAAATAAAACAATGCACAGAACGACTCACGCCTATAGACGAGTGGAGTGCCTGACAGCGCATTTCCCGATATAGTGAAATGACGAACGAGTTTATACATATTTAAAAGCGTACGATTTGGTTGTCTTGCTCGCACAAGTTCAGAATAGTAATATACTATCTAATTTGCGAGTTTTTAGGCAATCTTACCCTTTCGTTTTTACTATTTTGCGAATTCTCCGCCGATGTTTACATTTTCTTCGACAAACGCAGCAGTGAAGAGTTACACTTCCGGTCGCCCTAGTTTTACGTTCCCGCCCGTACCACAACAAAGCTCAGACGAGGGAAAGCACCAAAGCCTGTATAATATTGTAAATTTAAACAAAAGAATCATTGAAACATAGAGAATATTAAAAGTATGAAAATATATTATGAATCTGACCACGTCGAGTACCAGAGAGACACTGAATCATTGTATATCAGCCTGAAACATTCCCGCCTATGTGAACTAGCAGTAGCACGTAATGCTATTCTAATGATTCAACTGAGAAGTGTACGACCACAAAATATATTTGGGTTTTGTATCTAAACTACGGTATCAATCTGAAACAAAGTAATCCTGGGTGATCTATGAACCATCAAGATTCTCTATATGTATATTTTGTGAAAATATATTGATCAAAAGTGGTTAGATTGATTATTATAGCGGAGACAAAGCCCCCACGTCTGACCACGTCGAGTGCCAGACAGACACTGAATCAATAAATGTATACCTTGTCGAGTATTTCAATCTGAAACAAAAATCATTCCTGCCTGTGTAATATATATATATCGTTGATTCAGTCTCAGATCAACCTCAGAACTGTAAAAATGGATCATATACCTTGTTGAATCTGAAATAAAACATGCCTTTAATATGTGTATAGCCAACACTAATCTATGTATATCAGCCTGAACCATTCCTGCCTTTGTGATCTAGCACGTAATGCTATTCTATGATTCAACTGAGAAGTGTACGACCATGAAATATATTTTGATTTTGTATCTAATCCATGTTATCAATATGAAACAAAGTAATCCTGGGTGATCTATGAACCATCACGGTTCTCTACATGTACATTTTGTGAAAATATATCGACCAGAAGTGGTTAAATTGATTATTATATCGGAGAAAAAGCCTCCAGGTCCGACCACGTCGAGTGCCAGACAGACACTGATCATATTACCTTGATGAATCTGAAATTAAATATAACTGCCTGTGTAAAGCTAATCTATGTACATATTGTTAATACGATGTCGACTGCTGCACCTGGAAATGTATCAAGCTTGTCAACCTATGTGTATATATATATATTGAACAATATTGCTGAATAATCGATCTGAAAGAAAATACAATACATTATCAAAATATATCATAAATCTTACTTCCCCTACCTTTTCTTCTTTTCTCACTTCCAGAAGTATTCGTATGTAGCTATAATCAATCATTGTCCAGCAATCGATTTAAAAGTTAACTCCTCCTGGAGATGTCAATGCTGATTAGGCACAAGTCGAATTTTCCGAATTCAATATATCAGCCTGGACATTAAATATATATGTAGATGATCCATAGAGTGTGGGAAATAACCACATGTAGCCTTGTAATGATCAAACTCCATTAGAATCCTTAGGCGAATCAATTTGAGGAGGCCACTGTAATTCTGTGATCTATTGTCCCATCAATGGCGAAATAAGCCAATATAGTCACTGCTCGAATCTGATATTCAAAAATCAATATCGAAGTCCCACCATGTCCGAATTGCACATTATATATATCAGAAGAAAGCTGAGAATCTCTAATTTACGTATATTAATGTCTCCAGTGATATATTTAAAGTTAGATCCTCATAATAAATGATTTTCTAAATCGGGTCTTGCCCAGCGCCTAACTCCCCTACCAAACTCATAGTATAGGCTTAGCTTAGATGACCATTTCCGTTAATTCATTTCTAAATCATCCGCTGGTTCAAAATGAATCATATTTCGTTTAAACAAACCTCAGACGGTGTAGTTTGCCCTAATATAAGTCCCCGTCCATAGATTTAATGCTGAAAGCCTCAAAGAAATCATTTTGAAAAAGATGTCTTATAACCCAGCTATGGCGAAAAAAGCCAATATAGGTTCGAATCTAATTTTCTAAATTCGATAACTAAGTCCCAACTCGTCTGAAATACACAAATTATATATCAGGAGAAAGCTGAGAATCTGTAGTTTACGAATATTAATGTCTCCAGACATATATTGAAAGTTAGATCCTCATAATAAATGGTTTTCGTAATCATGTCTTGCCCAGAGCCCGACTCCCCTACCAAACACATAGTAAATCTGTAGCTATATGACCATTTCTTTTAATTCAATTCTAATTTCTCCGCTGGTTCAAATTGAATGATATTTCGTATGAACGAACCTTAGACAGTGTAGTTTGCCCTTATATAAGTCCCCGTCCATAGATTCAATGTTGAAAGCCTAGAAAAATACATTTTGAAAGAGCTGTGTTAGAACCTAGCTATGGCGAAATAAGCCATTTTATTCGCTGAGTACTTTTAATCTTCTAAATTCGATAATTAAATCCCACATTGTCTGAAATACACAAAATATATATCAGGAGAAAGCTAAGGACCCGTAGTTTACGAATATTAATGTCTCCAGTAATAAAATTAAAGTTAAATCCTCGTGATAAAAGATTTTCTAAACCGTATCTCGACCAGCGCCTGACTCCCCTACCAAGCCTATAGTAAAGCTTTTAATCTTCTAAATTTGAGTCCCAACTCGTTCGAAATACACAAATTATATATCAGGAGAAAACCGAGAATCTGTAGTTTACGAATATTAATGTCTCCAGACGTATATTGAAATGAAGATCCTTATAAAAATGATTTTCTGAATCTTGTCTGGCCCAGATCCGCACTCCCCTACCCAATATATAGTAAAGTATAGAGAGTGCGTATGACGCATCTTAATATTTCGATTATTTGGTCTCAAATAAACCAAAATGGATAATATTATAGCATTATGAAGCTGAGAGTGTGTAGTTTACCATAGAATATACGAAAATTCATTTATCGGTGAGGGAAATTGAGGGAGTGGTGAGGGACAGTGAGGGATCAGTGAGGGACTGGTGAGGAACAGTGAGGGAGTGGTGAGGGACTGGTGAGGGAAATTGAGGGACTGGTGAGGTAGTGGTGAGGGACAGTGAGGGATTGGTGAGGGACTGGTGAGGGACAGTGAGGGAAATTGAGGGACTGGTGAGGGACTGGTGAGGGACAGTGAGGGATTGGTGAGGGACTGGTGAGGGACAGTGAGGGACAGTGAGGGACTGGGGAGGGACAGTGAGGGGAATTGAGGGACTGGTGAGGGACAGGTGAGGGACTGGTTAGGGACAGTGAGGGAGTGGTGAGGGACAGTGAGGGAGTGGTGAGGGACAGTGAGGGACTGGTGAGGGACAGGTGAGGGAAATTGTGGGAATGGTGAGGGAGTGGTGAGGGACAGTGAGGTATCAGTGAGGAACTGGTGAGGGACAGTGAGGGAGTGGTGAGGGACTGGTGAGGGAAATTGAGGGACTGGTGAGGGAGTGGTGAGGGATTGGTGAGGGACTGGTGAGGGACAGTGAGGGACTGGTGAGGGACAGTGAGGGAAATTGAGGGACTGGTGAGGGAGTGGTGAGGGACAGTGAGGGATCAGTGAGGGACTGGTGAGGGACAGTGAGGGAGTGGTGAGGGAATGGTGAGGGAAATTGAGGGACTGGTGAGGGACTGGTGGGGGACAGTGAGGGATTAATGAGGGACTGGTGAGGGACAGTGAGGGACTGGTGAGGGACAGTGAGGGAAATTGAGGGACTGGTTAGGGAGTGGTGAGGGACAGTGAGGGATTGGTGAGGGACAGTGAGGGACTGGTGAGGGACAGTGAGGGAAATTGAGGGACTGGTGAGGGACAGGTGAGGGACTGGTGAGGGACAGTGAGGGAGTGGAGAGGGACAGTGAGGGACTGAACCAGCAAGCCGATTGCGTGATACCCAAGGTTAAATGTGAAATATTAGATCTAAACTCGTCAAACCTGGAAAATATTTACATAGAAAGGTAGCTTAGAGTATGTAGAATATGAATATACATATGATTAATCATGAATCTAAAGTTTAAACTCGGTGTGAGCTGATTTCTAATGACAGCTTGACCACCCTAACTACACAGTATAAGCAATGGCGTATCAAGCTAGGCCAGAACTGAACGTGCGTAATGTGCATCTTAATTTATTAATAGCTTGGTCTCTGCTCGTCTAAATTTGATAAAATATGTACGGGAACAAACCTTGGAGTCTAAAGAAGGTGGAAATACACTTCCCTGTGGTTAATTCTATTGTTTAAACCCTATCTGAGCTGATTTTGTGATCATCGTATGAAATTCGACTGAACCAGCAAGCCGACTGCGTAATACCCAAGGTTAAATTTGGATTATTAAATCTAAACTCGTCTAACCTGGACAATATTCACATAGAAACAAACCTTACAGTGTGTAGAATATGAATATACATATGATTAATCATGAATCTAAAGTTTAAACCCGGTGCGAGATGATTTCTAATGACAGCTTGACCACAGTATAAGCAATGGCGTATCAAGCTAGGCCAGAACTGAACGTGCGTAATGCGCATCTTAATTTATTAATATCTTGGTCTCTGCTCGTCTAAATTTGAAAAAATATGTACGGGAACAAACCCTGGAGTCTATAGAAGCTGGAAATACACTTCCCTATGGTTAATTCTATTGTTTAAACCCTATCTGAGCTGATTTTGTGATCATCGTATGAAATTTGACTGAACCAGCAAGCCGACTGCGTAATACCTAAGGTTAAATATGAATTATTAAATCTGAACTCGTCAAACCTGGACAATATTTACATAGAAACAAACCTTACAGTATGTAGATTATGAATATATGTATCATTAACCATTAATATAAAGTTTAAACCCGGTGCGAGCTGATTTCCTATGACAGCTCGACCACCCTAGCTACACAGTATAAGCAATGGTGGATCGAGCTAGGCCAGAATTCAATGTGCGTAACTCGCATCTTAATATTTCAATATCTTGGTCTCTTCTCTTCTAAATTTGATCAAATATGTACGGGAACAAACCTTGGAGTCCATAGAATGGGAAAATACACTTCCCTGTGATTAATTCTAATGTTCAAACCCTATCTGAGCTGATTTTGTTAACCTCGTCTAAGATTCGACTGAACCAGCAAGCCGACTGCGTAATACCCAAGTTTAAATTTGAAATATTAAATCTGAACTTGTCAAACCTGGACAGTATTTACATAGAAAGGTAGCTTAGAGTGTGTAGAATATGAATATATATATGATTAATCATGAATCTAAAGTTTAAACCCGGTGCGAGCTGATTTCTAATGACAGCTCGACCACCCTAGCTACACAGTATAAGAGATGGCATATCGAATTAGGCCAGAATTCAACGTGCGTAACTCGCATCTTAATATTTTAATACCTTGGTCTCTACTTGTTTAAATTTGATGAAATACATACGGGAACAAACCTTGGAGTCTATAGAATGTGAAAATACACTTCCCTGTGGTTAATTCTATTGTTTAAACCCTATCTCAGCTGATTTTGTTAACCTTGTCTAAGATTTGACTGAACCAGCAAGCCGACTGCGTAATACCCAAGTTTAAATTTGAAATATTAAATCTGAACTCGTCAAACCTGAACATTATTTACATAGAACGGTAGCTTAGAGTGTGTAGAATATCAATATATATATGATTTATCATGAATCTAAAGTTTAAACCCGGTGCGAGCTGATTTTTGTATTATAACTTGACAACCCTACTGTTCGAGCAGTGACACGGATTCCCATAGACTCAACCTTATAATCTAGACAGGACTCTATAGAGGCTTTGCTGATATTAGTTACAAAGCGCTAGGTTAATTCCACCGTGTCAAGTCTGACACCTTCGTATAGCTGCTGATCAGATGAACATAATGCTGGTCTCAGTTTACACTGTTGACGCCATAGGAAGATATAAATGGCAATTCTGTGGGTTGTCGCATCGACTTGTAGCAGACAGCTTAGCAGACATGGCGCTGTCACTGGACTTGACACCTATACTCCTATGGCTGAACGATCCGAAGTTATCACCGTATTAACCGCACTGTCGATGGGTTTTCCGCCATTATATTTATATCCTTTTGTAGGCACAAGCCTTATCTTGAACATGCTGGGCTCTATTTATGTTGTTAATCCGCTATTTGACGAGGGGAAATGATTTTACACAGCGTCCATTGCGTAGATGAATCAGCTTAGCCATCCATATTCACACTGCGACGCTCGCCCCCACCAACGGTTTTGCTATGGTGCGCGAGTTCAAACTTTCGATATTGCTTAGATCACCTTAGGCGTTGTTTTATTTCATAATACGTTAGAATCATGTAGGTAAGGAACATATTTGAATATCAATGTGGGTTTCACCGACTTTCCCGAATATATATATTGATGCGAACAAATATGCTACAGTACTATGTGGGGCCTTAGATAGGCGGACGCCATGGACGGTTATTTTTTTCATAGGCACCTATTTTAGGCCAACTTCAGTTCAGATTTAATAATATCCAACAGTTGTTTTTATTAACAATATACATATATACACAAAGCTACAGGTCTTGCCGTTATAGTAATGGTCATCTTTTATTCTTAAATCATCAATTTACGGAGAAAATGGAGAAATTCTACCACTACCACCTTCCTCAGACTCCTAGCGGCAAAACATGCCTGCGGTACAGCGGTGAATCTGGTAAAAGCCTGCTGCGTTAGTACACAGTATAACGATAGGGGGCGCTGCGATCGAGTGGCCAACCGGGTAACACCCTGCTGCGGGGAAAGGGATAAGCATAAACATATTGTTATTTTTCTTTATCATAAACAGAAATAATAAACATAACCAAATAATCAAGGATATCTGGTAGATTAGAATCTAACCTGCCTGGTCACTTGCAACCGTTCATCTCAAGTTGTTTTCAATACTCAGCCTCCCTTGATACTTCTCTGCAATACATGCTATTTTAAGTGGCAAACTACCAGGACACAGCTAATATATGACGGAGCAGAGTATGTGAATAATTAAACAGAGTTGATCACATGGTCGCCATTGTCGCTGGTCTCTCGCGGAGCACAGGCTGACCTTCTAGGTATTTTGGTGATGCTGAGATGAGAGGGATTAAGAGCGTGTACATAGGCGATGAACACTGTGGACGCCTTACCCGCGGATTATGCCCTGACTAAAAAAGGGATTAAACCCATCTCTAAGCAGAGGGTGTATTGTTCATCATAAGCTAGGCTTCAGGGTTTATGTCTATTAATAGCATCTACAGATAAGATTACATAGAGATAAGTGATATGGGTGTACATCTTTGTGTCCGTTTTTCTGGTTTTGTGTAAGCCAAAAGTACGATATTTAAGGATATTTCGGACGACATTCCTGCTTCTGCCATCCGTGTTATCACTATTGATTTAAAGGTCAAGTCACATGGATTTTATCTCCTCTATGGCTCTGATAAACAATATAGTTTATATTCGCGGAGATTTACTTCCATCCGTTACATCCGCTCAACTATAAGGCTGTCCACCTACTACGATAGCAATTTAGACCTACCGATTTTTACAAAAAGCAAATATCCGGGACATATCAGGAAGGTGTGAAATCGTAGACATATGTCTAGACATGCCAATCCACCATGCATCGTAAGGCTTTAATTTCGGTGTCTAATCGCAGAAACGTGGTCAACCACCCCGATATTAGGTGACCTTCCGACGCGATTTAGATGTTTTATCGGGAGATGCATCGTAGACCATATCGGAGCAATATCGTAGTAGGTGGACGCCGGGCCTTACAAAAGTTCCAGACAATATATAGAAAAGTGCTGTGAGAATCATTTAATGTGGCTATCTTTAGATACAATAAACGAATTCATAGAATATTCTGCTGCGTATATATTCTGTCCATGCATAATTTTGTCATTGTCAGTCACAAAACACGTCTCATTTATTGTTCAATATTAATCACAGAAAGAAATTATGTCTGACCATACTAAATCCCTCACAAAAGGGAAAATTATGCAAAATCTACTGGAAACACCGTATAAAGAGGTCTGAAAATCTTGAAAATCTTGATGTACTTTGTCTTTGGCTACAATGCAAATAATCACTATGTATTGAAACTTTACTATGAGTGTTGGAATAATCATGATAAGAAATGTTGGATGTTAACTAAACTACTGCAGGGACGTTTATATTGTTATTGGAGATATCAAACGTATGGCATCGCCATGAAAATCAATTTGCTACAAATTGAGGCGTTGGTCCCTTTATCTGAGTCGAAACCTATATTTACTGTATGTACAGCTGACAACACCAAGGATATGTATCTTATTGGAGACTCAATAAAGAAATTATTACCCAATATTTGTGTTATGATATGTTTTTGTATCTGAGGGCATATGGACAAAATGTTGGCTGGATGAAGATATCTTCAAACAATTCCCCAACGAAACTTTTCAACAAACCCTTCAGTAAAATGTCTGGCAAATTGGATTGAGAAAGGATTCAACGTGAATGGTGTTCTAACTCATCTATTCTCGTTGAGGAGGGAATCTCGTGGTATTCTTCTATATTGCTTCAGACATCTGCTAATAGATACTTCAGTTTTTCTACCCATTGGCAAAGTGATGCGAATGAATGAGGATATTTCATGCAGCACTCAAGACTTTGCACTCGAGTAATGGCTGATTTATTGGTAAGGAAATATGAATGACTCTTTTCCTCAGAAGAAGAATTTTCAATCAGCGTTCAGCCAGGCCACCGGAATAATTTCCAAAACATTAAAGGCGTGTAACTTGTTCCTTATATTGTGTTTTCCTATTTTCCAATAGGAAGAACTGATATTGCAGCAGATGTTGGAATTTTTGACTAAAAAAAAAAAAAAAAGGCTACAATTTCTTTCTGAAAGAACATGGGACAAAATGTAGCAGGCAATATTCATATGTTTTCTCTGTATATTCCGCAATATTAAATCTGCAGAAGTCGCCCACTCTCATCTCAAGATCTGGAACCAATTCAGAGTCAGATCGCCTGGACAGCGATGTGCACCTGATGTAATTGCTGAGCTCATTACATAGCATGCCAACCCTCCTCCACCTCACTCCTGTGAATCAAAACCTTTAAATCTGCCATTCTTCAAGATGGGAGGGGCGCGGGGGTGGGCTGTGATCCTTTTCATCCTTCATATTCAGGCAACAGAACTATTTATTGTATTGTAAAGCACTAGTCAGGAATATGTTTAATGCTCCGGAAAGATTGGTACTTGCACCTAAACTAATTTCCTATTTTCTCTCTTAAAAACTTGTAAAGGAGAATGATCTCGTTGATTCATCGCATATCAATGGGTATAACCTATTTTTTATCTGGTGTTCTAAATACCTTTTGCTATCACAATCTACAGATGATCATTAAATGTTTCGTATAAAGAAGCTATTTTCATATCAATATGTTGCTTTCACTATCATTGCCTCCTTACTTTTAAAGACGAAATTCTTGACAGTAATTATAGGCCAAGATATGCAACATATTGGCTTTTAAATATCGAGTTTCGTTAACAATTACGATAACGTGACGGGTCAAGTCATGCCCTTTGTCATATAGATTCAATGTATTATTTTTTTATGATTCAGTTTGCAAGATAAGCACGTTTCTAAATAGTTGTGTATATGTGTATAATGTCAGACCGATTTAAGTGTCTATGTGACATAGGCTAGCCCTATAACATTACCGTTATAATGGGTATAGTTATATGAAGGCGGCCAGCTTACTCCCTTTCTATACATCAGCCTGAGGGTCTGGATATGGTAGCACAAGTGTTCATGAAAATGTCCCTCTTCAACTTGGCTTGTTTGGATGATGTACAATATATGTATGTGGTTTACCGTTGTTATTCGCTATCTAATAGATGCCTGACACATTCTGTTTTTTCCGTATGTTAAATACATGACATACGGAAGTAAATAGATGTAGAGCTGGATTTCGGGGAGCCTTGAATCCTTAGGCCTTCAAATGAGGGCGTCATTGTCTAGGCCTTACGTCGGGGACACATCAGAGCGAGAAACGGCAGGGATCTCTGGAGTCCACGTACACAAAGCGGCAATCTATTGGTCGTTTATTGCCAGTAATAAAATTGTCGTTAATTTTTTTTTTTTTTCAATAAAAAAGGACAGAGCACAATCAACATAAATGGCGTTCATCGACCAACAAAAGGGGACTTTCGGCCTAAAGAATGCGTTATTTCGGGGTCTCCGACACGAAGTCTGATTGCCGTCGGAACTCAAGTGTGATAAAATGTGGCACCAGCGACCAACCCAAAAGGTAGTTTAAATGGCGTTGTTACATACACTAAGCACCACATAAGGCAGTGAGCGGTCATATGCTGCACACTTGGGATCAAAGGGCGGGTCGTTAGGTATGCCTGGGGGATCAGTGCTCTGTGGCTGACAGGTCCTGACGTGACGGGTCAACATATGGCTTCCTCACATGGCTTCAGTGTCTCTCATCTGAGACTCAATTAGTGAGGTACGCAATATGTGTAGGGGGTCGGGTCTCAATCGCGTGTGCCTAATCACAGACTTGTTTAATTGAAGTGTACTACCTTCAAAGATGTAACCACCCGCATGCCATGTACACACGACATGTATAATATACCCTTTATCTCCCGAGGGGAAGGGAGTTTCATTGCCCTCGCCCCAGGGCACAACAGACACTAAGCACACACAAGCCCCGCTCCCCATGTTTTATTACCATACTACACACAATCTCCACTTTTACGTATACCCCTCACCCATCGCGCCACTTCAGTCACCTAAAATCGCAAACAAAATATTGAATATTTGTATTGTGACCGTGATTATTGTGTATTAGTATTCATTCATCCACTATTCATGCTTATTTCTATATCGATATGTATGTATACTCTCACACTTTATAATGATTTAATCATCTTACCAGTATACATCTATTTCTACACTTACTATTCTTGAGAGAACAGTTTCAGTCTTAACACATCTCTTGTATAAATACAGCGAACCTGTCCGAATCTCCAGAGGTATCTTATACCATAGCTGTACCCCCTGGTACATTGGGCTTCGTCTATAGAATGAGGTTCTAGGTCTTTTTAGTTTGATCGCTCTTCAGGTTTGGTATCTTGTCCGAGGGTGGCTGTGGGGATCTGTTTTAGAGCAATTTTCCTCATAAAGAGTAGGGTCAAAGAGCTATTTCCTTTTAAAGAATAGGTTCTGATATTTTCTCCTAACATCTAGCATTTGAATATTACAAGAACGGTGAAGCTCCTATGTTGTTTCTTTTCCCTTATCAAAGTCCTAGTACACAAGCACAAACCTCTATTTTGGAGTTTCTGCCGTTTGTCCCTTAATAGCTTATTCGCTTTGACTATGTAGTGGATAGTCAAGATAGTCAAAAAGTGGAGATATAAGGTACTGATAGATATCTATGCTTGTATTTGAGCTTATGAGATGCCTATTCTTAGTAGGCTTGAATAATTGGTAATTAATACACTTTACCACCTCATTGGTGCATCTCTCCCAGCTCATCAATTCATCTGTCGATATTCCAAGGTGAGTGAATGTACTACAATAGGGTATCATCTTCCCATTTACTATAATCTGATTTTCATCTATTTCATAGTCAAGTTTGTTCAGTTCAGATTTAGGTCCGTAAACACATATTTGGTCTTTTTCTGGTTTATCACCATATGATTTACCATAAACCAGTTTACTTAACTTAGCCATGTCTGATCATAACTGACTTTTGGAGAAAGTTAACAAGCGATCTAAAGTGAATAAAACCAGGTCATTCGCAAGTAAGATATGTTTACAGGATAAGTCAAGGTTTATCATATCTTTGATAAAGTAGTTAAAGCTTCTATAAACCAATTAAGCTCTGTTAATTAATCCTAAAGAGTAAGTCCCGCCCACACAGCCGTCAAGCACGAGCAGAATGGGGCTGACTGGTGCATATCTGGGCTGAGGTATAGGGTCTGGTCACGACGACGTGACCTGTGCTGTCTGACTCAGACCACCTATAAAACTCCTGTGAGCACTGTGTATGCTTCACTGGCTCTCTGAATCTCAGTGTGAACCCATGTACTGCTGTATTTAGTAGGGTGAACGTGAGACTGGGATACACAACGACGTATCATGGTATATTGTTAGAGTGAGTATAATAAGTTATAGTTTGTATATGCCAAAGTATATCTTAACACAGACAATGACAAGGCTATGCATATATATATACATACATATTTATGTATATAAATATGTTTATTTATATATATATTTATTTATTTATTTATATATATTTGTAAAACAGTGGGAATATCATTTTCGCGGAAGGTTCTATAACTGGGCTGTGTAAGACATACATAAACTGTCTTCAGAGTGGTGTGGGTTTTTTAAAATAGTTTTTATTTCCTGAATTAGAATACAAGATTCGTTCTTCCAAACAAGAAATATTTTGTATACATCACATACAACAACCAACACCTATACAGGTGAGAGACAGTTAATGTTTGAATGTACATTGATAATCATACTCAGCAATCAAGTGAGCATCCCTAACTATATAGATGTGTATTAGAGCGCTACCACTACTCAGAAAAAATGATTCAAACCTTCCACTCGATACCACATACAAGTGCTAATTCCATGTCTTCGCTATCATATAATTGGAAAGATGACCGTAACTGTGTATGTAATATAATCATATAAACCCGTTTATGGCTCAAAGCTGCTCACAAGTTATTGACCTCGGTGCCCGAGCTGCTCCTGCTATCACGTCACGGTTGTTTTCTAGGTAGCTACCAGGTAACTGATGCGGTGACCACGGGGACCCCTTTTTACGAAAACTCCGTTTAATGGTCATTCTGCATCCATTGTTATCCTGGACACGCATATTTTACTCTTACCTGGCTTTATAATTGAAAATTTCAGTTTTGTATATCTTGATGTGTAGGCAGATGTGAGTCCCATCGTATTATTGAATAAACCCTGTTTTATTGACTTTTCCGCCAAACTCGCCTTCATGTCCTTTTATACTATAATAACTTGTCTACATTAATTATTAATTTTTACTTTACAGAACAGTATTCTGTAGGGGAAAATATAGAACACTGTTTCATACACATTGACTAAAATATAAGTTGTTCGGCAAACTTAAATTAATCATTTTATTTATTTCAGGTGTATAGTGTTACTATCTGTTGTGAATTGCAAGCTAAATGAATGACTCCAAGGCTTCGTCCCTTTACAAGCTTCATTGCAGATGGTGTTTACAATACGCTGCGCTGACCAGACTGACTCGAGTACATTGAGATCAGTAATATATGCTGTCTCTGTGTCTACTGCATGGTGGCAACCCTGTTGATCGTCACCAAGGGGGATCTCCTCACGCAGCATGCCACACAGCCAGCTTAGTCTATTAGGCCAAGGGTTTTGTACCGTGTACAGCATGGGCTGAACGTTCTATAAGTACAGCATGGTCAGGTCATTCTATATAAAGAGCTTATTAGGTAAATTACATATTACACACTCTCTGCAAAAATTCCATGAATATAATTGTTAATCTGATGAATTTTAATATCACATTTACGAAAGTGAATCATACTATCTGAGGTATAATCTATAATAACACAAGTCACCATAACTAGATACATTTTGTTCTATTTGTAACGTTATACGTGGATGTTACAGTTATACTTCAGAGGCTAGCGAAGGAGAAGTGTGATGTCCAGAATTTTTTTTAATTTTTTTTTCAAGAATTTCTTTGTTGATGGTCTTAGGTTACATTGTAGCGGTTGTCTTTCACATTTCCGTTTGTATAATCATCAATAAAGTGGCCAGGAGCGTCAGCTCTAACACGTGAGCTGATTTTCATCGCTAGGCCTCTGATTGGGATAAATGACAGAGTATCTTGGTACAAATAACAAATGACCCACGGTCGGTCCATGAAAACAATTACACAAAAGTTTTGTAGAGAGGAAAACAAGTAGACTAATTTTACATTGAGATGTTCTACGCAGGATGTAGCATTTGCTGAATGTTCACACATATATAGGGATCTCGTGGTACAGGTAGTTTGGTTTTGATAGAGAAAGTACCTTTGACAGCTTTGAAGCTATCTAGTATTTTGGTATAGTATCTAGCATACACTGTTTTGAGATACGCTTGATTTCACCGTAAGTGGGAATGTTCCTAGTGACTACGGGTAAGCTGTTCCATAATTTTGTGCCTGCATAATACACCGACGTCATGTATACTTGGCAGTTTGGGCGGTGGCAATGTAACAGTACGCCATCATTAGCCCTGGTGAAAGCTCTCACGTGAGTACAGTATGTCTCATCCCTTGTACGATTATATACAAAATTTCTTAGGTGACACTTTCTACGCTCGACTAGTAGGGGGGCATTTGCTGCAGCATGCAAGTTCCTATTTGGGGTTCTTGCGTTCATTTTTAGGCAGACTCAAAGACACTTATTTTGTAAGGTTTAGAGTTTGTCTAAGAGGTATCGGGATGAGTTCATGAAGAGGATATCCCCATAATCCAAGTACGGTGTAATGCATTGCTTGAAGATGCGTAAGGCAGCTGGGATAGTGAGGTAGTCTCTAATTCGTCGCAGCTGGTATAACCGGTATGATAATGTCTTATAGAGTCTACTGAAGTGAGTTTTATAATCCAGCTGGGAATTTAAATGTATGCCCAAGTAATTGTAAGAATGAACATGCTGCAAGCGTGTGTCACCCAGGGTAAAGAAGTTGTTTTCAGATAGGTGTGCTTTCTTTCGTGAGGTGAAAATCATTGATTTTGTTTTTGAGGCATTGATCGTGAGTTTGTTCAATTGGCACCAAAGGAGTAAGTTATCTAGGTCTTCCTGTAGGTTTATGAAAAGCCTATCAATGTGTACGCCACTTAAGTAAAGGACGGTGTCGTCGGCATAAAGACAGGATTTTGATGAATTTAACACTGCACACATATCGTTTACGTGTATCAGAAAGAGTAAGGGTCCAAGTATGGACCCCTGGGGCACACCACACTGGACTGTTAGAGTACTCGATAACTCATCGTTGACTTTCAGCGTTTGCTTGCGGCCAGACAAATAATTTTCGAACCATAGTAGATTTTTTGTGCTTATACCATACCTGTAAAGTTTGCTCAATAAAATCGGATGGTTTACCGTGTCAATGGCCTTGGATAGGTCTACGAATATCCCCACCGTTGATTCTCCGACGTTTCTACTTAACAAAATGTCATCAGTAAATTTAGCGACAGCCTGGACAGATGACTTACCCTTACGAAAACCCCATTGATTTTTGTTTAAGACAGAGTTCTCATCCAAAAATAATACTGTTGGTGATGGACTATCTTCTCTAGCAGTTTTCCGACCACAGGGAGCAAAGAGATTGGCCTAAGATTTGCAACAGAATAAGGGTCGCCGCCTTTGGGAATAGGGACCACTACTGATTTTTTCCATGCAACAGGGATAGATGATTCATTAAATGATGCATTAAATAGGTCCGCAAAGATTTGTGGTATGAACATAACAACATCTTTAAAAACTCGGGAGTTTATGCCATCAATCATCGATTGTTTGCTTATTTTGATATCTTTGGCTAGTTTCAGCACCTCATCTTTATCAGTATGGAAGTTTTCAGACTTATTTTCATTCACACCATCAAACGGTTCCCATGGGGTGTTGTAGGCACTAGCCAGTTTTAGACCTATGTTGATAAAATATTCATTTATGAAGTCAGGTGTTGTATCGTGGGGTAATATATTATGATTGTTATCTTTTAATTCAATTTTTGGGAAATTTTTATCAGTGGATGAGGGAAGAATGTTGTTTATGGTACGCCAGAACTCTTTGTGATCTGTAGTATTTTCATCTAGTTTATTTATTATGTATGCTTGTCTGGCTTTTTTGACTGAGTCATTTGTTAAGTTTCTCGTCCTACGCACTTTTATTTTGTCTTCCTCTTTTCCTGACTTCCTTGCTGTGTTTAGTAATTTATTTTTGTCTCTTAATAATTTTGCTGTTTCTAAAGTTAACCATGGCTGGTGGTTTTGATTTATTTGGAAATCCCTCTTTTTACATTTAACATCTAAGAATTTATTTATTTTATCAACAATGTATGTCCATTTAGTTTCTACGTTGTCTAGTCCATAGTAGCCATCCCAGTTGACGTTATCTAGATATAGTTTCAAATCGGCTTTTGAATATTTGGTGTAAGATCTTCCTCTAATGGTCTTTTTGTGGTTTGATGTGTGAGGATGCTTTACTACTATAAAGATACCATGATGGTCACTGAATGATTGGGTAAGGACTCCTGATAAGGTAATATTACGGTTAGAGGAAAATATCAGGTCAAGTATTGAGTTATTTTGGGAATATCCTGTAATGTCCTTTATATGTTGCTGTAAGCCTAATTGCTGCATTCCGTTTAGTAGCTCCTGGGTCTCTCGAGTTTGGTTAGCCAGGATATTCACATTCATATCACCGATCACTAAGATATCCCAATTATTATCATCCTTTAATTTCTGGATTGTAGATAGTAGCAGGTCAATACCCGTTATAGTGCTACCCCCTGTGGGCCGGTAGGTGTTTAGTAGTATTATATTTTTGGCATGATCACGTTTGATTAATATGATTTGTAATTCTAGGTCTTTATTACTAATGTTTTGATCCCGAAAAACAGTCACGTCAATTGAGAGATTTCTTTTAGAGTACACACATAACCCTCCTCCCGTTTTTGGGAGAAGGAGAATGGATCAAAAGGGACAGGTGCAACGCGTAATCATATAGAAGTGTATGGCTTAAGTGGTGATTCCACCAGAAAGTTTCTGAAGTCCTTGGAATGTATCAAAGAATATCTTATATGGTGAATTTTTTCGCACGATAAATCATATGCTCATCCGAAATTACCAGAAAAAATGTGTGCTTCCACCGCCAGCTATGCTTATACAAAATTATCCCATTCTCGTTTCGGCAAGTTTCGGGTGCTTGGTGGAATCACGGCTTAAGGCCCGGCGTCCACCTACTACGATAGAATCGTAGACCTCCCGATATGGCACCGATACAAAATGTCAAAATCGGTGCCATATCGGGGAGGTGCAAAATCGTAGACATATGTCTAGACATGCCAATCCACCACGCATTGTATGGGGGTTTTATCGGTGTCTAATCGCAGAAACGTGGTCAACTGCCCCGATATTAGGGGACCTTCCGACGCGATTTAGATTTTTTATCGGGAGGTGCATCGTATGGCATATTGGTGCCATATCGTAGTAGGTGGACGCCAGGCCTTAGATGTGAATTGTACTCTGACAAAAACACTTCGTCTAGTAATGAATGTCACATTAGTTAAATGAAAAAAATTATATTTACAAGGAAATCCGTCAACTTTATTTCATTAGGTCCTTTTAGACCTTCACTTTTTTACTTCTCTGTTATTTTATCCAAGTGAGTATTAATAAATGCTGTTGCTGGTACTTCAAAACGGTCAGGCTTTGTTATGTCGAGAGCTAAAAGACCTTTTAGCACAAAGGTCCTTTCATGCCATAATGGTCAATATGAGACACGTTCAAGGGATAATAATTGTATGCTCCCTTTACTTCAGTATACAAGATAGGAGGAAAGTTGAATACGCGGAACATACAAGAATGATGCATTTGATGTAGGCTGGTTGTGCTTCTTGAATGTCGGTTTTAGGCAACACACTTTGCACGCTAGAGTCAGGATAGATATTAGAGATACCGGCATGAGCAAGGTATAGATAACACCACCAGACATAGCATATCCCTCCCGCTCCACCTCCACTCCCCCTCCCCTCACTGTACCTGCTGCCTGGCATGTGGCTCTATAACGATAGTAAACCCCTGGTGACGTGTCGGTTACGCTGATACCTGACAGGCTGAGTAACGGGCTACTGCCAGACCCCGGCCAGATACCGGCGCAGCGTATGAGGAAGCGACAACATGGCTGCCATGGCGACACCGACGCCTGTCACCACGCCGCCTGCCGGTGACAGCAAGTGACTTCCGGTCAGAGGCCACGTGACTCTACTCGACCCCTGAGCGCATACGCGTCTGACCCCTGGGTCGTGGAGTGATGAGAGGCACTGTCTATCGAGACGCTGGCAAGCTGTCAGGTGGAATCAGTCTCATGGTCAGTTGCCGTCGGATAGATGTACCCGAACTCCGCAGTGCCACAGAAAATTAGGCTCACTCTGCCATGTGTATTAATGTAGTCAAATGGATGAAAATGGAGAAAATAAACGTGTATTTATATAGTAAACCGATGTAATGGAGAAGAGAAATATATATAGGAATGTAGTGAACTTGCACCTTGTATTGGTGCATTAATCCAGAATAAATGAAGATGGAGGAGACCAAATTCAAACTTGTACCCTATCGCGACGGGTGCCCACGGCAGTGTCACAGGCATGGAGCCGGGTATTATTGCCAATGAATACCACTAGACTCCAGGTATAAAGGGTATATGGCGAACATTTTATCTTTGCGTCACGTGACATGAGAGCCTTAATACTATTTTTCATTTCACCTAAAAATATGTGTAGAAATGTGTATCAATAAAATCGACAAAATCGAAAAGGAAGAGAATTCCTTTATATGGCAATTCAAATGGAAATTGTGGAAAATATGATTTGATAAAACGTAAATCAGATAGGAGAGGAAAAATAAATATGTATAACAGCAAATACGACATTTTGAAAGCGAAAGAAATGTATGGATATACATTGAATTAACCATAACACAGTTCAGAGAAATAATGTTTGAAACTATAGCAATCCTCCATCGTCAGCAACGGTGGATATCAATGCTGGCAAAACATGTACTTTTGTCTCCAGATGGCGCTGCCGTCACATATATCTACGCGGATATCGACATAGGAGTGAATTCCCGTCCTCGCCGAGAGCTTGGTAAGAACTATCAATATTTCCAAACAATCTCAGCAGGAGCGACCGCTGCCGAGGTTTGCTTAATGTCTGCACTCGATAGACATGGATCAAAATAGTGTTAGAGCCTGGGACAATGACAGTAATTGGTCGCAAAGATTGGAGGCGTGATAGTAGTGTACGTTACTGCTGGATTTGTGAGTAGGTCAATAACGGAGAAATGTCGACTGGTTGAGAGAAGTGTGTATAAGAGTCTTTTACGTCTGGGAAGAGAACGGTGTTGTGTTCATGCTCCCCCAGAGCCAAAGTAAGCACAACTATTGGGACTTAAATCCGAAAACCGAAATTGTATTCTAGTGGTCTAATTTGTACATTAAGAGCTCGATAATGGTGCAGATGTTAATGTCATGGACGTGCTGTTCTCTTTTTAATTCACTAATTTGCTACTGTGCGCGCCTGAGGGTGGGATGATTTATACGACGCAAGCACTGAGTAAATGTGTCATAAAGGGAGTTGCGATTAAGACATTTTTCAAACCACATGTACAGTACCTTCTCCAAGAGGCAACATAGACTCTCCCATCGCTATCCGAAAGGAAAGGGGAAACACACAGATTGATTTCCTTGCTTACGAAAAAAACATAAATAAATTATATTCACTAAAGGTAAGATGAATTAATATTTCCAGCTTATCCTGAAATGGTAGGCACAAATCAAGATCCCTTAACAGATGCATGCAATATGAGCGTGAACTAAGTGCGCAATAGTGTTGGTAAAGTGCTTCCAAAGGTTTTGCATTGAGTGGGTATCAAACTCGGAACCTCTGCATCAAGCATTTGTTACCAAAGACCTTTGAATAAATGCTCGGTTTCGTACGTTCCTTTAAATGGAGGCCAAGCATCGACATGTAATAAGAGAAATTCCAGATCATGTTAATCTTTGTGATTTGTGGATTACAATAATAGAATTAAAACTTGTTTTATTCAACAATTTGACAATAAAAAGAAAATATTGTAAACTGTCTTTCTACTGTCAAATAGTTGAACAAAATAGGTTAATTGTACACTTTGATTCTGACAAAATCTCATACTGTTTTGTAGATGTATGTTCCTACACTGAGGAATGGTTAAAGCCTCTAGCCTTGACAACAGTGTCACATGGGCGTGGCCCTGAGACGGGTAGATCGTCCAAGGTTGCCAATTAAGGGCCTAATCACCCTAGATCTCAGAGGACGGGCGCTAAGACAACCTGACATTGAGTGAAGGTTCAACTGGAAAAATAGGAATGGAAAGGATTAGAAAAGGGCTACAAGGTTCAGAGACAGAGAATTGAGGCACCCAGGTTACTGGAGATGTGAAATAGAAATAGGGACGGCTGAATGATAATAATGATAATACACAGAATTTATGATTGAGAACTGAAAAGAAACCGGGGGCACAGGGAGGCTTTGTATCTGTAGATATAGCTATGGCTGCATTAGGCATAAATACAAAAATGTGAACTTAGAATTCGGTAATATTTGAATAAATGTGTGTCCTTTCCTGGGCTATTCATGGATGCCATTAACTCTGAGTTGGAGCTTGACTCTTGCATATCCCTGTCCAAATGTCTATACTGACATGTCCAATAAATGCAAAAAGGATAAGGACAGACATGACAGCATAAATGATAAATGATAATACTGATTAATTCATAAGGAGCTTGGAAAACCTAGAAGGCTAGATTAGAGGTGCATCTATGACAACGTATTCTCTAGCCTTAGGATGTAATACGTGCATTTGTCTATATTATCCCCAGAGAAGGTACAGTGATGATTGCATCAGTATTGCAGCCCTAATTCAATGCGTTAACATGTAAAACGACCATGGAGTACTTTAGATATAGTTTATATAACACAGAGACACTATTCAAAGCTGCATGATTATACATTGGCAGGCTTGGCAACCATATACCTACCTCTACATATGGAAAACCCGTGAAAATCATCAATCCTGAAGTTTAAACAGCCCTTACTCGATATCACAATACTCTGCCTTGTCTCAATAATCACCTTACGATCAGAATACCACTTTCAAAGACGAAGAATATGTTAAAATGAAAATACGGAGATCTATACGTTATCAAATATATATCGCGTTTGCCTTATCCTTATCTGGCCTGGAACCCACCAACGCTGACGTAGAATTTAGACCTCTCGATGGACTCCGACACGCATACAATTCGATGCGATTGTGCGTCCTATAGAGCGTCTCATAAGGGGAGTCGGTGTGTATCGGAGGCCCGGTTGGTTCAGCCCTTTGATAAACAATCCCATGGACAGAAACAAGCCATGAATACATGGATTTTTGTGTGAAAACCTTCCCATGAACTGCTCTTCACGGAGAGTCCTGCACCTCAATCTGACCATATTATTAGGTGGGCCTCCAGTGCCGACGACCCGCCGAAGAACAAACACTGCCAACCGCAAACTGGCCATTTGGCGGGTGACCTCCCCCCCCCCCCCCCTGTCGTTAATTGGATCAGTAAAGAGTCCCAGGAAGAAAGCGATAATGAGGGATAGAGGTGGCTCAAAGGGACAGTGTCCACCCCGGAACAAAGACAGGAACGCGAGCCTTCTGCATATTGTATATCGCGTCATTTTTTAAGAGTTCGCAGGCTGAGCAGCCGCCCCCCAACTGTGCGCGGGCCACGTCACATCTTCCAGTTCAAAGTGGCTTGTCTTGTTTTGTCGAGCGGAATCGTGAATGAAAAATTAACGGATGGTTACCTAAATCTTTCTTTGTTTCAGAGATGCGGAACTCGTATGACATTCAAAGTTGAATGGGTAGAGTTGCTGTAGCTGGAGGGCGGGAGATATGGAGTTATAAAAGCCGGTAATACACGGGAGCCTGAGAGGTCTCGATCCATTGGTTCGTGATTCAATACCTCACAGACTTCATATGCAGTTTCTGTCAATTCAATACACCGACTTTAACAAAGCACTTGTTTGAGTACCAAAGATTATGATATATATTCGATAGTAGACTATTTAATAGAGTATTTTATCAAAAAAATTATGAACTTGAAAGCCCTGTCTTCGAAAATAACCTTTCCTGTAACAGATCCTATACATATATATAAAGGTTACTCCAAAATACAATCGCATATTATGAAACTGTCCCATGCCTGGACACTGGCGGCTGTGGCAACTGGAACCGCGAGTCGCAGACACCGCCGACAGCCTCCACTAGATCCCCAGTCTTCCCCATCAAGGCTTCGTGAGAAGATTGAAGGATTTGCTCTGAATGAAAGCTGTACCTCCTCGGCGGGCATTGGGCCCCGCCGTCCCCCGCGGCTCTCGGGGGGACAGGCCTAACACAAATGGGCTCACTCCCGACCTATAAAACCCTCCAAGGTCGGCTCCCATATCCTAAGGTCCCCCGCACTTCTTAGCCACATCAGCAACCGCTAATCGAACGATCAGGAATTCAAATCTCTCCCCCCAAGGTAAGCTTTGCCGCGGCTTTGTATTAAGCCCCTTAAAGGTCCCAGGGGCTGCTTCATCTCCTTTTACATAGAATGCTTCGAATGCCCGTCCGTTCACTTCTCTAGCTGATAACGTAAGGTGAAGGTGCTCATTTGGAACAGCTCAGATTGCTTAACATGATCACTTTGTCAACTAGGAAATATCAATGCCTAAGGATAATCTTATATATGGCAAGCAAAGAGAATTGGAGTTTCATAGTTGGCATTGAAACAATAGAATTGTCGGTTGATGTTCAAAACAAGAAGAGTATATGGCTTTGTTGAGAAGAGGAAACTTCAGGGATTCATAAAAGTACTGGGTGCAATCAAAGAAATATATTGCACCTGGAGCGAAGTACTAGGGGCTGACTCCGAGTACAGAAATCTGATGGCAGGATGCCACTCTCTAGTTTTTCCTGGTCTCAATAGAACATGGCGGGTCGGATTCTTATGGAAGAACACACTTGGTGCACAGTCTCAGACAAAGTCCCTGTGAACACTCACAGGTCTTGGAGTACCGTTGAAGTGAGGGGTGTGGAAATATGTGACTCTGCTTGCTGGCTTCCTTTTGGCTAGGTTGAGTTCTTACTCGGCGACTGAACAGTAGGTACGTTTGTTTCAGCAAAATGCCTCCGTAGATTTTGAACGTATTTGAAATAACAATCTCTTGAGGTTCTGAACTTCAATAGGGGTAAGCGTTGCCGACAAGGGGGAAATACCTGAGACTGGTGCAATTCATGCCTTCTCCCCTGTCTTTAACCCATAGGACCGGCCGGCGAATTGGATTCACATGGAAGGACACACCTGGTACATAGTACCAGACATAGAGCCATTGAACTCTCAGCTTGGTACTAAAGTACCTTGAGACGAGGGGTGTGCAAAATATGTGACCCTGCTTGCTGGCTTCCTATTGACTAGGTTGGTACTTAGTCAGCGACTCAGCAGGTTATACATTTGTCTCACCAGAATTCCCCTGTGATTTTTAAATTGTTTAGAATTATAATAAGGGGGAAACGCTCGTCTCATGGAATTGGAAAGCAATTCAGATGAGGAGATCGTGTTCCAGTACAGAATCACAGCAGGATTTGTCTCAGGCAAACACCCTGTGAGGTACGTGAATACCACCACGTGAATTACACTTCATCGTCGCTGAGAATTGCAGGGGAAATACGTATCTCAGGGAAATGGAACCCTACCATTCAGACGAGGAGATTGTATTCCAGTACGGAATCTCAGCATGATTTGCCTCAGACAAATACCCTGTGAGGTACATGAATCCCGTCGTTTGAAACGTAAGAAGTATACAGGGACATTGTAATTGTAAAACTGGTTACGATTTGTGTTAAGATCTGAGATAGAGTCTTTATTAGTTTTGTTTTGACATTCAACTTTCTAATACTCATCAGCAACAAAGGAACATCAAGGGGGGGTCACTAATCGTTGGCAGACACTTGCCTAGCTGCCCTATATCTACCGACAAGGGCCGACTCCGTTAGCATGACAAAGTACCGTTCCTTAATTTGTCGCTGAGAAAGGTACATCAATGTTCCGAAATCGTTCAACCCCAAATCCATAGATGTGCATTGGACTTTAGACATTAATATTGTTTGTTTAAGAAGTCTTTTAACGGTAAACTAAAGTTATCGCGACGCTGTTCCATAAACGTATTCATGAAACGTTGTAACATGAGGTGATTAGTTTCCCTCTACTTTACTTCCATTTCGGGTTTCCTAAATTGCATTTAGAATCACTAAACTGATTTGGAGCTATCCCAATGGAGACTATCCGGTGAAACGAACCCAATGATTAAACGCGAAACCTGTTTTGTAAGCAAATAAACACTGACTAGTTTCGTAAAATGAACTGTCCTAAGTTAATTCCGCATTCCTGAATATTCTGTAATGAAATAGAAATACGCACTGTAATTATATTTTTCCACTTTCTCACAATGTTTGTCAGAGGAACATAGGCCTGTCTTAAATGCATCTTGCTCCTTGGTAGGGGATAATTCTGCAGGGAAAACTTCGATTCCATGCCATTGTGAGCACTTACGATCCTCTTAAGTCAAAGGATATAAAGTTGGTATTCCTTTTTTCGCTGAATATTGGTCTCATTTACCGTCTGTCTCTTCGGATAATGATCACAAATCAGAATAGCCGACAGTGCTCTTGGTGTGGTGTCGGCATGTCGGGTTAAATCCATATTATTTTGGATTTATGCTGAAACCGTATGCTGTTCTGTGTCAGCCTTCGGGCGGTCATTAATTCAAAAGTTCTAAATGCTTTAATAAGGGAATTCATTCTAAACCTATGAAACTTTTCTAAGTGTGAGGAGATTTGCTCCTTGTCATGAAATATTTAGAGGAAGCCGGATCCTAGAAATATCTAGTCCAAATATTACAGAATAGAGCGATTTTGTCGGATTCATTTTAGATGAAACATTTGAACATTGCATGATGACGACTTTGTGTATTCTGGTTTTGACATACTATTAAGAATTCATTCATAGTCATGAAGTACACTTACTGACAGATCCTCTGTTTTATGAATGGCGTGTATTCTTGTGTTTTCTGGAGTAGCATGCAATTCTATTTGCACAAATCTATTCTCACACGCGAAAGTACCCGCCTGCACAATAGTTCTATGTATTGCACTGATTAATCAGTCATATAAAAGTCATGCAGCACAATGCACGATTGAGCACTACTAAACTTGTGTTATATTGCTATACATAATTACATTTATCATATACCCTCATTGCACGAAAACCACCATTTTATTCCTATATATATACGCCATCGCGGAAGTGCGTGTATCGGCTGAATATTGACTTGTTTTCAAATATACGCCTATATTTCACGCCAGTGTATGAATTGTATACAAGACTGTTTCCTTTTAAATACGGACGCGACTTGGCTGTATTTCACACCTGGCGTATCTGAGATAAAACATCCTCTGCGTGATATATATACGCTGGGCGTATATGTGTAGCGATAGAAACAATTTAGAACAATTTTATAATAAAAATTGATAATGTAACATTGTATTTTCCACATACCAAGGAATTAATGAAATATGCTACCAGTACTGACCCCAAGCAGGGTGTCCCCTTAAGCGGGGTGTCCCTTAAGCGGGGTTAAAATAAACTCTTAATAGAGGGAAAAATTTCCGTTCTGAGCAAATTGTCCCCTGAAGCGGGGTGTCCCCTTAAGCGGGGTGTCCCGGAAGAGGGGTTTTACTGTATATGACATATATATGATCACACCATGGACAAGTATATATGCCAATAGATAAGGCGTTTACTCACGGGGAATAGGACGACCTTGTAAACACAAAAGCATACCTGTGTAGTGGGTGGGTGTCGGGTCCAGCCGAAACTCCTCCCGAGCACCACTACAGTTTTTGGTCCAAGATGCCATCTCGGTGCTGGTCCCACCCGCTAACCCGCAGCTGTGTTTTACCACAACCACCCAGCACCGTGGTTCTGCGCCCGAGGACCACAGGGGTCAAACACCTTCACAGAACGGAGAAACACAACAAAACCGCTCTGGTCGGTGGACACAACCCTGATCGCATCTCTCGGGACCCCAGAACTCTATCCGGAGAAGGGACACACAGGTCCGACCCTCTCCTCCTAGAGAACCGGGATACTCTGACTCCACCACCTAGGGGACCAGAACAGGTCAACAGCTAGTCCGGAGAGCTAGCTCCCATCGGTGGAGCACAGAGACAGAGCCCTGCAGAGAGACCGCACGTAGTCTCTCCATACCCCAGTGTGTCTCAGTAAGCCACAGCAGGCTGCTTATATACAGCCCATGTCCCCACTGAGCATGTGCAAGAATCCCGCTGATTCTCCAAAGGGGTATTCTTAGTCAGCCTGGTCACCAGCAAACCAGTGGTTTCCGCTAGTTCCCTGTCCAACTCCTCAGGATCAATCCTGACTGCTGGTTCTCAACCTGACAGCTTAGAAACCAGTCTAGACTGGTCCCAACACGGTGTCTATAATAGCCAGCAGCGGGTGGCCTACTCCAAAACCGCGGGAAAACAAGTTTCATGAACCTGTCCCACAGCTTGCTCGGCTGTCCCGCCCACGGCTATACTTAGAAAGGCGTAGTAGACGTGCCAAGCCTTAGTAGACTTGCACGGGTCCCCTACACAGCCCCCCTTAGCCGACACGCATCTCTTTAGATGTGTCCGGCTCACCAACCACTGGGGGACCAGTTTAGTCGGCTCGCCGGCACAGTCTACCGGTCTACGGCTTTCTTAACTGAGTCAATACTAACCAACAACCCAAGTCGTGCAATAGATATCCACTGGGGTATTCTACTGCCAAACTTGTAACCAACTTCTGGACCCGGCTAGACGAGCTGGTGTCCTCTGCCAGTGGCTGAGGTATCCTGCCTGTCTCACAGACCAGATCCACTTGTCTTACCCAGCTTAGACTCAGGACTTCTCTGCCCTACGAGCAAGTGTCGCTGAAAGCGGCACCTGCCGGGGCTGAGACTCCGCGCTATCAGTCTAAGCTGGGCTCTCTATGGCAGACACCCTGGTGTCGGCCGAAGCTTTCACCAGGGATTTTCCACCCGTTTCTATGGCAGACACCCTGGAGTCGGCCGAAGCTTTCACCAGGGATTTTCCACCCGTTTCTATCTCTGAAGGAGGGCGGGGGCCCAACCTTCACCGTTGTGCTGGTGGTCACCGGGTCGACCTTGGTAACCCGGGACCTGCCGCAAGGCTTCTGGTGGCTCGGGACCGATCCACCAAGGCTGTTCCGGTATTCAGCACCAGGTTTGCACCCAATGCCTCGTACCCCGAACGACTTTTCCCTGGGTGTCCGAAACAACATCGGGCCCCAGGCCTTCACCCGACACCTGAATGTGTCCCAGACTTTTTCTCGTTTTTCCCGTACTTTTTCCGAACCATTTCCGTACACCGTACACCATCTGCCTATCGCGGCGCCTGGGGGAAGTCACCCGCGTGACACCCCCCCTGGGGGACCGAGGCTCTGACACCACCGGGGTGTCACGGCACCGTCCGATGACGTGGGAAGCCGAACGTCCGGGCACTCGGCAGGCCGTTGTGCAGCCTCTAGAGGGCCCTCAACGGGGATTCCCTTCGAGCAACGTTGGGACTGCCGCCATGTACCAAGATAAACAGGGTACGACCGAGTCCCTGATCGAACGGCTAAAACCATCCATGACACCACGGGAGCATCATACACCTCAGCTCACCGATGCCTGGTGCCGAGACGGACATCCTGGTCACGGCACCAATGTAGTGGGTGGGTGTCGGGTCCAGCCGAAGCTCCTCCCGAGCACCACTACAGTTTTTGGTCCAAGATGCCATCTCGGTGCTGGTCCCACCCGCTAACCCGCAGCTGTGTTTTACCACAACCACCCAGCACCGTGGTTCTGCCCTCGAGGATCACAGGGGGGGTCAAACACCTACACAAAGCGGAGAAACACAACAAAACCGCTCTGGACGGTGGACACAACCCTGATTGCATCTCTCGGGACCCCAGAACTCTATCCGGAGAAGGGACACACGGGTCCGACCCTCTCCTCCTAGAGAACCGGGATACTCTGACTCCACCATCTAGGGTACCAGAACCGGTCAACAGCTAGTCCGGAGAGCTAGCTCCCGTCGGTGGAGCACAGAGACAGAGCCCTGCAGAGAGACCGTACGTAGTCTCTCCACACCCCAGTGTGTCTCAGTAAGCCACAACAGGCTGCTTATATACAGCCCATGTCCTCACTGAGCATGTGCAAGAATCCCGCTGATTCTCCAAAGGGGTATTCTCAGTCAGCCTGGTCACCAGCAAACCAGTGGTTTCCGCTAGTTCCCTGTCCAACTCCTCAGGATCAGTCCTGACTGCTTGTTCTCAACCTGACAGCTTAGAAACCAGTCTAGACTGGTCCCAACACGGTGTCTATAATAGCCAGCGGCGGGTGGCCTACTCCAAAACCGTGGGAAAACAAGTTTCATCAACCTGTCCCACAGCTTGCTCGGCTGTCTCGGCCGCGGCTATACTTAGAAAGGCGTAGTAGACGTGCCAAGCCTTAGCAGACTTGCACGGGTCCCCTACACCTGTATACGCCGTTCATATGTATATGTAAAGTGGTAAGTTTCGTGCAGGGCCTGGGATTACTTTTCATAATTACGTGTACGTACCACTGTTCCCTGTACGGTACAAACTCTTTACTGCACCCTGTTTCCTATGCTATTATACCGAACACTTTGAAACATCAGTTGGGTGTAGACGCACATTTCAAGATGGTTCCTATACCAATTTTTTTTCTTATGTGCATTGTTAAGACAAATGGGAAATTGTATCAATTCAGGTTTATAGAATAGTACATTTTACAAACTTCGACATTACTCACAGAACTCGGCCAAATGCCTCGATCCATAGAAAGTAATGACCCCCCCCCCCCCCTATCTCGTTGTGCAGCATGTACAGTATAGGTCGTTCTATCTAAGTATAGACATGAATACATTTTAAGAAATATTTCAATATATAAACACGTAAAGAGATATTCACACACACACAGTTACACAGAGTACAATATTCACAGGTACAGTTAGTTTAAACGATCTATTTGTTCATAGAACAAGCTGGTGTTAGAAAAACGCACCAGTCACCAGGGGGCAGCATTGACGCCCGTGGCGGGACGCTGATATATGGCGCCACCTGGCGGCGTAATGCGAGACGCCCGCCAAACGCCGGTGTGTCCGGTCCTGAATGATGACGTCACTGCACCTGCAGGTTGACATAAGTCACCTCTCTGTGCGCCTCAAACGCACCTCAGCCCCACTTCCGCCACTCGAGAAAGTAAATTAGAAGAGAAAAGGCTATAGGGTCCAAATTGCGTTTAGAGTTTGTCAAAGTAGGCCCACTAAGTGGAAGGAGTATCCATATTTTCACTATAGTGTATTTACAATAGACATCTTTTGCAATGCACACATTCCTAAACGAATTTAAGAAACCAGTTATAGATTAGTGTTTTGTTAAATATACTTGTCCTGCGATGTTCATTGTGCGTGTGATCGTTACACATTAGAATTCCACCTGCTCACAAAATTATTTTCAGGAAGCACACATTCTACCAGGCAAATATACGGGGACGGTGATGCAATATCGTGGCTTGTTGTATCTTTTAATTTGATTGTTACACTTGATGATTAATAATTTATCGTGAAAGTTCTGCCTTATCCCGCATTTGTACCAGACGACTGACAATGTGACGACTGTAAATCGTCTATTGGAGAATCGTGAAGTGGTGCGCCCAGAGAGAAAAAAATATAGAATAGTCGACCCAAGAAGACCATCAAGCACTAAACGCTAAACGATTTATCCACGTTGAAATGAGGAATACACATTACCTCCTGCACCTAGCCGACCCTTACAGTACACAATTATGGGCGACGATGCTTAAAGATTAACCCTGCATAAACTGGAAGTGAATGTATTTATTTCCCATTAGAAAATTGCAGGTGAAAAAAGGTTAAAATAAAAAAATCGTCGGTATAAAATCGTCAGCATCATTGTGGCCGACTTGTTGGCTGTAATGTGGCGGGAGAGAGGGTTTCACTCTCCAATCACTTTGCAAGACCACAACTCACATTCCTTCTCACGTGAGCCTCACTCTCCACTCACTTCCAACGGACTCTCCCTGGATAAAACCTTTCCACCCACCCAGCCTACTGAAGAAAAAAGTACCCACTCTCTCCCTACACTCATTCGTAGGGTCATTAACTCAGTAATCCACGGACAATAGACTACTCCTTCAACGTACATCAGTCGTAATCTGTGTCTACAATATTCTCAATAAACCTCGAATTTATTACCCCCTCTGTCCGAGTTAGTCATTATCAGGTGGTGCTATATTGCATAATCTGACGGTCGTCACTCGTTTTGTGTTTATACTAGACGAATCCTAGCTATTGACGATGCAAAGTCGTCAGGTGGTGCTAATGTCAAGAATGGTTGTCTTTAATCGGCCGATGTAAACTCAGCGATAGTCAATCATCGTCTAGTATAAAAGCCGGGCATAACTCAATGTCGTTCTTACTTAATGCGAACAATTTGTTATAATATTTATAATCGATACATTTTGTGAACAGGAGCCTTCTGCGTGCAGTGCAGCTTGAACTGACTAACTCCATCTCAACGTGTTCTCAAACGTATGAATGGTAAAGCCTTTTAGGGAAAGGCAGTATGCTCAGTATTATCATGAAACATCACGAAATTTCATATGATTGCTTATATGGCATGGGTTTATATAGCATGATATCACGAAGCTGAGCTGAGTGATATCTGTAGCGGAAGACAATGAATGGCATATAAACAATTATATGAAATTGAGTGATGTTTAGATGTTATCCTACCCTGTCACATGTTTTTAACTTCATTTGTTACCAGTGGCATATAAATACTTTATGCCATAACCGTGGCATACAGTCACACCATGTTAAGTCTATGGAGATTTATATGAGGGGTAGGATAAAAAATAGTGCCGATTCGTGATTTATCTTACTATAAAAAGCCGTTGGTAACAAAAGTCAAGACATTTTATAATCATGAAAAATAATAATTAATATTCATGGAGGGAAGGAGCTTCGGAGATCCATCGTGCTGAAGTTTCAGTTGCAAAAATATTCTAAATGTATATATGTTCCAGATATTTATCTGTATTTCAAAAATAAATAGAACGTTCCTGGGCTGGTTTTATGGAACTAAAAGCATCTGGAGGGGTTTCCGAGGTATTTGCAAATCTCTTAGACGTCGGAGCACTCACGGCAGCTGTGAAATCTGTGGTTTTAGGGTCGGTATTCTCTCACTCTTGTCAAAGAAAAGGCACGCAACGACCGGATAAAAAAACACATCTCACTTACATTCCTTGGGGCCAGATTAATCATTGCTTGTGGGAGTGAGGGGAATCCAACAGCTTTTAAATATATTGTCTTTCAAGTGCTTAACGCCGGCAGTTCCTCTATCTCCTAAGTCCTAAAGGTACCCGCAGAAGTCTTAAATACGGCATGATAAATCTCAGCTCCTGCTAAGGCGGTGTGTTTGATTAAGATGCTAAACAATGGCGACATACGCTGTGTTCACTGTCAGAATGAGAAGCTATACGCTCAGTTTGGAGCTACAACAATCTAATAAAGAATTCAGGACCCTGTTGAATAATCAAGGGTCCTACATAAAGACCCTTTTTCTGTATGCCACAGACAGCCAGGGACGATGTGGGTCAACTTTATTCAACACTTATAGATGACCTTATGGATGTCTGATACTGTCTTAGCAAACAAACTAAAATATCATCAAACGATAACCCTTCTACAAAGGTATGGACAAGTGTTTTTATATAAGATTCTAGAGGGTTAACATGGGATTTGTTTATGTCACGGGTAATGACATAAAGTGTTGTTTATGCCACTACTTTCTGATACTGAAAAATATGGAAACGGGGTAGGATAAAATCTAGACGCCACTCGTTTGAGGTTGAGCTTATTTATGCCACTCATTTTGTTGGCTCTGTAATGTCACTCGTCTTCGACTCGTGAAATTATGGAGCCAACAAAATGTGTGGCATAAATAAACTCAGACTTAAACTCGTGACGTCTCTTTATATTATTCAACAGCCCCCAGGGTCATTCAACCCACACTGCCATGGAAGCGCTGTGATATTAGGACGTGTTGAGGAGGATGATACTGGTGATGAGGGGGAGGTAGTGTCTCATAGCGAATCACTTCAGTGAGTTTACGCTGTTCCCGATTACATTGCTCAATGCTTTAAACATAATACGAGTAGCGTAAAATCAAGTCGAAATCTGATTTGTAAGTCAATACATGGACAAGATATAATATTATGATGTTTGGTTTCATGATTTCTAACTCGATTGAGCCAAGTTACAAATGAAATTACCTCTAGGATCAGGGCGTTGTATTGGCGGTCATCACTGATTACTGAGAGAATACTACAGGAAAATTATTTGAAAGTGAAATTCGGATTTAAATAGTGTCCTGGATATGGTTTGTGTTGCTCGCAAATTAAAAGCCCGAAAAGCTGACGGTGGGATTAGTGTACTGGTCCTCGGCACCTTTTATTTTTTTAGACTTTTATTTATCCTGACGAGACTCAACAATATGATTGCTGGTTTCCATGTGCCACCAGTTGGGCTTACAATAATGTATACAATTCGATTCTGTCATTATCCAAAGTCATGTAGTCTTCTCTACGAGCATAACTTATAATGCAATACAATATAATACAATATAATATACGAAATGATACAATGTGTGCTCATATACAATCAGCTAACAATCAAGACTATCTCTAAGCGACGGTCTACATTTATCATAGTTTATATTTCTACTGAAATAAGTTGCTGAGGCTTTAAAATTGCAATAATAAGTAGTGTCTGTCATGGAAAATAATCATGGGTTACCCATGGCCTATGGTCAGGGGTGGTCATTGCCCCCCCTGGTGAAACCATTCTGCACTCGCGCACCCCTGCGCCACCTCTGTACTGTCGGCCGCACTAAACATCAAAGTGCGCTAGGTCGACACTGTACTCTGCCTCACTTCCTCTTCAGGTCTCACACACTACACACATACTTTTTCTTCTCCGTACTTTGGCTATTCCGCCCGTCGTACCTCCGGTCTCCATATTCCCCTGAATATCAGCGACCGTGTACAGGCATAGCAGGACAGAGTTGAAATATTTACGGTGAACTATGTTGACCAGAAGCGGGATGGCGGCTGCATCCGCGGCCACGGAGACAGACTCAGAGGTGACCCTACGGCAGCAAGAAACGGCTACGGAGAGCGACCACGTGGACTCGGTCTCACAGCAGGGGACGAGCGCCAGCGTTCGTTCCCGGGCCTCACGGGTCACTGCTCTAGAGAACAACCTTACGGGCGTGTGGTCGGACTTGAATGAAGTCAAGACAGACGTTAATGGAGTCAAAACCGACGTCTCAAAGATTTCCCGACAGATGGACGGCATGATGGACGCCATCATGCAGATCTCTCGGCCTGCATCGCGGAGGGGCGGCTCACGGGCGTCGTCAGCGGCCGACCGCACTCGGGACTGGGCCCAAGAACAAACCGAGCGACTGCTGCCTCCACCACGTGAGCTGAGGGAAACGTATATGTCGGAGGATCACCTTCAACGGGAGTTCGGCCGTGAGGCCATGCGTCACGACAGGACCACGGGTAAGAACTCGTTACTATCTGATCTTAATGCCCGCAGGCCGACCGCTAAGCCTTACATGTATATGGACAGGGACGGGATCTACACGCTTCACCAGAAGCTGGATTTACGGTCGGGCCTCGGGCCCCTTGAGTATATCAGTTGCTTTGTGGGTCTGTTAAGTGACGAACGCGCCTTTTCCCCCGAGGACAGGGCAGACATGTTCCGGCATCTACACCAGGTTACGGTAGATGCCCAGGCACGGCCGTGGGCCGCGGTGAGACGCTGGTCGAATTACGTATTTGACCAGGTGGAGGCCGGCAGGATGCGGTGGTCCGACCACGGCCGAATACAGGAGGAGCGCGTCCGGCTAGCGATGACCTCGACCAACACCGCTAATCCCAGCAACAACACGGACACCGGACGCGCTCGGGGATCTGAGGCCCCATGTCGTGACTTCAATGGAGAGAGGGGGTGCCGCCACCGTAACGACCACTCAGAGGGGGGCATCCGGTGGTTGCACGTGTGCACCTTCTGTGACTCGGTCGGCAGGAAGTGCGGTCACTCGGTGCACGCCTGCAACCGCAAGCTGACGTACGGACACGGCTATGACAACACGGCGGCCCCCCCTGTACCCACACCATGGCGGGTACCACAGGCGGGGTATCAACTCCAACCCACTACAAAGCCGGCGGCACCCCGCAGTGTCCTTCAACACCCTCAGCTGACTTAAAAAAACGGACAGGCCGCGCCCCGCGACTAAGCGAGGCGCGAAACCAGGATGATAGGGGGGCCGGCGGCCCTGTGTGTGATGTAACGAAGCCGGCCCCCACACGTGACGTCATGCCTCACGTGACTCCCCCGGCACGTGGCCGGGGAGCAGAGGTAAACAACAACAAAGGGACGGGGAATACACTCCCGCAGGAGAGGATCAACGCTTTCCCCGCCACACCGATGTCTTACAGCGTGGCCGGTGTTAGTGTTACTGCGCCGGCCGACCGCGAGGATAGTAACACTCCGGATTTCGCCGCACTAAAGGAAGTGTGCGAGACCGGAATCCATCGGGAGGGTGTTCGGACGGACCCGTTCGCCCTCCGGGACCACCGCCGGGCGACATGGCCGGACCTCACAGCCGTAGGGCCCGGCACCCATGCCGAGATATACCGGGCCGTGAGGGAGACGGGGCTACCCAACGCCCTCGCCGCAAGGATTCAGGTCCCCTCGGATTTACACCTACCGGCATGGGACAAGTATCTAGGGGGCGTGGCAGGTGCGGAGGAGCTCCTGGGGTTCCTTCACTACGGCTTCCCCCTAGGATACCTCGGGCCCGAGTCCGACACGAGGGGGGTGGCCAACCACCCCAGCGCGACTGTGTTTCACGTGGGAGGGCGGGCATTACTGCGATACTGCCATGCCGTTCGGCGCCCGTGCCTCCTCGTACCACATGCAGTGTGCGGCCGAGGCCATCGTCGGGATCCTCGGGTCGAAAGGAGTCACGGCCGCGATGTACCTCGACGATCTTATTATCCTCTCCGAGGACTGAGGTAAGGCAGCTGTAGACTTCCATATTGCACGTGACCTGTTCGTCGAGCTGGGCCTCCCCGAGGCACGCGACAAGGCTCAGGTACCTAGTCAAGTCGTCACGTGGCTAGGTATTGAGATCGACGCCCGTAGGATGAGCCTCTCCATCCCTACGGCCAAGTTGGAGGAGATACGTGCTCACGTGTCGGCCGTCGCGAAACGCCGCACCCTCACGAAGCGACAGCTGCAGTCAGTGCTGGGACGGATACTGCACGTCGCGAGGTTTATTTGGCCGACACGTGCTTTCGTCTCTAAGTTACTCGAGGCCCTGAGAGGAATGACGGGGTTCTACCTTAACATCAACTCCGAGATGCGCCAGGACCTCGACTGGTTTGTGAAATTCGCCGAGGGCTGGAATGGACGCGCGTTAATCCCCCGGGGCCCGCCGACGAGGCGCATCACTGTCGATGCATGCCTCTCGGGGGTTGGAGGCACTGACGGCCGCTTCTCCTACTCCGGCCAGGTGTGCCCTGTCCTCGACCCCGTGGAGTGAAATTTAATAAAATTTTATAAGCCCACTCCGGCTTTCCTCTTGTTTCATTTGGGATCTGGGGTAATGGTATTTATTCATTCATAATAATTTTTAATTGTCTCTTAAATTCATTATAAGTTGCTAAATGTCGGACATTTGGAAGTAAACTGTTCCATAAAGCAGGACCATAATAATTCAATGAGTTTAAATAAAAGGTACATCCGGGAGTGTTCTGTTTTAACCCAACTGACTCACAAGATCCTATATGAACTAAACAATGAAACACTTGTTAACTGCACAAGAAACAGAGGAACCTGTTATTGAACTCCAATATCGAGGAGTTTGATTTTTAAGTCTCAAAACAGCCTGCACTGTAAAAACAAATTATTGGCATAATATCAAACTTTGAGGTCAGGTTTTACCAAAGACAACCTAGGTGTGAATTCCTAACATATTCCACATTCATACACATATTGTATTTAGAGGTTTTGCAGATTGCCAACAGCTTGTATTTTATATGGGAAAACACCTGTTCGTGATTCTCATCCCTCCAAAGTTTTCGCATGAGCCATTCACGCACCTTGCTGGTTCTTCCCCACAAATGGTAGACGGGAAAAGGGCTCAACAAGTAGGGATTAAGGGATTACGAATTAACGGTGGAGATCACAACAGTGTCGACACAGGCTGCAGTTGAGTGGCATTTATTAATGCATCTTCCGAGTACATGGAAGTGATAAAGAGGCTTAATGTTAAAAGTAATCTCGGTTCGACTACTTTAAGAGATAAATGGTATTCTTGACGTAGACGCTAATGCTTGATTTCCTCTATTTTTTTTACAGTCACCAACGTCTTAAATTCCGGAAATGTGAGGAAGAATACCTATATTCATATTTTATCAAAATATGAGATGCCAATGGAAGGGTTATGTTTCCAGATTTATGGACAAAAACATATAGTTCATACAAAAGCCACCCACATAGAATTCATTCCATACCATTATATTCATGGCAAAACTGGATAATCTAAAATGAAATGATGGAATGGTGATATATAAGATTAACTAATAGACGATTTGGATATATCAGTTCAAGTATTTACTTTGTGATCTACTGACTCAGTTCTCTCCGGATTATTCCAGCGACAAGTTTAGTGACATACATGTATAGGATATAGGAATCTAAACACCAGTCTCTGCCCTATCTCTAAAACGATTGTTCATCATCAATTAGTAGGAATTGAGGTCGGGTTCCGCCTGCTATATTGATGTATCTGGACAAATGCATTTCTGTTTATAGCAGGTCTTTGGTCTAAGTATTCTGAGTTATTCACATTAAATGAGACTCTGGACTTGGTACCTGAAACATCTGTATCAGATTCTCTGGTTTCAGATCACATTATTTCATTACTATGTTTCATGGTATATCATCTTGCATTGGTTTTGTAGATATAGGTGGCAGGGGTTTCCTTTGGCTGACCAGCGGAAGATACCAGCGCTATTTGCCGAGGTGAAGGTGCTGCCCTGTAGGGAAGGGGTGTGTACCCCTGAAGGATATTGATTCAGTTGGCAACAGGGTTAAGGCCTGGAGTCAGGGATGGTTGTGAAAGTAACAAGAGCAACGGCCTGTCTAATATACACCGTTGAGACTGCAGGTGGTTATACAGTCAATCCAATCCAGCAAGGAGCGATGAGACGGCATAACAGACTGTATGCATATATAGTGTCTTATTGTCATATCCACCCAGTGTCTTCTACATTGTATATTAAGTCTATATCTTTACTTGTGTCATGACCTAGCTGTAATGTTGTACTAATTTCCAACCTGTTCTAAAAGAAAATATATTACCCTTTTATGTTGCATGGAAGATCGCGGACCCTTACTGGGCCCCGTTGCTCCACGTTTATGACAGAGTTGCGGATCGCAAAATAGCGATCCGAGGTCCTAAACGTTGCTCCTGAACTTTTGCGGATCGCGTCGTAATCGCATAGGTGCATCGCCGGGTAAAATACTGCTTTTAGCGACACTTTTTACGCGGACCTTCACAGCACTGCGGATCGTATCGCTGTGGATTAAATAACGATCCATGGTGGAACCACCAACCCCGCCACTTGCATTTGACTGTTGAGATACCTTTGCCATACATGAAGTACCTTAATCTTGATAAGGTATCTGTCACTAGCTTGCCACCACGATCTAGATCTGTACATAACTGAATACAGCAATTCGGGCTGCAACACCCTTAGCTTTTGCCTCGTCAAAAACCAGTATCGGCCTACGGGAAGTCTGCCCAGACAAGGTTAACCTAATTTTCTTATACTCATGATGGGACTTTCTCTTTTTATTTTATGTCGATGGAAATCCATTTCAGTTATTGAAGCTTTTATGGTTGGACGAAATTCCATTTAGTAATATTTTCCCTATGGTTTGGATTTCTAGACTGAGTAAAGGTTTTTTGGTTCGCTGAATTGATACAGAAAGATTTAAGATGTGTTTTGTCCGCTGTTAAAGCACCCTGACTGCAATTTTGCGACGTGGAAAGATTAATGTAATATCTATTAATACTGGGAGGCGCTCGGTGGACTGATTATGGCTCTGCCCCAGAAACAAACTGCATGTATAATGCACGTTAAAGAGGATCAAGATTACACCCTCCACGTGCTGTCTAGAACAGGACCTTATTTGGAACATAATAGAGATTATAATGACGGTAAGAAGTATAACTCCCAAAATATTGCTCATATTATATATATTGAGGATGCCACAGTTATGGATTACTGAACAAAATACTTCTTAAAAAAGACATATATATATATTGGCTCATTTTACATGGAGATCTTGAATACATATGTCACATGAATTATGCACAAATAACACATAATATACATCAAAATAGCAGAACAATGATGCGTTTTTTGCTCCGTCCATGCCTCTTTTAGGCCTAATCTCAATACACAACTCCGTCGGCCATGTATTTGTGTGTTGAAAATAGGCTATAGGATCACACAGTTTCCCCATATTACTGCTTTATTTTCTACCAGTGTGACCGATCTGGTTGGTTCCCTACTTCCATACCATCTCATCTAAACCAATATCTCCTGCATCCTTTCTTTGATTTCATTTAATGGGTCCCCTAGTTACCAGAAAATAACTACATAATTTGGAGTCTCTTGATGCATAACAGTGGTACTGTTAACTTAATCAACAGTCAAACCCGGTTATAACTTATAGTCGCCAATTCTTCAATTTTCCACCACCTGGCGACTTTCAGCTGTCAGTAGCCAAATATCGGTACATATGATAAGTGTAACGCTTGAGGAAATTCTTGGGTTGATGACTATTGTGGCCGATATTTTGAAATCGAGCACCATCTGACTACTATTGCTAGACGATCTACAGTCGTCACGTTTTAGTCATCTGGTGTAAATGCCGGGATAGGATAACCAATGAAAGAAAAGTGCATCTACCCGGTCGTGAATATAGCATTTGACAAAATGTAACGTGACGGTTTTCTACACAAGTACTTATGTATTAAGTAGAATAACAGGAAGATTGTCAGAGGTAGATGTAAAGGGCATTGTGTTGTCGGAAAGATGAATATCACACGGGTCAAAGAACCCCTTGAAACTATTATCGTAATGGATGCGCCCCAAGTGTCGAGTTTAGGAACTAGGCGCGACGCAATCAGAGTTCGCCAGAAGCGGAAGTGGGCTGTTGATGAATCAAACTGCGCATGTCTATGGACTCGGGACCCACATTACGATGTAACTTTGATACGTCAGAAGTCTGTTGTGATCTAGTAGCGCTCAGGGACCTGCACTGCCTGAGTTAGGAGGCGAAGGGTGGAGCCTGCACCAGTCTATATTTCAAAAAGTTACTTTTGTGCACCAAATGGGGGTGGATTTCTCTGCAAGATTCAATGCTGTCCACGCCCCTATTTCCAAGGAATGCTGGGAACCTTTTCCTAATATAAATTGTCAAAAGAGAATTGGTGTAAGAAGTGATGGTAACCCTTCAAAGGATGTCCGTTCTCAGTAAAGCAGTACATTGCCGTAAGTAAGATCTTTGTGGATCAAAATTTGATCGTTTGCTACTTCTATCACAATTCAATACCTTTTACTGTAAGAAAAGATTCTGAAACATGGTAATAGAAACTTTCGGGACTTCATCTTTGGAATACTTATCCACAAACGTATGAAATGCAGTTGATGAGTTTATTTGACACCCAGAAATTGATACTTTGATCATATTTGATATGGTGTCTGAAAAGGTGAGATTTTTTAATACAGTAAACAGGGACCCGACCCAATATAACTGAAACATATTGGAATAAGAGGTTGCATGTAAAAATGGTACATAAGTTACTTAACTGATAGGAAAGTAAACAACCTTGGCTAATAATGAATGGTCAGAATCAAAGGGTATCTATTACTTGTGGGGTCCCACAAGAATCAGTGCTTGTACCGTTGATGTTCATACTCTATATTAATAAGCTCATCAATTGTATACAAAACTCGAAGTGTCTACACTATGCTGATGACACTGTCCTATACCTCACCGATGATACAGTTGAAGAGATAACCCTGAGATTTCAGCCTGTTCTAGATGCTCTAGCATTGTAGCGCAATAGAAACCATCTCACCATTAATGTTAGAAATACAAAGTCAGTAATCTATGGGTCAACTAGAACAGCAAATACCCAAGAATCTGATCAATATAAACTATTCATTAATCATGGGACACTGCAAGTTGTGCAATTGTATTATTATTTAGATGTTGTTCTGGACCGAAATCTCAACATCTTTAACAAAGAAAATCTCTCACATCAAAGCAGTTACCTATAAACTGTATGCAGAGAAGGTAAATATCTAATTGAGCTTGCAGCAATGCAGTTTTTAAAGATTGATCCTACTGATAATTGATCATGGTGATGTTGTCTATGCCTACTTGAATAAGAATTCTTGTGAGCAGCTTCAAAAATTACAGAATCAGGCTCTAAGAGTGATTTTGGGTGTTGCTCTATGAACTCCACGTGTGCATACAAGAACCCAGGTACCATACTTAGTAAACTGATGTCAGTGCCATATACTAAATCATACGTTCAAAGAAAAAAGTGACAGTACAAAACTGCAAACGATAGACCTGCCTACGTGTAGAAGTCAAAGTGATATATTCAATTTATCAATTCCAAACTCTGCGCACTTGAAAAACTCACCGTCATGTTTTGGACCATATCTATGGAACAGTCTATATTGGCTCCAACATATAGGTACTTTAAATTGTATACTCAGAAAAGATTATAAAACTCTAGCCCCAGCTTTTTGTAGTAAGGTCCAAGTTTGTCCATTTCTTTTTCTTTCAAATTGTAATGTATGTAGGTATATATATATATGTTAACCCTTTGTGTTATTTGTTGTTCTACTGCTACAAAATGATCTCAGACTGAATTTAATTAGATGTACCACTGTCTATGTATTGAAACCAGCACTATACGAAACTGAACATTGACAGGATGAATAACCAATTAACAAAAACCTCTTTTAAGGTGGATGGCTCCAGTAATCAATGTGTGTGTCGAGGTTCCAGTAGCTTTTACCATCACAAATGACCCTGTATTTACTCGAAATGATTAAATGTGTTAATCCTATTCATTACTAATGCGTTCTGAAACGGTCACAATGACTGTTGACTAAGTTGGTATCACTAAAGGTAGTCAAATAAAAATCTCCATCAGCATGAGGAAATGGATGCAAATTACAATATTGCACCGACAATATAATATTTGTTTTTTCTCAACGCCTCCATTCCAATTCTTGGTGCCCCCAAACGCGACAGTAATGAGAAATGCATGATCTAAGGATGCTAATCCGTTCCACAGCCATAGACATGTTGCCATATCACATGGAAGCAAGCCCTAGTTATCGATGGGTTTATTGTCTGTTTTCTCAAATTGAGAAGGAAATATATTCACAATAATTAATGATTCTGTATACAAGTGGCCGTAATTCATTATTCAGCTATATGATCAATAACAAAGTTTAGTTCAAAACATGTTGTTCCAGATTATGCCACCAGGCCATAACGATAATTCGGTATAGTCTTATATATATATATATATATATATATATATATATATATATATATATATATATATATATATATATATATATATATATATATCTTCTTTGCGTCAGCGCAGATCTTCTTTGCGTCAGCGTCACACCCACTATTCCAGGTAACCCGGTAACTGATGCAGTAAACGGTAGTTACTTGTTAACGCCCATCTGTACCTTCAGTCATTCGACTTTAGATTGTCAACGAAGTCGAATCCCATGAAAGTAGTGCAATTTGTATATTTTATGTTTTTGATCTATATCATTTTTATTTGTGGGAAATATAGAAAGTATGCATGGTTACAGGTGATACGTAGATTAGGAAAATTTATATCTGGAATGCACTTCCACATGAAAGTAACCAATACCTTCATAAATATAGGGTAGCCTTGTGTCAGTCTACGAAAAGACCACTTTGTGAAAGGCAAACAGGTGTTTTAAAACTTCTATCTAAAAATAATATCAAATAAATAACTTGATTTAATGTTTATCGGAGCGGACAATTCAAAAATCTATTATATATATTCCAAGCTTTTGTATCCAAGGCTATCTTTAGCAAAGTTATATATTGAAAATTATTTTGATTCAAAATTATGCAATAGAAAATAAAATATGGGGAAAGGGGGAACCTCATCAGCCCACTTACGCCCCATAGAGCCCTTTGCCTTGGTGGCAGCTCCCGATGTGATCTAGCTCGACTTTTCTAGAAGTCCGATGGCATTATCTAATCTCTCGGCAGGCTTCTTGTCTCCTGAGCTGCCGACCATACTGACCAAGGGCTTAGCAAGCCGATCGTTGTACAAGTTCATTCTTCTAGCAGAAGCTTAGTGGTATTTCGGCTTACTTTTCTCTGCACCAACCAAGGAATTCACGTCACGGAACAAGAACTGAGACCATTTTCCAGAACAGAGGAAACGAGATACAAACTATTAATATATTGTGTGTGGGAGAAAGACTGTCAGCCTCAGGAATTCTAGCTGTTTCCTCTTTACCTGTACTTCAATTTAGTGTGCATGTCAAGTCCATGCGATTGCTACATGTGTGGAATGAATATATGTTTAAAAAATAAAGCTTTGCACCACATGAGTTGTTATTCGCGGAAGAATGTAATTCCAAACTACGGCGTTTCGGGTACGATAATAACCGAAAGGTGTATATGATATGTGCTTTATAATTTCTTTACTTCTCTTTTTGACACAAATTAGTCTTTAAAGTGTCCAGAATTGGGAAATTCTGAAAGTGGTGCGTGAGACCATATTGCTCTCCAAAAGGTACCCTGGTGCAGAGATACGACTGACACTGACAGTGAAGGATCCTTACTGGGAGAGTGGTGCAGTACGGGACAGCTGTGACGTAGATACAGATTGGGGTCAAGACTGTCAGACCTTCGTCTCTCCAGCTTGGCAGATGTCACTGAGCCTCTCCAAGACCTGCTCCCCATCTGGAGGTGATCCAGGGACCTGCTATCCCAACCCCTTACTGTTTGTTTGTTATAGTGTTTTTATCGTGTAATTTTTTTCCCCAATCTGAGGAGGATGAGACCGCCTGGCAAATTGCCGCCGGCTATTCCTCTGAGCCTGGACCGTCAACAAATGACACCAAGCTGCGGTCTTGCTGACCTCAGCTCGCTCGGCCCGGTCTCCGTATAATAGCCTCATCTCATCACCCCTTTAACTTTCCCCACTCTCGACTTATACGGCACAAAAACCCCTTGACCCCCCAGACATCATGTACCTACCAGAATCTAGGAAATTGGAAGTGGGGACGGCTGCCTACATATAAATTTCCTCCGGTATTTCCTTCTCTTTTCCACCTCACTGTAGTACCGTTACATATATATAGTAGTAATGACAACTGTGGTTATCGCCGCTAATTAAGAATGAAATATCTTACATCAAACTTGGTTTCATCCCTACCTGTTCAGACGTACATGTATCGCATGGATAACACCTATGGTGCAGAGTCAGTGTCTTGGGAACCTAGTGTTATTACCAAAATTGCTGTTATGGCAAGCATTCGCACCTGATAATATGACTCATTCGAAGACAGTCTGTATAGAGTATATGTAAATCTGCACAAATTCATTTCCTACTGGACACTGATTATTCACAGTAGAATTGTACTCAAGTGTTAGATAGCCTTAGGCTTTAGAACTACCCGAGGAGTACCACTGATACGAGGAAGGAAGCTACAAAAACAAGGTTCAAAGTTCGCACTAATATCTGCATCTGGCATGATCCTTGTGACAGGAGATTGAAGTAAATTTGATAATAGATAAAAACAGTGGCCCCTATTTGTTGTCAGATGAACCGAACAAATTGTCTGTCAAAACGGAGAGATAGTCATGAAAGATTTCGATTCCTCAGGAAAGGGAAACAAACATTTGCTAATTCCTGGCCACGTCAATGTGTTTAGATGTAAAGAAAACATGATGCAGAAATACATGGTGAGACACACTGGTTTTTCAGTGATTCTTTTATCATGAGGAAGGACTACAAAGTGTTGCCGTTTTCGGAATTTGAGTATGTCTTTCATGAATGCAGATTTTATTACCGGTGCAGAGTTTGCAAACTTCCTTAATTTTGGCACCTCCGATTGGCACATTTTGGGACCTCCAATTGAAGACTCGCGAATAGACCTACCTGAAACGACAACCAAATGATCTGGTAACGACTGCTTATAGATTTTTTTTTAATTCCCTTATTTATTACCTGCATCTCTCACCGAGGTGAGTTTTTCAGATACATTTTAACGTCGTGTGTACAGGAAGGTGCCAATAGAGGGCAAACATAAGGTTCATTTATAACTGGTTACATAGTGGTGAATCACCGATTAAGAAAGAGAGGTTTATCATTATATACCTATGGTTGTATCAACTACGTATATTAACGGCTCAGGCTACCTATGGCGTATATATACCCGTAATTCGCACTGTGAAGTACTGAGTATGTGATCACGTGTCTACGATTACTCCATTTTGAGGTGTACAATAATATATAATAATATTATTGATCAGATACACCCCTCTGCCTATGACATCGAGATGCATCTGATCAAATATTCCACTGCGTATTTTTGACGAAGGAAGACACACCAGTTTCCGTATACAGGTCCACTCTCTCTTCTTTTATTGACTGATATGTGAATACAAATGTCCATTACGACAATACAGATGTACAAAAGGTGACACTTCACGTGAAGCTAATAATTGAAGCAGTATTGTATATATTATCCTTAACATCACAGCTATACATCAACTTTTATATTGCTCTTTTCTGTCTCAACCCAATATGACCAACGTATGTTATATCACATATGATGTTCGAAAATATACTCTGTGGCACAACCTACACGCTCAAACGTCCTGTTCGCTAAAGTAAAACTGTCAGTTTATCATATTTGATTATGGTTCTTGTCATTGTGGCTACTTAATAACGGTGGTTAATTAGAGCAGGCTGACAAATGGCAACACATTACCCCTTGTCCTGGTCTCCTTTGGTGTCAGACTCCTCATTCCCATCGTTAACTTGTCTCCTCTCCCGGATGCAATCACCCCAGACAGCGCCCCTCCCCTACTTCGTCTGCTTAAATGGCAAGGCTTCCGTTCTTCTTCATCTACCAAAAAATGGTCAATAGTGTGAGTAGAGTTTCGAAATTTTTATCCGCAGGAAAGATCTTTAGCTTAATAATCTTGATGTAAGATCCGGTCTAGTGACAGCCGAATATAACACCGATACGATCGTTATTTATGTCTCCCTTTATGTATAGTAAGGCCTGGCGTCCACCTACTACGATAGAATCGTAGACCTCCCGATATGGCACCGATACAAAATGTCAAAATCGGTGCCCTATCGGGAAGGTGCGAAATCGTAGACATATGTCTAGACAAGCCAATCCACCATGCGTTGTATAGGGTTTTTATCGGTGTCTAATCGCAGAAACGTGGTCAACCGCCCCGATATTAGGTGACCGTCCGACGCGATTTTGATTTTTTATCGGGAGGTGCATCGTAGACCATATCGGTGCCATATCATAGTAGGTGGACGCCAGGCCTTAGCCTGGTCATAGAATCAATTTATAAAACAGCTAACACAGATGCTGTATGACATCATAAGTACTGTATGAAGGGGAGATCCGTAGATCGGAGATGTAAAACTGTGTTTTTTAAGATGATGAAAGCCACATGATCCGATGGATGATATATAATCCTGGCGATCAAGGTCACATGATTATTAATGATCTAGTTTACTGAAGGGATAACCTTTGTGTATCAAACTGTCACTAAAAAGATAATTCTATGAATATTCAAATATATCTACAAACATGAGCTCATTTATAACTGTTAAGGTTTGCCTTCGACAACTTGACGTCATTCATGTATCACATTATGAGTAAGCAGATCTCGCACCTTTCCCATATCAATGTAATATTGTTGACACAAGCTTGCAGTGTTGGGCAGTATATGAGAACAGCTACTCCTGAGAGAATACGTGAAATTATAGTGTCAAAAGGGGACGGAATCGGTACAAAGAACTTCATGATTCATCAGCAGCGAGAGTAGCACACTCACCCAATTAGGAATTCCCCGGAATTGAAGAGGAATCCCCGTAAAAAGGCAAGTCTCGTTAATTGGAATGAATGGGTGGATGAGCTATGTCGTCCCCGTAGGCTTTTCCGAATCACCAATACATTCACTTGATTGGGACTCTTTCCCTCACAACTTTACAGTTTAAAAGAAGACATCTATAGAATTGCAGTCTGTAATTTAACCACATTCATTTGACAAATATCAATTTTGCATTGGGAATGATGCCATTGTAAATGTGTAATCTCAAGCAAGCACCAGTCTAGAGGTCATTGGGCTGAAAAAGAGGGTTTTGGGACACACAAATTAAAACTGAAAATACCCCGAATAATATCTGCGGATTATCAATTGTGTCCAAGTAATGAATGGCACACATCAAGAGAATTAAGAGAACTCTATATTCAACTCTATATTCAAGATTCTGCAAAAATACGTGACATATACTGGCACAATGTACTTTATATTAACCGTTGGGAACCGTGGCCAATTTCCCTTGTGAGACATTCGTTTAACAAGCCCGTATTCCTATGTGACCATGCATGAAATTTTGGGACAATTATTCATTCGTCGACTATCAACTGGAGCTCTTATTCTTAATAACAAAATGAATGAATAATCTTTTCTTCAAATTCTTTATGCAAGCAACACAATTATTATGTGGTCTTCCCATTGATATGTGCAGAGCATAGTAGTAGGTCGTATTCATGCAACCTCTGTAAACCACATTACTCTCTCATCGGTTACCCTCGGATAAGGCATAAAGTATTTCAAATTAAGGGGCTGTTCTATCAAGATGAATTCGCAGCTGAAAGATTGGTTTTAAGGTGTCTGATTTGATTCTGACAGTGTCTGATTTACTATTCAAGTACCATTAGTTCAATGGAACGCAATAACCTGGTGAGATCGGCGCCGTCGGCCACATAATTACATTTGTTTGAGTCGTGCCAATTTTAGTGTACCCATTTTCTGCTAGGTTCCTAACTTTTGGTGTCCTCTGGTGCTCAATGACACCTATTGTTAAGGCCGAATAAAGGCTCTGCGTCATGATTATTTCGAAGAAGAAAACACCTGTAACTGTATTATGCAACATTGCAGTCTACATAGCCAGAACTTTTGAGCTGGGGTGGGATTGCGATTGGGTAATGTCGGCGGAGAGTCGGAATAGATGACACTAGATTCTGACAGATTGGTAATTTTGGCCTGTTTTAACAGAATAAACAAAGCATTGTTCCCAGTGTGGCCAGGACAAGGCCGATATGCAGTCTTCCAGATGGAACCCGATATTAATGCTGAAACGCATCCCGAGTGCATTACTTACTCTGTCTCGCATATTCGGCCTTTGGCATCGCGTAAATGACCCATACCAACATATGCCCCATAATGTATACTTACACATTTGTAAAGAAATTAAGATAATTGTCGTTAACTTTTGCTTGTGATGATTTGTCTATCCAGACACAACATAATTATAGAGAATGTAGGGAAGGAAACTTCAACCTTTGAGGCCTCACGATGTATAATGTTGATACTATTAACCAGTAATCTAGGTGTAATCGGTGAGCAGATTATAGGGGTGCAAATTGTTGTCATATGCATGGATGTTTTAGTACAGGTGATCAATAGAATCGTGAATCTCTCACCTATGCTTTCACCAATATCGTAGTAGGTGGACGCCGGACCTTAGACCTGGCATCCACCTACTACGATATGGCTCCGATATGGTCTACGATGTACATCCCAATACAAAAACAAAATCGCTTCGGAAGGTCACCTAATATCGGGGCAGTTGACCACGTTTCTGCGATTAGACACCGATAAAAACCTCATACAATGCGTGGTGGATTGGCATGTCTAGACATGTGTCTACGATTTTGCTCGTTCCCGATATGTCTCCGATATAGACTTTTTGTATCGGAGCCATATCGGTAGGTCTAAATTTTTATCGTAGTAGGTGGACGCTGGGCCTAACAGCTGAAAGCTGTCATCCTGTTTCTCATAATCCTCATGAGCAGTATGCTAATCGATAAATAGCCTCCTTCACCTCCTCGCCAATTATTTCGTCCTCAGCGCAAGTGGCCATCCATAAAGTATGTACGCAGAGTTTCTGAAATTTTGGACCCCCCACCCCCTCTCCCAATCTTGTACGCAATAGAACAAAGAGGGAGCATACGCAAATTTTCCAAAATTGTTGACCCCCCACCCCCCCCCCCCCTCGGTGCGTACGTACTTTATGGATGGCCCCCAACTCGTTTAGGAATACCTTCCCTTATTTGGTAGGGCGAGAATTTCGTCGGTCAATAAGTTTGAAGGCCTGTAATCTCTCAGGTGATGAATATATTGATCCTGGTACGAAGTCCCAATGTTGTCTACTACTTACGATGGAAATATTCAGGCTGTGTTAGGGGTTTGAAGTAGGTTTTGACAAGGTAAGCTCATTAGGCTGTTCAGGATTAACCCATTTGTGCCGGTGCAAAACTTCTACACTAATGAGGCATTCTTAAATATTCCTCTCAGAATAAAAATAGAACCAAGATTTTGAATAAATAAATGAATAAAAAACAACGTTTTTGAAAACATGCTTCTTGTGTCACGATTACAGAAGTCTTTTTATGAACTGACAACTGTGGAGTTGTTACGATTACTAATTTGAAGATGGTTATCAATATTTCAAGCTTGGGAATTATTAGAAAGGTTCGCGTCCGTCGTCGGAAATTATGAAAATCAAGAACTAGGTGGAAGGCATTTTTTAGAGATTGACATACAGAAAAGGATTATATGAGTACATTATCAGTAATTCATTTGAATATCTAGTCTCATAGACCACCATGGAATGCTCTATTCACATTTACTTTTTTATCGAGCATTTATAGATTATACTGTTACCGCATCCTCTTATCTCATAATATTTGACCTAGACGATGATCGATGGTTTTGTGGACAGACGGCTGTAAACCACGAGAGGTTGATGAGAAGTAATACACGACATATATGACGTCAACCTTGAATGGTTTACAGAGCGACCTATCGACTAAACCATCGTTTGTTGTATTTTTCATCAATCTTCTCGAGTGAATTAAACCTCTGGCCAAGAATTGTCATTGTCTGCTCAGGAACCATGTTTTCACTATTCAGCACCAGGGGAATATATATTTCCCATACACAATAGCCTTCAGGCTGTATACATAGACAATATTGACTTAAGCCAGGTGAGACATGTATTCAGTAGTTAATATCAATATATGAAATTAACTTCCCAAGTATTTCCTGTCATACCCAAATGTTTACCATGGCTGACCGATTAGTCATTTTACATTTGTAAATCACCATTATCAGTCCGATTGTAGCTATGATACTATCACTAACTATCATTGCAACACGTTGTACTTAGATATGAACCATCATGATCTATAAATTCGTTATATGTAATTTCATACAAATCTAAAACGTAAGACATATATTGACACTTGAGTTTACTTAAATAGGGAAACTTCCCTCCCTAAGTACATAACTCCAGAGTAAACCTTAAGTTCTAGACAAAACAAAATTCAGTCTTTTCTTCTTTTCATTTCAGTCCTTGCTGGTCCACTGTTTTCAGATCATATCATATCTCATCACATATTACAGCACATGTACGTTGGCTTTTGATAATGACATATCGACATAAATAACGTGGACAGCACAAGGCGCAGCGTTAATATTGCACAGTAGATAAACAGGATATTGATAACCGCAACAAGTATTAAATTGTGTTTGGCAATAATGCATTTTATTTGACTACGTCAAAATGTTCAATAAAGTGTGTTGTTGAGAGTTTGAATTAATCAAGAGACTCATAAAGCAGAAGCCATGTTTGACTATAAGCTGAAGCCACACCCACCTCATTACGCAGTGCTTTGGCCATACACATACCATCGTCGTCTGTTATGAGGAATCAATGAGCAGTCATTGAGCTATGAAATCTGCCTCTTGCGCTTATGACCGCTTTATGACATTAAGCCAATCTGGGAAAATGGGCTTGTTGTAAATGTGTCCATGCCTCGTTGGCTTCATTGCCGCATTAGGGAATTTACCGACCAGAGGTACTCCAAATGACCGTCCCTAGACCCGACCATTATGTCCACAATAGGGCGCACGTCGGGCACAATGCAATAAACAGGCGTCGTTTTCTGTTAGTTACAACATAACGATAATGCCTGGACCCATCATCATAAGAGTGAACGGGTTGTAGGGTACTCTTTTTCGTACTAAATGACCATTGATGCTTTCGTTATGGTACTTAGGTTTAACCACATCGCTCACCAACTCATGAGGGTCACCTTTTGTTATGTTTTAATACGTACACACAAAATGTCAGCTAAATCCTAAACACTATTTCGGTGAAGCACGATCACTTTGTGTTGTTGATAGGATGCCTTTTGTGATAAACCCCAAAAGAAATGCTATAAAGCTTTATATATCTGCATTATATTGTATTGTTGTTTGACTGCTAATCTAATGATAATGTCTGTGGTAGATGGGTGGAATTACTTTTTCTTTTTTTTCTGATCCATATAATATAATGTTTAACATCAACATTTTCCAATTACATGAACTTGGACGGATGTCGATAAAACAAACATGTTACTGATGCGTCATGTTGCGGCATTATGCCAAGTTTCATGAATACACAAAATTTGACATGAAAGGAAAAGGCTATGCCCCGGCGTCCACCGAGTTCCCATTACACTACGATATGCCGTAAGATACATATCTAGACACAAAGTCGACACCGCGTTAGAAAGTCAGCTTCAATTGTGTTTGAGAAAAAAAATCAAAGATAGTGCCTTTTATTTTGGGTTGCATTTCTGGAATAAATTAACTGAAGAAACTCAGAAGAAAGAGAGGCTAGACAGTTTTAAAACTTGCATGAAATCAAACCTCCTGATACTTTTTGAAAATGAAAATATTGATATGTTTGATTAATGTGATATGACTGTGAATTCTTATGACCATATTGTATATTTTGGATTGAAGATACTTTTTTGCTCTAATCTGGTGGTTGTCATTAGATAACCATATTGAATACTTTGGACTTCATAATTTACACTTGAAGTCTGTAAAGGATTACTTAATTTTACTCAATGGAATACTGGTTGTCATCAGATACCTGGTATACTCAACTACCTAGATGCTTTTTCTGTATGTATGTTTTGTGGTATGAATGTGTGTCTTGTCTTTGCTTTCTATGCCATCGCTGGGAAGAACGTCCATGGACGACAGTGTATGTTGTTGTTTACAATAAAAAGAATAAATAAATTTTAAAAATCCGTACCCAATACACCCAAGGATGCACCTTGATGCATGCATCGATCACAGTCTATCGTAGGGTATCTGGAGCTCAGTGGGCTCAGTCAGTCTATATTTACAAGTTTGCTAGAAGAATACCCGAGTACACTACACCTTCCCTTTCATGGGAGAACATGCCTTACTCTCTCGTAATAAGGCTAGACCTGATCTAGGGAAATGATACAGATCCACCATTTCCATAACTCCCGATATAATATGTAATCCTACATACTCCCACTGAGCATCTGATATAATACCAGACAAAAAGATAACAAACTACTGTTCCTGATGTATACGTTTTCTGTATCACTATAGCCCCCCAAAATAGCAGCTACGGGGGCGTATGTAATATAAGACTTCTCGTGGCTGAAGTGGTGGATGGAATCTAGGGCCTCTCCGTTGGATCCTACCCCCTACAGACTTGTGATGTTATTACTGGGGATAGCATTAGTCCGATATAAAACACCCTTACCCTCTCGCCCTTCTTACACCAGTTCTCTCTAACGGTAAGACCCACGGGGCGTACACTTTCACCCTTACTTCGTACCATCACCCCCTGAGCTATTCAACATCTCTAGCAATCCCGGTGTTTTTCTCACCTCTCTCGCTAGGGAATTCTACTCTCAGCGTCCTTGCTCACCCGTGGTCTGAGCGGCCATCCTTTAGCGGCTAGACCTTAGACTGACCGGAATTCCCTCGGTTCCAGCCCAAAGGCCACAAAAAGGAGACCCTGGTGTTTGATCTGTAAGGAAGGTATTGAGCCCAAATCCGGATGTGCATGCCTTTCTTGCTCTCAGGTTACAGTATATGTATAGTCGGCCACATTAAACTATGTATACCTAGCGGCTGATGCCTCGAGGTATTTACCGTTGAAAAGTCTGCGTTTCCTTAACATTATTTCTCTGCGATATACAATATCATGCTTTTCATGGGCCCTTTATAGATCAATAGGCAATGATTCAATGAATATTAAGGATGTGCCATATATACCCGCACTGTAAAATATACATAATGATACCAGCTGAGGACGATCATAAAATATGTTCCCTACGCATGTGCATTTCTTTTATAGAGAAACAACTGGCAGATCCATGTGTATGGAGCGAAGTTCAGACATCGATCGGAGAAAAGAAAAGTAGTTTACCTTGGCAGAGCCAGGCTGCGAAATTGCTGTTTTGGAGTGCCGTACATAACCTTGCTGGTCTGCTATCCATACAAAATGCATTGACATTATTAATCATCACCCTGGGAATATTCTACAAGTCTACACGATTCTGCCACTGTCTGCCGTATATATATAGACAGTGAATAACTGAAGAAAATAGATATTTACATACAAGGAATCGTCTGCTCTGCCACTAATAGGAAAACCGAGTTGTTTAGCCATCACCTCACTCAGGGTTTGGTTTATTTACCACTATAAGACGTTATGATATTGCTATTGGATTATACTGGAAGAAACTACGAAGCCTGGTGAGTTTTCCCTGTGTGATATCTATATGAATACATTAAGTGTTGGATTTGTGCGAACCAATTCAAACAAGGTCCCCTTCATAGTTTGGCTTGCTTCAACATGGCGTCTACTGTGGAGTTCGTTATCACAGAGTTGTCAGTGCCAGATGTCATTTACAAAATCATTTCGCACGGGCTTTTAACATCATCTAATTTAACAGTGACTTAGATAGGAGCAAAGCTTAGACTCTGAGGTTTGTTCCGGTATATACAATGTCGGGCTTAAACGTGTTGATAAAACCATTAACGAAATCTTTATCGAACTACACACTACGCTGAGTGGTGGGGGGACATTGATCATGACAAGCAAATCTAGGCGAGATTTTAGCATTCAATATATGAGCAGTAACTTATACGGGAATATTTCCCATACTCAGAGGTTTGTCCCCGTATAACATTGTCCAGTGTGGATGAGTATAAATGTCGATATATTAATCAGAACATAGGCCTTGATTACATGGTGAATATTTTCGCTTGCTTCTCCTGTAATCACAGAATTGTCAGTGTAAGATGTCATTTTCAAAATCATTTTGTATGGGTTTTTAACATTAGATAAACAAACAGGGACTTCGATATGAGCAAAGCCAAGACTCTGAGGTTTATTCCAGTATATAAAACGTTGGGTTTAAACATGTGAAAGTATTATCAAATGAATTAATGAAATTGTCTCCTGAACCGCGCACTACTCTGAGTGGTGGGGAGAGACGCTGACCATGACAAGCAGATCTATTCGAGTTTGGAAATCATATCGCACAAGGTTTTAGCATTCAATATTTGAGCAGTGATTTATACAGGAATATTCCATACAATCTGAGGTTTGTTCCCATATAACATTGTCCAGTGTGGAGGAGTATAAATTTCAATATATTAATCAGAACATCAGCCTGTCGCGGTTTAACATTAGATAAATGAAAAGGGACTTAGGTAGTAGCAGACTCAACACTCTGAGGTTTGCTCCAGTCTAAGCAATAAGCAGTTTGAACGTGTGGAAGATTATAAAGTAAATGAATGAATGTGGATATAGAACTGCACACTACGCTGGGTGGTGGTGTGTGTGGGGGGGGGGGGGGAGGTTGACCATGACAAGCACATCTGGGCGAGTAAGGAAATCATATCGTTTAGGACTTTTAGGACTGGTTTGTTCCAGTATATATATATTTTCAGTTTGGATGAGTAGAAATTTCAAAGTATCAACCGGAATTCTTCCCCCGACAGTCCGAACCCTCCATGTTGCCGGGTTGGAGTTGTGATTTCGCCCGGTTGTCTTCTCTTGTTCGTTTCTCCTGCATTATTTCCATTAAAAGATCATATAAGCAACATTTTGTCTGATTTTCGATGCCTATTCATTAATAACCATGTCATCCCTAACTTCTGTTAAGATTTCACGTTTGTTCTTCCATTATTTCTGTATATAAAGTCTTTTTTCGCCAATCTCTTAAAATGTATGCCTCCATGCATCACCCGATATACTGCGGTGAAGCCTGGAGGCTTCACCCACCGTGAATGGGTTAAACATAAACTTCTAAGCTTTTCTCCTAAAATACAGGTGTAGTTCTGCTAGGAGGCAATATGCTGCTTAAATTGATTCAGCATGCTGATGACGCAATTGTTGTCGTGTTAAAGAAACTATCAACACTTTTGAAGTTTTTCAACAAGCTGTGGGTGCTAAGCTGAACAAGGACAAGAGTGGGGGAATGTGGATAGTTTACTTAGATGGAGGTTTGAGACATGTCATTATATTTCCTTTCTGAACACAGAACTGAAATGTCTGGGTGTTATTTCTAATAGGAATAATGATACAAAGGTCAGTTGGATCCGCATCTATGACACATTCCAGGTGTCTTTAGATCTTAGGAGGTCTGCAAGTCACACAGTTAAAGGTAGAGCCCTGGTGGCTGATGTAACTGGTTGTTTTAAATTATGCTATGTCAGGAAAATCTTCCCAATCATTAAAGTCACCTTAAGGGATTTTAACACAGCCCGTTTTTTGCTTTGTCTGGAAAGGCCCAGACCATGTTAAGCAGGAAGTAATGATCAGAGCATATTCATCAGGTGGACAACACGTTGTGGATATTTCTGCAAAAATGGCAGCCTTTCATATAAAACATATTATTGATTATATTTTTTCAGATGTGGAGACATGCTGGATGTAATTTTGTGTATTTTACACTTGGATCTTTTTGAGATGTTGGAACAGTTCTTTTGGCAGCAACTTATGGCCACACTCACCAAACACTAGCCCCTTCTATGTTGTTTCTTAAGGATTTCAGAGATTTCATGGATCTGTATCCCAGCATTGCTTAAGGCGAGCTGAGTCTAAAGACCATTTATAAAATGCTAATTGCCAAGAAGGATGTGAAGTCAGTAGTTGAACTTTGCCAGGACAATCTCCTGATAGATATTCACCAAGCCTAGGCAAATTGTGATTGTTTTCTACTTTGTTCTAGACTCAGGGAGCTTTGCTGGAATGTGTGCCATGATACCCTTCCTGTGAACACAGCACTTCATCTCTTCCTTTTCTCTGAGGTTGCACTGCCTGTTTTGAAGGTATTGTCCTTTTTTGTGTATACCTGAATGGTTTTGATAATTGTCTGGCCATGTGCACTTTCTTGGTAGCTCTTTACAAAGATGTTGTTTGAAAGTGTCAGAATTTGGCAAAGAAGGAAGGAAAAGCTATAGTTTTACAATAAGTTTATGTCAGTTTAAAGTTTCAGTTTTAAGTTGATCACCAGTGGTTAACAACTAGGGAATTTGAAAGATCCTGGTGCCACAATGACGCCCTTTGTATCAAAGAAGACGACAATCTGTAATCTACTTGCATCCAGTCAACTTGCTTCTACAACAGCCTGTCTAGGATTCAAATGTATGAAGTACAAGTTGGTCAATGAGGCATTTCGGTCTCTAGTGATTGGTCATGGTCAGTTGGGTGAACCTCTAAGCCCATGTGACACCGGGCCTGAATTCCTTCCAAAATGTCACAGCGTAAGTGCTTTGATGATGAAGGGTTAGTTCTTGCATTAAGCACAAAGTCTATCTGACTTTTTTAACCTTCAGGCAGCGTATTTTAACGTATTGCCTATGCTCAACCTACGTTCTGACTGATTCATCACACACATTGTCCTCGGTATAAAAGCAGAATAATTACCAGTTTTTAATTCTTTATAAGGAGCCAGACCCTGAACCCAGACTTCGATTCGAGTTTTATAAACCTATCCTCAGTGTCAGACCGTTGAGCTTTCAAAGTACTTTAATTCTTTAAAGAACCAAAGTTCCTCTGAGATGAAAAGGCTCCTCAAATGTAACCACTACTTGTGAAATATATGAAATTCCATCTAACCCAAGGAAAGAGGCATAATACATGGAAATCGATTCATCACTATTCATATAGTGTTCCTCTTCGTATGTAAGAGACCACGTTTATTACATGTATAATTTGTTTGACTAGCCCAACGAGAAAAAGATGGGAGATTGTTACTTAAGATGCATATGAGAATTGCCATCCTACACGGATTTTATATCATTACTATATCAGCCACAACGTTTCTATTCAAACAGTATATATCAAATCATTTCTCTTCCTTGTGGTTGCGATTTGCATTTCGGTTTGTAACCCTCTATAAGAAGCGCTGCAAGACGGCCTGAATTGCTAGGATAAACACAATCAGAAAATCAACATAGATGTATTATGTATAACAGCACATTCCTTCACAAATTCACTTTGCCTATGGTTTACTTTCATTTGGGAAAACAAGAGCGCGGGGCCACTCAATGTCAGCTCACTTTGCAGTTAATCTCCAGGACCCTACGTTCCTAAGTCCTTAACACCCACTGCTGGAGCTCGCGGTACCCCAGAACACGCCCCAATCCACCTGCAGCATGAGGCAATCCCACGGACTCTCCCCGTGGGCGGCCCGCCGCGTACCCGAACGTCTCCCCTCTCCGATACCCCGGGGGAAGAGCGTCACTTAGAGCCTTTTAGTCGGCCGCCTCGTCGCCAGCCGCTTCCAGCAACCTAAATCTAATCAGCCCCACCCGTGTCACCACATGAACCCTGGTTTAGGTGGACGACCAGCCCCTTCCACGTATAATCCAGACGTCCTCAGCTGGTAGCAAGTCCTGAGTACCCCCAAATATCGCCCATCTGGTTAATGCATGGCGATAAGCTGTGATTTAGGGACGTCGGAGAGGTGGAGATAAGTTGTTGTGAGACGGATTTTGCCAGAGGGTGTGAGAGGGGCAAGATGCGGACTGATGGACCAGGCAGGGCGACTGACTGGAGGGGAGTTACTCTCCAACCCGAATCATATGATGATGATTATGATACACCATATCTACTACATACCCCTTAAGGGACCCTTATGTCAACCCCTGAACTATTCATCACGTGTCTTGTTTCTTATCATTCCTGCTTCATAGGACATGAGATCACCTTCTTAAGCTTATCTTCACACTGTGCCAAACCCTTGATTTCTTATTTGCAAAATTGTATTTTTTCTCTTCTGCGATTTATACTTTATCATCTTCCTTTGTTACATGATTTTGTCTCATGCACCACATTACAAATGCAGTCAACGTGGTAGAGTTATCGCTCATTGTCATGCCTGCTCCCCCTACTTGGACAGAGAGATTTTCTTAGCTTCAAACCCCAAAAGTCATGCTGAGAGCCGAGTTAATATGCTTAGCAGCCAGTTTCTAGATTATCCTTGTGGTGTCATTGTGGGCATCACCGTACCTACTCTCGTTGGCTGGAAAGGAGATTCCAAATGCATACATTAAACATGGACACTTGTTTGGGATAGTGTTACTGTTGACAACATGGTCTATTTTCGTGGTCTGTTGTCAAGTCTATACAGATCGACGCCGTATTTGCTATTGCTACGAACGGAGCACCACTATTAGGAATACGTAACACTATGCCCGATGAATCGGATCTTTTTTATTTGAATTGGGAAGTAAATGCTAAAGCATAGCGGCGTGTATTATGCATAGATTCTGTTGACGACAAAAGGTAGGAGGAGATCTTATTGCAAAAGACAATTTGTGTAGAAACTTGTCCCGGAGTGGAGCAATATAGCATACGATGACTTACATAGAACGGCATGTTCTGTACTGACATCTATGGAAAGCCATAAGGTGCTTATAGGACGATGAGCATCATTACACGTGCACAAACTTCATTGCGGAGTACACCCCACCAGCAGTTCTGCTCATGGCCAATGATTATCGCCGACGTTGACGGGAGGAGGTACGTCATACAATGACAGGACTGTCTCCCAGAGATCCCATAGCCTCGCGGCTGTTACCTGCTGATACGTCAACCAAGGGGTTGTTATCAGTTCCCAAGTTAATTAGTTGCCCCGGTGCAGGTCATCTTTAATTACGCCGAAATAAAAAGTAACCCTCCCGATAGGGCCTCAACAGGCAGAGGGAAGCGAGGGGTAGGCCTACTGCTTGATGGATTGTATATCCAGTTCTTGTTGGCCTTATTGTATTGAGGTGCCGAGGTTGTGTTCGGACTAACACTAAATTCCGTTTAGGGAGGGTCGGGTGTCTGTCTGTTGGTGTGCTGGCCAAGAAATTCGAAGGTGTCTATTGCTGGGGAGATTGTGACTCTATGCGCTTAAAGATGAATTACACCAATTAAGCTCAGTTAATGAATCCAAAAGGTTAAGCCATGCCTACGACACCCGTGAATATGCGCCAAGCGGGGCTAGCAGGCCCAATTATCAGCTGGGTGCAGCGCGGGGCTCTGTGTACTGGCCGCCTACATGGCCTTTGTAACACTGGCGACCTTCGTGATCTTGTGTCATGTATGAGAGCGATGTCACTGCATGAGAACCACCATTTTACATACATATGCGCTCGGCGTATATAGGTAGGATTTTGCGTATACAAGGTCGTCTTATTCCCCATGTGTATGTGCCTTATCTATTATCGTATATAGGCAAGCTTGGTTTGTGTCATGTATACGCCCAATTCCTTGAGCGACTATACAATAATTCCTATCTCTGCACATAGGGGACACCACTGTATCATATCTCACTTACCATTAGTCATATAGTCTGTATCATATGAAAAGGGCAATCTTATATTACCAATTTATTTTATAAAACATTTATAAAACGTGATTGAGTATAAACTGATTAATTACACATAATAAACCCTGCATTATGTTTTTTTCTTTACCGTTTTTCAAATAGATTTTACTTTAAAACACCATTTCTATGTGTGGTCAGTCTACGTCTAGTATATGATGGCACTATTCAGGCTTAGACCCATACATCTACTAACACAAATGGGCACATTCCCACCTTCAGTGCTCGGGATCGGGGTCGGAATCTGTGAGGGCGGCTGTGATGGTGGCTGCGAGGGTGGCTGTGAGCAAGGCTGCCGCATTAACACGTGTGTAGGGCGAGGACTCCCCACTGCGACCGCCTATACCTCTCTACCAACACACGAGCGAGGCGGAGGGTGGGGGGCAGGGATTCACCTTTTTTATTTTCTATCGGTACACATATAAGCCCGGCAGAGGATATTTCCTCTTTTATATGCCAGGTGTGAAATACAGCCAAGATACGTCCGTATTCAAAGGGAAAGGGTCTTGTATACACCTCATATGCTGGCGTGAAATATGGACTTATATATGAAAAAATATATGAAAATATTTACAGCCGATACATACACTTCCGCGATGGCTTGTATAGGAATAAACTGGTGGTTTCCATGCAGTGTGTGTAATGCTACAGACCAGGCTAGCTTGTCTCAAAGTTGAGACATCTGCAGTGCCCTGAGCTCGGGCATATAAGGCCCGAGCCTCTGGCTGGTGATCCTGCATGGCAGGTAGGATGGTGCATACACAGGCGGGATTACCGACTGTGACAAGCAATACTGGTCAGCAGTACACAACAAGAAAACATGGTAACTAATACACAATATAAGCTATATCTGTGTCTGTGTATCTGTATTTACACAAGATATTCTTAACTACAGTATTGTGCATGAATCTAGTGAATTTACAAGGCCAGGTGAGAGAAAGGTGGCAGGATAGTGAGCTGTGACAGGTAGGGAGAAACCTGTATAGGTTATTTGTAAATATGATTTGTGTGTGTATGGACCTGCGGACCTTCCTCTGCCTGTGTAACTCTCTATGTAATAGTGTTTGTATCTTTGTTTTTGTAACTGTGTGACTGCTTTTCTTAGTTGGTGACCTGGTCAATCATCCATGTCAAGCTGTAATAGTGACCACATGAACATCATGCACTGAACAAGCCTGTATATAGCATTAGGACAACTAATAGACCTTTATCCGTTTACAATATAATCATGCCATGTTAATATAATTGGAAAACTACTCCTGATAATGCATGTAATAACTGCACACACTGAGAATCCGTGTCTGGGCTTTCCATGCCCGACCTGTGGCGATTAGTAGTGCCCCCATGTAAATGGCCATCATCCCATAGTGACACCTTGCCTATATACCCCCTGCCTGGTCACAACTCGGTGAGCTGACGGCCGCTAGCGCTGTGCGCAGTGTGTTGACTACTCAACACACAGGCCTGCCCCTCACTCTGTGAGAGGCCAATTTTCTTTGATAAAATTGTCATTAGGAGTTATTGATTTATATCAGCTTTAAGGGTCTGTAAGTCGTACAAGGTCTCCCCCATGCACTCTTCATGTAACTTCTCTGCGGCTCTAAGCTTTTCCAATTCTTATTATATATGGCTTACAGCCTATGAAAAAGAGGAAGGATTTCCCTAGGTGGTACAATCCTTAGTGTTGCACCTCACTGTATTGCGCCCTTAAACATTAGGTGATAGTGTTTTCTCACTGTTTAGAGACCGATGGAAAAACTCTATTCCTATATACCTATGAGCGAACAACCTATGATTACTGAATGCTGCTGGGGGTGGAATAACTTTTGTTTACTGCCCAGGTTGAATTTTACTGCCCAGGTTGACGTTTACTGCCCAGGTTGACGTTTACTGCCCAGGTTGACGTTCTGAGACATTCGGTTTTTATCGATATTAGCCGACAATTGAAGGTATATAGGAATAGGGAAACCACGTACCAGTGGAAATAAGTCAAAGTAATTTTTCCAAGCCTTACCTCGTAACTTTGACTTATTCCCACCGGAACATAGTTTCCCTCTAATCTTAAGGGGAAATGCTAGACAGTGAGAAGTTATGAGAGGGATTACTGACTGGTTTGTGGCTCACTTTTAATAAAAGACAGGATCAAACACAGATCACCGAACTTTTAGCTACATGATGAATGCCCTTCTCACCTCCGCCTGGAGCAGGTCACATGCCTTCACGCAAGAGCTCCATGGTGTGCTCCAAGCAGAGTTTTTGTAGCTACCCTCTGCTGGTTAATCACTCTCCACAAGCATTTCTTTCTGGAGAACTGCGGAAAATTCCGATTGCCCACAGGCCTGAGATCATCTTGATTAATTTGACTCAAATGAATTCCCAGGGTTCCGCAGGGATTCTTTGCAGTTGCTATCGCATGCTTGGCAGTTCAATTATAAGTAAGTGTTGAGGTATGTGTATAAAATGAGTATTTTGAAGAATCGACATTTCTTTGGCCTTTCTCTTCTTTGTACTAGACTATCATTTAGCGGTCATGTTGGTTTTTGGATCGTTTCTTTCATTTTGGTTTACCCATTTTACCTCACTACACTATCAGAAGATATCTTTGCTGAATAAGTTTGACACTACCTAGTCTATTTTACTTTTGTGTTTGATCCATTTGATATAAATCTTACTTTCTCTTACTCATTGAAGTAATCTATTATCGTATTCCTTTACATCTGCATTTATGGTATTTATGCGCAGATACATTATATTCTCAATGGTTTGGAAAAAAGGCAGGTTTCTCTAATTTGATTCAAGGTGGAGGAGTTTTTCATTCCTCCTCGAGATCCTTTGTCTCTTTCCACTATTTGTTTTAAACAAGACGTGTTCAATAGTAGAAAAGATGAGCACTTGTCCCTATTCAGGGTCGATCTTCGGTACCGCATTCGGCTTAAGTATGATATATAGAAGCATGATTGCTTTCGAGGGATTCGATCTTGTTTTGTGTTTTCCCTTTACCCAGATACCTTTCTAATTCATGTTGTCCATGTTCCTATAATAAGAAGATATCATCAATGCATCTAGACAAGACTATTTCTCATGTTGGCTTATCTCACGAAACATATTTCCCATTATTTTTTATATATTATGTATAAATCAATTTCTGCATTACTTGATCTAGGTGATTTACAGTTATGCCAAGTTATGAAACCCAGGTATAATAAAGAGCCGACACAGCGGTCCCTTTTATTGATGTATCACCAAAATGACTGTGTGAAACAAACTTTATCCATTAAAGTCACCAGCAAAGAAAATGAATAGTAAAAATGTTTGACGGTATATGCAAAACTACCCCCTAATTTTTTAATCTAAATCTAGAGAAAAAAAATTCTTTTCTTTTCTCCGCAGATTCAGTTTGAATATAATGACCATCAATATTATGGTTGCCTTCAAGCGATTTTATGAATAAAAAAGTAACAGTAAATCAAAGTAGATATAAAAACAATATTCCGCATGTGAGGAGCTAACCATTTTTACAGCGAGGATTTTCAATCGTCGCTGTCCCCTGGCTCTTACTCTAGACGACTAAAAACGTGACGTATGTAGATCGTCAGGCCAATAGTCGACAGTGTAATGAGCCCTAGCGGGAAACATGACAGTGCCGCCACCTGACGGCTCTTGGAATCATTCCACGCCCTCTGACGGCTTCCGCTGGTGCTGACGTCACAGAGCAGCGCTCCTGTAGACTTTCAAGTGATAAAACTTTTCCACCCTCCCACCCTACACTTGAAAAAAGGGAAAGGGTTAGGTTTCTTTTTCTGTCATAACATATTTTCACCTTTCAGATACCATATCAGAGTATCAATTTCTTGGTATTAAATAAACTCATCTAACTGCCTTTCACGTGTTTGTGGCTCATCGGCCGCAAAGGTCCTCGACCCACAGAATATACTCGAGCATTTACACTAGACGACTTTCTACAGAAATACACCTCAGCAATCAATTGAGTTAACTTGATCATGTATCTGTGTCATTTATAAACTATAGGCCAGGAAGGCATATTAGGTACTATAGTTGGATGTCAATTCAAATAGTATTTCCCTAAAGGATGTTATAGATTGACTTGTGCTGCATATCTATTTACTTTAAGTAAGCATTTGTTTCTATACTCACCATGACAATCCCTTGATATATGGCAGGTATAAAAAAAAGGGCTTTTGGATACTTTTCTATTTTCATAACAATAGAGTCCATCTTGACTTCTGCTATGAGCACAACAAACATTAAGGTATCGAAATGATTGTAAAATAATTCTCTACTTAATCAAACTGGGGTAAGATTTCAATTCTACATGGAATTCTATTAAGTCTTCACAAATATTCTAGAAGTCTAATATTTTGCTTAACTTGAAGTGCAGATTGAAAAGGTCGTAATCATCGCCATAAAGCACATGTTATTGGCCCAAGGTGCAAGTGGTCGACGACTAACTAGATGACTAATTCAAGCCGGCATAAATTAGTCGCCAGAGTCAGAGCATGCCCAGTGTTTAGGTGGTGCCAAATCGTTTAATCAGACATAATCAGATGACCTGTCCTCGTCACACGCTTGGCGTTTATACTAGACGATTTCTCACTTCTTACGGCAGATTGTCGTCAGGTGCTTCAAAATTCAAGAATCGCCGCCTATAATCATCTAGTGTAAACGCCGGGTCAGTGTCAGAGGGAATCGTACAAAATTGTTTTAGAGCTTAAATGAGGTTTTATCTGAAAAAAAGAAATTTGCACAGGCCAATAGTGCAGATTTTTAGAATCTGAGATAACACACATACAAGTGCGGTCCACATTGGTCCATATTTGGGTATGTCTTTGTTCATATATTGACCTAACTGGCATGTGATTTCTGACGGACCTGCCCCCCCTGCCTGCCTCCCTCGATCCCTCCCTCGATCCCTCCCACGATCCCTCCCTCGATCCCTCCCTCGATCCCTGCCTGCCTGCCTCCTTATTACCCCCCCCCCCCCCCCAACCCCACCCCACCCCCTCCATCCCCGCCTGCCTGTCTGACTACCTCCGGATCTCCCGACCTCCCTCCTGACCCCCCCCCCCCCCCCCCTCTCGACCTCCCTCTCGACCTCCTGACCTCTTTATCTCCCTACCTCCCTGCCGACTTTTTATATCGGCGCTGATCCGATGAATGTTTATCCGCTCTTGTTCTATGCATGCCACCCCTGCTTACACAAGACCATAACTCAGGACTAGACCTATTCACCACCTAATCATCAGCAACAGGTCTGGTTAATTAAGCCTCATCCGTTTCTATAGGCCCATAGACTAATGGTCCACTTAACCTGATTACCTATAAACAGCAAGGAAGTGCGGTAGAAAAAATGACTGGGGCCGTCAAATGTGTGTGGTCTACAGTGGCCTAACAATGTATGTGGATGAAAAATGGTTGATCAAATGAGTGTGCCCAACAGTGACCTTACAATATGTGAATCAATCAGATGGCAGGTGATACGCTGCGTATGCAGTGGGATTCCCATTATTTGTGTTTTTCTTATCAGCTTTGTTGTCTCTGTTTATATTTATATGTCCCCTGCGGTATTGCAGTGATAGGAGGCCACAGATGTGGCGCACATACTCAATACATCTGGGAGCTGCTCATCTCGGTGCAGGCAGTGATTTGGTCCCTTTATCGAACTGCTCATGGCGGCTCACACTGGGAGCAATGCGATCTGCTCTCACCACTCAAATAACTATATGATTTGAAATAACAATGGTATTTCTTTGCTATAATAAATTCAATCGACGTAAATTTAGCGAGGAAGGATATATTGTATACGCATCTCTTTTTATATGTATTTTCGCTCTATGGTTATGGTCTTAAATTGTTGTTTTTAAAGCCAATAGTTTAAACAAAAAGTGTATGACTGCTCTATCACCTTCTTACCATTCCATATAGCCGATATTAGGTGTGCATATGGCCGGTCATGGAACTATATGTCTTTCAGTAGATTTGCTTGTGTCTTTCACAACCGTTGATAAAGCCAGTGTCATACCGTCAATGTCATGTCATATTTTGTCATATATGCCCCCTCAATATATCTTATTTTATTTTTTACATTTGTTTTGTGTATATACATACATATCAGAGTCAAGAGAGTAGCTGGATTGTATTTTACAGTATACGATATTTTCTTATAAATCTCGATGCGACTTCCATTCCAAGACCATTCACTCTTGTACTGATCAGTCTCAATAAAGAAACGTTGCTATATCTGCATTGATTTGAACCATGCTGGTATTTCCTGCTCCATTGGTGTCTTGAAAAAGTAGCACAGATCAAGTTCACTGTGGCTAATTTGGATTCCGATACCTTTGCTCGGCTACTGGAATTGTCCGCTAAGTATGAACGAAGAATGGGTGTGGAACTATCAGTTCATCTGACCAGACTGCCCATAATCATCTGCATGATGTTTGTATGAAACGGATGCAGCATATGAGAATCACCTGCACCTTAGCGTTGATAAACCTAGATAAGGTCCTTTTCCAGGATGCACTTTTTCTTTCTTTGAACCTGCTTTGAGAAATGGCTTCCTGTCAGGGAAGCCCCCTGCCCTCGAGCTCGAGCAACTCCTCAACTTGAATGATAATCAACGAAGCGTGACTAGTACGTCTCTTCTAACTGTGACAGAGGGCTTCGCTCCGAGCACAGCCGTCACTGACACAGACACCGGCCCCCACTCCAATTGCCCCCTTGACAGCGATTTACTTGCGTTTCCCATTTTCATGCCTCATTTCTGCCGCTCAAAGCCTTTGCCTCCCTCCGCCAGCCGGAGCAACGAGCGTCAGTAATGAAGCGGATCGATGAAGCCCCGCTTGCAAATCCCGGTTTTTGATTGGTCAGATCCGGCCACGTGACACCGGAAATGACCCAACAAAGTGGGCCGGTGGGATGCACGACCTCTCAGATAAACGTGTCATTTGGCCATTAGTGGCTGTGACCGCGAGATGGCGTTCGCAGTACTCAGGCTCCTCTTATTGTTGATGGCAGTGATGTTGATGATATTTTTATCTAGTTCTTGTTGGTGTTTTGTTATTATTGGTGATAGTCGTGATGGTACTGGTAGTATTGATGAACTTCTTGCTGTTGCTGTTCAAGATAGGAATGGCATTGGTGTGGTTGATTTTTTTGTATGTCAAGTGGATGGTTTCAAATAGTAACATTATCACTTATAGTAGTAATACCAATAAAAGTATTGATGGACGTAAACAATAAGCATTTTGTTGCTAATGTTTAATGGTGCGGTGAGTTTTATTATTCATTATTGAAAAGTACAATCCGGATCATTTACAATGAGAACAATCTTGATACAGAAAAGTTTTGTGCGTGTTACGGATTGAATTGGGCTTGTTCGAAGTGTCGCCATTTAGGAAGGCGATTGGGCGAATAATTAAATTTCTGTTTCCGGGCGATAACAATAAAATGGAAAAGATATTGGCCCCCAGAGATTGTGTGTTCAACAGCTGTAAAGCTGTGTCTGAATCTGGAGGAAATGAGGATCAAGATCGGACTGACTATCTCCTGCTCTATACATGTAGTAAGAGCCGAGGGTGATAGAAAGAATAAGATAATGAGTCACACCTTCAGTACGAAGCGCCCCTTTTTACAAATACAATTAATACACGAGGATTTTTACGCAGCGAGTTCCGCAATCGCCAACACAAAATGGCCCATATGTGAGCTAGTATTTCATATTTCACCTGATCATTGCTTCCAAGATGCTAATTTATAGGTAGGAGATATTCCTATGAAATAATATCTCACATACACGCCAATTTGTGTTGGCGATTCCAGAGATCACTGCCTTCACTCGCTTGGTGTGTCCCTGGTATAAGCTGTCAGCTCCACAATGTCCAAATCTGAGTCAGTGCCTAGGCTCAATGTGGGCCCACCACACTCAGGCTCACGGGGGCGTTGGTGTGGAGGCGCTGGATCCAATTGAATTTTAATTAGATCATTTAAGTATTTGCGCTTCTCTCAATGTGGATGTGCATGGATAACGTCCAAAATATAAAAATCCATATCTTGTAGGCCTTGGTGGCGTTTGCTGTTTGGAGTTTTTCCCACTTCTTAGCCAAGATTATTCTTGGAGATGTTATCACGATGTCCCTGAGGAAAAAGTTACCAAATCTCAGAAAATGAGAAAAAGGAGATTGGTAACATGACACTTTCTTTGCTAAAGTTTGCTTTTAAAAAGTTAAGGTAAAGTTAATCATAATCTTATAAAGGGGGCTAGAATCATGTTTTACCAGAGATGTGGTCATGTAATTGCAGCTCGCTATGTGATATTGTCAGTACTAGCAGCAATAAGATACAATGCTGGCCACTGCTGACTTCCGCACTAGTATACTCTCGAACAAAGTGTATCCTTCAAGTACATACATCCCTATTGTCGCCAGTAATATACGTTTCCATAAGAAGAGAGTAATCATTTAAGTTTTCCGTATTTATACTTCTCTTATCTAATACAATTCATGGGCATTTCCCCTGGGACAGAAGTACTCATTCTGTAATAACAAAACACTGGAATATGCACTGCGCGAAAACCACCAGTTTATTGCTATAAACGCCATCGCGGAAGTGCATGTATCGGCTGTATATTGACTTGTTTTCATATATATACGCCGATATTTCATGCCAGCATATGAGGTGTATACAAGACTGTTTCCTCTTCGATACGAACGCGTCTTGGCTGTATTTTACACCAGGCGTATACGAGAGGAAATATCCTCAGCGCAACATGTATACGCCGGGCGTGTACATTTTATATACATTTGGCGTATATGTATACTGATAAAAAAAAAAGGAACCCCCTCAGTGGTGTCCCCAAGTGGCAATTATTGGATAGTGGCGTAAATACAACAGAATCAGGCATATATATGAAGTATATATGATTGCAACGTGAACACTTGTATACGTCTATATATGAGGCGTATACACAATGGAAAATAGGTCAACCTGCATACGCAAAAACATACCTATATACGCTGGGCGTATATATATTCAATATGGTGGTTCTCGTGCAGTGATGGTTCACCATTTGAAAGCAGTTTATGGGGAAGAAGTTATAGCAACGATAAATGTTTTTATAGGAAGTCTCCTAGAAGGGAGTTTGGAGGGTAATCTACTGTTGGCACCCCCATCCCTGCTCCCTTACTATAGAAAAAGCAAAGATGAAAATGGTCTCCAATCAATCGCACTCGACCCTGTTGACTGAACAGTATACTGTGCTCTGTCCTGGAAAAACGTAATGTTAACTGCCTATTCTCCAAAAATGACATCAGATTTGGATTGCACCCAATGCACCAGAGCTAGACACAACAGTGGCTGGCGGGTTGAAGCCCCATCAATACTCCTGTAGAGTGCTCTACCTTCAGCCTCGACACTGCGAGAAGCTCATAGAAGCCTCCTGCTCAGGACATAGAGAGCCATCTAGGATGTGAACATATTACTGTTTTGACATAGCCTTTATTTGGTTTTAGTGACTGTTTCTGTGTCCGTCCCATACTGATGGGGGCCCTGTTAGACGACGCTTTTGTCGCCTATTTGACTGGACGTTTTATTTCCACCGACCCTATATCTCAGTGAGTCATTTATAGTAGTGCTTGAATACTCGTCACTGTTGTTTAGCTGTGTATACGTTTACCTTTGAAAAACGCCTCTTATAGTGGGAAATTAAGCCTGCTCCTGACGCTTTCTCTAATCATCTCTGCCTCTCTCTATCTATCTACCTGTCACTCTTTCTCTCCCCTCCCTCTTTCTCCAAACACACGCAGCTATATCCAATCAATGCGGATATATAACCTCGTCATAGAACTGTACATGTTTGGAGTCCAGACTCCAGTTATAAGCTATGGAAATCAATCAATTCGACAATTCTCAGATAGTTAGCATTGCATATGTGACACTCAGACCGGACGGGATCACCTCGCTAAGGAGCAATATTGATTTACCTTTCAAAATCAAACGAAATCCCTTTTAGGAATCCCGCTGGCATTTTGGAATTTAGCAATAAGAAGATATGTGTGAATTGCTGCATGACAGGAAAGCTAGATTTACAAAATCACATTGTCAATGAGGAACATCCTTCCCAATGTTATTGTATGACTCGGAAGAATGGAGTAAAATGTTTTCATTACCATATATATATATATGGTTTCGAGAGAAACTGAAATACAATCCTTTCAATTTAGAGTCACTGATCTATCCAGTACATGCAATAGGAACCTAGAAAGAATAAAATATTATGGATTCATTCGAATGTAATTTCTGTGTCAGGGAAGACACGAGCCTAGACTATTCTACATAATGCTATGTCTATAGGGGCGTTTGGGGATTTCTTCTGTCGTAGATCGACAGTAAGCCTATTCTTAAAGAAGACCAAATGAAAGTCACACAAAAGGAGATCATTTTCGGAAGCTTTGGCCCTAAGTCCAATAACAGTAAGGATAAACTTGTAAGGTTTGTGTTGTTACTTTAATATGCACAGGCAAAAACTATTTCACTCAAATAATCTAAATGTTACACTATTTGTAGGCGAATTTAAACAAAGGATTGCGATCGAAAAAAATGAACTGTAAGTACTCAAATCAGATCAACTTAAGTTTCTGGAAGGGCTGGAGAGGGGATTAAGATGAGGAGAATGTTCTTCACATAGGATATGATGATTTGTCCCCCAGATGTCTTCTCACTATGATATCTGCCGTCATACCCAACTACTCCTGTTTGTGTCCTGTTAGGTTGCCTTAAAAATATAGTAATATTCTAATATTCTGCTATAACTGACCAAACTAAGCTCAGCCCCTGTGAATCTGCCTCTAATTCTTCTGTATAGTATCATATTCTTGAAACTCTATACTAAATCATGCTAGTCATATACCCTCGTGCTGTCTACCATCATATAATTGTTATTACTAAGTTTCAGATCAGGCATAAAGTCCCGCCTGCGTCGTTAAACATATAGAGTGGAAGGCAATTGTTATGGTTTTATGGATGTTTGGTGAGCACGACTACGTATGGCAGTGTCTATATGATTGGGGGAAGATGCGTGATCAGACTGTGGAAGAAATGTATGTGTCGAGTGGAGATTAGGTGACTTACATTTAGTATAACTTGAGGCGCTCCTCTTCTAGCTAGTAGGACACTAGAGATGAACGGGAAATAACGTCTGACAGAAGACGAAATGAAAACGACTTTTTTAATTTTAATTCTCTATTTACACATTTCGTTCTGAAATTGACACATCCCTAATATCACAGTTGCAACATTCCGAACACTGTAGGAGTAAAAGTAATGATACTATAATCAGGTTGATCATATAATGTGGGTTCTGGGAATAGAAGAGGTAAGAGAGAAGTAGTGGGAAGATCCATCCGGTAACCAGATAATACACTTATGCGAAGTGATGAGCTTTTATAGGTTGCCTTGACTTTTGTTATTTTCCAACAATAAATATCCATATATATATATATATAAAAGAGATATTGATAATAACTACAATGTGAGCTTTTATAGGTTGCCTTGACTTATGTTATTTTAGATATAATAGATATAAGAGATATTGATAATAACTACAATGTGAGATATATATTTGACATAGTGAACATATAAGAAGACAGCAAGGTTTGAGAAAAGAAACAAATTCTCAGATGAATGGGACTTGTGGTACGTTGTAGTATTCCACCTGCCCTTGGCGGCACCACTTATATGATGTAGTACGTTGTTCACCCGTGTGTGTCGCTAGTGTATATTTATAGTGACATACATCGAGGTTATATTTATTCATAAATCGTCAATCATATTTCGGCTTAGCCAAGGGTGGTTGGTCTTTTAACTAATGTGCATTGTATGTTGTTAATATCAATATCGAGAATGGAGAGTAATTACACATTATTTATACATGATTGATATTAAACTCGATCTAAAGAACTCACTTCAAACGTCAACAATGAATAAGGAATCTGAAGATTTAGCACTCCACAGGGATACAGTTCTCATATAATCTGCCGTCCTAAAATACCTGCTGTAATACAAGAGCTACTGTTCAGCAACGAGTCATTCTCTACTGGTTGGTTTCAATAAGGAGAAAGATGGAAATCAGAATACAAAACTCAATCTTGATCTGTGATTGGTTAGTCTATGGACGCTGGGATTACCTCTAGTGCATGCTGGGATACCATAGAAATGGCGAGAATTCTCTCGCCATTTCCACGCCATCTCACGCCATCTAACGCGTTTGCTCTGACTGCCACTCTCCGTGTGATATCCGGCCGAAACTTGCGTATTCTAGGAATTGCCGCGTCTTCCTACCATACACGTCGGACAGAGAATGACATAAACGTTATATGGGCAACACACCACGTTAACAACATACAAGAATTCCCACAGGGTAGTACTTTATTTGTATGTGTTTGTTGCTGTCGATAGTATACTGTGTAGCGTTGGCCGGGATGTGATAAGCACAGCGGAGTCTTAGTGATGAAGAGTTCTCACTGTATAGCTGAGGCTACCTTGCTTCCCAGTTCCCCGAGAAGGCGAAACTGTATTTTGCTGTTGCCTCTAATGAAATATCGCTGGAGTTTTAATCTAGAAAGTAGTATAGGCATGCTCAATTGTGTTCTTCAGCTTGATGTTCCATTGATAAGAAAAACAAGGTTGTATCTTTAAAAGGGATTTACCTAGTGAGAATTAAGGCACGTCTAGCCTGCTAGCCAGCTAAGCAATCCTCTAAAAGGCTGCTCAAATGATTTCATCCCCTGCGATCCTAATCTATATCCAAACCTAACTCCGATAGGTAATTCGGTTGAATGGTTTAGTATATTGCATTCTGGAATATGGTGATCACGGTGTTTTCTTGCAATATTGACCACCTCTCGCTTTTTACGTCAATTTCCGTATAGTTAAAGGCACCTTCCTTCGTACGGATGACTATCTGTTGAGATGATAGATCTATGAGGAAAACTAGATATCAGAAGCCTGCGAGCTCAAATCTCCGGTAGGCCGTACGTGAGAAAGTATGTCTACAAGTCAAGTGAGAAGAGTGAATATCCATATTGGCTTCCCTACCAAAGATAGCGTGAAACGATTCATGGCGTCAGAGACATTTGATCAGAACAGATTACGAATCGTTTGGATGAAATGTGAGCGTTGGACATTAGAAAAAAAGCGAATTACTTTGCAGCCAGATATATTCTGTATATTGTGGTACCATCTCCCTGTGTGGGAGAAGGTGGGTCATTGTCTACCTCTGGGGAGAAAAGTTCATATACCACTCACCAAATTCCCACATCACCCACCAGCACCCACTTCACGTAACACCTCACCCAACATCACCACTTCACCTCTCCCTACCATACTACCTTCACTCATTAATAATTTTACCCACCCTACATCAACTTAACTATCATCTTAATATCTGCCTTAAGGTTCTTGGTAAATATTATTTCCCAAGCCTGCCTCCTTACTGATTCTTTCTTAAGAGGTTATAGATAATTTCATCATACCCAATCTTTTAGTGAGTATCCGATTAGACTTTGTTCTGAACATTTATTTCTCCTATAACCTTTTCAAGTCTCTAGATATAGGGTTTCTATTTACGTTTTAGCAATGAACTTTCCAATCATATGAAGACGGAAATATGGGCAAAATACTGATTTGAAGACAAGTAAATTGTGAAATATAATATATCAAGAAGATTTGATTGAAAGGTCTTATTTGCGAGGTGTTACGTAGTCTAATCCGAGGAGACTAAGAATCAGAATATTTGCTGGTTTGCAATAGGCAGTAACACCATTGTCTGTTGGAAACTGCAGAGTATCTTTGGAATTACTGAGAAGAAACCATGAGAGTTATTCCTGGCAGCTGTTGTCAACCGTGTGGTTTGCAACCTCCTTTGATGGGCCTGCCTTTAACCTTTAACCCCCAGAGGACTCACCTCAATGCGCCATAGCTAAAGAAGAACACACATGCTGTCGTTGATATTAGAGTAATTATGTTTCGTTTCTATGTTTAAATATTTTTTGAGGAAGAAGAATGGGAGGCATTTACTGTAATATCGAGTTCCTATGGCAAATGCCGTTCATCTTAAACCTACAGCGGTCATTGACCATATAAATATATATGATTCCAGTGAATCCATGAGACTATCTGTCTTTATCGAAAGTCAAGATTTTGTTTCTGAAATCTCCCCAACCTCTGAGGAACATGTAGTAATTTTAACGAAATCACAAGTCACAGTACTAATGCAAAGAACAGTTTTGAATAACACCTACTTTTAGTGGACAGAGTAATAGCTAGGTCAGCTTTCACTAGCCTAAAAACAGGTCATGTTTGAATGAGGCCCATGAGCATGTAGCGGTCACCAGCTTTGGCCTCATTGAGGATAGCCAACCCCCGGAAAAATTATATAAACCTTCCCTGCAAGATGCCACCCTATGCACAATTACATAGGTCGGTTTAGTGTTTTCGGTAAGTATAAGGACTGACCTAGTCACACAAAACCAGACTCCTCAAGTTCAATAAACAATGCATTTTTATTAGTACCACTTCCTGAAGTGATCCGATTCGGATCTCAACCAAAGTACCAAACCTTGGTGCAGGTGTTCCAAGTAAAGCCGGGGAGGCTTACCTAGATACCGGAGTACTAGACTCAGCTAACCATCCAGAGGGTTCACAGAAATCCAGCAATTGAGGATCCAAGGATTCACTCTTCTCAGAGAGAATGCACAAGAATACCTGCCAACCCTCTGCGAATCTGGCTTATATAAAAGCAGATTTACATAACCTGAGTCACCCTGTAACAGTTGCATTCACGCGAATCACTACACAGCAGCCCTGGACTGACCTCCCACACCCTCTATCAAAGAGTGAAAATAACCACCACTAGACTGACCTGACCCCTACAAGCATTATGTTTTCTCATTTATGATTAGCAGAGGTGTGTTGTGTGTGTGGTCATGACCAAATTCTTGAACCTACAACTTATCCCAAAAAAGGAGTGGTGTAGCCATCAAACAAGATTGCTGACAACTATACCACTTTCATGCTATTGTAAATCTTGATGAGTTTTGATCTTTGGTCACTGTACACTACAAATTTAGTTTGGGGTTGTGATTTCAGGAGTCGTCAATTAGTGTCATTTCATTTTTCCGTGACCCATTCATTTAACAGATCTAGTCACGATTCATGCACTGATATCATGGAGCAAATTTAGTGTCTCCACTGCGGTTGCTTGGCCTGCCCTAGATGAGGATATAGTTTGTTATGGTTTCTCTGCAGCTATTCAGATAGTCATGTTTAAAAGTGTACCAATAGCGTAATCAGTTTTTTATTAACATATCAAAAATGAAAATAATTATCTATTCCATTGTGAACTCTCTATTTTGACATCAATAAACGTTTCAATAACCTGTATTGCTAAGGCTATGAGTAAATAGGTCAGTATTTTGCCTTCATCTTGGCAACGTCGTGTTTTGAGAAGAAGTCATGTATCAACAAGAGACATACACGCTGGATCATTATATTAACCGCCACACTGAACTGCTAACCTCTCTCTGAATGGGAGGAGACAAATTCGCATTATTGCAAATATTACATTGATGCTGCCAGTTTTATTGGGCTTGATATATCCCGGAATTAGACTTAGAAATTACAATGTCAAAACTTAGGATTGGCTCAGACTGCCAGTGTTATTTCACTGACATGGAGTTCAACAGACTAACTTCACCCACTGCATACCTTGCGTTTGGATTTATATATTGGAAATCTGGTCTTCGAAGTCAATATACTGATATTTATGAATTATTCTGCATGTTATAGATATAAACTTCCACGTTGGAATGCATAAAAACCGCATCTTCCAAGCTATCTTTTAGTGTGTAAAGGTAGATGCTTTTGCGTGTTAGAGACATGGCTTTAGGTTGTAAGGTGAAGCAGCTCATTCATATTGATAATATGCTGACTTTTGGAAGCCAAAGTGGTACAGGCAGTGAAGAAAGTTATCGGCATGCTGCAATATTTAGGGTTTCATATGATTATTGAGAACTACTGTTTGAGGCTTACCAGGAGCATAGAATACCTTAGGTTTGCGTTAGACATGGTAGAACAGTTGCTGGCAATCCCCAGGATAAGTGTCATAAGATTAGAGAGAAGGTTGATCTGGCCACGAGGAAAAGGATAGTTTGCCAAACTAGTGGGCTAATCTTCAGCAACGGCCCTCCAGTGGGAAAGACAGACCCTGGATCTTGGAGAAGCAGCTTATTACGTTATTCACGGCGGGCTCCTACACAGTCATGTATATAGGGGTCGGGTATTAGTACCTATATAGTGCTAGGGATCGGGTATCCACAGGCCCATTATGGTAATTTGATGATGTGATCACGTGATATAACATGTGATACTCGATATCATTTTCCATTTCCATAAGCATTTGAAATATGATGCTAAACCTAAACTCTGTGGAAGTTTCATGTATATTGATGAATTATTTTTTAATTTATCACCTAAAACAATAATTTTATAAATATTGGAAAATGATGCCTCAAGGCATCACCCGATCTGGACTGGTGATGCCTTAAGGCATCACCCGATCCTGTGTGCTGATGCCTTAAGGCATCACCCGCAGCTAATGGAATGGTAGGCTATGCATGGTAATTATGATGCTCTGATCAGGTTCTTGGAAGGTGTGAAAGACTTGCTGAGAGAATTGGTGGAAGTTTTGTCTACCACTAGGAGGAATTTCAGTGTAGCCTATGTTGATTTAGATTTGCATACTGACATGACTCTATCAGGACGGGCTGGATACCTGGAGGCAATAGATGAGATGTACGGAGAGCCCTAGATTTAGGGGAGATTATGTTATGTATCAATTGCCTCTGAACCTGAACATAAACACATCTGTTACCTGATGTAGTATTACAGCTAGATTCCATTAGTCATTAAGATGGTGGACATAGACATTTGTGTAACTTTAGACTAGAGGTTTCAGCTTCTTTAGGAGTAGTCTAATAGGACTTGACATGACACCTGAACCAGTCCCCATCGCCCTTTACATTCCCCCATCTCTCATGAAAGTGAAGTGTCTGTGGCCCTAGCCAGCCGCGGCAACCATTAAGCGTCTACGTTACAGGCTAGACTAGAAAGAATAACTGAAAGCATTTGAAAGCGGCGGCCTGATGATAAAGTATAAGAGCAGGCATACATAGACGTGGTTGTGTTATAACTCTAATCAATCTTGTTTGATCTCAATAAAGGGAAACCTACTTCTGACTAGATCATCAATTCTTTTTTGTATTCGAGTAAATCAAATAATTTCGTTTATTTTGGGATCATCAAAATTACAGAATATTTACTCATAGACCGCTCACAAAGTGCAACTTACTGTAGCTATCAAAGATCTTTATCCTGACGACATTATATTCCGGGATCACATGGACTTACAAGGTATTCTGTGATAGTCTCCTAGATCTGTTGTATAAGGCTCTCATTTAGTCATTAAAGATCAGGAAATTAGGAATAAAACTGAGGGTCTTTCAATTACAATGCAGTTAAATTATTAGGGAAACTGTGGTCCGTATCATCCACAGGCTCCAGGAAACATGACCGCTGAAAACACATGCCCAAGGATTAGCCTTACAGATTGTAAGATATATCGATACAGAATGAAACTGGCACTTCTACAAGAGATGGACTAAAGTGGGTTGAATGCAAAACAAATATTGACAAATATGATACCCTCGAAAAATGTGATGATTCCAGTGTTAGAATTGCATCAGAAGTGGGTACAGCAACAGTCAAAACCTCGCTGATGATCGGGTACTTAGAGAACTGTACTCGTGTATAACTTCATTATCCCTGAAAACTGGTATAGATATTGTTTCTGTGGAATGAAGGTGTGCCAAAGATAGCCTGTGACATACTCACTGTTGTAATAAAGGAGGTAGTACTAAGGATACTATATTCAGAAAACATGGTGTCAGTTTCACATTTATGTTCAACTGGTATAAAACCTTGTTATCAAGTTAAACATATGCTAAGAGCTAGGGTTTTAATTGATGTCTCAAACGGAGATTTATATAAACGAATAGTATATAAGAATTTGATGTTTTCTTTTGTCACTATGACAAAAATAATGTCCCATCGAATACATGTATAGGACGATTTGACATTCCGTTTTCTTTAATCGGCGAAGCATATGAATTTAGGAACGGAAACTATAGTCCTTACCCGGCGTTTACACTCGACGATTATAGAAGGCGATTCTTGATTTTCTACCACCGAACGATTTCAGCTGTCAATAGCTAGAAATCGGTACATCTAAAAAGTATAAACGCTTGAGGAAATTCTTGGGTCGGTGACTATTGCGGCCGATATTACGTAATCGGGTACCACCTGACGACTATATAGGCCAGACGATTTACAGTCGTCACGTTTTAGTCGTCTAGTGTAAACGCTGGATCAGAGAAACAAATAATTATATTATTCTGAGTGAATGCTTTCAAACATTATGACCTCCGTTTGTAAAAGTCCATACTAACATCTGCCTTCTGGCATTACCGGCGAGCAAGCACACTCTGAGCTCCAGAATACTGTTAGAGATGGAGCTTTGGGAGGTGCCCTGCATTAGCCAAGAACCGGTCACATGAAACCCCCTGTGCGGCAGAGGCCGGGAGGGGTGGAGTGTGTGTGGGGAAGGGTGGTACATGGGGGAGCCGAGACGAATGGGTCGTCCACAGGACAGGTGTATGTGGTTCTGGCGGCAGTGACAGAGCTATTGGCACTTCACACGCTTCGTGTACCCCCCGGGGGCGGCGCTACTGTCGGCTTTAATCAGCGAATTGCACTGAAGGTCCTGGCGCCGCATACATCGATATTCACTCGCAGCACGCCAATATTCACTCAGCGAGCGGGGATCCGACGATTTTCTCACATTGTTCGTATGATTTGTGTGTGGAAATTGGCTACACGCGATATCATAAGTGATTAGAAGGGTCCTTTACGAACAAATTTATCAACTTGTTTCTAATGTTCATGTGTAAAGCCGGAGACACACCAAGCGAGAAACGCAGCGAGTACCGTAATCGCCAACATAAAATGGCCCATATATATGTGAGCTATTGTTTCATATTTCACCTGATTATTGCTTCAAAGATGCTTAATTATAGGCAGGAGATATTCCTATGAAATTGTATCTCACATACACTCCACATTGTGTTGGCGATTCCAGAGATCGCTGCCTTTACTCGCTTGGTGTGCCCCGGTATAGTTCCCTGCACCCACCAACGTCAATACACCACTATAGACCTCCCGATACACTGCGATTAGAAACACCTAACACTATGGTCAGTGAATCAAATTTTGGATTCCACTCAGGAAGGTCGTGAGGGGTCTTAGTTTGTCCCAATCGAGCGGTTATTCCCACTGTGTCAGTTACAATCAATCTATTGCAATACAAGATGTTTTCAATCAGTAACGCCTGTCTTTGAATGGTATTAAGTTTCCTGAACCACTTAAAAACACATCCAAATGCCTATATTTTGTTTTGCAGTACGTCACCTCCACATTCTTTAATCCTCCCTGACCTTCACCCAGTCACCACTTCCTAAGTCTTTGAAAAAACCCAAGCTTAAACAGTCTAACCTCATCGACAGTGTATATGTATGTATGTATATATATATATATATATATATATATATATATATATATATATATATATATATATATATTCAATTGTATATATACCATATCCTCACCCTCTCCTACTTACCACTTTCACCCCAACCATTGCACAGTCGCTTCAAGCGGTCCTCAGACCAATCTTTGGAGACAGCGGTCTTCGTATCTGCTGGGGGCTTTACATCATCCTTCCCACTAGGGCGCGCTACAAGCGTCGACGTCCAGCGTCTAATTGATTTTGTATTTTGCAGATGACTTTATTGCGTCTAGCCCGCCAGGCGCCGGCGGAACGCTGCCCCAATGCAGCGATAGGGGGCCTATCGCGTTTCCGTTATTCCGTCTATATATTTGTTATGGAACACCCCCACCCTAACCGCGAATCCCACCCAGCTATTCAATTCCCGCCTCCCATCAGACAGAGCCCGGCCCGGAAACACGTCTGCTAAATGTACCCGCCAATGATACGTCATGGGCACGTGATGTTGCGTGACGTCATCAGCAGTGAGGAGGTCATCGATATGGCGTCCTTATTGGAGGCTGATTCGGCCTTGACCTTAATGGCCGCGGTCGGTCGGAGGTGCTTTATCTGCCCGAATACTGCCCCTTACATGTCATGCTTCTGATAAATAGATCTGTTTAATCTTAGCGTGTGATGTCAATCAATCACTAAGCCTGTTCTTTAAATTTTTCTGACCTTCAGGTATAGGTAGAACGAGACATGAAGGTGAGACTCCCTGTGTTGGTACACTGTCTGGCGATAACTATTCTGTTGATAAGGACCTTGAGAATGGTAATTCTCATAGACACATTCGAATTTTCCACTTTTGTCTATACATGTTATTATGGATGACGATGGGCATTAGAATCAAGAAGTGCCAATTTCAATGGCTCCATTCTGAATTGAATTGTACGTCAATAGGATTAATAGAATGATGGTTTGGTACCGGGTGTTTGCCCATAACATTGGTTTACTTTTGTACAGAGCTTTTCATTTGCTCTATTCCAGTGCAGTCTCCCTGTGACCCTTTCTCTTTAAATCAAATTCATTGACACCATCTGTAATAATATTTAGTTCTTCCTGTTGACACTTAACAAATTGTCACAGGTCGTGAGCAAATTAATTCTAGTAGCACCATCACTACACCGAGTACAGCGTAGGTTTGTCTATAGAGGGAAGAGTATAGTCTCTGACACTATAGGCAGATAGATTATTGAAGACTGAATTTATGACTATGCTATAGCCAAAGCTATGAGATAGCCATGTATAATAAAAGATGGCTCCCGGCTTTAATTTCTTTTGATTCGGATATGAAAAGAGGCTTGTTCCATCAATCTCCTGAACTGGTCATGAATGAATATATGACAAAGGATAGCCATAGGCTTCGACTTTGGTTGGAATATCAAGAGAGATTGCCAGGTCATAATGAAGTTGAACAGGTGGGACAGGCTCTGTACGAATCGTTGATCCACTTGCAAATGGAGGAGATACAATAGCCATGCAGTAGGCATATTGAGATTTACAGACTCGGTAGGTGTCTTCAAATAGATTTTATCTTCAAGATGATTACTCACGTTTTTGAACCATCAACCCACGGTGTTCGTCTAATGAGACTCTCCAGTAAATGTTCTGATTTATAGTTGTTTTTTATTATATTATCAAACAAAGGTACGTATATATACTCTCTTTTAACTGAATTGGTTTCTTTCATAGGTCACGGTGTGATCGTGAGATGGGTAAATTTAATACTATCTAATGTGGTAGAATTGGCCGTAGTACACATATATATGTAGTTCACTGAGAGTATTGCAATTATAAATCACTGTAAGTTGAGGCTGTGACGCTATACGAATAACGGATCTCCGGATTATGATGTTATTTTGAGAAATAGGTCGATATATAAAACATAGCGTAACTGTTATTCCTTACTTTACCTGAATAGCTATTTGCGTGTCCTAACATTGTGCTCATCTAGGTTTGTAACCTTAACCAATTGTACCAAAACTATGCACCTAGTAGCAATTCGTCGAAACAGAAACGTTTAATTGTAGTCTGTGTAATTTGAGGTCAGTCTTGAGGTGATCTGTTACTACGGGCTCTCTTAACCCTTTCTACGCCGGTAATGCCTTAAGGCATTCCCCTAGCGTGCGCCGGTAATGCCTTAAGGCATTCCCCTACTATACGCCGGTAATGCCTTAAGGCATTCCCCTAGCGTGCGCCGGTGATGCCTTAAGGCATCATTTTTCGTAATTCTGTTAGAAAGTCTTATATCTTCGGCCAATTTTTTTTTACACACAAAATAACTCCAGAAATGTGTTCTCCATATCTTTTTATTATTATTAAAGTAAAAAAAACATTATGTCATCGCGATGAAAAAAAAGATACAGATCTTCGTAAGTGACACAGTGCTGTATTAAACCAAGCCACAGGCTTGTGTCAATGGAGGGGAAAAAAAGTCTTCCTGCACTTGGAAATATTAATATAATTATTGAATATCGATCTAATCAATAATTAATGGTATGGAAATAAAGCCTGAAGTCTCTTCTATTTTTGGGTATCATTTAAATAATCTAATTATTTTTCTAAGTTATTTAAATTTGATAACTAGTAACGCACCCCTCTGCGGGTTTAGCCATTTTCTAACGCTCGTAGAATGGGCCGGCGTATGAGAGGTGAGATGTGTCAGGAGTGCGGCATAGTAACAGAGACTCCCGTAGTGGGGCGCGGCGCTTAACGACGTATACGTGCGTTAGGCGCGGCAAGGAAAGGGTTAAGAGTTTGTCAGTCACAGTGTTCTTGGCACTTAAGAAAATTCAAAAGTAAGAGGATCAGAATATTTGGTTTCATTGAATAAAAGCCGCCTTCGGGAAATGGTCCTGTGTCTCTCCAGTCTTTTCAAACATTTTATTCGGGATTTCATAAGGGGAATACTGGTATTAATTCAACCGTTTGCCTCTATATGAGGACGTAGGCTTATTTATCACACCAGTATATTGGTTCAAAATAAACATGATATTAGCTTTTGAAAGGTTTACTGTTGTAGTTTTCTAAAGGACGGGGTATAGTGTTAATGATTGGTTAGATATCAGAAATCAGATTTATTGGACAAGATATCCTGACTGCTAGAGGGGGAAACCTACCATATAGTGAGAACAATTGATTAACGGAATTAATTGGGGGGGGGGCGGGGGGGGGGGGGACTCAAGACTTCTTTCAATACCTGGGATGAGATATTTCCAGGCAAGGGTTCTGATTACATTTCTTTTCTTAATAAAGTTTATAACTTATCAAGGTATCTTGTAAAAGACATATTCAATTTTATCAGTTTGTTCTTTACCATAGGTTAAGGCCAAAGGGGAAAGGAGACTTTGATTTATTTGAAAAGTAAAGGAGATTACGGGAGGGAGAGGAGAACTTCTCAAAACAAACATGGATCCAATTCCCGAGCAGATGCTTTTTTTTATTCAGTGAAGCAAATCATATTCACCCATCTGGGCATTCTCATACGCAGTAATGTGTGAGCTCGAAACCATCATAAAAGAAATCTTAAGATATGGTTTGCTTTCTATTAGATAGCTATATTGTTCATATAGCCTAACTGAATTAGTCATTTGTTATGGTCTCTAAGCCCTCTTTAGCCCTTTCCCTGCAGCAGCCAGTTCCCCTGTTCACCATTACACAGCAGGCATTGCCTGCCCAGACGACCCTGCTACGGCAGGCACCTTTTTTGGGAAATAGCAATGTCATGTGATGTGTCATGTGATTTAAGTAATTTACCTTCGTGACTGAAGATATTCTATTATACCAAAACAAAGGTCAATATGGCTCTTGTACATTCTCAAAATTTATTTTAAATCTAACAATTATCTTTTTATCTAGCACAAAAGGGCAGTGTTTGGAAATTAAGTATCCAAAAGACTGGTCTGGTAACCATGGTAACCTCGCAGACCTTAATGTCCTATATGGTAACTGGAACAGAGGCAAGCCTTTTTTTGTCATATTTCAAGAATTGACCTTAAAAAAGTGACCTTGACCTTGGCTTTAGGCCACCAAAGCTCTGAAGGATCGTTGCCTTGTAACCACCTAGCAATTCTGAAAATTTTAGACATCCCTCTCAAAAATCTTTGAAGCTAGATGGAAATGACTGTAAAAATGTTGAACTGCCCAAATCTGTTGACCTTTGACCTTTGACCTCTCTAGCAACTTACTGCTACCACAATTACACTTGACTAGTGGCCATGCGTGATAGCCCAGAATCTCTACTACCCAAAAGTAGTGAGACATTTTTTGTGTGAGGGGTGTCGTGGATTGTTGCAAATTTCCATATCTGCTCCCCTACTATTAGCGAACAGATTTAAATATTATCAAACGATAACCCTTGACGTCGCCGGGAACATAGCGTGTCGTGCCATGACAAAGGGTAAACCTAGCACCTTGATTCTCTCTAATTTACCGAAATGGCATTCATGAGATAACACATTAAATTCCATATTATAATACTTAATGCACTATTGCAGGCATGAAACCTCCTTGGATGTCCAGATAGGAGCGATATGTTATTATTGATATGATCGGAGTCTGAATGGAAAAAAATCGACTCTTATATATTCAATATTCCTATCACAAACACAGGAGGCACCACGTGGCCCCTCGACCTCTTGTGGAGTATGGCCTCGGGCGCTGACAGGGAATTGGCAATATGACACCTCATAGAAAAAAGACACTACGAATAAAACCATATGGACTTTCAACCAAAAGCTTCATCTCATGTTCCGCTTTGGGCAAGTCAAGGAAAAACTACATCTCAAATGACGTTTTGAGTTTTTCATACTCCCCGAAAACGATGATTAGGCCTTAGGTTTTTGGCGGCCTGCGAAACCAGTAGTTTGTTTGCGGTTTGCCATCACTTAACAACAAGAGGCAATAGTTTGAACCAATACTATCTAAGGCAAGGAATTCGGATAAAGAGAGGAAGGACAGGAGACCTTAGAAACACGAATATTTGGCTGAATCTTTTTATGATTGTAAATTCGATAGAAATGAAATATGAAAAGGCAAGTTCAAAGGATTACAGGTTTTATTTCTAAGGTGTTTCTCACATCACACTTGGAAAAAAAACCTAGAAAAAGAAAATCTTCGTTTATCACTTTTTAGATTTTGGAAATATTCATGATTCAAACGCATATTTTTGTCTGCTCTTTATTCCTCCCAGAAGCAGGGCACAGTCGGCATTTTAGGGTTTCACAAATTTGATATCATACATGCAAAATCTAATATACATATAAAATTTCTAGTTCAGCTTAAAAAAAATGTCAGCTGGCAATAATTATGGTATCTTGTTGAGCGTAAACGTCCAAGGCATCTTAGCTCATCTGTGCTCCCTGATGCGTTTTTTGTAATGTTCCTTAATATTAATTTCGTTCCGCTAAAAGCTTATGATTCAATCCATGTTTCTACTAAAAGATCTGTCAGAGGTGGGATTCGAACCCACGCCCACAGAAGTGGACTGCGACCTGATCGCAGCGCCTTAGACCGCTCGGCCATCCTGACTTCAATAGAGTAATTTTAAGTATACTAACCGGTTACAAATAACATTATATAACACAAGAACTTGACGTCACAGAAATAAAGTGAGAATAAAGATGTTCCTGAGCCATATTTCCAACATTCACACGAAATCAAGTGAATGAAAAAAATGAAATTGTCGTGTACCTTGTGATTGTAAAGCTCAAATTTGGATTTTAGATAATTGTAGTGGGGTGGGAATCCAGCAGTGTTCGTTTGTTTTACGGAAGGTGGCGCGACGTGCCGATCCTTACTGTGTAGTGATTCCGGACAATGCCGCACACGAGAGTGGCACGGTGGAGACCGGGATTACGTAATACTGGGTATATATACTCAGTGTTCACAGTAGGTCGACAGGCTGTCCTCATGCGTCTCTTCTACGGAACAGACCCTTGGGCCCTCACTTTGACGGCGGGTTCTTGTAACCTTCCTGGTGGTTAGGCGAGTCTTTCAGATTAGCCTCTCCAGCGCTACCTGGCACCTATGTGCTAGGGTACTGTACTTGTGGGAAAGATCTTCCAGATCTTTCCGGGAAGTAGTGATTAATGAACATCCCTGTTTATTAAAAGACGTTGTTGTGTCATGTGTGACTAGGTCTGTGCAAACTAACCGAAAACCGAACCAACCTACATAGAGTGCGTAGGGTGGGATCCTGCCTGGAACTAGCGTTCCGGATTGGGGTCATCCAACCTGCTAGACAGGCGGCGACCACCACACTGGTGCCATGACCAGGATCCTAGGTTGCTTGCACAACCCGGGATTCTCGGTAAATGCACGGATCTGGAATAAAAACCAGATCCCAGGCTGAACAGGAGAGTGAGGATGGGGAGGTAACTGCTCAACAAACTCTTCCGGCCCGGAATGATGAAAAGTCACCAAAACCGGAGGGAGGGGGTGAAACCCAGAAGTCCGGTAAGGAGAAATCTCGGAAGAGAACCGCCGCTCAGAATTTGAGTTCGACGGTCCTGAAAAATTTCAGTCCGGCAGCAGACAGCCGACATGGCCCCGCGAGGGATCTGGAGGGACTCAGTAGAATTGGGTCTCAGACAGATAGTCCTGGAGAGTCTAGTACTCCCCGGAATAGGTCGGAAGATACCTTACGGGTACCTTCCGATGAGGTTCCTGTAGGCTTCCTTGGACCAGAACTCTTAGCCGAGTTTGATAGGGAGAGGGAAGCCAGAGACATGTGTCGGGAACTAGAAGCTCGAAACCGTGAGATCGCCGAGAAGGTAGCCCAAAGGCACCATAACTTGGAAGAACTTTCGGTTCGCGAGATTGAGACTCTAGAGAAAATCGAGCGATTGGACCACATGTACAATACATGAAGGATTCATATCTGGAACAAAGGGTGTGAAGACTCCTTTGGTTAGCTTCCGGCTACCCTCCGAGTCAAGAATGGGTTCTCCGAGTTCCGAACACACTAGTAAAGCTATAGCCGAACTAGGGTTCAACTCTTTCAACCAAATCAGGGAGCAAGACCGGATCTTCAACTTGTCAATGGCAAGAGCCAACAAGGTTCCGATTATGCGCCCAGAGAACGCAGCCAGAAGGAACGCTGTCATTCCAAAACCTTATGGAAAAGGAATGGAGTGGGAACACTGGTTTGCGGGATTTTGCGAGGATATACAATGTAATGGCTGGAACAAAGTCGATGCATTGCCATACCTCAAAAGAGCGCTACGAGATGGACCCGGAGAAGCTGCACTTCGCGCTTTTCGCCGTTCCGGTGGTACGGAATGGGATGAGTTAGTGGAGGTAGCCTCTTACTATTGTGGTCAGCTAGTAACGCTGAACCCCCGATCCACTTTTCTTAAGAGGATCCAGGGTAAAGAGGAGACAACTCGCGCCTATGGGCTAGCTTTACAACAAATGTTGTTGGAAGTTTACCCAGGAACGGGATTAGATTCTCCTGCACTACATGAAGATCTACAAACTCAGTTTGTGAAAGGACTTCGAGATGATGATGTGAGAGCGGAAGTCATCTCTAAATGGGACCCTGGTATGAACTTCATGCAGGTGTTGCGAATAGTGGATGCCTATGAACAACGGTGTATACTATTCGGAAAATATGCTAATCCAGGAAAAACTTCCCGGGTTAACATAGTGGGTTCTACTTGGTCAGAAGGAGAAGAAGATACCTATGAGTGTCAGGAAGCAGAAATAGAGGATATACTCTCTAATGTCCGCTCGATGGTACTTGGAAGAGGAGGTTTCAATAGACGGGGACGTGGGAGAGGTCGAACCCCTAGCTTTGGAAGGAACAGTGATGTACCTTCTGTGGCAGAGGCAAAACCAAAAACCGCTGATCCAGAAGGAATTCCCTCTGAGGTAATGAAGTTGTTGGCCAAAATCAACGAAAGACTGAATCAGGTGGAGAAAAACCAGCTGGATGTCCGCGGTGCAACAAAATGGGACATATCTCTCCAGATTGTCCTGAAGCCCGGAACGTTACTACAGTGGAAACACCTCGTAGTCTGCCTGCGTTGACGGTTGCCTCTCAGAGTGAACCGGAAAACAAAGAAGGACTGTAGCGAGTGGCAACACTGCAGTCCGGGAAGGAAAGTGCCAGGAAACCCAAACCTGTGAGATCAATAAGAAGGAATATATTTCCCTCTTACCAGAAAAGGGAAAAATACGGTCGCAACGATCTGTAGTAAGTATCTTTCACCCGGGCACCCCTGTCTGCAATGGCTTTGTCAACGCGGATGGGATCTTGGAACCTTGGATGGGATCTCACGGTTTATACGACAACCGTCTCCCTTAGGTGGGCGACGTTGGTATGTGCCGGCTAGAATTCAAGGAAGAAAGATAGATCTGTTATTAGATACTGGCGCTAGTCGCTCTGTGTTGAACAATGGACTCTATCAGTCTCTTGGATTCGCACAGGAATGTCATGTTCCTGGAGCTTCGGCAAAAGCTGCTAATGGCACTCACATGAGATGCTATGGTAGTGTGATTATTCCAGTCTCAATAGGTAACACTGAATTTGTATGGGGTCCCATACTCAGTGATATTGAAGAGAGTGGAATATTAGGCGTAGATTTTCTCACCCTCTATGGAGGTTCTGTGGATCTACAAGATGGCACTCTCCGACTTAAATTTCCTGAGTTAATGGAAGTGGAATGTAGTTGTCGACGGATTTCTTCTTTGATTTCTGTTCGACAAGATGTGGGCATCCCACCTCAGCAGATGGTTAATGTCCTGATAGCTCGGGAAGGAGATTTACCACGTGGAGATGCACTCTTCGAGCCAAACCCGGAACTGTTTTCTCACAAAGGAATACAGGCCTGGGATACTTTGATCGGAAGTGCTAGAGAAGGATCAATTCCTATAAGTAATCACACCTCTGGGTTGATTAAACTGAAGAAAGGTGATACATTGAGCTGGGCAACCCTAGCTCATGTAGATAGCCTAGTAGACTCCGGTCCGCAGGGAATCACACCTGTTCCAGTTTCCGAAATAACCGGGGAAGATGAAAATTCCGAACCGGGAAAACTGGACTTCGAAGGAAATGATTATGAAGAAGTGCGAGTTAGTGCTATCGATACAAGAACAGGATACTTTCCAGTTCCGAGTCCGTTGCACGAAACTTTGGAAACCTTAGTTCAGACGACAGACACGCTAAACAGTGGGGAACGACATGAACTAAGAATGCTTCTGAAGAAAATGGAGTCAATCTTTGCTCGACCAGGAGATCCTCTGGGAAGAACGGATCGAGTGGAACACACAATTGACACAGAGGGACATCAACCTTTCCGCCTTCCTTATCGACGGCTACCACCGGTAAAACGGGAAGCTTTAGAAGAGGAAGTAGAGAAAATGATGGACCAGAAAGTAATTATCCCCAGTGCAAGTCCTTGGGCTAGCCCTGTGGTAATGGTTACTAAAAAGGATGGTACTTGCCGATTCTGTATCGACTACAGAAAATTGAATAGTATCACCCGGAAAAATGCCTATCCAATACCTCGGATCGATGAGAGCCTCGACTCTCTAGGAGGAAACCAGTGGTTTTGTACTCTGGATCTCCAGTCTGGATATTGGCAGGTAAAGATGAACAGTGGCGATCAACCTAAAACGGCGTTCACCACTCATCAAGGGCTTTACGAGTTTACCATAATGCCATTTGGCCTCTGTAATGCTCCTGCGACTTTCGAATCCATGATGGATCAGATGTTGCGGGGTCTACAGTGAAAAAAGTGTTTGGTTTATCTGGATGACATAATCATCTTCGGAAAGAGTTATGTCGAATGTCTAGAAAACCTGAGAGAGGTATTTGAGCGGATTCAATCATATGGGTTGAGGCTCAAACCTCAGAAATGCAAACTGTTTCGCAGATCTGTGGAATACTTGGGACGGATAGTTTCCGGAAATGGAATCCGGGCAGATCCTTCCAAGTTGGAGGTAGTAGCTAATTGGCCACGCCCCCAGAATATAAAAGACATAAGGTCTTTCCTAGGATTTTGTTCGTATTACCGCGACTTTATTCCGGGTTTTTCTGAAATTGCACACCCCATGCAACAGTATGTGGTACTAGATAAGCCAGGGAAGCCAAAAGAGATCCAATGGACTCCGAAAGCTGAACATGCTTTTCTGGGACTAAAAAGAAAATTTACAGAGACCCCCGTGTTGAAGTACCCTCTGCCCCAGGGTCGGTTCATTCTTGATACTGACGCTAGTAACAAGAGTATTGGAGCGGCGTTGTCTCAGATTCAGAATGGTGTGGAGGTTCCAATAGCTTTTGCTAGCAACAGCTTAAGTAAAAGCCAGCAGAACTACTGTACCACTAAGAGGGAACTCTTAGCGGTTGTGGTGTATGTAAGAAAATATTGACACTTCCTAGCAGGTGGAGATTTCATTTTGCGTACTGACCATTCTTCTCTCAAATGGCTCTTTAACTTTAAAGATGCCGAGGGAATGATTGGAAGATGGCTGGCAGCTCTTTCCGAATTCGGATTAACGAACTGTCAGATCGAGCACCGGGCTGGAAAGTCTCACATTAATACGGATTGTCTCTCAAGGAGACCAGTGCGGAAATGTGGGCGGCCAGATTGCCGGGACTGTGGTGAGCATAGAGCTGTAATAGCTACCCTACGCTCCTAGAAAGTAAAACCTGCCCCAGAACTATCAGTGGACACTAGAACAGATTAAGGAAAGTCAACAGGCTGACCCAGATCTGTTCCGGTTAACTAAACTGGTAGCTAATGGGCTCCATAGACCTACAGGACCCGAGATCTCGCCTGAAAACCGAGAATTTCGGAATCTATGTGGTCAATGGAAAGAACTAGAGGTCCGAGATGGAGTATTATATCGATGGAGAACTACGTTGCAACCACTTAAACGTGCTCTACAATTAGTAGTCCCTCTAGAATTACGTTCCAGACTAATGACTCTATGTCACGAACATAGGAGTGCAGCCCATCTAGGACGGAAAAGGACGGTAGCCAGAATAAGGCGTCGTTACTACTGGCCTGGAATGGGTGCAGATATTCGAAGGTGGATATCTGGATGTTCCGTCTGTAGCAAAGTCAAACCCGGGGTAGGACTCGGAAAGATGCCGCTACAACAGGAGCTATTTGGTGTCAGGTTTGCCAGAATCGCTCTAGATATCATATCTGGTGTCGACGAGTCCGAGGAAGGAAATACCTGTATGATGGTGGTGATGGATTATTACACAAAATATGTGCAGATCTATCCCATGAAGAATCACAAAGCTGCCACTTGTGCGGAAGCTTTAGTGAAAAACTGGATGTTGCCTTTTGGAACTCCGAGCGTACTACATTCCGACCAGGGAAGGGAATTTGAATCCCAGATCTGGAAAGAAATTTGTAGGATATTCGAGATAAAAAAGACACATGTGTGCCGCAGCCCAGACGTTGCTCTAAGGGACCCCGTCGAGGACACTCTAGAGGCTGCAGAATTGCCGAACGCTCTGTAAGGTCTGATCCATTTATATGAAAGTTGTACATAGTCTCCCATACTATCGACGTGATACACGACGGCGATAAGAAAACTCCACGCGGTAGAGAACTCAGGGTGGAGCTCAAAAAGGGGTTTCCCCGGGTTTCGGAACCTGTGCTGGGTGATTGAAGGCTTGAACGAATCAAGTCGAGCGTAACGCTGACCTTTGGTTTCTTCACGCATGCGGTGTTGAGACGCTCAAGATGAGCCAGTCTCGACACGGTTGATTGGTTCGCGACTGCGAATCTGGGTTAACTAGTTTTTTCAGTGGTCTTCACTCTGTGTTCGGAGTGGTGCCTAGCACCACGGGAGTCGGGCGGTAGCAGCATGGCTGACCGTGCCCCGTCTACGGAGGGTGAGCGCGAGCTCCCCTCACCCTTGCCCGGATCCTCAGCCTCGGCTGAGCGGGGGGCAGATCTGGACGATGATGCTTTGCTCATCGGGTCAGATGATGGTGATTTTGACCTGGAAGGGGACGAGTCTGAGGACTCTGTTCTTCTTGGGGTAACCCGAGATGAACGACCCGAACAGGGAAAAGGTCACACCAGGAAGAAGTCCGAGGCGGCCCAGGCCGCTAAGGGTTCTTCAGGTGCCCGTCCGAAGACGAGCTCGGTGAAAACCGAAGTCTCTGATTCGGATGTGATAATGATGGAAGCGGAAGGTTCCGAATCGGAGCGCGATACGCCTAGGCGTGGCCGAGCCCGCCCGCGTCGTCATTCTCCAGGAAAGTTCTTCGAGGAAATGGATTCCAGGCATGAGGTTTCTACTCAGAGCCTGGAACAGGTGTTGGCTGGGATCCCAGATCCCAAAACGCGAGCCATAGTACAGTCAATGTACCAGAGTTGGACTCCACCTGAGGTGAAGCCGGCGGAAACCGGGACCTTTTTGGCCCCAGGTCCTGTAGCTAAACCCGGGAGGACCGAGGCTGGTGCAGAGGCGGCTATGGAGACTGATTCGTCAGTTGGGGACGACTCTGTAACAGGGCCGTCAAGCAAAGGTGATAAACCGGTGTCACAGCTGGCTAAACCCGTGCCGGGGAAGTCTGCTAGTAACACTGAGGTGTCAAAACCTCAGGATGCTACCAGGACTGAGCCGCAGCTGTCGAAACAGCAAAGGAAGCGACTCCGTCGTGCAGCCCGGGAGCGGGCTGAGGCGGAGTTGGCAAAGAAGGAAGGTCGGCTGGAATCGCGTGACTCGGGTAAAGGGAAACCTAAACCCGGGAAGCACGAGAAGTCGAAGGGGGCTGGGTCGAAAGGCTCGGACAAGCCCGCGGCGCAAGCTGGACCGAGTACGGCTGACGCTACACCGAGTACCTCAACAGGTGCCACGGGTGGCGAAGATGTCAAGTGTTGGGGAACGGAGATGGACAGGGCTAAACCCCTGGTCAAATCTAACCTGGACAATGATGACGGTGATTTCCAGCCTGGCGTAAAGCGGGCTGGGAAGAGAACGGTGGCTCGACAGCTACCCGCCTCTTTGCTGGGCAAGACTTATACTTGCCTAGAAGATCTCCGTTATGGAAACCGACATTACATCCCAGATGGTTTAGATGGAACGTCAGATGACGTAATGGTTGGTTGACGAGGGCTCTCCCAACACCTGGTACATCGACCGGGTGAAAGGGGTGTCCGAAGTCAGTTTACTGAAGTACGAGGATCAGGTCAAAGACCGGATCGCGTACGCATGACACAAGTTCGGTAACGGCGATCATTGTGTCTTTTTGAGTTGCCATGGGAGGGACAAGAAATTGTCACCGACCTATGCGACTGCAGGTCGTTACGCTAGGCACCTCGTTGAGGTACACTTAGCTGAGTGACCGTGGCTACAGTGCCTTGGTAAGAAGGGTGGTTCTTGCCAGGCCGGGTGTGCCAGTTCACGGCGATCATGTCTAGTCCGACACATTGCCCGGGAACACCGGACTGCTGGTGCTGCAGCTCGGGAACGGGTCATGAATCTGTGGCAGAGATTCGTTGACTTAGGTTCCGATGCTCAGAAAGGCAAGTCGGAGCCCGAAACTTGTGTGACAGACGGTCGATTGTTTAAGATCGGATGGAAGAAGAATCCTGGCTGGTTCGGGAATGTGATGCTATCCGCTTCGAACCATCGAGGAAGAAACGGTCCCATAGCCGGGAACCGTCTAGGGGTTCCTCGAAGGTTAGACGACGGGTCAAGAAGTTGTCATCGTCCTCGTCCAGCGAGGATGATACTTCTGGGCGATCCAGTCGGAAGCCGAAGAAAAAGTTGGCTCCTAGTAAGCACACCATCGCTGACATGGTGGAAGCTGCTTACCAGGCTGCGCCAAGTTTGACTGAGGGACTAAAACTCCTCTCAGCCAAGAGTGAAGGGAACGTTCCAACGGCTTCTAAAGCCAGCGGACCCGTGGAAAAACCAGCTGGGACTCGTCCTAGCTCAAGTCTCCCGGGAGTTTCCCCGATCAACAAAGGTGCTACCCAAGCACCCGGGAAAGTTGTGGATGAGGAGGCCTTTCCGGCACTCCCACCACCAGCCAACCCGGTTGTTGAGGTGAAGAAGAAACCAACGACACAACCACCCATTGCGTTGAAGGTAACTTCCTCTCCCTGTGCGATATCGGTTGAATACGTCCAACGGGCGGATCAACTAGAGTTGTATATAGGTGGCACGTTGGAAGGCCTCGTCCGAAGGGGCGCTCAGTCTCTCCATGAGAGCCTCGTTCAGGAGCTAGTTAACCTAGCCCGGTTCGAGGTGAAGGAAGCCACGAAGGGCCTGGCTAAACAATACGCGTTGGATCTAGAGGACGCGCGTATTGCGAAAACCACGGCCCAATCGAGGTTTGCCCGGGCGGAAGCCCAGACCCATCGCCAAGATGAACGTTGTCTTCGGCACTTGGGTATGTCGCTCTACGACATCGGTGACGACCCGCAAGCCCTAGAGGAAGCGTGGTTGGCCCGACAGCGGAGCCGGGGAAGATTTCTTCAGTTCACCACGGAAGAATCAGATCCGACACGTCGGCAACTTGCCGGCATGTTGGGGTGGTCATCCGTGGAAGAAACTTCCCACCAGGACACTACATCCAGTATGGCCCAGCCTATGGATGTCAGTGTAGACACTCCGAGGATGCCTCCCGCCGTGACACGGGCTGAGAAATCAGCGAAGCCCTCCGAGGCTAAGCCGATGGATCAACCCTAGGAACAGGGTGGGGCACTGGGGGTGAATGCCAACATCATCCCGTTGGAGTCCGGAATCTTTTTAGATACCGGACCGACCTCTCTGCAGCAGTTGATGTCTCAGTTTCAGCCTACGTCTGCACTGAGTCCACTGCGACCAGAGAGGACCGCCCCGGCAACATCGGTTCCACCGACGGCTAGCACACCCAGTCAGTCGGAAATTCTCGACCTCAAGATATCCTCTGACGAGGATATCTAAGGGTTGACAACGACCGACTCGATTGGTGCCTAGAAGTGTGTCTAAACTCGGAACCGGCAGAGTCAACAACTCTCCTGGATCCGAAGTCAGACGGGTATGGGAAGTCCCAGGGAGGAAATTTTTTTTTCCAACTTAGCTACTTCCAGGATGTGGCCTCCTAACCAGAATTCTGCACTTTCTCAGCAAACCGCAAGGATCGCTGGGAGGGGTAGAGGAAAAGTTAGGAGCGACCTATGATAAGCGATCCTGGGTTGGGGCTGAGGAAAGTCAGTAAAATGACTTCCCCAAGGCACAACCCTGGTTTCAGACGGCTGAAGGTTCTCTCGATGGTCAGGCCCGTAATAGGCCCCCATCAAGAAAACCTCCGGCCTGTGGTGTGGATTCTGTCCACACTAGTCCCTGGTACCGGGTAAGGAAGACTATGCCTTTCAGGTATGGAACTGACTTACCAGGTCTGTGTCAGAACTGAGTTCGTCGACTCGATGATGAGATAGTAGACGTAATCCCTGTTCTGTTGGATTACGCCGACTACTTCTACCTTGGGTCGATGATCGTAAGTTCTGAATTCGGCTTAAAATTGGGGCCTTAATTGGTACTCGATTTGAGCCGAAGGAAACTATGCCAGTATAGCTGGAGCCAAATAAAAGAACACTGATACCACACACTCTTACCAGGTGGATGGAGAATTGTTTTTGCCTTTTTGGCTGTTATTTCCGTATTCGGAAACTTTTCAAATCAGAAGGTGTCGAGCGAGGCTGACCCTTCTTCTACATATGGATGTCTTCCGAACTGAAGAACAGTGGGAAGCCCAGCACCCGCCGGTATCGGGCTGAATGTAGTAGGTCTGCTACGCCGGTGGGCCAGCTGGGCTCGATACTCCAAGATGAGAAAGAGAACGACACTTCACTCGCCGGGAGCCAACAATGGACTTCAACAAGATCCGGAACGGCTGGAGGCAGAGTGCTCGACAGGCCGGGCTGACCACCTGTAGGTCCGCGACTGTCGAGTCTTCCCTGCCCAACACTCAAGAATATGCTCCCCGGCTCAAGATGGGTGAATGTCACATTTATTCAAGGTGCTAGCGAGGCTAGTCCTTCATTCTTCAAATGTCGTTTCTTCTTTCCTAAATGTCGTATCTTCCATATTTTTAATATAACTTCTCCGTCTTACAATTCCACCTTTTTCACTTATACATTGGTATCAGTGAATTCTTGTGAACACCAGGAAGCTAGAGAGTAGACCAAGAACTGCTGGATTTACGTTGTAATTTTTAACTGGGCTGTCCCCTAGCAGCAAAATGGCTGCCTTGGTTCCCCCCTTAGTAAAAACTGGGAGGGGTAATGTAGTGGGGTGGGAATCCAGCAGTGTTCGTTTGTTTTACGGAAGGTGGCGCGACGTGCCGATCCTTACTGTGTAGTGATTCCGGACAACGCCGCACACGAGAGTGGCGCAGCGGAGACCGGGATTACGTAATACTGGGTATATATACTCAGTGTTCACAGTAGGTCGACAGGCTGTCCTCGTGCGTCTCTTCTACGGAACAGACCCTTGGGCCCTCACTTTGACGGTGGGTTCTTGTAACCTTCCTGGTGGTTAGGTGAGTCTTTCAGATTAGCCTCTCCAGCGCTACCTGGCACCTATGTGCTAGGGTACTGTACTTGTGGGAAAGTTCTTCCAGATCTTTCCGGGAAGTAGTGATTAATGAACATCCCTGTTTATTAAAAGACGTTGTTGTGTCATGTGTGACTAGGTCTGTGCAAACTAACCGAAAACAGAACCAACCTACGTAGAGTGCGTAGGGTGGGATCCTGCCTGGAACTAGCGTTCCGGATTGGGGTCATCCAACCTGCTAGACAGGCGGCGACCACCACATAATCATTGGGGCCCACATGTCTCATTGATATAGCTGTTATTACATTTATATATCAATTGAACATGTATAAATATATATATATATATATAAATATATATATATATATATCATATGGTGTGAAAACTGCGTGGTCTCTAAAGGTGGTACACCATTTTTTAAGTCTATGTAGCTTGGTGAAGGCAGATTTGTCGGAGGTAAGAAATGTAAGTAGTATACTGACAGATGTATTTGAGTCAGGTTTAGCATAAGATGCAATAAATTAAAGACGCTGTTTTATTAGCTACAGTATTTACCGCAATGTCCAAGAGAAAAATATGATAAAATGTCAGGCCTGTGGCCTACAGACAAAGGTAGAATTTTCAGGTTGTGCGTATACGATCTAAACAGAATATCCGACAGCACATGTAAATCGAGAATCCATTTGCAATGCACATCATATTGTATTACTAAAACCTGAGGGCACTGTTAATTATTGAGCTTGGTAAAAGAACAAGGGAATGGGTGGGTTACAATGAAAGTTCTATGTTTATCAACCTGTATGAAAGGCATCCCTCAAAGTGCTGAACTATCGCTGTACTACACAGAGGAACCCATTTCTTGCCACACCTCTATAATGTCTATATGGTAGGCAGCACCACTTTATGCTATATACATGCGGGCAATTCTCCAAGCCAACCGTTAACAAGGGCAAATGCAGGGATGCCGTGCTCGCCTGCCTTGCGAAGCGTCTGCTAGCTGTAATTGGGTTTTATTAATGAGGCTTTCTTACTGTGGACCAATTAGGCGCACTGCATGTTTCATCATCGCCTCCTTATGACAGTTCCAATTACCTTAGAAGGAGTTTCTGGTGCCACTTTCTGGGACAGGGCTACACCCGTTCACTACGTCCGGTAAGAATGTAAATAAGACGACGTGTCACATGACGTAGAGGAAATTGAAGTATCAGGCCCATCTTAGAAATTCAACCCTTTCACCTCAGTACAATGCCGTCAGGTATTTTCGTTGCCTTGAGAATACCATATGATGCCACAGCATGATGCGTATGGGTATGTTACCTGATATTTTCTTATCATAACCATATTTCCATGAATACCATTACATGATGTCTTCAGACATTCCAGTGAGTACTGCATCATGATACTTTAAATTCTTTCTATGGAAACTAAGCTACTATGCCTCCAGACATTCCGGTTGGACATGCATCATGATGTCTTCATGCATGCCTTTGGGTAATGCAGAAGAAAGCCACAAGGTATTCACTTGGTTACTAACAGCATGATGTTTACAGGCATTCCTGTCTGTATATTTCTACACCAAAAAATACTGGAATCATCTGACATTGCTATTCTGAGTCACGTTTGCCTGCCGAAGGAGCAGTTTATAAAGGGCGTGTTCCATCAAGATGATGGTATGCTTGTCACTCTCGGCCTGTTTCTGGAGGCACCGGCAACAATCTTCTATTGAATATTGCCTTGAAATTTTCCCCTGTCAGTATCTGGTGTAATCGGTTCCGCTTCTGACACCTCAACGATAATGTCAAAAAAATTTATGAACTTTTTTACTTCTCCCGATCGCAATCCCAACCCAGGTCGATAGTTCTAGCTATGTACACTGGAATACGGCATGCTTACAGTTACAGTTATATTCATTTTCAAATTAATCGTGATGCACATCCTTTTGCCTCAATGCACCACCTACCTTTGAATAATCACTCTGAGTAAACAAGCCATAGGTCAAGGTCACGCTTCTCAAGATGTTGCCTTCGGACACCAGAGGACACGACCAATTAAGACACCTAGAGGAAAATCACCTCCTCTTTGTATCTATCTCCACTGTAAAATCCCCTTACAACACTCCCACTGTACACATCCCTCCCTCATCCTCTGTCTACCTCCCTCCGCAGTTTTGGTCTATGGGATCACGCTCCCGACCATGTCTGACTGTGTCCGATCTCTGCATTTTTGGTGCTGTTTAGCTCCAGTATTCCCTACATTCTCCCTACAGATATCCTGGCTACTGGTCAGGATTTCTGCTGGGAGATTGATACCCTCTCAGTTTGATCTCAAGGGGGTTACAGTCAGGAGCAGGCAAAGTTTAACTGATATGACAACACAGGCGGCCGGGGAACTGGAGGAGGGGAGGGGGAGGAGGAGGTATAGGGTTACAGGGAGTGGCTTGGGGCCATAAACAGGAGATTCTGTTCATAGTGGACAAGTCTTTGATTCATGGGCCAGTCAGAGAGGGATACCTACTATAATGAAATTTATTCTGATTGTGATTAATCATTTAATGAATGTTCATAATCAAAGACTTGAGCAAGTCTAGTTGCTGCAGTGTGATTCTTTAAATAGTCTTGTCAAGATGGAAGTGATGCATTTCATATGCAATACCAGATAATTGACAAGTAAGCATAACATGTGTAAATTTAGGTTTACCATAGACTGACATCATGATGGTGTTGATAATGTTGAAGAGAATATGAAATTTTACAAAGTCCGGAAAATAATCTTAAACTCCATTCAGTTACGCTCATTCCTGAGAATTGAAGCAATTTTATCAACTAGAGTATGCTAACTCAAAGTAACTAGGCACGAACAGGCACCTCTTCAAAAGATAAAGGTTCCATGACGACAAGCACGGTTTAGGTGTTTAGTTGTGATTGTCTTAAACGTTCAAAGAGTGTCCCTCGTTAAACACTCTGAAGAGAAGCGATGAGACGGTAATATTCCATTCAAATCCATTGTATTCTTAGACTGTGCTTACAAGCAAGCCCATTTTAGTGACATTTATGGACTTTCATTACAATCTTCCAAGACATCGCATATACTCAAAGTTCGTTTCACATCCGAATGTAAAGAACAGTATTGACATGGACCGTCCCATCTGACAATATCACATCCAGGCTTAATAACATCTGTTTGGTCGGTGAAGTAAAATCCAGTCGGAGGTCCGAGGTCAAGTCGTTCTTAAATCAGATCTTCCAATCGAAAGGTTTACTCCACTTTACCACGGACAACTGTCACGCAACGATAAGAACCAATGTATTGGTTGCTGTATTGGCTTCATGATAAGACCTCTTAGTTGTCAGATTGGCCCAATAAGCCGATTTTCCATTGGCCGACGAAAACGGCACCGATTATTTGTGGTTTCCTAAAGGTCGGTCGGTGGTGCCACCGACTGCACATCGGTAATAAATAGTAGGTAAGGGTGCAGTGTATCCCTGTTTTATCCTGCATTTTTACAGGTCCATGCCGATTTAATGTTCCTACTAAAAGCGGGAGCCTCAAAGATGGAATCAAAACGCTTTGATTGTGTTGGTCGTTGACCAAGTCGGTCGGTGGTGGCTTCATTGCCTATTTTTTGTCAAATCAATCGGTTGTCATTTCAAATGCCAGGGTGTTTCCAATCACTGATCTTACATCGGTGTACTAAATTTCCTTTTTTTTAAACTCTGTTCGCAGGTCAATTCAAAGGGCTATAAATGCCAAGCTTCAATCTTATTCATATCGACAATTATTTGTGTCACGAATGGCTACTGAAGATGCTACTCGGGCTAGCCAAATTGAAACAGAAGCCTTAAAAAGGCACTCGTTTAAGAGGGAACGTAATATGAACAAGTTAGACTTCCATAAAATCTTATTCGATTCTTGTGCTAATTAACCACTCGCCCTCTCTAGCATTAATTTCTATTCTGGAGGTATTAAAAGCGCAAGTATTACTTATTTCCACGGTACTAGTCATATACCTGGTCGGTTCATACCAGGTATTTTGAAGAAGGAAGACAGCCAGTGTTCGTATCATCATATGCACATGTACAGGTCTGATAATGACGAAATTCTGCATAGTCACATGATCACATACCCCTCCCGTCACGGCGTGAAGGACGGCCAGGGGAAGGACTGGATAAATATATCGAACCTGATTTCCAAATCATAAGTATTGACTCATATTGAAAATAAGCATTCGAGATTCGGTCGTACAATAGAAATATTACTTATTGTATGGATCTACTTATTCTATGTGCATAAAATGAGATGTGCAGAGAAGTTTCCGTGACAATGTGCCTATATCCGGACGTGTTTTCACGCTCACACGCCTCAGTGATAAAAGAATCATTCTACGAGTGTTGACATGCACCGATATTGATCAATCAATCCTGGCCATCTTCAAAAATATCTTTAGAGAAAGCCCCTGCTTTCGAAACGTACCTTCATTAGTAGTCACATACCTAGACGCAATCAATAAGCCTGCTTTAACCATTGGCTTGGTTAAGAGAAAATCCCTGTCACACTATTTTCTAGTAGAAAGAATTGTCACACGGATAAAACTAAATTGATAAGAGTTTCTGCCCTGATTGATCCCCCAAATGTCATAAAATCCTTTGTTCTGCTATTTGAAATTGCCAAGACAGATAAGACAATTGAATGGGAATATTCACCTGGGTTTACCTGAATAATCAATTCTTTCTCTGTGTGTATGCCATGTATTTAAGCCGGTTTCTTATATATGTGTGCCCGTCGCTTAGAGGTATGCAGTGATACTATCACCAGCCTTACGCATGCTGCGCTACCGGTGGCAGCCTTCCTGAAAGGGTCAAAGAGACTACAAGTCATTACGTTGATATCGAAATAGCTCTGCACTATCTTAAACAACATAGCTAGTGTGCCTCCTCTGTTTGATCCTCAAAATATCATAAAATTCTTTGTTCTTCTATTTGAAATTACCAATACAAAAAAGACAATTGATTGTGAATATAAACATAGCTAGTGTCCAATCATCTGGGAAAGGCTTAAACGCAGTCCGTACACTTGCCCAGTGGAAGGAATACATAAAATTGGCATTATAACACGGCGAGGTGCTCTCTCCATGCCCTGATGCATTGAGCAAACACGAGATGGGCCCAATGGGCGCTGATGCTGTGTTAGCTATTCATGCAGCGCTCAGGGTCAGGGTGGTCAACGCGTCCCTGATTTCCTTATCCTGTGCAGTTCGAGACAGAAATGAGCAGCTTCTACGATGCGACACAGTTTGTTATAAAGCAGAATCCAAAATGTGTATGGTTCAATATAGCGTGCGACCTGGGAAATGGCTTCTAGGCTTATGTATATTTTCAATTCGGCAGGAGTGTGGAGTAATACAACCACCAGACATATAGCAAAATTCAGTGATAGTATCTGGTTTCAGAAATAGCTGATTTTCATTGCCTCTAGTCTAAACTTCGTTTAACGACTTTCAATGTGATAGATATCTTATATGATATGCCACCAGCTGTAAAGAACAATTTAAAGAGTATATGTTCACATAGAACATACGGCTTTGGAAGTGGTTTTCATGATATTTGGTACTGTCCGCAGTTTAAGCTCAGCCTAGATACTATCAATGCAGCAGCCGCTTTATTCGATATTGCCATCAAATGTAAGTTGAATTCAAAGGACATACATTGAGGACAGAGATTGTATTCTCCCCTAAGTTAAATTGAACAAAATCAGAGCCAGCGAATTAATTCAGACAAATGATTGAAAGTAACCATAAATCATGTGATAATATAAGGATTTGATGTTTATTGTTATTGTCTGATGCGCCTTTTTCATATCTTCACATTGCGTCAAGCACAAACGACTAAAATGGTTATCCTCATAGAGCCATTGGATGCTCAAACCTGATCACGATATTCTGTCATAGACATGTGCTGAAAGGGAAAATTCTTTTAAAAGATCTTTTCACATAGGAATTCTATCAAGTGATGTCTTTTATCACTGACAGACTTTTGGCACAACTGAGGCAAAATCAGTCAATAAAAACGACCAACGACCTTTCCAGATTAGATTATGCAATTTGGCACCACTGATGGATTTTTTTTTCAAGACAGACAGAACCAAAGCCCATCAATTTTGTCGAGTCACTGAATGAAAACTAATATCCTGACTGAGTATTTGCTACTGACGCACAGTCGGTGGCACAACCGACAGACTTTTAGAAGAACTAGAAAATTTTCTTTTTCGGTGCCCAATGGAAACAGGCTTATACAGTTGATGGTACCAACGACAGGCTTTTAAAGGTTCTCAATAAATCTCTGCCGTTTTCATCGGCAAATGGAAACGGGCTTATAATGTTAATCTAATTAAAACAATAATATGATTGTATGCTACCTAACAGAAATGTGTTTCATGCATGACCAGGGAAACCCTTCCATTGGAGGTCATGGCGGACTCCCTAGCATCTGCAAAGCTTACAACAGGTATTTGGAAAGGGGAATTGTATGCCTTGAGCCTTTTACCGTTTGAGCCTCCTGTCAGCGCGAAAACGTGGACGCCTTGAGCCTACCCCGTGGACGCCTTGAGCCTACCTCATTTTAGTTCCGATTAGCGGGTTAGGGTTAGAAAAGGGTTGGGTAAGGGTTAGGGTTGAGTATATATGATTATAAACCAATATAACTGCACTTTTCAAAGTTTCTTACATGTAGATGCTCCTCTGTTTGATCCTCAAAAATATCATAAAATTCTTTGTTCTTCTATTTGAAATTACCAATACAAAAAAGACAATTGATTGTGAATATAAACATAGCTAGTGTCCAATCGTCTGGGAAAGGCTTAAACGCAGTCCGTACACTTGCCCAGTGGAAGGAATACATAAAATTGGCATTATAACATGGCGAGGTGCTCTCTCCATGCCCTGATGCATTGAGCAAACACGAGATGGGCCCAATGGGCGCTGATGCTGTGTTAGCTATTCATGCAGCGCTCAGGGTCAGGGTGGTCAACGCGTCCCTGATTTCCTTATCCTGTGCAGTTCGAGACAGAAATGAGCAGCTTCTATGATGCGACACAGTTTGTTATAAAGCAGAATCCAAAATGTGTATGGTTCAATATAGCGTGCGACCTGGGAAATGGCTTCTAGGCTTATGTATATTTTCAATTCGGCAGGAGTGTGGAGTAATACAACCACCAGACATATAGCAAAATTCAGTGATAGTATCTGGTTTCAGAAATAGCTGATTTTCATTGCCTCTAGTCTAATCTTCGTTTAACGACTTTCAATGTGATAGATATCTTATATGATATGCCACCAGCTGTAAAGAACAATTTAAAGAGTATATGTTCACATAGAACATACGGCTTTGGAAGTGGTTTTCATGATATTTGGTACTGTCCGCAGTTTAAGCTCAGCCTAGATACTATCAATGCAGCAGCCGCTTTATTCGATATTGCCATCAAATGTAAGTTGAATTCAAAGGACATACATTGAGGACAGAGATTGTATTCTCCCCTAAGTTAAATTGAACAAAATCAGAGCCAGCGAATTAATTCAGACAAATGATTGAAAGTAACCATAAATCATGTGATAATATAAGGATTTGATGTTTATTGTTATTGTCTGATGCGCCTTTTTCATATCTTCACATTGCGTCAAGCACAAACGACTAAAATGGTTATCCTCATAGAGCCATTGGATGCTCAAACCTGATCACGATATTCTGTCATAGACATGTGCTGAAAGGGAAAATTCTTTTAAAAGATCTTTTCACATAGGAATTCTATCAAGTGATGTCTTTTATCACTGACAGACTTTTGGCACAACTGAGGCAAAATCGGTCAATAAAAACGACCAACGACCTTTCCAGATTAGATTATGCAATTTGGCACCACTGATGGATTTTTTTTTCAAGACAGACAGAACCAAAGCCCATCAATTTTGTCGGGTCACTGAATGAAAACTAATATCCTGACTGAGTATTTGCTACTGACGCACAGTCGGTGGCACAACCGACAGACTTTTAGAAGAACTAGAAAATTTTCTTTTTCGGTGCCCAATGGAAACAGGCTTATACAGTTGATGGTACCAACGACAGACTTTTAAAGGTTCTCAATAAATCTCTGCCGTTTTCATCGGCAAATGGAAACGGGCTTATAATGTTAATCTAATTAAAACAATAATATGATTGTATGCTACCTAACAGAAATGTGTTTCATGCATGACCAGGGAAACCCTTCCATTGGAGGTCATGGCGGACTCCCTAGGCAACTGCAAAAGCTTACAACAGGTATTTGGAAAGGGGAATTGGATGCCTTGAGCCTTTTACCGTTTGAGCCTCCTGTCAGCGCGAAAACGTGGACGCCTTGAGCCTACCCTGTGGACGCCTTGAGCCTACCTCATTTTAGTTCCGATTAGCGGGTTAGGGTTAGAAAAGGGTTGGGTAAGGGTTAGGGTTGAGTATATATGATTATAAACCAATATAACTGCACTTTTCAAAGTTTCTTACATGTAGATGCTCAAGGAAACCAAAATGGGGTAGGCTCAAGGCGTCCACAGGGTAGACTCAAGGCGTCCACAGAAGGGCTCAAGGCGTCCAGGGCTCGAATCGTCCCGGGCTCAAGGCATCCCTATCTCGCGATCTATTCAATTTTCATTTAACTGATGATTACTATAAAACATAGTTTAGCTGACAAATTATGCTTCTATCTGCCCGGGAACAGGTCTCATTATTTGTATTAGCTATGGCCCGTGGCGGTATACCTGACTTGCGTTAAATACTGGCCAGTCTACAGAATATGGCGAAATTTAGAGATGTGTCCCTGTGCGCTTTACAGCGACCTCGAGCACCCTTTTAATGGAGCACGCAAGGATAACATTGAGGGATAACATCCACAGCATGTAAAACTGGGGTTTATGGGTGGCCTTCCCATCAAACCAGTCTATATAAAAAAAGATATATAAAATACCCACATCTATCCTAGACGACGGCTTCATTGCATGTTGGTCCAGGCCGTCTGGGATAGGTATTTGTGAAGGGAAAAGGGGTTCTTTCTGGCTTATTTTGGCATCAGAATATACTCCCACTATTGACCCTGGATTACTGTACACGCCATTTCTATATTCATGACCTTGATCCAGTATTGTGCTTGGCCGGTAAAAGCCGCTATTCAAACATGAGTGGGAGGAAAAGGTACGATAGAAAAAAAACGTTCTTTACAAAGGTTGCTTTCCGAGTCATATGTCTGCAGGCCTACAATATAGTCTCGGAATTATACACTACTTATTATGTTTCAGAGAAGATCGAGAATTCCATCTCCCCGTTGCTGTTCCTAGTCATACACAAGAATACAATCGTTATAATGCCGTTCAAATCTGATGACCCATACATCATTAGACGCAGTAATATGGCAAATGCTTTCGAGTTAGAGTAATATCATTAGGGTTTAATTTCTATGTATTTGTATCGCAAGCCTGCTGAGAGTGATAATAGAGAAAATGCTAAGTCAAAATAACGTAGAATTGCCTTTAAACAGTCAGACTCAAATAATTTTAAAGGGATTTCTAGTGTATAAGGGTGTGAATGGGATCAAGAAATAGTTAAACTATCAAGAGTCAAAATAGTGTAGAAATACCTTTAAACAGTCAAAGTCAAAGCATTTTTAAGAGGTTTCTAGTATAAAGGATGTGTATGGGATCAAAATATAGTTAAAACTATTAAGCGCTATAAGATGTACTTAGATGGTACGTTTTTAAACTCGTAAGATTAAAAACCATTTTCAAATCTGGCTGTGTTCGATTGGTATAATCGTAGAAGCCGCCTCATATGATGGCGATGAAAGATAATTTTGGTTACATATACAAAAGACAGGATATTACAAAAATGTACACGCTTAAATGAGATATTAACATTCTCTCAGAATACAACCAATCATCAGTGAAGTCCAGCTAGGAGGAGCAATATTACAAATTCACATCAATCTTGAAAACGAGGTTTTCATGACTACTGGTGATTGAATCAGGTAAGCCGCCGTTTTTGTGAAGTTAATCTCGGTTCATGAGCGGCTACTGATTGGTTGCCTGGATACCATTTCCCTCTCTTAAAATTAACCTCACCGGCAGATGTAAAGAGCTGAGTGGGTGCAATAAGTTCCCTTTTGACAAACCCAGCGATCAAATCTTTTCCATGCAGCACCTGCAGTGTCTGCAGTTATACCAGTCCTACCGCAAGCACCTTAAACACAGAGACAGCAATGTCAAGTGATTTCAGTGTTTTACCCTCGTTAAACGAAGGAATTTTGCCATTCCAAATCAAAGAAATATGTACTCTTTTACTTCAATGCCTTATAGAATTCAAATATTCTCTCCGAATATGGATTTATAACCATTATGCCTTGAGGCAGGTGCAGCACTCGCTTGAATTCTTGTAGGATATATACTGCACGACCGACCTGAATGCTGGAAGGCCTCATGTTTATGTCTTGTGTTTTTTGTTTAACGGCAGATTATTTTTCCCATGTGAGTAGTACATCAAGATATCCTTTGGCAATTTTGGTAGCCAATAATCTTCTAGCCTATTTTAAGCAGGTTGTGAAGATACAGAGCTTGTACTATCTTATTGACTAAAGCATAACGTATTATTCTAGTGGAAATTGCTCCCATCCATAAGTTGTCTAACAAGACCGGTTTGTGATATATTGTCATTTTTATTCATTGATACACATAAATACAGGAATCTTCTGCTGAAGCAGGTAGTTTGTCCTCTACGACCAAGTACATATATGTATCATACAAAAACATCAGCGTCATACAATATACAACAATATACAGAGATATACAAGGAATGAGATGGGACAATGTGGAGATGACATATAATACTCTCCTTATACCGATAATACAATAAGTGTCTTTACATATATAGTTTCAGCTTCAGTCTTTTCTTATACAGCCCGAAGTTACTATATTGCGTTTCTTGATTAAAGTCATTTCAGGCATTCATTCCTTTGTACAACGGACTCTTCCGAAAGAAACTCGTCCGTGACTGGAGTTTCACAGTCTTCTTGTGTTCCCCCCTCGTCCTTCAATTCTGGTTCCTTTTTTTTTAAGCATATAAAATGTATCAATTTCCACACACGTCTTTCCATATTTTACACAAATTCTTTAAATTTCCCCTGTATTTATTGAAAAATGCCTGAAAATAATGAATACCTGTAGGTATCATTTTCTCAAATTTGCAAAATTTCGTGTTTATGGAATAAAATAGGGAATATTGGATATATAATCATGGAATTTTTACAAAATACAGATGTAAAGATTTAGGTGAAATATACGACGAGATTAAGGATTGCATATTCTACCACATCCTTAGGTTATAGAATTATTACAATTGGGCTGGGACTTCCTGCCCATTGGCGCTATAAATCAGCACAAGTATCCGCCCTCAACCATAAACTATTGCCACAGGTCCCTGCCCTTAAAGGGTTTAAGTTCTGTAGAGAAGAAGCTACTCCATTAAATGTCAAAATTATCTGAATCTCATTTCATTTCTCAGAGGGTTACTAAGCATCTTCGTTACTCTTAAGACATTTAGGAAAGTTATAGATTGCTTGTTTAGTCTTCATACGTTGCTACCATTGTAGGCCGATCTCTTTGTTGCTTTGAGGTAAAGCATTGTCTGCTGTAAGCAGCTGGCAATGTACAGTATCTGCACACATTACCAAACTCAAGGCACAACAATGAAACAGGTTTCTTAATTAGCAGTTTTAATTATATTTCGATCTCAGGTGTCAATTTACTTATGTATGACAGTAGCGCCATTACAATAGGCATTCAGATGTAGCAACCAACCTTGATCACAGTTATTCAGTTCGCAGTATAAATTCCATAATGATGTTACATTTCCATGTAATCTTATAATCAACAATTCCATGTAAAGTATTATAGTCTGAATAAATGATCAACCTTACAGTCTGCCTTTGTTGCTCATTAGGCTAAATCAAATCCTGTGTTGAATTCAGTCACTTAATGATACACATCCAGCTTTGTTATTGTGTTCTGCTATACTCTAGAGCCAGTGTCCATGATGGAATACATCCATAGGCACTGGTGGTTTCACGTTGGGGACGTATTCCTTGTTCCTCTTCATGCCCTCCAGTGCCCGCCTCACTCGGTGATCCTCCGTCGGTGCCACGTCCCCCCCCCCGCGAGTCGCAGATGCGCACGGATGTGCGATAGATGGTTCGCGACCGTTGCGGGGGAAGGGGCGTGGTCGGCTACGTACTCCATGTAGCTCGTCATCAGGCTCACGGTCGGTGCCCTGGGATCGATCTCCATCCTTCTGCAGAATGCCAGGTAGGTGCCTACTGCTGATCGCTGGTTGGCGAGCGTGCCTGGGGCACGCGCCTCTGACTGTCGGGCAGACGCTTTCGCTTGGAGTAAAAGAAGCGCCGGATCTGCAGAAGAGACGGAGTATCGGTACAAACGAGGCATGAGTACATGGCACGATCGGATACAGTTCATGAAGACGAGTGAGGGATGTCGATTTATCGTAATCAGTCGCTGAGAGGTGTGCCCTGCTCAGCGCATCCGCGATCACGTTTTGGACCCCGGGGATGTGGGTGAAGACCAACTCAACCTGTAGGCGTGCCTCCACCATCCATGCCTGGCGGGCACACTCCGCCAGGACCCTGTTTCGGGCACGCCCACTGTTGAGAGTCTGCACAGTCCCGAGGTTATCGCAGAATACCTCGATGCGCGATCCACGGTCCTCCTCAGTGATGAACGTGTGGAGTGCATATATCGTATTCAGAGCCTCGAGCTCTGAGATGCACTCCACCGGGTCGAGGACAGGGCACACCTGGCCTGAATACGAAAAGCGGCCGTCAGTGCCTCCCACACCTGAGAGGCACGCATCCACAGTGATGCGCTTCGTCGGGGGGCCTCGAGGGATGAGCGCCCATCCATTCCATCCCTCGGCGAATTTTACAAAGCAATCGAGGTCCTGGCGCATCTCAGAATTGATGTTCATGTAACATCCCGTCATCCCTCGCAGGGCCTCCAACAGCTTAGATACGAATGCACATGCCGGCCTGATGCACCTCGCCACGTGGAGTATCCGTCCCAACACCGATTGGAGCTGTCTCTTGGTGAGGGTGCGGCGTTTTGTGACGGCCGACACGTGAGCACGAATGTCCTCCAACTTCGCCGTAGGGATGGAGAGAGACATCCTATGGGCGTCGATCTCAATTCCTAGCCACGTGACGACCTGACTAGGGGACTGAGCCTTGTCGCGTGCCTCGGGGAGGCCCAGTTCTGCGAAGAGGTCGCGTGCAATGTTGAAGTCTACGGCCGCCTTACCTCGGTCCTCGGAGAGGATAATCAGATCATCGAGGTACATCACGGCCGTGACTCCTTTTGAGGCGAGGATCCCGACGATGGCCTCGGCCACACACTGCATGTGGTACGACGAGGCACGGGCACCGAACGGCATGGCAGTGTCACAGTAGTGCCCGCCCTCCCACGTGAAACACAGCAGGGGCCAATCGAGCGGATCACACCTGAAGTTCTTGTATGCACGCGACACGTCGATCGATGACATATATGACGAGGTACCACCCTTCACGAGTTTCGTCACGAACTCGTCCACCGTTGGGAGGCCGTGATCTCGTTCCAGCCCGTAGACAGAGTTTTTAATCACGAACGAGTTCACGCTGCGCTCCCGCGGGAAAGTCATATCCGTGATGATCCCCCTATTGTCGGTGCCCCGCTTCTCGCGTGTCATGAGAGGCGACACGTGACACCACGGGGCGAAGGGCGGATCGTTAAAAGGTCCTATCATGTTAGAGAAGGAAGACTCCTTCTCCAGAAACTTCTCCACTTGTTCCGGGTACCCGGTAGCACTAGGGTGGTTGGCCACCCCTCTCGTGTCGGTCTCGGGCCCGAGGTATCCCAGGGGGAAGCCGTAGTGCAGGAACCCCAGGAGCTCCTCTGAACCTGCCACGCCCCCTAGATACTTGTCCCAGGCCGGTAGGTGTAGGTCCGAGGGGACCTGGATCCTGGCGCCGAGGGCGTTGGGGAGGCCCGTTTCCTTCACGGCCCGGTATATATCCGCCTGGAGGCCGGACCCTACGGCCGTGAATTCCGGCCATGTCGCCCGGCGGTGGTCCCGGAAGGCGTAAGGGTCGGTCCGGACACCCTCTCGATGAATTCCGGTCTCACACACTTCTTTAAGTGCGGCGAAATCCGGAGTGTTACTCTCCTCGTCTCCGGCCGGCGCAGTAACACTAACACCGGCCATGCTGCAAGACATGCGTGGGGCGGGGAAAGCGTCGATCCTCTCCTGAGGGAGTGTATTCCCCGTCCCTTTGTTGTTGTTTACCTCAATTCCCCGGCCACGTGCCGGGGGAGTCACGTGAGGCATGACGTCACGTGTGGGGGCCGGCTTCGTTACATAGCACACCGGGCCGCCGGCCCCCCTTTCATCCTGGTCTCGCGCCTCGCTTAGTCGCGGGGCGCGGCCTGTCCGTTTTTTTAAGTCGGCTGGGGGTGTTGAAGGACACTCCGGGGTGCCGCCGGCTTTGTAGTCGGTTGGAGTTGATACCCCGCCTGTGGTACCCGCCGTGGTGTGGGTACAGGGGGAGCCGCCGTGTTGTCATATCCGTGACCGTACGTCAGCTTACGGTTGCAGGCGTGCACCGAGTGACCGCACTTCCTGCCGACCGAGTCACAGAAGGTGCACACGTGCAACCACCGGATGCCCCCCTCTGTGTGGTCGTTACGGTGGCGGCACCCCCTCTCGCCATTGAAGTCCCGGCAAGGGGCCTCAGATCCCCGAGCGCGTCCGGTGTCCATGTTGTTACTGGGGTTAGGAGTGTTGGTCGAGGTCATCGCGAGCCGGACGCGCTCCTCCTGTATCCGGCTGTGGTCGGACCACCGCATCCTGCCGGCCTCCACCTGGTCAAATACGTAATTCGACCAGCGTCTCACCGCGACCCACGGCCGTGCCTGGGCATCGACCGTAACCTGGTGTAGATGCCGGAACATGTCAGCCCGGTCCTCGGGGAGAAAGGCGCGTTCATCACTGAGCAGGGCCACAAAGCAACTAATATACTCAAGAGGCCCGAGGCCCGACCGTAAATCCAGCTTCTGGTGAAGCGTGTAAACTCCGTCCCTGTCCAAAAACATGTAAGGCTTAGCGGTCGGCCTGCGGGCATTAAGATCTGATAATAGCGAGTTCTTACCCGTGGTCCTGTCGTGACGCATGGCCTCACGGCCGAACTCCCGTTGAAGGTGGTCCTCCGTCATGTACGTCTCTCTCAACTGGCGTGGAGGAGGCAGCAGTCGTTCCGTTTGGTCCTGGGCCCAGTCCCGTGTCTGGTCGGCCGCTGACGACGCCCGTGAGCCGCCGCTCCTCCGCGATGCCGGCCGAGAGATCTGCATGATGGCGTCCATCATGCCGTCCATCTGTCGGGAGATCTTTGAGACGTCGGATTTGACTCCATTCACGTCCGTTTTCACTTCGTTCACGTCCGTCCGTACGCCCGATAGGTTGTTCTCCAGGGCAGTGACCCGTGAGGCCCGGGAACGACCGCTGGCGCTTGTCCCCTGCTGGGAGACCGAGTCCACGTGGTCGCTCTCCTCAGCCGTTCCTTGCTGCCGTAGAGTAACCTCGGAGTCCGTCTCCGTTGCCGCAGATGCAGCCGCCATTCCGCTTCTGGTCAGCATTCTTCACCGTAAATATTTTCAAAGTCGCCGATATTCAGGGGAATATGGAGACCGGAGGTACGACGGGCGGAATAGCCAAGGTACGAGAGAAGAAAAAGTATGTGTGTAGGGTATGAGACCTGAAGAGGAAATGAGGCAGAGTACAGTGTCGACCTCGCGCACTTTGATGTTTAGTGCGGCCGACAGTACAGAGGTGGCGCAGGGGTGCGCTTAGTATAGAGGTGTTTCACCAGGGGGGGCAATGACCACCCCTGACCATAGGCCATGGGCAACCCATGCATCATCGAATGCTCACATACTGATTTGCTTCCAGAATATGCTTTTTTACTCCCCCTAGTGCTGCATGTGCACCACTCTCATAAACAGATCGTTCAGACAATTGTCTCATCATGTAAGGAACTACTCCTTATGAAGCACAGGTGTACATGTTCCACCCCACTTCATATACCTTCACTTTACAGCCCAAATCCTGTTTCCACTCAACCACACTCTGTCAATTATTTCCATACATGCAAACAGTGCAGAATGACAGTTGCAGATTTCGGCGAGTGAACTTCTTGATATTGATAAAAATCTGTCGGTAGTGCCACCGACTGTGCATCAGTAGCAAATACTCGGTCAGGATAGTAGTTTTCATTCAGTGACCCGACAAAATTGATGGGCTTTGGTTCTCTCTGTCTTGATATTGATAAACTATATCCGGTGAATGCCCTAAATATACCTCAATATTTGGTGATTACGCATTTCTAGTTGTTATGGGGTTTCTATAAATCATATCCGATATCACAAAATCAGATGTCAGCAAAATGTATTGCAGTTCCTCCTGTCTTACTTGACGGCACCACCGTCTCCAGAGTGAGCGAGCAAATGAACTGGTAATTGATTGATTTCACATATCTTTTTTTTTTTTTTTTTTTTTTATTTGAGTAAAGAGTGTCATCTCACATATAGTGAGTTTTTCAGACCACTCGCACAGCAAGTACAGAAATGTTCCAATAACATCTTGGTTGCACTAGATTATAAGTAAGTACAAGAGAGAACAAAAAGATAATGAAACATCACAACAACAATCAAGTACACTTAGTTCAAAAATTGTAAACATAGTACTCATAGTATTTAATTAAGCTGTATTTCATGAACTCCCCACTTTAGATACCTCAAATTCTAGTTACTATGCATTTTTATTGATTTCGGAATGATTATAAAGCATATATTTCCACGTTGCCGACGAGCGAAATGGAATAGTTTGTTATAGACCAAAGCAATGTAATGAGGGGTGGCTGCTAGGAACAATCCAAGTGCTGTAATGATAAGAGATAACAGGTTGGTGTGGGGTTTTGGATTTGGCAGTATCTTTTCATCCGTTCTGTGTCCAAATTGGTCTAGAAATGGGTGCTACGGCTTAATCATTGACATTATTGTAATTATTTTGAGGTATATAATAAGAAGACCACTGTTTACCTGTGTTCTAATTATTACTTTACCTCACCCCTGTCCTCCAGACATTTAAAACTCGGTCCGGGACAGGGGTTCCGTAAAATGGTAATTCACCCACAGAAATATAGTTTTCTTATTAAAATATCAAATGTTAAAACTAATTGTTGTATTTAAAGAAGTTTCACTATTATCATAGTTTTCTCTGATGTTTATTGGTATCATCGTGGAAAAAGATAACTACAACAAGTCATTTGATACAAAGTGACTCAATTCATTATTTTCGCCCGAGGTGTTTTTAAGAGTTAGCCAGTTCATAGATTGATTTAAAAACTAAGTGACTTAAGATAGATCGTCCATTGTTACCCTCTCACCGCACAGACTTAGAAGGCTGATTAGACATGCAATGCATATTATCTGGCTGATATGCTTGAAGATTGATCTTCTGTTTCGTGATTACCAGACCTCTGAGATGCATCATCAAGTCTAAAACAAAGGTGAGATTATCAGCTGCTGTCTTCACTAGTTATAAGAAAACTCTCGACCATATCCATCATGATTGTTCGGTTGATTGAGGAGTTCCCCAGACCTGCTTGGATGATATCTTACCAGCGCTTGAAGCAGGCCAAAACAAAACATATCCTCTTACACGTTTTAAAAAGCATTTCCATCGGCACTTACGATCAGTTCGGGAAGTATATTACCTTTGGGAAAAGAAAAAATAGTGAATATCAATTCTAATTGGGAACAACCCAAAAATAAATTAGATAGAGATTTACCCGAGGAGCAAGACGAATTTATAAGCTTTCTGCTTTTATAGATGTATATTAGAGTTATAATCATGGATATACACGTTTTCGTTGTCATATCACCTTTAATGATATCTTTACAGGTGTCTAATGAATGTATCAAACGCAACAAAAGTAAAGTCGAGATTAAAGGCCCTTCCTAAGTCGAGAAACAATCAATAGTCTGTTTTATAACATGAGTTAGGTTTAATGTGTGGATTTAGAATCGTTAATCTTTAGAATTCACAATGGTATTCTAAAAAGTAAGGGTGACGTACTACGTGTCCTCAGTAATACTATGTTTATGTAACAATGTGTCTATTGAGTGTTGGCCACATGCTCATACATTCTGCCTAAAGGTTACAATAGTCACATAGACTTTGAGTTTGCTACCAAAAACTATCTATTCACTGTATGTCTGTTCACACTGTCACTTTGGGAAAGGAGCAGAGAGCCAATGTCTCAGAGTCTTAGAGATGTGTAAAACTGACCATGACCAATTACTAGGTGCAAGTGCGTAACAGAAAATAAACCATAAACTGAATAAATCGTTTGGGTTTTTTAGGTGTTTTTTTTTAAAACAAATTATGATTTTATCCGCCTAGTTATTATATACCTGTGTGCAAATGTCTATCAAATACTGCCCACTGATAGGGGTGCATTAAATATAATAGGTTGCCCATGGCCTTTGGTCAGGGGCGGTCATTGCCCCCCCCTGGTGAAACACCTCTGCACTAGCGCACCCCTGTGCCCCCTCTCCACTATCGGCCGCACTAAACATCAAAGTGCGCTAGGTCAACACGGTACTCTGCCTCATACGCTTCTCAGGTCTCATACCCTATACACATACTTTTTCTACTCCGCTCCTTAGCAATTCCGCCGTCGTACCTCCGGTCTCTATATTTCCCGAATATCGGTGACCGTGTACTGGGATACCAAGCGATACAGTGGATAAGTTGATTTATCGTGTATTATGTTGACCAGAAGTGCTATGACTGCCCCTCTGGCAACGGAGACTGATTCGGAAATCACCCTGCGGCAGCAGGAACCGTCGGCCAAGAGTGACCACGTGGACTCGGTCTCCCAGCAAGGCACCAGCGCGAGCGCACAGTCTCGGGCCTCAAGAATTACCGCTCTAGAGACCGGCCTTGGTGGAGTGAGAACCGACGTTAACGATGTGCTTTTCTACCCACCCACCCTCACCTTTTCTCTTCTACTCCTTCCACTCGTAGGGCTATTCGTATTATTTTATTATTACATGTTCTTCATAACTATGTAATATTACATAATAACTTCATTATGTTATCATAAATTGTTCATAATTGACAACAAAATACATCTGTCAATTATACATTTATTCTTATTATTGATATTCATTGTATAACCACTTATTCATATTAATAAGACATATAAAATTTAATAAAATTTTATTAACCCACTCCAGCTTTCCTCTTGTTTTATCCTGGGATCTGGGGTAATGTTTGCACCCGCTGTGACTGCGACTTCGTAAGTCATTAAAATCGTGTGCTTCTTATGATTTCCTATAACAAGGAATACATGGACAAAGCTGACCTGTACCATGAGATCATTTCGCCATTCTGGAATCTATACTCCTAGTCTGAGGAAGGATGAAGAGGTTAAGATGAATTCGTAGAGAGACAGAGTTAGATAGAGCGACAGACTGAGCGTAATGTCAGGACAGGAAAAATGCATTACGATTGCTAATAAAATAGCATAAATCCTTGAGAATATAACGGCTCTGACATACTTTTATTCTCACTACTACGCTATCAGGCACATAAATTTCTGACACGAACGGATGCAATAAACAGATTCTTATGACTTAATAAGAGCTTTCTTGAAATATTTACCACCCCTTGTAAATCAGATTGCTAAGAGAGATACTAAAAGGTACTGTATGGGTCCATTTTATGTGTTGATTAATGAAAGAACTATGTCCTTTGAGATCTGAAATATGTGGTCTCCACTACCTGGGTTCTTCATCAATGTTGCTAGATGACTAATCTTGAGGGACGGTTTGGTCAATCAGGGATCGATTGCATCACAATGGCGTTACTTTTATAATGCTGCTTTCATAATGCTCTCCATTTGTTGTGTTACTTGTATATGTAAATTCATATTGATTGACCGGTTAACTATCTTCCTGTCCTTCTAAATATTTGTATATGTTTGAAGACGATTCAAGGGAGCACGCCCGCGATTGGGAGATGTCATGTCTTTTGATTGATGTATTAATTTATATATATATATATATATATATATATATATATATATATATATATATATATATATATATATATATATTGCGCTACCTTGGACCTCTCCTGCCCTCTATGTTCATTCTTGTGTTTGAAAGATAATAGCGTTTCTAACGTGTGGTAACTATTCTTGTCCTCGAACATCTGTACCCTTTCTGAATTAAAAACCAATAAAAACTGTTTGAGATTATGTGAAGTAGCTGCTTTTTTTCTACAACCAAAGTTTGCATCCAGTAGCTTAGAAGATTGATGTATGTGATAAGTGATAGCTCACCTGGAAAGAAAGTATGACGTCACGGGTAATGATTTACGACGTTTGGTAAATATAATGTCCCCAAATCAAGAGATAGCATTGGTGTCACCTGATCCATTTGAATTTCATTTGAAATATTCTCATTTCCAGAGCTGCATCTAGAAGGAGACCACGATACCCTTATCCAGGTCTATTTATGTTCACTTAGTATGCCCTTGCGACATAAAATGATCAAGCACCTGCGGGTATTTCAGTCTTGAGTGATTGGTCATGATCAGTTGGGCATGCCTCTAAGATCCTGAGACACTGGCACCCTGCTCCTTTTCCAAATATCCCAGTGAATAGCATGCAGACAATGGAGTTTTTTTGGGTAGTACGCTGGAATTCTATGACTGACCCCTCTAACCTTTAGGCAATATATATTTCGCGTACAAACATGCTCTAAAAAGAGGCAACCTTCTGGGTGCACCCCCTCATAAGATCTCACACTCTCTAAGTCGTATTCTCACATCAAACCCCAAATCCTCATCTAGAAGGAACAATATTCCAGCAGTTAATGTCAGATGTCCTTCCTGTTAGCGTTGATATCGTGCAAATTGTAATTGAAGTACATTACAACTAGAAGTAAATGGTATGTTCATCATTGATGAATGAGTTTGGAATTATAAAAAGAAGATTAAAAGATTTGGGTAACATTTGGTGTATGGGTTATTTTATTTAACCCACTTGCACCCATTGAGCTTGCGATTTCTACAACTGCCTGTCTAGAATACTTATCAGCCTGTCTGCCTCAGTTGATATAACATAACTATAGCAGAGGTGGGAAAGAAGAAAAAGACTCTAGGTGGCGCCAATGAAGGTGGGCCGCTGATACCTATATAAAAGACAAGCAGCAGTGGGTCAAAAAGTGATTGGTGATGGTCAGCTGATGGTAGCCTCTATATATTAGACCCTGAGACATTGGCCCTCTGCACCTCTCCTAATGTTGTTGGCACTCAGATGGTGAAGGGATAGGTTTTGCAGTACACTGAAAGTATATAGAACCTCTCCCTAACATAGGCATAGTAGCGTGTGGCCCATACCTAATAACAGAACAATTCCAAAAACATATTGATAATTATTTTACAATAGTTTCCGAAGTTGTGTCATTGAGCAGATTCTGTCCTTTAAGACAATCCTACATACCTAAAGAAATCACAGTTTTTGGTGTTCACAATCCTACATACCTAAAGGAATCACAGTTTTTGGTGTTCAACAGAGAGCATTTCAAATTTTGCGAGTGGCATTTGTATGACCTTTGTGAATTCAAGTGTGCCAGGAATGTGAATCTCTCTTAGAAGGAGACATTTCCCAAGGAATGGGCATCTAAAAAACAAGGTTTCATTTCGAAATGAACAGCATCAATGAAATGATGGCTTAATTACAGTCAGCGACAAAAATGTTCTGTACATACATGTGGGAATCTCAGAAGACCAGATAGATCGTCAATCCTCGAGAACCTTAAAATATGTGTGTAGTTATCCTCTGATCTGAAGATGAAACAAGTAACTCTCGCACAATCTGATAGACTTCGATATCAAAGTGAATTATCCTGAGGGGAAAGCGTGGCTTCACCTCAATCAAGGGAAGAGGAAGAAATGATTATGTCTATATTAATAAGCATGGCCAGAGAAAGATATGAATGTCTTAAAGCTTACTAAGAGATGAAAGGGAGATTTAGTCGCCATGCCTTATGTATTTTTGACAATTTATGTATGAGTATGTACAGTGCATAAAATGTATATAACATTGAATCGGAACGACGTCGGCGGGATTTACTCGAAAGTTCAAAGTCACAAGGGTGAATAATTTTACGATTGTACTGTTCCATACACATACCTGGATACGTCTGAAAATCTAAGTGCTACTGGCAAAATTATCTCGAGGTAACATGAACGGTAATTAGCGAGGAGAGAGTGTGTTACCTCGCGAAGCTAAACTGCATTGAAACAGTCATGATCTGGTTGGTGTATCATGAAACATTTTTCAACAGATCGTTGATCTTTATTATGGCAAAGTTTATTTGCTTGAAGTTATTTATCAAGGCTTTAAGAATTTCAGAATTCTTTCAGCCAAAACCTTATGATCGTCTTGTAAAACTTTCTTCTGATCATCTTTTAAATTACCAGAACACGATAAGATCTTTGTTTGTTATTGTATTTTTTACGTTATTGTCATTGTTATCATCAACCACCAACTCCAAACGTATTAGTACCAACAACTAAATACATACATTGATCAAAAGATCATATATATCAGAAATATCTTGATAATCATAGAGTTGGGAGAATGATCAATATATTGTCAAAGCATGTTAATAGTGTGATAATTGATAGTGGGTTTCTTTAATGAAATCACTAGATAACAGAGAATTTAGCCATATTGCATGTACATCAAGATGTTATTACTTACGTTTGTTTTGAAGAATGCGAATATGCAAATAGGCGAATATGATATGTCATCTGTGTTTCTTGATTGAATATACAAAAAGAAAAATATGTTGATCACTCTTTCTTTTAAACCTTATCCCTGAAGCGAACATATAGTTTTGGATTCGTAAAAGCACCATAACCACGTTCCATATCTCCGATAGGGAAATTATACATGCCTCTCTCTATTACTACATTGATAACGTTCGGAAAACAACTCCAGAGGTCCTCCCGTGACCTTCAGAATCGCGCAGAGGTCACGATTGACCATCACCATCCTTTACTCAACGTAACACCTTGGGAAAGCCAGCGGCCGAGCGGGACAATTTGCTGAGACAATTTACGGTCCGACCTTCCACAGCTGCCTACTCGAAGTCGATCTTGTGCGCATGCACGAAGAGTGGAGGTCGTAACCTAGGATTGTCTCATCTTCCGGTTCCCTGGGTCACATTCAATATCGCCCATATAAACACTTTTGTTCCTGCAGTAGAATATGCTTCCGCCTACGAGCTATTTAGGGGACTGCTACATTTGTTAAAAACAGCTCCCCAGCCTTTACGGCCTGGACGTGCAATATGATTTTGACTTTCCCCGCAATGTATTAGTATCAGAAAATAGAGGGCCCTGCCAAGGAAAAATGCACAATATGTCATCAGTTGCTCGCTATAAGGAGCATCGGCTATTGGGAAAAAATCAATTAGGCGACACAAAACAGCTAAGACGCTGCAGCTGTCCTGAGGATTCTTTAGATGGAGGTTTGGTTAGCTGAAGCGGAGTTTATACCTGACGATGAAAACAGTGCCGATACAAAGTCTCGTACATAAATGCCATGAGGTACTGCTCACCGAGAAGATATCAGTTCCAATGATTGTATTTAATCAGAAGCAAAATTGAGGGCGCCAAGGTTAAAGTTGTTTCCGACTACGTTACACGATACGAACGGTGTCACGGGACATAACGCTTTGCAAAAGTAATTGCAGCAGCATATTGTCGATGAGATGCCCCAAGGTCGGGCAATCTATACACAATTACCTGTGTTCATGTCTTAAGCGAAGCTATCAAATTCTACTCGCTTCCAAGAGCTACCCTGAATTCAAACGTTCTTTGAAATCAAAATTGCAGTAAGTGGAGATAAATAAAGAAAATTGCGGCAATTGGAGACAAATGAAGGCTCCTGTCTTTAAATGGAAGCGGGGTTTCCTTGGGCCAAATATTTCCACCAACAAGTACCATACGACACAAAGAATTTTATTTTTTGATAAACAACTGTACATCATATGAAAGATAACTCGACGAATCCTCTGAATTTGAAATACAATATAGCATTGTAATAAGCATACAACTATATTGTGGATTGCTGGCATTATTGAGCCGCTTATTGCCAGGAATAACGATCGTAAAATCGAAGGCAATAAATATTTCACCAATACTTTTCAGATAAAGAACGACTAGCAAACCCTGAACCCTTTTTTACATTGCGTCTTTGATGAAATGGGGTTTTTTTCTTCTTTCTTTTTTGAGGGGAGGGGTGGTTCAACCCACCCACCAATTTCCTATTGGGAGGGAAATAAAATCATTGGGGCTTTTGCCGACCAAGGCGAGCAGTGGAAACTCAACTATTGGCAACCAGATCGCAGTCTATACACATGAGCTTTATAAATCGTTTCGGATGGGTTTGAGAAGTATTGGCGAATGATGAGAGTATAGATGGAGGATGATAATGCACAGAGAAGTGCACTACGTGCTTGTAAGGAAATTACTTAGGTAATCATATGTAATATGTATTGGCTCATTACCCCTAATCCCGCAACACAAAAGTAGAAAGCAGAGTTTGGGCAAATAAAATTTATTTTAATTTTATGAGCGAGAAAAGAAGATATTAATACGTGATAGTAATATCTTAAGGTCGAAAATCACGAACTTGCAGCAACTGCCCAAAAAATCAAATCTGAGAGGATCATTAATTCCTTTTGCAAATATCATCTCTATATATTGAAAGACTCGTGTGCCAAATTGGGAACGCTAACTACCATAATTAGCATTAGCACAGGGCTAATATGAAACAAAAAACGTCACGTTACGACCCCCCCCCCCCCCCCCCCCGATTGGTTGCTATGGAAACAATTTTTGTCCCTCTCATGTTATGATACAGCTTCACAATATGTATGAATGAAAACATAACTAGAAAATGAATTTCTATTTTTTTTGCTTTCCCTGGTTTTATTCACGTGGGGGGGGGGGGGGGGGGGGTCGTAACGTGACGGGGGTCGTAACGTGACGGGGGTCGTAACGTGACGCAAAAATCTGTAGGGCCTCATAACATTTTTTCTAATAAAGATAATGACTTAATTTTTTCGCCATTTCATAGGTATATATGTACCCAACACATAACCACAATTTTTACCTTTTTCCTGACCCTACGTGACCCACTGCGGGTCATAACGTGACGGGGTCGTAACGTGACGGTGTCGTAACGTGACGGTGTCGTAACATGACGAAAAAATACGTTGGGGCTGATAACTTTTTTTCTAATAAAGATAGAGACTTCATTTTTTCGCCATTGTGTAGCTATATATCTTCCCTTTGATACCCCCAAAAAACTTTTACTAATATTATAGGGAACCGGAACTATTAATAGTTTAGTGGGTGTCGTAATGTGACTGCCTAAACTACACCAAAATAGCACAAATTGAGTTCAGTATGAAGGAAGCTATATAGGCCTATCCTTTTATGGTGGGAAGATGCATATATGTGAGCTATTAAAAACAGTGAAAGTCATTGCCTTCTGGCAATTTTTAATTTAATTTTATGCCCGATTTTATGCTGGTGTCGTAACTTGATGCCCTCACATTTTTAGCGATATTTTGTATAAATATTGGAGTTAGGTGTGGTTTTAAGGCCCTGGACTGGGCCATACAATGCCCTAGATGTGTGAAAACCATTGAAACTATTTTCCAAGAAAGATTTTTTAAGATATTCAAAATATAGCCCATTTGCTGCAATTTCGTGATTTTCGACCTTAAAGATAATAATATACATATGGTAGATATGTTATATTATATGATAACATATTGGTAGATATGATACATATTTGGTAATATGGTATGTGTTATACATGAAGTAGATGTGATACCGTATAAGGTATTACATATGGTGATATGTAATAAAAGATTACATATTGATATACATGTATAAAGTATTATGGTATATATGAATATACAATGTGTATAAAATAGCCAAAAATCCATGAAAGGAAGTGGCGTGGAGGGTGGGAGAAAAAGTTCAGTCACTTGTTAATAGATTTGATAAGGGAGTCATTCACCTGAGTGGCACTCGACACTCAGATGTAGCTCCTGTGAGCGTTCGAGTGCCACCCCCCGTATCTCTGTATGGACAGTTTGGGGACCCCGGCCTGGAAGGCCTGAGTGGCCGCAGCCTTTCTCAGGCTGTGTAACGTATACGTTTTAGCCGGGATCCCCGCCAACGCCGTCAGCCAGTCCCATTCCTTGGTCAGCGACCGGGTCGTTATGGGGGACCGATCGTCGTTCATCAGGAACGGGTCTCGGTCGCTAGACGTGGGTACGGCCGCGACCATTGCTCTTATAGCATGTAGTGGACACGAGGTCCGGTCGGGAGACGGCTGGAGAGTCACGTGCTTCTCCTCTCCAACACACTGGAGGTTCTTTGCCGCCTTTATCCGGACGGTGACGTGACCTGACGTGACTTTCACGTCGCCGCGAGTGAGGTGTCTCTCCGGGTCGAACACTCGTGCCGATGGTGGGGCGACCTCGCTCTGCCGCAGGGCCGCGAAGAACATCAATAGGCATGCTGCTCTCGTGGACCGGTCGAGGGGCGTGGCCGTTAGTCCGCCGAGGATGCCCCTCAACGCCTCCATGGGGATGGGCGGCTTGATGTTCGGTCGGTACGACTTGTCCCTCTTCATCGCGCCGATAGCCCTCTTTATCCTCGCGTCCTCGGTCGCCGCGACGTTGCCCCCGGACAGGCGCAGGTGCGACCGTAGGTGCGACAGATGGTTGGCCACGGTCGCCGGCGAGGGGGCGTGGTTGCTCACATACTCTAGGTAGGAGGTGATGAGGCTGACCGACGGCTGCTGTGGATCCGTACCCATCCTCCGGCAGAACGCGATGTAAGTCGATACGGCGCTCCGCTGGTTGGCGACCGTGCCGGGGGCACGCCGCGCAGATGCCCTCTGCTGGAGACAACGTAGCGCCGGATCTGCAGGAGAGCCGGAGGATAGGCACGAATGAGGCGTGGTTACAAGGCACGACAGACATGAGGTTATGCATTGACATGTAATGAACGGCTCTAGCATTGTCCTTGGAGGTGAGGTGCGACCGGCTGAGGGCGTCGGCGACCGAGTTGAGAACCCCCGGGATGTGTGTGTACAGAAGGTCCACCTGTAACTTAGCCTGTACCATCCAGGCCTGACGTGCGCATTCGGCCAGGACTCGGTTGCGTGCCCGCCCCGACGTCAGTGCCTGGACGGTACCCAGGTTGTCGCAAAACACCTCCACCCTCGTGCCCCGGTCTCCGTCCGTCAAGAATGTGTTGAGGGCGTAGATTGTGTTTAGGGCCTCCAGCTCTGATATGCATTCCACCGGGTCCCCGACCTGGCACACCTGTCCGGAGTAGGCGAGGCGACCGTCGGTGCCCCCGACCCCAGAGAGACACGCATCCACGGTGATACATTTGGTCAGGGCGCCCCTGGGGATCAAGGCACGTCCATTCCAGCCGTCAGCGAACCTGGAGAACCAGTCGAGGTCCTGCCGCATGTCCGACGAGACGTTGATGTAGAATCCGGACATGCCTCGCAGGGCCTCGAGGAGCTTGCTGACGAATGCCCTTGCCGGCTGGATACATTTCGTGACGTGCAGAATCTTTCCCAGCACGGACTACAGTTGCCGCTTCGTGAGGGAGCGCTTCCGGGATACGGCTGCGACGTGCTGCCGCACATCCTGTAGCTTGTCCTCGGGGATCGACAGAGTCATGTTTGCAGCGTCGATATCGATCCCCAGCCAGCGGACCACCTGGGACGGCTCCTGGGCTTTGTCCCGCACCTCGGGGAGCCCCAGCTCGCGGAAGAGCTCCCGGGCGGTCACGAAGTTCGCCGCGGCTTTTTCCTTTGTCGGTGAGATGATGATCAGGTCGTCGAGGTACATGGCTCCCTCGACCCCCTTGCCGGCCAGAATCTCCACGATGGTATCCTCCACGCACTGCATGTGATACAAGGACGCCGTCCCACTTGAAGCACAGGAGAGGCCAGTCGAGGGGGTCGCACCGGAAGTTCTTGTATGCCCTCGCGATGTCGATGAAGGCCATGTAACTCGAGGGACCCGACCTCAGGAGACGTGAGACGAACCCGTCGACGGTAGGGAGACTGTGCTCCCTCTCCTCCCCGTAGACCGAGTTCTTCATCACAAAGGCGTTGACACTCTGTTGCCGCGGGAACGTCATGTCCGTTATCACCCTCCGGGCATCGGAGTCCTGTTTCTCCCGGGACATCAGGGGAGAAACATGGCACCACGGGCTGAACGGGGCATCGGAGAATGGTCCCAGCAGGTTTGAGAACGAAAGCTCCTTTTCAACAAAGTGCCCTACCTCGGTCGGATATCCAGTGGCGGTGGGGTGATTAGGCACCCCCCTGGTGTCCGTCGCGGGACCGAGGTATCCTAGGGGGAAGCCGTATCGTATGAAACCCATTAGCACCTGCTTCCCCCGCATCCCCGTGAGGTACTTCTCCCACGCCCGTAGCCGTAGGTCCGTGGGGAGAGTTATTTTGCTACACATCGCGTTGGGCAGCCCCATGGCCCGTACGGCCTTGTAGATGTGGCCGTGCGCCGCCGGGGCGCTCTCGTGGATCCGCGGCCACTCCGTGCGCCGATGTGCCCTGAATGCCTCCGGGTCCGTACGAGTCCCGGCGGCAACAATCCCGGTACGACACACCTCCTCGAGTTTCTTAAAGTCCGGGGTTGAGGTAGGTGTGCCTCCGCCCTCGGTCCTAAACTTGGTCGTGCCCGGGTGGGGGACGCCCACCGGGCCGGCCACGTGGTCCCGTGGAGCCGTGTTGTTGTTTTTGTTTTGCACCCCCTCCCCATCACGTGGGGGAATCCACACCCGCTCGGTGACGTCACGTGTCCGAGCGGCCTCGCATGGGGGGACTCCGACCGGGGGGCGGCCACTGACCACCTGTGCCCACGTAGCCGGAGGCGGTTTCCTGTCCCGTGTTGTTTCGCGTGGGGACGGCTGTGTGATGTCACGTGCCGCGCACCCGTTGACCCCGGGAGCCCGGGTGGGGGGCACACGTGTACATCCTGTAGTCGGGTGCGCTCCAAGCACTCTCAGGGCGCACCGTGCCCGTTTTTTGCCGGCTGCGGAAGTCCGTGTTGGTATAGGGCATCCGGCCGCCCTCATCGTGTATCCGGCCTGAGGGGTGTATCCGGCCTGCTGCACGCGTCGTGTTGTTTGAGGGGCTACCGGCTGGGACTCGTACCCCATGGTGTACCCCAGCTTCCGATTGCAGGCATGGAGGGAGTGCCCGCACTGTTTTCCGACCGAGTCACAGTATGAGCATATATGTACCCATTTCACGGGCCCGTCCTCGTGGCCGCTTCTGTGCCTGCATCCCCTCCCCTCTCGCGTTGGATGTAGGAGTCGGCTGCGTACCGCTCCCTCAGCTGGCGTGGCGCCGGTAGAACCCGTGAGGCCTGGTCCTCGGCCCACTCCTGTGTGCGTCGATCCTCGGCCGACTGGACGGCTGCTGGCCGTTAGGCCCGGTCGGACGTCCTCTGTTCTGCCAGCCGGTTGATCGCGGCCAGAACCTCGCCGATCTGTTCCTTCGCATCGTTCTTGAAATCCGCGGGGCCTTTCTCAACGGCCATGAGTCGGACCGTTTTCACGCTGCCTACCTCAGAGGCCGATTCCACGTGGTCTTCAGACGGTCGATTCGTTGATTCCGACACTGCCTCCGCCTCCGCATCCGTCGTTTGCGATGTACTCGGGCCGGCTCGTGTTTTCGGCATCCTCACGTTTTCCTGCGATCAATTAACCCGTAGATTTAAACCCTAACATCCTCGGTCCGATACTTGTGGAGTATGCGGTGCAGCGAGAAGCGTTGGGCCAAAAATAGCGGAGAAAATTAGAATGCATCTGAGCAGAGTGAAGCGCAGGAAGAGAGTGAGAGAGAATGTGAGAGCGTGCTTCACCACGTGACCTAATAGTTCACGTGGCTCGCACTAGGGGGCGCGCAGGGAGCGCTAGTACAGAGGGAGTGTGCTAGGTGGAGCAATGACCGCCCCTGACCCTACGGCCATGGGCTACCAATGTGTGCATTGTTCAATAACTTAGAAAACTACAAAAGAAGTAAGAAACAATGATAGGATACCATAGTGGTAAAAAAGTATATGTACCACAGGTGTTCTTTATAAGGAGAGTGGCTAATCATGTGATGCTCTGACGTTTAAACAGAGGTGTATACCTTGGTGCTGCCTGTGCTGAGAGGCAGTGCTGCTCCATGGTGATTAGACTGCTCAGTGGGCGCCAGAGGCCTTAGTCTACCTGGAGTGAGGTTACCTCGTGATATTGTGACTGTGTGAATTCAGTTCTACTCCGTGAGTGCCTAGAACACCAACATTCATCGGACCAACTCTCATAGGGAGAGTACACGGAGTGAACATACTGGAACTTTCAACACTCTGTGAACAAAGAAAGGATTTTCATCAGAATGGACTCTAAGTGAAAAAGACTTGTGGAGTTATATCTAAAGTGTAGACTCACTCATAAGACTGGTTAGAATGATGGAACGATGAAACGACGGGACGATGGTGGTGAAATGTTTTATAAGTGAATGTGTGGTACGATGAAACAATAGACCGATAATTTAATTAATCATCGTTAGATCAGTACTACTGGGACGATGGGAATATCATAAGGATAGAAAGGAACAAACCTGCCAGGGACCTGTTTCAGTAGTTTTGTGACATTAGGCCTAGACAGACATCAACAGCGGCACCAACAGTGCAAGCAACAGGGGAAATATTTTTGTCAGGTTTGATGTCAAATATCAGCGGTTCAGAGAAGCCAATCTTCTTCATATTTGGAACGATTATAGGTTATATGTATCCCTTACTCATGTTAAAGTGTCATTGATTGAAATTGTCTAATACTTTTGAAACCGGACACACCGTGTTTGGGTCCTGTCCACCCCTAATAAGTGCCGTGACTTGTGTTGATCTGTCTGCATGGTGTCACATACAGACATATCACGAAACTACTGAAACAGGTCCCAGGAGTGTATGAATATTATGGATGTTTATTGAAGGGGGTTTCTATTTGAATTGTTACTGAACTATGTACACCATCGACCATTGCTTTGTGGAATGAATCAGTTTAATTAAACTAATATGACTTCAACGTTTGTCCTAAGTACCTCTAGTCTTAGGTGTATGTTGTTACCCATCTGAGGCTAATTCAAAGCAAGAAGTTCTTCAATGATAACACAATAAATATGGTACTTCGCTGAGAAATCTACGATCTTCGCACAATGATTTAAATCTTCGCACAATGATTTAAGGAGCAGTTCCCAGGTATTATATAACATCTATTAAGGCCCCACAACGGTACGGAAGGGTGACCAGAGAGAAGAGAAAGTGAGGGAGAGAGCAACCACTGAAGCTACAACTAGTCGACCGTGGGTGTCTGTACAGCTAAGATGATAGAAATGAGGCACTGTGAAAGAGTGGACGTTCCTGAAAGACTGGCGGCAGAAAATAGTCGGAAAATATTAAGAGCGATGCCCTGCGATGGTGGGCGGGGGTCCAAGAGGTATATATCAGACATCGTCCTTCGGAGTCAGAGATTGAGTTTAGTTCTTTGACAGTGTAGAGATTGCCAATCGACTAAAGACAGAATGTGAATGATGGAAAGAAGGTTGAACCAGGCTAAGTAAGCGTTGCGCCAATGACACTCGAGAGGATGATTTTTCAAAAGGACTGTGGAGCACTACACCTAGGGTCAGAGAGACGAGGGATCAAACAGTAAAACGGTAAAGCCTCTTCATATCTAACCCTATTAGAACAAAGTAATAGATCTTATTCTTTTCTATACTTTTCTATGGTAAAGGAATTCTGTTCAAAGTAATAATAATAAGATATTTGTAAGAAAAAACCGAATCCTAATATCCTTTTAGAATTACAAAATGTCTCAGTCTCTATGCAATAGAGGAAGGAACGCTCGAAATGGGCTTGTTCAGTAATCGAAGGATTTTCTTCAGTGCTTAAAAGCTGTCCATGCAAAATATGTGACAACACAGTACTTTCCCCGGAAACAGTTTGATCTATTTTCATAGTTACAGATGTATCATCTATATAAAAAAAGGGGGGGGGAGGGTTATGTTACATAGAATTTGGACATTGTGTTCTTCGCAATAAAGTATGTACCAGCCTGAGCCGGGTAGTGATAGACTGTAATTGGGCAAGAGAACATCCAGCATTCCCCTGTGGAGGGTCGACTAGGCACAGCTCCACAGTGATGTCCCCAAAGCTTGCTCTTCTTTACTCTATCTGGCGAGCTCCAGGGGGTTCTTCACAATAGGAGGTAACGAAGACTACACCGGCGAGCTGCTCAGAGCAGTCGCTCGGGCGGGGAATTAGATCAGACAAAGTGGGAGAGACTACGGCAGAGTCAAAGACATCACAGGAACAGGGAGTTCGGACGAAGATTGCAGGGCTCATCGACTAGGGGAATATGCAATATCGATGTGAACATTTCATGCAGAAGACTATATATCGGTCGTCGTTTTTAAATATCATGAAATGATTGTAGAGTATATGTGGTAAGTCAAACATATCATCAATAGATACACGCAAGACATGGGGTCTGAGCTTTAAATACAGATCCTATGACAGAACTAACAACTCTGCAATGATATTGAGGCGGAGACACATGCAACATTTTGAAAGAAGATCTAAATCAGGAGATTAGTCACGTGATTAGAGCTCCCTGATCTCGTGGACCACGTTGCTATATTAATGACAACGGGTTAAAATGTATTGAAGTGATACTACATATTTATATATATATATATATATATATATATATATATATATATGTGTGTGTGTGTGTGTGTGTGTGTGTGTGTGTGTGTGTGTGTGTGTGTGTGTGTGTGTGTGTGTGTGTGTGTGTGTGTGTGTGTGTGTGTGTATGTGCTGGCTAGCGACCCTCATACATCATGTAATTTGAACTGAGCGGAGAGGCATTGACAAATGCCATTGGGGCTCCATTTCCGCAATTGACCTCTATCGCTAACCTTCTCGATCGAAATCCGACAGGAGGAACTATAGGTGTCATAGCACTTCGCGCTACCAGGTGGCCATATGTCATCCTGGGAACGCTCTGAAAAAGATGATGTCATTTGTATATGATCTCATATTTACAATCTGGGCGTAAAGACAATTTCCCTAACAAAGCCTAGCCCATGCTTTCCATAAAAGATTTAGGCCTAAAGCAAAATGATAATGCTGATAGACATGTAATGTAGATATTGGACTACGGTATTTGGACAATCATTGGCAAATTATTTGATAATTCAGGGGCAATAAATACCACCTCAAAGACCGATTTATATCGTATTGTATATATCTGCCTGCTTAGGTACCAGCTCCACACATAGACTGGTTCTATGTCCAATTGCATAAAGGACAGGTATGGCACGATTTGAAACGACCTTGAACTTACGCTGGTTCCCCGGCCATTCGTATAGCAGACAGGGGAACTAGCTATTTAATGTCGCTAGGCCCTATCCCACCGGGGAACCAGCGTAGTAACCAGCGTAAGGCCCGGCGTCCACCTACTACGATAGCAATTTAGACCTACCGATATGGCTTCGATACAAAAGTCAATATCGGAGACATATATCAGGAAGATGTAAAATCGTAGACATATGTCTAGACATGCCAATCCACCACCCATTGAATGGGGTATTTATCGGTGTCTAATCGCAAAAACGTGCTCAACTTCCCCGATATTAGGTGACCTTCCGACGCGATTTTGATTTTTTATCGGGAGGTGCATCGTAGACCATATCGGGGCCATATCGTAGTAGGTGGATGCCAGGCCTTATAGTCATCTTTTCTATCTGACAGGGAACTAGTTTTACTTCCCACGAATGCACCAGCACCAGCAAAACGCCGTTCCGTACCTGGTCGAGTATGTACTATACGGAAACTGGCTTACTATCTTCGTACGTCAAAAATACGCGGTGAAATTATTGATCACATACATCCCGATGCCGTAGGCAGAGGGATGTATGTTATCAATAATTTTACCAAGTATTTTTGACGTACGAAGATAGTCAGCCCGTTTTCGTATTATTATATACCTAAAAATGGCGATATTTTATCTAGTCACGTGATCACATACCCCGTACGGCACACTGTGCCGTACGGATATAAATACGACATGGATATTAGAGGGCAGTATGTGTAGATTGTTTTTGCACAGGTATATAATAATAGGGACATCGGCCAGGCTTCTAGGCTACTCCACCCACACCATACTAAAACGTGCAACACGCCACGGGATTCGCCTCACTGAATCACTCCCCTCTCGGATGTACAACTCACGGCTACCCGCCCACCAACCTCTACATCACCTTGTAATTTAATTCTAAAAGGTTTTATACTTCTCTACATCGTAAGACATTGAGTCTTAATCGGAGTCAATATTTATGTATCTTACCAATTTACTTTCTGTATTTTTATCAGATACATTTTACTCTGGTAAGAAAACATTTTATGACAATCTGTTTTGCGTCCAATTAATCATAAGTCTGGTGAGCGAGCATCATTGTTGAACAAGATATAAATAGCAGTTGGCCTGACGTGTGGTCTAACTCTGGAAGGCAGCAGTCATCCACGTATTATATAAGTTCTTTATACATGGGACAAAATAAAAGGAAAATAGTCCCTACCCTGCAGTAACCACTGGTTTATATGCTGTCAGATCTGAAAGAAATCCTGGTTCGAAAACGATTATGGATGTCCGAGGCAATTAATACATCAAGATTGCATACTTGATGTCAGAGAAATTGAATTTGTTTGACAAATGTCTTCAAGTGTATGTACAGTAGTTTATAGCCCAGGAGTAGAATAAATCTAAATCCCAACTCGAGAATCAAAAGAAGGTGTTCTACCCTCGGGCAGATTACGGATCGACAACTCCTATTTACGGCCCGTGACATCGCACAGTTCACCTACAAACTCTACGAACAATCTCTCTGGTGATGACGTTTAGTAGAAATTATTCTGCAGAAATTCCCAGGATTAATGTCTCTTTTGCTTTTAGTGAGGATCTTATCAAATGTCAATGCATTGTAACTGTGCAAGCTGAGTCTCCATATTATTTTGGAGAATCTTTTGTGCCAGAAACGGCCGAATTCCGTCCAATTTGATGGTTACTTTTATGCCCCATTGACCCGTTATTATCCTTACTAATAATAATATCTCAGATGCGATCAACTATGGCCAAGGGAGCAGATTACATGATGTCACATTCGTGCTCCCATAAATGGTATAATGGTTATGTGTTACGGCGGGTAGACCTACTTTGTATTTTGCACCCATTCGGCAAAACGTAAATCATTCACCTGCATCTAGAAAATAGACTGAGTGCTTCTTTACATTTATCTGGTCACCAACGCCGTCCTGGGACAATTGCTCAGGTACTATGCTTCGTGTCTATGTCATATCTTCGTTTAGAAGCACATTGCCATCAGTAGTAGACGATAGTTCTGGCGGGGTCACCACCCGTTCCCGGTGGTCGCTACTCTAATAAACGTTCATGCCTGAACACTTCTATTACAGGTGGACCAGCACATCTGGTACCAGCAAGAATAATGGGTACGCAGTCAGATGAGAAGAGGAAAATAGAGGTCAGTAAAGTCTTATTTTGTATGGAACTATAAGGACATGGACCCAGGTTTGACCTATATGTTATAACGGCCTGGTTCCATAGAGCCGAGAATAGGCCCTGTAGCTCACCAAGCCTATTCCCAGCCTTACTGTATCTGGCTTATAAAAGATACTCGCCGGTCTGATTACTATGTGCTGACATAACAAGAACATTCTGGGGTAAAAATACGATTTTACTTTCAATAGGCATCACTGAACAACATAGCATTACACACTCATAAAGTTATTCATAAGGGATGGTGGGTGGGAAAACGAATCCCCACCACAGAATCAGATTCCCCATGTAATAATTGACAAATCTGGCAGGTTTCATGCAGGAGACTCTCTAATGACAATTTTTATACTCTATTCCCCTACTAGTTACCATGTCATTAGGACTCGCCAAACAAATATCCAGTTAGTTGTCATGGAAACAATCTAATGACTTAAAAAATGGCGCTGCCCATTATTGCTCTGTACTATTGCTATATATTCATCAATTTTAATGTGTTGTTCATAAAATAACTCTTTTTATTCAACATCAAGTACCATAAAGTACCAGAAGAAAAACAAAAATAAGTGCTCTAGAAATTCGAATGTTACCATGGCGACAATTCTTCCATGAAAATGGAAAAGGGCATATTTTCATAGTGTGTACTTTTGACAAAAGATTCAATGCTTTTTTTCACAGAAAAAATGCATTTCTTTACCTTTTTATATCAAAGTATTTAATATACAGCAGTCATAAAAATATATTTTCCTTCTGTTACTATGGAAAAGAGCATGATGCGACACGTTTTGGAACAATTGAGCATCAGGGACCTGTTTCACTAGTGCCGTGACATGTCTGTGACACCATACAGACATTGGGTTTGTCTAGTTTCGTTACACCACAAGTAGCTGCCTTTAGGAAATACAGACCCCAAACATAAGAATTAGACAAATCTAGACACATCATCGACCTGTTTCACTAGTTTTGTGACAAAAGTGTTAGACGGATATGAAAAGCGGCACCAACAGTGCAAGCAAAAACGGGAAAAACGAAGTCTAATGTCTAGTTCTTATGAAACCAGACCACCATATAGACGCCATCTAGACATGTCGCTGACTAGTGAAACAGGTCCCAGATTCAGATTCCGGAGGTCATAATTGACCAACATGGCAAGTTTCAGCCAGGAGACTCTCGGGTGTCCTTGTGACTCATTTTTTAGGTCATTTGCTCCCCTACTATGATCAATATCTGAGAAGTGCGGGAATAGGTAAGTCATGTAACATCCTTTTTGTATACAGGGGTCAGCACCCTAATTATAACTAGGAGCAAAAGGTATTTCCATTTATAATGGTAGAGCGCGGTATACCAAGATCTCATCAAATAAAAGTTAGAGAATATCATAGGAAATTATTGATCAGTAAGCCATTTGTATTTGAAAGTATCAAGAATGTTTCAATAAACCTAGGGAATGGATTTGATAGTTGTTCTCAAGTATCATCAAGAGGAATATGTATTATAGTATAGAAGTATATCATGTAAACGTTTTACTTTATCATATTTCGTGTATCATATTTCTTTTAAGGTGTTTGTCATTTGTTGGCTAACGTTTTTGATTTTGACTTGTGCCTGGTCTAGCATAGCACAGATGCCATTCAACTTGTCATGGTTGTGACTGAATTTATCATGGCAGGTCAACTGCCCTAGTTCTCTGGCTAATAGGTCAGCTATGCCACTCATTTCGCTCTCTGATAGCCCTTAGCGCTTGATGCACTCAAGTTTATTTGGCTTGAAAGTTCTATTAAAAGGAACCAAGTCAGTCATGGGGGAGGGGGAATGGAAAGGCTTGATACTGGACCCCTGCTCATTTAACCAGGCCTTTATAGTGGAACATTGATAGTGAAGTGTTAGATTCTTTGCAGCAAGCTGAAACCCTGTGTGAGCATTCTAACCTCTATCTAGATGACGTATATGAGCGCGATTTCCCGCGCTCAATAAATGTTCCATTTACACCAATTACTATGTGCTGACATAACCAAAAATATTTTGCGGTAAAAAAAAGGCATTTTTCAATAGACATACCACTGAATTAAAATATTGCAAAAATCTATTTCTTATTGGCGTAAGGAGTCTTTTGGGGATATATGTTTTTACTATTGCCGTTATGTGTCCACGTGCCATATGTTTCTATATCTTGTTTTGAGGTTCCCACCTTAACGGACCATTGAGTGCCCTTGCGTACCAGTGAGTGGATTGTGAATTGTTCGGGGTCACGGATGCCCGCTACTGTTATTAACAAGCGGAACACTGAGGTCGCCATGTGTGTTTTGATTTTCCACCCTGTATTTGGGTCAATAAAGATAGAAGCTGAACCTGTCCAGTATGTCCAGCTCTGTACTAGGCTGAAGCTTGCAGACGTACTTTGCATATTCCTGAGGAGTGATATGCTTTGGTTGAGCTACGTCTCTGTCGGTCCCATGTTGTGATCGACATGTGTTCTGTGCTGGGACCTGTTTCACTAGTTTCGTGACATGTCTGTGACATCATACAGACATTGGGGTTGTCTAGTTTCGTGACAACACAAGTAGCTACCCTTAGGTAAAGACAGACCCCAAACATTAGAATAGACAAATCTACACATCATGGACCTGTTTCATTAGTTTCGTGTTAGACAGACATGAAAATCGGCACCGACAGTGCAAGCAAGAACGGACTAAACGAAGTCTAATGTCTAGTTCTTATGAAACCGGACACGCCATCTAGACATGTCACGAAACTAGTGAAATAGGTCCCTGGGACCTGTTTCACTAGTCCAGAGATAGTGACATACTGGTGACATAAACAAGGGCGGCAACAGCGGCAGTAATAGCGCAACCAGTATTCTCCTGGGACCTGTTTCAGTAGTTTCGTGACATGTCTAGATGGTGTCTGTGACACCATACAGACGGATCACAAGATTGCAATCGATGACACGTGGAGTTTCACTCACTTTTCGTAGGAATTAAGCAATGAAACTTTAACATGGGTAGGGGATACGTATAACCTATAATCGTTCCAAATATGAAGAAGATTGGACACTCCGATTTTCTGATATTTGCTTGTCTTTTTCCACTGTTGCTTGCACTGTTGGTGCTGCTGTTGATGTCTGTCTAGGCCTAATGTCACAAGCCTACTGAAACAGGTTCCAGTTGAAGAAGCCATGTCACTGTTCCTCACCTTGTTGGTGTCACTGTTCGGCCAGAGACAGTTAAAGTGTCGTAGTGGTATCCCCAGTCTGTCACACTGTATACTGCACCACTCTGCTTCCAGATCGATCAAGCGCTGCAGTGTGATACGGACAGGGACTCTGCCAAGACAGCCAAATAATGGTTAGCTCAATGTTTCAAATTAAAACGCAAATATCAGCAGATTGCAGAAGCCGATCTTCTTCATATTTGGTACGATTCTAGGTTATTTATTCCCCTAACTTGTGTTCAAGTTTCATGGATTATTTCCTACGGAAGTAATGCAATTCCGCATTCCGGTACTGCACATTGACCTATTCAACACCGCAATGCGAGAGGGTAGACCCTCTCGCGAATAGTGACACACTAGAGGCAGTAACACTGACATCACAGTTGGTTCTGAAACATGACATGCCACCGTTCACCCATGTCTTTTCTGTGACATCGCAAACTGTGTTGTCACGGGAGTATTGAAACGCTACCTGCCCTTCTTGTGTCGCAGAGACCAACAAGGGTTTTCACAGGACTAGTGAAACAGGCCCCTGAGACCTGTTTCACTAGTCCAGACGTAGTGACATACTGGTGACATAAACAAGGGCAGGAACAGTGGTAGTAATAGCGCAACCACTATTTTCCTGTTGCGGAAGCCATGTCACTGTTGCTCACCTTGTTGGTGTCACTGTTCAGCCAGAGACAGTTAAAGTGTAGCAGTGGCGTCCCCAGTATGTCACACTGTATGCTGTGCCACTCTGTTTCCAGATCAATCGAGCACTGCAGTGTGATATGGAGAGTGGCACTGCCAAGACAGCCATATAATGGTTAGCTTGATGTTTCAAATTAAAACGCAAATATCAGCAGATTGCAGATGCCGATCTTCTTCATATTTGGGACAATTTTAGGTTATATATATACCCCTAAGTTGTGTTAAATTTTCATGGATTATTTCCTAGGGAAAGCGATGTAATTCCTTGTTCCAGTATTGCACATTGACCTTTTCTACACCGCAATGTGAGAGGGTCTACCCTCTCGCAAATAGTGACACAATAGAGGCGGTAACAGTCACATCACATTTGGTTCTGAAACAAGACATGTCACTGTTCACCCATGTCTTCTCTGTGACGTCGCGAACTGTGTTGTCACAGGACTATTGAAACGCAACCTGCCCTTGTTGTGTCGCAGAGACCAACAAGGGTTGTCACAAGACTAGTGAAACAGGCCCCTGGTGTATGACCTTCCGAGAGTCCAGCCCCAAGTGATGTGCAGGTTGCTCCGCCGACCGGCGAAAGGCAATCATTGAGCACGTCCTGCCGGGCATAGGTGTGCTGTTGTGCGTGGCTACTTGCAATGCTGATTTGTGGTACATCAGTTAATATTGGATCTAAAATCATGTTTCTGATCTCCTTCTACCTTATCCTCACCTTTGCCTTTCTTCTTATCATTTTAAATTTTTTTTCAACTTACACTCGGATTCTTTATGAATTTGCGATACATGCAGTACGAGCATGTGTGATGTTGCCTGAACCTGTTTGCTGTATAACCTTCTGTGAATATGCATTACCCATAACTGTATTGTTTGCAAGGAGGGCCTGCCCTGGCTGCTGCTACTTCACTAGTGAAATCATACTTTATCCTGTTAGGTTTTGTTTCATTGCCTGGCCTGTGTGTGAATTGTGTTGTTGGAAGATTGCAACCTCAAACAATCGATCTGGTATTCATTATCCCACACCAGCTTCCCCTGCGATACAAATGTGGAAACCTCTTCACACCACTCTCACATGTGCCCATGGGTATTTCATTGCATCTTGGACTACATATTCCATGTGCACGTCTACTGCCTTCCTTATCGCCTGGTCTGTATTTTCGTCCCTGACTTGGTAGAAAGCCCACACATACTCTGCTAGATCATTAAGCTCCTTTTCGGTACCCCTCTCTGCGTGAGCATACACAAAAGCCCATTCTTTAAAAAAAGCGTAAAAACATAAGGGAGATTATGTTCCTTGTAAAGGTTGTCCGCTAAAGGTTATGGTCCACATGGTCTCCCCTTCTGTTTATTTGTTACTAATTATTAACTTGAATATTGGCACAATGATTGTCAACCTTATGTTTTAATATCGGGCCGCCAAGACAAGCTACATTTTAAATTCATTTAAAATGTCAAATGTTGCACAAGGCATATCGAGTACAACAAAGCTGTTCGAAAGTATATGGCGAGGAGTAAATATCACTCGACTTCGGATGTTCTAGAGCACTTAGGTACTCAAGACTATGAGTACAGAGACTCATATCTTATATGGTAATGAACTGCCTGGTCACTTGAAGACAAATGCTAGTAGTTGGGTGATTTCTAAATTCTATTGATTTTTGCAAATAGTTCCATATATCAGCAAATAGAAAATGAAAAGAATGGGCATGTCAGGTGCCATGCTATCTTCTATGGGAGGGCCATCTGAAAATGTAAGTGCTTAACTATTGGTGTCTCTAGGAAAATGCAATATATTGACTTTGTGGCTAAATGACACTTATGTTCTATTGCTATCTTCAAATAATTCTGGATTATGATAGTTGGGAACATGTGCAAATGAGAAATGCTAAAAGAATACTATGTCACCATGCTAATTTCTATGGAAAAGCCATCTGAAAATGTAAGTGCTTAACTATTGGTGTCTCTAGGAAAATGCAATATATTGACTTTGTGGCTAAATGACACTTATGTTCTATTGCTATCTTCAAATAATTCTGGATTATGATAGTTGGGAACATGTGCAAATGAGAAATGCTAAAAGAATACTATGTCACCATGCTAATTTCTATCGAAAAGCCATCTGAAGAAGGTAAGTGCCTAACTATTGGTGTCTATGGGAAACTGAGCACTATATTTTCATGAAACCAGATGGCAGCACCAGTGTTCCACAGGGGGCAGTGTGATACCTACCCGCATTTGTCTTTAAAACCAGCATTAGCTGACTATCCGGCAGTATCAATGTCGATAAAAAGAATTGGAAAACTTTACATTGTCGTCGGCTACTGTGATTCTACTGTGCAGTTCTTAGTGGGTTACTTGGGGAAATACATCATGGGCCATTGTCACTTTCTGTTGGTCACTGTCGTTGAGCCCTCTCAGGGTCTGGGACTCCCAGTATTTATAAGATGTGTAGGGTGCTTACACTGCACGAAAACCACTATTTTACATATATATACGCCATCGCGATAACGCACGTATGGGCTGTATCGTGGCTTGTTTATATCTGTATGTACACCTCTTATACGCGTCTACGTTTCGGGCGTCTACGAGGTAGTTTCCATATGTAGACGCGCACGACTTGGCTGTCTGTCACGCCTGGCGTATCCAAGATAAAACATGCTCTGTGCGATATATATACGCCAGGCGTATATATGATACCAAAAAAAAAAATTGCGACCCGCGGCCCGCCCCATCCTGTGGGTGTTGGTAGAGGATGCACCAACACTGACCCGCCACCCGCGACCTCCCAACCCCACCCCTACCGCCCCCCCCTACTGCCCCCCCTACCGCCCCCCCGGGTGGCTGTGAGGGTGGCGGCCGCATTCACACTGGAGTCGGACTTCAGGCGCACAGAGACACTGGGGGGAGGCTATCATATAGTAAGCCTGACTGTCTATACATTGAAATGGTGTTTGAAAGTAAGATCTATTAAAAAAACAATTAAAAAACAACATAATGCAAGGTTTACTATATGTAATTAATCAATTTATACTTAATTAGGTTTTTATAAAATAAATTGGTAATATAAAATTGTAATTTTCATATAATACAGACTTGAATGGTTAATGGCAAATGAAATATGCTACCAGTAGTGTCCCCAAGTTGCAAAGATCGGAACTATTGGATGGTGGTGTATATATACAACGAAATCAGGCGTATATATGACGTATATAAGACCGCACCATGGACATATATATACGCCATTAGATAAGGCGTCTACGAGACGGATAACAGGTCTAACTTCTAGACACAAAATCCTACTGTTAGACGCGTTTCGGATACATATGTAAAGCGGTAAGTTTCGTGCAGTGTTAGTGAAAATATAACTAGGTTAAAGCCAGTCGACTGTGGGTGAAGGTAAGGGAGAGCTTCATATATACAACTTCCTAGATCAAGGTCTAGTGGCTGTTTCATGACGTTAAACACAATGATATCTTTACACTTATTCTAAAGTCCAAGTGTTGTTGTTGTTGTTGTTGTTATTGTTGTTGTCATTGTTGTCGTTGTTGTTCTTGTTGTTTTGGGATATTTATCTAAAAATAGAAACACGCGCTCATTTGTTTATGGTGAACATACCAATTATGATTTGTATGTCAGTGCCACCGAACCCATTGAACAACATGATTTCAAACAATAACACACCACATGCACTGCACGAAAACCACCATTTTACATATATATACGCCATCGCGATAACGCACGTATCGGCTGTATCGTGGCTTGTTTATACTTGTATACACCTCTTATACGCATCTACGTTTTGGGCGTCTACGAGACAGTTTCCATAAGTAGACGGCGCGACTTGGCTGTCTTTCACGCCTGGCGTATTTAAGATAAAAGGTCAGCGACGTGATCTGCTCTAGCGACTGCTGGTATGTGACTAGATCTTTCCCGCTTCCCAGTTTGGAACTTTACGTTAATGTATTTAGTCAACCTGTTCGTTATTGGCTCTGTGTGGTCACCTGAGTCTTTTACTCCCTTGTTATTGGTTCACAGCGCAGACAAAGAGATTCAGGGAAGGGCTCCACCAATCAGAGTCTGTCTTGTGAATGGTTTTGGCTATTGCTAGCTGGTTTCTGTATGTTTGTACATACCTCAATGCTTTGTGGGCGTTTTTAGTGTTCATTTTTGACACCAGATGTCCTGACTGTAGCTTTGGTCAGGTTTTATGTATGTAAGGGAGTGGTATGTCCTGTAGATCTGTTTTTTTCACTGAATCTACCATACCAGCAGTTTCGATTATCGTTAATCTCATTCAGGCTATTATTGGCTGATCTTTTTGTCGCCAAAACCATCTTAATTTAGGTGATTTGGCAGTTGGTTGGGACCACACCTCTCTTGAGGTGTGTTGCTTTTACATTAGTGTGCATCTATTCACATATCGAGTCACTGGATGGATGATGGCAAAAAATGGAGTTATCTGTTTGGAAAAATCGTTCCCTTTCGTCCTCGTATCTCTTCCTCATGGAGGTGTGCGATACGCTGGCAATCGGAAAAAAAATTTGACGTGGCATTGGTGTTTCTCATCATCCGAACCTACTATCCATTGTGTTAAGTCCCAATGGTGCCTGTGTTTTCATCCGGTGGATCCAATTGTATTCCACTTTCAGTCTCAGGTCTTTAGCCTTTTTGCTGTCCGGGTGGCGGTTTATGTAATCCAGTACCGTGAATTTCATGTCCTCGGTTCCCCGGTGGTCTGCGCGACAGAAGTGTTTGGGAACATCACTTATTTTGCTTTTGGTCTCTACCGTCCTCAGGTGTTCCCTGATGCGATTCTTGATTTTTCGTTTCGTCTGCCCGATGTATTGGGTTTGACAGGTTTCGCACGTTATGCAATACACCAAATTGGAGCTGTTGCAAGTTGCGCTGTGTTTCGTGGTTATCACTTTGCCCGTGTTGTGGCCTTTGATGGGTTCGGTGCCTAGGATTTTGCAGTATTTGCAATCCTTCTTTTTGCACTCGTTTTTAGACTTCTTTTGGTTGTCCTTTTTTGGTTTACCCTGTTTGTACATTGTTCGTGCTCTGACCAAGTGGTCTTTCAGATTCTTTGATCTTTTGTAACCTTTGACGAGTCTGCTCTCATAAAAGGCCTTGGTCGTGGTGGATTTACCTAATATTTCCCAGTTCTTCTCCACGATCTTTGGTAGTGTTTCGTGGTTGGGTCTATAGGTCGTTATCAGGAATGTTTTGCTTTGTGTTGTCTTCCTCATTCTGTCTCCCTTCCTTGTTCAGGAGGGTTTCTCTAGATACGTTCTCTAGTCTATGCATGCATTCATTCAGGATTTGTTTGGGGTAACCCCGTTCTCTGAACTGTTCGATTTTTTCGGTTGCATGTTGTTCATAGTCACTTTGGTGTGTGCATATCCGTTTTACCCTCAATAATTGGAAGTATGGGATACTGCGTTTCTGCGATGGTGGGTGAGCTGATTCGAACCGCAGGTAAGTATTTCTGTCGGTTGGTTTGACATAGAGGTCACTTGTTAGTGTTCCATCTTTTTTTATCCGGATTTTTGTGTCCAAGAAGGCAACACTTTCTGTTGAGTGTTCCATTGTGAATTTGATGGATTTATGATAATCATTCATCCACACCAGCCACTGTTTGAGTTCATCTTCTCCGTGTTTCCAGACGAAGAAGATGTCGTCAATGTATCTCCACCACACTGTTGGGGTCAGATGGTACGCTTGTAGCATTTTTTCCTCCAGGCTCTCCATGAACAGATTGGCGTATGAGGGAGCTAGCCTCGTGCCCATTGCTGTCCCGCCTATTTGTAGGAAATTTTCACCGTTAAACTGGATGTTGTTTTTCTTTAACACCATCTCTAGTAGGTCGGTTATGCTCTCATTCCTGGGCATCTTGTTTCCAGGTCTTGCCTCGTTTAGTTTAGTTCTTATTGCTTCGATCCCTTCGTCGTTTGGGATATTGGTGTAGAGTGCTCCTACATCCAGGGTCCCTATTATGTCTGAGTCGTTCAGCTTTTCTACATTGCTTATTTTGTGTAAGAAATGGTTGGTGTCCTTTATGTAGGATTTAACCTTGGGTACCTCCGGTTTGAGGAAGCTATCCACAAAGGTCGAAATTTTCTCCGTTGGACACCCATTTGCTGAGACCACCGGGCGACCCGGTGGTGGTAATACTCCTTTGTGTATTTTTGGCAGGAAGTAAATCTGAGGGGGTCGGGGTTCGCCAGTCTTCAATGCTTTCCCCATTTTCTCGCTTATCTCTTTGCGTTCTACCAAGTTGTCTAGATATGAATCTATCTCTTGATTGAATGATTTTGTCAGGTCATTCTTTTGTTTCTGATACGTTTTGTTATCGTTCAGTTGGCGTTCAGCCTCTAAGATGTAGTCCTTAGTGTCCTGTATGACTAAACCTCCCCCTTTGTCGGCTGGTTTAATCACTATTTCTGTGTCTCTAGACAGACCTTTGAGGGCGTTTCGTTCTCCTTTAGTTATGTTGTGACCGACCCTACCTTTGTTTAGGTTTTTTCTTGACAGTTCTATTTCATTAATGGCTATGAACCCTTCCAGATTGCTGGACCCCTGTGGAGCGGTCCAGTTTGATTTGTCACCTAGGCATTTGGCTAGGTCCATATCTGTATAGGGTGTGTCATGTGGCACCGGAAAATGGACAAGAGAATCTCTTGGTTTGGACTGTTCTCCGTCTGTGCCTGGAGCTTTATTGAAGAATTGTCTGAGTCTTAAGTTTTGGTGAAATCTATCTAGTTCTAGTTTGACGTCCCCTTCTTCCACTCTTGTTGTGGTGGGGCAGAAATTTAGACCTTTGTTCAGGAGAGATAGTTCATCTTCAGTGAGAATTTTCGTGGATAGTTTGATCACAGTACCTTTGCGGTTAATTTCATTGTCTATCTTTGCGGAATTACTTTTTTCTGCACGATTCGAGATGTTACGTTCTGCATCTTTACTCTCAGATATATCTACGGAAGAAGCAATACAAGGCATTCTATAACATTCTCTTTCTTTATTGATACATGTACCCTTATCAACAGACAAGTCAATGTTCAAGGTGTTATCAGAGAGAGAGTTCTTAGCGTTCATGGGTTGGTGACACAAGTCGTCTTCTGTGTGCGGGGGTCCTTTTTCTGCCAGTTTCCCTGGCGGTTCTGACCTCTCCCGCCTCTTCCCCTTCCCCTTCCTCGTTTGGCCCCCCCGGGGGGTGCCTGGGGCTTGGGAAGACGAAAATCTGTTCCTTCTGGTTTCTTCGCCTTGGTTGCAGACGATACCGTGCTTGTGGTTTGTCCCTTGGGATTGTTGAATGTTCCACGCGCAGTGAAGGGATCGCTCAGCTGGAGATCAGTCGGGAGTCTAGCCGTGCGTCGGGTAATCCGTTCCGCGAAGATGCTTTTCTCCTTCTTCCAATCTCTCTTGGCCGTCAGATCCGTGTGGGCGCGAGTGTCTATGATCATCTGTCGTGCTGTCTCTCGTTCCACACCAGAGGTACGTATCATATTGTAGATCATACCACTGACGGACTCCCGGCGGGCCCTTTCTAGGTGTTGTTGGGTGCGTAGGGAGGTGGCGGCCATTTCTGTAATCCGTTTTGCAGATTCTTTTCGTTCCTTGACGATGCGGGCTTTCACATCAGCTGTGATGTATGCTGGGGTTGGGGCCAGACCGGCGGTCCATGGCTCTAGATGTCCCAACTCCAGACACGATTCATAAAACACGGCTCGTGCCTCGGTTTTGTGATATCTACTGTTGACATCACGGAGGTCTTATTTAAGATAAAATATACTCTGCGCAATATATATACGCCAGGCGTATATATGATACCAAAAAAAATAAAATTGCGACCCGCGGCCTGCCCCGTCACATGGGTGTTGGTAGAGGTTGCACCAACACTGACCCGCCACCCGCGACCTCCCAACACCACCCCCCACCGCCCCCTAGACACCCCACCACCCCACCACTCTACCCACAGTGAAGCTCTGGTACACAACCCCCACCTCCATTTGTAGACGGATTAGCGGCCGCTGGGCGTGTGTAAGATGTTTTCAGTCCTGAGTCGGAGGCGCACAGGGCGGGCGGCTGTGAGGGTGGCTGCCGCATTCACAAGGCAGGGCCGGAGTCGGAGTCGGGAGTCGGACTTCAGGTGCACAGAGACACTGGGGGGAGGCGATTATATAGTAAGCCTGACAGTCCACACATTGAAATGGTGTTTGAAAGTAAGATCTATTAGAAAAACAATTAAAAAAACAACATAATGCAACATAATGCAACATAATTAAGTTTTTATAAAATAAATTGGTAATATAAGATTTCAATTTTCATATAATACAGACTTGGATGGTTAATGGCAAATGAAATATGCTACCACTGATGTCTCCAAGTGGCAGAGGTCGGAATTATTGGATAGTGGCGTAAATAAATAGAATCAGGCGTATATATGACGTATATGAGATGGCACCATGGACACGTATATACGCCACTAGATAAGGTGTCTACGAGACGTCTAATAGGTCGAACTTCTAGACGCAAAATCCTACTGTTAGACACGTTTCGGATACATATGTAAAGCGGTAAGTTTCGTGCAGTGACGTTTTGCGTTAATCTCAATGTTCAATTGAATGTGCTCTGTTGTGAAAAGGATGTGTATAAACACCAGTAAATATAGTTCAAATATGTGGTATTTATTGTCTCAATCGATATAACTATACTTTATCTATACTAAAGTTATAGTTTAACTCTTTCTGTCCGAGCCTGATTGGAGAGCACAGGCACTATAGGACGAGGCATAATACCTCTATAAACCCCAAGGGGACGAGACTATAGCCGTATGGTGTCTGTTTTTCGTATGGGCGTCACTGAGCAACCTTTAGATACCAGTTACTATAGTTACTTGTCGAATACCCATAGAGTATGATAATGAACATGGTATTTTTTATTAATTGTGTAATTGTGAAAAAATGGTGTAAATCTATTCATTATTTCTCATAAAACATAACGTTTGTGATGGTGACACATAAACATAAATATATTTTTAAACAATGCCTGGAGGCATTGCTCGTCCCCTGGGTGGGAATGCCTCCAGGCATTGCTCGGACTGAAAGAGTTAATACGAAACGTCTTCTATGAATGCCCGAACCTTCCCTTTAATCTGTACATCTGGCTCATATGAATGAGAGTTTCTAGACACTTCCCATTTGTGTTCATTGTCTTCTGCATTGTCTCTAAATGTATATGCTGGCACACCTTGATCTTTTGTAATATTGCCGCAGCTATAAGCTAATTAAAAGGTAGACTCTCAGCTAGAGAATCCTTTGTAATATATTGTTTTGGGGCATTCATGAATATCCGTGTTCGTTATGTATATTAGCATAGCTCCACCAACATGCTAATATCAAAAATCTCTCACACGAGAATATTTATATTCGATCCTGTATATTAGAATTTAGGTATGACATGGAATAGATAGTAAATGGAATAAGATAATAAATGAAATTTATAAAATGAAGTCCTACCTAAATTACGGATCTGATGACAATTGATAAATAAAGTTTAGTAGACAGTTATGATAACTGATTGCTAAGTGATAAGTGATACGTTTTGCTAACGATAACAAACTGAACAAATTACTAGTACATGAATGAATAAGACAGGATCTACATGATACAAACGCTGTTTGTATTTCCCATTGCTTTTCATGGTGGAAATGCTTTTCATTGATTAAGATGGTATTCTGAAATAATCCCAGGATGGTTGGATAATTCATAGTTGTATAGCAATGACGCCTGCATATGTCACATATAGCCTATGCCGTTGATTTTCCAGTGTAATGTTCGGTATTTGATATGTATGCTTACTGAGAAATGGGATCACGTAAGAGACTGCCACCGAGACAATAATCGCCCGTTAAACGACATCCAAACAAGGTACAGATCTCCAGAGGAGACAGCACAAGGCCTACAACCCTGTTAATGGCTAGATATGCATCCCCAGTGAGATGCAAGACAGCTTAATCACGCCTCTTTAACTTCTTCCTAGACTTTATTACTATTCCAGTGGGAAATGCAAAATTGAGATTAATTCATTTAGAATCCTTCTTAGAATTAATACAATTCCACAAATTGATATGATTTCGCAAATATTGCGCTATTCTCTTAATAACTTGTTATGCACTGACGATTGAATGATTCTAAAAAGGGTAATATCTCTCACTCGCCGTTGTATCTTTTGTGTGTTTTATGAACTCCAGGGGGACTTGACATTTCCATAAAGTTCATAGCTATTGTGTTTGAATTAACTGTTGACATATTGCCAGTATGCCGTTCAAGAAAAATTCGGAAAGCATTTATCCTGCGATCATAAATATTGAGACATATAGATGTGAGTACTATGGGAAAGTGACATCTTTCATAGATTATTCCATTAATGATATGTGATGCCACTGAATTGGGAAGAAGAATATGCATGTCTGTAGTCTTCTAGAAATCAAAGGCGATTCCCTGCACTGCTGGAATGCACTATATAGTAGACTATCAAAGAAATTTCATACAATTGTGTACATGGCGTTCGTTCTCTAGTGCCACAGTTTTCATCTGGCATATGATATTGAGTGGCGTTTAGTTTTATCCTACCCCTTCTAGATGACTTAAGAATAATGAACTATGTATATACTCACTGATCTGTATTGTGATCGATCACTCCTGGGAAGGTTTAGTGGTATCTAGCTATACTGTTCAACAACGTTCTGTCCTAAAAATTTGAGGGAAGTTCTTTCCTCAGTGTAAAGATATCTAGCCAAACCTCTGACACAGCGCGAAAAACCTTAACCCTTTCTCTGCAGCACCCAGTTCCCCTACTTCGCAATACACAGCAGGCATTGTCTACATAAATGACCCTGCTACAGCAGGCACCTTTTTTGTTGTTGAAAATAGCAATATCACACACACACACACACACTGTGGAGAGGCTGTGGGGGAGCCTAGGAGGAGTTAGGGGGTAGGGGAGGGAGGAGTTCGGGAGGACATGTACTCTAACACTTCAGCACAGACTAGTGTATACATGTTGTGCACCGGATATTTCTCACGCGGGATGTCCGCTTACGTGGGGTTTTCAAGTTTCCGCTGGGCCAATATGCAAGTGTTATATACCGATATGTAGGGGAGATAGAGGCGATGATAGATTTTGAAATCATTTTTTCAATATCTTAATTGGATCCGAAGTTATCAAACATTAATTTACAAAATTTATTTTCTATGAATATACTCACGCACGTTCATAAAAATAAAAATTAATCTATTTTTGTTAGGGTGCCCATCAGAGGTATCCGCTTACATGGGGTTTTAGGCCTTTTCGTACCAAAATAACTGTCCGCATACGCGGGGTGTCCGCTTACGCAAAGGTAAACTAAACATCTAATAGAGGGAAAAGTTTCCGTTCTACTGTATGTCTTTTTCTTTTCCTCAAAAAAAGCAGCTATGAAATTTCTTATCGTGTTGTACATGGATAATTTTCTGTTGTAATGAATATTAATTCCATGCACGTTTGAGAAGTGCCAATAAACTGTTTCCCAAAAAGAAAAACATCGAGATGGGTGACGGGTCGCTGTTAACTTTCGAATAGTTCTAAACGTTCGAAAAGTGTGATCGCATCTAGATATCTGTAAGTATCCAAACATTTCTAATAATCCAATGGGGTTTAACATGCATATGGGTAGAACAGGTATTACCTACTCATAGTTCTGCTGCGAAGTCTTGTGCAACGTATCAGGTAATCACAGTTTGACCGTGAAATCAAAGAACTCAGTCTTTTCCAGTTTGTACATATTCTTATAGTGAGAATGCCGATTGAGATGGGGCTGGTTTTGCAATATTCTGTAGCATGCTAGAAAACATTTGAATGGGCATGACGGCTATTTTTGTTGACAGATAAAAATGTTTATCATGCATGAATTCCCAAACGGTTATCTGATACCTAGGCCTGGGAATTCCCCATTTTGATTCAGATTGACCTTAAAGGCCTCATCTGAGGGGAGTGGAACATTACTGAATTCTGAATTTTAAAAAATTGGATGCCATTCAGTCCTGCGGAGCGGAAATTTGACATTGGGAAGGAATGAAAAGGTCCTTTTAATCATGAAATACGCGAGATTGATTTAAGCAGCCAGTCCCTGGATTGATGACGACTTCATGGATGATGACCTCATGAATCCAAGGTTGCATATATCTCCGCATGGATAGCCACCTTCAAGACGATGTCGACCCTTGCTGATCACATCAGAATTGATTTTGTGTCGACCAATAATCATTATAGTCTGTATCATCCTTAAGGTCATCCCTAGGTGAAGATTGTCTTGCATTTCTGTCAACTAGCTATGTGAGTAAACACATTTACACAAGCTCAAATTGATCGGTAATAAGGAAACTGTAGCTTAAAAGAAGTTAGTTAACACTTATGGCTAAGTTTAATGGCCAATCCAAGGGCTGGGGTCTTTTCATGATGTAGGTTGTACATCTCTGTTATGACACGCTAGGCGTCGTTTGAAAAGACCTAATGGAGCGCCTCACAGTGTCAATGATTACATTTACTCAGTACGAAACGGCCCGTCCTGCCACCAGGTGGCTCCATTAGTCTTTCCCTTTGATTGGCTGGGAGAATGAGCAGGTTCAGGGAAGGTAACTGATGGGTCCGTAGAGACACTGGTCGAGCGCCCGGGAAGTGCTGGGGGGTGAGTCCAGGGGTGGCGACCCCATGAAAAGGCACTCCGGGGTCCCGGCGTCCAGGGGTGGGAAGCCAGGGCAGGAGACCAGGACGGGGCGTGGTGGGATAATGACGGGGAAAGGGTACATGGAGGTGAGACTCTGTGGTGAGGTAAATAAGTGTATAAGTGTGATAGCTTGTGAAGTGTGGTGAGTTGCAAGCGAGTATGTAATTGCTCAGAGACAATTGCTTAAGAGACCGGAGAGGGTGTAGGTTGGCATGCAGGGACTCATTAAGGAGAAATTTCTTGAAAACAGAACTTAGTTTATGAAGGAGGTGGGAGAAATATTTCAGCAAAGCTTCCCAGTGAAATACTTTTGTTTTCACTTTTTCTGCAAGTGAAATTTGATGATCAAGCACCCCAGTAATATCTTTACCGTTTTTGAATACATCTTTAATGAGATTGAGGTTAACCAGTGATGGCGATTCGTAGTTAAGAATGTTTTCATCTTTATCCATATATCTAGCACTATCATATTTACCACGATGTTTCTTCTTTACTTCGCGGCTGCGTGATCTAGACGTCTCTGAAGATTCATCACTGGACGATTAGTCTCTTTTTCTTGAATAACTGCGTGCAGACTTGTGATGACTTGACTTGGATCTGCTTTTATTAGTTTTTCTCTTGTCCTGACTTGAAACCATCCGCAGTATCATAGAGATTGAGTTTTCCAAAGTTTTTAGGCGATCTTCTGTATACTGGAGTCGGATCCCTCACACTTGGCCTCCCCCATCAACGGACGGCTGGGTCCCGTACTTGAAGCGATACCCGCATCGGCCGATGAACTAGAGTTGCCCAAGTTCTCCTAAGTAGCCACAGATTCCGCAAAAACCGGTAATGATTCATCCGATTTATCACATAAATTCTTCCTAGAAGTGGTATCAGTTTTACTCTTCTTTGTAGTATCAGCTTTCCTCCTTGTACGACTCATCATACGAGTTGGATGGGTTCTAATCTCATCCGAGATTAGAATATGTGTAGATTGTACAAGGTTAAGCATCGGAATGGACGTTATCCAGGTGTTCGTTACCACGTTATCTTTAGTTACCACATCCTTACCTTGATAAATAACAATGACGTGAGCAGATGCGAGCTGCTCTGTTACAGCAGTGAATACATGTGAGTAGCTCATTGGCTTATTTTCTATATACATAAGCGGTGTTGTATTTTACACTTCCTTTTTAGGTCAATTTTACACTTCAGTATAACAATTAATGTTGAAATGTTATAAAACATAGTGTAATTACAACGTGAGAATAGGAAAAGTGATAATATGAACAGGTAAGAAAGTTGAGTAATACTTTAGTATTACGAAATACATGATATCTATACAGACAGTATAAAATTATATTTAAGTTAAGAATATTTATATCTATATAGGTAATACGAGCTGTATTACAAATTTATCAAGTATAATTTTACCAAAATAGGTTGCAGTCCATGTAGGGTACACTTATCATTGCCCATGGGGTATTTATAAAAGATACTCAATAGGGGACTATATCACAAATGTTAGCAAATTAGCCAATGTGAGGGGCGTAGTAAATTCAGAAACCTATTCAAGTACACTCTTACCTGATGTTTCATTGAACATTTACAAAAATATATTTATGGCTTAGAGCTATACTAAAATCAAGGCATAATGTCATAGCCTTCGTAGTCACGTATCATTAGGGCTTATTAGAGATGCAAACTATGTTGATTCCGAACTCTCCAGACGCTTATCTGCCGGGCCAGGATGAGAAAGCCTAATCCCTAGCCTGCCTGCCAGTACACCACCAACCATCTCCTCACGCAATCTCTTCCAATCTCCGGGGAACACGGTTCCCCGGTAGTATTTCAGTAACACCTGGCAGAAGCCATTACAGTCGGTCGTTCCTCGGGAAACCCTTTAAAGCCAGCTCCATCTGTGAGCCAAAAAAACATTAGCATCCTGCTCTTAGATTACTCAAGGAATCTAGTTAAAACTTGCCCAGTGGTCTATCAATGACTCAAAATCCATGTGTCGGATGATACTGGAATCTGCCTGAGGTGTAGAATACTGGGGATTCAAGTAGGTTTTTGTAGTAGAGTGTTTTGGTTAAATCTCAATGGGTTATGTTTTGATCCCACCGGCAGTCGTACCTTTATCTCATGATGATTGAAAGGAATGTGGATTATCTAGTTGAACATGACACAGCGGTAACAAAGCTTTTTCATCGGACTATATTATCACTATAAATGGCTCTCCCTCGCGTCTACGAACTGCATCACTATCTTGCTCATTAATATCACCAAGTGTGATCTGAAGCCTAACATCTCTTTATTTAAAACCTGTTAATGTTTTGATGAAAACAGAAACCCTTGAATGCTTGTACACCAATGAAACAAATTTTAAAATGTGATAAATGTATAGTGATGGTAGAAATTGACCAGTGTTTGACCAAGCCACGACTTAAATAAGTTGCACACGGATCGATGAAACAACAATTGACTACATGAGGCTCATGGAGGTTTTGTTTTGGGGTTTTATTTGTAATGTTATTTAATTAGACTGCGAAAACATCAGTGTTGAGGCCGGTATGAGTGTCCTCACAGTAGACGGCACACCCTTGCAAAACAGGGATATACAAATAATCAAATAAGTATATCACAAAGCATTATCCACAGTATATATTGTGAACCAAAAGGATCACAGCTTGCAGTATAACTGCAAAGTCTGTTGGGTAATTGTTCATTGTTTAGTGATCTCGCTAAAATTGCGTTTTGCAAGTCCTTTGTATGTATCACAGTTCTTTTGGCAAGTTTATAAGTCAAGTCAAATTTATTTGGGCTAAAATAGTAATTTCTAGATCTATGGCTACCATAAGTAGAATAGATAGATTAATAGCAATACAAGCTGTATAGTATCAAATATATCCATGTTTGTAAGAGTTAACTAGGGTAATGAGTCACCAATCAATTTATACAAGCACAATTTTAGCAAGATCACTGAATCTGCACTTATTCAGACAATATCGTGTCTGAATAAATTACCTGTGTTCCAAAACAGCCTGAGCTTCTTATTTTACTCTGTTCTTGAAATTATTAACCCTCTAACAGCAGGAAGATGCCTCGAGGCATTCCCCTGGCTACGGCAGGAAGATGCCTCCAGGCTTTCCCCTGGCTACGGCAGGAAGATGCCTGAAGGCATCTTCGAGGAATCATTGATACTTATATACAAAATCCAATAGATAAAAAGATAATTGTTTGATTTAAAGGAAATTTTGACAGTTTATAAGAGCCATATTGACCTTTGATTTGGTATAATAAAATATGATCAGTCACCAAGGTAAATTACTTAAATCACATGACACATCACATAACATTGCTCTTTCCCAAAATAGGTGCCTGCCATAGCAGGGTTGTTTGGGGAGGCAATGCCTGCCGTGTAATGGTGATCTGGGTGCTGCAGGGAAAGGGTTAAATTCATCACTTTTTTTTAAGAGTGGGAGTCAGGGAGTTCCAGGCCAGTGCTCCTCTATAAAGAGTGGTTACCTAATACTTCTCAACCGTAGGTTTAATTACAGCGAACAGGATTCCATTCGCTGCCCGCGTTCTACGTATTTTAGATTATTTCTAAGCTCAAGCATATAATTTACGAGATGGCAATGCCTTCTATCATCTAGCATTAATAAACCTGATTTTTGTGTGTAGATCCAGGTTCAATATAGGAGCACGAGGTTTGTATATTATTTTCTAGGCCCTATTTTGGAGGGATTGGAGTTGGTTTAATTTGATGGGTGAGGCTCGAGACACTAATATGTCCCCATAGTCTAAATACGGAGCAACCATTGATTTATATAAGATCAATGCTGCCTTACTGTCTAGGTATTTCCGTTGCAGCCAGAAGAGATGAATTATGTGAATGGAGACCTTTTAGTGTATACGTGACAGGTCAAAGAATCGTAGTCTATTGGCATCCCTTCCCACATGCGCAGATCTATGGATATGTGCGCCACCAAACCTCTCATCATAGTTGGCATGGTAGCCTTTATCTATGTATATATAGAAGAACCCCGCGACAGCGGACACTCTTGGTTCCGGACGGGCCAAAGTGTCCTCTTACGCGGGGTGCCCGCTTATTCGGGCTTAAAATAAATATCTAATACAGGGAACCATTCCGAGTAAAAACCTCCGTTAACGCGGGTGTCTGTTTATGCATGTATGTATATATATATATATATATATTTATATATATATATATATATATATATATATATATATATATATATATATATATATATATATATATATATATAACCCCGTCTAACGGACACTTTTGCTCGGAAGGAAAGAATTTTCCTCTCTTAGATTTTTGAGTTAACCCCGCATAAGCCTCGACTGGCCCCTATGAAATTAAACTTACACCCATTATATCATCGAAGCTATATGAGTGATTCCGCTACTTTGCAAAGGCTCTAGCGCCATGGCTCCTCTGGTTGGAGTCGATGTATCGAACGAGCGTCATCCACCGGCTGCAGTCAACCATCACACCACTACGTCTGGCCTAGAAGAGATTTGCAAAGTAACTTTAAATTCAACGGTTTGGCAAAGGGTAAACCTTGACTTAGACCAAAAGGCTTTTGGGCCGCGGCATTTAACAGTTTGGGTGGCCTCTCATTCCCAGGTAATGCAGCTAGACCTATCTGGCTGTGACGCCGGCTCCTACTGAAAACGATTTATTCAAATTACCTATTTCAAGTAAAATGCCTTCATTGGTGAGGTGCAGTTAAGGGCGAACACTTCCAGTAAAAAGGTACAAGCTTAGGAGCGTACTCACCATTTGATTCAAAAACACCTGCATGGTAATCATGTAAAGATACATATAAATGTTTGATATATCAAAACATTAAAGATATATAGACTAACGTTGTATAACACTGCTCCAGGAGAGGGTGAGCTACTTTTTAGGTGAATACTGCACCATCAAGTTAAATCTAAATTTGCTAACGTTTTTTGCTTGGTCTTTTGGGGTTTTTTCGGGGGAAGGGGGGGGTTATTTAATCTCTAGCTAGCAGCCTATGTTTCTCCGCTCTAGATAGAGGAGCATATACAATTGAGAATGTTATTGTGCTGGTGTGACTGTCACTAGAAGATGCACTTTATTGCTACTTCATTGTCCAACCTCAGAATGTGGAAACTGAGTGTCCCTGGGTTCAACTTGATTCAACTTTTACACCGTCCTTTGTATGAGGGAGGAACCTGATGGTAGCGTACATAACTATCACCTGTTTCTGGATTTACACCCAGTACTCACACCTTGCCACAGAGTCTGTAGTATACTACCTATCATCTACAGTAGTTATATATAGTTGAATGATATATTCATTAGAGGAGAGATAATTCCAGTAGATACACATCTCATTACCCCAGATCCCCAATGAAACAAAGCAGAAGCCGTAGTGGGCTTATAAAATTTTATTTTATTTTATGAGTCTTATTGATATGAATAAGAGAAGTACATGAATATCAATAATAAGACAAATATTAAAAATTGACATATGTATGTGGTTGTCAATTGTTATAAGTTTGTGATAACATAATGAATATATTATGAAATATTACATAGTTATAAAGAACATGTAATAATAAAAATATATGTATATAGCCCTACGAGTGTAAAGGAGTAGAAGAGAAAAGGTGTGGGTGGGTGGGTAGAAAAATATGTGTAGAGTGTATGAGCTGTGAGAAGCGAATGAGGCAGAGTGCAGTGTCGGCCTAGCGCACTTTGATGTTTAGTGCGGCCTATAGTGGAGAGGGGGCGCAGGGGTGCGCCAGTGCAGAGTGGTTTCACTAGGGGGGCAATGACCACCCCTGACCATAGGCCATGGGCAACCCATTACCCCAGATCCCTAATGAAACAAAGCAGAAGCCGTAGTGGGCTTATAAAATTTTATTTAATTTTATGAGTCTTATTGATATGAATAAGAGAAGTACATGAATATCAATAATAAGACAAATATTAAAAATTGATATATGTATGTGGTTGTCAATTGTTATAAGTTTGTGATAACATAATGAATATATTATGAAATATTACATAGTTATAAAGAACATGTAATAATAAAAATATATGAATATAGCCAAGAAGCCAATTGTTATAGGGGGAGGAGGGTGGGAAAAGTTTTTATAGTCACTTTTTGAAAGAAAGAGAGTCAATGAGAGACTTGTTGACAGTCTCTTTGTCGGTGGTCTTGATGTATGCCCTGTGGGCATGGGACCTCCAACCCCCATACCTCTGAATGTTTAGTTCAGGTATGCCGGCCTCAAAGGCCTGGGTGGCTGCGGCCTTCCTGAGGCTGTGCAGGGTGTAGGTCTTCACAGTTTGGCCTGTGGCCTGTAGGAGGCGGTCCCATTCCTTCGTCATTATCCGTGACGTGATGGTCGTCCCATCGGGCAGTGTCAGGAACGGGTCCCGCAGTGACGCCGTAGGGGCCGCCCGTAGTAGTCCTCGAACCGCGTCCACAGGGCATACTCTGGTATCGTCCGCGGCCTCCAGGCGCATTACTTTCTGTTCTCCAACGTGTTGGAGGTTTTTGGCCGCCTTGATGGTGATTGTCACGGGTCGGCGGCCGAGGACCACGTCCCCCCCCGCGTAAGGTGCCGTGCCGGATCGAATGTATGAGCGGATTGCGGCGCCACCTCTCCCTGCCGTAGGGCCGCGTAAAAGATCAGAAGCAGACCCGCTCTCATCGCCGTATGGAGGGGCGATGCCGTGAGGCCGTCGAGAACCGCCCGGAAGACGTCCATCGGGATAGGAGGTTTCACATTTGGCACGTAGTCCTTGTTCCTCCTCATGCCCTCGAGGGCACGCTTCACCCGATGATCCTCTGTTGGTCGCACGTCCCCCCCCGTCAGTCGCAGATGCGCCCGGACGTGTGATAGCTGGTTGGCGAGCGTAGCCGGGGAGGGGGCGTGGTCGGCCACGTATTCCAAGTAAGACGTGATCAGGCTCACGGTCGGTGCCCGGGGGTCCACTCTCATCCGTTTGCAGAACGCCAGGTAGGTGGTGACTGCGGATCGCTGGTTTGCGAGCTGCCTGGGGCACGTGCCTCTAACTGCCTCGCAGATGCCTTCGCCTGGAGTAAGAGAAGTGCCCGATCTGCAGAAGAGACGGAGTACGGGTACAAATGAGGCATGGGTACATGGCACGATAGGGTACAGCTCATGGAGTTGAATGAGGGAGGTGGCCCTATCATATTCCGTCCTTGACAGATGGGCTCTGCTCAAGGCATCTGCGATCACGTTTTGCACCTCGGGGATATGGCTGAAGACGAGTTCTACCTGTAGACGTGCCTGCACCATCCATGCCTGGCGGGCACACTCCGCCAGGACTCGGTTTCGGGCACGCCCACTGTTGAGGGTCTGTACTGTGCCGAGGTTATCACAGAACACCTCAATCCGTGATCCCCGATCCCTGTCTGTGATGAATGTGTGGAGTGCGTAGATGGTGTTTAGAGCCTCGAGCTCTGAGATGCACTCCACGGGGTCGAGGACGGGGCACACCTGGCCGGAATACGAGTATCGCCCGTCAGTGCCTCCCACACCCGACAGGCATGCATCCACGGTGATGCGCCTCGTCGGCGGTCCGCGAGGGATGAGTGCCCGGCCATTCCACCCCTCCGCAAACTGTACAAACCAATCTGGCTGGGCTCCTGAGCCTTGTCGTGAGCCTCGGGGAGGCCCAGTTCAGCAAACAAATCACGTGCAATCCTGAAGTCCACGGCCGCCTTACCTCGGTCCTCGAAGAGGATGATGAGGTCGTCGAGGTACATCGCGGCCGTGACTCCCTTCGATCCCAGGATTCCCACGATGGCCTCCGCCATACACTGCATGTGGTAGGAGGAGGCACGGGCACCCAACGGCATGGCCGTATCACAGTAGTGCCCGTCCTCCCACGTGAAACAAAGCAGAGGCCAATCGAGGGGATCGCACCTAAAGTTCTTGTAGGCATGTGAAACGTCGATGGACGACATGTAAGACGACGTGCCCGCCTTAACGAGTTTCGCCACGAACTCGTCAACCGTTGGGAGGCCGTGATCTCGCTCCAGCCCGTAGACCGAGTTCTTAATGACGAACGAGTTCACGCTGCACTCCCGCGGGAAAGTCATGTCCGTTATAATCCGTCTGTCGTCCGTCCCGCGTTTTTCCCGTGTCATGAGCGGCGACACGTGACACCACGGGCTGAACGGCGGCTCCACAAACGGACCCATCATATTTGTGAAGGCGGCCTCCTTCACCAGGAACTTCTCTACCTGCACAGGGTGAGCGGTAGCGCTGGGGTGGTTGGCCACGCCCCTCTTATCGCTCTCCGGCCCGAGGTATCCCAGAGGGAAGCCGTAGTGCAGGAATCCCAGGAGCTCCTGCGCCCCCTCCACGGCCCCTAGGTAATGGTCCCACGCCGCTAAGTTGAGATCAAAAGGAACCTCAATCCTTGCTCCGAGAGCGTTGGGGATTCCCGTGTCGCGCACGGCCGGTATATCTCCGCGTGCCGGGCGGGCCCCACGGCCGTGAAGTCCGGCCACGTCTCCCGGCGATGTTCCCTGAAGGCGAATGGGTCCGTTCTCACTCCCTCCCGGTGTACTCCGGTCTCGCAGACCTCTTTGAGAGCCTTGAAGTTGGGAGTGTTAGATGTGATTCGAGCTACCACCGCTGACACAGCCGGACACGGCCGGTGGCGGGTGAATGGGGCGTACCTCCTCCGGGAGTGTATTCCCCGCGCCTTTGTTGTTGTTTATCACACGTGCTCGTCCACGTGCCGAGGGGGTCACGTGGGCTGTGACGTCACGTGAGGGGGCTGGCTTCGTTACATAACCCTCCGACTCGGCAGGCCCCCTTTGATGCTTGTCTCGCGCCTCACCTACTCGCGGGGCGCGCCTTGGCCGTTTTTTTAAGTCGACTGGTGTTGATGCACGCTCTGTGGTGCCGCCGGCTTCGTCGTGGTGTGGAGTTGGTACCCCGCCTGGGGTGCCCGTCGTGGTGTTGGTGCAGGGGGGGCCGCCGAGTTGTCGTAGCCGTGACCAAACGTGAGCTTTCGGTTGCACGCGTGCACCGAGTGACCGCACTTCCTGCCCACTGAGTCGCAAAAGCTACACACGTGCAGCCACCGGATGCCCCCTTCTGTGTGGTCGTTGCGGTGGCAGCACCCCCTCTCACCATTGTACTCCTGGCACGGGGCCTCGCTCCCCCGAGCGCTTCGGGTTTTGTTGTTTGTGGAGCCGTTAGCCGTGTGTGTGGTGGTCATAGCAAGCCGGACGCGCTCTTCCTGTATCCGGCCATGCTCTGACCACCGCATCCTGCCTGACTCGACCTGGTCGAAAACGTAGTTAGACCACCGTCTGACGCCGGCCCACTGCCGTGCCTGCGCGTCAACGGTTACCTGGTATAGGTGCTTAAACATGTGGTCCTTATCCTCGGGGTGCAAGGCGCGTTCGTCACTCAATAGGGCCACAAAACAGCTAATGAACTCGAGAGGCCCGAGGCTCGACCGTAGGTCCAATTTCTGATGTAACGTGTACACCCCGTCCCGGTCCATGAACATGTACGGCTTCGCGGTCGGCCTGCGGGCATTAAGATCGGAAAGTAACGAGGTCTTACCGGTGGTCCGATCGTGCCGCATGGCCTCACGGCCGAATTCCCGCTGCAGGTGTTCTTCTGTCGTATAGGCTTCCCTGAGAGCCCGGGGTGGGGGTAGAAGGCGTTCGGTTTGCTCCTGGGCCCAGTCCCGTGTCCGTTCGGCCGCCGACGACGCCCGTGAGCCGCTCCTCCGTGATGCCGGCCGAGAAATCTGCATGATGGCGTCCATCATGCCATCCATCTGGCGCGACATCTTGTTACATCCGTCCTGACCTCGTTGACATCCGTTTTGACTTCGTTCACGTCTGTCCTCACTCCCCCGAGGTTGGTCTCTAGGGCAGTAATGCGGGAGGCCCGAGACCGGCCACTGGCGCTCGTACCTTGTTGAGAGACCAACTCCACGTGGTCGCTCTCAGTCTCAGCCGTAGGTTGCTGCCGTAGGATGATTTCAGAATCCGTCTCGGCTCCAGCCGAAGCCGCCATAGCGCTTCTCGTCAACATAATTACACGATAATTCCCTATTCCACTGAATCGCTTGGTATCCCTGTCCTCGTCTGCCGATATTCAGGGGAATATGGAGACCGGAGGTACGATGGGCGATATGCCAAGGAGCGATAGAAAAATATGTGTAGAGTGTATGAGCTGTGAGAAGCGAATGAGGCAGAGTGCAGTGTCGGCCTAGCGCACTTTGATGTTTAGTGCGGCCTATATTGGAGAGGGGGCGCAGGGGTGCGCTAGTGCAGAGTGGTTTCACTAGGGGGGGCAATGACCACCCCTGACCATAGGCCATGGGCAACCAATAGCAACGGATAATCATAGAGGACAAGACTGAGTGACATGTAGAAGACACCAGGTAAAAGAGATTACACAGGGCTAATGGAGACCAATCAGGAGACACAGCGATTGATTCTGGTTGATAGCTTTGTCCGACACAATCACGATAGTATGCTCCGTTTCTGAAAGTTAGTGCAGGTCAGTCATAATGAAATCAGGATATGCAGCATCATTGCAGTAATGAGGGATCGCCGCCCCTTAAATACCGTTTTACCTGTGGTAAAATGATTTTACATTACTTAAATCAGAGATTGTCCTATTTATTTAAATTGATAGAACAACTCTACATGTTAGTACACTCCTCAAATGCCTAAACCAGCGAAACTCAGTTAAGAAACCTTAATTCAGTGTGGACTTGAAAACTCAAGTGAGTTTAAAAGCATTACAACGTACATCATAGATGTAAGATGCTTATGAGGTAATGACTACCACAGAAGCACGGTAATGAGCTCAAATTTATTGAGTTACACTTAATAACAACGAGATAAATTTTATAGTAATACAAGAGAGAAGGTCACGAGCTACTAAAATAGGCATACGGAGTAGGAGAATTGAAGGAGAGAGTTTTTGTAGGGTGGATGGGTGGTTCCTTTCTCGTTTGCGTCCCAGGATGAAGGACGAAGTGGACGAAGTGGACGAAGATTGGGGTGGAGTGGAGTGGTCACGTGACCGGATTCATGTGACCGGAACCACGTGAGGGAGTGTCCTTAGCGATGTCTTCTGTTCCCACATTACCGCCAACTCTTCCAGTTTGCCCTAATGCAAGAGCATGATCTGAGATGTAGAAATTTGATTCAAATGATATGCAATGCCACCAAGTGGGTTCATCATTATGCAGACTCAATGTTCTACTCTAATCTCTCAGGGTTTTCGTGCTTTCGGCAAAGCGTGCACTAGACCAAAGTTATGAAAGAGCAGGATCTCCAAGGGTACAACAATTAGCCAATCAGGACTTATATGAACTATGACCGATAATATGTTCATAGAACGTTGTCATTAGAGTAGATGTTCCAGCCCTTGCATCCAAATGACAGATAGTATTACGTATTTTTCAAGGATCTATAGGATGTGATATTATTGACTGTGAGAGACATCCGATCGATAGTTTGTGCTAATTCCAAATATCATATTGCTTTCAGGAAGCATCAATGGCATTATGAGACAAGAGAAATGATTAGATATGTTACACACCCTCTCGTTTGTGATAAATGATGTTTACACTATACCCGAGGTAGCAAAATGATCATTTTTAAAAGTATTTTCTCCATCATAATTCTGCGTTTATTACTCAACGGCATGATTGCATGCAGACACGTAGCTTGGCAGGGAAAGCGAAGCTATTGAACATTTCAGCATGGTAAAACATCTTTCAAAGGAACTATTATCACACGTTGTTGTTTATCGGGCTAATGTTACCTGCTAAAAGAAAATTCAAATTTGTTTTCGCACCAAGAGCTTTGTGTGTCTGAAGAAGCAATCAGAAAACACTTTAAAAAGTCAGAAAACCTGAGGATTATTCTTGTCTACCATTTAAAGGATGTTATACAGGAATTCGTCATTATTCAAAACCTTCGTTCACAAAATTGGAAGTGTATATAGTCTTTGTGTGTGTTGTCATAATGCTTATCAATTGGGGGGGGGGGGGGGTGAAATGTTCAAATTGATACCAAGGGTGATACATACTAAGGTTTGAAGCATCGTTGAGCGCCTTTATGAAATTATGGGACGCTCGAGTTTCGATTGGTCAAGACGCAATGGGTCATAAAAGCCCTATTGCATCTGAGGCAGGAGATATCAACAACACGAGTTGGTGATACCATGTATTCATTTCCAGGTTTGAAACTATTAAAAGAAATTGGCATAATAAAGTTGTTTTAGAAACACGAATGACTATTTAAAGTATAAGGTTGTCTATCATATACCCCTGTGCGTACTTTCAATAGTTACTCATCCCTACTCCCTACACCATATGTATTGTAAACGGCGTCCTGTGCCGTGCGCTGTTATACGGAATTGCTTTTTTTTTTATTGGATCAGATTCGCAAACGTAATTCTCGGTCTTCCACCTTCGGGACCGTTTGCTATGGTCCTCGGTTTACCAATACATTATGTATCCACTGCTCTAAACTATGTTAGAGTTTTCTATTATCATTACACATATACAGAGGCAAGAACAAAGTAAACAATGAAAACACAAATTGACATGGGTCGAAGTACAATATATGGAATGAGGAAGAGACCGACATCGGCTGTATAACGTGATAGAAGGTCGGCTAACTCCTCGATCTAAGATTAATTGTTGATTTTTCATTTTGTTTGTTTCTTTTTGTTTATATTCCGCGCGTCTTTTCTAACATGCTTGGAAATGTATTGGAATTGCTATAATCATTGATAACAGTTTGCTATAGACCTTTTCGATATTTTCTTTGATTCAGACAATTTCATTTCTTCTGGGAAATTGTTCCATATATTATTTTAAGTATTTTCTTTGTCTTAATTCGGTGTTTATAATCAATGGCATGATTGCATGCAGGTACATACCTTGGCAGGGGAAGCAAAGTATTGAACATTTCAGCATGGTAAAACAACTTTCAAAGGAACTCATGAATAGAATTATATATAAAAGGTTGTGTGCAAATTGCCACTCATTTCGATGCACCGTACACGTCATTTGGCTTCGCCTCGATTGCGGAGCAACTAAACTTGTGGAGTCTTGTCTATTTATATGACTCCCGATGCAGTTCTTTATAATCATTGTCATCATTAGTCAGCTTACAGTTTTTGATGTCTTTGTTATGTTACTTTGTACACTATTCATGGAAACCTGTCCGTTGACAAAATGAATTAAGATATATATGAAAAGAAATCATACGACCTATAATAGTATTTACGACATAATGTAGATACAAATTAACCCAAGGTCTCATTCTGTGAGGTATTAAAGAGCTGTGGTTGTGTTAGAAGCTAGGCCGTTGGCAGTAACCACTGATGGTAATATTAAGCATATTCTGGTATTAATTGGTATGGGGATCCAGACTGATTTCTCTTGTTTTCTGATATCAAATAGAAGAAATTAATCACTATTGAGTGTATTTTCTAAATATTTCAACCACATTACTCTATGCTGCATATGCATCACAGGCATATATATATATATATATATATATATATATATATATATATATATATATATATATATATATATATATATATATATATATATATATATATATATATATATATATATCGGTGTGATATCCATATTATAGATGATTTGGTATCCTGAAGGTATATGATGATATTATAAAGTTTTCGGAAATATCGATCAGATAAGACCTCTATAACGATTCTCACTGCCTTGGGGAATCTAGTCTATTGTGCATAGTAATATTGCACCTGAGTAAAAAGAATCCCGTTCATTTACTCATTACAAGGCATTCTTAATGAATCCTTTACTTCCCCAAATTGCCCCCTCGTGATTCCTCTACATCTACCTCATTTCTACAGTGCTTAGTTGCCTGAGCAGTTGTCAGGCAGCTCGGTGAGCAACTCCGTGACCCGTAAAGATAGGCCAGTGTGTGGATAATTAGATCAAGAGAGTTGCTCCCATTCTGAACATCCAGTCCGCACGTGTGTGTACACGCATCTCAGTGGCGAGGAGTCCCCAGCTGATCAACGCTATATCACAGCTAACTCTGAGTAACCAGCGAATGGGAGCAGGGAGTTTGTATTTATAACGAGGTCTGGTCAGAGGATGTTCTAAATGTAGATATTTTACTATATCTAACTATAAATATTGATTATACGTGGAAACTCCAAGCCCTTCTGCAATTCGATGCATGTTCTTCATTTTTCTCAACTCAAAGTTCATCGTTGACAAGGTAATATTTAATGGTAATCAGAAATATATATTATGGAATTTGCATCAGAACATTAGTTGTTAAGGGCCGGGGATGTTATAAGTATTTTGATACCTCAACAGGTCATTGCCCATATGATTCGAACATGTCTGAAATCCGTCGGTATATTCCGGCAGGAGAGTTTCGTGGGTAATAAGAAACTTTTATGTACAAATCCAATTAACGGTATCAAGAAATTACATGGCCTACACGATTGTAGGTTAACGATATGATATCATTAGCTTGATTTCCAATATACTTGTGTAAGACATCGCAAGTTCGTATTAGGGGAAACCTCTCTTTGTTATTGAAAGATTTTACCCTGTTAATAGTTAAAGAAAGGAATGGAGAAATTTGATATTAATAATCTTAATACAGGGTGATGAGATGAAAGGCTAGCCATTACAAAAAGAGGTGAAATTCAAAATCAAATGAACCTTCATATCCAATTACTTTGTTATGATGATGAGAATTCTCAAAAGCGTAATTAATGTGACTAGGGCTGAATTTTCCCACAAGCAATCCTGATTTTATACCTTCTTAGGCTTTTTATCTTTTTATTTCTATAAGAGTAAGACTGTGCATACAGAAAGGAAAACTGAAAGTGATTAACATCACGAAACACCTTTGATTAATTAAGCATTCGTGGCAGGCAGACAGAAACATCCACCTGATTAGATGGGTTTGAATTCTATCTCGGTTCGAGGGTTACTTGAAGGAAGGGATTATTTGTGGTTCATATATAATCCTGCTCCGTGAAATTGAAAGATAAATGAAATTAGGTTTAGTGTCCCAGCTGCTAGCCACACACTAACCATGTATTCCGAGAGTTTGCTAGATTTGTGTGACTGTCTATCCTGTATTTCTGTTTCCAAGTTTCCCTTGTATTTCCCTCCAAATACCCTGTTCCTCAGAGTAGCTTACAGTACTCACCTAATTAATGATTGAGAAACGTTCACTGTCAGTCACTATCAAAATGCAGATTTCATCAAACAAGAGGTATATCGTTTAAAAAGACGGGAAGAAAGTATAAGATGTAACACAAAAAAGAAAAAATCTGGAGAGCGAATAAGATGACATGTCGAGTTTAGCATGACATGCTGCAAACATCGTGATTAAGAAAGTCCGTAATAGGGTCATTACATCCTACTAATAGCTACCGCCCCAGAAATGAGGATAACATGGGCCATATTGATACCTTCCTACAAGCTCTATATCACGCGGGAAACATTCTTATATACCAAGAAACAGAGTTGCTACTCGGAACGTGAATTCCTATTAGTACTTACCAATATGAAGAAGACAGAAAAGGAATGTAGGCCTTTAGACTTTAATGAACCCACTCTATGTACCAACACATAATTCCCGCTATTTAAGTTTCAGTAATTTGTATTTACTTATCAGTGACGTCAGTTCAGCATTAGCCGTAGAGATCAAGAGCAAGATCCAGAAAATATTTATGTGTGGGGACATCCTGTATATAAATTGTTCATTCATTCAGCAAAATATCAGGAAAATCACCAATGTATTGAAATTAATAGCAATGAGATATATCTTAATGGAATTAATATTGATATCAGATATTCTTGTCGTTCTTATCATTCCCAGTCTTGTAAAGTTGCACTCTGCATTGGTTCCCTTCCATCTTCTTAATCCTGGAAACAAGATTCATTTAGGGTCATGGATTTAATGGAACTCTGCCGGATTAAGCCAGAATAAAAGGATCCCCGACCCTTATCAAATTAAAATCTACAAATGACAGTGCAGTGGCTACAATTGCCTCCAATAAGGCAGTTTCAGGGATGCATGTGCGTGGTTAGCCACTTCCTTCCGGCGGATCCGCCTGTAGCCTGCTGGGATTTAGGGAGGGTAACATCCGGGGATTAACAATCTTACAGCGGGGTCTTTGAGACGGGCGAGCACCTAAATGACACCCTGCCCGGACATCATGCGCAGGGGGTGTGTATTTAGGTGGTTAGTGTCCACTGGGAGGAGAATTGGCTTCCGTCTTGCAAACGCAACCCTCGCAGTATCTCAAGGGTCTGCTGGGGTCACGTGACCGAAATCCCAGTCCCCCCCCCCCCCCCCCCCATAGCACACAGACACACACATCGGTACATGGGCGTATGCCCCATTGAGCCTAAAGCCTGACTCCAATCGCCCATGGCAGGCCGGATACGAGATAACGTGTCAGTGAAGTATGGAGAGGATTTTGATACTTTTATTTCAATGTGACAAATGTAAAAGTTGTTTGCATTCAGAATTTGGAATAAAAAATAAAAAATAAACATGAGAATTAGGGATGGAAAATGGTAGCTCTGGGAAGAGGATTAGGGGCTTGGAATGGGAATATGTTGTAGTGGAAAGATGGTGTAGAAATCACTCAAAAAAAGAGGAGGCTGCTTCGCTTTTCTTTCAACATCAAGATTAAATATAGTAAACCCCGCTTCTGTGATACTTTGCATGGAACGTAATTATGCCCTCTGTTTATATAGAGTTTATTTTAACCCTGATTGAGTGGAAACCTTGCTTAAGGGGACAGCCCGCGGGGACACTTTGCTCGGAACCGAGGGTGTCCTCTTAAGAGGGGTTGCTTTAGTGTATTAATGATGCTGGTTTCTCTTTACATTTTGTAATGCAAGCATATAACCATATGTGGTGTGTGTTTAATGGTATAACCTATTCTATTGTTATAAACTAATGAGGCTTTATCATGATTACCCTATCTATGTCCCACTCGATTCCTATCATGCAAGATGAACATTCATACAGTTATAAATAGCAATCTGTTGCATCACTTGTATTAATGGAGTTTATATATAAAAAAAAGCATTGGTGATAATGTAATATATGTGTATCCCCGTTTCTTTATGTAAAAAGTTTCGATGATATTGGTAATACAAAAAATCTTATATCATCTTAGGCTGTTATATGTAAGTTCACCATGCTAGAAATAATCACCATGTAGCCCCATGCGGCTTGCCATAGCCGGCGTCCAGGTGGGTGGAAACCTCCTGCCCTGAAGGCCCCAATGAAGGCTAACGGGGTTAGGAGATTTACTTAAACCTCGCCGGGACTACTTTCCTGCGCGAATTCTTTCCTGTGCCCAATGACCACCCCAGGGTAAATGGGTTGTCTGAGGCGTAGAATGGGGTTTGGGGGTTATGCACATAGGATAACAATTTACCGTTGTTACCGGTCCATAAAGTTACATTTGCTTACATCAATCACCACTTCCACCTACCTCCACTTTCTCCACGCTATCTCCCCTGTTCCTGTTCCTCCAAGTCCCTCATTTGTTACCATATGAATAGTGTATCCCTTTTTTCTTTGGCTTACAGTTACAGTATAACAAACATTTTGTGGGATTGTGAACATGTATAATTTATCCCAGCCTTTCATGTCCTTTCATTTTATTCTTCAGGCTTTTGTCATCTTTTTTTTTCATTCTCCTATTATTTCACCTTCCTTATCTACCAATTGACATAACTTTTGCTCTTCATATTTCCTGTCTCCCGTACGCCTTTATATTCCCTCTTTCAATCCATAGAGGAGAGGATAGGGCGAATTGTGTGATCGTTTAATTCATAGTATAAGAACCAACGCCTGTAGTGATCACATGTATTCTTAATACATTTAATGGCCTTGTTTTCATTCAGCATCTTGAATTATCTTAAATTTTACATTAAAGGCTCGAAAGGCAATTAGTATGTGTTTATTCATTATCAAATTGTTCTATACATGTGAAGTGTTCATGTGAAGAACAAGTATCCACGTTTTCCTGCACTCAGCATTGAGAGCAAAGCAGTCCTATTGGGGATAAGGCTGGTTACACTGGCTAACCTGAACTGTACTACCAATATTTCTGTCTCAAACATCGTCCTAGTGAACCCTTACGCTGAGACCCATGTACCCTTGAGGTGAGGGTATGACAAACATGTAATCCTGCTTGCTAGATTCCTATTGGCTAGGTTTGCTACTGAAGATGGATTCACACAATGATATTCACACATGTGCCTTACAGGGTGTTTGTCTGAGACAAATCCTGCTGAAAGTCTGTGCTCAAACACAATCTCTTCGTCTAACACTGTGCGAAACTAACCACATTAAATATGAATGCGCCCGGCGTATAAAAGGGTGCTTTTTTCCACGTTTCTTGATTGAGCCTTTGTCAAGCCCTTTTGTTTACAATTTCGTTTTTTCTTTCTCTCAATAAAGGGGCTTGAACCTCAGCCCTATCATTGACCTGGCTTTCATGGTTCAGCCGATCCGATTATGGTTTACATAACAATTTTGTAGCGTATATGTTGCTCAATGTTTCACAGGTAACAGTATCCTCTTGATGTATCCTTTTGCGTATACAAGGTCGTCTTATTTCCCGTGTGTATATGCCTCACTTTTAGGCGAACACAAGCGTCTATGTTGCAGTCATATATATACGTCATTACACAATCCCGACGACCTAAGACAGACTACGGAAGTCCCCAGGAAGTACGGCAATAAGAAAAAATCACTGTCAGGACTGTCGGGGTGATGGTGTAAACCTAGCATTACCCCTAAAAAGGAAGAGAATCTAATGAGATTTTGAACCCTGAGAGGTACATGAATCCCACCGTGTAAATCATACTTAATGTTGAATTCACACTTTCGGATCCATGAATCTCACAGAGTGTTTGTCTGAGACAGATCTTGCTGAGATTCTCTACTGGAACACAATCTCCTCATTTGAATTTTTGGGCTCCATCCCTGAGACAAATTTTTCCTTGCAATTGTCGGCGACAATCATCTATAACGAAGTACAGAATCTCATATGATTTTGATTTCAAACACATTAAAAAATTTAAACACAGTCAAACACCCTGTGAGGAACATGAATCCCAACGTGTGAATTCCACTTACCTTGCTATATCTATATTCTATACATACTTGAATTATTCAAAGGAGATTTCAAAGGTCACGTTTCACGTTTGATGGCTATCGATGCTGTTGACGCTATCAATACTGCTTCTATCGTGCATCAATACTGCTTCTATCGTGCAACTTAATATGACCTTGTTAATGCATTTGGGGTAATTTTATTTGCGGGATCAAACCACGGTTTAATTGGAAACTAACCTTGGGAATTCCGTTTTAAATGTCAGCTTTGAAATAAAAATGCACACAAAACGTCTATCAACTGTCAGAGGGATCGGAATCCTCAAGTATTCCGTTTGTAGCTTAATTCCTAACGGGGAACAGATGATGGAATTTTGCTTTTACTGTGGTTTTATCCTATATGATTTGAAATGTTACGGGGATATGAAGATTACACTCGTGAAATATGAATATCACCATACCGCTAATGGAAACGGTGATGTGGGGTTTATAGTTGAATTTCTCTCTTTGAGAGATAGAGACACGTATAACTATAGATGGGATTACTTTGGCTGGATATTTATTTGTCTTTTATGTGCAGAACTGCAAACAATTACTGCATTTTCTTGCTGAATGATTTCCACCAACTTGCAGGATAACCTGTTTTTGACATATGACATATGTACGCCGCTGGCCCATTTACTGCCTTTAGACGAGCAGCATTTAGTTTAGATCCTAATACACTATTTTATCTTAAGCTTTACCGTTGAATTAAAGAATGGAGCTAGGTCCCAACACATTTAAGCTATTACTAACTGAAAAGTTCAAAATTATTTGAATCGTTTGATCCTTAGTATTAAACTACCATTACACTAATCAGACCTACTAGTAATGCTGTTTCGACTTTAGACAAAGGTATTCTATATTGAATATGAAAACGTTATCTCCCTTTTCATTAAGAAATATTATGATCCCATGCACTTTCTTATCAATATACAACAAGCGAATCTTCATTTTCAACAAATTGGGGAAAAAAATCAAACAAGTACAAGGGAGTACAAGATTCTCCTTCACAAAATGGTCCAAGCCCCAATAGCAACATCGACATGAAAGTAAACTTCGGTAGGGCCTGGTAGAGGACCAGGGACCTGTTTCAGTAGTTTCGTGACATGTCTAGATGGCGTCTGTGACACCATACAGACAGATCAACAGCAGTTGCGGCACTTAGGACAAGACAGACCCCAAACACAGGGTGTCAGGTTTCAAAAGTATTAGACAATTTTTCGTAGGAATTAAGCAATGAAATTTTAACACGAGTAAGGCAGACATATAACCTATGATCATTCCAAATATGAAGAAATCTTTTCTTTTTTTTCAAAAATTTCTTTATTGACGTCATAGTACGTGGATACAATCCTTTTGTTTACAATGTAAGTCGGACGACAATAAAGAGGCCGATAGTGTCAGCTATGCTACAAGCTGATTTTCATCACTTGGCCACCCTTTTTGGAGTTAATAATCAGCCTATGTGCAGATACAATATTTAACAATAAACACAAATGCAGCAACATCACGTATCCCTTAAGTAGATAACAAATGTCGACAGGATTAGAGGCAACCACTTGTCATAAGGTTGATTTCAAATAACATTACCTTACATAAATTACATTTCCGCTGTTGCTTGCACAGTTGGTGCCACTATTTATGTCTGTCTAGGCCTAATGTCACGAAACTACTGAAACAGGTCCCTGATGCACTGGGGCTGAAATGGGAAGGACGTAGGATAGTGACATGAGATGGGCGGCTCAGCCGTGAGAGACCGTGGCTCACCATAGCCTCTGTGAACCTCTGGGAGAGTGCTGTGCTCTGTCAAGAGTTTCGGCCCAGCAGCCAGGATACACTAGTGTATAAATGAAAAGTGTAACAGCATTAATATGGTGTCTTCTACGCTCCAAGAAAGGATATTGAGCTCTTTGTTGGAGATGAGCCATTTTGCGGGTATTTCATGAAAAGGGATTGGTGAAAAAGTTGCAGAAACTGTCGTTGAATCACAGGATATGACTGGAAATAATCAACTGAATCTCACATTGCTGTAAGTATGTTACCAGGGCACACACCATAGTACAAAATGATATAGTGAGACAGATATTGAGTTTCGTAGTGAGTGTGCTATGGTAGTAGGATATGTTTAAAAACACATATATGTAATTCCCTGGTCAAAGTTCCAGCCGCCCTTCTCCAAACGTCACATAGTTTTAGCTCATGATTTCAGTGGGCACGTTCGCTTGTTGTCGCCGACGCACAACCATCTCGATGGAGGCGAGAGCAGGAGGATTGACAGGGATATTGGTGGAGATTATGTTACTGCTTCCAGTGAGGGACCGTGTGCGGATTGAGCATCTGGACTAAGCTCTTAGACCTTTAGAGGCCTATCGCACACCTCTTATCTCGAGATAATCCAATTATACAGTCTGACGGAGGACCCAGTCGTCCCGCACCTGATGGCCCGGCAAATAGCATAAGACCCGTCTCCAGTGTTTATTCCCAGGATTACCCCTATTAACGCTCAGATAGGTATCTGCACGTTCGTCTTCAGGATGCCACTTAATACCACACGCGAGCCCCAGACGGGGTGCTGCGTCACCCAAGCAGATGTTTAGGGACATAAAGGTCCCCAAAGGCCCCGCAGCACCCGTGAACACTTTCATCAGGACTCGGGCTTGGAGAGTGATTATAGTCAGCTTGAGTCTCAGCCTCGGGATCTACGCAAGCATTGTCGTTGATTCCGCCACACGCAGAGGGTGGGGTCGGGGGTGGTATAGCGGAAGTAGTGCCTGATTGGCTGGTAGTAATGGCGGACATGTTGGATTGAGGCGTGAGAGACGCTGAACACGTGTTCCATGCCAAATAAATGGGAAACCATGCGGCGCCGAATGTCTACAATATGACTCGCAATTTTCAGACATGACTTCAGTCAAAACCAATTCTCTTCCAGAACTAACCTGTCTATAAATTGTCTTTATTGCCAGGTAACTAGCACACCTGATATACCCTTTAACATGGCAATTGCTTGGTTTGATTTGTTAGAGAAGATGGATAATAAATACAACGAATGATGGTTTTGTTGACAGGCGGCTCTGTCAACCGCTAGAGGTTGACGTCCTAATACACTTGCTACGCGTACTATGCATCTAAACCCCGGTTTGTCCCATCAAATAGAAACCCCGCGGTCGGGTGTACAGCATGTTATGCTTCTAATTCCTATGACGGTTATACATAGTATAGTCTAGATGAAATTAAAGATTGGAAACAATAGACTATATGATAAAATATTTCATATACATTCTTCTGTGACAAATAGTAAACGCCTCTATCGCGCTTAATCATAGGCATCTATCAGAAAAGCTATGGTCTTAAAAGCGCCCAGATTTATTAGGAGCTGGTGTTGTTTTGTTGTCCTACAGGAAGTTTTACTGTTATTCAGGATACGGTCTATATGTCACATATCATCTTCAGTTATATTCTGTCATGTGGCTTCTCTTTCATCTATGGCATATCACAGTATGACATATCCCCTGGAAACTGTATTTTTTCCTTTTCTCTTACAATGATCATTGTAAAAGACAGTGGACGGGAAAGTTACGTACTGTATGCCTCTCAGTGTCGTCCCACCATTGCAACATAAAAACCCTTTATGCAACATCTGATATATAGCTTAATTAATTATAAAAGCAACTCCGTAAAGAAGTACGGAGTATTATCACAGGTTTTAACATTCATGTGCAACGGTTCATCCTACCCCTCATATAAATCTCCATAGGCTTAACATGGTGTGACTGTATGCTACGGTTATGCCATAAATTATTTATATGCCACGGGTGACATATTAGGTTAAAAACATGTGACGGGGTAGGATAAAATCTAAATGTCACTCAATTTCATATGATTGTTTACATGGCATTCATTGTATACAGCTACAGATATCACTCAGCTCTGCTTCGTGATATCATTCCGCATAGACAACTCATGTCATATAAACAATCATATGAAATTTCGTGACATTTCTTGATAGTATCGAAAGTCGGAATGCATAAAAGAACATGGACAGACGCGTGGCAAATATGCGGTGTCAAAATCAGTTTTTAGAATATTTAACTTTTCTGTACGTTATTTCTTTCTTTTGTTTGCACGAGCATAAAGATGTCTATTTAATTCAGTAATGTGGTATATATCTCCAAAAGTAATACATGAATAGGATGCTGCCTTGCACTGTTACAATGCTGTTTACTCTCGTGTTGTTGTTTTTTCGTTGTTGTTTTTTGTATTAGAATTAGTTGTCCTGATCTAGCTAAATCCTGACTTTCTGATTTATTTAGATTGCCACCCTTATCCTATTAGAAGAACGATTGAGATTTCTTATATTAGTTGTATACTTTAGATGACACCTTTCTTTGTACACAAAGTTACTAGGGTGCTTTCTTGTCAGTATTGATGAGGAAGAGATTATAGTTTGAACACTCTTACATTTTCTCATCCATTCACGGGGCAGAGTGTTTATGTATCAGTCTGCCATGCATCTTATATAGAGAGCGGATACTGGGACCATTCAAGTTCCCTTCTCCCTTAGATTTCTTGAATGTCAACTGTGTTGCAATACGCACTCATCTTGTCCGATAGACTTCTCATCAGCTAATAAACGATATGTATCCTTGAAACAGGCTCTCTGCCTTCCTAGAAAATACCTCGTGAAATGCTAGGAACATATAAGTCTTTAGAAACAAGCTCTAACGAATACCCGAGGTATGGGTTACCTACTTAACCGGATTTTAGACATGGGCACATTACTATAATTGGTGTCTTGACACTTTGACACCGTAATTGGCATAGTACAGAAAAATAAGGCATCTCCGCGCGTTGTTAATGCGTAGAAGAATATTGAAGTACGTCACAATACGTACTGAGACGTTACGAAATATTGACGGACAGTAAGAAACATTATAGAATATAAAGCTAAGAAAACAGAAACTTTCACAATCCGCAGCTTTTACGTGGTGTCCAACGTTCCAGAAATGTCAGTATTTATCCCAGTGTGACTGAAATTACTCAAGTATAATGGAAAGATTTTACATTTGTGCCGTATCCATGTGACCCCCGACGAAATTGTGTTCGATTACAGAATCTCAGCAGGATTTGTCTCAGAATCGCATCATGTGAATCCCACTTTAGCCATAGATTGGCCGCCACCTCTATCTCAACTCTGTTTCAACTAACCAGGGAGCCATTGAATAATATTTTGTCGAACGTGAGCCTGGATGAAACAGCATATCGAACGTTGAACGACACCCTGGACGACAATTTTTTTTATTTAGGGTAGAATAAAACTTGTCATGGGCATCAGGGCCCCGTTGAATAATAAATTCTACGATAAAATAAAGTATTGTGCAAGTCTCATTTGTGCTAAAACGTAGTACAAAAAAGTATGTAATAGGCAAACGAGCCTTTGACGAGACAAGAAAATGAAATGTCGTTGGTGGTGTAGCATCAGAAATCGTTCATTTTGAAAAAAATTGTTGTCCATTTAGCATCCCGAAAGACGCCTCTAAATGTGTCGTAGACAATGTCAAACTCTTTTGTTCATGCACTTAATTTCATTCAATTTAAAATATATTTTGAACAGATAATTATATATGGATGTAATACGTGTGTACCACATTTCATTATTTTATAAAGATCAACCCGTTTGTGAGAAACATTTTACAATACCGATAGACTGCACCACTTTTTTTTTAGACAATTTCTTTCTTGATCCATAAGTGATATTACAACATATCGACAAAATCTGCTCCATAGGTAAAATTCCTTTGCCGATCAATGAAGATGGCTACCCGTCAGCTGTCATTTATGCTTGCTGGTTTTCATCGGGTGCCATTTGTTTGTTATCACAATAACTACCATATTCCTTTTTGATTATGTCGAATAACACAAGTCTCAGGTAACTAATCATTATTAACATTTGTCATTATTTTTAGCCTTTTAGAAGATTGGGAGTAACCAAAATCAGCAGTACATCCATCTTATTGATGGTGCTGTCATTGTATGTGACACTCAACGGTTGATTTGGAATCCAGCGTTAATTAGATATGTTCCATACTGTATTTGATTATACAATTTTTTATTCAACGGGGCCCTGGGCCCCGTTGAATAAAAAATTGTCGTCCGTGAGGCTGGACGATAAGACATAGTGAAGGATGGACGAGAAATAAACGATAATTTATTTTCAGTGTAGCATAAAACTGCTCGTCCATGTGAGCACTGTCGTCCGTGATAATATCGTTCAATTATCGTAAATAAACGATATTTTCAAAATGAACGATTTTTTATACTATAGTTTGCCACCGACGAGACTTGTAAGATACTTTTTTTATCGTTCATTTTTTTATTCAACGGGGCCCAGGATACTTTCAAATAATAATGCCTTTGACAAATTCTTAAACATTGCAAATTTAGGGGGTGTTTCTCGCTTGTGAACTAAAACTATTCCACATTGTTAACATAACATATTCCACACTTCTTTTGTAGATATTACCATTAGGTTGACAATTTTTAAGCACTGGTGCCTCCTTGACTCTAGTGATACCTTCGCGGGTATCGACATAACTCGCATTCCTAGATCGTTGGTACATTAGGTTTGATATTACACTTCCTCCTTTCGATAAGATATGGTAATTTCAAATTTCTATGAAGGGTGACAGTGCTGGTTCTTGGGTAGGCCCTCAGTACAATTCAGTTAACCTGAAGTTTAGTCTCAATTTCTAACATATTGTTACCTGAGGCATATATTACCTTGCCATAGGCATAGAGTCTTATCGAGGATTCCTCATTTAACATCGAGATAACGCCGTTTACATAAAGGAGAAACAGTGTCAGGCCAAGATTGGACCCTTGAGGGACACCGCAGACCACTCCACAGTCCGCAGAAACTAGACCATTAGCTTTCGTCCTCTGTGACCTATTCTTTAGGATATTTTGAAAGAATTGATGGTTACTTTTCCGAATTCCATATTCCTCTAGTTTAAGTGGGAGCACTTGGCCTGCTTTTCTCAGAAATAACACTGCATCGATCGATGCGTATCAGCGCTTATATAGAAAATGTACTGAACGATAATGCCGATGCCAACGACTACTTTTATGCTACCCTGAATAAAAAAGGTTGTCCAGTATATCGTTCATCGTTCGATATGTCGTGTCGTCCAGCCTCATGGACGACAAGACATTTAGTCTAGTAAATTTAGGGTTTTGACCCACCACAAATTGCAATACAATTTTTTTCTTCACAATGCATCTCAGACAGGTCCCCAAATCAACATACTAAAAATCCTCAAAAATCCCCCTTGGGGAAATATGCTTAATTTGCAAAAATCAAATATGGCCTTCAAAACACCTACAGCTGTGGACAAATAGACATAAAACAACTTCTAGATGGTATTTTCAAGTAATTTAAAAAGATAAACCATTCATTTTCAGGTGCACAGTCTCATGAAATAAGTATTTACATGATTAAACTGCTCATCAAATTATGAAAATTACACAGGTAGGGCAAATTTTTATGATCATCATTTCTCAAAAATATACAAATTCATTTTTAACAAGGAAATAATGGAGCAATATTAATCAAATTATCACAGAGTATTTCCATTCAGAAAAAATAAAATATTTATGATTTGGTTTCATATTACATGATTAAACACTCAAGTTATGGGTTTTGATGAATATGTGCCCGTCCCCTAGCGGTATATAGTGCCACCAGCACCCTTCCTTAAGGGGGTAGCTAGGCCACAGGCACCCATCCTTCAGGGGTTAACAGACCTCTTCTTTAAAGATGTCATCAAATGGAATACAATTAAATGTTATATTCATACTTCATCAGCTTTTGCTGATTGTAATCATGTAGTTACATTGAAAACAGTCATCTAATTTGAGTCAGCATCACCCTCCAATTCTCTACCAAATCCATCTAACTATTGACACTAAGGTTTTCTGGCAAATATGTAATCTGTCTTAGGCTCATCATCATTAAAGTAGTGTTGAAATGGCCTCAGAGTCCCACTTATAGCAAATACAGTTTTTTGAGTCAATTTATAGAAACTAATACAATTTGTAATTGGATATTTGGTCAAAATTTGAGAAAAACATTCCTTTTAGTGACCTTTACCTTGGAAAAATATTTGGTTGCTGTAGAATCTTAGAGTATCATGGAATATTAATCTTTGTATCAAATATCTAAGAGATCGGTGAAATATTCTTAAAGATATGACAAAATATGTTTCAATATCAGTGGCCTATGTATGAACAGATACAGTGACCTTTGACCTCACTGTGGCTTATTGGTGCATGATGGGAAGACTTGCTTTAGAACATTGCTAGGGTATGGTGCTGGGTATCCAAATATATCATTCAAGTTGAAATACAGGCATATTAGAACAAGTTATAGAGGGAAACTATGTTCCGGTGGGAATAAGTCAAAGTTACGAGGTAAGGCTTGGAAAAATTACTATTTTTCCAAGCCTTACCGAGTAATTTTGACTTATTTCCACTGGTACATGGTTTCCCTATTCCTATATACCTTCAATTGTCGGCTAATATCTTTAAAAACCGAATGTCTTTGAACGTCAACCTAGGCAGTAAACATCAACCTGTGCAGTAAACGTCAACCTGGGCAGTAACTTCAACCTGGGCAGTAAACAAAAGTTATTCCACCCCCAGCAGCGTTAAGTAATCATAGGTTGTTCGCTCATAGGTATATAGGAATAGAAACTATTGTAAATCCTTATAGGAAATACTGTGAAGTTCTGGAGGGAAACATTCCATTTGGTGACCTTGACCTTGGAAAAAAAACAAGATGGTGACACAGGCTGATAGCTCTATGGCGTCCCAATAGTTTTGCCAAATATCTAAGGAATCCACCAAATACCTTTTGAGAAATGAAAAAATGTCTCAATTTCAGTGGCCTATGTTGGTCTTTTGTATGAACATATATGTTGACCTTTGACCTCACTGTGGCTTAATGTTGCATGATGGTCCAGGAATTCTATCATTAAGGCTTTACTAGGGTATGGTGTCAGGTATCTAAATATATCATTCAAGTTGAAATACAGGCATATTAGAACAAGTTTTAGATACTATTGTAAATCCTTATAGGAAATTGGGTGAAATTCTGGGTGGAGAAAAATTCCATTTGGTGACCTTGTCCTAAATTAAAATCAAGATGGTGACAAAAGCTGATGTCTCTATGGTGTCTCAATATATTTTCGAAATATCTAAAGAAAAATCAACTTAATACTCTTGGAGAAATGACAAAATGTGTCTCAATTTCAAAACCCTGTGAAATTTGATGAACTTTGACCTCTAATAAAAGGTCAAATGGACACATTTACAGAAAAATGGCTACCATATCTGGAATGGCCAAAGTCTTAGCTTTCATTTGATACAATAAAATTGCTGCTATACTTCCATGGAATGAAAAGCCACTTTTTCAGGGGCTGGTCCCCTGACTAGTGCAAGTGAAAACCTTCTACAATAGGCATTTTGAGTGATTCTAATGGGCATATTGGATTTATGCAGATTAGACATATTTTCCCAAGGTGGATTTTGGCGGATTTTTAATATGGTGTTCCGGGGACCTTCCTGAGATGTATTGTGAAGAAAAAAATTGTGTTGCAATTTGTGGTGGGTTAGGCCCAAAAATGTCATAGATTGACTAGACTAATTATTCAACGGCCCCCAGGACTTGTTGTCCATTCAAAATGTCGTACAATTGTCGTACAATTGACCTATTTCCAAGTGCTTGTACATTTCCTGTATAAACGCAGACACACACCAATCCACCTCGAGCGATTCAGTGGGATGCTGAGACCAGCAGGCTGAGCGGTGCAGTACCTGTGTAATTCAGAGCGAATAGTCTTCAAAACGATTAAATCGTTCACAAATGATGAAATTTGGTATACATGTACCACATATGAATGGAAATCTCTGTTGAAAATATCTTTTAATTTGGAATAGATTTAGTGCATGAGAAAAGAGTTTAACATCGGCTACGATACCTATAGAGGTGTCTTCTGGGATGACAAATGGATGATGACATTTTCAAAATGAAAGATTTCTTATGCTATCCAACCTACAACCCTTAAGGTTCTCGTATTGTCAAAAGCCCGTAAGCCTACGACATATTTTCTTTTGCTACGTTTTGTCACCAACGAGACTTGTACGATACTTTTTTGTATCGTAGAATTATTATTCAACGGCCCCCAATGGCCAGTGTAGGTTAAGTATCCCCATTGCAGGTCTCTTCTTATGGACAGATCACGAAGTAGCATGTTTCTGGGAACGAAAGACCCCATTCCCTGCAATCTGATGGAGGCGTGGTTTATTGCCAATTTATCACAGGCGAGACTACTGTCACCATATGTCTGCCGAAGTAGCTGAAAGGCGACTGAAGTCTCTCCTGGGATGTTTATTAAGAGGCTGTTAATCCCACCGACTTCCCCTATATTACGCTGATAGGGGATAATGACTGCATTTACCATCCAGCATCAAAAATGGAGAACACACTGGGGAATTCCCATAAAGTCTGATATTGTTTTTTGTATGCAAATGGTACATGGTTGGTTCACCAAAGATATATACTGTGTTCGCTTATGCACTGGTGATTGCTGAATAATGGAGTGGATAATCACCGGGGATATTCTGAGCGTAGATCATTTTTATAGGGTTTTTCAATCTTTGTAGGTTCATTCGATGAGAGCAACAATCCAGCATTAAGTGCATTTGGTTCAGAATCTGATCAACGCAAATCATGTATTCTACTGCGAGCTTCTCCGGTTAAATATGAACTTGTTATGTTCAATCCGAGCGAATCATGTTCATGTTCGTTATGAACGGCTCTCGTAGAACCAACTACCGTGTGCAATTGAGGTCAGCTATCTTGTTTGCAATTAATTTCTGGATACTAATGCACGAGTATTACATTGGAAATGGAGGGATTATATGGCAATTTCGTCATCCGCACTGATGCTTTGCACAGAACTTAATGGGTATTTTAGTATCTATCCACGACAGTTCGGCAGTGATTATGTTGTCCGTCACGAGGGCATAATCACAACACCATCTGATTCAGAACTACGTAAAGGCAATTACTCTACCCTGTCTGTGGCCCGAGACAGTCAGGACAAAGTCTCAACGGGGAAATAAATGTTGCGACTTTCTAGAATTCTGATATCGTACTGAAGGTCATCTCGTTTTAATTCATTTCTCCCAGAAATGCGCTGTGTTGCCTGTTGTACCGAGGAAAACAGAAAATGCACTATGAATGTAAAACTATAGCTTAATGTCTGCTGTACTCTCCGGAGCCCTGGGCTGGAGCCCGGTGAGTACCTACAATGCTACCCCCGTTAGATCATAGATATAAACAGGTCTTTCTCTATATCTATGGTTAGATTCAGCCCTTAAAAGGTACCAGCTTGCGACTCTGTCCACCCATTGGCCGAGATGCACATCTGGTGATCGCAAGTTATAGAATGCCAAAACGGTAAACAGTGGAAGAACTGACTGTATAGTTGTATTGCCTTGTATAGATCTCTTATAAAAGTGTCATCTCCAGGTCGTTTGCCCAGAGTGTGCACTCGTCTATTTGTTGAGACATGCATGTATGAGCTGTGGATGAGAATTTGCTTTGTATACACAAACGGCCAGACAATTAAAACCTCCTGAACCGATTAACGGCAGATGTCAACGGCCACTTTATTGGCTACGTTTTAAATTTATATGTCAAAAAGTCTCTTGCTGTACAACAAACTTTTTCTGCCAATAAAGAAATGATTTTTTTTTTTTAATCTGGAAGTGGGACATGTTTTCTTCCAGGTCCCCCACCGGGTCAAATTTCCCCGCCACCACGATGGGATTAGTGGCCACTGCGGCCCCAAACTCCCTACCGTTTTGAAGTTCCCCTGCCAGAAAGATTTCACTGTTTGGGACTGTCCTCGGCCCCGTTGAATAATTTTCGTCCAGGCACATAGACGACATTTTGTAGGATAGTAGGTCTTTCCCGTTGAATACCACGTCCCCCAAGGTAGAGAAATCATGGGAACACAATATCTTACAATTGACACACATTTTCCTCTATGACCTCTCTTTATTAGGAAGAACATGTTTTAGGAGGCCTTTACCCTTACAGGAAGGAGAAACTCCACGTGAATTCTCAGTGGTTCACGCACCAAATATACACATGATAATCCAAGATATTCAGTTATTTTCACATTTTTTATTTTATTTTTTTCTATCATACTTTTCAAAGTTAACAACTTAACAATTTCTCTACTTATACAGGCATGTTTCATACGGTCTGGAAAACCCGTACACTTCAGTGGTGGTCATGCGTGAAGGACAGCCCCTGATAAAGATTGTCCTTACATTTAAAGACTCGGCCTCGTAGGACATCTCCTACAGGTATACTCTATATGTATATATAGTTCAACGCCCCAAGGCTACAGGCTTCAGCCAAGACACCTATTTTGCTGTCTAGGATACTTTTTTCGGTATATATTCATAAACTAAGTAACTCAGGCCACAAGTCTCAGCTAGGACACCTATGTTGATGTCCTCTGCTAGGACACATTTCTGTAAGCCTAGGAGAGCCAGGGACGATGTGGATCAGTTTTATTTAACACTTACGGATGAAACTATCAAAGGTCTTCAGCTAGGACAGTTTTGGGAAAGGACCTTCTATATTATTCAACAGGAATCCTCCTTGGAGGTGTCCTTGGAATACATACTTTCTTTAGTAAAGGTTATTCAAAGGCCCCTAGGGCGCCGTTGAACAATTTTGTCGGAGCAGAGCATGAAGTTATGTATGTGGATGAGAGTCAATTCATTTTAGAAATTTCTGCAAGAAACATATATTGAACAAAACGCAATGTCATGAGATTTCTAAAGGAATGTGGTGCCTGTATGTGAGAAATCATTAAAGAAACTCTTAAAGAGGCGTAATATATGATAGAGCTAGATTGTGATTGACAGTACCCTCAGCAGTATGCTGAGTTACTGGTCAGGCATACGGCATTGTCATAGTACCAGATTTAGGAACTGTATTGGTGATTCATATTTACTTGAGCTCACGTCTTTTAAGGCTGGTGACTTACCACCATAGAGTCAAGGTATTTGCAACAACAAAAAAGCCTTTTCACGATAAATGGAAGGAATGGTTGCCATGGAAACCAGAGATGTAACAAAACCCAATGTCATAACATTCCTTATGGAATATGTTATTTGTCTGTAAAAAAATATTTCAATTGATTTAAAACTCTTAAAAGAGGTGTGACATGTATGAGAGTTTCTTATATGGGGTGGCTGACAGGAGCCCGGGAATAAAACGGCTAAAACGATTGAACTGCCGCTGGGTATTGCATCTTATCTATTTCAGCTTCACTTTAATTGCTATTTTATCAAAATCAACAACACATGTTTATAGAGATGCAGAAAGCGCATCAATGAAAATTTAAATTCATTTGATTTACGATGAAACATTGTTTCCCCGGGCCTAAGCATGGCTTACTCGTCTGTGGAGGAGGGGACTTTCCGAAATGATTTAGACTGCTTTCTAAGATATACCATTGAGATTCACCACCCAGCCCATAGACGCCGACGAAATTGCACCCACCCACCCACACCAAAAGACAACTCTCTCCCACTTCGTAGGCCATTTTAACACAACCATAGATCCATACGGTACAATGCTCTACAAATCTGATGAACTCAATCGTATAAAACTCAAATCTTATAGAAATGTTAGAAATAAACTTTCATATTCCAGACCACCTCAGTGTCATACTTGTCCCCAGGTGGTATGTTTCGGGGAAGGTGGAGGGCAGGAATTAATATTTCACTTATCACGTGACCTAAAGGTGGTGTTCAACCTACTCGTAGCAGCATCGCCTCAACTTCGACTCCTTATATAAGTCTCATATCATCATTGCTACAAATGTTCCTTCTTAAAAGAATTTATTGGCTTCCAAACATATCTTTCCTGATTTAGAAAGAAACATTTTGTTAATCCTGCATCTCTTGAAAGATTCTTGAATTTATAACCAATACAAAACTAATTTACATCATGCAGCTGTTCGCATTTGAAAGTTCAGTGACGGTAAGTATCACAACGATGTAAATTTAAGGATACAGATAAATATGATTAGATGTAAAATATTCAAGAATTTGTATTAATGGATGACCCTTTGAGTAAATTTCAGGTGTGAAAATGTCCACCTTCTAGCTAAAAATACTTTTAAGAATGGTGCCCAAAGACTACCATAGAACGCAATTTCATAGGATAGTATTTGTTTCATAAGTAATTCTCAAAATAGGTCCATGCTTCATGACACATCAATATGGATAATATCTCATGATATCCCAAGGAATCAGTTGGTTAAAATCAGTTTTTGCGCAGATCGAAAAGTATACTAAGTCTACTGAAAACCTTGAATAAGACCAAGTAATCTAGGGATTCCACAGCCTTTACGCTTGATGAACTTGTATGGAGATAAGTATACTGTTTGATTGTTAGATGTCGCTATCACTCTTCCTCTCCCTAATACATCATGTGTTTTTTCCTTCGCCCATTCATTGCTGTCAAGTCTACGCAGACAATCCTGCTTGCAACACTGGCGTGCAAAAAAGTGTACTGTAAGCGCCCTGAGCTAAGCTTTGATTAATTATACTTCTTCTTCAGAGCGTTTATAGAATGTGGAGCTCATGATATGTGTACCTCATAGAGGAGATGCATTAGGCCCATGCAAGCTGCACCTGTATCTTCATTTATCATTCTTAACATTATGATTATCATTATCAATACCATTATTATTATCGTCATCATTATTATTATATACCGATGTCCGAATGTCTATTAAATACTGCCCGCTGCTAGGGGTGCAGTAATAATAATGTTCGTGCCCGCTGTGACTGCGACTTTGTATGTCATTAAAATGGTGTTTTTTCACCAAATTAGAGGTATATAATAATAAGCAAACATCCTTACTGTAGATGAAATGGTTCTCGTTCTCAGTCAGTCGTCGATTTAATACTGCCTTTCGCCTTTGGCGTCAGGCAGTATGAAATCGACGACTGACCTCGAACAGGAACCGTTTCGTCCACAGTAAAGACGTTTCCTAATATTACTATCATAATCACCATTATTTTCATTACTGGCCAGGATTTCTAACATGATAAGTAGTCTACCATCCACACAGTCCAAAACCAATGGACATACTAATTGAGAATAGTAATTGTTATGAAATCGAAATGTGTGTTTGTCTGTATACATTACCCCAGATCCCCAATGAAACAGAGTGAAGGCCGTAGTGGGCTTATAAAATTTTATTTAATTTTATGAGTCTTATTGATATGAATAAGAGAAATACATGAGTATCAATGATAAGACAAATATAGAAATTGACATAGATATGTGTTTGTCAATTGTGATAACATTTGTGACAATATGACAAATATTGAAATTGACATAGATATGTATTTGTCAATTTGTGATAATATTTGATATAAGATAAATGACGATTATGTGATATTACATAGTTAAACATAACATGTAATAATAAAATAATAGAAATAGCCCTACGAGTGTAAGGAGTAGGAGAGAAAAGGAGTGGGTGGGTGGGTAGAAAAAATAGGTGTTGAGCGAAGGAGACCAGTGAAGCGAATGAGACAGAGGACAGTGTCGCACTCGCGCACTTTGATGTTTAGTGCGGCCGAGAGCGGAGAGGTGGCGCAGGGGTGCGCGAGTGTAGAGTAGTTTCACCAGGGGGGGCAATGACCACCCCTGACCAAAGGCCATGGGCAACCCATTACCCCAGATCCCCAATGAAACAGAGTGAAGGCCGTAGTGGGCTTATAAAATTTTATTTAATTTTATGAGTCTTATTGATATGAATAAGAGAAATACATGAGTATCAATGATAAGACAAATATAGAAATTGACATAGATATGTGTTTGTCAATTGTGATAACATTTGTGACAATATGACAAATATTGAAATTGACATAGATATGTATTTGTCAATTTGTGATAATATTTGATATAAGATAAATGACGATTATGTGATATTACATAGTTAAACATAACATGTAATAATAAAATAATAGAAATAGCCAAGAAGCCAATAGTTAAGGGAAGAGGAGGGTGGGAAAGTTTTTTATAGTCACTTTCTGAAGGAGAGAGACTCAATGAGAGACTTGTTGACAGTCTCTTGGTCTGATACTTTGATGTAGTCTCTATGAGCCTGGGACCTCCACCCTCCATACCTCTGGATGTTAAGTTCAGGTATTCCTGCCTCAAATGCCTGAGTGGCAGCGGCCTTCCTGAGGCTGTGGAGGGTGTATGTCTTCACCGTTTGGCCTGTGGCCTGTAGGAGGCGGTCCCATTCGTTGGTCATAACCCGTGATGTGATGGTCGTCCCATCGGGCAGTGTCAGGAACGGGTCCCGCAGTGAAGCCGTAGGGGCCGCCCGTAGTAGGCCTCGAACCGCGTCTACCGGGCACACCCGGATATCGTCCGCGGCCTCGAGGCGCATCACTTTCTGTTGCCCTACGTATTGAAGATTTTTGGCCGCCTTGATGGTGATGGTGAGATGCCGGCGGCCGAGGACCACGTCCCCGCGAGTGAGGTTCCGAGCCGGGTCGAATGCCCGAGCCGACTGCGGCGCCACCTCCCCCTGCCGTAGGGCCGCGTAGAAAATGAGGAGCATGCCCGCCCTCATTGCCGTATGGAGGGGCGATCCCGTCAGGGCGTCGAGGACCGCCCTGAACACATCCATTGGTATGGGGGCCTTCACGTTTGGCACGTACAGCTTGTTTCTCCTCATGCCCTCGAGGGCACGCTTCACCCGGTGATCCTCTGTTGGCTGCACGTCCCCCCCCGTCAGTCGGAGGTGTGCCCGGACGTGCGATAACTGGTTGGCGACCGTGGCCGGCGAGGGGGCGTGGTCCGCCACGTATTCCAGATACGACGTGATCAGGCTCACGGTCGGTGCCCGGGGGTCCGCTCTCATCCGGTTGCAGAACGCCAGGTAGGTGGTGACTGCGGATCGCTGGTTTGCGAGCGTACCTGGGGCACGCGCCTCTGACTGCCTCGCAGATGCCTTCGCCTGGAGTAAGAGAAGCGCCCGATCTGCAGAAGAGACGGAGTACGGGTACAAAAGAGGCATGGGTACACGGTACGATAGGGTACAACTCATGAATGTGAATGAGGGAAGTGGCCTTATCGTATTCCGTCCTCGACAGATGGGCTCTGCTCAGGGCATCTGCGATGACGTTTTGCACCCCGGGGATATGGCTGAAGACCAGTTCCACCTGCAGACGTGCCTGCACCATCCATGCCTGGCGGGCACACTCCGCCAGGACAGGGTTACGGGCACGCCCGCTATTGAGGGTCTGAACAGTTCCGAGGTTATCACAGAACACCTCAATCCGTGATCCCCGATCCCTGTCTGTGATAAATGTGTGGAGTGCGTAGATGGTATTCAGAGCCTCGAGCTCTGAGATGCACTCCACGGGATCGAAGACGGGGCACACCTGTCCGGAGTACGAGAACCGGCCGTCGGTTCCTCCGACGCCCGACAGGCATGCATCCACCGTGATCCTCCGCGTCGGGGGACCCCGAGGGATGAGGGCGCGGCCGTTCCAGCCCCGGGCAAACTTAACGAACCAGTCGAGGTCCTGGCGCATCTCGGAATTGATGTTCATGTAGAAGCCTCTCATCCCCCGTAGGGCCTCGAGTAGCTTTGAGACGAATGCCCGCGCCGGACGTATACACCTAGCCACGTGTAATATCCGGCCGAGCACCGACTGAAGCTGTCGTTTCGTCAACGTCCGTCGTTTGGCTACGGCCGACACGTGACCACGGATGTCCTCCAGCTTGGCCGTGGGGATCGATAGAGACATGGCACGGGCGTCGATCTCTATCCCCAACCACGTCACGGTCTGGCTCGGCTCCTGTGCTTTGTCGCGTGCCTCGGGTAGGCCCAATTCCGAGAAAAGGTCTCGCGCGATCCTGAAGTCCTCGGCCGCCTTACCTCGGTCCTCGGAGAGGATGATGAGGTCGTCGAGGTACATCGCGGCCGTGACTCCCTTTGATGATAGTATCCCCACGATGGCCTCCGCCACACACTGCATGTGGTATGAGGAGGCACGGGCGCCGAACGGCATGGCCGTATCGCAGTAGTGCCCGCCCCCCCACGTGAAACACAACAGAGGCCAGTCGAGGGGATCGCACCTAAAGTTCTTGTAGGCACGCGACACGTCGATGGACGACATGTAGGCCGACGTGCCTGCCTTGACGAGTTTGGCCACAAACTCGTCCACCGTAGGGAGGCCGTGTTCTCGCTCCAGTCCGTAGACCGAGTTCTTAATGATGAACGAGTTCACGCTGCACTCCCTCGGGAAAGTCATATCGGTAATGATGCGCCGGTCGTCCGTCCCGCGCTTTTCCCGTGTCATGAGTGGCGACACGTGACACCACGGGCTAAAAGGCGGTTCGGCGAACGGGCCCATCATATTGGTAAAGCCCGCCTCCTTTTCGAGAAACTTCTCTACCTGCACGGGGTGAGAGGTTGCGCTGGGGTGGTTGGCCACCCCTCTGGTATCACTCTCCGGTCCCAGGTATCCCAGGGGGAAACCGTATCGCAGGAAGCCTAGGAGCTCCTGCGCCTCCTCCACGTGTCCTAGGTAATGGTCCCATGCAGGTAGGTTTAGATCCGAAGGCACCTCGACCCTGGCGCCGAGTGCGTTGGGGATTCCCGTGTCACGCACGGTCCGGTATATTTCCGCGTGCCTGGCGGGCCCCACGGCCGTGAACTCCGGCCAAGTCTCCCGGCGATGTTGTTTGAAGGCTAACGGGTCCGTACTCACGCCCTCCCGGTGGATTCCCGTTTCGCAGACATCGCGGAGTGCTTTAAAGTCGGGAGTGTTAGATTCCTGACCTCGGCCCGGCGCACTAACACTAACACCCGGCAAGCGACTGAGACCATCATCCCCCACGGTGCCGGGGGCGGCCTCCGCCGGTGAAACGGGGGGTATCTCCTCCGGGAGTGTATTCCCCCCGTCAATGTTGTTGTTTATCTCGACCCCTCGGCCACGTGCCGAGGGGGTCACGTGATAGGTGACGTCACGTGGGGGAGCCGGATTCGTAACACAACACTCCGTCCTGCCGGCACCCCTTTCATCTTTCTTGCGCGCCTCGTCTACTGGCGGGGCGCGGCCGGCCCGTTTTTTTAACTCGGCTGAGGTTGGTGTACCACACTCTGCGCTGCCGCCGGCCTGGTAGTAGCCTGCAGTTGATACCCCGCCTGGGGTACCCGCCGCGGTGTGGGTACAGGGGGAGCCGCCGTGTTGTCGTACCCGTGTCCGTAGGTCAGCTTGCGGTTGCAGGCGTGCACTGAGTGACCGCACTTCCTGCCCACCGAGTCGCAAAACGTGCACACGTGCAACCACCGGATACCCCCTTCAGTGTGGTCGCTGCGGTGGCGGCACCCCCTCTCTCCATTGAAGTCCCGGCACGGGGCCTCGCTCCCCCGGGCACGTCCGGTCTCCGTGTTTTGACTGCTGTTTGCGGTGTGGGCACTGGTCATCGCGAGCCGGACACGTTCTTCCTGTATCTGGCCGTGATCCGACCATCGCATCCTGCCCGACTCGACCTGGTCGAAAACGTAGTTTGACCAGCGTCTGACGCCGGCCCACGGCCGTGCCTGCGCATCAACGGTCACCTGGTATAGATGTTTGAACATATGCTCCTTGTCCTCGGGGTGCAAGGCGCGATCGTCATTCAATAAGGCCACAAAACATGAAATGTACTCCAGAGGCCCGAGGCTCGACCGTAGGTCCAGTTTCTGGTGCAGCGTGTACACCCCATCTCTGTCCATAAACATGTACGGCTTCGCCGTCGGCCTCCGGGCATTTAAATCAGAAAGTAGGCTCTTACCCGTTGTGCGGTCGTGTCGCATGGCCTCACGGCCGAATTCACGCTGGAGGTGTTCCTCGGTCGTGTATGCCTCTCGGAGTGCCCTGGGCGCGGGGAGGAGGCGCTCGTTCTGATCCTGGGCCCAGTCTCTCGTCCGTTCGGCCGCTGACGAAGCCCGTGAGCCGGCCCGGCGCGAGGTCGGTCTGGAGATCTGCATGATCGCGTCCATCATGCCGTCCATCTGGCGCGATATTTTGGTCATATCCGTCCTGACTTCACCGACGTCTGTCTTTACCTCGTTGACGTCTGTCCTGACCCCCCCGAGGTTGGCCTCCAGGGCTGTGATGCGCGAAGTCCGAGTCCGTGCGCTGGCGCTCGTTCCCTGTTGAGATACCGAGTCCACGTGGTCGCTCTCGGCTGCCGGCTGTCTTATCGTTATTTCCGAGTCCGTCTCGGCCTCCGCGGGTGCGGATGCCGCCACAGCGCTTCTGGTCAACATGCCTGAACTATAATTCCTTACTGAATCGCTTGGTAACCCTGTCCTCGTCTGCCGATATTCAGGGGAATACGGAGACCGAAGGTACGGAGGGCGATAGGCCAAGGAGCGATAGAAAAAATAGGTGTTGAGCGAAGGAGACCAGTGAAGCGAATGAGACAGAGGACAGTGTCGCACTCGCGCACTTTGATGTTTAGTGCGGCCGAGAGCGGAGAGGTGGCGCAGGGGTGCGCGAGTGTAGAGTAGTTTCACCAGGGGGGGCAATGACCACCCCTGACCAAAGGCCATGGGCAACCAATTAAGATAGTACGCATGATAAGGGAGGGAAGTTATATACCTTTATAAAGAGAAGAGAAACCTTGTGGTTACACATAGCATTTCAAGTTCGTTGCGTGTGGCGTTTCCACCTGGCGATTGTAACCACCGATTATGGCATTTCGCACGGCCGGCCGATTATGCGAGACATTTAGTGCGAAGATCGTCAGGTGGAAATAGAATTGGTTAACCCGAATGCACATCTACCGATTCAGGATTGAACGATTAGTTCCCAAATCGTATAGGAGTCTGTGAACTTGTCCCAGGTGAATAGCGTTATACCCCGGCCCATGTCAGCCACCCAATCAAGTGTCATTTACCAACGCTCCAATGCGGTGACTAGATTTATCAACATGTTGATAAACTTATGGCCACCGATTTATGAACATAAAAACCACAACTTGTCGGTGACAAAATAACATCTGAAGGAGGTGGTTCACTAATCATTGCCTGACCCTTGCCTAGCTGTCCTACATCTACCGACTACGGCTGATTACGTTAAGTGGGATTCACACAGTGAGATTCACGTACCTCCCAGCCCGTTTGTCTGAGACAAATCCTGTTGAGATTCGGTACTGGAACACAACATCCTCGTCTGAATAGTAGGGATCCATTTAGCCGAGACAACTTTTTTTCTTGCAATTGTCGGCGACAATCACCCCTAACAAGGAACAGAATCTCATGAGCTTTTGACTTTGAACAGGTTTAGCATTTAGAGGGGCATTTTGGTGAGACAAATGTACTTCACTCGTTCTCACCCAATCTGTGAGTCTCAGTGGTCCCAAATTACACCTATTCACACGGGGAAGTGCCCTGAATCCCCGAATGTGCACCCTGTGTTCCTTGTTTACCATGTGTAGGGGTGCAGGGGTGAGACTATGTACATGGTAAGTCTTCCCATGTGAATTGAATCCGCCGTGTTTACCTCAGACTGTAGAACACTCCAATCGGTGAAACTTTGTACCAGGCGGGAAATAGTCGGCGACTGGTGAAAAGGTGTGAAGTACACAAGTCTCAGGTCCATTTGTCGCATCGTGTGAATCCCACTTTAGGATTCCTCGCCTGGGACAAATTACCGTCCGTTTGTCGCCGACAATGGTACATAAATTATCAACGTCATGTTTTGGTTGAATATTTGAGCTTTGTAGCATTTGATGATTGCGAAATATATTGACATCATAGGAATCTATGATAGGCCTTGTTCTGTTTGCTGTACATAATCTAAGACTCCAAACAAGGTAAATACGTTTCAATAAATCATAAATTTCATGATTTAGATTAAATCTATAGACGGCTGTTATATATTATACTAACGTGTCTTTCCTATAGGATATACTAGATAAAATCACTTGTTATTTCTGCTAAAAGAAGGATTAACACATTTTTTTCTAATACAGTTACCAGTCCTTCTATATCTCCATTCTTGTGGTAGATTCTGCGAAATGAGCAAGGAATTCGAAGTGGCACACCATGGGTTGGCTATGTTGACAGGAGTCTTTTGAACATAAGCACACCTACAGGATATCATTCTTGCACTGGGAAGTTATTTCAATAAACATTCTGAAACAATGAAATCAAATGCACTATATTTCTTCAGGCAAGTGGGTGTTGCGCAACAGGAGTTCCAGGGACGAGGGTGTCACAAAGCAGTGTCTCTCGGGACCAAGAATAGCTGAAGACATTCAATACTACTTCATTGTTATCTGCCCTAAACAACAAAGCAGTGTCTTTTGGGACCAAGAATGGCTGAATACAGCTGACCATGTACTATTTCATTCTCATCCTACTTAAACAACTTCAATGTTGCCATAGGTAGTTCTTTTTCCTAAAACAATATTATTAGGAAACGCCCTTACTGTGGACGAAACGGTTCCTGTTCGAGTTCATTTCTGACCGAGAAAGAGAAGCATTTCGTCTACAGTGAGGACCTTTGCTTATTATCATATACCTCAAATCAATGAAAAAACGCCGTTTTAATTAATTACTAAATCACACTCACAGCGGGCACGAACATTATATATTACTGTACATAAAAACTACCTTTCTCTACCTTTCTATATTCTACAGAAGCTCATAGTACTTTTATTTATCTGACATAGTTATATTTAGTATTTATGGACAAAGAACATTACAATGTAACAGAAAATGTATATTATTAGGGTTTCTTTCCCACACCTTCACCTTTTAATTCATTGAATCCTGAAAAACATGTGAATTTAACAACTTTTTAAGAAATATATAAAAAAGAAATTAAGAAATAATCAACAACTTACCTTTATCATTTAATACCAACCAAATAAAGTAATATAGTCACATATATATATACAGATATTTCAGGTTATAATATGTACAAATTTCAGCTGTTTCAAGTTATTTACTAAGTCCCTAGAGCCTTATTTAAAAACCCTTTTCAATATGGGACATTCGGTATGTGGATTTTATAGCTGTATAAAAAAGATCATCCTATATTTCTCTATAAGTTAACTTACTGCAAATTTTACCATGGGAAGTAAAGAATGGTTAAAATAAATCCTGAAAAAATTGGCCAGCTGCTACAAAAACTGACTCCTGCATTCAGTTCCTAGTATGGTGCATTGATCAGATTTTATACTTTTTAATACCAAACGTTCCTAAATGCATAAATACTTCACTCCAAATTTTGCTTAAATTAAGCCTAATTGTATTCATTCCATGGTGCCAAATCAGTATTTATACTCACATGAGAGACTATCGTAAATCTGGATGAGTTTAATCTTGGCCACCATATGCCACGACTGGGGTTTGGCATAGTGATTTCACGAGGCGAAGCCGAGTGAAGTCCAGAGCCAAAACTCCAGGAGTGGAATGCGATGGCCAAGATTAAAACGAATCAGGTTTTGATTTTATCCTACCCTGTCTCCTCGATTTTGTAATATTACATGATGATAATTCTGTATGTCACTAGTGGCATATAAAACTCTGTATGCCAGTCAGCGTGGCATACGGAAACTCAAGGTTAAACCTATGGGATTTATATTAGGGGTAGGATAATTTATATTTCCCATGGTGTTAGATAATATACTTGGCTATACTAAGAGCAAGAGTTGTGCCAAAACTGAACCATTGACAGGAAATGAGTACAATAATATTTTCTTTATAGGTAAATATATGTATTTTAACATGAAATAGGATTTGTCCATGAAATAGAAAATTCTTTTTTTTTCTCCTTTGAAGCTGCAAATGTACGTTTTTCCGTACAGTGAACCTTATCATTGCTGCGCACCTAGCAGCGGGCAGTATTTCACGGACATTCGCACACAGGTATATAATAATATGCGGTCTACACATTTTTGCTCCATATTTCAGAAAATCTGTACTATTTCTAAACTTGTCAAAATTCCATGAAACCAGTGACAAACAGCTCTAAAGCATTTTCGTCTGTAAAGGGTGAAGTCTCATTTCTGATGGCGATATGGTATTTTGTTACCCATCTAATACAGAGTATCCACACTAAGCTTATTGAGCCTACAGATCGCTACTGAGTAGATTCCGGAATGCTGTATTCTGCTAGCAGAATACGGCTTTTTCGGCTACCTGACGGGCATTATAAGAACTATTTTATATAAACAATGCACGGCGCTTGTGTCGAATTTCTAATTATTTACAAGATTTTTTTCCTGATAATTAGTCGAAAGTGAGTAAAGAATACAACATTACCATGATTTCGATCTGGGTGGTCGTATTCTCCCTGTAGTTGACACTACCCAATACTACGTGTCAACTACGCGGAGAATCCGACCACCCAGATCTAAATCATGGTGATATTGTGTATTGTTGTTGAGCAGCTCAGCAACTATCAAGCGACGACCCTGCCCGGGAGAACGGGCAGATCCAAAGTAAAGTAGCAGGATGGATTTTATAACCAGGTCCTCAGGGGAACTGTGCATTCAGCATCATTTTATTCCTAACATTATCGAACGTTTTTTTTATCTAGATACAGCCATTATGAGCTTACTGCGCAAACAAAACGAACCTTTACTGTACAGTATATGAACATTTCATTGAGTATATAATGCTAATACAGGAGGCGCTATCAAAGACCTCTTCGTAATTCGTTTTTGAGCTGTATCTTCTAGAATCTCACAGATGAAGTGTAAAGGAACATTTTCTCTTTCTTGAGGGCCGCAATAGAAGTTATATGTGCAAGGGATTGGGCTGATAGGAGGGTCCTTCCTGCCGCCAAGTGAAATAAGATGAACAATGTTAATATCAAATAAGGTAGCGATCACAGAATATTCCCCGACTGGGGTGACTAGTGTGATGTTCCTTTTTAATACATATATGTAGGAGAGATTCCCCATGGAGATCGGATGATAATGACGGTTCGCGGTACTGCCAAAAATAATGGAGGAATCTGCCTGAATCCCACAGTCTGTGGAAACCTTTCGTAATGTAGCAACGCAAAACTAAAATAAGACAGGAATTGTTAATTGTAATGTAACATGCATCATAAGGACCGTCCATTATTTAGTGTAAGGAAAGAGTCAGCTTATTTTGGTCACGTATACAATGAATTATATAAAGGGATGTGGCGGGGTGCACCCACTTTATAGCTAATCTCATGGTTGTAATCTTTATCGCAACACATCAAATTAACAATTCACATGATTCATACAAGTGCGATATAGAATATGTGTCTTCTCCGCATACCAATAAGGGAAAAGGCAGATAGATTAGTTTAGAACAAAAGATTATATATAGTTTTTACTTACCTACCATAAGGGCTCTATGTAAAGCGCATTGGCATAAGAAAACCCCTACTGGTGGAATATTCAATAGAATAATCCATAGCTAAGGTATATGGACTACAAAACTATCCGATATGGAAAATTGGTTGTGGTGTTCGGGCAAATGTACTCTACATAAAGAGTTTAGTTCGTTTGATTATATATGAAGCACATATATGGACCATGGATTGATAAAAGAAATAACCCGTCTGGCCGGCTAGCTCCCGAGTACACACTACGACAACGACGCAAATATTGATATGGCGATTCTTGGATTGATTTAAACATTTTGATTCGTGAAGATGAGTAAGGAAGAAAATCAATAGTAATTTCGAGTATGGACGATCGTTTACACTTCGGGGTCCCATCCAAAATACATTAATTTCCTGAATAACGAGTAATGGTATTGATAGCACCATACGATTAGCTGGGGGTAATTAGTCTAATTGCAGAATCTAGACAATAGTGGAAGTGGTTATTAGCATCATTCACTATAGAGACGAATCTGATGTTTAGAATCTGACTCCTGTGCTTGGGGATTTGATAGGGCGTTCATCATGCGGCCTAATTAGCACATGGTTTAAACTATGATAAGCATGCGCGGTGCTCCTTTCCTGTGAGGTGTCAAGTGCACCAGTCTACAGAGTTTGTGTGTATTTGGAATTTCCTGAAATATTACCCAGCAACTAAGAATTTATAATAAGTGTACGAGTCTCGCCCAACTTAAGGCCCGGCCCCACTGGTGCGATGCGATTGTCGCAAGTCCATAAAAAGTCATAAACGGCCGGGGAGGGCCATAAAACCGGCGCCACCCGTCGCATCGCACGCAATCGCTCCTGTGGGGCCGGGCTTGCGTGCGTGTGTGATCGTGTGCGATGCGACGGATCCGTCGCATCGCACATCATGAAATGTTCATGATGTGCGATGGATTCGTCGCACAGGTACAGAGTTCTTCCTATCATATTTGCATAGAACCTGTACCACACTTCATTGATTCCAGTTAGTTACACAGGAAACCCTGATCAATGCCACCTGGACCTACCACAGTCAATAACTTCCACACCTGAGGTCTCAGGAGGTGTGAAAGCTGTGAAAATGCCAGGCTATGCCTTTAGTCTAAGTGTGATTCTGATACTTTGTAAAGTGTGAGGGATGAAAATAACATAATTAATTCTGATAAATATTATAATGAAGCTGTATATCTAGGCCTATACATAGATGGTGTCAGAAGCGATGCGATGAATCCATCGCATACCCTGAGTAAACACTAGAATGACGCGTGTCTTAAGCATCTGGGAATCGGTTACTAACTCTCAGAACTATCCAGTAGACCAATCACCAAAGACATAATCCCACACATGCTTTCTGGCTTCTTTTTTTTTTAGAAATCTATGGGATATCATTTATGCCTTATCTTACACTCGCTATAAAACCCAAACTTTCTTTCTTACCTGATTTTGTTATTTGGGGTCTGACTAAACAGCAATTTTGCGGCTTTGGAACTCGAACACTTGATTGTTAAGCCAGCACGCTCACGACTGAACAAATGGACAAAGAGCTAGTCGTGGATGCACCATACTTGTATCCCTCTAGAATTCACCCGTCAGATTAACATTAGGTGAGGATATATAACTATTTAGAGCTTACAATACCGCAGTGTATGGCCCGTTCATCCCATTCTCTATAGAAAGATGTACCTTCTGAGATCTGAGTTTCAGAAGGCCCTTCTCTTTGTCCCATTTTTTACGCGCCCAGTCGAGGAAGAGAGAAATCAAATCCACCGAAACTCCAATTATTCAGCAGAAGGCTATAATCTGTCTGTATCGTTAACGTTGGTATTAGATAGTGAGGAGTTACCGCGGGCTCTGTTGTTTATCTGGTAAGTAGTATATAGAGTTATCGATTTGCAGATGGCCATACAGCAAAATTTTGTAACCAATAGGATAGTGATACAGATCAAGATCGCTCTATGGGATATGAACACCAAAGATTTCAAGTGTGGGAATTACATGCTTACTGCCATTGATGAAATCCGTTTGGGTTGGAATGTGAAGTACTTGTTTACTTTAGAAATTAACAAGAATCAAAGCTTTGGGGAATTGATCAATGTCGATTATATCTGATGTTAAAGAATATTGTGGATTGAATGGCCCTAAGTTAGCAATATTCGAAAAATAATCGGGAGGTTTTCTGTCTTTATGTGTGTATGCCTCCACATATCCTCATAATGAGACAATATGTTTATCAGCCACTTAGGGGCTTTTCCCTGCGTTTATTGAACATTAATCTCCCACAATGGTACTCAGAAAAGATCAATTCTTATGAATACCTACCACTGTGGTATAAGTGTAGCAGTTCCTGCCGTAGTTCCCAAATCTCAGTGGTGTGCTAAGCACCCCCCTTAATAAATGGGGAACCCTTTGGGTCTACTATAAACCCAAATACCACCACTACCACCGCCTCCTCCATTCCCTGCCATGGGTTCCTGAATCTCTCCCTTGATAGTACAGTTCGATGAACAATCTCAGTGGTGGTGTTATTTGAGTCGGCGAAGCACCGTCCCCAAAGGCTCTTTTCAATATGTGATATCTTCACGGTATCACTCCCTTGACCACCCAGCATGAGATGTATATGTGGCAGCAGTAGGTTCTGGCACAAATCCAATACCATCACCAATAAACAGAAATGAAAATAAGAAAAGGGAGCCATCGGAGGCTCATAATAACGCATGGTCTCACAACTTGAGAGGGAGCCTTTCAAATGCCTTTTTCACTCTCCAAACACATTACAGACACCAGTTGCCGCTGAGATTAATGGTGGTGTATACCGATAAGAAGTGGCTGGGTTCTCTTGTCGAAAAACGTTTACGTTCTCTGGCATGGTGCGGCCGTTCTTTTCAGAGGTCTTTTTATGGGTCGGTAATACTTACGGCTGAAGCATGCTGCGAGGTCGTCAATATTACAGAAGGGTGGGCCACCAGCTGTCGGCTATCTGCAAAGGGCGTGCTTGACATACCATCCATCTAGGGTTGTAAACGGGGGCAGGGGGTATGATTGAGATTCCATGGCAAGGAGAGTGCCTGGTGAGACTACGCTGGACTAAAGCCATGATACCGCTGACTTCACTACGCTAGGTTTAGTTATTTCAGTAACATTTCCTAACAATCACACACACATTGTGCATCTCCTTATATTGATGAGGTTTCAATATGAATACATATCCATAATGAACTATGATAAACGAAGAAAGTTTTCCCGAATATTCCTCGCCATGGGTAACGTTGAATACTAATATGAGTAGTAGCAACCTTTTCCTAGTGAATCCATGACGTCCATGTGTCTAAACCCCATGTGCCTATATATAACAGAGTGATATAATAACAGAGCTGACCCTCCACTCCTTTACTGTACCTTTGTGACTTTGAAATCGTACTTGACATGTGTCTATGAACATTACCCACTGACCAAGGGCTCTCCCACTCAAGCCACTAATCTACAGACCGTGACAAATCTGATAAAGATAATTAGAAGGCAATCTGGTCTCTCTGCAATGTAGTAAAGGTCCAGATGCGATGGACCTCGTAGCTGGGTATGTTGACTATATAGCTGGGGAATACAGTCAATTTGCGAACCCCGAGTGGCCTTAGCCGCTAATATATGGGCTGAGGTTATTGATAGCAGGACACATAGCCCTCCGACCCCACCTCCCCCCCCCCCCCCCCGAGTGAGTTATCGAAACGTAGGGTATATTAGCATCAATAATTAGAGGCGCCACGTTCTTTTAACTTTTATACTGCGTGTAAACAAACTAGAATGCTACTCCTTTGTAGGGGTGGCGTTTATCTCTATTTTCTCCCCTCTTAGCATATTTTTTTTAATTTTATTTTGTTATAAAATGGTTATGTAGAAAGTATAACCATGAGGCAGCAAAGGAGATTTAGTGGGGTTTTTTTCTATTTTATATTTTGGGGGTCTTCTCGGTGTTATTTGTCATTTTGTCTATGCGCGGATCAAATGGTTCACCCTCCACTCAAAGACATAACTCTAATTTCACCAATCAGAAATGACTCTAATATGTTAGCCAATCAAGACATTTGTTCTTAACCCTATTTGTAGGTTACCCTACCTAAAACCAGGGAGATATGAAATAAACTTGAACGGTATGGTCAAGTACTGACATATGGCTTAACCAAAAAGAGTCTTACTTTTTTTAAGACTCGCTTTTCTATTCTTATCACATGTCCAGGAAACTTATGGAAACCCGGTGATATACCAGGTGATACTAATTACCATAGCAATGAACTGGGTGTTCTGGTTGAATTGCCTTGCTGATTGGCAGATGGCCATGTATTTGTATAACATTAATATTCTCAGTATGCAAATGTCGCATAATAAAGTGGTATGCGATATATTTCGTACGGTGTTCTTGGCTTTCAATAAGAGTCATATTTATAACTCCCTTACGAAAGAAGTCCCTAAATCAGAAATTCTGTTCCCGTCAACCAGATTTCTCACGTTTCGCGCTGTGTTAATTACATGTCATGTGCTTGTCTGAAGAATTATGCCGTGAGCATGGATGTTCTGTCCTACGAGGTAATTATCGGCAATGTGTTCCATGCACAGCAGAAGCCGCTGTCACCGGCGGTAAAATCACTCTCGTGGGTAGTTCCATAGAACCAGTCCCGTAAATCTCCCTTAAAAATTAGTTGTAATCTCCTCAATACCTGCATTCATATTTGCATAGTCAAAAACGGAATAGATTTGTTCCGTAGTATCATAGTTATAATAGGAACCGTGTAAAACGTAAGTAGTATTATCTAAGCCAATGTGTCACGTCCCCATGAACCAAAGAGCAGTACATGTATTTGACATTGGATCCCGAAATGGACTTATCTATGTAATGTTATGCAGAACTCAATAAAAGAGATTTCGAGTACAAAACAGACAAAATGTTCAGAGTACTGTTACATCTTCAGGGGAGTGTCTCAAGTAAGACTGCATCGTGGAAATCCTTAAGCTTGCTTTTAACAAGTAACCCTGCAGCTTGCTACATCTTAGATAAGTGAGATAGATCATATTTCTATGTGGTGTATACGACATAGCTCAAGATGTTCATGTGTGTATATGACGATGTCTTTTTATGACATACTTTTTGTTATACTACGAGGCGTTGATATTATGTATAAATTGAAGTTTAATAAACTTACCTAACTCAACTAATAGCTAAGTTAGTTAATGCATGCTATTCATATACATGTAATATACCATCACATGTCAATCCATTCTTATTATATCTTTCCTTGTTCTCTTTATATAATCCTTTAGTGATGATGGAGACTGTAGCTTTGACTAATATCCTCTGACAAGTATTCAGGTCGTAATGCAATAGTTTGGTTGGAATACTCTTTTAAATCTGGTGTTTCCAAATAGAGTGACCACTATAGGAGGGTTTTGCAAATTGCTATATCTCGTCTACAAATGCATGCACAAATGTAGTTTGAAAAGGTTAACATTCAACGCTGACAGTGGTAGCTAAGCTTTAATAATATATCGCTCTGTTGAAGTAAGCGGGACCCACCGTATCGCGGCTTCATATGTAGGAGGTTAATTACAAATGCACCCTGGCCATGTAGAGACCGGGCTGGCATCGCAGGGGAGGAACAGGGGCGGAGAAAGGCCACAGTAGGCAGGAAGTGGAGTGTCTGCTTTGAATGCTGAAAGATAAAACACTGAACAGCTGGATGAAAGATCTACTTTGACGTCTTTACATCCTGGCCATCCTCTTTTACTGTGCTATTTGACAACGTTTTCTGCCTTAGGTCCTCTGTACGATTCATGGATTCGGTCCCTATTGAAGATTAAATCTCTGCTACTTCACATTCCTAAAAGCCCGCCTATGGCTAGTGAAATGAATAACAAATTTCGATAACCATTTACAGGCAGGTATGCCCTATGGGGAGTTTGAGGTGAACGGAAAGAATGATTGTATGGCATTTATTAATGGAGGGCAAGATTGATTTTACGTCGAGTCACAAAGGTAACTGTAGAAACCTAGGGAATTATCGGCCCACGAAAGCCAATCCATCTAGCTTAAAGAATGTTATTCTTTTAAGTGCTTTCATTTTTGGAGTAAGAGGACTGAGCAATTGAGAAAAAATCAATTGGAGCTAAGGTAGACTAAGCTGATTCATGAATATTCTGGCCTATTCAGATTTCATATCCCTGTAGGGCTAATTGATAGCTAGGCAGAAGGCTACGTACATGACTGGGAATGGTATCAATTATGCCAATAAACAAGATGTAAGCAGAAAGAATATATATTTGATTACAATAAAGAATCAGCACACTATTATGCAATATGCATGTCTTATGGTGAAACAGAGTATGTACATTCTGTTGAGATGCACAGTAAGGCTTGTTTACCACAGTCCGTTGTATCCCCCAAGTAAAATAAACTAGATAAAGAATAACGAAAAAAAGAAGGGAAAAAAGAAATAGGTATGAACCGAAACTACATGCAGTTGGATTGGATATTCGCAAATGGTCAGTAATATCCTCCGTAACATCTATGAATATGATGACTTACGAATGTGACAGGAATATCTACCCACCTACAAGTCAGAGTCTCCCTTGGTGACCAATGGTAGAAGTATCTAGTAGCAACCCACATGACCCATGAATAGATCACTTGGGAATTATGCGGAAAACACAATAATCAAAGCTGTTGCGTATGGACGGTCGTATGTATACCATGAAGTCCTTTGCGCGAGGTATAATATACGAGTGTATTACGTTGTCATTTTCATGGGGAACTTCATAGTAGCTGGGTAATAAAAAACTGCTTTATTCTCCTCACAGCTTGATTGGTGTCTGTGTATGAGAACAAATATCAGAAATAGACCGAGTCTGTTCTCTATGATTATCGTTGAGGTAACGCTTCAGTGGCTCAATGCAATATGTCTGACGACAAACTCAATTTCCTACAACCGCGAGCCGCTCTAGGGAGACCTATCATTAGGATTAATTCTGTGGCGTAGCACAAGGTCTACAATTGCTGGTTTCGCGGGGACGGCTGCGTAGTCTACATATAGATTCAAGCCCCACATCCATATGACTGACCCTGAGAGTCCACTAACCCGCTCTATTGTCTATACATAAACACTGACTCAGTAGGGATAGTTTACTGTGCCCAGTAGAGCGGCTAGCTTCACGGCGCACTGGTGTTAGTATGGGGTGCAGTAGGATTTTATCTTTACTTTATTATTCAATTTTTTGTTTCTATATTAAATAAAAATTGTTTTATCATTTTCTGATTTCCAGTAGTCAATGTGAGACAGCCAACATTTCTTTGAGATATTTCCATGGGGGCATCATTTGCTGGTACTCTTGTTGGGCGAGGGAGGCAAATTAGTTCTTCTTTTGATTCCTGGGAAACACACTTTCTTTTTGCGATTTCTGCTGTGATACTCACGGATTGACTTGGTCTAGATTATATAACAAGGCCGCCACGGACTGATTTTCTCACAGAAAATCTGTCTGTACCTTGAATATACAGAAGAAACAGTGTATACATAAAAAGCACCCTCACCTATATATTGATACCGACATACAGTCGGTGGCACCAACTTTTCGGCTACCTAAACGAAATCTCTGCCGTTTTCGTCGTCGGCCAATGGAAGCGAGGTCTAGGTTTTAACACTGTGCACGGCATAGGGTCGAGAGTGATTTTGGCTGCTTCTCGGGCGAGGAGCTGCGCATGCTTAATGATGTCCTGAGTACAATAAATCATAACGGGGCTGGTGGTCGAGGCAGGGGCTGGCGCGGCCCTGATTAATGACAGCCATGTTAATGAGAGACTCAGTCCGACTTCTGCGTACCTCACACACAAGCGAGCTGCTCATTTCTGTTAACTATGACCAGCCGTAAGCGACACAAATGTCAAACAGTATTAACAGAAGACGTGGTTACTGAGCGCGAAGTGATGTCCGTTCGAGGTCTTTTGATGCGATAAAATGCGTCCCGACGCCGTAAGCTATATCTATGGCATCAATACCTACATGGCATCAATACCTAAATATCAAGAAAAACGCCATTTTATACATTTATTCTATGTACCTTTTTACCTGATACATTCACTATGGGCACATTGTTACTGAATATTCACAGTAAGCGCAGTGCGCCCGAACATAAATGATATTGCACCCTTAGTAGCGGGTATTATTTTAAATGCTTTGAAATTATTGAAACGGAAGATGATTGAGGTTATCAGCATAGAGCTAGCGATAAGAATTATATCAGAATTTGGAAACAGAGTATATAAACCAACGGAATGAATTTTTATATCGTAATAAGTAATCAAAATCTGAATCATTGGAAGATGTATAGATGGTACGAAAGTTTAAGTCTCGAAGGTCACCAGACTATGGATACCTAATAGTTAGGGTGATTGAGATGTTAAGATAAAGTTGATTAAATATGAATGAGGATTGATTTAATGCCATGAATATGAGAGAGGAGAAATGCACAGAAACATGCAGATCAGCTTACCAACTTCCTGTTTTGGGGCCTTTAAGAGAGTTATGATGTCAGATATGATCATAAAAAAATGCTGTGTGGGTATGGATATTAGGAAAACTGAATATTGACGATCGATAACCACAGTATTGGATTAGAACTAAGCGAATGGAAAGCTAAAACCACATTGGCACTTGTAATAGACGAACCGAGTATATCACCACACAACGGATTATGCTGACAAGTGGTGACAGTGACTATCTACAGGTCTATTTTACACACACAAAATATCAATATATCAAAAGATAGTCGTGGGTAACATACTTTGTTGACTGGGAAAATTAATGAATACCTGTATTACCAGGGAATGTACCTAGCTATAAAGAAGATTTGCTCACTAATAACTTATTGAAAATGAAAACTAATTTAATGAAAAGGAATATTGGAAAGAGAATTCTTTTCTTTTTTCTTTATACGAATTGAAGGCAATTCTAAAGTCTTATTCCCATTACGTATAGATATAAGAACAGATTTCGACTGAATATATCATCATTTGTTGATAGCCCAGATAGATAACAAGTAGTTATCCATAAGGATATGGGTCTAATCAATGCGTCTCACATTCTTCCCCAACAGAGAAAAAAAATGAAATGTGAGACATATGGGTCATAATGAGTAACTCTTCACATATGTGGGTGCCAGAGGTTTCAAATTTGGCATCCTTTTATACCGTTACCTGACACGAGATACTTCCTCTATGGAATATATAAAAGAGATATTTATTATTGATAACATCAGAACAATAATGTGATATGGACAAACTGGTAGCGAATGAAAATATCAAAACTATTATGAAATTAGGATCCAACAATGTTGTTAGAAATGAAACGATGAGGTACTCAAGAATAACACAATTAAGGTGGAAAATACATTAATCTACCTGCAAGTAAGATTAAATAGCAAACGTCCTTTTAATGGATTTACAAAGGATTGGTACGTAGGGTGACATTTGAAACATACAAATATCAATCAAAGATATAATAACTATAAGTTAAGAGACTTAATACCATATCGCCTAATAAACTTAGGTCCTCAATGTCAATATGAACATTTTAAGATAGGTACTAGAAGTCGGTGGCATTGTATAAGAAGGCAAAGGACGACCCACCAAGGAAGAACGTGATTGCCATCCCATAAGTAATGCCAACTGATGGTAAATAAGATGGAAGGCAAGAAAAGGAGCAGCTTAAATTAAGTGCATGGGATAGTGAAAGTGGCACTTTGTGGAGTTCACATGAATTTCTAAGTATTGCCGTAACCATGGTGCGTCTACTAGATATCACATCCATCGCGAGACATCAAAAAGAAACTCTAATGAAATCAAAGAAGATATTTGGCGATACCACAGCAAATAGTATTCCGATAGAGTTAAATATTCTTCTCCTTATCTTAAAAGAAGCACGACCATATGAGGATGCTTATTAGTGAAATGATCAAAGGTTTCCCTAAACATAAAAAAAAAATGAAATCAAAAGCTAAAATGACTTATTCATAAGTGCTGTCACCATGAAGACTCATTAAAGGCCGCATCATTTTTTTTATCTGGAGATATCTTTTTGACGTCCACGGCCCGCCATAGCCATAGCACATGCAATGATTGGCTAGAGGAGAGAGCTTCTATCTGAGCTACTCCTGAGCCGCCCACGAGGGAGCGCCAGCAAGATTAACACTGCGCCAATTAATGCCACAGCCTCACAATGAGAGTTTATTAAATGGGTGATGATTATTTTATTATTCATTATTACTGACAAGCAGAGTCACCACACCAGCAGTGTGTGAATGGGTGAGTGATTATTGTGTGTTTAAAGCGTTAGTTACAAGGATCGTTAGCGAATGTTAATAAGGCTTATCCCTAGGCCTAAGATGAGGTTTTTGAATTCCCTATGAATGCTTGTATATTAAATGGTGATAACTACCACGAGATCGGTTGACAGTCGTTTGTATTAATGTATAACTCCAACAGATTATAAATATGATTATTCTCAAGTACCAATGTTTTACTATTAAGTTCTAGGCATGTAACATAGGAGTCATTAGGGGGCGTGGCCTATTGTATCTGACATCAATTATTCTATTGACGTGTGACAGTTGGGAATCAGTTCAGTATGCCTATAAGCCATTTTCCACTGGCCAACTATTCGCCACCGATCAGCAATTGGAAACCACCAACGCCAGATCGGTTAATAGAAACAGAGATGCAAAGAAATTTTCACCGATTAATTGTGCATATAGATTATATGCAATAAGGCCACCACAGAGATGGTCATCGTGTTTGTTGGACAGCTCTGTTAGTATGGACCTGTTAAATGCGGCAGAAACAAGGCATACACAGTACACACATCGGTTTTTAGATACTGACGTGCAGTCGTTGCCCACCACCAACTTTCAGAAGAACTAAATTAATCGGATTTAGTCGGCCGGTGGAAAATGGCTTTTTGTTACTCTACAGAGCAGAACCTGTAAAAGACTTAAGTTCCTGTAGACTTGTTATTCGCAATATTCGCAGTATTTCTGTCATGGGTAGGAGGTTAATTGTAATACTGGGGTTTCTTCAATCAGTATTGACTTAATAAAAGGCCTTAGAGTCTGGTGATTATTTCCTTGCCACCCTATATTTAGTTGTATAACTATTTGTCCATATGATTATTAATTAGATCCTGTTAATATAACTTAAGCATATTTATGTAAATGTACGCATGTCATGTGTTTACATACATATGTGTGGTATGTGCTTGTGTGCATCAAATAACCAACGTTGGGCTGAAAGATACATTTAAACGATTAAACGTTCACGCTACGGTTCACCAGGGGAAAAAACCTATAAATTTGAGGGGTGAATACTGGATATATCATAGTTCCTTAGTTATGATGTATTCTGAATCTCAAACAGAATAGTTATTTCTATTTCATTTAAGCAACCGAACCTATTCTTTCCATGTACATAGAGCTTTGTGACCAGATTGGAATGATCGACTTAAAAAGACCTAGTGGGCTCACAGATATTAACAATCTTCAGTACAATGTTTTTCTCTTATTGGCTAGCTATCTTGTGCTGCTCGATAGAGTACTACGAACAGTATCCGCCTGGCCTGACTGGTATACAAAACACCATCCATTAGGCTAATGGGACACCTTTTTATTCAAATATGAAATTCCATGCTGACTTTTTATTTGTCCCATATTTATCAATCGACATTCCGGGACAGTGCAAACCCCGGCCCGTCCACGGGTAGATGTCGTGCCTCAACACCCAGCGCTATTGCCATGAGATGAAACCATTTATCACAGAGTTATGAATTACGGTCAACAATGTAGACAACATAAAATGGCGCCCAGACATTGTTCCCCTTGTCGGCCTGGTTCCTGTGTGCAGCTTGTAATTGGAGAGAAGTGATCTGTTATGAAAGAGGCTTCTCAACCTCTGGAAGGCAGAATGTATGGCGTAGGCGCCGCAGCCAGACTACTGAGTGATCTCCTACGGTGGGCTGTTCCAAAATCAGTAGCGAAAACCCATGATAAATATATTCACCTAGTTAGCACTACAAACGTCATGTCTGCTGGAATATAATCACATCAGGTGTTCTGAAATTCACAATGCTTTAAGTCACGAAAGGTCAGTAATCTTCACTTGAGTAGCAGTCAATTATTTATATGTATACATATGTATTTTTATACCAGTATTGATCATATTTACCGCACATCTCAGGATCATTGGCTTTCGACCATAATGCTTGTTGCTATTCCTTCTTAATTTCTCACATGTGTTGGGGGCTTGTGCGCAGTTCTATTATTTCAAACAGCAAGTCGAAATCTAGATAACTTAGTTCTGAATATGAAATATCATACAGCAAAGTAATGAGTGATATGAAAGGTGGATTTGTATTGATGTTGTCTATTACAAGTATGGTCGTACACTAGACTTGAATATAGGTCTATAAAGGGGGGTCTCAAAGAACATTTGAATTGCATGTTGCCTCTATTTTATTTGTTAATTGCCCAAGTAACCTTAACTGTAATATATTGCTTCCCTTCTTCAGCTGTATCAGGTCGCGAGTAGTATAGGAAATGGTATTTCAAATCTAACTGATGGTATACTCTATATGATTTCTACCGATAATTTCTATTTCCTTTCGCATAATAATGTCATTTTGTGAGAAAAAAGTGGTGTTGGCTTCGCCCTTATTTCGTTCGATGATCGTATAAACTTGGTCAATGGATAGATTATTATGTCGTAGAGCACAAACAGGGTGTGATGGGGTAGGTCTGGTATGTGGCAAATATTCTAGTTTGTCTGGTATTTGCTGGCCAGATGTCTGCAGGTTGAACGTACAGAGGCCCAACTGTCAGACATTCTATATAGTCAAAAATTACAGGAAACTATATCAGTGACCTGTATAAAAAAGGAGATAGCATAGGCGTTTATTTGATCAGATAGCCTACTCAAGCAAAGTCTGTCATGACGTGTATGTTGGAGATTCTAAGAGGAAGGCTTGACTCGTGTTCACACTTCTCTAAAGGATGAACCATGCATATAGAGTGGTCCAAGTGCTGAGAGCTAAAGTAAATACAAAGGGAAATTGAACCGAGATAGCGGAATGAATTACAGCGTAATCTGCCTGGCAAACAGCACTGATGTCTAATCTGCAACATAATCTGCAGATATCATACCAATAATGAAAAGAGCATATATATGATTTAAATTTCCGAATAAATTTTGTGATGTCATGTTCACAGCATTGACAAAGTTGCAAAACTCGGGGTACTATGGTTGTATAACGGGTATGCATGCCTTAACATACAAGTGAAGGGAAGTGGACTGGGTACAGTTGATGTGGTAGTTTTCCGTGGGGGTCCAGCAAGAGATCGAGAGAAAAAGGTATTCGGAATCGTTGTGCATCTAACGCTGTGCCAACTGCCTACCCCTCCCCCCATTACCCTGGCCACTGCCCACCATTTGCACCACCTCATTCTGGTGGGTCCAACTATGCAGACTCATGCTTCGCTGTCTGCTTGCTATTCAAGCGTCGAGACGGGCCTCGAAATAATCAACTAAGTCAACAGACGTCCGCCCTCGATGCTTGCCTCTTAAATGTGATGATTGCACATTGGCGACGACCGTGGGACCCCCAGCGGGACGCATCGGAAGCTGTGATACGCCGGCCCGCCATTGTCTGTGTCACGTGACTGTGTATCACGTGGCTTCCTGTCAGTCCCCATTGCCATGGAAACTACGACGCCAGCCGATAGATAGCAGTGTGTGAGGTGGACAGAATGGCAGGAAATATAGGGGATCGGAAGACGGCGTGTTATCGGGTAGGCATTTTGGTATCGGTGCCGCATGTTTTTACCTGTGCCACGTATTGCCGGAAGTCGATTAGGCCCTGGGATCTAAGCGCATGCGATCTGGATGAGGCGGCACAGTTTATGAGCGCCCCATCTCATATTCTCCAATCCACAAGAGATTCTGCGAGTTTGACACCAGGAAAAAAGACTATATTGGATGAGGGTTTTTAATATGAACTGCTTGTTTCCCGTCAGAATGCTGGCTGCTGTAATCATCCCTTCACGCATGACAGAACCCATGATTGCATAGGCTATTTTGCGCTTAGGTATCCACAGTGCCAGTAGATACAATAATAATTGCTTCTCTGGAATGATTTTTTCTACTTATATAAATACTTGTGGACTGATAATATTTGTTGTGTAAATTGCTTACATTCAACAAACTCTAATGTATGTGTGTGCAATACAATGAATTTCTTTTCACCTCATCACCTAGATACAATGTTTATGAATTAGAAGATGGGTGACATACCCCAATCGTTCCGTAATCATACAGACTAGTGATGCTGAAAATCTGCTTGTTTGGTGAAAACATTATTGAGGCAACATTCCAGTAGTCCCTGAGGCACCGTTCTTCTATTGTTCATTCACAGAGAAAGTTTTAATCTTCGAGTTGGAAAGTTTATCCACAATATGGTAGGAGGCAGAATTGTCAATGGTAACACTAAAAATAGATTACAAAGAAGCACGATGCCCATGTGGTAAAAGACTACTACATGGATGGTGGCTCCACACATTGATTGGCCATTAATACAGGTCTAGTCAGCATATTTCACCATTTGCTCTAATCATGAATGTCCTGTCACGAGACCTGTCCTCAGAGATCATCTTGGGTTAATTATACATACGTGTATTATAGGGTTATTTGCATGTAATATCTCATAAATTCGTGGAAATACAAGCCTATTCACGCAACTAACGAGTAAAAATTAATTCCTAACGGAATGACACCTTTCCAACACACTGCCCAGCAGTTGAGAAAAAAGAATTCCATCCGGCGAAGGAATTTTACACCAATATCCGATCAAATATTTGCTAAATTAGAGGATTGTATTGGGTCCTTTTTATAAATGCAGATTTTGAAACAGATTATTTGCTACCTGGTCAAGACCAAATCCTGTCAAGTGTGTATAGTTTCTGCTACCGCAAGGCTATTTCTTGTAGTAATTTCCTAAGTGCAGTATTTATATTTACGTAATGATTACTGTTATTGCAGTGTCTATAGTCTGTAGATTTTAACATATCTTCTGGAACAAATTCTTCAATCATGGGAATATTCCCTGTCATTTTGTTCAAAAGATATTTCTAGCTCAAAATTTCTCTCCTTAAATTATTAGATCTATTGATAAGAAATGCATTAATTGGGGTCTAATGTTTTACATGCATACTTTAACATAAATTCCTCCATCTTGTATTTCAGTTTCTAATAGCTGACCACGGTGTGGCAGCACTGTCCAGTGACATCAAGATGTCCTGTAATCTTAACCTGTTGAAAAATAAGTATCCTATTTTCTGATAGAAAGATATATGAAAAAGGGCTTCTAGGATAATGGCCAATGCTCCCATACGGAAGATGCAATGTCTTAAGAGAGGTCCCGAGCACAAAATTTGCGATGGATACATTTCAGCCAATACCCACTGAACGATTTCGTTTCCACCGATTAACTCCCTGAATCGGCAGGGTTATTTAACTTGTCTCAGGCAAATATGTACATCGCGTCGACTATTCCCACAACGTTTATGCCAGCCATTAGCATGAGTTAATCCTAAGCAAATTCTGTCCACACTGGACGACGGACTGCGTAAATCGTGAGCGATTTAGGACCACCGATAAAGGAACAAGTAATAAATCTCAGTATATGGGAGTTAAATCGGTGAGCTGGCCTCAGTCTGTGTGTGGCATGGGCATTTCTGCTCACCCAGCGACTAATTAAGGGCCATAATTGGTAGGAACCACGGGGGGTATTTCTTAAACTCCGTTGTCGGCGACAACGGGAAGGAACACGTTCCTTAATTTATCGGTCCCGATTTCGGAACATTGGACTGCAATTTGTCTGCGACAAAGGTACATCGCCATGGGGGGGATTTCCAAATCTTAGGCAAATTACTGTAGGGGGGTGTCACATTGGTCGACACATTTTCTAGGCCTCGCCTGAGCTTACGATTGTTCTTTTGTCGCCGAGAAAGGAACATTCATGTTCCGAAATCGTACAGTGTGTATTGGCTTCATGACATCGCAATGTGAATCTGTCCTATTGGCTCTCTTCTACCTCTAACCGGAAATATCATTTAAATGCAACTAAGTTTTGTAATATGGTGAATTTACTTAGGATTTCATATTTTTGTTCAACAATATAAACAGTTATTGCATATGCAATCCTGAAAATCAAATTGCAGCAGTATTGCTAGAGATTTATAATCACGTTAGTTTCACCCAGCCTAGCTGCTCTGATCCTTTTTGCCGGTGAATTCCTCGGGAATCGTGTAACATGGAAGGTAAATTTCGCTCTGACTAGTATCACGTTTCCCTCTCACACTAATGTGTGCGAGCTGCTGAGCGGCTTGTTCAAGAGTGGGTGAAAATGGAGGACGGCTAAGCAGATTCAAGTATCAACCAAAAAATACCTCAACACGTGCTTCTAAAGGCACTGTCTAGGGACCTGACCAACTTTAGCCTCTGGTTCCCGTCCTGTAGTAAAAATACTCCATCTATTGTACACTCTATTCTCCCAACCGTTACCTTTAAACTGTTGATGGTGTCACCGGTATACCTGCACCTCAGATACCATCTTTTATATTTACCTCCTACCATCAAAGTCCTATGCTGACGAGCATCTCATAGTCTTATACATATAAGGCTTCACATTATTCCCATTACTGACAGCATGGTATCAGTATATCAACTCCCCGAATGCACCGAAAAAGAACTTCAACATCCAGGATTTCGCCTCTTGATGCTTTATAATGACTTCGTTATCTTACAGTCCAAGGTTGGCCAGTGGTAGAATAATCATCCGTATTCACCCTTCAACTCCAGGCATCCCCCTGTCTACCGCGGCATGATGCCATGGTAAATTACTCAAATCTTGGAACAAATCACCTGACTTTGCTATTTCCCAAATAAGGTGCCTGTTGTATGATGATGTTTCTGTATGCAATGCCTGGGGTATTATGAGACTTTCTGATAGTTAACATATATCATAACGAGTTCAAGTAGGTCATCAACCTCCAGCGTCTGGGAACTTTCAATCATATCTCTCTTTTTTGACAGCATGGTTTTGTTTACGAGCGGCCGCAAATTCCGCGTAGTTAACGTAATATCCTCACTAATCGCTCAGATATTATCACGAGTCAACTACCTGGAGATTACGGCCACCCATAAAATATTTTTGTTGAGTTGACTTTTTGCTTTATTTTTTCGTAGGAGACTGCTTTCCATACCGAGTGGTTTCGACCCAGTTTTGGGTCTCATCAGGTGCGTTGTGGTATCGTGATTCTTTTTGTTGTCCTTTTTGTATGGTCTTTCGTTCCTTGGCTCGTGGGGTTTTTTTTTTGGTTTTTTTTTTTTTTGGTTTTTTTCCAAGGGCCGGAACCAAAAATTTCGGGCCGACGAATACAAAAAAATTTGTTACTAATATCTATACATATATTTTGAAATCCACCCTTTTCCCATTTTTTGTACGAGAATTCTTCAAGATTGTTGCTATAAGAAACTAATAGTTCGTCAGTTAGTACGTTATATCGTCTTAAAGTCTTTCAACTTTGTGTATAATCTTAGCAGTGTAATTTGTGTATTGGCTTTAGTCTTTGAAACACCCTCGAACAGGCTATGTTGAATCTACAGGGGCTGTATTCAGGCGAATACTAAAAAGACAATGTAAATTCGCCAAGTGGCATTCTTCTATATACAAGCTAGAACGTGGAACAAGTGTGCAATACATGGAGGCGGTAAGAGCAGGATATTTACGTTCGGTTATGATCCTATAGATATAAGTGTTGTCTCCGTTACAAAGCTGCCCTACTGTCTATACCAGTGAAGATACCGCATCACGGAACCAAGCTTAATCAGCATGCTACAGGCATTGTGAGTAGTGTAGGGACTCGTCTGTTTGTGTCAGGATCAACTCCATGGATGTTTTGTGATTAAAGGGAATCAGCTGGCAGGTGGGTCTATTTGTCTATGCAGTTTTATATATGCTATATATAAAGAAAGACACAGACAGACAGACAGTAAAAAGACACAGACAACAGATGCAGACAGACAAACAGGATGACAGAGAGACAGAGAGGGTAAGACAAAGAGGCAGTGAGAGGGGCATCAAGTGAAACGGAGACACACCGAGACAAAGGGAAGGAGATATAATTAGGCACTGTGATTGAGGGATAGAAATAGACCGACAGAGAGTCTGCAATGTTTTTGGATGCTGGCTGAATGTCTTTATGTTTTTTAGAAGATTGCATTGCCCAAAATGATATTCGACAGGCTGACCCATCGATCTTCCATTATCAGTACGGTCCTTACCAATAAAGACAAGTTTTGACAAAAACTCGCTACAAAATAATGATAACACAGATGGATGTTCAGCCTAAGACATGCTCATACCAGGGAAAAGACTCATGCAATTTCTACTATTTCATACTATTTCTCTAACCTTCCTTTTAAAAGGACTTCCAATATATAATAACAAACCGCCCTTTACATCTTATTTCAATGACTTCAAATGTTGTTATGATCTACCATTGCCCATCCAATATATATCATTCCAATCTTCATCGTAATATCCTCCAAATCTCTTGCACATCCCCATATACTTCCACCATAGATATCTGTATCTTGGCTGCAAAACTCACTCCTCTGCTCCATAGCGGTCCCACCATCCGGTGCTTTTTCACTGGTCCCCTATCCCCATCAGAAATGATTCATTCTTTTGCTATCAGACGCGAATAGACCCGATTTTTACCGCTGTCGCAGTGGGAGAGAAGCTTTATTTCCAATGGCAGAGTCCCTGGGCACTAGCGCACCACTAGAAAACCTAACCTTATCAACAAATAAGCCACTTTAGTCGGTAATTACTTAAGAGGTCCCACACAGGCAGGAACCTGTTGGGGTACTCGATGGGGCTGAGAACTGGGCTTTGTTCGAGTGTAGAGGGGCGAAGCCAACCAAAGGCCTGCAGTTTGCTGAATGGTCGAGTGAGTGGCTCGAGGCATGTATGGGCTGAGCTGCTTCATGTTGGGTATTTCCAGTAGACACCACTAGAGTGCGTTTAGCGGGAGCCAGAGGGCGTGTTGCGTCATGGTATGGGAGGGAGTAGGATATGCTAGAGAAGCAGAGGATGTGCTGCATTGTGTTATGACAGTGTATTATAGGGAATTTTATGATAGAGAAGTCACGGCTGTGCTGTATTGTGTCATGAGACGGTCCTATAGAGAATTATATGATGGTGAGGCCAAGGGTGTGCTGCATTGTGGCATGAGACCATGTTATATGAATTACTTGTATTTTCTAGACTATAATGTAGCGTATGCATGTTGTATGATAAACTGACATAAGCTGCTTATGGGTGCTTAGGATAATAGGTCAACAGGACAACAGATATAATATACGACAGTAGAGGCACGTCCGCACAGCATGTATTTCTATCATCCCTAACATTCGTCTATCTGTACATCTGAGTTGGAGAAGTCAAGCAAGACTCTGTTGATGAGACACATAGAGTGCTACAAGAAGGGGGGGTTACAAAACACCATGTTATGTTATGAGCACATGGTTTCATTGCGCTAAACGTAAGGCAGCAAGTTGCAGGATTGGGTATTGTAAGATAGGCTGTCATGCTGATTGATATTCGGTTACAGTCGGAAGCATCTATTTCTTTTGAAACCTTAAGGAAATGCATGAATAATTTCAGCGCTACTAGAGCTAGATAGAAAGAAGCATATCCGCGAGACCATTCAAAATGAGAATTACGGAAAATGCGCAATCCCAGCACGTATTCCGAACTCCAGATGGCATCAGCAGTACAATTCTCGCGGCCTCACACAGATTGCATAGGTCTCTGATGTATGACAGCAATTTCAAAGATATAGCACTGTGGGATGCTGGTAGGTGTGTTGTAATGGATTCTGGAGTCTGCCCCCGACGTGGTGACACAGTCCTAACTAAGTAAACGTGACTCGCCGTTGGACAATGAATTGTATCTGTCTTAGGAGACCTCTATATCTATCTACTAAGCTAATATGGTGCAGTGTTTATAGGAGTCATTTAACAGTCATTCGGCTGAGACACAGAGGCCCGTGCTCAGACTACAAAGCTTCGGGTAGCAGAGGACTTCTTCAGCAACAGCAACCCTAGAACCCATTTGTAAGCTTCAGTAGGCAGGAGTGATATCAGTGCAACTCGAGCACAATATATGATCCTCTGATGAGGAAAGTGGATATTGTCTGCATTTTTCGATATTCGAAATCCCGACTTGTCTTTAGGAAAGGTTTGGGTTTAGGGGAAAGAGATAGAAAGAGCAGTGTCTATTTGTCCATTCTCATCAATTTACATAATTCACAATAATAAACTCGTCTGTTTTCGATATGTCCTTACATCTTACATATCATCGCTTACTCATTGTGGCCTACCAGACTATCATAAAACCGGATGAGTTTTAATCTGGGCTCCCGTATGCAACGACTGGAGTTTGGCATAGTAATATCACGAGGCGGAGCCGAGTGATATCAGGAGCCAAAACTCCAGGAGTCGCATACGGGAGCCCAGATGAAAATGAATAAGGTTTTGATTTTATTCTACCCCCTGTGAACGATATTTTTATGTGAGGATAATAACAAAAAACACGATAAAAACTTTCTGAAGTCCTCTATATAGCTCTCCTTGCTGCTCTGAAGGTGCTTGGAACTACTTTCAGCTGCTGATCTCTGATTGGTCCATTTTTTGTATGCTCCTAGGAGCGATTTTTTATCTGTATGCAGCATATGGGCGCATACGGAAAGTCAATGTTAAGCCTATGGGATTTTATATTAGGGGTAGGATAAAGCATGCTCCCGTGATGCTACGGTGTACCGTAGAAAATTCTAGTGTGCCGTGATGTAGGAGCGGAGCATATCGGCTCGTTTGGTACGGATTCAGTAAACTAACGAGATACGGCCCGTTATCCAGGCACACTATATCAGTTTCCCCTTTATTATATACCGGTACCTACCTTTATCAAAAACTATATAAAATTCACCTAAATTTCCTTTAATTCCTAAATCTAGTCCTTGTCCATTCTTTGCAAACATGTTCACATTCTCCAAGCGCAGCCTTAGTAGCATATTTATGGAGTGGACAGACAGAACATCGGGTTTGAGATTGGTAAAGGAATGTCAGATGTATCTTCACTGGTATATATAATATACGGTAGAATGTGTATATGTGCATACTAATCCACACTGTGCAATATGGGACTCACAGTCAAACCCCCTGAATATGTCATAATTACCTCTTGCTTAGCAGAGGATAGGTATGTTATAACATTCCTCAGATTATACCATCAAGTTAGACACTATAAGGGTACGATACAATAACGAAATATGATTAGCTCCATTTTTACCTTCTTGTAGGGGATAGACGTGACTTGAACATTCTGCTTTCTCGTTGTTGCTGTATTTGTGCTACAACAGCATATATCAATGACAATTATCCTTATTTCGATAGACACAGAACTAAAGGTTTGAGAAAGTACATCGATATTTTATTCAGTATAACAAAGAAGCATCGATTACCACTGAATCATTTGCATGGTTCTGGGCTTAGGGTTCCTGGGGCAGGAAAAGTGTAACAGACTTTGCCTGTGTTGCGATGGTGTTTCAGGAGAACAGTGTGTTGCTGTTACATTGCAGTTGCACAGGTTAAGTAATCATTTTATATTCATATTATGGTCTGATTGTGGCATTACTCACAATACACGCACATTTCTTTTCTTCCTTCACAATATGGGAATTCGAAACCACAATGGGATACTGTAGTTGACACGGCATCAGGTATTTGTCGCCCGAGACCACCCCATTGCCTCCCTTAGTGTTCCATGACTACATTCACTCTACTCATTCTACCGTTTCCTGCATATATCATAACCGTAAACCATTGACTTCTTCTCCATGCCATTCACCTTCTTTCTTTCTTTTTATTAAGTTTGTTGTATCTCTCATACATATAGCTGAGTTATTCTGATACATCTTTCATCACAACTACACTTCAAATAGCATTGCCGATCCATACATACCTTGTTACCATCTATTTTATTTTCGGTCTAATTCATGTAGTGAATGTTATATACACAGACTCTTTCACTGATAGCAATACAGCGGAGTAGTGACGGTATATCAACCAGTGGCCAGTGACTGGTCACTGGACGATTATGGGAGAAATCGTTATAGTGTGTGGGGACCAAAGAGCATCCGATTGCGTAATATGGCACCACCTGATGATTATGTTGGTGATTTTAGACCGACGACTATTTCGAAGTAGGATGAATTAATGATCGAGACATCCGACGATTCTTTAAAAATTCGCAGACCCCGTGACACGGGCCTCAATCTTTCATATCATATCATCCATATCATATCATAGCATATCAAGCCAGCACTGAGTCTTCCCCCCCCCCCACCATACCCGTCAACACCTAATTTAAAAAAAATCTATTATTGTACTAGGCTAATGAGTATCAGTGACGGAAAATAAGTCGAATTACAAGTACAAACTATTTATCATTGCACATGCTGCTCTCTCTGAGGTGAATCAAACAATTTTATCATCTACAATTGTATAAGCCGTACGTGTACATGTTGACTCTTCTGATTATTCAAGGCCTTTATATGTATATTTGATGGCTCATTTCAACATCGTTTTGAATCAGTAGCCGCGCAATGTCTGGTACATCCCGAAAGGTGCTCCCCATGGTACATTTGATTGTTTACAATATATACAATGTCTGTACTATCTACGTATGTTACAACGAATGTATTCCTTTACATAGATGGTCAAATCATAAACATGGAGTGTCATATTTCACGGACAATACTGCACCACTCCTTCATATGTGCCTATTCACAAAGCAATATTACAAGGGAATACGAATACGGGAGGACAGGAGGGAGGCAGGTTGTGAATGGAATCCATCTTGTTCTGGTGGTAGTCCTGTTATCCCCACGGGAAAATCGCTGTACGATGCCATATTGTTTTCTCTACTAAGGTGTTGTTTCATTTTGAATTCGTAATGTCATCAAAGTCGTATCTGCCTCCTTTAAAGGAAAGGTTTTGTATGGTCTTTGGAAAAACTGCAGTAAGATGGCATTTGTTTACAATGTGGAGAAAGCTGAGGGACCTCGCTTGTAACACAAGAAACTGATGTATTCTAGTCTGTTGCTTTTGATACAATGGGGTTTTTTTTCTGAAAAGACGTGAATTATAAAGGCAGATATTATCTTTTTCAGGATAATGTTCGAATATGTTGGGTTCCGTGTTCTATATCCTTTTTGAGAAAACAATTGTCTTCTCTCTGAAGGGACTATCTTTTATCAGTGGTAGGTTATAGGGATATTCTCATATTTCTACAACCATTGTCATCAATTTGCTGCACCATGTAGTTTGCTGCAACCAGGCTGGTGGTCAGCTTACCGGGTTACTCGACCATGCACGCATTTATATAAGGAGATATGCCATTGAGAAAAACTTGTAAAAATCTGGAATTGGGCCAGGACTAGAAAATTTCTCTTCTCGAATGATATCGCATACGATCCTATGTATATGATGAGGACAATCATATTTGTTGTTACGTTATTTTCAATCAGTTCAAACCAAACTAATCCCTAATCATATTCAGCGTTCAAAGCATGGAACTATTTCGTTAATGATATCAGTTCACTGGTAAAGCGGTGGAATGATAATCCTGTTTCAACCCAGGACAGGCCCATGTCTCTTTTTTTAACAAAATCTGCGTATAGATCTGTGAATCTTTAACTAATATCAAAAACAATTATACTACTGATATGATGAATAATATTGCTACTTAATTAGATTACTGCACTGTGTACTTTCCTATTTGAATTATTTATTGACTGTCTATCGTATTCCTGGTATTTCCTGAACCTGTAATATGTAACAAGTAGCAGATAAACATCCGTTGTTGATGGAACCTCGCCTATGCAAAAAGTTGGGGAGACGGTATACTACTGTCTCATAAAAGTACCGCACGCGGCCCATACGGCAGGTAACAGCTCGTCAATTCTCCACTGAATACTGCGGTTAACTGAAGAATTTAGGTAAATATAGAAAAGCGTTGATGTTATGAATGTGTATAGCACACTCTAGTGCTAAAATTATGCCCAATCTTTCAAGACTTTCCGAACTTTCAGAGGGAGGGAGGCAGGGAGGGACGGAGGCAGGGATGGAGGGAGGCAGGGAGGGAGGGAGGCAGGCAGGCAGGCAGGACGGCAGGCAGGGAGGGAGGGAGGCAGGGAGGCAGGGAGGGAGGCAGGGAGCGAGGGAGGGAGGCAGGGAGGCAGGGAGGCAGGCAGGGAGGCAGGTAGGGAGGAAGGGAGGCAGGGAGGGAGGCAGGGAGGGAGGGGAGGCAGGCAGGCAGGCAGGGAGGAAAGCAGGGAGGCAGGCAGGCAGACAGGGAGGGAGGGTCATTTATAAATTGACCGCAGAGACGAGTCCTTCAGCGGGTCAGCCAATCAGTTTGCATTATTTATTTCAAAGCGTGTAGTATGTCATTCAAAGTGTGCAGTTTGTTATCAAAGAATGAAGTCTGTTGTCCAAAGCGTGCAGTATGTCAATGTCAAAAGTTATAGGTACAAGACCTATGTAGCGTATTATAACAATATGATTGCAATGACTTTACCCATAGTGCTCAGCCAAATGATGGGGTATATATGATAATTGTCTATTGTCATACTGTATGCTACTATTTATCCTATTACATGTTTGATGAACCAAGTTGAAAATCACATGTACCACATGTTTTTTTTGTTTTTTTTTATTTTTATCACTTTTATTAGGGTTTCATCGCATACAATAGTCGGATGTCCGAGCTCGGATTTACCGTTCTTCCGCTCGGTCCCTCTGATTACAATAGCACATTCTTAATCTATTAGGTTATTTACAGTTGGGTAGCTGGCCAATCGCCTCGATAGTTATCATTATACAGGTTTCAGTGATCATACTTTTCATCTTCGTTTACCTTAGGTGAGTACTAAACAAATGAGATGAGATGGAAATGATATGATTACATGTCTAAAGGGATAGTACACAATTACTATACAATGTAATAGGTATACTACTGGGCATACTACACAAATATTCAACATCTAGTCAAATCGTGGAGTTTTTTCGACAGATAGGTCAATAAGAGCAGTTGTAACACAAGCCGCAAACCTAGAGGGGGTCAGTATACCTTGGTAGTTGTAACACAAGCTACCGTAGCCTGTAGATTGTAGTTGCAACGCAAGCTACCGATCGAGTAATTTTATGTATTAACCACATACTTGTAGGGGTGCGGGGGGGGGGGGGGGTATTTGTACACCAGATTCAGTTCCAAAACCACAACCATTAGCGCTAAATCAGTTAGTCAGTTGTAACACAAGCTGACTAGTCCATGAAGCAATTTGGGTAATTCTTTTTTATCAGTATTTTAAATTTATTCTTGTCTTCAGTTGTTGTGTATATTTCTTTAAGATTGTTCCAGGCTTGGATACTACGTACAAAAAATGATGAGTTAAAAACAGCGTTTTTAAGGGGAGGTTGAAGAAGTCGAATTCCTAGTTTTCTCCTTAGTGGGAGGTTTCGATAATCTACCATGTTCTTGTTTTTGGAAAGAGTAAAGGCATAATTCAATAAATGTATTTGTCTACGATGGTTAAGAGTAAAGATATTTGCCTTATCATGCATCTGTTGAGTGTTGAGGATGGGATTCGGTTCTAGTTTAACTTTGTAAATAATTCTAAGGATCTTATTTTGAAGCTTTTGTATTTCGTTTTCTATGGCTATAGTATTACAGCTGTAAATAAAATCAGCATAATCTAGATAAGGTAATATCGTCGATTTATAAATTTGGAGGGCGGTGAATTGGTCAATAAAGTTCCATATTTTAGATAGTAAATAGGTTTTATGCTTTATTTTAAAAATCATTGCTTTTCGGTGGTCAGAGAAGTTTAATTTGTTATCTATTATCAACCCTAGGTATTTGAATTTAGTGACTCGTTCTAATATGTTATTATTAAGTTTAAGATTTATATGCGGCATATTTCTGTCATTGCTATAGCTCATCCATTGAGTCTTTTTATCATTTAAAGTCAGTAAATTCTGTTCACACCAGGTGGAGATTACCGGGAGTACGTCAATCATATTATTCAAAGAGTCCGTAGTGATTACAGTATCATCTGCGTACAATACAGTGTCGCAGGGAATATTTTTTAAACCACTCAGAATATCGTTAATATAAATAATAAAGAGGGTCGGACCCAACACAGATCCTTGAGGGACACTGTATGTTAATGTTAATGTATTTGAGGTTTTGCCGTTTAGGTTAGTATATTGCGAACGATTATTTAAATAGCTAGCAAACCAAGAACATGTATAATTATTTAGACCTATTTGATAAAGCTTGTATATTAGTATTTTGTGGGATATAGTGTCGAATGCTTTACGGAAATCTAGAAATAGTGAGGTAACATCTTTATCACAGACTTAACATCTTGTAAAAAAATCCATTTTCATATTTTCTATTCATTAAAAGATTTGATCTAGTATTTATCAAACCATGCAGTTTCTGTTTGGTATATCATCACATTTGCCGCATTTTGTCGCATCTTGAATACTGTGCGTATATTATAGATAGCAGGACTGAGAACTGCCCTAGGTACAAATACACGACTAGTTTCTACATTGCAAATGGAACTCAAACGTGCAACTTCTCGCTATATCTTTACTATTACTGAACTTACTTACATCAAACACTGTCAGACTGTTTAACGTGTGAATGACTAAGTAAGGCGCATAGTCGATACACTGTCTGAACAACTCATGTACCTTATGAGACATACTAAACTGAATATAAAAAAACTCACCTCAGACTATAATGATTATTCCCATGTCCTTATCATACCCACCCTACCGAACAATGGCATCCATTGATAAATGATATCAAACGCATTGGCTTTGCTATGTGACCCGTGGGTTACCCCATATAAACCAAATCGTCTGAATATAACTTCTCTACTATCTTTACTCCAACTGCATTCCCTGTTTCGTACCTTGGAAAACTCTGATACGTGATAAATGTTAAGTTGGTTTTGAAATTATTCCGATAAAGTTTGCCTTTCTAAGAAATTCCGCGAAAGTGGTTTTCCCAATAAAAATAATTAGAGAGGTTGGAGAAAAAAAGGAAGTTTCGCCTTGCTTTTGCACACCCTCAATCATCAGAAGCATCAACGGCACCCTTCCGTCGTGCTAAGTACACCCGTAATGCCCGGGTCGCGTGTGCAGGAGGCGACAGAGACGCCCTGACCGGTAACCACACGAACTAAAACCCCGCTGTGAGTGTGGCACTCTAAAGGTTAAGGCCAGCTCCTGAATCTTGGCGCCTACAGTGAGCAGGCGTGCTGCTGTTATTGAGGTACCTTATTGATACATATAGAGGAGTTCGTGCCAAACCGCAATCGTACCTACCTGTCTCCTGCGAGTGGAGAGCAAGGGGCCCGCACTCTCCAGCATCTTCCTCCTAACCAGGAAAGGGATAGTGCCAGAGAGCGAAGTGGAAGATCATTGCGTTTGGGGGGAAGGGTTGAGACACGCACTTGGCTGGGTGTTAATAACCTCCCCATGCAGGGTCAAGGAGGGGATCCTCCAAAAGGAAACCAGGTAATTGAGATCACATGCACACTCGCCAAGCAGAGGAGGGTGCTGTCTGTACTTGGCAGAACGAGAGTTTGTCATAGAAGGTCATTTAGAAGAACCGTTGGGAGAAGCAGAAATGAAGGTATTGAGTGATAAGAAGAATATGGTTGACAAATGCGCCTGGTAAGTGATGAATGACAAGAGAACAGAGAAAACATCCTCCAGTCTTTTACGTTCGCATATATCATTCACAAGATAAACTAATTGAGAACCTTGATCTTGATGTGGGAGTATGGCAATTGGTAATACAAGTAACCAAGATATTTAACATAAAGGACGATAATGAGTAACATGTCGTGATGTGAGTCATACAAATGCCTTGTGGCCGATAATATTTCAAAATGATGCAGTTCCAAGACGTTGCCGCTACCGCGACTATTGAGCAAGTGACTGACCTGACGCTTCAACCTGGGCCCCCCGGTAAAAAATATTTCTAACCAACGAGGGACCCCAACGGGACCCTCAAGTGACAGTGTAGGGACCCCAGGGGTGCACCACGCTTTTCAAAATAAGTTTGACTAATGTGTGTTTGGATATATTCTACCATATACTATGTTCAGGTGACACACGTTCATTCTGGTCACCGTTTAAGGTTTCACCTCCACGGATATCGTGATGAGAAAGCAATTTTAGTCAACATGCATTTGGACAAATTATGGGTCTATATGTGACTACCGTAGTTGCGCTCATTCGGGGTTGTCAATGCTGTATAAGACAACAGTGGCCGCTTAGTTTCGCCACATTTCCGCAGATCCATATCACTTTTGTACACTAACTTTCATCTCCAAATTTCTTAGGATATTAACACTAAGCCCCTGCATGGCTATGGCCTTCTGGGACCGGATGTTCCCTGTTATCACCTCTTTCTGCAGGTTCCTTGTCCCTCAGTCTGTCCCTTCTGAACTTCATGTTGTTTTTGGTGTGTGTGTGTGTGTGTGTGTGTGTGTGTGTGTGTGTGTGTGTGTGTGTGTGTGTGTGTGTGTGTGTGTGTGTGTGTGTGTGTGTGTGTGTGTGTGTGTGTGTGTGTGTGTGTGTGTGTGTGTGTGTGTGTGTGTGTGTTAATGGAATGTGTCTACAAATCCCTCGTATGGGGATTTTTAAACTCTCCAACTGTATGGGTATTCGTGGACCCTAGACAGTAGGTACATGACAGCCTTATATTTTTTGCTTATTCTCTGCATATTTGTGTATTTAAATGTGGCCTACAGGTACAAATTATAGTTCAACCACCAGTGGTTGGCTTATCATATTGAGAGGACCCCTAGTCAATTATCAACCATAATTTATCAGCCATGTTTCAATCATAATGATTGAAGAATTAACATACAATAAAATTCGCCCTTATGTCATAAAATTCCTCATAAAAGGAAATGTAAACTTATTTCCTTATCTCATCGATTTCCGTGGACACCTTTGCAATAGCCTCTCTAAATAGATGTAAATTAGCATTCATGATGGGAAGATGGTCCAAATGTGTTGTTTGAAGGTAACCTGACTGGAATACAACTAGTGAAGGACATGATCTGAATAAGTGAGGAGGATTAAATACAATGAGGCAACTGAAAACAGGTTGTCATAGAGTAACCTGAAATGATGACCGAGTCGGGCGCAATGACGGAATGGTCAAATACGATAATTCTCAATCAATCTTCTACATCAAGCCCATAGCATCAGACAAGAATAGCTTCATATTCCTATTAAAACTATAACAAAAAAATTTAAAAAGGAGCAAGACATTCAACAGACCAAATTTATTGATATAGAAATGCACGCTTTATGAGATTGTACTATCATATTCTTTGGAGAATCGAATTCATGATGGAAAGATCAAGAATTATAACTGAAATCAATAAAACCGTTTTGAACAGTTAATTCCTTATCAAACTAGGAGCAAATGTTATTTCCATTCATAATGGAAGAGCGCGGTATACCAAAATCTCATTAAATAAATGTACAAGAATATCATAGGAAATTATTGATCAGTAAGCCATTTATATTTGAAAGTATTAAGAATGCTTCAATAAACCTAGAGAATGGATTTAATAGTTGTTCTCAAGTATCATCAACACAAATATGTATTATGGTATAGACATCTACATGTGTGAGCAGATGGCAACTGATTACTTAATTAAAATAGTTGAATCCTAAATGTTTCTTTTTAAGTACATCATGTAAACTTTTTACTTTATCGATATGTTGGTATATTTCTTTTGAGATGTTTGTCATTTGTTGGCTAACATTTTCGATTTTGACTTGTGCCTGGTCTTGCATACCACGGATCCCATTCAACTTGTGGTTGTGACTGAATTTTTTATTGAGGGTCTTGGTCAACTGCCCTATTTCTCTGGCTAATAGGTCAGCAATGCCACTCAGTTCACTCTCTAATAGCCCCTTGGCGCTTGATGCACTAATGTTTGTTTTGCTTGAGGGTACTTCATTTGGACTACTGCTAGTGCCCTTGGTAGTCCTCTTACTAACACATTTGTCATCTGTTTTCCTTCTACTTCTAAGATATATTCGGCACTATTATCATGGTCCATTGATGTGTGATTCCTGTCCATTGATATGTGATTTCTGTTGATTTGCTTCACCACACCGCACAAATATTCACATGGTCACTCAGCCATAAAAGTTCTATTAAAAGAAACCAAGTCAGTAGTGGGGCAGGGACACGGGATACTGGGATACTGGACCCCTGCTCATTTAACCAGGCCTTTATAGTTTGGACATTGATAGTGAAGGGTTAGATTCTCTGCAGTAAGCTGAAACCCTGTGTGAACATTCTAACTTCTAGATGACGTATATATGAGCGCGATTTCCCGCGCTCAATGAACTATACTTTAATGTTTTAGATGGGTATTAGATTATAGAATCAGGGTTTGTCCATATCATCTGAATACATGGCGATTCACTGTGTAAGTGCAGAACATATCCCTTTTAGAATATCCATATATCTGCATCTTATACATTTACTAACCTGGATATACACAAGATTAGGGTTTTAATCCAATGGCCCTTAATCAACCTTAGAAAATACTTCGTACTGCATATGAGAACAATGAAGAGATTTCTACAGAGACAAAGGCTACTAAATGAAGCAAAGTTATTATCGTTCTTTGGTCTCCCTTCACTTCTGGTCTTCAGCAGGATAAGTAAGCGTCGTCCCCAACACCTCGAGGTAGGGGATGTGTATGCAAAACGATATGCACACAATAGGGGCCCGTTGAATAAGCTGTGCTCGTACATGAAGACCTAGTCTGGGCCCTGTTTTATTTTTTGCCCGAGGAGACTTGAAATACCCAAGGAGGGGTCGTAGGAGAGTTTGAGATTAATAATTCAAATTACCGCGGGGAAGGAGAGTTGTAGCCGACGATCTAGGAGCTCTCCTCCATTTCCGTTTTATTTTTTATCCTCGGGCCGGGAGACCTCGTCCAGAGTCTCCTTCAGCTCTCCTGGCGGGCGATACCTCTAGGGGTATCGTGGGTGATTCAAAATAACAAATAAAACCTATTTAATTCCTTGGGTATTTCAAGTCTCCTCGGGCAAAAAATAAAACAGGGCCCTGGTCTCAGTCACTGTGTCCTACCCAGCTCTCCCTCCCTGCCTACCATCATCGCGCGCCGTCCTTTCCCGTCCACCTACATTCCCTTGCCTGGCTAACACTGTTAGAGGAGCCATACATATACCAAGGCACCCCACCCTGCTTAACTTTAATTATTCAAAGAAATTTCATGATCAAGTCTAATGGAGGCCCCTTTCTATATGCCAAGGAGACCCAGGGACGACGTGGTTCAACTTTATTCAACACTTATGGACGACTTTTTTCTTTCTTCTTTTATTGAGCAATTTAAATAGTTGTCATCTGCAGATCACCTCTGCTACCATATGGTTGCTTATGAACGGCTAACTTTGTCTCAGCGAATGAACTTAGATATCATTAAACAATAACCCTTGTGTGAGGTACGGAAAATGGTCTTCATGTACCAGCCTAGATTATTCAACAGGGCCCAGGTTCCATATACCGGATACGAACGTAATAATTTTGTAGACGACAGTGCATGTCACTAGACTGTCTCCGCCAAACGTGTACTATATCGAGTAAATATCAAACTAACTATATAAGAGAGTTCGAAACAGGTTAAAGGTATATGCGGCTTTGGTGACATTTAACTAAGCCTCCAGATAGTTAAAACAGAGATATATAGCTAGGCTTCTGAAATTAGTGAAACCCATAACCCGTACAACCAATTTTCAGAAATACCAATGTCCTGGCGCTGCTAACGTACGGCAGGTCAGTAAAGTTACGCACCTTATTTAAAAATTTAATATTTCGACAAGATCTGCTGGGAGTTTGTCCTCCACATAGAGACATAGTTAACTAGGTTCCAAGATTGGAATGCCATGGGAATGAGATTCTCATGTAGGGAAGGTTACGAACCTGCTATTCTATTCTCTATTTATATACTTAGATCTACCTTTTTCTGTTGTGATTGATTTCTAGCCTTGCCGAAAAGAAAATTTGATACTTTAGTTTTCTTATCTCTTTACCCTGAGATGAGCCCCTGACAGCCTCCACTATTTTGGAATGTAGAACCCTTAGCTGGTTCTAGATTACGGCGAAGTCAGAGACTATAGCACACTGTGCACAGTGGTCACGAAAACTGGCCGCCAGAGCTACACTACCTTAGCTCTGGTCGGCTTAAATTCGTGGTTTCCTTGACCCACAGGCTACAAGTGTCACACTCCTTGTAGAACATTCATGTGACCTAGACGTATGCTTTGAGAGTGTGATATTTCTTACTCTTGAAGCCAATTTTACATACGTGTATTGTTATTTCCTTTGTGTGTATTTGGATAAGGGTACCATAAAGATAGACGTTTTTAGAGTGTGCTATCACGCGCTATATAGGCCTACATCATCTAGAGACCTAGAGGTTAGAGTGGTCACATATATACACTTTTAGCGTGCTGCCAGAAAACTATCCCTTAACTATATGTGTGCTATCCACTGTGATAGTGTGAAAGGAGCAGGGTACCAGTATCTCAGGGACTTAGAAGCATGCCCAGCTGACCAGGACCAATCACTAGAGACCGAAATACCTCATTGAGCCACTGTTGCTTGAACTTGATATTGTTAGATCCTAGACTCAGGTGATTGCAAAAATAGCAGGTTGACTGGGTTCCATTAGGTTACAGAAAACTATCCATAGACTGAATGTAACCCAAACCTTTTAATAGTTATTCATGTATAACTGCATGCTCATTCATCAATGATGAACATTCTATTTGCTCTTAGTTATTAATTTTGTGAGCTGTGAATATTTTTGACAAGTACCCACGTATAAAAAAAACAAGAAGCTTGGTCCAAGTGTGAGAATTCGTGGATACGGCCTGGGTTGAACCATACCAACGTCTACATCAGAGCCAGTGGAGATAGAGATGGTGGCCAATCTAAAGCGGGACCCACACGATGGGATTCATATACCTCATAGGGTGTTTGTCTGAGGAAAATTCTGCTGAGATCCTATACTTGAACACAATCTCTTCATCTAAATCATAGGGTTTCATTTCCCTGAAACATGTTTTTACACCTGCAATTGTTGGCGACATGTACCCCTAATAAGGAACGAAATCTCATGAAATTCTGAACCCTGTGAGGTACATGAATTCCACTTGAAGGTACATGAATTCACAAGCTAGGCCCACTGCCTTCAAGAAGTTATCGTGTAATGTAGCCATTTTGAACAGTCAACTTCCACTAGGTGGTTATGCTTCAGTATGCTGAGGCTGTAAGGATGAAGTTGCTAGTTGGGATACAATAATGGATGGAAGATGGTAGAACTCCGCTTTAATGAAAGATGATACAAGATGGCGCATAAAACTTCTTGGTATTGCCTTATGAATGCTAAACCGTCGATCCATCGACATCTCCACCTCTGGCGATGGCAGCTCATGATTCTACGTTACAATAATGACGTCTCGCGAGATCTCATGCGATCTCCTCGTGACACAACCTCGCCATGGAAGTTGATGGATTGACGTTTGCTGCATGTGCGCATGCGTTTGCGCCTTCCATTGCTAACAATACATTCTCTCTTTCTGTTGTTCTGGTGTTTCTGTTTCATCTGTTTCGAGAAATAGGAGAATTGTTTCTCATCTGCATTGGTGCCTAATTAATAGAATTGCAGCCACGGCTACATTTGGATCTATTTGTCAGATGCTAATGCCCTCAGGCAACAGACGCCAGACTGCCATGTCAGCATTGTGCACGGCTTTCTTGGCGGTCTATATCATTATAGACCGGCGACTAATGCTGGGCTCCCAAGCGCCTTGAAAGAATGTATAATTTGATTGATTCCAGTTCATTTCCCCTTGATAATAGGCTATGTTACAGAGACGATACTTTCCCGCTCGCTAAATGTAAACTCTTCTCATTATATCTTCAAATGTCGTCTGCTGCTTCCTTCACATACCCTTCTGGCATTTCATCCAATATATCGACCGCTGTTTCCAACTTAAGCTTCTTTAATATTGCATGATCTACTCCACCATACTTACCGGTGATAAATTCTTCATAAGCTCATATTTTAGGGACCATGGCTGTTTGATATGGACTTTATAGAAACTCATTCCATTGATTTGTATTTACCAACCTTATAACCACATACATACCTCTGGTTAACACCTTAGAATTGATGCAAATCAATTCAATGCAATCAAATGAGGAACTCTAATTTGCCTGTGGCCGTTAACAACGGAATACCTGGGACGCTAAATATTCGCTGTGACTTTAAATAAAGGACTCAAACTGATGGCCACCCAAATGTCCTTAGATGTACCCTCTGCCTCTACCCCTATAGTGGTCGCATTGATCTGCTCAACCAAATGACAAATAAAGAAACTTGTTTGTTACTACTTGATGCATAATTTTAATACCAGTAACTAACAGTCTTTGGGTACCCGATAGCAGAATCAGGTGCGCGATACAAGAGGGAATATGATACCATTAGACAACTAGTAATTGCAAGGAGAGCGTATTTGTTGCATATTAGTGAGGCGGCCTTTTGGACGATCAATGCATTGCTATGTTAGCATAATCATGTGGTCCGATATTTCACAGATGACCTTCTTAGCGGCTTGTCAGCACCAGACAGGGGAATGTCGGCATATTCCGCTATCCTTCTTTCTTTTGAGAACACAATCAGCTCCACTGCAGAATCTCCTATCGGTATCAATAGATGAATATAGATGAGATATCAATGTTGAACACGAACAGGCTATTTCTAGAGAAACATCACCAAATTGCACTTGATACCAGTGTCAGTGTGTAAAAAGGTTGCGAATCATTGTTTTGTAAAGAACATGTTATTGCATTTGATTATTGAATTGTTGCAGCTTTTAAAAGAAGTCATTCAGAAACGAATGGATATTACACATGAATAGTGATGACTAGCATGAATAGGAAAGTAATCAACCGTACATGTAACCTAATGGGACCGTCAGTCTGATTTAGGATCCATAATGGCCCTTGCTTCTGGGAGTCTAGGTAATGATCCCAGAAATATCCATGTTCTAAGGTCCATCACTGCTTGCCAATTAACATAGTTACAAAGAATTTCGCGTCTCTATTGGCACGATATGACACCATTACATTTTCCTATCTTACGTAGCCTTTATCACGTCAATGTACAATGTATCTTTCTTTATATGATTAAGATCTCCATAACAACCAGAAAGTCAATTAGAGTCATATCACATATTTCAACTTATATAGAGGAAATCAATAAGGGTACATGTAGTTAAGGATTGCCTACACGGCGGAGGTTTATTGTGTGGTCTTATGGGGCGATAGTGAAAGTATGAAGCAAGAAACAAATGACGTGTTGGCCAACCTTAACTGCCCAAATTGATTTCTAATTTCATATTGATGTGCGGCCACCATTTTGACGACAGTGCTGGTTTCGTAAATCCTGGCTTCAGATTGACTAACGTTTGTGATGCCATCTTATCCTACCCCTGATAAAAACGACATGGGTTTAACATCGGTTCACTTTATTCGGGCGACCGTGTTTTGTTATTTATTGCACGGAGCTAAAATGGCTAATTATTATTCTGAAATCGTGGAGACAAGTTAGGATAAATATTAAACTGAACTCGAGTTAGTAGTGTGAGTGTTCATCGGTCAGGTCGGCTACTCACTGCGCTCGGCTAGTGCAGTAACTCGACCTGCCCGTCGTGCAATAAACACTCACACTACTAACCCTCGTTCAGTTTCTACTGAATAGCCAACGCCTGTTGGGCATTCTTTTGTGTTACGTGAAACAACCTTTCGAATGAATTTCCTGTTAAGTCTATGGGTTAAAATACTGTAAAACTCATGTTATTTTTCTAGAGGTTAAAATTAATTACTTCAAAGTGGTGTGCATAACATAAAGATGGGGGTCACAGTTTCAGTTTATTTTCAATACAAATAAGCCATATATAGACCAAACCGATGTGCCCATTTCCTCTAATGGACGAGGACAAACTATATCTCCAATCAGCTGGCGTTAGATTAAGTCACAAGCAACAAATCTGAACTTAGTTTTCAATCTATAGAATATTAAGAAATGGACCAAATGGCACCGCGGTGAATTTGACGCTATGTCTTTAAACAAATAGGATTTATTTTAGCGCCTTGGAATGTTTAGCCTAATCACTTCTTTCCCCATGCAAGGTATTCCAGGCCCTCTTTGACATACGAGACGGCGAACTGCTGGTGACGTCAGGCGTCAACTCTGACGTCACAATTTTCGTCGTGGCCACCTTTGCGCAGAAGTCAGGCGCAGAGAAGTCGAAGGGCGTGAGGGCAAGGTCAAAGGTCAGATAGTGTGATGAGAAGTCGCCCCCTGTGGGTGGAGAATGTAGTTAGGTGGTGGTGCTCTGTCAATGTCTTCCACGGCTCTGCAGTCTGCCATAGCTGTTCGCGGCCTCTCTGCCGGCGCCAGGCCTGCAACGCAATTAGGACAATTCCATCTCTCTGATTTACCTTGGTAATATACCCAGCGTTGGGCTGACTGATGCCCCAGAGAGGAGTAAACACATTGTGTATGTCCATTCCTTACACCCCCTCTCTGAAATATGCTTACAAGGTCTAGCCCTGAGTAGCTCGGAAAGGAAATAAGGAATAGGATAACACAATTTTCTTGTTGTGACTCCAGTAACAGGCTGAATGATGTGGCTCCAGTTCGTGTCTCTAAAGAATGTTTTTTGAGGTGTCATTTGTTGTCCCTGCAAAGATTCAACTTCTGTTTCTTGTGTTTTTGTGTGTGTGTGTTTTTTTAATTTGTTGGTTCTTGAATTTCTATTCAGAAACAATAGAGAACGTAACAAGGAAGAACCATCATATTAACAGCATCTGTAATTAGACCACAGTTGGGACATGCTACAGGTTACTTCAGCACGACCTTATAACATACTTCTTAGGCATTAACCCAATCCTAAAATGACTATCCCCTATACAATATGCTTCAAACAGGAATATCTATATACAGAAATTGGAGGTTACTAGGGCATAGCTCCCAATGGGCAGATAGGTCTCAAACAAAATGCCATAAGCTATACCCAGGCTTCTTATTTTTCTTCTTTTTTTTCAAACATACAGTTCTAACACGGTGTTTAGATCTTCCACCGTAAGAAGCGCTCAAAAACAACATATACTTTTCCAACATATGTGAATATACATTTAACGATATAAAAAGATATAACTAAGAAAATAGATGGAGGAGAATGATAATGATGTATCTACATCAAATTGATCAGTCATACACTGAATACATTGTTTTTGCCTTCGTCATGAATTCTCTGACCGATTGACTTTATTGATTTAGGCTGCATTACTAATGGCTTTACTCTTACCACCTGAACTCATAGCCTCAATCTGATCTGTATGGGATAAGCACCCTAGTTACGATTGTATAGTATCACATGTATGATAAATGTGTTTGAGTTCTCTTCCTGAATATTTCTTCCTTTAACAAATGATACAGCATGATGACAAACCCAAGCATATGCAAATACAATATTCACAAATGACACCTCAAGAAAAAGATTCAACGATTGGAATATAGATGATAGATAAAGTATTTCAAGAGAAAGGCAGGTTTTTAATGCTAGGGCTAATACATTATTACCGGCTAAAACGAAAGAAGTTGATTTGGTATGGGTTTACGCATACTCCAGATATTCCTATTCCTCTTAAAGCAACCATCAGCTGTCTATACAGAATTGTAGTTTACTGGAGTTTAAGTACTAGGTCTTACTCGTCCTATTTTCAGTAGGCTCCAGGGCCATTCATTTTTGCCGGGGTAAATGATTTACTATATCTTATATAAATAAATACATATAGATGATATTTAGTAATATAAATCTTTATCAAATTGATACTCATATTAGTCTACTAGGCATACATGGTATGGTATATACAATGATATTGTTCATACATGATGAGCAATGGAGGTGAGGGTTATTGACAAAACTGATAAATGCTTCTCGACGATGTATCCAAAGCCCCGAAGGCTCAAACGGCTTGGACCCTCTATATTCCACCTCACCATTGACAATAATGCTCTAAGATTTGAATTAATTATTACATATCAGAAAACATGTTTTTTTCCTTGCAGGTTTGTTCCATTGTCGCCAACCTGTTGGTAGTAACGTGAGCGGAAAAAAGTTACAACCCACCCAAGATACAAAGTTTGATAATTCACTCTTTCATACCTTCAATTGTGGGGCTTTCTTACTATCTTATTATCATTTCACTACTCTCGATAGTTTTTAATGAATATCAACTATACTCCGGTCTCCGCGTTATCATTATATTTGACATGTAAAGCTTTTTAGCCCCTCTGGGAAAGAACTACATCACTGATCGATACTCTTCTCATTAGATTATTCTTGCTGCACTAGAAACGTTGTCATGATATTGAAGGTAAGAGGATCAGGTCTAAAATATCCCCCGATGTGAGATGAGTAAGAGAGAAGATCGTTGTGTGAGGAAGTCTGCTGTCACTATGTGAATACTTATTGAGATGAAGTTTGATCGATTGGGTATATGTAATCTCTGCAGTATTAGAAAGGCGACAGCCACCTAAACTGAAACAGGGTCGGGTCACTGAGTGAGAAGATCAAATGCAAATGTAAACCTTTCTAAGCGCAAATGTAACCCTTTCCAAGTACCAAATTTCTCTATAAACCAAACTGCATAGATGTTTTCTTGACGATTGTGCGAAAAAGAACATATTTTCTTGTGGTGTATGTTTTAATACACTGCTGGTATTATGGGGATAAACAGAACCTCAACTTTAAACTGATGGTATGGAATGCGATGAAAAAGACACAGAGAAGTGGATATAGATGGCTAAATATTAACGTTGTGTTCATTGTTCTATGCATGTAGAGATTACTAGGAGAGCGCTGGAATGGAGAATGTGACTAAATCTGGACGTCTATGAGATGGGGATGTTGTAAGACACATTTAGATTATTTCGACCAAACTGTTTTGTAATGCACAGAAACACTGTAGGCTGTCCCTTCAAAATCCTGCCATTGAAACCTGGACAATGTGTACTGTATTTGACCCTACAGTCATCAGAACCCTTTTTGAGTCATTGCCGAAGTAATTAGGCTGCAGCTTTCTTTCCATGTACTTTCTAATTGACACTAGTTTGTCGTTGTGGCCCACCGCCACTCATTCAGCGGCACAGTACGGATATAATTCCATACATTTCAAATAGCACATGTAATGTATACGACCTGCCGACACGGGTAACATATAGACACGGCTATGTCTGTACAGTATTCTTTAGGTACGCCGCCCTACAATGAATGTCATGCATCCTTTATAATATTGAGAGAAATCATTGGTCGGCTTGACGCACATAATGGCAATACACAAAATTGTGGTCCCACATATAATAGTTGGTGAATCTATGAATTATATCAGCATTTTTTCTGAATGAGGAACCCGGTCATGCCATAACAGCCTCAACGTTCTTTCCTACTTTCACAGAAGGCGCACAGTGAACAGAGAACCAAGGCGTAGCACACGCCGGAACGCTCATAAAGGGATCTACATATATATCTGTTCTTGGTCTGAAGATGTAAATTAAATGCTACCTATCTACAGCATCTAATTGTAAACGCAAACTGAATCTGAACCAATAAACCTCAGTGAAAAAGAAACACTTGGTATATAAATCCTCAGTATCAAAATTGCATATGGTGAGACTTTCATCCATGAAAACTCGGTGTTTTTAAATACTCAACCGGAATTCAAGACATCAGGCAATCAGGTTTCATTTCTATAGGAATCTTGGTGCAGAATCACTGTGTAATCTTATCAAATGCTCACAGGGTATGCCTAATTATTGTCACGGGATATGACTCCAGACAATGAGGATGTTAACCTAAATGCTACCTTTGGACTGTGGAAAACAAAAGTCCATGTTTTAATGCAATAGTAAACCATGGAACGTGATGCGGCTGTGGAAACCGTTGGGAAATCATCTGCAGGATTAGAAGGAGTCAAGTGTCAGGGAAGGGGAGAAGTGATGACAGTGCCGGTGTCGAAGACGCCACCAAGATAGTTTTGTGCCTCTTAGCTAGGTCTTCTAGGACTAGGCAGGTGTTCTACATTGAGAAAAATCAACTACACAGACATTTGGTTGACAATATACACACAATAGTGTGAGTGTGAATTTCTCACACATACATCCTATACGTTTCCGTTTATAACGTATGTTTTTTCGTCATAATCCACTAGATATAACAAAACATGTCTTGGCTATGTTTTACTCCTAAATATACTAGGGAGTAACCATAATGGATCAGATGTATTGTATTCTATCGATGACTCACTTGGCATCTTATTTTAGTATTTCTTAAAGATTGGTTTTAATTTATCAATGTTATTTCACAGAAGACATGAGAGGTCAATTTGATTTTATAGTTTATATGAATAATGACTGTTGAGATACTGAATTACATAATCAAATGGAACTGTACATTCAATTTTTTTTTTTTTTTTTTTTTTTTTATTAACTACGGTTCTCACCGAGGTGAGATCTTCCACCGAGCATAAGTTGTACACGGAAACTCATAACAAATAGTGAACATGTTTAACCGACCCTTGAATACAAAAATGGGTAAGATTATGATAGTGGTATGAAGGTAGAAAATACAGTTCCATAAGTGTAGCATCCTATGAATACATTCAGTCTCCTTGACTATTCATTTCCAATCATATACTGAAAACATGGTTTTAATTTCCTTTTTAAACTCTTTAGTAGTTATTAACGTTTGTGTGGTACTCGGTAATTTATCCCATAATACATTTCCCCGATACATTGGTGATCTATAATAGGTACTACTATTGATTCTTTCTTTGTTAAATCTTATATGATGTTTACTTCGGGTAATACGTTCTCGTATGTCTATATTATTTATGTTGATAGATTGTTTATACATTAAATTTAATACCTGCATATTTCTTCTCGCATCTAAAAAGTCGATATTATTTATTTTATGTAAATTTTCAATATTTTGTATCGAATCACAATTCACAGTAACGTTAGAATGTATTGTTCAATTTGCTGAGTATTATAATTCCTTTATAATATTAATCATTCTATTGTTTTACATAGGTTGGGAAAATATCATTAAAATATTCACATCGTTTCATTACTTTGCCACGTGTGAATTATTGAGGAGTCATTTCCGAAATTTAGTTTATATATAGAAAAAATAGAAGAACAAACATTAAATTTTCACAGAGGAATGTAGGGATGACATGATAATAGATAGATACCGTGTGCATCGAGAAACGACCTATAAATGCCGGTCATGTGACCTTTTAATCGAATAAATGCGAAAGAGACGAACACAGTAGGTACAGTGGCGAAGCAAGCCAAAATTATGAAAATATACTCTGCATTAGGCCGAAGTTCTGGTATATATTTTTAAGCCCTTACTCGTCCAAACTGGACAAAATATATATGGGAACAAATCTCAGAGTGCTATGAATATACACATCTAAGTCCTGCTTCATTTGTTCAATGTTAAAAGACTTAATGTTAAATGGCATGTTACGCTGACAACTTTGTGATAGGCTATCTGCACACTAGAGGCGCCATGTTGAAGCAAGCCAAAATATGATGCCTATCACGTACAGTAACCGAGCCCTAATCTTATAGACTAGCTAAAGCGCATATTCCAACAACTAGACGCTAGCCCTGGCCAGCACCTGTACACCAACCACACAGCTTTTGCCAGCAGATCTGGGACCTGTTTCATTAGTTTCGTGACATGTCTAGATGGCGTCTAGATGGTGTGTCCGGTTTCATAGACTTGTCACAGAAATGTCACGAAACTAGTGAAACAGGTCCCTGGCATCGATGAGGTATCGGCCGGCTTGGTGGAACAGCTTTGCCATCGGTTTCCGTAGGCACTGGCTCTTTGTTGCTGGGTGAAATCAGGGATTGTTGGTGTTTGTTGAAGCGTCACCTCAAGGTTGCTGAGTATTTGCTGGGGCCCTGGGCCATCTGCTGGCTGAAAAGTTCTTCCACTAGCTAGAGTTTGAACCCAGTGTGCCACCCGATCTCTCAATTCTTGTTGGCCTGGCGGAATTTCTTCCAGCTGACAAAAATTGATTCATTAGTTTTTACCAGCTGGAACTGTGTGGCCAAACAATAGGTTTGATGAGAGTGCGGCACCTGCCATGAACGTCGACTGCAGGTCGCCAAAACCACAATGAGAGAGCCCGGTTAGTTCAGGGTAAGAGCAAGCCTGTGAGAGGAGACTGAAAGTTCTGACAGTTTCGGTAGTTTGGGTAGAATTTCAGCACCAAAGCATGCCATCCACATTCACAACATCAAGCCTTTTCTTTATTTACCTTCATTGTTTGGTTTAACACAGAATTCAGCGGATATTTGACAAGCTCTCACCGTTCTCGTACAAATCCCAATATGGCAACAGACTGTTCTGCTAGATATGTGGCTTTCGTAGATTCAGAGTGGCATGGTGTATGGAGGCACATTCGTCCTGCCATCTATCAGATGAACGAGGACCTGGGCTATCATGTTAGTCTGGCCAACGTCCACCAGACAGTGTCACTCTCGGCTCACCGCTGCTCTCTCTGGAGAGTTGGTTAAGGTGCCAGTTGCAGATTTGCTGGCATGCCAGCCTGCCACAGCTGAGATCAGCCTGGTGGAACCGCTCACTAGACTGCTGTACACCAAAGATACACCAACCAGCTAGCTGGGATTTTTTTTTTTTTTTAATTTCATCAAAATCTGATACAGGGCAGTCTGCTGTTTAGCAGGTTTTATGTGCCGCTGCAGGGCAACATTATTGTCACGTACAGTATTCTCCAACGGCAGGGTCGGGGGATCAGTAGATGTATGTAATGAGATGAGATGTATACATTGTATCAACACTACGACATATGATCAAAGTACCACACTATTAACACCGAATACTATTACCAATCAATGTGTACAATAAGAATTGTTATACATATCAGTAAGTATTTTCAGTATCTTGACATACACAATTTCTACTTCTAATAAGCGCATTTTTTAATACATATAAAGGGAATCCGTGTTCTGTACTTCTATTGGTAGGGCATTCCAATAGATAGGGGGTTGCAGTGGAACAGCTCTGCACCGAGAGACCGTTTTGGCAGGCCGACCACAGGTGCTGGCCAGATGCCTTGGCTGAGAGGTTGGCCTTGCATCGAAAGAGCATCTAGTTGGTGGAATATGTGCTTTACAAAGTGAAAAGTAAAGAGAATTTGGAATATCTGCTATTCTTAATGAGGAAGACAAATAACCATACACAGATATGTATCGTATTACATATAACATACATGTACAACAATTCTCAACAATATACAATCACATTCACATCTGTAGAGTTCATTTGATACATGTCCTCTTGGTTACAGCACTACTCACAGTTTATCAGTTTTTCCGATACTCCTTATTGTCCAATGTCTTCTTAACTTGTGGATAGAGATAATCCATAAAGCAGCTGATCAACCAAGCTTCAGCTAGCACTGGCCAATGGCATCGTGGTGGTATTCTGGGCGTTGTCAACAACTGCTGCCCCAAAATGTGAGTCGGTGGCGATGATCTCCTTTGTGGATCAGCAAATAAGGCACCCATGCACTGCCCCACTGACCCCCAGTCCATCGTTTTGTCTCCAAAACCCCATCGCCGACAAGCGTTGGCTGGTCTGTTGGTCATCGCCAACTGCTGGCCAGCTCTAAATGTCATTGTTTTGCTGATCCACCAAACAGTCTGGCCGGTAGACCATCATTTCTTGAGCACCCAACCAAATTTGCATATCCATGCAGCGTCTGATGCAATTTGCATTGCCGACAAAATACTGATTCATTTGAATTCCAGCCAGCTGGTCAACTTGGTGTCCTAGCACATTCATAACATCAAGCCTTATCCTGGGATCTTCGTTGACTTCTCGTCTGCATATACAGCACCATATGAAGGGGCTGCACCCATGATGCACTAACTTACAAGCAGAGACCAAAAATCCAGACAGTTTGGATACTCTAGGTGCAGTCATAGCTCCGGAACATGCTATAGACATCCTTAACATCAAAGCTTATCTTTATTTATCTTCATTGTTCAGTTTAATGCAGAATTAATCACACTGAGAGATTATTTTTACCTTAGCAGACCTTCAAAGGTTGTTTCTGGGTCCATTAATTTTATCACCTTTTTGAAGGCATCTCGGCTCTGAATTTGTTGAACTTCACTTGGTAAGATGTCCCATAATTTAGTGCCATAGTACAGGGGAGATGTATATAATGTTCGGTATGGGGTCTTTTTATTTTCAATTTAATTTTACTATTATTTCTTGTGTTGACAGTACGTTCACTAATCAAATGGTCTGGATCTGTTGCCCACCAATGAATCATTGCTAATACATGACGTGAGCGTCGCACCTTTAGACTCTCTAGGTTCGCCCATCCAAGCAGCGTCTCCACACTGATATGATCGGTGGGCTTTACTCGAAGTCACCGTATTCGAGCTTTGATAATATCATTGTCTTTGTTATTGCCACTGCAGTGTTTATATCTAGCAGATATCTTAACTTACGTAGTTTAAAGACTTTCGCAGAGACTGATTGATACAGCTCTTCATAGTAAGGTTTAAACTTCAACTTACTATCAATCAGGATACCTAAGTAGCTGTATCTATCTACCCCACCGAGGAGTTGGCCATTTACCTTACACACCACTGGGTGGTCGAAAATCACGAAATTGCAGCAACTATCCAAAAAATCAAATCTGAGAGGATCATTAATTCCTTTTGCAAATATCATCTCTATATATCAAAAGACTCATGTGCGAAATTGGGAACGCTAACTACCATAATTAGCATTAGCACAGGGCTAATATGAATATAAAAACGTCACGTTACGACCCCCCCCCCCCCCCCCTAGATTGGATCATATTTAAAAGTCATGCCCACACCTCCATCAGGGACTTGGCTGACACTAGAGAAATGGATTAGATCCATAGAAATTGTTTATCTATCATTTCTTTGCTTTCTCTGGCTTTACATTCACGGGGGGTCGTAACGTGACGGGGGTCGTAACGTGACGGGGGTCGTAACGTGATGGAAAAATATGTAGAGGCTGATAACTTTTATTCTTGTAAATATAGAGACTTAATTCTTTCGCCATGTTGTAGGTATATATCTAATCAACATAGGAATGCTATTTCTACCTTTTTCCTGACCCCAAGTGACTCACTGTGGGTCGTAACGCGACGGGGTCGTAACGTGACGGTGTCGTAACGTGACGGTGTCGTAACGTGACGAAAAAATATGTAGGGGCTGATAACTTTTTTCCTAGTGAAGATAAAGACTTAAATTTTTCGCTATTCTGTAGGTATACATCTACCCTTTAATAATACAAAAGAACCGTTACTAATATTAAAGGGTACTTAAGTTATTAATGGTTTAGAGGGTGTCGTAACGTGAGTGCCAAAACTACACCAAAATAGCAAAAATTTAGTTCAGTATGAAGGAAGCCATGTAGGCCTTTCCTTTTATAGTGGGAAGATGCATATATGTGAGTTATTATTGATTGTAAAAACTATTTGATTCTGCCCCTTTTTTAATCTTATTTTATTTGAGATTTTATGATTTTTTCATGTTTTCAGGCATAATTTGTCTAAATATTGGAGTTATGTATTATTTTAAGGTTCTGGATTGTGCCCTATAATGCCCTAGATGTGTCAAAACTATTCAAACTATTCTCCAGAAAGGATTTTTAGATATATTCAAAATATAGTCCAATTGCTGCAATTTCGTGATTTTCGACCGGGTAGTCATTCGCCTCTCTGGGGTTTACGGGACACCACATGAGCTTAGACTTAGACACATTGATTAGTAGTTTTTTTGGGGACAGACACTCACACAGTCTACATAGATCATCTTGCATCAGGTCAGCAATCACATGTGCGTTTTTGCCACTAATCACCAGCACCATATCGTCGGCATAGAGAACAATTTTTGCATGATGCAGCACTTTTACAATATAATTCAAGTAAAGAATGAACAATATTGGCCCGAGGACCGATCCCTGCGGGACGCCTTTGATAACCGGTCTTGCTCCAGATTTAAGGTTGTGTACTCTGGTGGTTTGCTGTCTGTTGGAGAAGTAGGAAGTAAGTAACTGAATAAGTGTCGCACTTGCCCCCAGCTCACCCAATTTCTCTAGAAGTATATGGTGTTCCAAACAATCAAATGCCTTTTGTAGGTCCACAAAAAGGCAAAGAGATGTCATCTGTCGATCACGGACCTCAAAAAGAAGCGAGGTGAGGAGAAAAATGGCATGTCCTGTGGACCTACCAGGCAGGAAGCCAAACTGCCTCTGATCGAAAACTTCAAGACCAAACAGCTGCGGTAGCAGTTGTGCATGTATCTCGTACTCAAGAAGTTTGGATATGACAGGGAGGTTAGAAATTGGGCGCAAGTTAACTGCTTTTTTAGGGGTTACAACCTTTGGAATCGGAGTTAGTATTCCTTCACACCACATTGATGGAAAGTGGCCTAGACCAAAAACTTTATTAATGATGCGCGAAGGATATCTGGCCTCACATTCATCACTAGTAATTCACAAGGCGAAGCCGCGTAAATTGCTATGTGATTCAAATTCGATGGGATCGAGCTCTGACCCTAAACTTGAATGGGTTTCTGAATTTATCTTACCCTTAATATTGACTAATGGGCTAATATTTGTGACATCATCCCCCATTGGATATATTTCCTAAATATCTAATGGGTGTTAGATACGAGTTTCCAATGTTAAGTCTATGGAGAAAAAATATCTGGGGTGAGATAAGAGGTTATACCTACAGGCAGAGGCAAATGCTCGAATTGTAATTTCATCAAGCACAATGCCAACTAGTTGAAGTTGGCTGCACTACTATACGATGCTATGATGACAGTTTGAGTTGATGCTCCTAGTCTATATTATAAGATTCTGCAAATGTTCTAACCTGAAATCAGGGATGCAACCCCTGCCAAATTGAGGCCGTAGTTGGCAGCTAGCAGATATGCTGGAAGCCCCCATCTCTTCTGTACTCATGTAATCAATCATAAAGCTTGACTACCTAGAACTTAATTCTCACTAAAGTCAGTTATTGATACTTGTTTGTTAACTTTCAAATAGGCCTATCCAGCAGCAACTGCTTTCTTGATTTGTGCCATCGATTGCTAGTCATCAGGCTCCCTTGCAGGATCTTGCAGGCCCTTCACTGTTTCTTGTAGTGCAATGACATGCAAATACAGACATTCTGACAATTTGTTCCCATGGTGTGGCACTACAGAGGGACAACAAAGTCCCATATCTTTTTAATGCAGAACCCTCCAAGTACTCAATGCAGAAATCTCAATGAAGAGTTCTCTTTGCTCATAGTGCTCTTCGATAAATATGGTAATCTTATTGAAATCAGCAGCAACAGGGGCGTTTGGTAGCACATGATGTTGTAGTAGGCCTAAATGCTCAGGAGGACTAATTCATTAATGTTGAAGAAAAAACTAATGATCTTGTGAGACTGCATTGATTCTGGGACTAATGTACTAGTGTTTGTCCATAATTGTCCCCCTCCAAATCAGTCTGTCAGACTGAGGGAGGGTGCACACCCATCTCCCATTAGAGAAACGGGACTGTAACCATAGACACCGAACACCAGGGAGTGATACAACTATAGTTACCTAGTGTGTTAACCATTAGCCTACTATAGTACCGGTAGTACAATAGTAAGCTGATTTCATATGATATAAATGCATTTCATTACAAATAGCAATTCTTGTAATTGAACACAAATATGGGAGTCTGGCTCATTGTTTGCCCCCCCGCCCCCCCCCCCCCCCCCCCCAATTGGAATACCCCCAAAAAAGTCCCCCCCCCCCCCCGGCAATAATTACTGAACGCTCCCTTATTTAAGTAATTTTGAGCTACACAGCTGTCTGGAATGTTGGCGAAGACAAAGGGGTATACCGGTATATATTTATCGATTCAATCTTCTTTTCATACATGTCAGACTGCGTCCAGTATAGATCGACAAGACAGGGTTGGGGTGTATGGAGTCAGTGCCCGGCCCTGTTTGGAGGGTACACGGTCATCTCGGCCCCATCGGCATCTCGGACCCCTTTTTGTGCGGTCATCTCGGCCCCCTCGCGGCCGCGTTTCGCACTCCCGCTTTCGCGGGTTAAGAATAGGGTTTATGTTAGGGAAAGGGTTAGGGTTAGGGTTAGGGATAGGGTAAGGGTAAGGGTTAAGAATAGGGTTTATGTTAGGGAAAGGGTTAGGGATAGGGTTGGGGATAAGGTTAGGGTTAGCGTTAAAGTTTGGGATAGCGTTATATATATATATTATTAGGGATAGGGTTAGGGATAGGGATGGGTTAAGGTTTGGGATAGGGTTAGGGATAGGGTTAGGGTTAGCGTTAAGGTTTGGGATAGGGTTAGGGTTAGGGATAGGGATAGGGATAGGGATAGGGATAGGGATAGGGATAGGGATAGGGATAGGGATAGGGATAGGGTTAAGGTTTGGGATAGGGTTATCACATATGTTTTGTAAGATATGCTTTTATCTTGTAAGATTCTTTATTGTGAATAATATACAAATAATATAATACAGCAGAGCTGGGAATCCGTATTTTGGGTAAGTAATTACATCGGAAGACATTCACCGTTTTCGCGCATGAAGGCGTGAAAGGTGTGAAAGCGGGGGGCCGAGGTGCCGATGGGGCCGAGATGCCGTAGGGGGTCCGAGATGCCAAAGGGGCCGAGACATCCGGGAATCGTTTGGAGACAGGGCTGGGTATACTGCCTACCCCACCACCCCCACCCAACCCCAGTAGCACCCACATGGAAACAAAAAAGTCCCTAGCCTACATAATATTCACTCATGTCATGGAACTCTCAATTTAACCTGGCCTTATTCAATCCCAGTTCTGTAGAGTAATCGACTCACTACAAATATCTCGTCCTTAATACCTTTACAGTGACGGGAGGAAGGCTAGATCAGCACGAAACTCGGTCTTGCTGGTGGACGCCAGAAGTGGTAAAGTTCATTTGCGTTTCATCCTCTAGGCGGCGGTAAAGTATCTAGGTAAAATAAGCAACTTCAATGCCCCCTAGTGTCTAAAATTCGTACCATGACCGACATCTTTGTTGATTCACCGAGACGAGACACTGAACTCTGCTGGTAAGGAATAGTAGGAAACGTAGACGTAACAGATTTTGACCATTATATTGGCACCCCATCGTGTATTCATGAAGCAACTGTAGTCTCATATTGCGTGTTTATTTCGAGTACTTATTAGTACTTTCCCTCTGAACGTGTTAAGAACACTCAGCATCACACCGGTCCATGCGCGTCGTCTGTCACTATGTCAGTGTCACTGCAAATCTGTCACATCTCTCTCTTTCCATTATCAGAAATTGACGGCTCACAATGTCCAAGTTAGATGAAGTAGCGGATGCAGATATTGACGACAAGCCCGGGAAGTTTAAGTACATCCTGATCCAGGTAACAGATGGCACAAACAAGAAGATGATCGTCAGAGGCTACGGCTGGGCTGGATTTCATGGTAAGTCATGGGCGATAATACAAGCAGTGGTCCATGCAAATAGGCCTAGCGTATTTGTGTACGGTATCTAGACGATACGCTTCGTGGCCAGTATTTTTGTTTTTCAGCGGGTGACCCACGGACGCTAAGCCTTTTTTTTTCAAATTATGTCAGAACTCTGTTAGCGTTAAGAATTGATGTAGAAACTTGAAAGTAATTTTTGTGTACCATACCCGTTACGGCGGTAGTAGTATGACGGTCAAGCGCTTAAAACTTTACTTAATAAGTTAATGGTTTTCCGGTAACAGTAATTATTCACAAAACACCAGGAAACAACTGGTAATTCCATTTGGGTAAGCCTATGACATGGCCTTAGATCTAGTTCATAAGCGAAGTTAGCCAGCAATGTACGTACCGTTATATTAGTCCTGCCACAAGTTAGTGGATGTATAAATGAGGGGTGAACATTAATTAACGGTTTTATTATTATTATTATTATTATTATTATTATTATTATTATTATTATTATTATTATTATTATTATTATCTCACTTATTTCCACGGAAATGTTTTCCACTGTAAGGATTTCCTTCTACACATTTAGAATAACAGATTGTTGTTATATATTCAGTGACACATGGCTATATCTAGTCAATATTGCACACTCCAGATCATGTCTGAGCCTACATGAAGGGCGGGTTCCACCAACACGATGGATTTGCCATGGTATATCTTGTTATATCTTGCAAGACACCAAAATCATGGCTAATCTCACTAGAGCTTTGTGTTTGTGGAATCACCACTTATTAATATATCAACGTATCATTCAGTCTACTTTGTAAGGAATGTAATTCATTTACAGCTGATATTATGGACAAAGTTTCATCTGAACTGATGGAAACGAAAGACCTTCTGTGTGATTGTGTTGGAGGGGGCAGGATCGAACATAGCCCAGCCAATAGGAAGATCTTTGTATACGGATATTCACAGGTACGATATATCTATAAATCGAATTCTGTTTTTACTGAAAAAATTCGATATTGTATATCAAGCTCCAAACATTCCATATTGACACACCGCTGCTAGGGATGTAATGATTCTATTTTACATAATAACATAGATATAGAGAAAGACCCATGTATATCTATGATAATAATAATGATAGCCTTTTCATACTAAGGCTGACAGTTTCATACCAAGATTTCCCACGTAACACTTTCTCAGCGAATCAGAGACTTTTGTTCTGGCATCCTGTGTTGATAGATCTATGTATGTACAACTGAAAAATATGACATGTTTTGATCACTTTTAGGTATATAAGATAAATGGGAAATCGTTTCTGGGTGGGGGAATTCCGAAATTTCTCGATGAGGGTCACCTGATTTATCTCAGTCGGCATACAGCCTCGTGATGTGAATTCTGGGATGCTCATCTGCAAACTCTGGAATTCTCCCATGCGGAGTCAGTTTTCCTCTGTTTTCTTTTTTTATGATTTCTCCTTATCATGTAGACTTTAGTGTAACATATTCATCATATTGGGACGACCTATGTCACAAGTTCTATCAATAGAAACATATTCAACGAGCTTGTAGAGCAGGTCGAATATTTTTGTAGAAAGAAACAAATATGTTTTTATTTTAATTATAATATAGCTAGAAATAGCGATGATTAATTAAAAATCTACCAAAACATGCGAGTAACCAGTATCCAGAATGTGCTGGGAAGGCCGGAGCATGAATAGGTCGAGTCAGGGTATGTTGGGATTTTATGGATAAAATACCAAAACTATATCAGAGGTTGGTATCTGTAGGATTTTTAGAAGGAAACTCACAAGATGAAAATAACTTGGTCTATACTCCACCATGTTTCACCGCAGAGTAATTCACGAAACATAGCTGATTAAATCACTCTGCAGTCAAACAAGGTTGAGTTCAGACCAAGTTATTTTCATCGAGTGGGTTTCTGATTTTATCTGACCCCATATAACATGATTATTTTATTTTATTTTTTTAAACATAATATAACATTATTAACTAACAAAGTAAATCAGCCAATTAGCCATTGAGTATTGGATACACTGCCTTCACGGCCGTAGAGTATGAGTTCCTAGCATTAAGCCTACGGGGATTACAGTTTTCAATGTTTCCATTGAAATTAATGTTTTCATTTTCAGGATAAAAAAATATTTCTCCTTGTGAAATATTGACAAACCAACTGCTGAATTACCCAATTCAGCCACAGCCCATGATCCCCTCCTGAATCCTCTTACATGTATACCCATGTAAAAACTTGAGCTTTCCCTTAATCCTTCAATTCTCCACTGTAATGTGTAATTGGTAAAGCCTGTATTGCAATGGAAAATATTTCAATTTTTTTCTGACCCCAACTGGCATCCCTGAAGCCTATGGAGAAAAATACTGGGATAAGATAATCGGTATTTGTATATATTACTATTTATCCTACCCCTAATAAAAAAAACTCCATAGGCTTAACATTGGGTCACTGTATTCGGTCTGGAGTTCAGAAAAATGAAAAATATCGCTCTAGTGGGATACACTTGACAAATGACATCATTTGTTAATGTAGAAGTAATTTAGACAGGCGGGGTAGGATAAATTCTAAACCAAACTCAAGTTAGTCGTGTTGTTGTTTATCGCACGACGGCAAGATCTTGTCGTCGTGCGATAAACAACACGACTAACTCTTGTTTGGTTTCTCCATAATACCCATGCCATATTCATTGTAAATATGCACCATTTCGCCATATAACATGACAATAACATACGGACCAGTGTTCCGTACGGCAAAATACGGAACACTCTTACATACACATCAACTAAAATATTAGTTGTTAGGCCAAACGCAGTTAATTATTTTACTAATTTCGGGTATACATATAGTAAAAGTAGAACGACCCACCGTGCTTGTACAAGCCACAAAACTTGATGATAATTTACGGGTCGTACGGAACTCGGAATTATCATCTCGTTTTGTATTTTGTACAGCATGGTCAGGTAGTTCTATATAAATACATTATGTTTCAAAATGTCATTGAGAAATAATATTGACGTGAATTGTAACATCCTCAACCAGCCCAGCACCGTCTCTGTGTATCATGTCCTTATGGGGAGTTTTAGATTAGTGAGTACGTGGCTAAGGCTTGAACTTTCAAATTACAACCGATGCTACCTTTAAAAAAAAAACAGCAAAAGAATCCTACGATGAATTTTGTTCAGATAACTTCGTACCTAAAAGAAAGCTGCTATCACAGCCGAAACGTTTGTAACATTCACTATTCTAATAAAGTCATCAGTGAAACCGACCACGGACTGTTGTGGAGTTGCGCTTATCTGAACCTTTATTACTTTCTTATTTGACAGGGATATGGACGTGCAGACCACCAGACGACGGTCGACATCTTAAAGAAGGCATACAAGACGTACGACAACATTACGTGGTCTAACGATGGTTATTAACTTTGCTTAACTGTAGACCTGAATGCATTCATCCATCCCAAACCTTCGCCTGTTTATTCAACATCAGACCGTCATATAATTAACCTATTATGAAATCACTTTCTGGGATACTCGATCATATAAGATACAGCTCATATCATACATAAAGTTTTATTCGTTATTAAGTTTAGTCAAAGATAGAGGTGAAGAGTATGGATATATAGCCAATGAGAATTTTGTTATTTCCCTGATATTGATTGGATAAAGACATTAAATGAGAAGCTATGCTGGACCTAATATAGGCTCCGTCATCTACCAAAGACAATTTCTCATCAATAGATTGCCTACAGGAGTAAGAAGTTGCTTGTTTGATATATTTGATACTACCCCATGCCTGCGTGTCTAGCTTTGATGGATAACAATGAACTTTTAGCTATGCTCGGAGAGTTTGCAAGTTGGCAGCACTGCATGATCACATCTGGATGTTGCGGATAAGATCCTGTGCACCAATCATTATGTGTTTAGTTTCAGTCATGTAATGAATGAACCTATGATAAACAAATTTGGATATTTTCAAAATATCAACTCCTTTCTTACGTAGCGGTTATCAAACTACGTCTGGATTTCTTTATAGGTTGGGTATTTATACAGAGGATCAATCCTATAATTATCTGTCCATAACAAAATGGACTGATTGTAAGCGGGAATACATAATAAAACCTGATATTGATATGTACCGTATCTGTTATCTCTTCATTTTTTTGTCGCTAATAGTCTGGGATATATTTATCTTGAAATAATGACCCATGTTTACGGGGAGGCGCAATATTCTTATATCTGAAATTTGATAATTTTGTAACCCTTTTAATTGCTTGCAATGAGTGATAACGGTGTTGCTATTGATACAATTCCTTGTGTTCTCACTAGGGTGTGAAATTAATGTAGTAACGAGAAGGAAGAATAAAACTAAGAGAATTGAATTAAGTACGTGGCTCTTATACCTCTTAACAGACTCGATGCTACCTTGAATTTTTGAAGAAAAAATATTTAGAATCAGAATAAGATCACAGACCTAAGGGACTAAAGTATGAGTTAATCTGACATCAGGGGTTGGAACAATACTATGTGCAGAGTTGGACAAGCAGTCGAGGAATAATACCAAGAGAATTAGTCTGTGTGATTTAGACTCTAACCAACATATTCCTGACCCCAACCTCTATCGCTCCTGTATTATTACACGTCAACCTCTCGTGGTTTACAGCCGCCTGTCCACAAAAACATCGATTAATGTCTTTTACCTCAATTGGACCTATGTATTACCGGTAGGTAGACCAGTTTTAACTAGGAAATGATTACCTGCGAGTATGATCTACAATTGGCTCTACTCGAGAGACCATTATCCAGTATAATTTATATTGCAAACATTCATGTACGTGCATATATATGCGCCTCAGGGTGCACCCCTCTCATAAGATCTCACACTCTCTAAGTGGTATTCTGTACAAGGTTCTCACTACGCTCTATGGGAGAAGAATTTTTTCAAAATTCCGAATTTAGCTACCCCGAGTACACTCAGTTAGAGGCCCTATTGATCCCAGTGCTCCAACCTAGAACTGTAGGATGGTAGGATTCCTGTATGAAATGCTTCTATGGATAAGGGCAAACTTGAATACTGACTTCTGATTGACTTAAAATATATGCCCAAGAATCTGCTAGGAGAGTGATGGGGATTCCCCATACACCATGTGCGTTTTAGGTGATACATAGACTGGCCTCAGTCCCCATGTAGGAATTTTTTCTTACCCCAACTAGCATCCCTGACTTCGAGAGTGTGAGATCTTATGAGAGGGGTGCACCGAGCTATACCTTAACGGTATATGGGTCAGGTCGGTCCCAAATATAGGTCCCTCCCTATCATGGTAACCTTAGGAGGGGAAGAGAAGAGGCTTGTAGACCTGGATATTTTGAATTGTTTGTCTTTAAGTTCACTTGACAGTAAAAAGAAATCTACAGAAGTCACCAATTTGTAGTATACAACAACAACAAAATAGTATCGCTGTATCATAGTACTTGAATCACAGGATTAATATTGATTTATGATTTATCCTCATCTTATATCAACAGTCGTTTGGAAGCAACACAATACCTGACAAGACAATTTACAAAATAACTTCGATAAAGAAGATGCCGGCAGTGAAGATGAAAGAGGCCAATAGTCCCCGTGGTTGTAAGCCCTTTTGCGTTCAAATCGTCTTCAGGAAGGTGCTGACTTTAGAATTTTCTGAAGGCAATTGGGCGTGGCACTTGTCTTGTCATTCACCCCATTAGATCAGATAGATGTTTTAAACCTCGATTTCCATCTATATTATCAAAAGTCATTCTACAAAAACAACGTTTATTATAATAGCAATCTAAACTCCTATTTAACTCGAAATGTCAGGAACGAGTAATTGACAAAGAAAAATGCATCTTTTATTTGTTACACGTTATTTACATAGTTCTATATACAGCTCAATGGCAAAGTGACGAAGAGCAGCCCTAATACCAGGATTCAGATTCTAACCACTGGTATACGCCTTGAAGAGTTTCCTGATTTAAAAAGAGATAAATAGTCCACATGTGTTTTAATCTACGTTTTTACATATTTCTGAAGTGGTGTTTCAACAGCCAAAGCATGTGATGAAGTATGTAATCGACTGCCGCTTCTGTCCCAGATCATCAATATGGAATCTTTAGTCCTGGTGTCTGTATACGACTCGATTACGAGTGATTTCTTTTGTTATCCCAATGGTGAGCAACTTTGACATCAACAGGCAGTTCATAAATAACATATGAACTACTAACTATATATTCCTCCGTGTCAACTCGCAGTTACGTTCTGATATCACAGCATTTAGATAATTTACTTCAGATTCTTTTTGGCTATAACTAGTATGTTGTTCTGAACGAGGACTTTCTTGCAGGGTAAGCCATCTTTCTCTGGTCAACAACGCTGTGTAACCAATAATAACAGCTATTATGATGTCAGAAAATTGCATTCTGGTGCAAGATTCCATGAAGAGATCACCAGAGAGTCGTCCATAGCTTTCCAAGACCTCCCGTTGACATCAATGAAATATCCTAGCGCGGTGTCCGTTTACGTTGTCTGATGAGCAACCATCTTTTGCACTTCAAGGATATCTTTTGGCTCAAACGAGCCGTCTAATGGCATCAACAGAGGGACTAACCTCTAGCACATTAGCTGATACCAAGGCGACCATATGTGGCCTAAAATTTTGCCGATCATCAGTGACTCGAGTCATTACCACAACAGGGAAGTCTCAGTGTTTGACTTTAGCCACCCGTCACACTCGGCAACAGCAGTCTTCTGCGTACAATGGTACATCTGTTCCGAAATTGTTCCTGGATGTCACCAGAGGACCCACTTGCCGGTCTTCTCCTGCACACTGTCCCGTTGACTGGAGGTAGTGGAGCCTGCCGACTGTCCCCGTCCCTCGTCTGTCCCTACCTCCTCGCCTCTCCGCCCGTTATCCTGCTCCGTGGGGACCTCGAGTGGAATGTCTAGCACCACACATGTCACATTGTGAAAGCTCCCTGCATTGAGAAATAAAATCCGGAGAGATCAATTAAACTCTTTTCTTATTGATTGCATGATAATAGATTTTTTTCTTAACAGTTTTGGGGCTATCCATGGATGGCATCAGGATATTTATGACGATGTTTTAGCCTCCCCTTGCCCCATGTCAAGCTTTGTTATACAACCTTAATCATTCTTTCAGCATGTTAAACCTTAGACTACACAACTAATTGTACATATTCCCCGCTGCATGAAGTCATATATGGAAGGCCCCTTTACAACTTCTCAAGTGAATATATATATATATATATATATATATATATATATATATATATATATATATATATATATATATATTCACTTGAGAAGTATATATATCTATATATATATATATATATATATATCTCAAAGTATCCTGTAGTTTCACTGACCGACGGTAAGTTGATCCAAGGCTTCGGTATGCAATACCAAATGAACATATTGAACTCGATGTCTCCTACAAATGGGGACACTCACTGTGACACAAAAGATTCGAAAGTTATGATTATCATAATTGCTTCGAATAACAGCACGTTTTCATTTGATTAAAAGAAGAAATATCAGAATGCGAACGTCCCCTCTTTAATACTATATAATATCAATGCAAATTTATCTAGTAATTAAAACTATATCTAGTAATTAAAACTGTATCTAAAGAGCTTTGGGCTATATCTCGTTGGTAAAATAAATTCGATATCTAACTGACCTTTGGTGAGAGTGAAGGAAATACTGCAGCAGGCTTTCTCTGTGTCATAACACTCCACATCCATCACAGAGCCACCTTGCTCAGGGTTCGTGCCACCAAGCACGTAGATCTTACTGCCTGTAACACACACAGGATATATCGGTAAATTAAAAGGTATTTCACAAATATAATTTCAGTTACACCAATGTTTAAATGAAGTTACATGCTAGCCAACAGAATGAAAATGCGCTGGAGATCTATATCAAGATAAAAGTGAGTGTAGACTGAATCAATAAGGAGATGGAAAGGCATTAACCCTCCAAGGACGAGCCGAATGATGCATTGAGGCATCATTCGGCCTGGGCCGGTTGATGCCTCAAGGCATCATTTCTCTGATATTTAATATATTGATTTTAAGAAGGAAATCATTAACAAATAAGCATGAAATATTTAGAAATTTTAGATATAACATCATATTTCATATTACTAGTAGAATCATGCAAGATGTTATGGATTACTCATTAGATCACGTGTTGAAATCATGGAATTATAGCTTTAGCCAAGAATGTGTTCGTCCTCTATGAGGATACACTGACACTAGCAGCCGTCCCTTTGGAGGTAGCTCAGCCACAGACACACGGTCAAGAGGAAAATATTCAAGTGAGGGTGCATGCGCTCTGCTGAAGTATTAACCCAGGAGACAGAGAATAGCTGTAGTATATGGAAAGTCCTATTTGCGTCAGTATTACAGCTTTGCTTTGTCCGGTCAAACAATAATTGCACCTAAACACAATTCCAACAGGAAGAATAACTTTCAAAACGGTTAATCACTCTATTTCCTCAAAATATATTGTTAAAACCTGTTTCTTTTTAACTATTCCACTTCTCCGATCTAGTATATAGGACTTTCTTCAGGGGGTAAAGGCATTGAGCTCATTCTGTCTGGTCAATGGAAGTGGGGTACATGAGGCCTGCGAGAAAGCGTTGCGAACGAGCAGTAATACTAAAATCGCTGATTAATATTGACTGATTTCATATACAAGCGGTCGTATGCTCCGAAGAGTTGATGCATAGTAATATCCGCGCGCATCGGCGGATATTGCGCAGAGGGAACTCCGAGGAGCATACAACCTCTTTTATCTGATTCCAGTCTACATTGTATTTGTTATCCACCTCATCCTGACAAGTGGGATGATTACCCGTATTAGTTCATTTTAGGTACGCACTATTATTTCATATGATGCGCCGGGTTTTGCAGCCCAGAGCATACAACATATCTGTATGCTCCGGTACCGCTGCCTATGTGTTTTCTATGTATACTTTGTATTAAGTGGGTTATAAATACAAAGACAATATACCTCAATGAGTGAAAACTTCACTTACCTATAGCGACGACCCCTGCATTGAATCGGCCGACTCGCAGCTGGAAGAGGTCCCACGTCCACGGTGAGATGAGGTCGAGCTTCTGCTCGCGGCAGTTGGCGATGACCCGCGGTTTAAAGGCCTCAACTCGCTTCTGGTACGTAGGATGGTGAACCTGCTCGCCCTCAGGACCCCTGATTAGCTGATGTGTGATGCCTGAAGCAGTGGAGAGAGTAGCTTAATTAAGGCAAGGGGTTGTTATTACCACTATTTATGGCCCGGACTCACTAAACAAAGAAAGATATTTTATGTAAGGCTTTGTGATTTGAAAAGAACAAGGCAATTAGAAATGTATATTGGAGTTTTTCTAACAATTTCCTGTTACAGTTAATACATCGTTTACATGCATCAGGATAGGCCTACACCCCTTTAATGAACGCTATAAGCTTTCTCTTTTATTTCCTTTGTGGTTGTGCAATGTGGAAAACGGCAGCACCAATATACAACAAGGAGTAGGTTATTCGCCATAGGGGGAACCTACTCCACCCTTCTTCATCAAAATATAAGTGTCACCTTTGGAATTACGTAACAATATGTCGTCGCCGAAGAGCACCCCCTACCCGATAGGTTACATATGATTACATAAAGGCAAATATGTCCCTTTCAAATAGAGAAGGTGGATCTGCACAAGACATGGAAAAGGTTCGAGGGAGAATGCATGGGGAAGGCATACACCTCTCAGCAGTGAAGGAAGATCGAAAAAGATGTGAGAAGAAATGCCGCCTTTCCAAAAACATGTGCTGATTTTCGGCTCCCCTAGGCACCTATGCTGAAGTCAGTTTTGCTTCCACTCATACTTGTCTCAAAAGTAACATATATATATATATATATATATATATATATATATATATATATATATATATATATATATATATATATATATACATATATACATGTGCAGCTCTTTAGCAGCTGCACATAAAAAGTAGTGATGATTGGGCATACAGGATGTGAAATGTGCGTCATTGGCTGTCGTTAGTGTATATTTTCGTCTAGTTTTGTGTGATCTTCAATTTTCATGAGACCAAAAGTGTCCACTGATTGCGTCATTTTCTTTGAAAGAATTTTGTGAAAGATGTCTCCATTAATTATAGATTGCTAATCATTTTCTTTCACTCAGGCTTAATTAACTAGATGTGCAACATTAAATAAACATTAAAAATCTGCACTATATGAATTGATATTGTTGTTTGAAATTTGGTTGATACTCGCGCCATATACGTAATTATAGCCTCGGGACCATTCGGTTCCCAGCCAGGGCCAGACAACTATAGACATAACCTTTGACCTTTGTGTTCAGTGAAAACTCCCATGAGGAATATACAAAAAAATATTCTGGTCCATGGTGTTAGGTAAGCTGAATACACAACCCATTATCCAGCCTGAAAATATTGGTGTAGTCAAGTTCAATGGTCTATCAACAGAGTAGATTTGCGAACTGAAGGCTCGAAAGAAGTTTGTGTGTTTATGCAAGTCTCTGAGTGTTAGTAAGTAGACCTGTTATATCAAACGGTAAATAAAGAGAACAAAGTAAGTCCAGAAAATATACAAACCAAGTTATAATACTATGTAATATTATTCTCTTCTAACCTCCTGTTTCCCGTGAAAGATCTGTCAGTGTTTGTTATTTTTCTAAAAAGAGTACTATAGTTTTCATAATTGTCTAACAGATGTTATATCATAACTTGCTCCCTGTTGTATGTCGCTTTTAAATACCATTGTCAATGAAGGATATATTTCAATAAAGAAAAAAACTCTTTATAATTTTATCAAACTGGACAATAACATGAATATAGGTATTTAATTTTTATGAAAATGTTAGTCGCACGATAATAATCTCTGGGTATAGGGTGGAAAGAGAAGTAGCACATCTGTCTCTATTTGAATTTAGGTGCTGCCTGACGGTTGTTGAACACTGCATATGTGTTCACTTGCAGCATCCTACCTCCTATGAAGTATATGGTGTTATCCACCTTCACCATGGCATGCCTTTCCCGGGGGCTTACGAGTTCCTGCGGACAATCCACGTCGGTTTCCCGCCACTGCTGCTCCTCATAAGCCCTGAAAAATTAGTCAGTATCACTCGTCATGTAACAGTAGTTTAGAGTCTATTGGCATTATTAAACTGAGTAACCTGCATGGGATGTGACTGGGGATTATTTCCTTTTTTTATCTATTGACATCTCAACATCTGATTTGATGCAATAGGATGATTATTGAGGGTTATTCTGGACTTAAGGCTCCAGACATACTTACCATATGTTGCGGTGCCCTGTCTTGCCCTGGAGGCCTCCAGACAAGTAGATTGTATGGTCATAGGCGACTATGGCGTGGTCCTTGCGGGGTGCCGGAAGCATGCCTGCCTTCCTCCAGCAGTCCCGTTCAGGGTCGTACATCTCACACGACCCCGTCGACTTGCCATCAGACTTTGTTCCACCTAGTGTAAAACGCGTATAATTTTGTTTTGTTTTTTTCGTTGAATTAAAAAGGTATTGACATCAATGATTACAAGTTGTCCTTCCATGCGATATTCTGTGTTTCTGATAATATGGAATTTATCTATGGATAATTTAGAAATTATTGGTAAATATTCCTCATAATTCGCAATTTTGTATTGTGGCAGGCCCCTATTATTGCCATTTCTTCTCTCGTGAAACATTTTCCTTGTAAATTTCCTTCCTGTGTTTTCAGATAAGCAGTTACATTTAAATATCTAAAATTCAAACAAATTGTATATGATATCTCATCTTTAAATCGTGTGATATGGCGTGTTGAGAGACCGAGTATGGCTGCATAACTGTCCAGGTAAAGCCTTTGGACCACAGAATTTCACGTATTTAGGCTGATTTTCGGTTTTACCCCTCTCCTCATTGAAATAAAACTGTGGTTGTCTGTGGTTACTTGTACACACAGATGTTTTGGGTTGTTGTTGGCTGTTCTGAGGGGTGTGTCCCTTCTGATCAATGGTGACCTCTGCTAACTGTCATGGTGGTCTTCTTTATGTTCTTTATCCCCTACAAACTTGATTAAACCGTGCAGTTTCGCCATCTTCTGGCTCAGCAGATACATTTCAGACTATTTGGGTATGTAAAAGTGTTATCATACTTGCTTATTTCTTGTGTGTGAACATATGTTTTTGTTTTACATCTACAGGTGTGTGTAGTTTAGGTGAGTGGGTGTGTGTCATCCTCTCCTTTTATAGTCAGTGATGTTGTTTTTGTGTTCACTGACCGTGTGGTTACCTGGTCATGCTGACAGCCTGGACTGAGAGGCATGTGAAATTGTATTTACAAAATATTATTTTTTTGAAATATGATATCGCATCTTGCCTTATTAGAAGAGGATGTAAAAAGATAAAGGGGAATCCTTTTATAACAACTGAAAAGGTTGAAAACCAATACATCCGTTTTCTATGCATCTCGTTAACTTTTTCTTGGATATAAATGTTGTCCGTGTTGTCGTTAACATGTGAAGGTAGTCGTCACAATCATGTAGAGTAAAGAGTTACCCCCAGGCACATACCTGCTACTTATAACCTAAGGCACCTGTACCTGTTACCCAAACCCTGTCACCTGTACTTGTTACATACTTCTATGCATCTATACCTGTGACATACCCTCGGTACCAAATTTACATACTAGGCAATTACATGATGCATTCCACCTATTCTTACATATCCCCATGTACATACCAACTGCTATTACATACCCCTAGGTACCTTATATCTGCTATATACCCTGCCCATTACACATCCCTAGAAACCTACTTGTCACACACCCAGAGTCACATACCTGTAACATATACATGACCATCCAAGGACGTGGCTGCCAGTTTTGTTCTGGACATGTTCATCGGGCAGAGAAATTCCCATTGGTTGCTTTGTATATTCATGGGATTATACCTGTTTCAGAGAGAAATCTTGTCTTATAATCTGAACTTTACTGGTATCTTTGCAAGAAAACTGCAGCAGATCAGATCAGAGTATGTGTTGTTAGGGCGATAACCTACTGTAGACCGATTTCCGGAAGTTCTCTAGCTTATTAATCTTAATCTAAAATACATGTGTATAAGGTGATATCATACTAATGTAGTATTTCAATTGCAATACAATACACAATTTGAATTTATTTCATAATTGAGCCATCATATTAACGTAAATGTATTGTCGGACACCATGATGTACAATGTAAATGTTCAGATATCTTTATCTTCTCTGATAAATGTTATGATGATATTTAGATGATGCGCAAAAATGACTAAAATATTCACAATTTAATCCGATAGGAATTTTATAATCACTTTAAAATGAACTACAAGAGTTATGCAACTATCTAAACTGTGTCACCAACACTTGAATTAAACATACATGCAGCTAGTGAATTGATTTCTGAAACAGCAGTTTTTAGCATCTGCCAAGGTTATATCGATATAAGTTCATCTGAAACATATAAAAGGTTAACTGAAAAAAATAGTAGACAGTCAAGGTGTTACCTGATATTTCTACCTGAGCAGCTCCGTTCCTTTGTGTCGTACCCGCCGAGCACGTAGAGCTGGTTGTTAAGCACAGCGACTCCGAAGTCACGTACTCCATACGTATGTCCCCATGTAATTGTCTCACCTAAAGAAACAGTAAGCAGGTGAGTCAAAGTTCCACACTCCAATACATTTTCGAAACAGTTGCACAAAGACAAACAGTAAACACCTCAAGTGTAATATTCCCCTTTTGCAATGTCTATCAGTAGTTCTTGTTTCTAAACTTCGGCTACTTCTCCAATATAATCTTTATCATTATCCAATTTCTAGAATTTTTATGTGCGGATCAAATGTTTTGTAAAGTGTTTGTGGATGCTGCGGGTGGTGGGGTTGCAGCACGCCATAGTTTATAGTGAAGTTGGATCAATATAGCAGAAATCATATTTTTCTATTCGTATTGGGCCTTGTTCCCGCATGTCCAACTCTTATTTCAAACGAGATGTATTTTCGATTGTGAAGATTAGTAAATAGTGCACAGTTTAGTTGCCATTGCTAGCACAGTGGTAAAGTTGTTGTTTCTTTGTTCCCTTTGATAGATGCCTGTGGTTTCAGCATTTGCGCACTGGCCACCCCTAACTCCATTCACAACTACATGATCAAGAAAAGTCATACTTGTTTATTAACCATTTCTCTGCGGCACGATTCCCCTTGTCATTCTCGAAGACAGTGCTGTATGATGTCTTGAGACATTGGTGTGACTAACACAGTTTGATACCTCCAGGCATTATCATGAATACTGCATCATTATCCTCCCAGCTATCTCCATGGCATGGGTGTCATAGCACTGTGCCTCCAAATATTCCTAGGCATGCTATAGCATAATGCCTACAGGTATTGCCATGGGTACCCAAGCATGATTGCTCTAAGCATCATCGATATATATATATATATATATATATATATATATATATATATATATATATATATATATATATATATATATATATATATACAGTAGAACCCCGCCTAACGGACACCCCGCGTAAGCGGCCACCCCGCGTTAACGGACACCTTTGCTCGGAACGGTTCCCTCTATTAGATATTTATTTCAACCTCGCGTAAGCGGACACCCCGCGTAAGCTGCCACTTTGGCCCTGAACGAGGGGTGTCCGCTTACGCGGGGTTCTACTGTATATATATATATATAACCAAAACTAATCGTTTAGATTCCGAAAAAAAAATGAAAAGGGCAAGTACATCCTCTATTTAGTACAACAAAATACTATCGGTTTCTAGCAGTAGGAGAGGTATTACTGTCGGTACCTGTTCTACTATAGTGTGAGGCTGTGTGAGGCGATATGGGTGCTGCAGGAAGAGATAAATACACAATATTACCATGATTTCGATCTGAGTGGCCGTATTCTCCGCGTAGTTGACGCGTAGTAATACTCCGAGCGATAGCGAGGAGTATTCCGTAGCGTCAACTACAAGGAGAATACGGCCACACAGATCGAAATTATGGTAATGTTGTATTTATTACTCACTTATTTTTAGATTTAAGCAATAAATATGATCGTTAGAAAATTTTTCAACGTAGTTAAGAAGTTATGTTTGGGACTACTTTTATCTAAAAAAATCTGTATCCTCCTAGGAGGGTACGGAGCTCCGTATCCTCCTCAGTAGCGATCTGTAATCTCCATAGGCTCAGTATGGAGACTCCGTATCAGGTGGGTAATAAATGGGTGGCATAACACAGATAAAACTTTTTTCACCATTCTCAGTTAGTAATTAAGAGAAGAGAAAATGTAGGGTTTTTTTCTAAAATAGACGAGACTTACGTTCAGTGTGGTTGATCCTCTCGTTCTCACGGTCTATTGGGAAGAGGTGGACAAGCCCAGTACCTGACCGGTCAATGACGAGTAGGGTGGTCCTGCAGGCTACACGGCGGCGGGAGGTGTGGTGCGAACCACCCAGCCCCTCCGTGTCAATCTATAATACCAAAACAGTTATATATAACTGGATCGAGAATCGAATAAATATACAACACTCCATGAGTATGGATGTGCCACAATCGCCATCGAGGCAAACCCGAGTGATGATTACGGCCCATCCAAACGAGTGGAGTATTGTGTATTTTACAATTCGAGTGCGGTTCTGGATTTATCTCAACCTTTTCAATGACATTAAATAGTATCACAATATCAGAATAATTCAAATTACTTTGCAAGTACATTTATTAGGAACGTTTAAATCTCCATGTTGACGTCTTGTCTTTTCTCTGAAATCCTGGCCGCTGATTGGTCAATTGCGTATGCCGTCATCTGACAGCCACTCCACCACGGCCATGGCATAGTAGGCCTATTGTCATTTTTAAAACCTGGATGAGCTTTGAGGCCTATTTTCATTTTACCTGGGTGAGCGTTGAGGTTTTTTTTTAATGTTATTCCTATGGCTAAACTTGTACCAGGAGTAAGATAAAGGGTCACACCTCACGACAAACTTGAAAATATAAGAAGTGTTAGGAAAGTCCCGTTATACCATGCAACGAGTGCATTAAGAACGTGCTTCAGCTGTCCAAGAAGTATGAATCGTCATAGAGCTCTGCGACGTGCCAGAGGTCTGCCAGGTGACCAAAAGGATCTCACCATTGCCACAAATATTTTTGTTGAAATAGTATATTGGCTTCCACGCATATATTTCCTTACTTGATAAAAATATTTTATTTTTCCTGCATTTATTACGAAAACGTTGATTTAATTATTAATGCTTAAAGGCATTCTCGTTTTTCATGCACATAATGTTTTAAGGCATTCTCGTCCCTCATATACATAATGCCTTAAGATATTCTCGGTTGGGAAGGATTAAGGTGAGGTATCAATTAAAGCTAACCTTGTATAACGTATCTTACCAGCGATTGCCCATAACATTACACACAATTGCAAATCAGAATAATCTTGAATTCTGGTCTTAATTATATGTTTTATTTTGTCTGAGGCAAATGAATATATGTCAGCAAAGGTTCTGTTATTGGTGTCCATAGGTGCAATCAAAGCATCAATGTCCATTGGACATTGTCAGCTGATATTGTTCCCTTTCCATAAACATACACCCATACCATGCTAAAAGGCGTATCCCACTATCACGATTTGAGCCTCCGACACACTACGATAGCCTTACGACAAGCGTTCTGATGAAAAAAATGAAATTTGTATCGGAAGGAACGAGTCTAGCTTTCACGATAGACCGGTTCCTTCCGATAAAAATTTCATTTTTTCATCGGAACGCTTGTCGTAAGGCTATCGTAGTGTGTCGGAGGCTCAAATCGTGATAGTGGGATACCCCTTTAAGGCCCGGCGTCCACCTACTACGATAGAATCGTAGACCTCCCGATATGGCACCGATACAAAATGTCAATATCGGTGCCATATCGGGAAGGTGCAAAATCGTAGACATATGTCTAGACATGCCAATCAACCACGCATTGTATTGGGTTTTTATCGGTGTCTAATCGCAGAAACGAGGTCAACTGCTCCGATATTAGGTGACCTTCCGACGCGATTTTGATTTTGCATCGGGAGGTGCATCGTAGGGCATATCGGTGCCATATCGTAGTAGGTGGACGCCGGGCCTTAATGAACAATTGTAAATCGACGTTGGAATGTGGTTCACAAGTAAACTAGTGGTGGATGATCACAAGTACACATGTAAGTTCCATTTAGCAGATCAAAGGTAAGTACTGCGATAAAAAAAAATGTTTAAATCATCGTTTTCATAGAAGGTATTTATCATGATTTAATGCTAGATACCATTCCCAAAACCAACATGACAAGATGGTGCCAATACACAAACCGATCAATGCCTAATCAGTTCAATTTACTATCGCTGGAGCATGATATATGAAACCGTTAAATCCTGTATACCAATGAGAAGGTGACACAACGTGGGGAATGCAGGTCCAGATGGGACAGAGGCATATGCTACCGCTAATTTCTTTTATTAAGTGGGTAATATGCCTACTGGCTGTGAGATCGCCTCCATTTACTATCGTTGGAACGTGATACACGTCCTAATCTGCACACATTGAAGGATAAGCAACTGCAATAATAGATTTAAATTTCCTTTCCCGATGTCTCAAACAGAATTACAGTTATTGAACTTTGCATTATTTTCTATTGGTAATTAGTATAGGTAGGCTCCAAATGGTCCAAGGCTTCCAGCAGCTTGATAGTTTTGGTCTCTGGTGTGAAAATAGAAAAAAAACTCCTTGCGGAAGCCCTGAATGATGTATACCTAGGACGGTGAGTTCTTATTTAAATAGTATTCTGGTAACACCGCAAAAAATGATGATCTGAAGATATTTCGCTTTAAGATAAATCTGTCATGTATAAATATGGGGTTATATCTAATTGGTTGGATTGTACCTACATTATGGACACAGGTGTGTCTTGTAGGCATTAAACTCTACCTAATCCTCTCAGACGCTTCTGTCCATACCGCTATCTTAATGCAAAAACAGACTAAGCCATCACAGAGCATACTAATTTGGGATTACGCTATCAGAACCACGAGTGGCGGTTAATCCATGACTCTACATATACTTAGATCATGACTCCATGCTACTTATCCGTTTACAGCTTTAATTATTAAATAAAGCTTAACTCAATTTGGATTTTTGATTAAAGCAATGATATTTAAGTATACTTATATATCTGAATTGTATGTAGACGTAGCACAATTTTTTTCCGATTGGAAACTGATCAAAGAATCAGAACCAAACAATGAAAAATTACACACCATACTTATATATCTGATATTCCGTTATTGGTATATTTTTCAACCATTGAAAATCATAAACAAACTGTTAAATCTGAATAGTTCAACAGAATATCATTTGCCTTTTGTATCCTTTACACCTTTCGCTGTATCAACGTTTCTCACGTATGTATGTAACCTCGATCTCGATGGAGGTTTCCCTAATACAAACTCTTGTCATCTATGACCTACAATTATGTATTTCTTAGTCACATTATACAGAATCTATTTTGTCAAGGCTGGTCCCATACTCTAGTAACATTTTCTGTTTCTCTGCCCACTACTCATTTGCATGGCGTTAGGTTAGCCATTATGCAAATATATGGTACTCCATACCTCAATAGACGTGTTCTTATAATAGGCCTGTCATTAGTGAGAGAGCATTATTGAGGGATTGCGACAGAATTTCACACTAAATGGTGTTACCATCGATCCGAAAAAATTAGGTATGAAGACGTGAGAGGTATTTTCTGTGTAATCTACAGTGCTCTATATCAAACTGAAGGGGGCTAAGTTAAGAAAAAGTTTGGGAACACTTTTTCAATGTCGTATTTGAATAACAAGTAGTTACATTCTGCATCACTTTCTGTGGAGAATTAGGAGTATCTCGAAACGGCCGTGAGGTTCCAGCAGGTCGACTGTGCAAGTGGCAAAGCTCTTAGAAATCGTGGTATAATCGCCGTATAATCGTTTGCTAAATTAAGCCCCTTATGCATAGAATGGAAGTAGACCTATACCGCGTGTCATTTTGAGTTCACTGTGGTATATTTTCCTCACAGGATCATGATCCATTTCCAGTCTTCTATCTATATAAACTTGCGAATTCAGTTTCCAGTCCTCCCGGCAATTAGATATCCGGATCTATAATTTCCATGTAGGAGATAAGATGTTACAAACACAGAAAAAAATCAAAATAAGCGTATACACCAACATATTGGAGGGGTAACATATTTATCATGATTGATACCGATATTCCATTTGAAGCTGATACAATCATTGTGTTGCGCACATCCCGTTCTATATATGTCTCCGCTAGTGTGTTCGTAGATTAGTCAATAATTTATGTCCTGGTATGGTCCAAGATGATACCTTAGAGGTTAGAGGTTGGTGTAATGGTGTGCCTAAGCCAACAACCTGTATGCACATACAACTTCATCAGTCTATCAAATATTTGACAAGCTCTAGTATCGACAACATGTCGATACACATTGAGGTATCAATGGCTTAAGTAAATCCAGGCACAAGCAATGTACCACATTCGATCGGGACTGAAGAGGAGGGAACAACGGACAATCAGTCAGTTGTTGATTACATTGTGTCTTTAAAGCCAGAAATCATTGGAGATAAACAGAATCATCGATTTACAAGGACATCGGATAGACCTTGAGGCTGTTTCGGTTATTCGTTGCAGCAAAACTGAGGCTGTATTCAGAGAGAGAAATTTTAAAAACAGAGAAGGTTGCTGTATTAAGCATTTCTAATTTCACCTTGTTTATAGTGTAGTCTTGATGCAGATGACAAGATGAAGGTGATGTAAACCAAAGAAGATTAAATCGTTTATAATTATGAACAATACAATCGATATACATGTACGATTTGATTATAAAATGAATGTTTTGTCCGGGACTGAAGGATTACGACATAGGCATAAGAAAAGACATTGAAATGGCAGGGCGTCAAATATAACATTTTAATTAGAGGTTGGTCATGGTTACCCATTTGTAACATATATGTAGCGCCACACCAGAGGATAAATGCCCTATCCGTCCATTCACACCTACACGGCGAAACAAACGTGGAAGTAATTTAGTTTTAGAATGGTGGTGTAAAGTACTGCTAATGGAATTCCCCAACATGGTAAAGGCCAACAGACTTAATAGTAAGAACGCTTAAGTATATTATGAACTAACTGCTATCTCAATAGATCGCTGGTCGAGGATTTATACAAGCACCCATCAACTGCCATGTATATTTGCCGGCTCATGGCACTCAGCGGAATATAAATACTTGATTTACATCTTATAGCTGGCAAAAACCTGCTGTCTAAATAACCGCGAGGTGTACTCCGAGTCTAAGTCCACTAGAATACACAAACTGCGAGTTACGACAGACCATATTACGGATATGTACACAAAGTTTGCTTGTGTTGTTACTGGAGTCTATATCACATAAAAGTCCCCTGCTACTGTATGGAACTAGTATTATTAGTAAGAGCTATCCAGAACATCGCCTCCAATATTCAAAAGTTAATCTATCTAAGGTTTTTATGCATATGTCAGCGGAACAAATATCGGATTTCTTTTAAACAATTGAATACTGATATAACGGGGAATTCATGGATGTAAATATTCTGTTATAGGGAATTCAGACCTAGATCCCCTGCATTGGCATGGCACGCGGCGAGAAGGTCTTGGCCTTTCTGGGAATGCTTCGGGCCAGAATGCCATATCAATCAACTTCCGATTGATAACGATATTTCATTATATATATATATATAAAAACTAGTTGTTGTTGTAACGGAAATTAATAGATGATATAATTATAACATGAATGAAATAGTAACATAAGAATATGTGACGAATTCCGGTCCAATTCCAAATTCCTCCGTGGGTTTGGTAATGTCGTCAGGGTTGGAGGTAACACATGTCCACGACTTGTAGAAGCACCTGCAGTGTCAGCGTACGGGGTTGAAGACATCGGCTGGCTCTGGACCGCCTCTTCTGTAGTCGACCGTCGGTCGTCGTGACCGCCAGTACCGCCGTCGTCGTGTCCGCCATCTTGGTTCTGTCTTGGTGAACGAAGGCCCATGACCAAAATTTTCATTTCGGCCATTAAATTCGTTAGTTGAGAAACTTCTCCTTTCAGCGATCGGACTTCACGTCTACATTCCATGTTTTCGCGCTGGATTGAAGCAATTGTCTCTAGGGGCAATTGGTCTGAATTCGTCATGGCGCTCTTTGTAGTGCCGGTGGCACCACCGGTGGCACCGCCGCCATCGTCAAAGCCATGAAGACTTCGTTCCAGGTCCTCGGTTATCCTGTCTAGGGCAGCAAGCCGTTTCTCACCTGGTATGACGCATTTAGGACAACCTTTTCTGTGGGTACGTCCATCGTAGTTATAACCACACACTGTACACACTGCCATAGTGAAAAGAAGTAGCCATCGCAGTATTGGTAACATCGCGGTATGGAAGAGTATAGAAGCGTCCGTCCAGGAAAAAATTTGTTGGAGAAGTGGCGGTATAAGGTGACGCTACTAACAATGTGTGTGACCGGAGGTGGCGCTTGTAGCGCTAATTAGTTCCATGGAGTCCGTTTGGTGGCGCCACTGTTTATAGTTAGATATAGTTGGCTGTATCTTAACAATATATATATATATATATATATACCTTTATCATCCACCTATTGCGAAGTCTCTATTTTAAACTTATAGAGAGGGTGTAATTCACCTAGCGCACATTACGGTATGTCGTAACCTCCACCCTACTCAAAGCGGAGAATACGGGGGAAAGAGCTGATTGCGCACAAAATAGTGCGTTAGGAAATAAGTGTTTATTTTGTCTTTTCTTTGATAACTTAAATTTGCAATGCTGAATAATAGATACAATATATACCGGGTTTGAACAGATAAAAGCGATCATAATCTACTCGGGTTAGACACTACGTGATATCCTCGCTTGTATCTGAAACCAGTCCATATTGTGAATATATCTCCCAGACCGTCATGAAGTATGAAGCCCAGAACACCACTGATCAACAACGTTCTGATTATGCTCGAACATTTCACCGGGTCTCCTTTAATCAAGTCCATTGACAGACTGACTCTTCATACCTGAATTTCCCCTCCCTGCTTCATTAGAAATTACTAAACTATAGCTGACTATAACTGATCGGTGTATAATCTATGTTAACGTGCACTAATATCACACGAACGGGGACGCAGAGGCAATGGTAGATTCCCAAAGCCGTTTCGTGATATATAAGTCAGATTATATTGAACTTTGTATTATTTTCTATTCATGAAGAATTTAGTATAAAGGAGATATTGACAAATGGTTAGGTTATCGGCTTTTTAACAGTAATATATATGTGGCTCAATGCACCAAAGTAGATCAAGTAGGCTTTTAATATGGGTGATCAAACGCCTCATTTTACCTGCTGGTTCCAATTTGGACCTCAGGTCAATAGCAAATGGAGGAAACGTCCCACCGGTAAAAACATATCAACCTGTCATGTCATCTACGTTTTATACTTACAGAACACTGAAAGTAGGGCCTATGTTTTATAGGAACCAATAATGTGCTTATCAAGCCTTCTGTATACCTGCTCACTTAACTGTCCTCTTCCGAGTGATATTTTCCTCTCAGTTTTAAGGAAGTGACGTGGACATACCATAAGGCCACCCAATATAAAACAGTAAGGCTATACTTTGACATCGGTGGACATGGAGTGGCATGTCGGGTAATGTATATATGTGGGTCCGATCAACCCCAACTTTCATGTGTCCCTCCGCTCTTGGTGTGGACTAGACCTTTGCTATACTCTTGCAGTATTGTTTTTAAACTTCCCACAGGTCTATAAAAGCAATTGTGTCTTTGCTTTGATATCCATCACTTTGTTGATGAATTGAGGTGGGAGACCAAGTTTAAGGATAGGGGAACAAAAAGGCTATTTCGCATGGTGCACACTGTAGGCTATATATGTAAAGAGCTTGGAGAGGGCCATTGATCACAAGTGGGTATACAATATAATTACTTGGATATAAGTAGTTTAAGTAGCCCCCTCCCCCCTCATGCACCAGAACAGCCTTTGTCAAGTCATGTGTCATGCCTTTGCTGTACATAGGCAAGTCCTTGCCATGGCCTTACATAACACATCACATGTCCCTACATAACCTTAGATATTATCATGAAACTTGACACCTTACAAAAGACATCCATGACGTATAAATAGCCATTTATATATACATAAGAGTAGTACATAGTCAGACATAAATGTCATACATGCGCCTGAGTGACCTCTTTAAGCAGCCAACGTTTTCTCAACAGTTCACAGATGGTCGTTGGTGGTTCTTAGGAGCAGCATGGTGCCCTGGTGGTCGTCCATTGTGATATCCGGGAACTGTTTAATGACGTGTTTCAAGTGGCACACTGGGAGCTCTAACGGTAGGGGAGCGAACTACGTCTAGTGCCATTCTGTGCGGTAACCTTACCTCTCAGTTACTACTTCCAGAGATCAGTTAAACTGATGCAGTCAGGGTGGTTTCGCTGGCAATCTTGAATGAAGGTAATTTAATCAAATGTATAACTAAGAAGAATTCTGAGACAAAACCTATCGGACCGAGCTGCATTAATTACAGCGATCAAAGCCTTGGAGGAGTGACCAATGCATATTCCGTGCTATTATGTACAAGACCGATGCACAGATCTTAAAGGGCACTAAAGAATAACATTTCCATAACTTACACACATTTTCAAATAAACGGAAGGAAGAATTCTGACCAAAGGAGATCTGATAAATGATACATTGGTATAGTTTACATTAAAGAAGCCGGACTGTGCGGCGAAAGAAAGACATTCAGGGCAAACAACGAAGGTCTCTATTGAGGAAGGTATACAACGAAATGCATTCAGTAGAGGAGGTAAAGAGAAAATTGTCTCCATTGAACAGGGTGAAACCGGAAATCACCTCCATTGGGTTAAGATAATAAAAGACTTTCTCTATTTGATTGAGATACATAATAAGTAAATTTTCTCTATTGGACAGAGGTAAACAGCAAATTCCTCCTATTGGACAGAAAGGTAAGCAAAGATCTATGGGGTGGAGAGATAAACAGCGAATCTATTGGTGTTGGGGGGAGATAGATAGAGAACTTTATCAATTGAAGCATGCATTTGAACCAATAGCCTTCCATTACGGACGTTTGGCCAATGCTGTAATCAGCATGGTGGAGGGGTTCGCTCAAATCCTTGATCTCGATGTTATTGATGATAACATATTTGCTAGCGTTGTATTCACACATACTGCATCTGAAAGACTTAGGGTTACTGAGACATGCTTCGATTTATATTTAATTTCTTAATAGTCTACACACAATATAGACTTGGGTAAATTTGTATTTGTGTACGTCAGACTCACTTTCAATGACACCAGCCTCTTGGCGTTTCAAGACGTAAATTAAACAACTTCTCCTCATAGTACACTACGTGGACTTATTCTGCCATGGCTAATATCAGTTCCTCATGTATTCCCTGCCAGAGGCCTCTAATTTTGTGGAAACACCTTTACCTCCATTGATATTAACCTTCAATCATGACAAAACTAGGTTTGCCTTCTTTATGCATGTACATGTGTTGCACAGGAGTACTTTGATACATTTCTAGTTTTGTCCTACAGATGCATCAATTGTGTTCACACACTGTTTTAATTCGATCTAGGTATATGTATACATTTGATAATTGAGAGCATGTGTTTTATCTATTCATGGAATATGAGTTCGAGCACCAGGGACGACTCACCACCAACTAAGAGGTTAAAACTTCCTTTGCAATAATCATATTCGATTACAGAAGTAAAGTCGCACTTAGTTAATTTTTCTAGGAATGATATATATATAGCACTCAATTCCGATCGGACCGGTGCAGACAGGCACTACAGTTTTAATGAGTTGGAAATATTTGTATGGTCTGGTATCAGTCGGATCTCTTAGTGAGAATCCTACTGGGGAGTGTTTGTTTTCTGTGATCTTATCGGAGATTACTCTCCGCAGACGACAATGTAAGCACGTCCGGTCCACTAGGTATGCCGCGGTCACTCCGGTGAGACAATATTTTATCGCCGTATTTACTGCCACTTCGCTGTACTGTTGGGCCTACACTTAATCCGCATTTGGTAAATCACCTCCTATGAAATACCACGTTTGTGGGACATACGTCCGAATTGTAAAGTGTTATATTATGAACAGTTTACCTCCAGTGTCTGCTAACAAATGTATGTGAATTTGCAAGCCACTTTAAGATATCTTAAGAAAGTTTACAAACCTCTCTTGTCGGTCAATATCGGGTTCCCCATATTGAAGGTGTATGAGAGGGAGGTTGCATATTCATTAAAATGCAATATGCTTTGTCTTTGAGATTACTGAATTATCATATAACTCAAATAGGAAATGATTTTATATTTACGCACACAAAGCTGCTTGGACAAATAAACAAGAGAGTACATATTCGAGTTTGTTCGTAGGCCTATCACATACTTGTGGTACTACTCAACTTTAGCGTTGCCCAGGATCAAAACAGCTGAGAAATGCAAAGAATTTGCACTGTTGAAATGAACCAGTTTACCTTATTCGTTAGTGGTCCCATCCTAGAAACACCATATCCTGGGAACCTGTATTAAATTCCGTGGTAGTGGAAATCCCGGACATAACCGTGAGCTGGCATGAATGTATATATATTTGCAGTGTTTTTTTCAGTGGGCAGTCGGCGTCTTACAAACCCCGGAGCGCGTCCCGGTTGGAAACGCCGGGTGACGACCAATGAGCCGGCCCGTTGCTCCGCCAGTCGGCTGGTTTTACTTGTGCCTATGGCTCGTAGGCTGCAGGCTTAATACCGACGCGGTAATACCTGCTGGAGGTATTGCATGGAGGTGAAGTGAGGGCTGGTGGGAGTTTAGGTGCCCGGGGGGGGGGGGGTTGTTTGAAGGTGTAGGTGGGAGGGAACATATGGCTCAAGGCCGCTGGATTAAACGCACAATGTTTCTGATGACCAATGCGCACATACATACACATACTTGCAACACCACCAGCAAATTAATCAATGCCTGTGGATTTTATATAACATCTTGGATCTTTTGACAATGTAGCCTCTTAAGGGACAGAGAAGGCATGAGAAAAAATCCATAATTTTAGAAGAAAAAGAATCTTTTTGTCCACACCTGATTTCGGAGTAAACATATATTTTCTATTCAAAATGAGAATAAAAATTAAGTTATTCTATTTTCAGAAGACAAAGGACAAAAAGAATGACACTCTTATGATGGTCATTAATCCATTCGCGGCGGGGACTTTATGAGAAATTGGGCTGTTATTCATAACATCAGTGAAATCTAAGGAACCAACTCCAACACTAAATTGATCAAGTTCAAACATATTCATTTCTCCTGCACCTGATATATATCGGTCTCAAAAGTATAATCTTTCTTTTCACTGGCTAATTAGTTATACTGGGTAAGTGTCCTAATCTGTTCTTTACCCAGCTGGTATATCCAATCAGGCTTCCTTACATTTTTGTTTGTTTGTTTGCATAGTTTCAGGTCCAATTTGTTCAATTAAACTTACTTTGGTTTACTTAACTGACATATGTTTATGCTGTTAGAACAACAGGATATGCTGCCTGGCCAATCCAAGCATCTTATCCTTTCCAATTATATCTTTTCGAAAATCTTACACTCCCTAAAGGAAGGCGTGAATTTCTCTTTTGTCAGTGTTATGAAAACCACTGCGCGTTCCTGTTTGTATTCTTCAGGAATCTCCTTTGCCTTTCTGTGTCTTCTGGCAATGTAGCATTTCATTTCTGAAAAGAATGCCCTCCAGTGGAGATGGCCACTTTAAACAATTAGAGTGCTTTCTGATGTCGTTTCAGATCGGTCGCTGGGCACGAGCACTTTGGAACAATGAGCATTTTTGTTGTGTCACTTTAATTGATTTAATATTATGAAATTTCTGGCAAATGCCCCCGGAAGGTTCCAAAAGGTGGGTATATCAGAACTAAGTCAGTTCAAATCTGAAGTGTTAATTCCCCTTTCAGAAAGGTCCTTTAGAGACAGGTGGACTGGTTTCATTTAACTGATAACACTCTACGTACATGTCAGGTAATCAAAAATCTACAGAAATTAGAATCCTACACCATCAACTGCAGTAGCAGCCTAATCGAAATTGATAAACACGTAATTTCAATTGTAGACAGGAAAGCTAGTTTTCGCGGATTCCCCAACCCCTCGAGTTTTATACATATTTAACAAATTAAGGTTGATATGCTGATACAAATATTTGAAAATGAGATTGATATTTGATGACAAATCTTCAAATATTCTATGAATGAAATGGAAAAAAGTATTATCAATATGGACCTATAGGTTGCTAGTGGTTGGGAAGTGTAATAGAAAAGGTAGTAGGTTGAGTGGTGGGTAGACGGGACGTGGTTCATATGGAATATGCGGTTTAACATACACCTTGTCACTTTTGTAGACTGATTTAGGTGAATTCTTTTTGGTGTTTTCGACAATTTAACAAAGTTTCAAAGAGATGTGTCTCTTTCCAAAAGTTCCCATTGTCTTTCTGTGTAAATATCTATACCAAAATGTTAATGTCGTATTTTTCTTGTATGTTTTTTCTACTTCCTCATACCTTTGGACAATGCAGCAGTATATGCTATATAGTTAATACATTTGTTGGTGTGTGTGTGTGGGGGGGGGGGGGGGTGTCTCCTTTCAGGATGTAATCATGTGTAAGTCTGGAGTGAACTATTCTCAGATGGGTCAACTTCACTAGCTCACTTCGACTTATACCCCCACAGTTTCTATTGTCATTAACGGTTAAATGAATGGTATGGAGTATTTCATTTTCTTGTTCCAGTCACATTGTCACTTGTTCAATATAGATTCTCTTTTTGGACCTGCCTTATTGATCAGTGGGTGGAATTTCCATTGTACTTCGGTACAACTTCAGAACTTTCTTTGCTGCTCCCCCTACCTCTTCATTCCCACTTCATATGTCACAAAGCCAACTAGTCAAATTGAAGAATGAGATAAATTCAGAAACATATTCATGTTTAGGGTCAGAACTCGATCAAATCTCATTTGAATCACTGCGTAATTCAAACTCAATGGGATATATGATCTCTGACCCTAAGCTGTCATAGGTTTCCTCTATGATATCTTCCTCTATGTTAATGGTGTATTACAGTAGCTTTGTCAAAGATGTATAACTGTTATGTTATGTAATAACTGTTCTCTTACAAATAGGGGGAGGGGGGTTGGAAAGTGTGACATCATATTTTGGTGGGGGTACAGAATGTGTGACAAAGTATGAAAGGGGGGTCCTATAAATGCCCTATTGACATCATTTATGCATGGCCCCTTCAAGACAAATGCTTGTAGTTGGGTGATTTCTAAATTCTATTGATTTGTGCAAATAACTCAGGATATTTTAAGTTCCATATATCATCAAATAGAAAATGCAAGAAAAATGGCATGTCACCATGCTAACTTCTATGTGAAGGCCACCTGAAAATATAAGTGCTTAACAATCGGTGTCCAAGGGAAAATATGATATTTTGACTTTGTTGCTAAATGACACTGATGTTTCATTGCTATCTTCAAATAATTCTAGATTATGATAGTTAGGAACATGTACAAATGAGAAAAACTAAAAAAAATACTATGTCACCATGCTTATTTCTATGGGAAGGCCATCTGAAGAAGGTAAGTGTTTATCTATTGGTGTCTATCGGAAACTGCTACATTTTCATGAAACCAGATGGCAGCACCGATGTTAAATTGAGTAGAAACAGGGGCACTCCAAAGAGGAACAACTCAACTTCAATCTGAAGAGACATTGGTGAGTAGACTCAGTTCTATTGTAACACATAGTTTAAAATTGAAATGGATCAAAGAAACCAGCATAAGATCTTTCCAATGGAAAGAACTGAGTTTGTTGTAACTTGTTTAAATCTTAAAGACCAAGATATCTCCCCTCACCCATACGTGAAACTCAATAGAACGACATCCCTATATATGGGTCATTCCACCAGAAAATGTACTTTTGGGTAAAAAAGGGGTAAAAGAAATAAATTTGCCCAAACCAAATTTTCTTTTACTTATGTGCAAAATATACACTTTCAAGTTTTAGAAAAACATGATTCAACTGGGATATTAGTGGGGGGGTCAGTTTTTGTGGGCCTGCAAAAATTGTTTCTATTATTGCTGTCACGTCCGACATATAAAAAAACACTCATACAAAAGTTGATGATAGAGAAATATATTTTATTTTTTGTAAGACATAAAGTTTGTACCAAGTATGCCAAGCATAGTCTGATGTTATAGACAAGTGGAAATAATTAACTACATTTGCAATCTTTTTCTGTGCTGCCTCAAAGATGCAAATAAAGAAAGTGTTCTCCAAGAGATTACAAAATGAATTTTGTTTTTTCTGTCACTATCTAAATACAAAAGTTTCACCTTTTTAAATCACAGAAATACTTGTATATGTTATATGTACATGATTTATGTCAAATTAGAAGATGTTCCATGCATTATTTCTTAAGCTAATAGCTTCTGGAAAAAAGGTTTAAAAATCTCTCGGACGTGATATTTTTAATGACGGACGTGATAGAACAGTAAATTCCACTTTCTTGATGAGAAATCCGAAATATGTCCCAAATTATTAAAAGTTCATGTTTCCTTTTGAAAATACATACATTATCTTCAATTCAACCACATATATAACAGTACCTTAAATGCCAATGACCTGGTTTTTTTTCTTGAAAAACTACAAAGAATGTCCAACTCTTTCTTTCTGATGACACACATAATACAGTAAAGTATGTTTTTCTCACAGTTTGTACTATGAACTCTCTGCATACCTTTTCTCTATACTTTGAAATGTAAAAAAAACTAACTTTAACCTTAATATTCCTAGAAATTCCACATTTCGTGTGGACATGATAAATCTCTTGGACATGATTTTTTTAATAACGGACGTGATAGAAGAGTGACTTTCACTTCCACAAACACGAAATATGGAACAAAATCTGAAAAACTTTTGCTTGTTTTTGCCAATGTATACATGATCTTCAATTCAACGACCTATAAGAGTACCTTAAATGCCAATGACCTGGTTTTTTTCTGGAAAAACTGCAAAGAATATGAAACTCTTACTTCTGATGCCACTCACAATACAGAAGAGTACATTTTTCACTTACATTTTGTGCTAAAAAATCATCTGCAAACCTTTTCTCTATGCTTTTAAATGCCAAAAACACTAACTTTAAGTTTAATATTCATCCAAATGTCACATTTTGTGTGTACATCATAAATCTCTTGGACGTGATATTTTTAATAACGGACATGACAGACCAATAACACAAACATGAAATATGTACAAATTGCTTAGAAAATCTTCTTTGGTTTTGCAAATATATACATCAGCTTCAATTCAACCACATATAAGAGTACCTTTTAAAGCCAATGACCTGTTTTTTTTCTGGAAAAACTGCAAAGAATATCAAACTCTTGCTTCTGATACCACTCAGAATACACAATAGTACATTTTTCATTTACATTTTGTGCTTAGAACCGTCTGCAAACCTTTTTGTCTATCTTTTTAATTTTATCTTTTTCTCATCTCCTTATTCCTCCAGTCCTTAGATGAGTCCTTTGGAGGTTTCCTCTCATCTGGAGGTAACGGTTTACGCCCCATGCTTTCAACGTATGGGTCATATGTAGGGGGCCATCCATAAAGTATGTATGCACTGAGGGGGGGGGGGGAGGGGTAAGGGGGTAGGGTGGTTAAAGTTTTGTGCATAGGCTACTTCTGTGTTTAATTGTGAAAAAATAAGGTGGGGTCGAAAATTTGGGATATTGTGCATACATACTTTATGGATGGCCCTAAAACTGAAATAAGAGAAAACAAAAAAATTAGCAAATTACCTATTAAATAACATTCAAAAGGTACATTTGTTTTCGAAAATTGTGTTCTTTGTATGACTATTATTCAGACTTATATTTAGAATAGATATTTTGGCCACAAACTTAATATGATGGCTATAAGAACAAAAATATTACCAAAATCAGATTTTTGCCAAATATGTCCCAAAAAAAATTCCTCGAAATGATTTATTTTTTTCATCACACCATAGAATATAACCGTCTTCAGTATTCCAGGTGATTTTATCCAAGGTTTGTCCAAGTCTTATAGTTCAGGTATGGTTTTGAAAAATCATGCATCACGTCCGACATGAAAATAAACCACTATAGGTAGTAGCTCAATCTCATAATCATTTCAATTTTTGATCAGATATGGAGTACAATAGGCAAACATTAAGAAAAAACAAAACAGATGATCCTTACACTCATTTTCATACTTGTTATGAGACAAAACCAAATTGGGCGTCACGTCCGACATACATATATCGGACGTGACGGTGGCTACAAAAATGTATGAAAAAAATACATTTACATGTGGACTTTCTTCACTTTTTCTCCCTAGACTTATGAAATGATATTTGGTGCACATAATGAACAACTTTCGATACTGTATTCTAGTAATTTAATCTCATTCAAACATAGTTCCTAGTCAATTCAGTCAAAATACTTCACCCATATCACGTTCGTTATGGCTATTACCACATGATAGGTGTACAACCTGAGTCCAGATACTATGCAGTCTTTTAAACATACATTTTGTCATTGGGAATAGATCGTAATATACATATATTCTGCACCTCTTTGCACATTTTCTCATAGATCAATCGAAAGAAGAGTTTCCATGACGGACGTGATATGGCTAAACAAATTTTTTGAAAAATTCAAAGACATTGAAAATACGCCCAACCCTTCCAGTAGCGGCCATGTTGGGAACTCATCAATCTTTCCTTTTTTTAAATGGATTCTACAGAATCACAAACTCCAAGTTATCACTATTAACACAGAAAATCATGTCCGGGATGGAAAAATAATGCCAGCATCGAAGAAATCTGGACTACTCACACAAGCTGGATGTCTCCTTGAGCCACTGAACCGCAGGAGTGAAGGCACATGCGCAGTTAAAAAGGGATAACATCTGGTTCTTGTGATCAGCTTTCCCGCCTTCGATTGATCTCTCGGACGTGATAAATATCACGGACGTGATTCCTCCAAAATTACTTTCCCTGTTCTCGCATAGTGAAGGCACTTAGGAAGCATTTTATTACTCTTACACTACAGACCCTATGGCCACATTATTCAGTAAGTTTTGTACCAAGTTAGCACCAATATGGAGAAGTGGAGAGTGCTAAATGCAACTCATCACGTCCGTGATATCAATTGTTTAAAATTGTTTTTTTTTTTTGTAATTCGTAATTTGTAATGCCAAATATAACCTATTGCATTTGCTGAAAAAGCACACTTTTTATTGAAATACACCTAAAGATTTTGTGGAGCCTGAGAAATAAGGGAAAATACTACTAAACAAGAGCCAATATAGATAAGTTCAGGAAATAAAACAAGAGCTAAAAGTGCATCAATAAATAGAAATATTGGCCTTTAAAGACCAAATTAGCAGGTGGAAGCATTTAAAGCTCAATAAGGTTCAAAGGTCTACCAGTAATTAATTAGTATGATAACAAGGAAGCCCCCAGGCCAGGAGGGAGGGGAGGGAGGGGAGGGAGGGAGGGAGGGAGGGAGGGAGGGAGGGAGGGAGGGAGGGAGGGAGGGAGGGAGGGAGGGAGGGAGGGAGGGAGGGAGGGAGGGATGAATAGGGAAGGGCCTGCATTGATTGGATATTTTAAGCCCTACTCTTCTGTGAACTCAGCAGGTCATGAGGGCAATTTCGTTTGGCAATCAACAATTCTCTGAGTACATAGGAAACGTTTTCAGATTGTAGGGGATTGAATTGGCATTCACTGATGCCATACCTATATATAAATCGTTTTGCTTCAGGGTGATAGCTTCATGGATGAGTGCACACAGACCTGCCTGCATGCTCCCTAGCCATGTGGGGGACAAAACTTTGTTTCTATATAAACCAATAAAATAGGTCAAGCCAATATCTGGTGGTAAATGATATTACAAATAAATTTACAAACCAATATCATTTGACTGGGTCTTGACTGATTCCTACAACAAAGTTATGAACCATTTTGACTTCTATTTGTGTGTAAATATCCTGAATAAACCATCCACTCATACACCTGCTGCCTCCCCCCCCCCCCCCCTCACATTGTGAGATTTAGAAGAAATACATGAATAGCACATCAAATATGTATTTTACCTAAATAATGACACTTCCTAGTGTGTAAGCAACTGTCAGTGTCACTTATGGAGATGGTAAATGTTACACTAATGCTCACTATAAATCAATATTGAGTAAACATCTGTTTTAGCATGCCCATTTCACTGAAAATCCCCCCCACTTTCAACAAATACTTGAATATTTCTGTAAATATAGAATCTACTTAGAAAATTCCACTTCCTAGCACCTACTGTTTTTTATTCTCTTTCAAATGAGGCATATCATATTATGATTCAACCAGTTTAAGTGGTAGAAATATGTCCATAAAGGAGTTCTTAAAAATGGACCTGTGACTACCAAAGTCCCCCCCAAACTGAATTCAGTTTTTTTTTAAATCCATTCCAATATACTAAATTTTAAAAACTGTGAGGCATTATACCACCATAAAACCTTCTGTCCAAAAAAGAAATCATATTCCTATCTGTACTTAGTGAGCTATAAAAAGCAAAAATATGGTCAGGTCACCTAATGACTTTACAAGCATGTGTACTACAGTAGTCTATAGCCATAACCTAAAGACCAACCGTCCACCTGCTAACAATTAGGGAATATATCTTTATAGTTTCCACCAAAGAAATAGTGCTAAACTTTAAAAACTTAAAAAGGACATGCACTTTTTTTTTTTTTACTAATTTCTGACTTTGAAAGGCTACAGATTTTAAAAAAATGCAGATAGACCAATAAAAGTAATGATTTTCTGAAAGGGCAGGGTGTTTTCTGTCTACATGAAGAAAAAAAATTCAGAAAAATTCATTTATATTGAAATGATAGCCCATCAACCCCCAAAAAGTGCGATTTTCACCAAAAGTACATTTTCTGGTGGAATGACCCATATGATACAGAGAGGCACACATGGATGACACGGCATTTTATTGGGATAAATTTGTCCTGATACATGCTATAGTGTAATGACTAGGCAGTGCTAGTTCTGAATAGACCTCGATCGATATCATGTAAAGGGATACAATAAGCGAACCCTTTGTTCGGTATAAAACGCTAATTTTCGCACACTGCAATCTGATAAAGTGAAGTGCACTAAGGTCATCGGGCCAGGGTTATCAATCAATTAGGTACGTTGCTAGGGATGTATTTAGTAGTACGTAGTACTATGTCACAGAGGAGCAAGTGGGTCTACGAAAAACGAGAATTTTCGATTCCTGCTTTTCTCCAGTCTTTATCGATTTTAGGAAAATGTAGTACATCATTAAAAACTGGAAATGTATGGAAGACTTGCATCTCTGTATTTATTCCAGCATCTTGGAGATTCTAGATCATTAGAAGTTCCACAGATTAACAATTCTATTCAAATGTATAACAATAAAATGTATACTAATAAAAACAAAACAAAAAACACGAAAGCTTATTAGAAATCGATTGGCTGGCCATTGTTTGCCAAATTGATATTGATAATGGTATTTACACAAAATTTAATAAAATTGCTCGAAAGTTACTGGTCCTATATTTCTTTATTGAGAATAAACTGCTTACATCCATGCCTCACTTAGTAATACATTGCTGTAGAGATAACATTTTCTTTTGCAGTGTCGTCATATTGGTATTATCCAGATACCCACTGCTCATGAGGAAGAGTGGTGGCATTGATACAGATAGCTAACACTGAAATGTTAAGTGTTAATGCACCCTTAAATAACTATCATGTAGGTGCTTGTATCAAGTAATTTGGTATGAAGAAAAAATTTCAGTAAAGTATTACACCACTCATGATCACAGAGTAACAGTTAGTGGCAGGGTATGCAGGCCAATCTGAGAAATATCACATTATGTGATGTAAACAAAGCTTGCATTATAAGTCTGGGTTTTTCTTATTTTCCTGAAGCCGATATTATAATAAATCGTTTAGGTTATTATTTACTGTGGATTACAAAGGCTATACATCATCCATCGCCATTAACCACAGAGAATTTGGTAAAATTAAAATTGATTTCATTGATGGTCATTTGCTTTCTTTCAGAAAGTCAACGAGACACGAAACGAGTTTTGGGTACAAAGTGATTCAAAGAATAAGATATTTGGCTAAGTTGGGCAAATCAGACACAATGCACAACGTTATATAACACGCTTGATTTCCTAATACTCCTGCCATTGTATATTAATGGCTGATGCAGGGGCAGATGAACTGTAGTTTTGGTCCTCGGGACATAATGGGAGTGCTACCGTAACATACAATAATTTGTCTAAAGGTGATTATTGCACTATCAAAAAACAATATGCCTAAGTTATATTTGAGGATCATTTGGTATAGGCAGCTATATCAGGAAATACTTTTATATGTTCAAATACATATGCGTCTGTACATTCTGAAGCAGTCCAATAATGTTCGTATAAAGCTTGATAAGAATAGATGACCCGTAATGGTTCCGGTTATCAATGAGATGAGGTTCAGTACAGCAGGTTATGCCCATATTTGGTAAACACCAGAGCAACAACTCATCATGGCAAGTCACAATTGTGTGATACAGCGATAACGTGTTTTTTTTTAGGTGACCAGTATTTTGGAATTTTGTATCCCTTTAAGATCCATAATTGCCATATCTACTATGAGAAAGAGCAGTTCCTCTGAAAACAAGTTAATGCGTTTAGTTTAGGTCGAAAATAAATGACAGTATCTTGACTGCTGGTAATTTGTGGAATTGGAGCCTTTAAGGACTCACTCATTTCCGGAAAATGACATAGTCGGCATATTTCGACAGCCTGTCGGTGGCCTGATGGGGTGGGATTCAGCCAGGGTTTGGCAGGGTATGACCGATCTGTAGATATTGTGGAATTATGATGACTATAAATGAAAATATTTCTACTATGGGCTAATTTCTGTTAAGACTTAAACGATTGTTGTAGTAAGCAAATGTGACTGACCAAAGAACTTGTGTGGTGAATAACTGATTAAAAGCTACACGTTTTCATGCCTTTTTTTCAGAGGAAAAGAGACATAACATTGCATAACATGTAAGTACAGTTTCTTACGTAACAGAATACTTGATCGGCTACAACAATGTAAAGCTCACTCTAATGCACCCTCTAGTAGAGACGGGCGAAGGAAAACATGTACATGTATGTGATAGCAGATAGTAATAGATCACACCTAAAAAGTCTTGCAACCATCAGGTAGGTGCAAACCTGGACCATTTCAGGTGGTACTTCAACGTCTCACTGACAACCTCCTCAGTAGCTCTCTCGTACACGGATGCAAGTCATGGTCAGGTTAAAAATTGAAAATAGATTACTGAAGGAAAATGGCTGAACAGTATCGGGACTAGCAGTAAAACATGCTTTGAGCTGTGGGAGGTGTATTTTTTACATTCGTTAAGGAAATTCAGTCGTTTTCCGAAATCAAAAGAAGTGGCACATTGCAGCGACCTGTCCAAGATTCAGTCAGGGGGCTGGTGTGGGCAATTTGTAAATGTTGAATTTTCATTATATATATAGAATTACCAAAATTCTAGATATCCACCATTTATCAGAATACTTGCATCCATGTAAGCATACATACAGACAACTATACAAAACCAGACTGGTATATCATGCTAATGGAAAGGATGCAACGACTGGTACAATAGCTCGGGTACCTTTACTGTCAGACATAATACAGACAAACTGTGGTGAAAACAAATCTCAGATACATACAATATTGATGCGCGGGAACTCAATGCTTGCGGGTACATTTTGATGACAATACACTTACGTTTGATGATTAGTATTTCAATGGAACCAACACGTTTCAGTAAATTCAAAGACGAGCATCACAATATAAAAAAGAAACACAAAATATGAATGTGACGTTTTCTCACAAAGGTGCCTTTCGCCATATTGATCAAAAATAAAAACAATACTGATACACTACTTTGCTTATGTTTTTGAGGGGGAAATCAATTTGCTCTAGCTTATGGTTTAGAAGGACATTAAAGCGACGTTGTGGTCTCGCTAAAATGCCACATTGAAACTTCGCCCAAAAAGAATACCATGTTGCTGCATATAAGAGGAAGATGCGTAGAATCTCCGATAACAGAACGAGAATCATATCACGTTTCATATGAATGATATATTTCTTATTTTGATAAAACGTGAATATGTGAAGCATACTGTACTGCGACAAGGTTGATTCCAAAGGTGTTGCTTCCATATGTATACGCTTTGCTTTAATGAGATAATATCTAGTTTCATTCTTATTACAGATGTCACACTGATCACAACGTTGTGTGGTTTCTTTTTCTTGGATATTCGGGAGGTAAAAGAGAAATTGGCAAATGTTTGGGACAAGCTGCATAGTTGTCTCTCTAGGTCTACCTATTGAGGACTGCTGTGTAATTCTGGACTTTTTATATGACGGTTAGCGCGTCACAAGAATCCAATATGTGGCTCCTTGTGCTTATGATTTCATGATATAAATTGAAGGAGTTACTTCAAGCTAGTATATCGGAAATTAACTTCTTACTAGTGCACACATATGAACGAATTCTAGTTTGCTATTTTCAATGAAGTTCTTTTTCGAAAAGCACGTATAATCACAGGTTTGAGCCTGTCTACAGTTCTACAAATACAAGATCACAGTGACCTTTTGTGGCCATGGATATAACAGTAAATCAACCTTAATAACAATGTACATATGTATCAAAATATAGATGACGGAAAACACCATCATTCAACACAGCCATACGTCTTTCTTGCCATCCCTATTATCTGACCCAGATTTATCAAATTCGCATCCGATGCATCACAACAAGCGTCGACATGCTTCGTCGAGTCGTCCGATATTTACACGTTTACAACAACGTTTTATGTACAATGTCTAATTGATCATCTCTCTGGATAATATGATTAATCATTAATGATTGCCTGTATGACACGCACATATCAAACTTACATTCTTGTGAACCTCATAGAAACAACTCCACCAATAAGACGTTTAAGAAATACACGTACAAATAAACACCCCCTTTAAGCACACCACTGTCACACGTCGTAGGTCGTAGAACCACAGGGACAGACAGGGTGTGGTGTATACGCGAACCCTTTAAAACGTCAAGTAAACAGACACTAAACACACTGTCCATCAACTGGACAGTTTGGCGGAGGCGATTGCGATACGGTCCCGCGCCAGGCGTAAAATGTCGTCTGCGAGCTGCTCGACTGTCGTGTAGCGCACCTTCTCAAAGTCAAACACGTCACGCATAAACGCCATCACCTGGTCCTGAAAACAAGGTAGGCACAGTTTGTAACAATGTAGATGAACGTGGCTTAGTGTATATTGCGTCCCTTTTTCACTAGTTTGTAATAGTATTTAATCCTTTACAGGCTGGGGGTCGGTGGCAGACCCATGTTAGCTGGTACCAGGGACAGGTATAACGCTTAGGGGATAAAGAAATGCATTTTTTGTGTGAAAAAAAATCATTGGTATGCACTATAAAAATATGCCCTTTTCCATTTTCATGGGAAATTGTTACCATGGTAAGTTTTGGGTCTTGCACAGAAGTGTGAGAGGCGTCTGAATGAAAAAACACAGGAAACTTTCCAAACCCTAAGTATTACCAATATCTACCTCTAATATGATCACAATCAAATACCCAACCACCCTCACACACAACCCCCGAAATAACTGGGCACTTCGTACATCTGCTTCTCAAGTTTTGATAATTAATCTATATCTAACGAGACCTGGTTTTTACCTTGAAGTAGTTACAGAGGTCCTTGAGATCTCCAGGAGGGCCGAGGAAGCCCCATGCTAATACTGGGCTAACGTGCTCCGAGATGCTGTAGAAGTGGCTGATGAAACCCTTGGGGAACTGTAACACACAAAGCAACTCGGAATGATAAATGGGAATAAAATCTATAAAACTTTTTTGATCATTGTTAAATAGCATTGGCAGTACAGTCCAGATTTATACCAAATGATAATATTGTATATGCAAACAAAATTCAATTAAATCCATACGATTATTAATAGATTTATTTGCTAGATATTTCTATCGTTACAAATGTAGGACTATTTACACTAAGAAGATCAAAATTGTTTGTAAACCTAACAACCGTTACCAAGCAGATTATATCACTTTAGTTGCACGTAAGTGTAATGTAGGGACTTCTTCAGTACTTTACCCAGACTTAGGTCCTGACGAAGACACAAGCACTTAGTCCACAAAGTTCCCACCATTACGATCAGAATTTATCAAATCATATCTCAAAACTGAAGATCAAGGAGTTGTGGTGCTTGTTCATCTTATCAAATTATACGTTAGTTTTTTTAAACTCTTGTATTGTAATTTTCTATAATTCATGTGGATATACATGGCTTGGTTTGTAGCGTATTCTTTTGTCTATGTCTATTGTCAGCATATTCTATTGTCTTTTTTACATATTATTTGCAATCAACCGAGTCGCTACGACGTACATTTCTCATACAGCTCCTTTTTTATAAATGGTCCATAGTTGGCAGCATCGGACCTTGTGTATCTATTCACGTTAAAACATCACTAAATACGTCAGTCAATGAGGAATATAGAGAAAACAACAATCACCTTCAGCATGCGACGTTTTGCCTTCAACACGGACCAAACTGCTGTAGACAAAGCCTGAAGTAAATATGATATAATATATAGAAGCATCTCATGGTAAAACGCTGTTATTCAATAACAAGAATAATATTCAAGATATTCACAACAGGGAGGCATTTTTTTCTAGGCATAGTGTATATGAATATATCTTTTAGAACACAAAAGGAATGAACACACCGTTAAATGATTGGTTTTCCATAATGGTTCAGATAAATAAGATTATTTTCTAAACAGTTCTATTTCTTGAATCTCCACAGCTATGCTTTGTCTCTTGATAACACACCCTCTACAAGGCTTTGCTCCTTAAGTGTACAAGGATGCAAGTCACAATTAGAAAAAATGACGAAACAGAATCTTAAGATACAGATGACTGGATAGTGAGCCATGCTCAGAACTGTAGGATCATTTATTTTTCCTGTATTCATTAAAAACAGCTTGAAATGACCACGTGAATGCCTGTTGGCATTTTTCACCCTCGCATACATAATACATTCTTGCCCCCTTACGTAAATAATACTAGACATTACCCCCATCAACCAGAAAATTAGCAAATTTCGATGGTCTGACGGTACCTTTTGGCGGCCTATAGTGGCCTAGCGCTTAATGAGGGAAAGCTCAGACCAATTAAGAGTATGGACACTGATTCTGCTTACTGGTAAAACCAATCAGAGCGGTTCTGACAAGTATTTTAGCGGGCCGCCGGCCGCCGACGCAGCAAGGAATTGGCAGGGATAACCAATACCATATTTCACACAAACCAAAGCCGATTTATGCCCAACCTATGGACTAGTAGTGGACCAACATCCCCGGTTGATTTTATACTAACACGTCTCCTCGATTTTGGAATATTATGTGATAACAAATCTGTATGCCACTAGTGGCATATAAAACTCTGTATGCCAGTCAGCGTGGCATACGGAAACTCAATGTTAAGCCTATGGGATTTTATATTAGGGGTAGGATAAAGATGTATATTGGCCCGGAATACAGCCGGTCCAAGCCCGATCTACTCCTGGTAAACATCGGATTGTAGCTATATGGAACACGGCCTTTAACCCTTTCCCTACCGCCGATGCCATTTGGCACTCCCGTGGGTACGACCGGTGATGCCAAATGGCACTCCCGTATGGACGTCCGGTGATGCCAAATGGCATTCCTGTATGTACAGCCGGTGATGCCAAATGGCATTTTTTCTCCGATATGTTAAAAAACTGATTATATCTCAGTTAATACTGTATGGATTTAAATGATATTTTCAGGAAATATGTAAATATATATTACAAAAATAAAGAAATGGTAAATATATTTCTGGTCGCCATAGATACGTTGATACACCCCTATAAATATTGGGAAAACGCCCCATCGGACCCACACTTGTTCGAGTGACAGCGGTGCCAACACCTATAGAGCATAGGGCGCCGATATTTATTTGAAAATGAGCGAATCTGAATCCGACTGGGACGACAACGTTCCTCTAAGTATATAAATCATAGATATGTGGGTTTTGTTTCATTTAAATCATCGTATTAATGCTATGGGGCCATTTGCGTAATGCTAAATCAGAACAGATCTATATCGATATTACTATTATTAGCCTCAGATATAATTAGGATGTGTGACAGTGTCGAGCTGGTACATAAATTCCAATTTTAACCACTTCTGGCCGATAAAAGTTAACAAAATATATACTGGAAGACACCTTAGAGTCCATAGATCATAGATATGTGGGTTTCGTTTCATTTAAATCGTCATATTGATGCTACAGGGCCTTTTGTGTAATGACATATTTCGGCGATCGTTCCCTAGATTAACTTTAGACTGGAGTCAATGACAGTGACAGTGACAGCTCACTCGGCCGACCCCCGATAGGCGTGAAACAAATGTAATATTTCTGCTATAAAGATCATCCCCCTTATAAACCACTGCACAGACAGATTCCTCAGGCTTTTTCTATATTAATCCAATCCAGCTTTGCTGATGTCATTGGGTAGAATAGTTCATAATAAACCAAACCAGAACACTGTCGTCGTTGACGTTGCCTCAGACGCCCATTCATATAACATGGCGAACACTGTCACAACTTGTTCTGTAACATCGATGATTTTTGCCGTCATCTAACGTAAATCCCATATGTAACGAATGGCACCATGCACAAGCCTGATGTCTCTTCTATTTTCTGGTAGTAATGCAATGTTGAATATATATGATTAATATTAATAATCCGTGTTCTGCTGCTACAAGTCACACACTCTTCGCACTACGCGGTTTAGCATAGAGATGATGCGAAGCCTTACACCTACTATAAGACAGAGTGCGGTAGGCGCCACCTATGAGGCTTATCGCATTTTCATGATTTCTCCATAATATATTGATTTTACACAAAAAACAACTCCAGAAACGTGTTCTCCATATCTTTTTATTATTAGTTATGTAAAAAAAACATAATGTTATCGCGATAAAAAAAAGGATTCAAACCTCCATAGGCGCAGTGCTATATTGGGCCTATGTACAGGCTTGTGTTAATGGAGAAAAAAAAGATGTCTCAAATTCTTCCTGCTTTTGGAAATATTATCATAATTATTAAATATCGATCTAATTAATAATTAATGGTAGGGAAATAAAGCCTAAAGTCTCTTCTTTTTTGGGGTATCATTTAAATTATCTAATTATTTTTCTAAGTTAATTTATTTTGCTAATTAGTGAAGCACCCCTCTGCAGTTTGGGCCGTGTTCTAGCCTATGAGACAAACGCCGGATGTGGGGAACCTGCAGAACGTGCGACGTCGGACGTAGTATATATACTCGCCATAGGGGGCGCGGTGGTTAACGCACTACGCGCTACGCTAGGCGCGGCCATTAAAGGGTTAAGCATCAATTAGATAATCAGAATAACCGCATGGAGAGGGTCTTACCGTTTCTTTGAAGCCATTGGAAAGCCATCGATTTTGGACGACAGTGGTGACTGAGGACGGCGGGTTCTCCAGGTCCTCGAACGCGTCAAATAATATAAAGTCTATGACCACGTCAAAAAATGACAGCATCTTCACCTGTAGAGACATGCATAATACACACAACATTAGGTTTACCGACCATGAATAGCTCTACATATTAGGAATTAATTCAAAAGTATAGAAAAGTGACTTCTCATAAAAGTTCAATCAATCTGTGAAATCACATATATTTTTATTACTTTTAGATGTCATTAGCCACGAATACACATTTACATTTATTTCAGTTAACTGACTGGCAGATACAAAAAATTACTTATTGCAGGGAGTAATATTAATTTGATTGGATTGATCTCTCTATTGCTGCAAAGTGACATAAACATGAAATAGAGGATTCCGTTTCATACTTCAGTCCCCGTCTTGCAAGGTACCACCTCGCCTTATCAGGCTGCACAGTAAAAGGGGTTATATTGTATATATGAGCAGATCTGTACACCACATAGAGAACTATGCTCTCCTATACTTAACAAATGCTCTAACAAAGTACGTCTCATCGTTGGCAGCACAACGGAATGCTAGACACGGGTCCTTAAGTACTGTGGTAATAGTTCATTTGAATATATAGTTGCAATCATAACAGACATAACAAATGCAAGATACTAATTTACAAAACCCTTGAAATCTTATCGACAAGAAATGCATCTCTATTTCTCAGACTAACATTCTATTATATCTGTGATTTCTTTTTCATGAGAGCACCAAAGAAATACAAAGCTCTGGCCTGGGCCTCAATTCAAAGCGGTTTGACGGTAATTTTTAAGACACTACATATTGAGGGAAACTTCATATGATATGGCTAGTATTTCCAAATCACTAATTTCAAATAAAAAGATAGATGCATTGCGCGATGTCATAATTTCATCAGACGAGAAGCGAGGAGACAACACAGCAAATATAAACATGAATCTAAGGGAGTACGAGGCACTATAAACTACCTTTGCCCCCCCCCCCCCTAAATCTAAAAAAAACACCTCACAGATGAGATATTGAGATGAGATTTACTTTTCTTTATCGGGTGAACTGCAGTGCATGTGAGTGCCATGTGACTTACCCCTCGTCCTCGGAGTTCCTCTTCTATTTCTTGTAAGTTCTTCTCGTCTCTTACGTATGCAAACATTTCATCATAGGCCACTAAAAACTCCTCAGGGTCCTGTAATGAAAGGACATATATGTGAAGCAGCAATATCATATCTTTATCTGTACATTTCTACTTGTATTTTTACCGCCAGCTACAGCTTTAGTCTGATCCCCTGCCAATATCAAAGTAGACTCTTATATCCTATCCTTACGCGAATTTGGGTGAATGTGATGTTGGCAGGGATGTCAGTTGGGTTCAGGGAAAAAAACGTGGAAATATATTTTATGTGAAATTCACTGCTTCAGAGAGACTGGGAAAACATGGAAAACACATTTAATTAGTGTTCGCCATGAAATAGGGCTGAATCCGGGTAGGGAGGTTCAATGGACTGTTTTATTGGTGTGAATGAGGCTCAATCTATAATCTTTTGTTTTATAAATGAAAAATAAACTGAAAATGAAAACAATGATTTTCTTGAAAAAGCGATAATTGCCATCCCTGTGTTGAGTAATGTGTTGGCCACCCATAACCACCCACATTGGTTTCACACTTGATCTCATCCATTAATTCGAGTAAAGAACATCATATATTTTCAGTATTCAAACCTTATTCTAATCAATTGCATTGTATCATAACAAGCAATGACAGATTATTGAATCGACGTGCGGGTGCAAATTTGATGACGATGGTGTTTACCAAATCCTGGCTGCTGAGTGCCTAAAATTTTGTCACGTTACCATCCACCAACGCTGGTTGGGTATTTCTCACGCTATGTGTAACATCATTGGGTACGTGTTCCCATGTTAAGCCTATAGGAAATATACTAGGGGGAGATAAAGACATCATATATGTGAAAGAGAAAATATATGAAGCTAAATAATGGTTTCACCTCGAGGCAGAAACAATTCAATAAAGATCATCTGTGGTTTCTCAGATTCAGAAGAGACTTCTCCATTTTTTCCCTTTCTAACAACCATCTTTTATCTTCGAATATAATGACTGTCCATGAGGTTTGTTTTTTTTAAAGTTCTCTTATTCCGTATCGAACATGTCCAAAGATGATATTGAGATTCACTAACCCGGTCAGCCTGGATAAGTAGATCAGCGATCATTTGACGACCACTCGTGGTGAAGAAATCTCGTATCGTCGTATCTTTAAACAGCTCCTGCAAATAAACAAGCTTTTAGTCTGCAGTAAATCCCCGACAATACACAGAGCACTGGGGTGTCTATACTTAGCAAACGGAATGACATTGCTATCTGAAAAAAGCTTTTGAATAGTTTTGTTGCGATTTCTTAAATATATGTTAAGAGTAATCTTGTTTGGACTATAAAGATTTAACTTAATCAAGTATTAATGTGTGTTTTGCAGCTTCTTATCTTCAAACAGCGTCATTATCATAATGCGATTTCCAATATGCCAATTAAATACTTTTAACCTTTTTTGAAATACTAGGAAAAAAAATTATCCCCATTTTTCGTTTGTAGAGAAAGATATATGTTTACCTGGAGTGCTAGTCTAAGGCAATGAAGTTTGGCGAGGAATTCTGTATCTGACATACAATTCACCATGCGGGTTCTGCAACATGAAATACCAACATTTTTGTCAGTTTATTGTATGTAGTCAGGTTCTAGGTTCCGCCATCTATCACCTTACAAAATACAATTTTAGGAGTTCCCTATCCACAATTTCTTTATAAATATAGCTGAATCATATGGGCCAATCCTAAAACCATTTCAATGGAAGTCGAGTTTAGTGCCGCAACGGACCTTTATACATGGACTTAAATGAAAGGTCCGTGCATCCAAGTCCATGGTGCCGCAGACCATGGACAATACACTAAATGATACCGGAATCTGCCTGCTTTAGCAGTTATTTCTAAAAGTTGTTATTCTACCTTGGTGGAAGGAAATCGGTTCAGTGAATTTTGCACATACATTCTCAATTTAGATCGCCGGGATTTAGCCGGATTCGGTCGGGGTATGGGCAGATTTGACTGAATTGTACACACATGTGGAGAATTCTGATCATTAGACGGGAAAGTCTCGTACCTCAAGGCTCTGTAGGGCACGGAGCCGTGTTTCAGTTCGAGGAGTCCTGCCTCGTACAACACCAGGTGCTGGAACTCCTCCACGTGGTCCTCCAGGTCCGTCAGGTCCGCCATCTGCATGCAATGAAACACACTAAATACTGAATGGTACTAGTCAAAAAAAGTCAGTTTCAGTATTCTGTAAAGTGGCGCTTATTTTTGGTTGCTGGACACCCCACTAAGGAGGACACCTCACAACTTAGGACATTAATGTTATTTTCACCGGGAACAGAATCCCTATTTTCATGTCTAGTGTAGGAGAGTTCTCCCGGAGGCTCCTGCTGGCGCCTCCCGGCTCCACCGGAGGGTCCGAGGGGCCTCAGAGGCTGCCGGAGGTGATGGTTTGGGGTGCTTCAGGGGCCCATTAAGTGGCGCCCTAGTTCCTGGAAACTGAGGTAGGGGGCGCCCAATGAGATTCCGATATGAACCTCCAGGATGCTTCCAGAGTCGGCCTGCTATCGGCAGAGCTCGGTCCACCTCCGGGAGATATCCCGGGCTCTACAGTCGGAGGCTAATAAAGCATTTTTATTGTTCAGAGATTTTCGTCCTTGTTCGCACTGAACTGTTTTACCCCGTGATACCAAATACCCCCCCACACGGGACATTTTTGCTTGGGGTTCTAGTGTAAAGTTTCAACCATGAAAAACATGAACAGATGTAGTATGACCTTGAATAAGATAGTCTAATATCTAAACCAAGGGGTCAAAAACAGGAACACAAACCATAACAGCATGAAATACAATCCAAAGCAAAAATGGATCTACCTCGACCCTACTGAGATGAAGTTGACTCGCACTCAGACGAGGCACAACTATAAAGGAGTGGCTGGATCCGCTCAGCCTGGTCAATGACTGCAGTCACAAAGAAACCCCAGGTTTAATAACTTCTCATTGTGAAGGTATTTTCTACCATTAGTCTACCACTTTTATTTCACCTAAAGTTTTGAATTTGAGATTGTTCTAGTTTTAGAAAATGTTTACATTCCATTACCCAAATCTAAGTTGAAAATGAATCCGATTTTCTTTCGTGGAGGGCGTCCAAAATATATAGTTTTTTTTTATTCATTTCTGATATTAAAGTTTTCCATGTGAATATACACCAAAGTACTACAGTGGAGAATCAGACCATAACGTTTTATAGTATAGAGTTGTTAAAAGTGCGCTGGTTAATGTGCATCTCCAGCCAAATCGCTTGCACAGGGACTGCATATTTGCGAGTGAGCACAGGTGACTTTAGGATAACTGAAACACTCACGTCTGTGGCGGAGACGAAAGAGTCGAGATCACTCGAGTCCCCGCCCATAGAGGCGCGGCTCGAGTGGCGGGAACGACGGTCGGAGAAGGCGCGGTCCATCTCGGCGATGGCCTCCACGGCCGACGTGACGGCCACGTTAGCATTGAGCTGCGAGAAGAGCTGCTGCTGGAACTGGGACTGCAAGCGGTAGGCGCGCTCCAGTAGAGAGTGCAGCTGGTTGGACAACTCCTCCGACGCAGGATCCTGCCACGATCAAAGTGGGGACATTCCAATCATTTAGTCATACATAGGGAAATTAAGTTTAAAGTATGGGGATTTTTAAGTGTGCTCAATTAAGAAGAATTTTTTTCAGTGAAACGATTCAAATAATGTATTCAATAAAAAAAACCTTCATTTCCAGTGTGAATATTTTTTTAGTGTGTATCCGTAAAGAATAACTGTTTCCAGGCGGAAAATGATCGTAGTTCTGTACTTAAAAGGGAGGATAACGTTTCCGAAATAACGATTTTAATCATGCACTCGTAAAAGATAATTACGGTTCCAGTATAAAGATTTGAAGTGTGTGATCATACAGGATAATTAGGATTCGAACCACCTATAAACCTTTCCATTATACATGCTCCTGGCATCTTCGCTGTTCATTACAATATATTATGAGACGAGGTTGGAGAGGGAAGAAGTCAACGTTCTAAGTATATTCATGGACTTGGATGACCTATATATAGGTCCGTGGTATATTCCATGGTTGAGCTAATGAACATAATTCTTCTATGGTGTGAGTCTGTATTAAAACCATCCATACTTAGTAATATGCGTTTATGGCCTGTATTCATCATACCTTTAACCTAAAGCGAATGAAAGGAGATGCACAACTTACCAGGGGACCATCAACGCTGTCAGTCGTCGCATCGAGCCGCTCCAGAGCAAGTTCCCAGTGGTCAATGGCTACTTGCAGTGACTCCAGACCTGGTTAGCACAACAAGCACGAGTTATATATCTAAGAAGGGGATTCTTATTATCCCCATCGAGATAACTCAGAATCTAAGTGCCATGCGGTATCGGGAATCAAGAACATACGTCCTTCTATTGTCATATAATTGATATCCAAGGGGTAGCGACGCCTTCCTCCAGCAAAGTACACCCACAACCAACAGATTTCGAACATCACTTAAAATACATCTGGAATTACAACACTACTGAAGTCTTCGATGATCAAGATTCATCACTTGAATTATCCAACAGTCGTCCACCAATAATTCAGTTTCAATACTAAATGAATAATTCAGAACAACCCCCAAACTTGAAAAGTAAACTCAAAGACCAATTCACGGTTTCATGTTATCCATATAGACTTCTATATTTGACTACTCCGCTGTTTCAATACTAATACGAGGCGATGGACACGAATCGTTTCAGCTCGACGCTATTGCTTGAATGACTAAAGATGTATGTATCTGTTATTGTAGTTTGACACTGCCCCCTAACGTCCAAGATGTTCTATTAGACATAATGACTACAGAAACCTGAATGTTATTGACTACAGATTGCCATGTCGACCGTTTCCTGATCGTAGCGCTCTACTGGCGATCATGGCGACACTGCCACTAAGCGAACCCTAGATCACTTCTAGTTGAAAACAAACCGCTTAGCTTCTATTTAGTCACACTTTCATTGGGAATCATCATCCCTAGTTTTTTTTTATTATGATTTGTTTTTTTAATCCTATTGACCCAGATCACGATGATAATCATAGATAATGATGGTACATTTCAAAACCTGTTACTTGTTGATAATGTACTCGACAAAGAATACCTGCTCTAGCAGATTGTCAATGTACCGTTACTCTGAAATTCAAAAAAGAAATCCTACTGACCTAGATCACAGAGCTGCTCGGCCGTGAGGCTGGAGGTGTCGTGGGCTGTCAGGGTGGCGCCGCTCACGTCCGACACGTTCTGGTTGATGCTCGAGGTGCTCACATTGTGACGTAGAGGGAAGGCCGGGCTCTGGGAGCGGTACCCCAGGATATCTTTGGGAAACAGCAATTTCCAATGAATATTATCAGCAGTGGAGGAAACTACACTCAGCCTGCCAGTGATTTTTTTTTGTGTACACGTTAATTTGTGGGGAATTCGGTTTCTCTAATGGGTTGCTCAGTTAAGAAGATAATCCCATCGAATTGGATAATTCTTTTCTTTTTGCAGGTTGTATTGGGAAGGCTACAGCTACATAATCACTGATTTCCAATTAGATAATATTGCTATCGATAGCGAATAAAAATAATTTTAATTGATTTTTTTTCTAAATGAATTCTCGATCTGGCTACCATGTTCTTAGTTTTTGTAAGTTGCATGTAAAAGGACAAGATTTTTTCAAATCTTTCTAAAGTACCCCCCCCCCCCCCCATTTCATCATCACATAGTGGTACGGTACAGGAAAAGATAAAATAAACTTAATTATACAGAGCATAATTAAGTCCAAGCTGATATAAGATTAATTGACTCAGTCCTGAATACCACTTATTCGATCTTCCATTAATCTTCGTTATGGCAGGAAGATATCATTAAAATCGAAACTGTAATTTATGCTATACGATGATTATGATATGGTGCACTTTAACGGGAATGTTTATGATAATACCATAAAAATCTCTATGTCAATTAATAGACCTCAAATAACTCAACGCGCCAGAATAGGGTGTTTAGTCTGCGGTTGGGTCTTATTATAATGAGGGTGAATTTAATCTCAAGCCAATATGTAAATGGAAGAGGATCAATATGGATACACCAGGCACACAGCAAGTTAATTGGCATAGAAAAAAAGCACCATATGAACTAAAATTATTGGTGCCAGCTGGGAATTCGACTTTTTAGACCCGAACAAATAGCCCCCCCCCCCCCCCCCACAAAAAAAAAGTATTTTTGAAGACTCGGTATGCCGCTCTCACGGCGCCCATAATAACGCCACTATCGCAGTAGGTTGGTTGCGGTACTCACCTCCGTTGGGGCTGCGGGAGCTGTAGGTGAGCGGTGCTGTCCGCCGGCTGTACCGTCTGCTGGTCGTGCCTGTCGTGCTGGCCACCGAGCTCGCGTCCATGTCGTCCCGGTCGACGAGCTCGTGGAAGGCCCGCCGCCGCCTGCGTCGTCGGAAGTAGGAGGCGAGCACGGTGATGAGTGCGATGCCCACGCCGGCGCCCACCACGGTCAGCTTGACCGGGTAGCTGAGGGCGGGCAGGCGCCCCCCGCCCGCGAAACGCGGCATCCTGAACATCGCTGGTGTCTTATAGTGGCACCATGACGCCGGGCTACGCACGGCTTTTCTCAGCCTACAAGAAGACAGCACATAATAACGGGGGTTTAGGCTATATTGAAAAGAATAATACGATAAAAAAATATATGTAATGTAAGGATTCTTGGAGACAAAAGAACAGAAATTAGGTGTCTCAAATTGGGACTATTTCCTGTAAATTCAAACCTTTTTTAAATAGTCTCATTGAATCTGTACTGTACCTGCACTGTAACAGCTTTCTGTTAGTTCCTTTTAATTATAGCCAATTATAGCAAATAAAATATTGCATTTGACATTCATTTAAGCATAGTTTGAGGCGTGAAATACATGATTAGCTATTAAACATATATTTCCAATTATCAAATCAGAAAGGAACAATCCGTGTGACGAGTCGTATGCTCATGTATACAGACTATCAATAAAATACATTCTTTTGGACCCCGCAATTAACTGATATATGTTTGATTACATCTATAGATTCCTTAATTTGGGGATAAAAGCGTAGTGGTCGTATATAACATGTATAATCAACTCTTGTAATAACTAGGTTCATAATAGTTATTAAATATGCCTAGCATTTATACTTGGTAATGTTCCAGAATATCATCGTATGCTTAGTTGACTAACCACTGCCGGAAATAACATGACAACCGTCTGACATACCACACTGCAACAAGTATTATCATCTGTATGCGCTCAAGGACATTTTAATCAGGAGGTGTCATTTTCAAACTTTACTGGAGGTACAGGTGTTCTGCTACATGTACTTCTCCCGAACAAAACAGAGTGAAGTGTCCAAGGCGGTCACCGCACTATCAGGCGAAAACAGAGCATTTGTTTGTTTGGGTAGTTTAACGTCCAATTTGTTCAATTAGACTTGAACAGAGCATACCGTCCAGTTCACAAAGCCTGGTGTCCCAAGCGTGCTGGTTAGGAAGCGTAGTGTACAGGTGTCTTCTACACTTATATAGACTATACCAATGATTAGAACTGAATTGCGATTCCCTCTCTATTTGAATAGTCACTTTCACGACCGCTTGAGGCGCACGGGGCACGCTGACGAGAGCTGCCTTGCGCACCTCCAAGTGTCTGTGAAAGAGACTATCTATTTGAAGTGATTTTTAAAAAGTTATTTCTGTTGTGCCATTTGACATGTCATCATGTTATGGCATGTTAGTTCACATCTCAAGACAGTAGCTGTCTTACTAACCCATAGATACCCACAATTATTACAGAAATTATCATAGAAACCACATGCATGTTTAGGTGTTACCAGTGTTAAAAAGATCACTGGTTCTGATACCAAATACAACAACATTGACAGAATACAGGGTTTTTCTGAGGATGTCATGTCCTGACAGTAAGCTATATATAAACTCTCATATCAAATTGTTTGTTGGATTTGTGATAATGAACGATCTCTGCTAGCAGAGTGAGGGTAATGAATAAGCAAATTTAGGTATTACCAGTTGGGTAACATTACTGCAGTGATTTAGGAGATTTCTGGGTCAATTTCATCACAATACTCATTCATCTCATCAACTGCCACTAGCCTTATGATTTTCTTTAGGCATTTGTTGGTTTATCAGTGTTTATTTCTTGAAAATATGTACCTTTATGGTCACATCACAGATTACTCAGGACATGAATGACATATATACAGTGGAACCCCGCCTAAGGGACACCCCGCGTAACTCCTTTCCTCGGAACGGTTCACTCTATTAGATGTTTCTTTCAACCTTGCGTAAGCAGCTGTAAACTTTAGTTAAATGGTGTTGAAAAACATTGCACTGCTATCTCAGTAAATGTCTTTCATGGCAGATCACTAGAACTTAGAAGTGGACACTTCTAGATCTAGATCTAGACCTAGTCTGAGAAGCTCGGACTGAGTGGCCAATGGTGACGGCATCTAATCGATATTTTGTCTTGTAGCCTAGTCTCTGAGAACCAACAACAAATGCTTCGTCTGTATTACAATGCAACTCGTTACAGAATGTGAGAATCAAGGTATGACTGTCAGTGTCTCACTTTACTCGCCCCAGTGCACAGTCCAACTGTGGCACTGGGATTGAAATCTGTGAAGACACTGTCACTGGGACAGTGGGAGCTTCTTCTTGTAACTCCGAGGGGATATATTGGCTTGACAGACACCGTATCAACAAGCTAAATCATTCAGGTAAAATGTGGTATGCATGCCAATCAAATGTAAAGCTATCAACTTACTGCTATGTCTGAAAAGTCACTCTACGGTAAATGTTTCACTTGCTCTATAATACCACATGGACTGGATGTCTGCGTTCGATCACAGCAGTGGGTTACCTTCGTCCGAGCAAGGCGACCTTGAAATCTAGAGCTAGACGGAAGTTATATTACTAGTTTCGAATAACAAGTATCACCCATATGTTTTCAATAGTTCAATCAAATTTATAATAAAAATACATAAATACATGTATATTGGGGTACACTAAAATGACCCTCCTGTCCAGAATCTTCGAAATCTACTTTTTTATTTGTCGAAACGAAATGCCAATCTTCCCGCTGGCTGCAATGGCGGCCGCAACAGAAAATCCTTCTGTCTCTCCCAATTCTGAGGTGTGTGCTATTTTATGATACTTTCAGTTGAGTTTTAGTGGTCCTGTTTAGTTTAAACAGAAAAGGGCAGTATCAAGTCTCTTACCAACACCATTGTCTTACTTACTTTATTCACAGTATTAATTTGATGATTTGCTCACCTATTATCGCTCATGTTATTATTGCCGACAACACTCTGGAGTCTGGTGCTGTGGTGGTGGTCACGAAAGTCGTCGCCGACAAGGGTTGTAAATATACTCTAATCAGTTAATGTTCACTTTCGACCACGGGCTAGTGAGCCCTATTTTCTATGTAAGAATATCCCTGACTTGAATGACGTATACAGGACATCTATCTGTTTATCAATCTTTTTTATAACACTGCAGATTAACCCTGATATCAAAAGTCTAACGTCAATCAAAGCCGACTGTCACTATGTTGGATGACGTATACGTGTAATGACAATATTTTTTATAACACTGCATATTAACCCTGATCTTCTAACGTCAATCAAAGTCAACTGTGCTAGATGACATATACAGGATATCTATCTTTTTATAACACTGCAGATGTAGGAAATTTAAAGCTCCATTATTAATTGCCATGAATTAACTACCAATGGTTCTACCTATTACATGATTAAAGGATCTATGATTGCTAACTCATAGTATCTCTATCTATTTACAGGATATTCTCAAAGAAGTGAGGAACTTTGTCAAAGGTTCTTCACTTAAATCTAAAGTTTCTAGTGAGGGTCTTTCTCGGTCTGCTTTGTACCTCCTGCGGACACTCCCTGCAGCAAGACAGGCGGTGCTCGAACATCTCTGTAATGTATTTGATGATGCAGTCAGCAAGCACCTTTTACATATTGAAGTCGGGAATAAAGCTCCAGGTATTTCTATATTACCAGTGTTCCATAAATTTAAAATCAAATAAAGTTCACGATGAAGACCTACCTATCTGTAGTACAATATATTTACCCTACAGTAATTGTGCAGTTCCTTAGGGCCCGGCCCCATCAAGGCCCAGCCCCACTTGTGCGATGCGATTGTCACACAGGTTTTATGGCCCCATAAACGGCTACTCGGGCAGGGTTTATTTCCCCTATTGCAATGGATTCATCGCACTCAATCGCAGGGAAAATTCAGGGTATACCCCACCTCGCTATCTCCCCAAAAAATGAAGTGTAGCATCCAATTTACGAAGCATAGCGTCCAAAGCGTGCTGGCTACCAAACATAGCGTTCAGTATTTGTTCCTTAATGGCTTGGTTGTGATTATTGTTTACACATATGAATAAGAGATATCAGTTTTATAAAACTATTAATAAGGTGGAATGACCAATTAGTTGAATGTATATCTAAAAAAATACTCCATATTTTGCAAACGGTTACCTACTGTGTTATAACGTTCTAATATTTCTCGTGGCGGTCCATAAATGACATTATGCAGGGGTGGGGGGGGGGGGGTGTCCAGTATCCATGACTAAGAAGAATAATGGTTGTATGACAAAGCATGACGGGGGTGGGGGGGGGGGGGGTACAAAATGTTAAAAAATGACATGATGTAATTTATTGGCAGTCCTTTATAATTTGTGTGATTTATGTTGAATAGTGGTATAGATCCCGACCTCACATGTATGTACAGTAATGGTAATAGTCACAATTTACTACTTAGAAGTTATCAGATACTTTTGTAACTTCTGAAATGGATGTAATCCCGACATTATAATCTATTGACTCTTCACACTCTACATGATCAGAAGGCCCTTTAAATGATGCGGTCATCAAAGATGTAAAGGATGTCATGATGGGTTTTGTCAAATCCAATCCTGATGCCTGGGCACCGATAATATCCGCGGTGAGTAGAATGAGATATTTTTAATCGTTTAAAAATATTAGACATATATATCTAAGTTAATCAATGTTTCCTTATCTCTAAGTGTAAAACCTTGGAAACGGGCAATTTTTAAATATTCATTCCCGTATCTTACGTATCCTTCTAAAATCTGATCAATTGTAAAGCGATAGTTTCATAGATACTGTGGTTCTAAATACACTCTTAACCTAGATATTAGGCACTTGTCCTGATATAAAATAACTTTTTTTTTGGCCACGTTTTCTAAATCTGATATAAAATAACGACATATCTATGTGGATGTACAGTCGATCTAGCTTCTGGGACAGATCAGTAGTGATACTCAGGGCGTAGACATATGCCCGTTATTTCCAGTATTAACGACAAATATAACTTCTAGAATAACGATATTTAAGATGTTGAGTGTGTGTGAGATAGTGATGTGTTTGTGGTTTTGACAGTGGTCGATCGAGCTGCTGGGACAGATCAGCAGTGAGTACACAGGACGTAGAGCGGTGCCCGTCACCTCCAGTCTCAACGAGCTGCTTCAACTCTGGATGACATGCCCTCCCACCAGCGTCCTCATCGAGATCGCATCGGAATGCTTTGCCTCCATGTGAGTTGCCTTTCTCTTATTCTTTAAATCAACACCGACAGTCTAGTGTACGACTGAAAATATCCTGATGTGCAGGATTTTGTGTCAGATTGTCGTGTCTGAGTTTGAATAGGACCTGTAATGGTCCGCTGCATGTGAATTCAAATAAAAACTTGTGCAGTGTTTGCCTTGTCAATAATTCATCGTTTGTTATCGTCATTAAGTATATGTAAACCTCATTAACAGCAAAAACAAAATGCAGCAGTTTGGACCTCCCAAGAGGCCATCAACCCACGTCCTGGACGAGACAAACGTTCTTCCTTGTTCTGCTAGTCTTTCTGGAGCAGTAGATTCCACATGAAAAATTCTTCCACTTTTTCTGTCCCAAACTGACATCCCTGCACGCAGCGCCTGGGGACATCGATGGTCGGGATCTTCCCGCTATGTAATCTTCACAACCCCCGACAATTTGCTTTGCAGAAGGCGATGCCTTCGACTGGCTGTTGACCTAGGCAGCATTGAGCGTCGCTATAGTATTTCTCCAAAGAAAATAATCATAAAGCTTTGAAATATTAGTAATTTCCCCTGCAAACCACCTCTGACCTTTGATTTAGTATATATATCACATGTACTGGATGTGGATAGCATAGTGTGTTATACAGCTATGAAATTAGATGGACGATGCCATCTTGCAATAAAGCTCGATATGACTGAGATATTGTGATATTTTGTTACTTCCCAAATTCAATTCCCACGGTTTCCCTGGAAGAGCTTCACTTGCCTTCAGAATCTGTCCTATGAATAATTGGGTCTTTTTAGGGTCAGGTATCGTGTTTGTAATTCCCCAACTCATGTGTTGTGTTATGATTCTATCTTTATCATCTTCGACCTTGTTGTCATAGGCTTTTACTGGAAAATGTTCAGAGAGATACTTGTTATCACTTTCAATATATAAAATGATGTCTCGTTGTTATCAAGAAAGATAATACTATGATGATTCACACTTTTAAAACAGTTTTTGAACCTTCTCACAGTTCATCAGCCCCATGCAGTACCTGAGACTGATGCGTTTTCCTCCTTTATTCGGTTTCTCCGGAGCAGAACATTCCACATGAAAAATAGTTCCACTCATCTTTTTTTACCCCAGATGACATCCGCGTAGTCTTATATATTGAGATGTCGCATGTATTTCAGGGTGGGCAGCACGCCAGACGTGTGTGTCTCCGCACTGCTGGAGGCTTCAGTTAAACACTCTCCACACTTTGACTGGGTTGTCGCGCACATAGGGTAAGTATATACCACAGGGTTCGTACAGAGCCTGGAAAAGATGGAAAAGCCTGAAATTATGCTTTTAGGTTTTCCAGGCCTTGAATAGCCTGGAATTCTTACAGATAGCCTGGCAAAATCTGGAAGAGCCTGGAAAATTTAGATTTCTGAAGATATTTTTCCCAAACCACTGAAATTCCACAGGAAGTAAGGAAGATGAAGACAATTTTGACTAAATTTTGTGATGAATCAGACATGGTTTTTAAAAAGAGTGACCAGATATGATGTGCAACCTTCAGAAAACAAACGATGACAATTTTCATTCACTAGCACGATGGTATTGATTCACATTGTTATGTGTCTGGAAAATATATATTAGAGCCTGGAAAATCCTGGGAAAAGCCTGGAATTTTATTGGGCTGTCTATGTGCGAACCCTGATACCTCCCAGTGAGATATAAACCGCTACATGCAAAAGTATGTGAATTGCTTTATTACCATTTGCAACGGTTTGCCAATTCACTTGCTTTAATTTATGGTTGATCTGATGGATAAATTGCATTGAATTTCTCAGAAGTCTAACTCGAGTTCAGTTTCGTATTTATCCTACCTCGTCTATGCTTTTGTATTACTAAAAGATAAATATTGAGTCAATGACCAACAGAACCTTTTTTCATAGTAGCTGACATCCTGCTCTCTGATTGGTCAATATTGTTATTACTCTAGTGGGATAAAAACACTTTATGACACGGCCTGCCACATAAAATTTCCCTATGTTAAGTCTATGGCGGTTTTTTATTAGAGGTAGGATAATAACATGTGTGAATCCTAGATAAATCCAACAGTCCAATGTGAAAAGTTTCTTTTGTCACCCCACTGATAGTTTACAGGCAGTCGGTCCCTCCCTCACTTATATAAAGCCACCTAGTGAATGGCTTCGTCTCATTACGCCCTATATAACTAATGGTCGTGGTTGCGTGCAGGTCGTGCTTTCCGACGACGATCATCACCCGCGTACTCATGTGTGGATTGAAGGACTTCTACATGCAGGGCGGTGCCGATCACAAAATGGCCGATCACAAGATGGCCGACCACAAGGTGCCCAAACTGGCGTCAGTGGTGGGTATCCTCGGCCATCTGGCGGCTCAGCACGGACCTGACATCCGGATGGCCATCGTGGGCCTCTTCCAGGTTAGTGGGCCTTAGGCGAGTTGTGTGCACCCACCGTCTTATTCTGATTTTATCTATTCTTTTATTCATTTATAGATATATATTTGTGATTTTCTTTTTATTGCTTCTATACGTTAATACAGGTCTACCAGCTGATCCGAACACTTCTGAGCTGATCTGAACACTTCTGTACTGATCTAAACACACCTGAACAACCTATGAGCAACTTAGGAAAACTTTTAACGTATATTAGTAATTCTGAAAAGGATGGAAAAACTATGAGAAGGTTTATTATCTTAATATTAGTGAAAAATACAGAATTGCAAGTTTATATGCATGAAGGTAATATAAAAGTCTGTATAACATACAATTCAAATATGACCTAAAAATTCGCATCGGTAAAGTGCACTGAATCTCAGTTTTCGGGCGTTCCAATTAAATATTTTGAGAAAGTCCACCTCTGTGTATCAATCAATACATATCCGGGATACAAGGTTTCTGTGGCTGGGTAACACACCTGGTGACCCTGTAAAGTTAATGGTCCTTTGACAATAAAGCACATTTAATTGAGTTTGCTTTGATTCCAAAACAGTTCTACTAGGTAGTTGATCTGCCACGGTTTTTCCAAATTTACTCAACCACTTACTCGCTGTAATATGAAGTAACGTGCATGCATTAATCCAAGAAAGTCAGTCAACAAGATCCTTAACTGTAACGAACTGTCCTAAACGTCTTTCGTGCAACGGCACGGCACCTGGAACTGCATCGGGGCTGTCGCTCCTCTTTCGGTTGTACTCACCGGAGCAGGTCGCTCTCGTCGGTAGATGGTGACGGTCGTGGTAACTACCCGGTAGAGGTCTTCGTCGAGTATCTCTACCCGGGAGTCTCAGTGTCCCCCAACGGTGCGATATCCTCTCCCCAGCTCCGGGGCCTGCATGTATATGGCCCATCTTCCTAGCTTATCCTAGCAGTGGTGGCGCGTAGTCCCGCTGGTCGGTGCAGTCTCCTCTTTTCCTTGCCTGAGGGCCTCCGGTGGCACGACTCCTTCTCTCGCCTCCTCCTCTGGTGGTGGCGGGAACCCTCCTCCGGGGAGCTGCGGCTCCTGTCCCGGGGTATTCCCGGCCCCCGCGGGCTCTCTTCTCGGGCTATGGCTGTTGGTCGGGGTACCTCCTCCGGGACTCCCGGTCCCACTCGCACCCGGGTTACTGGAGTCGAGCGAGTGGCCTTTGGTGGCAGCACCGGCGAAGGCTGAAGGAGTAAGTCGCCCCCTCCATCCAGGGTCCCCACCAGTACCCGTGGAGTACCCGTGCCACCTCTTCCGTCTCCTGGTCCCCGCTGTCCTGTTCCTCCCCCACACTCACTCCGGGAGTCAACAGAGGGGAGAACTCAGCAGCCGCTGGAGCCCCGTCGTCTTTGCCTTCTAACACAATATGTTGCGCCTCCGGGATTTCTACTGGGTGAGTGCACCAGCGGTGCGTGGGGTGTTTGGTACGCATGTGGACCATCAGGTCATACCTCCGGACCTTCGGGTAGGAGCGACCGCAGCCTCCCACGGGGCAGAACCAGCCAAGCCCGGTGCGTGTGGCGTGGGTCCTCCGGTGGCGTTCCATATTGTCTCGTCTTGAAAATGCCAGGGGACACAGGTCGCAGCGAAAACGCTTACCCTCAGCCCCCCCCCCCCCCCCATCTCCCCAGGTGGGGGTCGGGGGCAGGTTCTACCTGACCCTGGGAGACGGGGGGTGGGGGGGTCACCCCCCACAGCCGCAACTCCCCCCATGAACACGTCCCCGTGTACGATACGGGTCTTTCTTCCCCATTTGATCTGGTACACCACTCCTCCTATGCGGGCCGTGACCTCCCACGGGCCGGTCCAGAACTGCTGCAATTTGGGGCACCTGCCCACCTTTCGTTTAGGGTGGAAGAAATACACAGTCTGTCCCACAACAAAGGGTTTCCCCAGGAGTCGGGCGTCGTAGTTCCTCCTCTGGCATCTTACGCACCCTGAAGCGTGTACCCGGGCGTACTCATGCCCTTGCGCCAGCCTAAATCTCAAGGTCTCCAGGTACCCCTCCGGATCCTGGAGGGGTTCCGCCGGATACAAGGCCCCGAGCGGCCCGGCCACCTCCCTTCCCATCATCATGGCGTTGGGCGTCTGGTCTGTTGTTCGATGTACCGAGCTGCGATATGCCGACATTTAATGTAATCCAGTGGATATTTGTATAATTATAAATATAAGAGTACATTAACAGTCAATCTGTCTCTTGTCATATAGAGTGTGGCTATTTGTAGATATTTAGCTTTGATTTACGGTCATTGAGAGCATGTCAACAGAGTTATTTATAAGTAATGTTATCATTCTCCCGGTTCACTCTCTGCTGCGCTTTCTCTAGCGTTTTCTTCAATTTCCGAATTTGCCTCACCATCACTTTTCCCTGAGTCTGATTCTTCTTCCTCTTCTGATCGGTCAATTTCTGCCTCAGTGTTACCAAAAAGTTTTGATCTCACATTTTGCAGGAGTTCTCCTAACCTGTTCTTGCCTGGTATGTTGCCCTTTCTGATTTGTTTAGTCTCCCCTAGGTGTCTGCCACACCCCCACTCTTTGTCACGTGTTGGCTCATACAGGAATTTTTTTCCGGTTTCCCTTAGTAATTCGCCTAAGTCGTCATTTTGTGTGAATTTACTTAACAGTATTCCTTCCATCACCATTTCTTTCGTTTGAGACCAGTTTTCATTCTTTTTTACCGTTTTAGCAATCTGCATTACCTCGTAGGCATCCTCAGCTGTGGTAATACGGTCAAGGGCATGTGGGTCCTCGCACGTCACGGCCATTTGCGACTGGTAGGCCCTCTTCACTGAGTCAAATTTAGCTCCCCTGTAGTTAATTATACATGGGTATAGGTTCGAGAGGGGGGCATAACTGCTTTGGAAGGCCACTCCATCGGGGGTTGATTGCGTTTTCGCTCGTTCCAAAGATATACCCGGGTAGTCAAACTCCAATTGATCGAGGAAATCAAACGCATAAGATTTGTCTTCAACAATTATTTGTTTCCCTTTTACAAAAGACTTTACACCTTTGGCTTTAGCTAGGGCCGCCACTGCACGCATTGCTTTCAGCTCCTCTCACTCCTGCCTTGTATATTCATCATGTATAGACACTCTTTGCCAGTCATTATTCCCTTTCAATTTATGCAGGTTCGGAAATATCTTCCCTTTGGCCGAGGCCCAGGCCAATGTGACAACAATGTCTCTGGGTCTAAGTTTAGCTTGGTCGAATTTTCCCCTACGATATACGTTCTCAATGGGTACTTCATTTGGTTCAATCCCGATATCGTTTAGTAATTGTCTTATTACATCACGAGGTTGTTCATTTCTTATTTCTTTTTTCCCTGATATCACAAGTAGTTTACACCTTTTGTCATTTTCACACGATTCAATGCGCTCTGTATTTCTAAGTGCCCTAAGGTGGGTTTTCAAGTGATCGTTTTGTGTGGAGTCTAGTTCCGCAGAAATATCATTAGTGACCTCTTTTAGTTCTTTGATTGCTTTCTCGTTTTGTTCAAAGCGAGTAGCAACTTTATCTAGAATTTTAGACGTTTTGAATGCATCATCTTCTACCGTTTTTACTCTTTTTTCCAGTTTCTTTACTTGGTCAATTGTTTTACTTACAGTCTCTTGTTGTTTGGTGTACTTAGCTTCAATGGAGTTTAGGTGTTTGATTACTTCGGCAAGTGTTTCTCCAGTCTGCAGGGGTGAAGGCAGTTAATTTTTAGCTGTGGTTGGGGTCGATACCGGCATGTCAGCAGTCTCAGTGTCCGAGTTCTTCAGTCGAAATTTTTTCGTTTTTTCTCTCGTTTCTCGTTGAGGTTTGCTGTCCTTCAGGCTGTCAGTTTTATCCTCCATACTTTATCGTTAGTATTGTCAACTTTTGATAGATTTTAAGTAACTGTAGATATGTGTAGTGACTCGTCTTTACGCTGCGCGGTGGGAGCACGTCTTCACCCGGTCATGGCAGAGTCAGTGAAGGGGCAAGTCCGGGTCTTGGCTGTTCCCAGCAGGCTTAGTACCTCTTTGAACAGCAGGCTCTCAAAGTTTCGGCCCTGGTCGGAGTGTACAGTCAGGGGGTACCCATACCGACAGACGAACTCCTCCATGAATACTCGGGCCACCGTGACGGCCTCCTGGTTGGGAAGGGCGTAGGCCTCCGCCCATCGGGTGAAATAGTCCGCTATCACTAGTATGTAACGGTTCCCCCTATCACTCCGAGGAAGCGGGCCCATGATGTCCATAGCCAGGCGCTCAAGTGTTGCCTCTACCTCCACATGTCCCATGGGGCTCCTCCGCCTGCGGGGAGGATCTTTTGCCTGTAAGCAGGTTGGGCAGGACGCGCACCAGTGGACGACTTCGTTCCGATATCCTGGCCAGTAGTAAGCTGCCTGGCACCGCCGTAGTGTCCGGTCTACCCCAAAGTGTCCGGACAGGTAGGACCCGTGCAGCTCCCGCAGGACCATGGTTCTGTCATCCGTCGGCACAGCTATTTGGAATCGCTCTTCCCCTCTAGGTTCCCACCACGTGCGGCCCAAGACTCTCTGCCGTACCTGTAGCCGGTTCAACTGGGCCTTCCAGGCCCGTAGGTTTGGGGTCTCCTCCGTTCTTCCCTCCTCACCGTTACCTTGGCTCACCCACTCGCGAATTTGGCGCAATTCCGGGTCGGCATATCGCAGCTCGGTACAGTTAATTCTGACAGTCGTTTATTGACGGCCTCTAATTCTTCTGCCATACTCCGTCCGGCTGCTCGTACCTTCTGGACCCCGCCCCGTTCTGTCTCGAGGTATGCCTCCGCCTCCATGGCGGTAGTTACGGCCTCCTCCAGCGACTTGGGTTTGCTTTGGTACACCCAGTGCTTGATCTTTTGGTCTCCCACAGCCTCTAGGAAACGATCACGACCCATGGAGTCAAGGGTGAGGCTGTCAGCTTCCGGGTATGCGAGGCGTACCATCTTCCATATCTCCTCCGACAAACTCTGCAGCCCTTCTCCTGGTTGACGCGTGCGTACCCTTAATGCTGCTTTATAGCTCTCGGTCTGGTTTCTGGGGGCGAAGCGTTGCTGCAGGGTTGCCCTTAAGCGACGGTACCCCTTCTCCGAGTCGGGCTTGACCCCAGCCAGTAGCCGACGGGCCACCCCCGTGAGGCTGATTCCCAGGAACATTCCGGCCTCGGCCGGCATCCACCTGTTGACCTTCTCACAAAGATCAAAGTGTGCGAGGTATTCATCCAGGTCCGACGTACCATCGAATCTACTGGGCATCACTACGGGTTTCGGCACCTTCTTCCGGAGACAGTTCTCTGGGTGTGGATTAGCCATCTTCGTCTCTTCCGTCCCTTCTCCGCCCAGCCCTGGAGGTCCCTTTGGTATCTCGGGTTTCACCTCCGTCTTTACTGCAGGGCCCTCCTTTGTGGCGGGTCCGATCAAGGAAGGGGCGACTGGCGGCGGTGGCCGTTCCCCTGCCCCCTGATGCCTCCAGGAATCTTCAGGGTCGGCATATTCCCGGAGGCGTCCTCCGGGACTTGGTAGCAATGATCCGTGGGTCCACGGACCCCAACGCCCTGCCCAGGCCCCCTGGGGGCCTCTGGCGCGTGTCCGGGGTCCTGGCCAAGGACCCAGTGGTGGCGGGTCCTCTCTGTTTCGGGTGGGTAACGCAGTGGCTCTCCGGACTCCTGGTAACTCCATGGTCTGGGTAGCGTGGTATTAAGTCAGCCAGGGGCTCCCGCTGCGTGGTCCCGCCGGAGGAGCGGGCCACCCCTGAAGGTGTCCCGACCTTTCCGGTTCCTCCTCCCCTTGTTCCGGGGATCCTCCGAGAGGGGTATTCTCCTCTGGCATTTCGTCTCCTCCGGTACTCCGGCCTCCGGGAGTCCCGCTCCCGAAGGCGCCCCCCTCCTCGACAGGGCCGGAGTTCTCCTCCGGCAAGGGTGCGTCTCCTCCCGGTGCTCCGGGTATTTCGTCATTCTGTGGTGGGGTCATCTCAGGTTCCATCCCACCGCTGCCACCAATGTAGTACAGAATACATTCACACCGGAGTACAGTTTCAAAGGTTTATTCAGGTAAACAGGTCAAGCCTCAAGCGGCACAAGGTAAGTACTACTAAGGTAAGTACGATCCGGAGGCTACGCCTGTATCTAAGGTTAGTGAGTTTCTCAGTCCGTTCTCCAGGGCTCCCGGTCGACGTCGCGTCCGTCTCCCGTCTCGCCTGTCAGGTACGTGGTGGTTTCGTCTAACACTCCGGTCCGCCGGAGGTCTCAGCTGATCCGTCCAAGTTTCCCGGAGGTGTACCGCGTCGAGTCCCAGTCCAGACTGACTCCCGGAGGGTCAGTCACCACTTTTATAGAAGGCTCGCCCCAGGCTGTCATGACGTCACTACCGGTCATGGTGACCCCTAGCGGCCCCGGGAGGAGGCTCCGCGCTCCTCCTCCGGTGCCTCCGGCACTCCCTCCGGCACCTCTGGCTAGCCGGAGGCAAGAGTCTCTCCTCCGGGAGTATTAAACCTATCAATACTACAATACCTTAAAATATTTTTTTTTTTTTTTTTTTTTTTTTTAATAATTTAAAACAACATTTCAATGACTTACAAAGTTGCAGTCACAATGGACAAGAACATAATTATTACTGCACTCCTAGTAGCAGGCAGTGTTTAATAGACATTCGGACATAGGTATTATGTAATTGACGTGCATATCTTTGCTTATAACCAGGAGAGTTTACGGGAGGACTGTGAAGACATGCACGTGGCCACGGTACCCTTCCTACTTCGCATGGCATCCATGTCTCCACTTCTCCTCAGAGTTATAACGCTCGATTTTGTCACTACAGGTCAGTATGTGCACAATGTGTCCGATAAACCTATATGATACACATGGTAAAGATACCCTTGAAACACACCTGTGGTATATGGGAAATAAGCTATGGCTCAAGTGAAAATGCACTCTCAATACAAATTATCAGTCCTTTTCTACATATGAGTAGTGCAAAACCTATGAATTGAGCGTCAAAGATAGTCCGTTAGACCTCATTCCCAAGAACTTAACACTGCGACTACGAGAAAACCACAATTAAAGGTATCGTTACGATAAAGTCAATCAAATACATTTATCGTTCTAGTTTATGGAGTGTTGATGATGTTGTGCATTTTCTGCACTTTACCCATCTCTGCTACGCGTCTACAGGCCCATCCACAAAGCCAGTTCTTATTGTGTATATACATGTACATCATAACTAGATTTATATTGCCACAATATTTAAACCAGTGTATACACTGTGGGTTAGATGTTCAACTCGTACGTTGTATCCTCTTCAGTTACGCCTTCGGTGTTGAACAGTCTTGCCAGGCAGTTCACATCAAAACAATCTCACATCGTTCAAGATAAAAAGACGTAAGTGTTTCAAACTAAATATTGAGTGTCTTTTGTATATTGTGTACTAGATTTCCATCGTCGGATTAGTTGTAAAATTAAGCAGGATTGGGACAATTTCGGGCCTTATTTTCTTTACCTGACTGGTATGTCTCTAAATAACAATACAATATCGAGTTTCAGACATATAGACTTATAATACCACTGGCGGACTAGCTGGTGTCACTGATGTTGTATTCTTCAGATAACGTATAACCCATTAGGATTTTGAAATATCAAAGTTCTAATATCACAGTAAACCTGATGTGTTCTGGTATCTAAATGGAAACTCGAATATTGTTTTCAGACTTGTACCTCTCTTAGTTCACCTTATTACAACCAGTGATGTGGGATGTTACAAGATCCTGCAGTTCTTGTTGGATAACTCTGTCCCACAAGAACATAAAGGTAAGGTATAGAATTGTTGAAAAACTCCTATTTGCTAAAAAATAAAAAATAAATAATACAATTTAGGAATTCCTTTTCACTTGCAGTTAGTCCTATTTAGCCTCCATAGTTACTAACAGTTGTACTTCTAATGAATTTAGATAACAAACTTGTTTCTATTTCTACAATTCATATTTCAGGCTGCTTTTCTAGAGAAAATGTTGAGCATTTTTGAATATATAGAAAATGCATGATTGGCAATTTATTGTGAAGATTTGTTTTAAAGAGCACGTTGTTTATAATTGAGATTTTTCTTCTTTTACATTTAGATGATGCTATGGACACAGATGAGGCGCCCTTGGAGGTGGTGCAGCAGACATGCGCAATGGTCATGGTGAGAAAAAAAAGCAACATATTTCTTTTTAATTTTCTCGTTTCGTTGAGGTTTCCGGGAAACTTCATGGTTGAAAAAAAAAAATTTGCAATGCGGTGGGTCAAGGTGGTGATCAAGCTAAGTCACATCTATTAACATTGAACTTTGACTAAGTTTGTCCGCAGTAAGCAAAATTTTAGTTCCTGATAAATTGAATTAAATTAGTTCCTGACTAGTTCATGATAAATAAATTGCTTTAAATCATTTCATTTTCCGTCCTTCACAGGAGCTTATACAAAGAATAGCCTATGCTTCTATATTTACCATGATATAAACTTCAGTGGTGTTTGTCAATAATGCGACAGATGTCGATGCTTTCACTCGCTCGTTAGAAAAGCAACACTCCTTTCTTTACTTTTTACCAAGATAAGTACCTCGGGTACCATACTTAGCAATCATATTCTGTGTTAGTTTCCACAACCATAGCACAACAGGGCTCTTAAGGGAAATGTGAATTTATGTAGTTAGGGTTCGGAGAACAATGAAGCCCATGACCCTATAGAGAGGGCGCCACTACACCTGAAAGTCAAAGTTCAGTTATGCACGATTTCAGTGCTCACTCTCAGTCATGTTTTGTTGTTGTTTTTTCCCAGAAAAGATTAATTCTTGTTGTAAAGGTATCCACTTCAGGACTAACATGTTTGATTTGGTTGACAGGAGCACCTATTGGTCGAGCTACAGGAGAACGTTCAGCGGCAGGCGTCACGGTCCACGGAAATCTCCTTCCTCGTCACACTCCAACAGAGCTCAGTGCAGCTCTGCCGGCAGCTTGTCAAAGCAGAGGGCAAAAGGTAATTCTTATCAATATATATATTGTGATACTTTTTTTGTATAGTTATTGCCTAGTGATACGCAGTCTAGCACATTCCGCATGCTATTATTAAAAAAGCTGTTAAATAATTCGAAAATCATACGAGTGGCTGTGTCAGGTCATGTGCTGTGTCTACTTTGATAACTGATGTGACATGGTTGTTAATTACAGGTACGAGTGGCTGTGTCTGGTCATGTGCTGTGTGGCCGTATACTCTAATAACTGATGTGACATGGTTGTAAATTACAGGTACGAGTGGCTGTGTCAGGTCATGTGCTGTGTGGCTGCATACTGTGACGACTCATGTGCAGCTCGTATTCTCAGCATTGTTCTCCAGGAGGCCACAGAATCAGCACAAGTAAATATTTGTATTCAATTTTATAACTTTATCACTTATCCCAGGTCTGACCATTTAACCTAAGTCTAAAACTAAACTAGATTGTACCCTAGTCTTCCCTTCCCCAAACGGTTTCTGCACATTTTGCGACATCGCTGGCTTGTTACGTTTTTTTTTTCGCGACTAAAAATACAACATTATCTAATGCCAATGTCCCTGGAATATTACAAATATAAAATGCTTTCCAAGTGTTCTGCTGAATGAAAAGAAAACCCATAGCCCTGTGCCCTAGGTTGTCAATGCAACTGTCTGACCTTGATCTAGAGCATATCACAAATGCTAATCATATCAGTAAGCCGTTGCCCTATCGCATATCATAATCATATATGTCACATTTCTGACGCCAAGAGTACCAAAATCGGAGGTGTAAACTAGGATTTATGTCTATGCACTTGTGGAAGACTTAGAAGGAAACTCACGAGATGAAGATAAATTGATCCATACCCCACCGAGTTTGATATCAGGGTATTAATCAATGAAATAAATCACCCATTTAGCCATTGAGTATTTAGTACACTACTTTCATGACCGTGGAGAACGAGCTCTAACCTTAAGCCTATGGAGAAAATTACCGGGGTGAGATGATAGCTGAGATTACTGCATCGACTATTCTCTTTGGCAGCAAACAAAGAAAATATTGGTTTAGCCTCATTTACGCCAATAAAACATTGGTTTGAACCTCCCCACAGACCCAGAGATAATAGCTGGGATTACTGCATCGACTATTCTCTTTGGCAGCTGGGCGTGTTCATACGGATCCAGCACGACGCTCAGGTCTACCACCCGTCCGTCATGTCCCTCGCCACGCAGGACGTGCTCGAGTCGCTGGCGTCCCAGCAGGCGGCGCCAGCGGAGCTGCGCACGACGCTGCGCAACGTGCTGCGCGTGGTGCAGTGGGAGCGGAAGCAGGGCCTGCGCACGCCGGTGCGGCACAGCGTGCACGAGGCGCTGCACGCGGGGCTGGCAAAGCTGACGCCGTGCCTGGGCCACGCCGACGCCGAGGTGGCCGCGGTGGCCATGGAGCTGCTCACCATGGTCGGGCTCCCGGACTCGTTAGGCGTAGACTGCCTCGTCAAGCTGTGTAGTGCCACCACCACCTTCTTCTTCCGCTGCCTACACTCTCCAGGTACTGATAATTAATATCCGGGATGAAAGGTTTCCTCTATTTTTTCCCCCAAGGAAATCCTGGTTTTTATTGTCAGTTTCTAAAATCCCTTTTTCTTTTGTAAAACTAGAATAGAATGAATTAGCCTTCTTTCACCCAAATGACAGGGGTTCTAACTTCCCCCTCACCACCACCCCAGCCCAATTCCATGGACAACACCGATGTGTTTTTCATGTTTTCTCAGTCTCTTCGAGGCAGAAAATACCACATCAAAAATATTTCCTCTTTTTAGAACGACCCAAACTGTCATCCCCGTATCACCCTCAGGGTCCCCGTGAGACATTAAACCACAAACAAAAGCAATCTCCATAATTACCGCGTAGCGTATACACTTAATGTTCTGCCAGGAGAGTGTAACACGCCGGTATTTAGTGTTAAACCCAAATACAATCAAAGTACAGTAGATCAAGGGCTTTGGAAGAGCTTGTTGAGGGGGGCACCCTCATTTTGGGACACTTTTGCCTGTTATCGATTCCGTTATGTCATGCTTATATCAGTCAGTTTAGCAGACACCTCAAATCTTGGACTCTTCAGGCATCTTGAGTAATGGCTATGATCAAGGCATGTGATATGAAAAGGAAAATTGTGGAGACACGAACAACCAACTCAAGTTCAATAGTTTACTTCGCTACGGTTGTTGCCCCTTAATAGGGTTCACAATGAGTAGTTCCCTATGATTCATAGAAAAGTAGTATTGTGCTGGGTTTTGTCGGTGAAATGGTGAATAAAAGAAAAAATTCAGATTTGAGGAGAGCGTGCAATCGTCAACGGTGGATCATGCGTTCTTCCTTGTTATAATTGTAAACTAATATGTGCGTATATGATATGTGATGGGTGTTGTTTCAGAGTCTGCAGTGAAGTGTCAGAACGCGCGTCTCTGTCACCGCTACATGGCTGCCCTCAGTGGTCACGTGACCGGCCAACGCGTCCTCACACGCTTCATCATGGAACAGACTCTCAGCAGGGTGAGTCGGAATCGACGATTACCCTCTAAATCAATCATTAGGGTGTGCCAAATCCCTTATCGTATTGTAGTCCCTATTTTGCAGAGTAAATACTCTATTATGCCAAGCATGGAATATACCCATAGCTGTTCAGTATATTATTCCGTAACCTACATACCCCCCCCCCCCCCCTTGCATGCACCGATGTTAGATTTTCTTTTAATATTGTAAAGGTACTTTTTTTCCTGCTGTACATTTAAGAATAGGTGTACCCGATTTTCCCGCAAACTATTAAACCTAACCTCTTTATTTACATTTTAAAGCCAGCTGGCTTCCACACCCTTTTTCAACTTCGAATTTCAAAACATTCTAATTTTTGTGCCTGTGTAATAGACAATATATATTCTTTTCTTAAACCCATGTTTCTGATTTATCGTTTCTTGCCATCAATGTTGACTGCGTTGCCGATACTGCATAAATTTACCACCGCTCACTTTGTAAGGAAATACACTGTAGCTCTTTTGACATCAGTACACCTTCCTTATTACAGGAGCATGCGCCGGTGTTCGGCTCAAAGATCGACACAGAGAAAAGCACCCAGGAGGAGGTGAAAAGGCCGGTCGCCAAACTGCTCCAGGCCAACGCACGCCGGGCACCGTCAAACCTGCCGCAGGGCCGAGCCCGGGTCTTCCACGGCGGGGTCATCGGACGAGGGTTGAAACCCCTGCCCCGCCCCTCCGCCTACACCCAGGTACGACCCCCCTCGGCACCGTTCCCCTTGTTTGAGGTATCGGTTGAGTGATTTAGTGTTCTTGTATATGGTTTTCCTCCTACCACTTTAAATGACGAGTGATATGTCTATTGGAAGTGGAGTTGTAATTATTGCCTGAACATATCTGATATTTGCTTGTATATCTCCCATATGTGGAATGACAATTGGTTTAGGATGTTAAGAATCTTTTACGTTGAAACGATAAAAATCAATCGTCATTTCTTGGGAAAACGCCCAGGGGTAGGGGAACTCCGAGGTTTAGTTGTAGTAGCGAGCTCGACAACAAAGCACCGTCCACATATCATGACAATTGGTTTAGGTTGAATAAGCTAAAGTAGGATATTTACTTCAGTATGCAATGCATTCTAGATGTGGAATGTGTATAATACCCCATGCGCTTTGGTCAATATAATGACGACAGTATTATTATGCCTTCTTCCATCTACCCAAATATGGATATATATATATCTAAACCAATCATCGAAATTGTGTCTGGAAGCATGTTCGTTTCATATGTCTAGAATATATCTTACACATACATGTATGATATCCGTATCGACGATTGCTCCCAAAAGCATGATGCACGTTAGATGACGCTGTCATATGACAATAATTATATAGAACGTCCTGACCATGCTGTACAAGTCACAGAACGAGATGACAATTTACGGTTTGTATGGAACGAGGCGTTTACGCCGAGTTCCGTACAAACCGTAAATTGTCATAGAGTTCTGTGACTTGTACAAGCATGGTAGGACGTTATATATTTACTATATACCCAAATCTATTTAACTACTACCGTAAATATAGGTGAAAATCACCTTTTGAAGAGTCTATTGGGACCCGCCCCCTCGTACGGAAAGTCAATACACTCTGGTACTGTTGTATTTACTATATACCCAAATCTATTTAACTACTACCGTAAATATAGGTGAAAATCACCTTTTGAAGAGTCTATTGGGACCCGCCCCCTCGTACGGAAAGTCAATACACTCTGGTACTGTTTACTTTTCTTATTTTGTGACGTAAATGTGTGACGTCACACATTTCCTACCGCATATCTAGTAGTTATTAACGTTATTGAATCTGTTTGGAGAGTGATTGATTTGGATTTCAATCTTCACCATAGCATAGTTAACGTTATATAGTTAAGTTGTTAAATCTATGTTAGGAGAGTGTATTGACCATTTACGGGTGGCGCCATCTGCCTGTTTTAACGGAACTAATATTGTATCGACTCGTGGATTATAAGTGGCTTCTCAATCAACGGAATCTTTTGGCATTTATTAACTTTACAAAGTAGGGCAGCATCTTCTATATTGAAACAAAATATTAGGTTTGATTCATTGGTATTCCATTCGGTCAAATATGACAGTTCCTTTGGAGAATACGTGGAAGTATCTTTTTTTCACTACCTTGAGCGATTGATAGCTCTAAACACGGACTGAAATGATAATCCATGCCTTAGGTTATGGTTATCATTTTTTTTTTTTTTTTTCTTACACTGATATTCCTATGCAGCCTGATGATTCTCATAGATGAAACCGCTTCACACTGTTTAAAATGCCCCATGTACAGGCAAAACGGTAAAATAGCAATCCCAGGTTTTGATGACACCATCTGTCATCGAACAGATAGCTATGACAACATAAACATCAACAAACGTCGTCTGCCGCGAATGCGTTGATATGATTGGTCGCCACAGGTCACATGGTACAAGACTATAAAAGGGACTGACAGTTCCAAACTGTCACCCACTCCGCGGTTGCTGCAATAGAGTGCAGTTAGGCCTAGCCACGTATTATTAAAAAAAAAAAAAAAATAGGTTATGGTTATCAGGTAATTAATTAAGTTATGGTTATCATGTAACTAATGAAGTTACGGTGATCAGGTTACTAATCAAAATAAGTTCTGGTTATCAAATAAGTAATTAGTCATACGCCTTTATCGTGACAGGAGGAGCAGATCTGTAACCGCCACCTGGTGGTTGAGGCCCTCTGGTTGTGTAACACCACACGACCGCAAGAGGACGCGTCGGGCGAGAACGCTGGTTCCGGGCGGAGCACACCGTCTGAGACGCCGTGTACGATACCAGCGAGCGTGGGACGCTCGTTCGCACTACTGCTTGTGGAGCTTCTGGCCCCCGACGTCATGTACAATGGGATTCCCTGGCCCGAGGAGGATTTCATGAAGGTCACCGTGGAAAGGTACACATTATTCCCCTTACTTGGTGTCTTCTTACATTCTTGTAGAAATTTGTTTCGTTCGCTCTCTCCATACGATATCAGCGTTGGAAAAAAAAATAGCGATATCAGCGTTGGAAAAAAAATAGCGCGGGACACCAACGCGCCTGGTCCAACTCCCTGCATTGTGGTCGTGGTAGCGGTAGGGAAAGCACAACTCTTCGTCTATTCCCACATGTCTTCTTACATTCTGTTTTATGATACATGTATATTCATCACCTGACCCCTGGTAAAGGCCGTATCATTGGCATAGAGTGGATGGGTATTATGGCAGGGCGCTGTTTATGAATCAAAGACCCAATGAACAAATAATGATACCCTATCACGAGGCTCTAACTGATCGAGAGGTCTAATAATTTTCAACATGTTTACCATTAGATATCTCCATGGAGCCATTAGTGGCTTCATTTCAAACATATTTTTCATTATTTTTCAGTGGAAATTGATTAGAATTGCAGATTTTCCTATTTTTGGCCTTTCCTATTGATAGTACTTCCGCAACATTATATGGTACCACGTCAATGATGTCAATCTCACTCTGTCTATATTACATCCTTTACTATGGTGAATTCGGGGGCCAAATGACTAATTGTGAATGCTTTGTAACAAAATTAATTTTACATCATTTACGGTTCATCGATTGTTTCTGATTGACAAAATGATATTAATCGTATTTGATTCATTGCATCGTAACATACCTTTAATGCATTTTATATTTAATTAGGAAAGATTGCCACAAAAAACAATTTGCCAATGACATGATTCTTGCAATACAAGCTTTCATACAAAATAGTTCTGGAATTCACGACAATTGTGTTTTTTCAGGGATCTCCAAATTAGAAAGACATTTGATGACAACCCGGTATTATGGGACGTTATGGAAGTCCTGTCGCACAGTAAGTCATCTCATTATTTTTACCTCGATTGCGCAGTACTTTGGATGCACATCCTGCTCGTAAATATACCATCGCGGTCCTTGACTGATATAATTTACATGTGTATATAAATATATGTGACTACATATTTTTCATGACAAGAACAATCATTTCCTTTGTTTCATTCATGTTCATCCACAGTATTTTATGAGTTATTAGGTGATATAACCTCATACAAGATTATGGTGATATTTGTAAAGATATATCGCTGACTCTAAGATTTTGAAATGTAATTCTGAAAAATAATTCAAAGCACTCATCTGCCTCGATTTGCTAGAATCTTCGTTTGACCAAAGCAATTATCTGGGCTACTAATAAGATGTACAATGTACGGTAAAACGCGGTTAATCGGGACACCTTCCATACTCAGCAATAATGTCCCTGTGATCTAGGTCTTCTCGTTTCGCTGGGTAAAATAGACATAAGATAGAATAGCCAAGATATTCCTTCTAAACCGTTTAGACTACTCTTCTAGTTAAGAGATAAGGAGTCAGTTAATGGCGGTTTTATGAATCCATCATGTTACGGTGCCACTGCATCTTCATTAGGGATGGGTTCAAATGAAAAATAAAATAAACATAAAAAAGGGGTTTTCTGGTCCGGGGGAAAGTGCCCTAAATTTCGGGGTACCCCCTTAGAGAAGTGTCCCACAACTGAGGTTTCATGTACGTGCCTTTAGGTATTTATATTGTGGTAGTCGCACGTTGTCATTTCTGTACTACAATATGTTTGGGTGCGCCATTTATTGATGCTTTAATTGGAACAATACATGGGTTAGTACATTTCTCTGGAAGTTGCTATTTTAAACACTGGTTCCCTGCTCCAGGTCCAGGCGCCCTGTGCTACTGCTCGGCGCTGCTCCGCGGGGTGGCCGCAACACTCATCGTCCAATGGGACTCGTGCCGCGAGAAGGCAGCACGCAACATGACGCGACACCTCGTAGCATCACAGAAACTAATGGAGTGCCTCCGGAAAGTAAGCAACGTCACAGAATTTACTTTGTAAATCACGAGCATCTAGGGCTACCGTGTAAAAAAAAAGGAAAAAGGTCTTTTTTTGCCAAAGCGAATAATCAGATTTGATAAAAAGCATATTGCTGCTGCAACTATTTACAACCGTAATGGAAATGGATCCGCCTAGTTTATTAGGAATTATTTATGTAAGAAAGACATCAAATTGTTGACTCTGTGTTGTGAGGAATTCAGTATAACCAGCTGTACGCATATTTATATCCATGTCTTACCTTTATTGCATTCATTTGTTAACAGGGGGCGTTGCTGTCGTCGCCGCTGTGTTATGTAGGAGAATTGTTCCCACAGTTGGCCCCGTATGAAGTGTGTATATTATTACAAGTCGTCTGGCGCTACATGAAGGTAAACGCATATATTTATCTAATATCAATAATTGATATCATTTTGATTTTTTTTGGTGGATATTATTCTGAAAATGGCCATTGTGTTTGCATGGACGTTCAGCTCATATTACATATTACATATTATAGTTGTGCCTCTGAGTGGTGGAAAGTTAGTACCTCTACCAAAGGACACCACCAACTCTAACCTTCAAAGTTGATTTTCTTTGCCTTGTCATGTCAAAAAGCATCAAAATTGTATTTTTAACACCACGAAGCGAATATCTAGCTGCAGTCGATGGATTTTTTAAATGGTTTTCATTCCTGAATTTCAACTAGCATTTTATTACCCTCTTATCGGCAGTGCAAAATTCTAAAAGCATATGTTTATCGCTGATACTTTTGACAACTCAATTTGTGCTTAAAAAAAGAATGGCCCTGGCTATATATATTCCCTATAAAACTATTTCTGCTCATTTCATATTTATCGTACCACTAACAGTGTTTGTCGGTCTGAGTCATCTTTACGTATTTGGCATCGTCGACTCTGAGCCCATTTAGAAACATATAATGATGTAAGGTTATTTACCTGGGTACTCCACCTGTGATACTAGCTTCTTTAATTGTATGATAGAAAAGAGAGGTTTGTCGTTTAAAGTCGGGATTTCCATGGAGAACCATAGGAATGAATATTTATGATTGAACCAAGGTGGCCTATGTAGCTGATGAAAATCACTTACGTAAATTCAATCCTGTATAACTGGTATTTCTTAGGTTTCTATTTGCTGAATCTGTTGATCAAGAAGGAAATATTAATTTCAGGAGAACCCACCAGTGCCGGACCCCAAGGAAAATCTAATAAGAGGTAAGAAGGATGAATGTTTACCTCTTACAAAGATCCCTTGAAAATGTATGGGGTTATCAATACAGTTAGCCACACCTTTGTTATAGCGGAAACATTCTTGTAGTAATTAAGAAATGAGTTATATTATATAGGAACAAATCCTGTACACAGATTATATCAGCGGCATATATGTCTGGTCGAAGCTAAAATCTGGTTCAAGGTAAAATATGATGGAATGAAACGACCCACCATACAACATTTTATATTGAAGCCTAATACATTCTGGACCCCTCCGACCATAAACGAGGAAGATTCAAAGGTTTTTTAATAAAGCTTCATTTCTTGTCTGTTCGACCCTATTGATTCGGTTGTTGATAGGGCAGTTTACGACTAAGTATTGTTATCTAAAAACCTGTAATTTTTCAGGGTGCGACCGTCGGTACACCGACATCATCCAGTCCATCATCCACACAAACATCGACAAGCTGGGTCACGTGTATGCCCGCTTTCACCCGCGCCCGGCTAAAGCCGTCCCCGTGCCTGCCATCCCGCTCAGCTCCGAGCGCCACCATGCGGCCAGTGCCGAGCGCGAACACGTGCCCATCGCCGAGCGACTCATGAACCATGCCAACTCTGACTCTTCTGTGGTGATGCTCTGAGCAGCCATGAGCCGCTCAACAAAGCGAGCAGGTAGACAGTCCTCAGTACTGGCCCGAATTGATCTGGGTATAGATTAGCTGAGTAAATCATGAACTGTTTCTGTACAGAAAATTGTGAATGAACCAACTGAATTGGTCACTAATCATATATATTTATATACAGTAAAACCCCTCTTAAGGGGACACCCTCCGTTCCGGGCCAAGTGTCCCCTTAAGCGGGGTGTCCCCTTAAGCGAGGTTTTCAGGATGCCAGTGGTTATACAATAGAGAATACCTACATAAATAAAGGAAATGATGGTTATTAGGTTAAAAGGTTTATTAATAAATAAGCAAATAAATATAAATTATACAATATAAATGAATAAAGATTAATATAAATGTACAACAAATTAAAAATAAATAGATAAAACAGGTTGAAGATGGATATGTATTCCTTGTGAAATTTGCTCCTTTTTACACCCCAGTTCAATGCCCCCCCCCCCCCCCCCCCCTGTAACTTCTGAGAGAATTCAGCAGCCCTAAAAGAGACTCACCGTGAGCTGCCCAGAGCCGCAACGGCTCACTGAATACCGTACCTTCAAAGCCCCCAGCCCTCCCTGTGTCGCCCACAGCTAACCTGTAAGCGGGCCTCTTACCTGGCACCTTCAGCAGGCGCAAAAATCACTCGTACTAATATTCACTCACTGTGGCCCGCCCAGAGCCGCTGGAGATGTTATTATTACCTTGAAAAAACACACTCCGGCCGCCCGGGCCCGCACGGGAATGCTCAGTCTATTATTCTGGTTGTGACAACTGTCTGTCCTGTACAAACGGGCACCATAAACTTGGATTTTCAGTGTTTTTGATATGATGCCCCTCCAAACTGTCCCCTTAGGTGGGGTTTTTAAGCATTTCTGTACCGAAAAACTGTCCCCTAAAGCGGGGTGTCCCCTTAAGCGGGGTGTCCCCTTAAGCGGGGTGTCTCCCTAAGCGGGGTTAAAATAAACTCTTAATAGAGGGAAAAATTTCCGTTCCGAGCAAATTGTCCCCTAAAGCGGGGTGTCCCCTTAAGAGGGGTGTCCCGGAAGAGGGGTTTTACTGTATATATATATCAGTAGAGCCCTTCAGTGTTCATCAACAAAACCTTGTGAAAATACCAGCTGAACCATTCGCTGTAAATCAACAGGATACTGTGAGTTTACTGGTGAGCTGAGCCAATCTGTGTTTATCAACGATGTCATACAGAGTACAGAGTCACTGTACTATCAGAGCTAGCCAGTGCTCCTCACCAAGGCACTGTTGAACATACCAGATGAGCTGTTCTCTGTTTATCAACAGGGCACTGAGAATATCTCAGGTGAGTTATTGGTTTTTGTCAGCAGTTGACCAGTTGAGCTGCTAACTATTTATCGCTGAATATACCAGCTGAGACATTTGGTGTTTATCAAGAGGGCAAAATGAATACACCAGCCTGGTCATTTTGTATTTATCAATAGGGCAAATTGAATATACCAGCTGAGTCAGTCGGTATTCATCAACTTAGCACTATGGATGTACCAGCTAAGCCATTCGCTGTTAATTTTCACAAGACACTGAATATACCAAATGGGTTGTTGTGTTTATTAAGAAGGCATTGGAACTACCAGGTGAGCCATTCGGTTTTTATCACCAATGCTCTCTGTAAGTGTCATCTGAGCCGTTCGCTGCCTCTGAACAGGGAACTGTTAATATACCAGCTAAGCTCCCCATCGACAGAGCCGTGCAGATCTATGCGGCAGGGAAGCTGCTCGTTCGCTGGTTAAAAGCCTGCCCTGAAATGTCCAACAGATAAGCGCGGCTACTCGGCTATCAACGGATCTACGATGGATTTTCTCATCCAACAAGTCACAGAATTCGAAAACCTGACCAAGCCTTATTCCATCTTTATCAACTGGTAGGTATTGGCTGGCCTATCGGAATAGCGTGTCTACGGACTCTGGGGTGCTGCCTACGGTTAGACTACCGAGACGTTGGCTGGTAGTCAGCAGAACAGGGCAGTTGGTCGACCTGCACATTTCTCCGTAGGGAACAATTGCGATGTCATACACAGCGATGTCGTACACAGCATTGCACTATTGTCGTTTGAAAGTGTACAGAATTGGAGGAACTGACAAAGTCAATCTCGAGACCTAGAGACCTAGATTCCCGTGACCGGTGCTCTAATTTACTGAACTATATATATATGGGCCTATGGTCAATTTCATAAAACATACGGTTCCATTGTCAAATTGATTTCCAAAAAGAGGTTAATCTATCACGCTGAACCTTTGATTAATAGAATGCTGGTTTCCAACTTGTTTTGGATTACAGAGATGACAGCTTTATATTTTCCCTTGGAAATCCTCGTTTTCATCTTCAGTATATTTGATTATTTTTCCTTGTGTAAAACAAAGATAATGATTGAAACTCATTTAGGCCAATCAATAGTTTGAACCTCCCCCACAGACCCTCAGCTTCAGGCTGTGCCAACACTGACGTTTTCCACATTTTCTCGGTCTCTCTGAGGCAGCAAACCACACAGAAATATCCCCACTCTTTGCTTTACGTCCACTGCCATTACTGGAATTATGTCATACGTCATGACTGTAGCCTTCAATGCTAACATGACGTAAAGTCACATTCTCCAACTCACTTTACAATGGCAACTTAGAAAGTTACGCTAAGACCGCCCGGAAAATCTCTATGGGGTTCCGAGTCCCGACTTCGTGTTTATAAAAATGTAAGTAGCTGGCGAACGACATCGTGTGTAAATCAATTGTAAATAAAACTATAGAACAACATGTACATCTTTTCCGTAGAGTTTTGAATTTATTAAATAACTTCTACATGTGAAATAGACAAGTCTTGCTAAGTATTTGTACAAACGACCTCATTTTTGTCCCATATATTCTTTACATCATGACGTCAAAGCTGCTCCTACTGGTTTGCTGACGACCATCTTTTATACAGTGGGGGCGTTCCCTTGTCATTGCTCTCTGGCCAAGCTCAGTCTTGTGCTTAGGGATCAATGAGCTTTCAACGATCAAGTCAAATTAGTTATCCTATGTGAATGAGAAAAGAGGAAATAGGGAGCTCATACGTCTCGGTATGGAAAATTACAAGAATATAGTTCCTTGATTCATGATTTCAGGTCGAAGTCGAACATAATTGCTTGAATTCATGATTTCAGGCCTAAGTCCATTTTAACAATGCTGGCAACATAAATAGCATAACAAAACAGCAGCATATCGTCAGTAAAGCAGATAAAATACATGTTCACAATAAAGCCTGTTGCAAAAGAAGGCAAATAATACAGAAGGTACAGAATAGAGCTGATATCTCCAAAGGCTCATATTGGGCAGTGTTCTGGTATTTCCATTGCTGTTAAATACCGGTGGGTGTTTCAAACATTGAGCTTCATTATAAAAGGACCACTTGCAATATACGCTCTGCAACCACACCCAATAAAGGCAAAATGACTTCCACAATGCTGGGAAAACCAAACAACTGCTCAGTAGTTAATGAAAAAAGAGAGCTGACCCATCATCATGTCATGCCTAGGGTCCACATCATAGGATAATTAACAAATTACTAGGTATCATTATATCTTAGTCACACAACGCCAGATCTAACCATCTTTCCCATACGATTTGATTTCCTCTGAAATATTTGCAAGGAGGGAGGAGGCATGTTAACCGTCATATAATCCAATGAATTAAGTCTCCCTTACTTCCCCCATCTTACCCAAAACAGAACTCAAGACTACAATACAATAGTACCAAAAAAGTTTTCGTTTCAAACATGTCTAGTAGAGGCTAAAACCAAAAAAAATCATTTATGCTCTGGACTCATCAAATATATCGAATTCTCGTATAATGCCTCTCTTTTCAACCCTTAATGTGATTTATTACGTTAGGAAGGTTGTGAATGATAAAATCTCATGTCTACATTCAAGTTCTATCAGCTACTACAGAAGTCCGTCACTTTTCTTTGATAAATTTTCACTATCCTGTTTTGTTTTACGTTACATAATAACCATGGGCTCTAATCAAATCTTTATATCTGACCTCCCCCCACATAATAAAAAGCTCCATAGATAATTCCTCAAGGAATGTGAATTTCTAACGTTCATATGCAGTTATGCTGTATGCATATAATAATACACGAGAAATATATAAGAGCCCCGGCAACGAGGTACCTCGCGACTTGGACTAATAATATTTGTTCCTGTTTATCATAGACCATCAGTATGCCATCCATATAATATGTACACAAATACATCTGGAAATGTTGACCCCCCCCCCTCCCATCCAATCTTGCATACGCAACATTTCTTAATTTGTTGTCTCCCTCAGTGCCTACAACAATACTTTATGGATGGCCCCTTTGCCTTGTACAGGGCAATCAGATCAATGGCTCAGCATGGAGGGTGCCCCACTTAACGGGATTCTACTGCGCTCGAAACAGAGTATCATACTTATACAGAGTATACACGTATGTATGTGTAATACTGCAGTGTTACAAACTTCGTAAATCCTTCGACATGCATAAGGGGTCTCCTTGGACAGTGCTTTGTGTCTTCTAACTTCCTCCTCACGTTATGAATTCCGGATAAAAATCACATTTCTGACTGCAGATGGATGCCCATTGCTTGATCTATTTATTATGGTAGGTGCTGATCGGCTGACGATCAGGTATAATGTTAGCACGTGATCAATACACTGCCGTTACCTTACTGATGGATAAGTGCGGATAGAGACGGTGAATGTCAACAAAATGTAGACACAGCAACTTCGAAATAGATCGACGCGACTGTTATATATTCAATGAGATCTTTCTTTTTGAATCCCCGTTGATGGACAATTATCGACTTTATTTAACCAAGGCATCAAATCTTAAGTAGACTCAATAATTCTTTTCCCAATTTATCTCGATACATCTAGATTTCAGAGAAGGAATAAATTCGAACTGAATGTTAAGTTTGTCTAGGTTTCTCGAATGAGTTCTTTTAACCAGGAAGTAATTAAGTTGCTTTTCATCTTAACAAGTAGAGCGGTACTAGTCACATGTGTGAGTCATATAAATATCATAGAGGACATATACTAAAAATATGAAAACTGAGTCACCAGATATAAGCATCCTCTTGTTTAATATGAATTGGATTCCACCAATAACACAAAAACGTATATACAATAGCCCTTATATCTCCAGCAGTACTCTTACACGGAATAAAGTTTACACACCACTGAAAGTGCGAAAGAACGTGTCACAGAGCACTGCTCCACACGTGAGTAAAACACCCTGTAAACAAAACATGCTAGAAAACAGTTAAAAATATGTTACTTGGTTACCGGATTAGCGACTCTGAGGCCTCGATCAGTACGTTCTCTGATTACCTGTATCAGTAAATTTGTTTACGTAGTAGATATAATACCTCTGGGCATTAACATGTCAAAGTTACCGTAATTATAGCTTCTTTAGTATAGTGATCCAGGGTATGTAGTTCTTCATAGTGCTGTCGTTCGCTTGTTTTAAAGGCCCCACTGATTCGGCGAAAATGTGAGGAGGAAAGACCCCGACATGATTTATTTTCCAGCTCGGATGGGTCTCATTTTTTGCCTCATTTCAATCTAAGACCTCGACATGAACACAAGCTTGGTTCTCAGATCGTCCCTATGTGCAGCCTAATACTGTGTCAAAACCAAATCTTTTTTACGCCAAACTCAATCCTAATCACATGGGCAAAGCATCAAGGGGATTCCCCATATCTCCCTTATTTGTCTATATATAACAAAGTTGATATTTAGCATCTTGACGAAATATTTCAATGATGTTTTCCATATTCCACTTCTAATATGACTAGTTCGCAAATAATACCAATTTCAGTCCCAAATGGCGTCATTAAATTCAAATTTTGATGAAATGCCATTTCAAGATTAAATTTTCGAGGTAGAAAAAAAGGGAAATATACTCAAGTTCAGATTTCTGTTGGTGCTATAAAGACACGATACAAGTCATGTTTTCGCATTAGACTGACCTGCTTCAGCTGTTTTTACCCCCAGGAATAATATATTAAATATAAAGAGATTACAATGGCCTCGTATCAGTTCTCTCTTGTTAACTTACCAGGTCGTCAAATTATTTTTCCCAGCAACGGCTTTGAGGCCACTATGTGAGCCGAAGTTAAAGGCCACAAGAACCGGAGAACGAGAAATGGTACATCGTGCAAACTACTCGGTGCGTACGCCCAGTAATCAGAGAGCCCTTCACAATGTTTTATACCAACACAAAATAAAATATAGCAAATCATCGTGTAAAACATGCAAAACATAGGTTTACTGACCAGCAGAATCTGATGGATAACCTACAATCCATTGCATTTGAATCAAATAGAATCTTCTATTGTACTCATGTAGCTTATCTGGCATAGATAAGCCTTTGTATTCCTTTAAAATCGGTCAACTTCACTGAATCTGCTGGTCTTTATTTCAATATAGAAAACCGACAAAAATTCAGTTGCGATTTCGTTAAAGGACGGGTTTCCCCTCGTTCCTGATTCTGACACCCCCTTTGCATATTCTCTACGATAAATAATAATTACTTCTTTGGAAGTAATTCCTACTTCTTTCAGCAGGAGTTTCCTAAAGACATAAGTCCTGTTGTCGCAGTGCGGGACCGGCTTTTCAAACAGAAGTTTGGAAATATCTTAGTTGTTTTGGCTTATTAAGGGCATTTTGATTTAACTCACACCTGACTACACTTGTCATCAGTGCCAACAAAATCGCAGGCCCTGATATCAAGTGAATATGTCGTTCCGGTGGTAGCTGCCATATGATTCAGAAGTGGTTCCTACGTTCAATCAGTGATTTAAAGAAACTTTAAAGTTAAATCTGTGGAAAGGCTCCTACTCCTTTTCATATTTGACACCTGACAAGAAGATCCAGATGGTAATAAAAAAAAAAGGCTCACCACTTTACGCTTACATCATCCTGTTTTCAGATGAAAGGCAAAGCAGTCATGGCAATGGTATTTTAAATAGAGAGGACGGAGAGAAGCTCGATGAACTGCATTCGTCTCCGCTAGATATGAAGACTTTAGCAAACAAATTTAATCTAATTGCAAATTCCTTGTCTTCTGCCATGGCGTGCTGGCCGATCAAGAAACTTCTTTTACTTCTGTTGTAAAAGCCACAGTCCTGGCGTACAAACGGGCCCCTGGACATGGTCACATTAGTGTTTAACCAAGTGGAACCAGGAATACCTGTCGTACTCCACTAAACTGCCCTCCCCTTCTACCATCATCACAGCCCTCCCCCCCTCCTTGTAATCCCCGCCCCCCCATTTAGGACACACACTCCCCATTCAGTCTGTGTATTATCGTCTAGTCTCACGGTCAGTTGCCGACATCTAGCTGCGAACCACGCCAAGTGGAGGGCGCCCCCGAGGTGCGCGCCACTTGTCAGTGGTTGACCAGATGTCACCAGAGGTGGGCCTCGTGCTGCGGCATCTTGACGACGCCCACGCCGCCGCCCAGACGCCGGTAGTTCATGCCCCCGTACAGCTTCCAGCAGTTCTGCTCCGGGTCGTACACTTCGATCGTCTTCAAGTAGGTGGTGCCGTCAAAGCCGCCGATGGCCATCAGCTGCCCGTTTACCACGGCCAGGCCCACCTGTGTGAGAAGTCGGACATTTTTTTTTAAAGTTTTTTTTTTATCATACTGAAGGATGCCAGTGAAGTTTGTTTTTTCTTAAATCGCAATATCACAAGGCTTACTCTTTCCTGGTGCAACCACGCCCGCAAAAAAATGTTTTTAATTAAGTATACATTTCCGACTCGTGCTTATATCTACTCTCCATTTCTAATACTTTACTAGATCCCAAGATGCTAGTGCGGTATTGGCGGAAAAAATAGACAATTTCCAAACTTTTCTTATCTTAACTTTTTTTCCTCTAATATCTCTCTTTTATATATGTCATGAAACGAAAAAAAAAAACGATTTCTGTAATTTTGCACCAATAGTTGTCCATCTCGTCCTATGACGGCCTTCAAATCGAGCAAAACCTAGATAAGTACACAGCGGTGCAAGTGAAATCCAATAAAAAAAGATAGGTTAGGTGCTTGTTACATTTGCAAGCATATATTTATCTAGCGGAGATAATGGAATGAAGAAAGGCTGTTTGATTTGTTATTTTTCATCCATCAATACATTTTCAATGACTGATATCGTCAGTTATAAAAATAAATATCTCATAGTATTGATTTGTTTTAACCGAGGGGCATTCATACAATTTACTTCTTACACATTTGCACTACCTAAAAGGACATAATTATCGTCTGCAAACACCTATCCCAGGCGGAACGTTGGATCAAGCCATGTGTAAGTCTTTTAGTGAACATTAAATTTTCTTTTTTAAATCTCACCCCACTGCGTCGTGACGTCATAGCGACAACGGGTTGCCAGCTGTTGGTTTGTGGGTTGTAGCGCTCGGCACTGCTCAGTTCGGTGGCGTCGTCTCGCCCGCCCACCGCGTAGATGAGGTTGTTGTAGACGGCCACTCCGAGATGCTTCCTCCTCGTCCCCATCGGGGCCACGGACGTCCACCGGTTAGAGCGCGGGTCGTACCGCTCCACTGAAGCCAAGATATTTTATTTCAATCATTTTCCAATTTAAAAAAAAATAAAATACCGTAGTTGATTATAGTGATATCGATGCATTCATAGTATATTTCACCAGGTTATGTTATTCTATATTATTTTTCTTTATAGGTTATGTAAGTTGAATACCAAATCATATTAGGTTCATTTAATACATGAGATGATACTGAGGGTTTGTATCTTTTGTTTGTTTGTTCGTTTGATTTAACGTCCAGTCAACCATTGCAGGTTCTTTCCAGATTTTAAGTTTTTTTCACACCATAAGGATGGTGATCCAATCTATGTGATGAATTCAGGTAGAAATCTCACCCCGACACATTTACCGAGGTGAGTGTTCTTTTACTTCCCACACCACATAGACCTTTGATATAACAGTAAATCTACCACTACTATAAAACGCTGGAATAGCCTCCCTAATTAGAAAAGTATACTAGCTTCCATGAGAGCAGGCTACCCGATAAATCATATGGACAAAAATCACACAAATCATGAAATACTACTTATGTTAACAATGCTCATTGGCAATAAAGTTTCAGAGGGATATCATTATCTAAGTGAATACCTCCTTGCGGCCAACGGGAGAACGATTTAAGAACTCCAGTTGTATTGTCAAGATATTCAAATAAAACCTTTTTTTTCTTTTCAGTTGTGATCAAAAGTTTTCGTGCCTCGTATTCTAAACTCCAAATAAAGTCAATCGACCAGCTACTGACCTGTGTTGAGGGGCGAGGTCCCATCACTCCCGCCCACGGCATACAGGAAGCCAGCCAGCACGGCCACTCCGACCCCTAACCGACGGGTGCTCATAGAAGCTACTTTTGCCCACCGGTTTGTCTGCGGGTCATACCTGAAAACACAAAATGGTGAAGAATGGATTTACTTGTAGGTGGAAATTGGAGCGAAAACAGAACACAACAGTGGCCCACAACCTACCTGTGGTCGTGAATGAAGTATGTACGCAGTGTGGGTGAGGGAGGTGGGGTAATAAAATTTCGGAAATTTGAGGATCAAATCTTTATTCTATTGCGTACAAGATGGAGAGGGGGTGAACATTTTAAAACATCTTGCGTATGTACCTCATCCATGGCCCTAAAGAGAACTGAATTTACCCATCCAGCAACGAGAATGGAGTAGCGTATATAAGATGATGAATCGATTTACTAACATGAGCTATATGAAACAAGAACAGAAGTCTAAGAAGAACGTCAGTGTGGGTCATTAAAAAAGAGTGGAAATACTTTTTCATGTAAAATTTACTCACCCAGAGAGACTGAGAAAACATGTAAAACACATCGTTGTTGGCCATGGAATGGCCTGGGATGGATGGAAAAGGTATGAACCACTGTTTATTGGTGTGAATGAGGATCAATTTATACTATCTTTGTTTTACACATGAAAGAAAGAGTCTATAAAGAAGAAGTAAAAAAAAAAAGAAGGATTTCCTTAGGAAAGAGGAAAACCTCTGATCTAAGGTGATGAATAAATGTTAACGTACCTCTCCACGAAGTTGAGGCAGGAGACTCCGTCCTGGCCACCCACGGCATACATGTAGCCGTCCAACACGGCCACCCCGACACTCGTCCTGCACGAGCTGGTTGGCGCCACGTCACTGCTCCACTGGTTTGTCTGGGGGTCATATCTGCCGAAAGACAACCAAACATTAGGGCACATAGCAGCGATCACAGAGTGCGGGCTGCCACCAGATGGCAGGTATAGTTTATAAATGGATTACAATGAACCTTGATAATAAAATCGGCCCCAAATTAATTGCAATACGTCCAGTCGCCGCACTGAAACTCGCCTAGCAGATCCTTGACACCGCTTGGCTTCCAAGCGAGATAAGAGATCTGTTTGGACTCCCCGTAATTCAGGAATTCCCCGTAAACACCTTAACTGAGTATCTAGGAACTAGGGTACGCCCCCCTGCCCTATAGTCACCACCAGGGTAATTTTTAATCTAATATTCTCCAACATATTACCTACAACGTTTGTTTATTCAAAGCATTCATTCTTTCCTTTCAAGGAATTGCCCAGGGTGCACGAGTTTTTAAAGTTTTTAGTTCAATTAAACAAAATTTCCACAAAGGGGCCATCCATACACTATGTGTACATACAAATATTTTTAAAATGTTGACCCCCAACCTCGTTGAAATCTTGTACGCAATAGATCAAAGAAGGGACATATATGCAGAATACCCCCCCCCCCCCCCCCGTGCGTACATAGTTTATGGATGGCCCCATGCTGACATGGGTATTCAAAGTTCGATTATATAATTCTACTTTATTCACACCAATCAAGTACATGTAAATATTTTCAAATGATTATCTCCTACCCCGACAAAACACCCTTTGGAATATTTACCTAGATTACGCCAGCATATGCGTAATACAATAACATGCCATTTGGTCACATTTTCCTTATAAGCAACATGGTGTGAAGGAGAGTTAATGAAAGGAAGACGACATTTTATCAATGCACACCTTTCCACACTATTGAGGTAAGACTGTCCGTCATGGCCGCCCACGGCATAGAGGAGGTCATTGAGTACAGCCACTCCTACACCGCATCGCCGTTTGTTCATAGGTGCTACCATACGCCACTCGTTTGTCTGCGGGTCGTAGCGCTCCACGCTGGAGATGGCGTCTCCACTACACCAGCCGCCCACTGTGAAATGAGAGGATACGATGAATTAATCATCAGTCAGTTCTATCAGGCTTTATTTTATAACACAGTTGAACTGAAATACTGACTGTAATACAACATACTTGAATTGAAATACTGACTGTAATACAACATATTTTAATTGAAATACTGACTCAAATATCCCAGATCAGGGATGGTGGTATGCTATTTTATAAGATAATCATAATGTCTACTAGAAAAATCAAAAACATTTTCTTTCTATAATGGATAAATCACAACTGGTATACACATGGTCCACCATTAGAGTGTACATGTAATATTTGTCTTCGAAAGGAAAACAAGTTTTATTTTATCCTTTCCACGGGAGTGGGTTGTTAGGTAGCAGTAGTTCCAGGTCATAAATGTTTTCAGACACCAGATCTCTGGGGATAATAATATATTACGGCATTTCTTAAAACCACCTTTGCCATATTACCTATGTACAATGCCAATATACTTATATAAAAGTTCTCGTACCATTATATGTCTATGACATATTCATTTTGTGCGTTACCAGGTGGCTTATGGGGTACGTTATCATAGTACACACCAGACAACCTATCCAATAGAGGGTAAAATGTCTGTACTTTATGCTATATGATATGAAAACAGGTAGACTGTAGTTGCACATAAAAATATACTAAGTAATTTTGTCAAACAGATATCCGAATGCCAAAGGCAACGGGACAAAACTGCCAAGTACTTTTGACGCACAAGTACAGCAACCCAGTTTCTATATAAAACAACATACTTGCTTTCATACACTTTTTATAATATTCATGAAAACATCGTTGGTCATACCTGTATTTACTGAGAATTTTCTAGATTTATCAAGAGTTTTGTAAGTACGAAGCTAGGGCCTTCCTGTAACAACCGATAATTTATCTATCAAGAGTCACTTCAGGCATTCTCGCCTAGCAAGGTTAACATTAGCGCTGGAAGACGTACCTGCGAAGAGAACCTCCCCACAGCGGATGGGTTTTCGAGGCCTGGTGCGAGGCCCCTGCATCAATGGGCGTTCCTGGGGGAGCAGCAGGTAGTTCTTTGCCTCGTCTACGAGGTCCCTGCACGAGTCGTCGCTCTTCACGAGCAAGTCAGCGCCCACTGTGCCGACCAGGAATTTGGGACTCATCAGAGGTAGCCGAACATGTTGAAGAACCTACACAAGACATACACAGAACATGTTCATTAAATGTTCACCTTGGACAAGCTGCGTAACTATCCTACTTTACAGGTCAATCATGCAGACTTGGAGAAATTGTTCCAATTATTTATCCGAATATTTCAGTGCTTTCGATACTAGTCTATACGAAAGTTAAAAACTGAAAACCATCGAGATACGAAGAAGAGAGTGCATGGTAATAAGATGAGTTTTAGCTAAAAGTTATATGAGCTTGATCGAAATTTTAGAACTGTATTGCAAGGAAGAGCAATGAGAGATTATTAATTGCCTAAAACATCCTAAACAATTTTTTTTTTTTTTTAAATATTTTATTGCATATCTCTTTTCAGAATACAATATAAGCCCCCCCCCCCCCCCCCCCCCTCCCTGAAGATCAATCTCTGCACATGATAAATACTACAGTACACTGACCACGGACAACATTAGGATATGCCGGGTGAGCTGCACTGACCTGAGGTAAGTGTTGACGGCGTTCCTGTATATTGTACTTGACCCAAGCCATGAGCGCATTGAAGACCTGCTCCTCGTTACGCACATTGAGCTCGTCACTGGAGATTATGTCGACGAGCTGGTTAACCGGTAGCAGTAAGAACTCTTCACTCTCCATCACCTGCAATAAGTAAGTAATATTATTGTGGGTGTCTCATTTAACTAAATCAATGCTATCTCTTTCCTATTTCTCATTATAACATATAATCAAGTCGTTCAAAATATCGTTTTGCTACTTTCCCATAACAGAAGAATGGACTTTCCAGCAAGCGTAGAATGGATCTAGAAGCGGAGAGTGGCTTCTATTAAATCGCCCTTTCTCTCGTCCGTACTTTTTAAAAGAAGGGCGCCAAGTACCTGATTATAAATTCCGAGGACAATACCATGATAAAGATATACCAAATTAACTCTTCTGTGAAATTGGAGAATAACAGAAAATTCCATACATGAACGGAGTTCTACTATAGGAGAAAATACTTGTTATTACCTCTTGGAAATTATGCTGTGTGAATTTATCGGCTATCCGTAGCAGGTCCCTGCAGGCGTGCGTATCGGCGAAGGCTCGGATCCCCAGGCAGTTGGAGGGATCGAGCTGTCGCTTGAGGAACTCGCAGCACACGTCTTGTATCTCCGCCAGCTGCAGAAGGCACGCGGCCGGCAGCAGAGTCTGCACGTTGCTCTCCTCCACCGTGATGCACGACGTATAGCAGAAGTCAATCAGCAGCTCCATGGCGTTCTCGTCTATGTCCCTGATGGTGACCTCCGTCTGGCGGCTCTCGGCCAGCTCGCCGGTGAACATGGCGTGGAAGTAGGGACTGCACGCCGACAGGATGACGCGGTGGGCGAAGATCTTGCGGAGTCCCACGATGAGAACCACATCGCAGAGCTCGCGGTGCTTGCGCAGCACGTTGATGGCCTCTAGAGTGTGGCGCGGGTGTTTGTCGGACGTGTAGGCGAGTCGGGCTGGAGACGGCGGCCGCTCTAGGGCCGGGTCCATGGGGCCCATCATCCTGCTGCTGCACCACGCCCCGCCACACCGCCCTCGCCCGCCGCCACTCGCTACCAGGTCAACCACGGCTGTCACAGCGGAATAGACCAAATACATACCCATATCAATAATATAGCATGTGTAAGAAGGAAAAAACACACCCATATCAATAAATCAACATTTGAACATACGTAGGTAAAATTTAGGATTACTCTTAGCTATATTCATTGCAGAATTTACCAAAGTGTCAAATATTTTGTGTTCAGATTTATCTTGTGATTTAAAACCCATACCACACTTTTAGATGTCTCTATTGTAATTATGTCGATTTAAAAAATATAATGTATCGCTCTTTTTTTTTCCTTCTTTTTTTTATGATCTTTATTGCTTTCGATTTCACAATCGGTCTTCCAGGCAATAATGAAACGAATAACAGGAACTTTGACCCTTGCCATGAACAACAATTATCATGGTGGGTTGATGGTATATACAATGAATGATAACACATAATAATAATAATAATAATAATAATAATAATAATAATAATAATAATAATAATAATAATAATAATAATAATAATAATAATATAAATAATAATATGGCGAACCTTACAACCATTACTCTCCTAATTATATACATTTGAACCAGTGTTACTATATAGATTTTCCCTTGTCATCACACTCATATCAACCGTGATGTGAAAAGAAACCCATTACCACTTTTCAGAAGTTCCATACAAAGTATGAGTCGATCACGATTCGCCATAATACCTAAACCCTAACCCTGTGTACTTTGGTGGATTTATAGGGGTACCCCGTACAGCCTCTCGATCTAATACTAACAGCATTATTACCTGATTTGCCCTTATATGTGTAGAATCATTTTCAACTAGTCAGATTATAACACCCTAAGATCTACCCGCCCTGTATGGAGCGGTGTTACATCATTGTTCTTTACTGTAGTGCACTTTCCCTTTTTCTATCAATTACCTCTGTTATTTTTTTCTTAAAAACTGTTTTGGAGTTTTCTAATTGTACATTCAATGGTAGCTCATTCCACATCATTATGCCGGCATAGACGCAGGAGTTTCGGAACCCTTCACTTCTTGGCCTGGGGAGATACAACATAGTTTTGTTCGCTGATCTAGTATTAACTCTATCCCCTTGTGTACTGCCATTATTTTTTTGCAAACACCCAATAAGATGTAGCCTTCTAATTATTCCCATCAATAAAATCTTTTCCATGTATTAAATCTGATACATACAAAGTATATTTATATGCTTAATAAGGAAAACGTCATTATCACTTTCACAGCCGTCCTAGTGAGGGTTTACAAAAAGTTTTGAAAAGGATTTTTTTTTTTTTTCATACAGATTTCCAAAATACATCATACTTTATAAATCGAAACGTAATTCTCGCTTCAAATGCTATACATAGTCATAGGAATTACATTATACACAATGATCACCCCCCGGAAAGTGACATTACTATGCCATGGAAATGACAGAGTGATGTGAAATGAAATCATTAGCAACTGGCCAATCAGCGGCCAGGATTTGAGAAAGTAGACAAGACATCAACATAGAGATTTATATGTTCCTAACTGGATTTGCATAAGCAATTTGAATTATTCTCTTATTGTGGTGCTATTTAATGTCTGTGAAAGAGGTGAGATAAATCCAGAACTGTGCATGTACGTGAATCATAAGATAAACAGCACTCCACTCGTTTGGATGTGCCGTAATTATCACTTGGCTATGCTTGGATGACGATTATTGTGCATCCAGACTCATGGAGTATTGTTCTCTCTTTTTTAGAATCTGCACCCTGCAAGGTCATCGGTACATACAGGTTTTCTTTGATCGTACAAATTCTCAATACATTTCTTTCTAAGTATCCAAGTGTCTGTTATTGCATGCCTCAAATCCCCTTAGTCTAAATATCTGAAGGCAGCTCTATATCTTTATCCCAGAGAGACTGATGTGCAGACACATGCTAGAATGTTTATCTTTCACATACCAGAATATACTAGCCAGATTTATGGTCCAGTCAGACAAGCAGCCAAAAAAGGGCCTGGACATTGGTTCAGAATCGATAGTTAATTCAAGCGCTTGCAGGCATGAGGGTGACATCTTGTATAAAAACAAAAAAAACAAAAAAACAAAAAAACAACTGAAAACTGGCCAGGGGATGCTAGAAGTTGAACTTGTCAAGTACATTTCTGACACACAAATGAAAAAGCGTAGAAATCTGTGAACTCCCCCCCCCCCCCCCCCCCCCGCTACTGTTGGTGTATATATAGAACATCCTCAGAGCCTTTACATGGAGGCCAGTAAACCATCTTTAGAAAGCAGGCAACTTAAACTTCAAATGCATTTTGTAATTAAGCTGAAAACCATTCCACCAATCCAGATACCCACATAGAACCTTTTGTATTAAGGATCAAACCACATATTCAAAATCCAGATGTACCTATATTAGCTGTGTCATCATGTATTTCAGCACAATCATCTAAAATTACATGAGAGATAAGTACTGGAGATTATATGCTCATAAAGGAATACTTTAAAAGATGATAAGAAAGGAGAAGCCTAGATCCAACAAGTCATAGAGTACTTCGATTTACATCTGCTAAATTGATTTTCGTATTTTCCTTAAACTAGATAAACACGTTATAGATTCAAGCAGTAAAGAAAAGGTTTTATGGCATGCAGCTTATTACTGAAAATCATCTACCAACACCATCCCCACATCCAACCTTATATAAAGCCTGGATTCGGCAAATTAAAGGATAGGAAATGCAGGTGCAAATGCCATATTCTGAGTAGGGACGTAAGCCTACCTTAAGTCCTGTGAAATGGAGAATATGTTTCTGGAACAGTATGCAGGTCATCATTTCACTTAGAAATGATGGGAAAGTACTGATATCCAAATCAAAATTATTGGCGAAAGGTTGGTACATTGGTAAGTGGGTAGCGAACCAAAAGATGTATCTTTGTCTGGATATGCCCCAATCATCCCACACCCCGATTAAGGGGCCACTTTGTTTGGAACAGAAATCTTTATTTAGTTTATTTTAACCCCGTTTAAGGGGTCACCTTGCTTAAGGGGACACTTTTCTTGGAATGGAGAGTGCCCCCCTTAAGCGGGGTTTCACTGCATCTTTTTAACATAAACAATCACTTTTACTTAAGAATAGGATAGAAATTGGGTATTTGTATATAGATTTTGCCATGTTAAACGCCAGAGTCAAGGGTGAGACAACAGACCAGTGAGACAACTACCCCACTGTTTTCATGTAGGCCACTTGTCTTGGGCGAGTTGATATTTAGGCCAGTTGTCCTGCCACCGATATATCCTAGGCAGTGTATCCGGCCCTGTCCCAAACAGGGCCGGGTTCCTCTGCCATAGAGCCCTCTTCCGGGTTGTAATTTCATACTGGCCGCACTCTGACATGTTTGAAAACAAAATTGAAGCGATAAATCTATTCTCCGCTCCGGCCTGGAAGTAGGTGGCGCTCCGAACCCCCTGGGTGGCCATTTTGGAGAAGCCCCTACGCAATGCTAAGCCTATGGGCCTGTTCGGACGTCCATTTATGATATTATTTAATGTGTGAGGATGTTTTAAATACTTCAGAAGCATTCTCTTGGTCAAAATTAGACTTCCCTGGTAGTTTCAGACCAAATGATTATGTGGTAACCCCAGTTTAGACTAGAAACGCCATCATCATGTCAACAAATTGTCGAAACAACCGATATTCTTCGAGTTGGCACGTTTAAATCATGTCTGAATAATGTAGATAATCCTTTTTCAACTATTACATGTACAGAATGCAATGGGGAAGGTAGATTATTATAGTTTTTCGCAATTTTAAACTCTGACAGCGCTTTGTATTCACCAGCAATATGGCGGATCGATCTGTTGTCAGGTGAATTTGCATAAATTGGAGGGTATTTTGAACTGGAAGTCACCAGCCGGATTGGAGAATACCCATTTGTGTTCGCCAACCTTCAAAATAGACGTCTCTTACTTTCTAACTGTGTATTAGACTTAATTTTAGAGGTAGTTTTTCACTGGATCTTGGCTGGTTCTCAAATCCAACTATTTTGTTCAATTTTCCCTAACAGGTTCCCCAACTGCACAATGATTCGCCTAATAACATAGAATAGCTATAGAGATCAAGGGTGACTACATTACCTAGATATTTCCCAGGTCCGAATAACTAGAGTACCGGGAACATTTATGTAGACTTAATTATAGTATCTAGTCCATGGACCATGATTCTATGCCGTGTACCCTAAGTCGACTCAGTACCGAATACTAGTAAGTAGAGCAAGTATTACTAAACTACCGTTTTCCTTACCCGGACTGTGTTATCGACCTGACTATGAATTAGTAGATCTAGATTTATATGATTACGTTTATGTATTACTATACACCTATAGGCGAACGTCTATGAGTTACTTCCCGCTGCTAGGCATATCGTATAAATAACGTTCGGGCCCGCCGAGTAGTAGGACGTATGGATTCCCATAGGCTTAAGCATTGCAAAACGTACGTCCCGCTGCGACGTACACTACGTCGTACTAACGTACAATATCGCGATAGCGCGAGAGCAGTGTCCGTGACAAAAACAAACAAAAAAATGGCGGTTCTCTCCCATTCATAACTTAAGAGACATTATAAGACCTACCCGTAACAATTGGGAATGCGTAATCTCCAAATATCGAGGTAAATAACGTGTAGGTTCACCTAATACCGTTTAAATAGCTGAAACATTAATCGATAACAACAAGTCTGATCGCCTCCCGTTCCGCCGCTCCGCGTTGTGGACGTCATAATTACGTTGGCTACGAGAGTTCCAGGTCGTCCTGTGTCATACATTTCATAGTCCACTCCACGTCGACCGTTGCCGAGTTTTGACCCTCCCACCTCCCAGTGTGCAGTGAATGTCGAAGTCGCCGTATTCAAACGCCGATATCTTCGGTTTAAAGTGACCGATCTTCATCATATTTGGTACGATTATAGGTTATATATATGCCATACTCGTGTACAAATTTCATTACTTAACTCTTAGGGAAAGGGAAGTTCCAGCGTCATTTGTCGGGGTTTCCCGCTAGCGGGCCGTAGTGAAAGGCAGCGGTATGATACGGGAATGGAGGGATTGAATCATGAACCAGGAAAGTTGATAAAATGGATTTTAAATGAGTTGGAGGTGTATAGTAATAAGGAAACGTAGTGACTGAACTCGTACGGTGTCCGTTCTCGGTCATTTGATGAAAAAATACGGCCCTCCCGCCTACGGCGTCGGGCCGTATTTTTTCATCAAATGACCTCGAACGTCCACCTGTACGGGCTCAGTAACCACGTTTTCTCATATTACACTACACTGTCTACACTACAGTATGAGTGTTTATCTCACCCCTGGAATAAATGTCCATAGGGTTAACATTGGGAACTCGTTCTCCATGCCCCTACAAGTATTGCAGTCCGTTCTCCTTGGTCTATAGCCTGTGTGTCGTCCATTCTTTTAGTGTGTACAGGGGTGAGATAAATACAGAAAGCAAGTCGTTTTGGTCAAAGGAGTCATTCTCCAACTCGTTTGAATGCTATGTGATATTCACTCTGCTGTCGCCTCGTTCATATCACACCGCATCAAACTCGTGGAGAACGACGACTTTGACCATAACTTGTTGGTTTCTTCTTTAATGATTGACTGTATGAGTGTATCATCAGTATGTGGACTTCCACGAATCCTTGCCAATGTCACTTTAAGTTTAAGAACCTTTCAACTTGGAAATAGTTACGTTCGGTATCCATTAATACGAACAAACTTCCAATTTATGATAACTTTATCGCTACTCTAAGAGTTACTGAATAACGGGTTTGAGTGAGTGTTGTCAAGTTCATATTGACAGCAGCAGTGCCAGAGTGCCAGAGTGCCAAACGCACAGCACTGCTAGCAGGTACTGCTTCAAAACAAACTGCTGATTCTCGTTGCAGATATGGTTTAAGCAGGCCCCTAATATGAATTACATGAGAAGGCTAGCATTAGGCACACGGTAGAGCCTTATATGTACATACCTGTGGGTCGATTATACCCTAAAACATCCAGTGTTGTAGATCCTTGGTAGAAATCGCAACCGCAAATTTCTTACCAAAACATGGCGCACGAATTGACCTCATTCTTTGAGGTGGGTCACAGGGTCGCAATTTTCCCGTCATCGTAAGATGGTGGCTTCTAATTGGTCAGCTATTCTCAATGGTGTCAAAGCTAGATAATTGCGTTATTCCTTTTATCTTTAATGTCTTGGCATTTCAAAAGAATATGATAAACATCTGTTATCCATCTAATTACATTTGATCATAGAAAACGTTTATAAACGCCACATATGGCAGGGAACTCCCACTTAAGCCTTCAGGTAAATTGTCCAATAAGCATAGGCTTTATATCAGTCAATGACGTCAGAGGCGTTCTTCGCAACGGGGGAATCCCAAACATAGAAAGTAGTAATCTTTTGTAGCTTATCCTGTTTTTTTACAATTAGCAGCAAAATGACGAAAGGTGAAACAACACCAACAGCCGAAACAAATTCTCAAGCAGAAGAAGGAGATGAAAGACCACTGTCGACTCCACTAGATACCAATATTGTAATGAAATGCGTTCTTAAGGGCACCTTGCAAAGGTTTATCCAGTGTTTCGAAGATGAAGAAGACCCATTCAAAGACATTGTCACTGACATGATGACTGAAAGGGACAATGATGGCAAAACACCAATGGATATGGCAGCTATGCTGGGTCGTATTGAAATGCTCAGAGAGCTTATTACCAGGGGCGCAGAAGTAAACAATGTCACAAACTCAGGTAAAGTTTTTCAAAACATTTTTACTAAGAAAAAGTTCAATTCAATTAGCCTTAGCCTTAAGGGCGTATTCCACCAACAAGACAAAAACGTTGTACAGCGCCCGTATGGCGGTTGCTGGGGTTGCTGGTATATCTGCTCAATTTTAGACGTTTCAGCAGTTGAAATAGACGTCTGTTGGAGGATATTGGGGTTGTTGGGACTTGGAGGATATTGGGGTTGTTGGGACGTCGCCTCACGGTTGCTGAGCGTCTGGCAGGAGAGCCAGTTGAAATGCGCTTCCACCAACCAGATTTTTTCAGGAGATATCCCAACCGATACTCCAATAACTCTCCGAGAGACAGAATTTGCCCATCTGGCGAAAAACTGATTCATAAGATTTTTATCGGCTGGAATTGAGTGTCTGGCCGATACATTTGAAGAGTACGTCACCCGCCCGCGGGCTCTGCCGGGACCCGCGGCGAGGGAACGCGACCAACAGTGAACGGCCGACACTGGCGATAGCCGATGCCGCGAACGGACGTTAAAAAGTTCTGACACGTTTGGTATTTTCGGCAAAATTCTAGCACCATAGCATGCCATACACATTCATAACATCAATCCTTATGTTTATTTACCTTCATTGTTCGATCTAACGGGAATTCTGTGGTTATTCGACATTCGCTGAACATTCCCGCACAAACCACGACACGGCACCCGCCCGCGAGCTCTGCCGGACCTGCGGCAAGGGAACGCCGCCAACACGGCGCGGCCGACACCGGCGATACCCGAAGCTGCGAACGGACAAAATTCCGACACTTTCGGCAGAATTTTAGTGCCATACACATTCATAACATCAATCCTTATCTTTAGTTACCTTCATTGATCGATTTAATGTGTATTTCCGCGGTTATTTGACAATCTCTGACCGTTCCCGTACAAATCCCGACACGCCGATACACTGCTCTGCTCGATACGCGACTTTCGTAGTATGGAGCGTTGTAGTGTATCGCCGCACGCCGCGCCACCTATCGGAGAACTCGATTATATATATATATATATATATATATATATATATATATATATATATATATATATATAATATTTATGGAGGTCTTATATTGAAAAAGAGATGTTAAGAATGCAGTACAATTTGTGTTTCAGAATAAATTGAATTCTTAAAAAAAAAAACTACCGAGCATCTAGTGATCTGTTTGCTCCTATTCTAGAGTAGAGGCGACTACTGTATAAAAAGCCGCAGCCAATCGTGTCTCACAGAATGTAGACCTATGAACCTTGGAAAAAGAGTGGCGTGTCATCCCAATCAGGAGCTGGGGCGTTCCTGTCGTGTCCTAGGAGGGTTGTTGCTTTTTCTAGAAATAATAGCTCCTGATACTAAAGCTTGGGTTACTAGAGCTATGATAATTAAGACACAGTTAGACATACTGTACATTATATTATTGTTTGACTCATTATTTTCCTTATGGTCCTCTGACCTTTTTTTTTCAGATATCCATGTATCGGTCCTACGATCTAGTTTTATACAAGATATATGGAAATTAACACAACTTTTCAAGATTTACATCTTATTTATGTCGCATACTTTTTTTATGATACGTACTGGGATGGTATGTTTAAGTTGTGTTCGATCAGTATTAGGTTAGGATGCTCCAACGTTTATGATAGTAATTACACTATGCCATTATTCAGATTGTAACCTTTTCACTGTATAATCAGATAACAACAGAAGGTGTTAACTTCCCTCTATGATCAGGTTACAACAGACATATAGGAAGGTGTGGGTAACTGTATATCTTATGATACTCAAAGAGTGTATTCTATACACTTTGTGTTAATTGGGTGATGTATTTGTCAATTTGTACATATGCTTGTAGACAGTGAGTATATTTACTCGTTATTTTAAATGAGCAAATATACACATTATAACAAGCGGTCATCCATAAAGTATACGTGCGCAGAATTTCCGAAATTTGGAACCCCCTCCCCTACCCTGTTCCCCATCATATATGTAATAGAACAAAGAAGGAGCATACGCATACCCCCATCCTCCCTAAGTGCGTACATGTACATACTTTATGGATGACCCCCACATCATAGAGGAAAAGATAACCCAGGTGGGTACGAGAGTCATTATTGACCATTCAACATGGTGCTTTCTCTTTTGGAATTAGTCTAGCTTTTGGCGACGTCTCGGCGCCTGGTGGCACCTTCCTCTAGGTCAACTAGATGTTAGATCTTTCTTTTATAACGCTTTTGTATAACTCTCGTTACCAACATTTCATCACAGGTGAACCAACGCATATATTTTCATGTGGTATAGTTATTTTGACTATATACTATTGCTACAATATATATCTATTTTGACTTCAGTTCACTGCTGCGTCGACAACTCTTGAGAATTGAACATATATGTGAATGCTTAGGTTACTATTACTTTCATATTTAGAATACATTCAGATTTGCTTCTATGAATGTGTTTCCTCGGGTTACTGTTCCTTTCAAAATTAAAACACATTTAGAATTCACTAAATGATACTTTTGTATTTCATGCCCTGAAGAAGGAGCGCGAGTTCCGAAACGTCCGTCAGTGAATTTGAATATATATAGTCCACATGGGACTTTTAAACCGTTTATCATTCTTTCTTTCTTTTCTCTTTTCCCAAGTTTGGGGTTTATTAATTGTTTCACTAACACATTTCGATGTACTTCTCTGTGTTTTCTCAGGTTATTCGGCGCTGCACCACGCTGCCTGCTGGGGTAAGATTGGATGTCTGAAAGTACTCGTCGAGAACGGAGCTGAGATTCACGCCAAGACCACCAACGGCGAGCGGGCTCGCGAGGTGGCGCTACGGTATAACCAAGCCGAATGTGTTGACTTCCTGGACTGGGCTGGTGCGTGGTGTTATCAATTACCTTTTTATTCTCCCTCTTTTTTTACTGTGTACAAAATCGAATTGGTTGGACGATGTGATGAAAAGCACGAAGCAGCGAGTAATTCGTTTCAATTCTATAAACCTGTTGTTTATTTTTTGTTTTTCAATTTAGAAAAAAAACCTGTTCTACAAAACCACAGGAATGCATTACTGTTTGATCCTGTGTGTAATTAGCTTTTCCGTATGTATACATAGACAATAATCGATGGTTTTGTGGACAGGCTGCCGTAAACCACGAGTGGTTGACGCGTAGTAATACACGAGCGCTAGCGAGTGTATTATGACGTCAACCTCGGGTGGTTTACAGAGCCGCCTGTCCACAAAATCATCGTTTGTTGTATTTATTATCCATATTTTCGAATAAATTAAACCCAGTTATTGCCATATTAAATGGTACAACAATAGGGACTATTTCTCTGCTCTATAGCAAAAGGGACTAGTTTTCCCGTATACCATGGTTTTGAGGCCGTATACCACAGGTTTGAATCCGTATACCACAGTTATGGTATCTGACAGATTGTATACAATGGGTCATGGTTTACTGAGTCCCTATGCATTTTCAATGGGGGCTTTGTATACGATGGATAATAAATATAATTGCTTTCCACTCGCGCTTTCATGGAGTACTGATCGTATAATCAGGTGTAGCTCTCATCTTCCCATGATTTCTGCAGAGGCCAAACAAATCCTGGTCGATGCGATCGCCGGTGTGAGAGAAATGATGACAGACCCAGAAAAGATACAAGGCAAACTGGACCGGACAGACAAGGTATGTATGTGATAATACCCTTGAAAAACAAGCGCTACATTCCCAGTTTACTTTTTTACTTTAACATGACAAAACAGAGTTAAAGATCTTCACTTCACTTCTACTACCAGGCTTTCTATGGATCTTTTAAAAAAGATTACCTTTTCCCTGCTATTTATAATTTTGGTATTTTCATGATATATTCATAAATGATAATCATATCAAACATATCGAGTGGGGATGAGCAAGATATAGGCAATTTTCTGATTTGTTTCCCTATACCTCACTGGCATCTCTGTTTCAATGATATCTGAATTCAGGTACATGTAAATTAATCAATTCTATTAAAAAGAATTGAAAGTCCACTCACCCTCAGTGTTGTTATGGTTGAGATGAAGACTTCGTTTTTGCGCTGGGGGGCTCGGCTTATCTCAGTGTACACTGCATGTTGTAGAGTACAGTGACCACGTTGTGCAATGAAAAGTCAGACTGGGTTGAGAACACCACCGACGCCACGACACAGGACTTCATCTCACAGAAGGCTGCTCTGGACGAGGCCATGGAGCCCATCTGGGCCAAACTCAACGAGCCAGGTGAGACCCAATCGGCGCTTACATTGATCTCAACGTTTATAATCCACACAAGAAATAAAGTTGTACCCCTCTGTGTGCCAAACTTTAAAACTACATTTTGAAATTTCAGCATGACTAATTCTCCAGGTTTTCATTGATAAGGGAAATAAAATTTACAATTATTCTAATGCACGATAGAATTGATTTATTAAGGCAAGACAATTTTTTTACTAACTTAATGTATCTAAAAGCAAATAAAACGCGTTCTTCATATTTGCATCTCCTTCAGTTTCTTTGTTTTGGTTCATAATTAATACTATCTTAGATCAGTGTCTTGGTTAAATGTGTTACTCATTAAATCAATATAGAATAAGCTGCAGTTAACACATTTTCCACCAAACGGTTATGTCTCAAATGAAGAACAACTTCAGAGTTTCATTATTTATATATCATCAGATGATGTATGCCAAAATGCGACAATCAGTTTTTTCCTTCCAATTTTGAATCAAACCATGACTTGCATCCCTTTATCCGGGATGACATCTTTTCATTCAGTGCAACGCCTGTTGATGGGTTACACGACCTACAGGTGTGCAATGTGGTACAGGGTTGTAAGCAAACCCTTTTCATGTGATCTCGAGACAATGTAAGTTTGTTGCAGCAGTTTAAAAAAAAATAATACACGAATGTCCTTTACAGATAAAGTCGTTAGACACAGATTTAAGTATAGAGTCGCCAGGTAAAGGTTATACATATGGAGTAATCATAATACAGATATGACAAGTCAGAATAATCCTCAATTCGTAGGACAAATTGAATGAACTAAATGTAGCAGGCGTTTGTAAATGTGTTGTGTCATATCATACCTTTGTATTATTCTTTCCAATTAATGGGTTTTTTTTATACAAACGTGTAGGATGTTCAGATGGCATTAGAAAAAGTGCAGGTTGTCCCTTAGAGGAATATATCATTCTATGGACGGGAAAAAGGATACATATTGTAACCAAAGTTTTTACGTTATCAATACACGAATAAATTGTCGTCGGTAAAAGAAAAGTATTTATAAGAATAGACAAGAACTCGGATGACCACATTTTTAAATTTGAAGATAGTAAATTTCAGATTTAATTTCCTATATTCCATATCCTAAAAGTGAGAAATCTCAGCTAGCAGTCACAAGTTATTGTGAGTAGAGTTGGTTTTTTTCTAGATTTTTTTTTCATTTTTTGACATAACCCATCAAACCTATTATCGAGCTGAAAATAAAATGTTTCGGTTTGATCGTGTACTACCAACTAAAATTGCCACGTTATGACCTGAATTTAAGTGGCATTTGTATAGAAATGCTAAACGTGTGACTCAATGAATATAATGCACGGGGAAAATTGCCTGTAGTAGTTAAAAGTGGTACAAAATCAATGAGACACATATACACTGTTTCTGGCAAGGAGACGTGATGCAACTGGTCTGAAAAAATATCCATGCTGTGTTTTGTCATGTCGCAGGGATAGATACATATCATTAGTGACGCGCATAGACCAGACAATATCATAGCCCCAGGCGACGGGTAGAGATTCATATATCCAAGTATGCGACTCAAGGAGACAAGAGGAAATATCTCAGATGGAAACCAGTTGTTTTACATCACGTTGCCACAAAAGGGCATGTGGCTCATAGGTTTTATCCAAATACTATTCCTTTGTGGCCTCATACAGAACAATAAACAACGGTATTCTGCGAGCTTCATATGATGAAATAGGGATGTAAGTATTCCAATACAGATATCCAAAAGTTCGAGATTGTCATTCATGATTATCAAAATTCTGCAATGTCTACAAGCCGGCCACACTAAGCCATACCCTTACATTCGGACATTCTCAACTCATTAATCCGTAAGGCCCCGATTTCTTTTGAACTCTGATATGCATCCCTTTTTCATATCATGAAAGATATACTATCGGCAAGTGTTCTGAATGAGGCGGGAATAGAATATCAATATCTGATTTTACATTCACCATTGATAGATAAACGTATTCATGTAGCTTTCCTTTTACGTCTGTTTTTATTGTAGTGGTAAGTACAATGCATTTAGTATCCCTACGCCTTCACTATATAAGCTCATTAGTAGGGCCTAATGGTGACAACCCACGGCACGTACTAGATTTGATGCATATCATTATAATCTTTCAAATAAACTGAGTGCAAGTTTTATTTGTTTCTGCTGTTTCCTATAATTCCGGTGAATCATGCTGTCAGTAAGAAGGTGCCCATGTTTATATTTTAAATTTTCTTTTTTCAGTAATGGGAGTGTTACCAAATACTGTCCTCTTTAGTTGGAATGGGGTGTGTCTTGCCATGCGGACGTCTGGTGTGGTTATAATTTGTGTTCCACTATAAGATCACGTTTGCCCTTGTAGCCTACATTGAGTCTCCTTTGGCTATTTGAGACCAGACTCACGCCACTTCACATTTACTGGGATATTTGGGATTTCTTTTTTTCGTCAATACGGACAGTGGGTACTTTTCTGTATAATTTCGGTTATAAGGTTATATTTTCCGTATCTTATTTCTATATCCATTGCTCCCTTCCCCTTTTTCTTCTGGCTCCATGTTGCATTGATCCAAAGGACATGAACCATGCCAGTGTCTATATTTTCTGCTATGGTGGTGAGTTTTGACAGTATCATCAAGGTTTATGAAATAGAAATGCAGAACTGGTGAGGTTGACAATCCCATCATTTTGGCATAGAGGTTCTTCTGGCTTGTATTGAACTATATTCCTTCCCACACAGCTGCCTGTCCACATACTCTAAAGCACCGGACATATTCCGATACCCCATCATTATGACTTGAATCGTGCTGCCAATATGCAAGGCTTTTCATCAGGATAAAAAACCTGGACTGTTTTAGGTGTCCAGTTCCTTCCGTTTACCTTCGACTGCTTAGAAGACTTATTACAATTAACCATGGTCTACTCTTATATTTTTGCCCTGAAATGTTCAGGTGCGGTATTATTGTAAGATTGTAAGATATGATATAATCTTATCGATTGGCATCTTCATGGCAAATATGTTCCTAAGGCCATGTCTCCCAAACGTTTATAAAACGTTTATATATATATATAAGTCCATAAATGTCAATTGTGCAGTCGTACCGGATATAAAGCCTCATTTCCGGCATCCAAAACGTTCCTGGATTGTTCCACCACCTTTCCTTTAAGAGCAAAGAAACTTGTTCCTCTCATTGGAGCATCGTCCAAAAATCTAGCAGAGTGCTTTGAAGAGAATGTATAGCACACATAGAACATGTTTCTATCATTTGTAAACAAGTGGTTCAGAAAAGTAGCTTATAACCATTCCCTTTTCTAGTTTGGTAACAGCTTTAGAATATAGCGCTCCTTACATTACATCTCTGAAAGATAATTGATTATGTCTTCTTTTCCTTTTCCAGTCCCAGAAAAAGAAATGAAGAAATGAGGATCGTGAAAAATCATTCAAGATATTGTCGATTCAGATGCACCAATTATCAAAATGCTCGTAACAGCAATACTAATAGATTTATAATTATGACACAGTCATAACCCAGTGATATATGACTTAATTATATGAGTTGTTACTGTTTGTAAATAAATTATTGTAAACTACAAAATGAGCTATCTTGTTGAACTTATACCATTTCATTATTGAAAATGCTATATACTGAATACCATTTAGATACATCAATGGATCTCAAGGGGGTGTTGGGACCCCGAATTAGGACCTCCGTATAGATATCACTGCAATCACCACCAATAGCAGCCCCGCGCCTCCATCTTGGTCCCCACCAACAGTGCACCCCATCCTTTAGGTCTCCACCAATAGCCTACCCACGCCTATTGTTCCTGCCCCATCGTGAGAGCTATTTGGTCCTCACCAATAGCGCACTGTTTTGAATCCATTCGGTAGTGCTCTCCGCCACCTAATTCATTGGAAATCTTGGATACACCCGAATTAAAATAGCATTTACTTCATACATCTTCAAACCATGAACGCTATTCAAGAGTATTCTGGTGATGCTCGTGGCGCCCATTCTGGACCGAAAAGGGAATATCTATATAATACAAAGGCTTCGTACGGAGCCTGGAAAATCCTGGAATCATGCTTTTGGGTTTTCCAGGCCTGGAAAAGCCTGGAATTCTCACAGACCGTCTGGAAAAAATGGAAAAGACTGGAAAATTTAGTTTTCCATTAAAAATTGTTTTGCTCTAAATATCTGGAATGGACGCCTCCATGGTTTTGACAGCTTGTATGAAGCTGACTGCTATAGACTATCATCGGGTACCAACAGTGGCTTACTCGCGGTAAAACCACTCGGCAATTCTGTTGCTTCATCTGACGACCCTGTAACAGCATAGACTTTAGGCCAAATATTACCTTTTACCAAGGTAATTCTAATTTAACCTATGAACATTAGAACTATTGACCACACAGAATATTTACCCTTCAGAAAACAAACAATGTCCTTTTTGATTCACTAGCAAGATGATGAAAATGATTATTATTAAAGCCTGGAAGTTTGTTGGGCTGCATGTGTACGAACCCTGAATACAGCCTCAGCTTTTATTCACAATTAGAATAATACTCACAAATCGAATGTCATCAACATCACGTCGACCTTTCCCTTCGATGAAATGGTAAATACATATCCATAACAACATTATATCTTTGTGAGGAAGTTTACTGCAACTGATGAAACAACGAGACAATATTCACTCAAACGCGTAAGAGATTATCGTCAGCTAGAAATTCCACGGGAAGTACTTCTATTGACATTATATTACCATATAATAAAACCATATGCAAGCTGACATTGTTGGTCACAATTCTGTATATAATTCAAATGCTAATATATGATGTTCAGGAGCGTGATCTAGATAAATCTCCATTGTTAAAGACAAAATTTGCGGGTAGGTATCACAGTGCCTTCTGTGTCTACACTCAAAACTAAATTTGACACTAGTGCTGCCATCTGGTTTCATGAAAATATAGCAGTTTGCCATAGAGACCAATAGTTAAGCACTTGCCTCCTTCAGATAGCCTTCCCATAAAAGTTAGTATGGTGACATAGTGGTTTTCTTTAGCATTTCTCATCTGTATGAATAGAATTATTTGAAGATAGCAATCGAACATCAGTGTCATCTAGCAACAAGTCAATATATTGCAGTTTCCATAGGCACCAATAGCTAAGCACTTACCTTTTCAGATGGCCTTCCCTGTTAGCACTGTGATATGCCTTTTTTGCATTATCTATTTGCTGATATATGAAACTTATATTACCCAATTTATTTGGGAAAATCGTGCAAAAATCAATGGAATTTAGAACATCACCCAATTACCAGCATTTGTCCATAAGTTATTGCTCCGGAAAAAAGTATTCAGATTTTTTAAATATGGATACTGGTTATCACCAATCCGAATACATCTCCAAATCAGACTGCAGTCGGACAAGATAAGTCATTTCCCACAGAGAAGTAGTGACTGCTTGATTCAGAATTTTACAGAATCTGGTTTGGTCCACGTGTGTGTCCAGCTATCAAAATGGGGTAGATCTGAAAAATCGTTCGAGCACAATCTGATCAGTATTGATCGGTGGTGTCAATGTCTCCTAGGCTTTAGGAGTCTGGCAACGAAAATTGGTTTGAAAGGAAAGGATTGTTATTGATAAGTTAAGCCGATTCCTACCACGTGTTGATTGATTTAATGACTTCATATAACTAAGTTCCAGTGGTTCCTATGTGATTATACGGACGTAGGATCGTAAGCATAAAATATTATTGTGGCTAGTCCATTGTAAGCACACAAGGATTTTTTGTTGGTTTTATTGCATCTTTTAATAGAATAAGTTTTTCAGATACAATTATGGAAACGATTAATCAGCATCAGTATATTATACATCAAGATCCAAATATTATTAAATTTGAAGTTAATTCATAGAAAAATTAAACGAATATAATTTGAGACATTTTTATGGGTTGTGTTACGTATTTTACCAATCGTTAATTATATCTTATAATATATCGTATGATAAAGTAACTATTTAGAACTCTTATACAACAAGAAAATGTACATGCATGTTGAAAAGTCTTTTCTTTTTCATAGCACTTGGCATTTTTGTCACATCTGGCTCACCTCTTCTAAATCAGCTTCAAAAACATTCTTGAATTATCCAGAATTGCAATAGCCCGTCATAAAAAGGTATACAACTACACAGACAGTAAATATCATGTGGTATTTCATTTTAATCCAATTATGATATTCAAGATTTCCATTTTGGACGTTAATACTTTTAGTAGGCCAATGAAGTATGATAGGCTTACTTCTGTTATCGTATGCTAGATATCAAGTCATACTATTGTTGCCTATGATTTTTGTGACGGATATTCCATAGAATTATTCCTCTATTAAAATTTATTTCTCCAAAGGTATAATTGGTAATTTGTCATTAGGATGATATGTTTGGTATTGATATTTTGTGGCTAACTTGGCCATTATTATCACGAAATTGCACAGAAAAGAACATCTACATCTATAGATTTATCCATCTATATTTTCTAAATTAGTTATATATTCTCTATCGCAACTTTATGTATCTAGAGGGCATGTTTCCACTTCTAAAAAGGGTATACTCTGCTTATCTACAGTTACAGCTTAAGCACATTGTCTCAATTCAACATTTAAGCCAAGAAATAAATTAAGCATGTATACATCGAACACACACGTCAGATGGTTTGGCCACACATAATAAGGGAATAGTAGGAACTCTGGTAAACTCTGATATATGTAGTATATAGTATTATTTATACTATGTCCTTCCTTTGTTTGAATTCATTAGGTTAATTAAATACCCAAAGAATGTCCTCTTTACAATTTCCTGAAATTAGGTACGAGGCACAAAGATGAGTTGAGATTCAATATAAGGATAGGCGCCTTAAATTTTAAAACATTTTTTGTTTTCTAATATGATCTTTAATTCAAATTTCCATTTTAGTCACTTTATAAATGAATTCATAAGCCGGAAATACAATATTGTAATACAATAATAACTTGTATGCACACTATGGGCATCTCAACGCACCGATCAATGAGATATTGTCATGTTCCTTCAGATTATTTTAGGCATCTTTACAGTATTGTAGCTGAAACCAGAAAACCTGGTTTATGAACCTCGTTTGTGTATTAATGTAAGAACCTCCGTACTGAGAGGAACTTAGTAAGTGAAGTCTCTATTCACCTCATGTCCATGGTACAATGGTGAAGCTCATTCCAGGGTGTCCCTACTGTGGTACCTTTCAACGTGTGTTAAAGGTTGATCCAATACTACATAGAAACCCTATTTCAACTAGTTAATTCCATAAAGATCCACTTATCTCTAATTCTATGACAGCATTCCAGCCACTTCCTAAGCTATCACTTCATTGTATTGCTAGAATATTACCTTTTATCTGGAGATTGACAGGTCAACCTGATAAACCTGTAATATGAGACATTCGTTGTCCATGGATTACTAATGATACCATCGGCAGACTTCATTTTGCAGATAGGTAGCATCTTTTTCAGAAGGACGATTCAAATCCCTGTCTCCTTGCCAATACTTGCCAGTATATTCGAGAAAAAACTAGGATGATTTCTTGTTGAAACTATTTGCTTGCAAAAAAACAACCTCAATTAAAAACGATTTAAATGTCTACATACAGAAATCTGTAATAGAATTACTCCATCAAACATAGGTTATACAATAGATTATATATCTTAACTGGAGGTAAGAGATTATTATATACTCTTCAGAAAAAAGACATGTAGCATTTAGTCATTTATGTTCAAACATCACATGAAGTATGGGATATACCGAGGAAGCCTATTGTCCCACAACTACAAATTGTCATGATATCTAAATCAGAATATCAAGTTCCTTTAATATCTTGCATTTTGGAAGGGAATGTAACACCTGAAGCATACAGTGAGAATATCAAGAGCAAAATGACATGCATATATGATCTAGACACGTTACAAGCGTCATGAAATATGTCTGGCGCAATAACTGCAGGTGAAAATCCTAGAGCTGTTGACAATGATATGTTGAACACGCATCTATTCCTATTTCAGAAATCCGTCAAAGTTGACTAAACTATACCGAATTCATATATTAAAGCCCAACTCTTTTAGGGCAATGGGTGGAATAGATGGGTGACATATGTCTGTGATTGTGCATACATGTATTTCGATTATGGCTCTCTGTGATTGTGCATAGTTGGGTTATGGTTGCCTATGACTTTGGCTTATAACTCTCTCAGATTTCGCATAATCGGATTATAGCCGTCTATGGTTGTGTCTAGTCGGGGTTGTACCGGCCTGTATTTGGCCAGCTGTAATGAGTGAATTCAATCCAGATCACAAGCTTTGATAATAGCTAGACGGTAACAGAAAGCGATGACTCAAAGCCTTACGAGAATGGAGAAATTGAACGCTGCCTTTGTCCAATCACAGGGCAGATGTAGCAGATAGCACTCAGATAGAGTATCATAAAGAGTTAATCGCCTTTACAAAACCAATACTTTGTAAAATAGAGATACACTGAAAGCGCATGGAATAGCTGATTCAGGTATGGCATTTCTGCTAAAACAGAGATATATTAATTTATTTCTCCATGTATTGGAGAACACGTTAAATACCATTCGTAGACCTCTGCTCTTGGAGTGAGATATCATTAAGCATTTATAATACCAACAGTATATTTCTTAAATAGCACATGAGTAAATGACCCTTCTATAGGTTAATAACCACCATAAATATACATATACGGTTTGACAAAATGTCACAGAAATGCAATGTAAACTCCTGAAGGTAAAGTCGTCTGCACAGAGACAGTTCATTGGACCTTTGCTTCTACACTGAAAGCACCATGGCTGAATATGTTATCTACTGATATACATATAAGCAGCAATTGCTTGAAGATTGCTGATCTAGAAAATGCGGGGTTTTATTTGCGTAGCTCAAGGTTCTATTCCCTAGACATGGTTTTGGTCTATGCGTTATTACAATATCTCAAACGAGTAGCATAGGCCTATATAGTAGACTCCTAACCACTAAGTTGAACACTAAAGTATCCTTATAGGGACGAAGTATATCTCACAAGAGGCGAATTCAGATACAGTCACGAAATCCGCGTATATTGCTCAAATATAATTTATACCAGCTAAAACTTGACAGAAATGTGCGTGGTTGAATTCGATAACATGAGTACATTGTGCATAAATACCGATTATAACCTAAATTTAGCAACAAATATTTCTGTAACTCTAGAGTTAATCAACTAATTAACCTGGATTCCAGCAAAATATTTGAGACTACACGTAGTCCTAATATTCCCTACAAAATCAAGGAAATTCATGCCAAGTTCTCGAAGGTGACACCCACATAAACTCTAGAGTGACAATTGACTATTGGAAATATCTGTCTCACCAAAGAGACTAGAATCTCTTTGGTTTCACTGAGGGCACATGACTGGCCATCTTAATTGTAAGCAGGTCGTATAATTTTGATCATTATATTGCCATTGTTCAATGGGTGACAATATTCACATTACCTCAGCATTTGAGAGGCTCTTAGTTTGGCCCACTCTCCTAGCAAAGATCCTTTGCTCTACTTCATGCGGCCGCTTGTATGCGCTGGCGCCGCGAAAGATCTGGCAGGAGTGTGAGTTTGGCCCTAATCCATACACTGCGATAGGAAGTTATCTTAGCCTGGTACAAACGTCCATAGGCTTGACATTAGGAACTCTTTCTCAACGGGAACTCATACTCAACGGGTGATACACAGATGAATGTATCCAGGCTAAGATAAAATCAGAAACATATTCCTGCTTGGTCCCTGTTCACCATTTCCTTTGGAGTGCTGCAGAAATTTCACTCGGCTATTGCCTGGTTCATACTACTGCGCACTCCAAACTCGATGGTGAACGAGGACACAGGCCCATCAATTTCTTTCCTATTGTCAGTGTATCATTAGAAGGAAACCCACGAGATGGAAATAGCTTGGTCCGTACTCCACCGAGTTGACTGCAGAGTAATTCACGAAGCGAAGCTAAGTGAATTACTCTGTGGTCAAACGAGGTGGAGTGCAGACCAAGTTATTTTCATCGAGTGGGTTTCTGATTTTATCTCACCCCGTATAACATCATTTATTGATGAAATGAATCACCAAATTAACCATTGAGTATTGGGTACACGAACCTCACGGCCGTGGAGTACGAGTTCTTAATGTTAAGCCTATGGAGAAAAATACCGGGGTGAGATAATGCTTCATATACCATTACCTCAATCTTTGTAATCAAACCTGTAGGAGAAAGCCCAGAACTGAAACATATTCTCGTCGTCACAGTCCGCCGTCTGAGGCATCTGATGTCGCCTGTGAACGTCCACGGCGCTAGTCACCTGCATCACGCACCACGTGTGCTTAATACCCTTCAGCTCCATGGTGACCTTCACCTGCGCCCACCGTTGCTGGTCCTTATACTGCAGCCGCCACTTGCCGAACTTGTAGTTGGGGACCTCCGGGCAGGGCACCACGCGCAGTACGGGGGACGGGTACAAGAACTGCACGCAGCGGTCCCGGTACAATAGCTGGCCGTTACGGGTCACGCTGAAGATATTCTCTGGGATGATCTTGTGCTCGTAGCAAGCATACGTGATGGCCAGGTAGCCGTCTGGCAGCACCTCCCAGCATGCCTGAGTGTGGTAGTTTGTGACTTCCCCATGCATGGTAGCGTCCCGCGGCGGCATGGGAATCTCGGGTGCCACATTGGTGAGGTACCACTCAAACGTCCGGCACCCGAGCCGATCCCTGAGAGCCTTCCTGCTCTCCAGCGACTGCCTCTCTTGTGGAGAATACTCCACGCGGCGGTTCTCGTAAATCCGCGTGGAGGAGTAGAAGTAGCGGCTGAAAGGCCCCATCCACACATCAGCCACCCGCATTAGGTTGCGCTGCCACGGGTTCTGCGTGTTGCCCGCGTTGTCTATGTTATACGGGAGGGGTCTAAAGGCGTGGCCCACCCGGGAACAGGGTACGGATAACACCCCACCCCCGCACATCCACACCCGGAAGGCCAGCTCTATGTTCTCCCCACCCCAGATTTTCTGGTCGCGGTCAAAGGCGCCGATGTGGTAGAAGAAAGACTTGTTGACAGCGATGGCGCAGCCGACCAGGGTGGCCGCCCAGAAGGGGATTCCTTCCTCGTGTATGCGCTTCTCCATGTGGTCAGGGACCTTCATCCAAACGTATCTGGAACACCAAAAGACCACAGATCACTTATAACTACCAGAAAGTGTTAGGTGAAATGAAATATAGGGAGAAAAGGAGAGTGTCTTTTAAAAAGAAAAATCTCTTCAAAGAACCCAGCTTTGATTACAAAGGATTTTTATTCTGATAGATATATTCATATAAGGTATTTCTTCAACATCAGATATGCACGGTCGAACCTCTCACCAATGAAAAATCGAGTGTATTTATTGAACATAATAATCTATTATGATTTATGGAGTATGAGTAAAAAGTCAATTATCACCTATGCAACCCTTTCCCTGCAGCACCCAGTTCCCTGGTTCAGCATTACACGGCAGGCATTGCCTGCCCAAACGACCCTGCTACGGCAGGCACCCTTTTTTTAGAAATAGCATTGTCATGTGATGTGTCATGTGATATAAGTAATTTATCTTAGTGACTGATCATATCTTGTTATACCAAATCGAAGGTCAATATGGCTCTTATACATTGTCAAAATCTCTTTTAAATCAAACAATTAGCTTTTTATCTATTGAATTTTGTATATAAGTATCAATGATTCCTCTAAAATGCCTTGAGGCATCTTTCTGCCGTAGCCAGGGGAATGCCTGGAGGCATCTTCCTGCCGTAGCCAGGGGAATGCCTGGAGGCATCTTCCTGCTGTTAAAGGGTTAAGGTATCTATCCATCATTAAGGTTGGGTTTATCTACATTTTTATTTTACCCCACATCATCCTGGTGTAGCCTCCTAATGTTCCCTAAAGCCTCAATCTCGTATTGTTGCCGTTGGGCAGGAAATGGGGGATGGACATTTGACGAGTTGGCATGGAAGGATTGTGGGGGAGGGACTTCTAGTGGTAGAAAGCGCGAGATTCTCAGGTGAAGCTACCTGATAGGAGGTGCTAGAGTATCGCCGGGGTTTGCACAAAAGGCGTTCAGATTGATATATCCGAGCAAGGGAATTGGGGAAGCGGGGTCCAAAGGGAGCGTAGTTTCAGGTGGCATGGAAAAGGGAGATGTGTGGGAGCGGGGATGGGAGTGGACGAGGCAGAGGGGCGTTGTTCCACGTTTAATGGATCGCAGAAAAACCACCCAGATTCTTTGCAGATTGCATCATAACTATACCACCATCTACATGTATATTCAATCTAATGAACCTTTCACCTACACAAATGTATGTCACTAGAAATGTGGTGTTATAAAATATAGTGATACAACGTGAAAATAGCAATACCACACGACATGATCCGATATTACAGGAACAGCGTTTTTCCCACATTTCTAGAAGCAAGAGCCCTGGGGATATATAACGCACTCCGTATTCGAAATTGAGTGGGGAATTATGATTCCATTCCCAACCCTTTTGGGGACGTATTCGCATCTAAGGTGGCATATCCATGCAGTTTGTGAATTGTAAGGAATTGCCAATCAAGAAAACAAGCGATTTGCCAGAAGTAATTGTCCAGTCCACTCAGAATTATCAACAACCTCCAAAACATTGATATCAATAAATATAACAATAAGTTACTGATTAATAACATCATCATAAATCAAAAGGAAGTTAGAACTTTATATATTAGTTGAATTGTGTACTTTCTTTTTAGATATAAATCCAATGTGTGACAGCTAAAATAGAAAGGTATGTACTTGTTACCCAAAAAATAACAATTGGACCCGTGTAAAAATGAAAAGGGAATATACAGGCAAGTGAGTCTTCTTAGGAAACGTAAAAAAGATCTGCGTACCGGTAGTTATTTGGTGAAAGTCGAGTCACGTATGCAAACATTTAGCAGTATTTTAAGCTGATGAGGTTTACCTTTAAGGTGTGCATGTCTTAGGTAGTGTCCTCGAAACACTTTCAGTGAAGTGGTTGATATAGCTTAAAGTTATTGAGAATGAGTGTGTATTACTTTTGCCGAAAATAGATTTGGCAATGCCACTGTCAGTCATTAAAAAAGAACCAGCATGTTCTGTTATGATCTCTAGTTAAACATAACACTGAATGTTTGCACATACTAAATAGTTCTCAGTAAAGATAGCAAACATGGCGGGGTGTTAAACATCCGTTTCGTGAGCATATATATATATATATGCATCCTACCCCTAATATAAAATCCCATAGGCTTAACATTGAGTTTCCGTATGCCGCGCTGACTGGCATACGGAGTTTTATATGCCACTAGTGGCATACAGAACGTAATATTCCAAAATTGAGAGGATGGGTTAGGATAAAATCAAAACCTGATTCGTTTTAATCTTGGCCACCGCATGCCAGTCCTGGAGTTTTGGTTCCGGACTTCACTCGGCATCGCCTCATGAAGTCGCTATGCCAAACTCCAGTCATGGCATACGGTGGCCAAGATTAAAACTCATCCAGTTTTACGATAATATTTCAAATACAGAAATTCTAACTAAAATTTACGAATTCATATCTATGCCCACGTAAATACTATACACATGAAAATGCATACATTTATTCTATTTCACCAAAATCTTTCTGGTTTGAGGTATAGCCTATAGTCCTAGATACATTCTCTTTGCAAACGCTTAAAGTGTGTCCAGGGGTGTATTCAAGTCATGTTTATCGTTGTTTTGTATGAGGCACGGTATTCTTTGTATTCTGACAGTAGAGCTGTCCAACTTCACCCTGGAGCAAGCTCTGCTAACAAGCTAACTCCCCTAGGCCAATATGTCCCGGTAATACCTTGGTCACCTGATCTACAACCTGAGCCATACTCTTAAAACAGGACTGGAAACCATCTTGAGTTTGGTGCCCCCCCCCCCCAAAGCCATCCAGCCATACGTAATTTTAGATTTCTCTCCAGCAGCCCAGAGATGACTAACTTCTAATATATCGGTATCTACTATAAATTGACAATGTGTCACTTACATCGTTATCTAGCGAATAAGTTAATAAATTCTAGGACTAGGTAGAGATAAAAATTCTTTTTTTTAAGAAACGATAAACTGCATCCATTGGGAGCCAAAGCGGAGCGGCAGAAACAGTAGAGACAATTCTTCCGGGGACACTTAACAAACTTCAGTGCTTAAGTTAAGTGGAACTTGAGGGTAGGATTTGGTGTGGGGTCTCAAATGCTGCCACTGTAGTGTACAGATATGAATAGGAAAAGCATGTTAAACGAAAAGATTCCAAATATGACTGGAGGTAATTGAATGTCCATGTGGTCCTAAATCCCATCTTTATATCTTTATTATCATCATATCATCAATTCATTTACTGTTATTTATATTATTTGTTAATCTCTTCTTTTTCTTATTTTTATAAAAAGGAACGTAATGTAATAAGAACTCTGTTGTTGTTGTCCATGTGGTCCTAAATCCCATCCCAATACGAATCCATAAATGGAAAATTGTTAAATCTAATTTCAACAAAGATAAGGTAGATGGTGGGTGTCCAGACCAAGGAACGTGTACGCTCTCAGCCGTGGGTGAGTGAACCACGTCCACCATCCTATTCTAGTTGCGATGATACCTTTAAGATGTCGGTACGAGTTCACTGAATATAGAGGTTCGGTTGATTACTAAACTGTTACCTAAAGTTTAGTAATCAACCGAACCTCGATGACTGTCCAAGTCTATATTTACTTTTTAATACATATCATAATCAAACAATGTGAATGTTCCTACAATAACCACTAATACAGACATGGAAAAAGAGAAACAAATATATCAAAATCTAGATAGACTGAATACTAGAATCCACCTGGCACTCATATATGATACCTAACCTACAAATAATGTACCAAGCCTTTTCAAATCTCCCCTCAGTCACCAGAATATCGTGATGCTTTACACAGTCACCATAGTCGATATATCTTGATTCTTTCTGAACCATATGAATTTCGCTTAAAAGCAAGTCTAAAAACACGCTTAGAATTCAAGGCAGACATTGGAAAAACTTTACAAATCTAGACTGTCAATTACTGCGATAATTTTTCTACACATATACAGCAGGACAAATATGGGGCTAACTAGAAAAGCCAGTAGGAGGTTGCTACACTGCTTCGGGCAAACCACAAGTCGAAAATCATACCTATTATGCTAATAAAGTCACGTGTACGCTTTGTTGTTATTTATTCTGTCGAGGGATACATGTATCTCACTGGTGTATGGATGCATGTTGTTGTGTTGATGTTGGTGGTAGTTTTGGTAGCTTTAGTGAGGATGATGGGAACCATATTGGTGTTTTATGCAAATACCAGGATGGTATCACAGCATATTACATAGAAATGGGAATGATAAACATGCAGCAAACACAGTGGTAGTTGAGATGGGAAATGAAACGAATGTTGAATGGTATGAGTGGAATAATGCACGAGTAAAAATATTCAACGATTATTATGATAATATAATGACCGCTTGTGGGCGCGGCCATTCTATGTACAAGTGAGATTTAGGATTTAGCAAGATTCCTTTATTCAATATATCTTTATTGATATCCCTATCCTTTACCTGCCATATTCATACATGTATCCGTTTTTTCACCAACAAAGGGGATAGGTATTGACTTTCTGCTCTGAGGTGTGGCTGTGACTTCTCTGTGTACAGCTATAGTGTCCTATCAGCATCCTTGCAGCACGGGGCATCTATATCATTATGATGGTCATGGGTCAGCCCCCAGTCTACAGATTCGAGTGGGATGCCATATAATTGACAGAATTCTTAATAGTTAAATATGCTGACATCCATGTCTTTAACACAAGTTAACTGGAAAGATGAGAGTGCCCAATGATAGAAAAAAGAAATCCAAGGGAAACACATATAAGTATTTTAAATTAGATTTCAGAGCATCATTTAGTGAGGGAGCAGCATAGAAGCTGTTCTGTCATAATTAGTTACATGACTGCACATGAATACATGAATTACTGATGAATCCCAAATGACGCAAGAAATTATTGTCTGTCATAAGATAAATGTATTTATCATCAACTAATATTTTTGATCTAGTCTATCCTTGTCAAGTAAGTGCAACGATTGAGATATGGGATATAGAGAAATACAGTTCACAGTATAAAATATCTAGTACATGTCAGTGACATCATAACACAAGTACAGCACGGGTGTGCACTAAGCACACCACCCTCATACCACCCGCCATTCCACCAGCACCCTCTGTGACACCCACACAATGACATGTCTAACTCAAGTAGCACATGATCTGTCCCAAGCTATCACGTCTCCCTCTTGTCAAGGGGGGTCAAAGGGCTGGGTAATCAGGGGTTACTATATTACACAGGTACAGCAGGGTGACTTTCCCCCCCCCCCCTGACGTTCACCAGAGATTTGGCCAACCAGAACAAGAAGGTGAGTAGGAGGGAGGATCATAGGAGAAGAGGGAGGGAGGGAGGGAGCACCCACATCTGTCTGTCATCTTCTTGTAGGTTAACTAGACAATCCGGGCTTCTTTCCTCTGGGTGTTAACATGATCCTAGTATCTAGGACACAGCTTTATAGGTTAAAGAACAATTAGAAACCCTTTGCAGCAAAGTAAATACATAGAGTCTGGATTTAGATGGACGATGGGTTCAATAGTTTAGCACGGATGGGAGATACCGAGAAAGACTGAGACCAAGACCGAGAGATGGAGAGAGGTTTGAAGAGATAGACAAAGTGACAAAGAAAAGGAGACATTGTATGAGAAAGAGAGAGAGAGAGAGAGAGAGAGAGAGAGAGAGAGAGAGGAGAAAGGGATAGTCAAGGAGAGATGAAGAAGGTACGGAGATGTGGATGGAATGCCTAAAGATAAAGAGAGAGATATGTGAAAGATATGATACAGGAAAAGATGGGGGGAGAAAAGAGGATAGGGAGAGAAGAAAGAGAAAGACAGAAGGAAGGGATGGACAGAGAAAGAGAGGGAGACAAAGAGAGAAAGGGTGACTTTAAGAGAGACAGATAAAAATGGGGAGAGACATACACAGAGACACAGGCATTAGAATATGCATACTAGGTACGTTTACAGTCAGGCTTTGCTCTGTCTGGTTACAGTTATATATGGTACCATCACAGTATAGGGTGACACTAATCAGTGATCACCTGGAGGTTCAGTCGGGTGTTTTACCATCCTCACCTGTGGATAAGAGCACATACAGAGGGCTTTGTGCAGTGGTTTTAGCCCGCATGAGGGTCTTGGTATTAATGCCGAATTCCATGAGGCTCTTGTTCTAACTGACAGAATTCTTGGAGGCATTCTGGAGTTTCAGGGATATCTGACAATTTAGCTTGAAAATTAAAAACCATGTCAATTTCCTGAATATTTAATAAGAGGATGACCAAATGTTGTGGAACACATACATACTTTAAAAATGGGGGATCACCGTGATAGCTTTTGATCTATAGATCAATATTACGATAATTTTATATTAGAATATAGAGAAGTTCTAAAAAGTATTTTTCACATAGTAAAACCCATTTGATTTTCCTCAAACTTTCACAGAATATAGTACATATATTGGTTTTAAACATAGGTTTACAAAACATAGGTGACTGTACTTGTTTTGAAGGAATTGAAGAAAACCATATTTTTCAGTACATTTCCTATGAAAACCAAGCAAATGTACCTTGGCCTATTTTACCTATTAAGATTTGATAAACTGGACAAAACGTTAAATTTACTCATGTAGAATTAGAATGAATCCCAAGAAACCAATGTTGCCTAATTATTGACATTATTTGAAAACCACCAGGTGGCGCCACTGTACATGGTAGGATATGCCTTTAAATGAGAGCTTGTGTGAATTTCAGTGAAACACAAAACACAAGTAAGATTATTATTCCTATGATTGTATTCCATCATGTCATTCTTATGATTGCTTTCCATCATGACATATTCAGTCATGTTTTTCTACTGATCGCTGCAAAATGAAGTAACAGCTAAATCCAGCATTTGCTATGTCACTAAGGCGAATTTATGTATGCAATGAGGTAAATTGTCAACTCCCCTTCTATTGCCTCCCACTAGATGCCCTCTGTTGGTATTTTGTGCCTGTAAAATAATTTTCTCCAATGCTGGTTCTCGTTTTGTATTGGTCACATAATGGTAGAACAATCGGATATCAATTTGTAATGGATTATCCGTAATAAATACATTTGCAATGCAACAGAGTGACAGTCTACTCCCATGAATTCCACCAAAAGGTAAAAGTAAGGCAATCCTAGACTCGCTCAAGATTTAAACATTCATCAAGAAAAGAGCCTTCTCATAATCATAGCTTCTCCTTAGTCCTAGAATAGAAGGATGGAATAGGGGGTAGGGAAGGAGAATGAATAGAGATAGGACCCAGGGACTGAGACTAATCGCTCTATGAATTCTATAAAAGAAGAACAAATAAACTCCATCCCACATACGGAACATAAAAAATGAGAAGATGCCTGTGCTTACATAAATCGCATTTCTGAGCTAACAAGAGAACATGTATTGCATTAGATATCCTTCTTTAGTCTCTTTTCGGACAATGGGGTCTTTCTAGGTCTCCTCTAACCCGTGATACTCAATCCATGGCTCCTGTCTGGTTTTGTCTTACAATGTGTAGAGTGCAGATTGGGAGTAAATACTGTAATGTCAAGCCGGGCGATGTGCATGTCAACCATGACCTCCAGAGGTCACAACAAAACCATCGACCTAGAACATGCAGTCACAACCGAATATCGTCCTCAAACGTTATGGGAAACAAAAGTCATAATACATGATGTATCTATTATCAGCATTTGGCAGTACTTCAAATGAAGTAACTAAAACAGTGACCAAGATGCCATAAGGTCATACTTTACAACGGTGATCTGTGACTCAATATTCATAAGGAAATAATAAATACAGCATTGGATCTCCTGTAGTCATGCATTTACTCATGAATTTCTATTCATAGACTATGTACATCAGGCCATGACATACATGTCATGAAATAAGTATCATACTTGCTTGTCAAACCTGATATTCTCTGCGATACTCAGTAATTACATGGAGATGAATGGATACAGAATTCAGTTCGAGGCTGCGGCTCTTTGTACATGTATGTATAAGCACAATGAGGAACCCTACGACCATCATCTTGTACGATTAAGTGCATAACTATGTCTGTTCACTATAACCTACACAATAGCAGTGCTCAGATTGCCAATGATTACCAAAGTACAACTTCCCGCCGTAAATTGCCAAGCCCCCTCCCCCTACTGAAACTATGCGATCAATTCACTCCCCTCGACCTCTAAGCCACACACAGTATGTAAAGATCCACATTTGGGATCAATTGGGCGACTGGCGTTTGACATACTTAACCCTTTAAGGACGGTTGCCTGTGGCCAACCTACTGCCTTGAGGACGGGTGCTGGTGGCAATGTATACCGCTAGGGGACGGGCACACAGTCGTTAAAACCCATAATTCAATTGTTTAATCACGTGATATGATATATAATCTTAAAAATTTTATTTCTTTTGAATAGAAATATTAATAATGGTATCATACACACATTCTGTGAAAATTTCATTAATGTTCCTCCATTATTTTTTGTTAAAAACGATTTTATAGGTTTTTGAGAAATGATGCCTCAAGGCATCATTCGCCCTGGGCTGGATGATGCCTCAAGGCATCATTCGCCCTTAAAGGGTTAAGTACAAACACACACATTTATATGGTATGGAACAAATATGTAAAATATGTGCCTATAACTACAGCTGTTGCTTCATGTCCATTTACGATAAAGCATATTTCAAAACCTAGAACCCAACAATGTCTAAGAAAGCAATATTTGCATTGGGGATACATAACCGCTGAAAATGTGCGATGAGTTTTGGTTGTGGGGTAATCTCACAAGCCGAGTGAGATTACACAGCAGACTAAAACGACTGGTGTATTTTTCAGCAGAGCCCTACGGATCGATTCCATTTCAGATTTGATTTCACCCCTATCACTGTCTGATTGAGCCGCTCATTGAGTCTTTTCTTTAGAATAATCCATGGGCATTGAGTACAAGTTTCCAATGTTAAGTCTATGGGGGGAAATACTAGTGGGGAGGGAAAATTTTAGTTTGAAGCCTTTACAGCTTTTGTTACAGGAACATCGGGAGAGATATTTGTGGGCGTCGCTGACAACAGCGGTACTCACATATATGCGGACCACGTGACGCCTTGGAATGTATGAATGTGCTAGACGCGTGTACATGTTCCCGCCCCGCATTAAGGCGAAAAATTTAGATATGATTCTCTCTGGTTGCTGGACCCACTCCACAGGCCCGATCCAGTTGATCACAGACAGTGATCAGTGATTACTATCCTATTAAAATTGATCGATATGAGGTCGTTGCTCCACGTTTGCGATACATTTGCGGATCGCAGAATAGTGACCCGAGGGCCTGGGCATTGCTCCCAGAAAGTATCGGATCGCATCGTATAATTGTATATCCCCATCGACGTGTAAAATGTGGCGTTTAACCATTAATTTTACGCAGACCCTCACATCATGGCAGATCGTATCATTTCAGGCTATTTTTATATATAAAAAAAGGTCTAGTCTGATATTCCCATGACGATTGCTGGTCATCCTCGCCCCTTCTTCTTCTACCTTCATCTAATAGCGATCCACACCACAAGACGTTAGACAGGTTTTAACTATGTTGCCATCTAATGAAACTTCCCCTGTGTCATATATGTGCCCCTGAAAATGCTCTATTGCTATAACATCGTAAAGATAAGCGATACTGCATGATTAGATTATAGCGATGCAATCCGATATTACGTGAGCAACTCTTCTCAAGTCAGCAGATTGTTAAAGTCATCGGAAAAATAAATTTGCAATCCAATAGTAGCTAATGATACCGCAAAACAGAAGCAACGAGCCCCTGATGCAGTCTGTTTGCTGGACGAGTGTAGCTGTTCATTCCTGAGGTACCCTCCAGCAACATATGCGACTTTGTCCTCTTCAGATCATCTGAACACTCTGAGACGGTGAAAATTGCGAGATTTGTAGACAGGTAATACAGGTAGACACTAAAAGTAAATCATTTGTGTTAATAAGGATGGGGGGTAGGTGGTAAAGAGGAATTGAGCTCTGGAGGGAGTTGTGGAGATGTGGGATGAAGCATCATTCGGTCCGGTTCTCAGGTAAGAGACAAATGGAGTGTGAGTGTGGAATACCGGTTTTACCGTCAGGTGACGAGATCAGGTGTGAGGTTTTCCCACGACACCTATTTTTGTGATGAACTTATATCCTCTGTAGGGGTTCTCCCAGATTTCTTCATTCCCTCGCCGTATCTTGTGTCCCTTGCTCCCTTCACAAACTCCATCCACCCTCCCTTACACTGACTCCTTAATTCGCAAGCCCGCGTGTTGGCCAGTCCACCAACGAGCCCGGGGTTATTTTTCCTATATGAGAGCAAATATATGCACTTTTTGTGAAAAAGGGAAAGCACCACCCTTCTATTGCTTCACTGCTCGGTCTATTTGCAGACTCCCTCCCTATTCTGGCACTGTCAACGTGTCCAATTACAAGCATGCGCGTTGGCTATGGTTGAGATTCTTGCGGCGCCCTCTTGTGAGTATGGACATGTTGTTTGTGCAGAGAGGTATTTTTCGCCGTTGTTTGGCAGATTCTCTCAAAGGCCCGACACCCAATCCACGGCTCCTGTTACCATCATATGGTTTAAAGCATATATTAGTTAACTAGATTATGGATCCCGATTCAAAGACCGTGAAGAATTGATGGGCAGGTGTAAAGGCAATACGATGCACATACATGCACTTCAATATAAGAACTTCTTCTTTACATATATCTACATTTATCTCACTCCTGGTAGTTTGCTGCCCTATAAGCTAAACATTGGGAACCCGTTTTCAACGCCCATGGAGTATTTTTGTTTTTTTTAATCAATGGGGGATTTTTTCTCAAATGTTAGCCAATAAGGAAGCAATAGGGGTTAGTAGAATCTGCTGCGTGATTCTACTCGGCTTTGTATCTTGAGATTACTCCATAACCAACTCATGGTATATTTTCAGTGGCTATGGAGTTCCTGGTTGATATATAGAGTAAAACCATGGAAGACCAACCATAGTATTAAGGGAACCAAATTGGTGTGCACATCACTCTTGCTCAGTGCGAGATGGCAACATACATACCTCATTTATTGAGCTTGGGTTACAAGCTCTTATCTCACCCCGGTATTTTTCTCCATAGGCTTAACATTAGGAACTCGTACTCCACGGCCTTGAAGTCCGTGTACCCAATACTCAATGGCTAATTGGGTGATTCATTTTATCAATAAATAATGTTATACGGGGTGAGATAAAATCAGAAACCCACTCGATGAAAATAACTTGGTCCACACTCCAACTCAAACTCGATGGAGTACAGACCAGACTATTTTCATCTCGTGGGTTTCCTTCTAATTATAATATACTGCCTAGATTAGGGAGATGTTATATGGACTTTCAGCGTGCTGCAGAAACTAACGTTTCACTATATATGTGCCAACTCTGTGACATTGGAATGGTGTAGAGGCCTGACGGGTGTGCCGATCTGACCCATGAGAGGGGTGCACCACCACCACTGGTGTTTGATAGATTTGAACTTTACAAAAGCAGCTGTAGAAATGGTAAGTTGGCTAGGTGCGACGTGGGTTGCAGAAATTGATCCATAGACTGAATAAAACCCAAATCTTTTTTTTACTGATCTTTGCTTTATAATTCCATGTTTATTCATCATGGTCGACACATCATTTGTTCCTATATTTTTTTTATATCTTATCCCACCTAGGTAGGATTCAGGGTAGGATACACGGTTAGGGCACTGTCACTGAACTGTCCTTCCGAAGGTTTCAGGTCAGGAGAAGGAGAATAAAATATGGAAAACCTTTATTTAACGCGATGACTCTCCCGTCCTAGTCATTATCCTCGTATAAACTCTCCTCTCATTGTCCTTACCCTTCTCAATCATCCCTGCTACTATAAGAATCAGTAATTGTATTTCTGCAATATGAACTTATTGAATTTTATGTTATGAACAAGATGCGATAGGGTGAAAATGAAAAAAAAACTATTACAGTCATGATGAATCTCAATACCGCCAGAAGAGCATATATATTTCCTCTTTAAAAAAATTAAACAGAGGCATAGCTTCATATGTCTATAATCAGAAGAACGGGGACAAAAATACATCCGTTTTCCACAGCAGCCGTTCTGAATTAAAAAATGTCTCTGTTCTTTCCATAAACCAGAAAGAGAGTGCCTCCCACTCAGGGACTGACGTCTGAACACTCGATTAAAGCCCAAGTGTGGAATGTTGTTTAAACACCACCAAAAGGGGCGCCTACATTATAGTGCGTGACTGAGGCGACATTGTGAAAAACACGATCGTTATATGTGCACACACTATTGTGAGGCCCTCTGCTAAATGCCAGAAAATTGAGACATCACCAGAGACACCCATAGAAAAGTGAGGGGTAATATTAAAAGACTGGAGCCCTGTCGAAGGCATCACCAATGTCCAAGTCTCGCGTCATTGTATGCGGTTTATAGAGAAGTGGAAAGAAGCCGAGGTCGGATGGGGACATTTACCTGGTGCTTATATATTCATGAGGGAAGCTTTTCTCCATCTCACCTTGAACGCAAACGTGATCCACATACACACAGTGCAGGAGACAGCAGTCATTCAGCTCGCCTTTAAGTTTTTCTTATATATGTGTATACCTTATACAATAGTTTTCATTGACCTTTTATACGCGTCCTTTTCCACTCTAAGCGGGAAGAAACAAATATGAAAAGAACACCCCCGCAATGATCAGATTTCATTATGTCCTTCCTAAAATGGGTCCGTGTTTACAACAAACTAAATGGCGAGCGTCCGAGTCAATTGATGTATTTTTCTGAAGTCGAAGTAGATTACATGTACATCTAGTTTGATAACTAATTTAAAGTGCTGACTACTTTTTTTTATTCTAAGAGTGGAATAAATCAAGACCCCATGTTAGAATTAGTTAGTGAGTCTGCCTAGCACTTGGTTGTGTTTCCTGAGCAGTTGCAAATCTCTTGTTTTTAATACATTGACGTGTGTGTCCCTTCATCATGAGGAATACAAATGATAGAATGTGGTAACTTTCCAAAAGGCAATTCCTCAGCTTGACTCGAACCAAGTCGATCTATCCCTGACCATGTCATATAAATCCAGAACATTCACAGAGCCTTTTACGACGAGATTTGTTCATCGTCAAACTAACTTTATCAACATAAATATTGTGATAAAACATATCTCAGCATCTGTACGATATACTGAAATGTCTCAGGGGTCCACATTTCTTGCATGGTTGACCTTAGCAGAGTAAGTATTGTATCTCTCACCAACCACGGAGTAGTAAAACCTTGTCAAGGAAATCTTTACCAAAGCATGAATATAGTCTAGAATAACGGAAATAGAAATAACCCATAGCTATTTGTATGTTGGAAATATCATAAAATCACCCTTCTGTATTAAGCATTTCTAGAAGTGTCTGAAATATTTAACTAGGGTGTACATTGCATTTGAGCACAGATATAATAAATTGGGTAAAACCGACGCAGGGGAATCCGGTAGAGTCTAGAGGCAGTGCCTCCTTGTAATCTAAACATAACGCATCCATGAGAAGTAGTTTGGTGAATTATGTGGAAATAGCTCAGTACTAAAATATCATGTATTGTTCTTGTATGATTCACATCATTTTCTGGGAGAAGGGGAATAGTACCTGGTTTTAATGACTGGAAGATGAGGGCATCCGATCACTTACATTGAGGAACATCCCAATGAACGTTTTACCAGTACTGTTTAGTTTAAATGCATTCACGAACTGTGCGAAAGTGACGTTAACCCAAAAGGCATTTTCTTAAAGTCACCTCTGTACATTTCAGGAGCTTTCTCAATGGCGAATTTCCCCCAGCCATAACAGCAACATAAGCCCCCTTTTTATACAATTTTTATAGCAAAATAAAAGTTAAATCCCTCATTCACAATGCCCACACGAAAGTGAATTACATGGTCCATGAGGCATGTTTGACATGCTTAGTAAAAAACTCATGTCATAAGATCCTCAGCCTTAAACAATTGGCCTTCAGAAAAAATCTATCCTGTATCAATCCATCCCGCTGTTTCTGGCTGAGTCTTTGATGCCTACTCAATGTGCCTGACACGCTCAACACTATTGACCGTCCACCAGCGTCCTGTGCGCGTTTACAGGGGGCGCCACTGTCTGCCGCACCTCAAAGAGCCTCAATTAAACAAAGCATGCGCAATGCCACCATTGTGTTGGTGAGGAGGCGGGGACAGGTGACGGGCCTGTTGTCTGTGAGAGATCAGCAGAAAGCACGACTCGGCGGAAGACATGTTTTATGAGTGTCAACCCACAGAGCTACCACCACCACAAGGTGTAAAGTAGATGGGACTCCTACTATACTCCAAGTCTTTAATCAACGTATCGCTTGAGGCGAATCATCCCACTCACCCATAGCACTCCCTCTCTTTTTTTATTTCTCTATTATTTTCTCTATCGTAAATCGACGCATTAAAGTGGCTACCTTCTGACTCGATCTAAATCACCACCATAAAGGAATACCTTCACAGTTCCCCAACGAGGATGTTTTCTCACTTGTTTATGTGCTCAATTGGTTAATTATGCGATTACGCAGATAAAGGATTTGGATGAGAGGAAGAAATGGCAGAGGAGTCTCGATTCTTTCAATGGTAAATATATATGCTCCACGCTGAACATTAGGTTTGGTCAAAAAGTAATATTGAGATTGATACTAGATGTGAACCACCGGCGAAACAAGGATGCATTCTCTAGTCGAGATATGATAACAATAATGGTTTTTTTGCCAAACTAGGTACATATGTATTCTTATGATATAATCATTCTCTCATCGATGCATATAATTAACATTTTATAAGTGACGCGCTCACTTTTCTTCCTTATATCCAGTCTTCCAATCGCTAGTCCTACTGTTCGTTATCCACCTCTCCCTTCACTGATGGTTCTCTGTTTCTAAACTATGTCTGTCTATCTAAAAATTGATAGACGCATGTATCAAATAAGTATGAAGAACATTTGTAGTGTTATATACTTATTCCTAGAATATCAGATTGTACATTCTTTAATTATAAACATAACAAGAACACACCTACTTCCCGGGGATACATGTATAGATATTATCATACATGAAGTATGCATTATGATACTCAGAAAGAAACTGGTGAGTCTGGTTTGGTCTGTGTCCTCGTTCGCCATCGAGTTTGGAGCGCGCAGTAATATGAACGAGCCGATAGCCAGGTGAATATTCCGAAGCATTCCGAACGAGATGGCGAATGGGGACTCAGACCAAGCACGAAAATGTTTCTGATTTTATCTTAGACTGGAAATATCTATCTGTTTATTACCCACCTGATACGAAGTCTCCATACTAAGCCTATGGAGATTACAGATCGCTACTGAGGAGGATACGGAGCTCCGTACCCTCCTGGGAGGATACGGATTTTTTAGATGAAAGTAGTCCCAAACATAACTTCTTAATTACGTTGAAAAGTTTTCTAACGATCATATTTATTGCTTAAATCTAAAAATAAGTGAGTAATAAATACAACATTACCATAATTTCGATCTGTGTGGCCGTATTCTCCTTGTAGTTGACGCTACGCAATACTCCTCGCTATCGCTCGGAGTATTACTACGCGTCAACTACGCGGAGAATACGGCCACTCAGATCGAAATCATGGTAATATTGTGTATTTATTACCCACCTGATACGGAGTCTCCATAATAAGCCTATGGAGATTACAGATCGCTACTGAGGAGGATACGGAGCTCCGTACCCTCCTAGGAGGATACGGATTTTTGAGATGAAAGTAGTCCCAAACATAACTTCTTAATTACGTTGAAAAGTTTTCTAACGATCATATTTATTGCTTAAATCTAAAAATAAGTGAGTAATAAATACAACATTACTATAATTTCGATCTGTGTGGCCGTATTCTCCTTGTAGTTGAAGCTACGCAATACTACGCGGAGAATACGGCCACTCAGATCGAAATCATGGTAATATTGTGTATTTATCACCCGTTGAGAATGAGTTACCGTATTCGCAACCCTGTTGAGAAGGAATTACTAGTGTTAAGCCTATAGACGTTTATTCCAGGCTGAGATAAAATTGGATGTGATTGGGACAATTTAACATTCAACTTCCCCTATAATTTACCCCTATTGGAGTTATCCGTCTGATAGTAATAACACTACATTTGCAGATATGACTGGGCTACACCGAGGAGTTGCTCGTGGGAGTGCAACAACGCACTCTTTATTCCCATTTCCTAATTAGCAATTTTCTCCTGAATAATCTCTTCATGCCTCAAGGTATTCTGAATTAAATAGCTGTTTATTACGAGAGGATATACGTAGAGGGATAATAAAATAGGAAGCATGTTGACAGTTGACACCTGCATCCCGCCCACCGGTTGCTTACTTGGTGAAGAACCAAACACCTCTCGGTAGGTAGGATATAAAAACCTTGCAAATCTACACGATAAATACCTGCATAAATAAGCGTGTCCTCCTTCCATGGGAGGAAGTCAGGTGTTTGGTAGGGTGTGATTTCAGTATTATGTTACTGTGAGGGACAACGACGCAAGCATATGGTATCAAAGACTCAGGCATGCGTAAAGATAGAAATCTACTGCCTAGAGTCTTCTGTGATTTTTTCAATCACACTCAAATGCGGCAAAAGATGGCAAGAGGCAGGACACTTTCCCGGCAGATCTTTCACAGCGCTAGCACTCACTAATATTTGCCCTAAACTAACACTAGTTCCCCAGGTATCCAGTAAAGACAGTGGGGGACCAGCTAACATTTCAGATTTAGCCCAAAACAGGGTAACTGCCGAAAGTTATGAAACTCAGACAACTCATATATTATGAGTTTGAGAAATATGAGAATTGCTAAAAGAGCTTCATAGACAATGCAGCTGATTCTTTTTCAGCTTTAAGCCACTTTATAATGTAAATCCACATTTGATTAGAATGCCCCTTTGATTGACAAACAAAACCCTGCAAGACATGAGGTGCTTCCCATAGAAGAAAATAATTCCTAAGACTCTGTCTGATTTGAGATAACAAATAACAGGAAGAAGTGTATACCATTTACCATATACATATGTGCATCTCTATCTACAAGAAAAACACAGAATACTCCCCCAAAGCGCTAAGAATTTAGGAGATATGAAAAACTGGCAGATGGGACAGATATTGTCCCAAACAGGCAGAGATACCAGCGGCCAGCGGAGCACAGGATCTCTGCTAGGAGAGTGGAGACGGGAAACAGACAATACCCAATGAGAGACGAGATGCGACGTTAAGTATTTTTTTATAACTATACCTCGTAACTTTGGAATTCTTTCACCACGAACCAGTTCCCTTCTAAAGGTACCTGAGTGGGTGAACAATAAATGGAAATTTTGATAAAACATGAATACGGAAATACAAACACTGTTAAAGAAAAGCATCTGCCAGCCAATAATATATTCATTAAAAAAGAAGGGCCCAATAGTCTAAGACTGGCCAAACATACTATTTAATATGTTAAATGGCCTGGTATATTCTAATGAAGTTCTTGTTTCCTCATACCTGTACGCTTACAGAGTAAGAGACATAAATAAGAGTATTTGAACAAAATCAGTATTCAATCAGTGTTACAACTAGAATATTTTATAATCAGAATGAATATACATGAATGACAATAGCACATGCGTACCTACATAGGCTTGTCGACAACAGTCAATGCTAAACCTACAGGAATCTATAATCTGTAATATTCTTTTACTGACTCGATGATTGGAATGGAATGGTTACAATTTTGTTGATGTGTGACATCCTCACCCAACGATTTATGTATCTATTATCGCCTTTGTGTACACCTGAAGTGAGTGTAGTTCGTGTATATCATACACATGTGCCAAAACTGTTTCCTGCTGATCAAGGCATTATTTCCGGTGGAGAATTAGTAAAGAGACCGCGTCATTGTTTTTTTCTTGGGCGTTATGTTTTTCTCCGTGGGTGTCATGTTTTTTTTCCTTGGGTGTCGTGTTTTTCTCCATGGTCGTCATGCTTTTCTCAGCGGTAAGAATGGTGGCTACGAAGCCGTTACTAGCGTCACTCTTTGGTCACGGTCGGGTTTAATGACTCGGTAAATAGTCAATGGACATATTTCCAACGAATGGACTATAGCAAATTTATGAACTTTCTAACTACGAATGAAAGTGCAGGACAACGGGAATACCCTCTGGTGTGAAGATGGAAAAGTTCTTGGCGGGAACTACGTATAACGAATTCTGAGGCTAGACACAACGAGCGAGAATCCGAACTTAGATGGTAAACCCAGACGACTAAGTAAAGCTCTGCACGTTTGTGTGTTTAGATATCGGATGACGGTCGGTGTGGATTGAGTTTAAATCAGTGTGCCTATAGCTTGTAGCGAATCGCAGGGGCAATATATGACTGAAGCATCGAGCCATGTAGACTGCCATCTGAGCCGTTGAGAGGAAACTCTGGTTCGAATTGCTACTCTGACTCACCAGCCTGTCCACTGACACAATGCGTACCAAACCACTTCCCTCACACGAGATGAAAAAGCTTTTGATTTCGAAATAGGATCGAATTAATCTTTGATGAAAAAGTGCATATTTCAGGAGAGGCATTATATGACTACTTTGTGCTTGTATAGCCCGCCTGATCAGATATATGACCACATTCTCCGTCCTTCCGCGGTAAAAACGTAGTCTTCCCCATTCTTGCAAACCGCTCGTCCCAGTATTTCTTTGGATAAGGAACCGGCTGTCTTGGTGGCTTACGTGTTCGGTAAACGTAGTAGCAACTGAAAGAAAATCTCAATATGACATATATTGTTAAACTCACTCAAGTATAATCTAGAGGAGAATGAATTCTTTTCTGACAGGTTCTATGTACAAAGTGAGTGTGTGTTCCTCCAACATGGGTTTGTTGCTAACACTGGAATTGGATTGAATGTCCTAGGAAGCTCAGATAAATCTTGAGAAAAAAAGAAAGGAATAAGTCTAATAAGTATCATTTGATTGAGGCCAACCATACCCAGGGCCTTGCATTCTTACCGGAGCTAGTGGTTCTGGCACCAGAACTCGTAACCCACCAGAGCTTCTATCTATCAAGGCACAAGGGTACAATATAGGCATGTGACCCAGCAGACATGTTTCTCTCTCCATGCCCAGTGGACTATGAATCCAAATAGGCCCCCCTCGGCCCACAACAAAACCGGTTAGACAGCCAGGAAAATGTAATGAGAATGCTTTCATCCGAATAAGATTTTTCGATTCCATGAAACTTGTTTTTAGTTTTAGGGTAATATCTAGATTCAAACTTTTCACTACTGGGTGTCCTGGCTACCCTTTGATTATAGTTATATATTACATTATAGAAAAGCTAGGACATACGTAAAGGTGTGAGAGAATTATCCTTCAACCTAGTAAGTAATGATCAATAGATTAAACAATAAAGACAACAATAAAATAGGGCACTTTCCTGAACCAATTTGAAGATCTACTTCAGTTTAGTGGACGGTCTCACGCACCAATCGTAGAATGGAACCGGTTTAAGAAAAGACACGTTTTATCACAAAGGAAGCAAATCCAGCCTTTAGTACCGCGCTAAAGTGCATCCATAAATACAAGGCATTGTGAATCTGATAAAAAAGATATTAGTGGAAGATTATCCTTTTCTTCGTGGTGTTCCCATGACAGATGAGTGAGGGGTTGGTGATTGGTTGCTCCTCTCAGACAGGGGTACCTCTCCTGCGTCAGTGTACGTAGTGGCAGATCTATGCGAGTGGCCTCTCAAAGATGAGATCCTCAGCATGACAGAGGCATGCTTCCCTCAATACCGTCCCCACTATGATATTAAATTCATTGCTGTTTTATTTCCGACACACTCCAGGAAAACAGAACCGATCTTGCCAGGTGCCTGTATTTATGGTCGCGCCGAGGTGAAGACAAATTACCTTTTGAGAATGGCTTTGTCGTCTTAGCGTCACGTTTCGGATTGAGTTTCCATGCTACCTTGGGAAACCGAGGAAATTGGTATCGGGGAGTGAAGAGATAGTTAAAGACCTTACACCTGGGCACTTGTAACATTGGAGGAGGGTTTCCATATGTAAATGACCCCCTACCTTCCCATAGCAATCTAGCAACTTGTAATATCCCGTTAACCGCTGATGCAGAAGTGTTGACTACATGTACATGATCATATATATACTCCCACAAACGAGAATAAAAAGATATAAATAACAACTAAAGGTGTACTAGAAGGCACAATGAGGGGAGGCCTCTAAGCAATATCCTACGATTCCAATCAAAAAAAGAGCAAACGATAAAACATGAGAATATGGTATTACAGATGTAAAGAAATCCACTTGGAGCCAAATGAGTGGACCCGCCAGGATCACCCCACTGTATAATGGAGGACAGGGGACAACTAGAAAATCTACATCTACATCTATATCTACGGGATATACTTGTATCGATTGATAACACCTGGACAAAATGCACACAAGGTCAATGTTGAAATTACTATGATGAATCTTTTGCCACGATTAGATCTATTTCTTTTTCACTGTGTGTGGCTCTGTTATGTGTTGATGTTCGTTGCTGAAGTATGTTAAAATATCTTCAAACCCTTTCAGATATTTACCAGCTAACTGGAACCCATCATTTGGAAATCATGACTTTCAACAAAGCTTACAAGTGAGCAAATAATCAAATACAATCTAGTACGGGATTCTACCATAGCCATATCACCTATGACTTCAGTGGTGAAACAACAAATGACTGCAAGGTACAATTTCTAACTCCATCTATCACCATTCTTAACAGCTTTCATAGTAGCGTCAACAGCCTAGATCTTAGGCTGGTTCCCTAAATATCTGCTAGTCAGAGGTGGGTTGGCAGTCAACCTAGTGTTTTCCAAATCTGGCCAATCATATTTCTGGAAATATTTAGTACAAAGACTGGACTTGCTGTGGTGGACACACTCTCCACCTTAAGACATGAACAGAGCCACTCCCTAATGAGGGTTATTTCAAGGTGAAAAACGGACGTTTCTGGAATAGTTGGATATAAGAACAGCTATTTATCAATAAAATCTGCCTTCACTACATAAGACTTCTAAATTTGCTGAAGACATTCCCGTGACATGGGCGAAAAGGTTGAAATTCCACTGGAAGGTTGAAGTCTATAAACTCTGATAGTACACAAAGTTACATTTTCAGATCAATAAATTTTACATTTTTTGCAACGCACTGAATATATTGATATAGGAATCTACATTATACCAATTTATGCATGCCTCCTCTGTTATTTTGGCCGTTATATAACCTTACTGATCGATCCAAATTGCTACACATTTTTAAGTCAAGTATATGGCGCAATCTAACTGAGTTTTTGTCTCTTTCACATTGGAAAAGAAAGCTTAACTCTGACTCATAAGTACTTAGTCATTAGTGTCGTGTCTGCCTAACCTACACAGCCCAAATTAAGAGAACGAGTGTTGCTCCCAGGTAATAAAACATAATTAACACAGCCTAAAACCTAAAATCATTGACTGTTGTTTCCCTTCTTCCGAACCTAAACTGCATTCGGGAGAACCTTTCAATACACTCTGTAGGTATTTGCTTTTATCTCTCAAACAATTCATTAACACATCAATCCCCTTCTTTTGGTCTATATTGTACCCCTTTGATACAAATACAAATGTATATTATGCACAGTCTCCGAACCATAGTGGCTGTTCCTTTTGTGGACGACATTGCTTTGAACTCCGGTCTAATTTTTTGTTGGCCTCAAATCTTTCACATACACAATCAGGAAATAGAAGTTGGCAAACAGCTTGGTCTCCAGTGATTTATGTGATATTACGTGGTACCTTGATCGAACAAAGGGGGTGAAAGATTAACCACATGCCTCTCTTCTTTCGGATCATGCAAACTAATGCTTGCGTTTTCATTTGAAAAGAAAACTTTATTTATCCTTGTAACGATTCGGGTGTTAACTATTCGGTACTGCTTGGATGCAGAACTTTGATAGTACAAGTCGCAGATAATTATAGACTTAATCATAAAGCTGTGTATCTCTTCTATATGCCTTGTAAAATACTGTCAGATATACATGGGGTTCAATTTAGATTAATTCCTATGTTTCAAACCTGATATATACCTACCATCATAATTCATAGCCTTTCTCACATGTTAACGGTCATGTAGATTCTGCAATATCCACCGCTTGTAAATGTGTTTTGGGTTTTTTCATAGACCAACGGGAGACCTGGTCATTGATCAGTATTGATCTGCAGTGGTTGCGTATCGATTGGTAAATTAAAATACGCCCCTCAGAGCTGGACGGGCGTGCGGCACGCTACATGGCACTACAATCTCTACGGCCCCCTTCCGCCACCCTCAACCACAACCTCCTCCCACCAGTAGTTATGATTACGGTCTTTTTTTTTGCTTTGTGAAATGACGAGTCTGACTGGAATCAGTACACTTCTTGTCGAGTTTTATTACCCAGGAGATCACAGGGCATGGCGTTGGGTCCCCTGGTTCCCGGCGCTGGTTATGTTGTTAAATATAATGCAGCTTGCTCGGAGTGGCGTGTATTAAGACCTTTTTTCTGATTTCAGGAAATAAATAACACATGAAAGCCCTGGGGATATGCTTAGCTTAAATGTACAAAAATGATGATATTTGTATTTTGTCCTACGTTGTATCATATTTTAATGAAATGTGTTCTGCTTATAAATCAGCACTATTATAGCAATGTACCACCACAGATATGGAAGAATTTACAACCAATTCAAGAATAAAAACAATCACCACTCTAACCGCAATATTACCTAGAAGTTACATCGCGTAACTATGAAGTGTATTCTTGGTGATATCTCTATCGTTTCTACGACATACAATGACTAATGCTTTGTTCAATGTGTATATTTGTCAGACTATCTAGTAACAATCCCAACGTATCTCCACTGAATGTATATGAGATACTTGTATTTCATATAGGCACAGATGAATTTACTAGGCAGTCCTAGCACCCAAGGCAGGGAGGCCTGCAGTAGCGTGTTGGCTGTTGGCTTGTGGCGTACCCGAAATGTAAAAGCTGTACACGCCTGAGGGTTACTCCCTCAACAAGACGAACGGCGAGCGACCTGATGTTAGCCCAAAGCCTTCTATGAAGAACACGGGAAGACACTTTGTATGCATAGAGGTTTTGGGCATTTGAAATAAGAAAGATATTCTATACCAGGAATTTCCTTTAATGTTTTTATGACTATACTACACTTCCTGAGTTACAATGAATTTGCTGTTCCTGGAACCAACCTTCTTCTTATTCTTTACATAAGCAATTGTAATAAGTTTTCAAAGTACTATAGCCCTGATTAAACACAAGTACGCTTATGAAAATAGGGAGTGGGTGATGCTGGGATAAGTGTCACCCCTTCCACGTAAAATGCTGCGGTTACACATGTACGTGTTTACTTGATATATTTACATATATTTTCTAGGACTCACGAAGTTTCGGATACATTCTCTACCCCTAACATTACTTAATTGAGATGCAGCTTTGATGATATAAAATGGATATCAAAAGTAGTTGAAACATCTCAGAACAAAACTAAACAGTCTAACTTGTTTTACAGTTCACTCTTCACCTTTTATGTGACATTCTTTTTTGTTTGTTTATTCCAAGAGGTTCTACCAACATTCCACAGTATGGATAGACATATTGACACAACGCTTCTGTTGATGTCATTGAACTCCGCTGTATACTCCGTAGTGGCGTTTACCTGCTCCAATACACAAATTGCGGTGGCACTTGCCACTGTGGCATATCATTATACATACATGTATACAGTGATGTATGCACCCATTAGAGATTAGATTTGTCTATTTAACCGTTTTCCGACATCTTAATTAGATCACAAAACTACTCAGTTTGGGAATATATTCCTTGAGGAAATGATATACATATGGAGGCTACAATCTGCACTGGGCTTTTATTCTGGCAGGTTGATGATTACAGTCCCCTAGTGTGAAAATGGCAAAGCATTCTGTAGGAAGCTCCGGATAGGGATGACTGTGACAAAATAATTACCATTTCCCCAAAGGCAATCTTGCTAAAGAGGCAGGAGATATACTTTGACCCCACCCGACCTATTATGAAAAATGGAGATGGTAAATAACATGCCCGGAGGCCCCTCTACTTATACAGGTAACCATCTTTACAAGTACTACACATACTAAGCTCTGTTGCCTACCCCTAAAGACCATAATATACATCACATATCTTTCCATAGATTCCGTTACCATACTGTCTCTCCTCCGAAATTTCCACTGTGTGAATCCTTTTCAGAACATACAGAACCAATGCGTAATAACAATATATGATATCAACAATATTTTCCTGAAACCCCAAGCCTTACACGTTTTATTACTACAAATCATAAACCTTTAGTGTCTAAAGCGATGTCACAACTTAAATATTTACCAGAAGCATAAAAGCTAAAAGGTAAAGATACCTTGTAGTGAACTCTTTAAACAGAACCATGTCGGAATTTGCATTTTATCTATAGATGTAGCATGAATTACTACACCACCCGTTCCCCAATCCCCCTTTCAAAATTTTACCTTCACCATTGCTTTCATGAAGCATTCCAATGGTTGCAGATAGCTTATTAAGCCGTCTGTGTAACCATGGCAGTCGTATACAGTTTAGAGAACCCATGTGGGTGTTATTCAGGGGATGGGGGTACTGGTTTTTTTTAAAAGAGTATAATATTCCCCTAAGGTTGAATGAAATTGTAAATTTAGATCTTAAGATGATACCTAAGTAGATTAGTGAGCGGTCTCTGTTGCATTTTTTTTTATTTCAGAAAAAAACCCTACAAACTGGCACGGCAGGTTTTCATCGTATGGACACACTTGTCCATACATGGACATTGTATGGACACACTCGGTAACAGAAGAATCCGTACCACATTTTCAAACAAAACATGCCTTAAACATTTTCCAAGACTATGAACTATTTGTATTTTGTTCTAAGATAATGTGTCTTTGTATACGTGTTTAGGTAAAAAAAAAAAAAAAAGGAGAAGCCCATAGTGACTACTCTGTTTTCCCTATTTTATTTAGAGATTACTGGCAATTTATCTTAATTTTTGTCGGTAGCACCATGGTACTTCAAATTGTTCCTTTCATATTCTCGTTTCCACTAGATTCTATATAGAAATATATGATATTAAATGATGATTCGATTTCTAGATGTAGCGGCAAAACACTGCTGATATCGTGAGATGTATGTCAATCCCGAATAGGATTTTAGCATATTCTTCTTTGAGAACCCACAAGGAAAACCTTTTAGGCATATGTGGTATTTTTGTATGTCGCACTATCAAATTTCTCCGGTCTTTTCTCTTTTGAGATAGAGGATTTTCAACATCTGGCGTTATGGCTAATATGTCTGCAAATATTTCCTGTAAAAGCTATAGACAAGTGTCGTCTGTTACGTTACAGTATAGTGTGTCACAGTCCCATCAGAGTAGCATACCTTTATAAAGTCCAGGGCATCACGTGGGGGGTTTGGATGTGTGTTAACGGATTCTAAATGCCAGTTTTTATCATGTCGAAAAGGAGATTTATCCTGGGAGGAATCTGTGAGAGACTGACAAGGATCACACAGTAACGTGGTGTTATGTGTTCTGAGAAGGGTGAAATACGGATATAAAGGTCTTTGTGGAAAATATTTACATGACCCATTTAAACTCCACGTCGGTTTCACAAGTTTGCAAAAGTCTGAGGAAACGGGCGCAAGAGGAAGATATTATATACACCTAGACGAAAATTACCTGTGAAATTTGGGTTGCTCGTTAGTTCGCTGATGTCGACAGAGGGGGTCAGGGATCAGGTAAGACGCCATTCAGATGTGGGACATCAAAATGCTGTCGACGTGTAGAAAGGCAGTTATATATATACATCTAGAGCAGACAGGTTGACAGAACACTTAGCAATGGTTATAACAGTTGGTCGGTGCATATATGCAGGGAGATATCGGTGCGCCAGTTCACCAATATCCTCTATAAATGTAGGTATCACCAAAGATGCATCATTCTGGACAGAATAGATGGAAAGCAAAGCAGCAATGAAAGTCAACTGATGCAAACATTACTCAAAGGAATTCCTTGGAATTTACCTGAGCAACACCATACAAATCGAGGAATTACATCATGAATAAAGATAATGCATTCCCCTGTTTGTAAACATCCGTACTTTCATACACAGGTAATATTCCTCACAACTGAACATTTGAATTCATATAGCCTTTGCATATATGTCCTGATATATGCTGGCAATTAAGGAGGTAATATTCCAGGACAATTCCGCCTGTACAACTGGGCAACAATCATCAATATTCACCTGTAACACTACTCAACAACCATCAGCATTTGTTCCTTAGACCACATTAAACGAATGCCATGCAGGAGTTAAAGGACCGACTTAGCACAGAGAGGCAAAGGAGTGAATCTCGAATCTTTGTGCTTGTAAAGTAAAATTACCGGGTCAAGACTAGAGTAATCTATTGAAATAAATATTTAGCCTTTATACTGCTGATTTGAGCGGTAATTTCGGACAGAAACGGAACGATGCTTTGTTGTAATCAATTCGTATATGTAACCAATGGAGCATGACGGATACAGTATAACTAGAAGGGTTCAAGAGAGAGAGAGAGAGAGAGAGAGAGAGAAAGAGAGAGAGAGAGAGACAGACAGACAGACAGACAGACAGACAGACGGATAGACAGACAGACAGACAGATAGCACTATAATTTACATGGAGGTACGCCTTTATGGACAGTGGAGTCGGCCTATAGGGAAGATAGCTATTGTGTAAAAAAGGGAATTGGCCATGGCCCCTGATGCCAAAGGATAAACCAGGTAGAGGGTGCAGTTATCAATGGATTGCTTTGTTGTCTTCTTTTTTGGCTTGCGGTAGAGGGCTTTAGCCTTGTCTCATGATAACCAATGGATTTCAACAACTGATAACAACAGTTGTCCCCAGTGGACTACAGTGGCGCTATCTTACATTTTCCTGGCGGGTGATGGAAGGACTAGCAATCACACTGTGTCTTGTACGGACAGCAAGGTAGGACTAGAAGGACCTGCGGGTGGACCTACGGGGGGTGTACAAGGGAACGGGTGAAGGCTCATCGTTTATCTAGGCTACACACACAGCTAGGCCACCACAAAACGCAACAAAACACCTCAAATAGGCATGCTTGTCATACTTTCAAAGCTGGTGCTTAAATGGCTATAGCCACATGGCCAATAACAGGCTCTAACAAACTGGCTGCAATCCAGCACGAAATAAAGATTTTGATCTTTGCCTCTAGCGGCATAAACGAGCAATGGCTGGAGATGGTTCTGGTGGCAGTATTGCTCTAAGAAAAATGTCTTTGTTTAATTATGTCAAATCTTGTCAACACTGGGAAGATAAAGAAAGAATCCTGCTTGTCCCAACCTTCACTTACGTTACTTTCTATTAGTGATTCCCTTTATATGTGCACACACATACATGCATATACATAGAGGCAATGGGGGACAAAAGAAGGCGACGTGAACGAATCCTTCATGTATTCGCCACTCACAACTTAACTGAATAATAACAATAACTTTTCATAAAAAGAATACCATCAAATAATCGTATTATGAATGGGACAATTATCTAGGCATATGATGGATGAATTATTGCAATGGATTCTTTGTAACGTATGCACACACCAACATCCCGGGTATCGTATATGTATGTATCTAATGCAGAACTGAGGCAATGGTCACTACTTCCCACCTACGGAATGCATGTCCGTGAAGAAACAGGGGCTATTTCTTGACACTACCTAGTACAAATCAGGAAAGCCCTCAGTTAAGATCCAGACTGTAACATTTACTGATAACATTTGATGGTATGCAGTACAAGCCACCTGCATTGTATATTCTCTGACAAGCATTCCTCTTACTACACAGTTGACGTTTACTTCTTTTTTTTTATCAAAATGAGAATTTACCGAAAACAACTTTAGTGATTAATACCATGTGCAAATCGCTTCATACAAAAGCTGCCTCAAAGGGAATCAAATCACCTGCCCAGAAAGACACACTTTTCAGATAGGACAACTATATGGTAGGTAGCCCCCACCCACCTCACCCCCTTCTTTCGGTATCTCTCTTAAGTATTTTTTTTTCAATCCATGTTTTAGGTAAAGGAATTCCGAACAAAAAGAATCCTATGAAGACAGGTTCGGTCTGTCCTGACCCCGTGTGTTTGCCTTCTTTGCTCACTGGCTGTCAACAGTGGGGATGCACCAACGGCAACAACGTTTTATGCAAAGAGTTCTCGTCGGCCGTAATTGTCCAGTCACGTGCTACAGTCACGCGTCTCTTTAGTCTCGTGTTATCTCGTCCAAACACATCACACCCCAGAGGGCTACACTCTCCAGGTTAGGAGCTGGCAACAAACAAATTCTGCTTGGAGAGCTTGAAGGGAGATGGTCGGCAGGGTCTGGGACATGCTGATCCACACAGCTATTTACAAGGGACACGCCCGGAACCTACCCAACTGGCTGTTAATGTGTCGGGGAAGTAACAGACTAGTTAAAAACGATCGGAATTACCATGGCTATAAATGACCTTTGTCGGGAGAACAAACAGGTTTGTTCTTGAACAGGTGATGGAATTGTTCACAGAGACCAATCTGAGTTTGTTGAAAATAAAAAAGAGAGAAATGTCAGGCATTTGATACCTCTTTGATGTGGACTTGGATAAAGGGTGCTTTTTGACGCCGTCGTCACAACTAGACCTCAACGGTTTGCACAAGGTCCATCCCTATGGTTCCAAATGTGAGTTATATTACTGGCGTCAGATGGATATAAATATCCATAGTCAAGTCATCTCACAGTAATAGTCAATGCATCAAATACAAGCGCCGCTAATGTAGTAAAGTTGCTGATGACTTTTATTAGGTCATTAAAAACCTGGTACACCAAACCAGCTGCATGTTAACAAAATCACTTGAATTGTATTTTTAGTCTATATTATACAGATGTAATCCCTCCCAAAGTGTCGAGATAGTAAAAACAGGTTGCCGTGGTTCTAGCAGTAGCTACCAAGTAGCACATCCCTTCCACGACCACCTGTGTGATTTTATATGCAAGCCTGGCAGTCACCAAAGTTCGAAACGCCATATATCACGTCTATAACCTTGGTAGTTACTACGATATAAACAACCACACTATCCACCACCTACATGATTCGATACACGACCGCCATGTAGCGGTGCATTTTCATCGCTGGCCATTTTTGTGACCGTGGTTATAAATGTAGATCATAAAACTATTCAAAATACATTCGCAGGTATTAAAGCTGGAGTCTGAATGTACCTTTGCTTCAACCTTTTTTGCTTCTGTGATGTATTTTACAAGAAATAAACGCTGCTTTATATGAAAAATTAAAATCCAAGTTGCATGACACCCCATTAAATAGGGCACCATGCAACTTTTAATGACAAACACGGAGAGGGTGTGGATAATAGTTGAGATTTATTGAGAATATTGTAGGAATAGTAATACCCGACCCCCGCGTGCCCTACAAATACCCAAGTGAGTGAGTTTGAGAGTGGTATTATAGATTATTTCTATGTAGGGTGGGTTAGCGGAAGCGTTTTTCCCATCCTTGAGTCCGATGGAGAGTGGAGGGAGAGCGAGGTCCACGTGACCACGCTGGAGGGAGGGGTGGAGAGAGTAACCCCCTCCCGAGTGCATTACAACCAACACCTTGCGGCATTTTGACCCCGAACAGAATCCCATTCTTCATATTTGATCCACCCCGTTGAGTGGGCAACCTGAACATGAGGCACATTGCATGATTTTGGTCCATAACAGAGAGTGTCCTACTATCGGGGTTCTGCTATACAATACGCCTGACGTTTTAATAATGATGGCACCAAGATGACAGTAATCTGTGTAGGGGACAGAGCCATTGTTAGTTCATAAAGCAGTCACTAGGTGGTCGGGGGACAAAACCTGTATTCTGGCTCTTTGTTCTTACGAAATTCAGCTACCTTTCAATGTTTTACCAAGGTTCCTTTGACTCTCTACACCGATCCCAGAGCAGGAAGATATAATGCTAAAACCCAGGACATGATGTTTTTTTACATGGAACACTTTATTTACATATGTGAGCAAGTCAAGAAAAGTGACATTTCCCAATTATCACTCACTTCTTTTGCACCTCCATTTGTGAAGAACAGCTACTTTTTCACCTCCTTTAGTAAAGAACACCTACTCGGGGGGCGTCATGGCGGCCCCCGTGGATCATACGCTATATGCCGTATATATACAGAGTAAATGTAAGGTACGTGCCGGTAGCCCCCTGACTCGTATCACAGAAGGCACCGGGGTCAGGGTGAGTTTAGACGGTCCATACATCTGTGTACGTGGGAAGAGCCGCATTCAAATCTGGTGGGAAAAGAGTGTTTTCTGTTCTTTCCGCCATACATGATGTACGCTTCTTAGATAGAGCTTCAAATGTTGAACATTTATGGTCATTTGGATAATATATATCTCCTAACATGAGTGTGCCTTTTATCCCCTTCCTCATCTATCTGGATTCGGTGTCAAGAAATACTTGTCGCCTTCGTTCCATGAGCACTCATAGCTCAGTGTTTTTGTATTCGTTAATTTCATATATTTCTGTTATTTGGGGCTAACTCTGAAAACCGTCGTGGCACTGTGTTGTCCCGTATAGATCTTCATTAAAAAGAATAAAAAAATCGTTTCAGCAATATATTATACACAGACTCTATAATACAGTGACGTAGATATAATAAAGACATTTTGATTGTTATTTTCAGTAATAAGGGGCCAGATAGACTAATCTCGCACAACCCTTACTCCGAATACTGCTGGATTGGAGAATGCCTACATAACAGTAGTACACTTATATCACAATTCAACACTTACTAGATTTGTGCATGAGGAAGTAGTTTGTCCCTATAACATGTGGGGATCACAAATATTGCATATTTGGGGAGAGTGCGTACAAATATTTCCCAATACCGTAATTACACCATATATAAACACGATATATAGCTCCCCGTTATGTCGTAAGAGAAGCATTTGAGGATTCCTAATCTGGAATCTAATCTTATTCAAAATAGATGATCACTAGTTTCATAGGATTTCACCTCAAAAGAGATCGCCACTCTAAATACTACACCTCATCACGTACATGGTTGATACTCTACATGGTGGCAAGTTTTTGCAGGTGTATATATCAATTCTAATTTATTCATTGTATTGGTCTGAAGACTCAGACCAACAGTACATGTATATATAAAATTAGCCCCAAAACATGACAAGACAGGTTTGGTTTTCATACAAACCAGGCCATGAATAATGCTCAAGGAAACCTTCGAAACCTTTATTTGTTGCTTAATCAGTGCTCGTTGTGCTTTAAGAAAGCATGAATTCCTTTTTGTGCCTAACTCGTATGTAACATATCCGTTATATAGGAGCCATAAACAATAGTCATGCTACGATAACATCTACTACAGTCGTGCAATACGGATATTGTAGGAATGAGATGATCATAAAGATTGGTCGTTGTCTGAAATGGCAGGGGGGGGGGGGGGTACTCTATAAAAAGCTCAATAATCCTTCCCCTGTTTTTTCTTGCATCACCTATGTGTAGGGTGAGCCACAGCTAATATTTCCCTTTATTAGTTCAGCAGTTCTATAACGGATGCTGGTGGTACTGCCAAATCTCCATCTGATGGTAGGTATAGTCTCTGCCATATAAAAGTAGTCAGGTGGGAGAGAACGAACTGCAGTGTACACTGGTCGCTAGAGAGCTCTACACTATGTTATCTCTGGTCGGGTATATGGTCCAGTCGGTAGAGGGCCGCTGTGATTCCTGCTTATTTATGTCATCACTGTGGTGTCATCCCCATTTCTTGAATTCGATCTCGCTGTAAAATTACCGTGGTTGTTAACAGAACATAAAAACACAACCAACCTACTAACAACTGGCACTTATCAACTCATCATTCTTTTCCTTACAGAGTACCCCCCCCCCCCCTCCCCCTCCCCGTCCACCATGCATGGGACATGGCGTGTTGGTATCCAGGGGTGGTCACGGTTCAATCTCCCCTCCCACACCTGGTGATCCCGGGTCGTGCGTCAGATCACTTCCCCGATCTACTAGGCCCAGGGTGTGCTCCACACCCCGTGAACAGCGTCACGGAGTATGTTTGCCGACGTGCACACGGGTTAAACCGTCAGTGGGGTAAAACAAACCTCCACGCTAACCCCCGAACACTCCCACAGCCGGAGAACACTTATAACGGCAGATAAAACCAAGATTGAAGCCTAAAAAACATAGCCATCGGCGATTATCACAGATCCAATTGTGCCCGACCATTTCTTCTTATCTGTCACAATCGGGTCGATGTACGCATTCTTCAGGCGAGATTGTAAATTCTAATGGCAATCGGTCATTATGTGCATGTTCAATATGCTTATCCTCTTGTTGCTGAATGACCAAAGCTGACTGTTGGCGATTCTAAGATGCCCATTTAATCAATGTTGGCACGTATCCTCTTATCTACACATGTATATGTATGTATTAAACAAAAGCACGCGTTACACTTGTAAAATGGGCATGAGAGCAATGATGTATTCGGAAACCGTTTCAGGATCTTATCTACATCCAATATTATTGAACTTGCCTTATTTTCCATAAGGAGACCACCCGCTGATCACAGTAAGGTCCGTGGATGAGAGTATCGTCCATAGACAATTATTTTGCCGGTTCATTCGAGTCATTAAACTGGTATGAACTCGGCCAAATTTGTCGATACCTAAAGTAATACATACCTGAGTCAGTGACTGGCCAGATGCCAGGGTTTCGATGCCAGACAGGCGTTGTGAATAGAGTCGTGATCTAATCAATGGTGGTTGTAGGAATCATGTAGATAGTGGAGCTCCCGTTCTACAGTGTGAATTCTCGATATGTGAGGCACAACAATTGAAGGGTGTAGGTTCCTGTAGGTGTCTTCAGTAGGACTACAACCCTCAAGACCAAAACCATAAGACATAATCCCCCATTGAGTATTTTTACTAAATACTCAATGGGCGTTGGATACGAGTTCCTAATGTTAAGTCTTTGGGGACAAATACCCGGGGCGATTTATACATACATACATACATACATACATACAAACATGTATACATACATACATACATACATACATACATACATACATACATACATAATACATACATACATACATACATACATACATACATACATACATACATACAAACACACATACATACACACACATACATATACATATATACACCTCAGTAATCGTCCTCCTAAGTGAAAGCTACCCCCGTGACACCCACCGCCTGCCACACACACACATAAACATCAAGCAAATTCGCCCGCAAGCTCCCAACCATGTATCGTGTGCCAACCCCACATAACAGGGCGCCTATTATTAATGACGTACAAAAGAATCGTCCCCTGGCCTCAGTCTCTCAGTCCTATGTCTATATTACAAACCTCTATCGCATGGATATGAACCACAGAAGTGTTGGCCTATCCGTCTTTGTATATGTGTGTATATTACCGAGGTTACTTATTGCAAAGACTTGAGCAAGACTCCGTTCTCCTTTGTATTGGTCTATAACAGCAGGATGGTTTTGGGTGAGTACTTCCAGGTGTGAATGGCTGAATGATTACTATTATGGTGTGTCAACAATTCATATGTTCTTTGAGATTCATAGAGGACAAAGATAAATGGATGCAAATGGATATTCTTGATCGATGAATTTGCACGTCTATGAGAATAAACCTCTGCATTAGGGTAGCATTGACATTTAGAAAAATAAAGATGGATATCCTAATCCATATGGTGAGTCCTTTTGATGCCTAGATTTTCTGTTGAGGTGATATATCTGTTTTTCCTATGTACATTCTGATATCAACCCTAAATGCCGTATACAAATACATTTCTTGTAAAGCGATAGTGTCTATGTGTAATTGCTGTTGTTGGTTGAAATATTGAAAATTGCTTGAGAATCCGCAATAAATCTTTTATGCTGCCAAAGGTTTATGTTTAGATTACTTTAATAATCATTGATAACGTGTAACAAGGAGCTACATGCCAATTTCATTTCGGGTCAATCATGAGTTCAATGTCGTTCATATGTTTGCATTCTGCCAAATCCTTTCTGTGCGATCAGAAAAAATTCAGCCCACTAGAGAATACAAATAATAGGATTTCTGTGGGGAATTCTGGGTTAGAGAAAAGGTTGCACTATAGAAATATAACAGGTAAATGTCGTTCTAATCACTGTCAACTGGATTGCCGTAATTGTTTACAGAAAAAATGTATTTTGAACACGAGACAAATCTATGAATGAAATAGTGTGAAGCCGCAAATACAAATCATACATGATGAGTAGATATGCAATATATTGGACGATACACAAACTTAATATGGAAGTAGAGTGCAGAAGTATACATACTACATTGAAAGAAAAATATATAGGTATCAAGCAGCATATTGACTCATCTATGTTGCAGATCAGAATATTAAATATCTTATTTTGATATTGTCTTTGGTCAACTATATTGACTGCTTCATTTAAAGACAGAGACATAGGGTGACAGTTTCTGGTATCAAATATACGATCTGACACCGAAATGAGGATTACATCGTAATGTGGATTTCAGTACAGCACAATCCCAGTCTATGGTAGTATATGGCATAGTTTACGAAAATAATTAGATCGTTATTGACTATCACCCCAAACTAGGGAAGTACAAGAGTGCGGAAATAGCACCCCCTGCCTTCTCATTATCTCCCTATACACTTTATCCTCTCTCCTCACCGTTATTATTTCCCCTCGCTCTCGAGCTGACCTTTCTGATTGATCTTATAGAGATCTAAGAAACCATTCCTAATTGATATACGTATGATCATAATTGCTATACTTCTGATTATATAACCGTATCTTGGCACAAAACGCTGTACTAATCATTTCGATTTTAACACGTATGTGTCTGCTACAATCACCATTGTAAAGGACCCAAAAAGCCTTTGTTGCCTGTGCCTGTGGGCCTACAGTTGGTAACTAAACATGTTTTATCTGCTGCTCAACAGAGTATTTAGTACATGTATGTCATATTTTAATATTTTATCATCTATATGTATGAACGTGTTGTGTATTTCATTATTTCATTTATATCTTTCAAAAGAAATATGACTGACCGTAGATCCCAGCTGAACGACCCCCTGAACAGTTTGCGTGGTGTGGAGTACTCCAGGGTCTTTATGTCGATACCGTCTATAAAAGGCTGTACCACAGTGTCGGGCCTTCTCTCCAGTTCCTCCAGCAGGGGCTCCAGCCACCCAACGTTCACCTCCGTGTGTGCGTCAAGGAACACCAGTGCCGGCGCCGCCGCCGCGTCGGCACCGCGCATGCGTGACCGGATGAGGCCCTCGCGTCGCGCGTTCCTCATGAGGGTGACCTTGGGAAGGAGGCGCACGTAGCGGTCTAACGTGACGCCAAGGTCAGTGTGGTTGCTATTGTCGTCCACCAGGAGGATTTCCTCCAGGAGAGTGTCTGGAGTGCGGCGCAGGACGCTGTGTACCGTGCGGAGCAGCATGGTCAGCGCCTCATCATAGAAAGGAATGATGACCGACGCACGCGGAAGTGGCTTGCCCCCGCTTGGCCTGTGGCGCCGTCTGCAGGCTGCAGGGCGGCTGTCCAGGATATCGCGATCGAGCGGCGTCGCGTCACTCAGAGTGACGTTTAGGTTGTATACAGAGTCCGGCAGCCGTTTCCGGTGACGGAGCAGCGTCCGCTGAGCGTCCAAGAGACGCTGCTTGTCCGGGGAGGCATCAATTGCCGCGACGGCATGCTGTTTCCGCTCCCTGTCGACGGGGTCGTGCTGGGGTATGTCAGCGCCCTGGAGTTGGCGGCGCATGGCAGCAGGGAGCGCGGGCTGACTGCCGGGAGCCGCCTGCTGCATGAAGAGCACCGTGGTGGTGAAGAAGAGGCACGTAGTGAGCACGAAGACGCGGCGGAAGACGCACCGGAAGATGGGTGACCGCGGCCCGGGGCAGCACGGCGACAGCATACTGCATTAGAAATGTCTCCACCAATATACCTCACCTCCCAGGGACAACCGCAGGTGCTCTACTCGCCATCTGGATGATGAACTAGATTTGAGTCTTTTGGAGTACTTTTACCCTGCAGATGGGATTCGTGTTAACGTCCGGCATGATGCCTGTTGTCTTCCGGGTGCAGGTAGATCACACGAGCCGTAGCGCGTACCCAGCGTCGCCCAGAACTGCTCCCCGCGTTGTGATCGCAGTGTCCGCGCTCGCGAAGCCCAATTACCGCCAGTAGCGAGGGTAACTGGGTGCGGGCTGGTGGCAGCCTAGCAACTGGTCGCCGCGATGTAAACAAACTCTGCGGCCATTGTGCCTGTTCACCTGGTTACGAGGACAACACTGCCCGGGGATCTTTGCCCGTCGCCCGCCGCTTCCCTCTGTCTCTCTCCAGACTCCGGGATAACTTGCAGTTCTCTGCACTTTGTACATGAATGGAATGGCCTGTTGACGCCGACAGCTTAAAGCATTCTCCAATGTTGTCCTGATAAATAGAGAACGAAATAAAAACAAATCCATAAGATTGAATACTGAATAAAGATATATGTGTTCTAGCAACAATTCATAAATCTGTTCTTTTCAAGTCTTTAATTATGATAGGCTTGGTCGGTGTGTGTGGCAAGACAAATAGGGTAATGATATGATTAAAGCCCAAGGATGAGTTTAATTGGTGTGTTATCATAGCGTGCAGTCTTGTAGCGCAATAGATTGAGGCAGAGATCGCTGACTGGATTATACAGAAGATCTACTGACGGCACGCCAACACAACCACCACCACCACCACTATCACCCAACTCATGCAAAGAATAATAATAAATCCTACATTCACAACACGGAATTTTCCATATGGTCTATCATAACCCTCAGTATGAAACCTATATGCAAACTATGGGACAGATCACTCATGTATACCGTACTCACCGGTAACACAGAAGATTCGGACCGGTGAACTCCGAGCTCCACGCAGCGCCCTCTCCCGCCCGTCACGCTCCACTGGTGACAGGTAGACGCTGGTGGCAGTGAGGAGCGCGTCCTCCTGTGTGTCAGGTGTGTTAGGTGCGCACCTGCTGGCGGAGACAGGTGTTGAGAGTAGTGCGACGCGCAATGTGACTGGTAGGCTCGCTCCGCCACCGCCACATTTTATAGCCTCGAACCCCCGGAGAGCGGGCTGGAGACGACGCTAACCTGCATGCGCGCCCTCCTCTGTTTGACTAAACCGCCCCCACTGCTGCTCCTCCTTGACATTCATATCTCGTACATAACATATCTCGTTATACACATATATACATATATATGTATGTATGTATGTATGTATGTATGTATGTATGTATGTATGTATGTATGTATGTATGTATGTATATATATATATATATATATATATATATATATAATATATCCTTTTTATCTGGTAAAAGGATATATGTAGGATAAATGTAGAGGCCATGGATATTTTTGAATTAAAACGAGATTTGACACTGCTATGCATTATGCACAGAGTTCTTTTGAGAGGATGCGTCTGTGACACCAGGTGTGGTGTACATGGAGTCACGATTCACTGACCTCCGAGGGTAGCGTGGTACGGTGAGAATGGCACTTGCCGGCGGCGGTCGGAACTCCTCTTGGTCGGCCCTCTGTTGACATCATGCCTTTAAACGAGGATAATCGCCGCAAGCTCTCATCCTCTCCTCATCTCCAAATGCTTCGTATACCTCTCAACATTTTCTATTAGTCTAAGAACTGCCTATTCGGAAGACTAGAATGCCGGTCAGTATACTAATGAATTATTTATAGTTTACAATTAGATTATATGTCCTTCAACTTCATCCACGGGGTAATGGAAATGTAATATTCTTTTTTTTGTTGTTGATCATTTCTTTCATTATTGTCGTATCTCAGGTACATAAGATTGATAAGTACAAAGTATTTGTATAATCAATAATGACAGCAAAATAAAAGTGGCCTTTTTGCGTCAGCTTGTTAACAGCTGGTTTTCATCGCTTAGGCCAAGCCATTTCGAGGATCAACACAATAGTCTGCTTATTTCATATCAAAGTTACTTAACTACATCATATAAGTGGTAACCATCAAGAATTTGTCATGGTCCTTCATTATCATCGTTTACTTAGCGACGGTTTATAGGTTGAGATAGATACTGTGCATATACATGTATACATATGTATTCATGTATTTAGTTTTAGGCACCTGCCTATGGTTTGCACCCATAGGATGAGGCAATATCATGTCCAGATGCAGTTTAGATAAAATAAACGATACAATTCTCAGACACTGATCAGGAGATATACCAAACCACAGACATAGAACTCTACGCACAAGCGTTAAATACAGATCATTACCCTACCCCCGGATAAAAGTAGACAAGCAGTGGCTTGGGAGAATAAAATTTTATTTAATTTTATGAAGTAATAGTAAGTAAAATTATGTCGACCTTACTGGACGAGCATATTAATGATAAGATAATATGAAGGTAAGTAAATGATAATTGACAGGTAGAATATAAGTCAATTATGAAAAGTAAAATATGAAATACAATACACATGATAATTGTATGAAATACAATATAGGTAATTGTATAAATAATAAAAAGCCAAAAAGGCAAAAAAGGAGAGGGGGGGTGGGAAATGTTTTTAGTCTTTGTGAAGTGACTGGATCAAGGCCCAATTGACGGCCTTGGCGTCGTTGGCCTTGATGTACGTCCGGTGGGCGTTGGATTTCCATCCGCCGTAGCGCTGGATGGACAGCTCAGGCAGGCCCGCCTGGTATGCCTGAGTTGCAGCGGCCTTACGCAGGCTGTGGAGCGTGTACGTGGAAGGCTGATCGGCGGCCTTCAGTAGGGACTTCCATTCTCGGGTGAGAAGTCTTGTGGTGACTACCTCCCCAGCCGCGAGGGTAAGGAACGGGGCCTCGGGGCTGGTCATGGGGACGGCCGCGATCATAGAGGTGATAGCGCGTACCGGGCACGCCGCGACCTCGGGGGACGCCTGGATCACCACAGTCTTTTCCTCCCCCACCAGTTGCAGGTTCTTGGCTGCCTTGATCCGGACGGTTACTTCCGTTGGCGTGACCACCACGTTGCGGCGCGACAGGTGTTGCGCAGGGTCGAACTTGGCGGCCGACGGTGGGGCGACCTCGCTCTGCCGCAGAGCCGCGTAGTAGATGAGTAGTATGGCTGCCTGAGCACGAGATGGGTCGGCGATGGTGTGAGGGCCGCGAGGGCCGCCCTGAGGACCTCCATGGGGACCGGAGGCTTGATGTTTGGGACGTATGATTTGTTGCGCCTCATCGCCTCCAGGGCGCGCTTCACTCGGTAGTCCTCTGTCGGCGCGACGTCCCCTCCCGTCAGTCACAGGTGCGACCGCAAGTGGGATAGTTGATTCGCGACCGTCGCAGGGGAGGGGGCGTGGTCCGAGACGTACTCGAGGTACGCCGTGATGAAGCTGGTAGTGGGTTTCTGGTCGTTGGCTCCCATCCGCCAGCAGAATGCGAGGTATGTCGCGACGGCGCTCTGCTGGTTCGCGACCGTTCCGGGGGCACGCGCCTCGCATTGCCGCGCAGATGCCCTCGTCTGGAGTAAGAGCAGCTCCGGATCTGCAGGCGAGACGCAAAACAGGGTTAAAGCAGACGTGGGTGCAGGGAATGACCTCAAGGAATAAAAATTCATGAACATCGAAGCCGTATCGTAGTCCCCCGAGGTCAGATGCGCCCGGCTGAGTGCATCCGCGACGGTGTTGAGTCTTCCCGGGACGTGCGTGTAAATGAAGTCTACCTGCAGTTTGGTTTGGACCATCCAGGCTTGGCGGGCACACTCTGCCAGTACGGGGTTCCTGGCATGCCCAGAGGTGAGTGCCTGGACGGTCCCCATGTTGTCGCAGTAGACTTCCACGCGAGAACCTCTGTCGCGGTCTGTGATGAAGGTGCACATCGCGAACACCGTATTGAGGGCCTCCAGCTCGGCGAAGCAGCAGACCGGGTCGTTCACTGGGCAGACCTGGCCGGAGTATGAGTAGGTGCCGTCGGTACCTCCGATGCCCGAGAGACACGCGTCCCAGTGAGGCACTTAGTTGGGGGTCCTCGCAGGATAAGGGCGTGGCCGTTCCATCCCTCGGCGAAGCGCAGGAACCACCCAAGTCCTGCCTCATCTCAGAGTTAATGTTAAGGTAGTATCTGGTCATACCTCGGAGGGCCTCAAGGAGTTTGCTGACGAAGGGGCGTGCCGGCCGGATACACTTCGAGACGTGTAGTACCCGCCCGAGGACGGATTGAAGCTGGCGTTTCGTCAGAGACCGCTTGAGGGACACCGCCCTGATGTGCTCTCGGACCTCGTGAAGCTTGTCCTCGGGCATGGTAAGTGACATCTCGGCCGCGTTGATGACGATCCCGAGCCATGTCACGACCTGGCTCGGGGGCTGAGCTTTGCCTCGGGCCTCGGGGAGTCCGAGTTCTAGCAGCAGCTCTCGGGCCGCCCGGAAGTTGGCCTCAGATTTCTCTCTGCTGGGTGAGAGAATTATGAGGTCGTCTAGATACATGCAGGCCTCGACCCCCTTCTGGCTGAGTATCGCGACGATGGCCTCTGCTACGCACTGCATGTGGTAGGAGGAGGCACGGACACCAAATGGCATTGCCATATCACAGAAGTACCCGTCCCTCCACGCGAAACACAGGAGGGGCCAGTCCAGGGGGTCGCCGCGGAAGTTTTTATACGCCCTCGCGATGTCGATTGAGCACATGTAACTTCCGGTCCCCGAGGCCACCAGGCAGCCGACAAAACTGTCGACGGTCGGGAGGCCATGCTCCCTCTCTACACAGAATTCTTGACCACAAAACCGTTGACGCTGTCGTCCTTAGGATACGTCATGTCGGTAATGACACGACGGTCGTCCGTACCCCTTTTCTCGCGTGTCATTAACGGCGACACGTGACACCAGGGTTCAAAAGGGGGAGCCTCGTACGGCCCTAGGAGATTGCTGAACCCTCTCTCTTTGTCAATGAACCTGTCGATCTGATCAGGGTACCCGTGGCACTGGGGTGGTTGGGCACGCCCCTCGTGTCGCTGACAGGTCCGGTGTATCTGACAAAGCCCAGGAGCTCCTCCCTCCCGGGGAGGCCCGTGAGGTACCGCACCCACGCCGGGATGTGTAAGTCCGTGGGGAGTTCGATACGGGCACCGAGCGCGTTGGGTAGGCCCGTGCGCCGCACCTCCTCGTAGATGTAAGCGTGTCCCGGCGGCCCGGGGCCCGAGAAGCACGGCCAGTGTGTCCGCCGATGTCCGGCGAATGCCTCGGGTCCGTCCGGACTCCGGGGGAGGTAACTCCGGTCTCACATACCTTCCTCACAGCGGCGAAGTCAATAGTCAGTCCGGTGTTCACATCCTCCCGGGGCAATTGCCGAGCCAATTGCTCCCGTTCCCCGCCGACACGCATAACCACAGGAGTGTATTCGTTGGTGGGCGGGGTCCTGTGTTTACTAGCATCCCCCACGTGCGCGGCACGTGTTGTTGTTGTCACGTGGGGTGTTGCGTCATCCTCTGTGCACTCGCTACCCAATACCCCTTCTCCGAGTGCAGCTGTCCTGAGTGCAGGGGGTGTACGACGCGCCACGCTCACTCGCGGGACGCGTCCGGGCCGTTTCTTTTATGCTTGTTGTTTCAGTGGTTGGAGATCAGTTGTGCGGAGTGAATGCCCGGCATGCGGCATCCGGTGTGTCGGGGGTGCGGATGTTTGGGCAGCACTCTCATACCCGCCACCGTACATCAGCTTCCTGTTGCACGTGTGTATGGAGTGCGTGCACATCCGCCCAACGGAATCATTTGATGTTACTGTCCTGGTGCCCGTTCCATTGGCGGCACCCCCGTTCAGAGTTGTAGGCTCGGCAGGGGAGCTCCCGCCCCCCGGCCTTGCCGCCGTCGTGACCATTGCTCGTTGTCGTCGTAGCCGTCATGGCCAGGCGTACACGTTTATCTTGGATCCGCACGTGATCCGACCAGTAAATTCTCCCCGCCTCGACTTGGTCAAATACAAAAATCAGACCAGCGGCGAACACCCGCCCACGGTCGAGACTGCGCATCGATAGAGACCTGCGACAGGTGTCTGTACATGTCTCCTCTGTGTTCCTCGGGGACTGCTCTGTGGTCCTCCATCATCACGAGGAAGGCACTAACGTATTCCATTGGTTCCAGGGTGCCTCTAACCTCGAGTTTCTGCGCGAGGGTGTACAGACCCTCGCGCTCAACATACATGTACGGCTTCGATATACCTTTAGATTGAAAGTCTGTAGGGGTCTTACCGGCCGTTCGGTCGTGACGCATCGCCTCTCTGTCTATCTCTCGCTGCAGATGGTCTTCCGGTAGGTAACGGTCACGCAGAGCTCTGGGCGTGGGGAGGCGCGAGGCCTGGTCCTCGGCCCACTCCCGTGTCTGATCTTCTGCCGGGGTCCGTGCTTCGCGCACGGTCGGCGGGTGGTGCGAGGCCCGGCTGGGCGACCGTTGTCTGGACATCGCCGCTAATGTCGCCATCATGGCGTCCATCTTGGTCTCTAGTGCCGTCATCCGGGACGTCTTGACCATTGATCCTCGCTCCGAGACGGATTCAATCTGGTCGTTTGCCGCCTCGTTCCCTCTCAGGGTTACTTCAGACTGTGCCTGGGCAGATACCTCCGGTGCCTTCGATGTGCTGGGCACGGGGGTATTCCTCGTGGTTGGACCCATTTCTCCTGAATGCGTATATGTGCTTAATCGTCTGTATGGGGTGCTGGCCTTTACTCGTGGAGTATGAGGCTGCGAGCACGTGGCCAAGAAATACGAAAAAGTACTGTAGTACGTGTGTACTGCAGAACGGGTGAAGGAGAAGTGAGGCCGGGGTCCGGACCGGGCTGTACCACGTGACCTCGTGGTAGGTGAGAAAGCCGCGAGGGGGCAGGAGGGGCGCCCGGGAGGCGCGGTAGAGGGGGACACCGGAGGTGGCAATGACTCCCCCTGAGCAAAGCTCATGAGAATACCATGACACGTTACTATCAGACAGGCCATAAAGCACATGCTTCACACGGACAGACGTGTCACATACATAGACCACGAGAAAAAAGACATGGAGCACAGTTCATGGGACTGTACTGTGACCAAGTAGGTTTGATGTATAGGCGGTGTTTGACTAAATGAGCTTGTCATGAGATTGATATCTTATCCATCAACTAAGGCTTGTTGCTGTTTTTTGATCAGGTGCATGCAAAGCTTTAATTAAGATAGAGGGAAATACAGTTCACGCTATAGAATATTTAGGATATGGAGAGAGAGAGAGAGAGAGAGAGAGAGAGAGAGAGAGAGAGAGAGAGAGAGATATGGAAGTTACGCTGTATGAGTACGATCACACACGTCATATGAGTCACATATTTTACTCCTAAAGACCAACCAACACCATAGGGGAAACCTATTGAGTTTGAATCGCATAGTAATTCACCAGGACGAGCCGCGTCAATTACGCAGCGATTCAAACGAGATGGGATCGAGCTCTGACACTCAATTTGAATGGGTTTTTAAATTTCATCTCACCCTTAACATTGACTAATGGGCTATCATTTGTGACATTATCCACCATGGGATATTTTTCCTAAATATATAATAGGCGTTAGATACGAGTTCCCACTGTTAAGTCTATGGAGAAAAAAATACCAGGGTGAAATAAAGTTCGAGAGACTACAGGACTTGCCAAACCCACTTACACAAACAACTGAACGCTCTAACTTCATGCACAACACACTACAATATAAGGAGAAATGTGCCCGTACGAACAGGTCACTTAGACTTCTCGCCAGCATGCTGGTTTCAGGACACCAAGGAGCACTGCAGGCGTGTTCATGTCCTCCCACACACCTACAATTCACTTCACCAAAAGAACCCATCGTCTTATGTGGATATCTCGTATAGCCTACACTGGTAATGATTCCAGGATCAACCGTAGCAGTGATAAGATAAATTGCTATGCGCTCACTACAGCTCATATGAAGTTGCTAGACCATCCTCAGTTCCAGGTGTATGTGGTCTCTGATGCGAGGGAGTGACGTAACTTGTGAAATAAACATGATTTTTACCAAAGTACCCGAAGTTGCAGGTTGCCCAATGAATGGGATGCCCCGCAACCGAAGCCCTACTGTATGGTTATATGTCGATGGATAATAGTAAAGACTGAGTACTGTCTGATCAACAGTGAAGCCAAGTATTTTCAATGTACGTCCACAGTCATCCTGTTTTCAAATTACTATAAACCTTATATTTGAGACATTTTTACCCTGACTTTACGTTGATGGGATGGCCTTCCCGCTATGCACATAGTGATGTATGTCTATAAATGCTGCATGTGAGGCAGTGGGCGATAAGCGTAGGTTCTACTATCATGGGTATTATAATGATATCAGCTGATCCCATCTTCCTCTGAGCAGTTCACCTCTGTCTACTGACCCAAAAATCCATGTGTTATACATCTGTGCGCATCGTCCTTAAACTTAACGACCTCTGCTTCCTATATCACAAAAAGATTGTATTTGGCCCACTGGACTGTACGTTGTCACAGAACTCGATGCTAATTTACCATTTGTACGGAACACGGCGTAAACGCCTCGGTCCGTACAAACGGTAAATTAGCATCTCGTTCTGTGACTTGTACAGCATGGTCAGGACGTTCTATATAATTACTATATACTCATGCCGTATATACTGTAAATACGCACCGTTTCGCCATATAACGTAAAAATACTGTACGGACCACTGGTCCGTACACTAAAATACGGACCACCTTGCCATGTACGCTGACTAAAGTTTTAGTTGTTAGGCCAAAATGAGTTAATAATTTTTCCCAATTTCGGGTATATAGCAAATATATAACGACCTACCATGTTTGTACAAGCTACAAAACTCGATGATAGTTTACGGTTTGTACGGAACTCGGCATAAATGCCTCGGTCCGTACGAACCATAAATATCATCTCGTTTTGTAGCTTGTACAGCATGGTCAGATCGTTCTATATAAATACTGAACACGTTGACACACGTTGCTATGTATACTGAACACGTTGACGCACGTTGCTATGCGAATTGAACACGTTGATGCACGTTGCTATGTGAATTGAACACGTTGAACAGTACACTCTTATACCCGTATAAGAGTGTACTGACAACGTTGCGCTATTGGTGGATTTACGAATTCGTCGTAATTCTTGTATTTACAGTAAGATCTGGTTAAATTTCAACATTTACGGGTATATGATAAATATAGAACGCCCCACCATGCTCGTACATGCTACAAAACTTGATGGGCATGGTCAGGACGTTCTCTATAATTACACTCCTCGTCTATACAGTATCTCTTGATTATACATCACTTAGATATAAGGGTGAGTCGAAGTAGTGACTACAACGTAAGACACATGTAACCAAATTGATGTGTCTGATACCTTGGGTCGGTTCATTGCAGAAGGATCTTTACACCCCTCTAGATAACAAAGACATTGGCATGGAACGGTTCCAAGTCTGAACACTGCTCACGCAACGTCTCCTTTATCTTTCAGACGATGTGAGAATTCTGTAGAAACAAGATTCTATTTGGGTTACAAGCACTATTGACACAGTAATGCATAAAGGATTTACAAGATGTACCTTCAATCTTAAGCTCACATAATCTGAGTTACTATCGCTGGAAATGTGGTAAATATCTAATGGTTTCCCCTCTTTTTCCAAGAAGGTATTTAACACTCTGACAATCACTACCAGGCAGCACCACAGAGAAAATAATCGCTTTAATGTTGAGCATATACAACAAGTATATATGGCATTATCATTGTCTCTATTGGTTTTTAGCTTCTATATAATTCATGATGGGGTATCATTTATACAGCAGTAGAGGAATGCAATTAACCAGACTTCTCGACACTTCGAATTTCTCATTTAATAACAGAGAATTACTGAAAAAAATATTAAGGAAGAGGAAAACTGATTCATTTGTCTTCTAACAACGCCTAGACAGAAAAATAAACATCAGTCGGTCAATCTTTACTACCTTTCTGCCTGCCATTCTGGTAGTGATATTGTCACAACCATAGCGCGGATGCTGATAGCTAGAACTGGTACCTAAAGCTGTCTCAAATAGGAACGATTGGATTGGCAAGCCTTCACCACACCACATCTTACACAGAGCAGCCTTCACCACACTCTGTTTCTAAAACATACCAGCCTTTACCACATTTTGTCTCCAACAGAGACCAACCTTTATCCTACCCCTAATAAAAAACGCCATAGGCTTAACATGGGATTTGTTTATGTCACGGGTGTGACATAAAGTGTTGTTTATGTCAATCGTCTTCGACTCGTGAAATAACAGAGCCTACAAAATGTGTGACATAAATAAACTCGGACTCAAACTCGTGACGTCTCATGATATTACCACATAACATTTTTGACACAGAGATGGCCTTCAGCAATTTGTGACTTTAATCTAAGCTAGTTTTGTACTTGTATGTACTCTATCTCCAACATAAAGCTGCCTTCACCAGATTGTGCCTCTAACAAAAACACTCCTTCACCACACTCTTTCTTTAACAAAGACCAGTACAAGGTTTCAATACACTGTGTCTCAAAGCCAGTATAATAAGGTGTCTTCAACAGAGACTATAGCATTCATAACAACATCTCAAAGACAATAATAAACGGACACTGAGGAGAGGACCAGACAGATGTCTCCTACTGTATCAAGCGCCCTGATGCACGACACTTTAATCAAGACGAGATGAGACAATCTGTCTACTATAGCTTCCCAAACTGTTTAAAATCCTTAGAACAAGTCTGTACAAGTGGAGCCTTCATGGGACCACGTCTCTCATACAAACTCCAGCTCATCTAGTTGCGTCTGGCATAACACGTACACCTTTCTGACACGAATCGACGTTTGTTGTCCTTCGATACACACCCCTGCATATTAAATTCACATATTGTCACCGCCATGTATTTGTAATAAGCATTTGCAGCACGAAATGCACTGGGTCGTATCGCCAGTGTGAGTGGAAGAGTGGTGGGGGGTTATGGTGTTGGATTTCGAATTACGGGAGGGAAAAGCGTTAATGAGGTGATACATTAAAATGATAGTGATAAATTTCACAAGAAAAACTACGGAACTTAGGACTCGGGTGAGGGTGTAGTTGTTTTTTGTCCATTACAGCATAGCAGGTGTACCTAAAATGCAATAATTCATTGGTGTGGCATTTCAATAACCACACACTCTTTTTACCGGGTACCGTGGTGTAGTGTAATCGATGAAGCCCTTTACAATGCTGGAAAATTGTATTAGCTTGCAGGCTAACAAGCTCGTTTCATTTTGGGCACGTGCAGACTAGAATCTGTCCGTGTGTAGGGGGATTAAGCAGGTAACGCTCCATAAACTGTCCTATCATTTATTCAAGACACATGTGCGGGTGAAGACAGCAAGGGTTTTTATCATTTCACAATCAATATTGTGTGATGTTTCCATAACAACCGTCAGCCTGGGGAGGCCGATGGTGGGCTTCTCCCCGAGTGACTACATATGTCACAAACAGCAATTATTCTTTCGAAACAATACAATAGACCTAGCAATAGATATTCTGATTCAAGGTTCATATACTCTTACCGTGTATATACAAAGAATTTCCTGTTACAACATTGAAGTTCTGAAGTTTCAAGTTTTACCGTGTGTTAGTGCCAGTACCGCGTCCTTCGTGCCATCACAATAATACCGAATGCAAGAACATCACAATTCGTGCTACCCATCAACCTGATAAATTCTTCTCGGCATTCTAAAGGAAGTGACGGAAAGTAGCTCCAGACATTTCCATAGTGGGGGCAGAAGATGTTTCCAGGCATTTTCGAAAATAGGTACATTTATCAGGTTTTCACCAATAAATAAGTGACAAAAAATTGATCAAAAAGAAAATTAGCCTATACCCGGAATGACTTAACACTGATTTCCATTGTACAACTTAAATTGTAATAGGTGTCGGAGGAAATAATGTAATTACAGACGTATTCGGTATTCAATGATTCCTTACCTAGCACACGAGCATGTTTTCTCTACACACCATTTCACTCTGCTATCACCCTAATAGCCAAAGAGGTGGGTTTTTTTTAGATTCTTTTACTACAAAATCTTATTTCATAGTTGCCATGCGTAGAACTGTTATTGTTGGGCAAATCAAGTTATTTGCATTTGAAAATGAAAATAAAAACAAATATTTCTTAAATTTATAAAAACACTGTATGCAATTATCATCTGAACCAAATGCTATATAACATATTGTAGCGGGCACGGGGTGGGAGGCTTTTACCGTTACAATATATACCCGATGATTCTCTCATCCTTTGATTAAGTGTTCTTGCAACATTTTTAAAGCGATGAAGAACTAGCAACTAAATTTCGAAAATGGAATGTCAAAACAATATGTCTCACCTCCTTGTAATAGCTAAAGATGATAAAGCGCGATGTTTCCACTTCCTCGGAGTACTTAACACTTTAAGGACGCATTATGCCTGGAGGCATCACCGCACTAAAGACGAATGATGCCTGGAGGCATCACCGCACTAAAGACGTATGATGCCTTGAGGCATCATTGCTCATTTACAAAAATGTTTTAACAAAGAAATGAGCAATATTCTTGAAATCTTCACAAAATGTCTATTCTCCATGGTTTATATCCTTTGTGTTGTCCATCCTTCTAGTGTGTACAGGGGTGAGAAAAAGTCATTCTCCAACTCCTTTGAATGCTATGTGGTATTCACTCGGCTGTCGCCTCGTTCATATCACTCCGCGTCAAACTCGTGGAGAACGACGACTTTGATCAAAACTTGTTGGTTTCTTCTTTACTATGTGCCCATCCAGTAGCGGGACACACTGCAACCAACACCCGGCCTTACGGGAGTAGCATGGCCGCAGTCACCCGTCCTTAAAGGGTGCATAATGTTTCCTGTGAACTTAAGTGAAAATGTATTATTCCCTCAACACTACAAATAGACAAGATTGATTATTACCACTTCCACGCCATAGTGTCAAACAGCAGAGAAATTTATTACGTCACTCCATACCGAGAATGATGTGGAAACGTATCCAATCATCGATACTTGACAGAAGAAGCTAACTGCTTCAATATCAATCAAGACCTGGTCCAATATTTAGCCCCATCTCGCTTTCTCTGATAAAGTTCTTTTTCCAGAATATTACCCCCATCCTTTTTGCCTATAACATTCCAGAATAAAGGCTTTTGGATTCAAAGTGCCATATCCTTTTCAATGACCAATAATATCACACCCTGACAGCCCAGTAAGTCAGGGATTATAAGATGGTGGTTTCTGGCAGATTTATGTATCAATCATACTGCTCTGCTACAGATGGTAGCCACCAGAACTTTTGAGTTGATAATTTGATTTGATAAGGAATTGGCAGTTCCTTTTACTTTATCTGTACTCCCAATCGATATTGATTCCAAAACCTGGAACTTTTCAAAGGTTTATGCTCAAATATGCTTCTCAATTTCTCTTTTGTCAACCGATGAGTATTTTCATTCCTCTTTGTGCTATGTTACACTCTCAATTTGCTTGGGGATATCTGCCATTCAGTTGAGCTTTCTGAGTGTAGTGTTTGGCTTGGAGCTTGCAATGTCCTTGCGCTACATTTTGAAGGCGGTGGTTTAAATTTGTCATGACCTTCTCTGCCGGATAACAACAGCTTTGCCTTTATCCCATCCCCCACAGTGAAGACGCGAGAGGCAGGCTAGGATAAATACATTTCATTTATAAAATAGAGAAGTAGGGTTGATAAGATTTGTGATAGTTGATATTATGTATAGAATTGATTTAAAATATTATGAGATGGGAATGAATGATATAGAGTGAAATAGTTGTATGTATTGTGTGGTGGGTGGGAACTTTTGGAATGTGTGTAGCAAATGGTAGACGTATTGAAGTGGAAGGTAGGATATTGGTGTAGGAGTTAACGTTAGGTGGTGTGTGTATATGGTTGTAGTGTAGCACTTCACCACAAGGGGGGGGGGGGGGGGGCAATGAGCCGCTCTCTCCCCAACAGGGGAGATGGCTATTTCTCACCAGAGGTCCGCCAAGCATGTGAGTTTATTACAAATTCAGTTATTTTTGTTCTTCTAACCAACCCACACGATACTTTAGTCAAAAGGCATCATTCAGATATACTGAGCTTTTAGGCGGTATTTGTCTAAACAAAATATGGTGTCTGCTTTATTGTTTGATACCATAACCAAGCAGAATGATAAAGGAACAGATAGTGACAACCTATTTAAATTGCTGGCCTTAAGCCTGTCAGACATCGACCCGACCGCTACCTTCGCCCGAGGGATCCGTTGGGTCTCTGACGATCCCCCAGTCCAATTTACAAATGTTTTCTGTTGTTTTGTAGGGGAGGCATAGGCGATTATAAATCTGAAAACCGTTACTGATATTCTATACTAGGTTTGCCCCTTCACCCCGACCGTCCCGGCATTGAATCTTTCACCAATCGCAAGTCGCTGTAGAACTTTTATGACAGTTTTATGGTTTTTGCCCACTCAGCCTAAAATAGGCTGTCGACTTAAGGCATACCACGTCCAGTTGAGGCTGCCGTATATCGACATGGTCTTGTTGGGGTCTGGTCGGGATGCTGCCGTGGCTCCGCTGTGCGTCAACTTACATTCGAAACCCAACCGGTCGGCGACAAGTTCACGCCGACATAAGGCCACTTACGTCACTCATGACTCTGGTCCAGTTCACTTATGATTACTAACGATGCACAGGTCAAGTTAAGGTGACTTAAGGTAGGCTTCCTGATAGTATCCTCAATGTGTAAAAGTGCGCTCCGCGTGGCTTCCTCAGTGTCTCCCAGTGTGTTTGCAAGGCAAAACCTCACCTTGCCTTCACCTCGAGTCACCTCAACACCTCACCATGGTACCAACATGGGTCTGGTGCAGGGACTTGATCGCAATATCATTCTGTTCCTTGAACAAGTTGGTGTAGAACCATGGAACTGTCTTGCTGCTAGCAACTTCATGTTTCTCGGTGGGGACTGACCCATCACCTGCTCCGTCCATATCCGTCAGCGGCTTGGTATACAAGATGGGATTCTGGTGCAGGGACTTGATCACAGTCTCCTTCTCTTCCTCAAAGAAGTCCAGAGAAGTTTGTAATTATCTGTGGTTCTCGGCAGGACTTGGATGTGGATGTTCTTGGGGTAGTGCTGCGGCTAGCTCCAAAGATTTGTGCTCTTCAGTGGGTGCTGCTTCCTGGTCCTCTGATTGTAAATCATGGGGCCATCAGCATTTCCGCACCCTGGCTGCACTTAGACACCAGCTTACAGATTTTGGCAAGCTTTGTCCACATACTCTCATACCAGGTTTTTAGTTCTTGTGGTGTGCGGTACATGAACCGTGCCTTCTCTGTCCACAGCCGGTCTTTGGGGAAGGCGTCCCAGAAGCCACATAGTCATTTGGAATATAGTTCAGGATGCTGCTGGAGATACTCAATGACTGCTTCTTTTTCATCTTCAGAGAAGTTTGTAGTACTTTGTAGTCCTCAGCGGCAATGTGGACGAGGTTGGGGTTGTGCCTCGTCTGCCTCTGATGACTCCAGGTCTGCAACAGGTGCTGATTCCTAGTCTTCTGATTCAGAATTATTCAGGCATGTGACTAATGCAGCATCAGCCACAGGTGTATCTGGTGGAACATTGGGAAGATCTGGTACATCAGCAGGCAGATCATATATTTCAGCAGTAGCAGTAGTGGTAATATCAGTAGTAGGACCCCCTCTGCACTTCTGCTTCTTTGGAGGAATTTTCGGGGACCAGGTACAGAGTGGTGAGATGTGTGCTCTTCGGCTGCTCTAAGCTGAATGAAGACCTGTCTGCCATCCCGTTTTATATATACCAAATGCGGACACAAGTCGAAAGGAACGAATTCCACCCTGTCTTAACTAGACCTACCAGACCTTAGGTTGACATGAATCATCAAACAACGGGCTTCATTACCCCATGGCGCACATATTGGCAGTGATGAACTTGATACGCCGTAAGTCTTCGGGTCGGTGGCGGAAGCCCTGCCAACTTGAGGCAAACCCTGGCTATCATAAACCCAGAGGAGTTGCCGGGACTGTCTTGGTAGATTTTTTGACAACCAGGAACTTTCAACTGACAACTCCCTGACAGCCAAATCGACCTACGATTTGCAACCTCGACAACATAAGGCAAACTCGGAAATAGCCTTCGAGATATGGCAACACCATGTTGAGGCTGTCAGGACTGTCGGGTGATGGTGTAAACCTAGCATTAAATAGACCAGAAGTTACTAAACTTTTATGTTATTGCCATATAGACTTATCACCCGTCCTGAGGTCCAGCCAGCCAGCGGCTCCTGGCCGCTCTCTTTGATCTCAATTGGAGTCAATTTACAAGGTTATTAAAGGAGGAGTTGTGATTTGGAAGAGTTTGCAGGTTGATGTCTCAAGGCCATGCTCCATTGCGCCGATCCACTCTGGATTGATTTGGTCACCGACTGATCGGCTACCCGTCGCCGACGGTCGGTGCTCAAACTCCTAGCAGTGCTCCATACTCGAGACTCAGAACCGATCCACTGGGGGCTGGCACTGGGGAGTGGGGAAACCCCTGTCTCCAGCCGGTCGCCGAAGTGGAGCAGCAGTGCCGACCGCGGAAAGATCAAGGGAAGAACCAAGGGCAAGAACTATCAGAGAACGGGAGGAGATAGGGTTAAGATTGCTCAGCGACCATCAATCTCCAGTGGCTCGGTGCCATGGAACACTGCCTTTATAGGTATAATTAGACATCGATATTTTATTCCAGACTCTTACTGAGCCAATGGTCGGGATGAATTGGGAGCAAATGTTGATGGCTTAATATGTGTTTGCACATCGGCGAGGATTCCACGCTAGTATGGGACTGGGTCTTGCAAGGCTCAGTCTGTGGTTGACTGCAGTGCTGCAATCTGGTGTGTTTAAGTTGAACTATGAGAGGACATGCCGTTGGGTCTAGTTGAGCTGTCTCTCCCCCCCCCCCCCCCCCCCCCATACCACCTTTTTACCAGTCTGACTGTTTACCATGCAATGATGGTTAAGCCTTGACTTTTCACCGTGGCAAAATGTCAGAGTCTGACTTTTTAGCATGCATGATGGCTTAGCCCTGATATCTCACTGAGGAAAACTGTCAAAGTTAGCGTGTAATGATGGCTAATTCCTTATTTTTTCACCATGGAAAAATGTCAAAGACTGACTTTTTAGCTTCCAATGATGGCCAACCCCTGACTTTTCAGCGTGGAAAAATGTCAAAGTCTGGTATAGCATGCAATGATGACTAAGCCCTGATTTTTCGCTGTGGAAAATGGTCAAAGTCTGACCTTTTATTGTCCAATGATGGCTAAGCACTGACTTTTCACTGTGGAAAACTGTCAAAGTATGACCTTTTAGTGTGCAATAATGGCTAAGCCTTGACAATTCACTGTTGAAAATGTCAAAGTCTAACCTTTTCGCATGCAGTGATGGCTAACCCCTAACTTTTCACTGTGGAAAACTGTCAAAGTCTGACTTTTTAGCATGCAATGATGGCTAAGCCCTGACTTTTCATTGTGGAAAACTGTCAAAGTTGACTTTTTAGGATGCAATGAAGGCTAAGAACTGACTTTTCCCAGACTTTTTACAGATTCATGATAAATCCATTAGAACAGGCCAATGTCAAAGTCTGACTTTATACCCTGTAAGAAAAAATTCAATCATTACCCCATCCCTGGATGAAAGCAGAGAGGCAGTGTTGGGATAATAATATTTTATTGAATTTTATAATGATTATAAAATATTATGACGACCTTATTGGACGGCATATCAATAAGGTGGTTATTGATATGAAGTACAATAATAAAATGGATGATTGACAAGTAGAATATGAGGTCAATTAGACCCTATTGAGGTATCCCAGAATTCAGTCTGTTTACAAGTTCTGGTGTTCGCTGGTTGCCGACATGGTATGGTGATAGACCCTTGAACCGTAACCCACAATTATCCAGTTTAACCGTTTTCAGAAATCTTCAAATTGAAATTCTGATGCCTGTTATGGAAATTTCAGCTATTTCTACTTATAAATCCGAAATTATATTTAGTTTCTCCAATTATAGATAAGGAAACTGTGGTTCATGCAGTCGTGGTGTGCCAAGTCAGTCGCGAGCGGAACTTGTATTTACCCTGGGCGATAATGGGGAGTTTAGTAACCTCTGGAGGGCGAGTATATGTTTATACATTGTATTGATAAACATAGAATAGCCCTACGAACGTAAGAGAGTACAGGATAAGGTTGAGGGTGGGTGGGAGAAAATAAAGGTACGTGTGTACTGAGTGATGAGTGAGGTAGAAGTGAGGGAGGTGCGAGGGCCGAGGGGACGCACGTGCCTGCGCAGTACGTGTGAAAGCCGCGAGGTGGCAGGAGGGGCGCCCGGGAGGCGCTGTAGAGGGGGGACACCAGGGGGAGCAATGACCACCCCTGACCAAAGGCCACGGGTATACAATTTTTCAGTTCGCCCCCCACTTTCAAAATGTTCTGACGCCCCTGCCTGTTGGTTTTTTATGGACCATTTCCCTTTTGGTTTCCATCCTAGATATAGATTGCTCTGGGAAAATGACCTATCTAATAGCACAAGAGGGTCTGTGTATATAGGTTTTGTGGGTGCCGTCTTGTTTGGTTGTATAGTATTAAATGACAATGTTGGTCTGGCTTTTTGCAGCATGTCATTTGTTTGGCAAGTCAGAATGACATGGCAACTAGTTGAGGAGTAGAGTATAAAAATGTTGTCACGGAAACAGATGTGATGCTTCATTACTTTGGCCAAAAGTGAGGCAGAATCGTAATCCCTATGTAAGATATGACCAACATGGAACATTTCTTGCAGTAGACTCTGAAAGTACCAGAATAAATACTTACATTAAGTCTCTATTTCAGTGACTATAAAAGCTATAGCAATTTGTTTCACAGACATTCAGAGTTGTTGACTGCAGTGGATGTTTTGTGCTGCATTGGTTGCCATGGCAATCGAATTCAAAGGGAATGTGAATAACAATTCTCCAATATGCTCCAACTGTCAACATATCAAATATATGGTTGAAATATATATAACTGTTTAAACTCTTCAATTCAAATATGATCAAATCAACTCAAAATTGAACCAGAGGTTGTTCTGTGTTAATAAATTACATATAGAAACATAGGACAATGCATGGAAAGGAACAAAAGTCGCTGAGTGGGTCACAGCCATTAACAGTGTGTCTCATTCCGGAACTATGGCCGCTCTACTCATTCTCAAATTAAGACACCCATCTGAGGGTAGGATCCTCCTGGGAAAGTTCTCTGTAAGCGAGATACATAAGTATGTGATTATATCGCAAAAGTAGCCCACGCGGCAACCATGCCTGCTTATCTCAGGCCACTTTCTGTGGTCACATGTGTACTACATCAACATGAACTTTTTGTTTAGATAAAGGATACTGCCTCCACGGATTCCGTCTTGTAGTATGATGACTAAGACACTCTTCTTTTCATTATTGTTTACACGTATTATACCAGGAAAGTGGTTTCATCATGCTCAAATTTCAAGTATTATACTTTCATTTTGTTCATTTCAGTTATATTGCTAGTGCTAACAAACTTTCGAATATTATTTTTCTATATCATGACAATGCCAAGTAGGATTTAGCTAGCCCATCTTAGATGGATAAAGGTAGGAAGTGCTAAGCCGCGATAAAGTATAAATGGAAGGGAGTATGCCGAATAGACAAAGGAAAAACAACACTATTTTCTGTGAAAGTGTATAATTTATCAGAGGTTACCGATACAGACAGATCAATTACAAACTGATCGATACTGACTGACCAATATTTACTTTATTATGAATGTATTAGGTTTCTGTAATATGTACCACAAGGCACTGAACTACCAGTAGGAAAAAGTAGGAAACGTTACATTCTGAAGCATGGTAATAATACTCATGGCGGTTAATCATAAACAAACTAGGAGCTAATGTTATTTCCATTTATAATGGAAGAGCATGGCATACCTAAATTACTTCATGATATAAAGGTAAAAGAATATCATAAGAAATTATGTATTTGAGCCATCTGTATTAGATCGAAAATTAAGTATCAAGAATGTTTCAATAAACCTAAAGAATTAATTTGATAGTCGTTCTTGAGCAAGTGTCATGAACATGATTACTTGATGAATCTAATGACTTTTATCAAAAACAGTGCATACATCCTAATGCATTAAAAATGTCTCTGAATCAAGTCTTATATGGGTCTGAGTATAACAGGTTCAATAACCTGGTCAGTGGATGACGGTAAGGAGTGTGTGTGTGGGGAGAGGTGCTAATATGGAGTGACTGGGTTGAAATATTCATATATGCCTACCCTTCCACCAACCTCATACCTCCTTACTGGGTCTGTGTTTCTTTGAAGAGCATAGTGAATGGTCTGTCCCTTCAGATATGGAAGTTCCAATGCTTTACAGTCAGGTGTGTCCCATCAGATTTGAAATGTACATGCATTATAAAGTGGTAAGGGAGCAGTGAACCAGAAAAAAACAGGCTCTTGAGTGTAGCTAGCTGGTCAGTAAAGTAGATGGACAGGTTGTGGGAGGGGAGGGGGTGAGGGCTATTCTTGCATGACTGTAGAGTGGCTTCAAGTCCAGTGTGTTATACATAAATCTTCATCTGTCCCTGTATGTTAGTAAATATGTCTATTTCTCTTTTTTTATGTCCGTTTTCTCTCTCCAGCTGTTTATATCTCTGTCTGTCTCCCTGGCACTATCCCTGTCTATATACTGTATATATAACTCTCTCTGTTTATATCTATGTCTCGGTCCCTGTCTGTTCATATGTATGTCATACTTTATCTTTGTCTTTGTCCCTGTTGTGTGGCATGTATGTTTGACTATTTCGCTTTGTATGTGTCTTTCTGCATATCTGTCTCATTGTCTCTGTCCCTATCTGTATATGTCTAGATGTCTGTTTATCTGCCCCTGTCTGAGTATCCCTTCTGTCCCTGTTACCATCTGCATCCTTATCTGTCTCTCTGTGTCACCCTCCCTGTCTTCATGAAAACCGATGATCAAGGGTTTCAGCAAGTCTATGGTCCAGTCTCAGGTGCAAGTCTTGATGACAGGGTTGAAGGGAGTAAAACTGGTTTATCAGGTCTGTATAAAGTGGGTCTGAATACAGTGTATTTAGATGTGTCCCATCAGATCTGACTCTCTGAATATACAGTGTATTTAGATGTGTTCCATCAGATTTTAAATGTAAATACCACATGTAGATATATTATCATCTAATAGTTTCCTTTTCTAGTAGCAGAATACAGTAGCCATAACTAAGTATTGATTTCATGAAAGGATTGACATAGTGAATCCTTTTGTCTTAAAATAAACTAGAAATAAAAATGTCTATTTTTAGGAACCAAGTCAGTAGTGGGGCAGGGGTATGGTCAGACTGGGATACTGGACCCCTGCTCATTTAACCAGGCCTTAATAGTTGGGCCATTGATAGTGAAGTGTTAGATTCTCTGCAGTAAGCTGGAAGCCTGTGTGAGCATTCTAACCCCTAGATGACATATATGAGCACGTTTTCCCTTGCTAAAAAAGGTGGCTGAAATCATGAGCACTTACTTCCTGTAAGGAGCACATTCCAAAAATTTAGTGTATCTATAACTTTACTTTATGTCAATTTACAGTGGAGACGTTCATCAACTGTCTCCTTTAACCCAATCCTTACGAACGAATTTTGTGCTGCATCATGTAGGCGGCGATGCCAGGTCATGTGTATGGTTGGTAAGGGCGAGCACCAAATCTCAAAAATGGTGTCACGTGACGTGATTTTTGTCACTATGGCAACCATTTCATTTTTTTTCAATAATTATGTTGGTCATATCTAAATACATATTTTGTGTAAAAATGGTGTTATAGTATTGAGTATTTCATGAATTATCGGCCTAAATTGTAAAATGTCAAATGATGCCATTTGGCATCATTCACCCGTGGCTGGGGAATGCCATATGGCATCATTCGCCCGTGGCTGGGGAATGCCATAGTGGCATCATTAGTAAGGAAAGGGTTAATTATATTTGCAATGTGTTACTGGGTTTCACCTGAAGAAAAAATAGAATGTCAGTCCTCAACAACCCATAAGAGTCATACACCACATCTTTATTACACTTAAAAACCCTAGTCTTGAAGGTCAAGGATTCTGACTGATACCAACTAACCAATATCAACTGTTCAATATGTACTAACCAATACTGACTAATACAGACCGACTGATACTGACCAACCAATATCGACCAACAGATATCGACCGACTGACCAATACTAACGGACCAATATTGACTGACCTAAACTGGCTTTCTGATAGTGACAGATCAATACTCACCGACAAATACTGACTGATCAGTACTGACAGATTGATTACAACTGATCAAACCTGACTGACCAATGCCAACAGACCAATACTGACTGACAGTGTGATGTATGTATCAAAATTAGACAGGGTGCTTCCTAACAGGTCCTCGCTCAAGATAGTGGTTTAGGCCCAACCGTTTGGACTGCCACCCCAGTGTTTGAACCGTCCTCTCTCTTTGTTTGCACTGACTCCCGGGCCGATAGGGTATAAGGAGCGAATGTCCATTCAAAACTCATTTTGATCCTAGACACAGAGGCGCCAACATCTCAAGGCTGCTTAGCATTCCCATCACTACAGTGAGGAGGCTTGAATACCATGGGCCACTAGGCTACAGAGGCTTTTACTGAGGATAGGGCTTTTCTTCATGCTACTTTCACCCCAGCACTGGAGGAACAGAGATTGATGGCTGCTACCACCAAATGCCACTGCTTTGCATCATCTATGTCCACAAGTCAAGGAAAAATTGGATAATAACTGCAGGGGACGAAGAATGCCTCCAGGCATCTTTTGGGGCCATTACTAAAAACTGTTTTATATGTGACAAAATTCATTTCAAAAATTTCAAAATAATTGTAAAACACGATAGATATCATTCTTCAGTGTGAGTGTTTTGTATGCAACTAAGGCAATGCATATTTAATGCACCTGTTGAATAACTTCAATTACTATTGCCATAAGAACATCGTTATATTGCTATATTTCTGTTGGACTTGGCAGGTTGGCCTCCCGCTACGGGGTTGGACTGAAAGTGTTAAGTACAGAAGATATTCTAAATTCTCTTTTGGTGACCAAGCTGTCACCAAGGTGAAGACTCTAACAGTCACATTTTCAGGAACTCCTATAGGATGCATTTTCTTTGGAATACTAGCTTTTCCGAAAATTATACTACCTCAACATTGACATGACTTATAAAACTAAGTTGTCTTTCATATCAATGTAGAAATAAACGCAGCAGTAAATAAGAGTTATGTTAAAACATTCACTGACTGTATCTGCGAGATCTGCCCCTCCTAAAGTCTCAGGGATGAGCTGTCCTCGTCAAAACATCCTTGTTGGCATGTCAACCCCTAACACTATAGAGCCAGCATGTGGTAGTACAGAACTCGCAAGCCTCTTTTTGGACAAGTGTGTGACCCTTAAGGTACCATGTCTCAGACAAATGCTCCTCCCCTTGTGATATTCCTATTGGCATTACCCAAGGTCATATACCCTAGTCTCAGACAAATTACCCTGACCAGAGTTTCGCAAGCTACGTGCTCTACGTACATAACTCGGTCTAAAAACGTCCTCATGTACCTAATACACGGACCCAGTTCAAATCGGATTCTGCCTTGGCGTGATAGCCCTGTATTTTCCATATTATTTGAAGCCCGTTTTTAAATGTGACATAACACTAGGATCTACACCCCCCCCCCCCCCCCCCAATAACTTTTGAACAGTCCCTCCCTATTGTAACCTTCTATGTTATTATGAGGGTCTACTTTGTAAAGCTTTCCGACCGTTCTGTTTTTCACTATGTCAATGAGAATTAAAAGGCCGTTCATTCTTTTCATACGTGGTATTCCTTTAGATACCTTTCTTTTAATCTTGTATTGCTCATTTTAATGGAAGGCAGACCCTCTTTGTCCGCCAGTAACACTGGTCGAGCACATACACATATGACGCTCCTTCGCATCTGTTGGACACATGCAGCTGATCGTCAATAGCGTTATCAATATCGCCATAGCTCTATTACAGAAGCCTCCTCAGTGTCCAACTATGTCTTATATGCTTAATATTAAACTCCAAAACAGTTGTGTTGTCTGGATATAGATTCTTTATTCATCGCTATTCACAAGTTTATGATTATATTATCATCATACACCATTCATAGTACAGTATGACATTAGATGAATCTGCAACTTTTCAACAAACATAGCCTTTATCATAACCTTCTCTATATTGATGATAGACAGGTAGAATGTCATCCCTAGAAGAAATATATGCATGATAAACGGTAGTTGCTTGTAGCTCTTTGAGATTATTATAAAACGTTATACTCCTATACAACTGCATTGTTTGCACCAATTCTGCTGTCTAAATTACTGCCGTTATACACTAGTTAACGACTTATTGGGACCTGATGGAAACCAGCGAAATTTTCGCTGATCAGCGTACCCTCTTTATGTATGTGGAAGACCTGTTGAAGAAATGTATTATGAACTTTGATGAAATAAAGATAGTTGTTCAAAAAACAAACAAAAAATGTCTTTGAGCTGCAATTTGTCTGTTACATCCCAGGCCCCAATGGTCTCTATCTCCGGTATGGAGCACGGCAGGAGATTGAGTGCCGACCGTAGGGGGGGACTCTAGCTCCACTACAGGGAGCTGTTTCAAAAGTCGGGAAGGTGCTAAACGAGAGTACTCACCGCTAAAGCGAGAGCTAACAATGGTATTTTAAGCGTCGCTGTCGAGGTGGAGGTGCCGCTCGCTATTGGGCATTGGTAGCGGTTTTGCTGCCGCTTTGATTCAAAGTGCCGCTCGCTGTTGCGGCCTCTCGCTTTGAAATGCGACGTGCCGCTGGCGAGACTTCACTCGACTTTTGAAACAGCTCCCAGCTCCACTATGGACCACGGCCTTTAGAAAGATGTTTTGGGTGCGATACAGTTGAATCGAGTCAGGCTCCGTCTCAGTTGTAGCTCGCCTGCGTAATCCTGTACGTACATACATAGCTTACATGTTTTCCTTTGTGATATGTTCAGCTTCCAGTCCCTGCCGTGGTAATGTGTAGAGCAATTTCTGCCAGAACCATGGTTCATCGGGTGTAATGTAAGAGTGCGTGTGTAAGTAGTTCATATGAGTCATTATCAAGTTGTTTATATCCAGGTTGTTATCTTTGATTGTAACAAGAGAGTTTGTACAGTTTTTAACATCCATCTCCATGGCCATTGTATATTCATACTGACTAAACTGACTCGCCTTATAGTTCACTGAATAGAAGGCCAAAACCTTCTTGCTCTTGGCTATACTCTCACATATATTGTCCACTATTGATCTATCACCCCTAAAGTGAACACGGTGGAAGCACACTTTGAATCCATATGTTTCAAGTTCTGGAATAAGGTAGCCTTCAATGTAGCCTTCATCTTCATTAGCATATGACACAAAAACATCAAATTCCTTTTCTGGTTCCTCTGAAATAATGTTCTCTTGCATTAGAAAGTTGTGTTCTTCACGTATTTTTTTGTTTAGCTTTACCCTGCAGTTCCTCTTAAAAGTAATAATCAGAATGATACAGATCAGTAACACCGATATAGTCCCTGCGACGCCAACTAGGACAGTGTCAATATTAGTTACATCAATACAACAGAGTTCAGCATCACTCACATCTATTAAACTTCTACCAGCGGTGTGTGTTGGTGAGAGGCATATGATGTGACGTAAGTCCTCGATGATTCTATAGTTTCTAATAATCCACTTTCTAGTAACTGAAGCTTCACAATCACACTCCCAAAGATTGTTATCTAGTCGCAGAATAGCATCTGGCCTCAGCATGACAGCATCTATATTACTCGAGAGTCTTTGCAGTTTATTGTTGTCAAGGTATAATTTAGAAACATTTCTCAGTGACAGTAGAGCTCTTACAGATATCTTTCTTATGTGATTGCTACTAAATATACCCTCCGTTACATTGTAGAGGTAGGGACGATAAGTAATTTTTTGCAGATGGCTTCTACTCCACTGTAGACGATACAGATATTTATCGTTTGGCAGTTCTGGCAGGATATGCGGTAGTTTCTTAGCATGGGATGCATGACAGACAATGCTGATTTTAGCAAAGTAAACGTTATTTGTGCAATGGCATCTCTTTGGACATCTATCATAAATGACACAAACAAACTGATCAAGAGGAATAAACAAAGGGTTTTGACCTTTTAGATTTTGAGGTTCTGCACATTTTAAACCTGTGAAAAACTTGATTGATGAATTGCGATAGCCATATATTGTGTAATCTGTACAATCACAATTCACAGGGTTATCAGTGAAATTAAACATATTTTGCATACATTCAAGGATATTTTCACTAATACGTATATTCCACCCAGTGAATAGGTCTGTGATATGTGTGATGTTATTATTCTGTAAATCATAGTGGGGAATTCTTTTAGGAAATTCTTGGCATGAATTGACTAATATCCCTAAGTTGTTAGTGAAGAGTGAAAGAGAATTGTTGGCAATATTTAAATAAAACGACCCTGTTCTCATCGCTAGTTTTATGGGCCAAGAATCCAGACTTTGAATCTGATTATGTGACAGGCTAAGAGTGCTTAACTGAAGCTGCATAAAAGCATTAGACTCTATAATATGGATCCTGTTACCATCAAGAAACAGTTCCTCTAAGAAGTGTACACCTTGAAAAGACCCATTGTATAGGCTACTGATTTTGTTAAAAGAAAAATCTGCAAAGATGAGTAATGGATAATTTCTCAAACATCCTGAAGCCAGTCTTTTTATATTATTATGACTCATATATATCGCACGTAACTCTGGCATTGATAGATTATGAGGTAAAACCTGAATATTATTATGGCTAAGATCCAAATATTCCAGCGAGGTCATTGGGTATTGACGAAAAGCAATCGTCTTTATATGGTTATGGCTTACATTTAATCTCCATACATGGGGTATAAAGAAGCCATCAACATTTAAAATTTCTATGTAATTGTAGCTAAGGTCTAGATCTCCTATTCGTGATACCATAGATATGTTACACGATAATGTCTTAATGAAATTGTGGCCTAGGTATAGAAAATATAATGTTGGGAGGGTAAGCAACCTGCAAGGCATTTCCCTTATGCTATTATTATTGAGGTCTAGTGTCAATAATGCAGTCAGGTTAAATGTTGTCATGTTATCAAACAATGAATCTATTGCATTGTGCCTCAATTCGAGTGTCTCTAATGCAGACATATGAGCAACAGGGAAAGGCATTGTTTTTAAGTTATTGTCGCTGAGATCAAGAGTTTTTAGTACAGATATCTTAAGATTGTCACGGTCTATTTTATCATTAACATTGTTACTCAAGATTAATTCTGATGATATGGGTGCTGTAAATCGATTGCAAGGCAGAGCTTTGATAAGATTATGGCTTAGATCTAGGATTGATAAGGATGTTATCTCAACCACATCCCATGATATTGACTGTATATAATTGTGGCTGAGGTTTAAATTATGTAAAGATGGTATGGTGGTAAGATTACAAGGGAGTGTCATCAAATAATTGTAACTAAGGTCTAGCTCTACAATTACAGATTCAATTATATTACAAGACATTTTCTCTATAGAATTGTTACTGAGAATCAATGATATTACTACAGGTGATGTAAACAGACTACAAGGTACTGCCTGAATTAGGTTGTTAGTAAGATCCAGAAACTCTGGGCCTTGTAATGTAGACAGATTACAGGGTATTTTCCTTATGTAATTGTTCCTGAGATTTAATGTACGTAATGCATTTTCTGTGTACAGTGTACACGATGTTGAATTTATCAAATTGTAACTCATATCGACTGAACCTGTCAAAGGCGCTGCAGAAAGGTAATCAGGGATATCAGTTATGTAATTATGGCTCATATCAAGGTCATGTAATGCGGAAAGTGTTGACAGATCATATGGCACTGAATGGAGTAAATTGTAACTTAGATTTAGTTTTGCTAACTTTGACATTCGGGAAAGATTACAGGAGATATTTTGCAAATAATTGTGACTCAAAACCAGTTCTTGCAGTGTAGACCTCTTTTCAAAGGCTAGACACGGAAAACTATGAAGACTGGAATTAATCACTTCTATTTCAAAGAAATAACTTTCCCTTAGAATGGGATCAAGCTCTTTCAGTGGATCACTGGTGCAGTTAGCAATTATGATATACCCATAATAATCCTGCGTACATTGACATGTTTTAGGACATTGCTTGGTCCTATTCTCAGCTTCCTTTCGTATATGCTGGTACTGTATAGCAGTTCCCTGTTTGGACTGTGTATCCCGGAGCAGCAGGTGCACGTCATTTGTGTGACTTGAGGTGCCGGTTAACGTCGAATACCAAGTGGCCAAGCAGACCTGCCCAACTGACAGAACTAGGAGAGTCAGGATTTCATTTCTCATCCTCATTTCGCCTTATTGACTCACTTCCCTCCACCAAGGATTTCTGTTCTGTTGGTAAAGAAATTCACAATGTTTAGTGTAATGGTTACTGAACTAGGAATCTAATTCCGAGTTCTAAGTCCTTCTAAAGGATATTGGTAATATTCATTGGCCATCAATTAACAATCTACAGAGTTCATGAATTCTAGTCACGTCCTGTCCCAGTAATCGTTACCTGTTTCCTACACACCATGGATTAAATGAAGACATGGAGCTAAAGGTGGTGGATATGCGAGCACATACATCGCCGTCATGGATGATCACATGCAACACATAACAACTATGATAATATAGAGAGTTAAACACCTTAGGGGGGAAAAGAACCTCTTTCTTGGGCACGTGGTAAAATGCTGAATAATTACCTGTGTTTTAAGTGCGGAGGAGGGTTACATGCCGAGCTGAGAACGATGTGTGGTGACTTGGAGGTTTACTATAGGTCTGTCTGACCAGATCATGAGAATGGTTGATAGTGTAAGCGGACATGAGGCAGGATACAAGGAAATGCTGAGATCATTCACAGGCGCCCTTTTTTTCTTTTTATATATACAACTCAACAGAGCTCCCATTATGTTCCATATATTCGTTTTTACATGAATACGTGCTTCCTTGGCAAATATCCCTCTTATCTCGTGGTACATTTGATATGATAGGACATGCGATAACATGCTGGGGTGAATAATTGGTATTTGGCTGACATATATATCTGAACCTTCCTACGTATATCTTTGTGGTTTGGAAGTTACTATTATTTCGTACAGTTCTAGAATCAGTTATAAGTAATTCATGTGAAAGAGCTAATCTATGAATTGAAAATTACAATATCCTGTCTTGGATAATGTAAACCACTGTAGGTCATTATTGAGTATCGATCAAAACATATGAATATTTCTTTGAATATTTTTTATACATTTGTACAGCCAATACAACTAGCTGCTATTGGCATATATATATATTAGTCACGTGCATATTTTACTCTATTCTTAGAAAAAAATGAGCTGAACTCTTCTATATTCAAGTTTTTGTTTCCTATTCATAATAAGAATGAATATGCATATTATCTATTATAATATATATATATATATATATATATATATATATATATATATATATATATATATATATATAAATATATATATATATATATATGATGTTATACGAGTATAACTATATAATTATCGAAGCGACAATACCGCTTCCCCAATCCCGTCTCCGAGTACTTCACCTTGGTCACCCGAGGCGGTTGTCAGGTATCTAGGGTAACCACGACGTCATCGCTTCCTTCGCCAACAGTTGCGTCAGTTTGCTTGTAAACACCCACAATAGGGGACAGGGCCATTGTTAGTTCACGAAGCAGTCACTAGGTGGTCGGGGGACATACCTGTATTCTGGCTCTTTGTTCTTACGAAATTCAACTGCCTTTCAATATTTTCCCATGGTTCCCTTGACTCTCTACACCCATGCCAAAGCAGGATGACATAATGATTAAACCCAAGACATGATATTTTCCATATGGAACACTTTATATAAATATGTGAGCTAGGCTAAAGTTGTGGCATTTCCCAATTATCACTCACTTCTTTTCCAACTCTTTTAGTGAAGAACACCTACTTTTTCACCTCCATTAGTGAAGAACACCTACTCAGGGAGCGTCATGGCGGCACCCATGGATCATAGGCTATATGCCGTATAACAGATCTGCTGTGTCAGATGCTGGAAATTTCACTCTTACCATATGAATAAAGGTGGTTTTGTTATTTGCCGTCAAACTAAATTACATGTGTCCTTGTCTGTTTACATTTCTCACCACTTGGCAGCGAGCCTAACTTATATATATATACATACATATATTATATATTCAGGTTCCACCTGACACCCGTCCTCCTCCTCGCCTCGCTCCGCCGCGAGTAGGGCCGCGTCCTCCGAGGTACAAGCACCCCTAAACTGGAGGCGGGTGGCCGCCAGTATTTCCTCAGTATGGCGTCCCCACCTGTGGTTGTGACGCCGCAAGTGATGGAGGTAATCATCCTTACGGGACTGCCGCACCCGCCAACCGCAGTCTGGGCAAACCCACCCCATCCCCCAGTCTTCATGGCGGTTCTCCCATGTGCCTTTTCAGGCCATCATTCCTCGCGAACGAGACGTCACAGAGAGTGCAGACGTATTTTCGCACTTCAGTCGCCATTGTTTTGTCGTCATGAACGTCGACGGGTGCTCCGTGGTCTTGCGAGATACCGTCACTCTCCGGTGTAGCCACCACCACAGAGCGCATTCTCCCCGCGGATCTTTGGATCGGGCTCCTAGCAGACGCCGCATTCTGTCTGTCGTTGGAGTGGGAGCGCCTTCGCCACTCTACCAGCTGTTCCTGTTGAAAACTGTGCCTCCCGGAACGGTGCTGGCCAAAAAAACGCTTTCTTCCCCCTCCCAGGTTGTTTGTGTAGTTGTCTGTCCTTCTGTTATGAAAATGGGGCCGAGAAAACCTGTTTCGTGTCCGTTCCCCGACAACATGCCGACGTCGTCCCGTCATGTTTGTTGACACTGCGGTAAAGCCCACTCTCCTCACCAGACGGCGTACCATCTCCTCCGTCTGTGGGGGTGGCACCACCTTGAGGGAGTCAAAGTGGACCACCCTCCGCTTAGCACCCAGTTTGATCTCATATATTGGTCCCCCCACCTTGTATTCCACTCGCCACGGCCCTGTCCAGAAAGATTGAAGTTTCGGAGATACTCCCTGTTTCTTCAGCAGGTGAAAGTAATAGACATGTGCCCCGACGGGAATGTTGTGCTCCTTTGCCCGTAAGTCATAATTACGTCGTTGGCGGGAAACTGCCACTCCCAGATTGCGCCTTGCAATCTGGTGTGCTTCGGCCATCCTCTTCTGTAGCGTCGCCGTGTATTCCTCACAACCCTCCGCCACGTTCTCCGCCCAGGGGTACAACAAAGACAGAGGGGCACTGGTCTCTCGCCCCAGCATCATTGAATTGGGCGACATCCCCGTGGAGGAATGTATGGAAGAGCGGTAAGCGCTCAGTCCTTTTGATCCGCCCCAACCATGGTTGCCAGGAGGCCTTCCAGAGTTCGATTAACCCGTTCCACCAGGCTGTCGCTCTGGGGATGAAACGCGCAGGTTCGTGTCTGGGTCACGCCCAACAACGCGATTATCCCCCGGAACAATTCTGACTGAAAGTTTTTCCCCTGATCGGAGTGGAGAGTCACCGGGGGGGGGGGGGGGGGGTGTAGGGGGGGGGGGGTTATTTGGTTATTTGCTGATCGTTTAATATGGGTAAAATCACAATATCTATTTCAATCTAATGCAGCCTTTGTAACAGTTTTTTTTCGTAGATTAAGTGGATAGAAATCAAGGTCATGTCAAAAAGAATACATAACAGAACTTTTTCGGGAGTAAGATTCTAAAATTGTGGTATCACCTGTCATTCCATCAAATAACTTTGGCTCTGATGTCATATTTCTGATTGAATAACTGACATTATAAGTAGGTTGAGCAAGTAAGACCTGATTTTCCTTCAATCCGATCTCAGTCAATAATCAGCACAGATACTTCAAATAAAGAGTGATTTGTAGATGAATCTTATCGAGTAAATGTTATTTAGGGGTAATTATGTGCAGTTTCCATCTATGCCATATACCGAGAATGCAATATCAGAAAATCATGATTTAGTACTGTTTTGAACTCTTTATCATTTATCTTAATGCTCACTGTACCTCCGGAAATATCTATCACAGCCTGGCAATATAGTATAATTTCAGTTGTCTTGAAATGGCTAAAAAAAGGTAGGATATTTATTTCTGTATGCCATTGCAATTGATTTTTCATTAAATCGCTGTGAAGACAGGAAAGTGACAGTGTTTTAGTGTTTTTTTGTGTTTTTCCCTAGAAAATTCCGATGGTCAATCTATGACAGGGAACTTTAGCCAAGAAATGTCCACCAACATATAGAACAAAGTCGCTGCTTTCTAACGATGTTTTGTTTGTTTAACATTAGCCTGGTATTTACAACGCAACAACGAATTGCCTTTTCCAGGTTAGAAAGACAACTAGTTTTTTTCATCCCATATTAAACCCTCAGGACTTGGATCACATAAAAAGCTGAAATCCATGTCTTTACACATGAAGCTCTTATTAGATTTGATCAGACAGTTAAAGAATGGATAAAGAGGTTTGGCCATGAGGTATTTGCACAAAAAAAATCCAACAGAAATAGACAGAATCCTCTCCTATGACGGAACAATCAGTGCGACTAGATCAAAGCATCAAAATCAGTCTAAACACTCTGAACAAATTAGACTCTACGTAATACCCTCCCATTTGCTCAGATGTTACTACGCGTCTAATCCTTGAAGATTACGGCCGCTTGTGTCTGAAACCAGTCAATATTGTATAAATATACTGACGATATTACCATACTCTTAAAAGAAACACACTCCTTACATTACGGCCTTGACCACCTCGAACGTGCTCTGGACTCAATCAATGAAAATAAATCCCACATTGCTTAACTTGGGACCCTTCTGCAATAGCCTTCGTTCATTGATAATTATCCACTCCCGTCATGTAATGCAAAGCAAGACTTTGGGGTGTACAGTAGTTTCTCTTTTCTAAAGAAGGGTAAATTTGAATTTTCTCTGGGAGATATCAGTTTGTCACAATAACATGTTTTGGCACAACATTGAGGCACATAATATCCAGACCTGCCACTACATGTCATGTCCTGCCACCTAGTGACTGTAGTTATTATGTGTTTTACCCTGCCACCTGGTGGTAATTTAGAGCCAATTACTCCATACACTGGCCACCCGAGCTACAGTACGTTAGCTAGTCACGTTAAATAGGCCTTTTTCCACTGGCCAGTGTCGCACCTTATTTGCTTAGTTACGCCACAGCTGAAGCCAAACATTCACCTGGCAACGTATACTTTATTATGGGACCACTGAGTGTATGAGCGTAATACGTTCATAACACCTGTGTACATTATTTCCAGGGAAATAACAGTGATTGCATTGTATTCTATGGTGCCCACGTGACCCATTCTCGCCCTATGAGGTGGGGGGGCCGGCTTCCTCCGCTGGCAGGCCGTGCAACTAGCACAATGTAGCACCACATCTCTCTGATATCCGGGCCAGTAGAACCTCTCCTGGCACCTCTGGAGAGTCCTGGCCCTTCCTAGGTGCCCCATCAGCGGGGTGCCTTGTATTTCTCCTAGCACCCCCTCCCTGCGAGACACCGGTACTGCTAGTTGGAACGTCCTTGCCCCCCCTGGTATAAACCACCACCTTCCCAGTAGCCCCTCCTTCATGACCAGTCTGGCTCTCTGTGTCCACCACGAGTGCAACTCCTCCGTATCGCTCTCTACTGGGGCACGTCTCGTCTCCTCGCTTAAGCCGACCCACTCCCTTCCTCGAGATACCCGGATCCTCCCATTGAGCTTCCTCCCACCCTGTCCTATCGCTTAGGGCTAGTTGCACCTCCGGTGGGGCCGTTGTAGTGACCTCCGGCCCGTCCCTTTCTCTTCCCCTTGTGACGATGGCACATCTCTCCGGCTCTTCCCTCCCGCACTGACGACATGGAACCCGCGACATCCCGTCCGTGTTACCGTGGAGTTTCCCCACCCGGTGTTGGATGCTTAGATCATAACATCCTATTATCTGCAACCACTGGGCCATCTGTCCCTCCGGATCCCTCATCCCCATCAACCAGCGTAAGGCAGCTGCACCGTCATTCCTTTCAGCCCTCACCACCACCCCGGGGCCCCCGGTCTCTCTCCTTCATGTCACCCCCCCTCCTCTCTCTCCGACCCCTAGTCTGACCTGACTAGGGGTCCCCCGTAGTTTCCCTGGGCGGGGGAAGCCTGCTCCCTAACGTCTCCGGTTGTCCGGGGGCTGGGTGACGCCTTTATGTGTCCTTCGATGCCGCATTGGTAGCATTTTCGCGATCGGTTGGTAACAGGTGGTCTGGTTACTTGTAACTTTAACGAAGCTAGCTCCTGGCATAGCCCTCGCAACTCCTCCGCCATGGATGTTCCTGCGGCCCTAACATTCGGTCCAGCATCTCGGTCGGTCTGTAAATAGGCCTCTGCTTCCAGGGCCGTGGAGACTGCCTCCTCCATGGTTTTAGGTTTTGAATGAAATATCCAGTGCCGGAGAGCTGCTTCACTGATCCCCTCTATAAATCTGTCCCTGCACAGCGAATCTACCGTGTTGCCGTCAGCCTCCGGGTAGGCTAGCCGCGTCAGCCACCACTTCTCCTCTCCATAGAGATGAAGTCCTTCGTCCGCTTTCCGAGATCGATTCCTCAGCAGGGCTTTATAGGTTTCGCACTGGTTCCTGGGTTGGAACCTGCGAAACAGCGTGTCAGAGAGTAGGGGGAAGCCCCCTGGGCTCCCTGGTCGAATTCCCGCCAGCACTCTCCGGGCTAGCCCGGACAAGCTCACCCCAAGGAAGGTCCAGGCTTGGGCCTCCGTCCACCCATTAGCTTCCTTACACAAGCAAAAATGGGCCATGTACTCTTCCAGGTCCGTCGTTCCATCGTATTTCCCGGGCATTACTATAGGACGAGCTGCCATCGCCGCTGTGGCAGGCTTACCCACGCCTCCATCCCCTGTTGAGACCGGAGGGCCCCCTACTTCCCTCTTAGGCGGCTTGCCTACTGCTAACCGAGATTTAGACTCCCAGGGCCACTCTTTAGCTCTTGCGCCGGTGGCTGCCAGGTTGCTCGGAGCGGTATCCTCCGTCTCCTCCGTCTTGTACGGCAGTGTGCCCGCCGCTGCCTTCCGAACCTCCCGAGGTGCCCTCTCCCGTCTGGGGTCCCAATCCCGGGCCGCTCCATCCAATCCCCACCCGCCTTGGCTCCCGTCCCAGGGCCATCCCGGTGGGGGGCCATAGATGGTCGGCTCCCAAGGTTGGGGTCGCAGTGTCATCCTGCTCCGGTCCTCCTCCTTACCTCCGGTGTCGAGCGCACCCGGGTTAGTGCCTTCCCTCTCCTCTATTCCCTCCCCGCCGGTTGCTTCCTCTAGGTCCAGAGGACATCTGAGTCCAGTCTGTCCGCTCCCAGCTGCTGCTCCTCTAGTTATACCCCTAATCATGATGTCAGGGCCTCTGATGTCATCCCTCAGTCCACGTCACGATGGAACGGCTATCCACTGGCGGTCACTCCTCCCGGCCAGAAGGCCGGAGGGCCTCCTGGCCGGAGGGCCGGAGGGCCCCTCTCCGACCGGAGGACTGGAGGACCCCTCTCTGACCGGAGGACCGGAGGGCCCTCTCGTAGAGAGTGTATGAGCGTAATACGTTCATAACACCTGTGTACATTATTTCCAGAGAAATAACAGTGATTGCATTGTATTCTATGGTATTCCAGCTACAATTTGATGTGTCATACATGGATATCACCTCAATGATACTTTAGATATAGCATAGATAACACAGGGACAACGAAACTGAATACACAATAATACATTGGCAGGCCTAGCTATTATATGCTTATCTTTTTCCATGTTCAAACCAAGATAATTATCAACTATGAAGTTGAGACAACCCAGACTCGTTGGTACAATAGCCTTGTCTGTTCCAACAATTTGATCTGTCAAAAATCAACACTCCTGCAACCACACCCACCGTTCACACTTTAGGTGTGATTGCTGTATGTCTCTATATGAATACCGCTGGAATCGAAGTGTTTGTCCGAGCGGCCGTGTTACTAGACAGTGGGCCGCTAGGCGGCGCTGAACGGCAACACCTGTATTGACAGGGGCCTTGACATGGCGTGGTAGCGGGTATCTCATACCATTGCAGTGGGGAGTAAAAATAGATATCTCCCTACTCTGTGACCAACCCCTGTCTCGACAAGGGGCTTTGAGAGTACTACAATCTCCAACCACAACAATAGCCTGTTGTTAAAGAGACTACCTCGACAAAAAATCTGCTGGCAGAATGATTCATTCTTCCAGCAGATATTCTGACTCTGGTAGTAAGAAGATCAGCTAGGCGAGTGCAAGTCAAGGTTGTTCAATTCGGGTTCCACCAGAGTAGGAAGGTGCTTCTTGTTATTTGCTGCCCTGCCACACCCCCTTGACCCTGCCATGACTCATGTTCTTACCCTAGAAGTCGCTTTTCCATGTTCTCATCATCTTTTAAGTGTATTTATAATAGAACGGCCACAGAGATAATGTTCTTTAACAATGTATTAACATATGAATATTTCTTTGCAAGTATTTGGGATATCAGAATCCATGTAGAACAATATTGTTTGGTCTGAGAGTGAGAATCCATGGACACGTCCATGGGTTAACGTTACCAACCTCTTAGTTGGAACGTAGTGTAGACAGAGGTGGTGGCCAATCTAATTACTCCATAATTACCATGTATCCACATCATTACAATGACGAATGATCAATAATCCATATCATTACAATATACTCAAGTATTAACCCACAATGTTTGGTAGATGTATGTTTTTATCTAGTCAAGACTATAGCCTTTGGTATCCAGGAGGTTTTAAAGGAACATTTTCTGCTATAATGGCACATACGAAAACTAATAGTTACGTGTGAAATAAGCCCCAGGTGGTTCCACTGTGGAAGCCTTGGACTCAGTACAACTTCGGCCGCTGTTGCTTCAAAATAATGTCTTATGTTAATATTATTATCTCGTCTTTGCTTTTGCGAGCGGCTACCCGCGATACGTGTAGCACTACCCAGGTGGCGCCACCTAAAACATAACAAATGATTAGATTGGCCACCTTGAGGGTGGTTGTGGCCCCTAAAATTCGAGGTCAACTCTGCCCTCCCAAGGCGCTAGAAAATATCATGTAAAGAGGTCAGGGTGAAGGTCGGGGTTTGCTGCGAATGCAGTCATTGGCTACTCGGTCTACTCTATTCCTTATATGGACTTAGGGTAATGGGACAACTCCATGCTGGCTTCCTCCGTGAGTGTGCGAAGAAACACCTGTAACCAGTGTGGACAAACGATGCTATGGTTATTGTACATCTTTTTTCATTTAATTGTCTGTAGCAGGCCATACATAAACAGAGCCATAGATTAGGCAGACCAGGCCATTAGGGCAGGGACAGTATATATATATATATATATATATATATATATATATATATATATATATATATATATATATATATATATATGAATTCTCACTAAATAGTTAGAACAAAGATAGAGGCACAGTTCAAAGTGTTATAGAAAGGCCTGTAATGAATGTTTTGTAATGGCCATGTCTTATAAGGCTGAGACATTTGAAAAATCACGGTTGCGGTGATTTGGAGTGAACTATAGCCACCACATTGCTCCTCTACCATACTGCCCCTCCACCATACTGCCCCCCCCCCCCCACCACCACCATACTGCCCCTCTACAGTACTGCCCCTCCACTATAGTCCCATACTGTCCCTCTACTATACTGCCTCTACAACATACTGCCCCTTTACCATACTGTACCTTCACCATACTGCCCCTCTACTCTACTGTCCCTCTACCATACTGCCCCTCTACCATACTGCCTCTCTAGCATACTGTCCCTCCACCATACTGCCCTATCCACCATATTGCCACTCCACCATACTACCCCTCCACCATATATACTGCCCCTCCACCATATATACTGCCCCTCCACCATACTGACACTCCACCATACTGCCCTATCCACCATACTGTCCCTCCACCATACTGACCCTCTACTATACTGTCCCTCTACCATACTGCCCCACACCTAATACTTTATTATGTCAGGCAACAATATATATATATATGACCAGTTCTCACGAAATGGGAGGAACCCCTGTTTTTGACAACCTTTTTTCAAATACATTTTATGGACTTTCATTGAGTATTATCTTAAACTGTATATATATCTGTGCATATCAGGAGGAATTTGCTACAAGATATCTCATTTGATTATCAAATGAGAGGCATTTGAATTTTATCACCTCTTAATTCAATCTTTACGACGCCATATAATTTAGAATAGGTGAAATGATATTCATATCTATTTATATTACCCTCAATATAACCTATATTTCAAAAATAAGTGCTTTCCTGTATGAGGCAAAAAGAATTTTTCAATTTCTTTGATTTTTAGCTGAGAAAATGGAGAATGTATACATGGGCTAACTAGCTAATTTAGCATATTAATTATAAGGGTTTCTGTCAACTATCATCATGTTAAGTAAAATACTGAGATCTTATAAAAAAAACTGCTACATGGCCTAGTCGGATATCATCCCTTTCTATATATTTTTTTTATATTTTTTTTTTTTTATTTAGCAAAAACATACATCATCTCAGATCGCCCGAGTTTTTCAGATGCAGCTATAGGCCGACTTACTCGCATTGGTTCACAATAAATTACCATCTGGATCAAAATATTTAAGTAGCCCTATGGCTATGAATTACTAGGATGAGTGAATACAAAAGTAATGAGTTATGAATAGTGAGTCTCTTGGAGAAGATAAGAAAAATGTTCGTATTACAGAAACTCCTCGATTGCTCGTTTGAAGTGGTCGGTATCTGCTTGATCTTGCACGGTTGCTGTCAGGGTATTCCAGAATTTCACACCTCGGTAGTAGGGAGATCTCAATACAATGCTGCTCCTGCTTTGCTCAGTGAAAAAGCGTATTTTTGTGGCTGATCTGGTTTTACGTGGGAGACAGTCTAGCCATTGGCTGTGAAATCGATTCCTGAACATATGTACAAGTAGTAGTTTTTTCCGTCTTTTCCATAAGGGATCTAAACGACTTTCTCTTTCGAGATCACTCAGCCTGGTATAACGATTAAACTTATTTAACATTACTCGTAGGCCTCTAAAATATAGCCTCTCCAACATCAGTTGGTCCTTTTTCATGAAGCTCTCGTAAATAAAAGAACAGTACTCAAAGTGTGGAATCACAGTTGACAAAAAGACCAACCTTGCAGCATCAGTTGTTAGGCATTGCCGTATTTTACTGAATCTATCCAATGATATCAATTGCACATGATATTTCTTGAATTCTCATTACAAAATGGACGATGTAAAGATGAAAGAGTTATCTTTACGTCACCTATTTGTATATGTCTCTAGCAACAAAGATTTAATTTGAAATTTGAATGTCTCAGCTTCAAACTCACCCTCAACCTGTGTCTCACCCTCACTGATAGTCCCACCCTGGTCAGATCATTTAAACATGAGAAATATAGCTTTAAAAACGGCCCTACTCATCTTTACATCGCCCACCTATATATGTCTCTGGCAGCAAAGAAATAAGTTGAAAAGTCAGAGTTTCAGGCCCAATCTCACCCTCACCCTATGTCTCACCCTCACCGATAGTTCTACCCTAATCACATAATTTGAAAATAGTCAGAGATGAAAGATAAATGGGCGATGTAAAGACAAATTTTTCATCTTTACGTCGCCGTTTTTGAAGGCTGATATAGGTGACTTACACTGGTGTATAAATCGGTATATTCTGTAAAATATACCAGGGTGAACCTCAACCAGATGAGACATTCATTTCTGGTTATTGCAGTCATCACTAGTCCTACCTGACTACAAATACCTCAGGAATGGTCTCAGCAATACCCTATTTGTGATTTTTTTGTTCATATTCAAATCATGTGACTAGGCTGGTACTATTTAGTGAGGGTGAGACATAGGTTGAGGATGAGTTTGAGACTGGAAAAAAAAATGAATTAAAATCTTTGTTCCCAGAGACAAATATAAATGGACGACGTAAAGATGAGTACTCATCTTTACGTCGCCGTTTTTAAAGGCTAATATCTCATGTTTAATTAGTATGACTGAGGTGGGTCTATCAGTGAGGGTGAGACATATATGTTGAGGGTGAGTTTGAGACCAAAATATTAAAATTTGAATTAAAATCTTTGTTCCAAGAGACATGTAGAAATGGACGACGTAAAGATGAGTGTTTATCTTTACGTCGCCACTTTAAAGGCTAATAACTCAATTTCAATCCATTTGATGAGGTTGTAACTATCAGTGAGGGTGAGACATAGGTTGACCTTGGATTTGAGACTGAAAAAAAACAATGTAAAGATACACTAAATCTCATCTTTACGTTGCCATAGTTTTCACATCACTTTTACTAGAAAAAATGTACATAACTTGTAGGAAAAAATTCGCAGTGAAGCTGAACATATTGTCAAATTTTCTAAAGGTTTTTTTTTAATATTCATAATTTTTTTCTTAGCTTCCGACATTGCTAAAGGCGGCTACGTAAAGATGAGCAAGTTTTAGCGATACAGACTTTCTATGATATGAGCATTTATGGAGTCCATAGTTCTTTTCTTATGATTTTATTTTTATTTTTCCCCCTAACATACACCATAAAGGTTACAATCCATGCCAAATAAGAAGGGGTTAACTATTTTTTCATTATTCAATGTGATAGAGAAAAATTGTGACGTAAAGATGAGGTACATTTTAGCCAAGATAAAAGTGCATAAAAATAATTTTTCAATGGGAATTATTTTTAAAATTTCCACTGGAAACATATAGTTTGCCATGAGGCAGTGTGGTTGAGATCAATTTTAGAGTGGAAAATTTGTTTTATATTTATATTTTGTGTGTGTACATGTTTATGGCAACAAAAACAACAGTGAAAAATGGGTGGTTTTTCAATAATATTGTCTCTTCTAATGCATTGACCAAGGTAAAACTATATATGGCGTTGAAGCTCTCAGTGAGATCACGGACTTGGGAGACCTGGATTGGCAACGGGCCGTGTCTGGCGTGTAGATGATCGTCTCGGCATTGTTTTAGGGTTCTTATAGTGGCCGCTATAACGCCACAGTCGCCGGGCCGATAGTTCCAGTTCTGGCCACCAGGAGTATAGGGTTAGATTTAGCCTTAACCCTTTCAGGGCAGATAATGCCTTGAGGCATTCCCAGCATACACCGGATAATGCCTCGAGGCATTCCCCCGCGGAGACCGGATAATGCCTTGAGGCATTATTTATGAAATTTAGTAATATTTACCATTTCATTGTTTTATGAAGAAATAATTGATCAATATATCTGAAACTTTCAGAGAATAAATTTATGATATAGTATTTGATATTATTTGAACAGCCAAATAATATAGATAAGAATAATGTGTCATATCATGTGATCAAATAATGGAATATGGGTTTAGACAAATTTTGGCCCATCCCCTGGAGTTATGCCAATCCAAAGTACCCACCCCAACCAACAGGGCTCTGCCACAGACCCCCGTCTTAAAAGGGATAACAGCCATAATCAGCCCACTTATAGCCATAATCTTTACTGTCCCATTTAGGTACATATCCGAAATTGTTGATGAAATAGTTCATTAAGGCCTGGTGAGGTGGAAATCATTTTAAAATCTTAATTTCCCAGGTCAACACCCTGAAAATGAGGCAAATCTGACTCCTGACCAGACCAAAAGTAACCCAAAATCTGCCAATTGTCTAGAACCCCCCATAATTTCTGCTGGTCTATTTAGGAAGTATGTTGGAATCGTTGATGAAATAGTCTATTAAGGGTTGGCGTGATGGGAATATTTTTGAAATCTTGATTTTCTGTGCCTGATTATCTGAAAATGAGGGAAATGTGCCTGCCGACCCCAGTCTAAGTCACACAAAATCTGCCAATTGTCTGGAACCCCCGAGAACACATAATTTTGTGTTCTCTGGGGTTCCAGACAATTGGCAGATTTTGTGTGACTTTGGCTGGGGTTGGCAGGCAGATTTCAGCCATTTTCATCAACGATTCCAACATACTTCCTAAATAGACCAGCAGAACTTATGGCCTTAGGTGGGCTGGGGGGTTCCAGACAATTGGCAGATTTTGGGTCACTTTGGGTCTGGTCAGGAGTCAGATTTGCCTCATTTTCAGGGTGTTGACATGGGAAATACATATTTTGAAAATATTCCCATCACGCCAGACCTTAATGAACTATTTCATCAACGATTTCAGATATGTACCTAAATGGGACAGTAAAGATTATGACTGTAGGTGTTCTCGGGGGTTCCAGACAATTTGCAGATTTTGTGTGACTTTGGCTGGGGTTGGCAGGCAGATTTCAGCCATTTTCAGAAAATCCGACATGGGAAACCAAGATTTTGAAAATATTCCCATCTCAACAAGCCTTAATGAACTATTTCATCAACGATTCCAACATACTTCCTAAATAGACCAGCAGAAATTATGGCCCTAGGTGGGCTGGGGGGTTCCAGACAATTGGCAGATTTTGGGTCACTTTGGGTCTGGTCAGGAGTCAGATTTGCCTCATTTTCAGGGTGTTGACATGGGAAATACATATTTTGAAAATATTCCCATCACGCCAGACCTTAATGAACTATTTCATCAACGATTTCAGATATGTACCTAAATGGGACAGTAAAGATTATGACTGTAGGTGTTCTCGGGGGTTCCAGACAATTGGCAGATTTTGTGTGACTTTGGCTGGGGTTGGCAGGCAGATTTCAGCCATTTTCAGAAAATCCGACATGGGAAACCAAGATTTTGAAAATATTCCCATCTCACCAAGCCTTAATGAACTATTTCATCAATGATTCCAACATACTTCCTAAATAGACCAGCAGAAATTATGGCCCTAGGTGGGCTGGGGGGTTCCAGACAATTGGAAGAATTGGGTCACTTTGGGTCTGGTCAGGAGTCAGATTTGCCTCATTTTCAGGGTGTTGACATGGGAAATACATATTTTCAAATTATTTCCACCTCAACTATTTCATAAACGATTTCAGATATGTACCTAAATGGGACAGTAAAGATTATGACTGTAGATTAAGACTGTAAGGGTACTGGTCTTTTTTGTCCATGTCCATGTCCATATATATATATATATAAATATACATATATATATATATATATATATATATATATATAGATAGATAGATAGATAGATAGATATCATCTTTCTTAAGTGCTTAGAATAAATATAGAGCTACAATTATAAATTGTTACAGAAATATATCTAATAACTTACGCTGGTTCCCGGGGTATATTAGAAGGTGTCACCCGACGCACCACAGTTCCTACTCACTACGGAACTATTTTCTGTTGCCCCAGTATACAGGGAAGAGGAACTATGTGATTAGTCAGTAACGCGCGAACACCGAGAGAGGTCAGACGTACAGAGCAAGGTGAGGAACTTTCTTTAAGAATTTAAACCTTATTTTACCGCTTTTTATTGTTGATTACAATTTTTCACCATTATACAATTAAGTTCTACTTATTGTAGTTCTTGTTAATGGTTGAATTACGAAAACTTACCCTTTTCTTGGTTTGTTTTCTTGCAGCATCGCTGCGCGGGTCGCATGAGGCAGGTCTTCTATGCCTGTATTACTTAAGTTGCTCGTAAAGTTCTCGACTTACCTGGATTGAGACTTACTGGATTGAAACCGGATAAGCAACAGGATACACCCGATAATCCGGTGCCCGTGCAGGGTACGCGGGTGAACCCCGTAACCCCTGACCTACCCCCCGCTGTAGGGGACGCTGGAGGTGTAGGAGACGCTGCAGTTGCAACAACCGCGGGAAGTGTTACAAACAAAGAACAAAAGGAAGACAGTAAGGAGACCAAACGTGAACATTTTGCCACGGCAAAACCAGGTGCGATTACGGAAGCAGGCATTTCGAGGTTTGCGGACATCGACGAGCCAAAGTCCTCACCACCTCTAGACGAGTCTCTGGTAGGACTTATAGACTCATATTTAAACTCAAACATAGACAACAAAGACGCGAGGGCACTCACAGACAAATACCCTCCACCACAGAATGTTAAAAACATGGCGGTGCCTCTCATAGAGGAGGGGTTCCGAAATTCGAAGGATATAGACTCACACCTAAAGAAAAATGACTTACTGTTGGTAAATGCTACGAAATCCATGATGGCGGCCTTTACGGCCTTGCTGCCTTTTGTTGAACTTGCGTTCAAAAGAGGCAAAGACGATGAAGAACTGAATGAAGCCTCAAAAGCGGCCACAGACGGATTCAACTTACTGTTCATCGCTAACTCCTGCATTGTAAAGCGTAGAAGAGAGGCTTTTCGCCCTAAGCTGGCGAAAGACTTGGCGGAAACAACAATAAACTCACCGCTGAGTACAACAACTCTTTTTGGAGATGTAAATATGTCAGTGAAGGAGGCGGAAAAAGGGGAGAAAATGGCCAAAAAGCTTTTGGCAAACTCACCATCAACACACGATAAACACAAGGACAGGCAAGGACATCGCGGAGGCAAGCGATACAGCCATCAGCTGGGGTTTCGGAACCCTCAGCACCAGTTCAAACCAAGATTTCAAGGACAACGAAATCAGTACGGCTACCAAAACAGTTACAGCCAGAACCAGAACCAGAACAATTACCATAACAGTCACCAGAACCGAAACTGGTACAACAACAACAACAAGAACACTCAGCAGAACCAGCAGCAACATCAGAATCAGAAGAAGAAATAGAGGTATGTGAAAGTGTGTGTGAAACTCAAAGAGACATTGATTTGAATGAACTATATCTACGAAATACCCCAGAAATGTTCGAAGCTGGTCAAACAAAATACTACTCAAAAGAATGGAAAAACATTACTAATGACAAATGGGTGCTAGAACAAATTAAAGGCGTAAAACTACAATTCATAACAACACCGGTTCAAAACAAACCGCCAAATGAGTATAGATTAAGGAAAGAAGAAATTTCCAAAGTTGACATTGAAATAGATAAAATGCTTTCAAAGAAAATCATAGAAAAAACAAACCATTCTCCAGGAGAATGGATCTCAAACATATTTACAAGACCGAAGCCAGATAATAATGTGCGTATTATATTAGATCTAACAGAGTTAAACAAACACATAGAACATCAACATTTCAAAATGTCAACATTCTCAACAGCCCTCGATCTGATAAATCAAAATGATTATATGGCATCCATAGATCTTAAAGATGCTTATTATTCCATAAGCATCCACCAAACCTACAGAAAGTACCTCAGATTTCGTTGGAATAATGAATTATATCAATTCACTGTCCTCCCAAACGGACTAGCATGCGCACCGCACATTTTCAACAAAATTCTTAACCCAGTGTTTGCATCGGTAAGGAAAAGGGGAGGCAATTGCTTTGGATGTATCGATGACTCTTTTGTGATAGGAAAAACAAATTCAGAATGTCTCGAAACGGTCAAAACCCTAGCACAAACCCTAGACTCACTAGGGTTCGTAGTACACCCACAGAAATCAGTTTGTACACCAAACAAAGAACTCTTATTCTTAGGTTTCATTATAAACTCTGAGAATATGAAGGTCACTTTAGGAAAACCCAGAGTACAAAAATTTCTAAACTGTGCAACGGAAATAACAAGTCAGGATATCGTCACGATCAGAGATTGTGCGATGCTAATAGGGTTGATGACAGCCTACACACCCGCCGTAGACTACGGATCGGCACACATAAAATCATTAGAAAGGGACAAAAACAATGCTTTGGCCAAACACTCGGAAATTTCGATAAAAACATGAAAATCTCAAATTTGGGTCTCCAAGATATTTTCTGGTTGTTAAATAACATCAACAAATCAGAAAGGTTAATACGACCAATGTCCCCAGACATAGAAATCAGCACTGACGCAAGCCTGGACGGTTGGGGCGCCCATTGCAATCGGAGGGAGATGGAAAAATTCTGAACTTGAACACATAAATGTTTTAGAGTTAAAGGCTATCGAGCTAGCATTAAAGAGTTTTTGTTGAGCAAAACACTTAAATGTACACATTTTGACTGACAACACAACAGCACTCCCGTATGTACGCAAACAAGGTGGAATAAGATCAGTTGCCTGTGATCAAGTAGCAAAAGATATCTGGACCTGGGCAGAAAAAATGAAAAACTGGGTTGTTGTCTCACACCTACCAGGGGTGCTCAACACGCTAGCTGACACAGCTTCACGCGAGTTCAAAGATAATTTGGAAATACAATTGTCAAACAAACTGTTCCAAAAAATCATTGACTGGATAGGTCAACCAGACATTGATCTTTTTGCCTCTTTCCGTAATACGAAATGCGAATGTTTTTGCTCCTGGAAGCCAGACCCAGAAGCGAATTACTTTGATGCTTTCACTATTTCCTGGAAGGGAATAAAAGGTTATGCTTTTCCACCTTTCAGCTTGATCCTGAAGGTGCTACGAAAAGCAAGAGAAGACAACCCAGACTGGATCCTATTGGTCACCCCAGACTGGCCGAGTGCGGTGTGGTACACCCCCACCTCCAGAACCAAGCGAAAACCATGAAAAAGATAGGGAGAAAAACGAACAATCTCATCTTCCCACACACTCAAAATCTATTCCAAAAAGGGTTATACCTAATTTTTTCCATATTGTAAATAATGACCTAGTTAACAACCAAGATTGTGATAAACAGACTGCAGACTTCCTCATGGAATCCTTGCAGCCCAGTACACAAAAATCCTACAACACTTACTTAAACAAATGGGACCAGTTTTGTGAAACAAAAGGTATCGATAAATTCAGCCCTAAAACATTTGAAGTCTGTCATTTTCTCAAAACCCTTTCCAACAACGGGTTTGCATACGGCTCCATAAACACGGCCCGATGTGCATTATCATTTCTACTTCCAACACTAGACAATGGACAGACGATAGGAAATTCTTTCTGGGTAAAAAGGGCAATCCGATCTGCCTACTTACGCAAACCCCCAAAACCCAAATACCATCAGTTTTGGGATGTTGCACTAGTTTTTAACTTGTTCAAAACTTAGGGCGAAAACAATAACTTGTCACTGGAAAGATTAACCAAAAAATTCGTAGTCCTTTTCCTGATTATCTCTGGTCAAAGGGGACAAGCCGTTACGGCACTTGCAACAGATCAAATGACCACGCAGCAAGACGGTACAGTAAAATTCGTACTAACAGCCCTAATGAAAACAGCAAAGACAGGAGATCCATTGCAAACAATATTACTGAAACCATTCAACAAATGTAAAGTAATATGTGTAGTACAGACACTGACAGATTACATAACTGCAACCAAAGAACTCTGCACTTCAACACAGCTAGTACTCTCATACAAAAAACCACATAACCCAATACATCGAAACACCGTCTCGCGTTATGTGGTAAGTACCCTGACGTTGAGTGGCATTAACCCTTTCAGTCCCACGCTCCTGAGAGCAACTTCACACTAAAAAAATAGGTTATATATATGTTGTGGTCATTTGAAGACTTTTCAAGTGATTGAAAAGATTTTTCATATATGAACTTCATATTCCATAAGGATTCTGTAACTGTTGTAGTTTATTCCAATTTTGGTTACCATGGCAACCGTTCCTTCTATTTTTCATGGAAAATTGCAATTTTCTGCAGAAATTTATTGAATAACAGGACTTAACAGTGGTGAGTCATCAAACTCTGAGGGGAAAAATCCATCAATATATCTTTTGGTAAATAGAGTTCACAATCTGGAAGGGTTTTACTTTCTTTGGTTGCCGTAGTGACCCTCAAAATCGGGTATGAAGGCTCTATCATAGAGGCACCTGACCAGTCATGTGAAGGTAATGCACCAATGTTTTTAGGTGAATTTACCACGAAAAGGGCCTTTGATACATGTCATGCCTGTTTCTCAAGTTTTTGACTGGTTGAAAAGATTTTTCATATATGAACTTCATATTCCATTAGGATTCTGTAACTGTTGTAGTTTATTCCAATTTTGGTTGCCATGGCAACCGTTCCTTCTTTTTGTCAAGCGGGATGTGTCACTGAACACGGGTCCTACTGGGAAACCAGAGAGGTCCCGGGTTCAAAGACCGGAAGGAAGGGGACGAGTCTGAGAGCTCTGTTCTTCTTGGGGAAACCCGAGATGAACGACCCGGAAAGGGAAAAAGTCACACCGGGAAGAAGTCCGAGGCGGCCCCGGCCGCTAAGGGTTCTTCTGGTGCCCGTCCGAAGACGAGCTCAGTGAAAACTGAGGCCTCTGACTCGGATGTGGTTATGGCTGAAGGTTCCGAATCGGAGCGCGATACGCCAAGGCGAGGCCGAGCCCGCCCGCGTCGTCGCTCTCCGAGGAAGTCCTCCGAAGAGATGGGTTCCAGGCATGAGGTTTCAACTCTGAGCCTAGAACAGATGTTGGCTGGGATCCCAGATCCCAAAACGCGTGCCATAGTACAGTCAATGTACCAAAATTGGACTCCACCCGGAGTGGAGCTGGCGGAAGCCGGGACCTTTTTGGCCCCGGGTCCGGTAGCAAAACCCGGAAGGTCCGAGGCTGGTACAGAGACAGCTATGGAGACTGATTCGTCAATTGGGGGCGACTCTGTATAAGGGTCGTCCAGCAAAGGTGAGAAACCGGTGTCACAACCGGCTAAACCCGCGCCGGGGAAGTCTGTCAGCAACACTGAGGTGTCAAAACCTCAGGATGCTAATAAGACTGAGCCGCAGCTGTCGAAGCAGAACAGGAAGCGACTCCGTCGTGCAGCCCGGAAACGGGCTGAAGCGGAGTTGGAGAAAACTGGAGGTCAGCCGGAATCGCGTGACTCGGGGAAAGGGAAACCTCAACCCGGGAAGCACGAGGAGTCAAAGGGGGCTGAGTCGAAAGGCTCGGACAAACCCGCGGCGCAGGCTGGACCTAGTGCGGCTGACGCTACACCGAGTACCTTAACAGGTGCCACAGGTGGCGAAGATGTCAAGTGTTGGGGAACGGAGATGGACAAGGCTAAACCCCTGGCCCAATCCAACCCCGACAATGATGATGGTGATTTCCAACCTGGCGTAAAGCGGGCTGGGAAGAGAACGGTAGCTAGACAGATACCCGCCTCTTTGCTGGGCAAGACTTATACTTGCCTAGAAGATCTCCGTCATGGGAACCGGAATTACATCCCCGATGGTGTCGGTTTAGATGGAACCTCTGACGACGAGGAATGGTTGGTTGACGAGGGTTCTCCCAACGCCTGGTACATCGACCGGGTGAAAGGAGTGTCCCGAGTTAGCCGACTGAAGTACGAGGATCAGGTTAAAGACCGGATCGCGTACGCATGGCACAAGTTTGGTAACGGCAATCATTGTGTCTTTCTGAGTTGCCATGGAAGGGACAAGAAATTGTCACCGACCTACGCGACTGAAGGTCGTTACGCTAGGCACCTCGTAGAGGTACACTTAGCTGAGCGACCGTGGCTACAGTGCCTTGGCAAGAAGGGTGGTTCTTGCCAGGCCGGGTGTGCCAGTTCGAGGCGATCGTGTCTAGTCCGACACATTGCCCGGGAACACCGGACTGCTGGTGCTGCTGCTCGGGAACGGGTCATGAATCTGTGGCAGAGATTCGTTGACCTAGGTTCCGATGCTCAGAAAGGCAAACCGGAGCCCGAGACTTGTGTGACAGACGGTCGATTGTTTAAGATCGGATGGAAGAAGAATCCTGGCTGGTTCGGGAGTCTGATGCTATCCGCTTCAAAACATCGACAGATGTCAAAGGAGTCGAGGAAGAAACGATCCCTTAGCCGGGAACCGTCTCAAAGGTCCTCGAAGGCTAAACGACGGGTCAAAAAGTTGTCATCGTCCTCGTCCAGCGAAACTGACACTTCAGAGCGATCCAGTCGGAAGCCTAAGAAAAAGTTGGCTCCTAGTAAGCACACCATCGCTGACGTGGTGGAAGCTGCTTACCAGGTTGTGCCAAGGTTGTCTGAGGGATTGAAACTACTCTCAGACCCGAGTGAAGGGAGCGCTCCAACGGCTTCAAAAGCCCGCGGACCCGCGGAAAAACCAGCTGGGACTCGTCCTAGCTCAAGTCTCCCGGGAGTTTCCCCGCTGAATAGAGGTGCTACCCAAGCACCCGGGAAAGTTGAGGATGAAGAGGCCTTTCCGGCATTCCCTCCACCAGCCAACCCGGTTGTTGAGGTAAAGAAGAAACCAACGACACAACCACCCGTTGCGTCGAAAGTGACTTCTTCCCCCTGTGCGATGTCGGTTGAATACGTCCAAAGGGCGGATCAGCTAGAGTCGCATATAGGTGGCACCTTGGAGGGCCGCGTCCAAAGGGGCGCGCAGTCTCTCCATGAAGGCCTCGTTAAGGAGCTAGTAAACCTAGCCCGGTTCGAGGTGAGGGAAGCCACGAAAGGCCTGGCTAAACAGTACGCGTTGGACTTAGAGGACGCGCGTATTGCTAAAACCACGACCCAATCGAGGTTTGCCCGGGCGGAAGCCCAGACCCATCGCCAAGATGAACGTTGTCTTCGGCATTGGGTATGTCGCTCTATGACATCGGTGACGACCCACAAGGTCTTGAGGAAGCGTGGTTGGCCCGACAGTGGAGCCGGGGAAGATTTCTTCAGTTCACCACGGAAGAATCAAACCCGACACGTCAGCAACTCGCCGGCATGTTGGGATGGTCAGCCGTGGAAGAAACTTCCCACCAGGACACTACATCCAGAAAGACCCAGCCTATGGATGTCAGTGTAGATACTCAGCTGTCAGGACCCGGTCAGACCCAACACGGGCTGAGAAATCAGCAAAGCCCTCCAAGGCTAAGCCGATAGACCAGCCCGAGGAACAAAGTGGGGCACTGGGGATGAATGCCAACATCATCCCGTTGGAGTCTGGAATCTTTTTAGATACCAGACCAACCTCTCTGCAGCAGTTGATGTCCCAGTTGCAGCCTACGTCTGCGCTGAGTCCACTGCGACCAGAGAGGACCGCCCCGGCAACGTCGGTTCCACCGACAGCTAGCGCACCAAGCCAGTCGGAACTTCTCGACCTCAGGATATCCTCTGACGAGGATATCTAGGGGTTGACAATAACTGACTCGGCTGGTGCCTAACAAGCCGGGAAGACGCCGTCTAAACTCGGAACCTTTCGGGTATAGATCTGACTTACCAGGTCTGTGTCGGAACTGAGTTCATCGACTCAATAATGAGATAGTAGACGTAATCCCTGTTCTGTTGGATTACGCCGGCTATTTCTACCTTGGGTCGGTGATCGTAAGTTCTGAATCCGGCTTAGAATTGGGGCCTTAATTGGTACTAGATTCGAGCCGAGAAAAAAATATGCCAGTATAGCTGGAGTCAAAATGAAAGAACACTGATACCACACACTCTTACCAGGTGGATGGAGAATTGTTTTGCCTTTTTGGCCGTTATTTCCATATTCGGAAACTTTTCAACACAGAAGGTGTCTAGCGAGGCTGACCCTTCTCGACATATGGATGTCTTCCAAACTGAAGAACAGTGGGAAGCCCAGCACCCGCCGGCATCAGGCTGAATGTAGTAGGTCTGCTACGCCGGTGGGCCAGCTGAGCTCGATACTCCAAGATGAGAAAGAAAACGACACTTCACTCGCCGGGAGCCAACAAAGGACTTCAACAAGATCCGGAACGGCTGGAGGCAGAGTGCTCGACAGGCCGGGCTGACCACCTGTAGGTCCGCGACTGTCGAGTCTTCCCTGCCCAACGCTCAAGAATACGCTCCCCGGCTCAAGATGGGTGAATATCACATTTATTCAAGGTGCTAGCGAGGCTAGTCCTTCATTCTTCAAATGTCGTTTCTTCTTTCCTAAATGTCGTATCTTCCATATTTTTAATAACTTCTCCATCTTACAATTCCACCTTTTTCACTTATACATTGGTATCAGTGAATTCTTGTGAACACCAGGAAGCTAGAGAGTAGACCAAGAACTGCTGGGTTTATGTTGTAATTTTTAATTGGGTAGTCCCTTAGCAGCAAAATGGCAGCCTTGGTTCCCCCCCTTAGTAAAAACTGGGAGGGGTAATGTAGTGGGATGGGAATCCAGCAGTGTTCGTTTGTTTCACGGAAGGTGGCGCGATATGCCGATCCTTACTGTGTAGTGATTCCGGGCAACGCCGCACACGAGAGTGGCGCGGCGGAGACCGGGATTACGTAACGCTTAGTATATATACTCAGCGTTCACAGTAGGTCGACAGGCTGTCCTCGCGCGTCCCTACTACGGAACGGACACTTGGGCCCTCAGGCGGGTTCTTGTAACCTTCCTGGTGGTTAGGCGAATCTTCCGGATTAGCCTATCCAGCGTTACCTAGCACCCATGTACTAGGGTACTGTACTGTACCCACCGTCCATCCCTGGTTACAACCTCCGAATATTAAAACACACACAAATATTGTTAACGATGATTTTCTGTTGCTTTCCCTAAAAATTTATTTCATCTAGCGGTAGTCTTGCTCAAATTACTGACTAATCACATAGTTCCTCTTCCCTGTTAACCTGGGGCACCAGTATAGTGTCCTAGGCTCGTAGGAACATCAATTCCCCTTCAGTACTAGGTAAGTACCTCGGGTAATTATCTATTATTACCCAGCCAAGTAATAACTGTGGTGCGTCGGGTGGCACCATCTAGTGGCAATTCGCGGAACTATGCGTAACCCCCGCCCCCCCCCCCCCCCCCCCCCCCCCCAAAGTGTATTAGATTGGCCACCACATCTGTCTGCGCTCAGCTGCGACTCAGGACTAAGGACTAGCGGAGCAGAAGCCTGCTCTGGTGGCCAGTGTAAAAGTGTATGTGTGTGATTGTGTTTAAACTGTTTTGTTGTTATTTTTGTTCCTGCTGTAAAGGCTCCCCTCCGACTCTTTGCGCGGAGTAAATGCTAAGGTTATGACAAAGTGCTAAGGCACTGTCATAACCTTAGCCAGAAAAACAGATTAGGGTGGATACTTTTACCTAGCTGCACCACTATATAAGTGACGTCTGACGACCAGACAAGTTGTTCTAGATCTACTTTTACCCCTCAAGGCTCAACACTGAGCTTTTCTTCAAGTTAGTATTGCTGTGCGCTGGAAGTTTGGTCTCGTTCAATGTGCCTTTCCTCCCCCTACGAACTGTCTCTGGTACCATCTAGAACCGCTCTACCTCAAAGCATACGAAATCGGCATAATTATCTGTTATTACAGATGTGGTGTTTCCTCTGCCTTGCACGTGTACCTACTAGTGACACACCCCCAAAACGTCATAGGGGAATCCCTTAAAACAGGGGAATCCCTGGCAATACGCATGCGCCTAGACCAAATTTCGTCATCAGTCAACGAGAAAATGGCAGACGAAAGGTAGGGGTGATTCCCATCAGTGAGAACGTGTTCCGAGCTCTGGCAACCTTACCGCTCATCCTTCCATCAAAAGATGATGGGGCACATGGATTTTAAAAGACAGTTTTGCTCAACTCACGTTGTAGTTGTCTTCGTATGGTAAGTTCAATACCATGTTAAGGTTTAGATCACTGTTCATGTCAAGTGGTTCCGTGGCAGTTGCCCAGTCTCTCACACTCTCAGTCGCACATTATATATATGTACACACTTCGTTCTCCAAGTCTGACTGACTTGAAAGCAGCCAAACCAGTCTCGACCAGTCTACTGTATAGAACTACAGATAACGCAAATGCAAAGTGATCCATGATACATTGATATATCCAATAGCACCTGTAATGGAATTTGGAATAGGACTATCCATTTCTCATGTCAAACACAGCGTCCCTCTAAAAAAGGAAATTCTAAATAGAAATTCGGATTCATTGTTAAAACTAGTTTATATTTGTACAGGACTTCCTCTGTACAAGTGTATACTATTACTCATGTATTGTATACACCAGTCCCTCTCTATATATCTATTATACTACTACCATAGATCTACATGTAAACATAGTTAATACATGTATACACAGGCAATGACAGTCTAGTTACTTGTTAAAGTACCGGGTACTATACTATAGTCATAATAGTGAAATACTGGCCCAAATATGTCCAATTCTTTCAAGTTTTATCAGTGTAGTTAACTTGGAGTTGGACCTAACAACTTTAAAAGGCTAAGTGAAGATAGAACATATAGATCTAGATCCATATGCGTCTAGAACTTTGCAGAAAATGATTCTGTCTTTTTTCATATAATATTATTGGGATTAGTAGACCATATCAGTGGCGTCAGAATATTTTGAAAGCGTGGGGAGGGAAGCGGGTGGGGGGGGGGGGGGGGGGAGGGAGCTGTAAATTGCTGACCTTTTAACATGTTAACCACTTTCAGGGCAGATTAATAATTGGTGTTGAGCAGGTGACAGCTATCCGAGAGCAACTGTACAGAGGCTGCACAACCAAGGGCTGGCAAAACCTTATTAAATTTGTTTTGCCTGTTACACGCCAGTAGTGTCAGCCATGTTTAGTGGAAGCCTGATGGTGTCCTACTTCTATTCAGTGGAACACACCCTTTATATGCTAAAAATTTCACATTTTTCTAAGCTAAAAAGTTACGACTTCTTCCATACTAAAACGTCAGATTTTGACATTTTCCATGGTGAAAAGCCAAGCCATTATTACATGCTAGAAAAGTCAGACTTTGACCTTTTTCCATGGAGAAAGGCAAGGCTTAGCCATTATTACATGCTTAAAAGTAAGATTTTGACCTTTTTCAATTGTGAAGGCTTAGCCATTGTTACACAATAAAATATCAGAATTGACATTTTTAAATGCAAAAATGTACTTTGAGTTCTGAATTCCACTGTTTTTACTTTTGATTGAGTAAAATTTTGGAGCTGCTGACTTTAAGATAGATATGATCTCACCTTATTGTTCATAGATACTTTGTTTTGCATCTCTTAAAGACAACTATACCTTTAAGTGAGTATTCCACCAACCAGGCGCAAACCCCGGCCAGCGTCAATACAGATAATGCTGGCGGATCTTAAGTCTATAAAGGGCTGATTCCACAAACACAATGGATTTGTTGAGATATATCTTGGTATATCTTGTAATATCTTACAGTGTCGCGATATGTCGTACCTCCGTTGTCGCAAAACTTAGCCGTGCAGTGTCAGGTGTATGTTTTGGTGCTCCACCACCGTGACATCTCAAGACACATCACAACAATTAGGCATGTGATTATTCAAACCTAGTGGGATTTAGCAAGACAACCAAATTGTGACCAATCTTGCTATATCTTGTGTGTTGGTGGAATCAGCACTTAAGACATTGAAACACCAACTGTGCCCGATTCTATCTTTAACTGACGGATCCATCGGTTCAGTGATAATCTGCATCAATCGGGTCGATGTACTCACTTCACCGACCAGATTTTATTGCTCTTCCTGACACATCAAACATTACTACTATGTCAGATATGACCGACTCTCCCCGACCTTAAGAATTTGATGTACTCACATTCACCAACTTTTCCGAATTCTGAGCAGACCTTTTAGATTGCGATACTACCAATCCCCCTGTCCGATTTATTGAAGTGCTTTGTATTGATTTGTAGGGGAGACATAGGCGATTATAGATCTGGAAACCGTTTTGTGATATCTTAAATAAAGCAGAAGTTACTAAACTTTGCATTATTGCCTATTTAGGCCTATAACCTAGCGCGGTGCCCAAACAGGCTTCTGTCCGCTTTCTTTGATCTCATCCTAGGTCATTTACAAGGTTATAAGAAGAGGAGGTGTGATCATGAAGATTTGGCATACCTCATACCTATAAAACATTAACATTCTATTCCAGACTCTCACCGAGCCGATGGTCGGGGTGAATCGGGAACAATTGTTGATGTCTTATGGGCTTTATGGGCTGCTGGTTATGATCTGCCTGGTGGAAGAATGTCGACACTGCTGCGCTGGTGCCTGACACTCACCAGGGCCTGAAATCAAGTGTCAGCCATGGGCTGCTTCCAATGTCCACAAACCCTTCTACTGCACCGGGTTGGTCTCACGGCCAGCATTTGAATTACAGGCGCCTGTCCACACTAAATCATACAGTGTTGCTTGCAAATGATCGCAAGCGACAGCTGATTCATTAGCTTTTGTCAGCAGGAATACACTGCCTGCTCACCAAGGTACGGCTTCTGCGTTGACTGCTTCAACGCTTCAGGGACACAATAGCGTGAACAGGTAATACCTGTGAGTCGAAAACACAAAGCTGAAAATTAGAACAGTTTCAAAAGATTGAGCATAATTTTAGCACCAGAGTGTGCTCTTCACATTCATAACATTGAAACTTATCTTTATTTACCTTCATCTGTTGTTTAACTGCAGTTTTAGTGGAGAATTGACAAACTTTCATGGTACCATACATATTACAAAATGGCTGACATCGCCAAAGTGGAGGGATGCAATGGCAGTGCTTAAAAACAGACAAAGTCAGTAAAAAAAAAGATGAAAAAAAACCCCGATGCAAATAAATACCAAATTTTGTGGTCACCATGAAATTTCTGGCTATAAAAGAAAAAAATGATTGATCTGCTTCAAAGAAATTGCGTTTGATGGTAGTGGCCTCACCGGCACCGTTCAACTGCCCAGCTCAGTGGTTGCTAGGTGCCCACAAGGGGCCCCATGTGGCGCTGGCCGGCTAGAATAAAGTGGGTGGGTGGAAAAGCTCTGACCATTCATTCCCTTTTGGCCAGCTAGTCGCCTGCTGCTGGGCAATTATACATAGTACAACGCAGTGTCCGTTTTCACTCCCTACAGACGTTGTACTTACAGACATTGGCAAACTTTGAGAATATTTGTGAACCAAACTGGTTCGCACAATAACGTTTGTAAAGGAAGTGTTATGAAATTAAAAAAAAACAGTTGAATTCAACAACTTACATCACAGTCTCACATCATATGAGCACCAGATGTTATCTTTTTCTTTATCAAATCCTCCTTTAAATCCCTGAATCGGGAGCCTCTCAATCAACCATCTGCCATTTTTAATGATTTAATTTTAAATTGAGCTGGTTACCAAGAATCATGTCAGTCTCAAAGTTTACCTACGACATCAAGTCCGACTCTAGTGAGGAAAGAACTGAGTCACACTACGTCTGACTAGTGGCAGGGCTGCCTAAACACCTGTTCAAAGCCTTTGTGGTGGAATACTCTCTTAAGGCAGGCGACTTTCAAATAATGAGACATAATTTTGATATGTCTAGATTTTGAATTAGCTTAAATTATTACAGGCCTGTTTGAGGGAACTGAACTCTAAAGTGCGTTCTAGGTTTGTAATATTAGTAGTGAATTTATTCTCATTATACACTTGACACCTGAAGACAGTTGTGCTATGAGTATTGCAGAAATATATTATGCACTGATGCTTGCGTCTCCACAAATTACCAAATATACAAATTTATATTTTAGTGCCCTCTTCTTGAATGGGATTATAGACAACATTAGAATTACAATACTCAAATTCTTTTCAGAGATGGCAGTTTTCCTTTTTTTCCAGGGAATTCCTTGTTTTTGATTTTGAGTTTATGGAATTTCCTTATCTTGTATAAAACAAAGAAAATGAATAGGGCCTCATTCACACCAATAAAGACTGGTTCAAAACTCCACACACACCCCAGCCATGGCTAATACTGATGTGTTTTCCATGTTTTCTCAGTCTCTCCGAGGCAGTAAATCCCACATGAGAAATATTTCCTAGCTTTTTCTGACATCTCTTCATTTGATTAACAACATTGAGTGTGGACACTATCAAGGACAATGTCACTAGACTTTATCAGATACAGATATATATATATATAATGCTCAAATATAACATATTCCAAAATACTCAGATGCAGGTCATTTGTCATATCAATTTCATTCTTTTTTCAGAATTTGTGATACGAAGTGGTTTTCACCTTGTATCTTAAATCTTTTTATGATTATGATAAACAGATATTTTCAAGCAACCATCTAAACTTTCTATCCCGTACACGATGGTTCAAACTGGTCGCCATACTTAGCTCTTGACTGACATATATGCCCTGATACACGCAGTTTGTGAGTATCTAGGATAGTTATCTCCCTAATTACTCTTTATTCTGAGGTACGCGTAATGACTTTGTTTGTGTGGAAAGTGGGGCTTGGTTATTTTGGTTCTTGCCCCATACACCACTTGCTACTTCCAGTGTACTTTTATAGTGTCTGATTAACTAATCCCTTTATTTAGATAAATCCTCTTATAGATTTCCATTTAACAACATTAAAGATGAACTACCTAGAAAAATAAGTTTGGTTCGACAATTGGAGCCTCACTGCTTACTATGAGAAAGCTAAACTGAAGTCTGGTAATTATTCATGGCGCATGATGAAGAATGATACCTATTACTTTAATTGTACCTCGTATTAACATAACTTATTACTAGTGCTAAACACTGTGATTTTTTTCATATCTCCCGGGATTTCAGAAAGATTCAGGGTGATTCCCCTTAGGGAGGGGGCGGGGAATGATAAGAGTTTTGCGAAAGAAACCCAGTTTTATCTCTCTGCAGTCCCTGGGAAAAGTGGTCGGGGCCAGATATGCTCGGCTCCCGAGTGAAATTATTCTTACTAGTGCTTTAAAGGTTCCAGACAGGATGTTGATGACCACGCGCAATATTTCGTTATTTCAACTTGGCGTCAGTTGGAAATTCGTTTATGAGGCTTTGCTTAAACAAAATTTGATAAGTAGAAATGGAGGTGTATTTAGATGGTGTCTGGGGTCGTGTTAAGGGACTGAGAGGTAACAATACGTTACAGGTAACAATATAGATTTACACCCGTTGTGCACATAGCTGGGATGACGTACATGGACGCAGCAGTAGAAACAGCCCGTCCATCTACAGGTGTGACGGGGTTCTTGGTGCCAATGTTACCGGTCAATATTCAGCATGTATCATTCATTTGCGCCACGAGCGTCTTCCTAGTGATGTCGATTAATTTCCATGGCCAGAATGAAAGCAACAGTACTGGCTATATCAGGTATCTGGGATGTCCCGTTAGATCATTCTTTAACCCAGACGACTTTTTACCCTGGACTTATCTGGTTATGAAGGTGCTTGTCTAGTCGGGTCAGGTCATCAAGAGTCTTCACAATGGAAGGGGAGTGAGGGAAGGATCACTTTTAGCTATCTTGAGCATTCCTTTCATGACTTCAACAGACTATATAGGGATCCAGGCAGAGGTTAACACTTGGCGGTAGTACAGGTCTGCTAGGACACAATAAAATAGTGCACCCGCCTATCAGAGTAGAACGCTGAGTAATGGGTCCTCATATGTAGTATTGGTGTTTGACTTTGAAGTTTTATCCATCGTGGCGATTGTACACCAATTTGAAACGAACTTGGAGACCATTTACTTATATCAAACTTAGATCAAAAGTTGTCTTCGCGCCATTTCTTACGGATAATTAACATAACCTCACGAATTGGCCAAATGGGAAACTGGCTCTCCATAAATGACTTCATGCTAATTTTTTTTACCATTTTTGACCCCCTGTTCCCCATTGTCTTGTTCTTGTCAAACAACTCTTGGTCATGGACACTGGAATCCGCCTGCTCCTGCTGCTACATGAGATCATTCATGGACGGCCCCAAACGGTCAAAAATTGTCGAAAATAGCATGACAGCTAATGAACAACAGTGTCATTGGATAGAGCTTTATTGCTGTTTGAAGTGTTGCTGGCGCTTTGGTTTGTGGGTGCTTTGAAAATCGAGAACATATTACTGGGATAAGTAAATGTGTAATCATTTTGCCCAAAGAAGATTAATTTACGGTGAATTCGACTCTTCTCCATGACTGCCGGCTTTCCTAATTTGCTATAAAGAATAGGGGTATAGTCATCATCAGATTTCATTTTATCAATAGAAAATAGCAAAAAAAATATATAGATCTAGTCATGGCTTACAAGTACATTTCTAGTACCCTTCTTCCTGTGCCCCCTTCTTCGTCCGAACAAATGAAACATAGTGGTCGTAGTATAGATAAAGAAATAGCATGATTATCGACTTATCTTACTTAAGGGGTAGCATGTATAGAAAGGTCCATCTTAACTACGAGTGCATCTTCGGGCATTTCGTACCTGTGCTTTATACTTGTTGGGTGTTGGGTGGAGGGTAGGAGATATAGAAAAGCATTCAGCTGGTCACCACCTGGTAAATAGCCCCTGCTCCCTATGTGTGTATTGGCCTCGCTACTCAGTCTGTCATATGGCGTTTCGATGGAGTATTTTTCATAACGAAAATGTAGAGAACTGCGTACTTTTTTTATATACTTTCCGATATTTCAAGTCCATTTCGCCCAACAGACTATATTTATAAGAAATCGTTAGATATTCCATTTGTTTGCCAATGGGATCCCCCTTCAATTGTGAAATTAGCGATTTTCTAAACTAAAGTGTTTATTGCATTCAATGTATTACCACCGTTCATTCAGGCAACAAATAAAAATGTAGCAACGGTACAAATATATACTGTATGATAATTACAATTATGTTCTGTGGATCGTATGGTATATATGATGTATCATCAGTCAGTTTCTAAACATTATTAATTTCATATATAAAAATCTTATTTCCCTTACTCTTTCATACATTTTTTTGTCATTGTGTCTGCATAGCATTCACAACCATTATTTCACTTTACATGTATTTTCACCTGCCTCCACTCCAGCACGTTGTATATACGAACAAACACGGCAGCTATTAGGGCCTGACATAAGATGGCGGGCGATGTTTGTATTATTGTTATCCTTAACACGCGGGGCACGCTGTGTTTACTGGCCGCGTTGACCCGTGGCCAGTCGGGTTTGAGAACTGTGTGTGGTGTAGGAATGTGCGCCATCTAGTAAAGTAAACCATGAGTATACCCCAAGTATACTGTTACGTAGATGTAGAATATACTATTGCTGGTCCTATATGTGAGACCCCCTAAACGTTGGTACAGTTTCCAATGACTTCAAGGACTTACTTTTTCCATGGCAATGATTTCCTTTTATCTGTCTGAAACAAGATGACACGCTGACCTGCCATATAGGTTGATGTTTATTAGCATGGACAGTGTAAAATGAGTATAGTGTCCATGGTGTTCGTCACTGGATAACCTACTGGCCTGTGGAGCGCAGGATCTCAGGGACGCTCGATAATGCCAATGCCTTTCCTCATCTCATAGATTCGATCTCGGCCTGATGCGGCTCTTGCTGTTTCTAGGTCATAAAATGATATCAGGCATCAACCAAATACCACCTTCCATAGATGCTGTGGAACAATGTTCTTGATATGTTAGAGAAAACACTGCCAAATGAGACTTCTCATTGCAATACAAAGTTCGCACCAGACATTGTTTTTTAAAGATAAATTTTTAGTTTATTGAAATGGTCTTAAATTGGCTAGGTCCAGCTTATTTTCTACTAACGCTACCTCAGTAGTGACTACAATCTATGATCACAATCACTAGCATATGAGTAAACAGTGGTACTCAGTAATAGGACACACCACTGAGGCTTAAATCAACTGTCATCAATTGGGAGTTTTCAAGTATTTTGGGTGTCCCCTAATACTAGATAATCACTTTATTGGAAATTAAACAATTAACTACCAAAAGTATTATTACACGTAGTTACCGTAGGAGTTACAACATGACCGCTATGGACACTTGTGCAATGAAGTTCCAACTCCATTCAGGCAGAGGATTCTAAGGTTTTCTATTGGTTTCCACTAGGAAGATTTACATAAAATTAGCATTGAGAATTTTCCCCCAGATATATGCTGATTTCCTGCTTTAAATTGAGATACGACTGGCACGTGTTGGTTTGGATATGATATATATTTGTGAGAGGCAGTAGAAATGTGAATTCGAGAAAAGCTGTGAAAATCAAGCTGAGACATTCAATCAAACTGCTCTTGAAATTTTCACTCTGAGAAAAGCAGTAGATTTTGTCATGTAAATTATATTTTGTTGAACTGTAATCGATGTGATTTCATGTTGGCTTAATGTGTCCTGTTACTGTCACATCTATGTATTCTAGTATCTTTCACATAGAACTTCCCCAGGCGAAATCAAATTCAGAACTATAACGATAACCCCTTTGTTTTCCCGTCTATACCATACTGTACTTTATCAGCCCTCTTGTCAACCGATCGCTATGGTTGTATGAGCTGTAGGTATTGGGGAATTGAACCTGTAATACACAAATAACCTAATGTGCACTACTACGTCTACTATGGGGTATTGATAGTAATAAATATAAGAAAACAGCCACTCTTATGATGCACCTGCACACACTTAGGACTACAGTCGATGCACAGCATGTCTGACTAGTGATGTCTAGTCATTAGGTATTATATACATGTACTGATATAGTGAGTCGGGTACAGGGACAGCATGTCTGACTAGTGATGTCTAGTCATTAGGTATTATATACATGTACTGATATGGTGAGTTCGGCAAAGGCACAGCATGTCTGATTAGTGACGTATAGTCATTAGGTATTACATACATGTGAGTCCGGCAAAGGGACAGGCATCCATATATTTATACATATAACAGGCATTTAGCCTTCTGCCCCCCCCAAACAATCTTGTATCATGCAGTGGAATGGACGTGTACTTTCTCCTGCGGCCAGAAATCGTGTTGGATCATTGTGGTTCTTTACACGGGGGTACACTCCCGTCTAGAATACGATTAGATGAGTCACCGCTTCTCTGGGGCACAATAATCTATTTTGTCCTGGATTCAGATGCCTGAATACTCGTTACAATAAGCAGCTAGCTAGCTCGCCAACACATGCATGTTGGTGTATTATTTCGAGTAACGCTCTCTTTGTCATGTATCAAATGGTCAAACATTTTCGGAGTCTTAATAGCTTCGAGCGTCTGAGTGCGTAACCGATCGTTGGAAACGGACGTTTAGAACTTTTGATATACTTGAACATATCAGGAGTTAGTTTCCAGATTGAGCCTTGTCTTAAAACCCTGGTCATTTTTCATTAGCAACATGAGCAGTTTGCTTTTCTGCAGATCTTCAAGCTGTCCATATAAGTGCTTCTGTTGTAAGCCTGTGTGTGATGTCGTTTCGCCCTTCAGGACCAGTTCACTGTAATGCTGCTTAGTGATAACTTATACTTTGAGGGATGCTCTCTACCTATGCGAAGATTTCAACAAAGGTTGTCTTCCTGTCACCGGAGGGCAATACCGTCGACCTACCGGAAGCCTGGGGTCACTTGGAACCTCCCTGTATACTACTATTTGTTGAAGACAAGTTTGATGGAGGCTGGTTTATGTTAATGCCGACAGAACTGAACGATTTTGCATAGATTCATACTCAACAGATGATGTGACCTAGGCTGATGCCACGTGCCAGACCGGGCTGGGCAGTAGGATCAGCTACAGGCCTAGGGCCACTTGGGCCCTTCCTCTTCTAATTTTCTATAGGAGATAATGCAAAAGTTCAATTACCTTTGACATAATATTAAGATACCGTGAAATGTTTTTGAGCTCTATTATCGTCTTTTAATTCATTACCGGATCATTGACAAAACCACATGTGGTGAAGCTCATCCTATGAATCATAGCGTATTAGCTGTATCCACTTTATAGATACTTTTCTCAGAAAGAGCACAACCCCTGTACAGACATTTTCTGTATTGTTGTTAAGTTGTAAGAGTCCCCACTAATCCTTTTCATCAATTTAATGAATTGGGAGGGGCACAGAAGACATTACTCGTTGGTCAAAGTCATCGCTCTCCACAAGTTTGATGTGGAGTGATATGAATGAGGCAACAGCCGAGTGAGTATCGCGTAGCATTCAAATGAGTTTGAGAACAACTTTCTTTAACCAAAACGAGTTGCTTTCTGTATTTATCTCACCCCTGTACACACTAAATGAATTGACAACACGTAGGATATAGACCATGGAGAACGGACTGCAATACTTGTAGGGGCATATAGAACGAGTTCCCTATGTTAAGCCTATGGGACAAAAATACCAGGGGTGAGATAAAGTGCACTGCATAACGCCCGAGTGTATCATCTGGTATTATCTGTAACCATTATATCATCTCACAAAATTCTCACTCATATTTCTCAACCTTTGACTTGGTATACCAGGATACCAACGTGCAATTTCAAGGTTTCATTTTGATATTGTGGTGCACACGTTCATTATCTGGCATAATATCAAGTTTTTATTTTGATATCGAGATATTCACGGTAAGTATTTGCCAACATATAGCAGTTACAGAATTTTTTATAAATATAGAGATTTGATTGTATAAAACGAGATAAACGTTCACCATCTGTCATATTGCCAGATAGGATTACGGAATCCTCCTCACCAACGAGTGAAGTCTAGAGGTATTCGTTATTTGACTCAGACCTACAGGTTCATAGATGATTGGTCATGTTTATCGTGAAGTAGTAGCTCTGCCCCCGCCACCCAACAACCAGCCACACTTGGCTCACTGTGATCTGTCTGTCAAAATGCATATAAATCAGAAGGCTGTTGTGGTTAACAGGCCATAGTTCCTATACACCTTGGATCAAATACATACTTGTGCTCTAATTCGTCCAAACGTGTGCCAGCTGCACCATTGTTCTATTTTATTATCGTGTGCTTCATATAAAGTGGAGATATATAGGTTAATATTTTCCTATAATAGCTTTTATTTCTTTGTAAGGAAGGTACATCAAGAAAGGTATTTTAGTGGGTGATCCAGTTTGGTACATTTTGATCTACAATGATACATCTAATAATTTTTTTTTTTTTTTTTTTTTGCGGTAGCCTCGTCCTCTCTATACAATGATACATCTAAATAATGTTGTTGTTCTTTTGTTTATATTTTGATAATGTATCTTAAATGCTCAATCATGTCTTATCCTACTCAAGTGCATCTATTCTTGGATTTACCCTTATTAGATTTGATGGTTTTGGTGGATGTTTGGACAGATAGAGGGACGAGGTAGAGCGAGATAAGCAAAGGGCAAGTGCAGCGGTATTTCTAAGAACATTAAATCCTATGGACTGCGCACCAGAGTACCACTGACCCTTGACATAGAAGGTTCAAACATACCTAAATCTGATTTCCTATCATAAGTGACATGTCAGTCTTGTTTGGTTGAAAATATAGGTGTAATAAATGTCCACTTTGATCATATTGTCTTTCAAAAATTATTGTCGCGTTTTACTTTCATTTTTTTCTCTTCCTTCATATTTATTCGTTTCCACGGTAGTATATGTACATATTATCTATTATCCCGTCGTTCCGGGATAAAGCGCCCGCTTACGTCGGGTGACCGCTAACACGGGGTTAAAATAAACATCTGATAGAGGGATCTGTTCCGAGCAAAGGTGTCCGCTTACGCAGGGTGTCCATTAGACGGGGTTCTACTGTATATATATCTGCTTTTACATAATCATATCCAGAAAGGAAGGGGTACTCCTTGACAATGGCGATTTCATAATTCAAGAAGTGACAATCCTGCCGGCAACCTCTAACCCCCCCCCCCCCCCCCCCACCCCCGCACTGTCCCTCCTCTACCTAATCCTGCTTGTTTCTCGGCAAGGAAGGGTGGAGGAGTTAGACTTAAACCACCCCCGATTACTTAAGACCATCTGCTGATTAATTACACAGATAATCTGAGGGCCACCTCGCACATCCGCTGCCGCCTCCGCTCCACCGCCTCTGGGAGGAGAGGCGGTGTAAGCTGCATAATAGGTACCCAAGCATTCTGTCATTGCTGAAGTGAAAAATTTCATAATTTTCTTTTCTTTACCAATTTTCATCAAGGTAATATTGTGTGTACACAATGCGGCTATACAGCCATGGTTCCACTCGGGATCGAGACCCCTAGTTCTCATTCTAATGACGGGAATCAAGCCGAATGGGCAGTGAGTACCATTTGTGTGGAAGTCTCTGTTATGACCTGACCGGAGTTTGAACCCCTGGGACCTGTTTCTCAGTCGTGACCATATTTGATAGTGACCAGTTACTGACCTTTTCGAGAGCATTGGGTTCCAGAGACGAATGGTCATGATAATAGTGACCATTTTGAGGGGTAAAAGGTCTCGATCACTGTTTTGTGTTCCAGAGTCGTGACCATTTGGTGACCATCTAGTCCAAATAGTCTCCAAAACAGTGACAGGTTTGTTTTTGTGTTTCTTTTAATGGATCTGACAAGGAATAGAGGGAAACTATGTTCCGGTGAGCAAAAGTTCAAAGTTACGAGGTGACGATCGGGAAAATTACTGTCTAAGGCGTCAGCCGCGGGCAGTAATTTTCCCGATCCTCACCGAGTAACTTTGACTTTTGCTTACCGGTACTTGGTTTCCCTATTCCTATATACCTTCAAATATCGATAAAAGTGCTTAATTCTTTACCTAAAACACTTCCAAAGAAAATGGCGATCCTTATCGATTAACCACAACAGCTATTGTTTCGTCCCGCTCCTCATCAGAGCGGGACGAAACTGTCAACCTCGACACATAACTTATATTTAATGCACCCCCCAGCAGCGGTATGTAACTCTAGTTAGTTCGCTAATGGGTATATAGGAATAGTCATTTCAAGGTAGCATCGGTTGGGGTTAGAAGTGTTTTCGCCACGTTTTCAAAATCCAAAACAGCGACAGGGTCAGCCATGTAATACATGTATCATATTTATACCAAAACTTATCAAAATTTAAAGATATTTGCAGTTGAGGATTCTAAATGGATGTCATAACTCTATCCCAAATTAAATAATTTGCCAATTATTAATTTATTCATAAGAATTGTTTCATCGAATCCAGTAACAGCAGTAACTGCTGACACTGTTCTGCTTGACTGCCTTGTTTATATCCTAGAGGCGATATTAATTGAGCCTAATTCATGCCAATAGAACAGTGGTCTGAACCTCCCCACAGACCCTCAGCCCTAAAGTGTAACTGACACCGACATGTTTCCCAAATATTCAGTATCTGAGGCACGAAATTCCACATGGAAAATATTTACAATTTTTTTCCCTGACCCGTGCTGACAGCCCTGGTCAGAGATCAGGAACAATCGGTACCGGTTGATTAGAACCCTCTTAAAGCTTCGTAACTCTTGATACGGACCATTCCTGAGATAACCCCGGTCTTCATGTGGGTCCCGGCGGCAGTCCCAGTGGTTACCGTACAATCTATCATGCAGGTTACATAGTACGTGACCCTCTGCGACGCTAATCAATAATACAAAGGACTAATAGGTCTGTTATACCCAGTGACTACCATGTGTGGTAAATGTGGCTAATGACGCGAGATGCAAATTAGAATAACGACATGCACTTTCGTGATGTGGATAAATCTATCGATTTTTTCTTTCAAAGGTCCAAAGTATGTTTCCGTGTATTTATTTTGTATTCATCCATCAAACAGTCCATCTGCCTGTCCGTTCGTCCGTCTGTCCTAGAGTTCATCCGTAAATTATACGTTCATTCTGTATAACTTTATGACAAATTCCCATTATGATATTGTCAAGAGGATGTGTTTAAATGAGTCTAGAAAAGGATATAATGTATTCGACACGTGGCAATATATACCTGGATAAAACCGATGCTACCTTGTTAATGAAAAACTAGAGAGAGATAATGTCACAAGCGTCAAGTATCTTTAAGACGTATTCAGTATGATATTGTCAAGATAGCGTTGTATCACTTTCTATCAATCCCTATTATAAAAAGTGATGAAGGGTGAAGTGTGCCATGTCATTCTAAGCACCATACGAAAATAAGTCAACAATGGGGACAGATTTCAATTAAAAACCATTCCTGCCTATATAAGATACACTTTATAGGAAATATAGTAAGTTATAGTGCTCCCACATGGTGTGCCCCAGTTCCATTGTACCCCCAGTGCTGTATTATAGAGCAGCATGTTAGTGGCTGATAACGTGGCTCTGTGATAGGAGTGTCTAGTGTTCAGTGGTGAGACTCTCCTCTTAGTGACTCGTGCGTACGTAGACCTGGTTGACGTGGCTTGGCACACGCCACAAGAGACGTCTGCCAGCGTGGAGGTATGAGGGCAGAGGTCCACCTCGTGTAAATACAGGGAGACCCGCTCCTATGTACGGGCCTGACACATGCCTGATACCTGCACTCTTACTGGTATTAGGAAATGGGTTTCAATTTTATTCTCGCTTTTCTCGACCTTCAGTATTAAATGCGTACCTTTCACACAGATTTGAGCTATTTTGGTAAATATTGGTTGTCGTAGCGGTAGGCTACTCCGGAAGCTAGAACGAGCCTCTGACATACACGCTGCGCACTTCCTTTTCCTGCATCGACGGAAATTACAATTACAATCTCGTGTTAAATCCTGTCTACTGTATACATAGGATCAATGAATAATCCTGATATCACAATAAAATGATACCTTTTTTTGACATAATCCAATTAAACACTAATGGATGCAAGTTACTATGCATACATGTATACCATCTAGTTAATATCTGAAATAGACAATTTGAATTACATTTGAACTCCATCTAGATCTGGCCACTTTTCACTCATGGTTTCTGTTTTAAGTTCTGATATAATGAGTATCAAATTATAGATAAACTATAAATAACTCCTGACGTTTCATATCCATAATTTGAAATGTTCTTTCCATATTAATTTTCCTATAGTGACACAAACGAAACTCATCAAGAGACAATTTATGTTGTATTTTCGAGTGTATCCATTGTGGCTGGTGTTACATTGCCTAGAGATCTATGAACACATGTAAACTGAGACTAATTGCTCCAACCACCAGGTGCTAAGTGACTCTTCATATATAGCTGCCTGGCTGGTGAAGGTGACCTTGGCCAACATCTCTGACATCTAACACTCTGACCCTTACTCCACAGCTGCTCAGCGTTTCTGACCGGAACCGTGGCCGAGGAAACACTACCTCCACCTGGCGGGGGAAGGCAAAACCAGGGAGATCAACAGGAAACCACATCTCAACAGGTGAGTCACGACGGTTGTGACCTTACTTTTTTGTTCAGTATTGCTCACTCTAGATACCTGTGAGCAGCAGGTCGAGATATTGTCCTCATTACTCCTGGTACATTATTGGGTTATCACCTCCATTGTAAATGATCCTTATTTTTCTGGGATACATTTTATTGACAAGTAAAACTCACATATTTATCCTTACCCTAATAAAAAAAACTCCACAGGCTTAACATTGGGTCACTGTATTCGGTCTGGAGTACAGAAAATGAAAAATATCGCGCTAGTGGGATACACTTGATAAATGACATCATCTGTTAATGTAGAAGTACTTTAGATGGGCGGGGTAGGATAAATTCTAAACCAAACTCGAGTTAGTCATGTTATTGTTCATCGCACTCCGGCAAGATCGCGTATTACTGCTCTCGTCTTCGCCTCGCGCAGTAATAAGCGATCTTACCGTCGTGCGATAAACAACAACACGGCTAACTCTTATTTGGTTTCTCCATATGATATATGTGTTTTAGCGATGATTTCTAAGTTCAGCACATACAGACTAGTCAGAACTGAGCTAGCAGAAACTACACCCATACATTCTGGAAAATACACTACCCAAACAGATTCCTGGTCACTTTATATAGCCCTGTTTGTATTGTAATGTAGAACCTAAACGTGAATATTGGAAAGTTGTCAGGGCAATAATTTCAGCGTAGCTACGTCGCTGTAGATGTTGGCATCGGCATTAATGTTCACATCAACATTTCGTTATGTATAGCCTCCGTCCACAAAGGCATTGATTATTGAGTACATCTATGCCAGTCCTGTTTAGAGTACAATTATTATCATATACCTGTGGCCGTATCTCCGACGTATACTGCCCGCTCCTATCCATGTCGTATTCATAGCCGCACATCACAGTGTGACGTACGGTTACTTCCAGATACTTAGTGAAATTATTGACCAGATTATATCACTCTGCCTTTGGCATCGAGATATATCATATCAATAATTTTACAGCGTATTTTGGCATACAAAAACAGTAAGCCAGTTTCCATATAGCACAAAAGAGAATGTACGCAAAGAGCAGTGGTGATGGATCCAAACTCATTTACATTTGTGGAAAGCTTAAAATTCACATGTTTTCACCGAGAGGTACCGAGATTTTATTTCCGATTTGTTTTTCATACTATAACTCGTATCCCTGAGTCTATTGCATACGGTTCCTCCCTATGATGGAAGAGATGCATCGTCAAAGATGCTCTATACCACTACGCTACATTAGGCTCCTTGGTCTAAATCGCGTGGTCCGCTCACGGGATCGCCACCGATGTTTGCTCAGTCTGGAAGTTTTTTTTATCTACCTATGAAAAAGAATAAAACAGGTCAGAAAAAAACACACCGAAGGAAAGAAACCAGGTCGTAAAAAATATTCGCCAATCTTCTACGGGTTCAGCGAGCAAGCCATGGTTAATGAACCTGACAAGTCAAATACAGGAACGTATATCGGGAACGTAGTTGGCCAAGCCTGAGCTTCTCTGGCATTTAGCCTGATTTTCACGTCCACTTCGTGATTTATCGTCTTTCTCACCCACCTCTGACCTCTCATAGGACGAATTGGCTCTCAGGATTAAGTGTGGTCCCGCCGAATTAATCTACCCACATGCACACATGACACGGTTATCTGAATATCCTAGTGGGCCAGGCTGCGTTTGAAGGGTGTCGGGTTCATGTAGTGGAGTTCAAACTACAAGTCGATGCGTATGTTTCTATCCTGTTACCCTCGTTTCAGTTGCTATCTCGCCGAAATATGACCCTTGGGGTTGATATGGTATGATATATTAATAACATAAAGTGACCAGCAGCAACCTACTCTCCAGACAAAAGAGATGTCCTAAAATGAATTTTGATCAAAATCTCTGGCTCCCCAGCGAAATGAAAGTATTAAAACCACACACATGAGCAAATCTGTGGCGCTGCTTTTCAAAACTTTTGGCATTCAGTCTTGTCTCCTCAATCCTTATCCTACAGTGCCGTGGTATATCATTAGCACGTGGTAAAAGTCCCGCAAAGATCAAACCTGGTGAGATATCCCGCCTCCCTGTGTGTTATCAGCTGCGGGCTATCTCCTGCGTGCAGGAGGCTTGGGATGGTGTAAATGTCATACACCTGGTTCCTCCAGCCTCATCCGTCTCTGTCTCCCGGCTCTACCCTGCCCGTCCCCGCCCACATGTACTCCTGTACCCTGGTAGTCTTACATGCAGACAGGTCCCGCCATCGCCTCCCTTCACCCGCAGTTTTTTCTCGGGTCATTTTGGAGGTGACGGGGGTTATTCGTAATATATAGCTAAGGGTGTGTAGCACTTGGAAGGAGGGTAGGGGGCATAGTAACAGGTATTGCGACTTAGTGAAAACTCTTGAGCACCTCCTGGTACTGTCCAATAATGTTTTTGTGAGTTGTGCGATATTTACTCTGCTACAGCCCAGTAGTCTATCATGACAATGGGAGTTTATTATAAATACAGTCGAATCCCGCTAAGCGGGGGACACTCCATACCGAGACAAATTATTCCCAATATTGAGGTGTCCCTCTTTGCTTTCAGGCATTAATATGTAATTAGTTTACACCAATATATACTATGTTATAAATGTATAATATAATCAAAGGTCTTGGCCACAGAATATCTGTACAGATGTTATATTTGTGTTATGTTTTCTCTCACGTCAGCCTCACGTCAGCTCCAATCATACCCTGATTGTAAAACTTTAAAAAATCCTCATGACAAAAAGAAAGCAAGTTTTTGCTCAGTACAAAAAATAGATCATCAAACAGGTCAAGGTGGAAGAACAGCCAGGCCACACCCATGTGAACCCATGAACCCCACACCTCGCCAACATATTTTTGTACATCGCAGTAACACAATACATCTCTGTTTTCATACCTGTTACCTACAAAGAGATGTGTGCGACACTGGTTTAAATACTGCCTTTATTGCATTAGTCAACTATCTGTATTGTTTTGTAAATGTACGAGTTTTTATTTACCTGGTTGTGTCTTTGACAGGGTGGCACGGCCACGGCGCAGACAGATGGAGAAGTGGGGCGCCCTGGAGGCGACACAGACACACAGGTAACTCTACTCGCCTCCTTACATCCCTTCAGGGGAAAGACTAGTTACTTGACGAATGGATGTATTCTACTATCAGTGGTTCCACCCCTTTCTTAAGATTTTTCCGGCTCTAAGCATTTAAAAAAAAATATTTTTCACCCATCTCTAAGCAGCAATCTTTTACTTAGACCCCGTGGGGAAAAGACATTTTATACTAGCACTTTACCCATTAGGTTTGGCGTTAGTATTTTTCTAATCGCTTAGAGAAGGGTAAGAACCTAACCATTAAAGAAAATGGCTTAGAGCCGATGAGAAGTTAGGAGACGAGTTCACCTTCAGTTTGTGGTTTATGTACTGGTTATAGCAGTAAGTAGACACCGCCCTATCCCTCCATGGGAATTCGCCGCGAGTGCTATCCTTAAGCGTACCGTGCTCGGTTGGTCCACCACTTAAATTCCTTACCCATTCAGAAGACCGCAGCAATACCCATAACAGACCTTAGGTTCGGCTATTAGCGTGTTCTATCTCAAGCATACCCTGTCTGGACACTTGTGAACCCCAACTTTTAGCACAATAACCCCCCCACCCTTCACCTTAACACTCCTCACCCGTTATCACTTTGCACCACTCTCTTGACCTGACTTTCAGAATGCCATTATTGATTTATCAAAGGCAACTTTCTCTACATTATGATAATCTCGAAATTCCAAAACACTTTGATTATCACATCTTCCTATATGACAATTTCTATTTTGTACTAAATCTGTGTTTGTGAACTGTCGTTTACACTATAAATACAAAGCCCCTGCTGCTGACACGGCTCAAATCACCATCACTCTCTCACCGTGAAGTGGTCACTCCATCACATCTTATCTTCCCCATCTAACCACCAAACCTGAAAGTGGCCAAGCTGAAGCTGTTCCTAGGTCAAAACAAGGTTCTCGGCAAATATATACAGGACTTTTGTTTGAACTGGGTTAGCTCTGTGTCTGGAGGTTGCCTGTAGTGTAACGCAAGGAGGCTACACAGAAAATAGGTCCTCTGCATTTCATAGCCATGGTATTATCCAAATGTACTTCACATTAAATGAAAAATAAGATGTACATATAACTCTATTTATCTTTAGACTTTAGCATGGAATGACTATCGTATTTTAGCATCACCCTATTTCATGAGCCCAGATTACTGTAATTACATTTCTGATATGACATGGTACTTGCAAGCCAGTACTTCACAATCATTTGCCGTCATTTTTGGGGCCCTTTGAATTCGTGATAACTCCCAAAGTAGTCAATTTTACAATGATATCATCGAAGTTTATATGTCGTCATAAATGAGGACAAAATATTATCTTATCTTTAGTTGTAAAACCTGACAATACCAGAAGTAAGCTGACACTACAATCATAAGAACATAAACGTAAACGTAATTACCATGGTAAATGTTCATGTATAGTGAATACATTATCTTTCCTTGCAGAATAACTCCCAACCTACAGATAATTCCGCAAACCCTATACAGTTAGATGATGTCACTTCCGGTTCTCCGTCCTCACCGCCAGAGGGCATCTCGTCGCCAACGCCCCCTAGTGTTACAGACGGACAACATTCCCAACCTCTCGTGTAAGTATATTCTATGTGATTGGGCCATTGTTGATCGCGGTATGATACTGTGCCAGGATACGTCGTAAAAAGCTTTAATTGAAAAAAAACCCATGCATAATGTCCATGAAAATATGGAAGAGAATAGAAGAGAGAAATAGGCGTGTTCACCCGAGTTTTGAGTTTGAAGTGACAAGACAGATTCTGTGAGTATTGCGTGTGGGGGTTTTCTATATATGAATTAAGCTCAGGGAGCCAGTGTCCCATTTAACTAGTCTCTTTTACGACCGCTTTAGGCACAGAGGGCAGCCTGGAAGGGACTGTAGGAGTCTACCAGAGCTGGGTGCTGATTGGCCGGTTGTGGGAATTTTCTCATGCTAAAAATAGAATAGATTCAAACCCAGGGAATACCAAACGAACCACAACATGCGAGCTGTCAGATGAATAAACTTCTCTAATTATCAAAAAGAAATTGACAATATGTGCTCTTCTGATGCATTTGTATATATACTAATCAGCTGCAAGTATAAAGTTTCAAAGTGAATGTGATTTAGTGTAAATTTTCCCTTTCTCTCAGTTCTCTACCTTTAGTTTTGTTTTGAATCTGGAGTTATTTAGGGATTCCCCTGCTACAGGGTACAGACAGTGCATACAACCCAGGATTTCAATGTCCGTCCCTGTAACATATTACACAACAAAGGCAGTGATTTAGTTCATCATTCAACATCTAAAAAGTTCTTTTGACTTCATTCCATTTATCAAATCTAATCGTGATTTGATACATCGCCCCAGACACACCATCTTGTTTGTTTTGATTTTGCTATCCACGCATGCGCTCACAGAGCGGCTGCCACACTGGTTCCAGGCAGCTCTCAGCCTGCCTCAGTCACCACCCTCCAACAGGCCCACCTTGAGCCGTGAACGTGCCGTCTGGTGAATGGTGGCTGTATTACAGGCTACTTTTTAACTTATTCTGTGAGTACTGCGTCCAGAGCTTTTTCACGAATCAAAGAGGCTCAGGAGGTTAGTATCCTATGTTTCTCTACCAGCCTGACGGGAATTGCACATGGTGCTGGCTCTTATCTGAGGCTGGTCTCAATTGATAGCCTTGTCTAATCCTAACACATAGAGAAGTGTTAAAATAAACCTATTTTTTGTGTTTCAAAACTCTCTCCATGTTATGCCTTCCTCGTTCCCGGTGTGGGTGTGGGTAGCACTACGTTCCCAAAAATTTTTGACCCCCCGCCCCCACACACACACCCCTCCTCAGTACGTAATACTGTCTGGATGCCCCCCCCCCCCCCCCCCCCATGATTAACGTACAGGGTATCCCGCCATGGCATACTAAATCTGTAATATAAATCCCCTCTGGACATGCCTGATAGGGGAGTCATGGTTGACCTCTGCAAAGTTAGGGTCGACGAGATAAGCCATTGCAAATACATGTAGTTGGGAAACTGATAACAATAGACAGCAGTGAGTGCATTCTAATCAGTGTTGATGTACCTAATTCGACCCTTAATTAGAGACGAATACGAGGTTTATGTTCCTTACAATTAGGGTCTGAATATGTTGGACGTCGTGATCGCTGTTTATCACTGGGATTTTGCAATTCATTTGGGTTGTTTTCTGCTTGATATACCTGTCTATAGTAAATCAATGATAACTACGTTCAAGGGTTGAACTAAAAAGGTTTGATATCAATTATGTCAGATGAGTACGATGTTCAACATTGCTACCTGCATGTGACGAGTTGCTTTAGCAGGTTTGCTAACTACACTGCAGGAATTTGTCAGGAAAAAAAAGAAAAGAAATTCTGTTGCACTGCCAATTTTATTGATCCAATCCTCTGCATGCATCTCATACCTTGATTTGAAATAGGATTTTTTTTCTAGCCACGTCATGTAAACCAAGATTTGCAATTAGCGATATTAAAAATATAGTGAGATGGGGTGCTTTAGATAGTCGATACCAACCTGCAACACAGATCTGAAAGAGAAGTATTTAGATTTTACGTTTATATATTGCCAGTGCTATGGTCTATAATGTGTAGGACGAGGCGAGGACAATTATCGACTGGTTTGGACAGAGCCTACTGCGATTGGGACAATTTGGAAGGCAGATCCAAACGTCATTAACTCCCGTTGCCATAGTTCAATAAACATATCGAACATAATCTAAATTGTTGATCTGGTTTACGTGACCGTTCTGAGTCATAACCATAGCGGTTACTGCAGTGGAATGTCATTTGGATTATCTCCAGGCTATAGGAAGTGGTATCCCAGGGCTCTATTAAAAAGATTTATTTTATTTTCTATTAAAAAAAAATTTAAAAAAACAACAACGATACTTTATGCAGTCGGCATCACAGGATACCAATACATGTACTGTAGATTGAATCATAATGAACATCCAATAAATTTAAAATGAGCACAGTGGGATATTTTAAGAGAGCATCACATATTCAATTTCTATTTTAAGCCACGTACATCCTAGATTCAACACTTATTCAATATAGGTGAAAAAGCTTATCCACACAATGCATGTCTGATGTACATAAATAACACAGGAACAGAGTTTGGACGTGTCGCTAAAAAGAGACTGTGGAAAACCTATACTGATACCCGTCGTGCTAGTTGGTCGCGATATAGTTAGGGTCTCCAATTACTAAACAACCACAGCAATATAGCCGACCAGATTCGCCCCACCCCTGCCCCATGTGTCTTGTGTCATGTTCCCTCTGCTACCCCTGCTACTGTCCCCCGCTGTAATCTGCCTGGTTTACCTGTACAGCGCCCCTCCTCGGTAAACAGCATCACCAGCTCTGTGTACCTGGTTTCCTGGTTACCCGGGTAACTTGGCGCGCCGACTGGGCGCCAGGCCCATCTCAGACCGGAACCAGGTCCCTGCTGATGGCAGCGTGTGGTGAGGTACGGCACGGCACACGCTGGTAACTAGCAGGTGGAGGTGTGAAGGGCTTTGATTCAACCCTGGTGGTGTTAGTGGCTTCATGCATTAGTGCCCTCGTCTGAGTGAACGGTATGTTGTTATATATTTAGTACAGGTGCGATTCTCAAAGCATCAGTACTAGTACATGATATGGGTGCCCTGGTCAGAGATGAGAGGGATGTGGGTAGATTTATAGAACAGATATGATTCTTATAGAATTGATGTGATATTGATGACTGACTATACTTTATGTGTGTTATATTATATACACACAGGTGTCTTTTTTTAATCTTTTTTTTTAAAAGAGAGCATTATTCACATTTAATACATTTCGATACAGAATGCCTATGAAAAATACATAGTTCCTTATAGCTATATATATTGTTTCAGATTTTCTCATTCGCGGTGGTCTATTATCAAACTCCCCCCCCCCCCCCACTTTTTTTAGATTGGCTTTGAGCCTCTTTCTATCTATCTGATTAAAATTTGACGTTTCTGATATTATTAGCAACAGCACAAGAAATATTGCGCGAAAGTCACTCCGAAGAATGTGAGGAGCAAATTGTAACACCACCAGTCAGGGGGATTATTTGCCCAATAAACAAAAAAAATACATCAACAAAAAATATGTAAATCATATGGGTATCCTGGTCAGAGATGCGAAGGAATGTGTTTAGATTTGAAGGACAGACCTATATGATGTATGTGGCAACAAACAATATTCTGTTTGTGACATTATTTAATAAGAAGAAGCGCATGTTATGGTTCTTATTGGTCCCCTGACAACAGCATATCGATTCCTTCTCAAATGTCAAGTATACTGTTACAATCACGGACATATCTACAGATTCGTTTGTAGTGCATTTACTGCAAGAGTTCCTTCACTATTAAACATGTTTTACAAGCTTATATTGAATTTAATAGGTAAGACGTGGCCAAGTGATCAGTTCAATAGCTACCACTTGAAAAATAGAGTGACACATATTGAATTTACATTGCTTCAACAAAAATTTTTATAGAGCAACGCACCTGCATGTACTTAAAACAAGTTGAATTGACACGATATTCCCTCTTAACCGAACTAGAGACGTCTTCTTAATCAAATGATAAGGAGGCATTTAGAGTTTGGTGTAAAATTCCGACATGTTTCGGTGTAACATATTACCTTCATCAGGGATCAGTTAATACAACAAGCCTACCTCATGAATATTCTGAGAGCGGCAGAAATAACTTTTGTGATATTTGTTCGCCATCCAGAGTCGTAATTTTCAGCAAGAACAGTAAATCCGTATCACTCTCATGACAGTTTACCTTTGAATAGATTTCTTTGGTTCTGTATCTGTATATCCACTAGACCAGCTTAAATAGATAAAGCTAAAGGTGTGTATATTTTAATCCTATTATCAACATTCTATAAAACAACGTTAGAATTCGTTACATAACGAATAGAAACATGATATAGTAGGCCACAGTGGTGCAATACATATTGAAGAGGAGAAGAGGCCTGGTTTTGGAATCCGCCTACTTTTGTCACTTGTACTTGGTTATGTTTAATTCAGCGCTCCTCTCAAACATGGGAACTAGGTTCATGCGACAGTGGCGCTCTACCTTTATAAATAGAATCAATTTACACGGTCATCCTTGACTCTGTACAGGATATCTTTTGTCGGCGCGAGACATCAATCTTAGACAGGGTCACAACAGAGATGTGTGTGTGAATGAGCGCGTTGTACCATGACGAGACTCCTCGCGTTGGTGACTATGTGACCTACAATAAGTGTCTGAAAAAGATATAAATAAAATTTACATGTACATGTAGGGAAGATTTCACAAATAAATCCAGAATTCTAAGAGGATATAGAAAAAGGTCAGTATATGATAAAATAGCAATAGCGGGACAGGTTGAAAGAGGTAGTGGAGCAGTCTACATGTTTTATTACATATAACAGCTCCTGTCGAGGTAACACGCCAACATTAATCATTGTTAGCTAACGTTGGGCATGTCTAGCAATATATAAAATGCCTTGAGGCACCTGGTTAAAATACATAAGGATGCCCTTTGGCGTTGCGGATGTAATACTCAAATGTTATGAATCATCCTTGTTTTTAAGTCCTTATTTTACTAAATTGCATTTTAAGCCCATCCGTACGAGGCACATGCACTGATCTAGATTGGACAATGGTTTGACAGAATTTGTAAAACTAGCAGACTCAGAGCTACTTTATTATTAAGTATCACTCTCAAACGGCTCACCATATTGTGACATACCGTACCATATTAGGAGCAAACGGCAATTATTTTCCAAAGCTCGATATATTGTAGTTTTACTCTTGTAGTTACAAGGTTTGGCACAGTTGAACCCAACATCTAGGCTGACGAGAGTCTATCGAAATGCGCCGATTTCTTTTTTAATCTGCAGAATGCGAGTGAATCCCATTAAAATCTTATATACGCACATCCTATGTCTATGAGCTTGTTTTAATATCAGATTTGACAGTCCAGTCATTCTGCACTCTAGATTTCATTTTCAACGTTTTTCCCCCTACACATGACTTGCATCCCTGACTATAATAGGCGACGTAAGTGGGCCGCCTGTGGTGACGTCTGTGTCGACTGTAAAATCACGACTCCAGTGGCCGAAAAAAAAAACACCCAAAAGAACGGCGGAGATTTTTCGAGTTCCCCTACATGTCTGTCAGTGGTGCCACTGACTTTGTGTCATTGATGTTTATCCTACGCCATAGGCTTAACATGGGATTTGTTTATGTCACGGGTGTGACATAAAGTGTTGTTTATGCCACTACTTTCTGATACTGAAAAAATATTGGAACAGGGTAGGATAAAATCTAGACGCCACTCGTTTGAGTTTGAGCTTATTTATGCCACTCATTTTGTTGGCTCCGTAATGTCACTCGTCTTTGACTAGTGAAATTATGGAGCCAACAAAATGCTTGGCATAAAAAAACTCAGACTCAAACTCGTGACGTCTCTTGATGTTTATAGTCCGTCGTTGGTTCCTGACTGTAGAATGGTGATGAGAAATCTGCCAATGGAAATAAGCTTTTAGATCATTAAGGCAATTATTTCACTATTATAAACCCTGTTTCCATTGGCTGATTATTCGGCACCGGTCTGCAGTCAGGAACCACTGACAGATTTTTTTTGGCATACCGACGATAGATCGGTGATTGGAAACAAGACCTGCAGAGAATGCTCACAGATTAATTTGACATATATTATGTAACAAGGCCACCTTCGATGCATTTTTACCTATTATATCTAAAACGGTAGAATTTTGTGATATCCGCTTGGAGTTGCTGCCGTGCATAGAGATAAAGTGAACCAGACCTAGGCATGGAGATTGAAGAACCACGAGAGTGAGAATCTCGTGCAGTTCTTAACTGAATCCGGCTACTCTTTTTTGTGTTTCTCTACACAGATGTACTTCTATCCTTAGGATTTGTTTCTAGCCATACTGAAAACATGATTTAGAACTGTAGTTTTCTAATCTATCTTTCTCGTGAGAAACCAATGAGATTACATTTCGCTGGTTCTCTACCATGGTTCTGGTAGCCCTTTCAAAACTCCGCTGATACCCTCCCCCCACCCACCACCACTCCAGCCACCAATCTAAGTATTTGTCCCAATCAGACATCTAGCTCTGTGGAGCAATCAGCAGCGTGTTCGGCTCGGGATGCGGGTGTTGGGAGTTCGGTTCCCGTATTGGCTTTTCACTTTTCGTTTTTGTTAAAAATATTTCCCCCCCCAACTCGGACCCGACGAAGTCGCTAGTCTCATAAAGAAAATGTGTGCACCTGGAAAATACAGTAGGAACAGTGCATACATTGCACCCTCAATGGAACAGATTGGACGTTAAGCTACCCAAACAAACAAACAAACAAACCCTCACTGACAAATTTATACCGACATAGAGTCAGTTGCACCGCCGACTGTCTTTTAGTGTAACTCAATTCGTCGGCCAATGTAAACGAGGTTTATAGCGAGAAAAATAGCATGTTTATAATATCCTTGGTTAGATCTCTCATGGAACCAGATCAGAAATGACCAGATCGCCATTTCACAATGCCCGCTCTATATAAATTATTCATGGAAAACCATAAACAATTTCATAACATGTGATCTATCTGAGACATCAGGAGACGGGTTTCAGTGCTCGCATTTGTGTACCCTCGACTTTAACATATATCACGTACATATCAACAGGGTACTACAAGAAAACATCGATGAACATTGGCACAGCACTTTGGAGCTCCTGATTAAAGCTAGGCGTCCCTGACATGTTCTTTTTCGCACCTTTTTCCCCCTCCGACTCCAATCGTTACATCGTTGGATTATTTGATAGACTCTTTATTCAGACCATTAGCTCCAGGGTTGTGTATATCATCGTTAGACTTTAGTCGATTAATGCAGTAGAATACAGCAATATTTTACTCCCTGTTATATAATTGGCTCTATTTACACTTTATTTAAGTAATTGAAGTCATAAAAATTTGATTATCATTTAATGACTCATAAAAAATACTTTAGATAATCATTAAATGACTTATCTAAACACAAACTTAAGATAATTCAATGAGTCATTAAACACAACCTTTAGTGATCATTGAGTAACTCATCTTTTCACACATTTTACAAAAAAAAGAGTAATTGAATGATTCAATTAAACAAACACCTTAGAACATCATTGATGTACTCATTTAAATGTTAACTATATATAATCATTGTTTTACTCATTTAAACGCAAACTTTTGATAATTATTAATGAGTTGCTAAACACACTTGATGGAGGTTGACTATGACAGAAACGTTTTGTCAATCTCATGTATAAGCAACAAGTATCATTGAAATTTACCTTCAATTCAAAATCAGGAGCTGTTGGTTTTGTGATGCAATCGTAGCAAGTTTACTACACTCAAGCACAGACTTGAGATAGTCATTGAATAATTCAATTGAACACACTCTTTAGATAAGCATTTAGCGACTTGTTTAAACTGTTTCGACCTCTTTCGGTCAGTGCGCGGACAGTCTGTAAAAGTCATCAGACTGTGTAAAAAGGGACTTACATTCAGTCGGGTGTGCAGTCATATATAACTGCTTCTTTAATGCTATGAGAAGTGACGCACATTATGTCTGTATGTGTATGTTTCTCGCCTACTTCCCCTTTGACGGTGTCCATCAGCTGTGTCCTATGATTAACCGTGCGTGTCTTAGATCTTCACTGAACGGAGAACGGTGCAAGTCTGACTACCACTAAAAATAGTATGGAGGGAAAGTTGGAAACCTCATAAAACAAGGTTTTATCATAAATGAGAAAGAGAAACAAGGATGTCGGAAGAGAAGTTTACTATGTACTAGTAAAGTTTTATCATATTAGGGATAGAGGGTAGTAATTTTCCGGATTCGCCTTTTCGTTCTCTTTCTTAACGTCGCTGGCATCTTTGTAATAATCAATGTTCCGAAATCTCCATGCCCCTACTAGACCGTGGCCGTACTCTGTATCCGTGAGGAACCGTGGTGACCTAAAGATCTCCTTAACTTCTCAATCATTATACACTCATTCGACATCTCTAAACATGTTTTTTTCCACCCTCAATACTTACCATTGATCTGATATAAGAAGTTCAGGTTTAGAGGTACCACTTATACGGTTTTAATATGATCCCGGCCTATGTTTTATCGTACATATTATGGTATTAAACATTGACAGTAGATCACAAACAATTTTCTCATGCTCACTATCTATACGTGTACATGATTCTAGTTGTAAACTATAATGGTGACCTCGGTTTTCTGCTTTATTGTTTTTAATGGAAATTGGGAATACGTACATTTATGCAATAAAATATGGTATCAATGTCATTATCATTCTCTTCTGACGTTTGAATTCTACATAAGTGGCGATGGAATGAGTGTGGGAGTAGTGAATTCATCCTGCTTATTGTTTGCATAGTCATTTCCTCTGGGCCTGACACCGAATCAGTATGAGGGTAGGCATCATGTAGAGAATACATTTACTTGTTAGCAGGTGACGGTTGGTCTTTAGGTTATGGCTATAGCCTACTGTAGTACACATGCTTGTAGAGTCACTAGGCGACCTGACCACACTTTTGCTTTTAATAGCTCACTAACTACAGATAGGAATATGATTTTTGTTTTGGACAGAAGGTTTTATGGTCATACCATGTCTGACAGTTTTAATTTTTAGTATTTTGGCATGGATTTTTAGGAGAAAAAAAGGGATTTCAGTTTGGGGGGGATCTTTGAGTCTCAGGTACATTTTTAAGAACTCTTTTATGGACTTATTTCTAACTGTAGAACTGGTTCAATCATGATATAATATGCCTCATTTAAAAGACAATAAAAAACAGTAGGTGCTAGGAAGTGGAATATTTTTAGGTAGATTCTATATTTACTGAGATATTCAATTATTTGTTTAAAGAGGGAGGATTTGTGGTGAAATGGGCATACTCAAACACATGTTTACTCAATATTGATTTACATTCAGCATTAGTGTAACATTTACCATCTCCATATGTGTGCACTGATCCATGAACTACTGTGTTCACAGAGGAATATGCCTTTTAATAACCAATCAATGCAAGTCCTTCCCTATTCATGGATTCCCTCCCTCCCTCCCTCCCTCCCTCCCTCCCTCCCTCCCTCCCTCCCTCCCTCCCTCCCTCCCTCCCTCCCTCCCTCCCTCCCTCCCTCCCTCCCTCCCTCCCTCCCTCCCTCCCTCCCTCCCTCCCTCCCTCCCTCCCTCCTTTCGTTAGAATTAAGATATCAAAATATTTTCAGTCAACAATTTTAAACATGTGTTAAGCTACTTGTAGTGAGTTTTAAATGCGTCCACCTGCTCAATTGGCCTTTTAAAGGCCAATGATTCTATTTGAAAATGCACACTTAGCTCTTGTTTGCATAGTCATTTCCTCTGGGCCTGACACCGAATCAGTATGTTGGTAGGCATGATGTAGAGAATACATTTACTTGTTTGTTTATAGAATACACAGACAGTCGGTAGACGATTTAGGCCTCACGACTTTATTCTGAGGAAAGGTCAGAGTTATAAAGTCAACATCAATCCCGAAACATTTTTCTTGTTTTTTTGTTGTTCTATATACCACCCAAAATGGTTGATATAAGCTCAGACTTGTATACAATCGAGTACGTGATATGGGGAGTTGATAATTTTCAACATTTCGTTCGTCATAAACACATGTAAGCAATTTAGGTAGTTATGATAACTAGACATAACTCGCATTTGACACACTTATCATTTATTATCCACCTAATACTGAGTCTCCACGAGAGTTATAGAGCCTGCATATATGAAAAAACCAGTCTCTAGCGTGTGCAGGTGTGCGTGAGAAAATCGCTGGCTATATTGTCTCTCCTTTGATAACTTATATTTGAAATGCTGAATTATAAATACAACACTTCCATGATTTTGATCTGCATGGTCGTAATCCCCTCTTAATTGGCACTTCACAATATCCTCGGCTATTACTTGGCGTCAACTACTCGGAGAATACGACCAGGCAGGTAATAATCATGGTAATATTGTGTATATATTATATATGTATTATAAAAGGGGCCTTCTGACTCCTGCAGGAACCAGCCGGATGGTACACAGCGAGAAACTCGACAGGATGTGGTGCCACCAGGGGGCGCCACCGAGCCCGCCACGCCCTCTGGTGAGGAGAATGTGAAACGTGGAGACGCCAAGCTGGACTCGGCGTCACCCAGGTAGGCGTGGTTTAAAACCGCTCTGGTTCAGTATTCACTATGTGAAGTTTTGTCACAATTCTGATTAGATAGAATTTCCATTTGCCTGCATCGTCAAGTCGTCATGCCATAGTACTCTCAAGTGAGGTCTTCTTGTGTTGTTTTAATGATACAAGTATAACGCGGGTTAACCCAATGAATAATAGGTGCTCAGTTCAGTGATAAGCTGATATTATGTTTAAACTACAAACTACTACAAGCTAAGTTGTGTACCGAGATTGGCAGTAAATCTGATGTTGTTCCTTGTAACTTGTCTAAGTTAGAGGCCTATCGAACACGGTAGAAAACTTAATAAAGTTGTGTGATATGTATAAGTTCTATAGTACCTAGAATTGTTTAGGTCCCATGAATACAGAGGGTGTAAAGTTATTGGAAGTAATTGAGGGGACATCTGTGTAAAGTCACCAAGCGAAATAATCATGCATCAAAGTTCGACAGTACTTCTTTCTGTCCTATGCATAATGTATATAGTTATAGGTAGAAGTTGTTGCGGACAATGTACCTTCGTATATTTCATATTTCGAAGAACGAATTATAAATTCAAATGTGAGAAATATTATTGAAATAAAAATGAGAAAAATAAAGAAACCGTGATGTCAGAAGTCATTTGTAATAATATCATACACTAGAACCGCAATTGCATGGTGCTATGTAAAGTTTATCGCCTGACTAGGCCCAATTTGCTCAGAATAGAATACTTTTTTGTTGTTGATTGTAACCCTGTATTGTAATTCTTGTCAATAAGAAAAATCCGTATTGTTTGACTGTACTGGTATATTTTATAGCACAAAAAAAATATTAAAATGTTAACATTCAGTTCTGAGAATGGAGAACCCGAAGTTCCAAAGACAGAGGAGAAGGTACCAGTAGACACACCACAAACAGTGGACGGGGAGTCGGGAGGCACAGTACCCGGTGACCAGGTGCAGGCCTCGGGGGACCAAGCTGGAGTGGACACCCAGCCCCAGGAGGAGCCTCCTACCCAGGAGGAGGAGCAGGTAGAGCAGGTACGTTAAGAGGGAACCATGACCACTTAGATACTCTGATCCCACATATGATGACATCAGTCAGAAACCGCATAACTATTACAAACTAAATAAGAAGTCATAAACCACCTCCTGGAGTGCACGTGTAACTAACTACTCACTACGGGGTCATGTCCCGGTAACTTTGGGCACATCGTAGTGCCTTAGGCTTGTAGGTACATGAATTAACCCTCAGCACTTCGTAAGTACCATGCGGAGTCAGGGGCGGCAGTTTTCTACGTTTTCCAAGGAAATCCACTTTTTCCTTTTTATTATATGAATTGTTTGTCCTTGTCTTTAAAACAATTAAACATACGGTGGCCAAAAGAAAATGTTTTATATGTATTTTCGGTCTCCCTGTGGCAGCAAACTCCACATTGGAATATTTCCCATATTTGTTTCTGATGCCAGCTGATATGCCTTAGTAATTAACTAGCAAAGGATGGATATCTGAAATGATCAAAATCATTATTTGTAAACAAGCGCCTGGTCATACCCCAACTGAGCGCTGGTTGCACAAGGCCTCTGAGATTTGGCAAAATTCCCCGTCAAACCAACGAAATATGCGCATTTGTTTATATTGAGAATCCCCTTATCTGGTCTTTAAACGCACATCCCACTGCTCTGAGTATATTTTACCACCAGTCCCGACACTGTCCAGTCATTTTTCCTTTTTTTGTCTTTTTCGTCTTTTTATCCCGTTTTTCTCGAATCCTGACTTGCATTCCTGCCCAAAAATGACACAGATTAAGGTGGAACTACCACGTAGAGGTGAGGATTGTTTTGACACTACTCTCTGTGCCGTGTTACAGACGGGCGAGCCGGCGGGGGAGAAGCCACCAGAACCCCCGGAGCATGAACCGGAGGAGAAGATGCCGTCCTTTGACGAGTGGAAACAGAAGATGTTAGCGGAGCAGGCACAGCAGGCGAAGCAAGCCAAGCAGGTCAAGATGGAGTGTAAGTACACGGGAGTTTATAGGCAGCAAAAGTCCCACATACAGAGAAGTTACACAGGCCTTATTATCAAGTCCATATGTACAGTTAACGAATATCTCCTTTGTTTCTTATAGGTTCTTTTACTAAGGACATGCATATAATGATTATAGTTTCATCATGTAAAACAATACCCACCCACCCCCTTCCATCTGGAAACCTTTCGTTCATATGTTTTGGAATTTAAACATCTCTTTAGTAATTACCCACTGATATTACTTTAGACCTTGGAATCATTTAATTTGCTTGTGCAAGATACAACTAAGTGTAACCTGATTTCTATCACTTGCACCTATTAGACCTGAAAGGTTAACATTGAAATAGATGTCAGTATTGAGATGTGCTTAAAAGCAAAAGTGAATCAGTTAATCTAGCCACTGTGAGTGGATTACAACGAATGGATTACTCCCTATTATAATCTATTGGGACCTGTTGCGAGGGTTCTTGTATGTTGTTGCATGATGTTAACAACTTGTTAAAGAAATGAAATGACTTCTGTCATTGATTCTAGGAAATGTGTGTAATCTAGAAGAGGTAACACCAAAGTGTATCTTCAGGCTGCATGTAGTAATACTTATGTGCTCTGCAGGTGTTCTCTGATATTTTTCTGAGAGGTGTGTCCACAGGAGAACCACCAATTGGATCTATCTCGTCAGAATCCCTTTGCATGCTTCTAATTTTAGATTGGCTCAGATTTTAAGCATGTTGGTAGTGTTCTGGTGAATTTTTTCGTTCTGTTGACATTGTTGAAAATGTCGTGGTTGGAAAAAATTGGCAAAGCGGTGGGTAGTAGGAATGTTTTGTTTTGCTACGCCTCGTCTACCTACACATGTTGGTAGTGTTCGGTTGTAGTTGCTCACTGGTTGCTATTGTTCTCTCACAGCCCAAGCTTTCCAGCCTGTGTCCGGCACGATTGCCAAGCCCAAGTCCAAGTCCAACAACCGGGTTAATTATGCATCCATGTCGTGCGGAGCAAAGTTAATCGCCGCCAACACAGAGGCCAAGAACTCGGGGTTCATTCTCACAGAAAACAAGGACCAGTATATGATACAGCCCTGCCATGCCAAGAAATGGTCTGTTTTTCTTTTTAGATTTACCCTATTTTATTCTCACAATAGTGACTTATAGTTAGGTTTTCAGCTATAATATCATGTAGTAACATTATTAGAATGAACTAGTTACATCAAAATCAAAGGGATCAGGAATATAATTAGAATAGATGATAGTCTGATGAAAGAGCTGTGCTACCTTTGATCACTATCTATTGTCTACAGTTTATCTACAGGGATACAGGTTTTCTGGCATATGACGAAATTCCGACGTTTCCTAACACAGACAACACTAGAGTATATATCGTTTCATAATCATTTTGTTCCAAAATCATGTTATAAATGATTATTTTTTCATAAATGTTTTAAATTACCGATTTTCATCGTTGTGTATATTGCCATTGGTCTTAATGATACAGTTGACTTTTGTGTGGTTTCAGGTTCGTGGTGGAGCTTTGCGAGCCTGTCGCTGTACAAAGTATAGAAATAGCTAACCTGGAGCTCTTCTCCTCCTTGCCAGAATCCTTCATTGTCCACATAGGAGAACGGTAAGTGCTTACAATTTAGAGTGCTCATAAAGATACTTTAGTAGTCGTAGGTACACAACTGTAAATTATATACAGTTGGATATAGAGTAGAAAGAAGTTTGCTTGCTGTCAGCTGCCTGAGACCCTTCGAGGTGTATTTTTTTTGGGCTGTGTTATATATATAATCAATATATACTAAATAATTTCAGTAAATGATTTTTTCTATTTAAAGCTTTTATTTTTTACTGGAGGAAAAGGTTAGGTAGCAGTTACCTTTCATCCACCTGCTCTAGTTATCACGATTGCTTGCATTCATATCCATCTGGTGAACTTAGATGACGGATTAGTGATAATGTTTTTAACAATAGTAGTAGCAAACTGATGTTTTTTTAAATATTATTGACGATGTAGGTCATACCACCTGCAACTCGTTGCTTTCTTTGCTTTTCTTTTAATTTTACGTGTTTATTGTGGCTGTGGCCTTTTGGTAGGTACCCGACCAAGGAGTGGAAAACGCTGGGCACATTTCGGGCGCGAGATCAGCGCGCGGTGCAGACCTTCCCCGTCTCTGACGAGGAGCTCTTCGCCAAGTACATCAAGGTCAGTTCTAGGTCACATAAAGAAATAACAAAATATCGGAGGAGTACATATACAGGAATACAAGTTATTTTTATTAATGACAAAGTTCCGTATTTTCCAGGTTTTAAAATGTTAGAATACGGCAATATTCAAATAGGTTGTGTTCTAGTGGGTTTGAATCAACCACCGTTTCGCACGCCAAAGAGTACTGTATTCTGGTTTTATACATCAGTGTAAACAAGATATTCCATGAACATGGCACCAAGCAGCTTACATAGCATTGTGAATCTCAAGGAACCCAATCTAAAAGTAACACTAAAAATCAAGAGAAATTAATGGCAAATTCTTCCATGATAATGCCATACATGCTTCATTAAAAAAAATATGTATAAATTTCCGATTCCCCCCCCCCTTGTGTACCGTCTTTCATCTCTGCATATACAAGTATACAAGATCACGCCTGTGCCTATGATTCCATGCTCTACTTTTAGTTGCTGTAAATGAACTGGTTTTCTAGACTGACGAATGTATTTTAGGTCTATGAGGGAATACTATAAAATATAAATGGTTCGAATATTTATTCAATTGTTCCATGTAAACAAAAATCAATAATAAAAACCTATCGAACACACTTTGTGTACTAGAGATTGTTCTAGGTTAACTTAATGTAGTTAAAAGGAAGTTTGTTTGGATATGTATACATCTCCTGAACGAAATATTACCTACTTGCAAATAGATGATTGAAAGGTATTTATGAAATTCTATAACTTTAATTATGAGATGTTGAGTATTTCGTGTCTTGGTATTACATGATTTGTATTTTGACAGGTGGAACCTCTGACTCACTACGGGGGAGAACACTACTGCCCGCTTACAATACTAAGGTAACAATCATCAATATGAAAACACAACCCTCCACGAATGGTCCATATTCCTCAGATGGGTATGAGCATTTATGTCAAATCAAATGTTCTCGAATGATATTTATGGAATTAAATGCAAATGTACAGAATGAAACCAGTGTAACTGATGCTATTACCATAATGATGAGACACGACCTTTCTACATCTCCACCCCCCTCCCCACCCCCAAAAAAGAAAAGAAAAGAAAAATACTGATGCTTCTACCATGTATGGAAGTAGCAATATGTAATAATCTACTTAGGATTTGGAGCATACTGAAATGTTACGTACCATTTCTGGACTGGTGGACTGGATTTGAGTTTTTCATTAAAATACGCTGAGTGGGATGTAAAAGAAGTGGGATGTATAGGGGTGAGATTTCCACTTAAGTTCATATAATAGATTCGATCACCACCCATGTCGTGTAAAACGAGCGATAAAATCTGCATCTTGAAATAATTCCTATACACCCTCAGGGTCCCCTGGGACGTAAACAAACTAAACATTCACAAAAATACATTCAAACCCATAAAATTAAACCCCAATTCACTTTCATACGTGCATCAATCTGTCTTTTTGAAGAAAAAAAAAGAGAAAATAATTCGGAAATGGTCGGCACTGTCAACTGTTGATGGGGAAAAACATAGAGAAAGAATGTAAACAATATTATGTCAAACACACTCTTACTCACTGATAGTGCACATGTGACTGGGATCTTTCAGGGTGTACGGGACTACGGCAGTAGAGGATTATGAGGACTCGGAACATGTAGAGACGAGTGTCGAGGAAGACAGTCATGAACTGGAAACGCCAGAATCAGCCGAGGACCCGCCCAACCTATTCACCAGTGCAACAGGTAACACTTTTTTTTATATATAAAGAATGTGAATCTGAGTAAGCTTAGGACCTGCCCAGCCTCCTCAGCAGGGCGATAGATAAAATAATGAGTCAGACAAGGACCAGTGTAAGAGGAAAATACAAATAGTCTAAACCCAAGTCAACTGAATATGACAGGTAAATGTAATCGGTCTAAATTCAAGTCAGCTGAAGACCTTCCCACCCCCTTCTCCCGTGCGACAGGTAAACAGAGATGTGAGTTTTCTATTTTTCCGTGGAAATCCATTTTTCATATCCAGTATATGCAATAAAACAGTAGTTCGAACCTCCTCGCAGACCCCTAGCCTCATGCAGTGCCGGACAAGGTCATATTATCCAAGCGGTCTCTGTGGCAGAAAACTCTACATGAAAAAATATTTCCACTTTTTCCCCTGACCCTACCTGACATCGCTGGGTAAAGGTGTTAAAGTTTAAACCAGAGTCAATCTAGGATCTGCACAGGCTCAGAGGTAAATTCACTGAATTGGTATTAATTTTGAAGGCAATCCGATTACCTTCGATGCTTATAATATATAAGAAGAATTCTCATAGTGTAAAGACAGACAGTCCATAGGGACTTCTGCCACCTTGTGTTTACTGTGGGAACTAACCAACAGTACTTCTGCTACCATCTAGTGTCAGAGACATAGGTTTCTCTGCTAAATATTTATGATATAACATTTGAAAATACGTATCATCATTGTATACTTTGCTAATAACTTCCCATAAAGAACAGTTTAAAAAAAAAGGAGACTTTAATGGGATTTCCCGTTGAATGATACAGACAATTTATCATGTTTCATTCGGAAGACCACATTAGAACTAAATAATTGTGTCTTACTTACCAGGTAATGATAATTCACGATTTCAACAGAGGTCGTGCTTTAATTTGCTTCTTCCTTCACCAAGCATTTATAAGCCTTTCGTTCTAGACTTCGCCGCTTGATGGGGTCAGCATCAATATTGTACACATGTGGAGTATTGCTGCTCGCCTGGTTTTGAGTCTGGTAGCGGTCTATGCCTGTAATGCTGAGTGGACTATCACCCAAGACCCACTGAAATCAATGCTACAATATTGAAATGGGAGCATACGATTTGGCTAAACGGTTGTGCTAACTACGTCATCCTTGTCGTCTTTAGAGCTGGATGAGGTTGAGACTGTCAAACTTTTCGAAATATGACGATTCAGTTTGATATTACCACAGTCGTATCACGTCTTCTACATAATAGATAGTGATTTCGAGTCATCTACCACGTGGGATACCCGGTTAAAAAGAATTATATGTTGCCTTTGTGATTTTTTTTCTCTGAAAACTAAAGTATTCAAATATATTTGACTTAGTCATAACAAAATGGTTTAATGTATGAAACGTCATAAACAATCAAACAATTCGTGGTAATAATTTCAACATTAGATGTATTTTATTGCGAAGGTTTTTGTCCTGAAATACAATGACACCATATTGGGTACATTGAAGACGAAATCGCATGCTAAACTGCAGAAAGAATACTCTCGCCATTCTTGAAATACTTCAATCTGACCCCTGTTTGGTGATGTCTTTTCTGTTGTTTTATAATGAGGCGTTTATTTCAGAGAATTCATCTGGCTCAATGTCGAGTTTGCTCGGTTTGTATGTTGGGTGTAATATCGACGCTTACTAATCGACGGTCTTGTCGGTGGCGTTGCCTAGTGGTAACACATGCAACTAACGTTCCATTCGCTTTGCCTACACGCATACCAGACCGCTAGAGCGTCCTGACCACTCAACATATCCATTCTAACCTTTATTCCCTGATTATCTCATATATCTTAGAAGCACTCACCTGCCTGTGACAAAGAGTTAACTGCAGTCCCTTCCTTTCACACAGGTATAGCTGAAATTCTGTATATACTCTGTGGTTGACAGCAGTGTTTAGCAGCACCTCACTGGTAACATCAATCTGGTGGTTGTTTAAGATGATGCATACTTCTTTTAGTTGCAGCGGATGATGATTCCCTTTTCCTCATAAAGATGTTGGTTGTTGATGAGAAATGTTATACAATGTAATTTATTTTTAAAAGAAGAAAGAGATATTAATGAAACTAGTGGCAGGTTATCCAACTTACTTTTTCGTCTAGGCATTTTATATTTTGTTCTCATTTTCGTTTTGTTTAATTTTGTATTCGTTAATTTTGAGTAAATTTCTACATGCGGAGTGGATTTGTTTGTGGAATACCAGCTGAATATGTTTGTTTTATGAAATATTTCACCATGGGTTTTTATGTCAATACTAAATACTTAATTCTTTGCTTGTTTATTTATTCATTTATTTTTTATGTGTGATTTTCCTTTCAATTTAAGTCATGCCTTTTGTATATCGTAAATGCTGGTTTGTTAATAAACATGTCAAATCTTGTAGAAAATAGAATGGCAGTGTAAATATATTTTCGTGGCGGAATTTTGGTTGCTAGCTTAGGAGAAATGGTTGCATTATGTACATGCATATAGACATAACACCAACTCTTGCTGTGCTGGACTGCGATCTGCAGGCTTTGCAGTTCACATTTCCGATCGCTCCGTTACACGGGAATTGCAGTAGTTTCCTAAATTGGACTTACCACACGCCACCTGGTGTATTATTGGGCCCAATTCTAATTCTGGCAGAATTGCAGGATTTACAGAATTTTCAGTCGATTTCAACCTTTCGCCTGTTGAGAGGCCATGTCCTCAACCTTTTCAAAAAATTAGAAACTTTATATAATTAAGGCAGACTTTATTGGTACAACAGCCATTCCTCCCCAAAGATTCAACAAATGTTTTTTCGAACTACGGACCACCAACGGGAGGTCTAACGGAACGAAAAGGTTACGCAAAAATGTTCATAAGTCAACTTAGATTTCCACAAATTCTCGTAGACTGGGGTGTTGATCCTACATAGAGACTGACGCTGTTCAACCTAAACGTTCAGCTGAAAGGTTGAGGATGTGCATATGTGTGCTTGTCCGCTCTGCACAGAATATTTCCAGCAATATGATTGGCTATAATGGGGAAACTCTAGGTTTGCTAGTACCCTACTCAGACTAGCGGTTCTACTCTATGATTTTTTCAATTTTCAAAATCAGTCGAAAAAAAAGAAAGTTGTTGCGATATCTCTATCTGCTACAATGCATGGCCGTTTTGCACACTTCCTTTTACCACATTGATAGTCATGCCATTTAGTCCCAAGAACTGTTGCAAACCCCGTGTACGGTAGTGCTCTCCTATATCCTGATCTCGAATCGGTATGTGCTGGTATAACCTAAAATGAAGAATGAAAATGACAAAAAGAAAATTATAATGTGATTTCTTTTTATTGCTTTTGTTTTTGCAGACACGGTTATTAATCTTGTGAAAACGGTGCTCAGTCCAGGTGATAAGGAAACACAAGGTAAAGATTTCTCTATTTAATCCCAGTCACTAATGTTTTAATCATCGCTTATTGTAGCCAAGACCTTATGAATTTGAGAGCTGTCCATCATTAGACACATAGCAACAATGATGCAAGTATTCAGATAAATTACTGAAATTTCAGAAAGTTTACTTTTAATGATCAAAATTCCACAATGTCTACCTGCAACCACCCGTAATCAAAACGGAGCCTGCCCATACCCGGCTTCGTATCCTAAAGAGAATAACTGTCCGATCTTTCTTCCCTCTCGATTTGATATCACTTCCTTTCCTAACGATAACTTGCATTCCTGTGATACGTATTGGTTTTGTACAGCACTTCAAAATAATAAATCTATGCTGCAGTTGGTGCGTATGTTTATATTAGTTGATTACATATATCTATTATGAAGGTAAAATTGTAATCAGCTTCAAATAATCCAGATTATCATTCCCAAACTTCTTTTTTGTAATGATCCACTGTTTTTCTTAAATCAATTCTTTTATCATCCACTTTAGGTCTGTTCAGATATTGCAGTTTTCTTATTTACCAAGGAAATCCTTGTTTTCATCTCCAGTTTAGAAAATACCCTTTTTCATGTGTAAGATAAAGAGACTCATTCACGCCAACAAAACAGTTGGTTTAAACCTTCCAACACACCCCTAGCCCCATCCCATGACCAACAACAATGTGTTTTCAATATTTTCTCAGTCTCGCTGAGGCAGTGAATTCCACATTAAAAATATTCCCTAGTTTTGTCATGACCCCAACTGACATCCCTGCCTGTTATATTTCGAGATCTCACTGGCATCTTTGTACTAACACAATCTGCTCAGTTAACATACACACGTTGGCCTGTTATAGATATACACATATATACCCATTGCCTGTCTCGCACACATTGCAGACGGGACAGGGAAGTTGAACGGGGTGGTACAGCTGAACGGCACCTCGCGCAACCAGAGTGCGGGCAACACAACGGTGCCGCCACCTGACGGAGAGCAGGCGGCGCCCTGCACGCCCACAGTCACGTGAGTTATTTATAGCCTGTTCTGTGTTTAGTATAGGCGACGACAGCTCGGAATAAAGACTATAATGTGCTGATTCCACCAGCATAGTTATGAAAATCAGTTGTTACTGCAATTGAGACCATTGGCCCTACCTTGGGTCGCGATCATAGATACATTCCTTGAACCTAATGAATAAATCGTACTCAAAAATAATGATATGAATAAATGTGATTATAGTTTTGCATAATGTAGCTTATAAGACTTATATATTATAGATATTGACAACGGATGACCACGTAATATTTGCCATTCCGATTTATATACACTAGTAACATAAGATGCCAAAATAATATTTGAAAAGAACATTTTAAAAAGATTTGATAGAATTCTTTAAAGAATACTCCTGATGAAAACCAATAAATTTGGTTGAAACGTCGAGTTTGTTTTTAATAATATACTCATCATCCATCTCATTGATCGTCTGTAACTTATCCACTTATCATCAATAAACCACTTCTAATTGAATTAGGAGCGTGTCTGGTTTTGTGTGGTATACCATCTTTCAACTTCTTTAAAAAGTTATTGTTTCAGTCAAAATAATGTGTTCGTCACTCCTATTCATATAGCCATCAATTATCAATTATGTCTTCCTAATGCAAACTAGCAATACCTAAACATCCAGAAAATCTAGAGTATGTTACTTACATAACTTTTTCTGTTGCACAGTAAGAGTTTATCGCCTATTTAATTTCACGTGGGTCTAAAATTCTCAGTGTTTTCCTCTTTTTTTCAGGACAGGGGAGGCCGCCAAAGGGAAAGGACCTCCTGCAGACTCGTCTCAGCCCCAGACCCCCACTGTGTCTGATGTACCTCCTCTGGTCACCCTGATAGAGTCCAGACCACACACCACAGCCTCCATACCATCTCTCGTCACCCAATGCAACTTTTGTCAACACCTCTCTCGACCTACATGCTATGCAGGTCGTAGTCATATATGTGGGTATTACCGGGCCACCAACTTTGTCCTGGGTACTTCTTGTCCATCTACAGGAAGCAGGACAGCCAAAGAGCAGACTCTATGCACAAAGCCCAGACAGGTCCCGAAGACTGGAAAATTTACTGGACCAAAGACAGCGGCTAGACCAGCAGCATTAAAGGAAGATGAAGAGAAAGGGGATCTGAAACTGGAAAATACTTTGAAAAAAGTCGAAGGGAGCAGAGACCAGGATAACACAGAACCAGCTGTAATCAAAGAAGCAAAGGTTCTCACCACAGCAGACACAGGTACGAGTACTCCCTCGACAACAAGGAGCCATGTCAATATCGAACCCTCTGAGGGTATTGTGACTGAGGATAAGAAAAACATTATCCAACCTACACCAGTCCACACCTCGACACCTGTGGCTACATCCAATGGCATAGAGAAAGACCTCATAGCCACCAGGACATCAGGGACAACTGAGGAGGTACATACGAAAGCTACCACAGCTGATAGCACCTCATGTGACCCTGCCACCACAGACTGCTCAACCATGGGGCCAGACGTGGTCCAGATCAGACCCACCACCACTGAAGAGGCAATGCATACAGAGGCCGCAGACCAACCGAAGGAGCCAGTCCCTGACCCAACACAGACCGCTTCAAGTAAACTTGCAAATCAGGGTGACGCTATGCAGGGTTCAGCAGTCCAGCAGCCAACTGCAGGAGGTACAGCAGGGGGGAGCCCAGAGAATAGGACAGGGAATGGTCAGGCACCGAATGGCAAGGACAAAGTCATCTATGCGGAGACGCCGTCACAGGACTATGAGTATGACCTGGAGACGATACCCCCACCCGATGATGGAGAGCCCATTCAGAAACTGTCCAGTGGGCGTCGCGAGACTGCCTTCATGAGATTGAAGAACCGAATCAAAGCCCTGGAACTCAATTTGAACTTAAGCAGCAGGTGGGTCATTGGTTTGGTCCTGCACCATCGGCGTTGGCTCATATGGGGGTCAATAGTGAATCTAGTATGTGATAACTGGAAAATATGTAAAAATGGATTAAATCACTAACAAGGTATATGCAGGAAAAGTATAAAGACCTAAATCTTATTGCTTGATAGAACTATGCAGTTCTTAGTATTCCAAAATGATGACGAGCAAGTGATAGAATTTGAAAATTTTGGATTTTTTGTGTGAATAACAAGTATCCACAGCTACATAATGCTTTCTGTTTCTTAATTCATTGGGCAAAATATACTATATGGATATAGATTTTGAGGTAGAGTGAAAGTCAAAGCTGTTGGTGTGTACGAGTGATACAACTGGTTTTATGTAGCCTGTAGTATCAGTGGTATAGTAGCCTGATTTATTAACTATCAAGAAGCGACTTGCTGCAATTTCTTCCGTGTTTCTTATTGCAAAAACACTACATAAATGTACTTTATATAGTTTGAAGCATATATTAGGATGAGGCGTTAGGTTTGTTACAAAATGTATTATTATTGCGCTGCAGGTACTTGGAGGAACTGAGTCAGCGGTATCGGCGACAGATGGAGAACATGTACCTGTCCTTGAATAAGACAATCCAAAAACTGAGCAACACATCGCGCACTGCCGAGCAGCGGGTACATTAATTTACATTTACCCACATGAATTAGCTTATGTATATTCTCACATCACATCGCTTATAGTTATAATATTGATAGTTATAATATTGAACCTTGAATAAGGAGTTTCCAGGGGTTAAAGTACTGGATTAGTAATCAGAAGGTTGTGGATTAGATTCCCTATAGCCACATTTCTCCTCTATACACATCAGTGATAGACGTACTACTGCCAGAAGTCAGTCCTTCTCATACTGTGTCTATTATGGTGTCAGAGTATTAAAAGAGCTCCAGCTGCGGTAAATGCGTGTGGCATCAGTCTTTATCTCACCCCGGTATTTTTCTCCAAAAGCTTAACATTAGGATCTCGTACTCCACGGCCGTGAGGTTCGTGTACCCAATACTGAATGGCTAATTTAGTGATTAATTTTATCAATAAATAATGTTATACGGGGTGAGATAAAATCAGAAACCCACTCAATGAAAAAAGCTTGGTCCCCACTCCACCTTGTTTCACTTCGCTTCGTGAATTACTCTGAAGACAAACTCGGTGTAGTACGAAACAATCTATTTTCATCTCGTGGGTTTCCTTCTAAGAATTAATCTCGTGTATTTGATTACGGCCCCTTTGGCGTCAAACTTATTGGAAAAGACTAACCTTTAGATATTTCCTATATACCCTCAAGGTCACCATGGATATCAGACATTCCCACTAACAAACAGACCCTGAGTATTGGCAGTTGATGCTTATATCATACAAAGGCAAATTTCTTACAGAAACGTAGTATACTACATTATCTCACCCCTGATATTTTTGTCCCATAGGCTTAACATTGCTTACTCATTCTCCATGCCCATACGAGTATTACAGTCCATTCTCCATGGTCTATAGCATCATGTATGTAGTGTTTCATCCATTCTTTCAGTGTGTACAGGGTGACATACATAAGGAAAGCGACTTGTTTTGATCAAAGTCGTTCTCCTATTTGTTTGAATGCTATGCGATATTCACTGGGCCTCGCCTTGTTCATATCAGTCCATATCAAACTTGTGGAGAACAATGACTTTGACCAAAACTTATTGGTGTTTCTTCTTTACTCTTGTTACAAGAGAGGCACATCGAGCTTTCCATGTGCATTTTCCACCCTCATGTTGTGAAATCTGGTATCAGCTTTCAGTCCTAAACGACAGTGGAAGATCTACCAGGAGTAGAACTGTCTTAAAAAAAGCTTGGGACAGGTCGCATATGTAAGAGAACAATTTTACTGATTCACAGTAGTTTTTATTCAGGACTTTTTCAAGTATGGCCATGCAATGTTGTTGTATGAAACGTAAACTCAACTATTTCAGCATGTATACCAAAAACTCTCCTGATATCATTTAACACTGTGTTGCATCTATAAAGTTACCTACACAATGGATTCGGTCCTCAGCTAACAGATCCCATATCAACAACTTGACAGGTCTCTTTGTATTTGCAGTAGAGCTACTTTAAGCTGGGGACACTGTCCATCCATCTTTACCATGTTAAAGTGTTCCATGATGCAGGGTGTCCCGCTTCGCAGTCTAGAATAAATTTGAAAACGGTTTTCAGTTGCGGTGTCTTCCTCAGCGTGTCGACCGCAGCCGGGATTCAAATGAATTTCTTATGACAAAAATAAACCATTCACTGAGGGAAAAGGCTGGAAAACACAGGATATAAGAAGGAAATAAGTGTAAAAAGGCGGCGAGAAACCTGCATTAATTGGTTTTCATTTTCTTCCCTGTAGGACTTACGACAGCAGTCAAACATCACAGAACTGACGAAACGGATAAATTTCCTCACAGAACAGACTCAACGTCTGACTGACAACTTTAACAGGATCCACACACAAGTAGGTTATACGTCATATGTCATACGTGTCAACCCTTTCCCTGCAGCACCCAGTTACCTTGCATAGCATTACACGACAGGCATTGTTGCATAAACAGCGCTGCTACAGCAGGCACCTTCTTTTTGAGAAATAGCAATGTCACATGATGTGTAATGCGATTTGAGTAATTTACCTTGAAACTGGTGTCATTTGTGGGGTTTTTTTTCTGTGGCATGTCGGTGATTAAACTCATATATAAGAAACACTCCTACACTTAATCTCACAGGTGATTGAGCGCCACCTCTTTCTGATGATGATCGAAGGCATCGTCTTCTTACTTCTCGTCACTTGGTTACTGAACCGTATCCACGCGCCCCCGGGCCGTGTCCGTCACGCCACGCCCACGCCGGCCGCCCTCCGCGCCGCCCCGCCCGCCGGCCCCGCCCAGACGGCCCTCCGCCCGTCCGCTCAGCACAGCAAAGCCCCGGACAAACAGAAGAAGCCCGCGCACAAAGTGAAGCGGAGAAACTCCATCGACGCGACGCCGCCGCGGCCGCGCGCCTCCATCGTTTCGAAAGAGCGGTCACGTGACGACATCGGCATCCGGCTCTCAGGTAGGTTTGTTTACAACCAGCCCTGGCCGTTGCCATGCCAATTCAGTAGCTGAGCTTATGTTGTTGTTGTTGTTGCACCGACTACACACACACTTCTTGTGATTATGTATGAAACATCTGTCTTTATTGTGTAGCCCTTATTTTCTGTTATTTATTGTTTATTGTTGTCGCGTGAAGTAATGTTTTTCTTATCGCGAGTGAAAATCCACAATTGCATCTAGAAAAAGAAAAGCATCAGCATTGCCTATTCTTCGGAGCTCGTAAGGAAAGCGTGGCTGTTATCTCTTTTTAAGCAAGAGCATTGTTCTTAGTGATTAATGCATGCCCGAATTAAAGAAGAAAAGTCCCACTGAATTATTTCAATTATGTACAGGTCTGCGTTTAAATTCCTTTTGAAGACTTTGATGCAATTTTCTTTCTTTATTTCATTTTTTTGCTGGTTCTAGGCTGGGCACCTGAGTCCAACATTTATGTGGGAAGGAGTCCAAACCTAGCGATCGTGCTTCGATCATGAATGTAACAGAACTGATAATTTTCTTACCTTTGATTTAGTATGTGACATCTGATTAAATTACCATACAAAATCGTACCAGTTCAATTAATTTCGTGGTCAGCAGGCCTCTTACGTATTACCAATAACTGGACTGACTTTGGACCCAAAAACATACTCATGAATAAGCATGTGACTTGGGCTGGGTGGAGGCAACTTCTGGTGTCCGCCACCACACTCGCACCATTCCACAAAACAGATTCAATTACACCGACACTATGAATTCACATAGCCATGGGAATGCTTGGAGGTGTACAACCATACAAAATCTATACCCCTGGCGCTGACTCAACCATGGCTATTCATGTTTGATTCGGGTTTAGACGGTCATTTCCATATGTGCAATTCTCCCGAAATCTCGTCGTGGATAGTGTAAAAAGTAATATTTTTAGATTGAAAAAAATGCCTTTTTAAAAAAAGGATATTTCTGTGACTAGGAGAGAGAAGGCGACATTGCAGCCACCCTTTCTGGTCACAAAGCTGTGCCATTGTGTAAAGCCTATAAGACATTGACGTGCCAATATTCTTCGATCTAAATCTGAACCTAAAAAAAAAATTGTTGGATCGGTGAAACTCTATCCGATATTTATGCATTTCACGAACCTGATTTTATTACCCCACCATTGGTCATCGGTCATTACCCAGATGTGGGATATGATCAATGCGGCCTGTGGAGGCACCCTTTGATCCCATTCGGATTCCTGTACGAGAGTACGGTTTATCAACACCGATTGTTACATATTCATGCCAACCAACGCATCTCTGAGAATCGAGGATGGGTGTGGATGTCTTATATGCCATACTTCAGGGCATGCCATTCAGTAGCGTCGTCTGCTCATTGCTTGTTGCAGGGTCTGAAACTGGCTTAGGGTCTGATGTGTTTGCTGCTGTAGATGCTGCGTCAGCCAACTCCGAGTATAAAGTAAGTTAAAAGTAGAGTCAAGACTGTCTAGTCTTCTAATATCATAGTTTAGGTACTAATATTTTATCTAGTTGCAGTAGATGTGAACACTTAACGGACTGTGTGCACTACTATGATTACGAACACTTTCACAGGCTGTTTGCACTAGAATGTATCTGAACACTTTAACAACCTGTGTGCACTAAACTGGGTGTCAACATTTTAACAAATATGTGCATTAGAATGGGTGTCAACACTTCCAACACTTTCTAAATTTCTGAATTTTGACCGACACTAAGCGAATTTGATACTACCTTCACTTGTTGACTTTTTTTCTCATAAAGCAATTGTGATACTTAAAGTAGCAAACTCTAACACTGAACAATGTTCTGCTAATCCTACAACACTAACTTCGCTGCTCTTACTCAAATAGTCTCACAAGAAGCACATTCCAAGAGTGGCAGGTCTCATAATTCAAATTTCCTTTAAACCAATTGCTCAAATAACTTTACTGTACATGGCTAAAGTCTTTCCTCACATTGCCTATGCAGTGATACCGATTTCGATTTCCTGTTTTTCTTTTCTAATTTTCATTTCAAATCATCATCAAAAAGTGGAGATTTGTAGGTTTCGGAGAATTTTCGGTTCTCTCTTTTTCCACATATAACTGGCATCTTTTTGCTCGTATAAATGGATCTTGTCTGAGGACACTTGTTTCACTTAAAATGGTATTTCTATAGCTAGTACGAACCTCGGTGAAATAAGAAATAGATATATTGGAAATGGAAATTCTTTTATGTAGCCCGGTAATTTCTTTGTTTATATTTATCATATGTTCTTTGAGTCTACTCAGTTTACTTACTGTATTGTAAATTCTTTTGTCTTTCATACGCTTCCATTACCCTTTGAAAATACTTCCTTAGCTTTGAATGTTTCTCTTTATTCAGATTATCCAGATCATATCTAATTGAGTTGTATTCTTCCCGATATTAAATGCCTCCATACGATATACTTGTTCGAAAATCCAGATAATCTAAGGAAAAAAGACAATATAATCTGTATTTTCACTGAATAATATCTGAAGTAAAGGATATTTTAAGATAATTACAAAGACGATCTGTATCTGGTAGTTTTCTAACCTTCTTTATACACCTCCAATTCAACCTTAGCCGCCCCTCATTGTTAGTTAAGCAAAATAATGAGAAATGTTCAATCCAGAATTTACTGGCACCTGGAATTAGTATTCCCGAGTCAGAATGATACTCCTATGATAAGTAAATGTATATAAAATATCAGAGAAGAAGAGTGAAAATAAACAGGATTCGAGGAGATTTTCACAAACCTCAAAGACATCTCTGATCTTGTTTAGTTTACCTCTTTACCTCTCATTGAAAATATATGGGGACTCAGTAAACCACTATCCATTATATTATTTTAATATTTTTAGATACCATAATAATTGTTTAGAAATAACAAACCCATTGTATACGGAATTCAAAACCATTACGCTCTTTAATCATATATCTAGTATATTTGTTTATATATACAACGATATGCCTTTGGTTGGAGATCAGAAAATAGTCCCAAATGATATATGGGGCATCCTATAAAATGTTAATTCCTGGGTTTGCTTTATTTTAGAAGATGGATAATAAATACCACAAAAGATGGTTTTGTGGACAGGCGGCTCTGTAAACCACTGAAAGTGGAATTCTTAATACCTTCGCTAACGCTCGTGTATTACTAAGCGTTAACCACTCACGGTATATGGCCGCCTGAACACCAAACATTCCATTTTTGTTTATATAAACTACACAGCCTCAATGAGACAGAAAATCTATCACCACTTATACCCACTTTTAGTAACACTGCATTGTCATAGATAAAAATCAGATGTTTTCGTAAAGGTTTGAATATATTGGAATCATCAGATGGTTACAGTGTTACGCTTCTTTCCACAGGAAATAGTGAATCGCAAAAAGAAGAGGAAGAAGCAGAACAAACTTCCCCTGACGAGCCAATCATCGAGCGGCTCGGTGAACAGCTCAGGGAGCAGCAGTCAAAGCCTGGGGAACAGCTCACTGGGTAACAACACCACCACCTCCTCCAATACACGAATCCACCGCAATGCGGGACTCATCTTTACCACTAAGTTTGGCCCGGACCCCTCCCCGCAGAACAGCGCCACCAGCTCGGAAAGCGGCGACAGCGGGGTAAGCCCGGCGAGCAGCGGCGTACGCCACAACAAGGCTGGCGCACGCCGCAGCCTCGATCTACGCGACTTGACACGCGCCGCGGGTGGCAGTGGCGGCAGTATCGGCGGTGGCGGCGGCTCTGCACAGGGTATGTCCAGGAAGGCTCACAAGCGACAGAAATCAGAAGGGACGATAGGTAACCACCATGGTGGGCACAGGTCGATTACGAATATAGGGCCGAAGGACGCTACCAGTAATAAAGTGTCCAACGGGAAAGTGTCGCCTACGGAGAATGGGCCGCAGGTACACTCAGCAGGATGGAAGAGCTGGCTTATTGGGACTCGAAGATAAAGTTTACTTTATGTGTAAAAGAAATGCACCAAGAGAATTCCATATGGTATGCGCATGTGTGTATAGCTGCTGCAAGTCATCGGTCTACATGTGTCCCAGTGATGATGTTTACTTTAATCATTGCACTTACCAGTAGGCTGTATATATGTTGTATCTTGGTGGTCCGTTCTTACAAGGTTATGCATTTAAAATAGGATCATGTTAATGTTGATAATGTCAGGAAGGGGGCATTGGGAGTGCCATATTAACATACGGTGCTGCTACCCGTCGCTTCGGTCAAGAACCGTCGTCTGTGATGTAGGGACTGGGTTCTGGGTGGGAGCCTCACTGGGGGAGTCTGGTATGGGGAAGTCGAGTAATGCTCGAACGTGGATGCTTCTAAAGACAATGAATGAACGTTTGTTCTCATTTGCAAGAGGAATGATAGGAGAAAGACTACCCGTGGAGACTTTATGAGTTTTCATGAGACTCAAGTCTTACGGAGTGGCCTCGAGTGACTGGAGGTATGATTTTAGGTTGACAAAGACTGCTGGACTTACACATTCACTTAAGACAAATGAAACCGAATATTAACTCAGATTGTGTGCACTCCTGTTTAGCTTACCCACGATGCACTGTATTGTGTAGAACAGAAAAGTAAACAAATTTTTAAGTGTATGTGATCCATAGGCATTTTGATTAGTGTAAATGATTAAATCTTTATCAATTGAAATGCCTCAAGTGTAATTAAAATCTTTTTTATAAAACCTGTAAATAATTAAATGTCTTAAGCATTTGAAAAAAAAACATTGTACAGATAAATGTGTCTGTAACCCTGGAGTTGATTGAAAGCTACAAAGCATTTGGAAAAGAATATTGTACAGATAAATGTGTCTGTAGCCCTGGAGTTGATGGATATTTATGACATGAACATTACAAGCCTGATCTAAGAATCATGATTCATATATCTGTTTACTGATTAACATTCCCTTTAAATGATTAACAATCATTTTGAAACTCTTACAAAAATCCTGAATTCTTTCATATTGAATGGGAATGATTTTAATGAGCTTGGGTATTTTTAATAGATGATGTGTAAGAGTAGGACTGAAGAGGTCTCTGTATGATCCTGCAATATGTGTAATGGTGACACCATATACAACATACATGTTGTAGTTAAATTTACTCCATTAGCTGCTACATCACCCGCTTAATGTACCACTTACCAAGAGTTAATACCCAGGACATACACTAAGAAGTCAGTATTTATTTATTTATTGTTGTCCTCGTAAATGCGTAAAGATGGAACACGGTAGTGGTCAGGAAAGTGGCTCGCACAAAATGTCCATGTGGACTTGCCGATGTAATTTTATTTAAGTGTAAATGTGATTGAGGGATAGGCTGGGCTGGGGACCGTTTGCTCATACCGATAAAAAGCATTATGGACACCAAACCATATCATACCCATGGTCAGTGATATGGTGCATTAATATACATATGATAACAACTAAGGATGTAGATACTTCTTCACTGGCGGATATGATGAATATTATATAAACGTTCAACATTTTGGTGAGGGACCGACTTAGGTAAGCACCCTTAATATTAACGGTTTTGGAGGGGGAAAGTGGTTTACTGTGCTGCACTTCCTGAAGTCCCATATTTATCGTATGTTCTTTTACAAGACCGAACTACATGTACATGTAAACGCTCGCATAGTAGTGTGACCGCTCTACAAATTCCCTTTGTGAGATCATTGTTTGCAAATTTAGGACACTTGGCAAAGATGAAGTCGTATTTCTTTAGGTGAAATTGTATCTAATATCCAACATATGGACGAAATATTTAACATCTTTGATGTAAGTATTTCTCCCTGTATTCTACCCTCCTTGGGATGTCTGATAATCACTACAGTAATGCTACTGAAGTCTTAACGATCCAGAGATTCCAGTTTTCAGTTTTTCTTATTGCGTACTTAATATTCATCTGATTAGAGATACAGAGTGGGGATAAGCAGGATTCAGAAAATTTCCGGCTATTCTTTTCTAGACCTCACTGGCATCTCTGAGAATCTCGACACCTTTAACTTTAAGTACATCTAGAGATGATTCCTTAAGCAGTGTCTCTCCAGATATTTCCTGATATAAATGTTACATTGCAGAGCGTCTACGAGAATATGTTTCAAATCAGGTTGGTAAAATTTATGTACAGGAAGACTTTTATGCGATTGTTCTAGTAATTATATAGAACGTCCTGACCATGCTGTACAAGCTACAAAACGAGATGATAATTCACGATTCGTACGGAACGAGGCGTTTACCAGTGTTCCGTACAGTATTTTTACGTTATATGGCGAAACGGTGCGTATTTACAGTACATACGGCATGGGTACATAGTAATTGTAAAAAAAAAAGTCCCCAAACGCTTGCTACAGTACTTAAAGAAGAAAAGCTCATCTTTTTTTATTTAGCAAAAGTATTACAGTTCTACCAGCCGGTAGATTTTCCACTGCAACAAATATGCTCTAGTCATGCTGTAAACCTTCTATCACCTGTGAACACCGATAGATGACCAAATACTGCCAGGAAAATTGAGAGAATCTAGTCAATTCCCGGTTGTGAAACCTTCAGACCTTTGTCCTCCATTGGCTAACCCTTCTACATCATGGCAGATGATAACTAGTGTTTCACTAAACTGCCTCATAGTGTCTCTTATAATGATAACCCCAGCGTTCAAGAAATGATTCTAACGAAGGTAGCTTCCACCGGATGCATCGTCAAGTTGAATGCTGATCATTTGAATGTGTGAGTTAGATTGCCTATTGGCAAGTGTATTTATATCGAAAAATTGATGATACGATGATAAGGAAAGGGGTGAATGAATCACATGTTCACAAGGTGGCACAGTTTGTTGTAATGTACAGGTGGACCGGGTGCTTATGATAATGACTTTAACCCAACGGTTAAAATGGATCATGTTTGTAAATGTGTATGATGATATGCCTTTGAAAATCTTAATGAATGGGTCATTGGCTACAGGGACTGGAATGAACCAAAGGCTGTTGTTTTGGGTAACTGGCACTATAAGCACATGCGTGGAGTAATCCTTTTAATCCAAGGTTATTGATCTGGTGGGTTTACTGAGATATATAAGATCAGCCTCCTATCGGGGTTTTAACACGTAAAGGCATGGTCTCTATGATACTCTTATAACATATACCCGTTAAGTCTAGAGAGGGGAACTGCATTGGTAACCCATGGACATATATGTTATATATGGCGATACATGATGTAGTTAGTCTTCAAAAGTCGGGCAAAAAGTATTACATCTTTTAAATCCTGGTCATAATGAACGCCGAAACAGGTCCAACAATTGGGGGTTCAGTTTTGCTAATTATGCATATTTCTGACGTGTGGACGCGGTCGCAATGTATGCCCATCACGTGTCGATCTCTGATTGGCCAGAATACGGTCGTGACGTCATCTCCGCCGGGAACTTTGGTGGTATCTCTGTGTGGCGCCAAGCGTCCCGAGACTGAACAGTCGCGTTGAGTCCAATAGTCGCGTTGAACGCGGTTGGGTTGGTGCGCGCCTCGCTAGGGGGTAGCCGATGAATTACAGTATTAAACTTCATGATTCACATTCCTACAAATGCTGTTGATGTTCTTTTGTTGATGCCCAAAGCCGAATTATCGTGTCTTTATGAAATAGCACGTATGTATAGAAATACATTTTTTCAGCACTTTATGATGCAATAAAATGTTTTAAAGAAACAGCACCTCATTCTCATTACTACTTTTTTATTTCAAAGTTCGATATCGCTTGAAGTGGATCCTGAAATAAGTCCAATAAAGAAGATAACACAATTAACGTAGTGATATGAACAGAACCCATGTGAACATGATTTCGGTCACCTCCAGTTCCCATATATCGGTGTTTTATCCCGATTCAACCTAGATAATGTTAAACTGAACACTACGTACAAATCTTATTTTTTATAAACCTTTAGCTTTGAATATATATCTCCCAGAGATTGTATTCTCATCTATGAAATTATCTTCTTTTTTTTATCATTCTTAACGCGTTAAATCTGTAGCCTACTGAGAAGACATGTATGGAAATATCTGCGTCTGTGTCAATTCCTGAATTCCCTAGGATTTTCTTCTAGTGTCGAAAGTAAAGGGCTTTTGGGGACTTAGCACCCTGAGCCTCCAGCAAGCATATCGCCCCTGTATCTCACCATGGCACCTATGCGGTCCCTTGGAATCCTCACGGACATCAATCCCTCACTTGGAAAAACACTACTCGAGTCCGATGATAAATCATGGTAGCACTACTTAAGATAAGTGATTAATATTCAAAATATCAAAAAAATGGATCTGGTAACATATATCGACAATCTACATGGTCATGGTCAAAGTGCCATGAAAATAAAATCTGAAAATAATCTGGTTCCCTCGACCATGTGAACTTCACTTCAACGACCTTCACACAAGTCTCGAGTTGTAGCCTCGATTTGGCAAGCAGTAAGTGGCACACCTCGCGCTTTCTCGTGGGAAACTAAGGTACCGATCACGTGGGCGAGATTCGATGATGAATGCGTCAGACTGACGCAGAGGTTAACGACCTGGTGATTACCACCCAGCTACCTTAACCTTTTACCCCTGAATATGAACACTGCGGCGGCACCACATGCCTGTGATGGTAGTCTATAGGCGGTAATATCTCAGTAAGACTAGTAAGATTGTACAGTCGTCGGCACACTATTAAGAACGAGAGGTGAATCTTGAAAAAATAGAAACCATCTTTACTTTATTACATATACATATGTCAATGAACAAAAAATCAATCCGTAAAACAATGCATGGAACTGTTATTGGAAATCCTAAAAATGAATCAATATTACTTTGTAAAAGACGCCTTTATACGGCATTGCTATGAAAAACTGGAGGGGGATGGGAGGGGTGGAGACGGGGGAAAATCAGAGGAGTTTAAAAGTATCACTAGTGAAGGATGTATGGAGCTAAGGCAAGGAATTTGAGGTTTGGTAGCCTTAACGTTAACCGACTTGGAGAGAATGGGCTAAACAATATCAGGGTATGAGGCCCGATCAGAAGTGGGATTTTATTAAGATTAAAAAACGCAAGTTTTTTTTTCCTTCTTAGGAAGGACTTGTAGTCTCCCCTAACGATTGCGGAATTGAGATCGGCTTTGAAAGAGTTAAATAACAAAAAGTGTGTAGACGGTCTAATACCCAAGTTTTATAGATATAGAATTACCACGAAACGTCGTGTCCACCTTTGATTCCCCACATCACTACAACATTGTCATCTTGGTTGTAATACAACTGTATTTAAAAGAAATCAACTGTGTCTGTTTTTTTGTGTTTTCCACTACTTCAACTTTATAGATATTTCTCGGAAAATATACAGCTTCTGGTTTTCCAATCAATTATGTATTCGCAGGAAAAATGAGAGCTCAGTTTAAAGCAACAAAGAGGGGTTATTTCCCTGATTCCAAAAAATAGCTGATCTCGGGACGATATTAAGAACTGGAGGCCAATTCCTCTACTAAATACTGACTACAAGAGTCTGACTAAAGCCTTGGATTACAGAGGTGTGCAGGCTCTATCATGTATGCTGATCAGAGAGGGTGTCTGAAAGGCAGGTATATGGGGACTGATATAAGAACGGTTCAGGATTGTATTGACTATCTCAATCAAAAGAAACTTCCAAGGTTCTTATTGAATTTGGATTTCGAGAAGGCCTTCGATTCAGTCAGTTGGTCTGCCCTGGGGGACACTCTAGAGCTCTTTGGGTTGGGCACTGGGTTTTGGAGATGGATTGAGATCCTCTATGCTAATCAAGAGGTTTGTGTGTCTAAAAATGGTCTCCACACCAAATGGTTCCAACTATCAAGGGGTACCAAACAGGGGTGTTGTTTCCCCCCACTGTTGTTTATCATGGTTACGGAAGTCTTAGCGATAACTATATGGGAAAGGTATACAATAAAGGGTATATGGGTTTCTAGGAGAAAGATAAAAACATCCTTATTTGTAGATGACCTGCTTTGTTGGGGACCTTGTTTCCACCTTTGAAATGTTGGATGTCATTAAGGAGCTGGGTAGTTTCATGAGCCTAAGAATTAACACCAGAAAATCTAAAATTTTATCAATAGGGAAACATCTCAAGAAAAGTTCTCACTTACTCTCGTTTGGAGTGGAAGATGACATGGAAATCTTGGCTACTAGAGTTAAGAATAGAAAGTCAGAAGATGAGAATTATTTACGTAACTTTAAAACAAGATTGAATAAAAGTGGAAGCAATCTGTGGCCAATGGTCAAATAAACATTTATCATTGAAGGGGAAGGTTACCCTAGTCAACAGTTTGATGATACTGATCCTGCTCTACCCAATATCAGTCATACACACCCTCGGAGGGTCTTCACTGAATGCAGGAGAATGACTGATTCCTTTGTCTGGCAAAGCCGGATTAATAAAGTGGCCCACCAGACTATGAGCCAGGACGTTGCGGAAGGAGGATTGAGATTGCTTGACCTCCTCACAATGTACAGGGCTTCAAGAGTGAAATGGGTGTCAAGACTGTGTGAAGACGATTTTAAGCTTTGGACCCTGTTTTTAAGGGAGCAGTTTCGGGTGGAGGAGTCTATCTTTGATTTTTTTTTCCGCTAGAGAAATCTCCATTCAAGAGATCGGGGGCACCTTCTTCATTTTACAGGTAGTTGGTTATAATTTGGTAACCGATGTACAACAATCTACCTCAATGCAAAAAGGAAAGACAGAATGAAAGTTTCCATGATAATATGTTTATCAGGGAAACGTCGGGGTCTTAATGTTGAAATGGCACCGGGGATGGGGGATTTTGTAGGTGGAGGACATTGTTGCGGAAAAAAGACTAAATGACGTCTCTCCAGATAGAGGAAAGATTTGGTGTTCAGTGTACTGGATAGGATATGGCTAAGGTGGAGAAAACTGTCCCTTGGCTTAAGGATTTGACTTTTGAGAGTCCACAAACTGTGCAAAGGAAATTATGGATCAGAGACTATAAGCTGTTTGAACAAGAAATCTCATTCATCGAAAGAAAATAGTCTTGCCAGGTTTTGTGACTTGGCAGGAGAACCTGCTCACGTATTCAGAAAAGGAATGGAAACTTCTTTTCGGAACATCTATAGGGCTACTAGGGTTACAAAACTACATATCTCCGTTTCTATATCATTAACAGGCCATTACCAACTAATAAATTTTTGTTTAAGAGAAAAATATGTGAGACTCTGGTGTGCTCAATCTGTGACTCCATAGATACAGTGGAACATTTCTTTCTAGAGTGTAACCGAACAAGAGCCTTCTGGGAGTAAGTCCAGAATTGGCTAAAGAGGATATGGGGTTGGAATTTAGATATCAAGGACAGCTACCTCTTGCTGGGTACTATAGATAAAGGCAACAGGGCAGAGAGGTACAACTTTATTGTTGCCCAAGCCAATTTTTATATCTATAGACAGAAGCTTTTCGGGAATAACTTCTTGGGCCTGTAAAAGTGTAGCCTAGAGTTTAAAAATAGCCTTCTACTAGAGAAGCAGGTTTGTAGACTAGAAAATAAAGATTACAAGTTCAAGAAGTGGGACAGGCTATTAGCAGCGATGGGGTAGGGATGGGTGGTCAGGTCTTCTATCTTCCCTCTGCTTATTCTTCTCTTTTTGTTTTCTTACATGGCTTGGTCTGCCTAGTGTGGAACAAAGCGGGAACAATCGTATGAATATTTCCTTGTTAAATAAACAAATTAAAAAACGACCTTTTCATGTTCAGGTGGTTTCTGAATGGGTGAGCCCAGAATGATGCTTGATCCGCGCAGCCAGGAAGGTCTATTCCAGGGTCAAATTCAGAATTTCAAGAACAGAGGCAGAACTTTTACTGGGTGAAGAAATACAAAGGATTAAGTTGTGAGGAACGCTTTTGAAGATTGTAATGAATGCTTAATCTGCACTCCTAAACCCCTCTAGATTCGCCGCAATGTTCTATTTTAACTGAAATGTTGATAAAGAGAACTGCTATCTGCCTGCGATGCGGAAACTTCTAATCTCTCAAATGCCTGCGTAGGATATTAACACTCTAATGGGTATAAAGTACTTGATATAGGGCAGTGTAGACTAGGATATTGCAGCTGCTTGGCATCACAGGGGAAGACATTAAACTTATGTCACTTAAATAGACCATCTAATCTATAAAGGCTAAGCACTTCGGGGGAGGCTTTTCCCCCTGGACACACAAGAAGACACCCTGTTCCTGGACCCCTTGCAATAATCCCGCTGTGTAACCAACCCCAACTCCCAGACGAAAATCCTAGATATATTTTGCATAATATCTAAAACCCAAGGGCATCTGAAGGCTTCACCCCTGGACTCCCAGGAGATGCTTTACTGCTTGGCCCTGTCAAACTTTCCTGGTAGCCTCAGGTGTGTAACCACCCCCCTCCTGAGACAAAATCCTAGTTACAGCTTGCATTATATCTCAAATCCAATTGCTTCCAGGGGCTTCGCCTGGTGAACTCCCAATAGGGGCTATGCTAGTAGGGTAACATAACAGGCAGTCTCAAGTTTGTAACCACTCCATCCCTGAAACAAAATGTTTGACAAAGCTTGTATAATATCTAAAATCCTATTGATTCCGGGGCTTTGCCTCCCGGGGGTCCAGGAGGGCCTTTTTTGCTGGACCCTTAGCGACTTCCCCAGGTAGTCTCATTTGGGCGATTCCACCTCCATGTAACAAAATCATAAGTACAGCTTGTATAATCTATACAATTCCAAATGCTTCGTGTAACCATCCCACTCCCTGAAACAAAAATTCTAGATAAACCTTATATAATGTATAAAAGCCAAGTACTTCTGCAAGCCTTACCACCTTGGCCACTAGTCTCAGATAATTAACTCCCTCTACCCAAAACAAAATTCTGGTCACAGCTTGTATAATTCACTCTGTAAACGCCTCGTCCTGTACAGATCATAAATCATCATATCGTTTTGTAGCTTGTACAGCATGGTCGGGACGTTCTACATGAGTATAAAATCCAAGTTCTTCAAGGGGTTATGCCCCCTGGACCCTATATGGTTTTGCTGCTAGACCACTGGCAATATTGGCAGAGAGCCCCAGGTTTGTAACTAGCAGCCCCTCTCTAACCCTGCTTATTTTCAAGGTGTGACCCCCAACCCCTCCCAAAATGAAATCCTTGGTTCTCCACTGAAGGAAGCACTTTCCCACAGGACCCCTTGCAATCTTCCCAGGCAGTCTCAGGTGTCTAGCACCTCCATCCCCTCCTAAAGCAAAATCCTGTATACATCTTTTCAATAAAATGAGGCCCAACACCCGAAGGTATAGGGTGGACTCATATTTCTCTACTTCTCTACAGAGAGAGTGAATGGGGAGAAGGTTCTATAAAACCAAAATCCTGTATACAGCTTTAATAATATTGAAAATCTAACTGCTTCCAGGGGCTTCACCCCCTGGAATTCCAGATTTTCTGCTGGACCCCTGTCATTCTCTCCAGGTAGCCTCGGGTGCACGTAGCCTTCCTCCCTCAAACAAAACATCTGAGTATATTTTTACAATATAAGATAAAATATGTGCTGTGTGATATGGTGCCATGACCTGCAGGGATGAACCCAGGAGAAGCGCTGGAGGAGTGCAATGCCCCATTCACTAGTACCCCTCGTGACACGGCCTTTCTCTCCCAGTACCAAAGCTCATAAGGTGAAGCCAGAAACCACACGAGGTCTGTGTCAGTACACACCCGGCGGGCACTGCGGGCAATTCACGGACCTGAGAGGTTTTGTTGGTCGGGAGAGTGCTTCTCAACATTTGGCAGCATGAGGGTCTGAGAAAAGAGCAATCTTCATCTGAAAGCCTGTAACCTAAACCTTCTATTCGCGGCTCCTAGCAAGAGTTTCACCCCAACAGAGGGCAATGCTATCAACATGTTGGAAGCCTTCAGCCCCTGGAGCCTTGTCGTTCTAATTCCCCATAGGAGATGAGACAACATTCAATAAGATTGATCTAATAAAGGCATAGGGACATGGTCTTCAGACTTGCTCATGTGTCCAATTTGATGTAGCATACAAGACATGGGGCTTGTAAGACCATCTTCCGTGAAGACTGATCACTTTGGGCAAGGAGTATGCAATAAAGACCATGATACAATTTTGTATAGCTCTTCTTCTTTTAAAACACCTCCCTCCAGGTACTGTTTAATGATATCTAAGATACCTCGCCTGTGGACTCATAGCTAAAAGAAAGTCTCTTAACAGGTAACACCCCTAGAGGATGCCGTGGATGTAGGTTTCATTTTTTAAATGAATTAATGAAAAACAGCATATGTATCCTGTTGGAATCAGAATGAATAAAGAAAATGACAGTTTGTGAAGTACTAGGGCTCTAGGCCTTAATTATACCCAGAATCGATTCCTTGAAACACTATAAGGGTCGTTTGATTATGAAGGAACGATAATTATGTTGTGGTGCCAAAGGATGTATTTCAAATATATGATCGTTTTAAAAAACGATATGTCAGTATACTAGCGACCGGATTTACTAAATTGCGTGGATCGGCCCTGAGGTCGCTCATCGTTATCAAATGCGTCCCCCATCCGGAGAATGAAAAGACAAAAATATGATTTGGGAAGATAACATTTATTAAGTGTAATAGATGAATTGTATAGATAAGATTTTCAATAGCATTGTTTGTGATATATAGAATTTGTATGAAATTGATAAGATGGATTTACAATAAGATTAAAATCATGAAAATTTTGGGTTTGAGTGGTTGGTTAAAAATGAATAAATGGTTGATATGAGTGTGTAATGGTGGGTGGTGAGGAACAGGAAGGAATCATTGAGGCTTATGGGTAGTGTAGGTTAGTTTGTTGTCGTATAGAGGGGGTTGGGGTAAAGTTTAATTATGGTAGTAGACGCCAGGTGGGGGATGCAGCAATGAGGCGGCCTGCTATACACAGCATGCCCAACCCATTATCGTCCAGCCCAAGTATTGTTTCTTCAATATCAAACAGACACGAGCTTCAGGAAGAACACATCAATCAAGACGTCTTTCCAAAAGGATAGCCTTCATAATCTAGGTCAGGACAATGACAGTTTTATTGCGCAGCCTGGTAGTTGGTTCCACCACAGATCCATGAGTGATCTTGAAGACAAAACTACATCAATGATCATAGTTTCTTGTGTACTGAAACGAAGCCCGTCCTTCAATAAGCGGGATGAGATAATTTTATGTCTGTGGATTTGTGTAAACTGATGTCTGGAACCATTTATGTGTTTCTGATACTTGACACAATCTTATACCTTGGACTTTGAATTACAATGAAAATAAATAGCATGTTGATTGACTTTTCTCGATTTCAAAATTCTAAATAAACTCCCTATCCTAAATACTAGTACTTTGGTGAGCATCTTTCTGAGTGAAAGTCCTATTGTACGGTGTGACTTTGTCACTCATGCACGTGGTTGCGATGGCAGTCAGGGGAGCTGGCATTGTATCGGTGGGCTGGACAGATATATGGACCATACATTGTACAGATATAACGTTTAATCTCAGCGAGAAGAACTCTGATTAAGTACCGCGCTCACACCACTAACGGTAACTCGCCCATTCTCTGCGGGGTGGCGCGCCGATCGGTCTTGTTACCAGACGCACTATGACGTCACCGTAACGCGCTATGACGTCACGTGTGCAGACGTCGCGCGCACCTGGTGCCGCCCTGCTGCGTGTGTGAACGGGGAAGCAATGGTGCGGATGAGGTGTGACAGAGGGCGGGAGGGCAGAGGGCAGATACACCTCTAAATCCACTTTCACCGGACTAAACCTATCCTGCTATGTGATCTTATTACAATCTTTGCAATATAAAGGGGTCACTAAGACTGGTGCATTGGTGTAAGAAAGAGAGCCATGCCATATAGTTCCAGGTTGAACCGGAGGTACTGAAATGGAGACAAGGTATTGCGTTCCTCTAGCATGCCTTTAACAACCTATAAGATACATACACATGTACATGCTTATTATTTATCTATACCGTCCGCGGGCTAGGGTGATATGGTTCCATTATTTGACAATTCCTACCCTCCAGGTACTTCACGGAAAGTAATATTAGGAAACGTCCTTACTGTGGACGAAACGGTTCCTGTTCTCGGTCAGTCGTCGATAGCATACTGCCTGACGGCATAGGCGGAAGTCAGTATGAAATCGACGACTGACCGAGAACGTTTAAAGTAAGGACGTTTGCTTATTATCATATACCTTAAATCGATGGAAAAAAAGACATTTTAATGACTTTTTAAGTCACTCTCACAGCGGGCACGACAATTATTATTACTGCACCCCTAGCAGCAGGCAGTATTTCATAGACACTCGGACACAGGTATATAATAATACTTTCAAATTACGTTTTATTGTTTTATAGATAGCAATCTGTTTGGCCGAAGAATGCATTCCTGGATTTTATGGAGGTAAATATACAAACAGGGACAATTTCATAACTGACGAAAACCTCACTATGGCGACCGCTTCTATGATTGAAAGTGGTCGTAATATAGAGTGGGGACATCCCATACGAATAAACCTGGCTCTCCAAATAAACACAAACGGCATGAACTGTAATTGCCCGAACAAATGATAAAAATGTAAAGTATGAAGGATTCGGAGATCTATCATTAGGCTTTGCCTTTCCAAATACCCAATTGGAAAACAGTCGGGAACATGTCGCCTCTCCGTTGAGATTTTCATCGATGGAGCCATTTTAATATTCAACCAATCGACTCTGTGCACACGGAACAGCCCACACACGCGCAGGCGCACTAGGGGGTTCATCGATAAGCAGGTTTTAAATGCGTTTACTTTTCTTCTCGGCGTCTCCCAGTCCAGCGTTGGCGCGCGCCAATTTACGCCATCAAGGCCAGGTACCCATTTACGGCAGTCAATGGCGGACGTGATGACGACAATAACGCCTCCAATACAACGCATGCGTCGCCATTTGCAAAGTACCTCATCTGAGCTCGTTCTGCGCATGCCCGGGGGAGGGGCGCGCCAAAAAGTCCCCGTCTTGACGACAAATGGCGTGTTTGCTCCGGCGCTGACTGCGATTGAGTGACGAGTAGAGGGGAGTATTGGAGGGGAGGAGGGTGCAGAGAAAAGGCAGATCTGAGCGCCACAATCGATTAACGTCAGTTTGTATCCTGGCTCATTATTTATTCATCGTCCGCTAACTTGCCCCATGAGATGTCAGTTAAAGGGTTGCCCTCCGTCCGCACCGGGCATGATAAGAGGGGGGATGGGTGGAGAGCAAAAGGAGGCAAGAAATAGTGAATCAATATGGCCGCCATGACGGCAACAATCACATCCGGAACACGGCAAAAGCGCATGTGCAGAGCTTGCCTCATCAGCATACAGGGGGCATGGAGGTGAGGGGGCCCTTGTTGTCCTTTGACTGTTGAGTGGTGTTTGCACAGTCACGGAGATTCATTAATTGAGCAGCCTATTAACCAGTCTCCAACCCTCTATCAACCTCTTGGATTGTCGGTAGAATGGACAGTAGATAGAATAGGGCCTCTGTATGCGATGCTTTTTAGATAAAACTTTGAAGAGTCTACTTCTAAGCTAAAGTGACCTGTACCTAGTTGACTGGTAGTTAGCAACCTGCTAAAATGACCACACTAATTAATTGATATCATCTCATATATCTTTTAAGTCTTTACATCATAAGATTTTGGAATCGATGCTTGATTGTGTTCTTCTGAGTAACTGCAATTAATAAACATGAAATGCTGAGAATAAAGATTTCTAAAGAATATTTCAATACATTCTATTGAGGCTAATTAAGTTATAGGTGCTAAATTTCGTGCATAAAAATCACATCCCCTTTGGCGGTTGCAATTTTTGTGGCAGGATTCAGTAGAAGGACCTCTTGTCCATACTCTATGCGGATATCGCATGCTTCCACTGGAGCAGACTACAGTTTGTTTTGTAAACATTTTTCTTCTATCGAGTAATATGTTTCTTTCAATTGAGACGATTTCAGATAAAACTGCAGGCACGCCTGCCTGGCAGTAAAACGTATACATGGGAAGGGGTCCAGAAAGAAAGTACAGGTTGGAGCAGATCAGAAGAACCTGGAAGGAGAAAAAGGTAAGTACAACTGAGCGTCTTCATTTTTACCCCACCGTCAGACGGCGCCTTATCGTGATGGCCGGCAAATGAAGGTCTTTGATTCTCAGACATCAATTAAAATGTTTTAAATTCAATCGAGGAAGGAGGGCGGTTTGAAGTGGAGTTCCTCCATGCAGTGGGCGTTTCTTATCTGAACGGTCGGAGACAGAAAAGGACGCCCATGAAAAATGCCGTCTACGCGTAAAATTGAAAAAAAAGAGTGAGGGAAGGAAATGCGGAATTGGCTGGAAATGGCCAACACATCGTCTGCCACAAACACGCCGGTAATTGCTGTTTGTAATTTACGTTGGGCGCCCAAAGACGTCGTTAAAACTACAGCCTGACCTCTGTCGGTGAAGTTTTGCCGCCGTGATGGGAAACATTCCCTGCGACACCGATGCCGCTTTGCATGTCGGGAGCCGTTGAGAGCGTCGCGTTCCTTTGTTGTGTAATGCGTCTTTCGGCTTTCTGCCAAATCCCCCGCAATCGCATTTTCTCGTCGTTTCCTGCGCAATCACCGGGACAACATAAAGAACTGAGAAGGAAAAGGAAGAAGAAGAAAAACACTCAGCGAGAAACGATTTGAATCGAGAATTGACGAGCATCTATACACTCCTCACAGTGCCCGACGTCGTAACCGATCGAAACGTACCACGCACATTGACGTCACGTGGTGTAATGTAGGCTCTGATGTTTTACACCCTATTTTTCTTTTCCTTTTTTCTCCATCTTTTTTTCTGATTGAGTCGGAGTGGTAGCGTCGCCACTAGTCGCCTTTTGAAACCTCCTTGGGCGCAGAATGGCATATTACTGCGCCGCTGCCAACAAGAGGTCGTCATGGGAGGAGTTATCATATGCTACCTTTGATTATTTTCTCAGAGCAGCGATGGGGTGTTCTTTTTTACTCCCCAGCCGCCATGATGTCGTGTTCAGGACGGCTTCATCTCACGCCGCCAGACGGCACCACTGTGCCAGGTGGTCGACAACTTCCCAGCGGCCAACGCGCCACTCGTCAGGCAATCAGCAGCTTTGGTTTTTGTGGCGTGATTATGTTTTTCGCTGACTTCTCCCGACGTACTGGAAGTCAGGGTTGTCAGGACATGCGTCTTGTCCGGCGTTCTGAGCTTCTTCCGGAAGCATGCAGATCTCCCTTCCTGTCATCTATTATCGCCCTATGTTTTGGTTATTTGCTACCTGCAATGTATCCAGATCACTTAGCTATACCGTTATACATATACCTGTATATATGTATATATCAATTATGGTATAAGCAGTAATATATTCAACAAAATGATAAATGGTTTATATGGTTTATATGACACCGAATTCCTCTTTAGATTACGAGTATATATATAAATATAAGTGGGAATCTTCGGCGATATTGGTAACAGATGTAGCTGGTTGTATTTATATATATATATATATATATATATATATATATATATATATATATATATATATATATTAAAAAAAACACTGTTATAACTAATTTCAATATAGATAAGGGCGTCATGGGTTATTCTCATCCATCAATATGCCACCAATTCTCCAGACCTCTACATGCTGTGATTATATAACTGTTACCCAAGGCCTGCAGTGCTTTCTACCAAAAAAACCCATTTAAAACGATAAATATTCCGTCATCATCACCTTTGATAAATCACCTGTTATGGTTAATGTGCAATATAATAAACGACCGTATCTTATGGTTCATCTGCATGAGGAATACAGTTATGTTCCCCTTTATCGCCCACTGCTCGCCACACTCTCCATCAAAGGGCGCTGTGCCCATGGCGTGACACCATAAAAGGACCTCTGCTGGAGAGAGTCGACCCTCAGCGTGCTGGGGTGGAGATGAGGCGGCCACCAGGGGTCTCTGGTGTCGCGCGGACGGGATGAGAGGTCGCTCACGGCCGGCGACCAGTGCGCACGCCCGGGAACGAAAAGGAGGCTGGCGCGTCGCCGCACCACCTGGTGGATTCCCCACACACCACGGGTCACGTGACCTCATGTCACGCATCACATGACCCCTCTGAAGCTGGAGGCAAATCAGCAAAATTATGTTTCTCATGAATCGTTGTTTTTTCTTCCATATTACCATAGTATGCAGTGGATGTAACTATTTCATATGATGTAAAGTACTCAAATGGTTAATTACTGTCGTAATAAGTACAGTATGCGCATTGTGAGTGATCTCTAATTCAGTTGCTTTTATCTGTGTTTTTATCACATTCCGTAACCTTTGTAACTAAGATGAGAGCATGGTGTTTTTAAAATAGGCAGGCGCTGGAAGGCACAGCAATTTGTAGGAGCAGTACAGGTTATACTTACGAAATAATAGTAGTATATGAAAAGAGCAGTATAATACGGGAATTTCCACAGTATCTTTAGTATTTTCCAAACAATGAGTCAGTTGCCCTACGGTGATTCTCCGTAGAAAATAATACAATGTTGATTTAAACAAGAGGCTTTAGCCAACTGACCTGACCGACCATTCTCTGAGGTTTATAAGCTTTTGCTCTAATTAGGTTCATGGAAAACAGTCTTTAAATATAAGGATGCCATGGCGTCATCTTGAAATTGGCATATATACGCAGTCTAAAGTTCAGAATCTTTGAGACATTCAGAACTGATTTTTGTGGCATAACACTGTGGAGCTACTTCCGGAAAATAGATGTAAATATTTTGTGTCGGTATTTTTACCACCTTTATTTGCACTGATCTTCACGCCATCGAGTTGAATCATATATTCAAACCCTTATATTGTTTAGATTAAAAAAATACATGTATTTTTTTAATCTAAAAAAACCAAAACATGTATACCTGTTCATAAACGTATCAAAACAAGTAGGTAATCTGTCGATCATGTATCTAGGAAATGTTGATAGTACACATGGACACGCAGGTACGCTTAATCTATCAAATAGCTCAGTCTGTAAAGACAAATAGCTACCTCATAAGAAGTTTTCGTATACTGCACAGTGTGCCTACCCCATTGCAAATTACTATCACTTACAGACATGTTTGCATCTGTCATCTATACGCATATATATGTATACTTGGAAATGTACATAGGAAACCATTTTATTTCAGTAAACATCATTTCCCGTAGGATCAAAGAAAATTCAGATGAAGTTGAAATTGTGTGGTATAACTAAAATATATTATGAGCTGATATTTATCCTGCAAGTAGCTCGGAATTAGGAAATCTGAAATTTACCTATGAATACCAAACTCTTCAAATTCTCTTGAGAGACCATATTGAAGGACTTTTCAAAATCATAAAAGCTAACAGCAAGACATCAGTGCCTTTTATAACGTTTCAAAAGGGTGATGACAGGCTTGCAACAAAGGCTGTCAGATGATAACTATATAGGAATAACGGGAATGTATTGACAGCCGTATGTTCCCCTCTATAGATAGTCATCACCTCACTATCATCACACCAACTTTGACTCTTTTTTGACAATTTTCTGTCTGCTTTTCACAGCATTCCCTTCGTGACCAACAAACAATGTCAACAAATGCACAGTATGTTACATGCCAGATTGCGGCTTACCGCCATCCCTTAACCCCTACACACTGGCATGGGCAGTGTTAAAGTGAAGATATATAACAATATAATGTAATCATGATTTTTACATAAACACTATCAATTCACAGTAGTATATATCCGGCATGTTTACGTACTACGTCACTCATGTTTCCTGCGTTGAATCTATTTGTTATCTATGGTATCCTTCTCCGTCTCCTTCGCTATAAGACTATTCAATGACACACAAGACTATTCAATGTAATTTGATAGTTTGCTTCAATATGTCATATCCCATGATATCATTAGTATATATCAAACTTAACAAAGACTTGTCCTTGTTGTTTTCCGCCTTTTCCACCTTTCAGTAGCTGAATTCTACTACCTTTGCTTTTACTAATTACAGTTTGGTTTTGGCTGCTTGAAAGATGTTTGGAGGCATAGATGTCCCCTTTAAGTAGAGAATCGGGAAGCAGAGTTAGACTGACATTTAGGCCTGCCCTTAGGCGAGGGCAGCACCTGTGGCACCCCCTGGGGAGCTGAACGTTTCACGGTTGACGTGTCACAATGGACGTTTGACACAAATCGCTCTTCAGAGCAGCTTATTATAAAGTAGAACCGACGTCGTGAGTGTTGAAGCCTTGAGAACCCAAGAAGTGTGAGATAATCTTAGCTGGAGTTTGGAGCATATTTTGTAAACAGTGATTATTATCAAGGCAGCTGGTTCTGGCTCCCTAATTGCCTGGATTTAAAGAATATTCATAATGACTGATCAGGTGTAGTTATTAACGTCCCCCACAAAATTACTATGAGATTAGTTGCTTATATGTGTAACCTTTGACCTTATATCATCATCAGCGTCTTCTCTATGCCATGACAACTTTGCTGTTCCAGTTATTTCGTACTCTATATCTAGAGAGTGAGATCTAAGAAATCTAAGAAAACGTATAATAAGAATGGACAATAAATGTCTGGTCTTTTTGATATGTGCTGCATTTACTTACCAAATATATGTTCACACTCATCTTGGCAAACCGAATTCCCCCTCAGTGCCGAGTTTAGCTGAGAGCAGCGTTAAATATATAGTCATGGTGAGCGTGCCAGTTAACAGCTGTTAGAATATTCATTCTCAAGGGAAATGATTATATTTTATGCAATCCTCCAATTATCTTGCATTTATAGCAATTTTCTTGGGCCTGGTTACAGTCTGGTAAACAACCACTTATGGAATCCATTTTAACGTGAAATCTAGGGTTGTAACTCGGAGTCATGAAAAGGGGACACATAGGGATTACACAATCTCATATTTGTGAAGAATCTGCATATTTTCTCCTGTAAGAAAGCAAGCTACTTAAAGTGCAAACATTATACTATTAGCAACCTATTTGTTATTCTATTTTCATATATTATACGAAATTGTACTTTAGAATCTTAAATCGCATTCTTTTTTCATTACCTCTTCAGTAATTATTATCATATCAGCTAAAATTTGATAAAGCTATAAATTGACTTGCCCTTGAATTTGAATACTGCACTGGGGAGAGAGAATACAATTGTCTTTTTATTTGTACGGTGGAAATTGATTTTCTTATATATTCTTATGGGCTGTAGGATCATAAGATGTAAAATTGTATCCTATTTGAGAAGCTCCTGGTATTGTAACGGTCTAGCAGGTCACCAAGCTTTGCCTCACACCGGAACATCACCACATGACCACGCAGGTAATTAGATGACCTACCCACGTGACCACTAGACGCGTGCCGCTCCGTACACCGCCTTCACATTCTTGTCTTTTACTTTAACCTGTACCCGGCCGCCCACTCCGGACACAGCCTCCTCAATTTGTGTTTTCCTTTGTAGCTGCCGCCTGGTCTTTACGGTCCCGTTGTTCTCACTGGGAGGTCTTCGAATTGTAAGAACCATTGTTGCTTATTCAGATAATGGAAAGCCCCGCCACGGAGGATTCACATTATATATTTGCACTTGTCTCAAATCCTACTCTATAATATGCAAAGATCAATCATAGTTCAGTAATATTGGAAGATTTTCACGATTGGCTATGGAACTACAGCTACACCAATACTGGTGAAGACCGCTGCTTAAGATACTACTAATAAGAAATGGTGCAAATATGATTGAAATATCCAATATACACTGTACAACCTGATTCATATAATAGGTCACATTTCAACTTATGGCCTAAGAAAAGATGGTCTGGCTCATAATATGGGTCATGCATTAGAGATTCGCCATCTATGTAAAATGAGAATATTAAAGTTAACCCATAATTACATTCCTAAAAGGTTTTAAATTAAAAATTGCATTTACAGAGTATATTATATTCCAAGATGAAAGCTGCATCTTATTTCCTGCGGGTGTGTAAGATGGCGGGGGAGTGCTTGGGAAAGGAGAATACCTAAAGTGGTGGAGAAGGCGGGAAAGGCACGGCTATGAGTGTCCATTCTCCCACCATCCAGGTGCCAAAGTCGTCCCTTGCCCTCCACTCCACTGACTCCATTGTTCCCATCAGATGCACGTCACTATAGCAACCAGCTCCCCCGCCAGGTAGCGCCACAGTAGGATGACACCTGGGCACCGCCATCTTGGAAGGAAGGCGCTCTTTTGATGTGCGCGTCCCTCTCTCATTATGCCCGGTGCGCATGCGGCCCGTGTCCCTATGATCTACAGGAGGGAGAGTGTTGGCGTGCCCCAAGGGTCAGTTTTGGCACTGGTCATTCTCTATACAAACTGACCGCGTCATGAGCGACCAGCAGTGAACGTACGTACATACTGCACCCTATGGGAACGCCCAGCGGTGTTGAGTAGACACATAACATCTCCACAGGAGGGTCGCGTGGGGAGACGGTTTTATAGTGTTTATGAGGTCTCGGCTTTGGTGCCGCGGGGTTGAAAAAGAAAGGCAGTTTTTCCCCTCTGTTGTGTTGCTTAGCGTCAAAGTGATGCCTGGAAAGAGCTAAGAAAACAAGATTAAACTCTGGACCGCAGATCAGACCTAATGAGATCACCAATGTGAGAGATTCAGTTGCGGCCTTTGATAAACATTTAATTCCCCCTCATTTCAATATCTAACTCTACTTTTAGTTTTCTTGTAAGCCCAAGAATTCTGTTTCAGGAACTTCTTGTCATCCATCATTGTATCTGGTAGAATTTACCTGACGATTAATAAAAAGATTCCATGTCCGTGTATATATGTGTCAATAGGTTCTCTTTGTCATTGGATGGCAAATATACATGAGGTGAATAGAGAATGATTTCGGGTAAAATGCTATGTGGTGTGTCATTTGGACATCAGTAACGTTTTTACATATATCCTAAATGTCATAAAACTCAGGGTATTACTGCACAATATTTGGACCACTGATTTAAGTTGTATAGATGAGTAGGGCTAATATTATGATGTATGTGTCTTTTTTTTTAAAGTAAATCGGTCTTTATTTAGCATTTAAAGTTACGATTTACGTGTAGGAGGCAGCGTTTGGTCTAGCTTGGCTGGATTTACTCCCTATGGCAATGTCACATATTCGCCCTGGGCGCCAGCTGGTTTCTACCTTAGAAAGCAAAAACGACCAAGAACCAGCGACAGGATGTCAGTCATAAAGACTCAATGCTGCTACTAGAGGGACACTGCTGTACAACACGTCAGGGGGCGCTGTGCGCAAACGCGGGCTGACGTGCTAAACTGGTTGCCCGTGCGCACCTCTGTGATTCTCCAGTGTCTGTGCTACCTGGATATGGTAATTTAGCCCGGGGTGAGTCGGTGGGCGGGGCGGTTCAGGGGGGTCTGGTGAGGGGCGTATCTCCGGCGGACAACGGGCTTGATCCCTGATGTCAAAGCCACACAGTTTGTCGGCGCTCTAATTGGCTGCGCACGGCGGTAATTTCGCACTGAATGGATCCCCTGCGGCCAGCCATATGCCCGCCTGTTTCCACAACCACCTTGGCGCCCTCTGTTGAGCAGTGTGTGGGGCGGAGGGAATGGGGGCTGGAGGGGTCGTAGACAGACGTTCACGGTGTCCCTCGGTCCCTTCCTCTTCACCCCTCCCTCCGGTGGCCGCCTACACCATTAATTAGGCGCATACTGGCACGCTCTTTGTCGTCCGGGCTAATCGGCGGCTTTCCCGGGAGGCGCGCTCATCTTCACGGGCCGCCCATCCCTTCCGGGCCGGCGGCGCGCGGTTGGGGGCCCGTGCCCTGTCGGCCGGGGTCGGGGTGCTGTGGGCGGGTGGCATTGTGGAGGTTTACTAAGCTGGAGTCACACAGTTAATTAAATCAATCTAATGGAGCGTCTCTCCTCTGACGGCTAACATGTGTTCGCTGACACCTCGCGACCTAAACAGCCATCGCCCCATTCAATAGGCACTTTAAACATATTTCCCCAGATTTTATCTCGGCTAATCAATATGTTTTCGGTGATTCATTGAGCCAATAGCACTTGGAAGTCCTACAATCAGGGCATTTACGTTGAAGGTACTAAACGGCACATCAGGTGGATCAATGACACGTATAACCCGCATGACTGCTCATAGACCAACTATTGTCTAGAATGTCCTTTCAAAAATAATTTAACCTTTATATATTTGCAGAACATGCAGAATTCATTATATCATATGCAATCAGCATTTCATATAGTATTGGAACTGAGTTATTACATTATGCTAAAGACAAGTCCTCTCCTCAGCAAATGATGCACAATGAGGGCAGTTCTGATATAAGGCAGACCCTTTAGCTGGGAAAGTTATTTCAGAATTATATAATTTAAACAAAAAGTACATTATCAGTCACACATATCATTCCATGTTCAATTCTAGATATAGTTATGAAGAGTGTGCAAGAACATTGAAGACAACAACCTTAATTCTGGGTAAATACTCAATTCAAAAATAAATATTCACGAAAACCTGAACAGGAGCAAGTCTATTTTTCAGCTGCTCGACTCTGTAAAATACATTATAAACACCCGAGCAGTCACGAAGAGACATCCTTTAGAGCTCACCTCTGAATTACCTCCGTCACCTTATCACACCTGGCTTGACATGTGACCTGTGACCTTGTGACCTCCAAGCATGACAGGAATATCACAACCAAAGGATCAGTCGTTGGGACGGAGGTTAAGGTCACACTGAAATTAGGCAGTATATATCATCCAATATATGCCATTGGCACTTCCTTCTTGTTGTTATCTAATTTGTTGCTCATATATGTACCTTAAAACATAATCGAGATGGCTGGTTTTATATCTCAAAGCGTCATTTATTATGCTGCCTTAATGCCTTACGGGTTAAGAGTGTAGGTTAATTTAGTGATTTACGAATCATGAGTGCCTATTCTATCTAGGCAGCATAAACAAAAGGTGGATTACTTTCTGTTCACTGCCCATCCATCTCAGGTTATGTAAACAAAGGGCCTTAAATCCAATTGATTGATGGGAGACCGTTTTTGTCCTATATGCTAAGGGCTTCTCCCTCAGCAATCTCGCCCAGATACATTTAGCATCATATTTATATTAATGTTGTTGCTCTACGGGTTACAGCTGTGTTCATTACTGAAAAGGTTTCAGTATAAAGCCAAACTTATTCATATTTGAAAATAGCTTTTCATCTAGATTATTTTCTTATTGCAATCAATTCGTGTAAAATATAAAGCTAATCGATTCAATTTATTTGTTTTACAGTGCTGTTTCAAGTCAATCGTCGAATTCGAATTCCTTGCTATAGCGCACAAGTTGAATAATGTTGCCAAATTATTTGTCTGGTTTAGGTCAATACCATAGGGAAGAGGCAGCTATAAGAGACATGATATCGAATGCAAACGCTTTGAATACACTCATTACATATGTGCATATGAACTTGGTCTGTAAACCTTTAGCTAACTGAATGTTATCTTAGTACCTTGTAGTCACCTCCAGCTACATGGATGGTTTTTCGTTTGTCTTTTCTGTATGTCTCCTGTTGATGTGAACTGTCATGACTGTGTATGATTTTGTTTGTCCTACTCTGACGGAACCAGTGGAAGATCACGGTCTCTCTTTCTGTGAACTGTATTTCGTCGGAAATAAACTCTTTAAAAAAAATTGCTAATGAGACTTTTCACTCTACGACCTATTTATTCATTTTTGGGTACATGGGATAGTTCATATTCCAATGTTTGATCAGATATTGTTTCAATGAACATTGCCTCTTTATTTCTTGGAGATTTACATGTGTCTATCAATCTATATTCATCCATCACCTTGGAATTTCAAATGTATCCATTTATCAATATTATCCTCGACACTTAACATTGCACGTTTATATGGTTTTCTTAGAGTTTATTTATTCATTCCATTACATATGTATTGACATGACACACCAAAAACGGAAAATGAAAGCATTTCTCAGAGATATTCTAGAATATTTACCTTGAATTACATTCATAATTATTTCTACAATACCATTTCTATAGTGTTTATTGATACTGTCATTAAAAAAACAAGAGTGTTACAATGGGATTCCCTTTACCCCCAACATATGAATAATAAGCAAATATATCGCCGATGGCGACAAATAGTGGAAATTACCTAATATCCCACAATACAAAGAAACATCCAAAAGGTTAAACACAGAGCGCTATTCACAAATGAATAGGGTGTATAGATCAAAGCGCGTAGATGGCCTAGCCGTGGCATAATGCTTGTATATCCAAATACGCCCTTTGCGCGGCATGAACTGATGGCGTAAAGCAGTTCGACAAATACTGCAAATATTTGCCACGCTCCTTTGTTGTGCACGCGCGATGAGTTTCCCTGGCAGCTTCCGTCGCGGCCCTTTGGTGTGGCCCAGCGCTTCCACACATCATTTTACGATAGTCTTTTCTCTGGCCAGATCAAACCTCGAGACGGCGAGGGCTACTACTTCAGAGGACGTCAGAAGACAGGCAGAGGTACGTAGGGGTAAAACGTTCATAGGGCACAATGACAAAACACGGCACTGCGGCAAACGGAATGACAACAAAGCCCTCGCTCGCGTTCTATTTCCTGAAAAGTCCATTCAGGCCCCCGGCCGTCCGCAGTTGGCCTTGCTTTGAAGGTGTGTTAATATTGAGGACTTCACCCCTAATCCGCAAACAGCGCCCACCAGAGGTCTCTGTCCGCCCCGCGCCTCTGATGAGTGTCGTCTGCTCGGAAAAAAGGCGGGAAAAATAGCGCTTGCTGTTTCCTAAAGTGACGTCCAGAGGTGACTCTTGGAACTCTTTGAGAAACTATTACACTGAGTCTCAAAAAGGACGTACGCATACCGGTCGCAGTGTTGTCTCCCTGAATAAAATGAAAACATAGTGTCCAGAAGATTAGTTTTCAATGAACCTGCCCTCTTCCAAGTACATGTGCATGTATGTGTATATCCATATATATTTGTAGATGTACTTGTATATTCTAACACACATATGTATACATACACATTTGTATTATACAATATATATACACACATATCTTTTAACGTTCTACCAAGTTTACATCGATTACATAGCCTTACTTCATTACCTATAAAAATGAATTTTCAAGAATGAGAAACAACGCATATGGTTAACTGTTAGCTACATATAGAAAAGGCAACCTCAGTTTGAATTAAAAATTGCAAAATATAAAGATTTTCAAAGACTGTTGACCAGGTGTAGAAACACTTCCAGTAGAGGTTCGAAATTTTTTCAGCAGCATTCCGCCGTTGTAAAATCAAACTCTAGTAGGGATTAACCATCTGATGGCTCGTTAACAGAACCACCACACAGTATCAGTGCGACATACGCTCACCTTTATACCCCCCACAAATCCGTGCTGCCCACTACAAAAGACCAACTCCTACCTGAGCACCCCACTCAGGTAAGTACATTAAAGCTGGACTCTCATCCACCAAATACCCACTGTTGCCGTCTCACGATTGGTTAGCCCATACAAGAGGATTACAGTGTATCCTCCGCTTACCCTCCCACTAAAGGACACTTTCCATTGAGTGAGGGAGCGGAGGTTGCGAGGTGAGCCAAGTGCGCGTGAATAACTGTGATAGCGGAACGACGATGGCTCAGATGAAGGCATCACTTGGTGTGAGGAGATTGAGGACAATGAACGAGTGGTCAGTGTACTGGTCAGGGGGAGGGAATGTACAATAGCCCAGCCTAATGACCACCAGCAGGTATGTGACACTGGTGGACAGAGCTTGTCGGGAGGGTATGCTTGGCCGTGTTTAAATGTATATGTTTCACAGTGCAATGTTCTATGTTCAAAATATCAAATTACAAATAACCTTTATTGAGATGAGTATCATTAGTACAGTCTATTGATATAATGACAATTATTCTTCAACTAGGATATTAACCTCCATTAGATAAGGACACGCACATAAGTTTATATTATACATTGTACATATTTATTATATACCTGTGCCAGTATGTTACACAAATACCAACCTCTGCTAGGGTATTGGTATTAAATATATACAGGCACAATATGTGGTATAAAATGACGTACCACCCTACTTTGAATACAAATTCTGATTGGCTGAAAAAAATTGCATTGACCTACTTATGAAATGCTGGCAGTGACTTGCAGCACTCCGCTAATTTATGTGTGCAAAGGATCACAGGAGTTGAAGGGAAAAAAAGAGTAAAAAATGTGCTTAGAGCATATTCTGTGCTTGACTTTCACTAAGATGTCAACAGATATACCAGCACACTTTGAATCCAGCTTGGACAGCAGATTTCCTTATGTAATTCATCAAATACTTATACTTGAAGGTATATAATAAAATAAAAATGTATTACCTTACTGGTACATACTCACATACCTTGTTTCTTTTGATAAAAATATTCCACTCGCTCTGCGAGCTCGTGGAATATTTTTATCAAAAGAAACGCGGTATGTGAGTATGTACCAGTAAGGTATATACATTTTATCTTAATACCATAACAAATATCAGGAAACATAGATATGACAATCTTTGCATGTATATAAATATAACGGATTCCAGAAATTGTACGTGATACATAGAAAATACCTCTGTCTCTGTCCTAGATATGTACATGTATTTGTTTATTCACTTACTTCGTTTTTTTAGTATATATATTTCCTTGTTGCCTTTCGGTATCTCATCCTCTACCAAACGACTAAATACATATACAAATGTATCGGTTGCACGTGCCATGTGGTCATCCAACTCGGCTTGACCCTTACCTACCACTCATCCCTGTTACTTACTGGCCACCTATTGTTAATCTGACACCTACCTGCCACACTAACAACACCGCTGAGGGTGGGATTATCCGTCCCATCCTTATAGGCGACCACTACATACCCCTTCTTCTTCCTTCCTGGCACCTCGAAGGTATAACTCCAAGGCTTAACAAGAGGTCCTTATATGGACATCTTAGACCGACATATGGCACCTTTGTATCTGTATAAGTCCAGCGAATGAGAGGGGAATGATCAGTAGTTGTGCTCGTAAAGACAGACTCAAGTAGATTCCCGGTTGTCTAATGGACAGCAGGTTAGGTAATAGATTCGAAACCCCCGTTCTTTTCCGGGAAGTTCGTTTTATAGTTAACAAGTACCATAACCTTCCTATACTCTACGCAATAGCCTTTATATGCAAGTTATGCTTGGAATGAATAACATTCAAATTAATGACTAGATGTGTAGATGAAAAGTCAGATGCTCAGGCAAAATGTATGGCTTTTGGGTATGGTTTCATGAAGTGGATTCTCGGCGTGTCTCCTTCGCCTTCATTGTAGATGCCTGACTGTCTGACTGAAGTATTTACAGCATTTTCCAAGCACCTTAGAGCTGTAATGAGCCTCCGTAAATTGGTTAATAATAGGTTTACCTTTTCACGTGTAGGAATGAACCATGAAGTGGGCAGTAGCAATCCCATCTAGATCCAGCTGTTACTGACAATGCACTTCCGAAGTTCCGTGAAATAAGCTTAGATTTAAGGTTTTATTTTTATTGGGTTAAGATGATGAGAATGGTCTACATTCCCGATACAGGTGTATTGAAGTATCAATTAAGTCACATTTATTATAATCTATCCGAAGGTTGAACAAGATTTCGTCGTATGGCTGAAACCTCTCTGACGAAATGCATCTATGCCATATCACAGAGTTTCAATCTTGTCGGCCAAGATTCCACAAATCCCGATTGTTGGAGAACGAATGCATTGCACACATGGAATTCGGATACATGGGACACAACTTTGAGCAGGTAACGTGTCCTGCTTGCTATGGTAGATCGCGTAGTGTTGGGTGGCTTCACCATTTCAACCTTCATTGCCTTTGAAATGCCAGATTTTTACTTACGATTAAAGAGGTACGTTAATAGGGTTAGAGCAATGCATGTTGGAGTGTTTATCAAACGCTGTCATAATTATTTGTGTTTCAATCAGTTGTCTATGTCAATAAATCAAATATGGTTCAGAGGTCAATTGTCATAGCAAAAATATAATATGTTGGTCTCTGATCTTGAAAGGCAGCAATAGTCTTTTGAAAAGAAAGCTGTTTATCTCGCCCCTGGTATTTGTTCCCATACACTTAATATTGGGAACTTGTACTCAATGCCTGGAGATTATTATAAAAAAACCTCAATGGGCGATGATGTCACAGACATTAGCCAATCAGTCAATGATAGGGGTGAAATAAAATCTGAACCATACTCGATCCACAGCTACTGAAAATACGCCACTTGTTTTGGTTTGCTACATAATTTCACATAACTTTGCTCCGTAAGAGTACTCTGCAAAATACATCTCATGGAAATTTTCTGTAGCTATTGATCTCGATGCAGTTCCTTCTTGATACCTTACGTATCATTAACTACATGTATCTTCCTAAACTAAAGTGTGCTTTATATGAAATGATCTACTTCACACTAAGCATTATACTGCCATGAGACTACCCATCAACCTCTAACACTGTAGCTGATCCGTCGCACCTTTCCCTGACTGCTACCAATGCTCACCTCCGCCCATACCCCCTCCTCACGCAGTTCATATCCCTCCAGTCGAGCTTAATTGATCCCAATTAGTGTCAGTTATTACAATTAATCCGCAGCGCTCTACATTCTCCGCCCCCTGCATTGTCCGACCCTAATCACTGCAGAGGACTTACAATAAGGGGTGGGAGTTGGGAAGTGGTGGACTGACCTACATCTCTCCCCACCCTCCTCCCATCGTTCTCCCCCGGGAACCACAACCAGCGGGCAGCCGGGAACATTGCTTAAAGACTCCGGAAACACAGCTACAAGCTCAGGCACCTAAATCCGGGTTAAAACTGCGTATATTTACAACCAGACTACATTTGGACGATTTTCAGCGGCGCGGGGTTCTGACGGCGGGGGGCGGAGCACGGTGGCGTGTGGAGTGGAGGGCTGTAAACGGGCAGTCACCACGCCCCCGATCTCTCCGGCAGCCATTTTGGTCGCCATTTTTGTCGACGCGCCGCTTGCCTCCTGACCACAGACCCTTGCAGATGCGTGATTGACCTCCTCAAGCAGACACCCGCCGCGAACCAAAGGATCCTCCGCCAGTGGGCTCTGCCATCGCTTCAATGGCGGGTGACGACTGAGTGTCCCATTATCAAAGATGTGCAATAAAAGGAGAAAAATAATGATTGCAGATTGAAAAAGTGGAATAATAAGCAACGTGCTCATTTTGAGAATAGATAATATGTATTGCCAAAGTGTTATAAATGAAGATCTTACTATTTCAGCTAGCTAAGTACAGTGGTTATAAATACATTAATCAAATGAGAATACCTACATCAAATGACATACGTGGAATTACTTTTTATTAATATATGTGTTCAACACTTTATGTCTTTTTTCAATCGATTACCTAAAAATATATGGAGATATATTAATGTAATAAGAGATGTGAAATAGTTATTGTTTGTATAGATATCCTCTATAGATCTAAGGTCATGCCACCATGCATCCCTTATTGGTATTTTCTTTAAGACACTAATAAAGGTTGGCTTGAATCTTATAATTTTCAAGGAGATAACTTATCATTGCCACAAGACGTGAATAAGATATCAATGCATTTGGATTTTCTAATAAGCCTAAATGAATATGTCACAGAAGTAAGACTTATGATATATCTGAAACAGATTTGTTCTTATCAAGTTATTGTGTTAGTAGGTGACATTAGGGTCTGTGCTTTTATCCAGTACCATGTCTTGAATATATGTTTGATTCCGTCATACCCGTGGTATACATGTACATAGAATTCATATAGAATGTTTTTGGAAATACATCTGTGGCTGATTAACTTTATTATGGAATCCCACACTATATAGTAGCGCCCCATTGCTCACGTACTACGCAATTAGATTGTTTTAGTTCAGAGACTTGATGAACTTTTACACTAATGAGTCCGTCCTGATGTGTCGTTTTCTTTTGTCGCAGCTCAGGCTGTGATTAATTCTTGAGGCGAGTCACAAAAGGCAACTTTCAAAGTGTGCTACCTCCTTCAAGAAATGAAGGCCGTGTGCTTTTCTGATGCACGCCACTCCATGACTGTTTTCCTTCACAACTTTTCCCCGAACGACAAATTGAGCTTGGTGCCTGCAGCAGGAGCAAGAGCGGTGCGAAAAGAAGCCAAGATACAAGAAGCTGAAGAAAGAAGAAAAAACACAGCCAGGTGAATGAATGAGGAGGGGAGGCGCGATGCGTTGATTCATGGTATGTTAACTTCTGCCGGTCTTTGAGTTGGGCGGCGGCGAAGAGGCGGGCTCTTCGGGGAAATATGAACGCTATCACAAGTGCCTCATTAGTGTAGCCATGTCAGATTGTTCGCAGCGATGCTGACAAGTGCCTGAGCCTGTCCCGCTCTCCAGTTGAATGGCCGCACACTCCAGCCGCCGCCCGCCCCGCCCCGCGCGTCGCTCTTTTTCACCGCGCCACGACTTGCAATTAGCGTCGCGCAGACGACAATCGCGCGGTCGGCGCCTGACGGGCGCTAGGGGCGGCCGCGCGACTCGGCTCAGGCGTGGTGGAGTAGGGGAGCGCTCGGCTGCCGGGATTGTGCTCCGCGGAGGGCGACTGCGAGACGCTGGTTGGCCTTTTCTTGGCTTTCATGGCAGGTAGGTCACGTGGGAAGGTCGGGTCATGCGCACTGGTCGCCACCTCTTGACGTAGAGCTTATCGTTCGGGGGTCAGATTGTAGCCCTGTCCTAGCACCTAGATGGCTGTTAAATAGGATGGCACACATTTGACCACTTGATAGTATTAATACATATTTTTGCGTTCGGGCATATAATATTCTTCCACCTAAACGTGTCCTCATCATCTCTGATGAAAACAAGTAAATGGACAATAAATTGACCCCGCCCCCAACGTTCTTACTAGATTTAGACCTTCATATTGTCAAGTCTTGCAACACCTAAATTGATGTCCTAGCTCAAAAGATATACTGTGAGACTGTCCTATTGATGGACTGGAGATTTTAAAGTGACATGTCTCTCAATGGATATCATCACTCGAAACACAAATTGGTTTCTATTTCTTAGAATGGTACCTGAAATCATTATTGGATATGAACGGATTCTTCAAATAAATGTTCTTTACCAATCATTTTGGTTAGACTTGCTGATGATATATACGAATTTAATAGCATTCATGTATTCTGCGTAAATGTAAGTAGTATGTACAAAGTAGAGTGCATAGATGTATTGTTACTTGGTTGCCAAAAGATTTGAATATTCATACTTACAAAGATGTTGTAGTTCTTGAAAGAATCACTCAATAATATCCATGTGATATGTTAGAATTACATTCAGGTATTATCTTAATTCTATACACAAGCACGCCTTTGATGTCCGGAGGCAAATACTTCATATGGGCGGACCGAAAGGTATAAAGGACATAAAACAGTAGTGATCGCATACTACTGCGGTAATTGCATGAGGAAAAACGACATAAACTTAAACCCATAATAACCAATAATTATATAGATGATATATACTCCATATTTACTTAGCAATGCTAGACTAAAGTACCTTTTATCTTGCTTTGTCTGTCTAGGGATTTTTCCACATAGCTCCTCATTAGCATTACAAACCATGATCAGTCTGCAGGTTCACCAATGAATGCCCGAGCTAGAATCAGCGCCAAAACACACAGAGGGGAATGGAGGGGCTCCATCAATGGTGAATGACCTGAACCATGAGTGACTCAGTTAGTGCCTGGTAACTGAGCATCTGCTGCGCCAAACGCATGCGCAAAACGCGGGTTTGTCAATAACAATGTTGACCATATCTATTGTGTGTCACTCTATCAGCAAGCCAAGTCGTCGTAAACAAGGCCCATCAAACGTACCAGGTGCGGCAACTACCAGCCACCAACTACTGTTCACTAACTACCACCACCCGTTTTACGTTTGTCAGCCTAATATTTGTACTAATATTTGATAAACATGGCGAGGGCCAATATCAATACTAGTATATTCCATTTGATCTTATTTCACACAAACAAATAAGGTTTTCAACATGATCATTACAAGACTCGGCATTATCAAATTTTGTCTTTTAATGAAGATTTGCTCTTCGCAAATGTTGTAACCCTGGTTGGGAATATATCTGACACCCCTCGTACAGTATGCAAAATTCATGAAATCTAGAATTAATTGTAATAAGTAAAAGCATATCAAAGTTCTATTGTAGCTTCATAGAATACACGATTGGATTGTTATTGTAAGAATGGCGTGAGCTTCTGGATTCTGGTAAGATTGGGGTTACCCTGAGGCGTCGGGGTGTATGGATGCAGGGAGGGGGTGGGCGATCTAACTCCCGCTGTTTGCCAATGACTGATAATCGTCACGCAATCACAGGTGGGAACTCGAGTCACCTGGCTACTCACCTTCCCGCTAAGTGCCGTGGATGGCACAACGATGTGTATAAAGGGAGGTGGAGTAGGGGTGTGGGTGAGGGGCCCATGCGACCGCCGACCACTGTTCACAATCCCCGTAACCGGGCACCCCCACCTCACCCTGACTCCTCCATCGGTAGTAACACTGCACAGACGTCACGTTCTCTTAACCCCATCTCCCCCTCACAAACACATTCTAACTCTCAATACGAACAACCTCTTGCAATGTTCGTGAATTTAAATTTATTCTATCATCCAGTAAAAAATTATTCACAAACATATTCCCACTATCAAAAGGGTAGAACCTTTTACAATGTTCGTGAATTTCAATTTATTTCTATGTAGTGTTTTTGTAGAGTTGATTAAGTGCGTCACACATGCGTCCACTTGACAGCTTTCCTTTTAGCCAACAGATTAAGTCTGATAAAACTTTCTACTTGCCAAGGTATTGACATGATATTGTCTATAATAAAATCGTGTATGCTCTATCAGGTGACTATTAGCAAGATCCGAATTCATGTACATGTATATCAATTTACATGTATCATTTGTGCATTTATACACAATATCCTGATGTTTTATTATAAAAAAAAAAACATGTTAATAACAGAACACAGACAAGAAATTCCGTATCTTTTTCAATGTCAATGGCTCTGTGGACAATAATCTCACTCTCCTTTACGGGACCATGACCACCATATTGTTCTCTGGGCACATCGCTACACACCTTCCACCCGCAGCATTCGCCACACAATCATGTCACCTCTGTTGATGATTCGCTTAATGTGGTCAAGGTATTAGTTGACCAAAGTGTCCTGACCTCCCCGGACATGTGCAGAAGGCAAAGACCTCTGACCTCACCCCCCCCCCCCTCCCCGCCGACGGTGCTACGGCGAACTGCCTCGTTGTGGTTTTTTCGCTGACGTGTTGGCAGCGCCGTCTTCCGGCCAGAAAGCCCCGCTTGGTCGCGGTTGGCTGATTTGGCAGTAAATTGGCCGCCAACTCTGTCTCCACGCTGTTCCGACTATGAGGTTGGTGTGGTTGAATCCAGGCCTTATCCATGAATTCTCACTCTCGGAGCAAACAATTTTGTTCTTTGTGGATTCTCAGAGCCGAAATACCTACTAAGGAATATTCAAAGCTCACAAAATTGATAATAGAATCTACCTTTTGGTAATTTTATTCAAAATGTACACAAAAAGGAAATGATAAGATGGAAAAATAGCTTCAAGGATAGGAAATGGCAAACTCGTCAAACTTAGGTCCAGGATATTTGAAAGATTTGCAGGGAAAGTGAAAAAACACTTACAGTTAGAGGTCGAGGTGGCCACAGATTTAACCCCACCAGAGCTTACTTAGTGTAGCGCTGGAGGCCAGTGTTATTTGGCAGACCCTGTGACTTTGTTGATAAAGCTCTTTGTGCAGACATCGCCCAGTCCTCTCTATACAGACCTATGGCAGGAAGGGGGAAGCCAAACTCGATGTTGTTATAACACTGAAGCTTTAGCCAGGGCTATATCACTGCGAAAACACCTAGGATGACAGACAAACAGGAAACACAACGGCACGACTAAAACTGGAACTGAGTATCCAGCAAACCACAGGCCAGCAGCTACCGCATTACCCTCTGAGTTTGATGTGTTCTGTGCAGGGTTTCATAGGCAGACGTTATCTATTGAGCAACGGGTTGTAAGAAAGTGTGGTAGAGAGAATGTGACACCATATTATATCATAAGTTAATCACATACGAATTCAATGCACATTTTATTTTATGTGTTTTTCCATTAGGACATTTATAATGAAGCTGATTATAACGAATATTGCTGTATACTTATAGAATTGCTAAAAAAAAAAGGTCTTTATCTGCTTGCCAACCACTAAGTAGACTTATAAAAGTACATTTAATGTGGGTTAAAAACAGCTTTTTTTACAGAATGAATGCGAGATATTTTCTTCATATCATATCATCAGCATCCCATCTTGCACAACATACTCATTATTATATCAAATATTCCCGTTCCTACTCTGATTTTCCCTGAAACATGTTATGATCGTTGTAACCTTCATTTTCTCCCTATAGATTCAGATTCGCCGCTACTGGCTGAATTCTCACCTCAACCCATCGTCTTCATCACCCCCCCCCCCCCCCCCCCCACACACACACACACACACCTACACACACACACACACACCACACACACACACACACACACACACACATACACACACACACACACACACACACACACACACACACACACACACACGTGTACACATACGTCACATACACGTGCGCACGCATCAACCCGCCGACCCTGGCTGCTGCCAGCCATCTAGGCCGAGCATTTCCAATTCCAGGCGTTCTGGTCGATCATTAGGAATGGCCAGATAACGGCGTCATTAAAACCGCCATTACGGCCAGCGCCACCTCTCGTCGTGCGCCGGGTCTTCTTGGCGACCCTTCAAAAGACATCGCCTCCTCACAGACACCGGCGAATCGATGCCTCATCAAGGAGCGAGCGGGATGGCTCAGTGTTTACTGAAACTGTTACCGCCAACTGCCGCCCGCCCACCGGCCCGCCTGCTCGATGCCGCGCACAGCCTTTAAGTTTGCCGAGTTTCAATTTCAAACTCTAATACGCCACCCCTACACACTGCCTTTAATAATAAAGTAGAGTCAGAATCGCCGCTTCTGTACTCCTTGGTATCTTTTTAGTGGAGGTGTTTAGGTCTCTCTCTCTCTCTCTCTCTCTCTCTCTCTCTCTCTCTCTCTCTCTCTCTCTCTCTCTCTCTCTCTCTCTCTCTCTGTCTCTCTCTCTCTCTCTCCCTCTCTCTCTCTCTCTCTCTATCTGGCTTCCTCTCCCCTTTGCTCTCTCTCCCTCTATCTCTGTATTTCTACTGGTGCATGATGTGTTTGGACCCTAGACTTAGCCACACACACACGCACACACACATACCTCTACACACACACACACACACACACACACACACACACACACACACACACACACACACATACACACACACACACACACATATATATATATATATATATATATATATATATATATATATATATATATATACCTGTGCGTGTGCGTATGAATGTGTTTAACATGTTCCTTCAATTTTCCCTGAATGGCCCTGGTAAACCTTTTTTCAGATCTTGCTTATCAAACTGTAGACAAGAGCACATGCATACCTTAAAGTAAGCATCCTGAAATTATAGATGTAGCGGGTATCCGCATCCCCCACTGCCAGTTTGGTGATAACCAATCACAGATACCCGGGTACACGTGCAGGTGGTCGTGAACGTAGCACCGGATGTTAGAGGGGAACGCTGCCAAATGGGTCTGAGTACATTTGAAATGAGAGGGGAAGGATGATGCCCGTTGTAAAATGGCGGAGATGCATGATTGTGATGGACCTAGTCAAATGTTCCGAATCATTTTACAAACTATCTTTGTTCTATAACTCCAGTGTATTATGATAGCAAAAGTGCATTGCCAGAGGAAAGATGATATCTTCCGGGAAAAATTGATAGATACAGTGCGCAATAGTAAAAAAAAAAAAAAGAACACATTAGGAGAAAATGGTATGTTCATCATTAATGAATGAGCGTGCAACTATAGATAAATAACAATTAAAAGGTTTTGGATATCATGGATCATTTTCTGTAAACCACTTGCACCCAGTCAACATGTCATTTCCGCCACTGCCTGAGTCTAGGGTCCAAACATATCATGCACAAGTAGGTCAATGAGGTATTTCGGTCTCAAGTGATTGGTCATGGTCAGCTGGGCATACCTCTAAGACCCTGAGACACTGGCCCTCAGTTCCTTTCATAATATCACAGTGAATAACATGCAGATAGTGAAGAGATGGTATTTTTGCAGCAAGCTGAAAGTCCAGTTGTGCTCTCTAACCTTTATGCAACGTATATAGGTCTGCAAGCACTTTCTACAAAAATGATTTTGGTCAAAGCAAATTCGACTCAGGTGAGTTGTGCTCCCCTGGACGGGATATCTTTCTAATTTATGTTGCAAGGATGAATATATGTTCGTTCTCTCTTTTTAAAACTTTTGGCTATATATATGGGTATATGGGCATATTAATCTTCCAGATCTATTCTACAGGGTTGCCAAATGTTTGGTGGGAGAAGTCTTCCTTTGTAAACACCCAAATGTGTTTGAAATGCGAGCAATATGTCCAATGTTGGTGACATTGGTTTCTGGGGATAAAATATTCTGTTAGACTGGGATTCTAATCAATAACCCTCATGTCTTTAGATGGGAATTCTCAGCTATGTGAATCCTACCCAAACTTTTGACAACAAAATTGAGGTCCACATCGCAATCCTGCATCCATCAAGTTGTTGCCCAAGAAATATCCCCCATAAAACATATCTTTTGGGGCTCAAGGAAGAAGAACTATAATAGGAATCATAATGGCACAAAAACAATACAAATTTATGCATAAAGTGTGCATTCCTATTCTGTATTTCAAGCTGAAGGGCTACTCTTTGAATTCGTCCACAAGAGATACTTTATCAATCGTACCTATAATATTATATCTCCATCGTCCAATACACTGGGGCTTAAATTTCGTGTATGCAATATTGTTTAGCCCATTGCTACGTAACATCTGCCATTCCCCTTTCATGTGCGTTTTTATCACATTTTTCTTCTGAACGCATTTCAACATGAACGCACGTAGAAACTTTGCGAGCACCCTGATCCCCGGGGTCAAGTCGTTTGCTTCAGGTTGGCCACCCCTGCTTGTGGTGGTGAGCTGTGTTAAAAGGGTCTCAATCGTCTGCCGCACAGTAATCTGCAAGTCCTGGTCATGGTGGTCTCAGCAGCGGAAGCCGGGCGCGATTAGCGTAGCTATTGTCACCCGTTTCAAAGCGGGGCGCTACCCGTTAATCCTACGCACGCGGTTGGCTGTAAAAGTGGAAGCGTCGAGGCGGCAAAGCGGAACGGTTTCTGTCCTCAGAGTGGCACTGCGCGATGCCGGTTGTTAAGTAGAGATTAAACGTTTTTTTGGTATTTTTATTTTTGGTGGTAGGGATAGTGTCGGCTCCCTCGGTGTAGACCACTCTGGAGTGATGTTTAATGTATAGTCACAATAAATCTCAATTGGCAATCCTCACCACAGGATAGAAGGTCAATAAGTATGCACATCTGTTCCTCCTTATTTCACTCACATTTATAAGATGTATATTACTCCATTATAAGACTGAAACGTGTTTACATATAATTTTTAAAGGGAAGGAACCAACATAATCGTCATAGTAGATGCAGATGCCTACCTCCATCCACAATGCTGGCTCCATTTATCTGTAGATTCATTGATACAATTTATATTCTTAACTCTTGGATAAACCCCCTGCCTCTCAAGCGTTTCGATCATAAATCAGGCTAATAATTGACTGTATGTGTGATGCTCATACAACGGCACGCCGATGTTAGAAGTGTCTCGCGTGTGAGTGACTTTTCTTCTGACTGTTAACTATGACTAACAGTTGATTTTCCACTTGTTTGAGCGGAGCGGGTTTCTGGTGAGTATTTTTTGTTCCCCTTTCTGGCGGTGTTCACACGGGTGGCATTCGGGTCTGAAACACGCTTTAAAAGTGCATCGCCGCACGAATAAGTCACACGTGAAGCCTGCCCTGACACCGATAGGGATTTGCCGCCCTTCTCGCGGGATTTCGCGCCTTTTCCGGGGATTTCCCGTCCAGCAGACGACATTCCGTTTCTGGCGTCTTTGATCTCGACTGAGTCGCTACGCATGTGTAAATGACGTTTCCTTTGTGTGAGCAGGGACACTTTGTTGTAAAACTAATACTATGGAATTCCGCTGTAATGGACTTAGAGTCAGTCGTCTGATGTGTTGAACTGTTACGAAACAACACCAGCAGTGATGAAATGCTGCAGGTGTTTCAGATGCTTTTTAGATAAGCATCTTAGATACATGTATATTGATTCAATTTATCAAATGATACAACTTATCGTCACTTATATTCATGATATACATGTAAATCATTCTAGAAAACTGAATAGAATGAACAGTCATGTTCTTGCAGGTTATGCTTTGCATATATATGTATACATTTATCTCACCCCTGGTATTTTCCCCCATAAACTTAACATTGAAAATTTGTATCCAACATCCATTGAGTATTTAGAAAAAAATACTCAATAGGGGATTATGCCCATTAGTCAATGTGAGGGATGAGACAAATTCAGAAACTTATTCAAGTTTAGGCTCAGAGCTATTCAAGTTAAGAGTCTCGTACGATTTGCTACGTAATTCACGCGACTTCGCCTTGTGAATTACTACGTGATTCAAACTCGATGGGATAAGAGTTTTGTCCCTAAACTTTAATAGGTTTCCTCTATAGTACATGTACATATATATGTGTGTGGTTAGGTGGGTGGATATGGATATGTACACGTGTGTGAGTGTGTGACGTTTGTAATTAATCTTTGGCAGAGGAGATGCTAGTAGTATATGAAGATTTATTTGTTAACAGTCAAGAATATGAAAATTTACGGTGAAAAAGGGAGCTGGTATGCATGATGAATTACCTGCATAATTGCGGTTTGCCACCGACCATGCTCAAGAGAGAAAGAAAAGAGAAGAATAAACAGAACACTAGCAAAACTAAAACAAATCACCTTTCACCGTGGTAGCCATTTTCTGGCCAGGACCACCAGCTTCCTAATCAACTTGACTGTCCCTCCGAATGATGTATAATCATTTCTGCAAACACAGCCGCCACTCACACCAAAAACCACTCTGAATACGTAAATAGGCCGCGAGGGGTGAACGGCAAACGGAGCCCGTGCAGCGGTAACCCTGGCACAGATGAAGGCGCGGGGGTGAGATGGAATAGGTCGGGGTGAGAGGGTTACGGTTGTAAGCAATTAACGGGGCAGTGAAGGCGAGATGGGTTAATAAAGTCCACAGACACGGACGTGGTAATATTCTCTGATCCGATTCTGGCCGATAAATTCATCAAATCAGTAAAAATCGGTGAAATTCTTATTTCTTCTTATGTTAGTACGTGTGTACTTTAGCGGCCCCTCAAATAATGTTGCTGTTTCACTGACGGCTGTAGGTCATTACCTACATGTAGGATATGACCGACCCAGTCGCAGTCGGCCTGTATCCATGGGTACCTTATGATCACTGAACAAGGCTATCGTACATCAACACCCATTGTTTTCAATGCAGTTTGACCATCGAATCGGTGAGATTAGGGGCTTAGTATGTATGTCCTATAGGATTAAGGTTGAGTCTTGCGATTAGGTGAAGGTTAGAAGTACTGACTTATATGACATTGGCAGTATAGTGTATTTTGTTCAGAATTTCTTTCTTGTCATACAGCGCAAGTTTTCAGTTTTCTTCATTCATTGCATTTTGTTGCATTTTAGCGACAGAGACAAGGTACTCGAAATGATATGGCACCGTATCTATTAGTTTTCAAACATTCATAGAACACAATGCGTCCTTTCAAAACTGTGCGATAAGAGCAGGAGACCATATAACTGCTTTCAAATGGTACAAGAATCTCACTCTCGTGGTGTTTCACTCTCCATTCACAAGTGTAGTTCTGTCTGTCTCTATGTGGGGGGAGCACCTCCAAGCAGATCCTGTCGAAATCGTGCCTTTTTATATATGGTAGGTAACAATCTCATTATTGAATCGCCCTATCTCCTGTTTACCATTATGCTTCTCCGCCAGACTCTATGTGCGACCAACTATCAAGGCAGGGTTGAAAATTCAATCCAACTAGATACCATCATTGCATCACAAACGCTAAGCAACAGAACTAATAGAACATATCACCACTATAGAAGAACAGTTGTGTTGTGTTGTATCACATCAGTCTTATTAACATCTGAGAAATATTGAATCTGAAAACAATCGTTCTTACTCAGAAGTATACATGTAATGTAGGCAGATGTGGAAAAGGCTACCTGTTGTAAAGTGTTGTAAAGTTAGAATACCCTTAGCTGTGAGCGGAAACAAGATGGTGGAATTTTGATTATCTTGAGGGTGCAATTGATATGCCTTAAACAGCCAATCCTGATATAGTGTGTGTGAGATGTTGCGTAGGGGGATTGAATATAAAGTATACGGGATGGAGCGAGGTAGTAGGGGATAGAGGTGGGTAGTAAGGGACGGTTGGGGGTAGTAAGGGATGGAAGGGGGTAGTTGGAGATGGAAGAATGTAGGAAGGGACGGAGGGAGGTAGTAAGGGATGGAGGCTGGAGGGAGATATTGAGGGATGGTGGGAGGTAGTAATGGATGAAAGGATGAAGTTGGGTATGGAGGGAGGTAGTAGGGGATGGATGAAAATGGTAAAGAATGGAGAGATGTAGTTGGGGATAGAGGGAGGTGGTAAGGGATAGAAAGACTGGGGAATGAGGGAGGTAGTTGGGTGGAGCAGTGGAGATATACTTAGTACCCGGTACCGAAGAGACTTGCGACCTTGTGGCATTTTATGGTAACAAAAAGGATTGGATGTGGGGGAGAGTCAGATATGAGATTTGTATAGCCATTAGCTGAGGGTTCAAGAGTAGGGATGGGAATTTGATGTGATAACGATGTTATTTTGGGGAAGATTTAGGATGTTCTTTTTAGCAATAATTTGACGGTATGATGACTTGACGACAATTGGTTATATTAGGAGAGGAGGTTGTAGATTGATTAGTAGAGGGATGAGATGTAAGAATAAGGATTTGAAGGGATGACACTTTTATCGTCCGGATGGGTTAGAGAAGGGGTCAATATTCATCATTGCAGAGTGGCAGGATGTTGGGGATTGATGAAGTAGATATAGAATATTTGGATGCTTGGTAAGGTATGGGGCTGTGATTGGGATGGAGTAAGGCCTGGCGTCCACCTACTACGATAGATATTTAGACCTACCGATATGGCACCGATACATAAAGTAAATATCGGAGACATATAGGGAAGGTGCAAAATCGTAGACATATGTCTAGACATGCCAATCCACCATGCATCAGAAGGTTTTTTTTCGTTGCCTAATCACAGAAACGTGGTCAACTGCCCCGATAGTCGGTGACCTTCCGACGCGATTTTGATTTTGTATCGGGAGGTGCATCGTAGACCATATCGGAGCAATATCGTAGTAGGTGGTCGCCAGACCTTAGGTTCAAGATGGGGAAGGTATACAGGAAACCTGATAGTGGAGTCCAGGGCGGCCCCTTTGAAGATGACAGAGGACACAAAGTGTGTTTGCACTGTTACCGAATCTACGACTTATCATTATTTGGTTCACCATTGCTTTTCGACTCACCTCGCCTCGATTATCTCCCATGAGCTACCCCATCATCTACCCCCACCCTCCTTGCCAACCTATTTCAACATCAAGAACAAACACATGGCCCCCCCAGATTAAAATTCTTCCACCTCTCGCATTAAGAAAATTATAGTAGGCATTATTATGGAAAATGATAAAGCTGTGTGTATTACAGATGTGTAGTAATAATGTTTATTTGATATGATTTAAGGATTGGGAATGACAGGAAAAGAGCCAATAAAACAAAGTTGAATAACAATATCTGTTTTTTTTGGGTTTTTTTAAGAGCAGTTCATTTCCTTTTACATACATAATCTGATTTTGATGGAAAACTATTTCTCGCGGTAACCAAAATATGAAAATGAAACACTTTGGACAATAATACTAGTAGATGTGTAATGTGGGTAAGTACGATGATCTTTATCTTACATAGCTATAACGTCATTGTAAATTGTTTTGTGTCAGTATATTTCTCTCCTCTTAACAGAAGTTGCAAACCATATTATTGATATTGTGTGTGATCAAAATATATATTCATGCCCAGGAGATTTCAATGTTCAACCCATCTAAGGTCTACTGTATTTCATGTGCACTACTACAATTAGCTATGACATAGCATTAACAAGAAAACATGAAATGCGAGAAACACAAACAATTTAATCCGTCTCCTAGATACCCCTCTAACCATGTATTTAGACTTGAGGTATAACAGAGGCTTTGTCTGTCGTCTGCTCTTTGTGGTATACCGACTTTTGGGGCGACCACCTGGTCAAACCGTCATGGAAGCTGTGGGTAGGAGGTCGGCTGTGACGTCACTTATTGACGTCGTGTATTGACTGCTAACTCTCGGTCCGTATATCAGGAAGCTATTTCGTACATACTAAGCGGCCTCCTCACAGACCACTATCCTGGCCCTCCTGTCCCATTGCCCCAGGCCACCCCTCCCCCCAATCCCCCGCACGGCCTCCCTTAGCCCCTCTCAGTCACCCTCTCATCACCACCACCCCTTTCTGTAAGGGCGGCACGAGGGCACCAACACCCGAGCACGGGATTAAATATTTAAAGTCCCCTCTCCGCCAAGTGCCTGGACACGAGCATGCGCAGTGAGAAGTTACGCGTGCGCAGACCACAGATTGGCGGCGTCTCTCGGAGCTGACAACTTCCGGTCGCTAACCACTACTTAAAGCCATGTGCGCGCTTTTTATCTCGCCATCCCTTACCACGTACAACCCACGCGCATACACAGACACACTCACCCGTCCACACTAGCTCTCTCACTCGGTCGCTTGTCTTATTTGGCCAGTAGGGGGCGTTGATAATCTACCGCCAGCCCATCCAGCCCCTTCTCTCCTCCTCGCACAACTACCATGCTCCATCTTTGCCGTTGGACTGCAATATGCCCCTGCTCCCTGTTCCGAGAAGTGCCAAGAAGCCCTGGTCCCCGTCACTAGAAGTGGCTAGGAGGGTGCTTCTCGGGCGGCCGGCCCCCGGGCAGAGCGACGCTTCGCGGCTGCAAAAGGGAGCCCAGGGGAGGAGGGGCGGGAGAGGGACAAGTTCCCACCATTTGATGTCAACATTATGAAACTGACCCACAGCAAATGCGATAGCGTTTTATAAGGAATTATCAATTTGAAATTTACAAAAAACTGTGATGAGAAGGTTATTATTAATAGGGTGCATACACATGTCTTATTCAGGGTTTTGCAGGAGAGTCTATCTTCCCTTATAGATGGACTACGACACTGGGAATGATATCTATGGTCCGAGTAAGAACTTCCATGCAAAAACCTAACCTGATGAGGGATGAAGGCTTCTTCATAATCAAATTATCCGGTCATTGACCACAGTTTTAGACAATAATTGGTGGTTTTGAAGCACCTGTATGTTAACAATTAGAAACAACCAAAGCTCACACCACCGCTACCTGTAAAATATATACATTCTAAAATCCTATATATGGTTCTATTATGGATTGAATGGAATAACAGAACATTACGTTGGCTAGGAAGGTGATATTCCATATGCTCCATTATGGTGCATGAGCACGCCTTTTTTACATAAATACATTGATCTACCAAATAGTCGGTCTTTTTAATGTGACTCTCGGAGCATGTGTGTTTGTCCTTGTCCGGTCACATGACAGACTGACCACGTGGGGTTAATCACCTGACCTGATGGTGGCGGTCCGGAGAGCATACAAATAAATGACCATTGCTGATTAGAGTTATACCCTAGGGCTCCTAATTAACCCTGACTCTTCAGGCGTGTTCTAACTACAAGTCTCTACCACAAACAATTGACTCACCTCCTGACCCCGCCCCCTGCCTCACGTTACCCTGACAGGGATTAGTTGTATTATAGTATTAACTCCCCTGTCACGCTCAATCAGTGGCCCGTGTGGATATCGTATCATATTAATTATGTTGCATGTCGTGGTCACATACATGATCATTCGAGGTGACTGATACATGTTTGAACCTTGAAGCTTCCTTAAATTGGTGGCTTCTCAGTGAAACAACTGTAATGAGTAGTATAGAAATATCGGGTTTATATCGGGCAATGTAGAGATCTTCCTTTGTGTACTTTTGAATGTTTTGGGATATGGCATCTCCCGTTAAGACAATGTCACTTCCATGGATAGACTATAATCAACAAGTCTAATTACGATTTATCAGAATTTAATTCATTAAGATCTACGTCCGTGAAGAATCTACCTCATCTATTCCCGCTCAGTTGGGTGTAGGGTTCTACTCTGGTTATGTCATAAAGGCAGACGAGAACAGATGTTTTAACTGGACTTTCTAGTGCAGCTTATAGAACATTGAAGCTGCGTGAGATGTTTTCGAGATGTAGGTCCATTGTTGGCGGGTCCCCCTGGGCTCAAACCGACACCATTGTGACCGGGTAGCCCGGGTTTAGGGGGTGGCGTGGACACGTTGTTATCACCGCACGACGTCAATCATGGACGCGCACTTGTCCTTTCATCTCCGCTCAATAACCCTGACCAATCAGGACGCTGCACTGCCTTCACGGCGGAACCCCCGCCGCAGCGCGCATCACGCTGCGGAGCTCCCCTCTCTTATGCATATTCATGAGGCAGCGCCGGTACTCAGCCAATGAGAGCGCGAGGGGCGGACACCTGTGCCGTTCCCAGGAAGGCGGAGTATAATCTCGAGGTTTATCACGTTCCCGGGACCAGTTCCCGTCTGATCGCCACCGGAAACAGGCCGCTGATTCCTGGCGACCGGACCCATCGTGTGGTTGTCGACTGACGATCGTCCAAAGATTGTGACCAGTGTGAGAGAGCAGACCAGACCAGATCAGACCGCCTGTGGTCAGGGGGGTCGGCTTGCGTTGTTTGACCAGAGCGTCCTGCGATTGAGGATTGAGTAGAAGTTGTCACTTATTCACTCACCAGTCTCCAACCACTTACTTATAGGGACACCCAGTTGTCCCTGGACAATTCAGACTAGCAGACGACAATTTATACCGTGTCTTGATTTTTGGCGCGCTTTAAAGAGAATGACAACAACTGCAGACAACATAGGTAAGACAACAGTTCACTACTTTACTACGACCACATTCTGACTGTCTTTAAATCTCTGCTAATATGATGGCAGAGAGAGGTTTTATAAGAAGCATTTGCAGCAAACTTTGATGTCGATATAATGATGCATGTCTTTAGGCATACAGTAGGTCTGTGTTCTTAATGCTTGACAATTGCTTGTGTGCCTTACCTATATATTTCTCTTTTTTGGCGAGGGGGTGTAGGGGGGGATTCAAGGTTATGGCTACATGGTGTATCTATTCATATCATAATGCTTATTATGACATTGTTATTGTGTTTTACCTGAAATATCAAGCCATACACTTATTTGTAAGCGTATGAAAGGAATGGTGTTGATATGTTCGCTTTTATGTCTAGCCTATACTTTACATATTTTGTTTGTGCATTTAAAAACAGCATTCTGTATGCCATGTTTCCGTTTGTTGTCAAGAATTATACATGTATACGCAAAATAGCAAAATAGATTCAGTGGTTATGATGGCAGGGTTGACATCGTTTATCGGAAATGGTTTGCATAGTTAAGTGATGAAAATATATATAGATGATAATAGTGCGTGATGGTTAGGGAAGTGGTGCACAATAAGTAAAGACAGCATCATTTCTTTCTAAAAACTTACCAAATACAAAGATGGAACCATTTTAAATATCATCCGTCGTCGCCCTCGATATCTATTATGTGGTTAAAGGTTTTCTGATAAAAAATCCATAAATTTATACGTGCTGTTTTATATTTGATGTCAAATGTTAACAAGAAGTATACATCAATGCATGTTCTAGACTCCAGAGATAGATAACTTGTACGATAAGTCACACACATAACAATACATACAACAATTATAATGCTACATGACGAACCGCTGGTTATTATCATTCGGGAGAATCTCTCCCAAATCAGAAATCTACCCATCATCATAATAGGGATTAGCTGCAGAAAGCAAATATGTATGAATCAAAACTTAAGTGTGGATCTTTAGTTGGAGTATACCAATCGTATGACAAAGGCTCATATCTATGATTGATGGTAGAAAGCAAATACTAATGTTTTAAGCTAGGTCCTTTTAGATTATGATTTAGTTTATGGGTATATGGTAAAACATTTTAATGCACACGGAAGTATCGTCTTAAAGGATTATCTCTGCAACTCATATCTTACCATTTCACTCAGAGATATTTCTGATACGGACATCTAAGATACACTACAAGTGTATTAGGTATGCAGATTATCGATAACTGGGTAAATTGCAACGTCTAAAAAATTATAATCCATGTACCGAAACAGGGCAATGTAACGGTATGCAAGTATTGAAATGGGTGTTTTGAGCAAGAAAAATACACTTATAAAAGAGTTCATTTCCACAAGCACACCTGAACAATTGAATTTAGTTACGGGAAAGTGATTCCAGTGGTGTTAATCAAATCCAAATCATGGCGTTTTTTTTAAATGTTACTAAGACAATAAGCAAGGGTAGGCATTTCAGCCATATCGAATCATGTTCAATACCATACGAGGTGCGATTGCGCATGGGTAAGCACTGGCTACTTGGTACCTAAAATAACAGGCGGGTGTGAGTGTGGAGGGCGGCGGTGCTGTAATCCCATTGCTACAAGTACCCGGTGTGTATATTTATATATGTATACACGCCCCGCGTATATAATTCGCAAGGTGCCTGCTGGCAGCCATGTTTGTCGTCAGTGTTGACGGTCGTCGGGAGATCAACCCCGGCACTCCGTGCCTCGCGCCGCGCCCGCCCTCAATGCCCCGCGCGCAGCCTGGGATTTCCTTTCGCCTGGACACCTGCGATCAGCGGCCGAGCAGGTGGATTTAGGGATTAACGGCTCGTCGATGAGGGTGTTTGAGTTGGCACCAGCGAAGATCAAGACCAAAGACCAACGAGCTCGGCGTCTAAGCCGACCGGTGCGTTTCCGGCGCGGAGTCCGTCGTGGCAGACGACTTTTGGGGACTTTGCGCGGGTTTCCGCTTTGTTCCCGCCAAAGACCTCCTGACTTAGCATCGACCACTGCGAATCGATGATATATACCGCCGGTCGATGTACAGGGTGACGTATGTAGACAACTGGAAATCCAGGTGGTACATAAACAAGCTTCACCGCAAAATCAGATTAAATTTGAAAGCTTCTCCTATGGAATCATTCTATTGTTGTTACACTATAGAAGTTGATAGATGATAGAATCACGGACCTGGATGCAAGTCCATTGTAAAATGATTAAAAGCATATAGATATTGTACAATTGATAATGATACGAGCTACTTTGGGTTGGCTCCATGTCGTTGATGCAATACTCTGTATTAAGAGCCTCGAATGAGATGCAGATATACATTGAAACATATCTTATCTGGGCGTATCATTTGCATCATATTAACTATTGGAAAAACTGGATCAGTAGCAAAGAGCTTATGGACTAACACAAACACATAGCCACAAGCGGTGTCATGTCTGGCGGGGGACACACGGCGACTGATAGCCGATAAGCGGTATCTTAAACTCTGGTTGGAGTGGCGTGCTCCCGTGATCTGGTCGTGGCGGAGAACGGCCCGGTCGGAGAGATTATCGGGCGTGCATGCGGAGGACCCCGGTCAACAGGCGCCACCTGGCACGGTCTCACCGTTCTCACCGCCCGAACAAGGCTCCGGTCCCGAACCACAGTTCCGGTCCCGGTCAGGCCCCGCTCTCCGGCCGGAGGACCACTCTCATACCCGGAGGACACTCTCATACCCGAGTCTAGCCTCACCCCCAGGCCCGCGTTCCGAATCAGTAATCATATTATTTCGATGAGGTCCTAGTCTGGCAGCCGCAAGAACTTTGAACTCACACCCTTGTAGCTTTATGTCTTTATGCCTCTGGTTTCCTGTAGTAACCCTCTCACGTCTTCTCCAACTTGCTTCACGTTAATTTAAATCCAGACATCCAGTTAGCCTGGCCTCTCTATAATGACTAGTACTAAAGTAGGACATAACTAAAAAGGTGCCATTCATACCTATATTTTTCTTCTAAAATCTTTATCATTTCCCATGCATCCGGCTTCTTATTTCTCCGCATTCAAAAATCATTGCAGCCACTGTCTAGCCTCCCCCTTTCCTTTTTGCAGCATTACTCCTCCCGCACTGGCACACACCTTTACTTAATCTTGTTAATGCAAACCAGGTATTACCGTCATTTTCAAAACAATGATACCAATTACTTGGTATTAATTATTTGTTGGTATAATTAATTGTTATCACTATTATCATTTTTATTTTCATTATCATTATTATCAGCATCAACAAAATGCATACGAGTCGATGATCTATATACACGCACAGATGAGCTGGCTCGGTGCATCTAGACCTATACATTTAGGTTTACTTTATACTTTATCATGCTTTAGAGATATAAGATTTTGAATGAAAGTTACATGGTGGCACACTTGGATCCAGACATACACATAGTTAAGAGAATCCAGTTGAACTTACCATGGCAATACCCATGGTAGATTGCTAGCATGTGGGTTTCACCCGGATATTCTTTAAATGGTAATGCAAATAATGCATTGAAAGTTAATCGGCTAATGTCACTTCCGAAAAAAAACCTTATTCATGTATTATATACCGAATACATATGACTGTTTGTGTACCATATGACATCTCCCAACAGACCCATCCTAAAACTACTCCCTCTACAGTGGACAATACCGGGCAGTTTCTCTGTTGTAGACAGTTGTCCATTTGAATCAGAGCTATTGAACAGGGACTTAAAAGCTGTTGATTGCGACATCGGGAAATGTGGCTTTTCTCAAAGGTCCCCAATGTCAGAGCACATGTATATTGTAGATAGTGGACTGTTATTGTAAAACGGCGGCGTCCCGCTTTGCGGCTTGCTTGGTTTCGGGCTAATTCGGTAGGTGGCGGTACCATTTGTCACACGGCAAAGACGACAAGCAATCCTTGAGGATGTACTTACATACTCTGATAACCTGTTTTGCAAGTTAGTTTCTATTGATTATCGGGTAGATGCGGTAGTTCGGAAAGCGATAGGACAAGCTTGCATCATTCCACATACAGTTCTGACCCTGGGCTAAAACTATACCTGCGATGTCGCCATTGCAATATAATCTTCACAATGTAAGAATTGTAATGATCCGATAGACAATAACAATTTTGCTGTGATATTACTGAACAAGACAGCACATACCATTACTTGATGTTTTCTCAATATTTTCCTGTCGGACACCTCTACTCAAAAACGTATATATTTTCACTTCATATTCTTTATAGCAAAATTTCCAGTTATAATTGAATATTGTTTTCAGAAAGATATCTATTTGGCAAACATTTATGATTTGTGGGCAAGTTTAACACAATCAACCAAGTAACACAACATGTGAAGTGCGGAATCATGCAGTGTTAAGTAATGTTTGACGTTTGCGTATTCATATTGGATGTTGATGTTTACGGTAAGAAGATTACATGTTGAGTAAGCTTCAATGCCACACAACGCCTTTGATATGAAAACGGAGGTTTTACGAGCAGGTGTCCGGTTCAATATGAGTTAAAGTAGGCCCCGGACATATTCACGGGAGATTTCCTATCGGGTACCGTACTTTCTATTTGTATCACTATACAATTCGAGCATTTCTGTACCTGGTCTTCGAATTTACAGTATATCCATGGAACTTTTTTCCATTTCATTGGTTGTATTAAAGCTTGCTGCATCAGGTGGGTAACGTTATGCTGTATTGTCACCGTGCCGCCATCCTTTGTGGATGTTATACTGTTTATCCCTTCGCCAGGCATGGAGTCGCTAGTCTCAAGTAGCATCACGAGGTGGCGCTGGGGAGTAGGCAGGTCCTCAGCTGACCATGAACTGACCACTCTACCCTGACCCCACCGACGACCCCGGGAACAGGTGCGAAAAAAGTACAGGTGTGTTTTGTGCTGACCGCCTCAAAGAGCTGGGCGATAATACAGTGATAATGCACTAATGGGGTCTGTTGGCGGCTATTGATACTTGTAAAAAGTCGTCTGCTCTGGCCGGCCAGTCAAATAAGAGGCACAGGATACATAAAAGAATGCAGCAGTGGTTCCCTCCACATCCTTAAATATAAAAGCCTGAAGGTGTGCTGAAGTGTGCGGGTGTGTGAAAAGGTGTGAAAGATCACACCTTTGATGTGCATTCTGTCAATGTTACAAGTGGGACACAAGATGTTCAGTGTTTAAGTTGTGGGGGTGCTGTATTGTGTATGGTAGGTGTCATCAAGGCATTTCATTGGTGTGATATCACAGAGCTCATAAAGTGCCGCAACTGGCTCTCACATCTCTGGAGTATCACTGATAGACTTAATTCGACTTGAACTTAGACCCTCCTTTAAATCGTATTCATGTCCAAGGTAATATGAAATTTCCGAGTGGGATATCTTGTTGACCATCATCTTACGTTGAGAAAATATCCTGTGCCAAGATCTATCAATTGTAAACTTGCAAACAAAATGTCACATTTGATGTAGAAAAAGTTTATCTATCTTAATAGGTTTTATGAAATATATGTAAAATGATGTATCAGTTGATAAACATTAATAGGCATCTGTTAAGATTTTCCTGTTGTGCACCTTAATGCTTTACAACAACAGGATTCATAACGCACCTATATTCACGATATTCCTGTTTATTGTATTTAGAGCAGCATTTCCCATCATACGGGATTGGGACAGATGGTACACCATATCTACATGTCAGTAGAGTTGATTAAAACAACGGATGCGTTACAGAATTTACAGCCATTCTAGAAAAATACATAAAAGTGTCACAATAGAACAGGTGAGGTTTTCGGAATATCATAGCCTTCCTTTAATTCCAATACCATCTCGATTTTGGTTGGGAATTTTTTTTTGTCTCTAACTAAACCTGAATCATGATTGCAAAAGATAACAAAGAAAAGATAAATACATTATTTTGATTCAGTTACCGTGATTATTGATGGCCACTACGCAGCATGGTGCACATTGTGCGCATGCGTGTGGCCACACCCGACCACAACCCTCAACTGTGTTTGACCAAGCTCAATGATCACACTCTCAACCACAACACCCCACTCCCACCCCTCCCGTGTTAACCACTAACTGCCCACGTAGTCAAGTCGTCAATTGTCTGACAAATCTAGCCACAACTTCTAACAAAAATCAAACAGAGTCTACCAAATTTCTCAGACGATATCTTGAGGATATGAGAAGTATTCGTCCTTGAAATTATTTTATCTAAGATGGATTTCTTAGGTTAAAAACCCGATTGCTGTAAGAGGCGGGAAAGTTACGGACGAACGGTGGTTTAATTAAATCAAACAATACTTCACACATGTCCCGTTTCCCTCGGCTAATGTGCACAATGGGCCTCGACGCCGACTGAGCCCGGCCCTTGCCGAGATTGTGTGAACAGGAACGGACCGGATCGATCAGGTGGGATGATACGAAATAGTGTGGAATCAAATGAGCTCAAGTGATGATGTCCATTGAAAAGGAAAAACCACAAGTTGTTTCCGCCAACGATACACACAGACGACAAAAAGGGGGAGATAGCAACAAAAAACATAGCTTCTCCTTTCTGTTCGTCACAATGCTGTTGTTGGTTATAACAGGACGCTAGTCTATAACAACTGTTTATTTTCCATGCAGCTATTTTTTGTTACTTCAGTTCTAAGAATGTCCCAATAGCAATAATCAAAGAAAGCGATAGATGGGCGAAGAGTTAAGTGTGTTGATGGTTCCGTCTTTGATCGAGCGTTTAGTTGTGTTTGATTGAATTCCCTAATGCCTTGATGGGTTTCTCATGAACGGAATCAGGCAACCTCCCGAGCGGCATCCTTGCCCCCAGGGAATGCTTCGACACCCCCTGGCGGGATCCTCATACGCTGTCTGGCTCGAGAGTCATGACCAAATCTAATCCCATAGGGCTCAAAGCCGGTCCTCCTTCAAAGGAGTCACTTAATAAATGGTCAATATAAATACTGTCGATATCAACACAATTAGCACTGGCAGCGCTCACAAGTTTCTCGCGAAGCCAATGCCGTTATTTAATCCATGTGTCTGTTATGTAAATGTTTTGCTCCATAGTGAAATTAGATTGGAATGGAAGTTATACTTGATCGAATTAACATGCCCTCAAGGAGGGCTATCTACACATTTCTGTCAATTGTTTTCTTAAGGGAGGGTATCTTTTTAGAATTATATGGAATCTATTCACCGTCCATTGACATAATAATGTATCTACGCCTTATATCATAAGCATATTCGAGTTATTTAGGCGGTCACATGTACATGCAAAATTTTACAAATTAGGGGGCGGCGTAAAACTGAAGCAGTATTCACGTTGGTTCTTGTATTCCAGCTTACACAATTATGATTATTTGACTTATTAGCTGTCCACTTCAGACAATTAACATGCTCTATATCTTGTCCAGAACTACCACTAATTTATAAATGATTTTGATCTAAACATCCATAGAAAAGCACCATGGCAAGCTGCAATATGATAACTATCTTATCTAAATTGTCAGCAAAGCCTAAAAATCTGGTTTCGGCTGCATGTGATGATTATTTGCCCCCGTTTTCCGCACCCCTCCTACCTACCCACTAACCACACCCTACACCCCATCAACCCACTCGGCAAACAATAGCCAACAGGTGTGGCTTCAACCCGGCTTTCCCACGCCACCCCGGTCCCCTTCCTTGGGCCACCCCCTCCCTCCGGGACCCTAGGCTGTGATCCAGCCGTGGCCGGGCCGGGCAGGCTTTGATCCCGGTCCAGGTTAACATGTCCGCCCGGCACAACAAACAAGTAAACAGCATGGCGACCATTGATTCCAATCCGAGCCTGAGCTAGGCAGGTGCAGGAGGCCACTAGGCCAGAGGGGTGTTAAGGGAGGGAGTATGTAAACGCCAGGGTGTGTAAACGGTATGTAGGTGGGGTGGGGATCAGGGGTATATAGGGGGTTCAGGAGATTATAGTGTAACCCCCAATAAAGCCCAGCGTGGATTCTATGGGATATACGGCAGGCTGTTGTTAGGATCGTGTTTCGTTATTATATCACCAAATGAACAGGAACAATCTTTAAATCGTTTGGAAGTATGCAGACGCCGATGCATCCAGATGCACGCATCGTTAGGTCTATCGTAAGGTATCGGGAGCTCAGTGGAGGCAAAACATAAGTATTAGTGATGGGCCATGATACTCAGTGTAATATGCATGTATTATTTACCCAATTGAAGTGAGCACGAATGTGAGAATAGATTTGAGACCCAATTCCCGGTATCTTAATTGAACAGCCTTTTCACTACTTACCATGAAGAATTGGTAATATATAGATGCTAAGTTAGGTTATGCAGTTTTCTGCTGGGTCTACCTGCTGGATCCTGTATGCTGGATTCATAACACGTTTCATAGCATGTTTCATGCGCTTATAAGTGAATAATCCTTCAGGACTATGACCGTATATGCATGCATTACAACTTCAGACTATATCATAACTTCACTATAGTCTACATTCATTTATCATGTATCTCTCATAAACATTAACATTGCTTGTGATTTACTACATTATTACTTAACTATAATCTATATTTATCAATTATGTACCTCTCACAATCATTGATATTGCTTGTGATTAGCTTGGGATTTTTTTGATTGGGGGTTTCGGTTACCCATGGAAAATAACGACCCGAGTGTTTCTCTATATACTTTCTTTGGCCATTGACCGGGAGCTGTTTCCTAAATACTGAATCTGTATGAGCTGGGGAGTGCGGCACTGCTGATCTAGGTATCGCCCCAAATGGCCATATTACCTGCCTGAAGTGGTTTGTTCGCACGCCGACAGGTGGTGTGGCGTTCAGTGAGCACTTACCTTTAAGAAATTGTAAGCGGCTTGTGATGGGACCATAGAGCACCAGAAGCCGGTATTGGTCTTTAAGTACAGCCCCAGTGAGATAGTTAGTATATCCTTCAAATGAATACAGATTTTATTTCTAACTGTAAGAGCTAAGGGTTTTCCCCTACAATTTGCACGAATATTTTTTTAAATATTATTAAGAATATTGACTTGCGGACTTGGTCGCATGCGGTCCTTAATAATTTATAGAAACTCAATATCGATACTATATAAAGCTCATAGTTAAAACTTGTATGCTTTTAAATCATGAAGGATTGATATAGACTTTTCTACCCTGATGCTCTCGATCGAGTAAGGTTATAGTATTATTGGGAATTGTAAAACACGATATATTTTGGAAGAGATTAAAATTGATTTATAAATATGTTATTATTTCAGATAAATATTTATTATTGCTTTATTTTCCAATATGTCTAACATATTCCGAAGTGCTCTTGAATGTCACAGTTTTCCTTGCTTGCGTTTGCTCAATATGTATATCGGAATTATTCACCATTCTCAATAAAATAATTTATAAATCAGAGGACCTGGCTATCGACCTGCAACTCTAGTGGGCTGATTGATTCATAATCCAATACAGCTTTTCTTTGTGATAACAGTTTGTTCAAGAATTTAATTCCCGGAAAGTTTTACTTCAAGTGGACATCATCGAATTCCCTACATATAATGTAATTACATGTACAATAATGGGGAATAGTTTACAACATTCCCTCGTTTTCCAAGTCCATTGGTAGTGTAATATATCTTGCGTGACAGATTATTTATCACCACTGGTTTCTAGAATACTTCATAAATTAAAGAACCCGCTTCTTAGCATATTTTGTAATGTATGCATAGGCTTAGGTGATCTTGCAATAAAGCAAAATGCTCTCGGGAACAGTCAATAGCGTAATTTGTTCTTGTAAGTTAAATGTCAGCATGCAGAATCGTGGTAGCGTATTTAGAGCGGGCGAGAAGGGATATAGAGAGAGAGCTTGATTCCATTCTCAGTGACCTCCAAATGGTTTGTTTCTTCTGCAGCCACCCTGGACTCTTAGCCTTTTGTCCAAGTCGCAATCCGTGCACAAAAACCACCACGGCTTTGCGACAGGTCTCCACACTGCATGCGACCACGTAGCGGTGCAACCCTTTGTTCTCCCACGTGAAACAATGCTTAATTATCCCCAATCAAAAGGGTCAGTCCTCAGGTTGCCCTGCGTCTCCGGGCAAGTCTAAGACGGCACAGGCCGCTCAGGAACAAGTCGGGATTGTGTTTAGAAGACCGATTAAGCTTTTGCCACGGACGCCATCTTGGGACGCTATTGTTTTCCGCCGAGCAGACGACATTTTGCTAGGCTTGTGACGTCACCGAATTCTTGCGAAACAATGGCGCCCCGCGCGGGACTTAGCGGCTGGGGTCTACGTGTGTGTTGTTTGCCCTTATTTTGGTCAGTTTAATCAGGGATTAGAACCTGCTTTTGTTTTAGGCGGGGGGGTCTTTTTAACCTTCACCTTCCTGAAGGTCAGCTCTGATGAACTTGTAGATTGAAGATGATGAATGTAGGGTCACAGAAGCCCCGGACTTAGGAGCTCGCCTAAAAATACTAAACTATATATCACCGGGTCAGATAATTATCGTTCTGACTCGAGCGATGGTATACTTCCAAGTATACTGGTAAAAAAAAACCATAAATACCAGTTATACGCATTATCATTGATTAGATTATAAATTCCCCTAAGAAATATACGCTGCTTTGTTAAAATTTTGTTAAACAAAAAAGGATGCTTGTGATATGTTAAAATGTCTCACCTCTTGGAAAGAAGCATTCAGCTTCAATTAGGGACATTATTACAAGCCTCAATATATCATTAGATTATAACGCTGATATGAAGAAAATCCTGACGCGCCAAAGTGGGCTGACATTTTAGAAATCACTTTCTAAATGTAGCCAACTATATAAACATTATGTGTCAAAAGACCCAGTTAAGCGCACATGTATACACGGCAGCAGGGTTAGAGTGCTGTGAAAACTTAATTTACCCCCGGTGTCTTGAAGTTACCCTGGTAACTGTCCGATCTCGACCTATTGACCGGTATACCACCATAAGTCACAGAGTATATACTCTGCTCTGGACTCTTGTATGGGCAGAGTAATTAACCTCATTTGCATGCGTTTCATTTGCATAAGTGCTGTGCTGTGGATTGAGCCTGTAGATGCACGTGAAAGCTAAGGTGAATGGGTTGGTGTGAAAGGGAGGGGGTGGGTGAGGTTTAAGGTGGGTTTGCAGAGGGAGTTCAGGGGGAGGACCGTTAATGAGTGCACGTAATTAAGCTGTTTTGTCTCAGTGTGCACTGGCCGACCCCCTGGCCTTCCCCTACCACGTACTGACCGAGGACATGTATGGAGTCAGGCCTCTGTGTGGTCAGTTAACTGGGAGAAGTCATGGGAATAGGACCTCACTGAGCAGGGCCAGCAGAACTTCCTCGGATCAAAGCCTCTCTTCACCATTGCCTTTTGGACTTTAAGCTGAATCTAACATAGACCATAGCCACGCACCGGAATCCATGCAACACACAGACATGTCTTTGTGAAGTTCATACTGAAGGAGTGGACTCTTACTTCGCTCCTACATTTTTTTTTTTGTTCTACATATTTTTTTTTCATAATTGACTGGTTGCCCGTGCTGTGGCCTTGTTTAAATGAAACTATACGTTATGTTGACAGAGTCGCGGTCAGCGGGCGAATCAGGCGGCATGTACCCCGGGGCGGAAGTGCCGGGGTCGCCGGCCGGCGGTTCGGGCCCGGTGTCCCCCGCTTCTGGCGGCGGCGGGCGGCACAGTCCGGCAGAGATGACGCCTGTGAGCCCGGGCCGGGGCACGCCCATCGCCGGCCGCCCCCGCAGCGCATCCCCGCCCCCCGCCTCGGGCACTGGAGGCGTCAGCGGCAAGCAGCATGAGAGCCCCGTGTCGTCCGTCTCCATGGAGTCATCGCCGTCCACGCCCAGCCCGCCGCCCGCGACGTCAGCGCCTCCCACCGGCCACCTCAACAACACCAACAACAGTAATGGACACTCTCTAGGAGGGTTGCCGCTAGGGCTCCATCCACACCACCATCCGGCGCACCATCCGGCGCACCACCCCACGCACCACCATCACCACCACATGGTCGGCCCCAATGGACTCGGCACCGGAAACGGCGGCACAAACGGAAGTGGCGTTCATGGTCTCCCACACCCTCACGCTCACCCACACGCCCACCCACACGCCCACCCTCCTCCACCACACCCCCACCAGCTCCACCACCCGCCACACCTCCTGCCAAACGGACACATCGTCGGCGGAACCGGAAATGGAGGCAACGGAACTGGAAACCCCTCTGCCAATGGCCTCCCGCGGTCACACTCTACCCCGTCTCCATCCCCGCCCCTCCCTGGTCATCTTTCCGGTTCCACCGGAACCGGAAGTATGTCCATTTCTCCGTCGTCGGCCGCGTCCAGTGGACAGCCGCAGTCGCGCAAACCGGAAGCCCTGTGCCTGGTGTGCGGGGACAAGGCTTCCGGGAAGCACTACGGCGTCCAGAGTTGTGACGGGTGTCGTGGCTTCTTCAAACGCTCCATCCGACGTAACCTCGAGTACGTCTGCAAAGAAAATGGCGGCTGTGTCGTCGACGTAGCGCGGCGGAACCAGTGCCAGGCGTGTCGCTTTAAGAAGTGCCTGGAGGTGAAGATGAACAGAGATGGTGAGTCCGACCTTTACATACCTACCTAAATGATAACTATCATTAAAATTATACGCATTTACAGTGGCAACTTAATTATTCACTTCTTGTATAATAATGTACTGGTTCTACATTCTTCGTTCAGGTTCCAATGTTTCTGTGTGTTGTTGTAAACCAGTAAGGCCCGGCGTCCACCTACTACGATAGAATCGTAGACCTCCCGATATGGCACTGATACAAAATGTCAAAATCGGTGCCATATCGGGAAGGTGCAAAATCGTAGACATATATCTAGACAAGCCAATCCACCACGCATTGTATGGGGTTTTTATCGGTGTCTAATCGCAGAAACGTGGTCAACTGCCCCGATATTAGGTGACCTTCCGAGGTGATTTTGATTTTTTATCGGAAGGTGCATCGTAGACCATATCGGTGCCATATCGTAGTAGGTGGACGCCGGGCCTTATGGTGAATAGGTCTGTCCACCTCATTGTCAATAATTGTAAAAATGTTATTTGTTATTTGAGTTCTAAAATTTGATCGTGGTTGAAATATTTATGAGAAAGAAATCATGTCTGTATAGTATTGTATAAGGCCCGGCGTCCACCTACTACGATAGAATCGTAGACCTCCCGATATGGCACCGATACAAAATGTCAAAATCGGTGCCATATCGGGAAGGTGCAAAATCGTAGACACATGTCTAGACAAGCCAATACACCATGCGTTGTATGGGGTTTTTATCGGTGTCTAATCGCAGAAACGTGGTCTACTGCCCCGATATCAGGTAACCTTCCGACGCGATTTTGATTTTTTATCGGGAGGTGCATCGTAGACCATATCGGTGCCATATCGTAGTAGGTGGACGCCGGGCCTAATTGGTGGTCAACGTGGTGGATTTGGGGAGTCCATCTGGACTGTCGATTCACCCTGGGCATCTCCTTGTCCAGACACCTTGGTATCCCCTAGTTGATGGCGGTGGTAGAGCTCATTCGGTAATGCGCTCACCTCTGTATTGTTGTTTCTTGCTATTCTCTTATACTCATCTTATATAGTCAATCTCGGTGTGATGTAACCCTGGCTGATTATACGTTGGGAAGCACCATCAACCCAACTATTCCCAGTTGTGGCGCCTCGTATAGTCAAAATATCTAACCTGAATTGGAGATGCTTAACTTTTTTTTTGCAAAAACCTTTATCCACTTATCGTTACAAATGCACCTATCAACAGTTTTGATTCCATGATTGTGATCTTAGACGTTTTTTCCCCCTTTTTTGCTAATTCTATTATATATAATAAATAAGATGAAAAAATTAGCATACCTGAGACCGAACTGACTTGTTATATCGTATTATGCTGAACTTGGTGTTTTGTAATTATCTTATCCCAGAAACAGCATGCCAAATAGATTTCTATTCTGAATTTGAACAAATAAATTTTCTATAATCTAAGATCATTTGTGGATATGGGGGGGGGGGGGGGTCTCTCTTACTAAGCTGACAGGTATGGGGACTCTGTTCAATAAAGAAAAAAAGAGAAGGGGATAAAGTTTATTGAGAAGGCTGAATAGATAATTATATACCATTATAGATAGAGCAAATCGTGTAAAAGCAATGCTAGTTAGGGTGTTTCATCTCTAGGTACGTTCTCGTTGGAAAACCCGGGTAAATTTGCACAGCAGAATTGGTGATTCCAATTAAACAAAGTCACAAATAAATGTCCACGTGGAGATATACCATAATAGGGATATGATATGTTGGTTCATTTCTGATATCCTTAACTTTCCTCTGCTAAAGAAATTACCGCCATTAACAGTAACCATTGACCTTTCAAGTGAAGGTATTTAGGCATCTCTACTAGTCACGTGGTCAGTCACCCCTACCACTCTCCTTTACACTCGTGATCCCAGTAACTTCCTGGAGGTCTAGGAACCACCATGCCGAATTCCAGGCAGCTGTGACTTGTTCCTAGTTTACTTATAGGATTATATCCGAGAACCGGGCAGTGACCAACTAACGTATAATGCTTCCGAGTCAATGTACCATGAAGTGCACCGACTGACCCCCGATGACCTGCCAAGACATGTTGGTGGCTACTAAGATCATCTACGAATGGTGTGAAAATAGTGTTATCCAAGTAAATACTTTTTGATGAACAACTTTGTAAGTTTCGCATAGGGGGCCTTGTTATTTTGTATTTTACATTCTTCATAAAAAAAACTTTGACATTTGTCACAATGATAGTTATTCATGATTTTGCACACAAAAAATCAATCAATATTATTTGTTATGGGGAAAACATTTGATCCAGTGTGTTTTCTTGAAGTAATTCCGATCGGTCCAGTGCACTTTAACATTTTTATAGAACTAGTTAGCTCAATATCAACTGGTGACTAATTTTCAATTAATAACAATACATGAAATTGAGAGATACATTCTTGACCAGCGTTGAATCTCCTCTGGCCTTTTGTTTATCATCTTCACTTGATAATCATTGAAGAGTTACAGGTCTGATATATATATATATATATATATATATATATATATATATATATATATATATATATATATATATATATATATATATATATACGTATATACATAGGAGTATACATAGGAATACAATATATGTAACACCTAGAAGGGTTATTTTTGGTCCATGGAGCAGTTAGTGGTCAAGCTCAAGTCCCAACAAACAAACACGACACAATCCACGACCACGACGCGTCGTGACTCGGTCCTCCAGGTGCTGACCTGCCCCCTCCACTCTAGAGCCCCCCCCCCCGCCAGAACGTACCCGCTGACCTCCAGGCAGGTGACTCCATGGCGTGGCGAGTCAGGACTCACTATAATCACATACAGGAGGAGTAGGGACTGGTGGGGACTACGGCTAGGGACTAGGCTTGTAGAGGTGGACGAGGGATTTATATTAATTGTAATATTGTCTTTAATGTAGGAGCGCTTAACTTAATCGGGTTGTCAGTCTTGTTATGCATTATTTGTATAACAAGAACATAACTGATTAAAATGACCCATTTATATTTGGAATAACATAATCTGTAATATGATATTAAGGTATTTAAGATTTTTCAATTGTTGTTATTCCAAGGTTCGAACAAAGGGGCATCCGTAAATATACGCAAAATGTTTATATATATATTACACAGGGTCATGGGGGTAGACAGGTGCATGGGTCCGCAGGTTGGCGGCCAAGGTATTAAGCTAGATTCGCTGGTTCTGAACCTATAATGGGTATCTGGGACGTGCTGTGGGATCTACCCAAGCATCGCTGGGGACCGGCTTAAAGCGAGATAATGCAAACTGTTAGGTTATAAGGTGATTAGGACGGTGTACCTGTAGGAGTCCCGGGGTGTCGCTCTGGAGGGAAACGCTGAGGCCCAACCGGTCAGTCAGTGCTTTCCCTAATCCCAAGTCATTGGTAACCAGATTGTGCATTTGCTTATTCCCCACCACTACAATATCCCTCATATCCTGGGGTAACATATTCAAATAAAACAAACGTTCCGTTACCTAGATTTTACTCATAGAAAAAAAATAGATACAACCCACAGTGTAGAGTCTTAATTTTATTAGATATCATATGTGACTCGTTGGGATGTTATGTAAGTCGACTGGTGTAGACATACGTTCTGGGTTGTGGCCCCTGAAGATGACGTTGGTCTTTTGGGGCAGACGCATACCCGTTTCAATCAGCTTAATTACAAAATCCTGACTATTTGAATCCATGTGTCCAACTGACCAGTTGAATAATTTTTTTTGTAATATTTAGATAGCTCCTGACATATTAGAACGATATGCCAATGGAATTAAATGGAATTAGGATAGATCTGTTGGAATATTTCACCAGTTAGAAACAGGAAGAAGTCTTATCAAATCTAGTTGACTTAAATTCCCGCTGGTGTTTTATTCATGTTCGAAGCTCTGTATGCATACTAATGCCTTGGCCGGGAATGTATATGGTAAAAAGGAGACGTTCTTGAGATCTATACTCAGCATGTTGAATCAAAGAACGGACACCCTACAACCATCCCGCCCTCACACACACCCTCTATCCCACCCGCCGGCCCCGCACACCCCAGCTCTACCCCACCACACGCCCTCCTCGGCCCACAGATCAGCCGATGAAGAAGCGGTCTCGTGTCGGCGAGGTTCACCGAGACTTGGCGTGAATGAGTGATGAGTCTGCAGTTCGGTGTCAGTTGTCCCCCTCCACATTCCCCCTATTATCGCCCACCCCTCCCTGCCTTATTAATCAGGCTGCCTCTGTTTGCTGCCCACATCAAGTGCGCCTGCGTCCCCGCGTAACGCCCGACAGCTTCCGGTTGACGTGGAGATCTCGCCAAACCTCGCGAGAACTCGCCAAACCCAGCCAATTATTGAATTATCCCGGGATCTGTGATTTACCGAGGTGGCCATGTTTGTTCGGCGGCGGGTGAACGTTGGCGGCACCGACAGGTCGACCAACACCAGCCGCCCCGACGTCCACTTGTGCATGTCTACCCGCCACTTTCCTCTTCCGGTTATAGAGAGCCTCATGTGGTGCCCTCCGCGCATGCGTGCATCTCATCGCAATATCAAATACGTCACCACCGATGCAGAGGAATGGCGCGGCTCGAAACGAGCGGACGGTGATTTTTAATTCAACGATTCCCTGTAGCGCGACGCCGAACTCGAGTACGCAATCTAAGTTGTAAACTTCATCGAAGCGTTGCCTGTGAACTTCTTCTTTAACGGCTTTGTGTTAATTTTGGTCACGTGACAAACTGGGTGTAACGTTGCCGTCGCCCCGGCTCCCCCTGTGGTTGACTTGTCGGCCGGTAGACGGCGTGGCGCTATTTCTGCCCCTTATCCTCATTAAAACATAAAATTCCCGTCCAGCGCCGACTCACTTCTCTCGGCGCCGATCGATGACAAACGTATTCGCTTTCAAGCACGCGAGACAAAACGTCACCGGGGCGGGCGACGCGAGGGTAGCTGCCAGCTGCCCGTTCCCATGCCACTTAACTGGTAATCTGGTGAGCGCGTTGCCCGGTCACCCCACTGTCCCCGCTGCCTCTTCTCCCCATACACCGCCTCTCCCTGCCATCGGCCCGCCGCCCACCTCCCACTATCGGCCGCCCACCACTTGCTGCCTGCCACCCGCCGCCCGCCGACTACCATACGTTGTCTACCACACGCCGCTTGCCACCCCCTACTTGGAACCCGCTGCGCATTGCCAGCCATCCGTCGCCCACTAACGGCCACCCGCCACCCACTTCCTGCCACCCGCCGCCCGCTACCTGCCACCCACGGCCCACTACCGGCCGCTAGTCGCCCATTACCGGCCACTAGTCGCCCACTGCCTGCAACCCGCTAACAACCGCCTGCAATCCACATGTCCCCCCAGCCCTCTCTAATATATACAAAATCGTTTAGAAACACCCCCTTTACACCCACCAGTCTGACTCAGACTGCGCACCGTGCACTAATCATGTGCCACCCATGAACAGTTTGGTATACCCTATGATAAGTCAATAAGTTCTACTCAACCAGCCCAGCCTCAGTCTGTAAGCTGCCCATTCCGCGCTGTTCGCTGACTTTTTTCTGCCCATGAACCCACACCTCAAACTGCCTGCCACACATGGTTTCCCCAGCACTTACTTCTCTGCCTACCACTTGCCACTCGGCAGCCGCCCTCCTGCCCTCAAACCGCTATTCCCCGCCACTCGGCTGGCTTATGTGCTCTACTAAACAGCCCCTCTCACTTTCTCAGAAACTCACAATATGCCACTGTCACCCGCTTCCCACTTTTCATGAACCGCTGTCCACTTCTTGTCGTCCATATTTCTTTATTACTAATGTCCACCCATACTTTTGCCACCTACTTCCCACTTCTGTCGTTTCCTTTTGTCAGCCACTTCTCTCATCCTGCCACCTCTTTATGTCACCCATTTGACATCCCGGTTATCTTCTATACACCATTTATCTCCGCATACGTCCTCTCAATGTTTCCGCCTCTCGCCACCCGCCACCCACCGCCCGCCGCACTCCACCCACCACCCACGGCCTACTGCTATCTGTCTGTCACCCACCGCCCATCACCCACCATCCATCGCCCACCACCCATCACACACCACCCACCGCCAACCGCCACTGCAGGTCGAGGCCAGGATTAGGCGCAAACAGCGACAGCCGCCCGTTGACGGCGTGCTTATGCCCGGCGGGCGACTCAGACCCCGGCGAAGAGCGGGAGAGAGAGCCGTGCCCTTCTCCCTCCTCGCGGCCATGGCGGCCCGCCTCCCGATGCCTCCCCGCCCTGCTTCCCCGCCCCGCCTCACACGCCTCTCTCAGCCGCCCCGGATTTGCCGCTCGACGCCGCCGGCAAGCTCTCAACCGCCGCGCCGCGCCTTTCCGCGCGTCGCCACTGGCCAGAGTATAAAGGTGGTTTAATCTACGGATGAAAAGTCAGTATGTGAATTGGGCAGGGACTCTTACTGTGTAAGCATGTACGTAATATATACTATGTATGATTGGGGAAGACCCGAATCAACTTATTGTGAGAATAGCAATAGATCAATAAACGATCACCCATTTAGTACACACACATGCATTTAGCTTTAAAGGAAGGAATCCCGTGCGCTTTCTTAAAATTCTGCATAATTGTATTTTTTCTGCACGTGCTATAGGTTCAATAGATGAATGTTTGTCAATATTCTGCGAGAATTTATTGCATAAACTGTGTATCAATATGGACATGCTAGCTTACTGATAAGTCAATTCTGATAATGTTTTGATGTGCTTTCACATTACATTAGTTGGTGGTCGAAGACATAACACCATACCGATACCTACACGCATAGAAGAATGTTGGGAATATCCCTAGACTCATATCACTGTTCACTTTTTGTACCCTGAAAACATATACATGTATACAGATGCTTCTTTTCTTCTCGGTCCCCGAAGCTAAACATCCAACCATAGCATCAACACTGCCCAGCATCCCACCCAACCACCACCCAGCCCACCTCCCACCCCCTCCTCACGCCTTCCACCCTCCCACCGGGCGTCTCCTCCAGTAAGCCGGGGTGAGCCGGCGACGGGCGCCGTCACTCCGGCGGCGGTCGTTTTAGAATAATCTCTGGCATTTCAGGCTTGTTTTGTCTTAATTAATCTGTGTGGATCCCTGCAGCAGGACCTGGGCTGGCTGGAGGGTGGGGAGGGGGTTGTGGTGGTGTAAGAGGCAGTATTGTAGTGGAGAGTAGGGAGGGGAGGGGAGAGGGCGGGGGATTTACAAACGGTTTGTTTGAAGGACGGATCCCTCGCCGTCGGCCACTCGCCACTGGCGCCACACACGGCCGTGGATAGAACAAGTACTATATCAAATGGTTATTACTTTTTTTTCTTGTTTTACTTGCTTAATCAGAATTATTACTTTTATCAATGGTCCTGTTAGAATTGGGGTATTAGAGCGATTAATCAATTGTATTTCTAGTTGTTAAGTGATGAAGAATGAAATGCCGTACTTGTGCACATCCCAGGAATATCCGCAGCGCTATATACCCCATAGGGTACCTTTATCAATTATCTATGCTTGTTAATCATAGGCTGCGCGATGAGAAAAACAGAAGAGCTTTTCCATAGTCATTCTACCACGTTCGATTTTGAGATCAACGAATCCTGATTTCTATTCTCATTTTTCTATACTACTCACTATCAAGTGATGCTGACAATGTGCATCTATATCACTCTTAATCTGGTTTAGTGCAGACTACTGGCTCGCACGATTCTAGTTATACGAATCAATTGGATATTCCGGTAGATTACTTGTGCCCTCGCACATTTAAGGGAAAATATGTACCCCAATTTTCTAAATAAGAGGTAGGTGAAAATTGACGACTTCCCCTTCAGAGTATACTGCTCGTATTATAGTTAGGGTGAAGACAGTGAGTTGTGGAAAGGCACTTGGCCGATCCCTTGACGCCCCCCTGTAAGTCGCTTAACCGAAGCCAGGGGGCGCCCTGCACGCCGATCTCACAGCGCCGCCATCAAACTTTTACAGATTGATTTCTTGTCCCGGCTGGAGGCGCGCGCAGCCGGAAATGATCGATCTGACTACTGGGGCGCCCTGCGGCGGCGACGGGATCGGGTGGCCGGTTAAGTCGCCATTAAAGATGTACTTCCGGCCCCGGGGGCTGGCCACTTCCTGCCAGGCGTCGATCCTTCGCCTGGCCCAAGGCTGCTTTCTGAACGTCGTTCTCTGCTCAAGAGATTCCTGCGCGCGCATGACTTTTTGGCGGGTAAAACCCTCATGAAGAGCACAGCTTTTTTTCAGTTAATTCTGAGTATTTTCAATCAATTCACGCCTAGTTAAACCCATCGCAGTTGGCGTCTATCGTTTTAACCTGTGCAACAGACGAAGCTTGAACATCAGAAGAAAAGTCGTCTGCTCAGAAGATCCCACAATCCCTCTGACGTTTTCAGAGGGAAATCGAATGCCTCAGAGTTTAAGAACTTTAAAGCTAAATATCGTCTGCCTGGGTCAGTTCGTGGAATGAGCGATGTTTAAATCGGTGTTAACACTACCGATAGCGTTCGTTTGTATTCCGGTCGCGACTCGTCGGAGGGCGTACTTTGATACACGATCCGACGGCCGAGTCGTCGAACGCCGCCGGGGCAGGGCGCGTTCGATGTACAAACAGTGCGGGCGCGCCAGTGGTCATGTATATTTGATGTAATGTACATGTGCACCCCTCCCGGCCACCCACAATCCACCTCGCGCCTAGCTTTTTGCCCGGGCGAGGGCGCAGGATCGGAAATCGTGACGTCAACAAAGCGTGCGCACCCGATCGAAGACTTCGGTGGACGCGGGCTGGGCGTTGGGCTCATCTCGCGCCTTCTCGCCGAGTCTCGATGTCGCGAGAGCGTGTCGCTGGTCGTAACGGCGTCAGATCAGTGTGTTTGGCGAGGCCATGTTGTTGTGCTGATAGTCGTTACTCCACACTGCAGGACAAGCCTGCAACCAACAGCACCAGTCTATGATTCTGTTGACACTGGGACAAAATGTGAAACCTGGTACACCTCCTGTTGTTTGAACATGTGAATCATCAAGCTCCGTCCTCTCTCTCCCACCACCCAAAAGTCGATGTTTCACAAGGAGGAAAAATCGCTAAATCTAACGTTACCTCGTTCCTAAGGCTTAAAGAAACGCTTCCAGTTTCGGAAAAGCTAATATAAGCTTGTTTGTAGTTCCAAACTATACATACATGTATTTTTCTCAGTCATGTTCCATCTCGCGTTACAACCCGTTTGACATTTATAACCGTTTGTTAGTATTGCATGATTTTTAAGATCATATATCTCTTAACGGTAACAATAAGTCCAACCTAGACTCGTTGATGAGTACAAATTGCAAGTGTATGAAGGTGGCAAAATATTTTAATGGAACACTTTTCGAGGTAGGAATATTTCTGTAAGTAGTATACTTAAATTGGCTTTGCCCCAGGTATATTTGTTATCCGATCCAAAGAGTTCAACGGATAACGTCTAGTTCATTCTTGTCACCTTTAAGATCGTTCATTATACAATAACAAACTGATGATAGCTGTTTCCCCTCTACATCCACCCCCGCACCATTACAAGGCAGTGTGATGATCGACAGTTATAAGCACTGCCTCACTGAATACCGCACCCTACCACCCTCCACCGGACTTATCTGGTAACACCCCTCCCGCTCGCAGTCGACCGCTCAGAGCCCAGGGCTCCCCTTCAACTCGGACCAGCGGAAGTGACACAGGCGTTCGTTTGGCAGGCGCAGGCGCAGTGGGTTATCCGATTCTCGTTTAATGGGATTGGCTGGTGGCCGGCGAGCGGGGCCGAGGTCGCGGGGCTAGGGACGAGAGACGCAGGGAAGGCTGGGCTCTGAGAGGCGGGCAGAGAGAGGAGCAGGGGGCTGAGAAGCGGGGCGGGGCAGAGGGCAGACACTGATCGATGGGGCGCTGGTCAGTCGTTCCAGAAACCGTCGCCGGGCGGCACCACCTGACCGGTTCCCAGCCCCTCACTGGGCACCGTCGACCAGCAGAGGCCGGCCGGTTACCAGCGGTGGTAGGGTTACAACGCCCTCGACAGTGCGACGCAAGAACTTCAGACACACAGAATAAGTTTTCTCAGTCTCGGTTCATACGTCTAAAACACCCAGAACAGAAACTCTAATCAACTGACAGACCGAGGAAAATAAATATATGATATGACTACTTGTAGCGAATATCCCACTTTTTATCCTCAAATTCATATCAACTCAAAATACGGAAATCAAAATGGAGTTATACATCTTATATGTGCCCTAAAAGTATTCACAATGCATTATGCGTATTCCTATTCAGGTGATTACACATGCCTATAATGGAGGTCATGTGAGTTTACCAGATACAAAGTACGGTACTTTGATACCTTACCACGGCCTTACCCCCAGTTCCCCACCACCACAACCCTGTGATAGCCGTGCTACCCTAACCCCGACCACCAGGACCCCATCACTGGGTCCCATTACGCCACATCCCCTGACGACCCCAACGAATCACCACCAATGACCCCACATCAGGAGGTGACCCTTGGCCCCTGAACCCAGTGGGAGTAGGGTCATTGCATTGATGTGACCTCACAGATGTATGGACACCGGTACTCACGTCATGGCATCCGGAGGTGGCGGGGACATTATGACGTCACCAACGAACTCTGACGTTCTGGGTCATTCTTCCACGTTTCCCCAAATTTATTTGTAGTTATTGTCACCAAGTTTATTGGTTCAGTACATACCTTCACTTTGCACTAGGATGATTATTTGGAAGATTCCTGTGGTGGTTTGTTATATTAGAATAAAATTTCCCGTTTCAATGATAGATATTGTAAATTGTCTGATGCAATCCAGAATGTGTTCTTCAGAGACATTCGTCTGCGTGACGTCAATTTGATTGTGCGTCTTGATTGGAACACCTTTTCATTTTTATCTGAGTGGCGCCCAGAGCTGACTCTACTTCAGAACCTAAATGAATATTCCATAGGGTCTTGATTATCGTCAGATAACAATTAGGTACCTGACCTCGATGCACTCTCCTTAATAAAGTTGGAGTGGAGTTAATTAGCAATGATTCCTCTCACCTGCCCCTGCCCATCACACACAGACACAAGTGACTGCCCCCCCCCCCCCCCCTCCTTCCCATGTGTGGTGAGACCAGATTTCACCGTATTTACCTTCCCGGCGTGCAGTGGGCGGAGTAACGACGCCACAATGGCCTTAATGCGGTGTTGGCAAATGTTTAATTAATCGTCACACCTGTGAACAACCCGACACCGATAACCGCCACATCTGCCTGTCCACCGGTGCGTAAACCGCGGCAAACCGCGCGGTTAGCAAGGAGCGAGGGTCACTCAACCATGAACCGCCCCATAATACGATCCCCACCCCCCATCTCCATGCAAATTGACGCTGCGCGCGCACCGTGTGGTTTGTGCGCGGGCAGGCAGCTTCCGGCTCAAGTGGGGCGTGTGCTGTGGGAGGCGAGTGTGTTAGTCACGCTTGATTGGTTCCGCAAGCGTCGACTCTCCCAGCGCAGGCTTTGTGCTGATTTTGGCCACGTTGGCACTGCGACTGGAAACCCGATCCGAGCGCGTGCGAGCTGCTCAAAAGGTTGAGAGCTCCGTTCACAGGGGAGAGAGATTAAAGATGCACGATCGGAGTTGGGGAAGAGTTAGAAGAGGAACTCGAAAGGCAGGGTCTGCCGAGGATGTTCTCGCCTCTTTTTACTGCTCCCTTGAAATCCGAGCTGTTAGACGTTCTGTAGTTTCTTTTTCATTTTTGTTGGGTTTTTTTAATGAGGAAAAGGAATTCAGGTGTTTTAGGGGATAGCGGAGCTAAGGAGAAAGTGGTACGAAATATTAGTTACAAGTATTCCCAACCGCGACAGTAATTGGTAATGTCAGCAGAACTATACAAACTATTTACGGTATTTACTGTGGACCAATGAAAAGGAAGATGGTGTCAATGCATAATGATATTGAAAAATGGTTAACAAAGCTTTGCTTTTACCCTAACCTTTAGGCGATATATTCAAACATAACTTCAAAATAGTCCCGTACCCTCCATCCCTATTATTGCTAGCCAAATAACTGCCAAAGAGTGCCGCCCGTCCGCAGCCCCGGATTACTCCACCCTATTTTTCATATTCTGGATGGCGAGACCTGAATCCGTGTTGTGCGGCGTTCGCTGTGGGCTCATTGATTTCCGGGTCAGGGGTTAGTGTCCGCCGACACTAGGTGGCGTCTGTGGTGACACGATCGAACTGCATGATGGGATTGTGTTACTCTGGCGGATTTCCCGCGATCCATTGTCCACTCACTGGCCACATGAGGGCGCCAGGGTCGGGCAGGGTCGCCCTCAACGAGGTAGATGGCGCTGCCGTCGCATTTGTGGGAGTGGCGTCCTCTGTTCAAAGCGAGGCACTTGTGAGCCAGGCGATAATAGGGTTCTTTTTACACAGAGGGCTTTTGATTAACTTCCTGAATAAACTCTGTTATGTTTCAGGCTGTAACTGCATCTTCAAAAAATAGGTCATGCATTACACTAAAGGAAGGAACAATTGTTAATTAAGGAGAATTGGTTAGTATAGATTAGTGACATTATGCATCATGGGCAGTATTTTGAAGCTTTCAGAAAAGAACAGAACACATTTTGCACGAAAACATATATATAACTGCATATATACGTATCCTGATATAGAAGCAAATCTAATGTCTCTCAAATAACGACTAATGCATTTGCTGCAAAGACCAACAAGCACTCTCGTCATCTTTCTTTTTAGAACTCTTCACTCAAGCAAAAGACATCTCTCTTGTACACCAGAGATAGTGATGCTTTGCTCCCTTTTTTTCCGCTGACGCATCCTCTTTGATGTTGGCGCCATAGGACGACTCAAAGCTGAATGTCGTCTGCCCTTTCACCAGCTGGCAAACTTTTCCCGCGCTCTTCGTACGAGACGCCATTTTCCCGGATTTCCCTGGAACTGACGATATTTTCTGTGTCAGACCACACTTTTTTGTCCCGAGCGCGCTCGACCTTCCATTTGGGGCCCGCAACCTCTCGGCGTCTCGTGGGCGTCTTCCGGACGTCACCCGGACGTCACCCCATTCATCAGCAGTCGTATTCCTGCGCACGGACAGAGGCCCTCTCTGCGCATGCTCGAGAGATGACCTCGCGGGTCACGCCTGGAGGAGACGCCGGCGTTCGTCTGGTGGGGCCCAGGCACGTGGGGTCGGGGACGGCGTCTGTTTAAAGTTCCTGACCTTGGCTGACTGCTCTGCCCGTCAAAGTGAGGGCTGTGATGCGGTTATCGACGTCCGCCTCCGCGGAGTAATAGAGTTCCTGACACGCGGCGAGTGGCGAAGGCTGAGAGGTACGAGAGTGTGTGCTGGAGGGGAGGGGGCGTCGGGGGAGGGGAGTAGGGGCGAAGAAGGTGGCTCAACTATCGTCGTTACTACTACCATTGCCACCGTCACATCCACCATTTCACGCCAAGAACCACAGCGAGGACAAGGCTTCCAACATCGACACGAACAACTCTGAGTCACTCCATCTCTGTGGTGCAGCTTTTGTGGTCAGACTTAACCTCCCATTGGACTACTGATATATACAAATACATCATATGGCGTCTCTTGCTTCATAGATTATCAAGGAAACTATTCCACCAAAATAACGATCGGAAAATGCACCTAAAATAGATATGTAGGAAAACAAGACTTAAGGGTAACGGACAAGGTCACTGATGATGTCAAAGGCAGATTTTGTTAATCAAAATACAAATCTGAGATGTTTAAAGTACTAGGGTAAAAAGAAAGAAAAGTTGAAAAGCAATAACACAAAATATATAATCAATGGACACTGCAAAATGTACGTTCCGTCCACAATGCAGTTTCACTTCGTTTAGATTTTTTTAAATGACTAGAATGGATATTCAAATGTTCAAGATTTTTAATTTTTAATCACAAATACTATTTATCAAATATACGTACCTACAAACATAAGAAGCGTATAAGAAAAAAGTCTAAGTCCAACTGGGGACAGCAGAAAGCTGCGGAAGGGTCAGTAAATACGAGTTGCTCAACTGACTGAATGTGTTGTTGTCCATCTCTATTGATGCTCGCTTTTTTCAGGTTTGATGAGCGACTCATTTTGAGCAAACTGTGAGCAAACAAAGGGGAGCCGGCCCCTCCCACTCAGCGTTTCACTCAATGCGAGCGATTCACTCAATACGATCAGATGAAAACCCGACAAGAATCACCCCCACCTTGACACACGCACTCACACACACACTCACACTCTCCTCCCATTGCCTCTCCACTCTCCCTGTGTCTGCTGTCACGGTGCCGTCTTTTGTATTCATCATTTCATTAGCTGTTTTGTGCCGGGTGTTTTTTAACCTTTGCTGTAATCATGGAGCAGCTTGGAGCTGGTTGGCGGTGGGAGGCCTGCCGTTTGTGTCCGCCTGTGTGGGCGTTGAGGCAATACGACCGACCGGCCCGCCTTGTATAAATCAGTTCCTTTGTTTGCTTTTGAATTTTCATCCGATTTGTGTAATTGATCGCGCATGCGCCATATGCCGCCGTTCCCCGCGATCACCGCGCCCCCATGCGGCTCTCACCCGCCCTACTTCCGCTTTAAAACCTGCGCGCGCAGCCTCCTGATCTGTACGCGACTAATCTGCCGGTGCGCATGCTCGCAGGCGCGTTGCCCATGCGCAGTGAAGCTCCCCGGTCACGTGCCCGCGCGTCCCGGAGTCAATGGAGCGTCTCTCTCTGGCAGGATCTCGGCAAACCTCGTGAGAATCTCGTCGCCGCGTGTCACGTGTTCGGGGTCACGTGGTCGGCCCATGTGACCGCCTGCGCGCATGTGTAACATGTGATGCTGACATGATGTCTTGATGGGAGTCCACCCAAAGGCGATGGTTCAGATCTGTGTGGTAGAAGAGAGGGCTCTGCCAAATCCCCCTAACCCAGCCTGGAGGGAGGAGGGGGCAGGGCAGGTCGTTAATGGGCTGACAAAAGAGTCGTTCTCTAGAGACGAGGTCCTGGTATTGAGGTAATGCCATAAAAAGTTTAAATTGTTCATTTAGATGATATAACGGGAATATTTTTGTTTTTATTGTGTAGGGCAAATAGGGACTTTCTGATATATATATATCAGACATATTATGTAGTCATCCCTACTACCTAAAATCACTACACGTAATTACAACATCCTGTATCAAGTTAGTTCTTGCTGATTCCAGTGGAAACCGTTCCCGTGAATAATGGAAAGGTCAGTCAGTTGAAAACAACAAAAAGGATGACACGAAACGTTTACTCAGACAATTACTCATAGGGCTTGTGTGTAATAGTGGTGGACCCTTTTGCCGCAGTGGTAAGACCTGTCAGGCTGCATGGTACATCAGAGGGCGAGGCTTCCCCAGCAATAACTCCTTCAGCAGTGTTGAACAACTCGCAGGAAACACACCTCTGCGCTACTTCTAACACTCGCATTTTGTTGACACTAGGAGCGCTTTATAGCCGGCTCCCTTTGTCGTCTGCTTTAACCGGTTCTCTTTGTCGTCTGCTTAAACTCGGGTCAGTGGTACCTCAGCAAACAAGGCAGATCGATTTGGCAAACGGGCCACTGCTTGACTTACGACTTAATAGCGAAGGTGTTCATCAGATCCTCAGGGTGTATTTAGGTTAATCGTTATGTTTATGTTTGTCGCAGAAGCGTTGATTGTTCATGCATATATGCGTAATGTACTTATATATGTGTTTGCTTATACATGTATATCTCACATAGACATATCACCTGCGACAAATCCCCTTTTGTGTGCACTACTTACAAAGGACAACCATTGCCTGTGGGCATACATCCCTAGCAATAAGGCATCTGTCCAATCAAAGTGCTCCAATCACATCACATGACACCCCTGCAGGGTAACGGGCTGTAATTAGGGGGTGTCGACGCTTGATTAAACAGCCAAATATTGGAGGGGTGGTTGGAGAGTAGGCTGATGAGGGGGCGGTGCTGGTGTGGGGAAAGGGGTGATGACAGTGTTTGATTGACCGCAGATTGATCCTATCCGGAGGTGAAAGGGGATCCGGAAATTTGCATCCGGAAGTGGCAAGTGGTGGCTTGTGGGTAGACGGATCCGGAAATGGGGTCAAGGAGGGAGGCTTGGGGTGATTGGAGGAAAGACTAGGAATGTGTGGAAGTGAGAGACTAGATTGAATTGTAGATTCACACGTTCAAACAATCGAATGAATACAAATCTATGGTGCAGATTCAGGTTCAGTTTAAGTCCCAATCGAGGGCAACACCAGTTATGGAATAATAAGAATGTACATGTGCGTTATACGGCAGATAGAAGAAAACTATATGTGTCCATGGATGTCCCGCAAAATGTATATTGTGTGTTTTTGTATTTACCCCTAATTTCCTTACATTGTTTCTCATATGACGGTATTTCTGACAACCGATGGATACATGTAATGATAGGTTTAAAGCGACTCCAAATCCTTTAGTATGCCTCTTTTTCCGGGAAAGAAATCAAGAAAAGTGAAAGGGTACCCTCCATTCTTGTAGAGTACAGGCGCATTCAACAACTACACGATAACTGTTTATTTCCTAGAGTGTGTGTCCTCTCAATAGGCATGTCTGCCATGCTTCCCATTTGTAGTATTAATCGGAGGAGTAAACATCCTTGATAGAGAAAAGAAACCAACCGATGGTTACAGATTCAAAAGGCTAGACAGACCAAACCAATCTGCACTAATATATGAATGTCACAGCTCCGCCCACACGGTGTAGACAAAGTCAGGAATCAGAAATATAAATTTCATGAGACGCAGACCACATCGTCCACAGCGCCCCCTATACATGCCCAATGTGAGTCAGCAGGACTCTATTATCGTCCATTGATTGTGTGCAGACGAGAACTCACGAGAACTGACGAGATTAACCTGGTGACAGAGTAAACACTGCCATCTAGCGGCGTGTTTGATCTCACTCCGCTTACAACGCCATCTGCAGAGCAGGGATGGTACTCACACGAACTACGAACGAGACCGAGGCTAGACGAAAACGGAAACGAGCTTAGGTCAAACCAACAACGTGTTTCTAAGCGGAATTAAACACTTTTCATAGCAGTTACTTTACTGAATTACACTGTTTTCTTGTTCAGGCATAAATGAATTTTTTCCAAGTTTACAACATGCTGTTTTCAGTTATTCTCATATTATTGTCCCAGAAATGAAACCTTTAAATGTTGAGTGACTATGCTTTTGGTCAGAGGATATAGGAGCAGTTCTAATCAATACAGATTGGTGTCAACGCTAGAGAAGCTCTTCCTACTGTCTGTGGGCAATTGGGTAGTGTGAGTAGCTCGCAGTAAGGTCCACGTTTCTCCTGGTCGTACACACATCGCATGTACACACACAGAGACCGACACATACACACTATCCAATCACATATACGCCAACACTCCCACTCTCTCGACCACACTAAAAATCACTCACTCAACCAGTCAATATGCTCATCTGGTGGCACGATCAGTTTACACAGGTAGCCTTGTTAGGATGTCAAACAGTTGTGTCATATCTGGAACGATAGCGTGATGACGACATACTTCTCTCGATGTCTAAAGGGGAAAAAACTTGTTCTCCTTAAAAGTCGTACCAACCCCTAAAACCTACTATAATTTAGCACTTATTCGATTAGAGATAAACGACCTTGATGCGAAATATCTAATTCGGATATACCCAATAACATTGGGCTCTATTTTGAATAACAGAGACGTAGGAGCGGTGGAGGGTCGTACTACATCTTCATTTTCTCATATCGCTGACAGCCTTCTAGCTCCCAGACCCCAACATCCGATCCCGCCAGCCACACTTCCCACCCACCCTCCATGCCTCTCCTCTGAGGTTTGGGAAATAACCATGTCAAATCACCTGTTCCTGCATCCACCCCCGACCTTAGCTGTGGTCTGCCCTTCCCCCACCCTTTAGCCTGCCGACCGCACTGTCCCTCTCCATCCCCCAAACACTGCCCTCGGGGTACACATGCGTCGTCCAGCGGGATGGGAGCGGGGGTGATGAGGGGGTTGATGGTGGTGTTGAGGGTGTGGGTGGGTGGGTGGGTGGGTGGGTGGGTGGGTGGGTGGGTGGGTGAGTGGGTGGGTGGGTGGGTGGGTGGGGCCATGAGGTAGGGGCATAAGATCCCTGGATGTCACATCAAAGATAGGGCAGGGTGCCAGGTTGGCGTTTGACGGTGAGGGGTGAGACCAGCCAACTGGCCACCCTGCCCGAAGAGGGGCGGCCGTGGAGGGGTGGGGGTAGAGTGGAAAGGGGGTGTGGTCAATCGGCAAGCCGCTGGTCACGTGACTGGTCAGTCTGATGTGGTGCACCGACTCACCATAGACATGTTGCATGCCGACCGACTCAACCAACTATGGTATGTGCTGCACAGTGACCACTACTGGCATCATCTAATATCCATTTTACAAAATCAATCTTTGTTGGTTAATTGGTTGACGGTCTATTACGCCAGAACTTATGCCCTAGTATATTCCAAGTTCATATCTGGTAAGATCGAATGTATGACATGGGAATGACAGACAAGCAGGAGTCACAGAGACGCTGGGCCTCGGATCCCGGATCCCGTGATCAAGAGGCTTCTGCAAAGTTTTTCCAACCAACCTTGTTGATCTTCATCTAACAGCAATAAAGAGGCAGACAAGTCAGAAGCAGGGCTGATTGTCGCATCAGGTCACAAGTAGCCTTTCTATTAAAACCTCTTTATAGTTACTATTGAAACCGCTTTATGGTTACCCCAGTAAGTTACCCCAGGCCAATATTGAAACGATGTATCACCAATCATATACGCGTGTACATGCTTTTACCAGTTACATACTGGTACTCCCTATACCGTATATATTGTGTGGTGCACCCAGTGCCATACACTGCTATAGGGAACACATTGAGACATCGGCGGAATGTGGACGTTCACTTCAACATGATTTCTGCAACAATGTACAGCAAAATGCTATAAATTTTGGGTACATGATAAATATAGAACCATGGTTGAACATAAAATAAGATTCTATGGGATTCCCTTTATTCTTGAAACTCGGCCTCAAAGCCTCGTTCCGTCAATAAACATTAACCCCATCTCATTCTATATGATGTGCGACTACGGTATGGTTGATCTTTAGCACGAGATGCAAGTGCATGTAGTGTTAAATACGTTATCTGTCACTGAACAGCGGAAGCACTGTAGATTGTACTTGTACAGAATATATTACCCAAGACCGACGTCAGAGAGCATGCTCCCCGAGTACAGTTGGGGAGATGTATGCACGGCAAATCTGTACTTGCACAGTCACCATATACCCTTTCCAGATGTGAGCACCCAAAGAGGGCGCCACCGGCGTGGTTCGGCCTGAGGCGGGATCCTTTGCCTTTATTTCCCCTCCCGATGGTGGAGACTGTTCAAGTAGAAGGCGACCATACGGGGGACTAAGTGAAAGTCCATCCACACTCCCCATTCGCTTTCATTCGCCGGGCAAGCCCACGACGAAGGGCACAGGGGAGATCAATAGATTTCGCGTGCGATGAAACATCATTGGAGGCAGGGGCCATTCCCCTCTGGCCCTGCTCCATACAATCTACCAGCCTCCCTTTGGTTTTCCTACTTTTTTACCTTTGTCTGCCCGTCATTCGATCACCCAACCCCGAGCGCCCCCTGTCGCAGACTCATCAAAGTATGTCTGTTGATCGCTGCAACAAACGGAAATGAAGCGCGCGTGCGTCTGTGTGCTGAGCATGCCGGGATTAGAGGACCGCGGGAGGGACTTCATTGATTGGTCGACAGCGGGCACGTGACCATGTGCAGACCCTCAAGGTATATCGCATATATAGTACTATAATGCGCGTAAAAGAAATGTCCCTTAGTTTTTTCTTGTGTCTATCCTACCATCTATAGAAAATGGTTTTACTTGGTTGTACAGATCTCAGAAAGATAGGTAGGATATGAGCAGTGTCATTACTAGAGAATCAAACAAACTTCAATGTTCATTCTTCAGATGTTATAAAGAAAGGTCTTGTAATGTAGTATGGCCCAGTTTTTGACCTTTTCCCTTGTCACTTGATTCTTTAAAATGTTTCATTCGAAGGGGCTTTCTTCATTTATCGCCAAAGCGTAGGTTTGATGTTGAAGGAGGGTGAGTTCTTAGATTAAGCGTCTCCTCAACAATAGCCCCCATTTTCTCAGAAGTGGCTGGTGCCGAGCGTGAGTGCGCCGCTGGTCTTTGGTTCGGCTGATTGTCGTCTGCTCTCGTTGCAACAATGGCGGCCCCTTGCCATGAAAGCTGCGCGCGCAGCTCGCACTTCACCTTTCATCAGAACGAGACTCAGACAAATAAATAGCCGGCGTGGCCGCTGTTGTCGCCCTAGTCGGCGACATTCCATTAGATTAATTCACCAGCTATCTTTGATCCGGTGTCGCATTTCTTCCCTAAAGGGTGCGCCCCTGATGGGTTGTCTGTAACACGCTGCATCCTGTTTCTGCGGGACTGATCGTAGTCTCTCAAAGAGGTCGAACATGCAGACAGTAGGAGTCCGCCATCTTGTGTTCGCTATGTCTGCCGCGTTGCATGCTGGGGAGGTTTGTACAATAGCATCCACGTGTCGCACCCCCATCCCATTCCACAGACATCCCCCAGCTTCTCATCTCCGCACTTACTCTTGTGATGCTCTTTTGCTTTTTGCTATCTGTCTACAACAAATATTCACATCTCGTATCAATTATCATCAGGTGCCTGCCTCATGGGCTTTTTGGCACGCTGATTCCCTCACATGCAGACTTCATCTAGATACATTTACTTATCCTTCCGTTTGAGTTTAGGTTTGCGAGATCTGTCTCGTTTATATCCAGTAGATAAAAGGGTAACTCTCTTTTAGTATAAAACGTGTCAGCGTTTTCTTTCTTGTTTGCTTTATATGTTTGCAAATAATTGGGTTTTCTTTTGTAAGAATCTTTGATTTGCTGATCTACTAATGCAAGTAAAATGATCATTTCAAATGAAATACTGCATTAACCAGAGATGAGTCAGCTAATTTCATGTAATTTTTTTGTATTGATTCTCTCCACATAACATTTCTGTCGAATGCCTTCTCTCCTTGACATTATGGACAATTCTAAAGTAAGATACCGGTATTGTCACCACCCTTGATAAAACTAGAATATTCCATCCAGATGCCCTGTTATGTGAGTCCTAACCCCCTTTTCCAGTCGTAAGTCTATATTTTACATCCAACCCGTCTCCCAGTGTCTAACTCCTTCCGTCTATCAATGTATATCACTTTTTCTCTGCCCCGTTCCCCTCTTCCTCTATCTATCTCGGATCTATTGCTCTCTCTCTCTCTCTCTCTCTCTCTCTCTCTCTCTCTCTCTCTCTCTCTCTCTCTCTCTCTCTCTCTCTCTCTCTCCCTCTCTCTCTCTCTCTCTCTAACCTCTTATTATATCTTTGCCGCTATCTCTGGGGATTTTTTCGGTCAGTCCCTTTATATACCGTTCTCTCTGCTCTGGCTTTAGGTCTTTCTTTCTCCGTCGCGACCGTTTTTTTTCTGTACCATTCTCTGTTTATCTACCTCTCTATCTTTCCCTGTCACTGAAATTTTTCGATTTCCTTCCATATAACATTCATATCGGCCACCTATATGTGGCGCTCCAAACAACGGGAGGTCCGCAAGGATTACATTAGGGCTCAATTGATCAAAGCGCAGCGGAAGCGGAAAGATCTGTGCCCGGACTGATGCGTCCATTGAACTGCTTCTTTCGCGCGGCCAGATTGATTAGCAAAATGTCACACCTTCAGAAGGAACGGGAAAAACCCCTTGAGGCTAATGTCAAAGCATCAGTGTTTCTTACAAAAGAACACTTCCCACGCGCGCGACAACAATCAACCACGTTTGATTCGCATAGAGTGCCGGGAAGATCAGCGCGTCTCAAATCATCATGGCTGACAAGCAGAACAAAATCATTATCTCCTCGTGTTCTTGGCTCGATTGTGTGTCGTCATCTGTGTTCAGAAAACATCGATAAAGATAATGAGGTGTCTCTTAGTGCGCGGGCCCTGAGCGCGGGTGGGCCACACTTTCCCGCCTTTAGTGGTCAGAGTTGAGCCCTGTGTTCGGGCCGCGCTGTCTTATGGTAAAATGTCGTCTGCCACATTCCCGCCAAAACTTCACGGGGAAACAAGCGACGTTTTAGACTAGCAAGATGGTTTGAAAAATACTTCATGCGATGAGAATAAAATAATAGAGTAAACCGAATTAATTATTTCATGAAAATAGGTCTAGTCAAAGGCGAATCAAATATCGAGGATGTTGATGTTTCCTTGGTGATATAAAGAAGTGAAAACCTTCTGCGGGTGCCACAATCTCGAGGATATTTCCAAATCATCAGATGATTACACATTACAAGGCGGTCACCAAATCGCATCAGAGTATACAATTAGCCTTAGAAAACCTAAAGAAGAGAACAAATGTAAGCAGCTTTAACAAAATCATCGTATTTTAATTGTTAGAGACCTGTGGCAGATGCGTATGGTAATGCCTAATATCCGTTTTTAGATCTAGATATCAATGAAACAATGCAAATGCAGGCACAAATTCATGAGTGCAGATTGGCAAATGCTTTCTTCATTTACGTGACGTCATGCATACATCCCAAGTGACATACAGTGAAGAGGAGTCGGTTGGCAGTGGTGTGAGGAAGGAATATGGCGGGTGTGATGGATGTGCAGGAGGGTGTATGCCACGCTAACGTAGGGTTCGCCACCAAGGTAGCCTCTCGCCGACCCCTCATTTATTTTCCTGCCCCACCCCTAGCCGGCCCCCTGACGGCCACTGTGAATACCGACCTTCCGCCCAGAACGCCGACCACCCGCGACCTTCACTTCCGCTGGCTGTCGCCAAGTGCGCATGCGCCGGCCGGTCCCAGCCAATGACGTTCTCAGACGGCTGTCACGTGACAACCGCAGCACGCGAAGTCCGGAGCGCTTCCTACCGGACAGAAAGGCCGCTGCCAAGCAATTGCTTCCGGGGTCAGGGGTCAGCCTTGGTTTGGCGCGCCACCAGATGGCACTGCGACGGGACGCGATGACACCACGTGACCTCGCCAAAGTGACGGACGCCGTTTTCTGCGCCTGCGCATTGATCGACGTGCCACCACGCGGCGGGTGATTAAAGTACAGACGATCACGGAGTGCCGCCTCGCTGCGGACAGAGGAACTATACACGTGTTTGGAGGGGCGGGGCGCGGTGTAAGGGAACACGGAAATCGTTGCTTCTTGGTGGGCGGCACAGGGAACGGTGTATCAATCTTTGATGGCCACAGAGACTCGTGGGACTGTGGATCTGTTGTCTGTATTGCCACAATTTGTGCCGCAGTGTCTCGCTATGTGGCTACACATGCCTGTGAGACTAGCTCACACGGATGGGGTGGAGGTGCCACGAGAGGTGGGAGGAGATAGGCGGGAGTGACGTAATGAGGGGCGAGGTGGTGGTGTAGAAACTAGTTATGTTCTCTGATGAGGGGTGTGAAGGTATACCTGGACAGAACAGATACGGTATGGTAGATACCTGACGTTCTGTTAGGTTATGTAGGGTAAAATATAATATATTTTCTTAGAGAAAATAGAATGTATGAATACACATTCTCTGACCACGGACCATGGGACATGCATGTATTAGAAGTAATATGAGGAAACGTTAATGTTGAGGACTTGATGTTCATTGGGGGTACTCTGTCCCGGAAATGTGGGGTAAAATACCGAGAACGGCATCAATACCCCACTGCAAATATGATTCCTTGTTGTTATATACAATGTACCTGAAGATCATTTGTAAAACCGCCATTTTAATTACTTACATGCATATGCGAGCGGTCATTCATTACGGCCCTAGAGCTCGAACATAATTCATAAGCTATGGAGAAGAGCGGGTGGGCCTAGTAGTTAATAGACAATCGACCACAGGTGTATAGTAACACTATGCTCTTTGATAAATCTCCCCTTGTTACATGTTGTGTAGTGTGATGTCGTAAAAAGTGACGTGAAAGAGGTGTGATGTTTCTAAAGATGTCGTTGAATACCTGTCTTGTCTCGTGGTTTAGTCCAATACTGACGTGTTTGTGGTGTAACGGTCGGCTTTCTTGCAGCAGTACAACACGAGAGGGCGCCACGGTGTTACCAGTATAAGCGTGATAGTCCCGACCTCGCCCACAAGGTGGCGCCAGATGACAAAGGATCCGAGATGCATCCTCCGTTTCCGTCCCCGGCGTTCCTTGATAGAGCAAGGTATGTAGCTTATCTATCACCGAATACTTAGACAATGAATACTGACAAGTACAATAACATATTGATGCATTCCTATATTTAGTATGTAAGGTATTTGTGTTTTAGAGATGTATTCCGGGTGTACAGAGGTGGTGCCATAGAGGTAGTGCCTATGATACAAAAAAGTAGGCCCCCTAGTAATGAATGGGTTAACAGGGTTATTTTGTATGTTATGTCTATTTCCCCAAATAAAAATCAAATAAACGAATGGATAACTACGTTTGTCGTTCTAATCCGGAAATCTACTCAGCAGTTATATTAGTTGACATTCTGTTATCTGGCAATTTTATATTGTACAATTAAGCGGTAAACAATATTTAAAACTTACCTAAGAGTCAGGCCTTGGATATGTCCTCCTACCAGGTTGGAGTATGGTCAGTTCCACCAGTACAGTCCTCCCGTCGGCCTCACACCGGAAGTGGGCTACCACCCTGCCGCCATCTTCTCGCCGGTCACCGCGCTGCAGATCTCGGACCCGAAACGCGCAGAGTTTCTGACGTCACTGATGGACGTAGATGGACGCAAGGACGCGCCCTCCCCGGCCAAGAAGGATGACGGGAACGCTCGAGTCAAGGATGAGACAACCAAAGGCGACGACGGCAAGGGAATGAATGGAAGTGAGTATGGAGTGTGCGATAGTTGAATTAACCGTGCATTTTAACTAAATAAGTAGTGGACTTGATATATGAATCTATAACTCTGGTATCACGAGACGCTAATGTAATTTTCGTTTGCATTAGAAACCGCATTGGAGACTGTCCTATAGGCGAAGATTGAAAACCATATATTGATAATTCATGTAGACCAAGATTAAAAAGTGTTATTAGCTTGTAATAGCTTACAAATTTGAACATCACCATACATTTTTATTAGTCTATTCATCCTCCTCCTTCTCTCCCATACATAGTACATTTTCTTATTATAAATGACGATACATAGAAATGAGAATTACAATTTGGGTTATATTCAGTCTCTAGGCCTTTCTTTGTAACCTAATTGCACCAGTCAACTTCTTTGAAACCCAATTAATTAGGATAACTGGGGGTATGTTGCTGAGAATTAGCTGGGAGCTTTCAAATACAAGGCGCCTATCCTTGGGGACCGATCACATGCTATCTGAGTGTGGGTGAACTAAATGAATAAACTAAGGTGGGGTGGGTAGTGAGTTCGAGGACATCCTTAAATTCCCTAATCTTTTATTTGTGAAATACCCCTAACTCTATAAACCCTTTCGTCCTCACCAGGCCACCTGCCTTCATCACAAGCCGGCCCCTTGTCATCCACACCCTCTGGCGGGACGGACGCACGGCCGCTCCTACACTCCGGGCTCGTCACTTCCGGTCCGCCCACGCTTAGCGGAAACGGCGGCCATCTTGCGCCGTCGCACCCGGCGATCCACATGCCGACGCCGGTCGTGGACCACAATGTGTACGTGAACGCGGCGGCGGAGAATATCTACGAGACGGCGGCACGTCTGCTGTTTATGAGTGTGAAGTGGGCGAGGAACATCCCCTCCTTCCTGCAGCTGCCCTTCCGCGACCAGGCCATCCTACTGGAGGAATCGTGGAGCGAGCTGTTCATCCTCAGCGCCGCCCAGTGGTCGCTGCCCGTTGACCTGGGTAAGTACACATATTTAAGAAGAAATTCTATCGAGAGCTATAAGAACCCACTGATAATATGTCCTGAGTTTGAGGAATGACTTCACGAGGCACAGCCGACAGAGATTACTTAGCAAACCCAAAATAATGGCTATTTCAGTGGCTTTAGGCCTGGCGTCCACCTACTACGATAGAAATTTAGACCTACCGATATGGCACCGATACAAAAAGTAAATATCGGAGACATATCGGGAACGTGCAAAATCGTAGACATATGTCTAGACATGCCAGTCCACCATGCAGTGTATGGGGATTTTATCGGTGTCTAATCGCAGAAACGTGGTCAACTCCCCCGATATTAGGTAACCTTCCGACGCGATTTTCATTTTCTATCGGGAGGTGCATCGTAAACCATATCGGTGCCATATCGTAGTAGGTGGACGCCGGGCCTTAGATCGAGTGTGGTTCAGATTTTATTATCACTGACTAATCAACCAATGTTTGTGACATAATCACCCATTAAGTTTTTTTTACAATACTTCATGGGCGGGGAGTACTCTGCGAATTCCCAATGTCTTAGGGAGAAGAAATACCAGGGGCGAGACCATGATGTTTTTTCTGCATAGTTAAATCTTCCAGCAAATAGTGGATCGTCTTCTGGTCATATGTCGAGGCCGTTCTCTGTGCTTGGTTGAGAGGTTTTAAAAATAAAATTCCAATGACACCAGTGAAATCTACATAATACACAAAAGAAAGTGATATGTGTCCATCTGACTAACTTTCTATACGTAGGGTATGTGTAAGGTAATTTGGTCTCATACGCAATGCCCGTAATTATAACCCGTTCTGGACCTTTTAAGATCAATAATTGGAGCCATGGCTACTTATGTGTGAGGTGTATGCATCAGGACAGTTGTGGATGAAACAGTGGTTTCAGACCTAACACATAAACACAGAAGGGTATGGGAATAGGGGCTCTACTTAGTACAGAAAGGAGCTATCATTTGGCACGAGAAGTACATATAGTTACGATTCGTTTGGTGTAACTATAGATGTACAAAAACAATAAGAATATAAGTTACAAACTGCTTGACTTCATACATCACGCGCATATGACCTTTTATTGAAATGTCACCTTGAAGCAAGTTTTCCAGTACAAAACAAACCGGCAATATAACCACCGTCATAGTTATGTTGTAGTTAACTACCACTTAGTACTTAACATCGAGATCGAAAGACAATTTCTGGAATGAATTGATAATACCAATAATAGCCTAATCTCTGCCACTCCTACTCACCTATTTGACCCTCACTGTGTCTGACATTGCTTGAGTATCCCTTTACCATCTTATATCCATATACCTATGCTTGTAGCACTTCCACTTATCTTTACCTTGTGTACATTAACAGGCACACTGCTAGCTACGAATGGAGTGTCCCTGGACACGCAGCCAAACGAGAAGGCGTCACACCTCATCAGTCAAGTGCGCACCTTACAGGACGTGCTGTCACGATTCAACGCTCTCCGTGTGGACGCCACAGAGTACGCCTGCCTCAAGGCACTCGTCCTTTTCAAATCAGGTAAGCACCATACCCCATCCTTCGATTAGGTTATACGATAAAGCAAGAGTAGGTCTGTGTAATCAGTGTGTATGTTATCTAATTGTAATAAGGGATAAACTTATAATACAGAGTGTAAGCTCCATTCTAGGGTCTCGGAACATGATATAGAATGAATTAACAATCGAGGTAAGTTAGCATCATATCCATTCTGTGATTGTATTATTTGCCAAAGTAAAATGGAGGCATTTTATTAAAAGTATCATGCCGGTTCTCTGATTAAATAAGATTAAAGCAATGCTATAGAGGCACCGATACTATTCTCGGAAATCACGTATGTGATCTTTCCAGTACATATGTCACTGATATCATCTCCACTAAACATGGTTTTAAATTGGTGTTTGGCAGAAATTCGTGGTTTGCGGGACTCCTGCCAGGTGGAGACGCTACAAGACCAGGCCCAGCTGATGCTCAGCGAATACACGCTCACACAGTACCCGACAAACAAGGTGCGATTTGGCAAGATTCTCCTACTGCTTCCGGCCCTGCGCACTGTGTCACCGCGCACCATCGAGGATGCCTTCTTCCGGCGTACGATTGGAAGTATTCCCATTGAGCGGTTACTCTGCGACATGTTTAAGTCTAGTTAATCAACCGAAACATTTTATCTTGTTTTTTTAATGAGCTCTTCTTGGTGAGATTAACCATGTCGAGCCACAAGTCCCTGCCCAGCACATACCCAACCACCCCAACCCGGATGTTCGATGTAGAATGGAGTATAACTTATATTAATCGTGAATTAAATTCTTTGTAATCATTCAAGTGCAATCTACATGTTATGTCAGAGTGACGACTTTAAAGTCCATATAACGTAATTCCCACCGAGAAAGTTCAATTATATTTTTTCTGTATTACTTTTTTCCACATAAGTGAGTCAAATACGTATGATATTAGTCCAGCCTCTGTAACGTGGTCCTTTGTACTGTCTTTGTCACTCATTCAATATCATATTAACCCAAACAGATCTGCGAAGCAACTTTGCTTCCATTTGTAAATAGATAAAATGTTCATATATATGTGCATAGAGTAACATAGACTTATTTTCAGTCTTTCAATTTATATACATTGTTTCAATAACTTTTCTCATCAAACACGTTGTCAGTGTCCATCACTTATATAGGAGTTGTATTTGGGTGTATACTCTTAAATAATGGGAACACTTTAACTGTATAGAAATTGCGAGTAGGAAGTGAATGACTTTGTGTGCTGGGAAACTATTTCCCCCTATGATATATGACGTGGTTTATTGTCTCAAGATATGGAATGAAGATAAAGAGAAGTGTAAAATTGTGGAGAACAATTGAGTTGTGATAGAGGTTGTAGTGCCACATGAAACAGATTATCCCCTTGAGATTCCTGTTGATGTGCCATATGACTTAATGAATGTATGTAGTAACACTGTATATAATCCATACACATTTGATTCGAAATAGCATTTTCCAATTCACCTTTGGGAGATTGTTACTGTCTGAAAAGGCAGGAATATCATGTCATAGGAACTGGCGAGGATACTGGTGAATTATGTATTTTGTACGTGTTAACACAAAACCTGTATATTTACCGTAGAATTGTCAATTGCATGGTCTGCAGCTCCAGTACAAATATTCTGTGTACTACTAATTCATATTAGTGTGAGCTTTAAGCTCGTAAATGCTCTATGATAATTCATCTTTAAGATGCCATCTGTTAACCTTGTCATTAAATGATCGTTGCGTTTCAGTAAAGGATATTGGTTATCTAAGAGATCTCCCTATGGTAAAATAGACCACGGAGAACCTTCTAGGTTAATAAAAGATGAGAAAGTGAATGTCCTGTACAAACTACCTATCATGGAATGTGAACCGTTATGTTTTAACTTGAATACTAAGATTGATCGTGTTTCTATAAAGGAAAGTGTTGTTACATTAGAGAAGTGTTCTGTTGAATTACTGGATGAATAATGATTGAGGTTATTGCAGAATTTATTTGAGAAAATATGTCTTATTTATTATGAATATTTATTTCGTTAGTAAATGGTCAATAAGACAGTACGTGTAAGAGTATGAAATATATGTTACGTTATTTGTGGGTGAAATAACAAGTTATTGACGGTAAATACTGGATCTCTAAGTTACCATCGGGTTGAGTGTCCTACCACGTCCGAAATTAAAAAGGATATTTAATGTCGTGCTATATCCTGATTAAAGTCGTACTACAATGACTTTTCAAATAGAGGAATATGAAAGAATCTGCAATATCTACTTCATGGAAGAAAAGAGATGATCGAGACGGACGAGATATCTCTCTGTTGTATTATATGTATAAAGGGTGTGCTTGATGAAGTGAAAGAGACTCGACGTCTACCGGTTATTGATACGTCACTGTATGATCATGTACGATATACTCAGTTCTTAAGATTGAAATGGTTATTAAATATCCAAATGAAGTCTTTTTTCTGTTCTCATTATCATTTAGAAAAAAATGTGGGTGCGGTAAATTAGGGACTGACTATAGGGGCGGTCAAGTTCTAATTGCCTGTTGCTTTATTTTGGTATCATTTCGGGCCATACTAGTTCGACAGCTCGTGCCCAAGTAATCCATAGCAACATTACAGAAAGTAGATATCTGAATATGTCGATCGTCTATTCAAACAAGAACCATATTCTGGGCATCAGATAAGGTATATGCCGTTTTCATACCCGAGGGAAATACTGCCAAAGCTATTGCCACCTTTGTTTCCCCTTCTATCTGGTGCATAATAAGTGCGTTTTGGTGCTACCATACGTCATCTAACGGTATGTACAGAGGTGATACAGAATTTCAAACGAGGGTCCGACTTTTTGTAAGGGTGGAATTTCTTGTGGATAAAAATAGTCTTGGACATTGCGGCGGAAGTGGACCCCGCCCCCCCCCCCCCCCCCCCATGTGTTTAACCCTTTCCCTGCAGCACCCAGTTCTTCTGCTTAGCATTATACACCAGGCATTGCCTGCATAAACGACACTGCTACGGCAGAGATGTCATATGATATGTAATATGATTTGAGTTATTTACCTTGGTAACTGATGATATTTTGTTATGCCAAATCAAAGGTCAATATGGTGTTTATACTTTGTTTGCTTCTAAGGTGCCTGGAGGCATCTTCCTGTCGTAGCCAGGGGAATGCCTTGAGGCATCATGCTGCAGTTAAAGGGTTAGGCTGGTGTCTGTTTAATTCCTTACGACAACGAGAGTATATATGATCCCAGGTCAGCTCATTATTGTTAAATGGAGAATCTCTGAGATATCTAAATAGATTCCTTTGTAATCATAAATGATGAAATTAGTAACCAAAAAGACGACTATATGGCGCCACATTCAGTGATTAGAGATTTTACAAGTGGTTTTGTCCTCATAAACGACCGGCTTCACTCGAACGAGACTTTGAACGAGGATTTCTCTACCCAGTGTTCACCAGGAGTTATTAAACGCGAATGGCCTACTCTAGTCTAAAAGTTCGTGCTAGGTTGTCTCGTTCGCCACGCCTCTCGTCCCATTCGAGCGTAGGTAATTAATCAGATACCATAGTAATGTCGTTAGACAAAGCTAGATTCTTATACTGCTAATAGGGCACATATCAATCGCGGCGTGGGGCTTGCTGCCATATTCCCGCTGACGCCACACAAAACATCAGATGGCGGGTGTGCTTACCAATGGACTATTATCGACCCTGATAAAGGATCTGCTTGGTGATTGGTACTCTATGTTAACCCCCTAACAGCTTATCAAGGAACTAGGGTATGCTATTGGCCCTATGATACTCACATTACCTACCAGACACATCCACAACACTAAGGTAGGCCTAATGTATAAGAAGGTTGATATTCGGGTGAATTGTCTTATTAGTACCCTATCGCCGTCGGCGGGCAGGCCCAGAACTAGCGCCTCCAACCAGTATGTATGTCTTATATCAACATCTACGCATCATCTATATACATTTACTATACACCCATGCCCTATATACTGTAAATACGCATTGTTTCGCCATATAACGTATAAATACCGTACGGAACAGTATTCCGTACGACAAAATACGGAACACCATCCGTTACACGTTGACTAAAATATCAGTTGTTAGGCAAAATTTAATTAATCTCTTTTTTTAATTAATTTCTGGTATATAGTAAATATAGAACGACCTCCCATGCTTGTACAAGCTAAAAAAAAAAGCTCGATAATAATTTACGGTTCATACGGAACTCGATGTAAATTATCATCTCGTTCTGTGGCTTGTACAGCATGGTTAGGACAGTCAACATAAGTACTTGCATCCACTGACAACGCGACCCTTGATGCGTTTCGACAGTTGTCTGCATAAGCTATCGTTACACATAACGTAAGTAATATATACATGGCAAATTTGGGTATGGACACATAGCTTTTGACACTGCCAGATGCATGTAAGTAGTCTATGAAATGATTATTTTTACATGGCTATTTGTGAATCTGATTCTATTTCATTCTTGTTCCAATGAAAACTGGTTATTAGCCTTGATTTATACATTGCCCGTTACTTGCTTGCTGGAGGGTCCTTTACACCATCTACTGGTGCATCATTCTGAGGTCATAACGCATGACGTCAATTCTGACGGTGACTCACCAATGGTCTGAGACAAAAAAAAATGTTTTGATGGTCATCACTTGTATTAGATGAGAATAGCATTCGCCAGCACGAACCCAGAAAAATAAGCATAATGTGCATTGCGATCTAGGCGTATTATATACATGTACCAAACTTATGGGCTAGAACAGATTTGAATAGCGTCTCAAATATCAGAATTAGATCAAAATGATTATATTCCATTGAGAAGTATTTCTAAGAGGTACCAAGACCCTTCACGCTTTCCGCAGATCCGCAGGACAACGAACATCGTATAATAATTATGCCTTCATCTAGAAATTTATGATTAATTCCTAATTAGCACACAACACAAATACCTAATAGTGCATTTATTCATTTTTGGATTGTCAACAATTTTTTATTAACAGGTATTGCGTAGCTGCCTTATTCATGCGGTCATGAGGCATTAATTTGCCGGTAGACTAGAGCAGAAGCTGAATCCTTTCATCACAGATATTATCATATTACACCTAAATTAATCTCCGTGATATACATGAAAATTTGAAATAATTTCTAAATGATACCATTGAACATTTGAGTTGCGTTAAACCCGGAGAAGAATTAGATTTTTAGCTTGGTTCTCAAATCACAGTTTAACCTGTTATTAGAGAAAATCTCTCGGTTACTCTCTTAATCCTCACTACTATTAATGTATATAACCTTTGATAATATTCGGTGTCACATGTGAATGCTTTACTCATAAGTCATATACATATACTATATCGTATGATCTCAAAAGTAACATTAACTTTCAGTAAATCATAATTGCCATAGATAACTTGACTGAACTCACTGAAGAACAGCAGATAACCGTTCGTGATATATTTTCAATTCCATTTTTGAGACAGAGTCAGACATTCCAATGAGTTGAAGAACTATACATCGAGATCATAAGTGATAACATAATATTACTAGTACACATGTACTTCCGAAAACTACTAAAAGCGACGCGACAGCGTTAAGGGTACGTGAGGTTTGAGGCTAAATCTGGTTTAGGCCCGGCGTCCACCTACTACGATATGGCCCCGATATGCTCTACGATGCACCTCCCGATAAAAAAACAAAATCGCGTCGGAAGGTCCCCTAATATCGGGGCAGTTGACCACGTTTCTGCGATTAGACACCGATAAAACTCCATACAATGCATGGTGGATTGGCATGTCTAGACATATGTCTACGATTTCGCACCTTTCCGATATGTCTCCGATATTTATTTTTTGTATCGGTGCCATATCGGTAGGTCTCAATTTCCATCGTAGTAGGTGGACGCCAGGCCTTAGGATCTCAATTGCTACTACTGAAGTGTACTACATCGAAACCCTTACGTATAACAATAAACATTTCAAACATTTGAGGATGAGGCATATAATCTCGATTCAGTAGGTGTACTTTGGCTTCTCTGTACTTATTGGACAAATGATGTGTTGATCAAGTAAAGGGTGCAAGTAACACGAATTCCTTAATATTCACGGTTTCAAGACTCTCAGACCTAGGTTTCCAGTTAATTGATTATACACCTATATGATGAATCGTGGAAATACACCCCCCCCCCCCCCCCCCGCCAATGGCGTTGGGGCAAATATTTTCCTATCCGCACGCATATAACACTTTATACAGATTAAACGCCCAGTCAGTTTTTCCACTTTAGTACCTGGACTGGTTGGTAAGAGGGCTTATTTTTTCTATTTTATTAAACTCGTCTGGCTACCTCTATTTGGTGTTGCCAATAAGCATCTATTGACTGTTTATGTTAAGATAACTTAATTTAGAATTCAGACGACACTATCTATTGATTTGATTAAAGGTTTCTGTGAATAGCAAGGCTCAATATATTTCGTAATCAAATTGCAAGACCTGTTTAAAAACTTTAATACCAAACGTTAATATTTAAAGGTATCACTCTACCATTAGCGATATCTCTAATCTCTGTAGGATTTCTAAAATACCATAAACATTACAGATAAAGAGAATACCAGATAAAGTGTCGGCAATCTAATATATAAACGTTTTCCCTATTCAAATGGACACTGACTATACTTTTAGAGCGAGATATTCTTGTTTATCTCCGTACCTGTGTGGAATTGATAGACTGAGGGCTGATTAAAAGTGGGGTGGAAGAAGCACACACATCACAATAAAGGTACACATCAACAAAGTAGACTTTGGCAATAGTAACATATCAGTTTACTAGATCTGCACTCAATGTAGTCTGCATTCCAGACTTGTGTACCCCATATAGGTGTGCGCCAGTGAATGGTTAAACGGTCCACCATATACATGTAGGTTAGTAACACCAGTGTTACATCAGGTTCATCACAATATACTATGGATAATATGTACATGCACTCCAAGTTCAAGTATTACTTCAATCTGTGGACCATCTTTGTCCTACCAGATGAATGGACCACTAAAGAAGAAACCAACAAGTTTTGGTCAAAGTCATCTTTCTCCATGGGTTTAATGCGGAGTGATATGAACGAGGCGACAGCTGGGTGAATATCACATAGTGTTCAAATGAGTTGGGGAACAACAACTTTGACCAAAATAAGTTGCTTTTTGTATTTATCTCACCCCTGTACACACTAAAATAATGGACGATGCACAGGATATAGACCATGGACAATGGACTACAATACTCGTAAGGGCGTGGAAAACGAGTTCCCAAAATTAGGCTTATGGGACAAAGATACCAGGGGTGAGATAAGGGGTGAAGGGTGATGAATGGGTCCACTGTACAAGACCAATGTTTTCCCGGTGGGGTCGACTTTACTTATATTTATGAAGGTCATATATTCATAGTTGTGAGCTTTAGATATTTGTACTTCCGCGAAGGGTACCAAGCATGATCATGAGTTTGTAACTTTATGGGAACACCACTTTTCAGTGGAAAACAGAGAAGTATTTTTCAGAACAGGAGTGTGGCGTGTCCATGGTTGTCCTCATGGAAACGTGTGCAAGAAATCTCACACAGGTGTTTGTTCCGGTAACAACATTTTTCCCCCACAAAAAATACAACATTTTGTTGTGTATTCCCCTTGATTATAAAATCTATAATTGCGTTATGTTCGTATATGAACACAGATCTGGCCAAGCAATGTTAAGATTACAATTGTAAGATCACTTTGACGTTATATGTTTTTTTTGCCACGGTGAAAAATATTGACATACTAAACAATCGTGGTTATATTGGGTCTTGGATAAAGTTTGACTGGGAAAAGCGTTGTTATATACAATAATTTACCTGTTTATATGTTTTTATACATGATATGTTACCGCAAATGTGATGGAGATTATAGATCATTTGAATTGCGTGTCCACACGTATTGGTATCACCAAACAGACTGATGTGAACCAATTAATAATATTCTTTTAAGAATGTATGCAGAAATACCTTAACATTATAATGCCTATATTGTAAGTGGGATAGTAATTCGTCAGCTTTATGTCTACATTCTAAATGCTTATTTTTTCAATTTTGTGCATTATGCAAAATATGAAAATATATTTGATTTATCTATGTTTCTAGTTTCCTCTTCTAGCATCTACTCTACACCACCCCTGCCTTCAGACACAAGTAAGCCTAGATCAAAAGGCAGATCACCAGGGTGGTCACCATTATTTAGATCAGAATCCGGGTTGGGTGATCCTTCAGAGGAAGCATCGAGTTTCCCATTGTTATCAGTTTTATCAGCAGCATTATCTTTGAATGGAGTCTCCGGCTTTCTCAATTCATGGGATTCTGTGATGCAACTTTTCATTGTTTTCAGTTCGATGGCTTCACTTTCATTTCGCAAAGAGGAGTTCTCCATGTGTGGATCGTTGTCAAAGAAATTAATGTCTTTGTTCAACTGCGTTCCGCATGGACTGTTGGCAGTACTACTTTCTACGGTGGCAGTAGATGCAGCGCTATCGAGGGGTGGAGCCTCTTCGTCAGAGGAATTGTAACCCTCGTTTTGGAATGACTTTCGATGTAGGGACGGCGATGGAAACATGGCGGACAGATCGAGAGGTGGAATTACGGTTGGTTTAATTGTCGTATCTTTATTTCCTTCTTCCGCCATTGTGAAGGCCACATCCTCGAAACGAGACCCTTCAATGTCGGCTGCCGTGGTGATTTTCCCGTCATCTTCCTCACACGTGATCTTGATCTCCGGAGTGGGGCGGAAGTTATGCATGTCCCACTGAAACCCGCCATTTTCGGCTCCGCTAAAGAGGGCGTTCTGTCGCTCGGCCGTCAAGGTCATGTCAATGTCACTGGTCGTCCCCGTACTCAAACTGCTAGCCGGCCGCCCTTCGCTCAGATTCCAAGCTCTCGTTGGTGGCCGTGTTGTCTCATCCTCGACGTGATTTGCAGCATACCTACTCCGACGCCCCCTAGTGGATTGACTGTCAGCTAGAGTGACGTCATCAGAGTGTTGAGCTGCCCAGCGCACCTTTTGACAAAGGCAGACGACAAAGGACGCCACCAGGAAGCCGCTGCCCACGACAATAAAAAGGATGCCCACCAGTTTGGTGCTGCCCAGCTGCGCGTCCTCCAGCGTGGTCAGAGCCACCAAGATGGCGCCGATAATGAGGCAGACGATGAAGATACCGAACAGCACCTTGGAGACGCCCATGGATGGCCCCGCGCGTGCTTCCTCGGCGTTCTCAGCGTTAGGAGAGGCGCCGGACGAACCGCGCGGCGTCGTACTCTGCGCGCGAGACTGGGGTCTCTGAGCTTCCTGTCGGGACTCAGCGCGTGCGCGGGCCACCGCCAGGGCGCGCTGCTTGCGGCGGGCGGCAGTGCCGGCCGTACGGGGCCGTGCCATCATCATGGTGGTGGTCCTAAGAGTGAGCCCTGCGTCAGTGAATAGGAAATGCTGTTAATTTGAGAACAAATTATTCGTTATGGAGGGGGGTCTCCTAGCCCTGGTGTAGCCCTGGTCAACCTTTCTATTCTAAGGATGATATGGTATTTATATAGAACTGCATCGAAAATTGTATAAATAGACAATACTCCACGAGTTTGGATGTATCGCAATCGTCATCGAGGCAAAGGTGGGTGACGATTACGGCACATCCAAACGAGTACAGGGTTGTGTATTTTACGATACGAGTGCAGTTCTGGATTTCTATCACCCTTTTCTATGACATTAAATAGCATCACAATTATCAGAACAATAAGAACATACTTAGCAAGCCCATGTGACTTCATCTCACATTCAGTATGCCATATAACTTCACCCGTGTTTTGATTCAACTATTTGCAATTATATGTGTGTTTTGTGTATTTGTATTCATAACAGTTTAAATGGCAATTGGTAATATGTGACTAACCCACATATCTGCTATGTCAAAATTGTGAAACCTGAAGGGTTGGTATGACATTGCTATGGCATGATACGTCATAGTTATTAAGGAAACGAGTTCATCAAAATAGTCACACCCTATAAAACGACGCATATCTATGCTGTACAAAGACATATAGAACCTTGATATGTATCAAAAACCCGCCGAAAAACTGATAACCATGATTATGAGTATTATTATTCTAGTGGACTTGCTTGGTATACTGATTGCCGGTTGATATCTAGAGGTCGTTGTACCATGTATTCATTCCCGATTTTACTACAATAAGTAATGCCCTGTTTCCCACTGGGAAAGTAGATAATCGTTTGGGTTGTCTTTTTAAGTTAAATCAAACGCATTTCTCAGATAAGTCATCTCTAGAATTTATATATAAGCAATAGCAGGGGGCAATTGGGTATTAGATATCCCTATATATGCAACCTTTCTATTGAAACATAAATATGTCTGAATAGAAATTGATTATCACGTAATAGCGCAGCAGATCGAGTACTTAAGAAAACGGATGAGATGTATTATGTATTATTATTGGAAGGTTTATTCAGTCATGTGTGGTATCAAAAGCCGAAAAAAATTACAAAAAAATAACTTTTTCGATACAAAGTGTAAATGTCCATTATAAATCCATAAGACAAACCCTATATACTGTTTCCTTTAACTTCAAAGGGAGAGCGATGCGACTATGCGATTTCGCAGTGTGAAACCTGGCATTACGTGCATGCCCGTTCACTCCTCCGCAAACTAGCAGAGAAACTAAATAATTAATTCTCTACAATGAACACCTACGACCAGTCCCCAAGTAGCAGCTTCCAGGGTCGATGTACCTCATCACATGTTCTATTTAGAGATGGTGTGGATGTGACTGCAATGCACAACAGACTCATGTGACCTAGTTCACCATTGATCAATACGGTGATGTCTGTAGAATAATTGTCACCATAATAGTCTACTGTTTTTTGCCTATCAATGTCACTACCTTTGGGCAATGTAATGAATACTATAAGCACTGAATTCCTATTTGGTTTAGATTTGAAGCATTGCTAGATTTGCATGATTTTAGAATCAGGAAAATTCTTATAAATTGGCCAAGTTGTTAATGGTAGGCTTCCCCAGATGACTGCAATACATTCTGAAAATATACATGTAATAGGGACCATAGGCTATGAGCTGTTAGATGTCTAAATACAAGATGAATTATTAAAGGGTGAAACATGAATTCTTCATTACTGGCATAAAGGAAGTACATCCAAAGACTATAGCGAGAGTTCTTGCCAAAAATCACACAAGAACTGATGCCTTTGTTCTTGAATATGTGCGGGTCTTTTTATATTCAATCAAATGTAACTACAAGAGTAAGGTGCCCTTCCTTGCTGAGTGAACACGTAGGATGATACAACTGACAATTGACAGAGTACAGTGACTAGAAAGTACATTGACTGGACTTAAGACAACCTTTACACACCATTCATACACATTTTTATACAATACGACCTGATAGAGATCTTCTGATCCGTGCTTGATATTTCATTTCTTCCAACAATACTGATAGATTTAAATTCTCCATATGACTTGTATTTAGTGTTATTAAAAAGACCTATTACCTGTTACAGTAATATCTTCTTCATTTTTCAGATCATATGATATTGTTGAATTTATGTGTACATGTATTTGATTTAAGTAAACGAGTCATGGTTGATTAGGTTTTACACGGTCATATAACAACAAAGTTAAAATTTCCAAGACGATGACCATAGGTATTTATATAGAGAAATGGTTAGTGTGCCTGACATCTGTTCCGACCAAAGTGATAAGCCACAGATGTAATCCAGACGCACTCACTATGTCTCCTTATTATTATGTACTTGAAAATGATTTTTTTAAAGGCATTTTAAAGCAAGTCACGGTGTACGGAATTCACTAAGTATCACCTCGTGCAGTGTACAGAATGAAATCCATACAGCTGGCCAACAGGACCCGGCGTCCACCTACTAAAATATATATTTAAGACCTCCCGATGTATTACAATGCATAATGTAAAGAATATAGACAATCGGCAAAACTCTTTATCTTACACGAAACCCTAGAGCAAGATCAACGCTGTGCATCCTAATCGATTTTAGGAATAGCGTAAGGCCTATCGTAGACGATTTGGAGCTCAGTGGATGATGGGCCTTAGTATGAGGCATTCGCGCACAGGCATATATATATATAATATATCGGTCGGAACAGCATGACCGAACCTTCAACTCCTGGGGATATGTATATTATATTGTTCTTTTCGGTATTACTGTGGATACTCTATTCTTCTGCATGAGTATCGCTTTCCTACACAAGAGATCTATGTCCTCCATATAGGTTTTTTTTTTTATTTTATTCAAGAGTTCTTGTCATGTGGTAATTATCATGTGGTAATAACGATCCAACGCATAATCAGTCAAACTCCCACCTTCGCGCGGGTAGAAATCAAAAGAACATATGCGTCGGCATAACAGTTCTTTCTATATCTTGAACTCATAATTCTAATTTCAGTATTCTGAGCTTGCTAGCATCTAGTAATATTTTCGAAAGCTAAATTCTCCATGGCCTTAAGGGGAATGCCAATCTGACACTAAATACGTTTTATCCATACATATGAAATAGGTGACATAATACATAGCATGAGTTATATCAATGAAACTATTTTAGCCAAAAATAGGCCGTTAAGTATTTGAGTGAACCCTGATTCATTACTGATTCTGTTAAAACAGCATTGTGAGTTGGTGTTCAATTACATCTCCCTTCAGAAGGCAAGCAGATAAACTGCATAATCATTTATAAGATATATCTGTATTCAAATATGTTCGATATGTCGAAAGTAAAGACACATTGCATATAGAGAAATCTTTCTCTGTGCATTGTGAAGGAATTCTAAGTAATCTTTAAGTTTCTGAAATACATTGTTTCTGGAATAGTGGTGGATCCAGGAAAATGGCAAGGTGAGTCACTCATGGAAACCATAGAAATGACCTCCTGAAAATAGTGGTGCAGTAAGGTACCTATTGAATTCTATCCAAAGAGGCTGTAAAAAGATGGGTCGTTGTGGTTATTGCACTATAATGTATTAAACTGTCAGATATTGCTAGCCCTTAGGGTGCACCCTCGGCTGTTTCTGAGTTAGGAGCATATCCAGGAAGCAATTCCAAATTGTCAATTGTCAATGAGCGGTGAAGGGGAATAAAGAAATTGCTTCATTTTCATTGGTTGATAAATGAAACAGCTAGTTGCTTCAAATAAAACTTTGCTAGTCCCAACATAATACTTTGTAAGCAACTTCTAGATGACAGTAATGCACTTTTTACCTCTGTGTAACTTTGATTTTAAATGCGGTACTTCTTCGAATATAATATAACCCGTTATGATAGATACATGTGATTACAATTTCACTAAAAGTTCTCCAATAGGATTATATATAGTCTGAATGTTATGGCCTCCATGAATATAATTTGTTCTGAAGATCTAGAAATCGAATTTTCATTCTGTAAGAGGTCCTACACTGCTAGATATTGATTTGAGAAAGACTTGTAAAACAGACATATTGAATACTGATTATTTCCCGAAAAATGTATCTAATGTGAGAAAGATCAGTGATAAAGGAATAGATGCAACATGAGAATTGATGTCACATTGTTGTATGCTGATATACTTACTGGATTAACGTCGATATTTATTAATGGATGAGCTCTATGAATGACACAGACTCCAGGGCGCAACACTCCAGGCCTTGTCCCCTGTGTCCACAACAGACCAGCGGGCTCCATCCATCCTAACACACTGATCAGGTCGCGTCTGTGTCATGGCTGTCGTTTCTATATTTGGGTGAAAAAGATAGACATCCCAGATCATCCCAGCTTTGACTAGTTGTCAATATCGGACTCCTGCAAGGCCTTGTATCCAAGACACGGCAGGCATGTAGTACAACGCCTACACAGCATGGATTCTACAAGGAAGCACTTCCTCACTGGGATGTAGCCAGTGCCGTCTCGCTCCATTGGCTTTCGAGCGTAGAGGCTCTGTTATTTTTGCGTGTTCTCCTTCTTTTTACCCTGAGGTGTTCAACACTGACTGTTCTCCCTCACAGTCTGTCTCCCCTTCCCTCTCTCCCTCCTCAGGCAAGCCTTTCCGTTATATCCCCAATGGCCCTGGTTGCTTAGCGACAATTGGCATCATCCGAGGTACTGGCCACCACTAATGGCACCACCACCATCACAAACCACCACCACCACTACCTCGACCAGCAGCACCACCAACGCTGCTTACAAACCACGTGACTGGGCATCTCGATCGATGGATACGTGTGCCGTCATGGATGAGTGACCAGGACCGATGTGACAGGCCAATATCCACGAGAGCCTTTAAAGCCATTCGCATCGATATTGGTCCTCTCTCTCTCACTCTCACTCTCTCTCTCTCTCTCTCTCTCTCTCTCTCTCTCTCTCTCTCTCGCTCTCTCTCTGTCTCTCCTGTCTCTCGCTCTCTTTAACCTATGATCGTATCATTGCAGGCACATGCACTCCAATGCACAGCGCATGGCCTCCGTTCAATATTACACTCGTGTTGTCCAGAAGTTGTCAGCTGCTGGTGCTATGTGTCTCTGGGACTCTGCTCTATTGAGGCATACTAAATAAATTGTAAATGTGCTATATATCGGTGTGCACAATGAATAATGGACATAGGTAGTTACGAACAGAAGTTCCATTTAAAGGTATAGGAGTTTTGAAAGTTTGCAAAACCCGAAAATAAACTTCATTGATGATTCTCCCAAAGGTTTGATCAGGAGTGGATGCAACAAGTGGTGTATGTGGCTTGAAATATTTCCCTAAAATGCCTTGACATACCAGTCTACGGAGATGGTAGGAACGCACAAGGTAGACTATAGTGATTTGGAAATTAGTGAATAGGTATTTAAGCCAATGAATACGAAGGCAAATAAGATAGGATTTGGGGACAGGTGGAAGGAAGGCTATTACACACGTTATTACAGGCACCACTAGGACCAGCAGGGTATACAAAGGGGTTGATCCCGACCAATCAAGCTCCCTCGGGGTTTTTTTGTGATTTTTATTGGGGTCACAACTAGTTTTTTCCAGGTTCTCTCAATTCATGGTCAAACAATAATGTCCAGAAATATGTTATATTTACGGGGTCTCCTGGTAATCATATGATATGGGGCTTACGCTGGCTCCCCGGTCATTCAGGTCAGGCGGGGGAACCAGCTAAATTTCGCTGGGCCCTATTCCGCCAGGGATCTACGCTGGTTCCCCGGTCATCCGCTAGGGGGCACGGCGGAATTAGACCGCAGGGACAGATCGATGCGATATGCCTGATTTTGGTAACCTTGGTGAGCGCATGCGCAGACTTCAGGCTGTAAATAAACAACATGGCGTGTGTGGTGCTAGTGTGAGTAGGAACCACATGTAATGGATAATGTACACTTTAACTAAATACATTAGGATAGATCTAATATGGAACTGATGTTTTGTAAACCTGCCTTAGTTTTGGAATGTATTACACATACTGGCAGTCGATCTCTGAGCTAGTTACACTGTCATAATTAATTGTCAAGCGCCTGCGGCCCCTATTATCGCTCAAGCACCTGTCAAAACCATCAAAGTTAGTTTTCAATCAACATTTCAACTAGGGCGTTGTATCATTAGTCATATTACCTTAATCTCATTTCAATTGTATCAGATTTATATCCCATTAGAGTTTACTGCTCGTGAAAACCACATCGCGGCATGTGCAATGTCAGTTGGATTTTGAAAATTGAGCTGGTTTTGGGTCTGTCAGACACTTCCCATGATAGAGTCCAAAACCAGCATTCATCCTCTGCCAGCGCTGCAACCAACGTTCACTACCTGCCTGTTATCGTTGATACAGGCGGGTACCAGCCAACCAGGGATCCAGCATCGGAACTAGCGTAAAAGACATCTTTGTCATTTGACTGGGAACCAGCCCAGTTCTACATCATACAATCTACTAATGCAAGAATATGACGGTAGTTACCTGCCCTAATACGTGAGGAGGCGTATTTTTGCTGCGGGGCTTGCATCTCTCTCACACACATACATATATTTTTGCTGCGGGGGTTGCCCCTCTCTCACACACATGTACACATAATTTTGCCGCGGGGCTTTCACCTCTCCCACCCACACACACACACATTTTTGCTGCAGGGCTTGCACCTCTTCCGCACACACATATACATATTTTTGATGCGGGGTTTGCACCTTTCTCACACACACATGTACACATATCTTTGCAGCGGGGCTTGCACCTATCCCACGCACGCGTATTGGCTGGTCCCTACTGTCGTTGCTACGTACCCCCTAGCGAATGACTGGGGAACCAGCGTATCCCCCGCACTTTTCACGGAGCTCTTTTAGGGGCTGGTCTGAGTTGTGCTCAGCCTCTGCTCGGCGAGAAGCTCATACACGCAAACACCTGCCTGAGCTGCTCAATCTTTCAGCAGTGTTTTCCCAAGAGAATCCCACCTGATGAGTTCGTCTACCGCACTGTGTGCACACTGAATGTGTCTGCGGAAGAGCTGCCTCCCACTTCCTGTTTCAGATTTCAATGTGTTTAAGTGATACACCAACAGCCTTAAACAAAGTTATGTTTAACATGACAAGAAATTCGACACAGGTCTGCCAATTTCCTATATAATTAACTTTAATGTCACACGGAAATACCAATTTTCCATATGAATAACCTTAGATGCTTTTAACCCTTTAAGGATGGGTGCCTGTAGCCAAGCTACTCCTGTGAGGACGGTTGCAGTTGGCAGTTTGTCCTGCGAGGGGACGGGCACTTAAGAGGTTTAGTAAAAATTATTGCGATCGAAGAAAGGGAGCCACTGGAAATTAATAACAGAACTCTAGCGCAACAAAAAAAGAATATACTATTATCCAAGCCAAAGAAAGAGAGATTTCTCAAAAATGCAGTATATAGTGGGGTCGGATTTTTGAAACCTGCTAAATTCCGCTTTGATCCTAGGATAAAATACGCAAAAAAAAAATTCCGAATAATACTTCTTTTTATATTTCATGTTAGTCACCCCCTAAATATTTGAAATTTCAAGAAATGTTATAAATGCTTATAACTTAAGAAATACTAATATTATATGCTGACACACCTTATATTTGACCCAGAATACCTTTATCATATATTAGATTTAAAAGAAAAGCTCTAAATCATATTTGGGGTGTTGGGCAACACAGGGGTGTCGGACAACACGAGGGGTGTCGGACAACATGTTAATAGAATTACTCAGAACAATGAGAAAAAGTGTATTAGAGGTTATAATCCTTTATATTTTTAATGAAATGATAATAAGCTAAATTTCACAAAGCAAACCACTCAATTACTGATAAAAAACAAACCCAAAATCATAATTTATATCACAGCATGTTGTCCAACACCCCGGGGTGTCGGACAACACGTTTTCAGTTTTTGAACCATAAAAAGTATATTGTTTTATTTAGAAAAAAAAACAACCTGGGTATTCATGAGTGGTAGGGGTACTTAACATAAACAGGGATATTTGTTATTCTATAATGATTACTAATTCCTTTTATACATCTTAGAGGTGTGTGGTCCAACACACCATTTTTTGGAAAAATATCATCATGGAATCATAATGTTCTGATATCAAAATGGATAATCCGATTGTGTTGAAACTTTCAGGTATCACAGCCAGAATTCTGGTCAATATTGTACAATAAAGGAGAATTAATTTCTGTCTCTATATTTCATTAGTATTGTCCACTGAAAGTCGGGGTGTTGAAGAACATGCTCTATGGGTCTCTATTTTGGAATATTTGAAGGTCCTGGATAGTTTTTATCATTGTAATATTTTTTCAATCTTTTACCAATTTTCAAAATTGTATTGTCTACACTTCTCATGACATATGTTTTAAACATGTTAATAAATACAATTGGCTCAAAATTGTGTCTCCCAGATTTTGAACAAAGTGAAAATCACTAGAAAATCACAGTTTTTGTTGATTTTCGGAAGGAAAATTCCTCAGAGCCCTACAAAACCCTATGTTGGAAAGAAAGACTATCAAAAGCTGCACCAAATAATTTCATTTTTACATTGATGAGATACGTTTATACAACATGAACCTTGAATAAGCTTATTTTGGCAATTTAGCAGGTTTTAAAAATCCCACCCAATTTGGTATTATGTTATGGAATAGCCTAAACTTGGAAACGCAACTAAAAAACCTCGAAATTACTATTCGAAAGGAAAATCAAGGAAGAGCTATCAAGAGAGATCATAGGTACTGCATAATAGAAAATAATGCCGGGACTATGTATGCTGTGTCAGACACATTTATGCATGCCATACTGTTTATTTTATGTATATACTGGTAACTGCACTTTATGTTAAGTGTTGATAGTAATTCATATTGAGAACAGTTAACTAACATGAGCAAACAAAAATATGTATAGCCTGTATAACTGTATGTTCAATTGTGAAGAATGATATTCCCTGGTAAGGCTGAATGTTACGAATCCGAATTCATTGTACATACCACAACTTACTCCGATCATAAGCCATGTTCGTCTAGATTGACTTGGAAGAACGATTGTAAAATCGAAACTCAATAAAGACCATCTGAAAATGTGAGTGCTTAAAGTTTGCTGTCTATGGGAAACTGCAATATTTTGACTTTGTTGCTAAATGACACTGATGTTCTATTGCTATCTTCAAATAATTCTGGATTATGATAGTTGGGAACATATACTAATGAGAAAAGAATAATATGTCACCATGCTAATTTTTCTGGGAAGGCCATCTGAAGCAGGTAAGAGCTTAACTATTGGTGTCTATGGGAAACTGCAATATTCTCATGAAACCAGATGGCAGCACCAGTGTCTACACATGGGTCAGTGTGATACCTACCTGCATTTGTCTTTAATGGTTAAAACTCAGATTTCAGGTTTGTAATCACATAATAGCATATATAATCATAAATATGTTGTTTCTTTTGAATAGAGATACTAAATATGATGTCATATCTCTATTTTGTGAAGATTTCATGAATATTGCTCTATTATTTCTTTATCAAAATATTTTGTAAATATTAGAACAATAATGCCTCAAGGCATCATGCGTCTTTAGGGCGTTGATGCCTCCAGGCATCATGCATCTTAAGTGCAGTGATGTATAATAACACATTATTGATGATATTTACATTCTGAATATTAACCATTCTCAGAGTTTTCCTTAACAAATGAGACAAGTTGCATTTAGACCTTTTTTATTTGAAGTGTTTATTACCAAAATTTTTGCGGGCTCAGTTCTTCGATCTGGCAACTTTGCGGGAGATAATCTTTAACAGCAACATGTAGCTAGATTGTTTGTCTATAATTAGTTACGTATACTCAATACTGTTAATAGTGTATATTAAACAACACCAGATATTACTTAATTACCAACTCATTCTTGACGCTCATTCTTGACGCTTAACATTTGTTTCATTGATGCCTTGAATATTAACTTGCTTGAATATTAACACCAGTACACTAACTAGTATATATATATTCTTCCATTTACTTGTATTTATATGCAATATTGCATATTTCAAGACTAGTGCTTGCCTAAAGCGTATTACTATTCTAGTCCATCTAGGAATTGTTTACAAAAAACTCTTAAATAAACTGTGATTAATAGATGATAGTTTCTTGCATCTTCTAGATAATTAGACTAAACTTTGGCATTAATGCTAAGGCCCTTTGAATAAACTTTGATTATAACCCAGAATAACTCATATAGCGGATACTTGAACTTGAACTCAGCTTCATGTATAAATAGATAGACTTAAGATATATTTAATGTGACCACCAGATGAAAAGATTGTTCCGAGCGTGTATAAGGCCCGTTTCCATTGGCCGATTTGACTTCACCGATCTACACCCAGGAACTGCCGACGGACTTTTGGCACTGCTGACCCAAAATCAGTCAATGGAAACGACCCAGCTCGTGAAATGTCCCAAGACATTTTCTGCTTAGATTATGCAATGTGGCACCACCCACCTCTGAGTGAAAGCTTTGTCACTGAGTAAAATCTACTACCCTTCTATATCGATGCAGTCAGTGGCACCACTGACAAACTTTCTGGGTAACTCAAAAAATCTACACCCTTTTCGTCGGCCAATAGAAATAGGCCTTTAGTGGTATCCCCTCTCAATCCTGTATGAAGCATCATTTATGTTTGGTGGGTCATATCACTCATGTCAGGAATCATACGTAATGGTAACAAAAAATAAATTATGGGAATTATATTATCACAACAATTGAAACTAGGGGCGATACCAAAAAGAAATGAGGGAGTACCTTCTATCTTGGGATATGCACCATGGAGGCAGCCAGCTTGGGCTTTTCCATCAATACACTTCTGCTGTTCAAAATCTCTCAAATCCAATATTTGTATTTCACAGCGGAATCTGTCCATTCAGTAGCATTAGTAACATCACTCTTGAAAATAACATCTATCTTTGGAGTAGAATATATCCCAAAGTTCACTTCTGAATTTTTTTAACTCGCCCCAACAGTCGGCAGGTACATTGTACGTGCTGTGTGCCTATGTATGTGTGTTTTGTAATGTGTACGATGGAATAATACAACGTTCCTTTCTTCAGAATCAACTTCAAAGTGGCATAATAGAACAAACTTTCTCAGCCTTTGGTGTCACTGTGTTAAAATGTACACTTAATTCTCTACATATCAGTCAATGACAGTTCAGCTCCTGTAAGCATTGCGGTTAGAGAGATAGGACCAGGGTCTTTCAGTTCTAAGTGCTTGTACTTTGACTCCATACTCTTCAATTCTTCTCTGCATGTGAAGAGAAAATGGAAATGAACATGGAGATTATAGTAAAAAGGAAAACGTGTGTCATGAAGTTAACGAAAATAGAAAGTAACGGCACGAGAATTCATTATACACTGATCTATACCAGCCAGTTAACAAATTCAACACTAGAATAGGGGGGCCTTAACCTGCAACTAGTTACAATTTTGAGCCTTCGTGCGGTAATTCTATATAGAAAATAATACACAACACATCATTAGTACTCTTAAGCAACAGGCAAGGTGTTTTTAAATGCATTATTCTGCTCGATTTCCATTAAATATGGTATATGTTTCTGATATATGCAGATGGTACGGCGGATCATTTGCAACAGAGATATTTAAGCAGGCAAATAGCTGATATTTATTTAACCGGGGTTAAATTATTTTCATGCCCGGTGGGCATTTTCATTACCGTGATTTAGTGCGGCCTAAAAACGAAAGGCCGTGAAAATTCCGAATCATGTTTATAAATTTTAATGTGAAGGAAATAGTACACATTAAAAACATTCACCAAACGAAAATAAGCAAAAAACTAAAACCCTGGACAAATTAGGGACATAGCAAGAGGGCCTCATAGACACCCAAGGCTAAGGCCTATGGCTCTATTGTTGTTGTCAAGGGCAGGCCGGTCGTGACATGGTTATTACATTTAAAACTGACCTGTAGTTGGCTGGTTTGTACTGGTCAGGAATGCTCCAAGCGGCTTGACTCCAGCCCACAGATTTCTCCACACCTCTGGCTACCCTGTCAGCGTACATATCAAGGACTGACACTTGCTGATAGGTCTCTGGATGATGGTCTTCTGTCTATTTACAAGATAAAGGACAGAACGTCACCATGCAGTGAGTGGTAATTCCTCCTGATACATGGCTCTTCACATAGACGCAGGAAGCAGATTCTTATTATTAAGTTTTGGTTTTATTTCCGAAATTGTTCCGTATTTCGCCGTACGGCGCATTATGTTGCGTGTGAATCATATAAATCTTTGATGTATTATGAACCTTCTGCAGCATGACAGTGCAGGTTCATATATATATATATATATATATATATATATATATATATATATATATATATATATATATATATATATATATATATATATACCGAAATGTAAACCTCTTAAATGATTAAATTCATTCTCATCTATTCTTCTATTCTATCGTTTATTAGATATCTAAAGATGAGTAACTGTAATGGGCAAATCACCACGTGATCGAATCAATGGGATGGGGATAACGGAGGAGCAGGAACCACAGCGGCACAAACGTACCTTGAACACCGGACCCTGTGATCCGTAGGCCAGCACCCTACTGACTGAGCTACATACCCCCTCTCTCTTGTTAGATGGTAGGCACAAAATCGGTGGTTTAGGTTTAGGATTCCCCTATGGTCTCACCTCAAGGTGGAGATGTTTCACAAGCTTCATAGTCTCCTCGAAAGTGAAACCTCCGGTGATCAAATCGAGGCCCTCGCTATGGAAACAACGCCCAAGGCTGAAGTTAATGAGCGGTGTCTTGCTGAGGTCGTGAGAACGCGTAGGTGGGTGCTTCATAATATGAAACACTTTGTAAATGATTTCTCGGTGTTTCTGCAGGTTGTCTTCTCCCCGAGCTACTGCCTCCAGCGTCTGACGCTGGCGTTCGCCGCCATCTTGAAACGCTTTCAGATAGAACTTCATAGGACTTGGTAGGTGATCAGGTATCCTAGAACAGGAATGGAGATAAACTGGCATGAGTTGTATTGAAACTCATATTTATGCTTGTTAAACGTTATTTCACGCACATATTGCAAGGAAGAACGGCTGTAAAGGAATGGAAATTATACAATAATCAAATACTATGCCAATTATATACTGCCTCACATTTGTGACAGGTAAGTCAAAGGGTTTTCAATTTTGGCACCAGTCTTGACGTCTTTTGGTTTTCAGTACACTAATGAGCGTAAACGTTATGACAATTACACGTAGATACAGTTTCCATCAATCAGAAGGAAACCAATCATATCCTCCCTGTAAAGTTCATTGAAGAAACTCGAGAAAAGAAATGCAATATTTCAGCGAGAAATCACATTACTTTTGATGTGTTGATTTTAATGACTAACCAATGCAATATTTGATTTGGTGGGGGGATGCACAGGTTACACATAGCGGGAAATCATCCCGACATACTCTGACACAGTCTAGTTCCTACAATAAATCGATCATGATCGACTTTGTCGAGTGGCCTGTGCCACGGCCATTCTGTCGGAACGCTATCGTAGTGTGTCGGAAACCGTGTTGTAACATAGGTTCCACTGGTACGATTAACCCCTTCATTCAGACAGAAAATTTGTGTCGGAACGTTTAGCGTAAAGGGTGGCGTCCACCAATCACGACAAGGCAACGACAAGTGCCGACAAGAAAGTTCCAATCGGTGCTTGTCGCAGCCTTGTCGTAAGAGGGGGGGGCTTTATGACAGTGTTGCCGGGGCATGTTGGGAAGTGCACGCTCCACCAAAATTTCCTATCGTAGACCCTACGACATGCTCCCGACATGCCATGACACTCCATGACAAGGGTCCAGTTGTGGAAAAAAATTAAACATGCTCGATGTTGTCATAGCCTTGTCGGAAGGCTCCTGCCAAGCTTCCAATCGTGGCGTTGTCGTGGCATTGTCATAGACTCTTGTCGGGACCCCGTCGGGAACTGGGGTCCCGACCACGACAGGGCCCCCTGTCTTAGTCCAATCGTGGACCTTATCGGGAACCCATTGTCATAGCCTTGTCCTGCTTGGTGGACGCCCCCCTTAAAGCTATCGTAGTGTATCGGTAGTCAAAATCGCAGTAGTGGGAGTCCAGCTTAATTGGTTGACATTTGTAACATAATGGACCATTCATTTTTCTTACAATACAATGTACTCGATGGGCGTTGAGTACGTGTTCCCAATGTTAAGTCTGGGGGAAAAGATACCAGGGGTGAGATAAACTCCAGTATTTTACGATCAACATAGGCCTACTCTCCAGTGGTTTAAAACAGACAGCACAATGTGCAGTACACTCACACATACGGCACATCCTCGCCTGTCGCGCCTCCTGACGACGCCAAGACTCTCCAACGAACGCCGTCGACCGTTAGTACTAGTGGCGCCCTCTCGCAGAGACGCGTGGACCTCCATAGGAGCAGCTCACGTTCGGGCAGAGCGAGCAAGTCGCCGAACTCAGTCTCCAGTCTCACCAGTGAAGACAACAGGAGGGCAGAGAGAGTGAAAGCAAACTCTCCGGTCTGTGTTGCCGGGAACGCCCAGAGTCTGGGACCCAGCCTCTGTCCACCCGACTGGACGAGCTGGGAACACGCTTCTCCGTGGGACTGGAGGCAGGACAGTGTCTGGACACCTAGGAAGCCTTGTTTGAGCTGCACCGGGTTCCCGCGTACGTCTCTTAGTGGACACTCCACGCAGCTCCCTGGAGGAGGGTCAGGTTGTGTGTTTCCAGCCGACATGATGTGTATCCTGTGGAAATATGGAAAAATGTATGGCAAGCCATATTATCATTCATATTAGGTTATAATTCAACTGATGTTCATAAACTAATAGATACTTCTGTTTGCCTACTCTGTGAAAATATATGTGTATCGGAAGCCATATTATACGGACACTGGCTTACTTTGTATGTAGAAAATACGCGTAACAGCACTGATTTCGCAACTATCAACCTTGCTCCCGGATTACGTGAATATCTCTACCTTTTATACAGTATAATATACATATTTTCGACTCCACATCATACACTTCCCTTCAACATACCAAGTACAATTCACCATTAATTTACGTGCATGTGCGCAGTACAGTTTTAGAGTCTCTAGACCTGTTTTATGATGTACCATTTTACATTCCCTAGCAGCATATTGGCTATCAATATCATTGATCATTATTATCGATGATACATCTATGTTTTTAAACTCTGATGCTATCAGTACAGATTATACCATAAGAATACTCATCAGAACATGACAGTACAAAGCTGCACTTGATATGGAAGGATGAAGTCCATCCTACTTACCTTTTAGAAATGTCCTATGGAAATAGTGTTTAATTCTCTAAATATTATTAATGTCATTAAAACTTGAAAATGAATGTGGTTTAGATGGCAAAAACCTTAGAGGAGGTAAATTAATCTCTATTGCACATTCTGATGATGTTAACTTATCCATTCTATTCACTACTTTGATTTGTTGCTGATATTGGAGTTATTCTAAGTGAATCCAACATATCCAAATTTACAGTATCATACTTTGAATTGGCGGTAGATTGGATGGTTTACAGTACTGAATATGTATGTTTACAATTGAATACTGTTTTGTGATACCAAATATACGGTATGGAAGTCTAGATAAGCTTATTGCAATATACTGTCCACGTTTACGGTAATATACTGCATATTTTACTGCAATGTTTACAGTGTTGCTGGTTTACTTGGCCCTTCACCTCTGGCACATCTAATTTATGTCACTCAGCATCATATACTTTGTCAGGCTCCAAACAAATTTTATATTAATGCTGACAATATCACCCATCGTCTACACAGGGAACTGGAACACATTTATAGGCGGGTAAATAATTGTGTATGTTCCTAATTCGTTGTACATATCTAGGTTTGACATGACTGGAGTAGGACACATGACTGGAGTAGGACTACTGACACTTAACAATTCAATGATACTTTATACAGACTAATATGTCTTATTGTTGGCGGACGGGGCCTTATTTCAGGAACCAAGTGTGTTGGTAGGTAATAAGATTATTGTTGTAGGTGTGTTATCAATCTCTATTTGCCAATTACAAAGGTGCAGGAGGTGGCGCTCCCAAACTCCGACACATTTTGCAAATTCTTGACGGTGGGAGAAAATGTTGCCATTCCCCCTCCCCACCCCGCATAACCCCCTGGCCTTTTATATCGACTTTTATTGTGTCTGATATAAAGGTTACCAAGTAAGCCTATCAGTTTAGAATCATACCTTTATCTTTCGCTGAGGCACAACCATTTTCGGTTTCAATCATCGAGCGCATGTCAAAGATCTCAAGCAATTACTTTTTATCAGTGCCTCTAATACTTCATGGTTTGGTGTCATTGATCCCAATCCTAAATAGGGGTATTTTTGTGGGCAGCAGCGGCTGCTCACTACTGCTATAAAGTTACTTTTCATGACTTTCGTGTGCGTAGTCTACACTAGGTAATATCAGCTTTAACAAAGAGGTTGCAAGTATGCTAATCCATCTACACTTTGAAATACCGTTGATATATTTTTCCTTGAGAATATGACTTTTAAATTAGTTCAAGGTAATTTTCTATGTAGTGATCGGAGACAAAATATACACATCAGGTGAATAATATCTTGAAATGATAATTTTCTATGTAGCTTATAACTCTACGCATGCATCTCTTATCGTGTCCGACTTTAAAAATCCATACGTATAATAGGTAAGAGTATATTCCTCTCTTCCTTTTAAATACTAGCGACTTTGTCGCTACTCTGTTCCCTTCCAAGTATGGCTGTAAAATAAAGATGTCAAGTGTCATATTACAACGTTAATATATGAAGTTAGCAGACAATGCGATGTTGATTGATTGTTTTATTCACAGAACATTTGACTATACATACATCGTTATTCCACGTCTCTGGGAGACAGTGAACAAAGTGAACAATATGAATCACATTAAAGAACTAGTAATTAGCGCGGTAATATACATATGCATTGTTCTTAAGTGGTGATTCCACCAACACACAAGATATAGTGAAATTAGTCACGATTTGGTTGTCTTGCTAAATCTGGCTAGGTCTTAAATAATCGCGTGCTTATTTGCCGCGATGCGTCTTGAGGTATCGCGGTGGTGGAGCACCAAAATAGACAAACGACATTGGATCCGTTGGTCAGGACAGATATATGTAAGGGTACTAGGGACGAATGTGTTAACAGTGGAAACAACGTTGCAGGCCTCGAAACCATCCTTGTATTCAGTAATGGGAATAAGTACATTCATCCAGTAAGGACGTTCTTCCATGGACTAATCCAACAGAAACAAACAAAGAAAAATATGTGAGAAACTGGAAATGACAGTGCCATTCTACACACATTTTAAGAGCTTATTTGTTAGTTAATGTTCTTATATTAATATTAGTCACATAGGTCTTGCTATACTAGTTCGTAAATCTTCTAGATAAAAAGATTGCCCTTTGTTCTTGTTCATCGCCTTGTCTTGAGCTCTAGATAGTCCAACGTTACATATTACAGCTACACAACAGGACAACACATGACAAGTCACTAAAACTCCCATTGGTTTTTTTCAAAGTTGAGAGATAAAAAAACGTACTGGTTTAAATATTATCTTATGATGGCTACAGATAAATCACAAGAAAAGGTACATCTGACTAAATAGATATAGAAAAGAAGTATAGATTTGTGTTTTCTGTACACAAGGGTCCCATTCTCTTGTCAGTTCAGTCTCCAACCCTAGATCTGGTTTACTGTGTCCCTATGCCCGAAGGAAATTCCTGGCGGATTCGACATAATTCTAATTTTTAGATAGAGTAGGTAAACATACGATTTGTGCCATTTTGTTACAGAGCTACACACTAAGAGAACAACATAATATTGTATTGAAGCTATTCAGGGAAGTAAAGTAAATTGCTTCTTTATCCCCTATCTGTGGTTATCATGGCAACCGAAACACAGGTATATCCAGAAGAAAGGTATACATAAATTAACATTTGACCCGAAATAGTGACCATATCCATTTGTGTAATGAAAACCCAGGCGGTATATTCAGCCATGCTCCATGCACCATGAGAGTAGGAAGAACATATATATATGTATATATATATATATATATATATATATATATATATATATATATATATATATATATATATATATATATATATATATATATATATAATCCCTAGCGACACATAAGGAAATGCCAGCATGTAACTATACCTTGAACCAAAAATTATGTATACATGTATGTGTACTATATTTATAGACCCAATCATTTATCTAATCAATTGTGAATATTGCATTGATAATTTTAGGTTCCTCACCTTGGATCTTTGCTACATACACAGAGTTCCTAACTGAGCCCGTCATGAGTTGTATTTGCACTATTCACATGAATAGATATCTCAAAGAGATAGTGTTTATCACGATTTACTTTCAGCAATTTACTATTGATAGGGACGTAATGCTTTCGGTTGCTTAATCTAAGATCGATGTTGAGAAATCGATTTATGTTTATGGGCCTTGGGAACTAGAACTCTCCAAAGTTAAAGAGAAAGTTCTTACGTACACTGATGCAGCTATTCATTTGCGGGAATTCCTGTCTTCTACGTCCTTCAAAAACACCACATTTTCCTTCATATTAATCTCAGCGGGCATATTCCAATGAGTGTATAAAGTTTTGGTTTCTAATGGCATAATCACTGCCTCTGTCCGTTAAAATCACATAATTGCTACAGGTCAAGAAGTTATTGCTATCAACTAGTGACTTCGTCGAATCATACCCCCTCCCTCCACCCTGGCCCTGGCGACCTCTAGCGGGTGAACGAGAAACCATTGTAAACTTGTGGTTACTATTTCGCGTCACACAGGTATTTTGCCAGCAACCAGCATAGCTTTCTCTGGAGATTAGCAGATAAAAAAACTACATTACTTAACTTTGAATTCGGTATGGCTCGAAATAAATCATAAGAGAAAAGGTATATCTGCCAATAGATCTACAAAAAAAGAAGAACAGATTCTCGTTTTTCCCTGCACGAGATTCTCACTCTCGTGGCTCCTCAGTCTCCCGGCCTAGGTTAGGGACCCGTTTCAATAGAATGTGTCATTAAGCCACTTAGTGACATGATTAGTGACCCCAATAGTGACAGGAATAGCGAAAAGATTTAAGTCTTGTTTCATAAGGCATGTCACTGTAGGGGAGGTGTGTCTTGTCACTGTTGTGGATGTGTCCCTAGTTTGGGACAGCTTACACCTAATAAGGAACAGAATCTCGTAAGATTTTGAACTGTGTGACGTACATAAATCCCACCGTGTGAATTCCACTTAAGGCATGTGCCAAACATCCTTATAGGAGCCAGCGGCCATCACAGGCGGAACCCAGCCAACCAGCGAAAGTTGAGATCTCATTGGTTTCTCACGAGAAAAATAGATCAGAAAACTACAATACTAAACTTTGATTTTGGCATGGTGTGAAATGAATCATAAGAGAATAAGTTTGTCTGAGTATAGAAATACAAAAAAAGAAGAACAGGTTCGAGTTTTTAACTGCACGAGAATCTCACTCTCGTGGGCTCTCAGTCTCCAAACATAGTTCGTGTTCACTCTATCTCTATGTGCGGGAGCAACTTCAAGCGGATTCGACGAAATTCTACCATTTTAAATATAGTAGGTAAAAATGAGCGTAAACCCCAAGCAGGGGCGGAACCAACTTCTGTTTCAAGAATTAATCATAGGGAACATGGAGGCACGTGCACCCCAGATTTGGGCGTCAATGTGTGGTTTAATGTGATTATACATCTGTGCACATTGTTCTTATACTTACTGAATTCTGCTCCCTACATCCTAAAATTGAGATGTGGCCTACTGCACCGTATGCTGTAATACTAAAGGCCTTTCTCCACTCTGCGACTGAGGGGGCTTGCGATCCGGTACCTCCAGTCTCAGACTGGAGGGAAACTTGCTGTCTCCACTGTGCGTTTTGCCGCGTTGTGATCCTGAAGGTACCTCCAGTCTCAGACTGGGCGTACCAATGTACCTTGGATCGCACAGTGGAGACAGGGGTTAACCAGCTCTCCATGCCCAAATTTGACTTTGAATGGCGATTAAAGGTAGGCCTAAATTCCCTTGAATTTAGAATATTACAAGGTGTATAATAACGGGAAAACAGACCAGACGTTTAATCTGTGATTTCTTACTCACTCACAGACTCGAAAACAATCCCCTCCCGCCTATCAAACGGCGTCGGGGTAAGTATTTGCCGATTCGTGAGTTGGTAACAATTAACAGATAACGCGCCAGTTTTCCCAATGTAGTCACCAGCTGCTCCGCTCTAGTAGCGCTTAAAGGCAGTTCACGCATTATCATCATTCAACATCTACCTTCAAATACGTCAAAGTGAAGGATAATATAGAATCGAAGAAGAGGGTAGAGCAAAGTATAGTCAAGGTAGCATTATAAAGGGAAATGACCAAGCAAAAAGTAAAATAAAAGTGAAACGTACCTGATTCTAGCAGTTTCTACCTGTATACGTTCCCCGTCTAGAGTTTATCCACGTAGCCCGCGTAGCATGGTCAAATCATTCACGCCTGGATACAGTCCCCGAGTTCTTGACTGCCAGGTGAGTAACAAATAAATTGACCTGTATACCTACTTGGTCATGTGACCTAATATAGGTCATATATATATATATATATCGTACACTGGTTCCAGGGTCGTCCGTCTTGTAGTAGTACCTAAACGGATTCACTGAGGTATGATACCATATAGAAACTCCATCGGCAATGTTGTAGCCCAGATTGGTTACAGAAACGAATACCAGTACTATACTCACTTGGTGTTTCAAATTGAGGTCAGTCTAAATTACGCTGTGCAAATTCGTTCACGAACCCACCGTATCTTCGCGGTAGAGAGCGAAAGTACCGGTATGGAATTTCCACGATCTAAAAATAACTGAAACTGCGCGGGTGCCTGCCTGCCTGGACCTCCCTAGACTTGTTTCAGTCCCTGGATCCCTCTACCTACCCCCACCCCTCTTCGCTGTGATTCCTGTGCCAGTCAGAGGAAAGTTGCATCCGATAATGTACTTTATCCTAAAAGTGTTGGATCATTTACTGATTGTTCACTGTTCATAATCAAAGACTTGAGGAAGACTATGATCTCCATGCAGTTACCCAGTCACTGAGTCATCCGCTAGAGGACTCTTGACTTGATCGATTCGGAGGCAGATCTCCAAAAAAAGAGGAAGATCATAGCGAACGTCAGACCAATATCGCTATCTTAACAACCTGCTAAATTCACCTGTCCACGAATATTCAATTACCTCTAAAATTGCATATATGGGTCATTGCACAAACAAAAACGTCATTTGGGCGGAAATCAGTCGATTATATTAGTTCATGGCCTCTAGCGCTTGCACAAGAGGTATAAATTTAATTTTCTGCTCTACGTTTGTAAAACATATAGGCTACTGGAATCAGGTAAAAAAACTATTATGACTATTTTTTTCAAGTTTGTCAGGTTCTGTTTTCATATTTACGATATGAATATGCTAATTTTTTTAATTTCCATTCCAAACGGCAACACGTTTTCTCATTTTCCCAGCATCCTTTGAAACAATTCTGCGCCCATGGATTTCCCTAATTGGACCCCCATTAAATGCATGTTATTTTTGTTACGTCTAAAACACTTTAAACAGGCCCCTATAGTACCTGGATGCCAATAACTATCACCAATCTTTTATGTACCATTAGAGGCATCTTGGACAATTTTTTGTCAATTACCAGTCAAAAACTGATTCCTTGCGTTTCATTTTAATGCCAAATGTGTAATACTTTTTGTCCAGTTTATCCAATCTTAATAGGTAAAATCACAAAACACTAAAAATAGCTCAAAATATTTCGAAGGGATGCCACAATATGGCCACAAAGCAAAAACACTGGAGATTTGGACTTGGACTCTCATGTAAATGGAATGAATCATGGACTTATCATTGCGATGAAACTTAGGAAGGTTTGTAAGACGTGCCTTTCAAGAGATATTGAGAGTTATTCAATCATTATTAGCTATATGAATTCTTCACTATTGTCACACCTTGGAGTGGAGAGTCCGACAGTTGTACATCTTAGATACCAATATATATTGTAACATGTACACAAGCAACACCGTTAAAACTCATGATTCATTACACAGCCGATGAAAACCAGCTACGTGCTGTCTCTTTGTTGAAACTATAGTTACATGTAAACAGCAGCAAAGGTCTAACCACTCTAATGTATCAATAAAGAATCCTAATTACCTACCACATATAAAACGTGTAATTTTCGGTACTATCCGCTTGGAGATCTTCGCGCACATAGAGACAGAGTGAACCAGACATAGGGTTGGAGACTGAAGGGCCACGATAGTGAGATTCTCGTGCAGTTCTAAACTGTAAGCAGCTACTCTTTTTTGAATTTCTAATCACAGACGTACGTTTTCTCTTATGATTCATTTCAAGCCATGCCGATATTAAAGTTTAGTACTGTAGTTTTCTGATCTACTTTTCTCGTGAGAAACCAATGAGATCTCAACTTTCGCTGGTTTCAATTCATACAGTTCTGATCGCCGATGATCAGCTCAAAAACCTGTGTCATACGAAATGATTACCACTGTGTAGTACGTCCCGTTGTCGCTAGGGTCAGGGCTATTGATGGTTTCCCTGGCGAAAACGGGACGTACTACAGTACTGTCAATTTGTACTTGGCTACCCCCCCCCCCCCCCCCCCCATCCCGTTTGAGAGCCTGTGGCCCTGGCACCAACGGGATGTACTCCAGTCTAACAATTCCGCGTCTTATGTGATAGGGTGAGGGCTTAGTGGCGCCCCCTACTATTAATACCTGGAACCATCAAATAGTTCCCAACAATCATTTCATGTGACACAGATTTTACCGACTACCAGCGAAATGTGATCTCATTGGTCTCACGAGAAAAGTAAATCAGAAAACTACAATATCAAACTTTGATTTTGGCATGGCTTGAAATGAACTATAAGAGAAGAAGTTTGTCTGAGTATAGTCCTACAAAAATGAAGAGCAGGTTCGAGTTTTTCACTGCACGAGAATCTCACTCTCGTGGGCCTTCATTCTCCATGCCTAGGTCTGGTTCACTCTGTCTCTATGTGCGGGAAGCTCTCCAAGCGGATATTACCAGAAATTACACGTGTTATATAAGGTAGGTAATAAAGTCAAATATGAATCGACGAAGTCGCTAGTAAAAAAAATAAAAAAGTGGAGTGGGTAGTTACCATGCTCTGCTGGCTATAGCCAAGCGAGTGAAAAGAAATATGACACAAGGGTACAAATACCCTCAATGGTACAATACTGACTAACGCATACCGACTGACCATACCGAGAGACCCATACAGACTGACCTATACTGAGTGACTCATACCAGGCACTTGACTCATATACTGAGTGACCCACACCGACTGAGCCACAACGAGTGACCTATACTAACTGACTGCAAGTCTACTGATCCTATGATGGGAGATGCCAGCTTACTAAGTCATTTGAAATTCCCTTAGTTTGAGATAATAAGCCTAGGAAAATCAAGATTTTTAACTTATTTCCACCTCACGAGACTTTAAAGACACATCATACAATACAACGTGTCATCAACTGGTGATTTACAAATATATATGCACCAGCAAGTATCAATTCAAATTATGATACCAAATGTGTAGTAGTAGTGCCAACAAATGACAATTTCAAGTTCAAAGTGTGTGTATTTTGAGTGCCATTTCAAATGCCAATTCCTCAAAAATTAGGACAAGTGGTAAAAAAGTTTGGTTGGTATCTAATGAAAGACAGTGCAAACATCAAAGAAGAATCTCAGATAGTGGGTGCTCTTTTGTCACTGGACAGAGATGATTACCAAGTCAGCTGTATATATATGTTTACTGTCTATGTGAACTGTCCATTTGTATGATTGTTATATGTTTCATGTGGTTGTAAATACGTGGACCCATGATATGGAAGATCGGTGCAAGATGTACCGAATATCAGCTTTGGTGTCAATAAACATTTACCAAAAAAAAAAAAAAATGATGCCTTTGAAGTTTTCAGTGATTTCAAGTTCAAGGACAGCAAGGTAATGAGTTCACTGGCACCTATATCATGCGCAATTGAAAATGAAAGACATAATCGACAAATTTTGAGAGTACTGTAATCTGAGAAGCACAATCCTACTAGGGAGGTACAATTTCTGGCACTGCACTCAGCAGGAGAGGGAATCCAGTTATGACTATATCCTCGCTCTCCAGGGTATTATGAAGAATACTGGTTACCCCATTGAGAAGGACAGTTTTGTTTAGGATCAGCTTGTCTTTGGCATTCGAGAGGCTGAGCTTTGCAAAAAGCTGCTGAGTTAAAATGTTGACATGTTGACACTTGAGGTTTCAGAGTCCATATGTCTAATGTCTGAATAGACCCAGCAGGAAGCCAATCTCATCGAGCAGACGTCAAAAGTGCAAGAATCTGAGGGTGACCAACCATAAATTCAAGATTTCAGGTGCCACATCAAATCCTGTTATGGTATCTGACAGGTTTTATATAATGGGTTGTGTCCCCATACATCTTCAATGGGGTCTTTGTATACTATGGATGATAAATGACCAGAAACGACGCTGAAGTCGTGGATCCTGTGATGCACTGCATCGGTACTGTCAATAGGCATAGGGCTGCTAGACCACAGAAAGTACAGTCCTTCCAGAGGCTGTAACATGTTCTTTGTACTGTGTTGGATGTTGTAAATACATACATACATGTATCATTTATCTATTTATTATATACATTTGTGTATTTGTTTTATATTTAGTTGTTAATTATTTTCCATTTATTTTCTTACAATGTGTTATTTTTTGTAAACCTTTTATCTAATAACAGGTGTTTCCTCAATACCCCTAATAACAAACTTTGTCGATACAAATATTCTAACAGCTCTAACACTAAAATCATATACTCCTTGAGGATACAGGCTTTGATTCCCTCTAATCCTGATGTTTTGGAGGTGGATATCTCACTTATCAATTTATACAGCATTTCTTTGTCAATAGAAATGTCATTCATAGGAGTATGAATGGGGTATCGCGGGAGAGTAACATCATCTAATATGTGTCTAAGGTCATAGGCTTTGGCTAATTTCCCCCCAATTTCACCAAAATAATTAAGTGTTCAAGAAATTTGGTGCTTGACTAGGGTCTATAACTTCATTATTTTCCGGATTGACAAATGAGGGATTATCTACTGATATCCTGGGTTTTAAGACACGATTCAATTCGGTCCAAAACTTCCTAGGACTTTTTAGATTCTCTTCTAATTTAGTCTCAATCAGTGTGGATTTTGCATCTGATAATCTGATAAAATTTCTGGTTTGTCCAAAGATGATGTGTATGTGAAAAGATGTGTTCAGTGGTCTTGGTGAGATGCCTGGTGAATATTGCATAATTATTGATAAATATGTACCTCCAGTGATCCATGCCAAGCATAAAGGTCCTTATACACCTTCACTCCACATTACAAGCAAAACTTGATGACATGGTTGAGCAAAGCATTATTGCGCATGTTGATGAGCCTACTGACTGGGTTGGCAGCCTGGTGGTGGTTGAGAAAAAAATGGCAGCTTGGGAGTTGGCTTGAATGCATGCATGTGATCTCAACAAGGCAATCAAGTGGCAGCATCACCTGGCACCTACACTGGAGGACGTAGCTGCTAAACTACATGGAAAACCAGCGTTTTCCATCATTGACTAGAAAGATGGTTACCAGCAAATACAACTCGATGATGAAAGTTCCATGATCTGCACTGTCAACACTCCATTTTGACAGCACAGTTTCCTCCGATTACCCTTTGTCCTAAGTTCCGCAGCTGAAATATTCCAGAAGAAAAATGAGCAGCTGTTTGGGGATATCCCAAATTGCTTCTGAATCACTGATGACATGCTCATCACAGCTGAAGACAAGGTTGAACATAATTAAATCATCAAGACAGTGCTCAAATGGGAACATCAGCATGGATTTTAAAAGTTCAATTTCCAAAAGCTCCAGTTGAAAGTTCTAGAAGTCAAATACATGGCAAACATGATTTCTGCTAATGGCCTAAATCCAGATCTGAAGAAAGTCGAGGCCATTGACTACTTCCAACAACCCCAGTCAAAGGAAGAACTGCAGTGCTTCACCTGACAGTTTGTGGCAAATCTGTCAACCAGGTCTGCACTTTGAGACAACTACGGTACTAATTATGAACAATGTGGCTTTTGACAAGATTAAAAGACTGCCTTAGTGTCTGCACCAATCCTCAAATTTTATGACCCAATGAAACTGCTGGTCATCCAGTGTGATGCATCAAAAGACGGTCTTGGAGCATGCCTGTTGCGGGATAAGTTTCTGATTGCCTATGCACCATGCTCCTGTTGTACGAGTGCGGGCGGTCGTTTTAGCGTTAGCGGAAATACCGGGGATTCCCCCTGAGGCTTATTCAGCCTCGGGCGCGATGACGTATTCCCGTGTCGCCGCACGTGCGTGAGGCGCTCTCCATAGGCGGAGGGCAGACGACTCTGAGCTTTACAAGTGGACACACACCTTGCTGAAGCTAAGTCACTCATCCCCTAAGGTAAGTTCTCTGATATTAAGGTTCAGATGTAATATTCTTACATTTGGTGCCAGGAGTACTTACCTATGTGGATTCAGTCTGGTTTATAGAGTTTATAAACCAATTTTAAGGACACTTTCTATACTTTTTGTTGAGAGAAGGAAGGGATCCCCAATTAAGCACATGTGCTCATTCCTCCATTGAGTGAATTGGGGATTTAATTTCTTCAAACATCAAGGACACTCTTATTCTCTATTGGAACTCTCTTAAAATATAATTAGGCCATCATTTATTTACATTCATCAGAGGATTTGGCCAAAAAATAAGCAGATTCTTTTATCTTGGATAAATTAGGTCAAGTGTGACCTTTTTCTGAGATTAGTGGAATCTGTTTAGCCATCTTGGATTGACATTCTTTTTTATAATCCAAGCCATCCTATCAACATCCTTATTATTTGGGGGCAAGAACATTCACAAAGTGACTGCTGAATATTGACACTTTATCTTCATCTTATTATTTTTTAAGTATTAGTGCCAAGAAATAATTAGGGGTTCTTCAAATATTTACCCCCCTTCTCACATGTGACCTGGAGGCCATCTTGGATGTTTTAAATATAGCAGTCACTTATCTTTTTGACAAATTGTCACCCCCAACTTTTGATTATTAAACAAGAGGCCAATATTAAATAGTATCTGGCATATTCTAAGTAATTTCCTGGAAGTTCCTATCTTCACATTGTCTCATCTTGGATCTCACAGAAGAGGATTCTCCATTGTGTTCTGTCTAGGCCAATATATTCATATATCTGGCAAAACACCTACCTTATATAATTTTCACTGTTTCTGCTTTGATTACAAGGTAACTGTATAGGCCAATATTTTAATATCTGGCAAAATACTTACCCATAGCAACTTCCACTGTTTCTGATTTGACTACAAGATATACTCTATAGGCCAATAGATTTATATATCTGGCAAAACATCTACCTACAGCAACTTCCACTGTTTCTGCTTTGATAACAAGGCTACTCAATAGGCCAATATATTTATATATCTGGCAAAACATCTACCCATAGCAACTTCCACTGTTTCTGCTTTGACTACAAATTGTTCTGCATAGGCCAATATATATTTATATATCTGGCACAGCACCTCTACACAGAGATATCATCTGGATATATATTATTTTCCTCTAGAAGCATATTTTGTGTGGCAGCTGGACCCCACCATTTCTATATCTATATCTAGTTCATAACTGGCCAATATAAATTAATATCTGGCAGATACTATTTTGGAGAACTGTTACTATATTGCAACAAGTTATTTTGTGCATGATCCCAAGATACTCTGGGCCAATATTTTGATATCTGGCATATCTTGGTGCAACACTGTGAGCCAATATTCTAATATCTGGCATAACTTGACACAATATTACTAGCCAATGCATGACATCTGGCATTTCACTGAATGAAAATAACATCTAACTGTCCTGCATGCACACACTGCATTAACATCACACCCTTGAGACAGTATCCTGAAAAGTAAGTAAAGAGGGTATAATACAGATAACATAGAATAAGTCAGTGATTGTGTAGTCCTGCTTTTTGCATTCACACATATCACCTGGCCCTTGTTACCTAACCTCTCGGTTTCATACTGAGACACCCCAACCTCTTTCTTCTGCTGTTGGGTACCTGACCTAAGCCAACAAAATGACTGGGCCCAAGGCGATTTATATAAATGCAGCAGGCGTGGATGACCTCAAGGCAGTCCCAGGTATTGGAGCTGCACGCGCTCGGGACATCCTTCAGTGCTTGAAGGATTGGGGTCCTTTCTCGGCAGTGGCAGAGATGCTGCCCCGTCTCAATCCGGACGTGGGCAGGATCCTTCAGGAGGCCGTTGTGAATGGCCACATAGTGTTCAACGTGGAGGTAGAGGGCGTGGAAGGCATGCGGCCGACTCTTCCACCTGACATAGACTCATCACGAGACTATGATGCACTGAAGGCTTCATGGCAAAAGCTGGCCTTGCGTGTCGAACAGCTGGAGGGGGAGAAGAAGAAACAGGACACAGGAAATCCGCCCTTGGGATCGGGCACCCTGCCGAAAAAGCCTGTGGACGACCCAACAGAAATCTTTACCCGCACATGGGAGGCCTTCCTGCGGCAAAACCCCCAGTTCCGCCAAGGGACAAAATCTCCGGTGAGTAAGGCTGGGCTGGACAGCCCAGGACAGGACGAGAGTTGGCTACCATTAGCCCCACCACACCACTCAACACCTGTCCGTCAAGGTGAGGTCAGAGACGATGTGTACGTCCCGGCCACCAGGCCTAAAGAGCCGGAGCCAGCCAGACAGGTGAAAACGGATCCCAACCATATCTCACCACACTGATGCCCATCAGGAATCGGTGAGGAGCCGGAGACCCAACAGATGGGACGCATCTGAATCCTCAGATTCGGATGATAGTTCTACGTCAACCAGCGACGATGAGGATTATCCAGTCCGCCGCCCAAGAGATGGGAGGGATAACAAGCCCCAACAAGGGAAGATCCCAACTTATGACGGCCGTCTAAAGTGGGGGATCTACAAGGAGCAGTTCGAACGAATAGCCTGGAGGTGTGGCTGGAGTCAGGAAGAGAGACTGGACGGCCTAGTACAGCACCTTAGGGACGACGCCCTGATTTACTTTGGTTCCCTGCCAAGGAAGACCAGGCGTGACTACAAAAGGGTAGTCAAGTCCTTGAAGGAGCGTTTTGGTATGAGGAAGCAACCTGCAACAGCACGGAGGGAGCTTCAAAGTCTGCGCCAGGAACCGGAAGAAGTTCTGGATACCTTCGCGCAGAGGTGCATGGATCTGGCACAGGAAGGTTTCCGGGGAGACTCGGAGCGAACCATTGAGAGGGCAGCAACCGATGCTTTCCTGCATGGCTACTCCAACCAAAGGGCTGCACTCATCGCAGGGGAGAAGAACCTCAAGTCCATGCGTGAGGTGCTGAAGAGTGTTAGGCACTCCATTCACAACTCCCGTTTCATCGTAGAAGACAAAAAGTTGAGAAACGTCTCCTTTGTCCCAAGTGACGAAGAACAGCCAGCAAGGCCCCCAGCAGTCCGTCCTATGGAGAAGGACCAGTGGGGAGAACTGAAAGAGGAAATGAAAAAGCTTGTCCTCGGCGTACTTGCTGAACATCTGCCACCTCAGCGGCTGTCTAGGGCTCCTAGCCCCTACCCAGCCCGTAACCCAGGTAGAAGCCCAGGACAAAGCCCGGGACGTAGCCCTGGTCGTAGCCCCTCTCGCAGTGCATCTCCAGGAAGGTCGTCAGAATGCTACAACTGTGGGGAAGTAGGTCACTTCTCAAGAGAATGCACAAGGCCGAAAAAGCAACAGCCAGCAAAAAACTAGCTTGGAATGGACCAACTGACCCGACTCCATTCCCAGCTGACAAGGGTCGCCCACCAGAACCGACCATGATGGATGGCCGACAGAGAACCATAAAACCCCCCACAGAATCCCACACGGTGGAAACTGTGTAGGATGATGTGGGAGTTGAAGATCAGATGGTTCGTAATGTATACTTCCGTATGAAAAACTCTACAGGGGATACTCCAGAGAGCCTAGTTCTGCCAGTGCGAGTTAACGGAACACCAGTGGACGCACTTATTGACCTTGGAGCCCAAGTGACCGTCCTTAGTACAGTACAGAAACCATCAGACTGAAAGGAGCCGGTATAGCTAGCTATATGACAGGGCAGTTTACAGACCCGGTTACTATTAAAACTGGGGGGCTGTCCTTCCATTGGTGTGTTTCTGTGGCCCCAGTTTCCGACTCGGTTATTCTGGGCCTAGACTTCTTGAAAGCCATCGGGGCATCCATTGACCTCACCATGGCTTCAGTAAAAATTGATGGACAGGCAATAACAGCAAAATATCGTCAAAATGGTTCTAGGGTCACATATGAAGTTACACCTGTTGTTTGCGCAAAAAGGGTTGTCATACCCCCACACTCCTCAAAACAGGTTGTCATACAAACCAAATATGAATCCAATGTGCCTGAACAGGAGCGGGTGCTCTGCCCAAAGGAGTTCAGACCAGATATCTTGTGCCCTCATGCTGTCCTCGGTGGGGACGGTGATACTGCAGTTGTAGAACTATGCAACATTGGTGACAAATATGTCAAAATTAGACCAGGTCAAGTACTAGGGTCATCGCAGCCAGTCAGCATACTGGATGCATCACTTGAAATGTCAACAGCCCCAGTGGGGCTCAGGCTCATGAAGCAGGTAAGCACTGTAGATAACAGTAGGCCAGTCTCAGCACAGGAGGCGAAAGACATGGCAGAGCAGACTCCACTTCACCTGCAAGACTTATTCCGCAGGTCGGTTCCACTGCTGGACTCAAGCCAGGCTCAGGAACTACAGGCGATCCTCCTCGAGTACGGGTCCGTGTTCTCGAAGGATGACACTGACCTAGGGTGCTTCTCTGCCATCAAACACTCCATTGACACAGGAGATGCCAGACCAATTCGACAGCGTATGCGCCGGACACCCCTAGGTTTTCAGGAAGAAGAGGAAAAGCACCTGAACAAAGTGCTGGATGCTGGGGTCATCAGGCCTTCCTCCTCAGTGTGGGCAGCAGTTCCAGTCTTAGTACGTAAGAAGGATGGATCCGTTAGATGGTGTCTGGACTATCGAGGCCTCAACAGCGTGACAGTCAAGGACGCTTTTCCATTACCGAAGATTGAGGAATGCTTGGATTCGCTATCGGGCAGTCGCTTCTATAGCACTCTAGACATGAATTCGGGGTACTGGCAGATAGAGTTAGATAAAGCCGATCAACACAAGACAGCATTCATCATGAAGTATGGCCTGTATGAATGGACGAGAATGGGTTTTGGCCTATGCAATGCCCCTGCGACGTTCCAAAGGGCAGTACAGCTAGTCCTGCATGGGATGCAATGGAACAAGGTGCTCTCCTACCTGGATGATGTGGTGGTTTTTGGAACCAGCTTTGCCCAGGCTAGGGACAACCTGGTAGAGGCCCTGCAAAGGTTTAGACAGTACAATCTGAAGCTGAAGCCAAGAAAATGCAGTCTTTTCCAGGATAAGGTCACATTCCTGGGTAGGCAGGTCACACCTGAAGGAATCCAGATCAACCCGGAAAGTAGGGAAACAATCGAAGGTTGGCCCACACCAAAGTGCATCCGAGACGTGGAGTCCTTCCTTGGATATGCAAACTACCACCGTGAGTTTATCCCAAGGTATGCAGAGATATCTTCACCCCTGTATGCACTGACAGGTCCCAAGGCACGATTTGAGTGGTCTGGGGAGGCTGAAACAGCCGTCTCCTTACTGAAGTCTGCACTACTGGAAGCACCAAAACTGCCCTACCCAGACGTGAAATACCAGTTCGTCCTAGACTGCGATGCCTCAGATGTGGCAGTGGCTGGGGAACTAGGCCAAATTGTGGATGGCAAAATCCGGGTAATAGCCTACAACAGCTTTATTCTATCACCTGAACAACGGAAGTACTGCACAACCAGAAAGGAGCTCCTAGCTGTCATCCGTCTGTCACGGCAGTACCGTCACTACCTCCTGGGTAGACCCTTCTTGGTGAGGACAGACCACAACAGCTTGACATGGCTGATGGGATTCAAGAACATCCAGGGCCAGCTGTCAAGATGGCTGGAGAACTCTCAGAGTATGATATGTCAATCATACATCGGCCTGGGAAAAAGCATGTTAATGCAGATGCCCTGTCTCGCATCCCTGATACAGTTGAATACTGTGACTGTTACAGAGCTGGCTCTGTACCTGACTTGCTCCCATGTGGTGGTTGCCAATTTTGTGAAAGAGCCCATAAGCAATGGAGCCGCTTCGAGTCTGAAGTCGATGATGTTGTTCCACTTGCAGTACATAGTCTAGAAGTCTATTTGAATGGGCCCCAGGAGAACAGTCATGCCGGAGAAGCAGAGCCCTCCCTAAGGATGCTGGATGTAGAAGGTTCCGATGCACTTGACAATGGCGAAGATCAGGCTATGCTTGGCACCTGTCTCGGTGGATATTCCAAGGCACAACTTCGAGCGAAACAGCTGGAAGATGCAAATCTTTCACCGATAATAGGCTGGATGGAAGAAAAAGAAGAGCCCGGGCAGGCAACACTGGCCCTATGCAGCCCAGCCACAAAGTATTTCTGGGTGCACAAATCACAACTGACACTCAGGGACGAAGTGCTATATTACAAGTGGGAGACAATGGAGCAACCCCGCTACCTACTGGTGGTACCAAAAGGGTACAAGCTGGAGATACTCCAGTACTGTCATGACCACCCCACAGCAGGTCACCTCGGGCAGGATAAGACGAGGTTTCATCTGGTTCCAGGCACTAAGTGACTGTCGCAACTTTGTAAGGACTTGCTCTACCTGCAGTCGTAATAAGAAGCCCTGCCAGAAAGCACGAGGGCCCCTGGGGAAATATCATGCTGGTGCCCTGCTTGAAAGAGTCCATCTGGATATTCTTGGACCACTCCCGGCATCTGAGGACGGGAATACCTGCATCCTGGTCATCATCCATCAGTTCACCAAGTGGGTTGAGTGTTATGCAATCCCAGACCAGAAAGCAGAGGTCATAGCCAACAAGCTTGTGTGTGATTTTGTGGCACGTTGGGGCTGCCCTCAGCAACTGCACACTGACCAAGGATTGAAGGGGATGCTACAGTTGACCAGCCCATGGGGCATGGTGTAGAGCATGAGGTTCAGGATGCATCTGGCCAGCCAAAAGGCCCTGGCAACAACGAGAACCTGCTGGGGGTGGCTGCACAACAAAGCCAAACCCCAGAGGAAGAAGGGCATCATGGGGCAGAAAAGGACGAACCATCCGCAGGACCCGAAGTGTCGACAGACATGGAGACAGCAGCAGGCACAGGAGCCTCTGAGAATGGGTCAGGGGAGAAGAGGTCAAGAAGAGGTAGACGTATACGCCTTCCAGCAAGGCTGCTCAACACCATACGTCGCCTTTCCCAGCATCCCCAGCTACGTCACTAACTCTAGATCCTAGTAAGTAGTCCTAGTCATAAGGTAGCAAGGCATGTCAATGTAAAAATAACAGGTTGCCAAACTTGTTCCCTACTTCCAGACATCTCCCAGAGAAAAGAACGATCGCAATGGCAGCAAAGGATTTCAAAGTGAGTGGGTTACCACACATGCTGCAAAACAACATCATCTGGGTCCCTGTGGCCCTTCCACCAACGGCAGCACTTGGCGTAAGTCAGGTACCCTACCTACTGAGCACATCTGGGGGACCGACACCCAGGGTAACATCCGGACCCCTAGGGGCGTCACAGGACCCTAGTCTGCGGAAGCCAACCAAGAGTAGGGTGGTCCATCTACCAAGGCAAGAACTGCAGGGTGATTGTCCAGTCCCTATGGGTATCAAAGTCACCATCAAGAGAGGTTCGAGCGAGCCCCTGGAGAGGGGTGGTGAAGAGCAGCGATTTGTGAGCATTGCCCCGGATGAGAAGAGGAGAAAGGTCGGAGACGATGGGGAAATCAGAACTGTGTCCATCGGGAGACACACAGTCCTAAGGGAAAACCAGCCCCAGAGGCCTGGTAGCAAAACAATCCAGACAGCTAAGCGCCAGAGAACCAGCAGCTTGTGCCCGGTGTCTGGGAAGTGTGGCCGGTCCAACCACGTGCATCGCCACGTGATACAGTCCCACATGCTGTTCTTCATCCAGCCAGAGACCGCCTGCTGGGGATGCCAGGAGCAGTGCACCAGAGCAAGCTCGCTCATTAGCCACATGAGCGGGTGTAGCAGGGCGAAGGCATTCAGCAACGGTGTGCTGACCTTCTGGGTGAAGCTCTGCTCCGGAATGCTGCAGGACCTAGCAGATTCTCTGAGAGTAGAGCGATGCAAGCTGTGCCACACTTTGGACCTGGACAGTATGGGGAAAATCTCAGTGTCACCCTCACAGGAAGCGCTTATGGCACACTACGACCTGGCGCTGGGGCTTACAGCTCCGGCAAAAAGGGTCATGAACCCTCCATCAAGCGAGGGGTGCCTTCTACACTGGCATGTACTGGCCACACTGCTGGCAACTAGCGGGAGGAGAGCCCAAGAGTGTGTGAGGACCTCATTCCATCCATCTGGGTGCCAGTACCAAACTCTTCCCCCGGGCTTCGACACACATTGCCACCCAGGTCATCCGTTTACGATGAGAGCTGGCGGCGCAAACTGTCGGCTCTCACAGTGGTCGATGTCCAGTGCTTCCCAGGAGACTGGGGGTACAAGGCTGACCTCCCGGGAGTGAGGGTGAGACGAGCAGTTGGGATCCATCCTACCGTGGTTCCTGAGAGGCTGGACCATCTGGAGGCACTGCTAAGTAGGGCCCACAAGGCTGCCACTGAGGACATAGTGGCAATTGGCGAGATAGGCATGGACCTGCACCATCCTACAACTGAAAAACAGGTCCTTGCCCAAGAGGTGGCACTCAACAACCTTGCCGCACTCGCTGCAAAAAAGGGCCTCCCTGTCATCATTCACGCACGGGATTATGGGGACTGCAGTGCTGGTCGTAGGTGCCGGCAGGTCCTGGGGCAGGTGCTGCCTAAACAGCATAGAGTCCAACTCCACAGTTTCAACGGGGGCCTTGTAGAGCAGAGGGCCTGGGAGCATATGTTTCCGGAAGTGTCCTTCAGCATCTCAGCTCTGCTGTTGCACCCCAATCACCATGCGGAGCTGGAGAGGGTGGTACAGAACCTCCGCTTGGACAGGCTGCTCCTAGAAACAGACAGTCCACACCTCTGTCCCCCGGGAATACATCGTCGCCAACACTGTCCAGAATCCATCTTGGAAGTAGCCAGGCGCATAGGAGAGCTGAGGAGCCTGCCTGCTAGCACTGTCCTCAGGTTGGCTCAATGTCCGGCGCGTAGACCATGTAGTTGTGCTAGTCATACCTGGGCTTAATGTCTGGGACGTCAAGCTGGGCTTCAAGCCCGGCGCCTCGAAGACCTGAAGGCTGACCCCTGGCCTTTTAAAAACAGAATGGGGAAGAGTGTTGTACGAGTGCGGGCGGTCGTTTTAGCGTTAGCGGAAATACCGGGGATTCCCCCTGAGGCTTATTCAGCCTCGGGCGCAATGACGTCATCGCAGGGATTCCCGTGTCGCCGCACGTGCGTGAGGCGCTCTCCATAGGCGGAGGGCAGACGACTCTGAGCTTTACAAGTGGACACACACCTTGCTGAAGCTAAGTCACTCATCCCCTAAGGTAAGTTCTCTGATATTAAGGTTCAGATGTAATATTCTTACATTTGGTGCCAGGAGTACTTACCTATGTGGATTCAGTCTGGTTTATAGAGTTTATAAACCAATTTTAAGGACACTTTCTATACTTTTTGTTGAGAGAAGGAAGGGATCCCCAATTAAGCACATGTGCTCATTCCTCCATTGAGTGAATTGGGGATTTAATTTCTTCAAACATCAAGGACACTCTTATTCTCTATTGGAACTCTCTTAAAATATAATTAGGCCATCATTTATTTACATTCATCAGAGGATTTGGCCAAAAAATAAGCAGATTCTTTTATCTTGGATAAATTAGGTCAAGTGTGACCTTTTTCTGAGATTAGTGGAATCTGTTTAGCCATCTTGGATTGACATTCTTTTTTATAATCCAAGCCATCCTATCAACATCCTTATTATTTGGGGGCAAGAACATTCACAAAGTGACTGCTGAATATTGACACTTTATCTTCATCTTATTATTTTTTAAGTATTAGTGCCAGGGAGCTGTTTCAAAACCATAGACTTAACCCACGTTTTGAAACAGCTCCCAGAGTACAATTTTAATGTCAAATTCTGTAGAGGGAAGGACATACATGTGGCCGATGCCCTGTCACAAGTGTACCTTGATGCTGATGATGAAGATAAGGCACTTCATGAAGACATGGATGTGATGATCCATGCCCTTGTTAGACATATCCATTTCTCTGAGGCAAGGAAGGAACTTTCCGAGAATCAGAGGCGAGATGATTCCAAGACTATTCCTAATTACACGGACCAACTTATATCTAGATGGATAGAAAACCCAGGTGAGCGCCGTGTTTGTTCATTGATATGTTAGCCTCAAGTATAGACCAAGAACATCAATGAAGATTATTGCACTTTTCTAGGAGTCTTTAATGGTTAAATATAGAAAACTACCTGCTGGGTGTTTCTAAACCAATTGACACAAATTGCATGACCTCTGGTGGCTAGCGCTGGTACAAGGCTACAGTCTAGGCTACGATACTGCTTAAGCCTCTATCCTAGCAGGTGCATGGTGCTAGAATCGGCGTTTTATCCGTGAAATCGGACAAATACGGTGATAGGCCTTGTTTCCTTTCCAGTATGTCCGTGATTCAACCCACAAGTGGCACAACAGCGCTTCAACCAAACGCCTTCAACTACGTATGTTGAGCCCTCTAGCGGATGACCGGGGAACCAGCGCGCGAAATCATCATGCACGTCATCATGTGGGAGTTGTTAACGGCATCATGTTGCAGGCGTCCGAAGTCGACGGGGAAACTTCTTAACGCGTGCCCTTCACGGCTATCCCAGAGGATATCTGGTCAATTCTCATGCGTGTTGGACATCAAAATATAACAAAAAAATGACTGCCAGTATCACCATGGAGCAGGTACGTTGTATAGAATGTGTATACATACCACACACTCTTGTAAACGGAATGTGGCTTTAAGGGATGTAGATCGGGGACCAGAAAAATGGCGTCCAAATGGCGGGCCGAGCTATTTGCCGGGCACAAGGAACCTGTTGGTGTTGACAATTCGTCTCTCGAGTTCCCAGTCATCACAATACTTAGTCCAAATGACGGTCCAGTACTCGAAAGGAAGGGCTCTATTTTTAATGACACTCTGGGCTATGCGGACTTAGACTCATTATTGGTATTTTGAGTAATATTCGTTAAATCTCTGAATCAGAAATTGACAAAAATTCAGATGAATATCAGAATAGTGACGCTGGAGCCTTCGACTTGAAGTTGAACACATGCCCTATGACATAGGCTATGTCTGAACATCAGACTACATACAATACTCATGGTGTAAACAATGACAGCAAAATTCCCATCCCATCCAAATAAGTTTTCAACGAATATTCAGTGAAGTTGTTGGAGTGCCCAACAGTAGCCAGTGTACCCGGCCCTGTTTCCCAAACAGGAGATGAGGGTGGTGATACGTTACGGTTACGGTACCTAGCCAGTGTACCCAGCCCTGTACAGGGCCGGGTTCCTCTGCCATGGAGCCCTCCACCGGGTAGTTATTTCTCACCTCCTGCTGTCTGACATGTATGAACACAAAATTGAATCCATATTTATATATGTACCCATTTGTCTTTGGTTCCCTAACTGCACAGTGCCTCGCCTAATAACATAGGATAGCTGTTCACCCCTGAATACTATAAAGAGACGTCATGAGTTTGAGTCTGAGTTTATTTATGCCACGCATTTTGTTGGCTCCATAATTTCACGAGTCGAAGACGAGTGACATTATGGATCCAACAAAATGAGTGACATAAGTAAACTCTAACTCAAACGAGTGGCGTCTAGATTTTATCCTACCCTGTTTCTACATTTTTTCAGTATTAGAAAGTAGTGGCATAAACAACACTTTATGTCACACCCAGTGACATAAACAAATCCCATGTTAAGCCTATGGCATTTTTTATTAGGGGTAGGATAAAGAATAGTGATCAGGGGTGAATACTTTATCTATACTTCACCTATACTTTACCTAGCCCATCACTAAAACAGTAACACTATATATAACAGTAACTCAGACAGTGACGGGAATGGACTCTAGATCTAGATTAAACCACCCAGATCTAGAAATTATGGTCCCATGTTGTTATTAATTTTTCAATGAGCATGCCATTCCTTAATTTCTTGTAAAATTTTCCCTTTAAATTCGCAAAAGTTTGCTTATTCAGATAATCCTCCTTGGTGTTATCTCTGTGTTTTCATCATATCAAAGTGGGCTTTGAGACATGGTTTGTGTTACTGAATGGAAACTTTTCAGGGATAATTTGGTCAGAAAAACTCAGTACAGGTACAGTAATAAAACGATGTTCCTGTACACGTACAAATTTCGATCCGAACTCTGGCCTTGGCACGTTTACAACGAGGTGTTTACACCGAGTTGTAAACGTGCCAAAGGCCAGAGTGAGGATCGAAATTTGTACGTGTACAGGTACAATGTTTTATCTTTACTATATGCCTCCAAAACATTCATATTCTTACCTTATTTAAGTTGTAAGAGCCATTTTAAATCCCATTTGGGCACAGAACTGTCGATGTGAACCCTAGCTTTCGCTTCGTCTGTGGAATGCGGCAGTGATGCTATCGCATAGCAACGCGCATAGCAACCTGCATAGCAACACTTGTTGTCACTTACAAACCAGCGGGGAACCAGTGGGAAAACGTCCATTCTCCAAGCAGAGATCCTGCGCTCTACTTCCTGCGACTGCTTGTATGTATAGCAAGCGATGGTGCTGCGAAAGATCTGCTGGGAGAGTGGAAAATGTTGGGAAGAAAACATAGCAGTTGTTCTCTCATTGCACTCCTGTTTTTAAGGTGCCTGCCATGCTTATTCAGGTTTTTATTACTGTACTTTCAAGTTTTTCTGTAATTCATTCATGTGTTTTTGATTTCACAATATTTCAGTAAGTCTTCTTTATGTACTTCAACGTTAACATTACCAATTTCGAAGCGGAGACCATGTCGGCCATTTTTAAATATCCACGTCGTAATACTGTCCGTTGCGACCGTGCATTGAACCCTAACTTACTGCACAGGTGTGCAGAACGTCGTGGGGAGCAGCGTGTAGTAATCACGTTAGTTACTGCAGTAGGTATATAGTAAAGCGTAAAAGTGGTGTCTTGTGGACTTTCATATGTTTTGCCCCCAAAAAAACAGGGAATATCAATAATGATGTCAAAACTAATGCGGTCTATTATTCACAATCTTTTAAAAACTTCAAATATATGAAAAACGAACCAGGACTATTTTCTGTGCAAGAATTAACAAAAATAAAAAGCAATGATTTTAGAGTTTGTGGTAAGGTCGTAAGCTTAGGTTATAATATGACAGGACTACCAAAGGTGATACCAGTGTCAGGAGCTGTGTGATCTTGTGCTGTGCAGCTCTACTACATTAGTATCTCTACCCAGCTCAATGGTCAATGTCAGGTGATCACTGTGTAATGCAGCTTAGCACATGCAAGTCGTTTTTTTTAATGCATCCACTATCGCAATGGAACACCCCCATAAGATAGGTCTCGGAGCGGTAGGTGCATAAGCTCCAGTGCCAACATGTTCTGACAACCTAAGGGTCTTTCTAGCATGCTACTTTTATTTTGGGATAAATTAATCTAATGCCAAACTTCCAGTTAAATTGCAGATTTCAAATACAAAGAATACAATCCTTGAACAAAATAATTGACTTCTGAATCAGTTTTATTACCGAAGTAGGACTAAGTACATAAATTTGATGAACAGTCGCTCTACTGCTTCTGACTTTGAAGGCTATTCTATATATTAATTTGGTTGTGAGAGATATTTTATCCCAGCTCTCGCAGTGTTGTCACATGTATACAGTATTACCCCGATTGAGAGATACCCTGTTTAGTGTGTTGGGGGAGGGTTGTGTGGGGTGACCCGCCAACTCGGGGGGAGGGGGGGGGGGGGGGGTGATAGCCACCAGGAAACATTACCTATCTGTCCTATAAATTATCATTCCTTGTACAACACAAAGATAATATTAATCGAGTACCAAGAAATGTGGTTTGAAGCTCACCAAAATCCTCCGCCCCATTGCATGGCTAACGCCGACATGTTTTCCATGTTTTCTTGGTCTATTTGATGTAGTAAGTTCCAATAGATATTATTTCCCTTTTTTTCTGACCCAAACTGAAATACCTGGGAACAGAACCCCCCTTTGTTATGGTCAATTGACCAAATTTAAGGTGAGACCCTTTTCCATGGAACGGCTTATCTGGGTTCTACTGTAACGATGAGTATCATAGAACTTAACTTCTTAAGACTATGTGGTGTATATATATTGTCATTATACTTTTGTTTTCAGCTCATGGAGGCTCAGGTGGAGCTGAGTGTGGAGAATATCGGCTGGGGCGCCATGCTGCTGAGTGAGATGGACGCAATGAGGGAAACCAAACACCTCTGTGACATATCCATCATGGTGACTGACGGCACTCTCATCCCAGCACACAGTCTCGTGCTTTCCGCGGCCAGCTCCTTCTTCAAGCAGGTCTTGGATAAAGCCAGGAAATCGAACCCCTCCGTCAACACAGTGGTTCTAAAATGCAGCTTCACGGCCGATGTTATCCATAGTGTTTTCGATTTTCTCTACAAAGGGAAAGCCCTTCCCCTTCTCAGTCAGATCCCAGAGATCCAACGTGCTGCTAAGACGTTTGGTATTGACTCTCTCCTTTCCTTGTGCCAGGTTTTCACATCCAAGAATAGTATACATGTGACCAGCAACACTGAGGTCGTTGAAGAGGAGGGCACTGAGCAGAGTATAGTAACTGAACAAGAAGCGGAGATGTCGATGGGAGAGACTGAAGAGGTAGACTCGATGGAAATGGACGGGGACATACCAGAGTTTGGGGACGATGTGGGTGCGCAGGAAGTTATTAACAGAGCCGTGGGTCATACCGCCAACAGCGTCGGTCTCCCTAGAGGTCGAGAAGTCATGGGGGAGGACAAGGAGACGGGCATCACAACGTTACGCATATTGCAGCCCGATAGCATCCGGCAGAACGTTGTTGAAGAATACGACGTGAAAACGTCCATCCGCAAGCTGTATAGGTACTCTTGCGACATGTGCGACCGCATCTTCACCTCGCGTTGTCGCCTCGAAGGCCACCGAGCTACGCACACGGGCGAGAAGCTACACAAGTGCAACATATGCGGGGCCGAGTTCATCCAGATCGAGTATCTCCGCGAGCACAAGAGCATCCACATGCCGGGCAAGCCGTACAAGTGCGACGTGTGCGGCATGAAGTTCCGCATCCTGAGGCACTTGAAGAAGCACGCCAACATCCACTCGGACAGGAAGCGCTTCGTGTGCTGCGTGTGTAACGCCGCCTTCCGCCGCTCGGACGGCTACAGGAACCACATGCGCACGCACACCGGTGACAAGCCGTACCAGTGTAAGATCTGCCAGAAGCGCTTCCCTGCCGCCGACAACCTGAAGCGACACCTGCTGATACACAGCGATAAGAAGCCTTTCCGTTGTAACGTCTGCGAACGTGGGTTCGTCCGCAAAGATGCCCTGAGGAAACATCAGATGATTCATACTGGAGAATACCCGTTTCCGTGCAAGGTCGAAGGCTGTCCGGGTGTCTTCAGGCTGGCCCCACAGTTACGACGCCACACTAGGATATTCCACAGTGATGACGCCGAAGCTAACGCAAGTGCAGCCAATGACGTGGCCAATGTGCAGAAAAGGATCTTTAGAAAGAAATTGCTCCGCAGAAAGAAGTTGCGGAAGTTACAGAAACTAAGGGAGGAGTCCGGGACCAATGCCTCACTGAAGGCAGGAGAAACAGAAGCGGAGCCGGAGAGTAAAGACACAGAAGAAACCATCACGCAATCTGAACAGAGAGAAGAGTCTAAATCTGAACCCGAAGATAAAGATACGCAAACAGACAGCAACATAATAGAATACATAGTAGTGGCACCGAGTAACGCGGATAAATTTGAGGAATCTAAAGAAACCGATGTGATTGTTGCAGAGACGAAACAAGGGGAATGTGTTGAGGAGAATGAAGCTAATCTCACTGAGCAAGTTGTAGTTTAGACAGTATACTGACAGATCTGATTTCCATCAAAATCAAAAAGGACTGTCCATATCAACCTTTAGCAGCTAAAATGGGTTTCCCTTTAATGCATATAATATACTGTACAAAATGCAAACAGATATCTGCTTGTACGAAGTCAACCAGGCAGAATAAGGACATTTTCTGAATTGCGCTAGTTATACTAAATTAGAAATAAGTAAATTTATATTCAAAATATTGGCTTTCAGGAGGATTGAAATGGTGAGTTATTTCCCCTGAACAGAATTTCAACTATAACAATTATTCAATTTCAATTATTTTGTCGTTGCACTGTGTACTCGTAAAAGATCTGTTCACTGATCTCTTATGCATCACCATTTCCATATCCATAAGTCATACAATTTCTTCCCCAAATATCTGATTTAAGCCCATTTCTATACTTTTTTGTTTTTTTTCTATCAATTACGCCAACTTAGCCTTTTACTGCTTGTGTGATTTCTGTGCCTGGCAGAAATGAATTGTTGCCTTGGATGATATTCAGGGATGCAAGTGTTCCGATAGGCTACTGAAATTCAAGATTTTCATCGAAAAACACATTCAGAGAGTAAATATTCTCCTTAAGTGATCACTGTATATACAATGTAAACACATTCATACCACCGCTCCGAATATTTATATTAATTTACTCCTTAGCCCCGATAGAAACTATTAATTTTTTCCATACATTATGTCCGATTTAATTTCCCTCACCCTTTGTTTGCATCCCTGAATATTGAATGTTATTACGTCTGGAAATCCTACCTTTATTCCGTACACCAAAAGGCATATACAAGGAAGTATTGTACCTGTATATAGTTCTCACAGCGTTTAAGCTAAATCTTAAGAAATGTCAATGGACTCTTTAAAGCGACACATGACAAAATCCCATTTGTGATATACAAACATGTACTGTTACAGAGATACAACTTGGTCATCGTTGGATATTACTGTGTATGGCCACATCCAGTAGGATTATATTAATTCTCCTGAGCCATGTATGTAAAATACGCCCTGTAATAAACACAATTCATTTCAACATAAGACGCGTAATATTTGAGCATATTAGTTTCTGACCTTGGGTAATCTCAAGTTTGTAGGATACTGCCATTTGATGAAAAAAAAATTTCAATTAAAAAGGAAAAGGTACAAGACTATGAGTGACAGCAGTTCAAACTGACACCCCACTTCACAGTATACATGTACTTCCTCAGTGCAGTCCCGTTTTGGTTACGTCCGAAATTTGTATTATACAATTGGAACCGGGCCTGACTCGACACTGCCCACATCATTTAAGTCCGAGTTAACATACATTATAGGTCACGCAACCATATTGGGGACTGAAAACTAGTTATTTTTGACTTGAAATACAAAAATTCTCACAACTTAGGCCGTAAAAAAGATACAGATCTACAAAGGATACCATATTAAACCAGAGATTATGGGCTTTATTGTCATATATATTTTGAATTTATTGAGGTGATTTATCTGTTTTCATTTTTGTCATATTTTCTCTGAAATCATGCTAAAAGTTGGGCAAAATGTTGGACTTCTAGAATATTAGTGAAGATTCCATAGAATTCCATATGGAAGCAAAATCAAAGCCCAGTTTAATCAATTAGAGATTTCTTTGAGGATCATTTTGATACCTTCATTTTTACTGTACTCATAGTAGAAGTCAAAATGGACTGTTTTGTTATAAAAATAGAAAAGTAGCAAAAAACCTCTTTTTGTGGTATGTGCCATATGTTATAGCATTGTGGTGGTAGGCAGAAAATGGAGAAGTAAGGCTTGGTTGGAAATGATGCAATATTTTTACATTATAATTTCAGACAATGTTTTTCCTTTAGTTATTAATTACAAACAGTTCCTTCCTTAAACTAATTAGATATGCAGCACAAGTCAATCTATAAGAATTTTGAGGGAAACACTGTTTGAATCCGGATCCCACCTTAGTCCCTAATATGCCTTCCTGACCTATAGACACTATATATATTTTCCTCAATTGTGATGCCCGGTTTCTACATAAAAAGTTAAATATAATTGAATTAAAGGTAAGACAGTGGCATGTTTTAACTGACATTTATTTGCACACGAATTATCTACATCGATGTTGTAAACAAAGTTTATTGTTCTCGGATTCTGGTGAAAGACAATTACAGTAATGCTGAGTTTACATGACAGCTGTAAGTTATTTCAATGTTTTACCTAAAGTTTTTGGCTCGCTCACTCATAATATTTGATCTGTAGTTGCTACTCACTTTTACATTACAGATGTTATGTTGGATTTCCATTTAGAATTTCAAAAATTAGTTTCACCGATTTGCATATTGACCATCAGATATGAAATTTTGTATGTAAGTGAAATACTGAAGGATTTATAAATTGAATTCGCCTAAACGCGTTTTGTAGTGATTTCTTTACTAGTTTCTATCATAGCTGGTTTTTTCCCGAAATTTTCATAATTTTCACCATGACAATAAACCCGTTCGTACTTTATATTATTTGATTACATTGTTTCAAGATGGGACAGTGAATATGACCGACAAAAATACAAAAGCCAATATAACCCTTATCACATCAAATTTCAATTTGCGCTTCATACACTTGACATTAGTGGGTAAGAGAAAGGTGGTGAATAAAAAGTCGATTCGCTACCAGCTACCTGTATTAAGACTATCTCTATTCGTGCATGTTCTCGGGTGAAACCAGTTTCTTTTTGATAAAACCAATACCATCATATGTGTTTGGGTGATACCAATCTATGAACTATCCTATGGTCTCCATTCAACGCTTCTTCAGAACGTATTAAAAACGGATATGGCCAATTTTAGTAACAAATATATGACTAAAATGAACTAAAATGACGCAGAACTTCATGAACAGTTGCACTTAGCCACACGAAAGGCTTAGATGTGCTAAAGCCTCTACAGGGGTGCACGTTCATTAAGCTGTCATCTTCTCTAAATCACACTAAAACTAAAACATTGTAATAAAAGCAAGTACAGTAGAACCCTGATAAACGGAGTAGGCCAGATTCGCAGGGTGCCCAGATTAACTGCGTACAATAAATAGACAGTCCCGTCAGGAGAAAATTGGTCCAAGTTGTGTGGTGGTTTCCGGAATGCCCTGCCACCGGTTTTCTGCTGTATCGAAATGTGAATCACTAGTTGGTTATGGATAGCGATAACACAAAGACATCTCCAGTGAGTTGACACAGACAGCTTTGCAGTTATCGAAATTTAGAACATATCACAAGTAAAACGGCCATGTTAGTAAATACAAGTAAAGTGTTTCCTACAATTATTAAGTGTACTATACACGTATTAAAGTAGAACTGGCGTACGAGTTATTTTTTGTAGTGGCTGAGTATCAAGGTCTAACATTGGTATTTTGGTGAACTCTAGTCAAGACAAATTTCCGATGGCAAATATCGAAATAGTTGGGGATATTACTGCTACTTTCGAAAAACACCTGTGATAATTACAAAGATTTGACAGATTCCACAAATATTCTGGTTCTTATTCAAATTGTGGTATCATATTTTACATGACACTCTAGCCACGACAAATATAAGCTGCACCGGAATAGCGATCTTAGCTAGCAGAAGGTTCCGAAGTAATTCGTATTTAATGTCCGATTTTCAGTCCAAAGTAGAAAGTGAATATTTAAATGCGTATGTGTGTAAAGGATTTCCGCTACTGGACTCTGAGGGAGAAGGATACATCTTCACATCTGAGACTTCCCGTCCTCCTGAGTTCCAGGCAACGCTCCATAAACATCACAGCTCCAGTGTACCTTGTGTCATCCGTTTCAATGTTAATACATGGCATTCTAAAAATTTATTACAATAAATAAGCATCTTCATACAAAATGTATGTATAAACTATGTACAAACACAATCTAGCGTCACACTTTGATCACAAATGGCAACAAGTTGCAATTACATCTCTATATCTGCAGTCTTTGCTCACAAAAAGTCAAGTCGGACTTTTTGAGATATCCCTGTTATCACAGCAGCCCTATCCAACCACACCTCCATGGGGGAGAGAAGGGCTGAGCTGTAGACGGAACATGAATTCTCATAACCTAAGCTTGACTGGGATCTTGCACGCCTTGGTGAAGTTAGTATGGAGCGAATCGGGATACACGAGAATTAGACCGAGCTCTCGATCTTCTTGAGACATTAGGAATCAGTTTTCAAATGTGTTCGAAGTGGCCATTGGCACAATTTGTTTCCACGATGATAGTCACACCATCTAGTGTTAAATCCTGTCACAAGTCCCTTATTGTCCATTACTGTCCGTTTCATCAACAGTAGAATGCGCCGTTGTTCTTCTTGATCGACTTGTATCGTATTGCCACGTTCTGATGTTGATATGGGCACTGTCAAATAGAAAAAATATATGTCGAGGTATGAGTTATGATAGCTTATATTACTCTGGTCGTAATCGGACAAAATACTGAGACTAAATGATAAATCCTCACTGGTCTCTCTTATCCGATAAGAAATAGTTCAGATTGAATTAAAATTCGATATGAGAATAAATTATGGATGTACTGATATAAGAAGAGTAATACCATATTACAAATTGAAATATATCTTTATAAAAAACAGGATATTTGGTAAATGTCAAATCCTGCTCTGGTTTTCACTCCCTATTTCATGAAGACAATCTAATTCATATATATGAAAAACAAGAAAAATCCCTCTACATAGCAAATATGAGATTTGGATTATAAAAAATAGATAAAATTTCATGACCGTTAGTAGATATTCTGAAAATAGACACAAGCCAAAGATATATATGTCAAATCTCTAGGGATAGCGGCAACTTAAAAAGTATTGCTCACAATCTAAACTTTAGATGTGAGACAAGGCTAAGTCTGCCCCGAAGCTTGATGCTACCTTGAATAAAAGTTAAGAACTGTACCTAACCACCGTAACTAAGTACACTGGTGGGTGTGACCTCATCAGATGATGACACACCTGTACCCCTACGGTTTCCTGGCAAGAAGCGCAGCATCAAATATTTGATTTTGACAGAAAACTCACTAATTTAGTTACAGAAAAACTCTGTGGGGGGTTAATAATGTCAAGGTTTCGCCAGGATCGACTCATCAGGCATCTTGGAAAGCTTATTAGGGTTAACAAGGTGATCAAGGGATCTTGAACTTTGGGAGATAAATGAACAGTTAAACCGAAATAAGTTTCAAGTGAAATGTTGACAGTGTACAGTTACAAACCGACCCAAATGGGGTTGGCTGATCTCATGTCTTAGTGTAAGGGACTAATTTAGAACACAATCTAAAGTTTGTTGACCCAAACTTTTGCACATGTTGACCAGGGTGATTATATTTTTCCTGTGTCTTGGCTATGACCGGCTTTCATCAGCGATCAGGAGAAAAGGCATGTATCAAATGTCTGCGAAGGGTACTCCTGACTCCTTTTGGAAGCATTACAATTTGGAAAAATTGACCTGAAGATAGATTTAAGGTGCAGTTTGCTTTCGTTTATTTTAAAGTGAAGTTGTCAACAAGTTCTTTTTTTGTTACTTACGTGTCGACAGGCGTTGCCACAACAACTGCCGCGCTTGATATGGCCGTAGGAGGTGTATACATGATAACCTGTCACAGGGTCAAGGTACATCTCCTCGCGGGCCTGTGGAAACAAAGAACAGACGTGTGAAACCCAAGCTCAATGCAACTCCAGTAGAACCCAGGTTGTGGGGCAACAAATTAAAGACGGCACCAAGCAATATGAGGCACTTTGACCCAAAACAGATTCACTTTTTCATGTTTATTAAAATTCAGAGATGACAATTGAGGTTAGAAAATATAAGATGAAAAATTTCTAATGTGGAAGTTACTGCCTCTCAGAAACTGAGAAAACCTGGAAAACACATGGTTATTGGCCATGAATGGGGCTCGGGTGTGTGGGGAGGTTTGAACTACTGTGTATTATGATGCTCAATTTATTCTCTCTTCGTTTTACACAAGAATTTTTTTTCATAATAAACTGAACATGAAAATAAGAATTTCTTTGGAAAAGAGAAAAATGCCATCTCTTAATATAGGTGCCATCAATGCAAACAAGTTCCTGTCAAGACCATGCAATTTATAATTGGCTGGAATGCTTCTTTGCTATGTACCCACCCTACCATGAGCTGTGTGAGAAGAAACTGGCCACTGATAATACCTGGTCGAGTGTCATAGAACTAACATTTCTATACAGAACACATTGGAGTTCATCGCTCAATCCAGTCTGTTTTCACTAATTTTTTCATTAATCCAGGCCACGAGGTAGCTTATATCTAAGCAGGCACAGTGAAAACCGTCTCTATTTGCTGAGAGAACAGGTCACACCTAGCTCTATTGTCACGTGGGATAATATTCCCAGCCTATTTTTAAGTCTATGAGTATCACACTTACTGCAGACAGCTCATCAGTTTCGTGCTTTCTATACCATTTAGTTTTATTCTATCTTTTAAAAATGCATCTCTCATTTCAAAAGTTTTTCAGAGACGATCTGTTTTGGCAGTCATGCATATTTCGCACAAAATAACGTAGGGAACAAAGTTGGTACAGAGGGATGAAAAAAGAAATGAGATGAGGTGAGTGGTTTTCTGCTTATCCTCGTTCCCAACAGCTAGTTTTGTGTATTGCATCACCCCGCTACCACCACCTGGTGTTGAATTGTGTTGGGAGCTGCGTATTAGATTGGCCACCACCTCTGTTTACACTGTGTTCCAACTAAGAGGTTGGTAACGTTAAACCACGGACGTGTCCACGGATTCTCGCTCTCAAACCAAATAAGTATGTTCTACATGGATTCTAAGATCCCAAATAATTGCAAAGAAATATTTATATGTTAATAGATTCATAAAGAACCTTATTTCTGTGGTCATTTTATCAAAAATACACCTAAACTAGTAAAAGAAGATGAGAACATAGAAAAGTGACTTCCAGGGTAAGAGGAACCAGAGGAACCAGTCACATGAACCAGTTACAACTGACAGCAAAGAGTGAAAATAGATGTGAAAAATAGCTAGAGTGACGTTCCTTTACCTGTTACCACACCAGGTCACGGTCACGGTCAATTTAACGTGACCAGAGCTAACGTAGTCTAGCTCGGGTGGCCAGTGTAGCTGCGTATAAGCAAATTCACGTTGATTACGTTAAGTGCTTCTATATATAGCCAAACTAATTGTCCAATTATCCGGCGGTGCCTGGTGCCCTGGTTTTCACCCAGTTGGGACCTCCCCTACATTCCTTAAAGATATATGGCGGATTTCTTTTTACGCTTCCCTTATACTGTTAACAATGTTCTAGGAAAATCTTATGCGTTACCATCACCTCACCCTTCACAAATCATAGGCCATGCTATTTTAGACTAATGTGATCAAGATGGCTGAGTTTAATCGCAAAATACATGATCTAATTGCACCCTAATTATTAGTCTTTTTGAGTGGTGTCTGCCATTAGGCAAAATCACCGATTAAATTGTTTTTCTTATATATCTGATAAATTGGAGTCTCCTCTTAGTTATAGGAGTGGCGGATCATGGCACAGCTTAATAGTGTGTATAATTCACCTTATAAGGTCAAATGCTTTAAGATGGACCTATTTTGCCTGGCTCTACAAAGTAAGGGCAGGGCATCGCTATTTGTGTGCATATTCGTAAGTCTCCTTACTGAACCTGCTGAAAGCTATTTACAAGAATACATGCAATATATTTTCAGTTTAAAAGGGGTAATCGGAAATACCCTGAATATTGACTCTCCTCAATCATGATACGTAAGGACCCTTTTTCAGTTTGACTGTTCGAGTTTCTGCCATTTCAACGGAATGATTATCAAGACCCAAGCTTAGATTTTGGACAGAGCTCCTTTACTACCTCAACGAGGTGGGAACCGGCGGACAAAAACAGCAACGCAAATGTGGATGAATGAATATCAAATGAAAACAGGGATAAATTGACATGCGGGTGTAATCTAAAGAGCAACAAAAAATGTCCAGATTCAAATCAATAAATTCAAATCAAGCTAGTTGGATTGAAAAGCAAAAACAATTTTGAAAGTTATTAGCAAACAGTTTGACCCAAAACAATAGTAATCATTTCTGTTCTACGTGGTTTCTTATTAGACTTGTCGTTCTACTCGTGCTGCCCAAATCACTAAAGCATGGTAGATTTATTTCCTTGTTCCTGATTTAGTTTGGCCCTGGTAGGGCGACCGTATACCCTGACGATTAGCTATCTCATAACTTATACTTCATGTGGCTCAATGTTCCATATCCACATCACTTGCGATGAAGAATACAACATCAACGTCCAGCAATATGAGACAGCAAGAACAGTTGTCAATGAAGTTGCAATTGAATAAAGTTGAATAATATGAATTGAGTAAATCAAATTATTATCCAACGTATACAAAGACAACATTGAAAATGTATGGGGACTCAGTAAACCACTACTCGTATAATACAAAACCTATCAGTTACCATAACTGTGGCATACGGATTAAAATCGTGCTATATCATGTCATATCATGTCTATGTCATAGAGCAATGACATAGTCCCTATCGTTATATCCTTTAATAAAACAATTAATGGGTTTGATTTATTCGACAAGATGGATAATAAATGCAACAGACGATGGTTTTCTAGACAGGCGGCTCCGTAAACCACTCGAAATTAATCGCTCGTGGCTTACGACGAGTCCACCTCTCATGGGCTACGGCCGCCTGTCCATAAAATCTTAGATTATTGTCTACGCATTATATACCTGTGACCGTATACATCCTACGTATTTATGGCCGCACAAGTACGTGGCATATGGGGTATGTACGGCAGCAAAACCCAACAACTTGTCCAAAAGCAAAGGTAAAAATAAATACGATTTTAGGTATACAATGATACGGAAAGAGGTATACTGCGACTGTACATGATAAATACTTGGTCAAATTGACGATCAGATAAACCTCTGACTTTGGCATCGGTTTATCTGATCATCAATTTCACCACATACTTGTCAATTACGGCGTAATGTGATCTATCGCAATAAAGTTTTTGTGGCTGACATATCTTGGGAACATAAAGCTTGCTTTATCGATGAAAATAAATCTCAATACAGGGATTTGCCACTCCAACACCCAGAGGGGAATAAAGGTCGATCTACCGGAAGCTTGTTTCTCTACTTTAAATTCCCTACAAGAAGTTCCAAATGAATCGACAGTCGGAACTGCTAGGGAAACGTAATGAACATTGCGGGATACTTGTAGATATGGTACATTTTGGGCTACCCGAGTTTTCCTTTTGTCAGCTTCTTGGCGGCCTGTCGGGACTTATGCCCGCGGGATTCAGTTGGAGTCCGGTCAGGGTACGACTAGGTGTGGACACACGTAGACTATGTGGAATTTTGTCATAATATATCCAAATCTTAGGATTTCGGAAGTACGTTATTTATCGGACTCAATCTTCTTGCATTCCTGAAAGTCTTGCCTTTTGTGTTCGCTTTTCGCTCTGCATCGATGAGCGCTTTTGGGGGATTATTTATGAGCCTCGTGCACAGCAACGTGAATAACCACCCCCTCCCCCGAAAATTTGAACAAAAGGAAAACAAAATGAGGGCAATGCTTGTACGCAGTACACGGGTACCAAAACAGAGCTTCCTATATGCTCTGATAAACGATATAATTAATATCACCCCACTCATTTCTGCCTTGTTCACAATATAATCCGACGAACGTATTTTTCGTCACAACTATTCTGTTTTGGTAAACAGACCAGGTAGAAAGTATTTTTGAGCGCGGGAAATCGCGCTCATATACGTCATCTAGATAGAGGTTAGAATGCTCACACAGGGTTTCAGCTTGCTGTAAAGAATCTATCCCTTCACTATCAATGTCCCAACTATAAAGGCCTGGTTAAATGAGCAGGGGCCCAGTATCCCAGTATCCCGTATCCCTGCCCCACTACTGACTTGGTTCCTTTTAATAGAACTTTCATGGCTGAGTGACCATGTGAATGTGTATGCGGTGTGGTGTAGCAAATCAACAGAAATCAGATTTCAATGGACTATGATAATTGTGCCAAATATATGAATGTTCTAGATGATACCCCATCTGAAGATGTCAAATGAACTCTTAGAAGTAGAAGGAAAACAGATGACAAATATGTTAGTAAGAGGATTACCAAGGGCACTAGTACTCCAAATGAAGTACCTTCAAGCAAAACAAACTTGAGTGCATCAAGCGCTAAGGGGCTATCAAAGAGCAAACTGAGTGGCATAGCTGACCTATTAGCCGGAGAAGTAGGGCTGTTAACCAAGACCCTAAATGACAAATTCAGTCACAACCATGACAAGGTGAATATGATCTGTGGTATGCTAGACCAGGCACAAGTCAAAATCAAAAATGTTAACCAGAAAATGACAAACATCTCAAAAGAAATATACCAAAGTATTGATATTGTCTTACTTTTATTTTATATTTTGATATACCGCGCTCTTCCATTGTGAATGGAAATAACGTATGCTCCTAGTTTTAATTCTGCAGAGCTAAGAAAAAAATAGCCGCTCAGTCTGTGAACATCGATTCTGTATGTCAAAGTATGTTAATGCTGTACTTTATTGTAGCTAGGTTCTGCTCCGTTGTCCTTCTTATAATTTTTTTTTCAACCATCGGTATTTCATTTCAATTGAACCTTGATAGTTTGTTTGTGGGGTTTTACGTCTCAGTAGGCTAGTTACGTCCTTTTGAATCTGAGACATTGGTTAACCTATCTGGTTCTGGAAAGGTATACTGACAAAAATTTGATCTGCTTGTGGCAGTGGGACCTTATGTGCTGCTGCACTGAAGGCCTATGCCATAGACCATTGACACAACACTCTGCCGGTCACATTATACTGATAACGCCAAACGAGTAGCTGCACTATACCAATAAAGTCAGCAAACTGACAAGTATGGGGAATAAGAAATTTTATAGTGATATAGCAGCTTAAAGGATTTTTATGCCATAAAAGAAAAGGCTTAAGGAAAAATGTTTGTTGAAAACTTTACATATATACTCTGTAAGTGCAACATTCACTAGGCAATCTTTGTATAGAATAGTGTCATGAAACTCGGAATTTCCCTGTCAATGAAAGTAGAAAATCTTTGTAATATGAGCCATATAACCGTCTTTTACATCTATTGTTTTTTTATGATCTTAGGGCCAGTCTTTCAAAGCCCCATATCTTAAACTGTTGAACCTTCCTTGGTAATTTTTTTCAATCCAAGGTGGAGGTTGAAAATAACAATGCCCCCTTACATTTGAAACATCTGGTATATTTAATAAATCTTCTTTAGCATACATAGATTTTAAGGGTGTAAGAGGTGGCCTGTTCTTTATGTATAAATCTGGAAATGCCATTTTTCCCTGAGAAGAGTAAATTTACTCAGACATTTTTCAAAATCCCAATTTTTCCTGACAGACAGACTCCTGAATTCCCTGACTTTGAAAAGATAATTTATCTTTATAATTTTTCACTGACTGTAACCCCTCCCCCCCCCCCCCCCCCACACACACACACACAACCTCTGCCACTACAGAGCAGGATTTCTGCTGTTTAATATGGGAAGTCTACAACATACTGTAGTTAATTTTTTATGGTGCCCATAATAAAAGTCTTGAGCATGTCTACGATCGGATTTAATCCCCACACTGGTCAAACACTGTATGCAGGTATATCAGTTGGGCTCAGGAAAAGAAGTGGAAATATATTTCATGTGGAATTTACGACCTTAGAATGACCAAGAAAACGTGGAAATAATTGGTGTCAGCCATTGTTGGAGGTTGAGGTCTATGGAGAGGTAAATAAACAGTATCATTTGTGTGGATAGGGTTCAAATAATAGTTTCTTTTAATATATACTAAAACTGAAAACAAGGATTTCCATCTCTCTGTATGTTATAACGCCGTCCTATAGTACACCGTGACCCAAGATTTGTCTATAAACACAAAAGCTTCAAATGTCACGTGCAAAGTCAGACATGCTCCTCCTTCAGAGTTTTCCTTCTTCCTCGATAAGTCTAGAAGTAACAATCTGTATGGAGAGCAAACAGTAACACGTTTGTTGATGGGAACGTCCACTCTCCAAGCAGATCAGTCATCGTGCCTGGGCTAAGTCGTCGTCTCGCTTGACTGGCTGCTGATGCAAGGTCTTTCATTATGCAAGGTCTTTGCTGATGCAATAGCTAAAGTCATCAGTAGAAAAATTGGTGTAGGAAACATATGATAAAAAACCAGGAAACTCTAGCACTATTGATTTTGAACACCATTACAACTATTTTCTTTCCTTCTTTCTTTCTGCGTGGTTGGGAATAGAATATTCCCGTTTCAAGTTAGCATCTTCCTCACAGCCGGATGCATGAGGGGCATACGCCTCGCCTCCATAGATCATTCTTAACGCCTAATAATAACACATATACTGATGTAATAATACATATATATTTGTATTTAACCAGCTTTTTGTATGATTCTTAAATACAACGAGATCTCATTTCGTGGTTCTGGTATGATAGATGAATACAATAGTAGTCGTTATATCTTCCATTCATATATATCAGATACACGGTATAGCATGAACATTTCAGGATACTGAATAATTTTTTTTATTCGGTTGGGAATAGAAGTATACTTCGCCTCGTATTTTAAAACTCAGAATACTCAATAATAACTTTCATTTTTACAATCTTCTTGCTATAATACAGTATCACATTTTCTCAAATCAGGAATGCACTAATTATGATAACATCGTTCTGGACTGTGGACGGTCGTTAGGTTTCGTTTATTCATTATTGTATCTCTATAATATTCATTATTAATTGTCCTGAAGAAGTTACAATCGTGACGAAACGTTGACTCCAGTAGTCCTTACCTAATGTTGTACCTGTGATCAGATGTTGAAATAAAGAATTTAAGAAGTACTTTCGAGGAGTTGCGGTGTTCATACACTTACCGCTAATATTTATTAAATTAAATCCCATCGGTGGAGTGTATAATGTGTCCTTATCATATGACACTAACTATATGACACTTATCTCTTTTTGTTTCCACTTCTCTTGCGGCACCCCCCACCCCACGTGAAAGTTTTATAACTACGTGAATACTACTCAGGAAGTTTCCAGAGAAGATTGGTCATACATGTATCACATGGGCCACCACTAGGTCAGGCATACGGGATAGTATTATTCTCAATGTGTATTCAGTAGCAAAGTGGAATGGAAATTTCCTACAGGGCTTCCAAGGACACCCGCGGCAATACCCTGAACCTCTGCCAGTTTCTCCTCACACATAACTGGTGGCTATCAGGCTAACCTGGGAGGAGCATATCGATTTTTTAAAGTGTTTATTCAGATCTGCTTCAAGCAATTCTTTCATCACATATTCAAATTTTAAAAAATAATTCATTTATTCTTTTTTTTTCAATTGAATGTTCATGTAGTTTTCCATCATGATTAGTTTACACAGATAATTTGGGTACGAGTTGAGTATCTAAATTATTTGATTCCCACGACACTGAAGACCCAGACAGCGACCTGTCTGGGGAGTGTAGTGCTCATTTGAAACCATACATGATTTAGTACAGTAATCAATTGTATTGAATAACGTATGTAGATCCCAGTGAGTTATTGGGGGATATCCAAACCATGTCTGGTAATTTCCACTTCCTCCCAAATATCACAATTCAACACACAGTGGAAAATGGGAAAATACAATTCTGAGATTTCTGACTAAAGAATTAAATTGAGCCCTAATATCATTAGCATGCGTAGGCTGGATACCAGGGTATTCTGACCATATACAGTCAGGTTCAATACATGAAAGTCGATAGGGTTTATTACAATATACCCATGCCGTATTTACTGTAAATACGCACAGTTTCGTCACATAACGTAAAAAATGCTGTACGGAACAGTGTTCCGTACGGGAAAATACGGAACACCTCCCCATACACGTTGACTAAAATATCAGTTGTTAGGCCAATATGAATAAAGGTTGGTTTTTTTTCGTAATTTCGGGTATACTAAATATATAACGTCCAACCATGCTTGTACAGTTCACAAAAATCCAAGCAATACTTAAGATACCACCATTGGTGTTTTTTCCCTCATTAATCAGCGCCTTATTGCTGTTAGATTGACCGGAAAGTCAACGGTGGTTACCTACTGATTTGCTAGATGTGTCAAATAGTAACGGTAAAATTGTGTAGTCGATTTCATGCACCTTCAAATGGCAGCCCTGATATAAAAAGAACCCTACCTAGGTGCGAATCGCAACCAACGTAGATCTGTATTGGCAGAATGTTATACTTATAGGTTGGCTTTACATAGGAGCCGTCTCTGGCAATAGTCCATCAAAGCGTACATAGTTGCCTAGATATAATGTGCATCTGTGTATTGGAGCAGAAGACCCTTCTAGTCTGGTCAGCAAGAAGAGCAAACACCCTTTATCAATAATTATCTAATCAAACTGACTGCCACAAAATTATTAATATAAGACTCTTAAATACAGAGGCAGGTTCGCAGCTGCCATAGTGGTGTACTGTGGCTTCAGGAGCTATATATACAAGGTACGGTTATGTGTGCATTTGGCTGCTTTGTGACTGTAAATGGAGCATTGTTTTAACAGCATGCTGGTGTGAAAGCGAGACTATGCAACACGTTTGATGTCATGGGCTCTCTGATAAGCAGGTGCACTCTTGGCTGGGTTTGGGCGAACAGCAAACTGCTGTTCCGGTCATGAGACACTCTTGGTAACATTTATATATATCCCTTCTTCTACCATGCATGGCTAGCCACTTGTGGTGGGATGTAGCTACTGGTGTGGAATGTGCGTGTGATGTAATCTAATATCTTGGAGAAAAGACCATACATCAGAATTATGAAAGGGGCTGAAAATCATGGACTTATGGAATAGAATCATTATGGACGAGAACAATGAGTGTGCTGAAGTAAGACTGCAAGTGATTGAGGACTTCTGGTCTTGAATTATGTGATGAATATGAAATATAATGTTCCATCCATGAATAATGTAACTTGCTGAATGTAATAAATGATCCTTAAGAAGTTGACATCTCATACTTCGCTAGACTTTCTAATATAAGTACCGCTAGAGAGTTTAGTAGCAGGTATATGGGGTGTATGGAGACTACGAATCTAATTCTACTTGACCCTTTCCCAAAAGGCTATCTCAATGACACATAAAAAGTAATCCAACTCTGACCATATGGTGGTACAATCAACTCTTTAACAGCACGGTGGCATCTAGTCAATAAACCACAGCACCAGCACACTACGTTCCTCACATGGTAAATGGTGGACACTACGCTACATAACATAAACCCACAATTTCTTTTCATGGGTAAGCATTTAATGCCACTAAATAAACTAATGCCAATCTTACAGGTATACCACAGATACCTTTTCAATAAAGTTATCTCAAGTGTGTTGATAGCCTGTCAGTAGACAGTAAGACATCTACTGTCCTCCTATGATAAAAACAAGTGTTTTATTCAACTTTTAATAGCTCTATGTTGGTCTTGAGGCCAGTAAAGAGGGTGTTCCATTAGCATCAGGTTCAGTGTCCACTTCCTAGATGGTGAACATCTATCCATCTGCGTTTTTCCCTATGCCTACGATAACCACCTAATCTAGGGCAAGAGGGCCACATTTCTCAATGACTGGGTAGCTGGCATATACGGTGTATTTACTATAATTTAGGGATTTGATTATTTATATTTGTCTAATATTTGTATACCAGAATTTACATTACTATACATATTTACATGTGTATAACACATCATATGGAAGGGAATCGATTCAAAGCTATTGCTGGTGGGGTGGTTGGTGGGGGGGGGGGGGGGGGGGGAGGGGGTCATTTTGAGGTACTCCCGAGGGGAAGGTGGGAGCATTCGCCGAGGAAAACCCACACCTTCTTGCCATAAATGATACTCGCTTCTTCCAAATATTACAATTTGCAGAGGCGTGCCATTGGTTTGGAAAATGCATATCAGCATTTAATATACAGCTTGTCCTTTTCAAATGTGAATTTGCTGTCGAAGCACTCTTGAAAAAACTACAATACCACATCCTCTTTGACGGAATAAAAATTGAAAGGTTCATCATCCAGAATTAGAGAGTGAATGTGATGGTTACCACGATGACGTTCTATTGTACAGCACTTGTGCATGAATTAATTGACGAATACTTACCCGTATAGCTTGTATGTGAGCCTTGTGTATTCTCTTTTCGGTTTCAGTAAGTTGGTTCGTGTCCACTGATGATTCCCACTCCTCCACGGCTGCGTTTATTTCAGATTCCGTTGGGATCCGTTCGTTTGCGATCGACGTTGAAAAATGACCGGGGAAAGACATTGTATCGCCGGCAACGGCATTGCCATTGCTAGTGTGACTGGCAACAAGGCCTGAATTTCTCGAAGTTAGGTATGTTGTTTGTCTGATGCCTGAAAGAACGGCAGATGATAATCTTGCCAGTGTGGCGTTCATCTTGTCGCTCAGATCGTTATGATGATGCGCGTCCGCCAAATACCTGCTGCTCACCTCGCATCCGCCCACGAGAATGACGAAACTACGCCCGCCCCGCCTGTTTTGTTGATTATTTTGATGCCCCGCGCGTCCTTGACCTTATATCACGGTCAAAGGTTATTTGCTGTTCTCCAAGCACATCTTTAGCTTCTGGTAATGGTATATATGACGCACTTACCTATCCCGAAGAGTGATCGCCGACACACCTCTTTATTCTTTCAGATTTTCAGTTTTCATAATTGAACAGTAAATCCTTTCTAGTAGCTGAAAATAATGTTCTCTTTTGAACTCAACAGAATAATATACCATCATTTGTATTAATTTCACAAATGGTACGCCTTCATCTCGAAATGGCGAGATCGGCAAGTGAGAACAAGTATGGCTGCAAAGTGTGGGTTGGGTGACTTGGAAGGAAAGAAAACATTGTGACAGGGTATTCCGAAAGGAATTTACTAGACAAATGGGGTCCAGAATTAGGTAAGTTCAACTCTTGTCAGTGTTTGTTTTGTTAATATAAAGAAAATTTTGGCTAGCTGTGCTGAAATGGAGATCGTTTCACTTCAATCTGGCACCCTCTGTCATCGTAGGAGGCAGTGGCCGTGAACTGGCCGAATATACTAAAGACTGGTGACTGTACCAGGAAATAACTAACGTCTCTTACTTTTGTGATTTCAGCAGGTAATGAACAAAACCCACCTATTTTGTCTGGTCTCACCATCTTAACGTTTGTTATCCCAAGCATTTCACGGTTATATATGAAACGTTAATCAAAGATAGGGGCCAACAGAGACTTGATTAATTCAGTCGGACTATCTAGATTCTACTTCTAGATCTAGATCTAGATGTAATCTTTAGATCTATATTTCTAGTATATATGTATCACTGTATGTATACTTGTCTAGATGTCTAAGTTCTTGTTTAGAAGTGAAAGTAGGGCACTGCCAAAAGCGATGTTGCTTGTACTAGTAGAAAGGCTGCTACAAGGACGTAGTGCTGTCAGTGTCAGTTTGTTCAGGTCTCCATTATAGTTTTATAGGTTCGTTTTATACTAGGTTGGTCACTATCTTGAATAGCACTAATGCTTGTTTCTACAAAATCCATCCCTGCGTAGTCCAACCCTAAAATGTCATTGGAAACGCGTCATACAAATCAATTCTGTCCTAGTCAAAAAGTTTACAATAATATAGCGGACAACAACAATAATAATTAAAAAAAGAAAGATATATTCCAACATTGGATAGAGACCCAAAAAAAAGCTAAAAATACTCGGTAGCCAGCACATATTGGACGCTATGCTTCGGAACACTGGAAAAGTAATAAGAAAGCAAGCAAACGAAATCTTCAAACTATGTAACAGAAAAAACAATTGTAAAAAGAGGATTTCAAATCAATACATTCTTACACACTACTAGGCCAATTTAAACTCTACACGAAAGAAATTTAAAAAAACACACACACGAATACATCAATGCATCCTATGATGTAATACGGGGGCGTGTATGCAAGGAGCCAATTTAGATAGGTACTTCAGCGGTTTATTTGTAACATGCCTTGGTTCTTATCGATAAATAGTTACGTAACTCTACAAGCTGTAGCACATCATATAGCAGAACGTTTTAAGATGAATCTAAATTATGTTACAGTTGACAGACCTTATGTCAAACACTTAAGTATCTATGCTACAAGTCTAACAAGAATATTTGTATATTTGATTTGTTAGTTTGGTGCTACTGCGAAAACGAGATGTATTTATAACGACCTAGCAGTAATATATACACAATATTACCATGATTTTGATCTGCATGGTTGTATTCTCCGCGTAGTTGACGCGTAGTAGTATCCAAGCGCATGCGAGGATATTTTACAGTGTCAACTGTGAGGAGAATACGACCATGCAGAGCAAAATAATGGTAATGTTATATTTGTTATTCAGCATTCAAAATATAAGTATTCCACGGAGAGATAAAATAGCCGCCGATATGCTCACATACTACTTTGTATGGTAGGGATTTTTTCCCCGTATTCTCATAGAAGAATACGACTTTTCTACTCAGTAGCGATCTGTAGGCTCCATAGGTTATTAAGACTCCCGTGTTAGGTGGATAATAAAATTTACTAACCTCCGTGTAAGCCTTATATCAAATTAAATTATTTTGTAAAAACATATAGGTCCATCTGGCCAGACTCGGATAAATCGTAATGCATACATAATGTAGCTGTACTGCCTTTTTTTTTATATATATATGTCTGTACTCTCATGTTAACCCTAAATTCAGCGACATTGTGGTATCGCCCTTTTTACTCAACTCATCTTCATGTCTCTTTGTTAAGATGCTGTGTATTTGCATTGATAGGCGAACAATGGGAGCTCTTAACTACAAATGAGAGAACAACCAGTAGACATTGACGAAGTTAACTCATTCACGCGGGGTGATGCCGTGAGGCATCAACCAGGGCTGACTGGGTGATGCCTTAAGGCATAATCTGGGGATGGCCTTGAGGCATCATTTACAAAATATTCGTTTTTTTATGAATAAAAACTTATGTAAAATAAAGACTAGTATTAAGGATCATGTGTCATGTCACGTGATGCAAAGATAAAATGTTCACAATAGGCCTATATACCCAGCCTCTAGCGGTATTCACTGGCACTATTACCCAGCTCCATGCCTGTGATATTGCCGTAGGGACCCAGCGCGATAGGGTTAAGACATATGTTTATTGCAGGCACTATGACAGACCCGTCGGATTCAGCGATGGCAACCATCCACTTTTCCCAAGGAAATACACTTTTTCATTTTTTGGAACATAATATAGATTCATTTTCCAAGTGCAAAAAGAAGATGATAATTATTTGAACGTCATTTATATAATAGAACAGTGGCCCCATGCAGTGACTGACACTGACATGTTTTCTTGGTATCTCTGAGGCAGCAAACTACTCATGAAGAACACTTCCACTGTTTCCTCTGACCCCAGCTGACATCACTGCAGATTATGATCAGTAACACTCCCATTCAATTGGTGTGCCAAGTAACAACATAATATCAGCACCGGATCCAGATAAAACGATAGACACGAGAACAACCTTTTAAAGATAGTGTTGAAGCTCGGTGCTCAAAGTTATTATTACTTAGAATAAAGGCCTCCAGTTTCGAAGAGGAAGACTTTAACTTATTACAATAATAATCGCACCAGTTCAAGAACCGGAACATTCCCTCAATGACACAGCATGCAGCAATATCAGCACGCACGCACAAAATATAACTCTATTTAAAAGTTCGAGGCGAAGAACATGATAAAGTGCAGAGATTGCGTATTTGGAATTGCTATGTCATATTGACTTAGGTTATGATGTTCTGAAGTTGTTGCTTTTGGGTTTGACGCGAGGATCTGTATGACTTCAGGAGAATTATTTCATGAATCGTCTACGTCGGAAATGCCAAGAATTACTGGCTGAGACTCTTCTAAAAAAATACTTCTAAAATGTTGAAAATCATGACCTACACAGATTCAGATAAATTTATGTTTGTGTTATACAAGCCATTAGAGTCGGCAAAGACTGGTGAACTACTGGTAACTAGAAACGTGAAGTAGTCCAGAATTAAGAGGGTGAAAATGAATATTGACGAAAAAATAGAAGTAGTTTTAACAAGACGTGGCGAAAACACCTCTGCTACAAGCCGGAAAAAAATAATTCTTTTTGTTGTTGTTGAAAAAATAGAAGTAAGAGGTTATGTTAAATGAAAGACTTAGCAGTCTACATTGCAGAAAATGTTTGTTGAGAAACAATCAAGATGCATGTACTAAATCTGTCAAATGACATGTGGTTACATGACACATATTAGTGAGTATTGTTGTGGGACAATATAGATACTGAAGACAAGTCTGGTACCCTAAATTCTCGGTATTAGGCTTTCCCAGGATTGTACTTTCCCATCATCTATATAGTTAGCCCAATACAGGTGTTGCCACCTAACGGCCCACTGTCTCGTTAGGCGGCTGCTCGGACAAACACTGTGAGTCTGGCGATATTCATATAGAAACACACAGCAATCAAACCTAAAGTGTGAACGGAGGGTGTGATTGCAGGACTGTTGTTTTTTGACAGATTAAATTGCTGGAACAAACTTGGGTATTGTATCAACAAGTCTTAGCTGTCTAAACTTTATAATTGATAATTATCTTGGTTTTAACTTGGATTAAGAGAAGCATATTATAGCTAGGCCTGCCAATGTGTTATTATGTATACAATTTGGGTATAGCTGTGTTATCTAAGCTATATCTAAAGTATGATTGAGTTGATATGCATGTATGACATACCAAATTGGAGCTGGAATACCATATAATACAGTGCCATCACTTTTATCTCTATGGGAATGATGTATATGGGTATTTTAAATGTATTACTTTCATATATTCAGTAAACCAATGCTAAAGTATACGTTGCCAGGGATATGTTTGGCTGGAAGCATTGCGTAACCATGTAGATAACATGCGACACTGGCCTATGGAAAAAGGTCTATTGGAAGTGAACAGTCTTTCCAAATTTTGTGGTTTTGAGTCTGACTGCAGTCACTCTTCACTTTCACCCCCAGCAGTGATAGATTTACTGCTCTATCAAAGGCCAATCGTGTTCATATTCGGTAAATGTGTAGGGTTGTGATTACTACCTAAATTCATCTCATAGATTCGATCACCATCAAATCCAAACTAACAATAGAACATATTGGACGTTAAACTACTCAATCGACCCAAACAACGACCCAGCATTAGTCAAATTACCCCCAGGGACGTAATTGAATCCTAAACAAATGTTATCTGACTTAGCTTGTACATGGTTTACATTTTTTCATAAGTTATATCTTACTAATACTAAATACAGTCAGGTGTTCGGGGGAATGGTGGTGGGGTTATGTTACCATTTGTCACTTAGTGATGACTGCACCGAATGTTCATTAGAACTTCAGTTCCTCATTAGTACATTACTAAGATAGGTTCCTTGAGTAAATATAAATTCACCAGATGAAAGCCATTCCGACCGAGAGGGTATTTGCTTAGGTTCTGAGGAGAGTACACAAATAAAAAACTTAATTATATCTAGGAGCAACGGTGGAAAAGTTAATAAGGCCTATGTACATTCCCCTTGGCGTTATCTAATCTGTTAATGACTCGATTTTTACACCTGTCATGGTTATAGTGTAATCCTAATTGTTCTAGTGGGAGAGGATATGTAATGTAGACCTTAATATCAATATTGTTGATATCAGCTTACAGCTAGAAGGTGTTTGAGTACTGGAGCTGGGGGTAGGGGGTGGCTTTGTACATCTACATATGCATTTATGTATTAGGCAATATCATTTATCATTAGCGTCAACCTTTTCTGTACACGTGCTACTTTCTCAACATTTCGCCTCATGTCTTTGTTTTCCTATGTTGGACAAACACGTGTGTGCATCTTTCACTCAGGAATATTCATGTTGATCTGAAGTAAAAGATCATTATGCCTCATCCAGACACTTTTATACAGCAATCCTGATTTGTACAGGGATCTAGATCTGGCCACGTTCACCTTTTATTCTTGAGAAATTTGTAATCAGTTGAAAATCGATTATTTTCAGAGAAAACCCCGAAAAAATATTTGAGGTGTTTGCAGAGATCGCGAAGCCCACGGATCCAAGTCAAGGTAAATTTTTATATTTTATATGATGATAACAATCATGTTATTTTCTTCTGAATTGGCTTTGCTTTTTTTGCATTGCTATTGATAAATCTCACTCTTCATTTTAGTGTTCCTATTCTAGCCGGATTTTCTTTGTTGCCTTGTCCATATTCCATCATGTCATTTTAAAAGTTTCAGTTCAGTAACGTTATTTTAGCAGAGATCTCTAGAAATATGTTTTTGATTTAGAGAGACATTAAGTTGTTATCCGAGCATGATATTGAACTTCGAATTGCTTTTTCAGGAACAGGTATGTGCAAAAATGGGAAAACCCCTTTGTTTTAATTTCGTATTTACCAGAATAGTAGTCATATGTTTTAAGTTGTGTGACAAAAACATTAAGAAGTTCGTTAGTCACGTTCTAACCTGTTATATATCTTAAGGACTGCAGAACCACTTCATTTGTAAATGATTTCATAAGAACCCAGAATGGCTTCAATAGTCCTAATCGAATACAGTAATGACTTGTTATTAACGAACACTGGTAATGATTACGGAATGGTATACCTAGAAACCCCCCTAGATATTCATATTGACATCCTGGATGTTTGATTTTCTTCTTAAAAAAAAAAAGCTTTACATTTCACAATCATGATGGTTTAGCAGAAAACATCTGCTCAATGCCTTGATGGTGGGGGTTTAGGGAACAAGGTTGCATGATAATTGATACCAAACGTATGTATAGTTTGAATTTACCTGCAGTCCTCTATCTTTACGGTTTGGTGCTCTACCCTACCCTGCCCCACTTCCCATACCAAATGTAAATATGAAACAGCATGGTAACAATTTCCTGTTACCTAAATTAGTTATACATTTGTAGGCCATAATTGCATTCAGCCAATGCACAATGTGTTCCAGCTTAAAATACAACATTAATGATTACACGTCACGCTTGTCTGTATGCATTACCTAAGCATTTGGCACACTACTAATGTTTTAGCATTGTGTTATTTGATCTATTATGCTGAATGATTATTAAATTATAGCGGAACATAAAGTGCCGTAAAATCTACCACTGAGACGTAACCATACTAACGAAATGGAATTCCATCAATAATACTGTGTTTATCGTGGTATAATATATTTTTTACCTACTAATCGGTATGATGCAATCTCTAAATGAACAACAGTATCATAAAGACTTGAATTTCTGTATTGCACAACATAAATATACATTTCCTCTTGATCCTATTATCTCAATTATAGCTAAAATATTTTACTAACATGTAAGACTCCTGATTCTTTCCAGAAACGTTTGTTCTCCAGAAATTTCCTGATGACTATAATGATACGGTAAGTTAATTCTAAATTGGTTGTTGCATAGTGGACTTTTATCCTTTACCAAATTTTTTTTTGAGAGAGAGTCAATATGTCTCTGATTTACGTTCTATTAAGTGTAGAACACAGCAGGTTGGGGGTCATCACTTTTATTGTTATTAGTGATCCTTTAGACCTGATGTGAGATTTGTAGTTTGTAATTAAAAGAGTGTCCGTAGAAGTCCTGCTGTGTGTTTACTTTCTCTTTCCATTGAATGTAAACTGTGGTATTGATCAGCGAATATTCCGTTCAACTGATGTCGATGTGAAATCATCGCTCAAACTAGATTAAACGGGGATATGTGGGGACCTAGCGAAATGTGATCTCAGGGCTCGACTGTAGCATCTCCATCTTTAAATTGTATATCCAAAAAAGAAATTATTTTTTTGAAATTTTCTTTGAAGTGGTAGCTGCCCTAGAACACATACCTAGCTACATATCACATACCTAGCTACGTATCAAACAAGAAGTGTATACATATACTGTACGTGTTTCAACGTCAGATATAGTGATTTTCACTTGGACCTCTTTGCCTTTTTTTTATCCATTTATCACAACAGATTGCTAATGGGTTTGGAAATTTATTGTACTCCCCCAATGGCGATTTCGTAGATCCATGTTGTCACTGATTATTATAACCAGACATAGACTTCTAATTCATTTGGTTTATTTCATTTTCAGGAGGTTTTGAAGAGCATCCCCCAGTTTGCCTTCCCCTGTGAGACTGAAACGTAAGTAAAAATTATCGTATTGAAACTAATAATTGCAGGAGATGATTCAATTAGATTGATTAAGTTTGCCTTTGACCAGAAGTGCATCGTTCTAGTTAAATACGTCTGAATATCGAAAGGTGAATCTATATCGTATCAAGTCTTCAGCTTGCACCGTTTCTATGTATGGGAGTCCTGTTGTAGCCATCCGCTGTATAGTTGAGGGCCACAGAACGCATGCCATTCAGTCTCGCCTAGTGAGTCCTAACTCACCTTCCAAAGTCTGCTAATACAATTCCATTAAATCCATACATAAAACGTATAGACTTACAAATCTGATAAGTATTTATTACACCTGTTAGATCACTAGTCATCCAGGTTCATGGTCAGATAAGAATAATATCATTCAGCTACCAATCAGTACTTGGACAGCCGCTATATTAATTAGTTCATTCCTTTGTATTCTATTATTCTCTCCCACAAGAGCAATGCAATATTGATGTGTATAATTCTTATCTAGAAACAAACAGATTAAGTAAGATAACATAACACGTTGGTAGTCAGTTGAACTTTGACCGGTATTTATCAATCTCTAGATACGCCAGTTCAGATTTTGGTTAGTTTCACAGTGTGAAATCATGCAGCTACCTCTTGTGGTCCTTTATCTTCAGCGTTTGAATGGTGTCTATGTATGGTTACAGTGCTAAAATGCAAAGCAATGCTTCCTTTCCACTGGAGAGAACAGTACGTAGAATCAGATACGCCAATTTCCCTGGAAGAACATTTATATATAAAAAAAGAATAAACTTATAAAAAAAACCCAAAAACATGTTTCCAGTTTTCCGATTTCGTGGTGTCATAGATTACCATATTACAAAAAAAGTGTCAAGATGAGCAGGATCCGGGAAACGTCACTGATATCTTTGTAGAATGGGAACCCAAATATTGGAATTGAGCACGGACTTTGTTACAGCAAATTATTGCCTGGAAGAGCGATTTGTGAAAGTCGAAAGCAATAAAAGCATTTACAAAAAAAAAGAGTAGTGCGCTTTCCGTCCATATACTACAAACAAAAATTGATAACTTGATGAGATTTTTTTTTTAAAGGACAGGTTAGTCACAGACTGATATCTAAGGGGTGAGAGTGAAAATTCGGTAATTATTTTAAATTGATAGCCCTTTTTTTTAAACAATACTCTAACCTTAACATTTTGATTGCTAACGTCATCTGTTCTCCTAGGAGACTTGCAAAAAAGTCCCTAGGCTCGTAGGAACCCATCTGTACAAGGTAAGTACCTCGGGTAATTATCTATTCATAGTTGTTTCTTATAACCTCAGGTCGGCCGTTGACCACTTCACGTTTGTGCAGACGGATATCGAGTCTAAATTCAAATTTGGCTTCTGTCGCCATGGCATGGGGGCTCAGACCTGTCTGTGTATCGTCAGGTAAGTTCTTAAAATCAGTGATGCAAGTAATTGATAAATTATGGGTATCCGAAATTTCACAATTTTCATTTATGATGATAAAAATTACAAATTCCTACATGGCCATTCACTGACGGCGGCCGAAACCCGGCGGAATTGACGCGCCACCAACACGCTGCCTAAAGGTGCCGACTTATTGATTTTCTGAAAGCGAGTGAGTCTCCTTAACTGATATATACTTGTATCTACACACATCCGATACATCTCAACATATTTTACTACTAGTCACGACACTACCAGTCCCCCGCCTCCCCGGTTTGATATCCTTATGTTTTTAAACATGACTTGCATCCCTGCTATTACAATACAAGCGTGTTGAAAATAACAAAGTAAGTGGTGTGTTATCTTGTTATAATTTTGGCTAATACAGATATATTGTACTCATTTGTTCAGCCGTCAATACACTTTAACACAGACTGGGTGGGTGGTCATAGAATATAATTGAATACATGTACATTCTAATCTATTAACTAATGGTATTTTTTTGTTGGCAACCTATCATATACTTAAGTGTTATACCGATTGTAATACATATACACCAATAAACAGTGTTTAAGTTAATCTGAATTGGCCCACACATTAGTATAATCTCCAGAATTATTTAAAGAGGTCACCTCTCCCTAGTAGTTTTTCGTTTCCCTGAAAATTTTTAAGATTTAAGGTACGTTCCTTATTTAAATAATCTTTGTTCTAAGTTGACTTCTTTCTCTTTTTCAGCTCGTTACCATGGTATGAAATATTTTATAAACTGTTAAACGAACTCGCTGAGATTTTGAACCGAGCCGAAAACAATCATGTTGGCCAACTGCTCAGTTCCATATACGACCATGAGGTGGCGCCACCAGGTCACGAGGTGGATGTGGTTACGCCAAACCTTAAGGAGGTAAGCATGCTGCTTATTGCCTTTTTAAAATTTCCTTTTATTCGTCTTTATTACAGCTGTATTATGTTTCCTGTAAAAGGATTCACCCATTCTTGATCAGATCATATATCCTTTTTTTTCAAGGTAGCATCGGTTGTGTGTAGTAGTATATGGAAACAGGGTTACTGTGGCTGTACGTTATAAATACGTCGTAAAATTGACGATAAAACAAACCGATGCCGAAGGCAGATGTTGGTTTTATCGTCAATTTTACCAAGTATTTATCACGTACAGGCACAGTATCCCAGTTTTTGTATTATTATATACAATAAAATATCCAATTTCTAACTTTGCTTATGGGCTAGTTTTTGGATTTCGCCGCCATACATGCCCCGTACACCACATACATGCCCTGTACGTCACCTAGGTGTCGTACGGATATAAATATGACATGGGTAGGAGCGGGCCGTATGTGTAGGATATACTAACACAGGTATATAATAATGTTCCAGCCTCGTATGCTAAATAGATCATATATCCTTTATTCCACATAGCCTAATTAACCGTTTAGTGTGTGAATCATATATACTTATCTTTAGTTTCGCATATGCATAGATTCTCTGATGTAACTAATTACGCCCCCTTTAAAGGTTTTTCTTTGAGTCCATATAGACTTTTTGTTTAACACTTGTTGTACTACTATTCCAATTTTGGTAAAGCATACAGATGTATATTGATTAGAAAGCAAATATATGTATTTTTTATCGGCTTGCGATAAGAGGTTATAGTATAAAATGTATTTCATAAATGTCAAAAATATAAGATATCGTTATATATGGAAATTACCAGTGATATCTGCTGAATTTTCCCTATGAGAGAATTGCATATTTATTTTATTTCATTATATATGTGTATACTTTCAGAGATTTACATTCGTCGTACCCGACCCTCTGCAATTACCAAGGTTACCAGACAGTGTATGCATTCTCTTATATTTATAACCAGGTGTGCTGCAAATAAACAGAAGTAATTTATGCGGATCTGTAGCTTGCATGCTTATTACAGAAATGTGGCATCTACTCAACATATTCCATGAGTATAAGGCAGTTGCCCAGCTACAATGTTAGCCATTATCATTTGATTAATTCTGTTATGAGTAAAACGTGGGCTGTCTTTTTTCAGTCAAGGTATCATCCGTCTAGGGTTGAGACGTAGCCACGTCTTATCTCTCAGGAAAATGTTTATTGACTAGCCTAATTGCGTTCATACCAGTCCATATGTTCGTATTGATTGTGATGTGCTGTAGCACAGACCTGTATGCAAGTCGGTGCTAGTAGAACTTAACATTCAATGTATAAACATTTCATCACCCTATATGTCTTTATCGATGGATTCAGGATTTTCACTGAATTATTTTCTATGGCAATTGCAGAGGAATTTGACAGAGTACTACAATGCAGTGGACCATGCCAACATGATGACTTTGTTTGCGGCCATGCTGTATGAGAGGCGGATACTTATCACCAGCAAGAAACTTAGCCGTCTGACAGCTTGCATTCACGGAGCCAGCTCACTGCTTTACCCGATGCATTGGTGAATACCTGCTTCATTTTATATACCGCGGATGTGTATACATGTAGGTCCGTGTATGGACCCAACACGCGGCTTTACTGTAGTCATAAATAAACATATACTTAATCGTTAATGGACCTTCTTTCATCATTTTAAAGGTCTAATCCTTTTTTTTTTCTTATATGAAACGACATAGAAATCCATCAGTGAACAGAATACTCTTCTTTGATGTATGCACTAATATGAACAAAATTCATCATTTATGGCCACATACTCTGCTTTGATGAAGCATTAAGAAGCACTTACTTTATAATTTATGAAACAATAATGTATTTTTAATTAGTGAATGTTTATAAAAGTGTTATGATACCCCCCCCCCCCCCCCCCCCCCCATTTATAACAGCCGATCACCTGACTAAGTGTTCAGACTGGCCCTTTGGGTAGTATGTATAGGTTTAGCTTTCTTTTGACTAATGTGAAAACCAGAAAACTCTAAACCACGCGGTATATTTTTCTATTACTTTCCTTTATAGATTTTATGTGATTTCACCCTTTGTGTTGTAATGGCTTATAGTCCTTAATTCGCTAGTATTTATGTAATATGTAGGTAAAACGTTCACCCCTCAACTCCACTCACTCACTCCTGTTGTGGACAGGGCTGGTTACACTGGCTATGTAATATGTAATTACATTTCACTTTATAGATTTTAATATTTTCAGGCAACATCTCTACATCCCTGTACTACCACGTCATCTCTTAGACTATTGCAGGTAATTTCATATCGATATAAACAGTCATAATACCGAGTGTGGGTATTGAGGCCTCTCACCTCCATGAACTCTTCTCAGCGGATTGAAGTAAGAGCTGGTCAATCCCTGTTAGATATATGGTTTTATAGTTTAAGAGACAGTCATGAAAGGAGGCAACAATCATACACCTTAAAGCCCAGTAAAAAGTTTGTTTATTGTATACATGTGTATATACATTAAAGCCCAGTGATAATCAGTTACAGTACAATTACATGAAATCCCGGTAAGAGGGTATTAACTATATATATATTTTCACCATTTACTTATATATCAGAACTGTTGATGTATAGCATCTCATCTAATATAGCCCTCATAATGAATACAAGTAAGTGTAGATTAGATATCTAACTAACATACAATGCGACCATCATAAGCATCATAAGGTAAAACCGGAATATATTATGCTAAAGTTTTTGTGTTGGCCATTGATAATCATACTTGGTAATGATTTAATCGCATTAATTGCACTGTTTTACTGTTGTAGTGCACCGATGCCATTTCTCATCGGAGTACATTCTTCACTATTAGATGTAAGTATCTTTAGGAAGGAATAGCTATACAGAAGAACATGAACTTATTTCTACAAGGTCACATCAGACTCAAAAAGATCGAAGTACATGTATAGCATTTCTCCTGGTCTTTTTTTCAAGGGAGTGGAAAACAATAGTTCTTCCTCTGAAAAAGATGGGATGTTCAATGACCACCAGAATTTATTATTTGCCAACAAACTCATACAAACATGAAATGTTAGCTGCCTTTATTAGCAGGTGGACAGTTGGTCTTTAGGTTATGGCTATAGCCTCCTGTAGTACACATGCTTGTAAAGTCATTAGGTGACCTGACCATAAAAAAAAGTGAATTCAGTTTGGTGGGGGGGGGGGGGGGGGGGGCGTCTTTGGTAGTCACAGGTCCATTTTTAAGAACTCCTTTATGGACATATTTCTACCCCTTAAACTGGTTGAATCATAATATGACATACCTCATTTGAAAGAGAATAAAAAACAGTAGGTGCTAGGAAGTGGAATTTTCTAAGTAGATTCTATATTGACAGAGATATTCAAGTATTTGTTGAAAGGGGGGGGGGGGGATTTTCAGTGAAATGGGCATGCTCAAACAAATGTTTACTCAATATTGATTTACTGTGAGCATTGGTGTAACATAACCATCTCCATAAGTGGCACTGACAGTTGCTTACACCCTAGGAAGTGTCATTATTTAGCTGAAATGTATATTTGATGTGCTTTTCATGTATTTTTGCCAAATCTCATAATAGGAGGGGGGGGGGGAGAGATATCAGGTGTATGAGAGGATAGTTTATTTAGCATATTTACACATAAATAGAAGTCAAAATGGTTCATAACTTTGTTTTAGGAATCAATCAAGACCCAGTCAAATGATATTGGTTTGTAAAATTATTTGCAATATCATTTACTACCAGATATTAGCTTGACCTACTTTATTGTTGTACATAGAAAAAAAGTTGTGTCCCCCACTTGGCTAGGGAGCATGCAGACAGGTCTGTGTGCACTCGCCCATGAATGATTATCATGAAGCCAAACGTTTTATATATAGGTAGCTAAATATATGTGTGCATTGAGCCATGACCTGCTGAGTTCACAGAGGAGTAGGGCTTTAGATATCTAATCAATGCAGGCCCTTCCCTATTCATGGATGCCTTCCCTTCCTCCCTACCCTCACTACCCTCCCTTCTGGCCCGGGGGCCCTCCCTTCGTTAGAATTAAGATATCAAAATATTTTCAGTCAACAATTTCAAACATGTGTTAAGCTACTTGTAGTGAGTTTTAAAGGCGTCCACCTGCTCATTTGGCCTTTTAAAGGCCAATGATTCTATTTGAAAATGCACACTTAGCTCTTGTTTAACCCAAGAAAACTAATCATAACATTGTTCCTAACGATTTCATGAATGTAGCATACTTTACTTTGGCACATCCCCTAACGTCTTCTTTGTCTCTTTTCCTCCAGGTGGTGCATAATAAACAGGAGCTAGGCGACGCTGTTGTTTTAGACGCCGACAACAACACTGTGACGTCACAATACGATGACCTTGCGTCCCTCCCCCCGGACATAGTGAGTATGACCATCACCATAAAATCCTCAGGCAGACGCTCCTTGATAAAACTCTCTATAAAACCAGTGACAACTGATGGCCTTTAGCGTCGATGTCAATGATATGTCTGCCGTATGGTGTTTGTCCTTTGGTATTATAATCAGATACAGAAACTAACACTTTATATACAGATATATATGTTGAACCGTGAATTAAATATATAATAATAAAGCGCCAAATTCAGGTCCAGCTAAAGATTATGCACAGGTATGCACGCATTTCTGTTAGCATTACTGGTATCCAAATTTTTATTTTCAAATAGTATTAATTGTATTATGTAAGATGCGTAATACATGATACCTTTTATTTCAATCATAGGTTTCTTCGATGAAAAAGAAATTGAAGTCGCTGCATTCGGATAAAGTAAAGGGACTGATTGGAGACGGAGTAGCTCGAGTCTTCCTAAAGACTCTTGTGTCTTTAATAGGTTTGTACTCATCCATCTCAAAGTGTGTCAACATTCTAGACGGTACCCCTGAAAAGAATCTACGATACTGTCATAGATATTGTTGTCATGAGAAAAATATGCCTGATTCACATAGGGGTTACTTACATAAAAAGGCATAAAAGAAGACATCCAGACATCTAATGCTTTTCACACTAGGCATAGTATTGATAGTTAGGAGTTTTGATATCATTTTGTATCAGCATCTCGCTGTTATACTTGTACTTATATGTATACTGAGGGCTTTCTCCTCGATTCAGTGTTAAAATTTCTTCAGGCCTGTTGGGGCTTGCGTCAGACTTTTGGGTGAAACCTTTTTTAACAGAAGTCGCTAAATCTGTTGCCACGCTTCAACCGTATTCCTGAATTCGTGTAGTTTTGCATGTAACTTTGAGCTTGATGAACATTGATCTTGAGTTAGTAGAAAATTCTTAAGCAAAGATGAGGGAGCACAAAGAGCCAACAAAAGAAGGTACTAGTATTATACAATAGAACCCCAGAAAGCGGGGCTTCTTCGCATCTGTAAAGAAACGATTATAATTTATTCCGATATAAAAGAATCTGGCCGTAGCCTCAGGAGGAACATCTTAATAAACGAGAAAAGTAAACGTCTTAATAAAAGAAAAAAAGTAATTATAACCCTCCGCTCTGACCCCACGTGCCCTACATTGCAGGGTTCTCTGCGAAACAGAGTAAACTAAAGCATCTAGTAAAGAGAAGAGTAAGTCGGTTAATTGGGTGCCCTGCAACTGGATTCTATTGTATTTTGTAGTTGTGACTGTCGAGCTAAATACACAGTAGAACCACTGTCAGCCCGTTAAAAGGGGAACCCTACAACTCAGGGAACTTGGGCCCAGAACGGAATAACATATTTCAGGTTCATTTTACCATGTTAAGTAGACCAACCTGCTACACAGACTACTGAAGTTCTGAATACCTGTAAATAGTAGATAATGATATATATCTGTAGTATCTTGTAGTTGTGGATCCTGTACAAGTTGTTCATGTGAGAATATGAGACAATGCAATCTGTTATTCTGCTACATTACAGGGTCTTAGTGTGAGTAACAAAATCATATTCTGCTATTTGCAGGTGGTTACCGGGATGCCCTTAAATTCCGCTCCGGGGAACAGATCACATTTGACCCTGAGGCCTTCGTACAGTCACGACCATCCAACATGCAGCCCTTCCTGGAGAGCATGCTGCACCTACAGATCTTCGAGCAGTTCATCAATGACCGACTCGACCTGCTCAACGCAGGCCTGGGCTTTACTGACGAGTTTGAGGTGGAGGCCAATATGTTGGCCGATAAGACCGGGTCACAGTCCAAGTACAAGGAGTGGCTGGTAACAGCTAAGGTGAGTGTCACTGGTCTATGATGTTTCCAATACTGCTTCACTGGGACACCAATAATTGGTGAGATCTGGAAAAACAAAGAGTTTCAATGGGCTCTAACACAAGTCTACTTTTATCAGAGATGGCAGCTTTTCATTTTTCCAAAGAAATTCACATTCTCTATGTTACTATATAAAATTAAACTTCCTTTGTATATGAAACAAAAATGGTATTAACTTATCTACTATCTACTATCCCTGATGAAGGTGCCAAGGCACCGAAACATGTTGGATATTAAAAACCACCAATGATTTTCTCTTTTGTCTTTAAATAGAAGAATAGTCTCAACGGTTTGGAGGGAATATCTTGTTTATTCAATCTTATCTACTATTGATAAACTAAAGCAAATTGTATGTATACATTTGTATACGTGAACATGGCTAGTGTGATGCAGATAAGACACAACTCATGTGGGTTCAGATATTCGTCTATTATTTTTAAGGCAAAACTGGACATATATGTGATGCAGTTGAAATGGAGACAGCACCTTTACACGAGATCTGCAGCAATCTGAAATGTTCTTGTATTCAGCCCCATCTGCTTCCCAACACCCTGTTAGAGACAATTGTGAAAACACCTATTGTGGACTCGGTCAAGTTTTGTTTGAGTCCTATCAGTGATATCTGCTACAGCCATTTGCAAATAATGTAGACTAAAGTGCTGATTCTACAAACACACAAAATATAGCGAGATTGGTCACGATTTGGTTGTCTTGCTAAATCGGGCTAGGTTTGAATAATAGAGTGCCATTTGTTGCGATGTGTCTTGAGGTGTCGCAGTGGTGGAGCACCAAAATATACACTGGACACCGCCTGGCTACATATTTCGACAATGGAGGTACATCATATTGCGATATATATCACAACAAATCCATCATGTTGGGAGAATCAGCCCTTAAGTCAAATTTTGATGTTAATGATGTTTGTGACATTTACCAAGTACACTACATGATGTTTGTAACATTCACCAAGTACACTACATCCTTTACATTGAGTTTTCTATCCACCAAAGGGAATAGATTAATGTTCAATATACATGGATGTATATTGTGTGCAATTTGCTTTTTATATTTTCCTTGATCAGGAATGAGCCACCAAGTACCAATGCACCTTCCTTCGAATATGTTAATTGCTAATTAGCTTCTCTGTCCAGAATTTGAATCAACTGTTAAATGAAGTATTATGATAGTTTTATATTTGTTATCAGAAAGACTGTGTTAAGGAATGAATCAAGGCATTTTTAGTCATTTGTAAATGATTGATTCTCTTCAGAGACAAGGAAGGAAACTACGACGAGAGGGCAAAGACCGATGGGTAGAGTTTACGAGCAAGGTATTTATAAGATATATCTCATATAGCCTGATTATTGTCGATGAGAACTTCATGGATGGCCACATTTTGTACACGTTTCGTAATGAACGTTTTATACATTGCATCCTAGCTAATTCTTTCCTTGTATATATCAAGCCTCGAAAGGCCTATTGCACTGTGCTTGCCACAAAAAAAAGAGATGAAAGAACACTTTATTTTATTTCCATTGAAAGCATTATTACTCTTTGTTAATTTAGATTTTACAAATATGTATATGACTTGTTTTTAATTAGTCGTTCACGGAAGAGTACATTTATGTAGAGTGTACTGTATTGCATGGGTGTACGGAGTTAAAACGAATGGTTTTCCCCAACACAGGCCAATCCTGCAGTAAGACAGGCCATGCAGAGTGTAAGTGAGCCAGGTCACTCCGGCCAGAGCCGGTTTTCACCAGTTCAAACCGGTTTAGTCCTGACACAGTCATTTCACTTGCATGCGCATGTGCCCCTCACTTGTTCCTGAATTGCTTCGGTTCAGAGCATGGCTGGAGAGTTTGTGTACTGTGTTCATGTTGTTTTGTGACTATCTGTGACGTGTGGTAACTGGTTGTGTTAACTTTACTTATCTAAATAGGTATGTAATTTGTGTCTATCTCTTAACACACAGGCTCTATTTGACACACCACACATATCTTCTTGTTGGCTTACCGAGAACACCTAGTTCACTCAGACGTATCCCCGAGCAAAACTTAGATTTAAATATGGTCGAAGCGGGTTACTCAAATTCATGATGTAGTTGTAGAGAAAAAATACCGTCTCTCGAATAAAAGAAACATAGATAACTATATTAAACTACATTGGGCTGTTTTCTCACAAACTTTACATCTCCTTACTTAACCCATTTGCTACGCTGTTGTGCCTGGAAGCATCCCCTGGCGTAGTACGCCATGATGCCTTGCGGCACTCCGGGGCCTAGTATGCTATGATGCCTTAAGCAGCGAACTAGACCTCTGACCACTTCTCTGCCTTGTAGCTATAATTGCATTTTTTTAATAAAATGATACGAATATTCTGCTAATATTTTCCAAAGCTGTGCTAAACTATATACACATATCATGATTCATATCATTAATGAATTAGGGTTAAATGTCACCATGGTAATATCGATTCAAGACTAAAAAGGAATAGCTATAAAATGACGTCACATTGGCTAGCTCCAAAATCTCCAAAATATTATAACGGTGGAGTGACACTAGTGTGCATTGTTCGCCAGGCAGCGTTTCGATAGGGTTAAGGATATGACCAAATAAAGCACAAATGATATACAAATATTTCTTTTTCAGTTTAAAAGCAAACCAAAGGTAATCTTGTAGACCTTTCGGATCAAACGTATTCAATTCTATCTTGAAGCTAAGCATAAGTTTAGTCTAAGTCTATTTCAAAATAGATCGATGATGACTTTTGGTGGTGGAATGGGAATCAACGGGTTCGCAAAAGGCGAATTCAAGTGATTGTATAAGTTTCCATTTTCCTGAATTTAATTGTGTGGCAATCCCCGCTGAACCCAACTATCAAAGCATTAATAATAGACCAGCTGAACCACTGTGAAACACTTCTGTTGTGAGGCCGCAACAACCGTTCATCCCAGTAAGTCGCATAATCCCTCCTGATGACTAGTAGTTTGTAGGGGTCCTTAAAACCACACTCTTTCCAGCTCGGACGAAATTGATCGACGCGGTGGTGTCTCTCCACATGTCCGTGCTCTGATCAACTAACTATATCGAATTTATTTTTTTAAAGCACAGGCTTGCCATAGAGGTGTTATTGCCACGTCTTGATAATCAACTAACTATATCGAAAAAGTTTCAGATGTATGCGTGTCATGCCAAATTGCTGCATAACATGCGCAAATGTTATTATGAATAGCTTTGTATTTAGTTTTTTAAAGTCTGTAATCTAATGAATTTCCTATTTGATGAAAATTTTGCAATGCCGGTGTCATCCAGCCTTATGACGGCGGCACCCCGTTTGTGCGTCAAGGGCCTGGAGCCGCCGGCTTTTCGGTCAAAGGGATGCACATTTTCTGACAAATCACTGAATTCCAACATTTCATATACATCAGCAACACTAGCAGTGTTAGAATCAGGGATGGTAGTTTTCCACTTTTCTGTGGAAATTCTTGTTATCATTTCCAGTTTATAAAAAAACCTTTCTTGCATAGAACAAAGATAAATACAACTGAGCCTCATATACGCCAGTGAAACAGTGGTCTGAACCTCACCATACCCTCAGCCCTATTCCATGCCCAATAGTGATGTGTTTTCCATATTTTTTTCAATCTTTCTAAGTCAGTAAATTCGACACTGCCGCAGGGTTTCAAGGCCGCCTGAAACTATCAAAGCTCTCCATACCGATATTCTACTACTTAGTCACCTGTATTAACACTAAATGGCGCCAGCCGAAAGCGAAGATTTGTTATTTTGAGGCTCTTATGTTTTACCATATCTCTTCTATTTTAAGACCTAAATGGCATCTCTGATTTCCACATATCATGTTTCCTCACCATAGTTCACTAGTTAGAAATATCAAACTCTTTTAAAAAAAAACATACCTCAATAAAATTCAGTTGAGGAGCCATTCCTTATAACCTCATCATGTGGATCGTGCTTTGTTTCCTGATCTAACCACCTCGATAGAGAGTCCTAATAGAGATGTTTCCTTTCCATTTCTTCTTAATGTCCTTGAGGTGATTTGATTTTTCCAGATATCTTGCATTTACCAATTCAAGAACTCGCCCTTAGGATTCTTGAATAGTAGTTGAGATATATATTCCAGTAGCCAGCTTCTGACTACACTAGTATTGTATGGTTTTTCGAACTTTTTGCGTTTGCCTTATGACAAGTATTTTCCAGAGACATATCTATCCTTGACATGTTGACTTTTCTAAAAGAAAATAAAAATATCTATTTGCATATGCAGATCCATAGATATCCCTGCATCTAAATAACCTTATTAACCATAAGTTCAGCTTAAACCATGTGGATTAGGTAACTCTCTCCGTCCTTACCTACCTTTAACATGTTTGCTATTTAATCAAACCAAGCTGATATATGGTTTGAAATTCTATTATTTCTGGGAACACGGCTTCTTGTGCTTCGTAAAATAGTTTGTAATATATTTTAATGAAACGCTGACCCTGTAGAGTGTAAATGAAGCAGGTTTTACTGAATTGTTTTTTAATAGGTTTTACCCAATTGTGTACATAATTTATCATACTCCCATGCTTTGTAAATTTATGCATCTTCATACAAAGATATATGCGCTTAAAGGGAATAGTGCTCCCTTTTATTTGCTCAGTATCTTCTTTGTGTTTACAAAAATAGTGTACGTTTCTCGCCATAATCATTATTTGTTTTTCTTATGTATCTATCCATCACAAATTGTGTATATTTTTATGGTTACCCTCGACATGTGGAAACCCTTCGAAATGAGCTGTTGTTATGTATCTTAATAGATATTACTAAAAAACACTTGCCCCATTGGGTACCGGGTATTTATTTAACCATGCTCTTTGATACAAGCAAAATACATTTTATAGTGGCGCAGGGTAGGTGAAAACCCCCATCTTGTGGTGGGCATGGGGGTGGGGGTAACACAACATTGAGTATTGCGAGTTAAAAATTAAACCTAAAGAAATCTGAGAAAGACAATGTAGTTTGTTAGTACTGTTAAACCCCATTAGGCGGACGCCCCCGATCTGTGCAAGAGTGGTTCCAGTTGTGGAAGCGTTGGTATTTTATGCATAAACGTTGTGAGAAGGTTGAAATAAGTATCCTATTTGATTTGATTACCTTTGATGATAAAGACACTCGTTTATCATGACTCAGATATTGTTCCATCAAACACATATCAAACGTACCTGGCCTTCCCCGCTCATGCTTAGATTTTCACTTTCTATGGTATTGTTGGGACAGATGGGCGTTCATTCATGTTAAATATCCTGGTGATTTGCTGGTAATAAGTTCAATGGATTCTGCTCTATTAGACATTTCTATGATGTACTGCGTGATGAGAAACGCAAAAACGTACAAACCTAGGTCCCAAATTGGAAATTCTTTAAAAAAACTTATGTTCTATTAGACCAGAGCAAAACGGTTGATTATTTGACAATCTCGTAAAAAACCTTTAGAGATACACAATAGCTGTATTCATTCATTCTGTGAGTTGGAATCGCACACTACACCGATAATTTATTTCTACAAATAGATTGTCTCTGCACATATAGCAGCTCACTCCGGTGGACTGGCTATACAGTACATGTACATATTTATTCAGTCAATTACTCTATGTTGAAGTGAACTAGAGGGGCAATAGTTAACAAATGTTCTTCGGGATTTGGCAGCTATGGTTATGAATATTAGAAATGTATTTAGAGATGTTTTAAAAGCAGTGAGTTACGTCATTTATTCACTATTTTGTTTCAGGTGAAAGACAAATCAAAGAAAGCATACAAGGATCTGCGTTCAAAGATGGACAGAAAGGTACATGTTCAATATGATTAGCCGTTGGGTTACCTATTCTCATATATGAATTGGATACTTGATTTATGTGTGATTAATAACTAGTTTCGCTTTTTTTTCTATTCGGGGTACACAAACTAAAACTCCTGTGTCTGTGTTGTTTCCAAATGCATACAAAACTTATTTTTCATCTTGTTGATTTAAACCAGACCGTTACCAAAATACACTGCGGTATGAGGATCATAAGTTTCATTCATGTATCACTATCATTTGGTGCCTTTCTTATTACAGTTTACTTTTGGGATACACTGTGTGTTGTGTTGTGTCTAACTCATTAACTAATTGACTAATTAGGACGATGAACTGACGCCTGGTATCACCCGGAGTCGCCCCACGACCTTGCCGTCGCCCACACTGAGAACCGTACGGGTAGGTGACCAAGTAAGGCGCCCCGCTTCTCTATCCAACTCTCACTCTTCCTTTTAACAGGGATGCCAGTTTTACTTTCTTCTCTATTTTTGTATCAAATTATCATTATGATAAAGATAATTAGAAGGAACCTCGCAAGATGAAAATAACTTGTTATGTACACCACCAGGTTTGACCGCTATGTAATTCACTCAGCTTCGCTTCGTGAATTACCCCGCTGTCAAACTCGGAGCGCAGACCATGTTATTTTCATTGAGTGTGTTTCTGATTATATTTCACCCCATAAACATGATCAGGAATATTGTTTATCATTAAAGTAACTCATCCAATTAGCCATTGAGTATGATTTACAATTCTTTCACGGTTATGGAGTATGACTTCATAATGATAAAAGCCTTTGCAGAAAAATACGGGGGTGAGATAAAAGAGTAGAATTCAACAACTTTTGGAAAAGGTCTGGTGTTATATTTCCCCACCAGATCTCACTGGCTTCTCTGTTATGAGCATGCACTCAGAAACTGTCATCTTTGGACTTCATGCATATACACTGCTAGCCTATGCTAACATTGTCATGTGAACGTTTAGATATTTAATTTTTTCTCGTTTTTGTTGTTTTGTTATATTTCTTCAAATCTGGGGGTCAGTGTATTAGAAGAAAAGCCGATTTTGATATGTCGACACAATAAGTTGTTTGTTGGAATTGCATGCCGTGTTTTGCTTGCGTTTAGCAATGTAATGTTTTTATACATACATGGTATTAGGATAAATTCTACGCATGCCTTAGTTTAACTTTCTACCCAATAAAGTTTGGTTTGTTGTAGGATCGTACATCTGCACTTATGTACTTTGGTTTTTGTTTTTGCCTTTTATTGCAAAATCTTTTTGAACTTTTCTACCTTAGATAAACCAATGTCGATTTAATTTTCTTCGTATAGAAAGTTTCCATTTTCTTTTTACCCATAAAAGTAACCTCAATCGTGTAATTTATGATAATATTATTAGCACCACTATAATAAAAGCAGTGCACTTTATGTTCTTACGTTTCATATAAATACGTTTTCCTAGAATATCTATGTCACGCAGTCATCATAGATTTCCTTTTAAAAGTATCGCTGTAACTGAATTGTGCGCATAGCTTTAGTTTTATCAGCACGATGTCACAAAATAATGCGTATTCATAGGATTGTAGCCAAAGCTATGTAGATGTGTATTAATGCACTTACCTCTAACTTTAACCAGGGCTTTGTTTTATCAATGATGATCAGTGTTTCCTAAAACAGTGGTCATTTCTTATCTGTATTCTGTATCTGTGTTCTCCAAAAGCGTGATACACAAAATAGATTCTTTCGATGTTACACAAATTATTCACAAATATTTTATATTTCATCGATATTTTACATCGACCCAATGGATGAGCTAAGTACATTGTATATTTTCTAGGGCTTTAGATTCAAATCAGGGGTTTTCAGTATTTTTCTTTCCTTTTTATGGTGATGGGGCTGCGTATGCGAATTTATCGGTTTTTAGTATGATGGTTAAATTTGTGATAATAGAAAATAACATTTCCACACCTGATCAAAACACATAGCTAATGGCTGAAAATATGTACTTGTTACGTCTTCTCTCTAACAATCAAAAACCGGTATGAAAACTTCAGGAATCATACTATGTTACCCCCGGTAATTTCCTGAAACACATATCCAAATTATGCTAGGAAAATTAACATTAGTGATGATTCTGGAATTTTCGATGAACGCTACTTGAAAAAGATGTACAGCTGTTGCGATAGATTTCGTCTTTTAATAGCAAGACAAATTATATGCGAAAATAGCTTAGAAAGTGTCCATTTTGAGGCATAGTTTGCATTGTGGCAGATTGAAGTATTATTCATATTCTGGAGTTAGGCATCATCTGCTATGGATTTAGAAACCTGCAATTTCACCAGAACTAAAGTTGTCCCCATGACACTAAGTGACAAATCCACTGTGTCTAATTGAGGAACCTCTTTTTTTATGATATTTATTGATAATAAATTGGGTTTTCCCCCCCCGAGATTATAACAACCAAAGATGCCAACAGTTTTTGAGTCATTTCTAATGCTATGTCTTATTTTATGGTGTTTGAAAATATCAAGAGGGATAAAGAATGGAAACGAGCAGTTTTACGAAATTATCGCGGATCTTTCTTTGCGAGACCTCACTGGCATCTCTGAACAACTTTTTTTTCAGCCTCGACGGCCACCACCACCTAATATCCAGTCACCACTGGCGACCGATTCCACTGACAACACTCTCGTGCGCCGAGCGTCATATGAAAAGTAAGCATTTCTATTAAATTTGTTTCTTTGTCCATGGAGCTTATTAGTAGGAACTGTCTGTAAAGAAACAGTCAGGGAATTTTTAGTCAGGAGCAAACGCTCCCTTCTTCAAAAAAATTAACAGCATGGGGCATCTAGAAAATATGTATCGTTAAATATATTAACTCCGTATCCCATGATGAAAAATGGGGGGGGGGGGCGGGTTATGTCTGTGTGTAAAGCCAATATCTAACCACTTTTGATATTTGTCGAGTGTTATCCACTGACATGCTTTATCACATGCTTTAAATGTTAAACACTAAGTCAATATTGTTCTGTGGATTCTAACTTGTAAAAACAACGTATGGTGCGTTTTCACAGAGTGTTTATCACTTTTCTGGACCTACAGTATTCTAATATTCGGACACGTAATCCTTAAGACGCATATACTTAACTTTTACATGCGTAGTATGAATTATCCGTGTGACCGTTGATCAAAGAAGGCGTTTAAGGTCTTAGACCAAATGGTAAGTCTTTTAGTATCAGGGTTATTGAATATATATATATATATATCTGTCCCTACAGAAAATTTACAATAACGTCTCTGGAAAACTTTTGTCCAGCCTTATTTTATGCCTGGTGTAAAATTTCCCGGGAGTCTAATTTTGGAATCGTTCATATCTTGGTTTTCGTAATTCATAATGCCACGGTTGTTTGTACATCAGCTCACCCACACACGATTTTCTCAACCGGTTACGGTAAGAAAAATAGTGTAGACAGGGCCAGTTGCTTGTTTGTCCAACTTGCTAACTTTGGCAATCCTCTTCAATAATTGTATTATGTTACACGCAGTATAATCACTTTCTGTGTACATGCTTTCTTTCATGCGAACTAAAGTAGATAGAATCACGTATCGATGCCCCTGATTGGCACAATATCATGAACTAAATATAAGTTAGATTTGTTTACACTGCAGCTTCTTTTCGTAGATCGTGAAATCTCGATTTCCTTGCACCACATGGAATTTTCTTATATTTCAGAAAATAATTGATTACACCTAAAAATACGTTTTTCTTGTACATAACGGAATTTAGAATGTTAACACAAACATCAATGATGAAATATATTAATGCTATCATTAGCAAGGATGCAAGTATTCCGATGAATTACGTATATCAAAAATTTCAAGATTTTCAATTTATAATGGTCAATATTCGGCACTATCTATACATCAGCCACATCTGGCACCCATGGACCCTGACCCTATCCTGGCGACCACGAAAATCTGACCAACTTTTCATTTTCTGAAAGCGAATGAGTCTTCACAACTAACTAATCTATTTCCAAACACCCCACATCTCGGAGCACGTTTTACATTTAGTCCCGAAAACGTCCGGTAATTTTACCTCAGGATTTTGCTTCTGAGATCTCTTCCAATCAGGAATTGCATCCTTGGTAATGAATCATCTGCTAAATCTGACTATTTGGATTTGATATGACAATTAGAGCATTGAATGCAATCAGGGCAGATACAGGTACAATGATAGTATTGAACAGATCAAGTTTCACTTGAACTGGTCACATGCCTATACCATACATAAGATAACTTTCTATTAATCAACACTGCTGTAACATTTTGACGAGGAGTCCCAAAGTAGCAATAGGTGTGTGTCTTTGTGTTTTCAGTGTCGTGTGTGTTCTGCATTTAATGGAAAATTCTATACTAGTTATATATTTTGTAGCTAGACTATATAAATATATTTCCGGTATTTTTTAGAATCTTTATATTAGTCTGCACACGGATATGGATGACCTGTTTATGATTTCTCTTTTGGAAAATCTACTTGATTAATTTCATTACCACATAGAAACATAGGCGAAGCTATATTCTCAGTTATATTACAGTTATTCGATTAAACTTTCTCACCCATTTCCTCTTTCGCGTCAATATATTGCCAAATCCTTGCCATTGTCATTCTGGTGATTAGTCAATTCATATGACACTGCTGTGGAAAACAAAAATTACATTACCCAATTTTCTCGAATATGTATTGCTACATCTGAAATTAGATAATTGGTTCTCATTTTATTCGGAATCCCACATATGATAAATAGATCCTTCTATGCCTTTTAAAACCCTCAAAAATAGTTTTTACAACCAATTCTTCATATTTAGTTAACATCGGATTCTTATATGCCATAAAGTGGCGTTATATTTCTTTAGAACGAAGTTGATGTTCAATTATAAATGGTGTTTCTTTATCGGATGGTTCGGCTGTGGTTTCCTGTTTTGTGTAGTGGTGTTTACATAATTATGGTGTGATTTGATGTTGCGTGTTGTGTGCATCTTCGAACTCAAGGTAAGCCCAGATGTTTTAACCGAGGTTGATATGTTGATTAATATAGAAGGCAAAGCGATATCGATGTAAAGAGGTGCCATATCCTGGCGGGTCAGAAATTGACTTGCATTAGGAATTTAGATATAGCTTTCACCATTCCGCATAAAAGGAACATTAAATAACAACAACACATGAATGTTCCTCAAAGGTATTTCAATAATGTACCTTTAGTTACCTATGTGCATGCACGTATATGCCACACAGGATAAGTGTTATTAATTAAAGTACTAGTTTTGTTTGCCGAATCATGATCGACAAAAATAATGAATTATCTTATATTCTGTATGTATGGTATTGTAAATCGTTTTAGTAAAATAGTATTGTAAATATTTAAAGTTACCTCTGTATTTTGTCGATTTTTTATTCATTTTTAATGTAGAATACATTACCAAATTGAACTATTGAAAAGAAATAAATGACTCCTAGACTATGGTCTAATAGGGTTACCAAAGCAACCAATAACCCGTACATTGTTTTAGGTTGGTTTTACCCTAATTTCAAATAGACAAAAATATATATTTTATTGTATGTATTGGTGCAGTAAATATTTTTTTGATGGTTCGATAACTCTCGGCAACATCCGTATGGCATACAGAAATACAGAGATGCTGGTTATCTCCGGTTTTCTTTTTCTCCTTGATTTTGTACTAAATTATCATCATATAGGAGATGAAGTATGGTCTCCCTTCCAAACCTTACTGTCATCTCTGAATAGACTAAACATTTGATAATAAATAACCAAATTAAGCAAACACACTTTAGAAATTCACTCTATTTAACAAGAGTACTTCAAACAATCATCTATTATCTTGTCATTAAAATATGGACCCAGCCCAACTCGAGTTAGTGGGAAAATTATAATTTCTATTTAACAAGACGTAGGCACTCCTCTACCATTGGCCCTTTTAACATTTTCTCTTGTTCTACTCTGTGTGGATTTTGCCCTTTCTGGTTATAGTTGTGTGCTGTATTGCAGAGCCATGAGAGTCCAGATCAGGTCTGGTGAATATGTAATGGGGAATAGCCCGTTAGGGAGTTCCTTCCCCGCGGCGTCTATGCCCTCGCTTCAAGGTGGTCAAAGGTAGTTGACATTGACCTAGTATTGAGGTCACCAACTCGGTCAAGGTCATGCTTGAGACCTTCTTTTTAACCTTTCCCCTTCCTTTCACGGTGGTTGTTATTAATGTTGGGAATTCAATGCTGAGCAGTAATATGCGAATCTAACAAAGCCGATGAATTATTCTTAATTATCAGCTTATTATTGAATAGGTTCTTTTTTTCTTGAATATGTGTAGAAATTATTTCATTAAATAATTTTCCTCAAACGCCTGTCTAATCAAGTTAACCTACTTGAGTTAAATTTCTCTCAAACATCACTCATACCATAGAGCTATTGACTACTTTAAGTAGCTTGATTTTTGCCTTATCACAAAGGTTATCCGATGACCTACATCAACAGTAAAGAGGATTTACTGCAACAATGCCACACAAACATATTCAGATTTTCCTAACAGAAAATGTGATTACCGACGCTTAGCATTTGGAAACTATTCATATTTCGTGAAATGACTGCTTATTTCATTCAATATTATTCAGTCTCATCCATTTGATGACAATATCAGGAATGCGAGTATTAATATCAAATAGGCCTCACCTGGCCATACCTCGATCGGACGCCGGTAGAACATATATGTAATAGCATCCGGCAGCACCCCGGCCAACGAGAGGCCGCCTAAATGTGCTAACGAGGTAGTATCCTTAACATATTTATAGATGTATTTTGCACAGCTCCGTGTATATGTTACTGCCAGTCCGTACAATGTCCAGGCATTTCCCCTTTAGGGTTTATTTCCGATCTTTTTCCTAATTATGACTTGCATCCATGCTGAAGAGCGACTGTAAAAGTAAAATGCAATAAAGCCTTAAAAAAACATGAATAGCAGCCACCGTTTTAACCAGTCAGCGCCAACGACAGTAGTGCACTCCCGCACTAAACGTTCACTCTCTCTCTGTATAGTGTACAGTGACAGTCAGTATGTCTACTCCTCCGTCAAGACTTTCGAGTCGTAAGTGCATGCATTAAGTCATGCATGATTAACTTATAGAACATACATCGGTGTGAGGACAGGACTTCTCCTCGGCAGGGGTCATCAGCTGTTAAAAAAACACCTTATTGGATTTTTTCTTTAAACCAGAGGTTAGCAAGTAATAATTAATGAGATTTTAGTTCATGTATATCGACCAGCTGTCATCGAATGGAAAACTACCTTTTCTCAAGTTTTATTTTCTTTCTGAAGGTTTACAAATAGTAATGAAATTATATTCCGTGTACATCGCCCGCCATACTTATCTTTGTTTCATAACAGCTGGCACGTTCTATAAATGACCTCATTTTAAAATAAGAGGAAGAGAACAGAAGGGTAAAAAATGCATGTATATGTATATATAACAGTTTGCTCGAGGAATTTTTATGCCGTCTTAAGGCGAAGAATTGGTATATTTTTTCAGTCCGTAAAATGAAGGTTTCCTCTGTAGATATACTAAATCCAGTGGATAAGATAAGTGGATTTTTTTATGAGACTGCGCCTCGTGTTATCTTTTTGGCAGATAATATAAGTATCCTATTGTCTAGCTTTGCATGACTAAATAAACAGAGAACAAAATACCTCATTACTGCGTTCATATGATCTATAAAGACAATAACGCTAGAGATATTTCCGAGCTATATTATCATATAAGAATATGTTATGTTATATCACTGATAAAGTATAATGCCACAGCAGATTTTCACATATAAAATAATCTTATCCAACCATATGATTCAGTCTTTCTTTTTCACTAATTTAGTACTGGCCAGTTAACCCGGTGTAACTGTAAAAGGAATAACTAATAGAAGTAACTGCAACCCTTACCTTAAATCTATAACTAATTTGTCTAAACTGTAAACCCATTACTAATAGCCATCTTGGTAGACTTACCGGTAACACCCCAAGGTGCACCCAACCTTTGCATACAAATATATATTAGTACACAGAATACACAGCTCCCAAAGAGATCTATGCTTGTGCCTCAGGAGAATTTGCATTTCGTCGGTAATTGTACGTAGCACAATAAGAGATGCTGACTAACATGATCTGAAAAATGACCAGTATATCATGAAATGTTGTTTAATAACGAGAAATTCCCCCATTCTTCTGTTTTCCCGTGTCATATTGATTATTTAAGTTGATCATAAAACTCCATTGGTAGGAAAGGTGATTGGTATTTCAAATTGAAATTGATCAACAGATCTACGACACTTGAATATTCTGTTTGACCGTAAGATAATTTTATCAATAGGGACACTTCTATATCAATTTTCTAATAAAAAATGCGAATGTTCTCAATAAGAGCATGTATTGAATCCAACAAATCTGCCAACTTGATCAAATATGCCCAGGTCGAACATATTCTACAAGACGGCTGTAAAAGCTGGGAAAATATATTTTAAAGGAACACTCTACACTAAACCAAAAATCGATACATTTGGGGAGAAAACCACATGGGTGGTTTCTTGCGATTTGTCTCAGAATAAATTTGAATGGATTTGAATGATATTTCTTGCTAATCTAGGAGGTCCAGGCAATACAAGATGCTCATGATCGATGAGCTCAACGGGGAAGATGGGAGCGTAGCAGGCACGGGACACCGGCGACTCTCTCAGGACGACGACATGACCTACAACCGTGTGAGCATTGACTTAATGAACGACGAGGACATCCAACACGTCTTCAAGAAGAGCTACAGCATGGAGGACCTCTCCCGCCTCACCTCCCCGACCATCCCCGACATCGAAGAGTCCGAGGATGCGCTGGTACGTATGGTGTCTGGGTTTTTTTTGGTGTTTATTTTTAATTTATTGGCATCACAACATCTGAAAATACATTCAGTTCTTCTAGTTGGGATTGGTAATTAGAAAGAAACTCAAAAAATGAAAACACCTTGGTCCGTACTCTACCGAGTTTGAACGCGGTTTCGCTTCGTGAATTACTCTGCAGTCGAACGAGGTAGCGTGCGGCCATTCTGAGTGTGGAAAATATGTTATATGTGGTCTTATCTGTCAATTGTAGGAATACATTATTTGAATAAGTACCCTTAACACACGTTGTTTACATGTTTATTAGCAGGTGGACGGTTGGTCTTTAGGTTATGGCTATAGCCTACTGTAGTACAACTGCTTGTAAAGTCACTAAGTGACCTGACCACATTTTTGCCTTTTATAGCTAACTAAGTACAGATAGGAATATGATTTCTGTTTTTGACACAAGGTTTTATGGTGGTACAATTCCTTACAGTTTTAGAATTTAGTATTTTGGCATGGATTTTTAGAAATAGTGAATTCAGTTTGGTGGGGACTTTTGTAGTCACAGGTCCATTTTAAGAACTCCTTTATGGACATATTTCTACCCCTTAAACTGGTTGAATCATAATATGATATGCCTCATTAGAAAGAGAATGAAAAACAGTAGGTGCTAGGAAGTGGAATTCTCAAGGTAGATTCTATATTTACTGAGAAATTCAAGTATTTGTTGAAAGTGGGGGGGATTTTGAGTGAAATGGGCATACTCAAACAGATGTTTACTCATTAATGATTTACAGTGTGCATTGGTGTAACATTAAACATCTCCATAAGTAGCACTGACAGTTACTTCCCCTCTAGGAAGTGTCATTATTTAGGTTAAACTTGTATTTGGCATGATATTCATGTATTTTTGCCTAATTTCATAGCATGGGGGGGTATCAGCCATCTTTGAATTTTAGTGCAGTCATGTTCCCCCAGAGGACTCTAGTTCCTGTCACTCTCCAAGCATATTGGCACATACCCTATACCTATATCCTTATAAGAACACTAAGTATCTGGTTGAAGCTCAGCCTCACTTTGAACATGGAGCCTGTAGTATGTCAAACTAACACTAGATCGAGCCATAACCAAGTACAGATAGGTATATGATTTCTTTTTTTCTGGAGAAGTTTTTTGGTAATGCAATATCCTAGTTTTGTAATTTAGAATTCTGACATTGATTTAAAAAAGTTTTTTTTAAATTTTTTTATCTAAAAAAGACAAACTACTTTATGAACTTCCCCAAACACCTGACAGGCCCAGTAATCAAAGACTTGTAAGATATGCACAAAACTTGTATAAGTTTCTCCTATGGTAACCCAACACCTCTCTTTCCCCCTCCCATATACCTCCAATTCCTTTCAACTCCTGGGGGGCTTCCTTGATCTCATAGTAATTAATTATTGGTGGACCTTGTATTGAGTTTTAAATGCGTCCACCTGCTAATTTGGCCTTTAAAGGCCAATATTTCTATTTTAAAATGCACTCTTAGCTATTGTTTGTCACTGAAGTCATGGGGAAAAATACTGAGTGTAGTCAAATACAGTAAAACCCCGCTTAAGGGAACACCCTCCGTTCTGAGAAAGGTGTCCCCTTAAACGAGGTGTCCTCTTAAGCGGGGTTGAAATGAACTAATAAAAAGATTTCTGTTCCGAAAAAAGTGTCCCCTGAAACGAGGTGTCTCCCTTAAGCGAGGTGTCCCAGAAGCGGGGTTTTACTGTAAATTCAATATGAGTACTAATCCTTGTAATTACCTCAATATCTTTGCAGTTGGTAGGGGCAGACCTTGGTGGATATCATAGTCTGGTCACTGTCCCTAGTCATTTCACCATGGATTCAACTACGAGCAGTGACCGGTCCAACGCATCCACACCGACCACTGTGACCCTGCGGAGACACCAGTCGTCCACCCCGACGAGCAGCCAGCACAGCTCGGACCGCGACTCGCCCAGCATCCCCAGACCGGCGCCCCGCAAACGCAACACGATGGGCGTGCAGAACCCGCTCATCAAGCTAGAGGCGCCCGAACAGGCGCACTCACGCTCCAGTAGCCCGGCCAGCCTGGACCGGGCGGACGGCGTGATAGGAGGGTATTCTAAGTTTGAGCAGTTCGATCCGTTCGGTAATCAGAACCAGGTGGTGGTGGAGGAGGACAACCAGAACGTGTGGACGCTAGACAGCGGCACGGAGGGCTTCAGTCCGGTCACGGAGGACAACAACAACGACGATCCGCTTCTCAGGGCGCGCAACAGGAACTCCGTCTACCGCGCCAATGCCTTCTATAACATCCAGCGCCCTCCGTCGGTGAAAAGACGCACCTCGCCGACGCCGCTGGCCATGGACGCTCAGACCATTAAGGACGCGCGCACGGCGTTCATGCAGAGCGAGGTGAGTGTCCCCATCCCGCCCGCCGTGTCGCTCACGGGGCTCGACCAGTTCGACCCGCTGCTCACCGGGCAGCTGGCCGTCGACGGTCCGCCGACACAGCTGACTGGGTCGAGCAGCCGCAGCAGTGGGTCCAGCGTCGACACGGGGATCAGTGCCGGCAGCCGCACCCAGTCAGCCGAGACGGTGGCCTCCGGAGCCGCGCCCAGTCTGGAGGAGAACCTGCTCAAGGAGTGGAACCTGGACTTCAGCAAGATGCGGGTGGCCGCCACGGCAGCGCCCAAGCCCACCCCTCCGCCGGTGCCCCCGAAACCCACACTCAGGGCACAGGCTTCACTGCCCACGTATGTCAGCCCTGTTCATACGCCGCAGGCAAAGCCCGCCATGCCTGGTTTGATAGGACAAGGCGCCGGTACTGTGTCCTATGGAGGGCCTATGTTCTATCAACAACAACAACAACAACAACAAAAACAACAGCAACAACAACAGCAGCCAGCTGTGAACTTTGGCACCACATCTAGTCGTATAGGCCTCCAGCAGTCGCCAACGCTATCTGTCATGCAGCCTGGATTCAGGTCTTCCAGTCCGATCAACGTGTTTCCCCCGGCGGTACAGATGCGAGCGCCGGCGACCGGGCCTCCCATGCTGAAGCCTCAACGGACGGCCAGCGCCATGGAGCCGGCGTCTGGAGCGCTCGACCCCTTCGGCGACCTGGGTCAACTCCTCACTGCCAACAAACCCGCCACTAACTCCTTGATGGCGTTCCACGGTGCTGCTGCGTCCCCATCCCCGACGCAGACGCCGAGCCCGGCCCCCAGAGCCGGCCCCGTACCCCAGCCCCGCCCGGCACCCACAGCCCCAGCGCAAACAACGCCTGTACCGCAGCCGCGTAGCTCATGGCACACGTTTGACTAGCCCCAGACCATAGGGCCTATACTATCTCGTTGTTCGTTGTCCACAAGGTTCACATGTTCTTTTTGTGGTATTGGTTATTATCATTATTATTATTATTAATATTATCATCATCATCATCATTATCATCATCATCGCCACCACCATCAGAGTGGTGTTTCAAAATGGTGAGATGGCGGTCTTCATCTCGTTGTGTCACTGACCTTGTGACGTGTTTGCTATTTCGCCTGTTTTCCACCAGGGGTCAGCGTTGTTATCCATTGTGCAATGTCGAAAGGACTTCATGAATATATGTGACTATATATAATGTAATTATATGTATATTGTACACAGATCACCTCATGTAAAAGCCACATCTCTGCATTCCATTATTCAGCCCTACAACCTAGCTGAGAGATGAATCTGTCAAACAAAAATAGAGACTATTTTCTTCTGTTCAGTGTTCAGTACTCTTCCACTATCCCAATTGCGCGGATGGGTGTATGTACACAAGGTCAGAATAAGTTTTCTGAAGTTGTTGATTATTCTGTAGATATCTGAAAAATGTCAGTCCTTATTTGCTTTTTATCGAATGTTGCCCTACAATCTCTTCCCCCAATTTTATAGAAGGAATATGTTTTCTGGGTGTGTAGTAGGGAACTACCAATATTTCTTCACAAATACGAGTACATGTAGTATAATATGCATAAAATGAGCTGTTAGTAGGGACTGGTTTAAGATGAGCATTTCACTAGGTACAGCTATGTACTAGCTACCATCTTGAGAGCTATGCGGCATCTTATTTCTACTTTAATGATTTTCAAACATCTGTGTATTTTATATTTTCTTTGGAAGAATATATTCAATACTCTAATATAGTATGCCAAATCGGTAATTTTGACTCTGAACCTAGGCTAAGTCACAGAAGACTTTATTCCAGGAAATAATTTTCGCTTTACTTTTTTGTGACTGTTATTTTAGAAGCTTTATTTGAACCCTTTTATTTATGATCAGTTCTTTACATTTAATAGCGTTGGTTTTCTTACACAGGGTTTTTTTGTGTGTGGAGAGATGTATTTTCGGTTGGGGTCAGCCTGAACCAAATCCACTAAATTCAGTAGATAAATGATTCATATGCACCAGTGGGGAAATGTTATCGACATGTCTGGCTTTCAAAAGACGATCATGAAATATAATTACGGAAAACGCATAGAATGAAAGTGGTGTTTCACTTTAAGATCAATGGTAAATTGTAAAAATAACTTATCCAAAATATGCCCATATCCCGGTCACGCTGCTGACACAAGTCTGAACAAGTCCTCTCTATGAATAGGAAAGTTACCAATATTGGTAGTTATTTGTTTTGAAACTAACTCCTCATCATGCCTATCTTGCGTTCTTTTGTATACGATTGAGGAAATAGTTATGTCTCCTTATATGCAAACTTAAAAGACAGGCGAGACATCGGCGACATTTCTATCTCGTATCAGCAGGTTCTGATTAGTATTCAACTATGGCATTGATTCATTTGGTAATTGAACAAATACCGAATGCACATATTTGACTCAAATATACTGCATATTGGGCCCAATAATTCCCCATGTTCACTGGAAAATTTCTGCACGTAATTATACGTGGTAAAAATACGGGTTAAAATGGCTTGTTTGTCTATATATCTTGAAACATGTCATATCCATTGCAGTACTTTTCTCTAATTTTAGAACATAAACTGTAGCACCCATATAGTTCTGTTATTCTGAGAAGAATCTTTATGTATACATGTATATTTCTTCTAAATTTTCATTGATGGCTGTAGAATCTGTATCTTAGATTGAAATTCATCATGGTCTATCCAATGTTTACTTATTCTATTCAGAAAAAAAGACAAAACTTCTACTATTATGTAATTGAATGAAGCCTTTCCCTATTGTCATACTGTAATATAATTCTAAACAATGCCCACAAAGTGCTCATCTTAAAATGTAATTTCTGTAACAACAAAAAGCATACAAGGTCTGACTACCGGGAACTATGGGAAACATTTCATTGAGGTGTGTAAGCATAATTGATATTGCATAGTCAGTATTTTATGTTATTTCTCTGTTATTCCTTCATGTCAAAGGATATTGTATGTTGGCGGTTTCTTCCCGTTCAAATAAGTAGGTGGTTTGAATGAACTGAAACATTTGACGTTGTAGGACGCGTTGTCTTTGCTGCACGAAAGTCAAAATGTTGCGTGTCTTGCAATTCATTAGAGCGCTTGTTGCTATGTAGCGTAGTCTCTCCTGCCTCATGGACATGGGTGCTGTTAGGAGTGTTGAACTCCAGAAGACTAACGGAGCGATTTATCGATACTTGCCATGCTACTGGGAATGAGAGAGACGTGTTCTACTCCGTTAATGACGTCACTGATTACGTCATGTCACCATGACATTCGTTAGCGCACCGAATAAAGAAAGTGTGCCTCATTGGGTTGGGTTAGTCCAGGGTCAGTCTTCTGATTATAACACATACATACATTACAAGGCATATAGAAAGATCCATCCACCCAACATACGACCAGGAATACACTAGGTTCTGTTTTTTTAACGGTTTCTCTTGACAGCTATGTTGGGGTCAGATTTATCCAAATAATCGATTTAGGATTCCTGATTGAGTGTATTATCATCTCTGCATCATTTTCACTCTAAATTGAACTTTCATGATATAACGAAATGCGGTTATGGTCAGTAATGATTAAACAGTTTCCAGAAAGGTATACGCTAAGGTTATCAGTCCCCGCTCCCCATATGGAAATGAACTAATTTTGAGCGTGCTTCAGTAGACATCAATGAACCGGTCACTCTACGCTTCTATCAATAGGCGAATCGGCGCTGCTATTTCTGAGTTCATTTTTTGTGTGAATAAGTTTCCTTGTTGAGAGACATGGATAAGCCATATTTTACAACCAATCTTCATAGTTATCATGCGTTTATTATCACAGCGGATGTTTGTATTTTTAAAGATATTGATTCGCGCGTTGTGTTTATAGAAGCCTATTAAAGACAGGATTGCCCCCATTCAGACAAAATTTGATATTTGTTATGGTCGCTCAGTGGTTAACTCCATTTTAGTGATATTTTTTTACCATAAATTGGTTACACCTATGATGTTAGACCAACAATAAGTGATGCACTGATGGATACACAAATACCAAAGATATGTGAATTTTGGAAACAGTGACCATAATCCCAAATTCATACTGACAGGTTTTACATTTTTTATGACATAACTTTGAAATACAGTGGAAGTAACCCCGATGTCGTACTGACAAGTTTTACATGTTATAGACATTATTTTGAAATATAGTGGCCATAAACGCAATGTGGCACTTGGTGGTTCACATCAATGGAACAAATTAGTTTCCAGTGTACTCTCTTAAGCATGGTGACTACTTATCAAAGGACTTCAAAGAGGTATTTATCTTACTTTGTCATCATCAAAAGAATGAATGCATATACATTAAGCACACTTCTTTCTAGTTGTAAGAATATTCCCAGCGCTATCAAAGCCAGAATCAGTAAACGGGGATTTTGAAAATAAATGCCATTTGATATCAGTGGTTCCAATTGTTGTCGGTGATACATAAATATGTACATGATTCTTTAAACTGTGAGGGATTCTCAATTCAATCCACTCTCACTCGTATGGACACTGTAGATGTTAAGTCTTCCAGCACGTCCTACCACTGAAATGTATAATGAGTTGCTATCCATGCAGGCTATGGACAATATTCATCCCTTGAGACACGTGTAGTGTTCAAAACGTGGACGGCCGCGTTTCCCCTGTTTCTATACTCATTTCCGTGGTAACGCTTGCAATAAATACAGTGGAACACAAATGAAAACAGTATATTCGTGTTTATTAACCTCAACAAATATTAATGTTTGGTATTCAGTTTCATTAAGGCAGCATTAATTCTCTGTTCAAATTTCCTCAATAGAAAAAAGCCCCATCTGATACTGATCCTTATGATAAATGTTTAATTTTGTCTGTTTCATCAACACTATAAAGGAAGGGGAAGTATCGGGGTAGGGATAATCTCCATCAATTTTTTAGGTAGACGTCAGGTGAATACGCAGCCCTCCCCCCTCCCCCTCCCAAAAAACAGGAATTTAACATGATAATCTGATTTTTTTTTAAACACACATTACAATTCCTATAATGGTTTATCAGTAGGTGGACGGTTGGTCTTTAGGTTATGGCTATAGCCTACTGTAGTCAGCTGCTTGTAAAGTCACTTAGTGACCTGACCACATTTTTGCCTTTTATAGCTAACTAAGTACAGATAGGAATATGATTTCTGTTTTGGACAGATGGTTTTATGGTGGTTCAATGCCATACAGTTTTGATATTTAATATTTTGGTATGGATTTTAAAATAATAGTGAATTCAGTTGGGTTTTTTTTGGGGGGGGGACATTTGTAGTCACGGGTCCATTTTTAAGAACTCCTTTATGCACATATTTCTACCCCTTAAACTGGTTCAATCATAATATGATATGCCTCATTTGAAAGAGAATAAAAAACAGTAGGGGCTAGGAAGTGGAATTTTCAAGGTAGATTCTATATTTACTGAGAAATTCAAGTATTTGTTGAAAGTGGGGGGGGGGGGGATATTGAGTGAAATTGGCATGCTCAAACAGATGTTTACTCAATAATGATTTACAGTGAACATTGGTGTAACATTTACCATCTCCATAAGTGGCACTGACAGTTACTTACCCTCTAGGAAGTGTCATTATTTAAGTTAAACTTGTATTTGGCATGATATTCATGTATTTTTGCCTAATTTCAGAGCATGGGGGGTATCAGCCATCTTTGAATTTTAGTGCAGTCATGTTCCCCCAGAGGCCTCTAGTTCCTGTCACTCTCCAAGCATATTGGCACATGCCCTATACCTATATCCTTATAAGAACACTAAGTATCTGGTTGAAGCTCAGCCTCACTTTGAACATGAAGCCTGTAGTATGTCAAACCAACACTAGATAGAGCCATAACTAAGTACAGATAGGTATATGATTTCTTTTTTTCTGGAGAAGTTTTATGGTAATGCAATATCCTAGTTTAAGTATTTAGTATTTTGACATTGATTTAAAAAAGACAAACTACTTTATGAACTTCCCCAAACACCTGACAGGCCCAGTAATCAAAGACTTGTAAGATATGCACAAAACTTGTATAAGTTTCTCCTATGGTAACCCAACACCTCTCTTTCCCCCTCCCCTATACCTCCAATTCCTTCCAACTCCTGGGGGGCTTCCTTGATATCATAGTAATTAATTATTGGTGGACCTTGTATTGAGTTCTAAATGTGTCCACCTGCTAATTTGGCCTTTAAATGCCAATATTTCTATTTTAAAATGCACTCTTAGCTCTTGTTGTTTGGCAGATGCCAAACCCAAGAATCATTAGATAAAGATTTGCGCAATAAACCCGGAGTAAAATGTGAGCTACACCTGATTAATATCACAGGGTTGCCAGTTCTCAGGGAATTTCAAGATTTCAAGTTGTTCCCTCTCCTTAACATATTCGTATCCGGTGACAGTCGCGTTGCAGCACCCATATTGGTGGTGCTCTGTGGGCCCAAGGGCTTTGCAGAGTCAGGGATTGTCCCTGAAGGCACACGGCCTGCCTGGTAAACCGCCACAGGGTATCAGTAACTCCATGAACCCCCTGAAACTCTCCAATCATGACTGAACCAAGACATGTGTTGGCATAGTAGCTAATGAAAATATATACCCTGGTTCCCGGGTCATCCGCAAGGGGGCTCGGCGGTACCAGTACACAGGCGGAACACAGCCCAATGAAAATAGTGTTAGGTCTTAGTCACTGAGCTGATTGTGACCAGGGGCCTGTTTCAATAGAATGCGTCACTAAGCCACTTAGTGACATGTTTAGTGACCCCAATAATGACTTGAATAGCAGAAAATCTTCGGTCTCGTTTCAGAAGGCATGTCACTGTAGGGGAGGTGTGTCTTGTCACTATTGTGGATGTGTCCCTAGTTTGGGACAGCATAGCGGAAAAACATGTGGGGTACCCCATCTCACATACTCATGTCCTACCGGGAACAAGTGCCATCAAGGTGAAGGTCACTGCATAAATTAGTGACAGCCTTGAATAATTCTACACTGGCCACCAGAGCAGCATTTGCTATGACAGAATTCAAATGTGAATATCGTTGGATTGCATGAGCCGATCTCCTTTATATTTGGCATGTTTATAAGTTGTATATGCCCCTAACTAGGGTTAGATTTTCATAGCTTAATTCCTACAGGAAGTAAAGTTACGCATTTGTGACAATAGAAGCGAGAGGGTATACCCTCTCGCTATTTAGGACACAACAGTGACACCAATAGTGATTTTGTCAAACCTTTTTAGATTGTTTTTAAAAACATCAATGTCTTTCGAGTTTTGACAGTCCAAATTCAGGGAATTCCATAACCGAGCTCCCCTGAGATAGGGGTTGTTATAGAGAAGCACGGACTTGGATGATATAGGTCCGTGAGGTAAGGTTGCTTCCGGTAACATATATGCGGAACGTAATTTTCTAGTCTGCTAATCTTTGTACTACATCGTCTTTTTCTGAAGCCATTGGTCGTTTGCTTTATTTCGGTACATGATTGTTGCTAACTGCTTAAATCACCCCTTCCATAGCGGTTCTATTCCTATTTTCGCATATATGATTGCAACTGAGGTTCCTTTACACGGGAGCAACAAGACAATTCGTAACCCCCTATTGTTTAGTTTTTCAATGATATCAAGATCAATTTTTTTAAACTGTCAAACAGGAATGCACAGTATTCTACAAGGGGTAGAACACTTGACAAAAGTACCAACCTCGCAGCCTCCATAGTGAGGTTGCTTCTCAGCTTGGAAAAGTTGAACAATTTTGAAATAACAATTTTTATAACTTCCTTTAACTTCCCTTATATCATATATATGTGGTGTCCATGTGAGCATAGTATCCATTTCCACCCCTAGGTATCTGTAGTGGTTGCAAGAATGGATATGCTCGTTGTTCATTCATAGGTTCAGTTCCGGACAGATTTTTAGTTACGCTGGTTCCCGGGGTATCCGCTAGGGGGCTCGGCGGAGATATGTAAGGTAGCCAGCGGCGTACACAGGCGGAACCCAGCCAAATTTTTAGTTTGGTCTGGCGGGTAAACCACATAGCTTTGGCGTTTGAAGTATTGATCGTTAGACAGTTTTTTTCCGCACCATTTAGCTTAGCTGTTTAAGTCTCTTTGCATCTTTTGAAGGGCAATGTTTGGATTAGAGTCAGCTACATATAGAAACAAATGATTTGCGTATTATTGGAGATATTGAGATGAGATAATACATATTTTCAGGTCGTTAATAAATTATATGAATAGAGGCACTATAACGGATCCTTGGGGGACTCTGAACTTGATTTCTGCTAATGCTGAAAATATTTTATTAACAAAAACCTTTTTGATCTGGCTGATAAGTAACTCTCTATCCAAATGATAATATCGGTGGAAATCTTTATAATGTGTTTGAGTTTGGCGATTAACAGATATAAATTAATGTGTAAAAATAACTAGCATGGCTCTAGTAAAAGGCATGACACAGAATGTTGTTGATTTAAGTATGGTTATGACATTTGCTATGGACTGGACAGGATGGTTAGATATTATTAAAATAGGAAAAGGCATGGAGGGGGCTAGATCGTGATCATTTTTGATAGCGATATACTATTTATGCTATTTCCAAGGTTATGTTGCTTGCAGTGTGGGGGCTGTTACAATAAGCACTGCATATAACTGGGTAAGTCCCTGAAGGCACTTAGTAGTTCTTTATATATCATTGCATCATAATCCCCAACAGCTAATTTACCATTTCATCCACTCCAACACTTTTGTTTTTAAATGAATGGAATATACTAGGAGATTTATCATTGCACCATAATTCCCAACAGCTAATTTATCATTTCATCCACTCCAACACGTTTGTTTATAAATAAATTGACTATACCAGGAGACATAACAAACGTCTGTTCCCCAAGTTGGTAATTTGAGTCATACTACAAATAGCCCTATTCAATCGCGTGGCTAACTAACGAAACAAATTTTTTTGGACACTTTACAACAAAGGGTTTTAACAGATAGCAATTGCAGATACATAGTGTAATATCAAACGGCAGTGCAGTGCAGTGGTTACACCATACAATGCACCCTTAAATCTGTCGATCACCGAACGCAGCCGGAATCAGCGAATACGGTCGGGATCCAACATGGAGGTACGAGAGCTGTCGACGTTTTACAATATCCCTGTTTTTACCTATGACCGAGATGCCCCACCAACAGAGGTAAGACTTGAGGAGGAGACGGGGAGAGTATGCATCTAGGAGAGCCTTGATGTTGGAGGATTCTCAGGGTATGGTGATAAATGTGCTCGAGAGACCTGTGACCTAGTGCTCAGCCCTGTGTTTACTGTTTCGTTCCGGTTGGACGCACTTGGAGAGTTTGTTCACGAGTCAGCGGATCTATATGAACCACCACAGTATACTATGTTTATGGGTTATTTTGTATGCTATTAAACGTTTGAAACTAACTCTTGTTATAGGCATAGATGTCTGCTATTATGCAGATTACATTTGATGACTATCTACATGAGATGGATTTATAGCATTTAACTACCTCCAACATCCATGTAGGTATACTATTATATATATAAATATATATATATATATATATATATATATATATATATATATATATATATATATATATATATATATAGAGAGAGAGAGAGAGAGAGAGAGAGAGAGAGAGAGAGAGAGGGAGAGGGAGAGGGAGAGGGAGAGGGAGAGGGAGAGGGAGAGGGAGAGGGAGAGGGAGAGGGAGAGGGAGAGGGAGAGGGAGAGGGAGAGGGAGAGGGAGAGGGAGAGGGAGAGGGAGAGGGAGAGGGAGAGGGAGAGGGAGAGGGAGAGGGAGAGGGAGAGGGAGAGGGAGAGGGAGAGGGAGAGGGAGAGGGAGAGGGAGAGGGAGAGGGAGAGGGAGAGGGAGAGGGAGAGGGAGAGGGAGAGGGAGAGGGAGAGGGAGAGGGAGAGGGAGAGGGAGAGGGAGAGGGAGAGGGAGAGGGAGAGGGAGAGGGAGAGGGAGAGGGAGAGGGAGAGGGAGAGGGAGAGGGAGAGGGAGAGGGAGAGGTGTATTCGGTCTAGGTATCCCCTAATACATGTGTATACATGTATACATTCATGTACAGGAAAAGACATATACTATCCCATTTACTCATATAACTTCAGTCAGATCTTGATTATAATCGCAGCTACCCTGAACTCCTTAATGCCGCTAACAATATTTCCTATTGAAGTGTGTTACAGTTAAATATTCGCAACCACACACTACAAAATGAAATATTTGTAATTGATCCTTTAGTAAGACAGACCTTTTCTGGATAGAAAACTCGCCTATTTATTTATTTATTTTTATTCGGTTGAAGACAGTGCACATTCACTCATTGTACTGAGCGTTATTCCACATACAGGTCATGCTAGCGACGGGTATGTCGGCTAGAACAGGAAAAGAAACAAATGAACATGTGCTTATATGATAAGTTATCTGTTAAAAGTTCATAGTCCTTTAGTTGGACGGGGCTAGTCATGTGACTTAGCCTAGTGTTCATGGGTTTTAAAGATACGTTGCTTGTAATGTCCTTAGTTTCTTTCGGTTTGAATTACCCGATAACGATGTCAAAGTGCATACTAGGTCCATATTTCACAGCATTACGACATTCAATCAATACAAATTACATAGTGCAGTATGACAAACAAGACAATACAAAAAGACAGGTTCGTTGCAGTATACTATACACACTTGTTGAAGAAAAAATTGTATGGCCCGTTTGTATCAAAACGAAATCTGATATCAATGTTTAGAGTTTTAGGGGAGAGCACTGGTCATTTGGCTCAGTGCATTTATTCTTTTATTTTACTAATGATTTCAGCTGTGACGATAAGTTTTTTTATATAGTTTTCAAATTTATCCTTATCACCTTCTCTTTGCAAGCTTCTTGGAAGAAGGTTCCATATCAGCATACCCTTAATATATAGGGCTATTGCGGTACTTCTCTACTTTTGGTCTCTTGGTTTTTATCGCCACTTTATTATTCATACGTGTTCTAGCATTATCATAATATATAATATTTCTTTTGTCCGAACTCCACCACTTCATTATTGTGCATATATGAGTTGTTCTCCTTACATAAAGGGGCCGGATATTACTCATCTCCAATAAGTCATCCGTACTTATATCATAAGCACGCTTAATATTGTGCACAATTCTGAGACACTGGTTCAAGCAAACCTGCCTATTGATCAGCGTCTAATTATACATCACAATTTTTCTTTTCTGAATGATTTTATCTTTCAGATCTCGATTAGTGTTCTTCCAGCTGAAGAAGGAGTGCTTGCAGGGTTCTTCCAGCTGAAGAAGGAGTGCTTGCAGGAGAGGTTCTTCACAAAGCCTGTTGTCGTCTAGGTCAGTTAAATGAAGTGATATAATATATGAGATTTGTATATAAAATGGAACCCAGCTTAATATAAGGAACGTCCCTGTCGAAGGTACACCAAACTTAAATGGCCTCTTCCACATGGCCGCCTTGAATTAAACTCTGCTGGGTGTTTGCCAGATATAGATTGTAGGATGTAATGAAATTGGCGATTACTTAACAATTCAGGTGCTAACGTCTTGAATCCAAAGTTCCAATATCTGAACTTATTTATTTGTTCCAGGGACATATTTCAAGATAACTGTGGAATCTTCATAATTAAAAGGGACTTTTGGCCTAGGTGATTTTTTTATATAAATTATTATCAACAGGTGTTCTGGAGGACAACATCAAGTGTTTCTCATTGGTTGATGACAGGTTGTGTCCAAAAGAGACGCTACCGTGCTGAAGATACCTGATCCACACCTTTCCCAGGTATGTCCACAAACTCATCAAAGCATGTACAATAGAACCCCGTTAGAAGTCTACCGTGCTAATCCATTTGCGGCGGGCCATATTCCAATGGCACAGACATGTTATCTTGCGTTCTCCGTACCAGTTTTTACATAATGAAAGGATTTAGATTTTTTTCAATAAACAAACTAAGACAACAAAAAGGTGAACATGATAATTATATATTTTGTTAAGAGATATATTATATGAATTAAAAAAATGTATGTTAAGATAATATAAGCACATCTCACGAAATGATGCCTCACTGCACCGCCCACATCAGCATCGAAAGTGCTTTAAAGCGTCTCTCTCCGTCAAAGGCTAAGCGAAACATCCTAATTCGAAACGCGCTGCCCTATACCATATATAATTTTACTCTAGTAAGCGGATCACTTCTTTAGTCTGGAACAAAGGATTGTCCACATACAAATGTATGTGTAAAAATACATAATGTTATTGATCGCTAGTATGGACATTGGATATGATATGCTATGAATGGTTAACACTAGTATTATTGATGTGTTAACTGCCGCATGTACTATGGACACAAATTTATCTACTAATAATTTATACAAACTCAAGGTTTCAGAATGCAAGGCAATAGTGATTTTACTATGGAAAAAAGTACCGGATCCGCATCAAATATATATATCTAGATACTTACCTAGTGATAAAGAGAAACACACATATTTAGGCCATTTACATAATTGTAATCTCTGCAATTGAGATAGAGTAGTAGATGTATTAGCGTGTCCGGGTTATGTATGACCGGGACTCTATTTGTATTCCATTGATCCTTTGGTTCAGATTTGTGTATCAAGAAGTGGACATTCACGGCCGACTCAGAGCGCCATCTAGTGGATGATCCGGCCGCTCTACACCTATTGTACCTCGAGGCGAGATCCGACATCAGCTCAGGTAGCAAACCTCTAGGCCTTTTGCTTTTTGGGTTAGGAATCTCAACCATCCCTGAGTCGGTAAGAAAAACACCTAGTGGCTCTGCGCAATGCACTGGGTCAAAATTGTTGCAAGCAAGTATATTTATGTTTACGCGATATGCTACAATGGACCATTAAATAAAAGTTCTAGAACCAAAATATGTTATGAGAGGGGTGGACCGACATTGTCTTTTCATTTTAAATTCTTTTTGTGAAACAAAGAATACTTATTCAAATGTTGATAAGGTAATGTTGCAGGGAATAAAGAATTTATAACTTCCCAGTTTCTAAGAGGACAACACCGATAAGGTTTCCATTTATATTTTCGAGAAAGTCTTACATATATTCACAATGACTTCGAATGTTCTGATTTTGGCCAATAAGTCTGCATTTAAGATCAGATTTAAGGCCTTCTACTGTATTTCCTTCAGTTCTTCGCTGCAATTTTGTAATCCATGTGTGTATTCTGCTTTTCACTGTTGTATTCGCCCCCGTTCGCGTTAACTCGCTGCTCAATATACCGATAATCGAATCGAAGTAATCCGTCCACCATTTTGTTTTTGCCCGCGAGTAACCTATCCACTGCGTATAATAACTGATATTGTAGAATTTTAGGCAAATCATGAATTGTAATGAATCGACGAACAATATAAAAACGATAGCTATATAGCATATCTATATTTGCTTCCAGGAAGGATAAAACCTACAAAGGAACAACTGGAAAAACTAGAAGGTACTATTGTCTAATCTTTATTTTCCAGTTTGATTGCCTTCAAATTTCATGGGAAATGTGTATACTAAAATGATAATGATGAAACAAAATTGAAGTTCAACAACTGAATGATATTATTGCGGCTAGAAGGATTGTAAAATGAGAGATGATAATAAAACAAATGTTCTTGTGAAAAATCCTCCATGACCATATGGAATGAGTTCCTAGTGAGACACCCCGGATACATTATTGTAGAGCGATGTATTCGTTCTGCATGTATGGAGACAACATCGATTCTGAAACTAGGCTGCCTCATTGGCGGTCGTGCCAAACAGACTAGATATACTTGGAAGAACGTACTTTTTGCCCGGGTCCCTGAAGACTTCTACCCGCCTTTAGCCAAGAAACTAGTGTAAACAAGCAACATTTTACCACCCACCCACACCACATCTTTTGAAAACAATTATTGGCTGTAATCTTAGAATAAAATCATGAAATGTATTTCTTAAAAGAAAAGATTGCCTTTAGCCCAATCCCAATTTGTTACATCGTATCATTTCACAGATAGTGCGTTAATGTTGACATGTTCTTCATTTCAACTGCATTTCTAACGACCATCTCCTTCTTTACGTTGGATTCAGAATACCTTGATCCTGGATTCTGCTTGGAGAATCAGTATGTCTTACTCTGTCACGACATTGATCTCTACTGGACAGTGACCTTCCGTGACGTCAAAGTCTGCAAGTACTCGGAAGACCAGAACAGCAATTTATTTGTAATTTCACATATCAATTCCATTTCTAACTAGATACATTTTTATTGCTTCTGCTAGTTTCGTGCTTTAGTGTAGAGCCTAATTGTAGGTTATCTATTAGAAAGAGATATTGTGATACGTATTGTTTTGCTTATGGATAACTCTTTAACCATGACCTAGGTTAGGTTTACTATAGGGCACCTAGCTATTGTGCTATGGAGGCATCCATCTTGCCCCCCATCGCCATCCAAAACACCAGGTGGCCGGACCAATTATCAATGGACTTTATCAAAAACATTTTTGGGGCTTGCCATGGAGGAATTTTAGCCTCGTCTCAATATTATTTATAGACTATAACTATTGATAACTGTGGTTGCCCCCCGACTACAGTGGCGCAAACTTACAATTTCCTAGCGGATGATGGCAGAACTAGCAATCATTCTGTGCCCTATAGGGGAGGTACTTCTTAGCCTCTGTCCATTTCAAGAGTTACACAATCCATCTCGCAGTGCACTATTGTTCCATTCGAAATATCACATATACATATTCGAAAAAAACCACAAAGTTCTATATCCATTTCTGTATCATCCTGTGAATTTCTTTTTATGATGGAAACTATTATTTTTCAGTTTTCAGAAAAATCAAGTATAGACCTATACATCACTTACTTAGGATTGAACATCAAACAAGGTAATACTACGAAATTATGTCCTTAGTTCAAAACATCCTAAAAATCTTGTGACATTCTGATTTCTCATTTACCGAGATACTCACATTTTCTCTTAAGACACACATTGAACCATCATATCATTAATTGGATGCATGTATAATCCTCAAAAGATGCTACGTGAAGATAAATCTGTAGAGGTGTCACATACACGCGTTTTCTAGCATTCCACCTATTAGAGTCATTTGTGGTATTCCCGTGTGATATACCATATTTAAATTACTAGTGAAGTGACGTAAGATCTATATTCTGTCCAAATAGTAGTATATAGTGGATCTGGTGGTAAACCGCTATATAACACTGTATGCGAACCTTTTCCGTATAATAATTAAAAATGAATATGCATGTTTAACCCATCAGATTGAAGCTGGAATACCATAGATTACGATGGAGTCATTATATATCCTCTAGAGAGATTATCTCAACGGATATTGTAGACGTATTACACTCAAACCCCCCAATCTACTACTGGGGGTATGAGCTAAAGAAAATGTTGCTATGGAGGTTTTTGAACGAATGTAGTGCGTAACCAAGCAGATACGGGACACCACTCGCCAGTGAAAAAAAGACTATTGGATTTATGGAACCATCATGAAGTGGGGCCACTGGATTGGGAATTTGATTAGGAAACCTCCGGGCTACATGGTTTAGTTAAGCGAATACAAGGTTAGGTATGTGCCATAACAAATGATAATATAAAAATACAACAACAACAGGGCACACAGACAAGGAAAGAGGCATCATAATCAATTCCAATTTCAGGCTCCATATATTTAAATTACCCATTTCCAACTTTGTACTTCCTCTATGTAAAATGTATAGTTTATTTCTGAATTCTAAAAGACAGTGAAGGCTTATTTTTCATGATAGGTGGTAAAAGTGGAATAATACCGTGGCGCTTAATCCGGACCTGGACTGCACATAGAAACACAAGACAAATTGAGTTTGACGTCACATGTCGCAGTGGTGCCCCCTGGCGTCTGGAGCTAGAAACACAACAGCTTCAATACATCCTAGCAACTATTTCGGAAATACTTAAATTCCAACAGGTAACTCTTTATCTCAAATAGATTCTTAAATAGACCTAAACTATGTACTTGCAAAGACTTGTCTGCTCTGTATTCATTGGTATTATGAAGGAAAGATTTTCAAACAAGAACTACTGCAAGGTACTGAGAAGTATTCAGCAATTGGAAAAATATTGACATGCTTAGATCTAAGTCTCTGATTGGGCTAAAGATATCTATTTCGACAAAAATGAATATATTGTTCAGAAAATTGTTAGTACATGAAAACCATTGCTAGGACGTTCAGCCTAGGTTGCTCTGCAGTACTGATAAGTAGTACTTAAGTGTCTTTTTCAATCCGAGCATTGATCCTCTTTTTATTCAAGTTGAGATAAAGACTATTTGGATGAATACTTGTACACTTTCCATCGATGGGCTATCCTTCTAACGACAAGTGTCTTATCCAACGTTGGGCACTTCTATATCTAATCTATATAAAGCGGTACTCAAGTATTAAGGGAGGTGCGTGGGGAAATTTTCTGTAAAGCATACAATGTTGACTTCGTAACAAACTCATTTTTGCTCGTGTATTACTACGCGTCAACCTCTCGTGGTTTACGACCGCCCGACCACAAAAACATCGATTATTAACTATGCACTTGTCTCTGTTACTAGTAGCCACCATTGCTCTTCCAGGATTAAGCATTTTCTCACACTTCCCTATATTAAGAGTTCCTATGGTAAAAGTTCCTATGTTAATATTAGTTGTTATTATGTTTTTTTTCAGACTGAGGACTCCCTGTTTTATACAAGCATGATAAATGTAGACAAGGACAAAAACCAGATTTCTTGGGAAAATGCCCTTTATGATCCTACACCTCAATCACATTCTGATGGGCATTGCTCTGCCGACGAAGGATACGGCAACCCGGAAGGCTGTATCGATCTCACCCAATCATAATTTAAAATTTGTTTCCTAATAAATAGAAAACGTGCTAGTTTTATCTAAATTATACAGGAACACATGCAGCAATGAAAGCAAATTATTTATCTGAATATCATACTACATATTTATTTGAGTTAGTTTAAATAATCTTCCCTCGAATCCTCCTGGAGGCAATTAGCCGACAGAGCAATTATACAAGAACCGATTGTTAACGAGGAGCAACGTGGTGGCAATCATCCGAAAAGCAAATGTTTACTTTGTTTTGTAAAATAAATATCACATCGCACTGGCGGTGAGCAGATGACATTGCCTTATATTGTCATTCACTAGATACCACATTTACAATGCTTTTCTTTTCTATGCCCTGCTAGTTTTACCTAACATATATATTGATCTATGTGCGTATCTGATTTATACATAGTACACCTTAAGACACCCGGTAGTAGTTCACTTTGTTGAATAATATAATCTAGCATATTTTTCATGCCATTCAATAATTGAACTAGAATTGACATGCTCTGTCTGCTAAACATATATTTACTAGACAGTTCCCTTTGCGCAACTAAAACTCCCAAGTGGAGAATAGTGAAACTAGAGAGGATCAACCGCTGCAGCGCCATCTTTCAACTTCCGTGTGAACTAAGTTTCAGAAAGACACGTTGCTTCAAAAGATTGTGTCATTTTGCTGTTATTCAATACAATTACACTACAGGAATAGATTCGTGTCAACATAATCATATTACGACCTTGGAGGAATGACAAGCTACATATCACAAAGACAAAATACCAGATAAATGCGAAGTTCAAATACCAGTCATGCTTTGGGCGTTCACGGCAGGCCTATCTTGTACAATTTATGAACTATGGATAAACTATGTTAGCCCAAACAGTGTCTTATTTTTCAGACTTTTTTATAAGTGCAAAACTATTCCAAGTCTAACAACAACCACCACGCACATAGTAATGCGTACTATGACATAAATATATCCATAAACTCCGCCTGAACTTTTCCATAGTCCACTGACCTCATGACCTAACTATTGATGTTCAACTTTATGTATTATGTATGAGGTTTGTTGATCACATTGTTCTGCAATTTGTTGCTGGCAGGTGGCCCCGTGATAGCTCAGTTGGTAGAGCGGAGGACTGTAGTGGTAAAACAATGCACCTGACATCCTTAGGTCGCTGGTTCGACTCCGGCTCGCGGGAGACACAACAACTTTTTATTTTCCTTGCACTACACATATAATTTGATATAAGTTCAAATGTAAGTTGATGAAAAGGCTTGGCAAAGTTCCTGCATGTGAGTGCAGGAGGGGCGCGGGGGTGAGTGGGTACGGATGGGTAGCTGACCAGGCAGCTCTGTAAAGCACTCAGTATTGACTTTATTAGAGACTCGCTTATGCTCGTGTATTACTACGTGTCAACAGCTCGTGGTTTACGGCCGCCTGGCAAAAAAAAACATCGATTGTTGACTGTGTTCTTTTCTCTGTTATTATAATAGTAGCACTATTGCCCCTTCAGGTTTCACCACAATGGGTGGAATGAGGTATGAAACTCAAAGAACAGACAACATGCATATGAAGGAATAAACAGTATGATACAGAAGGAACAGACAGCATTTCACACACAAACAAACCTGTAGGCCCATTTGATCTATCCACCATAGCACATTTTTGCCTAATCATATATATTTAAAGCCCTAAAATAGGCTCAATATTCGTTACAAAACTTTAAGTATATAGAGTAAACCTAAAACGTTAAAGTAAAAATCTTCAAATCTCGGGGGGGGGGGGGGGGGGCGGCTCCCCCCATCCACAAAGGCTACAGTAATGAATATGAATGGTCATGCTATACTGAACCGATCAGTTACCAATTACTTTACCTCTGGATCAACATGTATACACCTAAATACTGTACACCAGGACTATTCGAAGGACCGGATGGTACGCCATTTACTTTACCTCAGATCAGCGGAAATATAGACTAGCCTGATGTAGTGATCCGTGACTGGTGGCCCCGTGATAGCTCAGTTGGTAGAGCGGAGGACTGTAGTGGTACGCCAATTTACCTGATATCCTTAGGTCGCTGGTTCGACTCCGGCTCGCGGGAGCGGCACAGAGCTTTTCCTTCTCAAATAAGTAAATACACACCTCCCGAGAGTCAATGCTGGGAGGTTTTTAATAGATGACGATCATTGATGGCCGTTTCTGACCATAGTCGCATTATCATATACCTACGCATATATGGCACAGCTGTATCCAGACAGGCCGTTTCAACCGAACCGGTCTTTCTTAAAGGCCTATTTCCATTGGTCGACGAAAACGGTGTAGATCTATTGAGTTCTCCTAATAGTCCATTCACATTGACCGTAACTGATCTACAGTCATGCAGACACCACCGACATACGTTTAGCACTGCTGAGGCAAAATGGATATGGGCTATTAGGAGAACTAATATAACCTACACTATTTTTGTCGGCCAATGTCTGTTCTTTTGGCAGACAACACCCCATTTCTCCAAGCCATATCTTTTCATTGATATTAAACTTTCAGGTATGGAAACATTTCCCCTTTAAATGTTAAAATCTCGCCACATATCGATATTTACTTATATTGTTGTTTTTTCTATCTGTACACAAATACAGGTTATGTGGACGAAACTGACAATACTCAAATGACACTTTAGGTTTGTGAAATACTTAACAGAAAATTATAACATTTTGGAATTAGGTAGAAGCCATATAGACAATTTTGCACAGCAATATGGTGGTTAAAAAATCAATTCTAAGTGTTTCAAATCAATCATTTCCTAGTTCGACTTGAAACCGAGCTTTATAGGTCCCTAGTATCTATAAAAGGAGTTCCGTGTACACTGGTAAAAGGTTATAGTGTATCATATATTCAAATCAGAATGCTACCTCAAGATCTGCATTGGTGCACTTTATTTTTCTTGTTTGTACTTTCATGACATTGGTATAGGAGGAGCGCCATCTGTGGTGATGAGGCACACTCATCTCATTAATTAGTATTGAATACAAACAATGAAGATAAAACCTGTTACCCAAATCAGCTCGAACTCAGAACACTCGAGCTAGAAAACTAAACTGTTGCCTTAAGTAATAGATATGATATATATAGTATGATAATTAATAGGTGGTTATAGATGGATATCCTGTTAAGGCTGCATACATAAATCACTAAAATAGTCAAACACCTAATCAAAAAGGCAGCCAAATAGGAAATGGCCAGATCAAGGAAAGTCAGTACATGTATATGCTACAAGTGGTTAAGTGTAACAGCAGAGAGTGCTGTTATATTTGTTTTTGATCAATGAGGACAGGTTTCTGCCAGGGAGGCAAGATGCCTATTGCCACATCTTCACCTAATGATTTTTGCTGATTATGGCATCTAGCACCACCCACTGACTATTTGACACTTTTGGGTAAATGATTATCAAGTGAAATTTCAGGTAAATCATTTCGTTATAGATAGAGCTTAGATCCCTAAGTCATAAAATTAGCAAAGCAGATGATATTAACAAAGTTAGAATGCAGTGATAGCATCCATTATGGCCTAAGCCTGAAGTGTCTGGGTACATTTAATCAGTGGCAGTCTGCAGGTTTACATTCACGATTCTTCAGTGTTTTCTCTGTGAGATAGAAATTGCGCTCCCCAAACCAATGAAGTGAATGCTAAGCAGTCATCAGGTGGAGATGGTCCGATATGGGGTTGATGATTATGCACGAGGATAAATCCCCAAATGCACCACCTGCCAACTTTTGTACTTTTGCCCATTTTGTGGGCAGGTTGAACTCACCAGAGCAGACTAGACCAGACTAGATTTATGCTTGATAAAAAGTTCATCACTGCATATGATTGGTTGGTCTAAAATGATAATTACTACAGTAAAGTATGGTGAAGTATCAATAGCTTTCCAGTGATCTAGGAGATCAGGAGTTTTGTCTCATGTAATATCTCCCTCTAAATTAATGGTCTTTTACAGTAGCTTTGTCAAAGATGTAATACCGGTAACTGTTATAATGTTATGCTATCGTACAAGAAAATGGGGGGGGGGGGGGGGGTGGTGGTGTTTCAGAAAGTGTGACATAATATTTTTGGGGGTGGTACAACATGTTTGACAAAGTGTGACAGGGGGTGGGGGTTGGGGTCGGGGTGGGGGTACTAAAACTGGCCTAAAAAGTGACATAATTTATGGACAGCCCCTAATTAACAACCGAAACTAAACAAATTACGTACTCATTTATAGTCGTTGGCCATTAATTATAATCAGTTTAATAATTCGCTACTTAAAACCCAAAGGCCTTTTAAAAAGGCTGTTTGATTTGGAAGAGTCAGATCAAAACATCGCCTTGGGTAATTCCCGAGTATTTTTTATCGTTTATTATCAGGACAACAACATTTAGGTGCCAAGTATGTGATTGGAAACTTCCGATGCACATTAGGACTATAAACGTAAACAGACTGCTGGAATCAATTTGAGGACATCAAACATTTAATTGATGTGAACTCAGATAAAATTATAACAAGTGCCAATACATAGAATTAAACAAGATGTCATGTAAAAATGATACAAATGAATTTGGCAGTTATGGAACGACCCATATAGATAACTTTACAAACAACCATAGGGGGATGGGGGGGGGGGGGGGGGTGGAGGAGGGGAGGGGGCCCTTCATTACTGTAGCTTTGTCAAAGATGTTATAGCTGTTATATACTGCTATTTCATATACATTATAAGAAAGAAAAGGGGTGGAGGGGGGGGGGGGCTGTCAGAAGGCGTGACATCATGGTGGTTTGAAATGTGTCACAAATTGTAACAGGGAGGTGAGGGGGTCTTAAAATGTACCACAAACAGTGTCACATCCTTTATGAACAGCCCCTTATAGTTTAAAATAAAAAAAAACAGAAATAGAAAGGTTGCAGCACTTTCTATTAAACCTGGTGAGGATCCTTGCCAATGGGCTAGTAGTGCGCCTCATCTGCTTGGATATGCAATGCCTTCAGCCAAACAATTACATAGCAACATATTCTTTTACCTTAGTATACGAGCGTAATACATTACAATTCCCTATCTCAAACAGACTACAGAGGTTGCATTTTATTCTATGATATTCCAGCCCCAATTTAGTGGGTTATATGCATATCGCCTCAGTAATATATTAAAATAGGATTATGACACAAATATGACATTCATACTCAGCTTCGGACTTGGATTACGTACGCAACGAGGTCGTTAGACCGAGTGATGTACGTAATGCACGACCATGGTTTTTACATTATTGTACCTCATATTGTTCATACATATTCAAATTTTGCCGTACCTCAGACGGACACCCTGGCAAAAAATGGCTTATCAGTTTCGGGACAACACTACAGATTATCGATATTCATTTGTCTTTGGCGCGGTCTACAAGTCCACCTACAGATATGAGACAGAGCATGTACAGTTGTAAATTTTCACAAATATCTATCAACTTATTCATTAATTCATTCCTTATTCTAGATGTAATTATTTGTTATTTGAAATTACATATATTTTAATAAAGATTCCATATGATTATTAATGTTTATTCATACTTATACTATAGAAGTACACCTTATAGGCAATTCAGCACTATATAACCAGCATAAACCTCAAAACCCCGCGTAAGAGGGTGCCTGCTTATGCGGGTTTTTACTGTACTTGGAATGAATATATTGAGTTTGTTGGGCCGGTAGGTGGATCCGAGTTCGTTGGCGTCCGAGTAGCGAGTGGACAAGGGTTGAGATGCGGGTGGCCACGTGACCGAGGAGCACGTGACCGGATAGACCACGTGAGGTGGTGTTCTTGATAACTGGTCTCTTCTGTTAAAGCATTACCGCCAACCTCCAGTAAGCCCTGATGCATATTTGTAATTTCAAGTGAAACTATTTAGACGAATATAATGAGGTTTGGAATTATCGCTGATTCAGTCGCTCTTCCAATAAATTGCCTGAAGGTATGTCGTGAGGTTAAAAAAAATCCTCTTTCCTGTATTGAGGCAACTGGTGCGGGTACGGTTGCCTCTAAGAATCTGGGGGAAGACAAACTGAAGGCCTCGAAACAGTAACAACTATTCACTGTTTCTTTTTTTAGTAAGATTTAAATGCATCCACGAATGCTTAAATGATTCTAGAGTATGAGAAGTAAACTCCTATATCCTTGGGTCTATATCCACGTCTCTACTCCCAGTGTATGAACACCGACCTATGTTTATGACCTAATATTTTTGAAAAAATTATCATTGGTAAAAATATAATGATATATAGCAATCATCTCATAAAAAACGATGATAGGACTAGTAACCAGCTAACTACTTTTGACACGCTATATCGTAGGTTATCTACAGGAAATGGCATTCTTCAAAGTAATATAACTACATCAGAAAATTGGGAGAGTAAGGGAGTTGTTGATTGACAGATAGTTATGTAGACAGTGCATGCACATTGTTATTAGTGAATTGTGGCGACTGTCTCCTGTCAGAAATGTGGACACCAACTCAATGAAATATGATACAATTGTTTGTAGATGGGGACACATTCTTCCGAGTAATTAAATTTGTAGATCGGGAGACATTCTTCCGAGTAATTTAAAGATTATGGTTTTCTATCAAGAGTGGACAGGGAGTTACTTGAACAGAGGTATGGTCTGCTCTGTTCTTACCCACCTAATATGGAGTCTCCATACTAAACATAGGGAATGTGTAATACATCGGGCGGAGATTACGGGTCGTCGTAATCCCCGGCCTACACAGAACGGAGATTGTAGAAAAAATCCCTTGTGTACAAAATAGTAAATGAGTAGATCGACGGTTATTTGATGTTTTCTTTGATGATTTAACAAGGCAATGCTGAATAATACATAAAATATAATCTTGTCTCTGATAAAGACGGTCATAATATCCTCGGACTACACTCTACACAATATCCTCGCATTCATTCAGATGTTACTACGCGTCTACTCCCTGTAGATAACGGCTGCTTTTATTTGATACTAGTTAATATTGCGCATTTATTCCTCTCCAACAAATTACTGCATCACAGCCCTGTCTTCATGATACAGGACTTGTAAACTGCATTAGAAAGAATTCCTCCGCTATAAAGTAGCAGAAATCATTGCAAATAAGCTTTTACATTTAGCTTAATAAACAATAGTGAACACAACCGCCAAATTTTGATAAAATCACAATACAGCATAATAAGACTGAATGGTAGAAATTGGTTTAAAGAGATTCATTATTATTTTCGGTTTTTACATAGACCTTTATCTATACCGAGGATCACACTAAGAGTTTGGTTCTACAGGGGAAGTCGTCGCCTTATGTACGGAATCTAGGCAGAAATAACGTTGGAATGTGATATTTTGAGTATTAATTGAATACTTAGCAGAACAATGCATTCCTTCTTTTAATGGGTAATGGACTCCTTTTAGATTTACTAGTAGACAGAAACAAAGTATTTACAAATGTGTAATTACCGTACTGATATGTTTTATCCCAGACACCTTATACCTCTCGTTGACAAATCTCACATTGTTTGTGTAGACAAAGACTGATCATTGAGCTCAGAGTTTTCCTCCTCTAAATTCTCGTCGATTTAATTCCTTTATATTTTTCTTCTGAAGTTAAGTTATCCAAAACAAAAGGTCGTTGTAGAATGGAATCTAGTTTCTAATTGTATGGTGTGACGGTTTTTATCCAAGAGTCTGATATTTAACTAGCCAACATAACATACGGTGAATTTACTTTTGCTTTGTCGGTGATTATTTAAGCTAGGAAAAGCTTGGAAAAAGAATTAAGAAACCAACCACTAGGAGAGCTTTGTGCAGTCTTCCCGTTCAAAAGGTTGCAGAATCAAGCCCTTCGTGCATTTTCACATCAACATACCACAGTCATGTGCCGTTGCATGTATTATCGCCCAAAAGGAATGCCTTTACAGTGTGCTGTGAATAACTAACAGAAACAGTTAGAGCCTTGTTTCCTCTGGCTGATTCTTAGAGTGATATATAAGGGAAAGGGAAACCTACCCTTGAGGTGTAAGCTTTGTTCATCCATTTATCAGCAGGGTGCATGAGGATTTAGGGGTTGGTTTATTGGTGAGGAGTGGTTGGTGAGCATGAAGCCTCAGGTAACGGTTTGTTTGTGAAGCTACTATTGTATTTGATCTAACATCCCCTAGGGTCTTAGTTAACGGAGCTCCTAATGCCCCTCGCTGTCATGGGCAAAGCCTGGATACTAGTCTATGGGATCATCCTTGGGAAAAATGCACACAAGATAAAGCCACATGTATTAACACTCACAATACCTGGCTGAGATATACAGAGCTAATCCTGCAAATACCCGTTGATTTAGATTTCCGGACAAATTCAACTGGTATATTGTGTAACGCATCTAGTGGTTGCTCAGACTCTGTGGTTACGCTGCAGAGGATTGATCCGAAGTGATATTGTTTACAAGTACCTATTCTACCTGCATTGACTGTGTTTACTTTTGAAACTACTACACTTATGATTGTAAACAGGCAAAATGCTGCTTTATCTAATCCAGGATAAATAAAACGATTAAAAAAAAAGACAATGAATGAGACACTTGTGGTATCTCTTATAAAAAAAACCTCTAAATAAACAGCAGGCAGAAACCCAGGTAAATATGGTGAATTATATGAAAGAGGTAGATGTGGCTTTCAGTAAGTTTTCGAGTAAGAATTAATTTGAACAGTAGTCCAGCTGTTGATAGACTCAATCGTCGATGCATATAGCTTTGAGAGTAATGGGGGAACTAACAAAACAGGGAGTGCATTTTGATGAATAAGACTAGAAAGAAAATACTTTTTGAATAGAATCTTTTGACACAACTTTCTCAAAATGTATGAGTTAATTATTCAGCGCAGTTTTACAGCTCGCAGATACTTTCTCCGGTATGGATAGTGGATAGAGAAAAATATTTTGAGCTTGAATTCAGAGGTTACTTTCTGTGAGTGCTGCGCATTGGATATTACTATATACCGGTGCACGACTGTCTCACTTTTCCGCAATAGGAGAAAAGATACCGTTCGGCCGCACCGTGGCATAAAATATTTTTACGCCACACCGTACCACGTGATCACCCGTGAACTATCCATCAAGGTGAATGTTCGGTGATTCATACCTGCCTTGCTTATTTCGGAGGTTGAAATAGGTTGATAACTGAAGTACATAAATGGCATTTTAATCGAATTTCGGCATATAGTAATAAAAAGACATAGTGAGTGTGTCTGAATTACATCTGTTCCTCGATATTTTGATCAAAAATACTCACCGAATTCGAAGAATGAGGTGAGTATTTTTGATCAAAATATCGAGGAACAGATGTAATTCAGACACACTAACCATGTCTTTCTATATTACTTTTCTTCCATGGAGCATTGCTCGTCTTTATCATCAAATTGTAGGCCTACATAGTTCCAAGTTATGTTTCATTCAGTTTTCTATTTAATTTTCACTTTTGCAATTTTCTATTTTCCGTTATGCCCACAATTTCAGGTTCTCTGATCATGTTGATTACATAGCCTTAGGAGTCTCCCTTTTCAAAATACATGTAAATTCTTTCCCCAATATATCATTTAAAGGATAGTACCATTAAAGAGTAAGCCAGTGTATACCAGCGTATAGCCTACTCACAGAGCCAAACACCAGGGGTCGCTTGGTCTCAGGCTGCCGTCTATCTGCCCCAGACCAACCTACCCACCCTCCATCCTGCCTACTCAGCAAACCTGCCCACTGACCAAGCTGACCACCTACCAATCTTCCCACCCAACATTCTGCTAGCCCACCATCCTCTCTACTCACTTTACACTGTCACTGGCATAGTTCGTTATTTCTTTATATCATGAATCTGGTCCAGTGCATATCTTTTGAAATTTCGCGCTCTTCCATTGAAAAGGTATAAGGCACGCGCTCTTATTTGTCTTAACTATTATGTAATGGGACTGTTTGTGAATCGGACTGTTTCCACATAATTGAAGAATGCCCATATCCTACATAAACTAGCGAACGTATGAATGAATACACCGAATGAAAACACGTTACTAAAATTGCCGCTTATCATTACTGATATGCATAATCCAGCATCAAAAAGGCAAACTCAAGCATTAATAGTTGGGAATAGTAAAGTAAGGAGAGGGAGAAGTCACTAGCGTCACGCTGTCTATCGATCATGAACTATTAACATCAAACGTCAGTTAATGGCATTTTATAAGATTGACTCATAATTAATTGTGAATTGATCGTCAATTAATTGTCAGGATCGATTAGGCGCAGCATCTGTCTGTGGCTTAAAACGTGACTGACACCAATGGCAGCAATGTCACTGCGGAGCAGCTCGAAGCAGCTGCAATAAAAATATGATACTTAATGTTTCCTGCCAGGACTAAACACCAATCTGCCAATGCCTGTGATAGGCATGCTTTGCCTGTGTTAACCTAGTCATGTGAAGGGAAACTGCTGAGTTTTTCATTTCAATCTCCAGGTCCAGGTCAAGGCCACGACATTGAAGGATAAAAAAATGTAAGCTATTGTGTCACGCCAGAACAGAAAAAAGTTGTGGAATTTGGATAAGTTATGGCCATGGGTCCACAGATGCCATTCGTTATAATGGCGACTCCTCGTCGCACATAATTATTTATTTTTCTCTCTTGGAACCCCCAGTCTTAAAACATATTAACAAATGAACTCCCTTCAATATCCCAGTTCTGTGCCAATACCATTTCATACAAAATATGTCTTTGGCTAATTCACATTTTCAGCCGTCTCATAATAAGAAGTTGAATTCATATTTCCTTTTGTGTGTCTTTTAGATAAGATAACCATAAAGGTAGACTTTATCATCAATTCTGTGAGTTATGAATATTTCTTAATAAGTATTTCAGCTCTCACAATCTACTATAAGAGAACGTTGCTTGGTCTGAAAGTGAGAATCCGTGGACATGGATAGTGTTTAACCATAACCTACCGGAATTTACACGTTTGATATGAGGTAGGTAACCAACCTCGAAGTTGGAATATAAGGTGGCCCGTGTGGTTTAGGGGGTCGACACTAGGTTGCAGCACATTGCCTCACTAGTCCCACGAGGTTCAACATATGACATGGTTCAATGACTAGTCTAGAACTTTAATCGATATCAAGCCAAACTCTGGCGACTGATCAATGTTTTATGTCCCACTTTTTAATCTCTTGCAATACAAAATCCAAAACACATCTAATGATTTCTGATTTTACAAATATGCAATTAAGGGAAAAGTGATCAACAAAGTCGAACTTTTATCTTGTTTACAATAGTGACTGAATGTATTTCATATATATGACCATCATTCCTACTGTAGTTCTATGGTCATATGTTGCTAGGACATGATAGTGGAATGCTTCACGTTGTTCAAATTGAAAGAAAAGATCCGGCCTGAAGATTAAAGTGCACATCGGTAATAAATGAATGGCAGCTTTATATGTATCTTACAATCAATGCTATTCACCTCGCTAAAGTAAGCAGATATATCCTGGATATCACACATAAATATTGCTTCTGAAATAAATTCATGATACCAGTGATTGCATCGTAATCGTAAGTTAGCGGTTTAAACATATGTTATGCCCCAGTCATACTTCAGATATTTTATAGATAACACAAAAACACCATACGTGTCAGTACATAACACATTGGTAGGCATGGACATCACATGCTTATCTTTCTCATTTTCTCTTGAAAAATACAAGGGCTATTATCGACTATCCAATGTAGACGGCCCGGACTCGTTGTTATAATATCCTACTTTGCCCCTCAGTTATATCTATATAACAACCTTGCACCCACACCCACCGCTCACACCGTTTGGCATGAGGCTACACTGACCAGTGTTTGTCCGAGCAACGAGTATAGAGAAGTTTTTCTATACTCGTTGGTCCGAGCGACGGTCTACGCACTGGTAGCACCTCTCTCCTGGACGAGGGGAGTGCTCGAAGGCCACGCTGAACGGCAAAACAACAATCGTAGAAAAACTCTGTTTTTGTTTTTAAATTCTACTACGATATTACTTAAAAAGAAGTTCATGTATACAATTAATGTGCCATGGATGGAAACCTGCAATATAGAATATAAATGCCAATTGGCTTACTTGTACATGGGCTTAAATCTAAAAAAAGAACGATGGATAAATGGGAAATCAGAAAAAGAGTTTACTTGTTGTATAGGTTTATCTACGATAATGTCACGGGAGGCGTCTGGTAGGTCAACATGATACTACCAAGGCCAATTACAGGAATTGATATATATATCACAGAAATCTTGCGTTTTATACGAGACCAAGGTTTTCCCCTTCCATACACACGCGCTTATCTTCCAACGACCAATCGACCAGACATTAACATTGTTCGCTAATACGATGATGACCGTCATTTCTGCTGGCAACAATTTAGAATGTTTTATAAACCACACAACGTATAATGTGCATGCATGTGGACTGCTAAGATAACAGAGCCAATCCCTTTTCATAGCTTTTTTCTTTTTCTTTTTATCCTTTTCTGACGTATTTATGCACTGGACTGCACAGCCAATTATCATCTATCATAGCTTTCCAATCATCTTCCCAAAAAGCAAAGACATTTGTGATGAATGAATTCACAAGAAATGGAGTGTCGACCACCCCTGGTGGCATTTATGCGAACTACTAGTGAGGTACGTGACTTGTTGGATGTTTGCCAGCAACTCAGCAACTTTCCCTCTCTGTTGGTGATTGGTTCAGAGTGAAGCACTATCCCTGGGGCTAAAAGAAGTGAACGAGTAGAGGGCATATCCTGATATATGTAATACAGAAGTCCAACTATGTACCAGAAGATAGGGCTAATATTAGGATCCTCTGCCTTAGTGGCTACATCACGAGAAACGTAATTGTACTGAAAGAAGATTCTAATGAAAAAATTTTAACACCATGGATTTTCTTTTTGAACCAGAACTATGTTTGAATCCTGCATTGATGTATTCAAGTAGTCCTATTCCGTATTATAGACTCCATTAAGATAGTTAACAGGAAACAGAAAGTCATACGCAACGGGAACTTGCACACAAGCAAAGACTTATAGAGAACTGCATCGAGAATCATATAGACAACAAACACTCCACGAGTTTGGTTTCTCCGCAATCGTCATCAAGGCAAAGCTGAGTGACGATGTCGGTGTATCGAAACGAGTGGAGTATTGTTTATTTTGTAATTCGAGTGTGGTTCTGGATTCATCTCACCCCTTTCACTGTTAGGGACGTTTAAATCTCTTGTATTGTCTTGTCTTCTCTTAAATCATGGCCGCTGATTGGTCAATCGCCTATGATGTCATCTCATATTCACCATGCGCAGTATTTTCACTTTATCTGGGTGATCAATGTTATTTCTATGGCTAAATTTGTACCAGGGTTGAGATAAATGCACATCGTCTTCGTTTGCTGATATTAAAGCTGATTGCTCTTGATCTCATCGTTTTTTATTTATTTATTAAAAAATTGGGTCTGATTCGTTAGTACAAAGATTCTGATCTGCCATCATACCCTAGTGTCAGTTGATTTCTGCACAATACAATTGTGGTCACTTTTGCTGGTTGTATATGAAAGAAGAGGTTTTAATCTCAAACTACTAAGCAAATGGATAAAACAACTTTAACAAGAGAACATAAGAAATATGCTACTTGCCTCTAACAAAACGATCGACCTGTACACATGAGATACTGATGATAGCAGCCTATATTAGCATGCATGTTACCCATTACATCTGAAAGTATTTGCGAATTACAAAATATCAGCCAACTTGACGCTGTAATGTTCAAAGTACATAAATAATATGTCTATATCACGATGTTCAGAGAATAGAGAAACGAGGACAATGTCAAAATAAATTAACTTTCCGTTGGCTTTTAATAAGAAAATGTACAGATTCCATTTGTCTTCAGATATGAGAAGAAAAATAATCTCATTTTATATCATTTATCATATACAATATTAGCATGAGCTTGATCAGAAAACACTCGCATTACACCACCTAAAGCGAGGAAACATTATCACACGATGCCATTTCATTCGTCATATAATGTATACTATATCAAATATATATAGCTGAGGATTGCTCTCAGTTAGGTACTATCATGAAACATCACGAAATTTCATATGATTGTTTATATGGCATGAGTTGTCTTCGCTGCATGATATCACGAAGCAGAGCTGAGTGATATCTGTAGCGGAAGACAACGAATGGCATATAAACAATTATATGAAATTGAGTGATGTTTAGATTTTATCCTACCCTGGCACATGTTTTTAACTTCATATATCACCAGTGGCATATAAATATTTTATGCCATAACCGTGGCATACAGTCACACAATGTTAAGTTTATGGAGATTTATATGAGGGGTAGGATAAAGAGCCCTACTTTGTGTGAAACACCAGGCGACCTGACTAGGTTAGCGGTGCTAGTCATCACCTGTGTCAGGTATGTAGAGATCAAAGCCGCCCATACCTAAGCTGTGAACAACACCACCTGTCATCCTGTTAACAGTTCCCATGGTAACCAGGCAGGTACACCACACTAAAGTCATTCACATGGAACGGTCAGATCTTGACATACTTTGGGATTAAAGAATGTCTTATATCTTGATGTGAGTGACTTCCAATGTATCTACTACGCGAGAAGCGATACTTATTATTCACCATAGAGTTAATCTCTACTGTTATTCCCAGGCTATAGTACATGTATGCCTTAGGTAGGAACAGCAGAGTAATATTTTGAACCATAAGAACTGTACATCACAAACGAGGCAAATGAATAGCTCTCTCTATATAGAACAAGAACTAGAATTTCATAAAAAGAAAGTCGAAAAGATTAATAAGAAATGCCCCTGTGTTTAACCATTGGATACAGGCTAAGATATATAAATTTACAAATTGGATATTCCTTGGAATATATTTGTTAAGTTTACTATGGCTGTGTCCCAAAAGAGATCCATATGACCTATCCGCCTCACCCCTTCACAGTGAAGAATACTACATAGCTCTGATTTAGCAACAAGTTGGCCGTTGTCAGAAGATAGATCGCCACTTGACCTGGTTTCAGGTGTCTCGCAAGAATACACCGTCGCTTTATGGTCAGAACAGTTGGGTACCAGCAAACGGAAGCAATAACGTTCACGGTCTTTAACCAACGACTGTAATTGGAATATGTATTCTCCTGATTGAATATCCTAAATCCATGAAGCATCTCCTTAAATGTTGCAAGTGGGGGGTGTGAATGTCTCATCCTGCTTTGTGAAAACCGGATGGACCACTCAGGTGTCTTCAATTGATTGTCCGCTGGTTTTTGGTGTATTTGATAACAAGGAGCTAGGAATAGAATCTCGGATATGAGAAGGCAGAGCAGGTATTTTACCTGTGGCAGGAGAATGAGAAGTAGCCAAATACAAGACTACCGAGACCAGAGCATCCCTTCAGTCCTAGATAAGAATCAGAGAATGAATTAGGTATTGTATACAATAAGGGGTCATCGTTAAAGGTCTGGGAAAAGCAATTGTCTTTACGCAAATATCCAATAGTTTATCAAACATATGTGTAATCATACCCACAAATTGTGATAGGAAAAAAAAAAGATTGTCAAATATTCATTTCAAAACTTGACTTAAATTGTACAGAATAAACCCTCTATGGTTGAGAAGGGGGAATTTCCTCTCGGCAGGTCATTTGCATTGTCTGGAGTCTAATTACACTTACAACTCTTTCTATCATATATTTATTTTCTTGATGAGATAAAGTAGCAACTAATGGATTTCTAAATCGATCAATTTAAAACAATACATTTCTCCAAATCTGTCTCACTACTTTTTTTATTTCACAAGGACGACAGCGTCTTAATCTTTCATACGAATTATTATTTTGTAATATAGTGCTCATCAATTGAGACTTACTAGTATTGGATACACTGGGGGAATATTCCTGGGATGTATAGAAGTTTGATACAACAAATGAGGGTTGGTAAAACAGCCATACGTTCGTATAGCACATGTGAATGTTTTTGGACGTAGGCGTTGACTGAACATCAGCTGATCCGACTACAACGTTTCGTAGGTAAGTCACGCACGCTGGTATGAACACAGGTGGGCGGGCACCAAGGTCACCACAAGGTCAAAAGGTAGGTGACATACATGGGGGGTCCCCATTGAAGGGCACATCACGGTGCAGGACTGCCAGCAGACAGTGTCATAGACCTTTATAGTTATGGTAACGTGCTCCTAACTGTTAAACATATACACTGTTTCACAAATTCTTATGACCAAAGAAAGACAGCGTCAGAGTTATGGGCTGGTCTTTGGTAATTTAAAGATAAGGAGCAGTTTAGAAAAGTTAGAAAAGTTATATTTATTTGTATAAACGGCAAATGGAGTGAATAGTTAATAAGATATCAGTTTGGATTGTTCAGGTCTTAGTAAATATTGATATAAATGATCAGCTCTCACAGGCCAGTGTATGAAGTAGGACCGCCATTGTAATAACAAAATAATGCCGTCCAATGTATATATCCAAACATACTAATTTGTTCTAGCGGAATTCAATCGCATAGGAGTCAGATAAACATATTACTTACTCATCATCTTTAAAGGATCTGGGCAACTCTGAAATACAAATAATTGTATATGAGTTCAGCATACGAATTGGCACCAATGTTCTTCTTATGAATTCATCTCAGGTCAATCAACAACTCCATTGATAACAGTTTAATAGGTGAGTCACCTCGGCCAGTGACAAACCAAAGGAAGGCATGCGGGATTCAAAGTGCAAATACATCTTTTACCGAATGACAATGAATAGTGAGACGGAGGCGAATACGAATGATATCAAAATAGTATCAATTTAACCCTTTCGATGCATGCATTTTGGAAATACAATGAAGGTAATCCATTATAATCTGGAGCGTTTACACTCAAGAAGTAACTTGAACGTATAGAAATCCAGTATACATGTTATACCTCCAGATGGCGGGCAACATTTCTCACAGAAAATCTGAACTAAAAGAGACTTAAATATTACAACCTAGGTCATCATTTGTTATCAAGATGCCCTTGTAATATTCTATCAGACCAAATGCATCAAATATATTCGTTGGAGTCTGTCGCTACCAGGATCAATGTGAGTGAAAACTGTACGCATCTGACGCTGCTTTATATCATCTTAACTTGGGAACTCAGATAAAGTTGCACTTATGTTTATCTCAATAGTTGTCTAAATAAGTTAAAGAGATGATGGTTCTATACAGTCGATGCCAACATGTGTCCATTACTCTACAACAGCCTTCCCCACAGTAAGTAAAACATGTGCCCACACTACCACACCCACACTACCACACCCACACTACCACACCCACACTACCACACCCTTTACACCCTTCAAACAAAAGCAACATGAGATCCCAAGGCAAATATCCTTAACGCGTTTGCAATGTTCTAGCCAGTCAGACTGCTAGGTATGCTATTTTCTACCATCGTATGGAATGTACTACACATGCTGGGTTGTGAATGTAAACAGGCAAACTGCTGCCTTTTCGAATCCAGGATAAATAAAACGATTTAAAAAAAAAAAAAAAATGTGCTGTCGATGACACGAGGCTTGAGGGGACAAAATCAGAGCTAACCTCACTGAAAGATTCTGTGATGCCATTGCCAGGATAGTGTAAGAACATTTTTAATTGCTATAGATTTTTCAATTAATATAAAATTTGTCCCTAAAATATAGATTTTTAAAGAAAGACTATATCGGACTTTATCGGAAAGATGAGCCGACAGATGGGTGAGAATATAGTGGGATGCTTTGCTTGGAACACTTGTAGAGATGTATTATATAACTATATGACTCTGTAGACAAACGTCACATGGTAGAGAGAGAAACAACTGGGCACTTGTAGCTCTAAGGGCTGTCTCTTGCGCCTCCCCCTCACTGTCAACAGGTGACTATAACGATAGCGGTGAACCTCGAACGGGACACCATAAAAACAATAAGTATGCGGCTTAAGAAACACCAGAGGCCAGCTCCAAAAATAGATCTCGAAATCTTCGCCAGGATTGATATTGGATTAACGTTTCCCCTGCCTAGAACAGAGATAAATGGTATTTGAACACATTGTTAAAACCCATGATTATCCAAGAATCAGCAACGTGGGATACAACACTGGAAAGGGCAGGAATCTGTCACCACAAGACATTCTAGGGTGAATGTATGTGGAGACATTCTCAGGATTGATTTTTTTCATGAAATGGGTCTCGGGATCGGCATCTCTCGTAGCCGCTCCCTACGCAAGGCGTGTACGTTCATACAAAGAGGTCCCTGTTTTCCCGACGTCAACCATACATTGACTCTTTTCGGGGAACCCAACACGTTTTCTATGCTGATTTATTTGTGTAAATATTGTCTTTGAAAAACAGTGTATGGTGCTATATAGAGGATGAGTTATGTTGTCTGTGGTTTTGTGTGAGTATGTAAGAGGTTCTAACCTTGCTCTGTAAGGCAAGGTGAGGAGGTCAACTATTTCAGCAATTTCAAAGTAAAATCAAGGTGTCTTGCAGGACACCTGATTATGCTGTTAGTTTTTTAAAAGCTGTTTATTATTCACTCACGGTAAAAGGTCCCTGAACCCACTTGAGTTTTGAATGTCCATCCACGTATGAATACCTCCCTGCACTTGAAGCATGTGTTGAGTTTGTGGAGTAACTCAATAGTTGCATTTTCTCTTTGCTTAACAATATAGTATAGAATATACAGGTATATGGTAATAGACAGACTATCTCACACTCTATGATGGAATTTCAATGCTCTACATTTTACGGCGACAAAATTATATATTTGAAATGAAATTGAGGGATGGCTGAAGAATTGAGAAATATTGAAATTTTCTGTATCCCCTCAGTATAGTCAGTTTAAAGATTGAAGACTTCTGTAATAATTTCAGAAAAAGAAGTCTAAAGCTAGTAAATGGGGAGTTTTATTAAGGAAAATCCTCGAGCCCTCGAAACTATATACAAGGGATCATATGAGAGGATGACATGCACTCTCCAAAATATAAAATCATGTATGCTAGATCACATAGAAAACGGACGAAACGAAGATAAATTCTTAGAAATCCTTTTTGCATATTCACGTGGGTAGCGTCCGTCACCGAAATACCAATGTTGATTTGTTGCACAGTGCTGAGAATAAACTGAAAAAAACGTCGATGAGTTTTTCCCACACTGCGTTATGGTGGAGACGGGAGTGTCAGCCTACCCCAAACCACCTCCAGTCCGTCTGAGCCATCTCAGGTATCCTCCAGGGGGCATGATCAGCATCCACACCACGCCTAGGTGAGACACGGCCAGCATCCGTCATGAGAGGGTGCCACCTAAAGCCCGAGGCCAGGGTAAACAAGAGGCCTGTTTCTTGTACAGGGGAGAAGTAGAAAGGTAGCCGAGACGAATATCCATTTGAACTGCAAGACATATATTGCTAAAACGGGTTGCATATAGGACTAGGTCTGTGACATGTAAAGACTTTTTTTTTAAAATGAGAGCTTTTTATGAAACATTCTCACAAAAATGACCGAAAATAAAACAAGTGAATACATTGGGCAGGGTAAGAAAAAGGGAAAATTTGCAGGAGAGACACAACTGCGCTAGAAACATGGATATATATATATATATATATATATATATATATATATATATATATATATATATATATATATATATATCGGGAGAGAGGAAACATGTAGTTAGCAAAGAGAAAGGGAAAGAGAAGGGAGATAGTTGGTAAGGATAGATGGACAGAGAAGGAAGAGAGAGCCGAAGGGAAAGAATGAGTGGGACGTATAGAGGTAGGGATAACAGGAGAAAGGGTGAGAGGGCGAGAGGGCGAGAGAGACAGATTGGGGTTGTAATTCGGTTAAGAATAATCAACCAAAGACTGCGGTCGCTGCTTAACCTACAGGGTGATCAGGCACGAAGGAAGGATATGTGCACTCGTTCTTGATAAACAATATCCACCTCTATTTTGGAAAATGAGACTAAAGATCCAGGATAAGTGTGGGTCACTGCCTTATTATATGCATTTTATATTTATAAGCAAGGTCTTGGATACACAGGCATCTCTGGCGGCAGCTATCTGACATCTGTAGTGACAACATCACTTAGTGACCACCATCTATATATGAATAAACGGGCATAAGGAGAAGCACCCAAGGGTTCTGTTGTAAACACCACTCCACATGAAGTGGAGGCCATTGAATGAGAGTGTTCTAAAATACAATGTTTTCACTCTATTTCAATTGTTCAAAACACCTCCAAAATCTGAAGTATTACTACATGTAGTTAACACAGAACTACACGGAGGACGCCACAGATACTCAGGGAATTTAGCCTTGAGGTTTCAGCTTTGTAGCGTTTTAGTACTAAAAGTATCTTAAAACAGAACTCTTTCCCTACTTTGGCTCTCTGTTAATCCAGACTCACGACAACCTGGCCCCTAGAAACACACCCGCGGGTAATTTGCAGACAATTAGCTAATTCCCAAATGATCTTGTGCCGGATATAAATGGTCAAATTAACGTAAGGAAGGGACACGCTGGGAGCGTGCCTCAGTACATGGCAGCCACAGCATGACGTGCGAGACCTGCAGCGTGAAATGTTGTGACACTAGAGATGATTACGTTGACCTCTGCTGGCATGCAATCATCGCCGTCATTTAACCCTTTCAACACATCACCTCATTCAATTCACACTTCCAAAAGAACGACTGCTCAATCAGACTTAGAAAAGGACGGTACTGCTATCTGACATTCATCATTTATAATATGTTTCCATAGAAATAAGTATATTAATGTTATTAAAGAATAATAGATATATTTATAGCATTATATATTATTTTTCTTACCATAGTACTTTTTATTTTTACATACCTTATATAATCCGAGAATGCCTGGAAACATCTTTCGTCCTGTCCATGGGAATGTCTGCAGGCATCATTCCTCACCTCCATGGTAGTGTCTCCAGGCATCATTCAGACTGATCATGCTGACCTTTCTGTGTTGAAAATTATGGTCACAGCTTGACATGCATTAATATTTCAGCTATATAGTTGTTCTGTACTTAATGATAAGAGAGATCGGGAAATAAAACCAATTCAGGGTATGTTTGAAAGGTTTATAGTTCATGTTACATTTAAAAACGGACAGGATCCAAACATGTTCCTTTTCTTGGCCAAACCAGTACAAGGTAAGGTTGGCAGAGGTTTGTAAGACAGGCTGTTACCTGAGTCTGGTTTGGGTTGGTCCTTTAGAGACTCTGTTCTTGCAGGCAAACATGGGCTCACAGACACACAAACACACACAAAGCATCGTGTCTTTGCATGTCTTTGATTTCTGCTTATTATGCAGGTGCTGTCCTACAAGCAGCACCCTAGACCGTAGGTCTATACACCCACACGTAACACCCTCACCCCTGATACATCAACCATATGGATCCCCCCTGTACTCCTCTCAGCCTTCAGAGTTGGGTCTCCTATCTCTGTCCTCTAACCATATCTCACCGTTCTCTATGGGGTGTGGTTTCACAAGCTTTTAAAAGTGGGGTTAAAGTGGTATTAGGCACCTATTGTACATGCTACCAAAAGGCTCTATATGTTATGAGTAATAATGCACTAGACACTTGTAATTTACATTAAACTGTACATTAAATAATGGGATTTTGTTGAAAGTTAATATCCTATGGTAAGATCCCTGTTCAACAGAATAATAGATTGTAATATGTCTGATGCACTGATAGCGTTATCTTTCTGATTGGCGAAGGCTAATAAGGCTATTCAATAATATGATATTGTCAGTGCAAATCTGACTTATTAGACGATGTTGTATTCACCATAATATATACCTACCTTTCAGAACTGAATACAATACTTGAGGGGAAAGTCGTTATTCATGGTGTTTTCATCTACATACACTCCATCTGTTCTGCTAGCCAACAGCTACAAGTGATCAATATTCCTGCATGTCAAATATTACCAATTCAATTCTGTCGCTCGACAATGGTACACAGCCTGTACATGATTCTAGTCATACGACATTATATTCCCGGCGAGGTAGTGCACTGGATATACATATGTGAAGATCACTAGGCAGACTGATTTCAGTTTGTCAGTTGGGTCAGTGTATCGTACAGTGGCAAGTCTATAGCTGGCTGCTTGGTTATCTGTATAATAAGAATCGGGCATTTAGCATCAGTCTGCCTAGAGGATATACCACTTTGATGTATACATGTGTTCTATTTTTCTGGTAGCAGCATGGAGTTGCCTCCCCTGCACTCCTATGCAGTCAATCTACAATCTCGATTCCTTGCAATATAGTATTTTCTTTATAGTATTAAGATTATAACCCGTTATGGGCTATGGATCACTTCAAATAGTCATATGCATTGGTTAATAACTTTTAGGACATATTTGACCATACGTGATAATACGACTAAAGGTAGTCAATATGGGACTTTATCATACATGATGTCCGCTCCATGATCATTGGGCATACTTTATTTAAAGACTCTAAGTTAAGTACCAGGCCGCCACGTCTCTAGTGAGCACTTGCCCAGTGAAAACAGGCACATGTATTTAAAACCCATCACTCATATGAGACCATATCACCCGAGGCACCATAGCCTACTATGCCGGTGCTATATTGATATATCGTGTACACAGAAAGCCCCGTCGCGATAGCCCAGCCCCTTGCAATCACTCAACGCTGAAGGACGCTGCCCAAGGTATATATCAAGTTCTGGCTATACATGCAGTGGAAATCCTTGGCATCAGGGTCAGTAGAAGGGACAGGGTCTGTATTTGCCGTTCTACCACTAGGGGGCTGGCCGGCTTTAATATGCATCGCCACCAGTCGGTGCTATGTATGATGAACCTGACCAAATGTCTTGATGTATTTTGTATTTGCCTACTCGTCAATAAATATTGTCTCAGCAAATACTAATACGCCAATCTAGTACGACGGAAACATGAAGCGCTAGTCCCTCCTGCCGTTCTGGTTTCTTTTTAGAAGTAATAGAGTCCTCACTATGGCATATGTACAACGGTTTAGAGATCATGTGTTGGAGATAGACTCGTCTAAAATCGTGCCAGAACTGTTATGCATCTAATTCGGGTAAGACATGGAATATAGGAACTTTTCCATTCCAATACCTTCCACACTACATATATGTTCAGATAAAACCTCTTCATTCTCTGAATTCCCTGGCAGTACATTTTGTATTGAATACATGCGAACACGTAAAGGGACCAAAGAACATAATTATACGAGGTTAGTGTTAGCACGAAACCACATCAGCTAGGTATGTGCCACGGTACTCATCTGTGTAGTTACTATATCTATATTTCATTATACAAACCATATCACTCCCATAACAGTCTGGCACCACCACAAAACAGAATCTTTGAATTCACAATCCAATACCTAAAGAATGGAATAAACATTTAACGATTTCAAGTGGAACTATATTTTCCTTTTTAGTTTATTCATGGTTATATTCTATTGATCCCACTCTAATGGGGTTGGTATGTGGCAGTTGACAGCTCTGTACAACTGTCACAGACATTCTGGCATGGCCTGGTCTAATATTGACACTTGTCGCCGTCAGTCGCTGATCAAAGTCTCTGTGTGTTTACCAGGAGGTCGCTGTCTCAGCATGATTCTTGGAAGCCAAGTAAATGTGCCTACTGCTATCAAATTCACTGTCCTGTCTCAACTTCAAGCTAAAACGAACAATGTTGTATCATTGTAGTGTTCATTTTCCTTAGGATTGATGCAACAAAGAAATTGGGGAATATTAATGATTTTATTGAAGTGTACCATAATATGCTTAGATTGTATAGGATTTCAGTAGAACAAGGCATGTCATTTGAATGATACTTTATAGTATATGTCTGAATTCCTGCAATGGCTACAGGAATATTGTCTATTGATTTCCTTTTTATAGTGGAGTAACTATTTCATGACAGTCAAGAGTGAATGAACCCACCCGATTGTTACAATGGCAATTTGCATCATTGAAGGCTTCCATTTATATGGTATCTGTTATTGTATACCTGTGAGTGAATGTCTCACACTAACTGATTTTATTGGTCACTCAGTTACGAATGAGTATAAACTTGTCCTTCCGTACCACGTGACTTACACCAATTGAAATGGTGTTTTTATTTATATTCGGGTATGATTAGGCATCCTAATCATTTCTCCATATATTACCGCACGCGATAGAACAATCTTTACATTTAAAAAGGTGAAATCCATTTTCATCTATTTAGAATGTTTCACCCTTCATACTACCAAAAATTACGACAACCGAATCTACTATCAAAATCCACACATCAGACAAAAATGAACGTTTTTAAGGGGAATCCCCAGCATAAAGAAACTTTTTTCAGGTTACCTTTGAATACCTCACTCACATATATACAGGTAGCGTTAACCACAAACCACAGCGGTCTGTACAAATGGAACAGCGGCCTACGAAAACCACACACCAGGCCACTCCTAACCACTCCCGTTACTACATCTCAGACCGTTGTCGTGCTTCCCAAGTCTATTATAGGTCTACCCCCTGTGGCTGGTTGAGTTGATAAGACCCCTCCCCACGTCCATTACCTACCCCCTGTTTAAAAGACCCCTCCCCACCATGTTCGCATCAATGATCCACCAGGCACCTGTACCACACGGAAACAGGAGTCAGTGCCAAAAAATCAGTCTTAAGAAATTATTGAGGAATGTAGTGATCTCAGCTATTATCAAATTTCTGTATTTCCACTGAACATACTAAAGAACCCCGCTAAGGCGATCTCCCTCTGTGCCGGATGTAAGTGGTCCGTGTTGCGGGGTGGTCCACTTAAAGGGGTTACCATTACACGGCATGCACCATGCTTGGGATGTTAGTTTATGTCTATGTATGTATGTATGTATCTGTCTATCTGTCTATCTATCTATCTATCTATCTATCTATCTATCTATCTGCGCATCCATCTCTCTCTCTATCTCTCTCTCTCTCTCTCTCTCTCTCTCTCTCTATATATATATATATATATATATATATATGTATATATATATATATATATATATATATATATATATATAGATGGTTTTGTGGACAGGCGGCTCGGTGCACCCCTCTGATAAGATCTCACACCCTCTATGTGGTATTCTGTACAAGGTTCTCAGTGCTACGCTCTATGGGAGAGAATTCTGAACGGACTAGGCTTAGAGCCTTGAGAATCCACTGGCCTACCTCCCGTGCTAAATAATTATGCCACCTAGCGGGAATACTGTGTACTTGGCGCCCTAGTGGCTTTATTTGGACTGGAATACAGAATACCACTTAGAGAGTGTGAGAACTTATGAGAGCACCATAAACCACTCGAGGTTATACTCGCGCCACACAACCATCGTTTGTTGTATTATCCATCTTTTTGAATTTCAAAATTGCTATAATAAAGAATATAACATTAGGGCCTATTTCTTTGTTCTATATAGCACAAAGGGACCATTTTCCTGTATACCATAGATGTGATGCCGTATACCACAGATTTGAACGCGTATGACACAGATTTGAACCCATATGCCGTATACAATGGGTCGTGGAGTCCCCATACATTTTCAATGGGGTCTTTGTATACAATGGATAATGAATATACATACTCATATATATATATATATATATATATATATATATATATATATATATATATATATATATATATATATAAATATATGATATCACAACATGCATTCATATTGTTGTTCTTCCCTCGAAAAAGATCGATCATGTTTTACTCTTTAGGGTAGGTCTTACGATGGGAGAAGGGAGCCCAGTGTGAGCCTCCATTGAAGGTATTCTCCGCATTGATTTAGGAGCTGGTTCCAGTTGTTGAACAGTCCGTCAGAGGAATAATTGTGAATTGAGGATCCCGTTGCGTTTGGATCCTTTGCCCATGGGGGTGTTGACAAACATCACACCAAGCCTTTGGCGTCGACCATTACCCCTCTGACCCCTCCCTGAAAAGATCCAAAGGTGGCGAGCACAGCCCTCTGGTTTGGGAATCAGAGACGCTAAGTGCTGGTACTTTAGAGAAGCGCCATCTAGCTGGAAAAAATAGCTGAAGTGTCTCTGCCCAAGGATTCGCCACCAACTCACAACGATCATCTTCCGCCGATTGCGCATAGTACAATCGCCAAGTGTTTCCCTCGGACTACCCCAGATCCCTCCAGCCCCATTCCTTGTCTATAGTGTCGCCAGCCGTTTTAAGACTCTTGAACACCGTATTTTGTTGGCGCTTTTCACCATAGGCCCGGTAGCAGGGGTTGGGGGGAAGGAGGGGGGGTGGTTGTTTCATAAAAGAAGGATTGTGTTTCGAGAAGGAGCAGCACAGCTTCGCCTCGGTCCGTTCCGTTTGAAAGGCCCTTTCGATCCGCATGGCCTGCTTCAGGTGAACTCCGACGGTACGTGAGCAGAATGTTCCGCTTCTCGACTTCACAATCCTGTATTTACTGGTACCCAGGTAGAGCGTCAGGTCTGGCACTGAAAAAGGTGACGCCGCCACAGGCACAAGCGAAATGCACCGCCTGGTGTTTGACGTGTCGGTGACCGCAATGCATTCTGGGGGAACGCTGTGGCTGCAGATGAGGAGAAGAAAAAAAGCTTGTCACTGAATGGAAGCTTACTGAGTATACATACTCCTTGTCAAACATTGAAGTCCTTTAGGAGACCACTACTTGTATGCAGCATGTACTTGGTACTACTCCACAACCAGTCCACTCAGACATTGTAAGGGCAAAAAAAATACAGAGGGAAAAATCGAACAAATAAAATATATAAACCGAAGAATTTCTCAGAGAACACACGGTAAACTCAGAGAGGTTCTATCAAAGAGGCATGTGATTTCCGCAGGGTAAGAAGTAAGATCCAATATTCTTTGTTAATATTCAATTTCCTCCATAAACTGCATCCATGAGTCAATAAGATGCAATGAACTAAGTTGAAAAAACTAGAACCTGGACATTTGATGTTTGGTTTTGTTTTGTTTGAAGCAGCTTTTATTTCCATGAATAACAATAATCCATATTTTACAAGAGGTGTTCCTCTACAAATCCTTGTCGAAGTTTTCAGTCAGTGAAAGTTATACAGTAGACACTGTAGACATAGACAGGCCTAGTGAGGCCTCAAAAGGTACAATCCACTAAGAAGAAGTACTGCTTGGAATTTTTGGGTGGTTCCTTTATAGTAATAAGGGTTCTCCTCAGTGTTGAGAATGTTCTACTCATAGCAAGTAATTCATGTCATTATGGGTGACTTCGAGCACTCAAAACCAATCTCGTTATTCAAGATAAATTAGAGAGATCCTGTGACAGCGACAACACATTAGACATTGACATTGGGTGGTGACAGTATTTTAGACAAACATAGACTAGCATAAAACGTTCACATAAAAAAATCTATCTATCAAAGTTTGATTCCGACATGGGACATTCGATGTTGCTCAAGCTAACTTGCTGTAGCAGTGGAGGCTGTAGGTAGGTTATAATCAGATTTACTGTGCATGATGAGCATTCTACGGTGCAATGGCAGAATGCATAATTTCTAATTGAGACCCCATGAAATTTAATGCATTGCATCTATAGTTGCAACTATGGATGTCGACAAACCCACATACGGATGAGCGGAAGAATGCTCCCTGATCTAATAATGATGATAGATTTAATTCTACGAGCTATGCATAAAACGCTCCACAATTCACGAGTCTCATTACGAGTGCAAGTCAAGCTACACCTGCACGAATACCAACACCAGGGTGGGCTCAGGGCGCACTTGGCGTGGGGCTGTGGGTATGACATTAATCTCCCGGATCACCTTGTACCCTATGGAGCCGTGCTGTGCCACTTACTGAAGAAGTGACTCCAGACCTAAATATCCCAAGTGTCACCTGATCATGGAAGACTGACATTTGGTGAACCTCTCCTATGGCGAGGTGGATTTTCTGCAGTGTTCCGGATCAGCGCACAAACCATGAGGAGCTTATCACTACGGGCTATATATTAAGGTTTAATTGAGGTTTGGGAACCCAGCATCCGTTAAAAGTAGGTGAATTGTCATAGGCCCTGCAGGCCCACAACACCCCTTCATACAGATCTCGTCAGCTCCCTTACTGTAGTGTAATAGTGAATCCATCAATGTGGATGCCCTGCCGTGACCCCCGGGTCTCTCTATATTCCCCCTACCAACATAATGGCCTCATTGTGTCCTATTTCAAAGCGTAGGTGTATCGAGCATAAAAACCTCGCCCCTTTTTCGAACACTCCGATCAAGAAAGCTGATTCTACCTGCACAGAATAATTCACATAGTTTCCCGACAGGGGGCAGCAAAGAGACAGACAGCCTCTGTCTGGAATCTGTCTGTTGTTGCTGAAATGAAAGGAAATCGAGTATGGAAAGGTAGCTGGTGCTTTATGAAGCTGTATTGGTTTGGGCTTGGTCTAAAGGGAATGATGATGTTGAGCACCTGTATGAATCCTATAGTTGACAAATTTTCCTTGTGTCAAAGGCTGTCAGAATGACTAACTCTCCGTTCTAACTATCACTCATCAATCATTCCACAATAAACGATACCCATACGATTTATTGCTTATATAACCATGCATCCCGACAACGTCTTTTCGTTTAAATTCAAATATATATCAGTTATAGCTTTTACCCCTCCCACAAGCCAAAGTTTCAATTCACTAAAGACCTTGGGAATGTAGGGAGTCAAGCACTACTGCAAGCGCTAGATTCATCCATTAATCTTTCAGCTGGGGGAAAATCGGAGTAGATCCATCATATATTCGAACAAAAACTTCAATAAATCAGTCTCTTTTTGTGAGGCACTACTATCATGCCCTGTAGCCTCGAAAAACTAAGTGAACCGAGGGATGGTTCATTCTAGAAACCTGTCGAGTGAGTGGGTGTTTCAAATCGTAAGTACAATAACACACAATGCTGTTGTAGTCGTCTCAAGCCTGTTTACAACAAGGATAGCCAGTAGACCGGAGCGAGAGAAGAATAGACCAATACTAGATGCAGGTCAATGTATTCCGGTCAAGACAGGGAGGGGAGGGGGTTGATGATGTAGGGGATAAAGTGATTTTCTATTGCCAGGAGGGAGACTGAGGGTATGGTTTAAAAAGGACAGATATCAGATAGATACGACATGAAAAATTGTACTCACTTTCGCGCCCTCCATGCGAGTGGTTACGTTGATCTATGAATCTCAAAAAGGGGAAAATCTAGTCAGATGAAGATGTATCATATATCCCAGGGCATTTTGCAGTCTGCCGGCTTGCAAGGTCTCTCTTGGTCTGTATTCTAGCATAGGACGGAAGATGATAGTAACAATGATAAAAATAAGGGGCTATATCAAAACGCTATCACTGCAGCATCATACCTCTATACCTTCCAATGGTAACTCTAGCATCATGACCCCTGACCTTCTAGTGACTCTAACTGCAAGATGCATCCATGTACTATAGACAGTTTTTTACAAGTTTCCATAGATGAAGTAATATTTCCTTTGATAATAAAATCTTTGCAAAATTTGATTAAGAAGAGATACCAATGGTAACTTTCGTATGATACTCAAATCAGGTTACATTAGGATTCTTGGCGCAGTAAACCCGTCCGTTCTATTTTCCACCAGAGTCTCTATACTAAACCTATAGAGCATATAGATCGCTGTTTTTCCCTAGGAGAATACGGAAAAGATCCCCTGGCGTGCAAAATAGCGTGTGAAAAGATCGGCTGCTTTTTTTGCCTTTCCTATGAAAACTTAAGTTTGTAATGCTGAATAATAAATGCAACAATCACAAAATCTTGATTTGCACGCTCGTCTTCTCCTCATAGTTGACACTACGCAGCATCGTCGCTCTCACTCGGATATTGCTACGCGTCAACTACGCGGAGAATGTGATCATGCAGATCACTTTCATGGTAATATTGTGTATTTAATTGAAATTTCTGCTGGCTTCGTCGTAACAGACTTTTGCCTAAAAACCGAAGCTATGCTCTGACAAGTGTAATATCAGAAAAAAAGACCAGAAAGACAGAGAAAGAGAGGGAGGTTGAGAGAATAAATCAACGAGGGAGGGGTTGGATATGACAGCAATTGATTGGCTTGTCTGGTGGAGAAAAATACGTTTATTATCGTGACCTAGGGTTGGGTCGCAATGGCAGGGATGTTGGGGAATGATGATGGCATTATGACAATGTCACTGGTTTTACCCTGTCTAGCGTCCCCCTCCTTCCTTTGACACGCAAGTGGCAGCAGCACCCCCGCACTTGCACACACCCCTTCTCAGTCACCCTATCCACGCCACCCTTGGCAGTACCCCCCCGCCCAGTGTGTGGTAATATTGTTCTTTTTAACACGGTGAACGACATCCCGACAGAATTGCCCGACACGGCTGCAACGAGTGCAAATATTTGCCGATGCTGCCAGGGCCGACACGGGGGATGCCTGGGCGAGGTGTCCGCACGGATACCAAGAGTTGGGCTACGACTTGTGTCAATAATAACTGGCCGAGTAAGGCTGCCTGCAAGACTCAATTCAATTAGCAAGACATGGCCAAAGCGGGATAGTATAGCATCTAGTTCTAGATTCTAGATCTTTGTGGCTGGTGGCTGATGTATGCATATAGTATTAGAAAGTGTGTTGGAGTGATTTAGTCGGTGTTTCCAATGAAATAAATCCTTCATCTGTTGCATTAAATTGATGCAAAGTAGCCATGTCTGAAATAGGAATACTAGGAAGAAATTTGAAACAGATATATGCACAATTTAGCTAAGTTATAGATATCTGAAATGTGAAATATAATGTTTCCGTCTAATATGGTCACCATGATCAGATCATAGATACAGGTGGTGTGCGATCATAGAACAGATTCTTACTGAGAGTAGGACTACCAACTAGTAAAAAGCCAGTAGAAGTGATGGGAAACACCTAGGGTAGGTCTGAATGAGTAGGCTGGTACAAATCTTACTTCAATTTATGACGTGACCCTGTCACATTTTGAACATATCTGTGACCCGACTCAGAAAATAATATATGGAAAGTCCGTCGCTATAGCAAATAAAAATCACCATTCCTCAGAGGCGTCTCCATGGACAGGATGTCTATCAGTCATTGCTCCGATTCAATGTCAAGTGGCAGATGAAAAGCCAATACCACATGAGATTAGGATGCCGCAACTGCCTTTTATTTTCTATTAATGTTATGCTCTTTGATTTAAAGATAAGTGACCAGGCAACCTCGTTAGTACCAATTGCCTCTATTGCATCTAGCGAATTTTCAACATGCCTTCATAAAGTATAACATCTCCAGAATTCATCAAGTCATCTGGACAGTAACGTTGACTTTCTCTTCTGAACATATTACAGCTTAATTGCAACACTATTTCTGTTGGGTTCATGTCGACAGTCACCAAGCCAAAATGCGAAGTTATTAACCCAATTATATCTACTAAATCAAAGGAGCTAAGTGTTTCTATGTCAGTTGTGACATGCTAATTATCATCACATCCTCATGTCTACAGTAAGACAAATACATAAAGATAGCAAAGGTTTCAAAACAGGCAAATGTATTCGGAGAATAGCCAAAATAAACATGCATGTTGTAAAACTATTTCAATACACAGGTCTCAGATATGTGTAACCCTTTTTACAGAGGATATAGGCCTACGACTGGGCAATGCTCACATGCATTTATTTGCATGGGGCACATATATGCTTCCGATAACATCATATCAAATATATATCGCTTGGTGCATTTTGAACATCTGCAGTAAACTGGCTCAAACGGCAAAAATAATTCAACTTGTTGGCCGATCGCTGGTGATCCAATTCAATACATTGTATGGAGTAACGTTACTTATAGTGCTTTTCGTCTAAATACTGGAAGCATTGATCAATATCCCGGTTTGAATGCCCTTACTGTAAGGTAAGATGATCTACCTAAGTAACCTTTCCCAACTAAGATCCATCTTTTTGTATCACACTGGGAAGAACTCTGTGCTAAACATGTACTTTTCGATTGCGAAAAACCAGTAATCCTTGACATAGGGTTGTTGAATAAAAAGTACCTCTCATACGACTAGGGGAATATTGTCTGCACTGAACCTAGCTAGACGGTTCATAAACCATTGCTTTGATGCCAACACAATTACCAACCTTTCACACAGACTCTTGTTGTAGTGAATTGATCTTCTAACCCACATTATATATGAATTACTTGTATACCAACATGCAATGCCCTGCTCACTTCTTTTTATCACAGTGGTGTCTTATCATAGTCCAATTATCACCAACCAACACGAATATCCATTTGACGATACAAAAAGCCACCTATGTTTTACGTAGCATGTGTAGGTACACGTAATGATAACATGTCCTTACTTCACACCCGCATCCCATCTCCACCCTCCTTTGGATCATAGAAATAACCCCTGTACCGACATACCCTCCACCCTTTTCATCACCACAGGATCCCCAAACAAGGACCAGTCTCTTTTATCACCTCTCCACGCTCCAGTTGTCAGGAACAGTCCGATCCATGGTGTTACACACACTGGGCGAGTGAAATTAAACTCGCATACATTGATGCAGCAATTGGCCACGGCGACTTTGCATCAATAGCTACTGGATTCCATTTCCGCTGAACATCAGGGTGTACATTCGAAGAAGCCATCCTTCCCGAGGTCGTACCGAGGCGCACCTGTGAGTGCTGAATGAGGGTGGTCATTCGTATGATTTTTACGATGATAGAATAACGTTTTTCATTATGAGATGGGTAGAGGCAGGATGACCTCCCCCTAGGGGTGAGGTTGCTGGAGTTTGCTAAGCATGTCACGAGAGAATCTTGGTTAAGTCTGGGTCGTGTAAAAATGTGTAACAGCTTTAACTATATTTGTCAGGCGATTTTATCATATTGAATGTTTCCTCAAGGGATTACTTGGGGGAGTATGGTATGATGCCTTACGTGATTCACAAGCGCGATACGGCATAATCCCCATTAGCGCATAATTGATTTTAATTGATACATTCAATACATTATATGTGATAATCTTTAGGGAAAAAAACAATTTGCTATCAATAGCTCATACCACAGCATTATGGGAACCATTATGGAACCTATAAGATAAGGAGCATTCATCAATGATGAACGAGCGTGGAATTATAGATATATAACAATGGACAGTTTTTTTATATATTCAGTCAATGGATCGTTTTTTGTAACTCACTTGCACTCAGTCAAATTGCCCTTTTTGCAACTGCCTTCTTAGGATCCAAATGTATCAAGGACCAGTAGGTCTCGATGTATTTCGGGCTCGAGTAACTGGTAATGGTCAGCTGCAGGGGGGACCGGGGACCTGTCCAGCATGCACCGCGGCCATTTCTGGGTCATATTAGAAATAAAGGTCAAAATCGTATTCCCCAGTATTGAATTATTCCACCCCATGACACAAATCATTTAGATAATGACATTTTATAGTCCTATCGGAGGGTTGAATTTGAACTGTCAGAACAACAACAAAGCACATGGGCCAAGCTTTATATCATAAATATGCTGATAGAAGAAGAAGTATCATTCCCACAATGCAACTGGCTGTCCCAGATTGAAAATCAGACCATTTTGGATTGGAAATATGTGAAGAACACCAAAGGTCTCCAGTGGAAATTCCCAGAAATCCTCTTTTGAATAGTGTAGATAACAGTGTGCACTGCTGAAGATTAAAAAAAAAAATTATTCTGAAGTTGCACCAGGGTGAATATACCCTGTTTTCAGTGGGCTCCAGTGGCCAAGTAATTTAGTAGCATTGTACATATGTAGGAATAAAGTCCTATGCCCTTATACAATTCCCCACTCTCCCTGCCTGCCTACTACCACTGCACACTCTCCTTACCCTTCACCCTACACTCCCCTCTACCTGGCCGACACAGAAGGCACTGCTGAAGTTAGTTTTTTTTCTTTTAAAGAATATATTTATCCATGGAGTTACACCAGGGTGAATGTATTTGATAATATGGTCCATGCGCGTTGCATACTGGGAAGGTCCAAACACCCCCTGTTCAGCTGGGCACGCCTGTAAGACGCACTCTACTCTACTCTATTTCCCAATATCACAGTGAATAGCACCCAGATAGGGAGAGGAAATATTTTTGCAGCAAGCTGGTTCAAGTCGATGTGTTCACTCTAACCATTAGGCACCTTATATAGGGCGTGCGAACACACACTAAAAAGCTTATTCATCACTGTAACGACTTTGTCTTATGGTCAACCCTCCGTTTTATCATTCAAACTAAAGATCCAGTTGAAGGTCCAGTTGCAAATACGGGTCTTAAGCGAGTACTGGGACACTTTGATGAAAATTGATGAGTAGGTCCTCTTGCTGGCAGAATCGAGAACCTGCATCTGATACAGCTCAGGTGCCGTGCATAAATAGTTCAGAGGAGTTAAGGTGGTGTGCCACACCTGATGAGTGATGGCAATGTGATGAATTCATGCCTAGAGCACACTCTAACACCCCTTGATCTTTACCCTTCGTTCCTGGGCGCCGGAGGTGACTGACACACACCTATCAGAGAGGATCTGCTTAGGGTAGGACCCCAGGGGTGCAGTCAAAGCAGAGTGTGATAGGAACAGCTGCCACTAAAGGAGTAGGGGGAGGCCGATGGTCATATTCAACAGGGATAGATATAGAATTATCTCTCGAGAAAGAGGAAGGAGTTGGAGAGAGAACATCATCTGAAATGGTCTGTCGAGAATGGGTGGGGAAGAAAGCAATGTTTGCAATGGTCTGTCCAGAAAGAAATAGGTGAGAAAACAGAATGGTCTGCCGAGAAAGAGTGGGGGGAGAGAACAGGGTCTGGATACTCTGTCGAGAAAGATTGGGGCAGAAAATAGGGTCTCATTAAAAATTCAGATAGAACTAATTAGAAGATAAGACCGCAAATATTATCATTATTCTGCACCAGTTTTCAGAAAGCAATACTATAAAAGCCCCCGTGATGTAAGGTACTACTTAACAGAAAGTGGCGTTTTTGGATTAGCGATATTGAGTATGAGTATTATTACCACAGGTAAATAGAAATGAATTATATATTTACGGCTTTGTATCTGCTCTAGACGTTATGAATGACCATGTGTGTATCTCCAAATATATAATCCTGATTATACGACCTAATGTTTAAGGCAAATGAACCCAAGTGAAAGTACGATGCTTTACATTAGGGCTACTTTCTCTGGGAGTGCCTAGGGGTATTATGGGGTTAGGAAAGGACGAATGAATCAAATATTCTTCATATATAATCAATACTCAAAGATATTAGACCGGCATTTGGAAACACTCTACATGTAGTGGTAATACGAAATAATGGTTCCACTATATTGAACGTTAAACACATCCAATACCAGAACTGTCATTACATGTAGTATCATACAGGTTACATACATTCTGGACAAAAATCGGTTCATTGGGCCCTGATGTTCTAATCCCTTTGAGGGAATTTCAACCCTGCAATATTAAGATGGACATTATTAGAGGGTCATTGGTGCTCTAAAACTAAGGTAGATGAGGAATATGATTGACGAAGAATCCTTACAGATTTATATCACTATGTGAAGTTCATGAAAACAGCCTATTTCAGAAGTCAACTAAAAGCCGGCATGATCCTTTAAATTCCTTAATATGGGCCAGGAAGGATTAGCTGAAAACAAGAATTGGCTTACTTTGACGTATACTCGTAATATATCGGTATCATCAAAACTGTAGAAAACCCATCGTGTGATAGATCTCACCATTGGCTATTCTCCAAACACAATATGCCTTTTATCCCCTGTTCCGATGTGCCTTTTTTCTCCCGTGAGGTCAAACTAGGGTATTGGCTGAGGCAAGATCACCCCATCTCAAAATAAAATCCTCCTGACATCCCAAGGGTATAACTATGAAAAGTAGTCATTAAAGAAAACCCGGTCATCGTTATGCACTGTGGATCCGGTTATCCACAAACTGGATATTCACATCAATTATTGGCGCCTCGCCATGAATTTCATATCAGGCGACATTACGGGAAATAAAATCATCATTAGACATTTGGCAGTTCATATAAAGTGACTAGTTAGTATTGGCAACGAGTGTGCACCTTAAAGTGATCCTGTGAATCTAATTAAACTACATTTCAAGGTAATTACACGTATGACATAAAATACCAGGGTATTTAACATGTTTAAAGTTCAGCTGTGAAACGATCATATCAGAGATTGACAGTCAGATTCTGAGGTCTAGAAAGATCCAGATCATGATTTATTTTTGCGTTTATGGTTTTAAAAGTTCACAAACAATTATATATGATTCACACTCCCTGTATATACAAACACGATTATTCAACCCATTCGTATTTTAATTTTTTTTTTCTTGCAAATCCCTAACCCCCTCCAAACATACATCATATCCTCTAAGAGACCTGCTCTGTCATTCCTAACCCCTATACGAAAGTCATAGAACCTACCCCAACACTTCATCCCTACCTTTGGCCCTCACAGCCCCATCATGCACGCCACTGGTTGGATGATAGTAGGCTAACCCTCAGTGGTATTCCCATAGAGATGTTACCCCACCACCACCCCCACTACCCCTCGATCTTTTCATGTGGACATCAAAGTGCCGACCGGGGTGAAAGCCTCAGGGTCACTAGCACTTGGATCCCTCTCCTCCGACGGCTTTCAGTCTGAGCTGACTGCAAAGTACCACATCCCATCTGAAAAAGGAAAAAAAATATATATAAAGAAAAAGGAAACGAACATCGAATAAAGAGGTAGGAAAAACAAACCAAAATGGTAGATCTTGGATTTTCATGAAACTGGTTCTTATGATATTCAATGTTCAGATAGTATCTGTTTAACTTACTCTTATTCAAATATGCTAGAGCAGGTTTAAGAAGTACTCTTATTAGCTTGAAGCAAGGCCTGTATGGCTTCTGGTATGTACAATAAACCTCTTGTGCAAATAAAATATTACAAGCTTTCTGTCCCTATTCATGCATCTTGATCAATAGTTCTAACTACGTAAGGGTCTTGTACAGTACAGAGACCAGTTGATCCGCGCACGTGCATTAAAACTAATTTATTCTAAAAATATAGGTGTGTGTCCATAAGTTTGAAATGCATGGAAGAAAAATAACCAGCAGAAGAACATAATCTAGCTTTCCCTACCTTCAGAGTATAGTTTCACAAACTGATAACTATTTCAACTTCAAAGATCTAGGTAGTTATATCCTGGGTTTGCTCAGTTGTTTTTTTTTTTTACATTTTATGAAAATGTGTTTATACCCAACCTCCGGTTCTCTGTTCCCTCCTCCCTCCCTCTTGACCATTAAAGGCGAAACCTTATAAAAGCCCCCTTACAGACATGATGCTATAGTTCACCCTAAATTGATTGATGAGTTTGAGAAACCGGTTTCATACTTGTAAGTCTTTCAGCTTGTTCTAAAAAAAGATGACAGGAAGATTAAGTTGATTTGCTTATGCAATAGTGATTTTAACCATGTACCATACAGAGAACCCGAAAATTCTCCTATTGAATAGCTAAACATGCAATATAATCTGACATAGGGACCTCGCTCTAGTACGCCTTTTCTCTCCCCGGATTAAAACCTTGAGGAGTTCTGGGTGACCTATGCCTCACCAAACAGACATGCTAATAAGGATTTGATTGCACTACGTACATTGCATATGAAAATATTTGATATGAAAGCAATAGACTTGAAGTAAATATGAAACTGCAACAAGAAACTATGGCACACCTATGGTCAGGAATATCAAGTAAGTTAACTTCTAAATATACAGGGTTACAGGTTGTGTTCAAGATAGCTTGAACTGGAGTAGATTTATACACAAGACATCCCACTAAAAGCTATCCCACATCAGCATCGCTAATCAGATTGTGCTCGACAATTTCGTCAGACCTGCTTCAACTTGATTGCTGGTATACGGTCCCAAAAGCCGATCGCCAATAGTGATCGGCCATTTCTTCATGTTAAAATATAATCCATTATGTATTGTGATAATACTGCAGCTATACGATCTGTTTCAGCCTCAAGCCATTAATCCGGAGAAAATGATTAACAGACGATTGGTAACTTGACAAGTATATGGGAGGGGAACCATGCACAAGAACGAGATAATTCGTTGAGTCACTAGTTAAGTATGCCTTGATGTCACAAGACATCGCTATTGAAATACAACAGATACATTCCTTGGTCTTCTGTCTTGAATTTCGCTTATCATTTACAGATGTCCAAGTTTTATTATCATTTCTGCTGACATTATGAAAATAGGTTTTCCTAATAGAATAGGTTTACGTAGGTCGAGTCAAGAATATGTATATTCAAATTTGATCCATGGATTTTCGAAAAAGATTCAAATTGAAAGTACACAGTGTTCAATTTTTGTTGTTGCCTTTGATTACGTTAACATAACATAGGGATGAATTTCCCAACCGTTAAAACCTATCATGTTTGCGTAATACAAGGTATATATGTTGCTAGTAATATGATTCCAAGATCCATTTTTTGGTGTGCTCGATACCATCTTAAATACTGGCCACAGCTATTTCCAGACATTGATAAATACAGACACCATTCAGGTAATACAGTTCGTAGGGGAGGAAGGTATTCCCGTAGAGTCATCCAGACACCTACAAGAAGTTGTGTAACCTAAGAATATTTGTTGTCCCATTCCAATCGAGTGTTTCTTTAGGCAATGATTCGGAGACCGAGTGAATGCCCTTTTTGATATGTTTTATAAATACATAGAAGACAATAGGAATTTGGATTTAATATGGAAAGCTATAATATTATATAGAAGCCCAAACGCTATTTTCAGAATGATATGAAAGAAAGACAACGATGAAACCATTTAGGGAACGTGACAGCTAGGATTTTATTGATTGACTGTAGACATGTGTGAGACATACTGGGTTTTATGGAAGTAGATATCACTCCATTTTGGCCTGAATCAACAACATAGACGAGACATAGAATCGGGATGGTGCTCGTTCACCTATCCACCTACCACAGCACAGACACACTAAACAGCCATTATAAAAATGGCCTGCTGTGAGACTTGAGATACCATCAGCGGCATCCCCCCACTCTCTCTCCTTTGTGTGTTTTTACTCCCACCAGCCATGCACAAGTAAACAGATGAGAGATTTAAAAACGCCCAGCTATGTGACTCGAATCTATAATTGGTGTTCTCTGTAGCCCTTCCACACTCCAAACAGATTATGACCGCAAAGAGGCAACAGGCCAGGAACGTTGTATAGGCTCCTCCCATTCACAATGCTATTTTTTTCCTGATTCACACATATATGGTGTTTTTTGCTTTGGAGTCTTTGATATTAGTCGATCACTTTTACTACCCACGACGTGCCAGGATTTTGAATCGGATTTAAAGATGTGTAATCACTTGATGATATGCGGTGGTAAGTACCCGGGTCAGCTAATCTAGATCTTGCGATAAGCATGATTGTCCTGTGAAAGACTCATCAGGATTAGACTAAGGCGGCGCCTTACTATGCACGTATTTACTAATTGGTTTGCCCGCATTCCTCCTCGTTATAGTAGGCCCATGATAACCTCAATAAAATGATTTACTTTTCTTGCTTCTGTCTGTCTGGTTTGGTATACAATGTAACATAGTTCCATCCCCCTGTGTATATGATCAATCTACCTCTATGTGGTTAACTAGTTCCTCCTACTTTGAATACTTTAATTTGATACTGTCCTAAACTTGTTTATTTCTCACTAAGAATGTTAACCATATTTTTTATATACTACCCAGAATATGGAGGTGAACGCCGACGAAGTGACCACATATATGAAATAGATACCATGGCCATAAATATTTTAGGCTCCTTTAAACTACTCCATATATGGTGGTGTTCCAAAATAGTGGACACCATTCGGACTGGAAATGAACAGTTAATCATAGTGTGTTGCCAACTACTTTGTGTGTCTACCAAAGCAGCTTTCTAACAGCATTCGAATTCAACGTATTCATTCAAAAATCTACTGTATTAACGTATTTACACGTAGTTACCATATAGGGTAGTTGCCACGGACTCAAGTTTGCACAATTTAGCCTTGAGGTTCCGGTGTCTTTATTTCAGTGATTTCCAAGATAGCCAGCACTAAAAACATGTGTAGGTAGTGTGAAAGGTAGCCTAATAGTGAGGGTGCCTGAAACAGGTATATATATGTATTAAAAAAAGACCAACAACGTATGTCCATACCTTAGGTACTTAGCCTGTGACAATAATGTTTCAAAAAAACGATCTACCATCACATTACGATGGCCGTTTCAGTGAAGTGAAGGTATTGCCCAGGACACATGGACTGGCCCCTGGATTATCCCTTGTAAACTGCGCTAGTTCATGCTGTGCAGGACATGAGGCGGCTCACATTTCTCTTTGAGAACCACCAAATCTCGAATAAAAGCGTCAATACTACTCCGACTCTAGTTACAGTTGCCTTGGAGGGGTCACGGAATAAGGGACAACGCATTGATATCCGTTAATTGCAGGTTCTGCCCCACCGTTATAGCCATTTACTGCGGCACAGATGCGAGTCTTTTCAACAGTTTGTTCAGCACAGTTGGAGTCTTTGTAAAGGAACTGAAAGTTGTTCCAGCCCCAGGTGATAATTATTTCTAAATTCTATTCCAGCCACTCGGAAAACCATGTACCCTCTCTCAGCCTCGTACCCTGCCATAAAAATATAAAAGAGAATGATTGATTGTACTCCACGAGGTACCCGGCCTCTTGCAATATAACACACTCTACATGCCATCACATACGCTACTGTCATACGCACTGATTGATGGTGAGCATCCTCTTAAGGACAAATCAATGCAGGATTCTGCTTCAGTTATCACTCACACATTGTGGTTATTCAGCCGTGTATATAGGATATATCAACTGTTATACAATATTATTTTAGCCTCGTCTTTTATAAACGTCCATAGGCTTAATATTAGGAACTCGTACACAACAGGCTTGCGAGTATGGTGACTCATACTCAACGGCTATCCCCTCGTTCATATTATTGCGCTCTCAAAACTTGATGGCGAACGGGCACGCAGACCAAACACTCATCAATTTCTTTCTTACTCCTCGGAGCTTACAGGTATCAGTCCTACCACTTCACACAGATATGACTCGCATCACTTCACACATGTGTTAGTGTTCACACATACATCACCCCTACCCCTTCACCAAAGGTTTTATAGTGCGACATCATACAGGTATCACCCCTATACTACTTCATACAGATATAACCATTACCATTTCACACAGGTATGATAATTACCATTTCACTGTTACCTGTACCACTTCACACAAGTATTACCTCTACCACTTCACACAGGTATTAGCGCTACCACTTCACACAGGTAACTCTCCTTCCACTTCACACAGGTATCTCAAGTACCACTCCACGCAGGAGAGGGACACTTGAAATGGTGATGAGTGCCAAAGAGGGTGTTTCCTCGCACGCTGATTATACATGCAGTGTCGGGGGTAGGCTCGCCACCCCATCACTTGGTACAGGCTCTGTTACCTAGCCACACCTCTCAGCAGTCACTGATAACACCATCTATATGTCACCTACCCCATATGCGTCTGTCACTGATAACACTGTGAGACAATCCACAGTGATTGGCTTGTAAGAGGGGCTGGAGTCTCAAAACCCAACAACAAATGAACTCCTTCAGACATCTTTCAAAGGTGGTCGGAGATAAGACCAATCCGGAGGCAGTGTCTACTTATCCCGCTGGCCACTGCTTGATTCTGGAAGATTTCACTCAAGATGAAGGAATGGAGTTCATAAATCTGCAGAGTTTGCCTCAAGCAACCGGCACGCGTATTTTTGAAACGATGTGATAGCAAAACCGATATTCAGCCTATCGCTTATTATTAACCTGTATAATTGGGGACCATTGACTGTGACACCCCTAATACATGCCTAATTTCTAGTTGTATTATGAGTTTTAGCAACGAGGAACCATCTTGGTAGTAGTAACGTCGATTTCGGTGTATATTTCAGTATCTATACTCAGTCACCATCTAAAGATGAATGGATGGAGCTTTATATAGAACTGCATCGAGAATTCCAGTGTGGTTCTGGATTTATCTCACCCCTTTTTATCAAATTAAATATCATCAAACTATCACAATAATTAGAAAAGACTTAGCAAATCCACTACGCCACGGCCGTGGCATAGTGTTGTCACTTTACGGGGGTGATCGTTGAGTATTTTTTTCTAATGTTATTCCTATGGCTAAACTTGTACCAGGGGTGAGATAAAGAGGTATTCCACATTCAAAGGGTAGTTATGTAAGAGCAGTCGCTCAACCATAAAAGTCCTGGATCAGGGAGAACAATAACATACGCACATCCGAATTACTTAGAAAACCCCCCGATTACAATCAGATATGCAATTCTTATGGCAATGTATTCATTTATCAAGATCATAGTATTGCAGGGGACGTACGTAAGATTCTGGCATTCACATTGTCAAACGGATTATATTATTGTCTTCGGAAGATATCTGAAAATAGACAAAAGCGCATGAGATTCACATGTTACAATGCTAATATCACTTTTGTAGTCTCAGATCCCAGTTGCATTGTACCACAACTAAGCATCGTATGAATTCGCGCACACATGTGCGATGCATGAATTATGATAATAAGCAACTTATAACATCTGGTACACCCACTTGGTTAACTTTACCCAAAATCTTACATGGGGTTTGCATATGTCATACAGACATACGTATTAATTCACATAAGGCATTAATTCATAGAATACTAGATACCATGACACTCGGCTGTATTACACCAAAGACACGCATGCATACAATACATGAACATGATCTATTGCTCCATGCAGACAATCTAATATGCGGTGTACACAGTTTATATTGTAGACAAAAACTTAATGATATGCGAAATAGATAGATAAACACACATGTCCTTGTTGGAGGCCACACTGAATACCATCTTATTATCCTAATGATCGTGATCATTCCATGTAAATATACATATGTTTTACAGAAACATGCAAATTGTATGGCTATACCACATGCGACCTTTTTATATGGAAAGTAAATGGTAATCATAGTATTCAGCGACAATATAGGAAAGTTGAAAGGAAAATTCTCTGATAAGATGACAAGAGATTAAAGTTTCTCTTGGTGATATTCAAATTCTTCTGCATTTGCCCATAATCCGGTCCACATCTGTACTTTATTTGTAACTTAGAATCTGATATATGGAGCCCTGCATACACACACCTTAGTGTATGATACTAATAGCAACCTAAAGATCGGAAAGTGCTGCCCCCTTATGTGTGTCCTTACCAGCTCTCTAGCCCAACAGCCAACAGCCAACGCACGTAGCACGTCTTTCATACATAAATCCAACATAATACCCTACTACTATTTCTACAGGCCCGTATACATAGCCATTCTGTTTTCTTTTAGTCCTCAAAAAACCTGGCGTCATCTCACTCTATTGCAGGGGAAGATGTAAAAGGGGTGAACGTGAGGGGAATATCATGATGATGACAAACACAAGAAAATCATTGTGTCTGAGATCACCTTTCTCCTACCCCTCTGAGGCAATCATTCAGGGGTGGGGGTGAGGGTGGGAACTGTGACTCAATTAGATCATGGTGGAGGCTGGAGGGTAGGAAGGGAAGCTGGGGCGCACAATAGTTGAAGTTATTTGCGGTCATAGATGCCACCGAAGCTAAAACACTTCACCTTTCAAGCTTTTCAGATTTCAACTGCACTTACCACAGGTAACGTATCGAAGCTGTCGGGTCAGGTGCCTCCTATAGAAGTATTTTGTATTTGAGGCCACTATTAGTATAGGCTTTCTTTTGTAACTCTTTGTTCCACCTGTATAGAGTATCACCTGTCAATAGTATAAGTGAGCTGGGTTGTATTGCAGGTTTCTCTCAACTCTATGGTTATGATACATTGCCTGGTCACTGAAGCAGGCATGATTGAACTTAAATTGGGCTTGTATGCTGTGCATGCTCATCTCACAAATAGGAACTTGCATATCAGATCTTATACAAATGCATACTAGTATTGATGCATAGATGATGATATCAATAAAATGAAGAGTAATGATGTGCACATCAAGAACCGGAATTGTATGCTTATGCTTATATGAAGTATGCTCATGGAAACGAGTTCTGGATTTTAATCTTTAGGGCCAAGGCCTGCCGTTTGATGCTATGATGTGTTGTCGGCAACTCCCGTTTGGCGGCAGCAGTACTGCAAATTCAGACCGTGGAATTCTCAGCATTTAATGCAGTCTGATGTAGGAAGGTTCCTTTAACAGTACGCCCAAGCAAGAACTCTAAGCATTCTACTTTACGTAACTTTTTGAGTTACTTCCAAATTCACTTCATGCACGAGAAACCTCACGAGGGAGAATCTGACGATTGGAAGAAAAACTTGAAACATGCGGTAATTTCACACAATATGAAGTGTGCGTGACAAATGGATTGAGGATGTTCTGTATTAATTCAAGTAACATGATCTGTCTAGCCAAAGCACCTGTCACTGCCACTGAGTGTGGTGTGTGTATTTTTGAGAATTCCATCTTGAGCTGTTGCGTGTGGTTGCCAATGGCTGCTTGGCAGCGTACTACAAGTCGGATATAACAAAATCAAGTCCATGTATATGCACTGGACCGAAGAGAGGCCAATATTGAACTTTGACCTGCTTTGACACGTGTTTAAAATCCTAGCGAAAATAGCAATTTATCGGCACCTATATCACAACGAAAGGGTCATATATAGTGACTGTCAATAGTAACTTTATTGGAACGCATGTCAAGTAGCCATTAGATGGGTGACGTTAATTGAAGTAGAAATCAGTCCGCCCCATCTCCTGCCCCATGTTATTATAAAACCATTGCCGTGTCCGCTAATTAGACCGTTTAATGGTCTCCTTGTCTCATCTCTGTAATTATCATATACTATGCTGCCTACTACGTTATAAACATGCGAACGACGATAAGCATGCATAGCTTTGCTCCACATTACAACTGACAGATAATTTCTTAGCCCCTTCAGGTTCGAAGCAGAACCTGCTGATCCCAATATCATTGATACATTTTGGTGCTTCTTACTTAGGCCCAGCACCCACTGGTTTAATATGATTTCGCTCTGACATGCCCCAATAAGCTATGACACAGAATCGAACGTTCTCGCAGTAATGGGCCTCGTAGTCCAGTCAAAATAAAGTTTAACCAAGAACAAATAGTAAGAAAACGTTTTGTTGTTGTATCATGTTAGTGTGGTCAGTCTTTTTGTTTGACCGACTGACTAATACATTTACATTCCTGGAAGAAGACATGAGTTATGAACTAGTTAACACCATACACACCATACACACCATACACACCATGCAACCTGGAGCCCCTTTGGAAGCACAGAAGGAGACAGCTTTGCTACCTAATGTATAAGTATAGATATGAAAATGAATGGCTGAATAAGCTTGACAGAAAAACTAGGACAGGTAAGAAACTACTCTTCAACCCTTTCCCTGCAGCACCCAGTTCCCCTACTTACATGGCAGGCATTGGCGGCCCAATCGACCCTGCTACGGCAGGCATTTTTTTTTTTTAAATAGCAATGTCATGTGATGTGTCATGTGATTTAAGTAATTTACCTTGGTGACTGGTCATATTTTATTATACCAAATCAAAGGTCAATATGGCTCTCATACATGGTCAAAATTTCTTTTAAATCAAACAATTATCTTGTTATAAATCTATTGAATTTTGTATTTAGGTATCAATGATGCCTCTAAGATGCCTGGAGGCATCTTCCTGCCGTAGCCAGGGGAATGCCTCCAGGCATCTTCCTGCCGTAGCCAGGGGAATGCCTCCAGGCATCTTCCTGCTGTTAAGAGGGTTAATGTGTATCACACAAGAAACAGCCTTGTGCTAAACAGTCCTTACTTAAGAGGTGCCCGAGTATGGAATGATCTGACTGTCGAGGCACAAAACTGCAAATCAAAGGATGAACTAAAGAGTTTTCTAAAATGTTTATGAATAAGTGTGTGTCAAATCATTTTGTCTATGGACTAACAGTATGTCAGACACTGTATTTCATCATCATCACATCTCCTTTCATTTTGGTATTACCTTCTTCTTGTAAGTTCTATTCTTTCCTATGATGTGAATCTTGATGCTGTACTTTGTATAACCTGAGCAATGAGTTCTCTGAAAAACTCACATATGTGAGATGACACTCTTATCAAATAAAAAGAAAAGAAAAAAAGTGCACTGTTTGGTAACAGTGGTTTGATGAGAAAGAATGCTAAATCATCAATGGCCAAATCATCTGAATTTTTTGTCAAAGGACTAAAAGTTCAAAAGGAAAACATACAATACATCTTAGATGGTGGATCATTGTTAAACAAAGTACCCTTTTCCATGAAAAACCTATGCAGAGAGAGCGATGGATTATATTGAATATATCAGAGGAAAATATGAGAATGATTTGGTTTTTTTATGGTTATGAGGGCCCCTCTACTAAACATCAAACACACATACAGTGTCACAAAGGGGTGGTAGAGTCAACAATTTTGATTGAGGATGATATGCTCTTCTGGTCAAGCGAGGTTTATGTCCTAAAGGATGTGGAGATTAAAGTAAAATTCCTGAAAGTCTTAAAATCATTCATTGAGAGATGAAGGATTTACAGTTGTTGAAAAATCTGCAGATACAGATTTGAGAATGGTTAAGGAAGCTGTTGCATGTGCTGAAAACCAATGCACAGTCCTTGTAGGCGAGATGCTGGAGGGCACAAGGTATGGTTCATATTTTCCCTGCAAGAGAAATTAGAACCTGCTTACTGTGAGGACATGCTCAATATTAATGCATTCTTTCCCGTGATTCCACCTCATCATATTTGGTGTAGGTAAGACAGCATGCCTTAAAATGTACAGATATGCTGCTGCTTCTGAAAGGGTTCATTTCCAAGTCCATGGAAAACTGGCTTAATCCAAAAGGATGGGGATGGAATGTAGTCCAGGGTGAATATGTACAACTATTGCAACTGATCTCGCTGTGGCACCATCTGACATCCCGAAAGCAATTTATTGTGGCTGCAGAACAACAGATTATGCTTGAGCCAGGTGTAAATATAGGAATGCTGGACTCCACTGTTCTCCTCTATGCAGAAGATGCAAAGGATATAAATGTCAATACAGTATCTATCAGGATGAGGATGATGAGGAAAGAATCAAGTGATGTTGTCCAATATAACATAACAAATATGGCATGAATGTAATCAGCCTTTTATGTGTGTGGGCAATATAGAAATTAGATAGAGAAGGAAAGTAGGATGTTGGAATAATAACTGATGTGTTTCCTTATTCTGAATTGTTCTACTCAATTTCAAATGAACATGAAGATTTTTTCACTATGATGTTCACACAAACTTAGCCTGAAAAATGGCTTTCAGAAATTGAATTAATGGATAAGCAAAGCACTGCAATATATTTATGATAACTGCAATAAAGTACTTTTATGTAAAGAATTCTTAAGGTATTCAAATACAGTCTTGCCAGGAAACAGTTTGACATATCTTAAGATTAGATATAGAAAAAAAAAGTTGTATTCCTTTAAAATGATAAAATAGGGACATTATGAACAAAATTTCTACATATTCTTCAGTGACGCTGCTGAAATGCCGACCACTTTCAATAAAAGTGCAAGTCTCCATGGAAAATATTACTGCACTCTCAGTTGGTAGAATTCTATCACATTTGGTCACGCCAGGGAAGTAGATAGTGATCTGACAACTACTGTTATTTACATAGGCATAGAGTTTGAGTCAGTATCTATGGAGCTTCGCCTCCCCTCAGGTAAACTGAATTTTACGGGAAAATCGTCTTGTACAAAAAAAGAGTTGCCTTATGCACGACCATAAGGAGAACATGGAGACCGCAAGGAGTTTGGGTGCCGATCATAGCTTCACTGCAGCTCCACTATCGACGACTCCGTGCCGAGCGGCCAATGCCCAAATGATCGCCACCCAATCTCCACAGGATCGTCTGCAGTGAAGCACGGCCTTTAGAGGGACAACACATAGCAAATTAACATCTGCTGTTGACAGAACAGTGCTGATGCAAAAGGTAGGGAAAAAATATACTACTGTCTAACAAAAGTACCACGTGAGGCTTCCACTGAGCTGGGCAGTTGGCTAGCACCGCTAGGGCAATGATTCCACAATGCCATCTGATGGACATGGGTCCGAGAAGCTCTGACTGTTTTGCAGTGTCTACCAGACAGTCAGATTCTTGGACTATGAGGGAACTTGTTGTTATTGTAGCAATCGCCGGCCCTGGCCTCCTAAGGCTAAAACACCCACCTGCGAAAAGATTTATCTATTCTGACGATGTGTAATGCTACCCTATGACAATTCATAGTGATCTGAATGGTTCACTTGCACGTACAAAACCTTGACACTGGAGCGCCAAGTAAAACCGAGGGACCTTATCTACATGCCGAAGGGCATAGAGTCGTTCAACCACTGAGAGGGTTAGGAAAATCCTACTACCTATGTAAGGCTCCAAGGGATTCACTCTTTACAGAGTGACTGCACAGAGAAGACCTGATGACCTGCTGTAGACTTGGCCTTATATACAAACCGAGTTACGTAATCCAGGCAGACCCACAGCACTTACATTCACAGGCTCGCCCGAATGACTTCAGACTAACAAACATTTGCTCTGGTGACCAGTATCGTGGCCAATAGCAGCTCCGAAGTGCAGCTCCTAGTAGTTTTCCAGAAACTGTCAATGACTACTCAGGAACTTAGTCATCTTCACTACACTTCCCATTCACTTTGTTGTGGTGTAGACACTTCATTAATAGAAGCTGGTCTTCAAATTTAGGACACCACAATCAGGGGTGACTGGTCCCGTGATTGTGTGTATCAATATCTTCCCAAATAATTATTTGAGAAATAGTTTTCTCATTTTTAGATATCCCAAACCAGCAGGCAAGGGGTGAAAAAGCAGATATTTCATATACAGTAAAACCCCACTTCTGGGCCACCCCGCTTAAGGGGACAGTTTGCTCAGAATGGAGACTGACCCCTTAAGCGGGGTTTTACTGTATACGCCACCGCGTAAAGGCGCATGCATATATGATATATTTAGAAGGAAACCACAAGATGAAAATAGTTTGGTCTGTACTCCACCGAGTTTGACTGCAGAGTAATTCATGAAGCGAAGCTGAGTGAATTACTCTGTGGTCAAACGAGGTGGAGTAAGGACCAAACTATTGGGCTGAATGTGGTTTATGGTTTAGAATGTGTCTTATTTGGTATAGTGTGATGTTAATACCAAGCACCCACACACTGGTGTATGTGTGTGTGGCTATGTAAAGTCCTGTCAATGTGCAGCAATGGGGGATGAGCTAGCCTCAGCCTGCTGTATCTGCATTAGTCCTGGGATGTATCACAGTGAGATATCTACTGGATTGAGGATGGTTACCAGCAGTCACTAGAATCCTCGATTAAGTTGTCACTAGAACGCAGCAGCTGGATGTAGGTAGGTTGTAAGTGGTAGAATACTACTTTATTGTATCAGCCCTTCACAGAAAGATCTGGGGAGAGGCACTTGTAGTATAACTCCTTTTATTTGGTACGCAGACAATCACTTCTCACAAACTCAGATAGAACAACCCTGAACTGGGGCTGCTACTTGCTTATATAGAAATTCTCAAGGTTGAATACATTACAACATCAAGGCTGAATAAATTGCAATGTCAAGGTTGATACACTATCCAGGTTGGACAAGTTACAATGTCAAGGTTGATACACTGTCAAGGTTGAACTAGTTACAATGTCAAGGTTGGTACACTGTCAAGGTCCCTGTCCCAAATGCCATGTTCATCCCTGTGGCGCACTGTCCTTGCCCATTTCAAGGTCAAGGACAGTGAGAGTGCATCCCCCCAACACTGTGTTGGGAGATTGCTGTGTGTCACTGGGCCAAGGCCACCGCTCGGTGCTCATGCATACTGATGAGTCTGTATGGTCACACCAAGTCCCAGTGTCAAGGCCACTGCCGAGTGCCCATGCATTATTGATGATGGTGGGGATGCCCAGCAGCTCTGTGCATTAATGAGGTGAAGGACACTCAGCAGCACAGTGCACAGTGGGCTGGCACCCTGTTCTGTGTCAAGGACACTTGTGTCAGCTCAATGCCTTTCACATTGTGGTTTGTGTATGGATATACTCCAGTGCACTATTTTCATCGAGTGAGTTTCTGATTTTATCTCACCCCGTATAACAGTAATTATATCAAACAACTATTGACAATGTGGGCCAGTTATAAGCGTATATAAATGTATACCAACAAAAAGAAGGGAAATAGTGCACTGCCTCACCATCCCGTCGCATGACACCCTTTGATCACGAGGAGATTATGGGACAATGCCAGGGGGCCTTATGTTAACCCTGGGTCCGTGGTGACCTCACATTGGGACAAATGTGTGCAGAGTGCATGGATATATCATAATCTAGGATAATCCCCAACCTACAAAACAGAAGGTACAACTTACAGCGATTCTAATGGCAGGCTTTCTTGAAATTATGACTGATAGAATATTAATACCATATTTCTTATAATCGGGATGTTATCAAAATATGACAGCCATTTCCGCATATATAAAGAGAGGAGATCTTACTTTATCTAAAACCTCATACGCATTTTTATATATGCGACTGTGTAGCCATAATTCACAGCGGAAGCAGCATTACCAATTGGACACTCGCAAAGAATCAATACGTGTGAAAAAAAGATGAAAGGACAATACCATTCCAGTCAGCCTAGGACGCCGACATGAGCAATGCCCAGTTAACTGGAAACTTCTTTGGACTGGACCTTATTAATGTTTTTGGAGAGATCAGTGGGTGGAATAATAAGACCCCAAGTTCTCATTACTCTGTAAAACAACTGTAGATAATTAGGAGGCAGTGACATTCTGTAATCAATATTGATGGGAGAGGCCGCATTCTATTGGGAGTTGGGCATGTTTAATGATAGTATGAATAATGCCCTATGGTACTTAATATTTTGCAAATAGAAATTGAGAAATAGTTCAGATAGATGTATGCACGGCCTCTTATGCATTTACCAACAACAGATAGCAATAAATATACATTTGCGTCGATAACTTTATTGAAAGATATAGGGCTTCGCGTAGAAAATTCATTTGACATGTTTGATAACCAATGATCAACTCCTCCTCCGTTATCATTCAGCATCATTCGACGACGAATTAATCAGTACTTCAATACTGTCATGAATAAAACAGTACAATAACTGTTACCTTTTGTCCTTATTCCAATGATTTCTCTTCTGACTTCCATTGTATGACTACTGTAGAATATAGCTGTTATATCTCCTCATAGCAATGAACACACGCTCTGGCTATATGCTTAAGTCGATATTGCAATGCTGCATAACCCCATAACCACCTGCACTCGAATAGAAGGTAATTTATTATTCGGATGGACCTGCCATGTACACTGTATTTCTGAAAACTCTCCATGAGGGTATAATTACGCTTTAGACAGATTTCTCTTTAGGATCCATAATCATATATGTATTGCATAATAGCAATTAGGTCTGCATTTACCGCAAAGATATCACGGTAACTTGTGTGGCATACATCTTGTACGGTATTGCTCTGTGACAGAATTATTCATAAAACTCCCTCCGGTGCAGATCACCGAAGTCAATGGCCAGAAAATCTTTATTCGCGTAAGGTTGGACACCTGTCAAACAATAACAATATGTAAATCTCTCTGATATACAAAACGTATTCCACTGGTGTGTCGTTTCGGATTAGCATTCTGGTCGTGTATCTCTGCACGCTATCTTGCCATATTGATACCGTCGCGGTCGGGTGAACATCTATACTAATGCGTGCCTGTGTATTGACAGGAGCATTCTGTCCCTCCATTGCGTGTCCATTGACAAGAACTTGATATTTTCAGCAAATAAACTAAACTAAATAGAGGCAGAGCAACCCAAGGTTGTATTATGCATTCATTCAGGTGACAGTACCTTATAACAATATTTCTGGCAAACATGTTTGTGTTAGAACACGCCTATTGCCTTTGACATGCGATATATAGATTCCATTTACATTGCAGTATAGATACATGGATGCTGGTATAAGATACCAATGTCATGTGTGACCTGAAGGGCATTACTGCATGTTAAAGTCATATCCGGGATTGTCAAGAGTAAACGTCAATGGGCGTGACACATAGAAGCCCACACAAGCGATGCTTTACGGCATGTGAAATAGTTGAATGTATGAAAATAGTGTATTGTAAGATATCAACATTTCATACCCGATTATATAAATACATTAACCGGTTCAATATCATCAAACATCATTGATGAATAACATTTTTGGGAAGTTTGCTAGAATGTATTATTGCAAATATAAAGAGTCTTTTCTGAAGACAAAAGCGGTATAGTATACACCTTGTTTCTACATAAATATGAGTATTCTGGTTAATCATTACAAAGGTTGCGGTCGGACTATATACACTTATACTCCGTGATATTCTATAGGGTAAGACTTACCATCATTCACAGATATTAATTGATAGATGGAAAATATGATATGCAATTCATAGTTAAAAATATGATATTCAACTTACATGTGGTGCGCAAAAGTCTACATAGGGTAACGTGGTCCATAGATATCTGTCGATGAAGTTAGTGAACCAACGAATTTCGATAGTTGCTGCATCTTATGAGAAAGAGTTCCTGGAGTAATATCCTCTACGACAGAAGTGCAAAACAGTTAGATCTTTATTCAAAGTTACTTTGAACTTAATATACCGATATTTTAGTATTATTATTAAAGATTTCAGTCTAGTGCTATCTGATTATACCTCTTTTTACATTTTTAGTGTTTTCAATGCTCAAGGCAGGCTATAGATACATTGTATCATGAATTATGTGTTAATTACAGACATTGGTCTGCTTGGTTGACACAGATTATTAGGAGTATTCTTGCTAAACCGCCTTTGTAAAATTTAAAAAAACAACTCTGATAATAGTTATCTATATGATCTGACAAGATAATGTTAGTACTACAGTTCATATGACTCATCATATCCCCATGGTATGATTTTACCATAACTACGCTACATAGCATGTACATTCATTTTTCAACATATTTGCATAAAGTGTAGAAGTTTACGGTCGTCTAAAATATATTGTAGTGAATAGAACCTCCTAAAGCAATTGTAATTGAATATATACCATTGCTGGTCATCATTAATCACTAGCCATCGTACAATAAATCCCGATATCTAATCAAAAAAATTTTCTCTAGAGAAGTTCTGGAATCAGCAAGTGTAGGACCCAGATGGACATGAGAACATATGGAAAATAGATTTGATTAAGATCATGTTTACAATATATATCATGAAGAGCTTCAAATGTTAGTTATATATATATTTTTTTTAAATCACACCCACAACGCGTTGTGTGAGAATACACGCATATGTAAATTACGAACGCTTTTAATTTATTTAAAGGTACTTCTAATAGCAGTGATATAATTCCCTTAACAGGATAACAGATAACGGGTTATGATCAAATCTTCGCAATGACCAACGGTAGGTGAAAGAGGGTAGGATGGGTGGGAGGGTGTAGTAAAGCAGTTTTGGTGTTTGGCAAACACCAGCGTGTATTTATGTAGTATTTCTAGTTGTCTATTCCCCTCACATTGAACACACAGGATACCTGGATGTGGGCAAACATTTGACTTATGCCTCGGCATTTTGTGAACTCTGTGAGGTATATTTAGTATTCCTTTCACCACACTCCATCACTGACTTTTACCTTCGGGGTTTGCCTGGTGTACGTATTGTGTCAGTCCAAACACGACCATTCCACAACTATTCCAAGTGGCGTGGATACCATTGGCGATGTTGAATATCGTAAAGGCGTGATTCTTTGGGATATTTCAGCATGGTTTATTATTACCATGTCCCAGGGAGTGATGTTTGAATAGCCAACGGTTGAATGGTTAAGATGCCTGAATGTCGACTGCATTCATTGGATCCACTCAATTCTTTTTCCCTTACACAGATGTCAGTTTGTGGTTCACTGTCAAACACATTACATTTTGACAGTGAAGGATGTAGTTGTAAAATGACCAGCTAGCCCCACACACCCAAAAAGGCAACAAAAAAAGAAGAACATATTGCATAGAGGTCTCCCTGGTGAAGTCACGTTCGGAAAGTGAAAATATGGAAATGACTGTTCTCTTTCAATACGTTCAGACACACACACGAGCGCGTACACACACAAGCACACCCCCACAAACACACACATATTCCAGAAAAAAACAGCTACATAGATTTAAAATAAAAAAGGGAAAAAAGGTATCTGAAAAACGTTTTGCTGTACATTATTTGAAAACATCTAAACTGACTTATCATATCCATGGCAGCACATTTAAGAGAACGTGTTCCATGCCACCCAGTTTAATAGGTAATGTTCACTTCCAGCGAAAACATGTCCCCTAATAACACAGTTATATACCCATATGATAATTGATATGTATAATGAACCTTCATTTACTTTTATGATGTGCCATTACGGCGAGATGTATCGTCCAATTCCTTTATTTTCAATTTGCTTTTTGCCCTAACTGACACGATTTTATGGTTATCATTACTATAGTTGATTATATAAATTCCAATGCCATATATATTCCTTAATGCATACTGACCCGACATCTATAATAACCATACAGTCTAAAATTACTTTGTTTTGCTATTTTGTGTACATCCTTTACCCCTTCTACTTCGTATAAATAATTACCAGCTGTTTCATACACATATGTAGTAATGGCATTACATCAAACATCAACCACCATAGCACTCGCTGCAAGGAGGACAGGCCGAAGGGCCTAGAACATGTCCAGTCTAAATCAAGAAATTAAAAAGAAAATGGCCATAGCTATCCAATGGTCAACATCCAATACAGTAAAGTGTATTGTCTATAGTGACGTACTTATGTAATCATATATCAGTGCAGTTGCTCTACATGGACTTTGAACATATAGTTATAGTGTACTGCCTTTCTCTCGTATTCCTTGTGATTTCATAACACGTGAATTCATTCATTGAACGTGAAGAAAGAAATTATTGAATGATTGCTCAAAATTACTCAGAATTACAATCATAAAAGAGTTTCAAAAGTTTTATGATCTGTTATTACCCAGTAAATGTTGGAAATATGCCAGAAATAGGTTGGATTTTAACGGTGCCCAATCTGACATCCTGTATTCATATAATCGTTGCCCTGCATACATGTATTTGTCATCTTCAAGGTTCTTTTAACGAATATAAATACAAAGTTATCTCGATTGGTTAATGATATCAATCAGATGTTTATCAGTGTATTACCAATAAAGAACAAATTGCAATTAATTCTTGACCCGATGGTGACAACCTCTTTATATTGTTTGAATAACGATTTGATAGGACATTTTGGATGTGGACATAACCTCGGAAACTGGATTGCTAACTGATGTGTTTGGGCATGCAATGATGTGATTGGAATGCAACTGTTAGCGACCTAACTGCAAACAATGAACCTATTTGTTGAGCACTCCTGAGTCGAACCTCACGTCATCTATGCTTTGATTTTGAATAGAAATGTCAATAACAGCTATAATTGCCTATAGAGTAATTTTGCTTAATCTATTTTATACAGCTGATCGTTCACCTTAAATAAAATGGCCAATAGATATGTAAATGAAATATGTCCTGCTATCAGATTATGAAATGAGATATGGAGCTGTGATATTTGATAATTCTGAGATTGTATTAGAAACAGTCATATACATTTACCACTAGATGGTATCAACTTTTATCTGAATGTATCACAACTTCCACATAGATATGTATACTACATATATATATATATATATATATATATATATATATATATATATATATATATATATACATTCACTCCATCCTTTTTGCCAGTGAACATTGGGGATATGGTTAACAACACTACAGATGGCATGGCCAATGGGCGAACATCTATACTACACACTGTAGTACATGGGGCGGTGCATTTTTCATAGATGCGCGCCAATTACTTCATTTCCTGATGATTGGACTCAAAAGAAAGCCTTGTTTGACGAATAGCCAACACTGCCAGAAGCTGTATAGTAATTGCCCCATCAGGCACACAAATGGGGACCTCCAGGCCAGACCCTGAGGCGTATGATTATCCATGTTCAGGGCCACAGACAGGGGATTCTCATCTATAGAGTATGATCAATCAGAGGACATTTTCCTTATTTTTATGAGTTGACCTCTGTATTTTTTTGTAGTTTCTAGATAACAGCCAACATAAAGTCGACCCCCTCCTCTGACTACCCTCTCTATGCCATCACAAACCTCACATATACATACACTAGGGGATATACTAGTATGGCCCACGTACTGAATCAAACGTTCATGGAACAAAGTTAAGAGAACCTTCACAAGGGTCATATAACTGTAATATGATAAGATTACGTACCACCTGTACCCAAATTTTAGGCTACTTATAGACATCAAATGGTTAGAATAAAGGTTGCCCAAAGCAAATGATGTGAACCTAACTGCAAACAATGAACCTAGGGAATATGCTAATGAGTATTAAAGAAGAAACTACAAGTTTTGGTCAAAGTCATCAATCTCCATGTGATGCATAACGCTCAAACTCTTGGAGAATAAAGACTCTGACCAAATGAGTCGCTTTCTGCATTCATCTCACCCCTGTGCATACTAAAAGTATGAATGGCACGGAGGATATATATATAGGGTCATAGACCATGGAGAATGGATTGACATACTTGTAGGGAATGGAGAATCAGTTACCAATGTTAAGCCTATGGGACAAGAATATCAGGGGTGAGATAAAGGGTATGCCATAAGAATGGAGAGAGTGACGAAAAGGAATATGGATGAGACTAGAGGGCAGAACATGGGATCCGGACCATTGGCGAGAAAGGAGAGGATGGCTGGAAGCACGAGGCAACATAAAAGGACACGGTTCCAATAAAACAGTTAAAAAGAAGCGAGAAGAGGCAAGGGGGAAGGGGATAGAAGATAAAATACAAAAATGTTATGGGAGGGTAATGAGAGGTAGTGAGCAGAAGATGGTTACATACATACAACCCCGACCACCGCCACCTTCGGCCCTGAACCTGTCCCTCATAGTGTTGGCCTCTGTCCATTATTTCTGGTATAATGGTGCTGATCCGGCAATCATTCCTATGATTTAACCATCATTTGCAGTTAGCGATACCCATCTAGACCTGGCCTTAACCAGGCACCTCTTGCTCCCATCTTCCAGAGGGGAAAGACCCCATCACAACTCCAATCACCATTTCTCTCCTGACTCTCCTGCACTCTGTATTCAACAACACAGCTTTAGAAACCAAATCCAAACACACCCAAATCCCTTACTTCTCTCTCTCTCTCTAGCCAATCTATTACTCTGAACCCTGACGAGTGCACAGCTCCATTTTTCACAGACCTTTACACTTGGACTGTCCTTGTTCCATCCCACCTACCATAGCAGAACTCCTCTCTCTCCTATTTTCCACAATGTCTTCTATCACATTTCTATCCGACATTCGAGGCCGTCACCCCTGGTTATTAGTGTCAGCCGATGTGACAGTGTCATTGTCAGTAATCGTACTGACAGCGATGAGATTTAAATTCCAGTCTCAATGTCTGGTTACGGACGTCGGATAGACCTTAGGGTTACAGTAATCAACTGATATTTCAGAATTCAAGTATTTTCTCGTACTGTGTTTTACAACTACTTGTGGCTAGAGATCAAAATGAAAGTAAGGATTATACTTGGTCCGTCCTATTCGGAAGTATACATAATCTACTCCACTGAGAGGGAAAGGTGTAACGAATTAGATTCCCAAACCTGATCATTTTTTTTCATTTGATTCTAAATCTTTATAATTTCGCTAACCTTTTCCCTTCCATCCTGAGTTCACTTCTAATATTGACTATAAGCAAAGTTCGTACGTGTGTATCGTGCGGGCGCAGAGGTGGGAGTGAGGATGAGTGAGGTGAAGTAGAAGTTCATATGAAGTGCGCAGTGCAGGGACAAGACTCCAGGGGGGGGGGGGGGGGGCAATGACCACCCCTGACCAAAGGCCATGGGTCACTCATGCTTATGGTATGGATCATGTCTGTTTTCCAGATGTATCAAAATTTACCATCCTCAAAGGATGTGAAGGATGATTTTCTCCATCTGGAGATAGATGTCATCATGTATTTCTATATTACGTCTGATGTTACTCCGAGATAACCCCTCTTCATCATAATTGTCACCTCATTTCAGTTTGACCTAAACGGGGTTTAATTGTATAGTCTATTGGAAATTAATGATAGCACTAGATTCATGCAATCAAGTTCATTCCTAATGAATATGTCGTATGGTTGTTGGCATTTCACCAACAATAAGAGAGGGGTAGAATTTTTTGGCAGCCGAGTAGGTTAATATACCGTATTGGCCTTTGTATTTTCATATAATCCTTGACAATTATATGAATTAGTTAAATTTTCTATGTGGTAGCTTCATTCTGTTTGCTTCCCATTTTCTTTTTTTTCATCGAGGGGGGGGGGGGGAGGTTAATTATTCAATTATAGCTTCTAATTACTTAGGTAGCTTGTGGAGATGACTAATTTATTTGGCGAGTAAGTTTGCGCTCAATCAAAATGTAAATATGGCCTACCCTCCAAGTTTAGTAGAGTACTCTAGGATTTCAATGATATACATCTGCAGTTTACATTAGATGGAAGGCATGCTTTATCATTCATAATGCTGCAACTTCATAATAAGAGATAATACTATAATTAGAAATTGCCCATCAGACTATCAGTAGGAACACTACTTCAATAACGTATAAAGATATGATACATCAAATTCACAATTGCAGTAATAACAATCACAGATGGCATCTCAATTCTACGAAAATGTTTTTTCATGTATGGATTGACCTTTTCTATTCGTTCATCTGTCAATGTTTGTTGTTTGTTTATTTGCTGTGCAATCTGACTACAACTTGACCTGCAATACTAGTATAGTGTGCATGGATTACCCTTACAAACCACAGACAAGCCAGGAATATCAGCAAATCTGTAACTATTACATGTGATGCTCTACGTGTTTGTATAGTACTAAGTAGGTAGGACTCAGGACTACTCAGGGAGAGTCAGAGGATCTACTCCACCCATGGACGTGCGTAGAGATGACTCGCCAAGCACATTCAAGGACGTAAACGGCCCTTTTTCCGAATTTGAATAAGGGTTTATCAATAGCAGAAATCTAAATGAGTATAAACCTGTTCATCAATGGGGGGCGTTGAATGTATTTGTGTCGTTCCATTTGATATTGAAGTACCTGCCTACAGTAAGCAAATGACAACTAAGATCCAGGGCAAGGATGAACTTAGGCTCTGCTCAGACACAGAGAAGCATCTTCGCTTATGGACTTCAGGATTCATGAAGGGAGAGAAGTTGATAAATGTCACTTAGCTTGCAGGTACTATCGCCAGAGAAAATGGCCGGGACATCAAACAGGTGTTACAATGTGTGCACAGGTCCATAGACAAACACCAAAATGTGGAATATCTGCGGAGCTATGGAACTATAATTTAGCATATCTGGCACACAGACTGTGGGAACAACCACCTACAGTTACTCTCCACACATATTCACTTCAGGTGCCAAGTCAGTGAGCGATATAATGGGTGAATCCTAGCCAACCACTGGGATGCATAAAATGTGTCTTTTGTTATGACTACAGAAAACCAGAGGTGATGCAAGGATACAAAGGAACCTTAGCCATGGCTAATTACAGTTGAGAAGTCATAGCTGGCGTGCGACCATCTTATTTTAAAGAAAGAAAGAAAAGATGAAAATGCCATATATAGATAAGGTATTCAAAGTATCAGTCTATACGTACATATTGATATTCTTCACCCAAACACCACCATCTTCAACATCTGCCATAATTCCCGCAATATAATTAAATGTAGTGAGACTATGGGGCACATTGTATGCTTACTGGTGGAATGGACTACGAAGAGAGAATATATAGATACAGAGTACACATACCTCACCGCTACACTACGTTATCACGTGTCAGGTCTGAGAACATATATTGGCCTTTCTGTAGAGGGATACTTCTTGTTGGTACCAAAGCAATATCTCTTGTCCTGACAGAAGGCTAGCACAACTAGCACAGCAGGCTATAACCCTCCACCCTCTCCTACTAATTCCCTTCCCATAACAGCTCCCAAGGGGCTAATACCAGAACTATTCGTCCGACAGAAATTCATACTAAGAGAAAGAAGCCTATGAAGAAACAATTTATATATAGCGAAAAGCACATACTGGGTATATGATAAGAGCTTATGGGATAGTAAACAGGCTCAACACCAAAATGGAGGGCAAATGTGGATTAGAAACAGACCTAGGTATCATATCTGCCTGAGCTTGTTGACGGTCCTATGTATCGTTCTATCTTTATACATCGCTACATGATAGTGATGGTATGTGGTATTGGTTCCCGCCCACGGCCATGCTAAGTTATAGCCGGGTAGTCATGTATACTTAAAGAGCGAACAGACCCCTGCTATTGTCAACAGCAATTTGAACAACAACATGACCAACCACCCACATGCGTACAGGGAGATGAATTGAGAGAGTCTGGCCTGAATGTTTACACTCCATGACACCCGCCTCGCATTTGTTGTAACCACACGGTTCTGGACGTCGACCTAACAGAGCACAGATGGCCAAAAAGAAAATCCATCAAGCTCGGATGATATTCTAGGAGTTCATTGGGTGCAGTGAGCAGATAGAACCTGCAGGTTCACTTTACTCACCCAGACGGGTTAGGGTGAGTCACTCGCTGTCTGGTTTGGGTATAGAGCCTGGGAGGGTGGGATGCTGGGGACCCATTCTCTTAAATCCCTAGGCATCACATGCACCCTACCGTAGCCTTATGTAGTCTGGGAAGGGTTAATAGAGAACAGATCCCAATCGATTATGGAAAGCCCAGAAAGCCTGCGATGGCTCAAGATTGGGATATTGGACACAAATAGTCGTAAACATGAAACATTATTGGTGACTGGCGAGGTGGCGTCAATAACAATTTCATCACAAGGGTAATTCGTTCTTGCTGAGGAAAATAACGTCCTTCCTATCATAGACTGCTCCAAGTTAAGATGATAATTAAGATAACAATGACAGATAAGGACTTTATCCCATTTCTTAAAACTCAAAAAAGCAAAATCACATTCAAACGATCAAAATACCAGCATACATAAAGTCTTAAATGCTTTAACAGATCAGGGAGTATTCTATATCTATACATAAAACACCAATTCTGAAAAACATTCTAGACAGATTTCGTTCAGTCATAAAAACAGATTTTATTTCGATGTAATGGATTTTCCTTTATCCAAGAATGGATGTCTTCTGAGCATCGACCATTATGATGTTATCATTCAGGAGTTCTGGACTTTTATTTTTAAGATAATTCAGCGAATCGTTTATTGAACCAAATACATATTTAATAAAGGTATATTTACCTGACCTGAATTAAACCATCCTAAGCCATAGATATCTCTTATTCTGAGGAAATGTTAAGAGGACTCGCTATGTACTGCATATTGAATAGGTGTTACTTTCTTAATGCTTTATATACTATATAACCTACATATATCCCAGAAAAACTTCTAGTAATACAAGCTAGAGAGATTGCATTACCTAATTCCATAATTTATCATTACGAATAAACAAGTGAATTATGGTACACACATGCGATATACATCATTGATACGATAAATTAATAATCATTCCCCGATCACTTCTTACTTTTCCATCAGACAATCATCTGATACACTATCAACCAATAAGTGACACCAACAATGATATTCCATAGAATTCAGACAGCCAAACCAACGATTATGACCGGGAGCGAGTAGCCTAGCGAGGTAACATGTGTAATTGGATGTACTATTTTAAGGAGGAGGGTAATTTCCCGCAGGCTGATATTGTTTGTGTTGAGTGGTAGAGATAGACCTGGAGAAGTCGGGGTAAATATTTGTTATGTGAGTCCAGGGTCATCTGGCTTATCTATGCCTGCCGCGCAGTGAGAGTGCTGGCTTGCAGTGCGAGGGTGCGGAGTCTTAGTCGTGTTTCTAACTCACGACAGGTTATGTTACAGACATAGGCAAAGCCATAGGTGAGAAATCCCTGAAAAAAGTGAGCGGAGTGAATACAAAGTCCCAGTACAAGAACATAAAGAAAAACACGCAACATATACAGTTTCGTTATTTGTGTCTAAACTTACAGCTGAATTTTCACTATCATCTTATTGTTGCTCAAGTGCAACTGATGATATCTGTGCGAATAAGCACGGTTAATAAACGTTAGTACTGTATCCACTACGCCATGGGTATCAAGGGGAATTACAATGGCACATTTCGATAGACAAGACAGCTTCCAAATAATGCATTAGTTAGTATATTCGATGTTTGGTATCCATGGCATGAGGCCTATGGTGCAGGATAGAGTGGTGGTGACTGTGTTTATATCTGTGGTACTTGGCTGGATTGTGGAACAATGGACACACTCAAGATAGAAGTTTGGACCATGTCTCACTCAGACGAGAGAGACCTCTCCATCAAGAATATGGTCAATTGGTGTCTACATTCTGAAAATAAAAGAGCTGAGCTCACCCCCTCCCCACCTTAAAAAAAGGAAAAAAGAATATGGTAAATTCAATGGGTTATTGTAGTTTATGCCAATAGGGAGGAGTTACCAAAGATCATCCCAATAATAATAGGTTTCAGGATAACTGGGACAAGTAGAGAAAATCAGAAACATTTCATTACATTTATGTTTTATTGCCTTTGAATCTATGAACTTTGTGTCTAAATTTTCACACGAATAAAGATATAGCTTTCAGTGTCTCGTTCAAAAGTACAGCGGATTGGGTCTGTCTGGGATCCATAAACCTGGAAGATATTTGAAGCACACATAACGAGGGTAACCTGCTCTATTTTGACAGTTGAAGCCAGCACAACATATGTGAGATAGAATATGTGGCTATGATGCAGCACGGGGTGCCATAATCGTGTGATTTATTATATTCTCCACGGAAACATTCCTTACACACCCAGTGTTGTATTTCATTTATGAGCGCAACGAGCGATCGAGACATTGAGGTAAAGGCCAGTCTTCACTGTGCGATTGAAGGGGCTTGCGATCCTGTACCTCCAGTCTCAGACTGGAGGTACCGGCTTGGCGTACCGCATGTACCTCGTATCGCAAGGTAACATCGATTATGTGTGTGGACTACCCCCCTTGCGACTGGAGCGCTTGCGATTCTAGGTACATAAGTAGGCCCAGTCTCAGACTGGGTGTACCAAATATCAAACATGTTTGATATTTAAAAACTCTTGCGATCCTGGTCTCAGACTGGATGTACCGGTACTCCCAGTCTCAGACTGGAGGGAAAGTTGCTGTCTCCACTGTGCGTTTTGCCGAGTTGCGATCCTGAAGGTACGCCCAGTCTCAGACTGGACGTACCTATGTACCTTGGATCGCACAGTGGAGACAGGGCTTTAGATATTTAAAAACGCTTGCGATCCGGGGTACATGCGGAACGCTCAGTCTGAGACTGGGTGTACCGGGAACGCCCAGTCTCAGACTTGCGGGAAACATGCAGTCTACACTGTGTGTTTTGCCGCTTTGCGATCCTGAAGGTACACCGAGTCTGAGACTGGGTGTACCTATGTACCTAGAATCGCACAGTGGAGACTGGCCTTAAATAAGAACCGCACACCTCCGGTAGGGGTTATAACCCACGCTTTGTGGGTAGAGCCTGGATATGTAGACGAAAAGTGACAGCTGAAGGACTGAATCACTTTGAGGATAATATGATGTATCAGCCTTTACAGCAGAAGTCATGAGCGAATGTCAGAATGGCTCTATGGATATGCCATGGTTCTGATTTGTCTCATAGTCTCCTATCGAAACCATTAAATGCTGCCTTACCAGCCTGCAGACATTTCACGACTATTATAGAAGATTATTATCTCTAAGCTTACAATGCAACTTGTCTCCACCTGTGTGGTCTCATCTCCTTTTGTTGTATCGAATTAATGAGAAATGAGTCTTACCTGTTTCAAGTTATCGTAAGACGTCATAATGACTCAGGAACATCGGTGTCTCATCATCTCATCGAGGCTTTAGGCCTGTAGTGAGTCGCAGCATACAACAACTGCTTGCCAATTTAGAAATGAGGACAAATTCATAACATCAGGTTGTCATCAATTAAATCATTAACTGATCAGGTAGAAATACATGTTTCATTCACACAACTTTGTTGTATTTCAACATTATCTTGCTGTTTGTACTGCGCTAGGCACCGGCTTGACTAGAGAGTAGTAGTACCAGGTACGACCAGTAGGTGGATGCTCCATTAGAGATGTTATTTCATAAACAGTGAGGTCCATGGCGTTCCTCCAGTGCAATAACACATCTTGGTGTTCAGCTATAGGTAGTGTGACTAGCAGAAAGAGAAGACCATGACTTTGTATACTGATGGTTATATTCCTCAAGTATGTGCACACAATAAGGAATATTCCAGTATATATTCTCTGTTGATATTTATTAAAGCCCAATATGGATCATTAAAATGAAACCCACAAGACCCGTCAAACGTTAGTTCAAATTAAATCTTCACATAACCATTGATATAAATGAAGATAATGGTGGCGTTTGCGTTTTGTTAAAAAAAAAAAGAGTGCCCCAATGTTATATCCGATGATTTGTACAGGTTAGAACTTTATCAACAAACATGATACGTCAACAAGTACCAATTTACCATAAACACCATTTTGGTGGGTTTAAGGGAGTGAAAGATGAACAGGAAAGGAGGGCGTGCTCGGTTACTTCCGCTGTATGACTAATTTACCAATCAGCGCAAAGTAATTACTAGTCTGTGCAGGTGACTGCAAGGCTAATTCTCAGAGTTGAGGTTGCCAATCTTAGTTAGGGCTATTGATCATAATCATTGCGATCAGAACTTTGGTGGTAAGGCTAAAGTTCCATCTGGTGATGTTGCTCTGCATTACCTGACATTTCAAAGACTGGTTCCACTAGCACGATTTTATGCTTGGCAGGGTCGGGCTGTGTCTTTCCGCATCTGGCTGGATCGTTTTAACTTTTGTAAGATCATTAACCTTGTGTATGGAACTCCTATTATTGCTCACAGGGGGACTCCTGCAGTTGATAGATCCAACCAAAAATGCTCACACTATTCATCCTGACCTAACGAGCCGACAGCTAGCCATGGTTCGTTTAGATCGCGCTTCCTGGTGGAATCAGCACTTAAAGAAGCACCAAAGAAGAAAAAACAAGAGCTATCTTATGAATGGAGGAAACTGTCCGCATGTACCTCAGGCAACGGAGATATGTATCTGAGCAGCCATTCGTAGCATGTTTACTGTCATATGGGTTTCTTTCTATCACTCTAGTTAATATACTCTGTTGAGTCTGGCCCTTCGGGGAACGTCGAGTACCATCAAGGTCCCAACCTAAATCTATTTATAAATAGCTCCGCGTAACCCTAAAGGTCATGATTTTAAGTTTGTTCTGTTTACAGTAGAGGTCGTTTCAGGGCATGTTGAGCATACAAGGATAGAAGCGATAACTGTTGCACCCCGTGGTGACGGTCAACCAACTATAGACTGACTCTCTATCAAGAAATGTCACAGATGCATCTCAGCTACTTTTATTGACATTCCCATCTCTTTCCATCATCAGATTGTCACTGTAAGAGACCACACTCTGTCTTCTGTCTTTCCTGGGTCATGTCTCGCCACTCTTACTGCCCTTCTTCACCCTCAGAATATAGGTCGAGGTTATCCGAGACATTTTGCCCAGTTGTAATCCAGAATGACCTTCATTTCATGTCCGGATTGCTCTATTTCTCTTCCCAGTGGTGGATCCGTTATGAACATGATACGCAACTATAAGTTTAGGGTAAGGTTATATTGGCTTGCGTGTTCAGGTAGATCTTGGTGTAGAACTATTTCAGAGCTTAAATACCGGAATCAGTATCAGGATCTTCCTAAAGAATAGGAGATTTTGACTAGCATGCATGTTATGTATTTATTCCACTGTATTCCATATGTTGGAGCTTAAATTTCCGAAGAGAGTGTTTTTCTGCCTAACTTATCTTCTTTCAGACAAATCTAAGATGAGCACTGAAGAAATGCACGTCGAAGCTAGGATTACATATTGATTTGAAACGATGTGCCGAACATTTTCTTGAACTTTGTCTTTGAGACATATCTTCAGAGTGGCTCAGGATTACATGCTTAGTAAACTGAGTTGTTTAATACATAATGATATATATATATATATATATATATATATATATATATATATATATATATATATATATATATATATATATATATATATATATATATCACAATAATAGTTTTGCAATCAATTACAAACATATTATATCATAATACATTCCCTAAACCCTTGAATCTTATTGACACTTATTGTTGCTATGAAAATAAAAACCAGCTCCGATCTTTTGGTTCCCTATTATGGGTCATAGAATCCATACTCAGAGCCGTATAGCACAGTGACTCAACCTGAGCCAGACTCGGGGCCGCCTAACCTATGTTGAATCCCAACACTCTCTCCTCCATCATCCAACGAGAGTGTCCAACACGCTAGCCTATACCTAGCATGATTGATGAAAGCTAGGTCCAAGCGTAGGTGTGGCATTTAAGCAGCCCGCCTGCTGCAAATTGATTGGAGATGTGGGCAAGGGAAATATGCGAATTACATATCAACCATCTGAATTAATTACGTGATGAAGGGTATACCACAATAAGGGACTATGAACAAATGTTCATCATTAATGAATGAACGTGCACTTATAAGGAAATAACAATTAAAAGGTTTTGGATATATTCAGTTTATGGATCGTTTTCTGTAAACTACTTGCACCCAGTCAACTTGGATAGTTTTTGCAGCAAGCTGGCAATCACTGTGAGCACTCTTATATTTAGGCAATTTATATAGCGCGTGCAAGCACGTTATAACAAGAGGGAAAGATCTCAACATCGTATTCTCCTCACAATAACTACAGTCCTAGATCAAAGCATCCCTTGAAGCCATTCCTTTACTGTCTATTCTGAGTATAAGTTCAGGATCTGTGTGGGACATCTACAACTGGGACAGTGATATGTTGAGAGTGGGTGAGACGGCAGGAGCGGTTGTACTGGCCAGAGAAAGTGAAGAATGTGGTGGAGCCCATGAATGGGACGGCAGCAGGGAGTCAACCACTTAGGCGTAGAGCATGAACGCCTGGTCGACACACCTGAAACTCACCTGACAACTGATTGATGCCCCAAACCCCGCCCCACATGACCCCGAGGCAAAGCACGTGACCCTGGACCCCTGGTGGCCAAGTTAACTAAGCCCTAAGGAGGTTCCTTGAATGCAAATAGCGCCTCTTCCCAAAGGCTATAGGCTTTGCGCTCGGTTTCACGAATCTCCTGTTTCATTGTAGTTGATCTATCAGGGTTTTGTACCACCCTCCATATTGCGTACGCATTCTATCAATTATATTATCATCTTCTGGTATTGTCGAATAGTTCCAATAGCATATGACCCAAGATGGCCTACCATATCAAATTACTATTTTTTCATTACTACGGGGATGAAAACACGATTCAAGATATAAGGATTACAAAACTGATGAGATAGCATTTGTATATTTTATATCAAGTTCAGAGTCCACCAACAGAACAATCTAATGGCTTTGCAATTCATTTGATATATCATAAAAGAAATGGTACTTTGTCTATCAAAAAGTGTCTTCAATAATCTGGGCTTTAAGATCAATGTCAGCAGAAAGAACATTGCACTGGATCGTTTCATGATGAAGCTTTAACAAGAACTCCTTTATGGATACATTTCTGAGCTAATGAAAGTACTTTTGTTCTTAGAAACTCGCTGAAAGGTGAGTATAAATCATAGCATTGTTCTATACTGCACATGTGCATCATTGAAGACAAAGTCAAGGTATGGTGTATACGGGATACAATACTTGGCCTGTGGTCAATCTCAGCAGCTGGATCCTCGGTACAAACCAATAAGGTTGAACCACCGGAATTTGACTGACATTAATTGTACCGTGGTGAACTAGTGATTGACTGATAGACAGCTTTAATTGGTACGGTTGTTCACAATAATGACTTACCGACAATAGGTCCTGTGTAAATGATCTTAGTGATCCCTTTGTGCCTGTTTTGAATTCATTTGGGCAGCACAATAGCCCACCGGATTTATTCCTTAACAACATATATTTGTTCTCTAATTAAATGCAACATTTTATTAGTTTGTTATAGTGTTCGGTTTTTTTTTTCGTGAAAAGTTAGAATTGAAGGTCTACCCAGATAGTACATATATTAAATCTTTCACACAATTGACCCATTCAGAATCCATTTAAGTTCGCTTTTATAACTGCAATATTTCACTGAATTCTGTACCACCAAACCATACAATCTAACCTCTGACATGCAATGTAATGGTAGATGTTATATTTGCCTCTTAATCATAGAAATCATAAATGAGCTCATTCGCGACATTCTGTCCAACAAAAAATATAATTATTTGCAATTCCAGTAAAGGGTTATTTTCTGATATGATCTGTATTCTTCCCTCAAAGCTCCCCATCACAAACAAACGTCATTTTTTTAATCGATCGAGCAGCATTCACCTTAGTTTTTGTGTGCAGCATTTACAGTAGGCAGGAATGTAGTGAATTGTGTATTCAGTGCGTGGCTGGACTAACTGGGGAACATCTAAAAACAAACGCGTCTGAAAATGGAAACATGCTACCCTGGCGGCCATACAAGCACGTATTCATACAGACCGCAGACAGTACAGACGTCTCCTACTGCCTGACTTGGCAACCGAGGGAAGCAAGGGGGCCTTCATAACGTCACAGAATCTATTTACGGTGTCTATGGTGACGTCACGGCGTCGGTAACGTCGTTAGAGTGCTTTGTTGACTCATTGCCTCGGGGTTCAGTGTATGGACATGAAACAGGACCCGCGACTCGACCACGGTCACTCCACCAACGTATATCTACGAGCTACAACCACCACACCCACCACAAAACATGGACACCTTCATCTCCTCCCTTTGTTCATCATCCACCACACCAGACTTCTCTATTTTCACGCTTCCTCATTGTCTGTTTGTTTGAAAATATTATTAACTGTTATGCATGTATATGATATCAATAGTGTGCCTACAGTTTGAAAGGAAATATTTGCTTAAGATTCATATTGGGATTCTTTTGGGGGAGCAAGTTTCTATTCAAGTTTTCAATGTCACTTAGGTCTTCCTGGGGATTCATGTATTATATATCATTATTAGATTATTATTGAATTTGATATACTGTTGTAATTTTGCTAGAGGGCAAGCCCATACTGCAATTCTAAAAGCACATCACCATCGGTTCAAAGGGACAGTTGAAATGGTTCTTCAAATAAGGTTTTTCATCTTCGTCTAAAGCAAGTGACGTACATATGAAGAGGCCATTCGCATCTGATAGTCACAATGACACTGTATATACTTTCCATCTGAAAGCAGCAACATAAGACTGTTAATTGCCAGATGTGAGTGTGCAGTATACCATGAAATCACTCATCCATCTGGAAGGGAACTCGCTTGCAACATAAAGCTAATACACTACCAAGCATGAGCATATAATATGCCATGAAAACACGTTAAAGTAGGTCCGCATGCACTGCTATAACATGTCGGTACAATGTCACCTCGCCGTGAGAGCCTCGGCTTACACAACAGCGGTAAAAAGGTGTTAATGGGTATATTGTGTGGTCTGATGTGCCCATCACTCTGCTACTTTGATGGACCGTTCTCCCTAGATGACGAAAACATTCCGCACTCATTTTCTGCTCTTTTCTTTCTTTTATTTTTACTCCCGGAGGATCATTCATTTCTCACACCAGTCCCAAGCGTCGGGATATAACCTCACCCGACCCTGTCCCACCCTGTACCGAGAAAAACGACCAAGGGAGCAACATTTCTGAATCTGTGATAGTTTTATGAATGGTTGATAGATCGGTCTGGAATTGACCAAACCCGATTTCTAGTTCAATTTGTGATTTGTGTCAATTACATCCCTGGAGTTGGCTTGGTAAAAACATGAACAAGGAAAATGATATAAAAAGAGAGTAACAATGTGGGTGGAGGAAGATTGATTCAGTAGAGTCCCGTCAGAAAGTAGGGTAAACGAGGGGCGGGAGCACCAGGGTTAGTGATTACATTGACATAGTAGTACTATCAGGTAGCATTTGGTGGTTTAGAGGTTAGGTTCACACATAATACATATATTCTCTGTATACCTTTAGGGCATCTGTCCAATATAACTCCCAAGCTGCCCAAACTGGAAGAGTCTATCTCTATTATACCAGTAATTCATATCTCAAAACTTCATTAATATGACATCTTTTTCCTGTGGATCATATGGGGCATCGTATAGTCATTTTGAAAGAGAATTGAAAAATCTGAAATTTGTTAATGTATATTGGACAGGAAGGTAATAGATTGTATATCCTTTTATTACCAGTCTGTATTACTCTTGAATCATTGAACCTGAATCGTAGCATGCGTTCTCTTGTAATCTGGAAATAATAAGTTGTATTAGTCATTTTATTTTTTTGACAAACTCTTTCCTAAGAATAAAATCAGATTTATATAGATTTAGATTTTATACCACGAGGAATTGGACCTAATAACACGGACTATGAAACTTGTTTGCCCTAGGCATTGCATATAGAATATGTTTGTAGCAACAGCTTCTACCGCTTGATACTAGAATAAAACAGGAAGAGATATCATGTTAAAGATTTCACAGTTATTTACGTGAACCTTGACTTTCACTAGAATTGATATAGATGCAAGGAAAAGGAAAATGTCAAGGTCGGATGCTTAGATGAAAGCTTCCCTCAAGAAAAACGCCACTCACCAACAACAGCCTATGTTAAGAACAATACATGTACCACAGAGTTCGCAGCCAAGATCCACAGAGATGAGACATTTTGAGAAGGTAACGCACTCAGTATAATGCACGGGGCCCATCCATAAAGTTAACCTGTTCCTCACTTTCCCTATTTTTACTTATATATAGAATCTGTTGTTATATATACAGTGTCTGAAGATTCCTGTCACAGAACCGGCCAGAGGAGGATCAGGTTTTGAATCCCCGAAAAGATCCATTGAAAGTAAAGCATGATGAAGAACGTACAGGTATTAGAGTAGATATAACATGTTTTATACATACCAGATATTGATATTGGAGTTGTCTATCTGTATCTGTATATGTTATGGTATCATGTTTCTTGTTGTAGACTTTAGAGGTTACTATATATGATAGTCTCTAGTAATATGGTTCATAATGTTTCTTGAGGCCTCCTTAGGCCTCCCTAACATCCCCAGTGCAGAAATGCTGTCGAAATCAAGACTTTTAGTGGGTCTGTAAAATAGAAGACACATTTAACTGTCCATTGACCATATGTCAGGTACACATCATTCCTTTATCAAACTGCCACGTTCTTTGATTCAACCTGACATGCTGTCTGGATATGTTAGAATAAACCCACAGAGCCCCCTTTGTAACACCCACGCCCGTAAAAGTGAAGTTATTTAATGCCTTCTGACTCACCGTTGTTGGGGAGTGAGACGACTATAGTATGAACAACTAATTGTCTAAATCCAGTTACAAAGCAGGAGATTGATGGCAATGCTAATCACACCTGGGCTTTGTACGTGTTTTTAATGCTTGCATCTTCGGACTTAATGTTTGATGAACATGTTTCACTAAAGCTGTATCTAAAGCTCTGCCTGCTCTCAGTCACAACAAGCAGGCGTGACAAGCACAACAGGTGCCTGTGTTTACCGCGAGATCTCGCGTGATTGGATGGACGCCGTAAGGGCACGAGAGAATGGAGGTCTTTGTGTTTTGTATAGCAGCTTCTTGACCCTCTTTCACTCCTACTTCACCTATGTAACTCTGTTTGAGATGTCTGCAATGTTATATGAGCAGGGAACCCGACCAAGAAATGAAGAAACTGTGAATGGGATTAGAAAAAGCAGCAGAAATTTAGTCTGGTAATATAAGCATGTTAGATCGCTAGAGCCGTTAGACATAAATCATCGGCACGTTTTTATAGCATAAGTTGCTTCAGTTACTATCACTTCTGCAACAGAAATTACTTAGCTTTAATATGGGATGGCAAAACGGTTAGAATTGAAATTATGTTCATTTGAATCTTATCAAGTTAATTTCATTTGATATTTACTAAATAAAACCCATTGCAATTTGAAATGGAAAAAGTCGTTGGTACATAGATATCATTACTAACTGCACAATTTATTGGAACTAAAGATGTTATACATAAACAGCCTTAAGAACTAAACCAATGCTTTATGTCCTGCATTGGTATCTATTCCAAGGAGAAATGAAGATATTGTAAGGTCCGGCGTCCACCTACTACGATATGGCTCCTATATGGTCTACGATGTACCTCCCGATAAAAAATCAAAATCGCGTCGGAAGGTTACCTAATATCGGGGCAGTTGACCACATTTCTGCGATTAGACACTGATCAAAACCCCATACAATGCATGGTGGATTGGCTTGTCTAGACATATGTCTATGATTTTGCACCTTCCCGATATGGCACCGATTTTGACATTTTATATCGGTGCCATATCGGGAGGTCTACGATTCTATCGTAGTAGGTGGACGCCGGGCCTAAAGATGTATGACCCCAAGCATAACGACAGCGATATCCGCATATAGATGGACACTGGATGTATATCCACATATAGAAGGACACTGGTTGTATAACAGTGTAGACTAGACGGCATATCCCTTAGGGTGTTATTGGCTGATTCCCTGATTGCACCATAGCCTGGACTGTACCTGACCGCTGACATTGTCGTGACCTGATCCAAAAGTAGGACCATGGATCGGTCTCAGGGGCAATACACTGGAGGCGGGTGCTGCTTATGCAAACAAGGGACCCTGGAGGAACTACTAGGAGTAGAGCATGGTGAGGGCCTCAGGTAGGACAGTGGTCTGACAGTGATAGATCGGGCTCCGGATGTATCCCGTTAACTAATCTCTTTCCTTATCCCTTTTCATAGCTATACTCATCGCTCCAGATCAAGGTATCTTCTGTGGTTCATCATACCTAACCATAGCCAGTTATATGTCAGCCTGCAGGGACAGCTATCTGTCATTGTTCGCTGACGTCTTACCTAATCCCTGCCCACAGCTATACTCAACGCTTCAGTTTAAAGCCTCCTATGGTTCATTATACCTGGTCATGCCAAGATATCTCAATATATGTAGGGATATCTTTCAACTAAACTGATATAGTTTATCATGGATACGACAATGCTTATACCCACACACCTATTTTACCTGTCTTATTCCTATTTGTTATAATAGATCTCACTACTAGATGGTTACTTTCTACAACATGCTTGGTAGTGTATTGGAAAGGCTTCATTCCGATACGTGTTACCATTCATGTATACCATACGTATATCAAACTATGAAATCTGTATCTTCCAGTTTCCTGCTAGCCATCCATAAACACCAGTACACCAAGTAACTGAAAGAGAGCTACCTGCAAACAGCTACTTGCAATAATTCATACTGTATTAAAAAAAACTTATCTTCAATCATTATCCATTTTGTGTTGGACCAAACCACAAAAAGTAATTGTAAATCATCAATCCGGGTGACCTGGGCTCCCTCATGAAAATTTATATATGTTATGCAATGTCTAGCGTGAAGCATCTGCCACAGATGTATGTGACCAATACATTATAATCCTTCATTGTATGACTACACACATTTTTCTACATCAATACCAGATATACAACACTACATACTTATAGAATATAATCACCGCAGCTATGATATGAGCCTTCCACAAGGTTAATTGATATTATAATCCTAGTTCAATACACGGGCCATAAAAGTATATTAACTTGACTAAACACGCTACACCTTGATAATGCCGATACTGGAATAGTCTGACAGACCTCGTGAAACCTTCCTTGCAGACATTGACTACAGTGAGCAGCATACTCTTTGCCGTTGGGCCTGGAGTTAACTTTAACCCTATTTGACCTCTTCCATTGCCCATTTTTATTATGTCCACCTACTATTAGCCGGAAAGTGGAAGGGCAGGAGTCAAGAGAAAGAACTGTTTCACTGTCTCCTATAATTGCGTATGGCCAACTGAAAGGGAGCCTATTTTGTTACAAGCTTTGCCGATAGGATACTTGGCCTCCGTTATTGACTGGCATGAGTTTGTGTAGCTTCGGGGTTTGTGAAGGAACCTTTAGGGTTTTTGTGTCCACTCCAACAGAGATAATAAATGAAAGTTGAGAGGTCAATGGTGGTACATACCAGAGCAAATTCTCATTGAGCAGGCAAGGACACCAAACATAATTATATAGACTGTTCTCTAAAAATTTGGAGTATCTTATAGTTGTTCGGAAAGGACAGGCGAATTTGACATTTTATTACAGAATTCTAGATCTCTAATCAATCAACCAACTTTGCAATATAATAGTCTTTTACTGCACCATATATGCGGAGCATCAGACCAGTGATTTATTACTAACATGTGTATCTGAGTACGTCTGAATATGTTATCCTGAGGGATATTCACACTTGTAGTAGTGAATGCTGTAGGTAAAATTGGAACGTCCCTGATGTAAGTCGATAGATTTCAGCAATGATTGGCCAGCATACACCTTGAAGGAATACCGAATAATCTTCACCTCATATATTTGACCATCTTCTCTTTAATAGCAAATAGTTCTGAAACGGTTAAAACATTTCAAAGATACAGTCATTCTGACCTCCTCTTTCTCTACCCTTTGCTTGCAGGTCAGGTGGTGGTCCATTTGGAATAGACCCAGCCGTCAGGGTCGCCCGAGGGGCCTGGTAAGTTGCAGAGCAGGAGCAGGTTACCTGCAGGTCCTTGTCTACATAATTTACGACTGGGAGAATAGAAAGGATTTCTGACCGCGCCAGGTTGTTCTGGTGTGCCAAGACAAACATACTTGACCATAGGAAAAGAATATTGTACCAAGCTTTTGTTCTGAGTGCACGCACTCAGTCACACTAGGATAACTGTCTTACTGAAGGTGTTAATTGAATGTCACTTAAGATGTATACTATGTCATTACGCATATGATACTGACGATTAGGCCTGTCTTCCTTTTGTCAATATTTTTGTATCCATTTTTATTTCATAATCTCATCACATTCATTCCACGGCGCGTTTTGCAACGCTATGCAGGTAAACTTACATGGCACAATAGACGTAGCCAACATAGGTATTACAGTATGACTACATATTTCTTTTTTTATCATGAATAAGAGTTTCTCATATGAACCACAATAACTGTCCATAAAGACACAACACATATTTACAAGACATAAAAAAGCATTTGAAAATATTTAAAAAAGACACCTAACACCTAACATACAAGAACAAATATTGATCACATAACGTTGGGAAATGTTCCACAATCAAGAAATTATAACGACTGGGATTTTCATGGAATTTTCACTGCTTATATCTATTCTTATTTCTAAATCTCATACAGACTAATCAAATGAGTTATTGTTGTCACCATTCCCAGGATTAACAGATTACATTATATTGCTATGAGTCCCCTTCACTTCGAGATAAGTAGTTGGTCTTTGATACCGAATCAATTTGCACACGTAGTCCGCATTGCTTTGGAAACAATAAAGTCTGATAATAGCACGCTTGTAGTTTTGTTCATAGATGAATTCATGAAAACAAATCATATCTCCGAAAGAAATCTATTAAACCTGTCATATCCCTATTGAACATGTTATTATCTATGTCTGGATAAGGTGTTATTTCAGTCAGAAGAACTCGAGGTGTTTTCCAGATCAATGCCTACCGTTGTATCCCGAATATAATAACAATGTTTATGAAGCACAACTATACAACTTCCTGTGAAAATAGCACGTTCTTGACATATTACTTCCGCCCTCATCTTCAACAAGATCTCTTCACACACACACACCTTCACACACCGGTGAAACTCTTGATGAGGTCCTATAACCTTTGAACTGTGGTCACAGTCACGTATGGCTGAACAATGGTGTTAGAACCAGGAATGTTTTCCCTGGTTTCGATCTGATCGTTTGATTCTGGTGACGACACTTAAACTTTCCACATGTGACATTTATATGCAGGGGGAAGTGCTGTAGCATGATTTATAGACTTAAACCATTAAAGAAACATAGGGTGTTAACTGTGATTCAGGGTATGGGGTTACGACCTTGGATTTAATATATTATCATGGTGTGAGGACCTAGGTAACAGCACACTCTTTGTAGATGCATACAAACACGCACGTATGGAAGAATAAATGTGACCAATTTCAATTAGAATATATATTCCAATCACGCCACATGTTATAATAGACAAGAAAATATTATTAAACCAAACGTATAGATTTGACTAATATTGCTTATGCATGCATATCATCTTTCAATCTTTTTGAATTAGGGAAGATAAAGAAGGTATATTCTCCAACTCTCTCATTTTTTATTTGTAATTAGGGATTATATCCCCTCCACCTATTTCATACACGACCTGGCACTTTGAGAACTGTGAAGAGATGGTCCCCTGTTTATTCATGCGTGACGGCGTTCCAAGGACAAGGAGGTATTGTGCGTTGTACAGCTACGATCACACAAAGTCCTGATGTATGATCAAAGTCAGTGTATACCATCATACGCCGGAACCCAACAGGGGGGCAGTGTACGGTGATTGAGAGGGAACCCATCACGTACCTCAAATTATCGCCCAACCTGAAGGACGAGTCCGCTCAATAATACAATTGTTTTGAAGCAGGTACTTGGCCGGATGTAGGTGGTCTTGTCACACCTGCCTGAGGTCTTCCTGCCTCAGGTATATTTATAGTCCAGGGAAACAAGCATACATGTGCTCCTCAAGTCCAAGTCGGCCACATCGCACTATGTTTCATAGCGTCCGAATTTGTGTATGGAGAGTGGAGTGTGATTGACACTGGAATAATATATATGCACAATTGTAGAAGGTGCCAATTGCTCGTTCGGGGTCTCTGATAGGCTTGTTCACAGTCACATCCTTCGAGGTTATGACAGGCAATGTAAAAGAGACATGGTGGGTAGTAAATAACTATATTATAATAACACCGCCATAACCAAGAGCTAAATCTGATAACTCTTCTGTTGTGGTGCGCATTTCTTTAATTTTCCATGATACGTTATAAGAGTTAATTTTGTTACAAGCTCCATCTTCAGTGGCACCTACCATCCAGATTATGATTAATTTTCTCATATTCTACAATTCAACATACCTATTCTTATCATTGATTTATCACCAAATATTCCCATTCTCATCAAAACATTATTTCAATCATCTGTGATAAAATACTCTAAATATCTTCCGAAGTCTGCCTTCATTATTTTCCTTCCGGGGAGGATAGAACATGACGCACTAGTCACTTTACATACCACAAGTTATCAATTTCCCATAGTTCACATTAACCTTCTCTAAATCTGTGCAGACATAATCATTGTGTACAATTACACTCGTTTAAGAACGACGTAACATAAACAAGGTCTGTCGTCTTGGCTTAGACAAGGTAAACAGGACTCATCCCCAATTAACAGCAAATATAAACATAGGTGCAGTACACGTACCTGGGTAAACACCACGTTCACTTTGGTGACGCAGGGCTAAACCCTAAAACCTAGAGAAGAACTGCTGTCTAAGCATTTCTTGTTTGCGAACAGATTTGAATTGATCAAAATGAAGACCGTTAGGATAATTCACATTGGAATATTTCAATGTTCAGTTATTTGCGAGTGAAATAAGTAGATGTGAATATTACTTAGGAACCTATAGCCGAGTCAAAGACTTGAAACCAACTTTTTGAAAATAGAAATCGCATTTCTTCTGTTCAAATTCACATTAAAAAGCAACTTCTCGCATTGATGATTCTGAGAATGCAATAGAGCAGGCTAGTGTGAGACAGGAAGATGACAATTCCCGGGAATTAGTGTAGAAACCTGCCCTCACCTGACATCAGTGTTACGATGGCACTCATGGCAGCATCCAAAGGGCGTTGCATCATCTACCATATTCCCACAGGTGCCATCCTTTTAACTGAACAAGAGGTATGCTGAGTGGGCTTGTCACTCATACCCCACAGTAAGAGAACCCTCACAATAACATTGGAAAGCCTCAGGGGCACCCCCAACCCCCACCACCACCTCCTAGCCACTTACTCAACACCAAGCAGTAGGAAGGGCAATAACCCGACCCCGAATTCCTCACCTCCCTGACCCTCACTGTCAGAGCGTTGTGGAGGGTCCAGCAGTTAGATCCCCACAATGGTAAGGTGTGATATACTGGTTAGAACGTTTTTCACCTGTGTGAGAACCTAAAAAATTAGGTCTTGCCTGGTGTCCAATGCCACCCACATAGATCCCCACGCCAGGGTTGAATCGAACCCCGATGGGACCTAACAGGCGGACAGTGTTATGCCAACTGGTGTGGTTAACTCTTCAAAAGTTCCATCCAGAGATTTATTGTAGCAAATAAGAAAAAATAAAATACGATCGAAACGCAGGAATGAAATGGATAGGTGAACCTTAATGTAAATTTGTAGCATAGCCAGTGGTTGGGGAAATACAACAGAATAATTGGTAACGTTAGATTTTATCCCCCAAAAAAGAAAGAAAGTATAAAAAGCAGTAAACAAAGTATGACACCGGAAGCAATCTGCATGTAACGAAAGTTAATCATGAAAGTCTTGTGAACAATGGAAGGATGTTTTGCAAGAACGGATTAACAAAGCTTGAAAAAAAGAGCTTTTCTTTAATAGAATAAGCACAAGAGAACTTCGAAATACTTCTCCGTGTGTCTTGAATCTAAGGGCAGTCTAGACCCTGCTAATCGAAGATGAACGAAATATATTCAGAATCTCTATGCATGTAGGTCTACGTTTAGACTGGGAGCAAGTCATCATCCGGTATCCTAGTTCCGTTAACTTGTCGACTGCCTGTTAACATTAGGTATGCACCCATAAACAGATTTAACTTCTCCTGACGATTGGCATGTACCAGGACCTGCTTCCGTTCATCATTCCATCAACGCGTTTGATCTTGAGAAGCAGGGAAATATATAAATTATACTGCTTTATATATAAAACTCAACAGTATTGCTTGATTTTAGAGATGGAACAAATCTGAAGATATCATTGAATGATTCATTTATCTAAGTCTCTTTCCATATTATAAGGGTCCATTAATTTAACCCTTTGAAGACGAGAGTCTGCGGCAGAGCCCTGTTGGTCGGGGCTGGTGCTTTAGATTGGGCCAATTTTTGTCTAAACCCATATTCCATTATTTGATCACATGATATGACACATTATTCTTATTTATATTATTTGGTTTACCAAACAGTATTAAATACTATTATTATAAGTTACTATATCATAGGTACATTCTCTGAAGGTTTCAGATTTATTGATCAATTATTGCCTCATAAAACAATGAAATGGTAAATATTACTAAATTTCATAAATAATGCATCAAGGCATTATCCGGTCTCCGCGAGGGAATGCCTCAAGGCATTATCAGGTCTATGCTGGGGAATGCCTCAGGGCATTATCCGCCCTGAAAGGGTTAACAGTGGTTGGTACTGTACTCTAAATTGTCAGTGCTAAGGACAGGACTGTTATCTTTAATGTCAGTTTACGGTTCCCTATAATATTGTAATTTGTTATCTCGGAAGCCAAATATCTGCACTCAGATACATAAACCCCCACAGAACAGATTACCACCTAATTTAAGTTGCTCTAGTAGCTGTGGTTGTGAGGTGACTACTGGTAGATGGCATTTGTAAACGGCCATACCGTCTGTTGCTTTATGTCAGATGACAGATTTAATCACTCACATAATTGGTTTCGTAGTAGACTTTTATGAAACCAGTTAATGCTGATCCCCATTCTGACCTTTAAACCCTGCTATAAAACACCAATGGAAACAAACATAAAGCGGCGTAGGCTCATGCCTCTGGTGGCCACTGAAGGTGTGTGGATGGATCTAGTGGGTAATGTGTGATACTCATCGAGGGGCTTCGCTTCCTGCAGGCTCTAATGCTTTTAAGAAGCAGCAAATATAAACGTGTAAGTATGGTCATATCACCCATCTGATTCATAGATTCTTTTTTTGCGATTCCAATACGCTAGATTTGCCTCAGTTTTAAATTCCTAAACAGTCGATATACATAATCATTAAATTTCTATGCTATCATCGATGCAGGTATTAGACAATTTGATCTGGTTAAATTATACCTTGGATATCTATAAAAAAAATCTTTAAAAAAACCTCAAAACGATCCCGCTTTCTCTTCCTAGTGCTGGTTATTAACGCTGATAATATGTATATTCTTTCTCCACTGTTTCCTGGAATGACCTTCATCGCCAACCTGCATGGATAGTTCAATGGAGTGGAACCCTTGACTTCTCTCATACTTAAATTAGTTTAAGGGTGTTTCTCACCGATGTTACGTTCCTAGAATTCTCAATGAAGCTTTATATTCGCACTTATAGGGTGCCTCTTTGAATTGCTAGTCAGTTATATCTGAATTGATAACGCTTTTATGTATCTATAATTTCACGATCTTTTTTGCCTTTCAAGTCTGTCAGTGCACCCTGTCACTCTCAAAAAAAGGAAAGCCAGAAAATATGACAAAAGTGCCAAAATAAAGGAAAATAGGCCAGTGCCGATCCAGCTCTATTTCATCTGGACAACTGCATTCCCTACCCACTCTTATCTTTACCCTTACATCCCTAACCCGGACCATTGGTTCCCAAACGGTTGCCCATTTTGTATGGAACCTTCAACCCTTTCCAGCCTGCTCACTGGGGCAAACAAAGCCTGAGACAGCTCGAGGCATTTTGCCTTATCTGACAAACATAAGTGGTCAGGGAAAACACGGTGGCACGTACCCTTTTACTGAATGTAAGCATAGAAGTGTGAACGTAGACGAACAGCATTCACCAGTTGAGTGACCTTTGTTGGAAGAAAAGCATTCTGACATCCCTTTTAGAAAACAAATTGAAAATTTCCATGTAAACCCTTCACTGAGAGTGTTGTTTGGAGCGATTTGTCCCTTTACTTGTTCTGATTCGTTTTTGTGAATATAGTTATTTCGGAAATATTCCGTATTAGTCAGTAAACGTTATAGTTAGTGCACGTTAAAGCCTTCACTGGCATGGCAAATATATCTCATCCTAAGGATACTGAGCACCAACCATTATTTTCCCATTTCCATTTGATAAGTCAAAAATTGGGTGCAATAATTGCCGCTGTCGCTCTTCTACATACCTTGATCCGTCAGATTCCCGTGTATGGTCAATGAACACTGATCACAGTAGGTCATTTTCGCGAATAGCAAATCAGCATCTATCAAAAAGGGTCAGATTATTGCGTATTGCATGTCGCTGAGGCTGCTCTTTTGAATTCAATATCAGTCCAAATCTGCGACTTCCAGAGCTTATACCATGAACGGTCGTTTGTATTAGGCTTCATCGCCTAAGTCCCCATGAGGAGAGAATGACAGACTTACTGTAAACTAAATAATCAGAGCACTGTACTACATAGAGAGTTAATTTCACAGGAAACTGCCTTTTGTCAAACTGTTCATAATGATCATTAACATGTAAGAGACGATTGAGAATATATTTGGACCTGAATGAATAATTATCGAGACTTTTCTATGAAGACAACTAAACCCTGCGTCAGAAATGATCGTGACGCTCAAGGTGTAAATATATTGTAAATCATTGGAGTCTACCTAGTAATCTTAGTATACGTAAGCTGGTGCTGAATGGTGGAACATTCATTGCCGTGATCACACATGATAGAATGAATTTATTTAGTTCACAACCACCATTGTAAATATCATCCAATGTTGGCATGTTCACTTTTCTATTGCTAAAGCACGGGGATGACAGGATGTGGAGAACGTCTGGTAATATTTAACAGATAGTCTTGGTAATCTATAAAACTTGTGTGTGGATTGATGTTTGCTGATCACAAGTGGTGATTAGTTTGTGGAAACATTGTGAATATTGTATACGATCAAGCAACAGAAATCTCATTACTAAAGCAGGGTACCACACAGCAAACGGTACAAAACAAAAGCCATATCATATCAAAGTATATCATACATGTCAATGATGGACAGTCTTCCATATGGCAAGGTTGTCAGCATCCTCAGATGTGACAAGACCATACACCATTCTGTCTAGCCAAACCACGCAACCATATTTTAACATTAATATAGAACATTACTAAGTTGCATTTCACAGCATGCCCCTACAACCTTCAAGAGCATTTGGACAAGGCGGCATTGCACTGAAGATTTTGAACGCTGGTTTTTGGGTGTTTTATTTTAGAAAACCTTTAATCAATCTGTCTACTGACAGGTATTCCATGACAAAATGCAGCCACTTGGTCGACGACTGGTCCTTTATTGGTAATATATTGTACGACTGTACTACAATTACGATTTTGTTATCTGATATCTAGTGAATCCATTGTATACACTGCTGGTCATTCAAGGTGATAAAGATGAAGATGAACTGTGCATTTCTATATGCTTATGGGCAAACACTCATTAGTTACCTACCGCTGCTGGGGGTGTAGTAACTTGCCTAGTTTTCTTACCTAGGTCGAAGTTTTCTTTCCTAGGTTGAAGATTTTTACCTAGGTTGACACATGACCAAAAGCTTTGATCTCCGGTGAATTTTACAATAGTGGATAGTATTGATTCAGGCATTCCGAGACATTTCAAAAATGCCCTGTAAAAGCAAAGATAGACATTTATGAAAAGAGTTTGGATACTTAGATATTTGAAATCAAGCTCTGAAGTCTGCAAAATACTTTATTACTGCGGCATTATGACGTCACCGTGACGTTGTCGCCTAGAAGCATACATAGCAACACTCTTAGTTGCTATGAATCTGGGAGGAAACCAGCGGGACGAAAGAATATCACAATCAGTTACTCATAGTGGTGGCCATGGCTTCTTGGACTATCGAATGTAAAAAGACCTCCATTTCTATCGATATCTGAAGATATATAGGAATAGGGAATCCAAGTTCCATTGAAAAAAGAGTGAAGGTTACCCGCTAAAGCCCGGAAAAATTACTACCCTCAGCCAAGACCTTTGTCAGTAAATTTCTGAGCCTTACCTCGTAACTTTGACTTTCTTTCACCGGAACATAGCTTCCCTTTATTATTCCATATTTTAGAATAGCATTCGGAACTATGACAATAAAAAAAACTAGTTGTTTAACCTATTTTGGAGCATTTTTAGTCTATACATCAGTACCTTTGTTAAGTTCTTTCATACTTTTATCTCACAACAGAAACAATGCAGTGTCTTTATCTATTGACAATTTCTATTCTATTATGTCGGTAATCATATTTTATCAAGTTTGAAGGTTAGTATCCGTTGGGCAACCACGATAACTTGTTCGGGATTTATCTATGATGGTGCTTACCTATTTTATAAGTCATGTTCATTGAGAAGATAAGCATGATTTGAAGTACACATCAATAAATCATTCAAATAAATATATTGAATTCAGTGAATTAATACACATATCATAAATACATATTTAGATACAGCTTTGGATTTAAATGCATGCAGAAAGGAATATCTAATTTCAATCCGCAGTATCTAAAATCCACGAGGTGTCATTAGGGGCCAAAGAAGGCAAGACAGTACACAATTGTGCAAACAAAGGAATGGATCGACAGAAACATGAAGTCGAATACATATAGTCCCCGTACTGTTTATACTCATTTTCATATCATACAGATGCGATTCCCACACTTATCGTTTCACTGATTTTCGATACAAAGGGGTGAACAATAATTCCGCAGATTATAACAGGTAATGGAATAGATCTAGAATAAATCAAGATTCACGGGGAAACTTGCTGGATTATTCTGTCTGTGGCCAGGAGTGGCGAGGCATTTGATAGTTTGTGGACTTATAACCCAGGTCAAAACAAAAGAGGGAAAAGGATACCCAGGGAGGGTTAGTAGGTAGGTGAGGGGTGTTCAGAGAAGGTGGCTGGGGAGTGTGGTCTGACAGCTGGTACTGGCACAATAACAGAGAGTGACAGGAGCAGAATACATCACTACCCCTTTTACCAAATTTCATCGGGTAAACACGAACATAAATCTAATAAAAGAAAATAGACAAACAATAGACTGCACAATAACAAATTGGCAGGCCTGGCCAGCATATACCTATGACCTTCTATGTGAAAACCAAGAGAATTATCAACTAGTGAGCCCATACTCGGTATTAATACAACAATCTACTTTGCCCCAGGTATACTGTAACGACACGTAGGCCATAGATACTTCCTGATCAAGTTTAACAGCTTAATTTAGGTTCTTACTAGTATGAAAATACATACAATCGTCTTTGTCGAATCATCGGATGGTACACTTAATCACTCGATAACAAGAAAATTGTCCCTTTGTGAACTGAATATATATGGTTAGCTTCCGGCTGAATACGTAACAAAACCTAGGTGGGAAAAAGTATCATTCCTGGCAGTAGAAATAAGCAGAGCGGGTGGGATGTATACTGGCGCCTCTATCAAGTGGATGATTTACTATTCAGTTGCGTGGAAATTTAACGTTTGTTCCAATGTTTTCCACACGAAGGCATTTGGAAGAGGAACAACTCGGGAAAAACTCTATCCCTTGATGTTGTCATAGCCAGCCATGGGTCCAGACTGGATGGGATGTTAGTTTTTAGTATCTTCAACAGTATGAGTTAGTACCACCATCCACCAGGGACCGACTATTTTATACGCTGGCAATTTTATACATGCATGCAGACTTTTGCTATATATTGGACACAACAGAACCAAATGTACGCTGGCCGCCGCATATCAAACACCTGCCCTGATGAATACATCAACATAAATACACGTATACATATAACTGTGACTGTAAAGTCTAGATGGATCTAAGGTTTTCCATAAAGTGATACTCTCACCTCCAGCGCCAATATTTACAAACCGATGAAACCTCTGGAGTTATATTGCTCACGACGCATACTGAAATGTATCGGAATTGATTTATAAAGAAAAAATATTAAGTAGAATGAAATATAAAGTATCAAGTGAAGTTGGTAGTCTTTGCCACTGTATGATTTACGGTCGCTGGATGAAGGGTTATGATGTAGGTTAAAGTGTGCCGTATTGTTTTCCGTGGCCTTAGCAGACCTCTTAGATTGTCAAGTCACCAGGGGGGGCAAACTGGCCCCTGGCTATTGTGTGAGACGCCAAAATCCAACACATGGAATAATTATTTTCACTCAGTTGTAATTTTCGTGGCCGAAGTAATATGCTCGGTTGATGCACCGCAACATACACACTCAATATGTTCATTTTAATATTAGCACATCACAATACTATAACATCAGAAATATATGACAAATACTACTTATTCAGGGATATGAAAACACACAAACTACATGTACTTAAAGCCATATTGGTTCTTGTGTCAAATGCAGGGGTTATAGGCAGCGTAGGCGGGTCGGGGAGGTCATAAGGCAGCCGTGTCTAGCGGACTGACTATGAATACGCAACAAGATGATTGACACGCCTGTGGACAGTCATCGAGACACCCTGTCTGCCCAGATACCCAGGGGCCTGTTCCTAAAATACATGATGAGAGAGGTCTCCACTCAGTCTTAAAAACAGATTCTCTTTTGATCCTCAAAGCCGGCTTTCAATAGTTATATTCTCGACGTGTTATAGATTTATTGCTATACCGACATATTCGGATAACTTTCATCGTCAATCTAAGTAGTGGTGCAATTAATTTGGAAGCATCTGAGACACTCATTTCTCTCACTAGTTCATCTAGACTGATTTTAGGAAACAGTCCAAGCAGCCCTCTTAATGCCAGCAGCATTGTTTTCTTTTGGCTCACTCCTTTTTGTTGATCATTGACTCATAACATTTGATTTGACTTCTATAGGAGCACTTGGGTGCAACTCCAGAGCATGTTATTTTCTTTTCAATCGCACAACAATATGTGAATCAAGAATGACATTTTGGGTGACTGAACTTATTATATTTATGGTCCTCGCTTGGGAAAAGAGAATCTGGATACATGCACTTTGTGATAGATAAATAAGAATGGACCTGTCTTTTGTGTTGCCACCTTCACCCTTGACGATCTCTACGTCTGCACTGCAGTGCACCAGGTGCCCAACAAGGTTACATGGATATTTTTTACCATGTCTCTTCAGTTCTGTAAAGCTCTATATGGCTTTATTCATGAATTACACAATATATCATACTTTAATATTCAGATAATTCCCTGGACACAACTCCAATACAATAGTTCAAATAGTTGGAATCTGTGGATATGTAAAGGTCTCACGCAGAGAACGCTCTTCAAAATTTATCCTTTCACAATGTAGTCGCCTTGAACCAGGAATGCACTTACAGTCCCTATAGTTTTTGTCAGAGAGGTATACCTTGCATTACAAACATAGCAAAATTATAATCCTGCACCTTTTTTTCAAACTGGCTTGAACCTGTGAATCTATTTCTATTATCGTCCATTGGAAAGACCACACCATATACATATTTGAAATAGTGGAGACAGCTGGTACTCAGATCGTGTTCCTGCTTTGGGTATTCCAAAACAGTGTCCTCGGACCCAGACATGGATACGTTCATACCAAATTGTTCTATAACATTCTATATGATCTGCAGAATAGTAGCTGAGTGAGATGTGATCCAGCGAGACAGGGTCATGTGTATATACCTTAGGAAATAAATTGAGGGACCCAATAACTGTAGGCAGTGACAGGAAGATTTGCCAAATAACCTGGAGACATGGCGGTTAGAGAGAGGCATACTACTTTATAACAAGGCAGAGCAGGGAAGGGATGTCGAGATTGACACCAGGACTAAATTCGTCATTCAAACCGCGTTTTTTGACATGTGGTTTATATTTTTCACCTAAAGAGTCAATACTTTAGTTGAAACATTATACAGTTAGTCATACATTTTATAATCATAATTCAATAGTACTGTGTCTTATTTTTATTTTCTCAGAAGGTTATGAGAATGGTTGCAGTTTCTACAACACATTTCTATTGAATTATGTGGTAGAAGGCAATAAGCTCTCACGACGGCGTGTATGTGACTAGGTTCCCTCTACTCCTCACTGAGGAGTTGGATAATTCATGTAAGCTGTCTACTTAGCTTAGCACATGTCAGTCCACTCAATTGAATGGTATGGACTTTCCCATATTATTGGGGCCTCCTGCCACCCCTTTGGTGGCAAGGATGACCCTCCAAATGAGTCCATTCTTCTGCAGTCTTTGGATGTTAGTGGGAATGGTACCAGTTGTTTGGTGTATTCTGGTGTATACTGTTTGCGTTTGAATGTTATGTGTATGCAACTCCCACCTAATGTGTTGGTGTGTTCTTAGATTTTAGTAATTTAGCATACCATCAGTTTGATAATGTCCTAATTTGTCAGGCATTGTGGGGCTCCCGTGTGTTCATAGATTGATGGGCGTTTGGGGTTGATGGGTTGATTAAATAAAATATTGCTGTAAAGAAATCCCTAATTTGGGTTAGTCTTGGTTTTCACTATGACTGTTCTCATATGCTCTCTCATCCTTTCTTTGATTTCGTTCTTCATTTGGTCGACATATTGGGCCTGACTTGTTTTGCCGGTGATACAATACACGATGTTCGAGCCTTTGCATGCCACATTGTGCTTCGTGTTGTATCCCTTTTTTCAGTGGTTCTGCTTTGGATTGTACCACTCTTGCTGATCTGATTGCAGTATTTGCAATTGTTAAACATAATAGTCTTGTCGACTTTTTCAGTAAATATCAAACATACACGTACGCGTACAATGCCTTCATTCTCAGCTTTTTCACATCAAATTCTTGGTGAACTTTGTTGCTAAAAGTACTCTTTTGTCACACCAAGGTCATATATATATACTTCTCTTCATTGAGCTAATCTAGAAAAGATTCTTTGCGATCTACATGGGTTAGAATGTTTTTATTTGCTCTCTTGGCTTGCCTTATACTTGGAAATTCTGCTTAATAAAATATCAGCTCTATTTCGTCTCTTCTCATCTTCTTTTAATTTCACCAATGTGATTTTAAGACTTGAATATAACGTCTCCTAATAACATTTTGCTCTTCTTATTTAACCAATGATACAAGGTTAAATTTGAATAGGGGTTTTATATACATGTATATAATTTGGATTTTGAGTAGAGGGGATGGTTAGAACAGTGTTAATGGAGGAATGAGTTCAAATGGTCAGCACAGTGAGGGCTAGAAGCAAGAGGGAGAGAACGGAAAGGGCAGATCATTATTGCCAGAGGGCAACACACACACTCCAGTCACGTGACATCGCCTCATTTACATACTCCATATCGAATTACTACAGAGCCCGAAAGAATGCTTACCTCTATTTAATTGCCTATGACGTAGAAAGATATTTTCCTAAATAAAATTTACAAAGACTATTTTTACAGATTTAAGAAGAGGTCCTCTTGTTTACTGCAATACGGAAGAGTTAAGTATTTTTCACAGGAGCAATCTGTATAGACGGAAACCTCTCCACCACTCCAATGAATACAGCTGAGGGAGATTAACTCATCAATTAACTCATTCAACTAAACTGAAGGTGACTCAGCCCCCTGTCCCCAAACTAAATGCAACAATCGAAGTCCTTCCCCTGAAGATGGTAGCGCCTCTGTCAGTTGTTCAACCACTTCGAAGGAGTAAACGTTGTACATTTTCTTCGATTCTACCAACATTTTCGTTCGCTTATTGGATTATAGAGCTTCAATAAATAGGATGGATCTAGATTAGATATAAGCGGATAACTTCTAGTAGTATGCATAAAAATATCATGTACAATTTTTCCTTTTAAACGGTCTTCTTTCCCTATTTAGGAAAACTTGAATAGGTTTCTAAATTTATCTCACCCCTAACATTGACTATTTGTTACATACTCCCCCATTGAGTGTTTTTCCTAAATTGAGGCGTGTTTTTTTTTACAATACTCCCTTGGCATTGAGTACGAGTTACTTATGTTAAGTCTATGGGGGAAAATACCAGGGGTGAGATAAAGAATCATCCTTTACAGGCAGCAATACATGTAAAAGATATAATTGCGTCTGGCAGTTGGCAATCCATACTGTTGTACGTTCGTATGCGCATGCGTATGCGAGACGCTCTCCAAGCGTCGGCCTTCTCCTGTGATACTCCTACACAAACACTGTATGCCTCGCCAGCGCCCCAGAAGCCTGTTTACCTCCACTGTGGTATTATTGCACCGTCGACGTCCTTATTTGGGGAATTCTATATGCTGATCTTTTTTATAGTCCCGGCAACAGACGATGTGGTCAGCCGGAACGCTAGAAGCAGATCCATACGAACTCAGAGTGATTATTTACTCAGGTGGCGTGTTATCTCGCGAGTTCTGAGGCCCACCAGACTACCTTTTTATTCGCGGACGTAGCCCCACGTATCGTAGCTGCGTTCTGTTTTCTAGGAAACAAGATGGCGGCCGTCTGGGACCTGTACTGGCAGTGCCTCCTAATGTCCATCAATATGTCAACTGCAAGTGCTGGGCAGGCAGGAATAGGGGTATGGGGCGGTCTTGTGTGGGGGTGGTAGCTGGGCAGATGCTCGTGGGATTTGGCGATGGCGGTGGTGATATAGGAATGGGGGGTATACAGAGGTATTATCCGTCAGGTTCCTACACTTGTTATGCTTCATTAAATCAGGCATACTTGATAAACATAATAGCAAATTTTGTGGCTGCTGAAAAGTATATTCAGTTCTATAGAAAATTATGAAATCAATTTTTTTTCTTTGACTTTATTCATTCTGTAGTATTACAGTTCCTCAATGAATAGATAGACTCACAACCATAGCTAGGGACTACAATATGTATGCAAGTAAAAGAGGTACAACGTTAATGAGGGAATGATATGTGTAGACACAATAGCATTCGTCAATGATAACAAAATACAAGGTAAGGTGGGCACAAGGGTATGGGTTATGCTTTTATATTCCACCAGGAGCTATATGATGAGTGAAATGTGAAGGATCAGTGACATTTCCAAAATATTGATGTGTTTGTGCGTTCACCAAAAGAACATTTCCATATGCTACTATGCGTACACGTACAAAGCCATTTGAGTTACAGGGGTGGATTTAAAATTCGCCCTAGAATCCTCGACTCTACGTTTTAGGTTTTGATCATTGGATCATTTAAGTTGTTGTTATGGACCATTACACCTTAGGGTTTGATGGCTGACCGCATTGTATCGCCTACATGCGAATCAGTCCTTAATAAGAAAAAAAATTGTATTCGGCAAACTTTGCACTGTGATTATATAAATACAGAATGGAGAGTGTGAGGTGACCTCGATCCTATACTTCTCCTGACTAATCGCGGAAACCGCCGACCACTATAGCCAATATGCCTGATGAATAACTTTCAGGGATTACAAAAGAGATCTATCATGTACAACGTGCTTAGGATCGCACTAATATTCCCAAGTGGTTGACCCAAATAAAAAACTGTGCTGCACCCTGTCTTTTTCTAAATTCTAAATCTTTGAAAATGGCAACCTCTTTCTGTTTCACAACCCGTGCCACTGCTGACTTGTAAAAGTCGATAGCCCAGAGAAAAACACTTTTTAATTCACGTCTGCAGTGTTTGTCTTGGAAGCCGTCAGATCCAATAAGCACCACCGGCTTCGCGTTCGGCTCTCAATCTCCTTCCCACGAGATTATCCCGGCACACAGACAAGATGAGGTTAGGAAGAAGCGGACGCCGCAGGGACGCTGTACTTGTTCAGTGTCGTCTGCTTTTAGTATTGTGACGTCGTGGTACTGCGGGATTCCCAGGAGGGCTCTGTGTTTTGTCTGTGAGCCTGTGATCCCTGGTGTGACCTTTTACTGAGAAAGTAGGGCATATTAGGAGTTTTCACTATGACTGATAACCACCTATTCTGTCTCTGATATCATACAAACAACGGTACAGAAGGAAAGCACTAAGCGATGATTAATAAATATATGAATCGTAAAAGGAAATGAATATTGAAGGTTCAAATATGCCTTCAAAGGTAAATGAATGCGTCTAGGTACTGCCAGATTAAGATCAATGGTATGCCGAAGGTAATATACGTTACATTGAAACGATATTAAAGGGACAGAAATACTCTAGCAAGAGGGCATGCAGAGGGCATAGTAAAAGAGTGCAACGAAAATAACCTTGTTTTGATAGTTAAAAAAAGATGCACACAGACGTGCCTTACGACGCACCCTACGACGCACAATTGCATTGAATTGAATGCGCATCGGGTTGCATCGGGAGGTCTGAATTCTGCACGGCGTTGGTGGGTTCCATGCCTTACAGGCCTAACAGGCTTGCTGCCGGACATTCGCCCGGAAAACGTCACTTGAGATTAGGCAGATACGAAGATATCTGCTGACATACACACGCGGAAGTGATTTTCACTTTCTATTAGCACTAACAGGACATTAATAAACTATGTAGGTATTCTTTACAAGATAAGCATGTGCAGACCGTGCCCTATAGATAGTCTACCCTAGACGTTTATCTCATATAGCTACGACACCGTTACCAACATTATAGGTCACCATTTAGGTCTTGACATCACAATGGTGACGGATATTAATGGATGTGAAAAGATGTTAAAAACTGTGGATAATCATGATCATAAAATCCCTTGAAATACTTATTAAAACCCACTTGATCATACGATAATTGCTTGGTGGCAACCTTTTCCACATTTTTAAAATCATACTTATTATAATTCTCATCGAGGATAATTTGACAAGTCTTGGGGATGTCTTAATTGATGGTATATCTATCATGGCATTCTATCTTGATACATACTCCTTATGGGAGGACCAGTCTATGATTAACATCTCACTTTGAAGTAGTGTTTCTCGTGTAAATACTAGAGGACTCGAGCAAGGAAAGTAAAATATAAGTAAAGAGAGAACATAATTATTTCTTTTGACATTTCAACTTATGTCTTTTAGATTAAATAGACATTATTTAAAAACAAAGCAAGAGAATGGACGACACAAGGTCTCAAGAACAATAGTCAGAACGTTTTTCAGACCTCTCACTCTAAAATCTTTGTGATTGAATCCAATGAAATTCAACATATCATCACCATGCATCTTTATGTAGTGTTTAGCACAATGGAACCTTCTTCTTTTTTTTATTCAAACACCGTTTGAATTTACCTGCTATGTATGCATGTGCAGTACATATTTACGCCCAAACGAAATATGTAAATGCCAGACAGACTTGTGTTAGATGTCAACCTTTTCCAAGTATGTTATAGCCAGAAGATTTGTTAGTTAATTTTAGAGAAAAACATTACAAGGCAGTCTGCGAGTGGCAGGTTTTGGGGAAAGGTTTATAAGATGTGGAGTAGTCAGTAGATGACAATTAAATTCCTACAACAGAAACAGACTGAACGAGGCGTAAAGGACACCACAAACAAACGACTAACTCGCGACCTAAAGAGAGATTCTGTGATTGTATGATATGTATCTTCGCCCCTAATATATCTGACATAACTGATTTAATAGGCTTCTCTTATGAAAAGTATTCCATACTATGCTTAGTCATGGGTAAATATACAGTTTAAGAACTTATTAATAATTAAATAGACATACTCCAGAGTTCAAGGATTCGTAAGATGTTCCCAAAAAGGACTATATGTGTGACATATAACATGTACCTATGTGTCTTATGGTTCATGTTTTAGAGCTACGTATTCATCATGGTAATTTTTATATTGATATTCTTGTGTATTTCAGAATGATTCATCTTAATTCGAATCATAGGACGAAAGATTACCATCTTCTAACAGTCACGTGGCCCGAATAGAGTCAATACAGAAATCTAGTGATGATTACTGATACATAGATTGGTCCAATTAAGTAAATCCTGTTCCTATAAAAGTTCTTTAGGCAGATGATGAAGAGACCTACATCTAGGTCTAGATCTGCATTTCTTGGAAAGTAGAAAAAATATATCCCAATCACCCTGTCAATTTCTGGCTGATATACTCTGAACAGAGAACTGGTTTACACAGTTGGCTCTGATACAAAAAGCAAACAGTGTTAGATCATCTGTCGCTCTGTGTCATCTAGTTTACTGATCAAAGAGCTAAGCTCGACACTGTGACTACTGAATAATAACGTTTGGATACCGAATAGAAAATGATCATTGTTCTGGTCTCTGTGAACAACCGGCGGGTGTGAGGGAGGCTGGCATTGCAATCACGGTGTAAAACAAACGAGTCAGAGGGTTAAACACGACAAGGAGGGTGGCATTACTGCTCCCCCACCTCTTCCACCAGATTCCCTCTCGTTTTCACGTCATCCATCTTCGCACTGTAGCCAGCCTCCGGTCATTCGCCCTAGCTCGCAGACATCTAGGTCAACCAAGAGATTGGTGCAAGGGAAAGCAACATATACCTGGGGCCTGATATTCAGCCTCACATACCGTATAAAAGACTCTGTAGGATGGGCTATAATAGTAATGCTTCCGTTATGTGCCAGGCACCCTAGATAGACTGAATCATCACTATTAGTGTTATAGCAATGGCAAAATAAATGATTTCATATTAGGTTTCATCAATGATATTATAGCAATTTTCCAAAGCTATTTGTTATCATATCTATTAAAGATTAATGCCTTTTACGTTTGTAATATTCATACTGGAAAAGTCGTATGTTTTATGATACGCTTCAGTACTAATTGCATATACTACTTACAATCTGAATTTTGAGATTAACCAATTAACGTTTGATAATGCCCATCCTCTAGTATTTCAGATTTAGATTAGGTTCCGTACTGTCCTAATATATTTGACACGAAATATCTATGTTATAGCAAATATGCTTCTTAGATAATGCGGTATTGGTATCACAACTACATAAACCCGAGCTTCATGGTTGCAATACAACTATAAGTGTGTCAGGAAACAGCAGATAGCCATTGATCTAGTATTCTAGGTATTCCTGCTAGTTAGATCCCATCAAACCCACTCATCTCTCACCTGTTGGCATCAACATTACCTTCCTCCCGTAGGCCCTCTCTGCTCTAGGGCAGGCAAAATGAAAGATGTTACCGGCATTAGCCATGAACACACTATGCCTGCGATCCTGCGGTGTAGTATTCTGATGCTTGTGACCTAACGTCACATTCTATATGCGTGGTTTTCCTTTTCTCCATCTGCTCCAACCGCAAAATATAAAACATACATGTACGACTAGGGAAACATGATGATTGATAAACGCACCACTTGGAGTCTCATTTATAGAACATCCCTAGAAATATAAAAAGGTCTGGATAAACATTTTTTTCCAACTGTACATGCTTTATTCTGACTGTGGTAGCAGTTGTAAATCTACAGAATAGATTTTGGTTTAGATATTGTGATTTTAGCTTTATTAGCATCAACTTTAATAATATTTGAGCTGTTTGTATATGACATGTACATCGTCATGATACCTACAGTAATGGTACATAAGATGGGATGAAATAACGGTGGTAATGTTACGACTCCTGCAGCTCTCAGAATGGTATACGGTAGCTGTTTTCTGTAATGGGGAGAGGCCCCGGTGCCCAGGTAAAGCTGATAGATGGAGACCGGAGATTGGCTGTAGGCTTTTATCTCCCAGCTTCACGGAGGACCCCAATTACCCAGTCGGCCTTGTCGTTAGAGCAATAACTACTAGTTTAGTCTAACACGTGGCAAATGAAGATTTACAGGATATACCAGTCTTGTCACACTTACACGCCCACCAAAGTTAAATATATACATATGTACTTGTAAAAAAGACTATGCATTCCCTTTATATTATGTTTAAGTCTGTTTGGTTTTAAGCATAACTTGCAGCATAACTTGAACTAGTTATAATAGTTACTGTGACCTGTAAGAAATTTACAGTATAATATCCAGGAACTATATTTTCATGCTGTTAATGAATAACATGCGCACATTGAATTATCATAACAACAATCGATACTGAATCGAATACGGAAAAGCCGTATTCTCCAAGGAGGCCACCTGACGGGCATCATAGGAACTATTTGTATGAACAATGCACGGCGCTTGTGTCGACTTTCTAAATTTTATCTACAAGATTTTTTTCCTAATAATTAGTCGAAAGGTGAGTAATAAATGCAACATTACTATGATTTCGATCTGTGTGGCCGTACTCTCCTTGTAGTTGACGCTGCGCAATACTACTCGCTATCGCTCGGAGATTTACTTCGTGTCAACTACGAGGAGAATACGGCCACTCAGATTGAAATCATAATAATATTGTCTATGTATCTACAACAAAACGGGCAACAGGAAAACCACACGTAAACAATATAGAACACATATCCAAATATCATTGAAATGACAGCATATATGTGCCAATTAATACATTGATAACCATCTACTGCATAGCTTAGCAATAAAGTGGGGAACTACCTCCTTGGTTTGCAGTATGCGATAGAGGGAAACTCCCTTCACCGAAAACCAAGATCTCTGTAAGCATTCCGTGCAGAGAAATCTAGCACAAGTGATAAGAAATAGGATTGCATCAAGAGGAGGTGAGCTGTTCCGAGCAGGTTAGAGGCAGGGACGGATGCCTTACATAAATCCCTAACCTTGTTTTATGTGCATCAGGTACCTCACATAAGAGTGTGAGGGGTAGAGAGTAAAACGTTTCACCAGTAAATCTACCCTGGCTACTTCGGAAGCAGTAGATTTGCCTTGTAAAATAATTCACACTCTAGAGGCAAAGGAATATATTTGATTGTTGGTTTCGCTACTCTGTAAAGATAGGCCGACGTTACAATGGAGCCAAAAACCGTCTGCGTTCACCTTCAGATGTTGCCCAATTCTATGAGCAAACTAGTGATAACGAAAAAGGAATGATAAACTCCCTCTTTTATTAAAATATTGAAGGACCTCTCATCAAAGCGCGGGGCAGGACAATTATTTTTCTTCCTACCCCCTCCTTTTTACCAGTTTGCCCTTATGCTAGTCCTGACAGCCTCAATATGGCGTCGCCGTATCTCGACGCCTACTTCTGAGTCCACCTTAAGTCGTTTGGATTGCAAATCATAAGTAGACTTGGCTGTCGGTGAGTTGTTGGGAAAGGTTTTGCTCTATCAAAAAATCCAGCATGACAGTCGCGACGTTTCCCAGCAACACCCGTGGCTAACGCGAACCAGGACTGCCTTAAATCGCCTTAAAATACCTTAAATCAACAGGCCAGGAGACGGGTGTATACAGAGAGTATAATTATGTTGAATTTACATGCATACATACATGTAAACCACCAGAGAAGGTAAACAACTGTAAACAGTTGTGAACATGCAAGTTTGATGAATGTTTTTTTATTTCTAAAAATTTTCTTTATGAACCCTATCCACTTCTGTTTTGCAACAGTGGATTATTGGAAGGTGTACAAATAAATTTTACATCATGTATGAATATATACATATATGTCACCCCCAAAGCACACGGGACCATACCGGGACCGCACCGGCAAACATGCCGTAGTTGGTCAGGACTGCTACAATTCACCTAAGGTGGGATTCACACGATGGGATTCATGTACCTCACAGGGCTCAAAATCTCATGCGATTCTGTTCCTTTTTAGGGGGAAATGTCTTTAACAATTACAGGGGGAAAACATGTCTCAGGGAAATGAAACGCTATAATTTAAACGAAGATATTATCTTTGAGTACAGAATCTCAGCAGGATTTGTCTCAGAAAAGAACCCTCTGAGGTACATGAATCCCATCGTGTGAATCCCACTTTAAGTGAATGGGAAACATTCTGTCGTCTACCCTAAGTCTTTGGGCTCGTGCCGTATGGCAAAAACCATGTCAAACTACGGCAACCTTAATTCAACGCATTTCGCCTTTAGTTGACAGGATATTTGGGGCCGAGTGGAGAAAAACCATAAAAACGTCATAAAAAGTCCACATCGACTTACGGTTTGCGCAGAATTCACTGTCAGGACTGTCGGGGTGATGGTGTAAACCTAGCATAAAGATTTCAATTGGACCGGAGGCAATACCAAGCATTTTAGTCAGGAGCAAAGGTAGTCCATTCAGCGGGGTCGAATTTGCATTGCTTCACAAGACCAAAACGCCATTCCATAGTGAAACGCCCATGTTGTATGGATATTAGATTTCCAGTGATTGCCATTTTGATGTAAATAATCCCCTTTGATTCAGAGATGCTGTTTGATAGCAATAAGCTGCGTGTCCCTCAGTACTGAGGCAACGGACACGAACTGCAACCTTATAGCTCAGCTCCCATTCAATTCTCAGTTCTCCGTCATTGTATTTAACTATTCATTATCTTTTGTATCTCTAGGTGTAGAAATTAGCCGTCGGCATTGGGCGTGCAATGGTAATGTACTATAATAATCATCTCGGTACACCAATATACGGACTGATCCAATTCCTAGTCTTGCAATTACTCCTACCACGCCCACACTGAAGGCCCCAACTTCGTACGGTAATTTAGTAATGTCCCCAGCCAAATGAAAATGGTATGTGTAGGGGTCGGATACTGGTGTCTGTCGAGGTGCTCTCAACAATGGCATGCAATGGCATACCTACCAATTCCAAAATGGTAACTGTAATATGATAACTCGATTCAGTTCATCAGTAAAAATTATTTTCTGAGAATTGTCTTTCACTTGTTCGTTATTGCGAGGCAATTTCAATCATGCACATACTATGAGGTTAGGTAATGGATTAAACGTATATAAGTATGCATCGACACATTGCTACTGTTGATTTTTTATATATACATACACATACGATATTCGCTATACATCTGCAGGCTGGACCCCTCATAAAAATTACAACAAAGCCTTCTAAATATATGGTCTTTACTCAGTTACCATATATATATATATATATATATATATATATATATATATATATATATATATATATGACATACATGCTTATATGATAATGATACTGTATTAACAACAATGAAAAAGATGGAAAATCTTTTACCTTTAGATGGATATGAACCATTTGAAAAGGTTCAATGGCTATTCACATAGCTAAACATACCACAAAACGGTCAACTTTATTTTTGAGCGATTGTTCGCGAGATACAATGCATACATCTATTTTAGTCTTTATATTTTAGTGTCTAATTATATTCATACACACCTCTTTTATTTATGTGTCTGATATACAACTCTACACCAGAATTTGGGATCCCAATGCCTCTACAATGGTTTGATTTACCGTAGTGGATTCAGTTTCACATGTATAGCTGACCGTACTGCACTAAACCCATTACAAGCCCATAACTCTTCATTACTACAGTCCCCAACATCATACATATCCGTGCCTTTGACCGCCAACGCTGCTGACCCTTGACCCCTGGCCTCTGACCTGCCGTCCGCCTGACCCCTTGTTTTTTTAACGGTGTCCCAATACAACGGTCATCAGTGCGGTCCTGTCCTATCATTTCTAGCTTGACGCGATGGAATGACCTAACCGGTGTAGCTGTATATATATATATATGAAGCCTGCGGGGGAGACTGGCAGAGGTCAGACGTAAACAACAATACCCCCGAGATATGCTTGGTGAATAAGGTATCAACCATGGTACCATGGTAAGAATGATCAAAGTTAATAGATAGTTCTCACGTTCATTATAGAGCAGGGGGAGTAGGGTGGGGTAAGGTGACTCAATGGGACATGATGCGGTCTAAGGATACATGGGCTAAGCTGTCAGCCCATTGGTATTAAGCATGAAGGCCAACGAAAATGATGTCACTGGCAAGTTGATCTCGGTTGATTGTATTGTAATTTTGGCGATCCTAAACCCTATACTATAAGTGTATTGCTGACCATAGCGTACACTCCGTTAATATAATGGACTGGAACTACCGTGCTCCTGCAATTTAATTCCTGTGTAGTTTCAGTGTTAGATTATGGACTCCAGAGAAACAATATAATTCAAAGTAAGTTATGTCGACACTTAATTTTACAAAGGAACATGCAGGTGTCTGAAAATGTATTGCCGATATCTTTGCAAAAATGCATTATAGTAATAACATCATAAGATGAATGAAATAAAGGTACATAAGGCCCGGCATACATCTACTACGATATGGCTCCGATATGGTCTAAGATGCACCTCCCGATGAAGGTCGGAAGGTCACTTAATATCGGGGTAGTTGACCATATTTCTGTGATTAGACACCGATAAAAACCCCATACAATGCGTGGTGAATTGGCATATCTATACATATGTCTACGATTTTGCACCTTCCCAATATGTCTCTGATATTGACTTTTTGTATCGGAGCCATATCGGTAGGTCTAACTTTCTATTGTAGTAGGTGGACGCCGGGCCTATTGATCTAAAATTAAACGTGGATGGGTGGGTAATTTCAAATGAAGAGGGTGTAGATGGTTAGGGACTAAGGCGGGATAGAAGTTAGGTCTAGTGTTACATTTATGAACAACTCCGACACCCTGCAGATTCAGCCAGACAATCATGTTCCCATACAACAATTTGCTCCACAGCATACTGTATTTTAATTTCTTCTAGTCATTGGGCAGACGCGAATCCATGTTGGAAAAGAATTCCTCACATGTTTTGTCTTAACCATAAAGAATAAAAAAAGACTGCCTCACATATCCCAACTCGATCGATGATAAACACGTTGGTTATACTTTATTCTTTGCATGCACCTCCATTTCTAGACCGGACGTCCGGCAGCCCTTGTTGTAACATACTTTTCAGACTTCCAAAAAGAGCATCAAGACGAGGACTTTATAGAAGCGTATCAGGTTCCCCTCCCTCCCGCCCCGGTAGAGATAGCATGTCAGGCTGTGGATCTCTAGGTAAGGAGGGCCCCTCACAGGTGGGCCCCACATAGCCTCAAGTATCTGTCTCCTCCATGAGCTCAAGTCGGAGTGGTTTAGCAAAGATTACCTACTACTAGGGTTACATACTCTCTATCGTCATTTCCATAATCCTCAGGCGCCATGACTAAAGAAATCATGATGATCCCTTGACCTCTGATCTCCCTGCTGATCCCTCAGCTTTTTAAGACTTAGCCCACCAGATCTGGCACGTAATAGCAGGAGCTTCAAGTGCTTTCACCCGACAAGGCCAACTGTTGGTCTGTCCAAAGAGGGTCTATCTATCCATCCGCACTTGGCTAATACATTTAGCTCAGGTTTCCTTTTGCTTTGGAATCTATAGGTTGTGATCCATAGCTTCTGATGTTATTGACCCTTTTGCGCTTTGGGACATATCTATTTACTTGACTAGAGGGAATATTACTTTCGCTGTATGCCAAACCTGGTAGCCAATCCGATGAGAATCTATTTTCAAATACATTCCTTTTTTCAAGCAGCTTTAGAAAAGAATTGATGCTGTTACCACACTGCTTGTAATCAAGACTGACAATAAAAACATCAATCAAGAACTTCTTTTTGATTATTCAATTCAATTTCAGCAAGTCAGAAAGAAAGGTCTCAAATGGGATTTCTCCCACCTCGTATAGGCAGCGTTTATGGTTCCATTACCGTGCTGCTACAGAACATGTAAACCAACATTTGAATTGATTGAGAAATTTGAACCAGTATATGAAATGTAGGATCTGATACTGAGCAATCAATGTGAACATTGAACGTTTGGACCCCTCTTTAGAGTAACGTTAACGTCGGGCCTGACGGAATATTTTTCAAAGAAATGCCTTGGTTAGACAAATACGTGATTTTTATTAGTGGTTTGTTAGGCTCATGGCCCCATTGACCAAATTGTTCTTCCCGAGAATCCAATCAAGTGCCATAGACAGTCTTTTCGTGACTAAATATCATTTAATACCCATGATTGCTCTAACGCCATTTACCTGTCACTTTATGACAGTGCTCTACATGATAGGAGGTAGTTTAGAGGATGTTCCATAATTCATTGTACCATTAAGACGGGGCATGGTCTTCATTGCTTATGAAATTGTAAAGTTCTGGTCTATACATCCCTATCGTGGCCAAGTAATATTGGTTTCTATGAAAAGAAAGTAATTATCTAAATTACCCCCAATTATTAAGGAACAAATTTACTGAATTGGAACAGTCCCCATTTTGGTTAGTAACCTCCTGCCTGATGTTTACAGTATGGCTGCCATGCTTTGAATGGCATATAGTACCCCTGTTATCACTCAGCTCTAGTTCCCAGTATATCCACATGAGGGATCTATCAATGACACTTTGAGTTGTTCAAGGTCATGAGCGGCCTCCTGACATGTGTGACAGACCGGAACGAGCACTCAACCGGAATGATTTGGTCATCTCCTATTGGCTGTTGGTACAACAGCCAATAAGAGAGCAGAGCTCACAGATTCCAAGCCTGTCATGTAAACCCCCTGCTAGGGGTAAAAGCAAGGACCCTTTCCTGTAAATAAACAATTAAGATCTTAACACATAGTAGTACATAGTACCTTTGTGTTTGAGTTCTTACTCTCTTCTCTTAAGGTCTACTCCTTACGCAAGTAAGTCCCAAGGCTTAACAAAATGCTAGATTCCAACACTTTAGTTCCAATGAATATGAACAAATCTTCAAGTTGAGAAATACCTGAGGAATTGACCATGGATATAGCCAAGATGAGAACAAGTTAAGGAAATTAGATTAATGACGAACTCATAGATAGGGAAATGACTGCTCAGTAAAAAGATCCATAAACCATTGTCTGCCTGTTGCGTGTCCCGCGGACACTGACTCACACTTCACGCCTCACCGGTTCAGATCAGGCTATCAGGGAATCATCGGCCATCAAACCTCCATCTCCGTCAACGAGAGGGACGTGATGAGAGGGCAGCCAGTCGGCCCCGCCTATGTTTGCCCGCCACGGCCCCCAATCAATGGCCCCAGCTTCCATACAGGAGAAGCAGGCATTGCTGTGTTGGCTCCACTCCAGGGGTATGGGCTTTTGGCTCAACTCCAGGGTATATATACACCCCCCCACACACACACTCCATATAATACCCCACCCCGGGGGTGACACCCGTTTCCCCTCGCCCATGGCAGCTCGGATTGGTGTATGCATGTGACGGGTGTGTGTGTATGTGTATGATGGGGTTATGGTCAGGGTGGGTTGAGGCTGGGGGTGTCATGTGGTTTCTGCCCGTTTTGTGGTTGATCTAGGATGAATATTTACGACTTGTTCTTGTTCATTGTTTGTCCAGTGATATTATCCGTGTCTGTACAATTGACGTGAATAACGCCTCATAGAGTGGTTTATGTATACATGTGCTGTATTGGTTTGGCACTGTTCTGATGTATCTCAAATGTGTATGCAGACAACTGTCATACTCATATCATATGCTTTTATCTCTATATCATATGTCAGGGCTGTGACACCTATGTAGAATGCGGTTATTAGGGAAAGGTGACACACGTATGACTTACCTGTAAATGAGTTGACATATATTGTATAATAGCCTAAATTAGTCCATAAAATTCTTTGAAAAAAATCTTTGCCCATAAAATTCTTTGCAAATTCTTTGCACTACTTCATCAGATCAAATATGAAAAGCTACGTTTATTTTGACCTACATGGCCCTTGTTGTGTTGCATTGAATGAGACTGCATTATTTCTAAAACATAATAATCTACTGGTATTAAAACAAATTCTTACAAAAAGCACCAGAGAAAATTATGGCACCATCCATTCCAAAGTCAACGTCAAAGCAGTCCGAGTGTTGGGGTCTCTGCTTAATAAGGGTACAGGAACGAAAAAAAAGAGGAATCTTTTGTTAGGAAATCGGTCAGGGTTTCGGGGTGTTCTCCTTATAATGGGATGCCAAGCTATCCGGGTTCTACTGTAGTTCCATAATCTTTGAAAATAAGTTACTGATCACTGTCAATAGATCATAGTTGAACCATGGGTTTCTAATAATGGTATTAATAAACGTTGGTAAAACCAAAACGGTATGTTTTGGGTTCTCAGTCTATAAGGCCCATTGCACTGATATTGCTCGTTCTTTGTCGATGTTGCCCCAGTTGCTCACGTGGACAAAAGCAGATAATGCATCCATGACTTACACAAGGAAAATCGAATAGACTACCTTGTCAGCAGGCAAAGTATACATTTATTATCGATAATGACTAACAAAGAAGAGGCTTTACATGGAATAAATATTGATTGAATTTGGTTTACTTATATAAAATACCGAGATAAATTTATGAATAGGATAGGTGGGTGGATCCAAGTTCGTTGGTGTCCCGGGAGAGAGTGACCGAGGGTAGGGAGACTGGGCTTGAAATGTGCGTGGGCACGTGACCGAGGATGCACATCATCGGGCAGCGCACGTGACATGACGTCCTTAGTTAATGATCTCATCTGTAACGCATTACCAACCTCCTGTTAGCCCTAATGCACAAGTGAGCAAAAGAATCCTGGATGAACACATATATGGAGGACTCACAGTGACTGTCAGATCACGTTCTCTATACTGCGTATCAACTTGTGTCACTAAAAGCATTCTCAGGGGGACATCATCTAAACTACGTGAAACTGTGCAAGATATTGACTCCAAAATAGATTTCAAAGTGTTGGTCGAGTCTCAGTACTTCATTAAGGAATGGAGAACATAAAATCATGCTGGGAATACTATCATGATGTATGATGTATCTGAACTGTTCCCCAGTGGAAGAACTGCCCTGAGGCAGAACTGGATGTTTTTCCTGAAATTAAACGAAAAGAAAACCTTCCGACAACGTTACGATGCAGAAATTTTGATTGGAAACCATGTCATAGCCGTATAGAACTAAGTGCGTCGCAAGCAGTGGGTGACGGCCCTAACTTGGATGTTCTCTTGTACTACTACACTTGATACTTGATAGAATACTAAGTTAAATAGCGTGGCTAGTTCATGTTTATGGTTGTACATGTACACGCAAAGCAAAGCTCCCTTCTGTTACAAACATTTGAAAAAATGTACACAGACTACAAGATTAAGGTAGACAAATTGATTGCTGTGGGCCTTGAGGCTGAGGGCTTGTTTTCGGTGCCCTTCTTGGGGGTATGCCCTCTAGGGGTAACTAATCAGGGTAGATCTATACCAGACCGTGGACAAGATGACCAGGACATTTATGACCTTCCCAGGTGTTGACAAGGTCACAAGGTCACTGCCAGAGTAAAAAGATGGTGGCTCAGTGCTTATAAACAGGTGTTGTTGACACCATGTGCCTGTAATCAAGACCAGGCCGTGTTCGTTAGTGTAAGAATGTACGGTATCAGTGCGAAAAGGTGGGAGGCAGCAGTGTAATAGGTCTGACAGCTGGTCTATATATGCAAACTAAAACTGGTATTTCGAAATGAGCTTTGTACTTCTGTCGTTCACTAGTCGTCATTGTAACAACCCTTAGTGTTATTTCTTTGCTGGCTGATGTATCCACAATATTACCATGATTCTGATCTGCACGTTTCTCACGTCTGAACAGACTGGAGAGGAATTTCTAATTTAATTGTATCAATACAAGCGTACAAGTCTCTCAAAAATGGCTCAAATGCAGCTCCACATTTTCAACTTTAACATTTGTATTCCGGACTAGGGCCCAGATAATGAACAGAGATTTCTTTCTCGAATATTGAGGAAATAGGGAGTACACGTAGGAACTACCATTATATCAACCTTTGGAATGATGTCAATGAAGTAAAGAAAAATTATCATGCTGTGGAATTACTTTTGCAAACGATAGAAATACAAATATTCTATGATATATTATGACTGTTAATCACTGGATATCCATAGGTATTCAGTTTAGATACCGATCGTTTATGTAACCTACATGTACTGGGAGAATTTGGTGTTAGTGAAACACCGCTGAAGGTAGACTGATCCTGGCAGGCAGGGGAGGCAGCTGGGAGGAGACACGTTGACAAAACAAACTGTAGGCCAAGTTGATGGATCGAGGGAATCCAGTTGGTTCGGTGAAGTAACCTCTTTGATAAAAATCACACGGCCTTTGAAGAGCGGTCGCTGGGGTGTGAGCGTGAGATGTCCTCCTAGCTTGAGGCCTTGATGGAAAGAACATTAAGCATTAAACGCTAGATAAAAAAATGAGCAGACGAAAAAGTACGACCAGACAGTCTTTCACAATATAGATTAAGTGTATAACTTCCTCTGATTTTCCAGGTGGCTCGTCTTGGAACAATACGTTATTACAGTCCTCTGCAAGGTCTGCAAGCCCTCCGGGTTCTGTTCCCGGATATGACATCAGAGGATCCCTGGAGGTTTTTAAACCTCCAGACACACACCAGGAATTAGTCCGTCTCCAGACTGGGTTTGAACCACATCCGGAAAGACTCCTGCACTCAACCTGCCTCCCTGCTGCTCTCCAACACCTCGGAGTGGAAGACTGAGTGCATGGTGTATGTAATCGTAATAGCTGGAGTTGTGTTTAATAAAGATTCTCAGTTATGCAGTAAACTGGTCTCCTCATTGTGTACTACATTGGTGGCAGTGGTGGGATTTCCCATGTCGGTGCACCATGCCATAAGGAGGAGTGCCATCATAAAGGATGCCTTTCAGCCATATGTAGGGGTGCCATCAGGACAAATGACATTGATCAGGAGGGGTGCATTCGGTAGGAGTACCATCATAAGGGATACCATCTGGAGGAGTATCATCAGAATGAAGGTCATCAGAAGGAGTGTCACCTTGAAGGGTGCCAGTAGGTGGTGTGCTATCCGGAGAGGTGCCATTAGGGAGAGTGCCAATCCGATGGTGTGTCATCACAAGGAGTGCTCTCTAGAGGGGTGCTATCTGGAGGGATGCCATCAGGAGGGGTGCCACCCAAGTGGAATGCCACCCAGAGGATTGGACATCAAAGAGGCAGCAGCTATAGGAGCAGCAACCAGAGCTGTCATTGTGTGAGGTGATGCAATTTGATGTGCTGCAGTCGGTGAAGCAAGTTGCAGGCTTGGGGGTGCAAGGGCAGCCTGGGGAATGTACACAGGTAATCTGGAGGAACAAGCCAGACTGTTAAAGGTTACATGAGGTCTGGGTACACGGCATAGGCCAAGGAGTATACAGGGCATGCTGCGCAGACCGGAGGGGTACACAGGGGCCTTGGGGCGCATTTCAGGTTGCAGGTGCACAGGAGAAGCCTGGTGGGCATTACTGGCAGTAAGAGGGAAAGCGTTCACCGGAGCAGCAGTCATGGGAGTGGCAGTCACAGGAGAGGGTGGTGGGGGGGGGGGGCTGTAGTCATGGTAACAGTAGCCATAAGAGTAGCAGTCATAGAAGCAGCAGACCCAGGGGTAGCAGTCATGGGTAGCAGCCAGAGGGTCCCTGGAGGTTTCTTATATAAACCTCGAGACACCCTCTTGAAATCAGTTCGTCTCCAGACTGGGCTTGGACTAACTCCGGAAGACTCAACCTGCCTCTCAGATGCCCTCCGACACCTCGGAGTGGAATCCTAAGTGTATGGTGTATGTAATCATTATAGTTGGAGTAGTGGTTAATAAAAAAATATCAGTTATGCAGTAAACTTGTGTCCTCGTTGTGTACTACAATATTTTCCTGCATGTTGGACTTCCAGGTTTACCGAATGTATTGGGCAAGGTGGCCAAGCCCAACAAGACTTCGAAGGTAGAAAATGGTTAATATAAAGGGGGTATTCCACTGGCCCGACGGTAGCCGATTCTGTAGCCAGACAATCGCCGATCATTATCGGATGCCCTAGAATTTCTCAAATCTTTGAAAATGGGCATTTATTAAACTATCATTATCAGAATTAAATATATAACAATACGTGAGCTTCCTCTACAGGGCCCAGGAACAATTGATCGGGTGAGAAATCGGCATGTAATGATAAAGAAACAGGCTGACTGTCCCCATACATGTAAAATGCTTGGTTAAATCTGAGATCAGATGGACCTCCGCCTTCAGCATCGGTTTATCTGATCGCAGATTTTACCTCGTTTCTCAAATATAATCCCATTTTGAAAGAGTAACATAGCCTCACACTCCCATTGATGGAATCTTCTGCAATGCTCTATATCATCGCATGTATGGTATTGCCATTTAATCACACTGGGCCTATAGTCTGCGGTAATGTAATGGTCCAGTATCCAGCATATTATTTCAGAAAAGTAGCTCTAGAGCTATGCCAACACTGTATGTAACATGTACACATATGTCAAGGCCATTATGATGTCTCCATCTAGTGTAGCAAAATGTGCTCTCCTGTTTGCATGACTTTATTACCTAGTCAATCCTGTGTTATTATGATGATGTGTGCGATAGATGCCTACATTAGTATGTTAAACATAATATCTATTATAGTAAGTGCACGTAGATTCGACTCTTTATCTCATCCCTGGTATTTTATTTTTACTCCAATAGACTCGACATTAGGAACTCATACTAAACGCCCATGGAGTATTTTAAAAACAATGAGGGATTACATTACAAATGTTAGTCAATTGTGCTGAATTAGAAATTCGTATTAATTCTACATGGCAGAGCTGCAATGCCTACGCCATGAACCATCCCCCACATAAGTAGAGTACAAATGATTTACATATAATGAAATGAGAATAAGATGAGAAAGATTGACCAGCTGCCGATTCCATAATTCTTGGTAACTTAAAGCCATTTTAGATTATTCAGTCCTTACTAAGAGGGCGCAAAAATCTTAATTATTGCATACTTTTGATTGGTGATTTGAATGCATCACATCAACCTGTGGCCTGTCGATATAAGGAGTTTTCAAAAGTTAAGATACAGGGATTGTGTTTTGCCGGGACAAGGAGTCTAAATCATCATTTTTGCAGGAATTTTCTTTGTCGACTAGTTAAGCGTAAAAGTGTTCTGGGAAATTTGGAGAACAGATTTTTACCCTTGAAATGGGAAATATGTGTGATCATCTCCTTGATTATACTTATCATACACTGTAAAAAATTTCCGTAAAATATACAGGATACTACCGTAAACATGGACGGTATATCACTGTAATCTTACTCACAGTTCCATACCGTATATTTGATACAAAAAAACGGTATTCAACTGTAAAATCATTCAGGACTGTAAACCAACCAATCTACGGTTAGTTTACAGTATAAATCTGTAAATATGGACATATAAGATACACTTAGATTAACTCCAATATCAGCAACAAATCAAAGTGGAGAATAAAATGCAAGAGTTAACTTTATCGAAATGTGTAATAGATATTCATCGATCTCCTGTGAAGTTCCTGCTATTTAGAGCACATTTATTCTCAAGTTGTCATGACATCAATATCATAAAGGGGATTAGACACCACTTTCATAGGACATTTCTAAAAGATATGTAGGATTGACTTCATACTACTATATCAAATGCAGCCTTGTACTGTCAGATTCTGATGAGTATTCCTGTAAAATAGTTTGAACTAATAACATTAGAGTTGAAAAACTTAAATGTTGAAATATCATTGATAATAATTTTTAATGATTCTGATAAGCCAATAGGCCAATAGAGAATATGTATGATGGTAGCCAATACAAAATGTTCACTTTGATATTTATAATGTCCTAGGGGCCATTCATAAAATGCCATGTGCACTGAGGGGAGGGGGATTGGAGGGTCAAGGATTTAGGAAATTCTGCATATGCTCTTTCTTTGATCAATTGCATAAACGTTTGGATGGAGGGGTTGGAGTTTTGAAATTTCAGAAATTCTGTATACATACTCTATAGGTGGCCCTCTACATATAACAATTCTCAAGAACTTCAATAATAAGATTTCTGGTATATGTATAACGAAGGGCTGTGCATATAGTATATTTCATACAGCTTTGCTCCTCTGTATTTACGGGTCTGAACCGTTTTCAAAATACAGTTTATTACAGTGAAAATTCATGGTCTGATATATATTACAGGTTTAAACCGTTAGGAAAATACAGTCTAGGACAGTTATGATTTACGGTCAAAAATATATTACGGTCACCCGTACAATTTACGGTATTTCCCTGGCACCCCAGTTGCCTGGGAAATACCGTAAAATTCACGGAAATTTTTTTACAGTGTATTATACCTGTGTTCGGTCTCATATGTACCGGATTTGGTTCTTAAATTATGATGTTAGACCTATATTCTGTGAAAATGTTTATATTGCTCCGTTATTTCCTTGTTAAAAATGAATTTGTGTTTTTTTTTAGAAATGATGCCTCAGGACATCATTTACCCTAGGCCTGTTGATGCCCCAAGGAAATCATTTGCCCTTGAAAGGTAAGGAACTTGGTGACAACATTTTTTATGGAATGGAAAAAGCTTTAAAATGGCTTACCATACTCTGTGTCTACCAGTTGGAGATGGAGGACTGGCCTTACCTGGGTCAAGAGAATGTGTTTAGGTGAGAAGAGTAACTGGATTCAATGTTGTAAGATGACTTTAGGGATAAGTGGCTCTACCTACAGTTGTTTTCTCTCAAAAAATCACAAGAAACAAAGGGGAAAATGGGTTCTCTCTTTTACCAGCTTGTCTACAAATGGAACAAGGTGTATGATTAACAGCCAAGGGAAGATTCAGAGATGATTTATGAAAGTCTAGTGGATGATATGTTCATCAATATGGGCAAGACAAATATCTCTAAGGAGAGGAACAAAGGACTAGTATTTTACAGGTTAAAGACATTATCAATGATGAAGGCTTGATGTGCCATACTGAAATTAATGAAAAATATCGGGTTGGAGCCACTTTCCTGGATGTCTTTGCCTTGAGAAGAGCGGTACCAGGACTATGTTATATGGAACCCAAACCAGTGAACTGCCATTACAGAAGCCGGGTCAAGAGCCTTTGAATACACTTGAATGTAGCACTGACCTTTCCTCGAAGAAGGAGCTTTCTCTTTGTGTTTTATATGAGAGTATGTTGCTTGTATAGTTAGACGGTCACTAATTAAAAATAGGTTCCACAGCCTTGTTTATTATAGAATTTGAATCAGTCTTTATGGTATCAGTACAGCTTTGACCTACGGGTCGCGTTGTTCCAAATATTAGGTTTTGGCGCTTCTCATTTGTATACAGCAAGAAGCTAAATGAACCCCAAACCTATGAACAGTCCTAACAACCAGGTCCTCTGTTATCACCTAAGGTACTATTATATGGAGACATGCTTTGTGTACCAGAATGAATCATGTTCCGAATATGTTCCGACCAGACACACTCACTTTGTCTCCTTGCTATCATATACATGGAAATCATTAAAAAAAAAGCGAACGCCAATTTAGAACAGGTGACGTAGTGTATGAACTATTAGTTCGGGCCCAGTGTGCAGAATGAAATCCATACATCTGGCTAGTATGTATAAGACATTCACGCACAGGTATATAGAGAACCAGTGTATTCACCCTTGCATTATACTTTGACATTTACTATGACAAGTAACATCTATATTATGATTGTAATATCTATATGATTCACTAAAAGCTGTTCTTCTAAAAGAAGTTAATGTATGAGTGCAGTTCTAAAGCATCCACTAATCCCGTATAACCACAATTTATTGCAATTATTAATCAGACATAATCTGACAGTTCATTGCAATCCCTAATCAGACCTAACCTCAGTCCCTTGCACTCATTATTCAGACATGATTAACCCTCAGTCCACTGCCATACATGTCATGTCCCATCCTACTTAGCTGGTATTGTTGCACTCTGACTGTGTATAGCGGATATGGTTGGAGAATGTGAATGGATGAAAAGCCAGCAGGAGCAATGTTTAAAGCAGTTCTTAATAAGGAGCGCCACATCGTGTATGAAGTGTATGTGACGCTCATTAGGTAGACAGGCTCCATATATAACATAGGTGTAGAAGCAGCACAAGACAGTAAGAAAGTAAGATCTGGAAGCAAGAATCTGCGCATCGCCGCTCCACTGGACACTGGAGGCTTACTCCAAGTAAGGAGTAGGATCGACTATTACTGTGTGGGAATTCTGTGTCATGTAGGTTCCACAGATAACTGGCAATCCTTTGGACTGATTATAATTGGTAGTAAACGCAAAGCAGAAGAGCAACATAAACAAAGACATCAGACTCTGGAGACATTATTGAATTATGTGACAACATCATTGGAGAACTGTGAATTGTGTGAGATTGAAGGGAACCAGCATGGAATAGACATTGAATTTATAAATGATCTATGAGTGTTTGGATCGAGTTGCAAAGCTGCAGTTGTTTCATTGGACCTCCTGTGCATGAACTGATCAACCAATCTTTCAAGCCGAGAAATAAAACACAATTTAAAAATTGAAAAAAGTGATTACTGTAAGCAAAAGCTAAAAGAGGCGCAAGGCAGTCCGAGGAAGTTCTGGGGGGTAATTAATGATTTGATAAATCCACAGTTAGAATCACAAATTTGTGAACTGACCGAAAATGGAATATGAATACCAGTAAAGGAGGTTCCTAATACTTTGAATAGTTTCTATGCTACAATTGGTGAAGTACTGTTTAACAAAATAAAAGGTATTGACTTTGATAGTAACCTAGAGAAGTTATTGCCCAGTGAACATATCGAAACCAGAGACGTATATATAGAATATAATTTGATAGATGTACTAGATAAAGTTAGAACAATAGACCCAAACAAATCCAGCGGTATTGAAAATGTTAACTCAAAAGTCTTGATTGAATGTATAAAAGTATTACTAAAGCAGTTTACATATTTGTGCAATACTGTAATGGAAGAAAATAGATTTCCTACTGAATGGAAAAGAGCAAAGGTAGTGCCTATACCTAAGGGTGGAGTATTAACAAAGAAAGACAACTGGAGACCCATATCATTATTATTATTACCAAGTAAAATATTAGAAAAATTAATTCACACTGCGATTTATGAAATACTAGAAAATGTTAATGTACTTGATGAAAATCAGTATGGATTTAGGCCGAAGCGAAGTACATCTGATGCCATATTTTTATTATTAAAAAATCTGTACAATGCGCGAAGTCAACAGAGAGATACTGCAGTATGCTTTGTTGACTTCCGCAAAGCTTTTGATAGTATAAACCATGAAATGTTATTATCTAAGTTAAATACAATTATAGGCCTGCCAAGAAACATTATACTCTTGTTAGAAAGTTACTTATCTAATAGGTCGCAGTTTGTTAGAGTTAATAGTCAGAATTCTGACATGGAAAATGTAAATTTTGGGGTGCCCCAAGGCTCTGTCCTGGGGCCATTGCTGTTCGTGCTTTACGTAAATGACCTTGGTACCTGCTTGGAGAATTGTCAATATATTCAATATGCGGATGATTTGATCCTATATATGTCCTGTAAATCATCTGAACAATCTTCGTTTTTACTACAAAAAGATGTAGATGCCCTATCTAATTGGTGTAAGAAAAGTGGCTTGACGGTAAATGTCATGAAAACCAAGTCCATGTGGGTGACCACTCCTAGTAGATTAAAGAATTGCAAGAAACTAACACTAAATATGAACGGGGACATAATAATACATTGTAATCATTATAAATATCTGGGCGTCCATATAGACGAGACCTTGTCCTGGACTAAACACAGTTCAGAAATGAGTAAAACTATAAGTGGAAAGTTGTATAAATTTGCAAAACTGAGAAGTTGTTTAACCTGGGAGGCTGCTAAGCATATCTATGTTGGGAGTATACTGCCACATTTCGAGTATTGTTCCTATATAATTGACAGTATGTATAGGAAGGATATTGATATATTAGAAAAATTGAACCGACGGGGCCTAAAAATAATCTTTGGATATGTATCTCGGAAACTGTCTACAAAAGAAATGTTAGATAGGTGTAACATAGAATTACTAGATATCAGAAGAAAGCGATCCTTACTGTATTTGATGTACAAACAACGCAACAATATTGATTGGACTGAAACAAAGAAAACAAGGACAACAAGAAGAAGTGAGAAGATCATTTTCAAGACTCCATTAACAAGAACATCCACTGTTATAAATAGCCCATATTACAGGGCAGCTCGCGATTGGAATGAATTAGAGAAAGATATACAAATGAGTGACAACATACAGACCTTCAAAAGACTCGTAAAGGAAATAGTAAAATAACTTCAAAAGACTCATAAAGGAAATAGTAAAATAACTTGCAAAACTGAGAAGTTGCTAACATATGAACTCATGAACTCATCATTACTTCATTAATACTAACAACTTTATATCTCTATGTTAATCTTAAGAAATCTTATTTCTCTTTATTATTGCAGTACATCGGAAAATATGTACCAAAATAGCTGTAAAACTGGCCATGATGTTACTGAAAAACTCATGTAATTATGAGAGTGACAAATAAACAAATAAAAAAAAAAAAAAAAAAAATCTTTCTATCAGAATGAATCGTACTATAAGAATTTGTTTTTATGAAGTTATGAATTATGGAGGCTATGTATAAAGTTTAGTATTAAAAACTGCTGATCATGATTGCTCTGATGTTTTGAACTATGTGATTCACAACATTAAGAAGGCTGAAGATTCATTAAACCAATACTTAGTTTATTTGACCTGTTGTTATACCTCTAGTTAGTATGTGTGTGAGGTTACCGTGCACTGCATGTAGAAAGAGAGAAGCTCAATTAACATTAAGCATCTGATACAGAACTTTATGAATAGTTCAAGATTATGATTCTCTAGGAGCTGATAAGTATGATAATTATATTGTTAATGAAATAGTCTACTCCAATTAGGAGACAAAGCTCTATCCGACGACGTGGACATCTCTAGCAATTAGGTTTGATTAATGAGACATAAGATCTTCCATTAATGGACTAACAAAGGGTTCAAATACCAGTTATATGGGATCATCAATTGGTACATAGTTAAAGCCTAGCGTCCACCTACTTCGATAGCAATTTCAGACCTCCTGATGCACTACAATGCATTATGTCAAAATCATAGACAATCGGGAACATCTTTATCATACAGAAACGTCTAGTCGAAACGGTTTTAAGGTTCATCGTAAGGTCTATGGTAGACAATCTGTACCTCAGTGGACGCGAGGCCTTACTCTGGAAACCCAGCCTGGGACACGGAATAACCTTCATCGATCGGTCTTCATCCTTCAACCTCCTACGGCCAACGATCAAGGACACCCTATTGAATCTGACAGGGTCTGATACTGTATTGGCGATCAGTCCCTTAGGGAACATAAGATTACAACTTTTGGATCTGCTCCTACTCTGGCAGGAGGACCCTAGTCACTCACCCTACTGGGAGCGCCATGGTCTGGGTGGCGGCCTGATGTCTGATCCACCGTTCTCTAGGTACAATATACTCAGAGCAGCTCACGGTTTGTGTTTTCAGCTATAAAACAACGAGCCTCCCTATCCGAAGTTAGGTCAGTTGATACGCTGGGACAATTAGGTTTTGGTAACAGAAGGTCCACACGCTACTCTCATATGACAGTGGCACAAACAGTCGACACAGGTTTTTTGTGTGTTAAACTGCGAGTAGGGTCGGGACATGGATAGGGGCTGCCCCAAGTGGGGTTCCGCTAAATGTACTCCTTGAGGTGGAAATAACTCCTGTAGTATATAGGATATAGTTTTGCCGAGCTTACTCTTTTTGTTATTGAAATGCACGAGCGTATACAAAGCATTATTTGCTTTTAAAAATATGCTTTTTGTGTACCTCATTGTTACAAATACAAGTTATTCATGCATGATATATTAAATGACGTAGTGTACTTTTCTTTACGAAAAGATACGTGAGATATACATAGACATTATGTCATGGCAAAGATGGTCAGAAAGCATCTGCAGTTGGATGACGGCAGAAAGGGTTCATTTATCGGTTAGTGAGACATATTGTTAGGATTGTTTTTGGTAGTTAAGACATTTCATCAGTAATACTTCTGAGGTTGATTTCTCTAAACCATCTACAGACACCTGTTTCATTATCTCCTTGTTCACCATCTTAATCATATAGCAAGAAGCTAATAATGTGAGATCAAATCTAATATCTGCATTATTGATTAATACATCAGAAGACCAGTTAGCAAGTAGGGTTAGAAAGAACCGTTAATGATGAGAAGCGACTCCGGCAAGGGGTGAGTTTCCATGTAAAATCCTACCAAGAGAGACAGACAACCGTTGGAAATTGATCCACAAGCCATGTCTGAGGTTAGTCCCGCAGACAGGAGATTATAGATTGGATGGTGTCGCCCTCTGGTGCCTAGTTTGTGGTACTACTATCTTACCGTATTGACACAGCCTGTAACGCTCTATTTGTTCAATCTGGTCACAGTTGGACGTCCTGATTACTTGCAATACAACACTATATCACCCAAAGCCATTGGAATCCTTATAGCACCATATGTACGAATACCGCACTTATTTTTTTACCGTCATGGTTTTATGATACTGAAGAGCCCCAGAAAAACATCAAAATACAAAAAGCCGAGAGAAGGTAGGATTAAAAAGAGAGAGAACTATTATAATAACAGTCTCGCTCACCTTCAAGGAAAAAATGCGAGAAAACATTGAATGGTAACATTTACAGTCAGCGTGGCAACTAGATGGAACTGGCTACGTTTGGTCCCAGTCAGTGGTAACATGCGGACGAACATGATTCCTATTCCATATTGACAAGGTAAACGTCAAGGGACTGACACACTATTCCCCAATCCTCGAAAGTCATACATATGTGCAGATCAGCTGTCAATAATCCCATCGGATCCATTACCTACAACCAGCGATGAAAATACATCTTATTTCGTGGATTATTTGTTTTTATACGTTCCCAATTCCTATCTGTAGTAGGTCCCTCTACGTGTATGACACTAGTATGTGAACAATATTATAGGAAAATAACGATTATCCGCAAAAAGGAGATAGCAACATCGACGGACCGAAAGAATTATATGAAACAAGAATCATATTAGTGTTGTATTTGAGCATAACAAGATGTACAGGTACTATATAACATACACTAATCTAGCAAAACCACGTCTTGGCTACTTGGAAACTCTCAAGCTATGTTAATATATCTTTCATGAACCAGCAGGTAAGGCCGTTAGCCTTGTTACAGTAATGGTGTTGCCGATCATGTTTATGATTATAACCAGGGTCCACAGTTCTGTATCCAAACAATAGCTACTGACATATTGGACAATCCTGTGGTTTATCTTTAGAATTAACCGGGTATTCAATTATCATCTCACCTTTGAAAAATCAGCAGATGGAAAAAAACACTCTCTTAGATTATATATGGAAATGAAAAATGATGAAATTTCTAGTTATAATTTGTTGCGTAAGAATAACTAGTTTTACGGTTTTCTGCCTCAAACAGATCGATAGGCACTGTTCACCGAGCTGCTCAAAGCAGGACCACGCCCAATCGTGTTATTACATTCCCAAAATGTTACGCTACGTTGGGCCGGTGGTAGACTGACCTGGATCTGATCTAGAAGTTAGTCTAACGAGTAGGGCTATGGGTGGGTGTAGGTGCGTGTGGGTGTGGGCACTATGCGTGTGGGTGGGGTTGTCAAGAGCAGGGCCATGACACATGATTTCTGGGGCATCAACCTGACCCAGTGTCACTCAAGCGACTGAGTGGGAGGAAGTAGCTCAAACAATTCTTCATACGTATTTCCAGTTCCGTTGTAGGCGTAGGTGAGGCCCAGACTGAAACCAAATCTCTGCTGTGAGAGGGACGAGCAGCTCACATGAGTCATTCCTGTGTGGGTGGAGGAGGTGTAGGGAGGATCAGCTGGAACAGGAGGGTGGAGACTGTTGTTTTGGGAGGAGGATGGGTGTATCCCATTTTCTCTGTCTCTCTTAGTCTCCACTCCCATTAATAATTCACTCAGGAACTACATAACATTCGGAATATTGTGGTCGCGATCTCATATAATCGGAATATATCTCATGAAATATCTAATATAATAACTGTTTTATAATATTTTGTGGTTGAAGGCCTTGATATAAGTAGCATGTTTTATGAATACGTTGGCCCATGGTTAATAACTAATGTACATGTAAAGGGGTTATACTTATATTACTGATCTACTATTAACTTGAGCTAAAGTTTAGTTACAGCTACCAATTAATGTAAATAGAGAGGAACACATACAAGTATGAGTAATACGTAGACATCTTTGTAAAATACTAATGGGCACAATGGACATGAGACGAGCTATAGAACTATAATTTTGCTCTACATTGCCATTAGATACGTATAAGTATAGGGACTGGTGAATGTTTTAGTATAGAGTGAGGGCCAGACAGACACCCATGAATCTAGGCAATTAATTTACATTTCACTAATGTCTTAGTGAACATATACAGTAAAACCCTGCTGAAGGGGACACTCTCCGTTCCAAGGAAAATGTTCCCTAGAGCATGGTGCCCCCTTAAGCATGGTTTTCAGTCTGTCAATGGTTATACAGTTAGGTTTACCTATATAAACTGAAATAGAGAAAAGTGCAGGCTTATTTCCTCTGAGAAATTCTGTTCTTCTGACTTCGGGAGAGAAAGGTTTCCCTGTTACCAAGGGCACTCATCAGTGTCACTAGGCTCGTTAGAACCTTAATTCCCCTTCATAATTCTGCCATGGTAAGTACTCGAGCGATTAACTATTATCATCTAAAAGGTTTATCAAATCGACCATTTCCAAGCTAATACATAGAAGATAGATACAAAATAAATAGATATATAAATACAAATGACAAATTCACTGTTCAATAAGCAGTTTGAGTCCCAGGTAGGTATCGAGGTTGGACTTGATTTTCACGCCCCACTCCATTCTTGGTGACTTTCTCCTTTCATACCTCGCTGCCTCCCGCCAGGCAACCCTAGACACCCCACAGACGCCTACCTGGCGCCTACAGGGGCCTACAGAGGTCGTTTCTCGTTGTCTGATCGTATAGAGACCAGTCTATCTACCTCACCCATACACACACACCATAAACAATCAAGATGATCTGGAGTGTATGTCCCCACACCGTCCCGTCAGATTCGATGACCCCTTAACCGGGGTTAAGAAGCATTCTGTACCGAAGTAACTGTCCGCTTAAGCGGGATGTCCCATTAAGCGGGCTGACCCCTTCTGTGGGGTTGAAATAAACTCTTAATAGAGGGGAAAGTTTTCGTTCCGAGAAAAATTGGCCCCTTATGCGATGTGGCCCCTTAAGCAGGGTGTCCCAGATACGGGGTTTTACTGTACATAGAAGATCATCGCGAAAGACATAAATGGATCAATTTATGATCACTGTAAGATGTATAAGAAACTATTCATTACTAACATATTGTTTAATGTAGATAATACAACGGGCACATATTATAAAGTCTACATTCTAAATTATAAGTTCTAAATTTAGTTATGTAATAATTCTGAGATCGATAACAAAGGAACTATTAAAGGCTCATCGTTCTTGGGATAATATATCTGAATACACTATCCACGGGTCATTGTTATATGGAAGGAATGACATAAACCTGTATCATATTACGGATGAGCCAAGCTGTCAGATTCGGAACAGTTGGTCTAGAATTGACCCGGACAACACGTATACATACATGGGTGTGTATAGAAAACCCGTGTCATACGTGAATTGCATTAGTGCCCAACTGGCCGACGGAGTGAGCAATATCACAGAGACAAATTCAATACAAGTGTTTCAAATAGATTCAATTGGGTAGGAGTTCCTTCACGGATTCCATATGCCTGGCGAAAGGCATATATATATATATATATATATATATATATATATATATATATATATATATATATATAGAGAGAGAGAGAGAGAGAGAGAGAGAGAGAGAGAGAGAGGGAGAGAGAGAGAATATAATTATTTCATGGCTATAAGTTTACAGGAGACGGTGTAACCGCACGAAAAAAGATAAAGTATGAGGTGAAATTAGTGTGCACTATATTTCTAAATGATCTTCCCATGACTCCGCGATATAAATATCTATTTAGGTTAGGAACTGGTACATAAACACGCCCAGGAAAAATAACATGCATAGTCCTAGTAAATCGTACATACTCTGTAATCCATGTGTGTGTAATAATTTACAAAGAACGGGGAAGTAACAAGATAATTCTAAGAGACGAGTGAAGAAGTGGACAGAGAAATTTTCTCCATAAAGTAAAAAGCACCAACACCCAGTATGTCAACCACTCACCATTATTTATAGAACCGCATCGATAAATATGTAAGTTTTTCTTATGAACTCTATCTATATGGATTTGTGTATATTATCCTACCCCAAATAAAAAACTCCATAGGCTTAACATTGGGTCACTGTATTCGGTCTGGAGTTCAGAAAAATGAAAAATATCCCTCTAGTGGGATACACTTGACAAATGACGTCATTTGTTAATGTAGAAGTAATTTAGACGGGCGGGGTAGGATAAATTCTAAACCAAACTCGAGTTAGTCGTGTTATTGTTCATCGCACTCCGGCATGATCGCATATTACTGCTCTCGGCTTCGCCTCACGCAATAATATGCGATCTTGCCGTCGTGCGATAAACAACAACATGACTAACTCTTGTTTGGTTTCTCCATATCATAAAATGATTGTTCATTGATACTAGAAAAGGATTACAGTATTGCACCCGAAGATATCCGTGTTTATCAGGGACAGCTACAATAAAACTGATAAAATAGAATTTTGAAGGATGTCATGCGCCTACTAGGTTCACCAATACAGAAGGAAGAATATTGCTACAATGTCTAAAGTATATAAGGCTTGTAGTTTCATGGTAGCCTCCTCTGAACTTCAGTTGTCAGCTTCCATTCGTATGGTTTTATCGTGTTGGCAATATGCTAGTCCCGCGTAAGTAAGCCAGTGGCCTTTCCTCTATTTATAAATGATATATATCGTTATGTACAAATAAAACATCTCCAAACCATCTTTAAACGTCCTGACGCATGGAAGCGTGGGCCAAACTCTTGGAAGCGTCCAGATGTGGGTTTCTTTAGGGGTTAAAAAGGACATGGAGAAGATATCATATTGCAGTAGAACCTAGGGAGGGGGTAGAGGAAGGGTGACAGGGTGAGCGATAAGAAAACAACAGCATGTTGATGGACTGACGTGTCAACCCCCGGCGATCCTGTTTGACCTGCTCACTCTGAGGGCCGAAGTAACTCCATGTATTAAAGGTACAGCGGATGACTGTTAAATATATGAACTTAATATTGTTAGCACAGCCTCTGCCTTTTGGTAGCATGAAACATGCAGCATATATGTTGAACAAATAATCTTAAATATGTCAATGGTCAAATTATAGTTTTATTATCTTTCCAAGCCTATACCCAATAGTTTTTATTCAAATGAGAATCAAATGTTACATATACAAGCACCATACTAGGAATGTATCATAATAGGATATTTGTATGCGACAAATTACTGACTAGCAGCCACTGAAAATATATGCTGTTTACTTTGGTCTCGTGCGATTACTCTGCTACCAAAACTCATGGAATATTTTCATCAGCTATGGCTCTTGATCCAGCTCCTTCTTAATATCATTTCAGCAATATCTGTACATAACATAGACTAGAGACAGTGCGATATTTATCATCAATGAAGGGAAAATACAACATAACAAGTATAATACATTAGGTGTTCACACCTGCATGGATGTAATGCCGGAAAATGAATAAATTATGTAAATATAAAGGAAGGAAATATCTTAGTTAAACTATATAATTGCCAACAGAATGCATATGTACCGGCTTCAATGATATATATGTTGAAATGTTAGTTATACTAGCACTTACAGGATCTGATTAGAGACTAAATCTAATTAATTTGAACTCTAGTGTCTGTCAAAATTGACTGACTATTACATTGGCGATGCGTCATCCAAGTATCATAGTCCTAACATCGCTTATTAAAAGCCAATATGGGTCAATTGTACCAATTTCATAAGCCAATTAACTAAAGCTTTGAACTAGCACATTCCCAACAAGGAATTAGCATGTGAATGGATTTGGTAACAATAAAGGAATCGCATTTAGTGCTTGACTAACAATAGCTTATCGTACTAGGAGTGAATGAATGTGACACTAGCACAGTACTTTGCTAAACAGGCAATACCAACTCACTACTAATCCTATGTGCGTAGTTATAACCCACAAAAATTGACAGCTGAGGTATTCACACAGGTTTCAATCAAATATATGCAGCGACGGTGTCAAACACGATTTCCATATGTAGAGTACATTCAGAAACATGAGAATCACCCAAGATTGATATGTTTACAGTGTCCTATAAAATAAACGAAAGCTGTATTAAGCCTGATAAAACAAAGCCTATTTGTGGTGTGGATGTTTTATCAGAATGGAGACCTTCAGACCTTCTCCAGACCTTTATCCAGTCTTTAAAAGCAATCTGGACATGATTACTATTCAAGTGGCCTCCTGACTCCTTCTTATAAATTTAATTATTCATTGATGGGGGAGGGGGTGGAGTTGGGTTCTGCTGTCATGAAAAACCTGAGTCACGTTGACATGCAGCTTGATGCATATGCATTCTGCTGGGATTCCTAACCCCGTTAACAGGAAAGGCTCTGGAATTAAGCATTTGCTCCAGCTTTAGCAGAAGGGTGACAATATGGAATTTACAACTTACTGATGCAATAGGATTTTGCCATTACGATATGGCTTACCATATTCATAGTGAAACATAAGAACTGCTTGAATACCTGAAATAAGCGACATATATTGTTGAAGGTCCGATTGTCGCATCCTTAGAAATTATAACATACAAATGTAAAATATTGAGTGAGAAGTAATATATATGTATGCATTATGAATAAATGTGTCTTATTTATTCCTATAGCAGCCACAGCAGCCGTGTGCACAAAGACCCATCAGGGCTACATATTACATCATACTCACCCATCTGTGGCTCAAGCATTGATTACTGTTATGAAGGTATAGGCCAGCAATGTGCCAATAGGCCGATGGCGGTAGGTTCTAGCATGAATAGGCCCGTGCCTCACCAGTAGTAGAATTACATAACCCATGAGATGGGCCCGGCATAAGAGCTGTTGTCAGTATGTGCTACTGTATCACTGAACATGGTTACTGTTCTGTGTTCTACCAATTCTTAGGTATATGTGTACATCCTCCAGAGTGGCGGAATTGAATGATATTTACTTTATACTAAGATACTATGTCGTAATTGTTTAGAATGTGACTGATGTATGCAGTAGGAATCTGAAGCGACATTGCCTAAACATGCCATTATTCACAATTTGCTTGACAGGAATTCAAGTGACAAGTATAATGATTACTCATAATGAACATTATATAACACCCTGACTTATCTATGTCAGTGGAGTCAGTTCATATATATGGTGTAATCACAGGAAAATAATATATCTTTATTTTACTGTGTCTGAGTACTGATAATAATTCAACTAGGACATCGGGGGGAGACACTCACAAATGTCCAAACAATGATTAGAAAATGAAAAGATCATTTTCAAGCATACAAAAGAAAATCACAGAGGACCACTTCAGGCATCATCTAAATTCATCGGGTTACATTGGAGGTATGCAATATAAGACATGCATCGCATTGGCAGCATGTGAGTTGTTTACCAGACAGAGTGCACGACAATGAAAGGGCACAGCAATCAGGTCGTGCAGTGCACGTGACGTGTCCATGTGATCAATATAGGGCTTCCTGAATCTCAGCGTGACCTATATTCCGATGACCTCTGTGTCTGACTCCTTCCCCCTCCCTTCTCATGGCTCAGCTCACTGAAGGGCGTGACCTAATTTTCCACGACCCAAACCCTCCCCCTTCTAGGCTCTGACGCTGACAGCACCTGATCCACACACCTGTTCTACAATTCACATTTGATAAGCTCACCTGACCCACTACTCTGTTCATTGCCAGATGATTGGGCATGTTGTGGTCGGATATCTTGTGTTTAAATGTTTTATCATAATTTTGTTTTAAGCATAATGGAATCCATTATCGGGGTGGGTGATGTATGGGATGACAAATCTAAAGCGATAAGATTCGTTATAAATATCCCGACTGTTATGGTTATTCAAATTTACATGCAGTTGGTTAATACAGCAGCAACATGTGGAATTTCATCACTTCTCACTATGACCATGTTGCTACCGTGTTCAACACCATCAACCAAGATATTGATGCTTGATGACCTGACATTTATCATACATTAACCTAAGGACCGGCAAGAAATTGATAAAACTACTGCATGCTATAATCAACAATCAATTAACTAACTATCCTAATGTCTTTCACTGTAATAAAAGGCGATTTTAATGCATCTTTCGAGCTGCTCAATTTTGAAGTAACAAGCATCAAGCCATCTCCCCATTCTGACTCCATAATACTGGAATATTTCTAAAACAGGAAATCTGCTCTGTCAGTTGCCTCTCTGGCTCTACTGAACGCAGACTGAGACAGGAGCAAGGCCCACCCACCCACCCACCCACCCAACCCGCTTCCCTGAATCCTGACCTCCCGATCCCCACCCCGACTGCCGCCACACCCAATCTGCCTCTGACAGCTGACGTGTCCTTCTGCTCCTCGGGGAGGCCTTGTTAGGGGAGCAGAAAGGTCCGGGAGGATCAATTAGATATTCACAGAGAGATTAGAGTCTGGCGCCATGACTCACAGAATATTCTTTCACGGTCGGGGTGTTTGTGTGCATGTGTTTGTCTGGGTTGGAGGGGATGGCAGGGATGATCGCTATGAAGTATTTGATATTGGTTATTTGATGGCTCATTGTATGTCAGGTTTGACAGGAGTATCTTTTCAAATGCTCATCATGACATGGCACTGTACAACTTTGGCAAATCCATATTTGAAGTCACTCCAGAAACAGTTGTACCGCTGATAGCTTGATGTTTTAGATATTATAGCTGCTGTGGTTGGTTTAAGCGTCATTTAAATAATCCAACATCAGTGCTGCAACGAGCTATATAATTTCCTATTACCAAATCATTAACATAAGATGAAGCTCAATATGTCGCGTGTTAATATTATTTCGCAATATGTTTGTAGTATCTTTTTCATCTTGTTGTTTGCTGTATTAAAGAATCATCATAGATTTTTGAAGAAAAAGATTTATAGTGATTTACGGAAACGGTTCATAGCAGCCTTAGATATTTTTGTATAAAAATAAGTATGCAAGCACACAAGGCTTAGTATATATTATAGGTGTCCGAAACGGTGATGGCGACACAGATCCATATGGGCGGGTGAAAGTCGGGGTGGATTATGTGAAAGAGGTCACATTGGCGCGGTCATGACATATCAACGGACTGCAAATAAAAACGTCTGTGATTACCCCAGATCCATCCAATCCATCCGACAGATTTTCTAGAAACCGTGATCGCTGGTATCGCCAGACACACAAACGGCAGCGACCCGCAAACCACAGGAAGCGCAAGCCGCAAAAGGGTGAAACACGACCCGCTTCAAATACCGCTACCCGTTGCACCGGCGGCGCTTGTTGTAGTAAAACCACAACTATGTGACTGCGGTAACAGGCGACGTTATGGTATTGTGGAAACGCCGGTGGCTGTAGCGGTCACGGGTGTGATGGTATATTTTGGTTGTAGTAAACGTTAAAGCGGGGGTGGAAGATTGCGGTCGATATTGGGGGAATCCTTACATCTACCGAGAAACAAGGGCAGGAAAATGGAACTAAGTGAGGTGGGCCAGTCTTCCTCCCCCGACGCACTTAATGGATTTTCTAATACAAACATGTCATTGTTTCGCCCTACGCTCAGTTCTGCTGTTCAAATACTGAATCATTCTCTCCACGTTCTGGTTACCTGCATTTGTAACATGTGCTGACTAGGTTTTTTTTTCTGCAGGAAAAAACATAAACCTCGTACTATACTATGAATAGTATTTGAAACGGATGCGGTTTATTCAGCAAACATTGGATTGGTTTTGTGGTCTAACTGTCCCTTTGAATAAATGAACAGCTGTCTCGAAAATGATTTTATTGAGAGAACTAATATTCAGATGAGCTCTTCAATGCTTGTTATTTGCAGTCATGACATTATCTATGCATCAATGCTGGTACACTGCAGGTGAATCCATCACAAAAAATACATCTTTGTTGTGGCTACAATACGTTTGCTAATGATGAGTTTGCATACTACTCTGATCCGCTTATTTTCTGGAATATCAAAAGAGCATGCAGTCCAAAACACTATGAACTCGGGGACAATTCATTGAGAACACTTTATCAAATTCAGATTCATGGCTATAAAAGAATGGCCATTTAATGTATTTCAAGGTGAAGAATTTTATCATTGTTCTTCCTTTCTCCTTTCTATAGCTAGGGAGTTTGGTTGGTTGTTTGGGGATGCACCAACCAAAGTTACTATATCACGGCGAGATGAGTATGAAAGACAAGCAGGAAACACAGAAGTATACCTGAGCCTCGAACCCCAGACCCCGAGACCTTCCATGCAATGTGCTACCAACTGTGCCATCCTGCCGCCCTGGAAAGAAGGATTCGTACAGTAGATATAAGCGTCTGGGTTCAACGGAAACAGAGGTGCTGTACACCCCTATAGTGGCACATAGTCCAGAATAATGACAGGCCTCCTCATTCTATATGATCTTTGCCCTATACATTCAGACCATAAGTCTTAGCTTACATGCAATGAGGGCTTAGCCCCGTTATTATATAACGATACGTAAATCATACTAAACCTACTTTACTCTCTTTTTACTAACATTATAGGGTGTAGCGGTACAGAATGATGGAATAATTTGCCCCAGGCTGGTGAGGATTAGTACATGCATATGATATATAGGGGCTACCAGAGGTCTGACAGAGACAGAGATCGTTTACCTTTTTTAGCCAGCATACCGGTCTGCATACGCTATATGTCTCCCTAGAGTTATATCTTCATTTATCTTTACCATGCATGTAGGGTTTGAAACTTCAATGGATAACATCCATACAATTTTTCATATTCAAGTTGTTATTTGGTTGATATAGTCTTATGCATACCTCAAGGTATTTATGAAATGAAATAGGGGACATCCCAAAAAGTATGTACACAGAATCTCCGAAATCTTTGACTCCCCCCCCCCCTCACCCACTTCCGATTTTGTATGCAATAAAACAAAGAACGGGCATACGCAAAATTTACGAAGATTTTGACCCTCACCCACCAACCTACCCCCTCATTACGTATACATGTACTAAAAGTTATGGGTGACCCCATAGTGTCTATAATCGCTTTGATTTTTTCCACATCTGGAAGAATGTGACATTGTGTGACTCATGACACCTAGAAGGGTTGGGTAGGATGAAGATTCATGTAATTGCTGCTCAGAAAAAGCAAAAAAGCACAGTAAGCGGGGCATTTTTTCTGAGCCAATCTAGTTCGTGGGACAGCTACCGCGCTAGCCAGAGTTGACCATAAGTGAACAAAAAAGAGAAGAGGATTCTGTTCCGATTAAATGGGTCCGAAACATTAGGTAGTCAACCATGGTTCAAGAAGTTTACCACTGCGGGGGCTGTTCTGTAATTAGGTCGAACAAACGAAGATTGAAAATAGATTATTGAGGAATGGTGTTTGGTTTGCTTAATAAAAATTCGAATTATGGCATTAACTAACAAGCATCAGATTTTTTATTATCATATCACAGTTTGCGTGAAAAGTCTGATAGTATACCGTTAACTAGAGCGGTAACTATATGAATAGATATCTGATCTATATCCCCTATTACTGAATTGAATAATGAAAGTTTAGAATAACATTATATGATGGAATATGTACTATTTTGTCATGAAAAAATTCAAGTGACAATGATATATCTAGTATATGTCGAGTTCACTGGTATAGCCTTATCTGATGCAATGCCTTTAGAAGACTTTGATTATAAAGTAGATAGGACAGCCTACACTTGAAGGACAATTAGGTTTGATTAGACTGATGTAATGATCCCTCTTTAGTAGTATTGGTAAATGTGTAGCGTGAATAGCAAACACTATCACTTTTATCATGATACAAGTAGTATAGTAAGAGGCTCATATGTAGCACATACAACTAATTAGATCCGATGGAATTACCTAACCCTATAGATACACTGCTATGTGGATAATGCACACCCTGAAATGTCATTTTCACTTTTGGAGCAAGCCAATATGACATCTTTTAACAGCCAATTTTACAGTGACAATTCCTAATCATTGCTGTCAGTTGCAGGGGGTATTGTTGCGTTATGATACGTTATATGTAGAGGCACTTCAGAAAAGGATATTGGGGCCGCTATTGGTAACGATACTAACCAACGGAGCAGACATTTGTAAGTCTGAAGTCGCAGCGCAGTCTACACAGACGGGATTGATGGTGGTGCAATCAGGACACTTCAAGGGCATTCTTGGTGAGTACTGTCAGCCGCCGCCCCCCGCCTCTCCACCAGCACTAACAGATACTGAAGATTTACATCTCTGACATCAGTTTATTGCTGCAACTGTTTCGCTACTTTGGGGAGAATTTTAGTGTCAGAGTGTGCTATACACATTTATAACATCAACACTTTTGCCATCATTATTCAGCAAATAAATTATGAGCTGTCATCGTTCCCGTACATAGCTCAATTATGGACAGCTGCAGCTTTGTAAATTTGGAGACGTTTTACAACTCCACATAAAGAGTAAATCGTGTCAGACATTACTATTTTTTCCCTCTGTTTGCTTCGGCACTAGAGGCTGAGTATACAGGCTTATAGTGAAAATTCTATCTTTGCGTCACGTAACATGACACATGATATTTAATACTACTTCTATTTCACCTAGAAATATCAAATATGATGTTGTATCTACATTCTGCAAAAGTATCATGTTTATTGAGCCATCATTTCATATTTTATTTTTAAAAAACTATTATTTTTTTAATGATGCCTTGGGTATGACCCGGGCAGCTCCAGTTGATGCATCAAGGTGTTATTAAGTTAACAGGAATATTAATCAAGATATGGGTCTGAGTATGACAGGTTCAATAACCTGGTTAGTGGAGGAAGGTAAGGAGTGGGTTTGGGGGAGGTGGTGTAGGTGCTAATATGTAGTGACTGGGTTGAGAGTCATATGCCTACCCTTCCACCAACGTCATTGCTTGTCTGTCCGATCAGATATAACAATATAGATAGCACAGTGAACGGTCTGTGCCATCGGATATGGAGGTTCAAATGCTATACAGTCAGGTCTGTCCCATCGGATTTGAAATGTACATGCATTGTAAATTGGTAGGAGGGCAGGGAGCCAGAACAAATAGGCTCTTGAGTGCAGCTTGCTGGTCCGTAAAGTATATAGGATTTGGTTTTGGAGTGGTTTTTGTGGGGAGATGGGGGAAGGGCTCTTGTGATATGACTGTAAGGTAGAGTGGCTTTAGTACCAGAGTGTTATTCCTAAACCTTCATCTGCACCTGTCTGTTATAATATGTCTATTTCTCTTTGCTTATGTCTGTCTTCTGTCTCCAGCTGTCTGTCCATATATATATGTCTTACTATGTCTTTGTCTCTGTCCCTGTTGGTTGGCATATGACTATTTCCCATTGTGTGTGTCTTTCTGCATCTCTATCTGTCTCATCATCTCTGTCCCTGTCTGCTTATATGGCTGGCCCTTTGTCTGTTTACCTGTCCCTGTGGGAGTTTCCCTTTTGTCTTTGTCATCATCTGCATCATGATTTGTATCTCTGTGTCTCCCTCCCTGTCTTCATGAAGGTCCATAATAAAGGGTTTTAGCATGTCTATGGTAAAGTCTCAGGCACAAGGTTTGGTGACAGGATTGAAGGGAGTAAAATGAGTTTGTAAGGTCTCTACAAAGTGGGTCTGAATACTATATAGTCAAGTCTGTCCAATCAGAATGCAGTATATTTAGATATGTCCCATCAGATTTGAAAATGTAAATACCACATAGTCATTATTATCATCTGATAGTTTCCTTTTCTAGTAGCAAACTATAGTAGCCATAACTAAGTGTTTGTTATTTAATTACAGAAATAATAAAGTGAATACTTTGTCCCCATAAAGACTAAAAATGGTAAATTGGTCAAATGCCAGTATCCCAGTTTTACCTTCCCTTATAGTTGGTGTGTGGATAGTAAAGGGTTTCTTTCATTACAGTAAGCTGAAAGCCTGTGTGAGCATTCTAACCTCTAGGTTACATATATATGAGCATATATATGAGTCCTAGCACCCCTCTCATAAGATATCACACTCTCTAAGTCGTATTCTGTACTCTCACTACGCTCTATGGGAGAGGAATTCTTAACGAACTGGGCTTAGAGCCTTGAGAATCCACTGGCCTGCCTACTAAAGACGTACATCAATGCACCTCTAAGATTCTTATAATCTCAACGATGCCAACTAGCAGGAATACTGTGTGCCAGTAGATTCTCAAGGCTCCAAGCCTAGTTCGTCAAGAATTCTTATCCCATAGAGCGTAGTAAGAAACTTGTACAGAAAACCACTTAGAGAGTGTGAGATCTTATGAATGGGATGCGTCCTAGTGGGTCAATGAGGTAGTTCAGTCTGTAATGATTGTTCATGGTCGGCTAGGCACACCTCTAAGACACTAATATTCTGAGTCTCTGTACCTGACCAATGTCACAGAGTACGTTCGCAGAGTATATCTATGACCTTTTCATAAACAATACAGCGTATCTGAGCGCTTCACACGCTAAATTACACGCCGTTTATGCTCTACAGTCGCTTGAGACCATTCTCCCAGAGTCTGATTGTTGACCAACAGGCAAGCAAATTTACCCGGACCAAGTTTGATGCTGTGCTGTATAATGGGAGCATAAAAAGGCTATCAGACATATCCTGCAAGAAGTTCCTTTAGATCAAGTACCACCGACTTGTCTGGGGAACTGACATGAATATATGTGGTCTGTATAGGGCCACTCACGACAGATTATAGGTCAGCTATTATCTACACTACCCCCCCCCCTCCCTGTAATAGGTACCACGTGGTCCCTCAGACACTGAGCGGGAAAAAATCCTACAAGAAAAATACAATTACCATCATTAGTCCAAAAAAGGACAGCTCTCTCGTTATATCTACACATCAGAATCCTTGATTACAGGGAAGGCCTCCCAAATGGCTCCAATTAACCCGATTGACTTGCAAGCCGTAATGTGCAGACAGCATTCAAAGTAGAAGAGCATCAGTATTTGGAGTCACACCACCCTCTCACCACCCGGGCAATGGGCAATTTTCCTTTCATTTCTTTAATGTTGACATTTATGGGGATTGCGTCAGGAACACTATTTGAATCTAAGTACACATATTTGATATATATGTTTCGTTAATCTATTAGTGATGCACTCTAAATAATATTTATCGTTTATGTTTTTTGAGTAGTAGATGTAGCAATGGGTATGAACCCGGTCTGCGAGGGGTAAGGGGTCAGATAACCAAGTTCTTATCTATGTATGGTAGTAAATCTTTTTCTCACAATACAGGTGAAGACTTCCCATCACACCTGGTGGGGTGTTATTTGAGGAGTCTTCTTTTTGTTTGAAATTTTTTTATGTATGCTCCATGGGCTTAAGACCCAGATGATCTACTAGATCTTGCTGTCTTCACTAATCCACCAATTATGGCATATTTAGTCAATGCTGCCAGCGAAAGCAAGTATTTCAATATGTCAGAATTAACATCGTCTAATTTGCCATAATTACCATCTCGGACTTACTCTGTTGGCTCCATTTCAGAAACGCTATACATAACAATCCATTGATGGACAAGCCCTCGAGGTTATATGATTAGAGGATGTGTGTACATAGAAATACACTTTAGATAACTACATGGGAGAGCTCATAAGAGAAAGTACTCAAAGCGAAAATATATATCTAGAGGTTTTGCAACACATTTGTAAAATTATAAGAAAATACTAACAATATTGAACACAAAATCGGGATTATTTCATCACTCATAGAGACCTTATGATGTTCCGTACAATGTGGTTTAATATCAATCCTATCTTTTTATGAGTTCGGTCATAGGTACAGCAGACATTCCTTGGATAGAGATATAGATAGATTTTATCAACAATAATCTAAATACAATGAAAATTCATATATACCTAGGAAGATATGTCAATAAGTATTATCATTGTCGTATCACTATGAACGTATATATCCATCTATAACTATATATCCATCTATAACAGTACCAACCAGTCCTTACCTCAGTTTCGTGTGATATCTATACCTCAACAAGAAACTTATCTAAATGGTCTCATAATGAGGATAATAGGCTAGTTGATATTCGTTTGAAATGTATGGTTGTTTACCTTGTGATTGCTAGTATCGATTGTCATGATGATTTATATAATCAAACTGTTGTGCATCAAATATTTCCTTTTTTTCCACTCTTTAAGCTCTAAACCCAGTGAAGGGTCTAGGGCCCAGCTTTCACAAGGGTAGGCCATCAGGTGAAAGGAGTGAAAACTATAACAGAAGGGCATGTGGTACTACTGTGAGTCAAAAACCTTTTTTGACAGCATTGGGTTTCCTTTATTACACACTTCTGGAGGTTGACATGGTAGGTTTGGTATCTGTGAGCTCTGCACTTTTGACTGTTGTGACAATAGGCAATAGATGATGCCCAAATTGTTATGGTTGAGTCCCTGCTCCCGTCTGTTGCACAGGGCCTATGAGGACGCCCCTGACACTAACAACTCAGAGTGTCATTTTTACATCCAACTCAATGATCAATATAATATCCGAGCGCATGTTAGGATATTGTACTGAGTCAATGCCGAGTAGCACCTTACTGATTTTATTTTCAAGAAATCAGTTTTTATTTTATCTATTATCTACCTTTGCCTGACACGTGGCATGTCGATATCAGTTCGTTTTAGTTATGCACTATTTTTCCGTGTGTACTCTTTTTTCGTATGGGCCCCCCGGAGCTATGATAGTTAGTTTTTGGTCCGAAATATTTTCTGAACACACTATTTTTCCGTATACGCGATTAATCAGAACACGGAGCATACAACATATCTCTATGTTCCAAGTATAGTAATACACGCTCTCTTTGTGTTTTCTATGGGCATTTTTATTAGGTGGACTACCCGAGATGGCGACTGTTCAAATTCATTCAATTTGTTCACTAATGTTCTTATCTCATAGAAACCAATATTACTAGGCAACAATAGGGATATACAATATTGACTGCTTTCAGAAACAAGCGGCCGTATGCTCCGAGGGATTGACGCGCAGTAATATCCGAGCATATGCGAGGATATTGCGTAGAGTTAACTCCGTATGTACCTTTTATGTCAATACCCAGTCCAAGTATGTTTTCTATGGACACTTTGTATTAAGTGGATGATAAATCTTGACCTGAACTTTACATAGGGTCATATAGTAAATACGACGCAACATTGACCATGTAGTTTTTAGTATAATCATCAGCTCCTTTGTGTATCTAGTGTTTGTTCACATTGTGACCAAATCATACTTTATTGGAAGGTATGTATTATCTACAGAAAGCAATAAACTGAATAAAGTAAGAATCATATATATTGACCTGTATCCATTCCGTATGGGTAATTTCCTATATAAAGGCCAACCTTGAACACCTCACCACACTGTAAAACTTGTGGCTGCCTCCGCGATATACCATTGCTATAGCCTTCACTGCTATTCCACATAATGCTATATCCATTCCCGAGCCTAACTGCCTTTGTTCTAAAGCTTGCTCCTTCCGCTGCCTTCCTGGTCGCCTCGCTCGCCATCCAAGATGGCGGCAGGGTTGTCAAGGAAACGATCTGTCAGACGCACCGTGAGATCGACCTGTTGACATTCAGTTGGCGCCAACGACCTCAGGCTAATGCCGGCAGCCAAGACGAAAACCCAGTGCTTCGTCCTGTTACCTTATTAGTTTAACCTTACTATGGTCAGCTTATAAGGCATATCGCTCCTAATCCAGACTCTATAGATTCGATATTTCATACGGTAATAATAGGAAATCTACAATCGGTTTAAAATTTGGGGGGAAAACTACCATTTGCCAATGATGAGGCCCGTGGACACTACATTTAGTATGGGCGATTTCTGTGGCTTAGAAATAAATGGGTTTCAGTTTGCTTTCATATAACTTCATGATCTAGTTCTGTTATATCTAATGAATCGAATCTCGCTTTTTGGTCGTTGTTTCCAAAGGTATATGAACTGATTCTGGTGATATACTTAACGCTATACGCCTTTTGTAGAGGGATATTGATTAATCCTTGCACGCCAAGGCACCGTTAGGAGGACACTATCTGGAACAGCCCTGCTGAGCCCATTATGGTTATTGCAATCCCACAACCCGTCTTGCCCGAACCCTGGAACCCTGAGTGTACGTACCATGGCTCGCAGGTCGCAACAGCAGCCTCCGATGGTGAATATTTTTCACTGCTGTGTCAGCATCTGGTCAGGGAAGCGAGAACACGGGTATAGAAAGTCAGTGTCTGACGCATGGCATCAAAGACCTCCTCCCCCCCCCCCCCCCCTACACGCACGTATCCTACCCTATTCTCCACAAGCAGGGTTCCTCTAAAACCTCGACACACTCGGGTTCTGGAGCTTGGTAAACAACCCACACAACCTCCCTCCCTCTCTTTCACCCCCTCCCACCTCCGCTATCCCGGGACGTCCAGGCAGAATCGATCCGTTTCCAAGATGGCGGCCATGATGGCGGCTATATGGAAGACTCTACCTCCCGTTAGTTGGAGGTAGGTGTGAATCGAGTATGGGCCCCACCGGAGAATATGTTGCCGTCTATATGTGTGCTCTTATACATGCTTATAATAAAAGAGTGTATATATTTGCGTGTGTGAGTTGGGAGGATGGAAACGTAAGGGAGAAGCAAAGTGATATAGGGAATGTTATACATATTCATTTGCCCCATAAGAAGCTTCACACATGCAGCGATGAAAATAGAAATAGCTGGCAAGCCTGCTCTGCATAGTACGCCTTAAAGCTTGAGATATACTACTCACATCCAAATATTCATACGAATAGTACTATTGTCTAAATAATATTATAAAACAGAAGCAACAAGTTGAAGTTAATGCATAGGTTGACCGAAAAATGCAGCTGCTTTTTAAACCTGCCAACAGAGATCATATCCTTGAAAATTCAATGATCGAATGAAGTATAAATCAAAATGAATAGATACCTAAATCGTGAAAATATATTTAAGATCTTAAGATCCCGTTTGGCAATCCTAGTACTACAATTGGAAAACAAAGCATAGGGCAATTTTGCACATTTTGAAACTGAATGAAATTGAATTATTATTGTTCTCTAGAATACGGCACAGAAGCAGATGGGCAGGGGGCTTTCCTAGACCCCTTAACCTGCATTCGTGCAACCCCAGGTGGGTGGGGGTGGAGCGGTGACTGCAACAAAGGACCGCTGAAGGATGCGCGTGTGGCTCTGGGGAACGTCTGTGTGGTGGAGTTAGTGGACGAGGATGGGGGAGTAGAGAGGGTAGGAGTGGAGGGCACCAAGCCTCCTCCCAGCAGGAAAGTGGCAAGGGACACAGGCACAGTAAATGACTAATGCACGGAGGTAGGCTGAGTGAAAAGGGCAATGAATGAATATTTAACAATGGAGGCTGATTCGCAATGAGCCAGTGGACTACGGTTGACTAACAGGACCGTCTGAGCATTTCATTATAGAGGAAGATCAGAGCTCTAAGGCTTCTACATGCTATGGGTCGCTTAGGTGTATGAGTAGTATATGATGGTGGGATGTAGGTTTGTATATACCGGTCTTGTGTTACAATAAGATGCCCGGGTGGCTTTAAATGTAACTTTCATTCAGATGGGCTGAATAGTGAAGACCGTGCATTAGTTTGGTCCTACTAGAATTCAGAAGGAACATCTTGAAAGTAAAAATGTTAGGATGATGCATGTTAAATTACCAGTAAATGTATCCTAAGGTTGATTTAAAACAAAGGAAGTTTATAAAGAATCAAATTGTGTCCTGGATGAAGAGCGTATTTCTCGTAATTGGTTATCGCAGTAAGTAGTACAACACAGGACATTACGCATTTAAACACTACATCCCTAAGCTGTCTATGGTACACATGCTTTTCTATCTAATTGAAGGCCCAGACGATTGTCTCTTTAGTTCACCGTCGTGATTATAAGTAAATGATTGGTATACGAAACATTGAAAAAGAGGTTTGGTACTAATTAGGGATACAAGATTGTTTGCTTCTTTGAATGCATGTTTGTTGATTGACTTATTTTTCTTTACGTTAATGAATATCCAAAAGACGTCGCTAATATATAATGATTAGAGTAAGCTGAAACATATTCCTCTGACAGCTACACCAATAGGTAGTCAGTTAATGAACAGCACATAGAGGTTGTATAACTCAACATTCATCATTGTATTTAAAAGAAAACTAAAAGCTTTCAGGATGCGATATCAGGTGATCTTCTCCCCCAATTCAAGTGGCTAAACTCGAAGAGATCAACTTGAAAAGTATGAACGAAATATCACAGTAGATTGCCTTCATCCCAACTAGCAATAGCACCATTAGTATTAAATTTTTTACCTAGTCCTGTACCAAGTGGCCATTATTAGCACTTTGTCCAATAACATCACGATTAACTTACTTTACTATAAATACTGAACATAAATCTAAGTGCGTTTGAATTCCGTAAACAGGATCGGTAATTAAATGCTTGAATTTGACCCCTGACCTCAGAGATAAGGTCTGAAGACATGGTAAAACATAAACATCCAGTCATGTGATCGTTTACAAGGCTACAAATAATGAAAGCCTGATCATTTGCATACTGTTTCCAAATGGGATATATATGAATCCCGGGTTACATTGTCAAGATAGCAATTCTATTTTGCTTGAAGTTTGCATGTTGAACAATTCAGGAAAAAGACATTTTTCCACGAAAAGTTGGTCATCTATTTCGGGGTGGAATGTCGAAGTTGATACTATTAAATATATAACTTCTGAATAAACATATAAAACATGTTTTAACAAGTGAATAGCAAAATTCCATTTTCGTAGTCAGATAAATAAGAATGTATATCAATAGGTCATCACGCACAATGTATATATCAAAACGAGTGAATGATAGAATTATATCAACAAAGGGGGACAAATGAACGAATTCCCACCCCATAAAATATATATAGGACATTATAGCGTCAATACAGTAGTTTCTGTATATATGCTTATAAAGAAAAGTTCTCTCCCTGTCCTTCCCATCAAAAGGAGGAGGAAAACTCCTCTGCAATACCACGACCCATTTAGTTCCGTCATCCGCGTGTGGTTAGATGTTTCTTTAGACATCTTAGAACTTGCCTTATATATCCTTGTCTAGAGCTGGTACAAATAGCACACACAGTTGGACTAAGAGTAAGACAGTTATAGAGCATGTCACTGTAAGTTGGGCAGGATTCCGCTGTCTTGGCCCATCCCTACCTCCTGCCGGTTCGCAACAGCAGAGTTTCAAGGTCATGTGGAGGTCTCCAGTGTAGGAGGTGAATAATGTCGCACCGTCGGGGCATCACTTCCGGGATTGACCCCGTTTGTGTTCACTCTCACAGCAGATTTATTATTTCACCCTACAGGAGATGTTTATGTACATTATCCGCTTTGCGAGCGGAAGAAAAACAGGACGGATAGATGGCGGATACATTAACTTCCTATAGCTCTTCACGCCTCCAACAGTGAAGAGTTTTCTGGAAATTTATATGACAGAACGATGAATTATTATGACACAGGGTGAAGTAGATTTTTACATGTCTGTAGTAAATGGATTGGCAGTGTTTGTTGTGACAGTTGTATAATACTTTGGATATATATACATCGTTTCTATATCAAATATGCAAAAAAATATCACAAAATTTGGGGTGATCTAGGAATTTTACTGGTGCCTCAGGGTATGTTTACCTGCAAGTACTACCATCCTATGAATAGATACAGACAGTATGTATTAATGCTATAAGACTTGCTTGCACAGCACATATAAGTTTTGGCTTGGCTCTGGGTTAGGAGGGCCTATACTACAAGGAAATAGCTGAATGACCTTCATATTAGAAGCGTTTATAAATACAGGTATACTATATCTTTTCATATGGTGTACCTCGCACATAATATTCTAAATAGAATGTATATCGACGCTAGAGTGGAAATATTTACATTCCATGCAGAAAATCTGAAATCATTCCAATCATGTATTGGATGATGATTTGATAATTTGATAATTTGCCCCAGGACAGAGCTCTCTCAGTTTAACACAGATGAATTGTCCATTGTCAGACCTGTATAATTATGCATGCTCTCTATGTAATGAGGGCAGATCCTGGCGGTGACTTTCAGATGACACTGGTTGGAGGCCGCCGCTGGTAATATATATCATGGCTCATTATTCTGTTACGTAACCCTCCCAGCCTGTCACGGTCAAACCACGATACAAATCACATGTACATAGACAGATGTGAAGGCAGTGTCACTAGTCTGTGGATAGAATGATCTAAGGCCGCTGTGCAGTTTGACCTGGACACAAATTGTCCTGTCAATACTGACACAAAAGTCTGTCGATTGCTGGGGGTGTCTGCACAATGCTTTGATTAGTTATTTCCGGTCGGCACTATGCTGATAACGAAGTACATGTCAGTGTCGAGAGGTCAAAAGCAGCCAAATGCTGCCCATGATGTTCGATGTGTAACCCTCCAGGTAAACTAACCCTTCAATCCACCATCTATCGGATTTGTGGAAACACCCAATGTTGTGAGCAAGTTTCTGTACAATTGGAAGAACTTCTTATCAAAGGAGAAATGGTTAATAAACACTTCATAATAAAAAAAAATATCATGGTTACACACAACCACTAGATGGTGTATTTCCGAGGTAGTGGAAGCCATTTATTTATCATGTCATGACCATGCGTGGCTATTTGATATCCGATACTGAACACATCATTTTAAAACAAATTATGTTACCTTTAGCGTAAGAGCGGAATGATTGCCAATTCAAGCAAGAATTTATCAGCCGTGATGGACTCTTCTTGAAGACTAGCGCCAGCTGTTACGATAAGACCACTGACCAACACTTGATGAGTAGGCGAATCCAATGATGGTGAAGAAAGTGTAAATAAACTTTCACGCCAGTGAAGGGTTTTGCTTGGCATGTGGGATGCTTACAAGACAAGGTTCCTTAGGCAAACCTCTCCGAATAACAAATAAACAGTTATGTACTGGGTAGCTTTGCCCCCTGGTTGAAAAGTTCTTGGGATCACCCCAATGGACAGTATGGGTCTGCATAGCATGAGAGGCATCCTGGTGAGTTGGAATTTAAATCTTAAATCGACTGGAACCTAAAGGCAATATTGATTATGTGTCTGTGACTATTGCCTTGTAACGTGTATGTATACTTAAGACAGTGGATCCATGTGCAAATTCCAATACAGCGGCAATTGGCTAACACTGCACGAAAATCACTATTTTACATATGTATACGAAACGCGTCTAACAGTAGGATTTTGCGTCTAGAAGTTAGATCTGTTATCCGTCTCGTAGACGCCTTATCTAGTGGCGTATATATATGTCCATGGTGTGGTCTTATATACATCATATATACGCCTGATTCCGTTGTGTATACACCAATCTCAAAAAGTTCCATTCTCTGCCACTTGGGGACACTACTGGTAGCATATTTCATTTGCCATTAACCATCCAAGTCTGTATTATATGAGATTGCAATCTTATACTACCAATTTATTTTATAAAAACCTAATTAAGTATAAATTGATTAATTACACATAATAAACCCTGTATTTGTTGTTTTTTACCGTTTTTCTAATAGATTTGACTTTAAAACACCATGCCTATGTGTGGTCTATCTTGGCTTAGCATATAAGCACCCTCTTCAAGGTTATAAGTAACTACTGAAATCATCTTACCCCCTGCGAATGCGACTGCACAGGTGTGAAAGCGGCCGCACAGGTGTGAATGTGGCCGCACATGTCTACCCGGCCCCCGCTGACACCATAACACCTCGCGGCGGGCAGCGGCGGGCGGTGGGGGGTGGGGGAGGGTTTCCCACTGAGTCAACCTGTACAAACGCGGCTGGCGGTGGGCGGTGGGCGGCGGGCAGTAGGGGGCTTCTTACTGAGGCTGGCTGGGGGTGGCGTGGGGTGGTGGGGGGGGCCGTAGGGGGTGGGGTTGGGAGGTCGCGGGTGGCGGGTCAGTGTTGGTGTATCCTCTACCAACACCCACAGGCCTGGGCGGGCCGCGGGTCGCAATTTTTTTTTTTTGGTATCATATATACGCCTGGCGTATATATCTTGCGCAGAGTATATTTTATCTTAAATACGCCAGGCGTGAAAGACAGCCAAGTCGCGCGCGTCTACATATGGAAACTGTCTTGTAGACGCCTGAAACATAGATGCGTATAAGAGGTGTATACAAGTATAAACAAGCCACGATACAGCCGATACGTGCGGTATCGCAATGTTGTATATATATGTAAAATAGTGGTTTTCGTGCAGTGTAAGTGGACAAACTGAACAATAGAAAAGTCATAAAATAAAAAGATGAATTTCCAATGCATATGTGTTGACAACGAATCCCTTAGTCTCAGATAATGGTCATTATGTTGGTTCCTTTACTAGAAACTGGGTAACCATTTCCCAGGTGAACCCTCAATATGTGAGACTCGATAAGATCTCATGCCAAAAGGTATCACTTGGGAGATATAATATCTTCGACAATGATGCATCTGTAGTAATGATCAGGAAAAAGGATTTGCCTAGCTGCAATGCTTTTCGGACGAAGTGAAAGTAACTGTCACCATTATAAGTTCTTTATGTATGACATAATGATACTTGCTGTTTCATTAATTCAAATTACAGGTGGGTATACAGAATGCTCCAATTATTTGATATAACGCGCACTGTATAGCTGTAGTGGAAGATCCTTCTGTACGTTAGATGTTTTTGAATAAAAATTAAATGCATTCAACGGTTTTAGGTATCTCCAGTAGGGAACATTATAGTTTGACTGGTGAATGTTTGTTTGGAATTTGATTATTACTAACACTTAATGGAAATGCAATCTCACTACAAAAGGTCTATTTTAGATTAAAATAGATCTGTGCCTGTTTTACATATCGTGAACAAAATGCACAACACATCATTCTGGAGAAAACCCTTTGGCGCCACTAAGGTCTCAGATATGAAACAAATTCTCATAAATCATTTGTCAATACATATATGGTATGATACTTTTGAACTTTCTCTAAAATTCATCAATTTAACTCTTACACTTAATTCTAATGAATCATAATAATAGCTCAGTATTTCCAAGACTAATTCAAATTTCTGAATCCTTTGAGAATATAATGATCAAAGGCAATCAGGAGACGTCTGTCCAATAATTCCATGACATAAAGGCCGAAATGTTTCCATATGTAAGACTCATTAAGAGGTAATTAACGGCACTTTATACGGGCGATATACTACGCAGTTATGTCCATCGATACTTATTTATTCAATTATCTCGCTTTGCTTAATTGGGAGAGTTAAACCCCATCCAGATAGGAATTCTGAATGTCATAACCTTTCATATTAATTGGACTTATACTTAGGTGACCTGTTACTAGCTCTCACTTTAAAGCAAATCCTACAATTCAGACAGGCACTACATTTCTGTTATATCAGTTTTACTATATGAAATCTATATATTGGAATTCCTATCTATTTTATGATAATGGTAAATCTCTGAATAAAAGAGCATGATGACGCAAATCATTTCAGTTAGGTGTGTGTTCTATAACACCTTAGAATCATTATATTCATTTTCCAGGGTTTTTAACTTTCAAGGTGAAATTTCCCATATGTCTTTAAAAATGTTTAGTATTACTATTTAGATAGAGGAAGTACATAATTTTTTTAAACTTCCAGTTTGATTTCAAAAGCAAAACAATTTTATCAAAAGTGGGTATGGATTTGATGGCAAAGACTATCCTGCCCATGGAAACGAGGTTTTATGGTATTCATGTTGATGGTTATGATGCATCACAATCACTTAGACACACTTGGGTACCGGTAACTAGCAACATCCTCAGCCCGAGAAGGATTTACCAAAACCTAATGGTAATCGAGCATGTCTAGTGAATCGTTCTATATGTATACGTTTATGATCAAACAGTCGAATCAATGAAAGAAGAATCCATCAAGAACATCAGACAAATTCATTCTCAGCGCAATTTTTGTGTTCTTAAAGACGGTGACCTAAATTTTTATAATACGGCACATTCGACGATTTTGTATCACAGCGCTTGGACAGTATCTAGGAGTAGCACAGGAACCAGGGAGACTATCTAGAATTCTTTTATTATTCAGTACCTGAACTGGGCTAGATTGGTCTCTAGAGATGCCGTAGAGCTGTGCCACGTCTTTTGACCAAAAAACTAGAAAAGATCTTAAAATCTGTTCAATCAAATAAACCGGCATTATATTCAGGGTTTAATTTCATAACCTGTATAGTTAAAATCTTTCATCTAAGGCACCGGCAATTCACACAAAATTGGAAGGCAACTCAGCGCCAGCAGTATGCTCTAAATGGGAGTCATGCGAGGACACGCTCATGCATCACGCCTCGCCCTCCCTCTCGTCTCCCCCCAACCCTCCATCCTGCCCGCCTCCAGCCCGTTTCTCTCCCCTCGGTGCCGTATGACCAGCCAGCGCAAACGCACACGAGAAACTGCCTCATTGCAGCCAGCGCGGATAGTGGACAAAGTGCGACAGGGATCAACTTCCTAAATGTCGTCTGCTTACGATGGTCGCCATCTAGACAGATTATTCGCGTTTTGGCCGGTGGTGGCACGACGATAGGCTCTGCCCTGGGTTTGAGTCGGTGTGAAGTGACGTATTGCTGCACTAGCTCCTTGACTTCTAATAACGGCAGGACGGGGAAGAGCGTGTAAGGGGCGTTATAGTCGGTCATGACCCTACTATGGCTGCTGTTTCAGCTGAACTTAAACCTTTCAGTACAGATAAAGCAGCATAGGGTACCCAGCAATATCTGAATGGAGCTTCTTGTATTATATGAAAATGTATTTTGTCACCACAGCTTCGGAAAAAAAAAAGAACTGTTACTTTGTGTACTGTGGGCATAGTCCCTATATATACCCTTAGGGTCCCCTGGGACGTTAAACCACAAACAAACAAACAAACGTGTACTGGTGGCAGACCAACGTAATATATCTACAAGGGTTGATGAGGTTGCACAGATTGAAATAAAAGAGGAAATCATTTAATCAAATCTAGCACACTATGGTCATTATGTAAAGTATATAAATCTTAGTATCCATAGGCTGTGCTTTTACTATGGTAGCAAGTTTAAACTTTATCCTCTGGTTGTTTCTTTATATAGGATTCTAAAAAAAATCAATATCAAACTGTCCAACCTGGACCAATGATTCTAAAATTCTTGAGTTACAAGGTATTGAAAGAATGACGAGACATTTCATATACTATTGTGTAATCTGTACCAGCTTGTAAGCGTAATATTTACAACGAAGTATGCTTAGTACCAAAACGATGTCTTACAGACCACAAACAGATTTGTAGATGGTGTTTTCGGCTCAATGTTTGGAAACGTAATCGTATTTGTAAAAACATGTTACTATGAAAGTGTATCCAGTGAAATAGTTAATTCACAAGTTGGCTAAATAGGGTACGTTGTTTTGTGTTTATATCTGTACAGGAGCAAACATCACGAGTATCCTCTATGGGGAACCCGCCCCTATCATGTGAAAGATATAGAACCCTAATTCTATTCCCGAGGGTCCGGCTCAACATGATGTTATTTGGAATCGCAGCAACAGATAACATGGATGACAGATGCACTGATGTACTCATCCTGAGTTATAGGCTTTACATGGGGTATGGGTATCACCCCCAGCTTTAATCCCGGGCCACATGTCAATGCTTCGTGATCCCAAGGGTCTTCCTGGATCCATGTCGCCCCTATGGGGAGCTGTGTGTCTGTAATTTCAAATAGGGTTCACGCAAAAGAGTGCAACAACCATCGAAGCCTTGCAACAGTCTATTCAATTATTCCTACAGAAACCACTTAGTTACCCAGGCTCATTCATTTTCAAACAGACAATTATTTTGACTATATGATAAGATTTATTCTAGAGAAATCTTATCTGAAGCAAAGGTTAATGTATGGTATCCATGCAATACCAAAAATGAACCCCTCGTAAAAGTAAACTTAATATATGTTACAAGCTCGGTGAAGAAATATGCATTTTCATGTTTCATACATTTCCACCAAACTTGGCACCCCATAGATGGGATTTACACTAACCCATACATCAAGAACATGGTGATGGGTCGACATTGGCAAACATCTATGGGGTGCTATATGTAAACTGCAGAATCAGCGAAAACTTGATAAACAAACAGATTGCCACACTTGATCCCAGTAATCGGCGGGTAGAAGGTTTGCATTAAGCTCTTTTCACCTGAAACCCCTGATATTCACCCCAGTAGAATTCCAGGGATGTTTCTAGTTACCATGTCGCATGGGGCTCTTTGTGTTATCACATGTTTCTGTTTAAGCAAGAGCAGAAAGTATAGATCTATATGAACCATCACGAGTAGGCCAGCGCCAACTGAACAGATTGGAAAAGGTAAACACGTACAGACGTGAATGGATACCTAGCGATCTGTCTGCTTGGTAATTTGAATATGTTTGTCATTTTTAATCAAGACTCATAATCATTCTGCCAACATGTTCTTATATTTTTAGTGCTGAATAACATAAAAATAGTGTCCTATTACAGTTTGCTGAAGAAATAGTTCTGATTATCAGGAACGAAAATCCTAGATTTATACAGAAATCTTCTACTAGAAACATGGAAAATAGAGACACTAGGGATAGTATAGGAATGGCATTGCCTCTCAATTTGACTCAATTACTAAAGTGCTTACATAATTTATGGAATATGTGATCTAACGGTAATGGGTACAGTATCTAATTCACACATGACACCGCATAGTCCTCGGGGTTGTATGGGAAGCCGCACAGGGAGTCCTAATGGTGGCATCAATCTTCGACAGATGGGCGGCAACAGGTAGTAACGGTGAGGTGTGTGAGGTGGATGAGAGGGGAGGGGTATGGGGCAGAGGTGGGGTGGCCATATCTACACAGACACCCAAGCGCAAGCCCCGCCTCAATTGAGACTTTTCAGGTCAAATATATGTCCATAAAGCCAGCTATTCATGAGGTTTATCAGATGGTCATCTGCCAATAAAACACATAATCAGCGACAACAACTGCCAGCATGGAGTGAGCAGTGAAATTCCGTCGTGGCTGATTATAGAAATTTATGTATGTTAGCCCTGATGTGGTTTTTTTTCTCATATTGATAACGTTGAGATATATCAACAAAGCAATGCATGTGGTATAGCATTTCATATGACACAGCCTACATATGTAATGTAAGATTTATCAATTTCTAGAATTTTGCGATAATATATCAACAGCTCGAGGGCCCCAAATGCCAGGGCAACCAGTTTTCTCTCTTAAAGGTGTTGAAATAAAACAAAAGGACGCTAGTCCTTTAACATATATCCCACACAGTTACGTCATGCTATGCCTCGTCGTATATGAAATCCAAATTAGACCTCGATTATACCTACCAAACACTCATGTTATATACTTACGTTTACTCGTGACCCACGTGAATAGTCATAGAATCCAACGGATAATTGCTCACCGAGTTGTAAATAAGATGACTATTCAATCAGCTAATACCTTTCATTTCTTGAAAACGCTACCATTACTAACTGTCTATTCTTGATTTTCCAGAACATTTTCCTGGCGTAGATGTATGCGATTATGCCAATGTATACATGTATCTCTCTGTCTCTCTCTATAAACTGTATTTAAATCAAATGTTGTTTTTTTTATACAATAATCAAAGGGTCAGGCCTAGGAATGATAGAATATATGTTGATTTGATTAATAGATTCTATACGGATATATATGGATTATTAAAAGACATAACCTATCTAGAAAGGGTTATTGCATACTAGCCTTGAACCTCAACAAGAACCAATAAAGGGTGTAATCTGGAATTTCCCAAGGACGACCAGGCAATCTTCTGGACCATTTCACGTAAAATGATAATGAATGGCAATAGCTTAAAGCATTCAGAATTCGAATGAAAGCATCACATTCATCTCATTCTAGTCTAAATAGCCAGTTACCTAGATCCAAGGGCTGCATACTAGCGATGATCAAAGAGCATGCTTACAAATAAACCTTTGCATTAGTTCTAAACCGACGGCCCATTGAGTTCTCAATCCGGTCAGAAAATTGTGCGGTTTTGAGAATCCTAGCTACTGGGTGCGTAAATCTACTTTAGAAATCACAGAAGTTTTCACGATTTCCACGTACTCCAAGGTTGATGTGAAAAAGAGCCTTGGTTCCCAGTCTGTAAACGTTACGACAATGCACTCTGTGATGAGTATGACTAACCACATAACTATCCACGCCCCCACTGCTCGACCTTGTCGCCCCCTCCTTTTCACGTACACTAATTTCTACAGTTGACGAATAGATGACCTATATTTTCTGGTAAACCTATCTCCGAATTCAGAAGGAAAAACATGGCGTGGGAAACTTAAATCATCGTTTCTACATCAGTGCAGGTTTGTGTCTATTTGGATAAACTACTAAAGGGAACAGTTTTCCCACCTAGCCCCTCCACTCACCGGTGTCCCATAGGGTGGTCTTGACATAAGTGAAAGGTTGAATGCACACCTCAAGTGTGTTGGCACTGTATTCAGCAACTCAATTTGGCATAAACCTACGAAGGAACTTCCCATGAAACAAGATCAACCTCCAAATGGACATCATATGCAGCAGCGAAAATCTATTAAAGAAAATCCACGTATATATTCTAGGTCATTCTGAAGGTTTAATAATTGAAATTCTATTCAGGAGGGAATTCATAGAACTGTCCTCGAACCTTCGAATACGCAGAGATTTAGGACATTTTCAAGAGAACCCGCTAATCATCAAAACATGATGGACAATGAGAGGTTTTTCACAGCGACTTGAACATTTCGGAGATTCTGTCCCTAGTTGAAGGTATTGCACCTCTCTCTACACCATATTAGTATCATGTGTAGAGTTATACAATAAAACACCGGCATAATGTTACAAATATGTTATTAGTAGTAACACACCTTGTGATCTATTGGATTCCAATAAAGTAATTGCCTATCATGCAAAAATTGTTGACTCGTAGACACCTAGCAAAACATAATCCATCCTTTTTACATGTTACGTGTACAACTCATTATATCACCAATAGGAGGGATTACAACTATTCAGTGAGAATTTCAACGTTGGAGGAGGGATCGGTGGGTTTGGCATTAGAAACTCTGACATGCGACTGTATTTAAACACTTGACCCTCGAGGTTCGCGGTTACCCATTTTCCCAATATCTCAGAGACACTCAGAGGGTATACATTCTGCTATACGAATCCCCTAATGACCCGCAAGGCCAGTTCCTATTTCGCACCACATCCCGAGTGCTACCCTACCACGTCCCTCATTCTCCATCAACTGACCACTGAACTAATGGTCCTAGACAAGGCATGCCAACTTGGCAAGCTGCCCTGCAAAACCAGTTGGCAGGCTAGCTGTGTTAGCTCACGGCGGATCCTTTGAATTCGGGAATCGTTTTTAGACGCCAGCCATTGACATGAGATGATAAGCGTTTTTGCTGTTTCGTTGCTGTATTGGTAATGTTAAATGCAGTTTTGGCTCTGCTCTGACACATTCATAGATGATTTATACACACATGTTATCTGTGGTGCTTTTGAATTGGATTCATTTCCAGTCTAATTCACTCAGATCGGTCTAGTAGTCTGGCTGGCTCATACCGGAGTCACGGCTGTCTAGTACTAGTAGATATTTACAGTGGTTCAGGATATAAATCAGCCCCTTAGTATTGATCTATGTCTGCGTCATTATCCCTTATTAATATCAACTTTGCTATCCTAATTTATCTAGAAAATCGTTAGTATTTGATATGAAGTATGTGTCATTATACTTTCATTACTCTTACCCTGCCTTATATCATGACATAATATAACTCGAGTTAAGATTGTATCAATTGGTTCGACAAAGATGATTTGACCTGCAAATTCAGCTTGGCCTATGTATCGGTCAGCCTTAAGAACTAATCGTGCAACAAACATTCGGCTGTGTTTTATATCACGTATACATATGTTCTCAATGATTTGTGAATTCTCACAGATATTTCATCTGTACCATATACCTACCTGTATCCATCGTAACTATGTCTTCATTAATCAGATAGAATCCACGTGTTATTCTTTGTTTGATCTAACATATATTGTCTTTCCCTTAAGTTTTACATTGAGACAAATTACAGTCACATTTCAGTGGTTAAACTGATAAGAGCATGATTCCTACACTCATATCCTGCTTATGAATATCGAGATATACATAGCTGGGTTATATATATATATTTTTTTATTCAGTTGAAAAAGATTTGATACAGCGTTCACCTTGTAGGGCGTTCTTCCACGCAATTATCACAATAACAATGATAGAAATTGGGCCAATTTACTAATGTTGAATAATTGACAATGTGGTGCATTGGTAGGTCATTTGACACTACAGTATAAAGTCCAAAGAAGGTTATATAGAGTCTGGGTGACTTCTTCATATATAGTTATACTGAAAGATAATACAAATACAACAAAACAAGACAAGACATGACGCAGACATAATAGACACTTCACAGTCCATAACTATTAAGGCAAATGAACACTCATGGGATATCTTTTCACTTCCAAGATAGTATGAATAATACTATGATATAATAATATAATATAATCTAGATTAATTTGGCACGTAGCAATATCTTACTTCTATGATCATGATCATTCGACTGTCATAACATGTGTGTTAGACAACTAGATGGTATTATATATAAAAAATATATGATATCGCCGGTCATTTGAAGCAGCCGTACGGGTTCACCTAAATGGTTCCAGATCCAAATCATTACATAGCAGAAAGTTTTTAACAGCAATTATGAACTGCGATTTGAAATTCATTCTTTGTATTTCTTTTGGAAGCATGTTCCAGAGTGTTACTCCAATATATAAAGGGCTATGTCGATATTTCTCTAACTTGGGGCGTTGTCGCCGGATGACAATATTTTCAGTTTGTCTAGTATTTCGTACAAAGGTATTAACTGTGTTACTAGGCATAGCCTGCCACCAGAATATTATCATCAGTAAATGAACACACCTTCTGTATAATAGTGGACAGATTCTGCACTTTTCATGCAAATTTACAGTGTCAATATCTCTAACTTGATTACATCATAATGCCGTTCTGAGGCAATTATTCATCACCACCTGTAACCCATCTCTGTCATGTTTACGCGCTAAGTACAGTACAAAGTCCATGTATTCCAGTTTAGGAATAATCATTTGTTTTACGACAGCACAGGAAGATTGCTGATTCAGTAAACTTCTCAATTTTCTGAATTTAAAAAGTTTTTGGCGTACATCCTTTGTTATTATTCCGATGTGGTGGCGAAAGGTTAGGTGGCAGTCAATATTAACGCCCAGATAATTATACACATTCACCTCTTGAAGGATGACCCCTCGTAACTTACACACACCATTTGGTTTTTCTGTTCTTTTTAGGACTATCCACTGTATCTTACTCTTGTCACAAATGACTGTGAGGTTGTGACTACTAAACTATTTTTCGAGTGCATCAAGATCTTTTTGTAAGTGCGTTATACCATCGGTTGGATGTTTTCCTCTTGCGATCAAAACTACATCGTCAGCGTACATAGTTATTTCAGATAATGAAATACAGTCAAAAATACTATTCACAAACAGGATGAACAACACAGGGCCCAATACTGAGCCCTGTGGCACTCCGTAGGTAACTTCTAAGTAACTGGTTAACTCTTGGTCACCTTTTATACGTTGACACCGTCCTGACAGGTATCACCATCAATAATGATGGTGATTAGTACAAGAATATCATTTTTTTCTCTTTTTTTTAGTTTTATTGACAACGGTTCTCACCAGAGTGAGATCTTCCACCGTGACTGGTATGCATAGACTTACATAACATCACAAGCACACAGGTTAACATCAGGTAATAAAACAGATTGTAATGATATAGGGTAAGTAGGTGATATAAAGATGAAGGTGATGTTGAGTACTCATTTCTAACATCAAGTCACAAACTATCTCCAGTCGTGTACAGAGAATATACTTTTTACCATCTTTTTGAACTCATGGGTACTATTCAGTCGCTGTATCGTGTATGGTAATTTAAGTAACATAACTTGCATATTTTAATTCATGATTACCATACCATACTTTGTGTTGTACCTTTAAACCTGTAGCATCCAATCTGGTTTTATGTTTCATGTAGATAAGACAATATAGAGTCCCTAGGCTGTTAAATGTCCTTATATTTAGTCTATACATCATACGTCATCCTGGCGCTGACTGGTCGGTTGTGCATGAATAAACCGGTTTATATAAATGCACATATAATATACATAGTGATATTCAGGAGAAATAAGTACCTTCTTTATCAGATGTTCATATATGTACTTGTGATAGAGAAAGCTACATTATTAGAAAGTAGAGCCGAAGGGTCCGTATACCTACCTTTGATTTTCTTACCGTATCCCAGTTCCCAAGTAATAGGGTAAGTCTTCTACACGATAATAAGCCCACGCCTCATTTACCACATTCCCTGGGGTTCTACTTAGGCTCGACTCCCACACTCTGTCTTTCGGATTCCCAGCTTATTAAAACCAATAGAAGTAGCAGCCAATATAGGAGTTATTACAAGGCTTTCGGGAAGCTCGTTATGCTGTCATGGGTAAAACACCTGACCCTGAAGGAATGATAACAGGAACCAGTGACCAGGCTAAGGAGCGTTTTCTTTTCTTTCTAGATTTGAATACGAATAATGTGCTGAAGCACACACACAAGAAGTGGACGAAATCAAGGACAGGTCGATTTTTTGGCTCGTTGAAATAAACAATGAACAAAAAGAACACAAAAGAAAATGTCGTTCTGGGAGAGTGGCACAGTAGGCAATCATATTTATCAGATTCTGCACGGAACGTTTCCCCTTTGCAGATAAATATCATACCATGCACAATACCATATTGCCTAAGTATCCGCATAATCATTTTTTTTTATTTAAAAAAAAAAATATTTTCTTTATTGTCACAAGGGGAATACAGGTATATCTTTCGTTGAGTGGATCCATAGGTGTCCTAAAGGCGACAACATTGATGGATAAAACCGTCAGTGAACATAACACTGATTTCAATCGGCTTCCATTAATATACCACTTTTGAGATTGATGTACTGTACTCATACTCAAGTACTTTCTCTAATTTTATCCCATATCATTGCAAGTTCAATCGGATGAAAAAAAAGGAAATATTGGTCAATTGAAAGAACATAACAAAGAGAAAAGTCACTCCTTCAATAACATGTACTTGATCTATCTTTTATTTATCTGTAGAGCTTACCACGAGAGGCGGACGACAACTGTGATTGGCCAAGACGTGAAACCGTGGAAATGCATTAACGTGTCAAGTAGAGACTAGACTCCACCATTTGATAGCAGAATATTGAGTCAATAGAGCGATACTGTGATTATCTGAATACGACTGGCTGTTCTGCAACCCATGACATGTTGATAGTTCTTTTATGATTTGTAATATGGTTGTCTTTAAATGCACATACGAGATTAGTATCTTGAGTATACGGTTTGAATACTCAGATTCCGTTTCTATGAACTATTTCTAGAGAGAACATTATGTATTGCTGTATCTGTTACCAAGCAGCTAGATTTCACTTCAAAGTAGTGGAGAGCCCTTTATGATAAGGAGCCTACCAAAAATAGGGTTGCATTGCATCATAAGTAGGGATACCTCCAGACTAAGCATCAAATGAAAGAAATATATCCTACGTAAGTGAGTGCTAATTCCGATTTCACTGAAAGAAGCATATCACAGGAAAGGACTAATTGGATTTCTATGTCGTCCATAGCTTGTTGTTGTTAATATTTGCCTATCAAGCGTCTTAACAGTGTACATTTATGACCGTGTGATTTCTGGTCAGCCATCCTTAATCTTTTAGATATAATAATTGGCGGATTTATTCTAAGCAATGAATAATATGTTAAGTAAAATATGTTTACAACATATCCTCCGATGTGTTCCGTTACCCCGATGCATTCTTTAGAATCCCTCTCTTTATCATCAAGATCAATGTAGACTCTATGTAACCCTACATTGGTCCTATTAGTCGTTCACCGTTTTCTTGCTGTCAATAATAGTGATTTGTTTACAAATCTATAGTTGTGGAATGTAATATCGTCCCTTACCCAATGCATTGCCTGTACTGCATGTCGTGTGACACTAATGCTATATATTTGTAGACATATAATAGAAATAAACCGGTCTGGGCCCATATGGCTCCCCAGGCCTCCTCAATTAGGGGTAACCCATTCAAGTCACAAACTGTAGAGCTTTTCACTAAAATTAGGGACTACATTACTGAATACAGGTGGTGTGCCTGCTGGGACGTTGCACATAAAAGCAAGCTGACGTTTCCCAAATTAGAAACAGAGGGTATTGCCAAGAATGGACAATAATAGGTGGTGTTCACTTAATCCAGAGTAAGGTATGTTTAAAGTAAACCGTGACCAACACTATTATAAAAGCATCTTCCAAATAGGTGCCCTGATGAGTGATACATCTAATAACTCCTACCTTTTGACACAAACATAAGGGATTTTGGTAAATGCGAATCTGGGAACACAGGAAATTGAATAGAATAGTGTTATATAATCATTTTCAGTAAGGCCCGGCGTCCAATGAGCTCCTGATACACTACGATTGGCCTGATGATGCATCTCCAGACACAAAATCGATATCGCGTTGGAATGCAATTTTGTTATCTCTAGCCGATACACCCGAGGATGCTCCCCGATGCACGCATCATAGGGTTTATCATAGGGTATCGGGAGCTCAAGCTTAAAGCGCTAAATCCAGAGAGGCGACTGAATTTTCATGTGAATCCGTGTGCGATCCATGCGACTATGCGACAGTGTGGCGAAATTATAAAATACTTCTAATATTTTCGCAAGGCCATCGTATGGTTTACTTTGACTATGGTTTACTTTGAAATGTATTTTCTTTCGTATTATTGTCATGGGTGAGTATTATATCGCCACCGATCAAAACTCAATGAAAGGGTGTGAATAGTAGTGTCATATCTTAATGTTTCCTTCCATGATGTGCTGTGGAAAATAACCTCATCAATAATTCTCTACTTATCTATTGAAGATTCGATCTTTTTTAAGCAACTAATTCTGTAAAAACTCCATTGATGTGACGATGATGGAGCCACACAGTAGAATCATATTGACATGGTTAGTTACTATCCCAAAGGTCGGGAAAATAAGTGGAATGTGTTGGGGAAATGGCGGATAAAGTTCCTAAAGATCTCTTTGTATCGATAATTAGCCATACACACACCCTTTAGGTATTGGGACCGACCTTCACCTAGTCACAGGTGTGTCTCCTCTATGGAAAGTCTGGATCCTTTGATCTCAACATGACCTTTGACCCAGGGATGAAGGGTCAACTTTCGACTTCGATGGGACTTGTTCAGGAGCAGTGGAACTGGGCACAGTGGTGTCTATTCATCCTTGTGCTGTAAGAAACACTATTGTGCTGAGTCATCCTGGCAAAGGTGACACCACATTACAAAATATAGGTTCAAAAGTAATGTTTTATGGCGAGAACGGTGCTCTGGTGCAGAAAATATCATTTTTGGTACATGATCTGCCTTTGAATAGTAAATTATGTGCTATATGGTAATGGTATCACAGACATACAGCTTCTCATTTAAACTGTGAGTGGTGCCACAGATCAGTGGATAAATCACAACTGGCACAGTGGTATAGGTAAAACTGATTTCATTGTTGCCTGTTCTTTAAACTAAACATTTAATCTAAAAACGGTACTTAGTAATCAGTCTAATAAACCGTGGTAAACTGAAGAATAATGCCATCATGTACAAGGAAAGTGGTTCCACACCACACGTATAGGAATACTTCAACATTGAAATGAATACTAAAATTGTTTACTATTGTCAGGATAGGGGTGTGATTCAATGCACGTGACATTTGTTCTAAAGTGTGACCTATTGACTTGTGAATAGCACAGATCCCTAAATAATGGACTCCCCTACTTGACCTTCTGTTGTAAAGATTAACCTAAAGCAAATTCATATGATGAAATGCATTGACCTGAATACAAAATATGATTGAAACTAACCAAAATACGGCACACCATATAGGCAATGACCAACTTTAGCAGTGATCTTTGATGTTCCCGCTTACAGTACCGATCCGGTTTACAATGGAATACAAAATATCTATTCCTCTTAGTAAACACATTTAAAAAGCTCAAAGTTGCCTGGAAAAAAACCCCATAAAACGTATCCTCAAGGGGGTCATCCTGAATAATTATAGGGGATGATATTCAAGTGTTAGTTCCGCCAACTGTATCTCAAGGTTTTTAATTCATCCACATCAGGTACTACCTGTTTTAAGTATAGGTCTTACCTGGTATGTCAGTTTCTCTATACAGGTGAGTGACAAGAAGAGATCATCGGCTGATCTCTGGTCTGTGTGTCATGCAAAGGTGATAGGTTGAATGTTATGTCCATTTTAGGCCCTGACCATGAAGGTCTACTGAAGCATTCAGTGTAAGACTATTTCTGGAGAACCCTCTATTGTGTACTATGAAGCGCCTTTATGTTCGAAATATCCATTGACCTAAACCCTGGACAAAAATACAAACAATGCATGATGCAATTTATAAAAACAAACTTACCAGTGTCACCATAAACAACTAGGAAAACATCACTGAATGCAATTTGAGTCATTTTGCTGAATCAAAATACGTACATCAAAAACACGTTGTTGTTGCTGTTCGCAAAGTAAATAACTGTGAGCCCTGAAAACATCATGAGTAGCAGAGGTTATATTTGTCTGAGGAACTTTGGATCTCTTGTGTTATAGCAAATATTAATTCGGACATCATTGTGACATAGGAAACCGTGTTGTTCGGATAATGAGAAAGGCGTTTTCTTAAGTATTATTATGGAATGCTTAAAAAAAAGTAGCTTTGTAGCTCCTGATACTATAAATGTGACAGTTTAGAAGGAATCGATAAGGCCCAGCATCCACTCAAACTCAAATCGTCCTCGATATGCCTTACAATGTTCCTAAAAACTGATTACGATGCACGCCGATGAAAAGAAGCCGATCGTCTATATTTATTTTATATTGTGCATTGTAGTACATCGGGAGGTCTTAAATGTCTTTCGAAGTAGGTAGGTTGACGCCAGGCCTTAGTTTCATCAAACTTCATCCGGCATCCTAGATCGAAAGTCCCGTACAGTATTGTGTATGGCTAGAAATAGAAGTGGACAAAACTGTGTAGTGATGGAGGTCAGGGAGAGCATTGAAAAGACCCTCTATGCGTCTATTTATGCGGATTGCTTTTAACTCTCTCTACGGTACAATAGAGGTCAGTGGGACTAACGTTTATGAGAATACGATAAACTCTATGAATCTTACACTGGTTCTAAAGATTAAGAGTACATAATAGGATGAAGCAATATAATATCAAGGGACCTAATCTAAAATTCGAGTGAACTAAATTGAATTATCAAAACGGCTACACGAAAGGTAGAAGTAGCCAACAACCGTAGTGATCCCTAGTTCTCAATGTAGTAACATTATGTTCTATAGTAGTAGCATACGTGTGTCGGCTAATATGTATGATAATTGTGTGTGTGTATTATATATATATATATATATATATATATATATATATATATATATATATATATACACACACAATTATCATACATATATATATATATATATATATAAAATATATATATATATATATATTTAAATATATATATATATATATACATATATATATATTTATAAATATATATTTATATATTCCCTCGTTAAGATGTCTAGACACCGAGTTATATTACAGATTTATCCATGTATTTCACTGATTTATCTAATTAGATTTGTCTGTTCTTCATTTTGGACCACCCTTAAACCTGTTATGCAGAAGGCTGGTTCAAATTGATATACCGATCTCTTTTGAAACAAAAAATAATTTCTAGCATCGAAGCGGATATTTACCTGAGTTAAATGACCTGAGTTAAATGGTGAGGATCTCTAAATAAAAATTACCTTTATAAGGAAATGGTGATCACATGCACTCAATGTCTCATGTGAACGCTTATGAGACCCGCCATAATTTAGCCACTTTTCTTTCATTATCCTCACATAGTTTGTAGACAAAAGTTTCAGGTTATAAGTCTAAAATGATCTTAAGCAAATATCATACATGTACAAGCTGCGACTTAGGTGGCTTCTACAGCGTGTGTTATTTTTTTATTTTACTGAAAGGTATCCACATTTTACAGAGAGGTACAAATCGAATTCTAGAACACATTTCCATTATATCCTGGTCCATGAGTTGATATGGCACTTGCATATTTTACACCGATACAATATCTTTTTGGTTCGACTGGAGTTTAGGTGTAAAACATACAATCCAATTTGCCCATTAGCTCAGTCATGTTGATACATCAATGGGCACTTACATGTTACACTCCAACAGGACGTAAATGCACACGGAACCTGTAATGGTCTTTGTGGAGTATAGCTCCTGTTCGTTGACTAAGGTGCAGGTGTAGTGTGAACATGATGGTCATAACAATATGTACAGAACCAAGTCTGGCAGACGCCCATGGGACTTTGGCACCAGGCCTGTACTCAAAACGAGACTGGCATAGGTCAGGAGCTCTTTAAGACAGGAGTGAAGCACTCTGTGAGGAGGAAATAGCCTTGTAGACACTCACATATAGGTGCGGGATCTTAATAGCAGGTATTGGTCATGTCTAGCACTTCCAATCAAAGCTCTATTTTCTTCCGACTCCTCGTAAAGAATTTAATGTAATCTATGTAATAGGCATACCATATACAATAGAAAATAGAAAAAAATCAAACCTCTAGGGGTTTTTATATAGTTGTAGTTATCATACGACATCATTGTAAAAGTTCCACATGTAAATTCCCATTGCATCACATATCGAATAAAACACCTTTATATTGTCTCTTTTTTGTAATTGTTTGGACATCCATGTGAAACCTTGTTTGTCTGGGAATAATCAGACGATACAATAAGGTTGCACCAGTTAAAGCCGAGGGTCAGAAGTAGCTAGGTAAATATAGCTTGGATAATTCAGTATAATTCACCTTAGTATAGCTGTGATAAACACTAAAGTAAGAGTGGTTTCTCACTCAAATCAGCAAGGAATTATATTTAAAGCAAGCACTTAAGCCCGCCTTAAGTTACAGATGTTACGGTGCTGCTGAATGGTTGTTATGATTTGCAATAGATAATAATCTAAATAAGGTATAAGTATGATAGGGTGACTTGATGGTGGACATTTGTTCTATAATACGACCAGCCAATTTATTTTTTGTTTGATAAAAATAAAAGAGGAAAACCTGAATAGGAGTAACTACAATATCAAAATACGGTTTACGACAGAGCATATACTGATAACAGACTTATTGTCTTAAATTTAGACCAAACCAAGATGGAAAAAGGTTTAGGAGAGATACTAAGTTTAGCCAGCTGTCTTAGTGGCTGAGAATTGTGTATACCAAAATAAGGATCGTTTTTGGAGCAGAAGTCATCCCAAAATTGAATTCATATCAAACAAAGTCAACACTGTGCAGTGTCAGGAAAATCTTTACAATCACAGATTGGATAAAAGGTATTGTAAATGACATGACCATTTTAAGACTGACAGTCAGATGGCATCGCTAGGCGAAGTGGTAATGCAAGTTCGTAGATGATTTATATCAATTCTCCTTCTCTATAAAGGCACTCACAAAGAAAAATCCATCAGGAAGAGAAGGTTTTCCTGAAATATAACATCAACAGTGACTTGTTGTTGGACATTAGAGGCTGATATGACCTTAACATAAGATCTGAGAATTACAATTATTTCAGTATTTTCAGTTGTTTATTTTCTTTGTATTTCAGGACAATCTGCAACGACAAAACGACTAAGGCCGAGAGAAAAGGCCTAGATTAACACTATTTTTTTCCGGTATCTCAACAATACTCTAAATGTGCCTCATTCATCGGTTATAAGGTCAAGTCCCAGTCACGGCTATAAGTTTTAAGGCCTGACGTTTGCTGCGTGGCCGAAGGTACAATTGGTAGTTTCTATGTTTTTTTGTCCGTTTTCCTCCTGTCTCAGATGATGGATGAGGGTGGCCAGAGACTGTGATTGTAGTGGTTCTCATTCATCATGCCAGGGCCATATTCCTAAAGAATCAGGTTACAGAATGTTTCTCAACTCTTCCTTAGACTAGACTGTGCGAAGTAGGTCATTGGATCCTGAGATGAAATACTGTGATTGGATCTCATGTAGCTCTGTATAGATGAGTAGAAAATGGATTTGATATTAGCTCAGATCCTTTCTTAAAGTCTCTGCACTGGGTTTAGGAACCGGTTCTAGTTTTACACTGTCTAATCTTTACCCCCTGAGACTGCATGGTGTGAGCCGACCGTCATGTGACAGCCCTGAATGATAAGTGATCCACCAACCAGCTACGGCTCGTCAGCAATGATCCTGGGTGGTAGTCACCAATATACGAAACTTTGGGATAATCACATCTAATATATGTCATAGAATTTCTAGAGGTAATTCTCCATTTGAGGGATGCTTGTTATTTTCAATTCTTGTTCTATTTAAAGGGGGAAATCATTTTTGATAGGTCTATGACAGTGTAACACGTTCCTCTTTGGGAAGTACACCAATGGTTTTTATATTATCCTTATTACAAACCTTTTTATCCGTTTTAATAGGTGTGCCACGGCAACAATATTTTACATGTATTTCTTTTTCAACACAGCGAGAAAGATCAATGCTACTTACTCAAAATGTCAATAACAACGCAAATACGTGTCTTTCGTCTAAAAGTCGAGCTTTCTCATGACATACATTAGGTCAATTCTCCCATTCAAGAAATCAGTGTCTGCAGGCTGATAAATTAACAAACATTGTATCATAGATGAGACACATGTGAGTGACTAACAGATGACAGATATCGTTTTTTGAAACACGTTTCAGCAGGTATAAAGAAAATCATGACACAGTGGAAATGAAGTCCTTAACCAAACTGCTGCGTCGATTATGCAGTTAACACTAGCCTCACCATAGAACACTTTATCCGTAGGAAAGTTGACGAATGATCTTTTTATTGGACGAATTTTCCTGACTATCGTGTGGGATACCTAGTGGGGATTCGATCATTTCGACAATAGGAACCCAAAATAAAAAGGCTATTTGGGTAGGAAATTTGTTCTTGGCTTTGGGAAAAAATAGCATTCCTCTTCCGATCAGACTGCCTAACACTTGTTGTGTCAGCTACCTCTATTTCCCCACGTGCTATTTCAGGCCAAATTCATCAGAAGGTTAGCGCTCTGCAGTACTGATTTAGGTATCTAGATGTGCGATTGATTTTGCTTTGCTAACCAGCTTCATATCCTCAGGGGTATTAAACGTTGCCAACTATAGTATACCCTACCCATCAGTAGCCTGAGCTTTGGAAACAAACCACTCACGGATGGTTATGTCAGTGCTAATTGAGCCAGTAATTACATAAACGTGAAGAATTGCATAACAGAATAGATCTGTCTGTCTACCTGAGCATTGAGATTCACAGAGTACATGTCTCTAGCACGCCTGACTGTGGATTATTGAATGAATGGGTCACCTCACAGATATTCATGGTGTGGTCCTCATCAGTTTTACGGCCTTGTAGGTTGCACTATCATTTACAACATGAATATACAGTAAAACCCCGCATAAGCGGTCATCCTCCGTTCCGGGCCAAAGTGCCCGCTTAAGCGGGGTGACCGCTTACGCGGGTTTTTCACGTTTCCCCCAGGCCAGCATACAAGTGTTTTATACCGATATGTAGGGGAGATAGAGGGAATGGTAAATCTGAAATTCATTTTTCAATACCTTAATTGGATCCGAAGTTATCAAACTTTGAATTATAAAATCATTTTCTATGAATATTTATAAACGCACTCATAAAAAACACAGATTGATCTATTCTTGGTGGTTGTAGGCCTTTTTATACCGAAATAACTGTCCGCTAACGCGAGGTGTCCGCTTACGCAGGGTTAAATTAAACATCTAATAGAGGGGAACATTTCCGTTCCGAGCAAAAGTGCCCGCTTACATGGGGTGACCGCTTACGCGGGGTGTCCGTTAGGCGGGGTTCTACTGTACCTACCCTCCGTGAACGAACACCGACCTCTTCACAAGGAACACGGATCGATGGAATAGCATTTAATATATAATTAATTACTGGATTGCGAGCGGTCTTCTGTCGTGAAGCCCCGAGCCAGCGGCTAAGAATATCACTTATCAAACCATCCACTAGCAGTGCAGACTCTATGATCGACCTTCGATAAAATTCAGTACAAGCCCGTTCGTTTAAGTCTCCACCTTGGTATTCAGCTGCTTGCTGATTGAACAACTAGGGCATACGTATCAAACCACTCCTAATCTCCTTCCTGTTGAGCCGATTAATGCTGTGTCGTTACATCAGAGCAAATCTGTAATGGTTGTTGATTCATATTATACACTTGGACTTTCTTAGTGCAGGTATATTTGCAAATTTCGGTCTTAAAATTACAGAATGATGTAACTTTATGTATCTTTTGAAAACTATGTAGTAAACGGATTTATATTGTACTTTGCCCTCGGGGCACACCGTGTTTGTGTAAAAGGTGGTAGTTGTACACCTTTAGTACAAGAATAGCCCTAGGCTAGCACTTACACCTTTATATTGGCAGTGTCATAGTTTGCTCCCAGCGACCTAATGAAATCCTGCCAACAGGATAATCGCTACTTGACATACTAGTGATTTCCTCGCGTCACAGCCAATTCAAAGGCAACACCTGGGTGATGTTATTAAAACGAAGAACGATATTGACTGAACGACTACGATTAGGACTCACTGAACAGCGATACTGACTAGGATATCCGTGTCAGTCCCTATTCTAAACGTGGTCCTACAGAAATGATCAAATCTTTATCGTTCAAGCCTTTCTGGTCGTAGTTGAAGGCATGTCCTAGTGGACAACCAATCAGATTGAGTTTTAAAGACACATGACTAAGACTTGTCCTCCACTAGGATTGTTTTTAGTCAATGATCAAAGACAATCCTCATGGAGGAAAAATCTTGGTGGAGGACAATGGGTTACCATTTTATGAATAAGCATTCCTTGTACCTCCACAAAAGGTTTATGCATAGGGAAATATAATATTGTAATCAAACTACACTTTAAGTGGCCATTCTGAGCTGAGAATAGCCAAGATGCTTAATTATGGTAGCCCAAGTACTGGTACGACACCCCTTGGGGTTGTCTTCCAATAAAACCGATAATGGAGGTAGGACAGGCCTATGGACGATGTGGATCATGGTTAAGATTTTTTAAAACACTCTGAATAGGAATATTTTCCTGATCGTTGTGTAGGAATGTCCTCCATAAAGACAGATCACTTTAGGTAATGGGAATGCATCAAGTACCATGATATGATCAATTATTTTGTCGTTCTTAGTTTTAAAAACAGGTCCCTGGTCGTGTGATTTAAGGCTAAAATACTAAAGCCACTGCATTGTTACCTATTAGGAAATATAACATTTACTATTGCGCTAATTTAAATAAGTACTGATTTCCATGTAGACTAGTATCGTCTGGTGACAAAACGGGAAATTACTCTCTTGGGGCAAAGTAGTGAGAAGGGAACTGTTCTTCTAGGTGGATTCGTAACGGCAACAGGTATGTGGAGAATTACCTCAAATAGGCCTACATAGAAATGGTCGTTGATAAATAAGATGTGATTATTCTAGCGTTTCGTCCAATACAAAGGTCTCAATAAAATGAATGTTCAGGCATAGTTAATGATCTCTACACTGCATCTCGTTGACGTTTCACAATCGAATGTATAAACTTTTGGGGTGAATTAGGGACTAATCCGGTTTTTTTACGAGCTAGATTTAGCGCAATCCTTTGCGTGTCGAAATCGCAAATTATTATGCATGATGAATCAGGCAGCTGTTAATTCTGATTGTTTCATCCCTTTGGATTTCACCAGTCAATTCAAGTTTTGTATTGCTTCCGGATTGTGTTGAATCAGCGTTTGATCAGGAAAATCCCTACTTTTTTATTTGTATCTGTTTGTCTTCATTTTACTGAAGCTTCCCTTGATTTCAGGTGTTTTATCGGATTTTGTTATTATACGTCCACCCCAGTTCAAGAAGGCCTAATTTCCTGTTACCTTACACACTTGTTGCATACATCATCCTTTTTTTAATGTTTTCCAAACTGCGGTGAGGAGAGACAACCTTTTTTACTTCACCTATAGAAGTGGTTCTTATATGAGGCATGTCGGCAACTTCCCGTCCTCAGGCACTCCTACTCTGCTTGGCAGGGGCTTTGAGAGGAGGCACGCCAACATGGCAAAAATAATGTAAAACTGCTTACATCAGCACAAGAAAGTCCCCCACCTCACCTGCCCGTGACCTCTGTGAGGCAATCAAAGATCCGCTTGGAGATTTCTGAGCTGCTCTGAGCCCATCCCTTGTCTCTCTCCCCCCACAGGTTATGTCTCTGATGGATAGGGTAAGTCCGTCCAGATTTAGCAGCAGGACTGACCTCTGTGTCTGTGCGTCTGAATTGACAACAGACTGTGCTTGGAGAATGAGGTCTATTTCATGTTGACAGGCCAGACTCACCTACCTCCTTCTACCTCCCTAGCTGAGTAGATGAGACTGTAGTGCCTGGTGTGTAGACTCGTGAACCGCAGTCTCAACCAAGTTAAAACTTCCTCTAATCCACAGCCATTCTAACGTACCTCCCCCTCTGGCAGCAGTATCAGATAACGCGTACTGCCCTGAGAAGCACACACTCCAAACGTTTGAGGCAAGCGGAGTTCTCTTTCATAAACAAAGTTGCAGTGTCTCACCTCAGAATAATGTCCCACCTACCTGGTTTATAGAACTGATGGAGCTACTACTTGAGTGTTACTTCATATAAACATTTAGGGCTGATATGGATCTTTACGAATCGAAGGTGAAAAGGGAGAGTTTCAAAAGTGCACCTATATCATATTACATCTACAGTAATGACTTGGTTTGAGTTAGTCGCCATGGTGGAATTGGTTTGCGGCATATTACGGCACAACTCCCGCTAAATCTTTTTCTAATCTGCAACTATTCTTACATAGCGCCTCCTCTGCAGGAGGTATCAGATGATGCATGATTTCCTGCGAAGTAAATGTATATTCCAAACGTTTGAAGGAAGCGGAGTTTTCTTTCATAAAAAAACCCACTGCACCTCACCTGAGGATAATGTACTACATACCTGGCGATAAAGTAAATGTAGGACCATTGGCTCAGATAAGCTCAGGATGAGACATTATCAAGAAAAGTCACGAAATGTCATATGATTGGTTAAGGTGTCTTTTGCAGAATGATTTAGCGAAGCGGAGCTGAATGATATCTGTAGCAGAAGACAACGAACGTCATGTAAACGATTATATCAAATGGAATGACGTTTAGATTTTATCCTACCTTATCACATGTGTTTCCTTGGTTTGTTACCCATGGCATATAAATATATTATGGCATAACCATGGCATACAGTCATGCCATGTTAAGTCCACGGAGATTTATATGAGGGGTAGGAAGCATCATCAATATGAAGTTTTTACCAGAGAGGTTTGACACCTGTTATGCCTAGCTAGTACACATCTATATAGTATCAGCCACTCTATTTATTACTATACTTCTCTACAGTTCAATTATATAGCATTATAGGTCAATAATACTACATACAAGGACGTGAATTCCATCTTTGATAACCATGTATTTATGTACTTTGATGTTGATAAATATCCATTGCTATTAATGCTGTCCATCTGCATAAATACTCAAATTAGATACGTTTTACAATAAATTACTTTGCTCTGAACTTCTAACATATGAGGTGTCTGAAGCCGAAATATGTTATTTATGTTTGGAAATAGACACAATGATTCATGGACTGAACACAGGGAACAAACAAGACTTAAATACAGGATAACACTTCCATATAGTCAATGGAAAATCTACCTCTGTACTGAACAGTCCTTATTATGGGGGAGCTCGGATGTGGAAATCCCTGCCGAATATATCAAGAATGTGAAAATGTGGAGACATCCAAAAAACCGATCGACTTTGTTTGTTCCAGTGAAAAGAAATAAAGTAGGTCTGTCTCATCTTTCTTTTTTTTCAATTTCATTTCATTAACTGATCTTATGATAAGCAACAAGCAAGTCTACAACCTGTAAAAGAAAGATCCAACGTGTTGAGAGATGCAATACACCTCTATATATATGAAAATAACTATACAAAACTTGTACAAGCATGGTTGGACGTTATATATTTAATCAATCTCCGAAATTAAAAAAAAAAAAAATCAATATCTAATAAATGTGTATGGCAAGGTGGTCCGTACAGTATTTTTACGTTATATGTCAAAACGGTACGTATTTACAGTAAATACGGCAAAGGTATATAGTAAATCTATATATATATATATATATATATATATATATATATATATATATATATATATATATATATATATATATATGAAAATAACTATACAAAAAGGATTGGATATGATGTGGCTAATTTCCCTGATAGTACTCAATCTACACCAGCTTATCATTGGAGATGTGAACTGCACGGGAGGACCTATTGATGATATGACGATAGCTGATCAGCAGACGTCACCTGCGCATCCTGGATGCAACCATCGGTGTCACCCAGTCTGAGAGACACCGATAAGTGTTTACCTTATAGTGACACCTGAAATGGAGGTCAGTTATGGGTGCACGGATGAGAGCCCTTGGTCTATATCTACTACATGTTTTTAAGACGTTTATGCTGATAATGGATACGCTTTCGACCGTTCTGCATTGAGTACACAAACCGCTGATATTTAACTCGTCCTACCTGAGGAAGTATTGCAAGCATTATTGGAAGTTCTCTAGGTTTGATGCTATTTTCTTAGCCCTTGATTATATTCATTAATCTATATCACCTAATGCCCCGAGATATTCCGAAATGGGCCACAAAGGCAGGTTTTCCAAATTTTGTTATTAACAACATATCCAACCAATTATGATTGACATTACTAGACGCATTACTAGAGGCCAAACCAAGATTATTTTTTTAGAATTTCAATGAAAATCTAAATCGATACGACACATGTATATTCTAATATAATGAGATTTCAAATGCATTTACATTCGTATAGGTACTTACAAAACGAATTGTAGTGAGGAAGATTACAATGATTATGGCGATCATGATATAGGCAGGGTGGGCCATACCAGGTAAAGCCAAACGAACTAACATGCTGTATACGTTTTTCGGCCAACCGCCATGAAGGCTTCAGAGGACCAATACCACACGGCGAGACAGCTGGTTCTATTTGCTCTGCCTTTGAATATGTTTTATTTTACTCTACTTTTCCTGTGGCTGACAAGTGTTTGCTATACGGCAGTAACGAAACAGAACATGTGTGTAAATAGAAATATATAGTGGAAACTATGAAAATAACACTTCACAGCAGACATTCCTTTTTCTAATGAGACTATACAATTTGAAGTGGAGGGGTGAAAGAATATAAACCCTGCGGAGGATGTTAAACATATGGAAACTGTCAGTCGGTATACTAACAAACAGAAAGGCGGTCTTGGATATTGCACAAGTGGACGCTAGCTTTATTTCTGAAATAAGCTTCGACTTGGTCAGTTGATGGGGTTTTACATCAGAACAACGGCCATGACAAGGGCACCGGCAGGATGTGAAGAGATAACCTTAAGCTCATGACTTGTTAATGAGCAAATGCTGTTTTATTCTGAGAAGCCTATGTTAATTCCATGATAACAATGTATACTTATATGTGTATGTTTATTTATAAACTCTGCATTCATGGACATGCGTGTCAAAAGATTATATATTTCTCAAGGTATAATAACAATTATATGAAACAGTCGTGCATGCAGTTTTCGATCGTTATCTTTAAGAAATTGCTATAGACCATTTTTGATGGTGTGAATAATCTTGCAGTCTTCTTTGTCTGTAGATGTCTTTCTCTGACTGTAAAAAGTATCTGAAAAAAAAAAGAGCCACACAAATGTGTTGCAAACTGAAGTACCAGTGAATCCGTGATCATGAATGCTCCAACCTCTCCCTTCACAAGATGCAGAAAGATTTATGTACATCCTCACCTTCTGTCTTATTTCAGAACAGGTCCAATGCAATAAAACCATTTCGCACATCCTCCTGGTTCGTATATCTGTACTGAAATCTGGAGGGGCCGTTAAATGGAAGTTTTACGGTAGCAGGTCTGAGATGCCACGCCTGAATCCCTGCCTGTTAAACCGCAGACCTGTCAGCAGAGACATAATAAACAGTCGACCACAGGCCTCAACCTCCCTCACCTCCTCCAGTATGTCCTCCAGGCTGCACACCTTACCCTGTCAGACCTTCCCGCACATAAAACAGCCCCACCTCTATGGCAAGCCAATATATCATTAAGATCTATTTAAATTCAATGCAAGAGATGCAGTATTCACTTGCTTGTTTGAAGGTATTTTACGCTATGGCAACAACTCAGGTCATACCACAGCAATATTAAATCTATGAGATGCGTTTTACAGAAAAGTATGAAATAGAGCAACATGGCCAGGCCGCAAACCCTACACCCACTGATCTGTAGGCTAGTGTGCTACCTACTGTGCTGTCCCGATCTGTATTCATTATAAGACATCTCGGGCTCATAGCTTTTCAATACATTTGAATGTTTTACAAATGTCAGTTATGCATTTAAAATCTATTTTGATTGACTCTATCCAGGAACCAACAAATCATTTTGAATCCAATTACATTTTCGGGTATGTCACGTACAGTAGCAAAGGCTTAATCTTATAGACTACCTAACCCAGTGACAAGGAAAGAGAATTCAGAATTAGTCAAGGACTGCAACTGTCCATACGAAACATAAACTATGATGAATTAAAGGAGGGTGACATTACAACATATCATGAAGATTGTTAATGTACTGTAACAAAAGAAACACACTACCGTAAAGCATGATGAATAAACGAGTGTGACTCACTTTGAAAATAAAGGGGGAAAAAAAGATAGATGATATTCGTGAAGGAGTGGGTTACGTGCAAGATGAAAGAGATCTGGCAGGGAGGTTGGAGACACAGACACAGGTGGTTGGTGGTGGAGCCGAGCAGCTCATGGCTAATCCCTCAGCTGCTCAGTGCCGGCGGGTCTAACCACGTATAACCTTACAAAATACACCCCACCTAATGATGCCGCATGGTGAGCAGGGTTTTTAAACACCAGTCCTCTCTGGGATTGTTTTCGCTCAGGAGGCCATGTGTCTCATGCGACAGGACAAGGTGGATGTTTTATGGACAGACACACATCAAGATATCACAAGCCTGTCCCTAAAGGCTACTCAAGTACCTTCTTCTCATTCCAGGACGAAAATCCTCTCTGAATGTGTCCCATACATGCGATCTGTAATGTAGCATGGGGGAGTGTTGTGGAATAACCAAAGCTCTCTTGTTAAAAACACTCAAAGTTTTAAATACTTCAAATCATTGACTAAGACCCTGATGAAGGGGAGATCCTTGGTAAATGTGTAGGCTACAAGTGGATCATTTGTGAAACTATACTTCGATTATATAACTGGATCATTCTTGAAGTTTATGGTATGACTGTAAACTAGATGCTATACTGTATATGACCTTCTTTTTCTCTACTGTTCATTAAAATAATACTCATCCTGTCATGGCAGGACCAAGAAAAGCAGCCTCGACCAGGCTGAGGTCCTTCGCCTCTTTATTGAGTGAAGTATTGTATTGTGTAAAGACAACAAGAATGTAAAAAAATGGCTCAATAAAGAAAATTTTACAAAACAAAAAAAAAGAAGTAAAAGGGCTGGTTGGTTGATGGTGTTCTACCCTAGCAAACAGGCAGGGTATCATGATGGTGAGGTTGAATCTGTGAGATGAATATGACAGACATGCAGGAAAGACAGCGGCACACCTGAGGCCAACATGCTACTAACTAACCGTTCCAGCCGCCCCGAACAACTAGGTACGAATAGTCTGTTCATCTTTGATGAATGGCCGTGGAATTCCATACGTGTAAATGGTTGTGCAGTAAGTGGATCATTGCTGAAACCCGCTTGGCACCAAGCCAACCAGTATCTGACATATTTTAGAGTCCAGATATGTGAAGCACCGCTGGGTCAAAGAGGTACTTTGATGGTCAACAGTACACTCCTCTGGGATACGAGGACACTGTTTTTCCACACCGTTTACCTAGTCTTGAACCCTGGGCCCTATCTAATGTTAAGGCTCGTACGTGAAGATCTTTTTGTACGTTAAAGAGACCCAGAAACGATGTGGGTCAACTTTATTCAACACTTATGGATGACCTTCTGTTGGCTAGGACTGTCTTAGCAAACAAGCTTGAATAATGTTCGACAATAACCCTCATATATGAAGTCTCCTTGTACCCTAGCCTTTCGCATGCATTAATTTCTCAGGTGACCCACAGATAGTGAAGTGATAGTGTTTGTAGCAAGCTCACGGCTGTGTTACCTCTCCCTAAACTGTGCAGCGTATCTGAGAATGTCCCACATACAATAAAGAAACTCGCCAGAACTAAATAGTACTATATATCTTAAATTTTATGGCTGAGATTGCTATTGTGCTTCACATTTTTAAAAACTAATTTCAGGAATTAGCCTTTGAGGGAGAGTCATGCGAACTCCTTATTAGATGACGGGATTCCCAGGGACTTCATGCCGTACTTTGATTTGTCGTGGTACTTGAACAGAAGATAGGAAAATAGCTAGCCATCGGTAAAAAATCATTTATTCGTTTAAAAAGGACATCAAAGTGAGAACAGACTAAACTTCAACAAGGACGGCAAGGGGACCCGCTACACACACATGAATGGCGCTTTGTCTTGTCTTGCCTATCGTTCTTACTGACCGACATGTTTTTGCACATTTTCCTATCTGTTTGAACTATATCTCGGAAAGACATTTTAATCTCTTTCATCGACACATGTGGGCTGATTACCTGAATAAAAAAGATGGCGAAGAAGTAATGTCAGTGCACTGAGCTATCTCACTTGGGGCTCCACGAATATAATTCACACTTAACCAGAGACAAGTGTTTAAATGTCTGAGTAAAATAGAGAGGTCTATTGTTTAGCTACCTTAACAGTTCTAATAAATAGTTCAATTAGGCAGAAGAGATGTCATATGCGTTATTCAAATAAAATTTCTCTTGCCATCCTGGAGAAGGTAGTTCATTCAAATATATACATTTTTGTCGAATATTATCATATTTCAAGTTTATATTGATATGATTTCGGTTATATATTACAAAATGTCAACACTGGTTCAGCAAACATATAGCATTGTTCTTATAATTGAATACAGTATCTTAGATGATAATAAGTTGGCATAATCAAAGCGAAACAATTGGATCTGTCTAACCTATGCCAGGTGTGCATGTGTGGGGGCTATCGAAATACTACACAAGGGGTTTTCTTTTGATAACAAAGAAATGATCTTATTCGTACAACATTCCCAGCACGTGAATGCCATTCTCAGTGATTTTATGAAATGTTTTATTGTTACATTGAGTTACTATATTTCAAGGATGGTGTGTCCCAGACTATACACAATTATGGCAACCCTGATGTTTGTAGCTCCAAATACCGTTTTCCCTTTGGTCATTAAGAAGAACACATTGCTTGGAACATAAGAATGGCTTTCTAGAAGCTCTGAAAAATACCCCCATGAGGCTTTGAGACTTCACGTTTGAAGTAAATGAGGATGAATGCGCTCTCATTTGCATTGATCCCATAGTCAATGCTAAACATTATACAATTAGCATGTATAATGTTTAAAAATAAAGCACACGAGGACTGGATTGATAACAGAAATCGGCGAACAAGAACACAAGGAAAAACTCTGTTCAAACTCGGTACAACAAAATGTGCAACCGTATTTAATAGTCCATATAATCGAGGAGCAAGACTTTGGAACAACCTGTCAATGGAACTGCAACATTCAAAGAACATAGACGATTTCAAAACACAGTATGATATGATTAATCGATAATCGTAAGGCACGGATGTAAAGGATTGTACCTGCCCTATCATATAACATTTCATCATTGGTTAAATTCTATTCACTTTACTTTACTTACTACTTCTAAACTATAACTCATCACCTCAGCTGACCTGTAACATGTATGTCAATTATTCTGTTACTCTGTATCCGATTTTCCGAGTGCCTGAAAAAAACTCGACATATGTTGAGAGGTACTGTGAATAAAAAAAAAGATTTAAAAAAAAGCTAGATCTACACAATTGCATGTTAAACAGGATATTATCTCACCCCTGGTACAAGCTTAGCCATGGGAATAACGTTAGAAAAAAATTCGCAATGATCAACCTGGTTAAGTGATAATACTATGCCACATTCATGGCAGAGTGCAAATGAGATGACCTCATATGCTATTAACCAACTGGTTTTGCGAAGTAATTTGAATTCTTCTGATACTGTGATGTTATATAATCTCAATCAAAGGGGTGGGATTAATCCAGAACTGCACTGGAATCCCCACAATACACAATACTCCACGAGTTTGGATTACGTCCCATCCAAATGAGTCTTGTGTATTTTGTATTTATACGATTCTCGATGCAGTTCTCTATAAGTACTGTAAGGCCTGGCGTCCACCTACTACGATAGGAATTTAGTCCTACTGATATGGCACCGATACATAAAGTAGATATCGGAGACATATCGGGAAGGTGCAAAATCGTAGACATATGTCTAGACATGCCAATCCACCATGCATCAGAAGGGGTTTTCTTTCGGTGCCTAATCGCAGAAACGTGGTCAACTGCCCCGATATTAGGTGACCTTGATTTTGATGTTGTATCGGGAGGTGCATCATAGACCATATCGGAGCAATATCGTAGTAGGTGGACGCCAGGCCTAAAGAAGGAAATCATTCAATGTAGGTTACTTAAGCTCCTTCTGCCTCAGGGTGTCGGGACATTACCATGACACCCCACAAGACTAGACCTTTGCCCATATAAATAGTCGTTCTCATGTTTATGATACACTATTATTGTTACACATCTAGAGTCAGACAATTTACACTCACCTTTCAAACCAGCAAGTCAAAGGTCGAAACACATCGAACAAATGCAACGTAGACAAATGTCAGCTTGCTTTATAGCAAATGCTCATAAAAATCCGTCCCTCGTTATAACAACATGGCCTTTAAAAACTTAAATTCTTTAGAGTCAGATCTATGAATAGTTCAATAAATAGCCCAGGGGTATGGGAGATACAGACATGTGAATTGCTTAGGGAAGCCCTTGTAAGGGCATGCGTTGCTGGAGACATTCCTATCTTGTGATGTGTAAAGGCACGAACACCCTGTGCGATCCTTCCCCCTACGATATCATCGCACAATTTTTCAATCACGTATAGAATAGTGGGCCTTGCCACAGAAAAGGCCCATTCTCTTTTGTTTATCATCCGTGACCTCCTAGCAACAGCTATCATCATCATCACTCCGCAATCACTCGGGACAGTATCAGGACTGGTCCCCACCATTATAGCCTCTCTTAAGTCGTCTCATAGATTCTCTTGTGGCCTTCTGTCTATTTGACTCAGTAGAGTTGTGTATCGCACATTCTTGTGTGGCTCATATCTTTAGCGCATGTACCATATTTGCATACTAGAAGGAAATCTTCCTAAAATCATTCTGTCAGCAGGAGGAAATAGACCGATACACTGTCCATGCAGAACCTGAGTGCATTCTATAGCCTTCCTCAACAGAATAAGTCGCGCCTGGAATAATTTAGCTGGACAAAATACCTCCATTGCAACAGCAGGGCCCTCGACCCCGTCACGTATTTGGTTTAAGCATGAGGTGATGGCATACCTCTGACCTAGTCAGTAAGATCGTTCCCTGTGGACTAAACCAGAACGAATGGAGAGGATCACCTGTCTTAGCATGAAAGGATTAACGGTACTCTCCCATTAACCCTTTCGTTACGCAGCATAATACCAAATACATGCCTTGAAATACGCTGCTGTAGTACCATTTTCAGCCCTGTAGTACGCTGGCACTTTTCACAATATTCACAGTGACGTCATTATATCACACTTCCATTGTAATCCAAAATAGTTAGGATGTTATATAATAGCTATGATATAAACTATGATATAGTTTTACATAGAAAAATATTATCAAAATATTTGCATTATTTCATTAAAAAATAACAATTATTCAAATTTTGTAAATGATGCCTCAAGGCATCATAGCGCACTACGCCCGGGAATGCCTCAAGGCATCATAGCGTACTATGCCCGGGAATGCCTCCAGGCATCATAGCGTAGCTAAAGGGTTAAGAAAGGTCAATGGTACGACACATACGGGGCTCAGTTGATTATAGCCATGTTTATTCTAAGCCAAAAGTTAAAGATTTATGACCTGCCATTCGTTGACCAACCAAGAATAAATCCAGTATGGGCGTTTGTATACAGATACCTACACGTAGAAAGATACATATATAGGAATACAGGAAGACCCAAACACTGGGGAGAACACATAAACTGCTCTCCTACTTTTCAGTGGACGTGTATCTATAGCATGTATATATATACATTTGATATGCAGTAGACGTAATGACTCCCCTCTAACATTCAGCGTCTTAGTCATGTGAACGCTTTTACTGATAATGTGTCTCTCAAACCAGCTGCCACCATATAGGAATGTCTTGAAGAACAGGAGTAGGGACCCAGAAGCCTAAACGCAGTCTGTATCTCCCATGACCTAGTATAGTAGTCCAGGGAGCTGTTTCAAAACCATAGACTTAACCCACGTTTGAAACAGCTCCCTGGCAGGTTTATATTCAAAGCTTTCGAATATTGTTTCTCTTATCAAATATCTCAGGCCTTGCTATAAATGTATTACATGTATATGAATCATAGTTTGGAGCCTACATGTACATATGAGCCTATAAATTATGTAGCATGGTACCTGGGGCCTCATAACATGTATCCTGTAACTCTCACAATGTTCTTTTTCCAAATACACCCGCATGAAACAATCAGGTAGAATACATTCATTGACTGGGTTCAGTTAACCCCAATTAACCCCTCAGAACCGTAAATGAGACTCAGTGTAAAGGCCTTATTGTATGTGACTAGCGTAAGAGCGGGCGCACCACCTTTTCTCTCAAACCGCACGTTTTGCCTCGTACCCTGCCCCTATGACTCCGCCTATAACAAACGAGTATATTCGTTGCTAAAAACCAACGAGCAAAGAGAAAGGACACGACTGTGGTCTTGTGCGCGCGTCTATGGTTATAAAGGGTGTCGCCCCGTTTCCCCAGCAATTCTAAAATCATACAGCTGATTAGATTCACTTGAGGGGGACTGGCTTTTACAATACGACACATAGTCAGCTGTGGTTCCAGGCATGGTGTGCTTAAATCCTAACGGGAAAAACATAAGACTATACTCTATCCAACACCAGCTGTATGCGTGTATAGAAAGCCTATACAACTTATCGACATAGGATGGGACACCATGCGTAGTTCTACATAGTACTCGAGAATAAGAAGTGATTTCATACATAAAATAAACGTGTCATTTTCTAGTGGCTATTCAATAAAGTTGCTGTTTGATTATCTAATTATATGTGAAACTGGTGGAGAGATATCCTTTCCACTACATTTTCAATATCTTCTATCCGTAACAATGCACTAGATAAAGGCGAAAGATATGGAAATTCAAAGACCTAAAGATGTCATATTTACGAAGCAATTACAGACTTATAAATGCACTCTGGCTGTTTGTCTGAGCAAAGGAACTACATCTTACCAACCAGGGAGAACCTAAGTGTGAATAATGACCTTGTTTTTCCTCCTTATTTCCCTCGTTACAGACAGAAAGAAGATGCCTCGGTTTCGTTGCTGTCTGTCCGCTGTCAGGCTACAGGAGGAGATTTAGAACCTTGTGTATACCAGGTGCCTTGCCCGCGGCCGTCGTAACGGCGACGCCCGGAGATGTACTGGAGGAAAGCCAGAGGAACCTGAGGTGTAGGGGAAAGATGTCCCACTGTGCGCATTTTGCACTAATGCCTCCTATTAAAGCACCACCTGCAATGAGGAGTTGACTGTAGCTATAATCCGTGACTTCACTTGGCTTCCTGTACTCTAATTACAGCAATCGTAAATCATATCCTAGAAAGATTTATTTAAGTATTTCGTTCTTACTTTTGTACCAATTCTATTGCGTACATATTCATACATTATGGTATTTTGAATTAAAGATGTTCTTTTCCGATGAACCTTTTTTTTCTCCATTTTTCGTGCTTGATATATTTTAGCAAGAAGGTGGAGAGGCAACATCACGCGCAGGTTTGTGGCAAAGTTATGATGGTAATAATCTTACTTATATGCTGACAGGGCGCTCCTATATAGTTTTTCCTACGCGCGATCCACAGTTGACCTTCTCTACTCTGACTTCACCGGATAATTTCCCTCTCCTCCTTATTTTGTGTACCGTTTCTCTTTCGCTTTCTTCTCCAACGTTCTTCATAGGTGTGTTTTTCCGATTCTCCAGGCACTGCTACTTCTTTCTCAAGCTAGTTGTGTTGTTCTTTATTTACTTTCTGTATTGTTGATACATTTAATATCATACGTCTGTATTGCTACATGTTTTAATCAGGATCTAGTTCGTCGTCAGTCATCCCATTCCTTCTCTCATTCCTCACCTATTCCACTTTAATCATATGATTTTATTTTTCTATTTTACTTTTTATCCCACTTCTTTTAGCTCATCTACTTCCTGCCACCTATGTGATGGTCCTTATACATATCCTTCTCCTATTTCTCTTTCTTGACTCCCATCTTATCACTTTGTAATTCCTTCCTCGCTACTTCCCTCCAGCCTCATTCTCCTGACCCCTATTCCCGGAGCGAGGGTAGAAGTGACAAGAGGGGACTAACGATCTCCTGAGCAGACATGCTCTAATGTCCTCTTCATTCCTGTTCAATAACTACCCACCCTATCAGTCACTGCCACCATATGCCGAGAGAGTAATATATACGCAGCAGTACAGATGTACCTAGGAATGTCCCCGGGCAGTCAGGACATTCCAATATGTCAGAGCAGCTCCCAGCAATTTCCCCAACCCCGTTGACCGTCACATATGCAGGGAATCATCGTGCTGCTTTTTACCGACCCACCCCGTTGTCCATGAGCTCGTCGATTAGCGCTGAGTCGCTCACCGATGCAATACAGTGACCCTTGCCTGTCCCCACTGCTCCACCGATTCAATCTCCCTCGCGTTTTCCATGGGAGCAGGCGTGGCTTCACAGTGGGCCATCATAGATAAACTCGTTTACTCTCGGAAATATGACTCAAAAAGATGACCCGGTCGGCGCCCAACCACCGCACAGTGGTAAGGGGGCTGCTATGTTTTTTCCCCTGGTTGCACACACCATTTGCCGAGGCTGGCTTTCACTCTTGGCTCGGTTCCATACTGTATTGCTACGTTCATAGTATGCAGATGTCGGTTACTTCAGTGATACAACTTTCCTGGTATTTTAGCCATCGCTGATCAGTGAATGAGTGAAATTCACGGAGGAAACTCTTAATCTATACCAGAAGAGCAGACAATGAGCAGCTGACAATAAATTGAGCAGCTCTTGCAATAAACCACCACTCATTATTCATAGGCCCTGAACAGAGCCCTGCAACCATCATTACATACTAACACTTTCATTCTTCAAAAAAGACATATAATACGTTCTGTGAGTATATGAACACCTGTGTGTGACATCCTGATTAAACAATTTGCCAATGTGGTTGACTATGGGTACATATGCAAGCCTATGTCCTTATACACACCCATCTAATTGGATCTAATCTAGTTTTTTTTTTTTTTTTATTGCAGGTAATTCACCTCTAACTGAGATAGTCTTCCATTACAGCAGCTGTCCGGTCCATGTACACATATTGTATTACAAGTCTAGTAGACATTACAAGGAAAGGAATATATGGTAGATAATCAGTGATTCCCCAATAGAGCAGGACTAGTATCGGCTCTGTAGTTTTAGCATCTTCAATGGGGTTATAGAAAATTGATGAGATGAGGATGGTATGGCAATGTGAGAATACAATTATAATATTATGCTTCCAACGTGACAACGACAATGTATCCAACTCAAACCAAGCAGCCCCTCATCCTGGTGATGCGACTATCATTTACAATAACTCCGTCAGTGGTGCCTTTATCTTACACCTGTTACAAGTTTACCCATAGGAATAATATTAAAGGAATAGAGGGAAACTATGTTCCGGTGGGAATAAGTCAAAGTTACGAGGTAAGGGTTGGAAAATTACTGCCCAAGGCGTAGCCGCGGGCAGTAATTTTTCCAAGCCTTACCGAGTAACTTTGACTTATTTCCACTGGTACGTGGTTTCCCTATTCCTATATACCTTCAATTGTCGGCTAATATCGATAAAAACCGAACGTCTCTGAACGTCAACCTGGGCAGTAAACGTCAACCTAGGCAGTAACTTCAACCTGGGCAGTAAGCAAAAGTTATTCCACCCCCAGCAGCGTTAAGTAATCATAGGTTGTATAGGTTTAAAAAAAAACCTATGCAATGGTTGTGATGGAGTGACCTTGGGTGACGCCATAAGCGACTGTCCAATCAACGGCCAGGATTTGAGAAGGTAAGCAAGATATCGAAATGGAGATCAATATTGTTTGCAGGTGCTGTAATCATCACTCGGCTCTTTTTCTCGATGATGATTACGGCACATCCAAACTCGTGGAGTATTGCTTAGTTGTATGAATCTCGATCCAGTTCTATATATAAGTCCTGGACATGGTTCCAGTACCTACTTGGATATTACATCTGACCTGTAATTTGCAATTAGAAATACATCTATTACCCTGTTGTAAGACGAGTTTTTCATATTCCATATCTAAACATATCCCAACTGATTTAAATCTCGAAGGTTCCTTTCTGGACCATGTTGAGGCCACTATGTCTCACTGCTGTATTCTGACCAGGTAGGATGTGCCCTTAGGTAGATCTATGTGACGTCACACACCATTGTTTGATTACAGGTCCTGAAACTATCCGAGTGCAGAAATTCAAATCCCTTTCCTCATCGTAAAGTGACGCCCCCTCCAAAATGAAATTATTTACGACAAAAAAAGAGACAGAAAGACCTGTGAAGTAAATGTACACATCATGAGACAACCTTTTGCCATTTTAAAACGATTCTTACTTCTGGTTGACTTGTTGAAAGGCTATCATTTCTCCAGGCTCCCTTTCCCCGCAGGTTTATGATCTCTGATGTCTTTGTTATCGTCTTACTTTGTATCTACTTTCTCCAGCAGGTGGTGTATGAAATATGATAATACTATACTCTAATGTCGTATAGTCGTTCCTTTTTTCGTCAGTTTGTATCGGTGGTCGTGTCTTAAAATGTCGATGGTTTGTCAGCACGCCCTGTCCTCATGATGACGTGCCCTGAGAACGTGTTGACGGCCTCTGACGCTATGATGACGTGCCCTGAGAACGTGTTGACACTGCATTCTAAATATATGTTATTTATTACACCCAATGCTATATACATGTGTTGTTTCGCAGAACAATACAAATATGTTACTCAGCTAACGAGAATATATAACACACTAACATGGTCTGAGAACATGTGAGTTTCACCTGACCATACTGGGAAAACAGAGCGACACAGATTCCTGTAGCTTGTTTATTTCTCGATGGTAAAAACAGTTTACTTTCACACTCTCTAGTTTTGCGAAACAAGAGACACCTTTACCCGGTGTGGGACCACACATGTCTGCTGTTTGTAAATGATTGGTTGCCTTGTAAACTCAGAGAAAAACGAAAAAGAATATATGTAAAAGGGAAAAGAGGAAAAGGAGGTGAAGAAAATCAAATGACGACACCACCGCATGAAATGCAAGATGGATAGGTCAAACTGCAATAAAAACGACCTCTAGTGTGAGGCTAGTATTGTATTAAGGGCAAAGAGAACGTGCAGACTGATGTATTTATGCTGTTTAATGTATCGTTTCAACAAGACCTGTTTATCTAGGATGTTCCCATAGTATATGTGGATGACTCATCACAGTACTATTTTGAACGAAGAAGATGTCGCTTGGCTTCAGATGCATGGTTTATGCTCCATTTACATTATTCAGTTATCTTCACTCATTTATGGAAGATCGGTATTCTATACGCTAGTTATTATTTAATCAATGTACTGCAGACCCAGTCTCACTTTACTTGTGATTCCTATGTTCTGTTAGAAATAAGTTACCTTATAACATCTTATACACCTTTGAGGGACATGTTTTTCTGCCAGCTGAACCTGGGGCAGGTCGACCTTTCGTCGTGAAGAGTGATAGTACCCTTTGCCTGTAGTCACATGACCGGGTCACAGAGTCACATGACCAGCGTCGCCTGAAGGGACAAAAATTGCCGGTTCTTGGCAAGTGGTCATATTAGAGTGGACACAGTCCAGTTCAACACGCAAATACAGAACACCCCCACCCCCGACCCCTCCTCTCAAGCTGGAGAGTGATTCAAGTAACGTCACAAGGGAATACCCAAAGAGTGACGTCACACAAGGGATTCCCTTGAAAGCCAGGGTTGAAAGCCATGCGGGAAGGTCCAGCCGGAGGTCATTGTGGCCCAAAATCCGCCGTTTCATTTATTGGTGTTTCTGTCACCAATCAGGGGGGTTTGCATAACTACCACGACAGCAGTTTATACTTCTTCAAGAGAGAGACCTTTTGATGTTCATGTAGTTTGAAATGACACAAAATTTCAGCGATGAGAATTGAACCGATATATCTATAAACCAACCGTTTTGTAATCCACCAATTGGCTTCATTGCTGATTTGGATTGTTTGATTGTATTTTACATAGCAAAAATCAGGATCATCTCACGGCCAGGGCGAGTTTTGAGATGTTGAGTACAGACAAACAGGAAACACAGTGGCATATCATATGCAGGCCAAAATAACGACTGAGCTACGCTACCGCCCATTAGTTAGGTAGTTAGATTCATTACCTCGATTAAATGCTGAGAGTGACGGTTTGAAGTGATGATCAACACCAGCCGCCGTAAACCAGGGATGGTTCACTTGCCAAGGTGAAGGTTGGGGATTGTCTAAAAGGTTGGTTGTCGACATGGTGACCCTTCTAACAGTATTCTGCAAATACCACTTGTTACTATTGATAGAATTCCGCTTTAAACTCTGGAGGAGAAGAACAACATTTTGTGGGGTTATTTTCATATTTCTTTTCAGCAAGTATTTATACCCGTTTCTGTAGTTCTGTATATTTTTATGACAGTTCTCCTTTTCTGTATACGTTTCAAGGAGTGCAAAAACAATTGTGATGAGATCCAGAACAGATGTCAATGAATAATAACTACTCATGGTGGGCCGTGCCTTTAACCATCTGTAAGAATGTTGTCTGGCCAGTTCAGATTCCAAAGGGTTTCAAAATATACAATGTAATTAATACGGCCACGAGGCTATAATCTATAATCTAAAAGTAGGTTTCTTAGAAATGGTAAATTCTCTAAAGATATGTATATGACTTCTTTAACTGGTGTTTCTAAATGAATCTTTTTCTATAACATACAAAATGCATGTATGATCTAAAAGTACATATAGAGTGAAGAGAATTATGAGCATCGTTCCGCTCAATAAGTTACTCCCTGCGTTATCCAACCACGGCAGATTATCCCGGCCTCCTATGGACCAGGCGTCGGTAATCCGGGGGATTTTATGAGGGAGGACTATTTGGCCCTATAAGTTAATGATAATCCCTGTTCACTCTACTCTACTCTACTGAATCGCAACGACAAATATTGAATAGTGCGGCAGGGTGTATAGAACAAGTCGCATCGCATCTATAAGTGTGAATGAGTCGTACTTTATATGGCAGCCATCTCTTTCATTCTGGTGATGATTTATTATTGATCAAGTCTTTATTACATATGAACATACACACAGAACTACCAGCAATGGAATGGTTCATGAGAATTGAAATCAGTCAGTAATGAAGAGAGCAATTAGATGTTTTTTTCGACACATCAATAGAGGACAAGTGCGTTCCATCACATTGCAGTATCCATAAAGGAATTGACTGCTAAAAAGGATCTCGGTAACTGCGGAGAGAAAGGGTTATTGGACATTGTTCAATTTGTGATATTCCGTGCCTTATCCCAATATAAATTCAGTTTTTATCAATTTTCTCAAGTGATTTTCAGCCAATAGAATTCCTAATTTTACATTAATTAATTCAAAGAATATTGGATAGGCAGCTTAGGCTTGATAGACTAAAGAATTGCCGAAGGTATGTCTATATTTTTCACACATATAAAGTAGAACCCCACTAAGCCAGACTTTGGAAGTAGATTTTCCTTGTTGCTCGAGTCTCTTCTTAATGATGTCATGAAAAATCCTGAAATATGGAATAACGTTCCTGATGAAGTAACTCCAAGTTGCGAGTTGCCCCCCGCCCTTGAGCGCGGCGTCCAGAATATTACAACATACCTATACATAGGCAACAAGTGAAGAAATATTCATCGTACATGCACGTATCCTTTTCACTGGTATACCTGTTTTGAACAGATTACAAGGTACGTATGGTTACTGCTAGAACTATAACTTAGTATAGTCAACAGAAAGAGAACAAAATTGATTTAGTTTGAAGGTAATCTGATGATCACGGCATCAGCTGATTTGACGTTGAAACAGGGACTGGTTCACGCTCACAAGTAGACCAATCCTTTTTCTTAGAAGGCCACTAAAAAGGACCTTTCTTTCGTGTTTTTTGTGGCCATCACTATTTGCTGGCATACCAAGTGTGGGAAGAAGTCATACCTCTAATCCAAGCATGCCCTCAGAGTAGAAAGCCTTGTTGTCCTGTATCGTAGCCACATAAGTATGTTAGTGGAATGTGTTGATTCATGGGGAAATATCTGAGATATTTGAACACCAGACAGGAGAAGGAGGGTGCATTTCTTACCACAAATTGATTGTACCTGATGAAAAGGCCAGAATTTTTTCACACCAGGAATATGAATAGTACAAGGTGAAATCTTAAGATATTCCAGCAGGATGTATATCAACATTAAAAAACTAAAAATGGTATTCAAACACAGTGAATGAGTGATGAAATTGAGAAGAGTAGATGTTCACATTCCAAGTGTTTGTCAGACAACAATTTCCCGTTATAAATGTTGTTAAAAAATTGTTTATATCCATGGTGAAATTCTTAAATATAGATATCATGGGAAATAGGCTGGTAATATCATTAGATTATTTATTCATATTTTCCACAGTATTCTAGAGGTTCGAATTTTAGGGATGTATGGTGGTAATATTTCTTGTAGACAAAAGAAATCAATAATCATAATTGACAAGCACAGAACTTAGTATTCTATGTAGAATCTGTAGCAGTCTCAATGGCAATCTAGAATTTGGGTCGCGTGCCTTGACTGACTGACAAGTCACATGACATCTTTTGATAGCTGTCATTCCGACATCAGGGCTCTGGCCACTTCACTGCTAGCAATCAACAAAGAGTAACTCCGGTTTGGTTATGAAGGAAATGGTATTTTGTACGAATTAACGTTTGTCTGCTACAAACATCTAAAGTCAGGAATGCATACCACGTCGAACTATTTGGTTCATAGGTTTTCTATGTCCCAATTCCGTTTTTTATGACCATGATTAAAGAAAGAGACGAATATTGCTGATGGAGATAATTGTGCAATTGACCTGCATTCTTTATTTAATTTGGATCGCTAATTTCCCAGGTCACGCATAAGAGTATGTAAAGGCCATCATATAGACCGCATTTTATCATACGAGAGACTAGAGTTAGGATGGGGGTGGGTAGATGAATGGTAACACACGTTGCATACAAATATTTCTACATGGTAGGATGAATCCCCCATCTCTATGATCTACTATCATGGTATAACAATTGCTAGTCATATCACAACCTTGTATATTTACCAGCATAACTTTCATGATTTACATGTATTATTTCATAACATTGGGGGATGATGCATTTATGCACAACATAAAATCATCACCATTTCTCGATATGATTTTCACTGTCACTAGCGTAAGCCAAATACTGTCTAACTTAGTCAGTTAGTAGTGTTAACCGTTGGGTTCACAGCCTCGTCTCACAAAACATAACTTAGTCAGTTATGCCAGGATGGGTGTTTAAAGCTGCATTAACAACCGTGGTCATATCACGTTGATATTGAATATATGAGGTGAGTATGACAAACAAACCAGAAGCACAGTGACATGGGACCCGTGATCAGGAGCCATCCTATTATGCCATCCTCTGTGGAGTCCATAGCCACACTTCCCACACTTCATGCCTATGTAAGGCCAATAAGAAATGTATCATAATAACCATCAACACATAATCGTCCAGGTCATTATTAACTATATAATTACAGGCTTTGATACGCATGTCAGTTACGGATATAATAGTTTTGCCTTATAGCCATCAATATAGAAATAGGTCGGGGCCGTATATGCGAGAGATATCTGAAATCTACGGTTTCAGATATGGAGTTTACAAAAGTCGTGAGCAGTTACACAACAGAGTGTCTTCCATGTCCACGCATATATAACCTTAGAGAAGAGCCTTAAAGGTATGTTTATAAGGTAGACAATTATTATTCACATCGGCAATCCTTGAGTCCAGGGCGCTTAGAACCTGACAAGTGTACTTACACTGGCATAAAGGAAAGTAAAAAGTAGGAGTTTGAGGCGATCGGTAATGGCTACACTAACGGACCACTGAGAGTGTATCAGCCAATGGCTGATGGTTTTACATCCAGACGTGGGGCAGAATGTAATCTGCCCTCAAACCCCTGACAATACGTTACACATGGTGAATTGACTTGGAAAGGCAAATAACAGGCATGAGTCACCTCAAGTAACTGGCCACTTTTTATAGCAACGCCTGAATGGGTGCTCTGTTAAAGCTGTAATTATATCCCTCCCCCCTTGGGTTAGTCTCTCATGTTTTTTGCATCTCCGATAAGATGTGAGTATGGCAGAGTGTTTGTGAGTTCTGTCTATCCAATTGAGTGGGGTGTAGTGAGCAGGATTGAGAGATATGTTCGGGAGGACAGGTTGGTATAGCCTGAGGCTCATTTCAAGTTTGAACTGGAGACCCTATGATGAGGTGGTCACGATTAAAGACCATGTGGTATGTTGGTAGAACAAGAATCCAAATTTTCTGCTGAACAATGGCTGGTTTTATATGTGAAGCCCTCTTTATGGTATGCAGGTGTCCTGTTAGTGATGTATTGTGAGCACGTATATACTCTGAGTACTGCAGTGGCACAACATCAGCGACATCGTATGTTGTATGGTTATAATTCGTTTAGCCATTGGTTCATAGTCAGAAGCCGCCTTCGGTACATTACTCATTCAATGCTCTGATTTAAAATCTTTAAATGAAGTTATATTGTGATAAACAATTCTACCCGTACAGAAGTCATCGTCTACATCTATGACAGCTGAGGGTGGTTGCTGAACAATATACCCCCCTATCTATCAATATGGGTAAATTCGTGTCGAAACACAATGTATACAATGGAATCAGACACACTGATACATCCAAGGACATGTTGCCATGAATCGCTATTATGTAGGATATTAACAATGGAATGATGTGTACTGTACGGTGGACAGCAACTCTAAACTGCCAACTGACTAGCCTAGGAAGTGTCCCCTTTCTTTCTCCTATAACTCCCACAACAATTTTCTCTTCAATCATTTCATGATATTCTGTAGCACCCAAGCAGTACAAAAAGTTAACTTTATCATAAATTGTCATCTTCTATCTATTAGTATGAAATAGAAAGTTCCATAGCAGCTATGGACAAAATCGGACCCACTGCAAAGCCTGACACGCAGCCATAATCGAAAGAGTCGGGGTGAAAATGCTTAACTCTTCTTGGCTTTACCAACGAGTATACCAGTCGGCTTTAATCAAGCGTCCACCAACCACAACAAGGCTACGACAATGGCTTCCCGACTGGCCTACGATTGGAGGGCTTGTCGTGGTTGGTGGACCCCAGTTCCCAACAAGAGTCTACGACAAGGCCACGACAAGGCCATGATTGGAAGCTTGTCGGGAGCCTTCCGACAAGGCTAAGACATCATCGAGCATGTTTGATCTTTCCCATGACTGGACCCGTGTTGTGGAGTTGATGTGTCATGACATGTCGGGAGCATGTCACAGAGGTCTACGCTAAGAATTTTTGGTGGAGCGTGCACTTCCCGACATGGCCCAACAACGCTGTCAGAAAGCCCTCCTTCTTAAGACAAGGCTGTGACAAGTGCTGATTGGAACTTTCTTGTCAGCACTTGTCGTAACCTTGTCGTAGTTGGAGGAAGCCTGCCTTAATACGGTATATAGAGCAGTGGTGACACAGGCAACAACAAGGCTATGAATATACAAGTCAAAGGTATTATATGTCTTAGAATTGCATGCATGGATCCACGTCTCAGGCGTTTACCACACATCACAGAGAGAGAAGATGATGGCCTCAAAACAGAACGGTATCCTCACAGTGTGTACGTGCCGGAAAGGATGGGTGTACGTGGAGTCGTGTCGGGAGGGGGGTGCTGGGGGTTATACAGGTATCTTTTGACGGCTTTTCATTAACACTAACCCTCCAGTCTCCACCCCCAAACTTCTCCCCACCCCACCCCCCGTCGCCTGTCTAGGATCCGGCAGACAGAGACACCATTGTGTCTTACTTATAATTCCTGTCATGATTCTGCCCGACTGCAAAGAAAGCTCTCTTGTCGGAGGAGGCTTGTGGATCCAACTGTGTATCTACGTGTGTGTGGTCACAGGGACTGTACGGCTCTGCGCCCCGCAACCATACTATTACATTTACTGCTAACTTTTCAATTCTAGTCAGTACCATCCACTTACATAGAAACGTCTTGTGATATGCACCCAAGCAGGTCAATTGCACCCAAGCAGGTCAATTCTCCTAGCAGAGTTAATGAATAGAATAAGCAAGTCTTGTATGAGTGAACCTAATTTAAATTTGATAAAAATTGAAAGAAAATTTGCCTTACGGAATATGAACAAGTATTTATGTGTACCCTTTATGAACATTGATGAGGATATCTAGATGTACTAATTTCTGTAATAAATGCTACTTTAAACTAACAAACAAAAGCATGTCTGGTTTTGAGGAGATTGCCATTCATTCTACTTGGTTTTTTATCTAAGATATTCTGGTATATATCATGTCATGGAAGTCAGTGATCATGTATCTTTTTTTCCTGTGAATTCTTGGCTTTAAGACATGGGTCTCACGCCACAACCTGCAATTGCTCCTGCTTCTCCCTGAGAGGTGAAGGTGAAAGCAACCTTGTAGACCTCCAGCCTTATTCAGCATGGCGAACACCTAACCAACAGGCGTCCTTCAAGTGAGAAGGCACGCTGACAGCTTAAAGCTTTCCCACCCACCGAGCGGTTGTCTGACCACTTTCCATGTTGACAGCAGGTAAAAAGGGAGATGGTCCCATTAATCCATACGTGTGATCGCGGACATGTACATATGCTGCCACTAGTACGTGTGTTTGATTCGCTCGCCAATGGATAGGGGCGTGGAGAGTGAAGGCAGTGAAGATCTTCTCCCACCTGACCTTCTTCCTACACAGGAGACCTCATCATCAGTGCATTCTGTGTTGGTGGTCTATGGTGGTTTATGTCGTAGCAACAGCCGGGGTCATATCAGAGCGAGATCCAAAATATGGGAGATGACAGACAAGAAGGGAAAACAACGTTTCCATTGAGCTTCGAACTCTAGGTCCTGTGATATGTAGGCCAACTGCAGCACGCTATGGATTGAGATCCCCTGTCACCCGACCACCAAATGTACCTCTACATTGGGTAACTTGCCATTACTGGAATTTACTGTCATATTGGGCTTGTTCCTAAAGCCAGACGAGTTGAGCAATAAGATGATTTGGGCAATGAAACAGTCTGAGCCACCCCCTTATCAATATTTCTACTCCCGAAGGGCAGCATATAATATGTAATCGCCTTCTTGTTGAACAATCGAGACGGATCCAATAATCCAACACAGATTACAGGTTATCATGTCATCTTCACGGTGTTTGTCATTCACAAAAATGCCCTGAGTTATTCTTCTTCTTCTTCTTCTTTTTCTTCTGTTGTTAGTGAAGAGAAATATCATTAATAGAAGATGTAGCGCGTGACGATATACCAACGAATAGCAAGAATGTCAGCTTTAGAAATCTCGTAAAAATCCCTGTTGTTTTTCTATATAATTCAACAATAAGAAAGCGCGTTGCTATCCGCAAGGTTCCTGAGCCCTTCAAATCGGTCTGCAGATTCAAGCGAGAAAGTAGTGCACCGCCACTGAGATCCGGGTTCATGAAAACTGTTATTTTTTATACTTACATTATTACAATGCTTCACTGGAGCAAATGCCCAATTCTGGTAATTTAACTTACAGCCATATAGTAACTATGAACAGTATTATCTCCCGAATTTCTTCACCAGTGAAATGCATGCCCTATTTTGAAAGGAGAATGAAATTATTTGGAATATTAGTAGAAGTATTCCGCCAAGGCTTACTCAGTATGTGGGACATGAAAGGTGTTATTTTTCTCTGACTGTGTGGTGTGTAGTTTCGCCAACGTGGGCGTTGCGCTGCTTGTTTATCTTGCCATCACCAAGAACAACAATCGTTGAGGATTTTATTTTGTTTAGCGAAAAATGTAATGCTTTGACTATCTGAATTTTCGAATGATAATAGAGACACAGTGGATATAATTCATGCAACAAGAATGTCATTTGGAACTACATTCATCGAGAGCCTTGAAACGTGAGCGATTACGTGAATAAACATAATGATCTATAAAGTGAATTGTAGGAAAACAGAATAAGGTGGTACAATATGAATAATATGCAAAGATATTGGTTCTCACACCTGCACATCTACGCTCTAGTTGAATTTCTCTCTGGTGGACGGGTCAGTTCATCCAGGATTTCTAAACCTCATAAAACTTTAAAATATATCTCTGTCTAATTTATCACTCTCTATATGGAGGTTGTTTAAAAATCGGATATTGGATAGCTTTTGAAGTAATGCAAGTTGCTTTAGTATGAAAAATAGGAAAATGTAGGTTAAATATAAATAAAGATAAATGCATCATTTTAAGACTATTCCCTGTTATATGTTGTTACAAATGGGAGATTCCAATAAGTAATCCTCATGAAAGCAATTCCTCAGTGTCCCTCGACTTGCCATGACCAAAGAGTCAAAGGTTTGGCTTGCGGGCAGGGACCTCACAGATGTGGGGATTGGTGGCGCATACAGCAGTAGTCGAGAGAGAGTTAAACCACATTGGGATGAGTCAGGGCTTCACTATGCACGCACAGAGACGAGATCCGTGTCAACCTGAAAAGAAAACCAAAGACAAACCAAACACAGGACATACTACGGTAGTGCATGAAAAAATTCTTACACCACCCCACTCAAGACAGAAGTATTAAACGGTGCTCATCTGAATATCATGTCGTTTTGACGCGCCAATTTAGCTCGGACTAATTAGGCATTGATGGTTGTTGCACTTATCAGGACCTCGAGGCTAATTGACTCTATGAAGCCTTTATATACGAGGAGAGAATTATTTCTCACTTTGCATAGTTGGTATCTCATATCGGACGCCTAAAGAGCATTCGGGGGCATAGAGCATGGACATTATATACAGTACACAATATTCCCATCTAGATAACTCTAAAGTTCCACCATTTACAACCGAACTACCACAGGGAGAATACAAAACTATGTGAAGTATGATTTATAACCTCTAGCATTTTGCTTATCTATATACTTTTTCTGCAGTCCGTTTTATCTCTGCTGTACTTCTCGTCCCTCTAGCCGGCTGTGTATCATGCAGACAGGGTCAGATGTAAACTGATGTGAAGTGCGGATGGTCTGTAGGACCTTTACTGATAAAAACATTTAATTTCCTCTGCCTATAAGAACGCTCCTCCAGAACAACCTGGCGCTCCTGACATAGTTAACCGCATTTGGCGTCTGGGGTGGTGTTAAATGACAGAAATCCTAGACCTACAGGAAAGCATTTTAAACACCTAGTATTATGTATGTGATATATACCATATTTGACCTGTGCAGTACCAGTATCACTGTTTACGAAACGTATGTTATATAGATGATTAATATATGTTGCTTGTTACTTTCTCAAGGGTATACAGAGGACAAATTTGTTGAGACATAGACGGTACAGGTAGGGATAAGAAGTTAGAGAACTGGAAGGTGGCGAGTCCACGTACTGCTATTTTCTTCCCACTATAACTAGAAGGGTGGTGATGGGGTAGGGTGGTAGAGCAGGGAAGAGGGTGGTTACCGCAGGTGAGGGTGCACGTTCCGCAGGGTTACATCTAGAGGGGTGGTTGATGGGGAGTTACTCCCTCGGGTCTTTTTAATCCTCCCCTAAGGAACCAAAGGCCTGGATTCTTTTTTTTTTTTTTTGCTGATCATCTTATTGAGGTGCTTGCATATACACACCCTCAGACACCGTCTTCTCATACTTTCTCATCCCATAACTTACACCACTGCCCCCACCCCACCCTCACTGCTCCCCACCTCCCTCCCACCTCCACTACCGACCTCTGACTGTGACATATCACTTTTCACGGCAGGTCGGCCCACAGTCTGATATTTGTTTACCTTAGTCTCGTCAGCCTTTCCATTGAAGCCAGTAGGATAACTATTCAAAGGGACTCGCCGCTATGGTATATGGTTCCTGGTATGCCCTTGTTTTTTCCTGTCCCTTTTCTACATAAATCTATATACGACGGGCTTTGACCTACTTCTAATACTGCTGAAATGCATGTGCAAATAAACCTCATAGTGTGCAGAACTGGAATTAATAGATAATTTTCTGGGTAAGTCCGTTTATCATTGGGCATTTGAGATATGTGGGTGAGAAAAGCAAGGTGTGGGGTAGGAAATTACACTGTCCTTTTTACCTCCCACACCAAAACGACACTAAGGGGTGCAAACCAGGAGTGTGATGTTATTCTCCCTTTTTCTGCTGCTTGTGACCCGAGGAGGACACTGAGGTCCCATTGACCTCTGACCCCTCAACTTTGACCCCGTTTGACCTCGTGAGATCACCCCAATGCTATGTGTATATGCGGGTAGGATAAGTGTATAACAAACAAAATAGCTGGCATCTAACTCTCATACTAGTTATTATAAACAACCGAACACAGAACCTTAACTCTCAAACGTGAAAAGCAATATATGCCTTCATTCATTTGAAAATATTAACCTAGCATAAGCTTATGTGGGAAGAACTAAATCTATCAAATATTCGAACGATAACGGAACAGACGGGCAGTAATAATAGGCTGCCTATGCCTTTTAAACATCACTAATACCGGTCTCGCATTTTTAGAGATTTAAGTTATACCAATCAGGAATGGGTCTATATGGTTTGCTGGTGGAAAACAGGGTTATGGAAAGTTCATTAATAAAGATGCTGTAGTAGCACGTTCTGAAACTCTAAGAGCCACAAACTTTAACTCTCTGACCAGGACCACTTCTTGCCTCTCACTCCCATTTCATAAAACCACTATTTGCCGGTTTATGATCATGACAGTTGATATGGTACCAAGACCACCGGTGCTACCACTGCTGTCGCTACGATGCTTGACGTTCACAAGTGGAACACGCCCGTGGCGGAGTGTGGCAGTGGGCGTGGGCGGGGTCAGCTTGGGGGGGGGGGGGATGTAGGGATCCATATGGGGGTGTGAGACCAGCACGGGGGTTCCCCGACGCACCACCCTCCCTACACACCCCTCTAGCCTCTGTGTGTGACAAGGCTATCCCCTCTGGCGCCACCTCGCCACCGCCATCTCCCCCGTGGAAATGCCAGACGACATTTGACACTGGGTGAATTGGATGTAGACACTTACGTTAAAAACTGCCTGCAGTATCATACAATATGAGACAGTCCTACATGTATTAAACTCCCAAAAGAGGGACTCCTATCTGGGAAACATCAGCCAATTCAAGATAGAGATGTGTTACAGGTTACGATTCATATTTATCATTGATATTGCGATAGGACTAGACATAAAATTCCCTTAATGGTATAGATGCTATCTGAAAAATGTTATAATAATTGCTTCTTTAGTTATCAAATTTTATTATAGATGTTATTGATGGGGTCAGCGTGCTTAGAAGCAGCTATTGGGATGCACACCAGCACAGGCTTATGATAAAATGATTGAAACATATTCCCATATACCGTCGTTCAGTGTGTTATACACCTAGGAACAAATGGCATGTTTATCACAGATGAATGAGCATGGCAACATAAAGAATTAACAATTAAATGTTTTTGGTTCTATCCAGTCACCGGGTCTATTGCTGTAACCTACTTGGCTACCAGCCAACCAGACACTTCTATAACTGTCTTTGTATAGGGTACAAATATGCCAAGCACCAGGGGGGACAGTGGGGTTGTCCAGTCTGTAATGATTGGTCATGGTCAACTGGGCACTCCTCTATGGCACTAAGACACTGGTCCTCTGGACCATACCAGTGTCACAGAGTTAGCACTCAGATATTGAGGGAATAGTGTTTGCAGCACGCATAATGTCTCTGTGACCTGTCCATAAACTAGGCAGCGTATCTGAACGTTTCCCACACTCCAAGTGGATACTGATCCCAGCAGGGAAAACAATGATACTTCTGGGAGAATGGACTTTAAAGTATATAGCATGCCATGGAGCATTGTTAATTTTCACAATCAATACAATATCTATTCTCATCATGAAAACGCAAACTGATGTACCTGTTCGTACAATAAGGCTAAGATCTGACCCTAATGAGATGAACAAGAAATAATGCTCGGATGGAAAATCACAGATGCTGACAAGATTAGCAATATCATATCAGAACAGAATCACAATTCATTTGAAGTCTCTCATCTACCATTCCTGTTCCCTTCATAACCACAGCTTTCCTCCAAGGATGATTCTCCTCATCGCGTGTAGAAGAAGAATCAGTTATGTTCTGATGCTGGGACTGGACAGCTGCACAGAAGTGAGCCTAAAAATAAGACAATGTCCCGTGCCCCTGCAGTAAGGCCGCGGTATTAAAGGACGGGTGGATTATTGGCACGGGGCATGGTTAGGGAGGATGTGTGGAAGGGAGCGCCAGGGCTGTAACTAGGCATGCTTAAATCTCGGATTATAAGGAATATAAGAATATAGGTAAAGTGCTATACAATACATCTCCCTCCTCTGACTGGACCAGGAATCAAATCTTCGCCTCGGCAATGAAGGGCGGTCTAAAAGGTAGGGATGGGGGCAGGGTGGGTTAGAAGACTGAAGGCAGACCAGGGAGGAACTGAGGTCAGATAACTGAGATACCAGACAGATATCCCTGACCACATTGAGGACGAAGGCATGTAACCCCCCCCCCCCCCCCCATTCCTCGCCTCCATCACCTCATCTTAACCGATTTCTAGGGAAAAAGGACACGCTCCAGTTTCCAAGCGTTGTCTCTGGGTCAGACAGTGCATCACATGCTTCTCCCGTGAATCACACACAACGATAGAAATTGTAGGAAACGTGGAAATACTTGTGTAGAGAGTGGCACTAGAAGTATTTTTCCAGTTATGTCTATTACTGTATTGTTAGAAATGCACCGCAAAAGTATTTTGGGGAATAATGTGAAGGACTCTTTGTAGTACAGTATTCAGTTGTTGCAAGATATCTTCTGGCACCTTTATCATAATCCATTGCTATGAGAATTTGCGTCTGTTTGAGAGTCAAAAAAGGTATGCAAGAACTCTAATTTCATTCTTCACCTTGACTAATGGGCAAACATTTGTGACATAATCCCCCTTTGGATATTTTTCCTAAATATCTCATGGGTGTTGGATACCAGTTCCCAAGGTCAAGTATATGGAGAAAAAATACCAGGGGTGAGATCAAAGGAGGATACTCAGAACCTTATACATCAGTATATCACCATACTATAGGAAGAATAAAAATGCAAATCAATATCATAACACCATTAAATAAAGCCCAATGAACAAATTAAGCCAATATAACTCATTGCATCTTAGCCTAACTGTTCATAAACTAGTAAAAGATTCAAAAGCTTCAGAAGTCCATAATCGATCTCATCCCATGACCGCTATACTTTTTATGTCCCGCAGACGACTTTTAGTGTCCGCTAGAGGCACTTGGACGGAGTGCGATGGCGGCGCCTCTGGCGGTGGAAATGAGAGGTAAATGACATGATCATTATGGGATGGTGTCAGCTGGTAGCTCGCTCTTCTGTCACACCCAAGGTGCTGACAGCCCGTGATACTGTTGTCGTGACAGTCTCACTGAGTCACTGAATAGCACAGGGACCTAAATGTTTACTACATGGTCATGTCAGTGCCACGTCTAACGTTAGGCACCAGTAGATCTTAACCAGACCCCAGACAACCATCATCGAGCGATTAAAACGGCATAGACAGGTCATTAGAGCCTCCCCAGACATATGACCCATATGGGTCTGTGAAGTTTATCATCTGGAAAAGGAGGTCGATCCTTCTGATCGGAAACTTTCTATTGGGGCATGATCACTTTGAGGCCAGATGGTGATCCTTTTATCTTTTTATAACGCAAAAAGAGAACTGGTAGCAACGTCTCCATACCACTTACATGTACAAACGACTATTCCTACTTTTGCTCATTTTTCTGATCGCTTACATTATAATATTTCAATCGCATGGTCACCTCATCACCTCTTAAATCTAAATCGTGAGCTGAATAACACATACAGAACATTAAAATTATGTCAGCTCGAATTTATCTGCATCAGATTTTCTCATCTTGCACCCAGCACTGGGTACATGATCAGAAAATTGATTGTGACTATAGGTGAGCGGACAAATAATCTGAGATGTTAGGAGATTGGGCGAGCATTTAATGTATACATATAAGAGGTGACTTGCAGACTAAACCTTGTTGGTGTCGGGCGGGTGCCTTTTTTGCTATGTGGTGCAGGGAGAGAATGTACATTTATCGTATATTTCTTCTGAACAGTATCATAGTGATATTAACGAGATCTCAATAATCACGTACATAAGTAATATTGAATAACTTCAATTTATCTGCTGAATTCTGAACAATTGGAAATTACATATTATATGATAAGCCCAATAATAAAGGAATCCTCTCTATATTTCACATCTAAAAATAAAAGAATAACGTCATTCCTACAGCAACTAAGTGTTAGTTAGGCATGGGTGATATAAACATATTCACTGTCTTGTAACTTTTTGGGATATACTAAACAGAACCAGAGTCTGCTGGTTTGTTCTTTACAGTGGCCACAAAACTGACACACCCCTGTCTGTTTTTCATTGGTGGACATGTAATTTCTACGAAATCAAATAAGCAACGATCGAGGCCAGTGCTGTAAATACGGGTTTTTATTTGACGGTCGTACCTTACCAATAATATACGAAATGTCAAGGTCAACATAGGCTCCAGCTGCAGGCAGTAGCTCGCTGTGCCCCCTGGTGAGACGCCGCCACATGTGCCGACCGACATTTTGTTTCTGTCGCAGAGAAAGTCGTCGCTGAAATGGATGCCTTTGGAATCACCTTGTCCTATACACAACACCTGCTGCTGGAAATAATACCTGAAGATCTGCAGGTGTTCTGTCTCTTGCTGTCCCTGTCTTTTCCCAGGAGTGTCAGGGTTAGCCTTGGGTTTCACATCTGGAATATGCCTAAATTTGATACATTCCAAGGCGGCTATTTTGATGGTATTATTTTATCATTTTGGTGGTATTGGCCGTTCATGTAGATGTGGTTTTGCTATGTTAAGGAACACCATCTCTCTAAATATGAGTACAGCCTTTACAAATCTTGCTACAGTACATCAAGGAATGAACACAGATCTTTTCCATCAACATTTAATACAACTTAAATGCTGTTTTGTATTTTCTATGAAGTCCAACAATAGCAGATAGGTATAAAAAAACAGTTGTTCATAGAAGTTCAAAATAATATGCTGTTGAATGTGTTTCATATATATCTACAATGAAATTAAATTGAATACTTTAATAATATTGCATATTATCCTGACTTTACTCTGTGTATCAAATAAAGCAATACTCTGGAATTTACACAATATTCAAAATATGCAATCTTAAAGGATATCGCACACATAGTCATGAAATAAGTAAATTTCAAGTATACCCATCGTGATTGTTTTGGACATACCAGAGAGAGCAGCTGAGAGGAAGGCCTGCAGCATTGGTGCCCATTGATGATGAAATATCACACCGCACTGCTCACTAGCATAACGCTGATAAATGACAAGAAACCGTAGATAACATTCATCACAGGGTCACGAACCGCTCCCCGTTTATTATTGTCATTCGAGACAGTTCCTGGCATCGTTTCGGGGACTGCCACATCTATTGGCAATTCTCCAGGAGACCCATCTACCAACCAGGCAGTTGTAGATGGGTTGTCAGGGTTTGACCTTCATGTTGGTTGACCTTGGCCCTCTGAAACACCTTCAGAGGTCATGGAGACACCTAACAAATGCCTTCCCGGGGTGGCATGGCCACATGAGTGCCATTTGTTTACCTGGTTGGTCGTGTGTGTAGCGGTGGGTTGCAATGCCAGAGTGCACTACCTAAATGTAATTCACAAATGACGCTCACTGTGTTATAAGCTCAGCTTATAGGCCCGAAAGGCTCAGCCATGAATCTTGTCTCGAAGCCTTCTAGAACAGGACCCGCCCAGTATCTTTCGGGGGGCTATTTTAAGATTAGTGTTTAGACAGAAGGCATAGCGTCATGTTCTAGGAAGAGGAGTATATGCCAGAACGTTCCGGGCTCAGAAAATCACAGAGATAGTCGGTGTTATTATGACAACTTTATTTTTTGCATAATTCATCATAAGAAGTTGCATATATGTAGTTTCACCAGTTGTGACACATACTGACAGGCCAAAGACACGATACAAACAGATTTCTTACCAAATGTCAATATCTTCAATTTTGCTATAGAAGATAAACACTGATGTATATAATAAGTGATGAACGACGACAATTTCGGTAAATGAATTCCCTATAATTCACAAACACAGGGACGGCAAAGACAAGGAATACGTGCTTACCCTTTTAACGATATTCGATCCATTATAAATCTCCTGCGGGTAAGTGGAAACTTGCCAGCAAGTGTTTACCAGAATACTTACAAAATGTGGTTTTGATCATACGTCTAGAGAGTTTAGAATAAGGAAAGAAAAATACGTATAGGAACTGATGTAAGTAGTGGCTAGCCAGCCCCAGTACTCACCGGTGTGTCTGATGTATGTATGACAAGTTTTTCAACACTTTCCACCGGTGCTGATTCCAGAATCTTAGTTTCATACGAGCAACATCGCAGGTGAAACAACATTCAGGAGCTTCGAGTGGACGGCTTCTTACCTGAAGCTATCTCCCCGTCCTACTTACCAGCGGTTTGTCTCAATGGTTTTTCATTTTGTATTTTGGATACTCTTTTTCCCCCATGGCCCACCGGCCCAGTCTGAAAGTGGAGATTTGCGAATAGCCAGGACTTTCTCCAGTTTACAGAATTTTCCACCTGTTGTCAACATATAAATTCTGGAATGTTTCATGTCTGTGGCAATGTGGCTAAAACAGTTTCTTAGACCTAATAGCAGAATAACGGGAATGAAGGAGTGTCTGCATCCGGTTGACAATAATCGAGTTACTGGTATTTGACTTGGGATCATTGCTATAGCTACCACTGGTAGCCAAGTAGATTTGGGGGAATTCCTATATATATAGGCGTGCAAGCTATATTGTAAATTTATACTAATGTCCACAGTTGGAGCTGTTCACCATGGGTAGTCCAGACCACTCTCTCTTCCACACGATGTGTAAGCATACAAGTAAGGTACGATGGAGGGATCCAGACACCTTCCACCGATTGTTCATTTTTCAATGACAACTCTACAATGGTACAACTGCCTCTTTCCAGGTATCAGAAAATGCATGACATCCTGTCTTTTTTTATTGTGTAATTCAAACAGGCGTGACCTGCTTGCCGGATGATCCCCGCTTTGTGTATACAACGATCTAGTGTGTGTGTCTGTCTTTTTTTCTTAGGATATATCCTGTATGTCTTTTATCATAGTGCTGTTCCAGTTATTGCACCGGTGTAACTAAAGTTTGTTCCAAAAATCTAGTATGGCCAGATAGGAAGCAATCATGATGTTAGTCAATGACTACCCCATTCTTTTCGATTAAGCAGTCTTGATTTCCATTATTGATACATAGAATCCAATCCATATTGTATTCCAATGTTTCCAACTAGTAACATCTGTTTTTCCATTTGGAGTCTATTAATGGAATACGACGTTTCAAGAAAATGTGGCCACAAGGTACATTCAGTCATCTCGATAGTTGCTGAAAAGGAAGTAAATGGAAGGGAAAGAGGCACTAAGAAGATGTTTGGCACAGGCTGATGAATCACATTAGAGATACTAGTCAACATCTGGAAAGATTCCCCATGATCTAAGCTTACATTGCGACAAGGTGCTATGAGGAAGCTGATGGGTCAATGAGGTACAGACAATAGATCACCATGTTCTGTGTCAAAACAGATTTACACAAAGATAAGGAGAGTATATATATCCTGTGTAATAAATATTATAACCTCCTACTCTCATTTATCAGATAAGATATGCAAACCTTTATTTTTTATCAACATCCTTGATGGAACATGATGGTTGTTTGGAAAGCATCCATAACGATCATATATGGTCGACGTCCATACAAGTTAGAGGAAGACTCGGGCGTTCAGTACAGAAATCAATGAGTAGGGAGGCCTACCTTCACAGGATAGACTTAGCTCGACTGTGTAGTATTTCATGAATAAAACACATGGGAGATATCTCAGAAAGGGCAGGTAATTTATTGGCACAGCATGGATGCTCTAGACATTGCTTATCGATAAGTATTCTAGTGATGCCACGTACCTTTGTATGAGCTCTTTATTTTGTAAGAGGAGCAACCTTCTTGCTTTATACAAAATGTCAACACATAACGTTTTTCTCACTGCCACAAAGTCTACATAGATAGGTAGCGAAATATAGCTGATACCACAGATACCTCAAGGGCTGATAAACCAGGATGCGCGAGAACAGTGATGAAGTACATTATTGCATTACTCTCTCACATGAATACATCGGATAACACGATGAATAGGGTATTCCATTTTGGATTATTTGATAATGCAGGATTATCATATCGGCCGGGGAGGGGGGGGGGAGTTCAATTGGATGGGTGCTGGTCAGTGGAGCACAGGGTCTGGGTTTTGAAACTCTGCCATGTAGCTGTCTTTCCAGCTTGTCTGTCATCCTCATATGAAAAGGTCGTTTGCGTGATATGTATTATCAGGGAGACTGAACGGATGGCAAATGGTTTACACAATTATCCTCATCGACATCGATGACCCCCAAAGAAAGGAAAAAAACTAAATGGTCTGGTGTTCCTTACTATTCCACATATAATTCTCTATACTTTTATATTTGCCAAAATCTTGAATAAGTATTTACTGTACTAGTTGTCCCTTGTTTTGTTAATCTTGAAATTAGGTTAAGATGTCACACAACCCGTTCGTCACTTGAGGCGCGAAAGATACGTCAGTAGTAGCTCAATAATAACTACATTACATAGAATAGTCGTCAAACAATGCAGTACTGGTATGACGTATGCGCAGAGGATGATGCGAAACGCCCAGCATGATGACATCATGATCATGTCGTCATTGACACAAAATCGACACCTCATCAAAGTTCTCTAAATAGTTACAATCACTGATTGATCTAATTCATTAAATCATATATAAATCAGTGCCTCATCCGTTTATATTTGATCTCTTGTCTAGATAGAGGACGGTTAAGTAGTAGTCGAATTGGAGCCAATTTCAAGTATGCCCCACTTTCCCTTCATGTGTTTCATTAGCCTGATTTCATCAGTGCTAATTAGCTTGTTCCGTGTTCTGACGCATATCTGTGATATTCTATAATGAGCAATAAACGGTCATTAGATATAGACATGCTTGTCACTCTGTTCTGGACTTCTGAACTCACATTAACATACACAAGATGGTTTCTGTATGAATCAAACCCATGGCCTGCAATGGAGATTAATAAGCGTGCCAACCTTTCTAAGGTATGCTTTTCTATTGCTCCACATATTCCTCCATCTTATCTTAATTGATATTCAACTATGAGGATTGTAGGCTAGCCTTGAGATATAGGGTTGACTTCTACGCTAGAGAAGTGTAGTTTCAGCTATGAAAGATCCCTAGAAATTAATAATTACACACCTGGCCCCTTATCTTTTCAGCATTGTTTCGTACTGAAACACTTCATCCCTAAAAAATCGAACATCTCAGCAATGCTAGGAATACGTAGAGGACGATGAAAAAACATTAAAACAGCCCCACCCTCTTCCAGCTTCTTCATCCTGGGCTACTCCCGATTTCCCCATCTATACTGCCTCTACTAGCATGACGTCATGGGGTAGCATTGTTTATACTCATAACCATGACAACGCTACTCCCTGCACCCAGTTTACTCAGCACTGGCGACAGGGGCACTGTAAGGTGGGGAGCTAGAGGTAGTAGGAATATGGGATATGCAGGAACCAGGGATCTGACTTGGACTTAGTTTGCTCTGTACCCCCATAGTGTCCTTCACTAGGGCACTTGTATTGTGTATCGGTTCTCTGAGTTGCAGGTGGAAAGCTGATAGAGGGCTGACTTCTCCTAGTACAACCACCCACGCAAGTAAATACAAACTGTTTGTAAACGGTTCATAACTCAGTATCAGGTCAGGCATTCGGAAAATTCTACATCAGCGTGGTATAAACTAAACAATATTGTCAATGTGTGTACGATTCTAATTACAGTTTATTAGTTTCCAGCCCACGTAGATAGACTCATAGATGTAATGTAAACAGGAGGTTTGTAGGGTGACGCAGTGGAATAGCTTCTGGCCAGGTAATGCCCACCTAATGCTATAGAACTGCTGAGACTGCGGCTTTAGGGATGAGTAATGATGTAGGTGGACGGTAGAATCTGCTACACGAAGTGGGGAGCAGACAGGTATAGGTCAGTGAGGATGTGGAATTGAGCTCAATACACACCTCACTATTTGTGTCCCTTTGTCAGATATGACGTAATGGTATATCATTACATATAGTACTTATTGTATTGTTATGGATGATGCCAATGTGTCCTTAGTTTTTTGTTTACTTTGATGCATGTTTTTAGGGGTTTACATCGCCAATAAATGTCCTTCTGGAAGGACAAAATATTTTGTTGCCGACGTGTCTAATTCGAAAACCCAGCTCCCAATACAACCGTTTCATCTTTTCAATACAACATGTCTTTATATTACAGACTACGATCCTTTGATCGTTATAAGAATAAATATTGATTTTTCGGTTCAATATAGCCGATGCCATACGGAGAAATAAGTCTTGGTATTAGTTACTTGACACTCATCTTAGATTTATCACCTCTTGGTAGCTGCTGGATTTCACTCGGCAACCTATTCCAGTACTCACTGCCTGTAGTTAGCAGGGACTGCCTGAACTTCTCGATTTTTGTTCTAGGGAGATTTTATTCTATATTATGACCCGACGAGTTCGTATATCAGTACTTGTGAAAATATGATCTTGGTTCTCGACTCACCACCTAATCACTTGCCAAGTTTCCTTTAAACTAACCTTACCAACACGACCAGCTCTGCCTGGTTAAGTAGCGTCCCTTGAAGCCCAATAAGCCGGTGATGTGTGTGACTGTCGCCAAAGGACGTGGAATGTCAAACATGGCCCTGACTCACTTCATGGTTAGAAGTTTTGAAATACTGACGCCTGCTTGTAGTGTCAACCCTGGTCGATTGATATTGTACTGAGCTAAATACTTGCAGGCATGAATGGAAAGCTAAATGCCAACGATTCGAAAACTGGAGGGAGGAAGGAACAAACAATGCCTACTATGCAATTTTATTTACAACCTGGAAACATAGTAGATCAGGATAAGGGAAGAAAGGGAAGTAGAGAGTACTCTAGAACCTCCTTAGCAAGACCCTATTCAGATTGAACGAACCACTACATTTAGGACCAAGCTAATCTCTAGTCATATGTAGAGGCTCTCCTCTTTGTATTGGAGCCATTGAATAAAATGAAAAGGTTATCATCAGGTCACTGTGAAATGGAGAATCATTTATGTTAAATAGACCTAGTACTTATTATGTTATACTTGTTATGTATATGGTGATATGATATTCATTGCACATTTTTATGCAACTACACCACCCCCACACTCACGTCCTCACCACACAGGCTTGCTGCTTTGTGTGACCTGCTAGACAAGTGTCTGATCTTTGCATGCTCTCACTGCACCTGTAGCACCCACACACTCAATTATACCTGTGCCACACCTTACCTTCCTGGTGGTGGTCCTCAGATATTGTTGCCTAGGTGAAAGGACCAGCGGGCCTAGGCCCAGGTAAAGCTGGCAGGCTACAGGTAAGAGAACTGGTGGGAGACATGGCCAATCCCCTACCTGTATGAGCACTGCGTATCTTGCACCGTAAAGACCTGAGAGAGGTGGTAAACCACAAGTTATCTAGACCCATCCACTTCCCCTACCAACTCACCTTTCTCCCTGTACTCTTTGGCAAATGGCCCTCAAAGACAGCATACTACATCACATTTAATGGTGAATGTACATATTTCTCACCCGTTCATATGTGGCTATGTCCGTTACTAAAGCTGTATCATAAATCACTCAGTGTGATTATGCTCCACCTGATATGCCCTCTTTGTTGATATAAGAGAATTTGAAGTTAATACATGGCCATTTCGTATGCCTGTATGCGTGTGTATGGTTATCCTGGTTCCGTAATCAGAGCAAAACCTTCATTGGTCCTCTCCTACATATCTCGTGTCACTTGACTTTTCTTTTCAGGTGTTCACACTCAAGCACATCGACACATATCCTTGTTCTTATATATAAGCCCATAATGGGGCTCAGCAACAAGCGATATCGAAGTAAATCACGAAAAGAAGGACTGCATATATGAACCACAAACTATAGTAATCAACTCACTAACTACCAGAAGGCGTCGCTTGCTTGCACATTGTTGTCTTTTTTATCAGTTGATATCCACAGGAGGTCTACCCACCACTCTCTCGTACACTTAGATACATACACGTACTCAGCCCTCCACATTTTTATGGCTAGGTGATAGATTTGGTGAAGCAGTCCAGTATAGAACCTCAAAGAAAAGGAGGGGTGGTAATGATGTTACCATCTGCAGTATTCCCACAATAATACTTCTTGTCAGCATTATACAAGTATCCTACTACATTATTTACAAGTAGATCGCTTTAATCAGCTAAGAGGTGTGTGCATACGTATATACCAAACACATACACATAGTTAGTGTATCCCTAAGCCTCCTTACATGACATGAGAGAATCCCCAAAGATCCAGGCACTTTGGCATTGCGTCGGCTCAGCCATCAACATATTAGTGCAGTGGCGCTGTTAGCATAATTTAACCAGACAGGCCTAGACACAAGGCTGTAGCAACTCCCTTCTGCTAGCCACTGACTCATGGGGGTTTCTCCTGGCAGTTGGGTAGCAAAAGCGAACAGACTGCTTTCAGCTCCTTTAGGTGTTTCCTGAATGTGTGGAGAGAAAATGTCAGCCATTTTATGGCCCATATTGAAAAGCATAAAATATTCACAGGGGAGAAGATCAAGGATAGGACTAGACTGAATCCAGTACTAATGACCAGATCCTAACATCTGGACATAATGAGGATAAGAGTAGACATACCCAGAAATATACAAGCTTAATTCTGTTATGTCACAAATGCCACCTCTTGTATGATTACAGATAAAGGACATAGGGATCGTGTTAGATATATAATTAACAGGTGGTTGGTGGTGATCTTAACTGTCAATATGTTTATCAATAGTGCCTATTCTATCGGTTTTGGTCACATACAGGTTATGCTCTGTCTATACATCTTTGTATCTTGTATTGATTTATTCTATGCAGGCTGCAGAACATTTTTGTTATGGTCTTTAGTTGTCATTAGCAAGAATAGGTGTTTCTCAGGATTAAACGCAGACAAAACATTGTCACATCCACACCCAACCTCATCTCAAATATTGACATATATGCATATACAGACAATGTAATCACCAGCAAACTCGTGTTTCTTTTTCGTTCCTCAGTCATATCAACTGATAAGGATAATTGGAGATGACTGCTAAGATAATTAAGATAACCTCTCGTAAAACAAATTACAGAAAGCGAAGCATTCCTCAGTATACTGGAGACAAGAGGAATCTTTTTCCTGTGTATAGTTAATACCAACCCGGAAACTACAACTCCCGGAACTGTTATTCGGATTCCCAAGATCAATACGAATCGATGATAGCGAACTGTTGCAGACGTGATTCAATATGTATTGAAAGCTGCGGCAGCCTTTCCTGTCATTAAAAGGATAATAAAATGGTATAATGTACATATATCAATATAGATAAAATTTTGTCGAACCGGTGCCTCTATATATCGAGAAAACAGACCATTCCTAGTCTATGACAGACAGCATGTATTCAAGTATTGTATATGGCTAGGGCACACTTAGACAGCAACTACCCCTTATTCAACGCCCAGTTTGGTATCCACAACGAAGTACAGATATTGCACATTATTTTACCTCTCTTCATAGATAACTCACTGCAGTTGCATCCACCTCTATCCCTACCACCTGCACCCCATGCACCCACCCCACCCAAACACAAAAGCCCGCTCATTTCCCTGGTCAATATTGTATACTTGTACTGCAGGCCTCTGCCTTCTCTCGCAGATGCTGTCAATGGGCGAGCAGTACGGTTCTTGCCGGGATTAATGTCGTTCGCTGCCGGCTTGAGTCTGCACTGTGAACTGCCTTCTCTCTGAGCAATGAGCAGCTCCCCGACTCCACTCTCCCCGCCGATGTTTTAAGTCTCATCATCCGAAGTCACGCTGTGAGACACGGTTACTATCATGCTGATTTATGTGACCTGCAGGTGACCGGTTGTATGCAAGTTATGAGTAATGAATGGTTTACAGGGAGCGGGAATGGAAAGAGTGCTCACGTTCTTATCTGTGATATATGTATTGTATTTATTGGTTGCATATATATATATATATATATATATATATATATATATATATATATATATATATATATATATATATATACATATAAGACATGTGTGTAGTAAGATATCACACCACATGGAGGACACAGTGAAAACTTCTGCTGTTTTCTAAAAGATTAGATTAACTGTTCTTTGTCAGGTTCTAAGCACAGGAGGCGGTTTAGGTTCCTGTCTATCTGGCTATTGGTGACTGTAGTAGATGTATGGGCATTCTCTCCTCGCCTTTGGGCCGTAAGGATCCACGCACGAGGGCCACTGGTTATTTGTCCAGCAGATTTTTAGTCGGATAGAAACCACATCACGTGCGCGTTCTGTCTGCAGCACCTGTTTACCTGCGTGAAGCACTATTGACCGATCTGGTACTATGACGACTCTTGTGTGTGGTTCCGGCAAGCCGGCATAGGGACTCCTGCAGTGTTATAACAGAGCAATTATTTTGCATTAAATATGCACCTTAGCTCATCTATGCTATGCTTCGTGGGATATAAAAAAGTAGACCTGCAGAACTGGGGGATCAAACACGAATGTCATTCTGCCTTTATTTCATTTCAGTTTGATGTATTTTATTTTTTTCAGAGTCTGTTGGTAAAAATCATAAATTGGTTTTGTATCAATAGACGTAGGAAATTTTGAATTCTGATTTGAAATATCGTGTTATTTACTCTCTAAATATTGTTCACGAAATGTGAACCATATAAGAGAAGCCGGGCCACCCAATAAAAATGGGGATATGGCCGCTATGTGCATTGCGTAATAATGTATATCTACATGTATATGTATCGGAAATCATCCAAACTCCTATGCATTACCGATCGTGTTTATCTTTGGCGTACATTTGGCTATTTATCACGGGTCACATCACCTAGACTTTAATTTGTGGTTAGTGCCACGTTCTCATTTTTAATTCCAGATAATTTTAGGAACAAATCGATCAAAAGCATTTGTTGTTTAGTTCTTGATCCCCAAAAACCTTGTTTATGGATATATATATATATATGCCTTATTCAACAGAGCAAATTCAAAGAAGGATTCTGCCATTGACGAATCGTCATTATAATTTTTCGATAGACATATCTGTTCAAGAGATTATTCCTATATATCTATGGCCGAACACCCTATGATTACATCACGCTACTGGGGTGGAATAACTTGCATATACTGCCCTAGGTTGACATTTACTACCCTAGGTTGACGTTTACTACCCAAGGTTGACTTTTAGATCAATCATATTAGAGGGAAACTATGTTCCGGTGAAAGGAAGTCAAAGTTACGAGGTAAGGCTTGGAAAAATTACTGCCCAAGGCCCTGGCCGCGGGCAGTAATTTTTCCAAGCCTTACCGAGTAATTTTGACTTCCTTTCACTGGTACTTGGTTTCCCTATTCCTATATACCTTCAAATGTGGTTTAATAAGAGACAATCTGATCGGTCTAAATGTCAACCTTGGGTAGTATACGGCAACCTTTTTTTTATTTTTTTATTTTTTTTATTTCTATCTTTAGACTACACGAACGTCAGTCGCCAACGGACTGGTTTTAGCGTCCATGCAGTGGACAAATCTGAGTATTTGGTACAATCTTTGTTTCAATCAATCTTCCCTGGTAGCCTTAACAGGTGAGGTTACCTTACAACAAGTTGCAGTACTAATTCACAATTATAATATGGTTGGTGGTATACAAGCCTTAACGGCTTGATCCCTTTTCATCAAGTATTCCTACAGTGATATCACCGATAGACACTCGTTCAAGAACATGATTGATTGAGTATAGATGTAGATTTAGCCATTAGCGACATAACTGGCATTTGTGCTCTAGCTCAAGTACACATCCAAGACAGGGTTGAACATCAACTTAAGGTTTTTTAAAACAGAAGTAATTAGCGTCAAGACAGTATCGTACATGAGTGGGTATAACGCGGGTCTGGCAACCTGGGACCCTATTCCGGCCTACTGGTCGTATAATTTCGATAACATAAACTTCTTCTGCGACCATTTGAAACCTGCATACGTATTAATGTTTTTGACCTTGCTCGGGATGTTGTTCCACAAAATAGACCCCCAGTATATAGCGCTTGATTTATATTTTTCACACTTTGGTCGAGTTGTTTTAAAAATGGTACCAGCGAATTGTCTTGTATTTCGATTTGGTTTTTGGGTTAATTCTTCATCAGTTTGTTTACAGTACATATAGTTCAGCATCTGAGCCTTAACTCGGTCAGTAATCAGGGCAACTTTTGCTGCTCTATGTAAAGCAATTATGTTATCTCTACCATCCCATCTCATACAAATTTTAAGACCCTTGTTTTGTAGTTTTTGCGTTTTGTCTTTTAGAAAACTGTGTGCACCCTGACATAAAATGTTGCCATAGTCAATATAGGGAAGTACCATTGCCTTGTAGATCCTCACCGCTGCTTGAACAGTTAAGTACTTTCTGATACATCCCAAGATATATAACTTATGTGAGACTAGTTTTATAGTATTTTCGACGTGTTGGTTCATATTCAGATATTGGTCTAGGGTAAATCCCAAGTATTTATAATGATATACTCTATCAATACTGTTGCCATTGATTGTGAGGTCATGACGATTAACTGCTTTAACCATGTGAGTAGAACCAAAGAACATGAATTTAGATTTGGAATCATTGATCGTTAATTTGTTCTGGCAACACCAATTAGAAAGCCTATCTAATTCGGATTGCATTTGCGTAACAAGATCAAGCTGGTCTTTCCCATTGACAACAAGAACTGTGTCATCTGCGTATAGGTAAGTAATAATGTTATTGAATATTGCAGGTAAGTCATTGATGTAGCTTAAGAAGAAAAACGGCCCAAGTGTGGAGCCTTGCGGAACTCCGCATCTGATACCCAACCCCTTCGATTTGATGTTGTTTGCTAATGTTAGCTGTCTTCTGTTCGCAAGATAACTCTTAATCCACCGTAACAAGCTGCCTTTAATCCCTAACAAATCAAGCTTTCTAAGTAAGATATTGTGGTCAACTGTATCAAACGCCTTGCGTTGATCTATAAAACATACAAGTGACAATTTACCTTCATTAGTAGCCGACAATATTTTGTCTGTTAAACGTACACAGGTGTCGGTCGTGGAATGAGCCGGGCGAAACCCTCCTTGGTTAATATTAAGTAGTTTGTTGTCTTCAAAATACAGGGACAAGTGGTTGTGTACCAATTTTTCTAGGAGCTTTCCCATCAATGGCAGTAACGAAATGGGACGCAGATTTGTGACTAGATTAGAATTACCACCTTTCTTGAGGGGGATGACTAGGGCCACTTTCCACAGTGATGGAAAAACTCCGGTTGACAATGATAAATTAAAGAGAGTGGTAACTCTTTCTGGAACGGCCAAAAGGGCAACCTTCAGAAACTTGGACGAAATCCCTTCAACATTCGAGGATTTCCAAACGTCAATATTAGAAATTTCTTTCCTAACATCGTCACATTCAAGGAAAATATTATCCAGTGATGAGTCTATTTGGCCAACATGGTTAATCCAATCATCATTCAGACCCTGAGCTAACTTGGGGCCTATCTCGGTGAAATACCTGTTGATATACGTAGCTGTTTCAGCTTCAGGGATTTCAGCACCATTGTTTTCATCAATAAGTGTAATTTTCGAATTATCTTTGTAGTTAGGTAGAACTCGAGCTATGGATTTCCAAAACTTCTTACTATCATTCGCATACCTGTCAAGATTAGCTTTGATAAAAACCGCTTTAGCATGATCAACCAGGGATTTAGCTCGATTTCTCAAGTTTCTAGCGATTCTCCAGTCTTCAGGTTTTTTACTGATTCTGGCTTTCTTAATTGCCCGGTCCTTATCAATCAAAAATTCCAGCAACTCATTTGTCAGCCATTCCTCTTTTGCTTTATGTATTATAAATGTTTTAATGGGGGCACTCTCATCAAGTCTGTCCATGAATATCTTATACATATAGTTCCATGCGCTATCCACATCTTTAGCTCTATCAAATGCAGACCAGTTTGAGTTTTTTATGGAATCGCTAAATTTTTTTTCATCAAATTTGCGTTGAGATCTCCCTTGAAATTCAAGTTTCTGTGAACGGGCTTTGTGTTTTCCACTAATTATAAAGACCGGGCAGTGATCGCTAATATTAATGTTTAACACCCCTGAGTATTTACAAAAATTTGAGTTAGTGATCACATAATCAATACATGATTGGGATTCTTCAGTTATCCTTGTATAGTTGTTAATCAGTTGGTTAAGACTATTTGTTTTGAGAACAGACTGTAGAGATTTTACATGTACATTTTGGGTATTTTTCCAATTCAGGTTAAAATCACCAGTCACAATTACTTCATACCTATCTAGATTGATAGCTTCAAGTTGTTCCCTAAAAATTTCTACCATTTTAGCTATGCTTCCGTCCCTGGGCCTATAGACTGTACCCAATAGGACCTTTTTTCTCCCCGGTCTTGATATTATCAGCCATTTAATCTCAATGTCAATTGATGAAATGTCCATTTCACCACCTTCAAGTGAGGTGCAGTCATAGTCCACACTGGTATATATTGCTATTCCACCTCCTTTTTTTAGTTCTCCTGTATACGGGTCAAGCCAGCTTCTATCCAGGCGAGAAAGTGAGTAACGGTCTATATTGACCAGGGCATCAGGTAGGGCCTCATGGAGCCAGGACTCAGTGATACATAGCACATCAAATACGCCTTCCAGTTGAAGGGTCACTAAATTATATTTACTTACTAAGCTACAGACATTGGCGTGTCCAACCTTGAATCCACTCATGTCCCTAACCGCCTCGACATCATATGCGACGTCAATCATATGAAAAGGCACTTTTGTTTTGGCCCCAAACTAGCACATCAATCACATCAATTTCTAAGCATGTAAATACAATGGGTTCGCGGCATTTAATGCCTAACCCTAATAACATATGCCTCATGAGAGAGGATGGTGTATCACTTGCGTTTGTAGACAGTGGTCAGCTTTCGCCATCCAGGACTTAAGAATATACGAACATGAACGTTTAACACAACATAGTCACTGATGTATTTTTACTTACTTGATCAGTGGTCGTTGGTTAATTGTTGGGTAGTAAACCAACCTTGGGTAGTATCAGATAGTTACTCCACCCCCCAGAGCGTGGTGTAAGCATAGAGTGTACAGCCATAGGTATATAGGAATGTCTCTTACAAAATTCCTATGAAAAGCGCAGTGGGGAGAAAACATTTTCAAGTTACTCGGTACGGTTGGTTCTGTCTTCGCAATTGATTGTGGGTAAGCGAATAACACTATTTATCGTTATTAAACTACATTTGAATGTATAAAGGAATAGGGAAACCAAGTTTCCCTCTATTCCTGTTGTTTCTGGATATCAACTAAATCGCTAAAAGCAGTTCAACACATTACTTTCATTCTGCTATCTAGATACATCTATCTTAATTACACTTCAGTTGTTGCCGCATATATATCCTCATTACTTTGGTCTTCCTACTGTAGACGTCCTTCAAATTACTGTTGAATCTTAATGGGATGTAATGAGCAGCATGCTTTTCTTCAAAAGGGAATCGCTACTCTGCAATATGCATCACGTTTCATGTCAGCATGATTTCAGCCTTGTTTATTATTTTATTTTTGTACCTAATGATAACCAAAAAAAAAGACGGTAATCATTGATTTGAAAGATGTAATTAGATAACATCTCATTATGTCAACTTGGTAATTACTATTGAGAAACCACACAAATGGTGGAGCGTCAGAGCCCAATGACTTTGTACACGTGATCGGGCAAAAATGAATAAAAAGTAATGAAAGCATGTTACTGTAGCTAAAACCTATGTCGGGACAAATCAGAGAAATATGCACCTTCAAACCGCGGAATATAGTTAAATACAATGAGTGGTGATCTAAACAAATAAAGTGTTAAAAATTCGGGGGGTCTTATAAAGATATCCCGGGGTGTGGGGCGTCTGCCAAGATGTGTTGGCAAGCAACACAGAAGGTTTACGTGTGCTAGTGCATTTGTGCTCGTGTATGACCTACTGGACCTTGGTGAGGTGTCAGGTGGGTGGATGGTTAGGTGGCTAGGATGATCTGGCACGTGAAAGGTAAGGCTGGCAATTCCATGAATCTAATCGGGGCAAGATGGGATCTATTCGATGCTGATGACAAAAAAGCAGGAATCACGGCGGCTCGGCTGAGGTTCGAACGGAGTAACCTATGAGCTGCAGGTAGGCACGCCCTTAGATGCGGGTAGTGTCTGTGTAGGGAAGGGTTGCGTGTAGATCCATTGATCCAAAAGGTAGTAGTACGTCTAGTCAATGTCCTCCAGTTGCCAAACAGGGCTCACTGAGTGCACTGTCTGGTAAAGAGGCACCCTCCTATCCCTCCCCACCTGTAACCAATCATTACCTCTTCCACTTATTGTGATGCATCCATACACACACGTGTAGATTGCATCCATACACACACGTGTAGATCTATTCTATCCGTATTTCATTCGCAAGTCATACAAATAATTGCTGGCCCGATCCACCACTATTGGATATCGTAATCAGATATAATCTTTTTTCAGCCCTGTGAGGCAAATATTCCCTTTTCAATTGATGACTGCGTTCATCCTGCTTATCTGTTATCTCGATCTTATAGATTCGATCTCGTTGTGGTATTGTTTGTGTGGTTGATAAGGACTTATCTACCAATACTCACACTTTTTTTTAAAAAGTTGTTTTTTAAAAATTCAGATCAAGGAAATACATTTCACCCGGGTCGGGCCTTTTTACAAGTAGATCCATAACAGACAACACAATATTAATAATAGAAAAGTGTGACGAACAGGACGGTACAGTGAGGAAGAAAAGAAAAAATGGTAATCTGCACTCATCACTGTTAGTCTTGCTCAAGACTTAGATCACGAACAGTCATTAAATGATCGAAGAAAATCAAAATAAAGTTCATTATAATATGCATCCTTCCCTGACTGGCCCATAAAGTGCTATATCCCAGGGAGGAGGAGGGGTAGCAATAGGATGCAGGGACTGGAGCCAGTCTATATAACTGTGAACTTGTGTTGTTATGTCCAGCCAGATTTCTCATCTTTGCTATACCTTATGATTACCATTTCGAATCCGTTTAATATTTGGAGATAATGAGAAGAATTATAGGAGATTTAGTTGGAGGACAATGACAAGGATAGGGGAGTGAACTCTTTAAATAAGTGTTATCTTTATTCATTAATTCTTCTCCTGACCTCAATCCTTCAGAAGGACAGTTCAAGATACAAGCCATCCTGTGATTGGTTCTCTTTTGTGTCTGTCCCGGGCGCTGTTGGGGTCACCAAGTTTAAAACAGTGGTAATCAGAAGGTCCTGGGTTTAAAACACAGTTCTGTTGGGTTTTTTCCATTCAAGAAAATGACTATCCTTATTATTTAATGGCTGATACATGCATTAGTTACATATAATTGTTAGAAATTCTGAAGAACACAGATCACACGTTTACATTGATAAACAGCGGTTAGTTTAGCTAGGGACCTGTCTTTAAAACTAAGAACGACAAATAATTGATCCTGTTGTAATCCTTGATGCACTCTCAGTACCTAAAGTGATCCGTCTTTATGGAAGACATTCCTACAACGATCAGGAAAATATCTTTATTTTGAGTGTTTTAAAAAAGTTTATCGTAATCCATATCTTCCAGAGGCCTGTCCTACCTCAGTTATCGGTTATTGGAATTCAACCCCAGGGGCTGTCATACCAGACTTGGTTGACCAGAATTATACAACTTGACTACTCTTAGCACTTAATGGCCTCTTAAGGTGTTGTTGGATTATATCACTATATTTCTCTAGAAATAAATCTATTGTAGAGGTACAAAGAATGCTTATTTGTAAAATGGTATTGCATTGTCCTTCACCAAGATCTTTCCTCAGTGAGGAATATCTTTGATCATTGACTAAAGACAATCCTAGTGTTTAGTCATTTGACTTTAAAACTCAAACTGATTGATTGTCCACTAGGACATGTCTTTAACTACGACTAGAAAGGCTTGAACGATAAAGATTTGATCATTTCTGTAGGACCACGTTTAAAATACGGACTGACATGGATATCCTAGTCAGTATCATTGTGGTAGATGCTAATCATAGTCATTCAGTCATTATCGTTCTCAGATTTAAAAACACCTCCCAGTGGGCCGTTTAATATCTGGTGAGAGTGAGAAGGATAAGGACAATGGGAGGAGGAGGGCGATGATAGGAGAGTCATCAAGTTAAAAAATGTTGTCCATAATTATACTATTTTCCTCCTCCCAACCTGAATTCCTTCGAGGGCGCCGGTGGGGCTACCGAGTTAGAATCAGTGGTAAACAGAAGGTTCTGAGTTCAAATTCTTCAATGGAGAATAAATGTATGAATTACATATAACTGTTAGAAACTCTGAAGGATATCATTCTAGGGTGTACGTTTATTATGCATTGGTTAATCAGACTATTAGCTTCAGAAAGGACACCTATTGAGATGTCCTTCAAAAAGGAGAGTTTAAGGACAACGACAGTTTTATTAATCGGCCTGGATGGATATCTCAAGCCCCCATCCTTCTCCCTATCCTTTGAAAGGACAGCACTTGTTCTACAGAACCAATTCTCTCTTGAATTTCACAATCCTTAACCATACACAGGCAACGACTACTGTCACACGCACTTTTACCATTGATTACATGTGAGTGTGTTAATCTTTGTTAATTACAGTAATATCAATTTTTTTTAAAGTTTTTTTATTAGATAATCTTCGACAGAAAGACCCCCATGGGCAGTTGTAGCACGCACTCAAATCACAATCGATCTATCTGTCAGTCTGGCCAAGGGCAGTCTCCATCAGCTCGTCTAAATTAGCATAGATGATTGTGTCTAATTTCGTCGGTGTTGAGAGTGTAGGTGTGTATGCCTGTATGTGAACACCGACAGAAATGGGTCATTACTAGGCCTAAGGGAAATCTGCCCGTTTCATAGATATATGATTGTTTTCATAAATATCTCTGATTCAGTCCTAGCTACAAAAAAAAAAAAAGTGTCATGTGTTGTCAATATCCTATTTGAAAGAAGGACAAACTGATTCTGCCAAATAAGGATAACATTGATCGATCCGATTCAGTGTGGTTGTATTCACAATATCATATGTTTTTGAAGCGTCATTTGTTATTGAGAAGGAATTTCACGAGATGAAAATAACGTGGTCCGTACTCAACCGAGTTTGACTGCAGAGTAATTCACGAAACGAAGCTGAATTTATCACTCTGCGGTTTAACGAGACGGAGTACGGACCAAGTTATTTTCATTGAGTGGGTTTCTGATTTTATCTTACCACGTATGACATTATTATTTGATAAGACAAATCACCCAATTAGCCATTGACTATTGGGTGCACTAACTTCACAGCCTGTGGAGTACGAGTTCCTAATGTTAAGCCTACGGAAAAAAATACCGGGGTGAGATAATGGATTCTATATATCAAAGGTAGTACAGTCCAGAGGTCTCAACAATGTAATATCTCGCTATTTAGTCTCGTGAGACAGTTGGATAAATACCTCATATATATAGGCCCGTTTCCATTGGCCGATGTCCCGTCACAGACCTACAGATCTAATGGAAACGACCCAGCTCTTGAAATGACCCACGACTTTTTCTGCTTAGATTATGCAATGTGGCACCATCCACCACTGGGTGAAAGTTTGGTTACTGAGTGAAATCTACTACCATAACCGATTTTTCATTACTGACGCGGTGTCAGTGGCACCACCGATAGACTTTCTGAAAAAATCTACACCCTTTTCGTCGGCCTATGGAAATTGGTCAATTTTTTTTATTACTCTAGTGGCATAAAAAAAACTTTATGTCACAGCATGCCACATAAAATTTGCCTATGTTAAGTCTATGGCGGCTTTTTATTAGGGGTAGGATAATGTAATATCTCGCTATTTAGTCTCGTGAGACAGTTGGATAAATAGCTCATACGGACACACCATATTCAGACACCACCTCGCGTGGCCGGGTGCTTGGAGCATGCTGAACACACCTCTCTCCATGCACTGACTTCGTCCCCTGAATGTCACGGCGGGGTGTGTAGGGTTAATTACCCCCGCGGCTCAATCAGAACACTGAAGGTTAACTTGTCCGGGAACGAGGACTCGAGTCAGCCTCCTGCTGCCGCGGTTATTGTGATCTATGTTGGCTCTGGAAGCCATGGGGAGGAGATTCCCGCCGACAACATTGACCAGTCCTCATTCTCTCCCACAACATCCCTCCCACACCCGGCCCACCTAGCGACCCTCTCGTCTGACACCGGTAATATCTATGGCCAATTACAGTAGGAAATTACCAGGTCAGAGCACCGGTAGACTTGCCTTTTTAAAATATTTTTTATCAGCTTTATTAGGGTATACGTTTACTTTTAAAATTGCACAGGCTTGGCATTGCCGGTCGTCCGCCCGCTCCCTCAGTGTTGTTTTACATCAATCGTGATAACGGCACCTATCTCATGATTCCTGGCCCAATCATACCGCAACACACTTTATACTTATTCAGTTTAAGCATTTAATGGATGCTCAAAGACTTGAGCAAGTCTATCTCATCCCCCTCAGTTCAGTAGTCAGCCCTGTGACCTGAATTCGGGACATCCACAGGACAAGCTGCCCAACGCCATATGGATGCACTATTCTTAAGGACAAATATTCTGTTTGTAAATGAAAGTATGTTCAATGGGATTAGATACCACAGTGGTACGTACTTTCTTTGTAGTTTATTATTGAGCTATTTTAATACTGTATCGCTTGTAATCATTGTTAGCGATAAAAGTGCAGTTCCGACTCTCAATGAGTGAGCCGTCAGATCCACGACATGAAATCTAAATAGTATAATTCCTTGTCGTCTGTCCCGTTGTCCCCTCGTCGCCTTGTTCTTTACCCTTTTTCTTAAACCTGGTTATATCCAGAGAATATGGGCCCTAGCTTTAGCATTCTACAGCCAATCCCATACTCAAAATATAGTCGGAGAAGTCCACACGAATGGTTCTACTCTCTACTCACCTGAGCATCTGAATATCACACTGACAAGAATTGGCATAATTCGTCGTAAAAAGTTGGTTACAGTTGCTATAATAGCATCCTGGGGGCCGTTGAATGATAATTCTACGATTAAAAAGAGAAGTTGTAAAAGTCTCGTTGGTGCCGAAACGTAGCATAAAAAGATATTTCATCGGTGAACGAGTTTTTGATGATATATACGAGAAACTGACATGTCGTTGCTAGTGTGGCATAGAAAATCGTTCATTCTGAAAATGTCGTCCATTTGTAATCCCGGAAGGCACCACTAGAGGTGTTGTAGCCAACGTCAAACTCGTTTTTCATACACTAAATCTAATTCAAATCTAAAGATATTTTCGACAGATAATTCTATTCATAAGTGATACATGTATACCAAAGTTCATCCTATGTTAACGGTTAAATCGTTTTTATAAAAGGTTTGATCATTCACACTGCTTTACAGGGACTACGTCACTGGGCCTGATAGTCTCATACATATCACTGCATCGCTCGATACTGTATCAGTGTGCATCGACGTTTATATAGGAAATGCATAAGCACTTGGAAATAGGTCAACTGTACGACAAATATACGACGATCTGTACGGACGATAGTGTTGATGCTACCTTTAATAAAAAAAATATATAAAAAGGTCGTCCAGGATGTTTATCTTTCGTTTTATCTCATCATCCAGCCTCACAAGAAAAAAACTATTCAACTCCCCCCTGGATCATGAATGATTCCATGCACACCTATCCTAATCTGGATCCTCAGACAAAATGGACGTCCATTTTTCCTCCGAGATGTCCATTTGGCTACTACTTTGAATAAATGTGCTGTGCAGATTCTTGCTGTGCAAATTAGAGAATAAATCTGCGTTTGACAGTTAGGCGCCTGTCAGACAGCTGGAGATCATCTGCTAAAATCCCAGCAAACCATCTTAGGTGCCCACAGGGTGTTCTCTCTACCTGTCATGTATCTGGAGATTCGCTATGTGTGTGGGGAACCTGTGTCTCATCAGAGCGACTCTAGCATCATTATCAAACCCCATCTTGTAGATAATTGCATTCTGCTCATTGTCCATCCCCTTTGAGCATGAATTATAAGAACTTTATTAAAATCCTGGATAATTCATTGCTAATAAAGCAGATATTTGATTGTAAACTTTGAGTTTTGAATTCACATCCATGTCATGTTTTTTTGGATTTCTAGTTTTGACATGTTTTAACTCATTCCACTCTTCTTTCTCCGTCTCTCCCCCCTCATTGACTGTTAAACCTTTTGCATATAGCACATCAAAAGGTTGTTTTGTTTCAAGCCTCGTTAATCCGTACCTGCAATAAAGTTTCTATGTTTTTTTGGCTTAATGTGTAGGTTATTAACCATCTTCTCCCCTTCCGCTTATTTACCCTTTTCCCATTTCCTCCTCTTTATCATACTCATGGCAGCTGTGATCTGTAGTTTCCTCTTCTGTGTGCCCTCACTTTAGGTATCGATAAAACGTATAAGTATTCCTCTTCTAGAACACTAGTACTTATTCTTCCCTTTCAATTGTTAGGACAATAGCTAGATTATGCGAAAGCAGAAATCAAATAGAGTAACCATATTGGTCTGAAATTTGGTATGCACAGCTATAAACACTCTGTTCGACTGGGATGTTATAGTGATGAGAGGGAAAGGGGAGGAAATGGAACATACGTGACTATGTAGCATTATCTGTCACGGAGGTGAATAGTACATGACTATAGGAATAAATATTTGAAAATCATAAATACTGCATCTGTGACCTAATAATTTATGAAACAAAGATCATTTAGCCTTTGAACAAACTATGTATAGATGGGTATCATCAGTATTGATTTACCCATGGACATATTATATTCATTACCTCCTTTAGATCGATCAATGAAATGTGGCTGTCACAGCCCCGAAAAGCTTTCCTATCAATGAAGTAAGGCAACCACCTCATTAACATTATGTACCACTAGTGTAGGACCCATTACACAATCAATAATAGCACTATTTCTATATTCCACACATTTTGTCATGTAATCGGGTACTTGTTTTCATATTAACATACCAGATCAAGTACCGCTATGATATCTATATGTGAAAGCGAATCCTCTCCACAGGGAAATAATAGAAAAAAAATGAGCATGTAATAGAGAAATGATTGAGAAATATCTAACTGCCCAACAATTGCTTCAGCAAGGAATGCAAAATTTAGGAATATATTTTTTTTATCACACTTTTTGCATATACAGTGCTGCGACTATTACATATGAATGTGATATACCCCTTCAAGATTGTAGTCGCCTGATACGCTAGAATACGATGGAATGCTGCATAATTATTCATGGGGCGATGGTGGGTCTTGTGGTCCCTCCCAATTGAACTGCTTGGACGAACTTGGTTGCCTGCTGGGTTTCTGGTCGGGGTGGCGCAGACTGAAATATTGATCTGTGCAGGAGTCAAGAGACCCGCACAGCTGTCTGTACTGGCGGAATAATTACTCAGATTATTACAATTATTTAACGTAGATTTTCTTGGTTTAACACCATTCATTGGTGGAATCAAACACAGAAACAATTATGATCGAAACTCAATCAATTTTTAACTACCAAAGCAGCCATGATTTACCCTGTATCAAATGGCATCAAATGGAATATTCTCTTTTTCTCAGTGAAGCTATATTGTCACGGCAACTAGATGTTCTAGGTTGACCTGTATTGGGGTCTGTTGAATAATGGTTTGGGTAATGTAATATTGAGACGATTAATTAAATACAAGAAGACAAATCACATCATGTTTCCCGACATTGCATTACACGGAGGTCGGTGGTTTAACAACTCCCTGAGGGTCTCATCCACCACCCTCATCTTATCATCTTTATTGCTAGACTTGCAACAACCCCCCGAATTGTTTTATTGTCCTAATGTACTTCAGTGTGTACACAGTTTACAATCTTTAAGTACAGAATCTTCTTTTTCCTGTTTATTGTACGTCACTGAATTTGGCACCTTACCACTCGGATCAATTTATCTACTAAGAAAGAAACTGATGAGTGTCTGGTGTGTGTCCCTGAATGCCATCGAGCTTGGAGCGCTCAGGGATATGAACGAGGCGATAGCCGAGTGAATATTCTGATGTGCTTCAAACAAGATGGCTATCAGGGACACAGACCAAACACAGATATGTTTCTGACTTATACTTAGCCTGGATATATTATCTGTTTATCACCCATTTAGTATGAGTTACGGTACTCGCAGGCGTGTTGAGAACGGGTTCCTAATGCCAATCCTATGGACATTTACAGTAGGCTAAGATAAGAACGGATTCTCTCTTTATACGTGGTCGTTCAGTGTTATGGTCTAGATCTACTATACGCCTCGTATCATAAACTATGAACGAAGGATAACCCTATGAACAGGGACGTCTAGAATCAATTATGTAGGAAACCACATAAATAGATAGCTGCGGATCTATGATACAGCAGCGGCAAGGTTAATTGTCTGGCCACTAAAATTTGCGGTATTCGGATTGTCACGTCACCCAATCTTTTATTGGGTTGTAAAGGTTACATCATCTGGAAAGTATATTATTCGTGCACAGGTCAAACCAATAAAAGAAATACCATAGATATCTTCTCAGCTACAGCATGGGCTTGCGCTGGTTTTCAGCAGATATCCAAAAGAGATTTACACAACGATGTCTAATGTAATGCATATATACTATCTTTGTTCACCTGAAATCATTGATCAGATACATCCCGATGCCGAAGTAATAGAAGTAATAGAATATATGGGGCCTGTGCCAACCCTCAAGTCCCAAAGTGGCCTAAAAACTCGATCGCACAGACAATACCTAGCTGAATTTACAAGATTATAAAAATTTTCAGGTAGATAGCAATATCATTTACTTATTACCTCGAAGCAGCAGCTCAGTCTCAACAGAAAAGTATGGACCAGATTTCCATGTTACTGAATTCGTTGACCTATTTTAAAACGATTCCCTAATTCCCAGACCATAGACAACCCGTGTGTGGCCTTGAAAGCCATTTAAACCTGCATGGATGCACTATCATGCTCCACTAACAGTAAGGTCATGCGGCGATTAATTAGTGTTTTGATAGCTTATCAATATCTCTTGAAAATGTAGGTGTTACTCAGCGTGGTGCTTGAGGTGAAGCTGGATACTTCACTTAATCAAACTAGGGTCGAGTGCATGTCTATGTACCACTTATAGGCAATAGGCTGTTACCAGCCCTTTGGTGCTGAAGCCGGGCACTGCAGGCGCTGCCTGTCCTTCTCGCCTCCCTGCGGATTTATTAGTCGGTGCAAACATCAGGGACATCGTTACACACACTCAGCAGCAGGCAGAGTTAGGGCAACATTGACTGTAGCAGACTCTTTGGCAAGACAGTAATGCACAATAACCGCAGCTTCCTGCCTTCATATCACACTAATATCAACTTAACTGAGGTGCGGCAGCATAATTATTTTTGTCTTATTGATCGTTATTTTTAACTTATTGCTCTGATAAAGACCATTCATGAATTGAGGAAAAGACGGAAAAACAATTAACTATATTAGAAAAATACATGTACTTCAATGTGGTCCCAAGAAAATAAATGCATGACCTGCATTGTTGCTATGGTCAGACGTTGTAGAAATGGTAGGATCACCAGTTTTTCCTCAACCATTTTCAAGGGTGTCTGGACCTGGGTAAATATCTCAGATTTATCGGCGTTTAAGTACCCACCTAGAAACATCTTTTAAGAGGTATTGTATGCCCGCGAGACCAGACCGACCCAGGACGTCTCAGGTGACCCTTGACATTGTAGAACAGTTCAAGGTCAACTCTATTGACCCTTAGGGTCAGTGAGTGCCTTTTTGATGTGTACTCCTGGTTAAGCCTTTGTCTGTGTGAGCGAAGGACATATTTGCTAATCAGTATTTGAATTGGGAGCGAGTGTAAAAAGGCCTCATATCCCGTAGCATCGGGTGCAACTAGCGTGTGATCTGCTAATAATGTGAATAAAAATGATCGGCATAATTTGACACTTGACGGTATGTGATGGAATTTATGACAGTGTAGATGGGCTTCTTCATTCACACGTCCCTGATTATAGTGTTGATTTTGTGGGTGTCTCTTGGCCCTATTCCCGTCTATCGTTATCGGCATGAGTTTATTAGAATACATCAGTGGATGTGATAAACGGACGTCCATTACTTACCTTTTTTTTAGTATAGACATCAAAGATGATGATATTTGTTAAATGAGCATAAACCATGCTCATAAATTGTACAGAACCTGGTGACACCATTTCTACGAACATCGCCAACATAGTGACCACCATTTATGATTAGATCAGCGTGAGGATGAGCACTTCATGCTTTTGCAGAGTTGCACATGAGCAAATAGTGTTAACGCAGAAAACACAATGGCGGCATCTACCCAGCTATCGAAATGTGCCCCCAGTGTATCAAACAGATATCATATTTCCAAGCGAAAAGATGTATTAACTATCGTTTTTATGATGACAAAAATAAAAGAATAGCAGTGTTATTAATGTTTTATCATTATGAAATTTCTTAGCAAAAATGAAGAAAAGTAAAATGGCCGAAAAATCTCAAAATCTACTAAAAATAGCTTTTGCCAGGTGGTCTAGCAGGCCTGCATGGTGTCAGCACGTTGCTCATTTTTGCACGTACTCGACGGTTTTCACCCATGGTGCAGTGGACCACTGGTTGATGATTATGTCGTGCAACTCCACTACACCGATACCTGCGAGCCTGACAGCCGTTGACTGTTCGGCTGTGGCAGACCAACAGTCTGACAGTTGGTTTGGTGGTACAGGACCTTACAGTAAGTTGTCAACTATTTTAGATGTCCACTCTATCAGGTTTGCGATGAATTGGCATTCAAACATACCCAGTATCCAGACGTATTGCTGCACATGGGTATCATACATACTACCTAACAACGTCTTTTGAAAATATGATACTATACTATACAATTCAAAGAACATAAACTGAAAACCAGTGTTGGTGGGTCCGAAAATAAATTGTGTGTGTATAATTGGGTCAACCCAAAGTTGGCAGCCATCGCTAGGTATAATAAAGAAGACATTCTTTAACCAAACATTCAATTGTCTGTGTGCTAGTGAGGGAGGGGATGCTGCTGACCTTCCCTGACCATGATCTAGTCCAGTATCATGATATAATTTTTGTAAGGTTGTCCTATGGCAGGAATCACAATTACACTTCTGTTGCCCTATTAGACAAACATGGTACCACACTATGTTAGTTTTTTATATTTACACTATGTCTACCATGGAAGACGGATTTTTAACTACCGTTCGTCTTCTAACATATATAAAGGTCATTTCTCTGCTGTCTCGATTCAGAGGTGGTTAAAACATGACCCATCTTTACACACGTTCGTCTTCTCCATGAGGAATGACAGCTTACACGATGACTGTCAGGATTAAGTTTTTCTTAATCAAGATAAATATCTTCTGACATATACTAGTGCACGCTCCACATGCGTACGTGATTGTTACCAGTTGCGAAAACAACAGATCAATTAACTCTACGAAGCAGAGATAGTCGCCTATCATTGCTTAAATTTATACACCTCCAATACTATTGCAATGCGGTAAGATTCTAGTGTATGTGACACGAAATAGTTACCCCATATACTCCTGAGTCCATGAGGTATTAGTAATGAGACTTTTAAAGCAGTGGAGTATACAGGTCTAATACTGTTCTTCTTACATGAGATCGCTGAAATATCCTGGTAACACTATCTGGAACAAGCTGATACCCTTGTTAAGGAGGACTGAAATATTTGTAGCTTTTAAGTCGTTAACTAAATCCAACCTTAGAAACAGGATTTGGGACATGTAATCTAGGCACAAACTGCCTTTTATCCGTCACATATAAGAATCATTGTTGCTGTTGTATACCCTATTAACAGGGATAAAAGTGAATTATTTTTCTTTTTCTTTCCTTTCTTGTTGTTCTTATATTTTATATCCAACGTTTAACTATCATGTTTATAAGATCTTGTTCATAAAACTTTGAACACATAGGACTACATAAAGTTTATGATAAACAGTTGGTTAGACCATGGAAACCAGCCTTATAAAAAGGCTGAGGTCTCAGCCCCTTTATTGAGAGCAATAATACCACTGTATGTAATACTCAGACCGATTGTAACTAAACGTCTCAATAAAGAAATTTACACGAACACACACACACACACACACACACACACACACACACACACACACACACACACACACACACACAGAGAGAAAATACTCGGTCCTGTATCCCTGTTCCTAGTTTAACTACGTTATCCATCAACCATCAAGTCAACCATTACGTAATTAAAGGATATTGACGACCTACGCTGATCATGATAATGCTCTTACGCATGTACCATTATCCATATCGTGCAAGGAGCACTTTGGTTTTGCTTCATGTCCCCCTCACCAGTCAGAGGGGTATACCCAATCTTGAAATTAATGAATTTATACAATTAGTGTATATCATCCCACGCATCCCACGTGCAGTCATAGCATTCGCAACATATACATGATCAAAATGTTCATGGGAAATGTTTCAAGTAAAGTATGTTGCATCCACAGATGAGCAATTACTTGGAAAACGGAGAGAATTTATAATTATTCCCTCTTAATGTGCGTTAATATACATGACATGTGAGTACTAGGGAACTACCTCTGTTCAGTGCGAATAATTCGTTCAATGACGGAATCCATTATACAAGTCAATAGTGGACTGGGACATTGAATTCAGGTGATATGTCAATGTATCGGTAGGGACTAGCATGTTGGTGGGGAAAATCCAGGCGTTGGCGTCCACAAACAGGGTAAAATGATTACTGTGGGAGGGAGCAGGACATTTCTTGTACCGAGGGAAGTTACCCTGAAGAATGAAGCATGTGTGAGATAGGTTTACAATGACGTCAGGCCATCACTAGTGTCTACACCACCATGATGACAATTCTAGGTATTGATAAAAAATCAACGAAATAACTAAAAGGGGATTTCACCGTTAGTCATGTTATTGTCATATAACTCAGCTTGCTTCTTCAGATTCCCCGCGTTGCTGGGGAGCCTTCAGACAAACACGCACGGCATACAATACACATGCTTTATACGGAGGTTTACGAGAAATGCACATGCTAAATGGCGCGATGGTGTATTGTAAATTAAGATAGCAATAAATATAAAAAGGCATGGGTGGCAGTTCACTTTAAATGGATATATTTCAACACATTTCAGTTATAAGCTTTCTTTTCACACCTTTTGATGCCTTTAGGCTAGAAGGTTTAGCAGTGAAGATATATTGTGAAAGGGTGTCAGCACCTTTCTGTGAAGGAACATAAAAAATAATCACCGCCTCTTGGTTTCAATGCCAGATTTTCTTCTACCCCATATAGTACGACACAGCCCCCATTGGTATTCAACTCTCGCCCACTTCGCACACATTTTATATGTTTCCAGACTGAAATATAAAGATAAAAGCCCTTTCGTTCTCCAAACAAGAAAACATTTGAACCCAAGATCTGCTTTAGTACCAAGAATGTGCCCCGCTGAATTTGATTAACCAGGGCGTCGTAGCAAAACTGAGCAATGATTTTATGCCCTAACAAAAGATATAAAACGACTGTTTGTCAAGGGTATGAAATGTGTGTATACCTATAGTAACTCATACAGCCAATAGACCCGCGGTAACATCATATTTTCTAAAACTTTTTTCTCTGTGGAAACTGTTGAATTTTTAATATATCACGCGAGTCGTATCTCCTCAATGCTTGCGATATTTTTATAACCGAGAGAATTAACCAACGATTGTAAGAAGTTTGGAAGCAGATATAAACTCAAGAAGAGAATTAGTGAATAAGACATAACTCAGGGAATGAACCAGGCATATGTAAATTTAAAGACTCCATTCAGAGCATATTTCTGCATTTTTAAAATAGCATTACTGATGAAAAACACCATAATATCATGCCCCTACTCTCTGTCTTGTGTACTCTGGGTAAGTGAACAGAATTTTTATTAGCTGATTTTCTGGCTAATGTTTGACTTAAAAATACACGTCAACCCAAATTTAGGAAGGGTTGACAGAGCTGCATACAAAAAATTCCTGATGTGTCCCGAACGAAAACTATGTCTTCCATGACTCAACCGGGTGCAGAAAGCAAGCTGCTATGATGAGAGGAATTTCTTACATCAACCGCAATAGAGAAGATCATATTGTCTCTAGAAACCTCCCAAAATTCCTGAAATAGATTACCGCAATATGGTTGAACAAATTCCATAAATTCATTAGCCTCAATGTATACATTTAAACGATATCTACTGTTGACATAGAATATCCTATTCTCAATAATATGATGGATGTACCTGAAAGTATGTCATTAGTCACTGTGTTGTGATCAACCATGATCTTTCCAGTCCCCCAAATTCAAGAAGCCTATTATCCAATAGGCATACAACTGCAAATAAAACATTGTCGAGTGTTAATGCAAGTTGTTGATGCGATCTGGATTCCCAAAGGATATCGCTAATTATTATTTGTCACAATAAGCGCTCCTATTAAAAAGATACATAAAAGATGGTTCCCCACGTCCAAATCATGGTAAGTATAGATCTGAGATCCAAAGTATTAGCTACATGAAAGCTGTGTTTCGGTCTCTGAATACCCATTTCATTACAATATAAACGGTCATGTAGAAAGAGTAATAGCTGATAGATGGGTATTTAGACCCATTGTTGGTATTTTACTCTTTCCCCTGGTAGTCCAGCTTGTAGTAGAAAGTGATGATTTGGTCTGTAATTATCTAAAAGTGCTCTGTTAACATAGTTTCCACAATGCTGTATCAAAATTCCGTCTCCTCAGTTTTGATAAAACCTCGTTGACACATTCCGCTAATAATGGTCCAAGCAAATTAGCATTCTCCAAACATGGAGTTCCTAAAAAGTACATATTACAAAGGCAGTGCACAACAACATGACGCTCTGTGTGCATTAGGATGCCTGTCTTGTTTATTGTTTTCTGTATGGGTCTTTGGCCTGATGAAGCTTGATTCTCTCATTATTGTACCATTTCGAGAGAGGCAGCACGCAGACGGCTAAGCGGCGTAGGCGTGACACTGGCTAGCACCGAGTTGCCAAGGCCAAGTTTCACCTCTAACCCTTGATCTTTGACCCAGCCAGAGAACAACAACACTAAGCCGAGAGCTGCAAAAGGATTGGTGACTGTATCTCGCTATCAATTTAAAAGAGTCAGCTTCGATAAAAAAAATCCATTGAAATATATCTCTGCTAGCAATATTCCCCATCGCCATTTTAGGTACGGTGGTTCTAGTGGGCATAGGATAGTGACTTCTCATGCGAGCGTATTTCTTTACATATTTTATTTATGAACGTCATTGTGTCGGGAATAAAGACCCCTGCCATGTATTAACTAATAATGAGAGTATTTTTCATCACCAGCTAACGTACTCATATACACACACCCACTATTGTGTTCCTCTAGATTTCTTTTATTTGTCGCCAACGAGTTTTTCCCCATTTGTTGCCGTTACAAATTGAAGCTCAGTATGATAATTTTGCTTTTCAGTAGGGATCAAAGACACCGAATAATTATCTTAATAGGAAATATACTAGTCAGTAGCTAGTTGTACATTTAAGATACCCCTACTATAAAGTGTGAACTAGCCAAACTTTAGCAAACAAATCTAATACATCAAAGGAGTGGTGATTTTGTAAGGTAACGTCTCTCTTGTCCTGACGTGTATCGTTTGTCTTGTCCGTATGTGTATGTCTGTTTTTATGTGACAATCATATGGAAGAACACTAGTTTGTACGGTGAATTCCGTTGTCTGTATGTTACCTTTTCAGTGTGTAGCATTTAGAGTCTCCTACTCCACCTACATCCAAATCAGCAGGTCTACCCATATTCCTCTACAGATCCGTCCACTCTATTAATAAACCCCTACACACATAAATAGTATGCACATGTACACGTGAAATAACCTCACAGCCACTCCTATAACTGAAAATCTATGTAATTTAATTGTTCTTAGATTTTCTTTGATTATCGTATTAGCTCAAACCTGTTAATATTGTTAACAATTTCGATCATCTTTGTTCTCATAGTTATTCGAGATATTATACACATGTCTCCATATCTAGTTCCCGGATTTGTTGAGGAATAAGTCTTATAATAATATATACATCTTATCCATTACAAATGACCAACAAAAACATTAGATGATGAGTCCCGAACCTTGCATCTTCAGACTGCACCATTTTTTCTAAAGGAAAACAGGTAAAGGGTGCATAAATGAACAGTGGATCTTTGACAGGTGTGCCGGCACTATAGGCTTAACACCAAGGATATGTACCCCCTCCCCTCCCACCACACAACCCCACCCATTATCCACTTGTATAGGACTCCAGTCCAAGTTCTCACCGTCCCTCCCATTGTAAACACAGTTTACTAATAATAATTCACAGCGCGAAACTGAGGACTGAACCATCCCCCCCCCCCTTGCACCCAATATCCAAGTGTAAATATAACGCTGTGCCTGACCCAGTGCTATGTGGTGTGAACCCTCTTTAAAATGCGGTAGTTCACATTGGTGTTTGTACCTAGCTGGCTGGAATGGCTGCCAGATCTGGATTTACACCCAGAGAGAGTAAAGGGGGTTGGTGAAGTAGTAGTATGAGGTATTCTGAAGGTGGAACTAGCATCGAATATCATAGACGCCAATTTTTCATTTGCTTATTTATTCACTTTTTTTTTTTTACCCGCAATGTTTGTGATGCATCACTTAGGCTTCTACACCACGTTCCTTGTGTACAATCATAGCTTTCATTCCCACCTTTAGACATGTTCTTTCTTTATTTTTTGTAGCTGCCTCTTGGGGTCTTTTGGAGTCTAGTTTATGTCAACTTTGCCCGGGGAGACTTAAACGCCAGCCAACATGTTGTTCGTGTCAAGCTCTGTGTGGTGGTTGGGGCCAAGGACCCACTTTATGGCTTTGCAGATATTGAGGTGCAAAAAGTTAATCAATGCCAAGTGTGTTGTGGGCACTGCCTTAACAGGGACTGTGGGAGTGAGGGGGGAAGAGTGTAGGAGCGAACTATTATGTCAGACCAAGGGAGATGTCGGCCCTTACCGTATGTTACATGTGTTCAATATTCTGGCTCCTCCATGTATATCCCAGTAAAATACGTTGTTAAGGTCTGAGATATAGAATCATGATATGAGATTCATGAATTTAAGGTTTCATAGCATGATAATATCGTAAAAGATAATTGGGCTGTGTTGTCACAAGGTTACACCTAATGTATACTATATATTTTATCATGATTAGAAATATGTTTCTTTGAGAAACATTATTTACAGAGGAGAATTATCCTCTATTTTACTTAGAACCATGGAAACTGTCTCACTACATCACATCTTTATCGTAATTGCTATGCGGCTCCATGTTCATAAAGATATGATAAGCTATGCTAGATTATAAGGGCTGAACCTGGGATCCATAATATACAAGATGCCCCAGTATATATCAATGTCAGTCTGTGTTTATGTATATAGAGTAAACCAGGAATATCATATTCGAATGAATGGAGTGGAATTCAAATGTTGCCAAATGCAACACATTGCAAATGAATTAATACCAAACTATAATTATCTCTATAGATATACATAGACGGTTAAATAATTGGGTTCTTTTTGGCAAAGTAACGTGTGTGGGCCTCAGATTTTCTCTATTGGTGTCTAGCTCTGGTCGCCCAACTCGAACTGACCTTTACACGCTTGCCAAAGTACTCAGCTGACCAGGGGCGGCCGATGCATGCTCATGCCAAAGCCTGCCAACCTGGAGCAGACTTCATGTACACAAATACCACTTCTCTGACCTCTTACAAGGTCATCCCTCGACTCATATTTGGTCATAAACTTAACAGGGCTATTGGTGTTTCTTGATGGCTGTTTTACTTTGTAATCTTAGTACACGTAGTTGAATCGACAAGCCAACGCGAACTGCTATGTTGCAACAGTTACAACATACTGCCATGAATGTCAACCCTCTGTGTTTACGTGTCAACTAAAGGGTATACAACGATGTTTTACATTGTAAAGGAGCAAATGATACCGGTTTGCTATCTACATATATGGATATAATGATTGTTGTATAAGTATACCTGTTTATACGTTGAGACACCAGAAGGGGATGGTCCATAAAATCTGATTTTCAATTGGAAAACATAACTCAAATATCTTTATATTTTCGTTTACAGTAATGTGTTGTGTAATGTGTGTAATGTGTTGATGCGAATCCGGGGAGGTTTGGGGGATACCAACCCTGATCAAAACCAATACCAACACTGATCAAAAAGGAATCTAGTGCTCAATGCATGGGATTTAAAGTATCAAATGTTTACAAGTAGCTAGATAGACCGGCACAGAAGGAGCACAAACCTTCCGTCTGGTAACTGCTTGCATGGGCATTCTATCTAATTGCCGTGTAATTGCTGGTTTCGTGATAACATCAGTTAGACTCCGAAAAGGATAGCAATTGTGCATGGTTGTGATTTGGCTTTATACATGCAATTATGGTGGAATGCGAGGAAAGGTCACTTTAATATGCACGAGGACATAGAATTCGGTCCCTTCTGACTTTGTACAGCAAGGGGTGTCACCAGGTAGCCTTAGGTTATAAGATCAGAATGACTTAGAGCATCTCAGATATGTGTGTGGGTGAAAAGGTAAAGCTTTGCAATACGTAAAGTGTGCACATGTTATGAGGTATTGTCTCAGTCATTTCATGCTTGAATCTCAGTTGCTGAGAGATAGCTGACGCATCGGTAGAGCAGAAGAGCAATATTCCCAGCATATCACAAGCTCTCTCTTATCAATATGAGAGTGTACACTTCTAGTTTGCTTTGGGAAAGATATGCATTTACTATTGAAGTTTGGAGCCGCTGGATCGGATTTAGAGTCCAGAATCTGACTCAAGATAATTCCCTTGAAGGGCAGCATAATATAGCCAGCTCAGGAGAGCACTATTTGTTGTTTCTCAATTAAGGAGGTCATGATCAGCTTTGACTACCCTTGGTTTATCTATAGCTTGAACTCCCTGAACGTTACACAGTTATAGTTATGTTTAAAGTCCACCTTTCTAGTAAAGTTACTACAGTTAATGTTCCCCTGGATGAGTCCAAATCCAACATCAAAGGAATTCATTGAACTGTATGTCTCTGGATGATAATAGTTGAGTCAATAAAAACGAAAATCAAATAATATTATTCTGGAAACACCATGCATGATGTATGGTTGATAGGATGGGAAAAATGAAAGTATTGACAGATTAAATGAATGAGGGAGGCATAAGGTACTAATTTCCCTATTTTCTTATAGACAAACACTAACATTGGTAAAAAAAGAAAAGAATAACACTATTGGTTGCATATTTAGATTATGATTATTGTAGACTAAACATGCTGTGGGTGACCATGGCGGAACCAAGCGAGGACCTACAGGTATGTATTAGATAGATATTATTCACACGGTCATTAGGTTGTCAAAAGGTGTACATAGGGAGGTTTACATCACCCAACACAGAACCTTGAATCCTGAGCCATTGACCTGAAGGAGGCTCACGTACCTTAGTCAGTCAGCCAAGTACGTTTAGCCTACAGGAGGCCGCAATGTTGTGAGTGATAATTGGCTATGTGTAGGTGTAGGTATCCTTGAATGTCAGATACCATTATGGAGTAAAAGATAGCAGGACACAGGATTGAAAATAATGAATATGACCAAATCGGTGTCTTGGTTAAGACTGGAAAGGACATATCATCTGGATACCAACAAATATATCTAATGCATTTTGATTTTATATCCCCAAGACCAATTTCATAAACTTGATCTTCAACACGTTTAGTGGAATTCGCACGGTGGGATTCATGTACCTCACGGTGTGTTTGTCTAAGACAAATGCTGCTGAGATTGTAGGGTTCTATTTCCAGCAAGTAGGACCATGTGTTGTTCACAGTGCTCACCTCAAGGATACCTGAGTCCCAGTGTGAGTATTCACTTGGACTGTGTCTGAGACTATGTGCCAGGTGTGTCTTTACATGTGAAGCCATTTTTTCCTTGAGACTGGTAAAAGCACATTGCAATGTGAATTTATCACCAAAGGGGAAGTGTCTGAGACTAGGGGAAAGGTATGAAGTACACCCGACTTGGGTACATTGGTCTCTACGTGTGAATCCAGCTTTAGATGTTTACATGTGGTAGGTGTGCGGAAGGTCGAGCTATGATTGACATCTGTTATTACTTAATACTGAGCATGAACGGTTTTGAGCCATGAGTGGAACGTGTGACTATGCAGTTAATTTGAGGACTCTGGCTTTGGTGTAAAGCAAATTGTTGTGATTCGTATTTAATTCTCAAGTAATTAATCTTCGTTAAATCTCCGTTTTAGGGTCATCAGTAACCTCAAACATCCGGTATGTAAGATACAAGTAATCCCCGAGAGCTGTTTTATTACATTACAAAGAAGATTGTCTGGACTTGTATTTATATCAATGTTATTCGTATCACGATGTAGGTTTACAATACTAAGCTAGATAAAGTGGCACGGTCAAACACATATATTTGTCATGTAACTTTTTATTTGTCTGGGATCCAGCGGTGAGTACACTCATATAATCCAATGGGGCCAACATTATTTCATAATCCGTTTTATGTTTTAGACGACTTCGAAATGTGCAAATTATTTTCTTGTGCAACCGTAATAATGTTTCTGTAGAATACATTTTCTACATTAAGGCTGCATGGTGTCAGTTCAGGATTGTATCACACATTTCTACATCAGATCATCCTAATTCCCTCCCGTTTAAATTGCCCCTCGCCTTTGTTTGGGAGAGGTCACAAACAACAAGCTTACTTCTGATGCCAAGTTTAACAGGACAGCATGTCCTAGATATGGCCTGCTATAAAGAAAATGTCAATGGTTTTTCATAGCAAAAGACCTAAATACCCAAACATGAGTGGTGATAAATCTGTTTTTCACCCCAAATATGAGATCTAAAGCATTTTATTAAGCTTTTATTCACGTCTTTCTTGGAACGTTCTTTTGGTAGCTCTACGCGGCCTCCGCAAAGATAATTTGCATGAGATGAATATTGGTTAAGATCAACTTTACATACCCTACAGACATAAATATGGGAAGTTGTGCCGCTTGATAACGTTGCTTTGAGTTTTTACATATTCACCTATATATGTTAGGCTGTCACGCGGTATGCTATCAATAACTGTAACATTATATATGACATTTGTCAATGAATTAAGTATGGTAGACCTGTTTGTTATGAAGCACACAATGTAACAAGTGTTGCAATTGCTTAGTAGGATATCAATGATTGGTTTGGTTATTGTTACCTACGACCATAACCCCCTGTATTACTCCCAGGCACGTGTTATTAGAGGTAACAGAAAGGCTCATTTGTGGTTTGCGGTGTTTACTACTTACGAGATCGGAGGATGCTGTTTGTGTTTTTGTAACTCCGGGGAATTACACATTAAGAATCCAACATCTTTGATATGTATGGAGCCACTCTATAATATATTGAGAAATACACGTATACTAATATATAGACCTGCTTCTATATTGATCAATGCGTGGGCAGGCTGCCAGAAAAGACCCTCCTGGTGATTCTAGCCCCCTCATAGCTGGAGGTGTTCCTGTGACCATGAAACTGTAATCTAGAACGGACGGTGTCCTGCTTGGGTGGGTTTCCTTTGTAGATAGGGTGGAGTCACCTCAAGGGCAACTGTCAGAGCCATAGCCGTTCCAGTGGCCACCCTATCCCGTCTCCCAGAAAATCAACAGTTGTTTAACCTTCTAGACACGTATATGTCTAAGATCACCTGGAGGACAGTCATGACAGATGCTTGTTTCAGACACCATCAAATCCCGTGTCCTAAGGGGTTAAATCATTCAATAGTTGTGCAAGCCATCTAAACATGTACAAATGTGGGTGTAATCACCAGAATACTAATTCGCACATGGTTATACGTTCTCGTTGATATAATCGTCAATGAGTGCCCCTTTCGACCTACCTCGCTCAGATATATTCAAGATTTTACCTTGGAGTAGCGATGTAGCGTATAAATACTTGCCAATGCGCCCATTTAAGCTTTATCCCGCCTATGAAATTACATCGCTTTTGTAAAAGTTAGATAGTCTGTATATAATGATTGCCAAGGCTATGGTACAAAAGTAAAACGATATTTGGGTCAATATCTAAAATCCAAATTAATATATATTGCTTCGAAAGATCACCCACTTGAACATCTAAATTATCATCGTATCACAGCATCTTCGTCTAATTCGTCCGGATAGAAAGTGTATAATGCTACTATTTGAACTATTTCTGTATGTATTTTAGGTATGGTTCTCAGAGCTCCCTCTGGTATTCAAGGAAGAAGATCCCGATAGGCTAATATTAGAAATCACCCCCTTTCCTTCTTAATCTTAGATAAGTGAATCTCTGAATATATTATAGTTACGCTTATAAGGCAAAAACTGAAATCCAGACCAGTTTAATATCCAGAAATTACTCTTTTATACATTGTAGCGAGGAAAGGTTGTGGTTAAAAGGAGTACTATACAGAACGACCTTTGAAAAGAAAAAATAAAGATGTCAACAATGATAGCGAATTGGGATTAACCCATTTACAGGCAAGAGAGGACTGAATGGGAAGATGCGTACCCTGAATAGAAAGTTGAAGTTACCTAATCCCAGTATAAAGGTCTTGGCGTGAAGTGGGCAGAATGCCTGTCATGGCACCACCCGTAAATGATGCCCCTGTGTACTACAGGTGAGAATTTCACCTGTATAACTCTCCTACCATAACATCCGCCCTTTCTCCACGTTATAATGCCATTCAGTGTTCCCTCCGCTAAACGTAGCCCTCCGCCCACTCCATTCAGCCAGCAGCGGTGTCTCTTTTAGGAGATTTATCTTTTAAACTTTTTCAGTTGTGCCATTTGCTTCGCACAATCCCAGTCAGATCGAGGCGAGACACACTACACTTGTGTGGTTGCACTGATCGCTGTTTGACAACTGCTCCTTTGCTCGGGCTATCCTGTCTTTAGTGGGGAGAGCTAGGTAGGGGTTCTTCTTCTTTGATGCTATAGTCAAGCTTGGGGTGATGCAAAATGCCCCGGGAGAGAGAGCACAGAGGATGGTTTGTTAGGACGGGGATCGAAATGGTGGTGTGGAATTTCCTTTTCTGGTTCCATCATTGAAACGCCTTCTCTATAACTAAAGGGGATATCCCTCAGATGAAAAAAAATATATATATAAGAAAATAATGAGAAAAATATATGTAAGAAGAGCATGTCCACTCTACCTTAAACTACCAATGACGCCTGGCAAGAAAGAATAAAAACTACAAGATTTGCTCTTCCCAAGCCCCCCTTACCCCTTTACCCACCCTCTGGCGTGCCGCTACAATAGAGATCCATCCTGTTAACTGATGAGTATACAGGCAAATAAGTTGTCGATATCGCCACTTATGACTCATCGTAAGTCTACGTCTTGTGAACTAGTGGTACTGGAAGCGGAGGGGGCGGGAGCTGAATGTAACAGGGTGTGGTATATGGGCTGTAGGCGAGAGATATAGATGGGCGGGGTATATAGATAGTTTGCGGGTATAGATGGGTGCTGGTGTATAGATGGTCAGTGGTGTGGAGATTGGTAGTATGCCAAAGGGTAAGGTATATGGATGTGGGGGATATGAAGCAGTTCATGCCAATGGTAAAAATAGTTAAATGTGTTGGAGATATATATAGGTTAGCAGGGTATATAGATGGGTGGGGGTATATAGATGGGATAGATTAATAGATCGGCTGAAAATCTATAGATGGGCTGGGTATATCGATGGGCCAGGCATATATAGATGGTTGGGGGTATGTAAGTACATGTAGTCCGAGCAAGAAGTGTGCAGACTCCGGTGGTTGGATGCTGGTACACAAGATAATGGAACCAGACAGTCGCGTACGTCACACCAACCACCCCTTCCATTCCCATCCCTCCCCTGCCCCTTAGCCAAAGCAGGACGACGTTCTGAGAAAAGCCAGGTATAAATAACGGGGCAGGGCGATGGTGAATGGGACGGTGTGTGCGAGTAATATTAAGTAGGTGACGGTCGGCATTACGTATGCAGGGCAACACCTGGGAACCCAAGCAGGCAGAACTGAAGTTGTACCTTGCCACTAAGGAGTCGTCTCAGAACATTAGTATACACTGTCAGCGAGACTCCTTTTAAACTTCTCATACCTGAGTCTTCTCTATACTTTCCCCATTTCTTTCATAAACGGCATCAAATCCCTGTCTAGTGAATATTTTGATATGTGTACTATATTGAAGTTTGTAAAGTTTGTAACCATGTAAGTTCAGAATGAATGTAAAGGAACTGGATGCAAGGCCGATCATACGCAACCATTGGCGTCCATAGTAGGTCAGTTTTAAAGTTTCATGCACAGACAATGTGATGGATGATTCAGAATGCATGTTGTTTACGAAAACCAAGCTTCAAGAAGGGGCAGGAATTTACAAAAACCAAGTATAACCTAACACAAATATGACGTCGAATACCATTTTAGTGTTGATAAGAAAATACATCGGAAACAAAACTACCATGCTCTTCTGAGTTTTAATTTTCTGAAGGTCAATCTGAGGTACATTTATTTTCTAAATAGTAGCAATTGAATATATCGTGACAATAGACACATACAGGGGTTGCTATTCAGTTCGATGTAGGCGTGTTTAAAGTATTGAGTGTACTGATCTATAGAATGACTCCACTAGACATATCTGCACTGTTTTGGTGTCCCTTGGGTATCTACCAAGCATAAGGCTTTATAGGCAATTCCCTCCTTCAAGCAGAGGACATGTGAGAAGCAGATCTATATGGAGACACACCTTGAGCTATTTTAGATATAGTCCTGACTGATACTTTTAAAAGTACCCAAGTCCCATCTGGTAGGATGTTCGTTCTCATAGGGAGATAAAGGATGTCAGAGACAGCTCAGTTATACATAAGATGTACATAAGAAAGTGTCATTTTTAACAGTGTCATTTTTAACAGGACTATAATGGAACATGAATAGAGGCAGAGTTGCATTTGGCATTTTTCCTCAAGGATCATTATGCTTCCCTTTAATTCACTTATTGATACATTTCTGGTCAGGCAAGCCTCCATATGGACCAATTGTATGTGTTATATTTAGAATGAGTAGTATCAACTTTAATCAATTGCAATTATGACTAATTTCACCTCGTGTACCATCATATCCAGCAGTAAACATAGGCGATAAAGTGCATGACCTTCTTTCAAGTCCTAAGTTCAGCTCTCTCATCCTTCGTATGGTTACGCCCCATGGTGTGCCATAAAAGGTTGACCTGTAATCCAAATAGATCAACATATACCTACTTATTGAAGCCTCCTATTGGCAAATGTAATTATCATGTAGCACGTGTTCATTCTAATAGGGGGCCTAATTTGCGATGAAGGTTCATGTTTGGACGATGTAGATTCTCAAGCAAAGATTAAGGTTTACTGTTTATTGTTGTAAGTGTTCTTTTAATACATTCTGAATAGGTGCCAGTACCGTCGGTTGTTACATTCCATTATCCATATGATCTATTCTATGTACACTCAGGAGCAGTTTATCCATGTGTACATTTTTTTCACATCATTGCTGAATAAGCACATCAAATTCCTTGGGCAAGCTCTGGCTTTGATGTTCTCTCTTTTCATGTGAAATTGACAAATGTGTCGATCATCCAGAAATATGTCATAATTAGATGTACATCGTCCCTTCATTCCCTTCTGTTTTACTTTGCTTTTTGATCTGTTGCGGTACTTTTTTCCGATGTAGAACAAATGTTGTGTCTCGCTGATGTTCACCGAAATACAACTTGTAACGTACTGATGTATATTTCAAAACCAGACTCTTAGACATAATATTCGCTGTCCATATGGTACCCTTCTATTCATAAGTCCTCTCTTAATAGCTGCATTTCGATCATCCTTGTTCATTATGATGTGCATACTGATTATACTATAACAAATTGCATAGGTTTACAGAATATGCCTTCTGAATAACTAGAAAATAGAAGAAACTGAGTGAATATGGTTTATAAATAAAGGTATTTGGTGTGGTGTTACATTGTGTGGATTGATAGTCTTCCATGTGAAGTTATACGATCCTACATGGCCTAATTACCAATGTAATAAATCTCAATGTTATCTAGTTACGGACAAATTAACAATGAAAAATGTCACCTTCTACTGGAATAATTATGACTAAGTTGGACTTTAAATATAATCTGTTCCTGCCACATGAAAGTAAAGGCATCAACCTCAGATAGTTTTAGACGTGATAGGTTGTGAGTAATTATATAGGCAATCATAGGATTTATCATTACTGTATACAACCAAGCTTAGGGGTTATTCGGGTTATATAGTTGCCTGACTGTGTAACCTGTAAATTGTTCCGCAAACATATTGAATGAAAGGTGTACAATTTGATTCCTGCAAGTTCCCAAACATTAGACCATTGTGGTTGGGATAAACATCACCCCTTTCAGGGCGAGCAGTGTAGGGCGAATCATGCGTTGAGGCAATCACCAGCATAAGGCGAATGATGCTTTGAGACATCATTTACAATATTTGTGATATAATTTTTATCAGGAAATAATGGATCAGTAATAATAAAACCTGCAAAGAATATGCTTATGATATGATGTTTAATAATGTTAGGTAAAATGAATGAAGAAATTAAGTTTGAAGTGTTATATCACTTGAACAGAAAATCAAATCTGGGTGTGGACGATAATAGGCTCACCCTCAAGCAAAATATCTGTCCCTGGTACCCGTTCCCACCAATATGGGTCTACCACAAATCCCCGCCTGAAAATAGTTAAGATACAATGCGTTGACATGTTATATGTAGCAGTTCACGTCTAACATGTGAGTTGTGCAGTAGGAGTAGGATCAATATTATAAAATAATGAAAATTAAGGTAAAATAAAATTTGCCAAAAATATCCAAAAGAGGCATTCCGAATTTGTTTGTTATGCTTTCTTCCTGAATTAGAATCGATAGATCGGTATCTACCATCTGCCCGTTCCACATAGAGAAGAAGATAAAAGATGTGCCCAGGCTGTTCCATATTCTCAGAGGATCTGCATGGAGCCCAAGTTGAAGACATCAGAGGCATAGGTAGTCGGGGGTGGTTGATGGTAGTTGTGGGGGAGTCGCCAGTAGTTAGGAGAGTCGAAAGATAATTGCAGGAGTCCGGGGCATCAGGGAAGGCAAGGGAGAGTCGTGGGTAGTTAGAAGAAGTTGCAGTGGTAATTGCAGCGTGGGTGAGTGAACCACGTCAATTCTCCACCATCCTATTCTAGTTGCGATGATGCCTTTAAGATGTGGGTACTCATTGAATATAGAGGTTCGGTTGATTACTAAACTGTTACTTAAAGTATAGGGGACAGAGCCATTGTTAGTTAATGAAACAGTCACTAGGTGGTCGGGGGACAAAACCTGTCTTCTGGCTCTTTGTTCTTACAAAATTCAAATGTCTTTCAATGTTTTACCATGGTTCCGTTGACTCTCTACACAAATCCAAGGGCAGGAGGATATAATGCTAAAACCCAGGACATGATGTTTTTCACATGGAACACTTTATTTACATATGTGAAAAAGGCAAGAGTTGTGACATTTCCCAATTATCACTCACTTCTTTTTCACCTCCATTAGTGAAGAACACCTACTCGGAGGGCGTCATGGCAGCCCCCATGGATCATAGGTTATATGCCATATAGTAATCAACCGAACCTCGATGACCATCCAAGTCTTATCAGGAGGAATCCATGGTAGTTGAGGTGAGTTAGGGATAGCTCGGGGTAATCACAGGAGAATCTGAGGTATTTAAGAGCAGTCACAGATAGATCAAAGGGGTCATGGGGAGATTGGGGGGATTCGCGGGTAATTAGGAGATTTTGGGGGACGTGGAGGTAATGGGATGAGTCAGGGAGATTGGGAATAACTAAGGGTAGTTGTAGTTAGGTACTGGGAATCACAATTAGGTAGGGGGAGTAGACAGTAGTTGTAGGTAGTTGGGGGAGTCAGAGCAGGGAGCTGAAGGTAGTTAGCACGAGTGGTGAGGAGGTAGGGGTAGTTACAGATAGTTACAACCAGTAAGGGGTGCTCGTGGGTGTATCTATAGGAGGAGTCCTGGGCAGTTGAGGCTAATGAGGGTGGGGGCAGGGGGAGTCGATGGTATTCAGCGAGTATTCCCGTGTTCAGACAGAGTGTTCGATTGTCATATGGAGCATCACCAGATTTAGATTCCCGTCTATATTTATGTGCTCCAGACACGCAGACTGTCCCTGCAGACGCCTTCTTCTATCGTGCAGACTTCGTCTGAAGTCGGAAATACAGCTACAGACACGTGCCAAGTTAGGATACGAGTTGTCTTTGACAGAGTCCATAGGCATTAGAATCAGGCTTTAAGGAGGCAGGTAGAGTGGCTCTATCCTGGTGACTATATTTTTGTTATGCGTCCACCCGTAAGGGAAAATACATATTTATAAAGTGAATTCTAGGGCAGCAATATATACATGAACATATTCCATCGCGACTGCATCAAGGTCACCAAACGTGATTTACACTCTCTGCGTCATTTATGAACTGTGCAAGTCAAGGAGATATTTAAAAATCTACGATACTTTCCTCTCACACTAAAGTACTCGGGCATTCAATTGCATCTGTCCTATGCAACCTATTCACATATAGTCCAGCAACCCCACCCCCGCCCCCAAGAATTCACTTCAACTAGAAACCGTAACGGAGTAGATTCAGATGGGAAGATAATCTTTAGAAAAAAGTCCACCAACTCTGTTTATCAAAATTAACTTCTCTTGGCAGAATTAATAGATCTGAAAGCAACCCTCTAGTGCTCACGGTATAACTTATCATTTATTTAAGGCACCTGTATAATGACCTGTCAGAGTCAGAGTAAAAATTGGTTACCTGAGCCAAGGATAGCTTACACTGTTCCTCAGTGAAAGCATTTCTTACGTTTAAAATATGAAGCAGTTTTGACTGAGAAAGATTGTACTTTTATGTTGGCGTCATTCTTTCGATAGAAAACTTATGAAAGCTGAATCTATTCCTGGAACTTGTTCAGAGATTTGTATCAAAGGGGTCATATCGTAGGAGAGAGTCCATTGCACAGGTGACTGACATCAAAATCTAGTTAACTCTAGTCCCAGTTTACACACTCCTGCATTAGTGTCTATCTTAGTATACCGATATCATCCATCAACTCGGTATAACACCGATTTCAGAAGTTACATATATCATCTTATCTAGTGATTAATTACTTGACTTCTCTGTTTTACCAATGTCGAATTACTTGTTGCCGAAATTTTATCTGACCTTCAGTGCATATCATTTACCACCTCCTTTTTTTAGGTCACGGTTGTTTACTATCTGTGCAATTTAGACTCTTTCTTGGAGTCATGGACATCAAAGTACCGCAAAACTGTAAAAAGGAGTTAACTAGAAATTGTTTGGGGCGGGCTCCATGAGGGCGGCAAATGCCGAGGTGTTAAGATATTCGCTGCGGGATAGTATAAATCCTTGTCGGAGCCTGAGGGCACATCTACGCTGGCAGTGCGGGACTGACATTGCCTTATATGGAAGAACGCGGCGGTCGTCTGAGACCAACCAGCGACCAACAACAGGCTGCAGACAGCGTCCCGGAACCTACAGCTACCGCTGTTGGCCTGTTCACCAAAATGGGAGAAGAAATAAATCAAATTTTCTGGATTTAACTCTGCATATAATTGGTTGGCGCTTGCAACTCATAGCCAGAGCCAATGACACCCATTGACAATTCGTGCATTTCCTCTTTTTATGCAACGCATAATCCTGTTTACTTCTAATTGAATTCGGATATCTAAAGTAATAATCCATATCGTCCGGAAATTGATATGTTATGAAAAATTACGTGTTTTATAACCTGTACCAGGGACCACCAATATAACCAAAACTTAAGATAAAGTTTATCTTTTGATTAAGTTACATAACCTCCACCTTTGAAGCTCACATCCGAACGTAAAATCCACATCATGAATCAGAAAATATGATCTCCCGACACCGACCCTCGCGTTGTACGTACCTGGGAAAAGTCCAGAGAAAAAGGTATCTGGAAGAACAAAAAAAAGGCTCGTGAGTTGGAGTAAACAAAAAACGTCCTGTTTGCTTGATCCCGAGTCTCAGGTTCTCTGTAAAAATCCAGAATCTGTGTGTGTGTCACGTGACTGGTCTGTAAGGGATGCCCCGTGCCTCGTTGGTTCCATCTAATGGCTGTGTATGCCTACCTGCTGCCTGTCTCGTGCCTACAATGTGCCCACAATGTATTTGCATTGTGCCTGCCTGGCTTCTGCCTTTTTTCCTGCCTAGTGTCTGCCTGGTACCTACATGATGCCTCCCTGGATTTAACTTTGCGGCTACCTTGTGCCTGGTATCTACCACATGTCTCTCCGGTGTCTACCTGGCTTCTCTCTGGTGTCTACCTCGTGTCTCTCTGGTGCCTATATAGTGTTACTTTGTTTGTGCCCTGGTTTTTCAAGCTTAAAACTGTCTGACCTATTAGACTTCGAACAAATGGTGTGTTACTCATTAATGAACAAACGTGGAATTATAAAAAGAGAGGTAAAAAACTAACAATAAAATGTTTGGGTTTTATCCAGTCTATGGGTAATTCTCTAACCCACTTGGCACCCAGCCAACATGCGATTTCTACAACTGCCTTTTTAGGGTCCAATAATATCAATCACCAGTGGATCAATGAGGTATTTTTATCTGTGGTGACCGGTCATGTTCAGCTGGGCACACCTCTAACACTAAGACACTGGGTCATTGCACCCTACCAATGTCACAAAATTGGCAGGCAGATAGTAAAGGGATCGATTTTGCAGCATATTGAAGGACTGTACAACCTCTCCCTTACCTCAGCAGCGTATAGATCTAGGAGTCCAACGCCCAATGAAACCCAGCAGTAAACGTAGGAACTGTATATATATAACTGTATCACATATCATCAAGTCTATATACCTACGTTACTTATGCATATATGGTTTTCATATTACCATATTTTATTGAAGAAGCTTATAGCCAAACTAACATTTTCAGCATACACCTATTGAGTAAATTGTTTGCAAGTGGCACCACTCTGAATTCAGTGTATGAATAAGAAATAATGTATTACGCTCATAGTTGCAGAGCAATACTGAGTCGATCATTGCATTATGCACAGACTGGTATTATCAAATGAATACACACTCGACTCCTATAGAACTAGATTTCGCCGTGAATTGATAACAGTCAAGCACCCATCCTTTTCTGTCAATTGTGACTAGTTTTCCCATTCGATTAATGCATCCCTAGTGGCATTGTACCATCATATCCTACATCCAAATAGGATTGGTGTCTGGCGGTCATGAAATCGGGCCTGCAGAATTCGCACATCGTAACAATCGAGGCCGATCAGAAAAAAATGGCGAGGAAGAACCGCATCAGTGATAATCAGTGACACCAATCTTAGATGCTTAGATTATGGAGAAATATACTTGAATTTGCATTTAGATTTCAGTGAAGAGGAGCGGATTTAGAAGGTTCAGTGTAGGAAAGGAGAAAATAGCAGGGTAAAGGCTGTGTTCCACTGGGCCGAATTCCCAGCCGAAAGATGGTTTTCGTGATTCATGATTTATGCGTCTGCTTTAATTCTGATTTACTATTCGGATGTCATCGACATGGACAGCCCCCAACACCTTTACCTACACACGACGACCATGTGGGTTTAGCAATATTTACATAATATCATGAAACATCACGAAATTTCATATGATTGTTTATATGGCATGAGTTGTCTTCGTTGAACGATATCACGAAGCGGAGTTGAGTGATATCTGTAGTGGAAGACAACGAATGGCATGTAAATAATCATATGACATTGAGTGATGTTTAGATTTTATCCTACCCTTTCACATGTTTTTAACTTCATATGTCACCAGTGGCATATAAATATTTTATGGCATAACCGTGGCATACAGACACACCATGTTAAGTCTATGGAGATTTATATGAGGGGTAGGATAATGGAGTAGATGCTCTTATAAGTTGTATCTACTGATATTCATATACATGCCCATCTGTAGATGACATGTTTGACGTGTATTCTATATGCACGTAATGACTGTATTAGGCGTATACAGCATACCGATGTGATGTCTACGTCGGCGTAGACGTACATAGACACATAGATTCAGACACCTTACACCAACATCGACCTGGCCTGCTCGTGACGCATCTATGCAGAGATTAGACAAAAGCCATAGGTTCGTCCTATGCTGGTGACGCCTGGCTGCTGAGAACTGACCGACATGGATAGTTGTAAATGCTCACATTCATTTATGCCTACGATGTCTTTGCTTGACAGCTTCCACAAATCGGAGAATCTGAGGTGTTCCGTCAGATGGAAAACTCTGTAGGATGGAACTTACTGGACCATGGCTCTGATTGCCTTTTTTGGTCCAGATTGTTGTTTTCAGGTAAGATACCCCTGTTTACACCCACTCTGGATGAACTCCTTCTCTGGTGTGGTTTGTACTTGAATTCACTTTATTCTTTCTTGTATTTGGGTTAGCTGCGTGTTTTAATTGTTTTTCTTTCATTTGTCCTCTCCACTCTTTGGAGCTCTTTACTTAAGTAACGGCGGTTGAATGTCAAAATCAAAACTCGTGAACAACCATGCCTTCTCTTTCAATTTTCAACCTCTAATTATAAGTCCCGTGATGTTCACAATATGTTTTATTTTTATTGTCTTGCTTAGTCAACTGTAGTATTCTATGAATGTCTCTAGTCAGTGTAATGAAATTATGATGAGTAGTTCTAATATTGTAGGACTATGAATGAGCGATTTGGGAAGATTACAATATGTGTTTCTTCATATAGCTTTATATTTCTTTTCCATTTGTAGAGTTTTGATGTGACCAACCTTTCCTTATATGAACCAAGTGTTCTTATGAAACATGGATTTTCAAAACTATATATTCTTTTGCAGTATAGCATCTATAAAACCTGATTGAAAAAGGGAAGCCTTGAAGGCATTCAAGCTTACACATAGGACGAGTTATAAACATTGTTTCTGATAAGGTCTAGTCTGTGCTGTTATGCATTTTAATGAGTATAGCGCGTGATTAAAATACCGTCATTTGAATGGTAGGACTAAAGGTGAACTATTGATACATCAGCAGGAAAGTTATTTAGTTACACCATTGAAAATATGAGGACAAAGGGAATCTTAGATCTTATAGAGGATCTTATTGGTACACTTCGACCAGGTAGATAAGATCTAGATGATAAACTTATAGTAAAGCCGAATCTTTCCCTTGTGCGTTCAGGCGCAAAATATATCACTAGTACCTTTATTGCATCTAGCCAGCATCTTAGGCTACATCTAGGTATATTTAAAGGTGATTATGAAGAATGGTCAGAGGATATCATAGCAATGTAAGGATAGGCTCAAATGCAAAAGAAATAATAGGATGTAACATAAAAGGAGGTCATTTTAGGATAGGTATGGACACTGTAATTGAACATGTGTACTTCTCAGAGATTTACTACAAGTGTACAATGATAAAAGAGAGCTTGCAAAAGATAACACAAATAGAAGCTCATTATTGTAAAACATAGTGTAAAGGATATGTCTTACATCTGGCTGCAAAGATCCCAAACTAACTGCAGACTGGGCGAATGGGACCCGACACATAGAAGTTCTTAATCGCACAGCCCGATAGTATCGATACTGCTACCTTTTTTTTACTTATTAAATAGATAATACATTCTTATGATAGGCGCATGCAAGTACATGGACATGTGCAGGTGGAGTTGATATAGTAACACACAACATTGCGATGTAGATCTATGTTTCTGGCTTACTTGACAGTTTACCTATTGAGGCTCTTCTCGTAGCGGACATGTAGATGTGCGTGTGTATACACGTGTATTTATAGAGAACGTCCTGACCATGCTGTACATGCTACAAAACGAGATGAACATTGATGGGGAATACGGAACGAGGCGTTTACGCCGAGTTCCGTATTCCCCGTTAATGTTCATCGAGTTTTGTAGCATGTACGAGCATGGTAGGGCGTTCTATATTTATTATATACCCGTAAATGTTGAAATTTAACCAGAACTTACTGTAAATACAAGAATTATGTCGAATTCGTAAATCCACCGATAGCGCAATGTCGTCAGTACAGTCTTATACGGGTATAAGAGTGTACTGTTCACTTATGGACAACGTGTTCAATCCACATAGCAACATGCTCAATTCACATAGCAACGTGCGTCAACGTGTTCAGTATACATAGCAACATGCGTCAACGTGTTCAGTATACATAGCAACGTGCGTTCAACGTGTTCAGTACACTGCTATACGGAACCCGGTGCAGTATAATATTTATACATTATACAGCGAAACGGTGCGTATTTACGATATATACATCATGGGTATATAATAAATACTTATATATATGTTGGTGTGCTTATTCATTTCGCTTGTGCTATATCATGCACATGTATTCCAATACCACCCAATGATGCAGATCTTCCTTATCCTATTTTTCTTAACTTACTGCATGTAATAACATCCTGTGATTGATATAAACACTCAGCCCTGCTCAACTTATATTTTCGAGTCATCTTCAAATAGATTTATTTTCTTGAACAACAAAGTGAAAAAGGTATAAGTACTCATCCAGTCAAAAGGACGATCTTCCGCACTAGCACCCTGTGGACAATACAGCAGGACGACACAATAGACAATACACAATATGTATCCATATTATCCTATCATACAATAGTTTGTACTTTATACATCGGTGGGATTATAATAAGATCCTTGACAGTAATTAGAAATTCTTAAATATTTCCTATAAAATTGTCACCATACTGTTTGATTTGGATCTCTCTTGGTAACATATCCCATGATTTGATACCCTGCAGTAGAACTGAGGTACTTTTGTACTTTTCAGTATTTGGGCGTTTTTGCTTTATACATTTTTATAGTCCTCCTTGTTTCCTTTACAGGATTCAATTGTCAATTTTCAGGATTTAAGCTCCACCATTTCATTAAAGACAATAGGATAGAATCATATATAGAAACGTGTCTCTAGATGATCATATATGTGACTTTCAAATCAGCTAAGTTCTAACTTTATGTATGTAAGGTTTTTATCGCTATTTCCTTTGTGTCTTATCAGAGGCTCACGTGCCTCCTCTGCTGGGCCCTGATCATGCCAGCCCTAATCCTGACCTGCACTCACGTGCCGAGGACACTGCTGGTCCTCGACCAGCCACCAACTCCGATGGCTACAAATTGGGACCAGGTGTGTATGAAATACAATGATATTCAAAGCAATCTCTAAATAATCTTGTAAAATGATTGCAAACTAAAGAACAAATCATTATTGATATCATATATGTATAGAATTGTTTAATTGCATATTAACTACTGACGATAATGTACATATAATTATGTTGCGTAGTACTATCAAGAAACATAAAAAGATTGCATATGAGTGTTTATATAGCATGAGTTGTCCTAGCAGAGTGATAGTACGAAGCGCAACTGAGTGATATTTGTATTGGAAGACAATGAACGCCATGTAAACAATTATATGAAATCGAGTGATGTTTAGATTTTATCCTATCTTATCCCATATCTTTAACTTCATATGTTACCCATAGCATATACATGTAGATATCTTATGACATAACTATGGGATACAGTCACACTAGGTTAAGTTTATGGAGATAAATTTAGGGGTAGGATAGCATGTGATACAAAGCATTACCTAGATAATCTCGTATAAGTGTAAACTAAAGAATACATATATCACCAATCATACATAACAGTTTTAAACTAGAATAGTATATTTCTAACAATATTTTATTTTTTATCAAAAGATTGATTTTTAAAAAATATATGTAATAAAATGTATGCAATAAAACAAAATGGGAACCATTACCAAGATATGAAAAAACAACATAGGCTTAACATGGGTTTCGTTTATGTCGTCGGATGTGACATAAAGGGTTGTCTATGTCACCACTTTCTAATATTCAAAAATCGTTGAGACGGGGTAGGATAAAATCTAGATGCCACTTGTTTGAGTTTGAGTTTATCAAGTTTACGCACCGTGTTGGCTCTGTAATCTCACAAATTAAAGACCCAATGCGTGACATAAATATACTCAACATCAAACTTGTGATGTCTTGATAATATTGTGAAATATTTGTAAACTTTAGAGGAAATTACTAACTGACAGCTAAGGAACAAAGTAACAATAACATACATGTTTTGAACTATAGAAAAAATAGTTAACAAAATTCCTCATATACGGTTTTAAGCTAAAGAATATACAACTCCAAATATTCTGTATATGTATTAGGTTCTTCACACGAATTCTTTTCTATCATATCGATGGCAGACGTACCCCTTCTGGTGGCCCCAGGATGTGACCTGTACCCACGTACCAAGGACACTGCTAATCATTCACCCAGATCAGCTACCAACACAGATATGCAACGAGGAGTGAAAAGATAGATGCAGACGATGATTGTTGGAATGAAATATGGGCAAGGTCATGGGTAAATAAATGCTGTTATAAAATGTAATGTACGCAAGAGGCCTCGCCGGAATAACAGAATGGCGAAATGATAATGAGGTTTACATCAGCTGTTTGCAATATGGATTCATGAATGGCCGGAACCAAGTACTGTCGCCAGAAGTGAGCATCATCACCTTACACAACATATCGTCACAATATATCGGAGTCAGCTTGGGCGATAAATGTACATACTCCACCCCTCTGGAAAAGACTTTACTTCCATGAAATCACAATCACGAATTACAATCATGAATTATCAAATCTGATACAGAGTGCTTAGTGAGTGATCACTCCCCAAGCACAGTCATAGAACAAACTCTAAGAGTGAGGGTCTTCATGTACGACCCGAGTGGGACTCTGTAGTCTAGTTACAGGATACACCTGCAAGGCTACAGGACTTCGTTTCCAGAAAACGTCCGTGGAACTCGTCCTCTTTCTCTCCCTCTCCCTCTCTCCCTGTTTGACTCTCTCTCTCTCTCTCTCTCCACGCAGATTCTCCATAGTCTGGCCATTCATCTGTATTTTATTTATAGGCGTGCAATAATGTCAGGGTGGGGCCGGCTTTAGTGGGAAACGCTCAGCATCAGGTGTGCGACTGGGCATTGAGGGTTGGGGTGGGGGGAAGCATTGCAACCTCCACAATGGTATCCATCAAGGTTAGTCAATAAATCTATAAATCGATTCTGGTTGCTACAGTAGGGGAAGGCAATGGGTACCTTTTTGAACTCCTCACACAGGTAATATATTTACATTACCATTGGTTTATATAGGTGGACTATCTCGTTTGATATGACAGCGACTAGAAAAATATAAAATTGATCTTCAAGTACAAGTATTAATCCTATGTAGCAATACCTGTGATTAAAAATGTGGTTTTTCCGTCAAGGACTTAATTACCAACATCAGCATGGGTCATCCTATAATCATATACAGCTTATGATAGATATCATCTTGTTCCTACAATGTATATTAACCTACATATATGTTTATCCGGAGGGGCATGATTCTAGTATCTGGGTCACCTCTATGACGTGCCACTGAAATGCCGTTATAAGGGTGAACCACCGATGGCCAAGCTACGTGAAAATGTCTCTCTTCTAGGCTAGTTTCAATTTGAGACTTAAAAAAACGACAATTTGTGGAGTATATTGTGATAATATTCTCTGCTGAAAGATATCTGTGTAATACTTTATGAAGAAATGATGGCCCAACATCCGCTCCCTCTATTGAACTTTGATCTTAGTTTCAGAGCACTTATAACTCCCCAAATTATATTGTCTTCTACATAATCGTATCTGTGTTGTTTTAGCCATATCTGTCTTCTTTCTGCTGAAATTATTTATAGTCCAAGAGATGAGGGGTGGTCTCTTTTTAAATAGCAGCATTTATTGACATCAATCAGGGGGTGGGTGATTTTGTTCCGAAGGACTGATGGTTGTTTCTAAAGCGGAAAATCACACTGATTTAAAAAAAACCAGTTCTTACTCGCTTCAGTTTAGGGATTCAGCCTGTAAACTGGCGTTATTTACAAAAAGATGGAAAACATTTTTTTAAAAAGCAATAGAAAATATGTTCAACTATCTTAGATTTTCTATGCCTTTAATGGAGACTACTGACTGAAGTTTCCATGAAAATTTAAAAGTTTTATATATATGTTTTAGCATATATGACCTTGATATAAACCTACATTTTAGAGAGAAAATATGGTTTCTCATCAAAATATGTGTTCATAAATAAGTTTGAGACACTAGGCTATCAAATGTTTCAGCTGACTAATTATTAGAACCTGTACGTGCATTAAAAGTAATTTGACCTCTATAGATATTACACTATTTTGAGCTGTACATCTCATCAACAATCATGGTAAAAGAAATAGCTAGCTTGTGCAGTCTTTAAGGTATAACACAGACAATAATTGATGAGTATCTGAAATAACTTTCTCATCAGTGCTACATCCTTTAATCTTCATATCTGGATGTCTTATTTGGAAGATTATAATATCGTAATTTATTCATATTTAAAAAAGGCTACTAACAAAGCCGAAACGTTGTGAAAACTTTTTGTTCAAATAAAGCCATCACCTAAAACCAACTACGGATTGCTGTGGAGTTGTGCTTGTTCTAAAACTCTTATTCATACTTTAGACAAATTTATTGTCAGATTCATCAGATTATTCACTATAAATATAGTCAGAATGCTCTTCTTCCTTGTACTTCTGTTCAAAGTTGTCCCCAATCAGGTACTTGTGGCCCATCAACCTGATAGAGCATGTAGAGCTTTCACGGCAGAACGGACCTTCAATTGAGGTTTTTCTGAGAGCACTATGATGTCAGTATATATCTGTTTATTTATCTGTTTACTTAAGAAAGACCTGCCACTTTCCATAAGCCATCAGGGTAGGAATCATCCTCTGAAACTGTGTCTGCTAAGTCTGTTTAAAGTTCTTCTTCAATACAATGGCATAGCAACATCAGGTGGATGGAAATGTTTTTGAAACATATTTCCATGATAGATGAGTGCGTGAAAACTTTCATTTTCTACCATATCTAATTATGGGCATTTTAGTCATCACCCCGTTAATGCGCTTACTAGGGTATTAGAGAGCAGGTTGTTATGCATAGTTATAGATATTGTGGAAATGCTATCTACTCTGCCACCGGATACGTATCAACAATAGTCAATATGCTGACAATGGTTCGTCGATATTCGATTGTCAAGGCCAGATAGACCTGTGAAGGAAGAAGCTCCATATTCCTCCTACACAGAGGATTATGAAGACCGCCACAAGATCCATGAGCCCTAGCAATAGCCAAGGTCAACTCATAGAGATTGAGTCGATGAAATGAGAACGAGATCGAAGTAACGATTTGTTTCTCTTCCGAGTTCACTACTGTACACCCACTCTGCCAGCCTCAAAGGTGCAGAGGCTGTGGGTGCTAATATTGGTGTGTATACCCGAACGGTTTATAAACAGAAATAAGGAGTAGAGTTAGGTTAAGACAAAACTTTCATCTAGGCATCGCACTGTCCTGTGCTTTCTAATCTCAGACCCGAGGAAAGAGGAACACCTCATCATAATTGGTTACCCTTAGACATTTGGTTAGCCGTGTCGTCATCTATACTTCAATAGACTCCCAATCCCAAGCTAAAATCTGACTGAAAGGACGATAGGAACCAGAGACATACTGGGATCGGGCGGATTGAGCCGACCTGCCACTAGACAGGGTCTCGTATCTTCTGTCCAGCATCTAATCAACCAGAAATACTCCTGCAGTAAGGGGAAGGGGGTTGGCTGATCGATTGGGACGTCAGCAGACCAGGGCCAGGATCCTGGGAAATAGAGAAGGCCTACTTGGCTGACTGGACACAAGACCTTGAACGTCTATGTTTCTACAGCAGATTTACAGAAATCTACGGATGTAAGATTACATAATATTGTACAGGATCTCCCGGTAAGACCGTATATGTCCTGTCCAAAACAGTGACCAAACTAATAACCTATTCTCATGCATGTCTTTTTTTTCATGTGACAGAACAAGTTGGAATACATACAATCGCCTCCATACTGTTTGGCGTTCTTCCTTGCATGATCTAAAACAAATCGAATAAGGAAATGACCGACACTGGTACGCAAACAACTATTTGAATTATACTGTTGGAAGTCCCTTGCATTCGGAGTGTTGAAAGTCTTGTTGTTGACTGTCCATTGTCAAATATATCAAACCGCAGGTCATATGACTCTGCTGCATAGCAGTAGCAAATTTCCTTATTTTTGTTAGGGCTTCTTTAGTTTCAGTGTACCGAACATGCATAACAGGACATCACAGTAAGCAATAATACATACAGTGAACAGACAATTACAGAGACAGAGTTAGTCTCTCCTCACCTCCATGCAGTTCTATTTCATAAGATTAGCTACTACCTGGTTTTTGGTCATATTAATTTTATTAATTATTTAATGTTGAACATTCGGTGTTAATAGGTACTTTTTTTCTTGTTGTTTAAAGATTTCATTGCTTTTAACATGTTGGATATTGGCTGGCAAGCGATCCCACAGAATCATTCCCTGGTAAATAAAGCTCAAGCAATCTTATTGATCATTTAGTGTTGAATAGATATTCATTGTTAATAGGTACTTTTTAACTTGTTGTTTAAAGATTTTATTGCTTTCAATATGTTGGATATTGGCTGGCAAGCGATCCCACAGAATCATTCCCTGATAAATAGGGTTATTTCTAAATTTCTCAGTTTGGGCCATTTTAGTTTTATTCCTATCTTGGCTTGTGATCTAGAAGCAATGACATTATCATTGTATAGTGTAGCATCAGTGTTTCTTCTAACTCACCAAAGCATCATATTTTTAGAAGGAAACCCACGAGAGGAAAATAACTTGGTCCGTACTCCACCGAGTGTGACTGCAGAGTAATTCACGAAGCGAAGCTGAGTGAATTAGTCTGCGATCAAACGAGGTGGAGTGTGGACCAAGTTATTTTCATCGAGTGGGTTTCTGATTTTATCTCACCCCGTATAACATTATTCATTGATAAAATGAATCACCCAATTAGCCATTGAGTATTGGGTACACGAACTTCACGGCCGTGGAGTTCGAGTTCCTAATGTTAAGCCTATGGAGAAAAATACCGGGGTGAGATAAAGAATGTGACTAGCTCGTCTGTACTTTTGTGGTCTGATCTTCCATTTGGCTTGTAGTGTTGTACACGATATGTCTGGGTATCTTTCTGACACTTCTCAAGCAGTCATTCATGATAGTTTGTATCTTTTTTCTTTGTAACTTTGTATATAAATAGTATTGGTATTTAGCATATTCTATCTTTGGTAGTATCATTTGCTTCTCAATTATATTAGAAGTTTCAAAATTGATAAATGGTCACATTCTTCTAAGCATAAAAAGCTATCTGATGTTTCTCAATGTTATTTGCAATTGTTCTTTGAATTTTAGTTTGGTATCAAGAATGATGCCTAATTTTCTACGGCTTATATTGGCTCGTCGTTTACCTCTCACGGATAAAGTTGTTGGTTTTCTCTGCTTACAGTAAACCACATTGCTTTTGTTTTGGCAATATTGATTGTCAAGAGCTTTTTCTCAAATCTGTGACTCCTGCTATCTAAGTCTTCCTGCATTCCTTTTTGCATTGGTATCAGGTCTTTGCCACTAACACACAACACCAAATCGACAGCATACATTATTGACTCTGAATGTTAAAAATGCTGAATATTTGGTTGACAAAATAATAAATAGGACGGGGCTTAAAGCGGAACTTTGTGGCACACCATACGTTACTTTCAGTATTCTGTTAGAGTATCTGTATTTTTTTTTCTCTGCTGTCTTTTATGTAGGTATGATCTGAACAGTTAGCAGTTAACAGAGAGAGTCAAAATTATGAGGTGAGGACCGGAGAAATTACTGCCCAAGGCGTCAGCCTTATCAAGTAACTGCAACAGCTATATTTTTGTCCCAGCTTTCGTCTTTATATCACACGGTCAGCCCGGGACGAAAACGTCAGCCTGGGACGAAAACGTCAGCCTCGCTACATAACTCATAATTACTGCATCCCCAGAAGCGGTATGTAACTATAGAGTGTTCGGAAATGGGTATGTAGGAATAATTATTTGTCTGTCTTTCCTGAGGACAAGACAGACAAAGCTACAATATTCAAGCTTTGACAACATCGTGGTCTTTATTATAGCTATGGCAGTGGTGGTATCAACAAAGAAACGAACCTTCCTTAGTTCAAACAGTTGATATTGGAAATCCTTTTTTAGCCTTTCAAAGAAGGGTGTAAACATTAATTGGTTATCAATTATTACACCAAGATAAGAAAACTATTCAATGTTGTCTAGCTCGGTATCACCCAGAAAAATAGTTTTGTGGAAAACAGTGTTCTTTTTATTACCAAACACCACATTAGTTTGGACTTTGCCCTGTTTCCTCTCAGGTTCCTCTCAATTAGCCATTTGATTAGGCTATCAAGATCTTGCAGAAGGGTCGCCATAATATGTTCATCGCTACCTGTTATCGTTAAAACACCCGTCATTGAATATGGTGATGTTATCCACTTCTTATTTACCGTACAACAACAGGATAAATTACAAGCTCTTGTTAATAACAGTCTTCGAGTAGTCCTGGGCATCAAAGACCCTAGGAACATAAGTGTAGACGAGCTATGTATTAACTGCAAGATTAGGAAATTATCCTTACGTAGAGCATCACACTTGATCCCGATTATAAAATGGTGGAGTGAGAATGTGAACAATTGTCTACAAAACAACTACAATATTACACGAAATGCGGCCAAAATAAGACTGAAAATCAAAAAACCGAATGGCAACAAATATTTAAAATCACCACTCTTTGTAGGGAACAAAATATGGGAGCAACTAGATAGTTCAATCCAAACACTGCCCAGGGGAGATCATTTTAAAGCAAAAATCAAGGAAGAATTACTTAGGATAAATATTAGGTGATTCTGTTTTTTTGTATATTTCAAAGATGGCCTTCTATAGCGGACACACACATGATCATAAGATCATATAATAATAATAATAATATTAATATTTATAGGTTAATATATAGACTATTTTTTCATGGTAATAAATGCTATACATCCACTACTTAGTAGGTTGAACAAGGTGTATATGGTCATTGTTTGTATCAAGTTATGACCTGTCTTGTCTTATGTTGTACTATGTGACTGTTTCTGTAATATGTTGCGGCACTTGTATGGAAGAACGCCAACAGGCGATTGCATTTGTCTACGTGTTTATTGAATAAAAAAAAATAAAAAAAAAAAAAAAAAATGTCATCGGCATAAAGGATACATTCCGTTTGCCTAAAATTTCTCCAAAAATTACCAACCAACATCTATATTTCTAGAACGCCAGAGACACGATTTAGAAATACGTAATTTATGTTCGTACATATATACGTAAACCTTTTACATTTACACGATGTCAGGAGTCTCTCCTAAAATAACCAACCAAAATCTACGTATCTAGAATGTTTGAGACACGTTCAGAAGTTTTTGCTAATTTTGGTGACATATCTTGATAAAGACCAGGTCAAATATCTCTATTTCTAGCACCATTCTATTTTAGCATTTCTTTTTATAGCAGATGACCTTGCCGAATCAATAACGTGATGGTAAATGTAAACCACTGCCTATCATGTGATCTTATCAAGATTAGAAAAGAAATGAAGAAAAGCAGGAAATATCTTAGTAAAGGTAAATGGTTCTAAGGCATGTGGTGAAATGGTCATTTAATTTCTGATAGTGTTATCTCTTTTTGTTTCATTCTTCGAGTCCCATCTCCTTCGGTGTGAACCTTCCAAGCAGAATTTATTACGACGTCTGGAATTTTTCTTTTATTATAATGTGCTATGGGGTGTGCCTCTATAATTAAGTGGATTGACCTGCTGACCGTTCAGGTAATTGCCACTGGGCTCAAGTCTCCAAACCTTTTTAATGAATTCTTCCTCGAGATCTTTCTAATACTGGACTGAATGCCTTTTTGAGCAGTAAAATCATAGCATATTACAAAGATAGCAGTTTGCTATTTTTTGCCAATCTCTGTGCTATGAAAATGAAATAGGAATACAGGAATAATGGGTAGTTGTAGTGAACTCAAAACCAGAACAAAATTGCCTAGTTCTTCATACATGAATTATTTTTTATTTATTCGATTCCTTGTTCAGTATCATGTACATACACATTTGTAAATTTAAATTCTACCCTGGCCGATTAAACCTACCGAAATAGGTAGAAGTTCTTAGTTATGTAAAGCCAGATTGAATATAAAAGGAAAATCATTAGATTATGCATTACTCCAACCACACCCCCAAATTTATCACCGTAGACAAATATTCACTTTTCTTTTACTTTACATTGAAGTGAAACCACTGAGCATTAATGCTCTAAAGTACCTTGGTATTGTACTGAGTGATTTGTTACTATTAGCTTCGTCAGATATATAAGGTCATTTAAAAGGTTTGGAAGTCCTATATCAAAAAGATTTAGTGGAAATCGGTTAATATTGTCTCAAGCGCTTTATTCTGTTTCTAGAATTAACGCTGACCATTATCAGTTTCAGACCAGGAGTGGAAGAGGGGAGAGAAGTGACAGGAAATTAGAAAGAGAATAAGGCGTGTCCATTTCCCTTCCTAATGTCCTTATTCATACAATCATTTTGCCTTATGTTCGCTTCTAATTGCAACTTCATATGGGATAAGATATATATTGCCATAAGGCATATACAATTGACCAGTACCTTGTATCAGGATTTGATAGGATTCAAATACATGTTTTATAACTGAGTGCAACTCTTTTTACATTCTACTCTAGGGGTATCGTTCAAATTTTACAAAATAATGACTGGTTTTATGTACGAATGGCCGTAATCTCAGAGTAATTGATGGGTAGCAATATTACCTCGTCAACTATGAGGGGATTACAGCCATTCGTACACAAAACTATTATAAGGTATAAGTAGTTCCAGATTACGCAATGATTAACTTGAAATGAATATTCAAGACGGAAGACATGACAATTTGACTCCATTTTGGATGGGACTACTCAACTCAATCTCCTACCAGAGATTTGGGGTGGTTAGAATCTTATGTTGGTGGCTCAGAGGCGCCCTATAGATTTCTCTGGCGATTCCGTAATAGATGGATAATTAGATCTTAGCGATATTGCCTTCAAAGGACATTATCACGAGTATATGATTCATAATAAATCTAAGCATAACCAAGAAGACGTTTAATTTAATCTGAACTATGAAACATCTACCATGTAACCCTTACACAGTCCTTTCCAATGCGGTAATTACATTTTGATTCGTTTTAAGACGCCTACGATATATTGTTAATATAATGGCGGCGTCGCTAGAGAAACAGGAATACATTCCCATAAGCTTTGAATGGAAGTGTAAATGATAATGTGCTACCTATAGCTATGTTCCAGTCTTATTTGTGCTATTTATTCTTTCTAAATATATTTTTATGTCTGTTATGTCTATGTGGTCTCTGTTCACAGCACAGATGGCACGAGACCATCATGAGGTCGGGGGTCAGACACCATCCGGCAGGCCCCAGGCTGGACTTGGTGTCTTGTACAATTAGTCTGTAAAATGTTTATATATATATATATTTATATATGTATATATATATTTATATATATATATCATATTTATCTATATTTTATGGCTTTTAATGTTGATCTTTATTGTGTCTATCATCTATGTTCGTCTGGTTTAGTAAAACTTGAATAATTAAAGTTATATCCGTCATTCTCTTTAGGGGTATCATAATAATCGCATCTTTTTAGTAGTAGTTTTAAATACACAGGAACATCCATATAATAGGTTTATGGGTTTTTACCCCCTTCGTTTTATTCCAGTTATGAAACTTTGTTCTATCCTACTGCTTAAACCTATACCAAGGGGTTAAATAGTAGCTAAATAGGAAAAAAGCCTGGTCGGTTTAGTTTAGTGAACTGCGTTTACTTTATTTGAATAGTCCTATCGAAACAAACGCGGTACGAGATGGCGTCCCAATAACGTTAACACGTTTCACTTGTATCATATACCTTTAAATATCGATAATTACCTAAATATTTACCAAAACTTTACAACGTCGAACTGCTCTTCCATCTGAGTTGGGTTGGCGGAAGTGACGTTCTGCTATCCGTTACGTGCATGCGCGGATGTCACTCGGTGCTATGTTTATCATTTTGACATTTTCGGTATGAATTTTTTAAACCGTGTAATATCTATTTATTTTTTATCGACGTAACCAATCAGATTGCACATTAAAAGTATGGTGGTCTGTCTCTATACCTGCACAGTATGATGGTACATCACAGCTACCAATTCTATAGGAGAATTTGGTATTCAAAGTATTTTCATAGGTACTGCGCCGCTTAGATATTACAGCAGGAGGTGTGCGAAGGTGATGTCATCTCGAGCATACTTAAGACAACTTCCTTGAGGGTTAAATGTCGGCACCAATGCCATGGACTGCTATATGACCCATATAGAATGCATTCAGACAAATCTTTCTTTTTCAATTTATATGTAATTCTATATATTCTATGATGACTAGCCTCAACCTCTAGCCCCTCGTTTGAAAAATGATTCTCTTATTTTCCTCCTTGGTAGCAAACGAAGCCCTTGGTATACATAGCATATAGCTTTTAAGCAGTTGAATGTTACCCTCTATCATGTCTTCATTTCAATTCAGTGGCCATTCACATCATGTACATCATTCCTGCTATTAACTTGTTTGCTTATGTTTCCTCCATCTTATCTATGACAACCATGGCACCTCTTCAAGTATAACCGTTCTAGAATCTCATACGTGAATTTACCAAGGCTTCATCGGAATCCTAAATCTACAATATTAAACGCTTCCAAGACATTAATCATAATTACCTCGAACTGATCACAACAGATCCTATGGAATACCACGCTGTATGACGTCGGTAATTAATTGCTAATAGCTATGATTTTAGAGGCTAAAATTACATGGTCCAGTTTACAATAATCCGTTTCCAACTCCTCATTATGGTCTAATTCATGGCGAGATACTGAAGTGATTGTGGCGGCGAGTGAAGGTCTATCTACAGGTTGAGTTATTCTATTACTTGCAGGGAACTCACCTCAGCTTACCTTCGGATCAGTTATAAATGATAATAAAGTATCTTTTATATCCTTAGAAATACCAATGGAAGATTAACATTGATGTTTTTATCATGCTCGAGAAGGGTAAATCCTGTACTGCCCCATTACAAAGTTTTAACATGCACTTCTTATAATCGGATATCAATAAAAGGATAGTATTGCTAGTCAGAGCCCAAAAAGTAGTAAATCCTTCTTCCTGTAATATTATACAGTCTACACATGAATTCCACGGGCAAATGTAACAGAAATAATACCCCCATAAGTATGTGCTTTTTCCTTGCCATATTCTATTTGATGTATAGTTTAGATAACACATGGGGCTGAGGGCAGGACCTCGACCCTAGTCCTTGTTCTGGATGTTTCCATGCCATAACTATGAATATGTAGACGGTGTTCAACATGTGTTGATATATGTCCTGCAGTTGTCTGCAGGCCTCAGTGTGAAAGACTGCAAGTAGCGCCAAAGGGGATGCCCTTCGCACTTGACCGACACGTCAACATCAATACAAAGACTCTTATAGCTTAATACCGTTGTCAGGAACTGGTGAATACGTGTCTTTTATGCGGGCGTAAACAGTAATTTCAGGTTTATGAATAGGTAGGGATGATAAATATATCTTGGATTGAGATCAACAATCAAGTCACGTAAATGCTTATGCCTTCAATGGCTGACCAAGAAGATCACCCTCAACTGCTTATAGAAGAGAATTAACGGGTAATTTATGAAGGGATTTCGCCGTGATTACTTGACTGAGAGGGGAAGTTAGTGATGTATACATGGGATAATATTCAACCACATGATTCATTAAAGATGTTCCGATTCTTGATAGAAAACAAGTGGTTGGTGAGTGTTACTTGATAAATGGAGCAAATGTGTACTGAGAGGAAAACAGGTTCATCATGGGAGGATTAATTTGGTTGATGTTGTATATAGTAGATCGAATCTATGAGATGAAGATGACAAGCAAGTAGGAAACACAACAGCACGGTTGAGCTTCGAACTGCAGATCCCACAAACCGGCCAGCTAGCGACTGAGCTATCCTGCCAGCCACAATGGGTCCGTCACGGGGGATGGGTAGTAGTGGAATGTGGATAACAATGGAATATGGAGTCTGCAGTATAGAGAGAGGTGTCATTTTGCATTGTCATATTTGCTTATACATACAAAATCAATCCTCCAGTGGTGTCTCCCCCATCGACCGTTGCTTCGTAATCCAGATTCATTCAGGCTCATTTTGAACTTAGATATTCTAGAATATCCATGGACATCATCTATACCCTGATCAGAGAATTTTACATCCTGTAGTACTACAATTTTAGAAAATCTTTTAAAAAACCCTTTCAAAAAAGGAAGACCTTGATAATGTTGATTTATTTTCGTATTATTCAGGATGCTGTAGAGAGGGTGCAGTACTCATGAATTGTGACTTGAATGTCTTTACTCTCGTATTTCTTTGTATCTCCAAACATGGACTTTTTGTATTTGATCTGAATGACCACAAATATATATGGTCTGTTGACTTAGGTTTATATTCTATACTTGACATTGGTTTATACTCTTTACTTATCAGATGCTTTGGATCCTTTTGCATGACAGAATAAAGGGGGTTGCCTCCCCTTCTCCCCATGACTGCCTTTGACGGGACACTGGAATGTACGAGTCAGTCCAGAGAAAAGGTTGTGATTGGAATTTCTAGTTTCCAATATCTAGGGGAGAAGTACAAAAAAATCCTTATAAGTTTGTTTTCCTCCCGGGTACCCACCAAGAGGTCGCGTCTGCACGCCATGCCCATATATGGAAGAACCAATACATGCTACGCGACATACATCCATAACGACGCAATGACGTCACAACTGGTGTGTGTCGGGGGGAGGGGAGAACCACATGACAGAGGAGGGGATGTGTTACGTGCTCATGGCTCCTGTGGTTAAAAGACCCCCCCCCCCCCCCTCCCTCCCTGACTCCTTCACTGACAGGGAGAGTGTGTGCGGGAGGGAGGGGGTTTATGTCAGGGCAGGAGGCTGAGTCCAGGTCGCCTGGGATGGGATGCAGGTAAGAGGGATGGTAGTGGAGACAGGGTGGGGTTAGAGGGGCGTCTCTCTGTCTGATATTTGGACCCACAGGTAAACACATGGCACAGGTACCTAAAGGCGTGGACGCTTTTTACTTGCCCGTTAGAGTACCACATTCAGGGGAGCGACCCTAGGGGCAGCCCCGGCTCTCGGGATAACGTGCTTAGCCTGACAATGGTGAACGTCGACTGGTCTTACCTCCTACATACGCACGTGCAGTCGGACTGGTCCCTCCTCCCAGCTGGGTCCTATACTCTATATTTACTCTACATAATTCACTGCAACTCTTCTGTACTCCCCACATTACGCATGGAGGCAGCCCATGTCCGGGCCTGTCCTATTTCTAGAACGTTCCCCAAACTACACAATTAGGTTAGATCTACTGACCATCTATTGGCATAATTCGTCGTGGACATGAAATATATAAGATAGAAGTAGTCACATCAAATAATGTTAGGCTAACATTCGGTTTATACAATATAGATACAAAAACTACGTGTATAGGAAATTGATGGTTGCCTCAATAATGAATGAATCTAATATCAGCTCTTAAAATTGGGTGAAATCCTGACGCTGCGTTCAGCCAAAGATTATAATCCAAATTATATGCTATTGACCAGATTTAGTGAGCATGAAATATAATAAATGCAAAGGTGATGAATGCTATATAGATTCACTCTTCCCCGAATATATAACAATGATATCTATCTAGATATTCTTTCAGTTCTTTTCTTTTACAGTCGGCATCATATTCAAAGTTATCCATCTAGATATTCTTTCATTCCCTCTTTGTTTTACAGACTTCAAATCCCATAACCTGGCTCCCCTTAAATGAGGACTATTTGGAACTACATTGTTTTGAGTATAATAAATGTGAAAGATTACTTTTTTCCACTGATTGTGCTGCTCTTCTAGTATCATCAATCCAGTCATTCCTAAGGAGATTCTTATACACTTGGCATGAATTTATGAATTCATCCCATCATCATGGTATACGTATACGTCACCTGATAAGAGAAGATGGCATTCTCGACATACGGAGTATCAAGAACACATCTTTGCAACACAGTGAAAGTTTACGAATAAATGTCATAAATAATACATAACTTTAGAATTAGGCCATCCTGCCCAATCACCAGTCATATCATTACATTATGAGGTATATCCCTACATGTTCCTTATGAGGTGTGGAGGAATTTCTTAGGAGTGGAAAAAGTAGATGGCTCGTCAATACATATCCCATACTTTGCCATGCCCCCCTTGTTTGCTATGTCCGTATAATTTACTGGGTAAGAGGGTTGTTGAACACCTGGTACTTAATGTACACTTTGTACACATATATACATTAGGGACATATATCACATGAAATTGTTGAGCTAATTAGATCAAATTACTGTTTCATGTGGCATTCTTTAATTAATACTGGGAAGTAGGCCTCGATGGCTTATTGCATAGAATTGGCTTATCAAAACCAACCCATGCAGTGAGAATCATTTCCTGGAATATATTATACATATAGGGTTTTCAGGGAAAATGCTGTTCTCTATTCGCATTTTAGATATTTGCAATATTTCTTACAATCCCAACGTGTAGGAGCACATCAAACTATTCCAAATTGGTACGTTAGTATTATATGTAGCTTTATTTGTGCCACTGGGTTGTAATAGCATGGGCTTTCAGTCATAAGACAGAAATTAAATGGTACTGTTATGTGTAGAAATGTTTACATTTACCCCAATTACATCCTCATTTGAATGTGGGTTGTTTAATCAGGGCACAGGCATGGTATATGAGAGTAGAGCATGACGTTGTATATATACATATATATGTGGAACTTACAAGCGTAGGATTCTAGGCTACGGATTACGCAGCAGTGCTTCTGTGCGTCCTACTTGTCTGTCATATTTATGTCATCCACCATCTATGTCATGCTTACTATTCTGAATAGGATATTACTGGACATGAACATGTACAGCTCTGCTATTTCCTTAGTTCATTGTATCTCAACTTTATATATGCCATTGTTAGCAGTCTTTCATATGGGTTCATATGATTTATATTTCGAACGTACTTGTCTCGTTACCATTGTGGAAAACGCAGATAAACCTTCCACAAAGATCACATTCTCATATAAAGAACGTCTCACGTATAGTAAATAGCAAACAAAAAATAAAGAACGATGTCAATTTTGTAAAATTAATCTTGGAAGTAGAGATAAATGCTTCCAGTTGTACACCAAGCCAGTGTACCAGTAGTCACCCTTCCCTTAATTTTTCTTTTTCTTTTTTCCACTGATGCATAGGAAAAACCGAAAAGAAGCTCCCAGAAAAATATACAATGCGGTTGGATATCATGGTTTTTGGGCATGTTGTTGGTAGGCCAGCCACCGCCTCCGCACTACCTCTGGAGCCAGCTCATGCCTCAAACGTGTCCCTCCAACCCACGCGTTAACCCTTACAGCCCCATATCCCTCATATGAAAATATTCTTTATGATCTCTGCTTGTAAACGATTACCACAACACAGTCCCATTTATCCTTTGTGATCTCTTTCTATATAATGGATTTGATTAAAATGGCTGATAGATTTGATTAGTTTAGTTGAGTTGAGGTTTAGTGATCAAGGGACCGTTGCGAGTGGGGCCCTTGTAGTTATAATGTTTTGTTTACGGTGGTTGTTTTGCCTGGTAGGTTATACCGGGATAACGTACTCAGCATTATGGGCAGGCTCCCAAAAACTGTATATAAATCACCAAACCCGAAATTGACCTTTATGTACGTTAATATACCTGTAAATATGAACGTCCAGGTTGGTAAAGGAAAATCAAAATGCTGGATTACGAGGATCCTATTTTCTAAATTAAATGAATCAAACTAAGAGGATACTATGTACATGGATGTGTGTCAGGAAAGGTGTGGTTACTGCCTCTATACCACATCACAGCAAGGTGTCGTCCCAACAGCAGACACTGAGCCCTCTGTGACCCCCCAGTCTGCTGTACGACCGAGTAAAAACAACGGTCAGGTATTCCGTAGGGTGTTCAGCTACAGAGGAACATTATCCACTGTTTAAAAAAGTTCTCAGTAAAAATACGACGGGCACACAAAGCGCTATGTACTGAAAGGAAGAGCAACATTACCGCATACTGGAACTCGCACGTGGTCTGTGTGTACTGTACATCGATTGTATGTGTACGTAATATGTATGTGTATGTGGTCTGTATATGGTGTGCATGTGGTCTGTGCATGTATATGGTCTGTGTGTATGTGCTATGTGTGTATGTGGTCTATGTGTATGTGGTCGGTGTGTGCCTGGCCTGTGTATGTATGTGGTCTGTGTGTATGTGGTCTGTGTGTATGTGGTCTGTGTGTATGTGGTCTGTGTGTATGTGGTCTGTGTGTATGTGGTCTGTGTGTATGTGGTCTGTGTGTATGTAGTCTGTGTGTATGTGGTCTGTGTGTATGTGGTCTGTGTGTATGTGGTCGGTGTGTATGTAGTCTGTGTGTATGTGGTCGGTGTATGCCTGGTCTGTGTGTGAAATTAGTCTGTGTGTATAACTGATCTGCGTGTATATGGTATGTATGTGTGTGGTCTGTATGTGTACGTGGTCGATGTGTATGGGGTTTGTTTGAGGTCTGTATGGGGTCTCTCTTTATGTGATCTGTATGTGTACAGGGTCTGTACATGTGTATGTAGTCTTTATGTGTACATGGTCTGTGTTTTGGGTCTGTATCCAATCAAATCTCAAATCCATAACAAATTCGTTCAGCGATAGAATCACAAGCCGCAACCCATCCATTTCATCATCCACTCAACTTGCTGATGCTCGTCCTTGTTTTCGTCCCTAGATTGTGGTAAATAATTATTATTTCAGCATTAAATATGTGAACACGTTATCCATCTCTGCCCTACGTATAACGTATGAGTCACGTACATTCCCCTGGAAATAGTGTTTCATATGTTAAAAAGAATTATTTGCTGATGTTAAGAGAACATACCAGCAGACTTTCCCCTGCGTAGACCTAGACAGTTCCCACCCGTGTGGCCAGGTATTCCGACGATCTTGCCAAGTGCCGTTAATACTCTGATTAATTTCCCTATTCAGCGATCCTTTTCTAATGTTATACCCTGTTCATAAATGCTATATTGCGAAATATATATTCTGTTCGCCCTAGATTTGATCTAATGGTTGTTAGAATATGTAGATTTTTATGAGGAAATATATAGTTCATATTTAGCTATAAATAGTGTATGTATGCAGTGTATGCCTATGTTATGTATGTGATTTACGGTAACATGGTAAGGGAGATAAGGAAAGACCTCGTGGGGCTATAGTATGACATTTTCACCTACTTCTATGATGGAGGTATACCACATCTCGCCTTCATCCTACAATATGGGTCTTGGACATGGATCAAAAGAAACACACGTGGGTTGGGCCCCTCTTGACCCGCTAAGTTATGAATAACTGTATGGTATACAGTGGTAGCTGTATTTTAGTGATACTCAAAATCAGAACGCAAACAAAATGCAGTTGATCTTCTTTATTTTAATATGAGATGCCAGATACCTCACAAACTTAAAATTTAGCCTGTTATTGTATAGTCCCTTCAACGAAGGGAAGATAGTTGCTCGGTTGCAACTAATATTAGCTCATATATATGCCAGTACGTATTGCATAACGCTCTTGAGTGTCCCAAAGAAACCTGTCTAATACATTCATTTTATGTAAACCATAGAGAGAAATGAGAATGTTTTGACTGTCTGCCATCAATTCCTCAGATATCATTATAAATGGGGTTTGATACTTATTCAAAATCGATCTTATATATTGGATGCTGATAATGATTGGTGGTCCTACTCGCCGTTTGGAGAACCTACAAAGTAATGCTACACTGAGCAGGTATGTATCTTGTGTAGGTTGTTGGTTATATATGTGTGGAAGACTGAGTAGGACAAGTGACCATAGAGCTCCTCGCTTAATATATAATGATTTGCTCCTTTATGTTACACCTATTGCAATAGATATAGGCGTAAATATATTTTCCGTATCTCCCTGTTTCTGTTTCAAATTGTTGTTCTATACAATTTGCGTTGCAAGAGTTTCAATACACAAACCTTGTGAAAACGGGTATTCAACTTTTCCAGTATGCTCTACGTATTAAAGTTAGTTTTTTGGGTTGTTTTCTTTAACAAATTCGTTATTGGTTCATTTATCTTTTATGTGGATATATCGCTCAGTCAATATACATACTTCTGTTTTCCAATAAAGGGACTAAACCTTTCGGCTGGTTTTCACCGGTTTGTCTAAAATGAACCGTTTCGGTCATTTTTGCGTATACATGGGTGTAAATATAGTTATATAACAAAGCGAAATTGGTAAAAATATAAATGACTTTCTTCTACACAGTGAATAACTTGCTTCCTTGGGATAGGTATTGCTGAGAGGAGATAAACATATGAAAAGATACGTTGAAATAATATACGTTTATAAGGTAGGAGTAATTCTCACGGGGGCACTTGGAAGTTAGACATTCCATGAAATAAAGAATTGATTTCATTGACACTCCTATCTGGGTAAAATAATTTCTTCATTATTGTTTTTATCAGTTCTTTATTGTTGACTTTTGCATGTCATTCCTGACCGGCCAAATGTTTCAATTTTAATTTCCGTATTTTTCTAGAAATTTCAGGTCATTTCCTTTTTGAACACTGAATATCACCCTGATGAATGCACAAAACCCTGAAATGCTGGTTCCTTGATTACATAACCATCCTGTAACCTACTTCAATCAAGAATAAAAGCCAACCAATATCAACAAAATGGTGGACTTGTGGTTGTTTTGTTTTACACCTGTTATTCGGGATAATAATAATCATATCTTCATGATACCAATAAAACAATAAAACGTTGAGTTTCAGACCTCAGTTGGTCTGATTTTCGTATTCATTACACGAATTCTGTATATTCTATATTGAGATTATATATCCACGGTTCAATGTTGTAATGTTTAACTCACGTAAGTCACCAGGTAAAATTGGAATTGTAACACAATATATCTTGGTAAGCTCGAAAGACAGGAAACACAGGCCTTTATGGCATTTCTGTTCCGTTTCGTTTCTGGTGCCATAATGATAGTGATATTATTATAACAACAAATAATATAGACAGGTATTTTTGTCACTGACGGTGTATTTCCTATTTCTGAGTATTTAATAATACTGTCGATGAAATAATTTTCTGTGTACATAGGACATCGGTAGGCTATTCTATGTAAACAGATTTACACAAATTGAAGGGCATCTTTGTGTAATCACATCATATGACCATGAGTAATATCAGCCCATGTCTACGTGTGACATTAACACAAACAAGCCACCTTAATGTATAACTCGAATCAGATGGATGGTTTACTTAGTCCTTTTCTGTCATGGCTATATTTCAGAAATAAAATAAACATTAATGGATTACTTCAGTGGATGACCTGTGTACACATAAATATACATCATGAGACTTTGGTATTCAGAGTCTGACGTATACATCGTCCATGTGATTGGCCCGTCAGGAATTGAAACTATGGCAACCAGGAAACGGTTCCAGTAGCAGCCGCCTTGGTCTAAGCTAAAAATAGACTCGAGTATAGGAGAATTCCTGGCACTGTGGCGGTGACTGTCTCGCGTCTTGGAGATACCGGGCAGGTGTGTGGATCTGTACCACTTCTACTACAGCTGCTCCTCAACCTGTACGATATTAACATACATACATAGTCACGTAGAGCTCTGAATTCGGTGGGTTCCCTTAGTTTCTATTCCTCTGAAAATAAATCATATCGATGCAATTTGCAACAGCGATTTTTATTTCAAGATTTATTCTAAATATATAATCACAATAGAAGAACCCATGAGTAAACATTATCCGTGAGCATAACGTATCAAGTATTTTTCTAAAAAAAAACAACAACAAAAAACATCTATTTCAATCAAGATGATCTAAAGCTTCATGAATCTCTCTCATGGTGAGTCCAGTTTTGCAAATTGGCAATATTCCATAATTGAAGTAAAGGATGACAAACCTATGACTGATCTAGTGTTCATCCATATGGAAACTTTATCGGACAGTATCAACTGTGAAAGGCATGTACACCTCCAATATTGGTTCCAACCTGCTCTTAAGGAGAACCTTCCTCGTACATCCCCTGTTCATCACCAGACGTCCCCAGATAAGAAGACGTCCGTATGACCTAGATGATAAGGTATCCTGCCGTGCCCCCCATGGGCGTCTTCAGCCCGTGAGGCCCGTATATCACTGGTGAGGGTGTGGGCAGTTACTGAGTAGTCGAAGTAGCTCTGAGAGCGCTCAGAGCAGCTGTGAGCAGGTCAGAGCAGGTAGGGACGTGGGAACACTGATAGGTTATCGTGTGGTGAGCTGACCCCAGCGACTGGATCCTGACTCACCTGCAGAGGCAATACACGTGCCGCTACAGGTCATGCACTCGGCCCTCTTGACTCCTATACCTACCCCTGAATACTGATTCACGTCGGGGATGACTCTATGAAAGGGACGTTTAGGATATTTTAACTCTATTGGCATTCTATGTTTTAGAACAAACCCTAAGTAGCAGGCAGCTGTTTGGCAATACATCAGGTATTTGTAGGTATTTCGACTGAGGAATGGACCATCAACATGATAGAGGTTAGAAGAAGGTTCGAGGACTTGTGTTGCCATCATTCCTCGGTGTTCTATTTGTGTATGTTTGATTTGGTGGGTATTTATGTGTACATCCCCCGTTTCCTCGTATAGGAATGTACCAGATAAATGCTTATCGAAGGAATCTACGATAGACACCGCCAACTCTGTATAACTGATAGTGTGCTGTAATCTAATAAGTGAAATAGCCCTGCTAGATCATCTAAAAACACCCAATGGTGGATCAGATGGCTGTTCTTCTTTATAAGTCACAACCCTTGCACAGATGTGGGGATGCCTGGAGCTCCCTATGTGCTGGAAGGAGAGTGGTGGGACAGCTGAGGTGACAACTCGCCCTCTCTCCTTTGCCATTCCACTTTCTCGTTGACAGTTTTATGGTATTTATGTACAGTAAAAGTGAACTAAAAACTACACCAAGAAGAACACTACAGAGACAATCTGCTGTTCTGTGCTAATCATGTGTTCGAGACTCGGTTGTTGTTTCTCTAGGCAACGCACCTTTTTGTTACAGGGTTTGTTTTTTTCCCGTTTGGAGTTTATGGTCCCTCGAGTCTATGTAGTGGCAAATACTTGCCAAGGAATGGCCTGAGCCAAGGCCGTACCTTTATTTGTGCTCGACCCTCTTAATACAGAAGCATCACTGGGACAGGTGTAACATTAGCATTGGGTGTATTCATACAACTCATTAATGTTCTAACCTGGAATATTAGAGAGAATATCTGTGATTAGACAGGAAATGGAAGCTAGAAAATATTCTTTAAAAATCGATGGTATAAGTGTATATGATACATCCATCTTTGTCTTATTATCAATCATAGCTCTGTGCCAACCATTTCACAGTTCATTGTTCAGCGTTATCTTCGTGAGGTTCGAGCGTTTCCTAAGGTATGTGAACAGCACATACTGGATACCCGGTGGGCCTATATATATATATTTCAACTCCCTAGTAGCATAGGATGTCTGTAGACACCTCAGTTGGAATTGGGCCATGATGCCACAAGGCATACTGGAGGCCTCGCTACATACATTGTCTGTTTCCTTCCCTAAAACCCCTCCCGCAATTTACAATTGGAATTAAACTAAATTGCAATTCTAATTTTGGGATTTCAGATTCCACTTCATCTAACTATTTGCGTCAGAATTAGATAATGATGAATAGATATTCAGTCTATAGTGTTTATCCTCTGAAAGAGGGATGTTCCCTGAAGGTATCATGGTGGTTTTCAGAAAGGAATGCCTGGAGGTATCCGACATGAAATGAATGTGGGATTGAGGGGGCTGGGGGCTAGGGGGGTCTTGATTGCACGAGGAGGACTGTAACTAGAATGTCACACGGGAAATAGCAGTGCTATTTGATCTCCAAACATCCTGCGCTATAAGACTGTCCTACTGCTAGTAGTTTGTGCGCCACAGTAGTCTCCCTCCCACATGCCTGGTGTCTCCGCAGGCTTCCCGGGAAACTGAAACAACAGTTCTTGCTCTTCCTGAGCCAATCCCTAGAGGTCCCTCACCGCCCACACCCACACTCACATAGCATCCTCGCAAGCGGTAGGAATACAGTGGCGAACTAAGGCAGGACACTAATCCGCACCAATAGCCTAGATCCCAGACACTCATCCCCATAGCCTCCTATGACTCAGTTCACTTCTGTTTCTTAGTACTCAATGACCACAGGACATGTTTAGCATATGTTCTGCTGACAGAAGGATTCAGGGACATGATAATGTTTTCTAAGTGAATGGGCATATAAGCAATTGTTATAATCTCACAAATGACCTGCAACTGGTACTTAGATCTTGGCTTTTTTTTAATATTTAACCCTTTAAGGACGCATGATGCCTGGAGGCATCACCCCTCTAAAGACGCATGATGCCTGGAGGCATCACCGCACTAAAGACGCATGATGCCTTGAGGCATCATTGCTCCAATATTAACAAAAAAAAATTAACAAAGAAATAATGAAGCAATGTTCATGAAATCTTCAGAGAATATAGATATAACATCATAGTCAATATTCTATTCAATAGAAATAAAATATCTATGATCATGTATCATATTGCATGACTCCAAACATGAATTATCAGTGTTAACCTTTATGTGCCCGTCCTCTAGCCAGAAAAACTGCCACCAGCACCCGTCCTTATGGGACTACCTCAGCCCCAGGCAGCCGTCCTTAAAGGGTTCATGAAACTAGCAGTATTAACTCCACAGAGGAGATTGTAAACTAATCACATAGTTATTTCTGGCCATGTATATCCTACCGTTTGCGGTAGGTTTTTTCTGTGGAATAAATAACAAATAATATCTCTATATTCTCTTTATATTATAATAATATTGACCTGTAATAAAAAAAAACCCAGCACGGTGACACCCATTTCATTCTTTTTAATTAGCAAAATGTTCTATACACGTGGAGATAATCATATTCAATTTCGAGAAGATTCACGTGTTTTAATTTATAATCGCCCGGGAATAACTAACCGTAATTTAATAAGACAAAAAAAATATGGAACGCTTCACGAATTTGCGTGTCATCCTTGCGCAGGGGCCATGCTAATCTTCTCTGTATCGTTCCAATTTTAGTATATGTACTGCCGAAGCAAGTACATCCATGCAGCATTTCGGAAGGTTTATATAGTGATATAACGTGGAGGTACGGAAAAAAGGTGTTTTCATTGTTGTGTTGATGGTCATTTCATTACGTTTTCCATTGAGTCATATCTAACTAAACCTACTTATTAACAGAATAAATTATACAAATTATGATCCTAATATCCATTATAGTACTAGAAATAAGGACCATACAGAACAAAAACTGTTGTTTGTGTTACTTTATTCCTCTGATAGCCAACGCACTACGTACGTTTACTTCCCTAGCAGATTCTGCAATACCAAACATGTGATTGGAGATTTATGTCGTGCAAGCGCGTCTCTCACACCTGACGGCGTCATGGATGGGTGATTCTGGGCAACCCTTTCAGGGGCCCGTTGAAATTATCAAGGCTTTTAGAAACCTGCCCCTGATATGTTTACTCTGAACGAACATGCAGTATGCGATACTATGTTTATTTGGGACAATAAAGAATTTAGCCAAACACTATACAAGGAAGATAAGACAGGGAATACTAAGACAACTTTGGGTACATCTACCTCACCTTCTCATATTAATCTTAAGATAATGATGTCGATATCGATGTAGCCGATCCATAAAATACCCTGGGCGCTGCATTCTAGGAAAGGAATCGCCTGATAACGAGTATCATGAACTATTGAATGAGATAACTTGAGGAGAAAATGCGTACTGTTTTTGTATCAGTCAATAGATAGTTGGATTATGGAGTAGCTGAAGGTAAGAATAATGTACGATATCATATAGATAGAGACCTGAATGGTGTTATTTATCAAAGAAGTAACCCTTACTCTGAATATACTGTATAGGTGTAGCCTATCAGTAAGTCTAGGATGAAGGATAGCATTGGCCCAATGATAGGCATGTAGACATGAATAAGGAAAATACACACCGTTGCATATATCACGAACCGAGGAAAACATCTAAATCATAGGGCGACGGCATCCAAAGAACATTGATACGAAATGCTCTCTGTCAGATATCATAAACGACTATAATTACATACCAGCACTTGCGTTTTAATGGTTACAAATACATAAAATGCAGTCTAGACGGTCTCAAAGATATATAGAATGTCTCTATGTGTAATATTCGGTGTCAGGAGAGTCTCCGTTTCCATAGCGAGCAAATCGATATATAGGCAGTGAGTAGGTTGAGGTCACCCAGTACAGATACCATACCAGGGCAGCGCCCACTAAGCATAGACACCGTGTGTTATTCTCTTCTTTTTTTCTTGGCGAGTTTCTTGGTGTGCGAGTTGGTATTTCTCAGAAGAACGTGAAATAACGCATGCTAGGGAGATATATCTACTCACGGTCTTGTCCCCTGACACCATCCAGCTCTGTGTGTGCTCATCTGTGTAAACATAAATCGGATATTTTTTTCTCACTGTTTTCACTGTCGCTTGGAGACCAAAGGGTGAATCACTCCTAGTTTTCATGTCGCCGAGCCTCAACAAGCAGTGAGCATATATGAGTGTTATTATAGGCCAATATTGCATACCAAGAGTAATTGAAGACTTCAAGACCTTAGACAAGTGTCTGTTGGAGGGCTTTAGAAAAAATGCAATGAATAGAATGAATCATCTGATGAGCAAAATGTAATGTCTTTCCAGGTCAGTTTGCGGTCGATTCGATTATTACCAATACCTATTATTTCTTTGGCAAGCTTGTACTTGTACCAACGTCAGACTGTGGTTGATTTCATAATCACTATGACTACACATAATCACTCTTATGAATATTCACTGTCTCCTATAGTGGAGTCATACTGTGGTCGATCTACTGATTGATAATACTTATTATTGTCTGTGGCCCCTTTAACATTGTTACCATATATTACTGAGTGAGTAAAGATGTACTCTGCGAGGCAACGTATAAGCCGAAAATACTTGAGACACCACATAGACTTCCAACCCATTATTAAGAGGAAATTACAATGACTGAGTCGGTCAGTCCTCTGCAATTTATTTCTCTTGTGGTTGCTCTCGAGTCGTGGTTTTGCCAGAATTCAGTGAGTTCCGTCTCACATTCTCGGTCGTGCTCTGTATGGTCACACAACTTTTGCATGTATGCACTGACCCTCTGGCTATTTCCTCTCCCTGCTGTCCTTATTCCACTGAATGACGTCCATTTCCCTCACCGATGTTTCAGAACGCTGTTATTATTACCAAGTATCAACACCAAATCTTCTCGTTTCCCCCTCGTTAACCGCAGTTACTTGCCACTATGTCATTGTCTCTCCATGGATCTCCCTCCCACGCTTACCATTGTTTACCATGGCGATTCTAAGATTTACTCCACGCTTAAGAGGATCTCTCCCCTGAAACACTGACCACATCCGCCATGTTATTTGTCAGGCTGTGAGTCCCCAAAGGTCTAGTTTGTAAGGTCACCGCCGCTAGAGGGCAACGTTCCCAGACACTGAAGTGAGCTCAGACGCACTAAAAATAGCCTGGACCTATGGTCGACCCTGCGTCCAGTCGAGCTGTAGCTGCGGGACTGCAATATGGCTCTATCCCTTATCATCGCCTACTATCGCCTTATTTCAGTTGCACTAGATTACATTATAACTTTCAGGTATATTTTGACCAATTCCGTCGTAGGTGTAAGAAGACATTCACAAGGTGACCTTCACTCTATTTCGAAACGTACTCGCAGCATTGTACAATAAATTATTTGAATAAATGCAAGATGATAAATGCGAAATTTAATATAGACCCTTAGTGGACTCAATATTAGAGCATAATCTTTAACTCCGGATATAATTGATAGTGTGATATATGAATGATTGATATTGTAATGGGCACGCAGAGGTTATTTGTATGTCATTGTCCTGTTAATGAACTACACAAATTTAAAATCCATCTCTATACTTGATGATTCAGTCCCCCAAACAGCGTTCCTATAATCATAGCCTCACGACTGTAATCACCGAGAAGATTTTACCCTGACAGCACTACTTCCAGGGCATTATTATCATTATTAGGTAGAGGAATGCAGTTAGTTGCTATCGTACATACGAAAAGTAAATAGATCATTAAGACAGTGGAATGCTGCTGGTTTATCTAGACCGCAGACTTTACTATCAAACTTTAATATCAAGTTGAGCTCCATAGTAAACTGAAAAAGATTTGATTAAAGAAAACTGATTATGCCTGTTTTTCTCCTGCTGATTCAGAATATGGATAATTATGACCGAATGGTTATCTATAAAAAATGTTGAAATATGTAGTTGTTTACTACTGATGTGTTCTTATACAGGTATGCTTCAAGGATATGGCCTGCAGTTTGGGATGGGGTGATAGAGTATGGCAATTCTAAAATAATAGCAATTATGACTTAGATGTAAACGTGTAGTGACCGTATGTTGTAAAACTTTATGCACAGTATTAGTTAATATAACATGTTTTTTTAGGCAACCTCAGGAAGACTAATCGTAGGAAAGCAATTAATTATGACTTTATTGATTTCTCCGTTTGCTGTCGCAATGTATGGATTGGTATTTACCCAGAAAACAGGTTATTATGATTTGTTTTGTATTACCAGCTGATGGTATTGGAGGTTGCAAGAGTTGAAGGAACTCGAGCTCCAAAATCAAATACGTTTATATCACAGGTTTGGTGAGTCAATACGTTAAGTCCGTCTAGTTGCACATCAAGCTGGGAATGATTGCTTGCCAAGAATCAAGATGTGTTTATTGTTTATTGGTACGTAAAGGCTAGTCACAGGATAGGGTCAACATGTATCATTGAGGTCAGATTTAAACACTAGGTTATGGTCATATTAGGATCATGGCTAACGCATGCTCTGGATTTACCATAAAAGGATGTTTGGCCTCTGTAGTCGTGAATCAGGCCCAACTGTAAAATGATTGCCTGCTAAAACATGCACGGGTCGTATGGGGTAAGGTTCAGCATACAATCGTTGCTGACTGGTTATCCATAGGGGTCAGTTTTGTGGTATTAATGCAGACTGGACTAAAGTATAATCTTCATGAGGATGAGTAGGCATCGGCAAGGGTCAGCAATTAAATGATAACTATACATGCTTAATTTGTCATGTGTACATGAGTTATGAATTCAGCTTAGCCTTGATAAAATAATCAATTTCACTACAAACTAGCACACTTTGATTTTTGGTGAAAGTTTCGCATTAATTATATTCAATGATACTGAGAAGTACGGGTTATCCAACACTATCAAATTATTCTAGATAATTATGAATTATAGATTGTATATTTATAATTGTAAAACAGCAATCAAATAACCTTGGTATTACCATGCAGAGGTTGTTTCGAATCGAGTTACGCCATGAAAAAGATCGAGCTTTGATAAAAAGTATTCAATCCTGTGAGCGGTGGCGTGTTGGTGTGACTGGAGGTGTGATTTATATTTTATTCAGAGGCGTGTGGCTCCGGTTCACATCGCCCTAACACCGTCTGGAACGCCGACAAATATCACACTACCCCTGGCTACCAGTGGACAGGCGCTGATCAGTGTGTTGATGCTGGGTACCCAGGCGAATAGCCCAGGTATCTGTGTGACAGGTAGCTGCTTCTGTCTCACCCCTGGTATTTTTTCTCCATATACTTGACATTGGGAACTCGTATCTAACGCTCTTTAGATATTTAGGAAAAATATGCAATAGGGGATTATGTCACAAATGATAGCCCATTAGTCAAGGTTAAGGGTGAGATAAATTCAGAAACCCATTCAAGTGTAGTGTCAGAGCTCGATCCCTTCTTGTTTGAATCACTATGTGATTCACGCGGCTTCGCCTTGTGAATTACTACCTGATCCAAACTCGGTGGGATACGAGCTCAGACACTTAAGTCATTGGTTTCCTCTATAGTATCTATCTATCCATATATGTATACATACAACTTATGTATATGTATATGTATAGATGTATTTATATGTATCTATACATATACATATATATATATATATATATATATATATATATATATATATATATATATATATATATATATATGTACATACATACATACATACATACATAAGGAAGGTAGAATGGCATATGGGGGGAAGTAAAGGGTACTCTATAGAGTGAAATGAGAAAAAGACAGAAGGTTAAAAGCGGTAGGGTTTGAAAAGGCAGGCTAATGAGAAGTAGGAAGGGTATGTTAGGAAAAGCATGGTCGGTGATATTTTTATGGGGTTTTATGGCCTTGCAACAGACAGTTCCAGATCAGGGTGAGACTGGATCTATGAGATTAAGAGGTAAGGGATACCTAAAGAGGAATAAAACGAAAGGGAAGCAGAGTAAAGGAAGGAGGGCAGGGAAAGAGGAGGATCTAAGGAAAGTAGGATCAATTGTATGAGAGAGGAAGAGAGAGAGACAGACAGAGACAGACAGACAGACAGACAGAGACAGATACAGAGACAGAGAGAAAAGAGAGAGACACAGCAAGAGACAGAGAGGAGGCAGTAATTGGGAATAGGTGACGAAACGATATTTTTGTATCTCATTGAATATATATATCTCATTTGCCATCATAAAAACCCATTAATTGGGTTTAATCACTGTTTCATCATTGACTTTTCCAACTGTGGAAATAATGTGTTTATCTCCCATCAGGAGACCCTCAATTTCAGTTCGGATGTAGACTAATGTTTTCAATAAGATTCAGATAAGGCATTTGATTCTTTGGCATGCGTCCTGTGGCGAGATCTCATTGGTTATTTAGTTGATAGTATTGGATCCGATCAAAGGCTGGCAGTACATTCCCAAGGCAAGGTTAAAGTGTATATTCTGTTAATTGAGGTTGTTGGGATAGCCCTGTAGCATGCTGGCCAATGGATCCTCATATTCATACCATCAATCAACCGACACCTGTAAGTTCTTCAAATCGGCCTCTTCGATATCTGAAGCTTCTAAACTTGATCGTAAACCAGGTGAAGGATGGAAATATACGTCGTGGATACATTGGATGAGGTGGGAAGGTGGAATGCCTGTTTGTTTAGATTACGCGGGGGGCTGACTAGAGCATCGGGCACTTGCCAGATAATTAGGACGGAGCAGATGCTGAGTGATTACTCAAGGTGCATGGCGGGCCGCGAGCTGCTCATGTTTGAGTATATTGCTCCTCAAGCCTCCACTCAGCAAGCGGTGTCGTTACTAGTCCACAGCACTTAAAATTACAGTTACACTGTACACATGAGGCTCTCAGGTAATGCCAGTGAGCCATACGTTGATATATCGATCAGCATCACAGAGGCCAAGGGCAATACCAAAAATATTTTTAATTCCATACAAATGTGAGTTTTAGAAATTTGGTGAATTAAAAATATAGAATAATAGGCTGTGAAATAAATATTGATACAGATAACATTCGCTTATCATATACGTATAATCAAAACCCAGTGGGTTTGATGATCTTACTGGAGAGTCTAATACTAATGGGCTGAACTGTAGACCAGCGTGCAGCACTGGTCTACACTACAGTGATACGATGAGATCATGGTAGGGGAGAATATGTGGTATACATTTTATTATTTGTGCTTGGCTCTGGTCCAGTGCACTAATGTAATGTTAATAGTTGAAGGGCACATTAAAAATAGTATTCTCATAAGGTACCCCTTTTTGTAAGGTCCAGGGTAGGATTGGTTTCTATGGGTAAATGATATCACACTTTTCACACTTTTGAAGTTCAATTATGTAAGGTCATCCATTTATCACAGGTGAGTATTGACAATGTTTTATAATTTCATGATAAAAGACTATTGCGATTCTGCATTTGTGGACACGAGAGAGAGAGACAACATTTTATCGGGTGGGCATCCTTTCGTCAGTCCTCGTATTGGGCCATCGTCCACTGCCCATCGCCTAAGAATCCATCAATATTATTTCAGTGCAATATTTACACAGTGCCATCTCTCCGGCTCGTTTAAATAAACCGTTCTATTTTTACCTAGGATCCGGGGACTGGATAATGCTGTGCCACAGCTGTGTGAGGATCCAATTGACTAATGTCTGAAACACCAATTGTGACTTTAGTCGATACGTTCTCATGAAACCACCCAACAGGCACAAATTCATACCATCAAGAGCCATTTTGAACCATGAAAGTCGGTATAACCCAATATAATTATGGAACATTGTGTACATATGCATGCATGTATACATCTAAAAATTATATTATATCTGTAAATTACATACACAGATACTTATATGTACAATATATTTACAGCTTATGCAAACCGTGTCTCTATATCTATCCTGCTTACGTCTATCATCACCAGTATACCATACTTCCTCTACTATATATCTAAGAAAGTTTGATGTTGCTATTGGCCATATGGATGACTCATCCTAATTCATTCCGCATCCTTTTAAATGTCATCCTGCGCCAGTCATCAGCCCCAGTGACTGTCAGTACAATGTCTCCAAAACTTTTAAAAAAATCATAAATCATAAAACATGATTATGTACAAGACCTACAATATATTCAAGAGTACTCTTTAATGAACATATTGATGGTGTGGCATTCTTATTAATATTTGTTTAGGTAGGATAGTTTTAAAATTCCTTTTTTTGAGGATATATGGTATTATGTTGTCAGTTTATGAGGGATCTTTATCCCCATGATATAGCATTATGGCAGAGCCTACACATATCCGTCAAGGAAAGATCAGTTGAGGCATATCAACGTTAATCCACGCCGATACCATGTGGGCTGCTCCAGGGTGGAGGCAAGCATAGAGGATCCTACCAGTTGGTGGTTGCGATCACCACTAGGGTCTGGGCAACATCATGCTCCCGACCCCAGTCACAACACATGCTGGATGTACCCCAGCCCCTGCCATACCCTGGAGGGGCGACGAAGCACTCCATGTCGCTGCCATGGGGAAGCGAGGAAAGAGATGGGGGTTAACAGGGTTTACCCTGAGGGGGTTAAACAGTGAACAGGGTACTGTGTGGTCTTCGAACACACTGTGAATTTATAAATAATCCTAATCTCGCTAGGAGAGAATATAGAAATGATGATAATGATAATACAATGACGAACAATATCTAAGTGTTATTTCTTATACTTAATCAAACGTCATTCTTACATATCATTTTAATCCCGGTTCATGATCACAGGTGTAAGGGACAGTAAAATAAATGTTTATGGATGTGATTTATTGGTTAAGCCAGCGACATTTTCAGAAAACTAGATCTGGCTAACCAACCCATAATAACCTTTTTCTTTTGCTTCTCTAAGACAAAGCACAGTTCTGTAGTCACTCTGAAGCCAGAGTATTTGAATTGCATGTGCTGGGGGAAATGTAAGGTACAATTCAGCTCACAAAACTTTGAATATCAACCACACTGGTTATCTTTTTTTTCTCTTCTATTTAGCTGTTTGTCCATTCAGTGGTTAAAAACAATCGCAATAGTTACTTTAGTATATCCACTTGACATTGTGTTGTTATTAGCGCAATAACTGTGCTTTTCATATAACAATCAAAACTATTGTATTTTCCATCATGACGAGAGAATGAGAATGCCATCCTATTATGGCATACTGTGTAGATTTTTTAATCATCGTTTTTTAAGGTTCTAGTTGGATGTATCTCTTTGATTCCTCTGCTCTTCATTGTTATGATGAAGTAGCTATCATATTAGCCACAATCAAAACATCTCGGAATGCTAATATAACGCATACTATTATTACCCTAGTTCACAGAACTGGCAAAACAACGTATAATAAAGATTATATCGGAGAATGAAGGTAGTTTGTAACCAGCAATTTGGCTGGTGCGGTGAAAAATGGTAGATGAATATCATTTTCAAACCAATTAGCCCAACTCCAGGGCACAACATGGGGGGGGAAACGCCCAGGAGACCGTCCATGTAGACGAGTAGCCGGCAGCTCTGGTGGACCATAGTCTGTTGGTAGCGGAAGCAATCCCCGCTCCGCCCTGGAGAGCTAGTGCGGAGGGGCAATGGGTGGGGGTGAGAGATTGGTGGGTGACGGGGTTCGCGTCCATCGCAGCAGACAGGGTTATATGAAAGCCAGATGGAATTGAGATGAGAGCGACAGGCAAGCAGGAAACACAACAGCACGAGTAAGCCACGAACGCAAGATCTGGGGATTTTTGAAGTCCAACACGCTACAGACTGAGCCATGCCGCCGCTAAAAGGGGGTGAAAGACAGAGGGGTAAGGTAGGGGTGCGGGGAAAGTGGTCTGTCTGCTGCCCCGACCAGCTTCTATAACAGATCCATCTCCAATGACAGGGATCAATAAGGTCTATAAATAGCACTCCACCCTGGAGGAAATCCCGTGGGTGGAGGTCTGGGCAAGAAGCACAGCCTATGCGACGCCAGCCCTACCAATACCAGCAATACATGTACCACCATAGAGTACCACCATTGTAACACCCCCACACACACACACACACACCAGCACACATATGCATACTATATTATATTGCTTCTGCAGACACTAGACTGATGCTGGATGGAGGGAGGTGTTCAGTACCACTATCACCAATATTTGACCTGCCATAGACACCAACACCAAATGGCCAATTCAAGCACAACCAGCATAATCTTTCTGAACTGCAGACACTACTGGAGGGTGAAAGAAAGGGGCGGGGAAGGGTGGGGGAGCACAACCTCCAGTGTGGTCTTAGCAGTTAACATGCTTACTATGGATCCGTATTGGAATTCCACTCTGCCCACTTCAACAGTTCACTGCTGGCCTCGCGCCTATATGCAATAAAACCTTGTGCAGGACGCCCAGTCCTTAATTCAAGAACCACCCACAACAAAAATATCTTCAAATGGTGTTTGTCCTGGCTCTTTCTCAAAGCATTGACCCGAGATTCGACGTATGGGAATGGCATAAAAATCCTTCAGCCAAAAAGGTTCGTGGTGGGCATATGTTGAAAACGACGTTTGTTCTCCACTTGGTTTTGTATTTTGAATTTCACCCGGACTTGTTCGTGGAAGGGTGAATTGATGGCAGGCGCCGCTGGGCGGTGGACAGAGACAGACTGGTCTGTTGCTCTGTGGCAGGTAGATACGTTTGTAGTGAGCCAAACCCATGCCCATAGCTTCCCGTTCTCTCAATGGCAGCAATAGCAAGGCCCATCAATTAAATCTAGCCCGGAATAGAGCTTCCAGCTACAAGCCAACAGAAGCAAGCATTGTATCAGCCCCCAATTTGTCAACAAACATTCACAGCAAACTATATTTCGCCACACGCAATCACTGTATCTCTAGGAAATACCCGGTTTTCATCTGCTGTTCAAGGATAATAGGTCTGAGATTCTGTCTGAGTGTGATTCCGTGTTCTACCGATATATCTAAGCACCAGGTATTAACACTGTGGCAGCAAACGCATTTTTTATACAGTAAAATATCCACAGTCCCATAAGCATTACTGGGCCATATAATATACAATATCCAATTTCAATATCCTCCAAGAAATCTCTCGTGATTCTGCAAAAATAGCTGAAATCACACACGTAAACAAATGCCCCTTGCTAGTTCAATAATTGGGCCGATGCGGCTTGTAGAAATGGAGCATTCGGTGCACAGGACTGGGGTGGATCGTAAATTTCCGCGGACACTGTAGTACATCAGCAGTGGCTCGTTGTAGCCGCCATCAGCCGCCATGCCGAGAGCGAGGGACGGGGGCGAGCGGGCGCCGGCACGGGCGTCGCGTTGGGGGGCGCCGGGAGGTGGCAGGGCGCCTGGAGGGGCGCCGGTGGCAGGAGCGCCCGGAGGAGCAGATCAATGAAAGCGACGGCGGCAGCATCTAGAGTCTGAGCTCAGGAGACGCCCTCCAGCACCCAATAACCATGTTCTCAGCAGCCTGGACGGAAGCAGCCCTATGGACATCATAATATATCTTATGAAAATTTCATATCTACAGCCTTTTATGTATGCCTTTGGTCTGTTTACAGCATCTTCGGTTGATTTTGTCGTTTATTTCAGCTGCACACGAAAATTTGCTATTTGCCAATCGCTGATAATATGAATTGTTAAAATTGGGGGTGAAATGGTTATAAGTGTGATATGGAGAAGGAAGAAATGTGACGGGGTCTACATGACCTTAGCCAATCGGGTGCTCGTAGCGTGAGGATATTGCAGGCATTAAAAGGGATTGGAGAGGTCTTGACCTCATAACAAAGAATTGCAATGTTATTCAAAGGGAAGCGGTGCCAAATATGCAACCGTAAAAGCTGCCTTCTTGTTGTAATTGCAAATAAAGACGTCTCACGGTTTTGAGATTACTTGATCACTTAAATCAAACACTTAACAAATATTTCGAAAAATTGCTGACGACAGCTGATAATCATATAGGTATTATACTCGAGATGTGATAATATATTTGATAAAAAAAAGAGGAGATTTTCAAATGAGGTCATCCATAATACATGAATACCTGTTCAGCGAGCCTAGCCTTGCATTGTCTAATTAAGGCCGCTGTTCTGTCAAAGAATTACTTAGTCTAGCATTACTCCTAGGTGAGAGACTTTATCATACCAAGAGCGCGGGCGATGGGCGCTATCGCAAGGCTGTTGATTTTTTAAAGATATAACTACTGCCAGAAGGTAAAGTGTCGTAAGGTATGGAGACATGGTTAGTGTGACTGAATGAAATCTGTTCCGAGTTGTTTTGGTTGGAAATATTCACGAATTCCAACTAAAATAATAAGGAACAGATGAAATTCAGGCACACTCACTATGTCTCTTTCTTATCATATACCTGGAAATAATTAAAACTGACATTTTAAAACTAGCTAAATAGTAAAATGACAGTGGTAACGTGGTATAAAGGGACGTATAGATAATCTTTCGTCACTTAGTGACAAGCGGAACCTGTACTCCTGGTCAGTAAAAGTGAGACATTCGCCCATGGGTATAAGACAATATCGAGTATGGACTCTCTAGTTGATGACTACCTCGGTTTTCACAAAGATAAAGATAGGTATTTATGATAGTGTGGCCAACCAGTGTCTTATTGTGCACCCATGTGCAGTGCTTCTATAGTATATAATCCAAGTATCATTGAGGCACTATGCATGCTTATCCCTCAAATTAAAGCTGGGATACCATAGAATACTAAAGAGGAAACCAACAAGTTTTGGTCAAAATAATCACGAGTTTGATGTGGAGTAATATGAACGAGGCGACAGCTGAGTGGATATCATGTAGCATTCAAATGACTTGGAGAATTACTTCTTTGACCAAAACGAGTTGCTTTCTGTATTCATCTCACCCCTGTACACACTAAAATAATGGACGATTCACAGGATATAGAACATGGAGAATGGACTGCAATATGCCTGGGGACATGGAGAACGAGTTCCCAATGTCACACCTATGGGGAAAAAATACGATGCAATCTCTGTATTTTTTCTGGATATATTCTGAACGGGCATCATTAACATATCACTACACTCAGTCCTCTACTGCTAAAGAATAAGTTGTGCTGCTGGATGTGAGTGGGGTTTTTGGTCAGCTCGTCCATCTGTGAATAGCGACTAAGGACACCGTGAGAGTGTTCAGCGTCCTGCCGTCGTGGCTGCGTGTGTTGGGGAGGTGGACATAAACACATTCGGTCGAATAAACACAACTACTACTAGGCCATGCACTGGAGGAGTAGGTGGGGTCGGGGTGGTTGTAGGGGGTGTTGGGTGTTGCAGCCAGGTGCGGGGTGTGGCAGGGCTATGGCGATGGAGTATGCTGCAAGGTTAACACCCCCGATTCTCGGTTCGCCATGGAGGTATAAACAAAACGTTGGATCGGGTGGTGTGCAGAGGTGTTGTGTGGGTGGGAGGGGAGGGCTGATGGTCCCCACGGTCCAAGTTAATGCAGGTGTTATGTGGCACACCTGTCGCACCTATTCATACCACATTTATATGCACATACCAAACTGACCAACCTTTCTCAGCTTACGGTACAGTAGCTAGTTTTGTGCGGACCTTATGGACGTGAATTCTGATTAAACAACTTTTTATTTTATCAAATAAAATATCAGGAACTTCACTTGACAATGTGTTTGCTCTCATGCATGGAAATGTCCGCAAGACGTAGATCTATGTTTGATATGCAGTATTTTAATTTAATTAAAACAAATGTTTAAAAGATGCGTTATGGTGCTGTACACACCTAAAAATGTTGGGAATAAATGCAGACTACCATGTATGATTTCAGGCGGTTACGGACGATCGCTCTGACAGATCTGACTCATCAATAAAGTATAGTATTTATCCAGGTGTCAATTCGAGTTGATCTTTTCAATAATGCACTCATCGTTTTTTACAATGTTTAACATGCCTTTTTCTTCATAAATAAATACACGAATTCATAGGCATAGATAGGCATAAACATTAAAACCCGCCTGTAATAAGCGGTAAACACAACCATTAAAGTATATGGTATTATTATTCTGAAACAAGAATACTGTATTTCCCTATTGGCAAAAGCCACAAAGAGGGTAGGGGGCCTATCTGTCTAGCCAAAAGGAAAAACTAAACATATATATGAATAATTTAAGTCAGCACTGAATCAGGTCTAGACCATGGTTTGTGACAACCTAAGAAGGAGCTGACCTTTGTGCAAAAGAGTATTTAGTAAAGGAGCATTCAACTGCCATATATCTTGATTTTATGTTTACTTATTCATAAGAAACGTAATCAGAGGATATATATTCGATTTGATTAAGCAGGCTTTCGATATTTGTACCTATGTGAACTATAGAATTATATAGAATTATATCATGAAATGATTAACAAACTTACAAGGGGGCTATTGCTGGACTTCGTCTGTACCAATTGAGGGCAGACAATTTATTGCATTAAGTGGGAGAGTGTACGAGAACTCAATCCAGGTACTCCATTTAGATAATACTGCTCCAACGCACTTTTCGGTATAATTGCAGCCCTGTGATTTAATACCACTACCCATCTCCTCTCGCCTATCCACCTACATCCTGCATCTTACATCCAGCCAAAGCTTGTCTTAAGATCTGCTGATTATCACAGACTGAGCCGAGCAAGGTATGAAATTACGACAAACAAGTCTAACATTTCGTACATGTTTGCCTTAATTAAACATTTAAGTATATAGTAGAACATGTATAATAATCTGTATTTGAGAGAAGCAGGAGGATGTCATGTGTGCGACACCATAATTAATACGAGGTCAATGTAACGTACCTCAGTCGCAACATGATTCTCTGTCTACTATGCAGACAACATTCAAATGTTTATCGCTTTGGAAAGGGTATTTCATATATTATCTTTTCACACCTTATATTTGTCCTGTCTCGACCACTTGAGAAATCCCTATATGAAATGATGATGGCTGGTAGCTCTAGACATATCCATTGAATGATGATTTTTACGATTATTATATGCTTTATCTGTATGTTTTACAGAACGTGAAATACCTAGTGTGAGGCTTTTCAATATTGGACTAAAGCTTTATTTGTTCTATGAGAATATATTCCTGAGGAATACGAAGGACAGTGAAAGGTATATTAATAGCTATCGTAGGACAGACATTCTGAATATTCTTCAAAGACACGAATCTTGTTTCTATCATCAGCAAGGCCGTTGGAGTCGACGGGACCCATGAGGAGATTATCAAGACTGCATCTTCTATAGCTTAGCTCACAGCTCCCTTCCTCCCTATAGGCCCCACATGGGCTCCTTTTTAAGGTGGAGCCCTAGCTATAAAATATTAACTCAGCTGTCTATAACAGTTACGCCTCATCGGTTCTCTGCATACATTAGTCTGTTTGATCATAGATCCGTATAGACACACATGCATGCCAAGCAAAAATCCATAGTTGAGCACAGCGTAGGCTAAAACTCTTCTCTGAACAAACACACAACTGCGGATGTACAACTTATGACTATCAACAGGTGTAGGACCACAGGTTAGACTTGGAGTTCCCCTAGTTCTGGGTTTGCCTCTACCTTAAGACTACAATTCCTATAAGGATCATTTAAAAATATATTTATAAGTGGTGTTACATTAGTAAAGTACCAGTGAGTGGATCGTTGTTCGCGTATGCGGGCAATACAATGAAGGCATTCACTCCTCACCGACATGTGGGTGGTGACACCTGTAAAAAATACTAAATAGGTAACTTTGTGTGCAAGCTACAGAGATTCAAAGTTCAGTGAGTAAAGTGTAGGATAAGATCTACACACTAAGAATCGACTAATGGATCCTAGACCTTATATCATTTTATCAAGAATTCTGAACTTATAGTCTGCTGGCCAGTAGAAATATGAATATATATAATCTACCTTGTGTCCACCCGTTTACATTTCAAAATCAGTCTTTGTATCTATATGTAATACCATGTAGGATAATCAATCTGAAAGAGCAATGACTGAGGGACATCACAATTAAAGTTGATGAGTATCTGGTATGTGATTAATGCGTCTCGAATACTTGACCATGAGTAAGAATCGTGCCAAACTCCAATGTATGATATTTTATAACATCTATGATACGGTATGTATAACACCATATAAGGTGATTTAAATGGTCGTTCCTCAATTGGTCTGCATCTATAGTTAAGCTAGAAAGTTACAAATATGATGCACTTGCTTTCTTTTAAATATCTTATCTGCAGACAGCAATGACCTTGAGATTATATTATCCTA